>LR999966.1:80992445-85963695 GCA_905220375.1 Tachina fera
ACTAATAATAAAAAATTATTATTTTACTTATTAAGTAAAATATTTTTTTTTATTAAAAATAAGAGTACATTGAAATTGATTATTGAGGGGTTAAGCTGGATTATATGCGCATTTCACTGCTTTAATGCAGATAATCAGGGAACCTTCTCCCAAAAATTCTTTAGAACAAAACTAGAGCTAGTTTTTAACATAAAGATAAACTCTACTTGTTAGTTAACTGTAGTTTTAACTTAAAATACTGATTTTTCAAATAAATATTATCTAGTTAATAATCTTAGTTTAAACGCGAAACATTGCTCAGTTAAAGAAGAGCTGCTAAATTTCAATGATTCGAATGACAAAAAATTTTAGTTTGTACAAATACATTAATTTTTTTTATAGAAATTTGTGCTTTGTATCATTTTCAAATATTATTTAATGACGATCATTCAAAGTTTGGGTACTTTTTTATTAACTTTAAACTACGCCAACAAGAGCGTGAAGTCCTTTTTCAAAACAATTTTTTAATATTTCATATAATATTCGTATTCGCGAATATCTTTTCAAATATTCGTATTCGTATTCGCGAATATCAAAAATTAACATTCGTTACATCACTAGTACATATGTATGTACATATTTTTTGTATTTTTATAATTTTCCTCACAAAATTTGTATTATGTGAAATGTGTGCATGTATATGTACATTATGTTTGGGCAGCGAACGCTTATTTCCATCAGTTATAAATCCATAATAATAAATACGGAATAAAAATAATATCGGCACGAAATGAGGCCAACTTTTTTTATATATAAATACATAAATATGTACATACATACATATATTTTATGAGGGAGTTGAAAAACAATTCAAACCACCTGGAGTTTTTCACATTGCTTTTAGACTCGGTATGACGCCAGAGCCTTAACATTAGCGGTGCTCAGTTTACAACTTCAAGAACAAAATGCATGAAATTGTAATAATGAAATACACACTTACTTATATTATAAAAATTATAAACAAATAAATTAAGAAGAGAAAAAGAATTATTTATTGTATTTTGGTGCTAAATTAAAAAAATTTAAAACTGTGTCGACATAATAATTCAACATTTCTCAAACTAATAATTAGTTCCTTTACGGCAACACTGTTATGAATGAACGAATAAAAAGCATTGATCAAAATAATATCAGAGTCCCCTGACTATTGCGACAAAAAAATATTCTTGATGTAAACGCGCGTGGATTTAAAAAGGGACTCCAAAAGAGAGCGTCAGCGTTGGCGCAGGTACGTCACCCTTCGTCTAAACAGGCCCAAACAAAATAAACCGACGTATTTCTTAATCGAAGTGTTGCCACATATTTTTTGTTTGTTCTGTTTTTTGTTTGTACTTTTTATTCACTAAAGATGTTTTTTTTAGTTCTCTAATATTATACATTAGATAGATAGATACGTTCCTGAGAAAGTCGTTTAAATCGAAAATAAAGGCAGAATCACGTAAAAAATTGATTTTATTAAGAAAATATACATGTATTTTTCGGTGTTGCCACATGAATCTTAGTTATTAGAAATATACGTTATTTTAAAAATTGATGTGAGAACACATTGATTTAAAAAATATGGTAAAAACTGACTCGAACGTCCTATTAGAGACAAAAATATTCAATAATACACATAAAAAATCGTGTAAATCGAGGTATTTCATAAATCTCTAAATTTACACGAAAAGCAAAATAAATCGTGTAAAAAAATTATCGTGTAAATCGAGGCATAAGTGTACTGCCTTACTTTATTTGAAATGCTGAAATTATATAATTTTTGGGAATAAGAAAAATCGTTCGGAATCTGAAGAACCTAAAACAACATCGATTGGAACTGCAAATACGGAATCAAAACCATTTCGATGGAAATTTGTGATATGCCTGATAGTTTGTTGTAATTCTTATTTTTAACCGACTTCAAAATAACAAAAATTAAAAAAATTTTAAGAACCCCCTACCGAATATTTCTAGAAAGATATCTTCTAAGCGGCTGGACTGATTTTATTAAAACATAGCTAAGAATCTTCTCAATCAAGTCACCTTTCAAACAGAAAAAACTAAATCAAAATCGCTCGAGTCGTTTGGTCTGTACGTGAACTAGTACAGACACAAACCCAGTCAGCATTTTATATTCGAGCATTAATGCGCTCGTTTTCGAGTCGAGAATTACTGTTCATTCGGGAGAAAATGGTACCCTAGTCGCGAGTCTTCTAAAATAGTCTTTTATGACTCGCATTTCTGATCAATTTCGATTTACTTTCGAGACAGTTTGTGGTAGCACTTACAATCAGTTTTTTTTTTTTGTTTTAAATTTTTATATTTTCTTGATTTTACTGCACGAGCTTGCTATTTGCATTTGTTTTCTAAACAAATCACTTTCTAAATGTTTCTGGAAATCATTTTCGAATCATTTTTTAAGCGCAGAACTGATTAATCAGTTTTTGATTATCTAAGGCAGTCGAAAAAGACTCAAGTTGGTGAAACAATCTGACTGGTGAAACATGCTGACTGGGAAGATACGCAGACACACACTACAAACTTATATAAAACGCCCCTTTTTTTTTGGTCGGGGGTTAAAAAGGAGGCGGTTTACAATTCGTCTCTAGTTTTTTTTTAGGTGTGTATCTTGATAACTTAGTACATTTTAGACCGATTGTAAAAATTTGTTTATTATCTGAGAAGGTATAGCTTCCCATTGGTCCAATTATAAAAAAAAGTGGGCAGGGATACGCCCACACCCAGGCAGAAAAAGATAATCAGCACGACGTTGCTACGATTGTCTGCGGGTACAACTAAAGGTAGGATCACACGATTGCTACAATGGACAATTATTTGTCCATTTTATATGCCCATCGTGTGATTTCACAATTTATTGTCCCATACGACAATCGAAAACAATATGCTGATGATTTGCCGCAATCAAATGCAACTTTGGTACGGCAATCGTGTGAACGGTTGATAGGCAACCATGCCCCAATAAAAATGTTAAAAATGCGACAATATTTATTGTGTTCTAGAGCAGCAATCAAAGTAGTCAATACGCGACAATTTCTTAAACTAATTTATTTATTTTTTAAATTTACTTTATGGGTATGTAGTTATAACTTATTTGAAATGTTAACATGGAACTGTAAGGTAATCTTTAATCCATATGTTATTCCATATTAGTTTTTATTCGTTTAAAAGAACGAAAATTGCCTCTGATTAGTATATTTGATAAGTACCAAATATAGAAAGCAGAGGAAATTTTATTTGTTTTAAGCGAACAAACCATTTCACGTACAAAATGAAACAGAAAAAATGATTTCTTAAAAAATAAAAATATTTGCAAGTAAAGCAAACCGAACTACCACAACAGCTACTTGCTTGTATTGCGCAAGTTAGAACAATCGTATGACTGGGCTGCGGCAATTATTGTCCGAAATTCATTCTTCACCAATCTACGTCAATAAAATTTTTATAAAATGGGACAATCATGTGACTGCAACTTATTTTATTGGGATAATTTAGTTATTGTGCATCAATTCAGCACAATTAAAATTGGGTCAGTTTGGTGTATTTGCGGCAATCGTGTGATCCTACCTTAACATCAGTACAACATTCGTTTACCAAAATTTTGATGTTCTCACAACATTAAAATTATAACGCCGAATCACCGTCCTCCGACTCTTGTTTTCAATGTTGGCACAATACACGAAATACAAATTTATAAGGTCGTCACAATATAAATTTCCCAACTTAAGTAAAATTTTTGTATTTACGGTGTTGAAGCTGTATAGAATTATTGTAAACGGGGTATTGGGAAACTAACGTCGGATTTTTGGAAATACAGTGTTATAGTGGTATATCATTACTAAGGCCGCGGTATTTGTAAACGTTGTCATACTTTTTTTGTTTACAGTACTGTGGTGGTACAAAAATTTTTGAAGAGTCGTAATTTTGTATTTACAGTGTTGTGGTGGTACATATTTTTTGGGCAAAGTCACAATTTCTGCATGGGTAATTTTCTTAAATATAATTTTATGATATTATACTTTTTTGATTGGTGCGAAACCTATAAACACATTTGGTTCTTGTATTCACATAATTTGAAATTTATAAAATTTATTGTACTATTTCACGCAGTTCTACTTAACCGATTTTTACGAAACTTACCACACACCTTGAGCTGTAAAATAGATACAATCCCCTAATTAAAAAATGGACGGAGTCATGCCTATTAAATTTAATATTTTATTTTAAATGGTTCTACATTACCGATTTTTACAAGACTTAACACGCACCCTGAGCTCTGAAGGACACACAATGCTGCATTTAAAAAAATGGATGGAGACACGCTAATTAAAATTTAATTTTATATTTCACGTACTTCTTCTTATCTTCGTCTAGCAGATCTTTGCATTGAAGTCGGGTTTTTTTTTTGGCAGAAAGAATTATTCTTATTAATCTTTGACTTATGCACAACATGACGGTTTTTGATTCCCGTGAACTATTTATTTTTTTAAGTGCAAAATAATTGAAACATTAAAAAAAGTTTTTCGTTTTAACCTTGCAGAAGGATCCAACCTTTCATTTAAACCACTTGGAAATTACATTAAAAAAATCTGAGATTTTCGTTAAGGTTTAAACGATATTTAAAGTTTGATTACAAGGACGATCTGTCAGAGAGGGCATAAGTCCAAGTGACAGCTTGAAAGGCAAGACACACCGAACCTTAGCTTTTCTCAGGATACCCCTGACTAGTCATGGTATTCTTTCCAGTGAAAATTAAAAATGAGATGAAAAAATTAATCCCTAAACATAATACGTTATCGCTTTCAGAAAAACGATATACGCATCAGTCGTTTTTTTCATTTCATTTTACAATATTTTTATGAATTTATTATTGGCCTTTATTTCATAACAACTAATTTTACTCTTAAGAAGTTTTTGAACTACTCTACTGTTTGGCTGCACGACAAATTATTATTGAATTAATTAAATAGCAGCGGCCCACAATTTAAACGAAAGAGCCTTAATCAACCCTAAACTGGAGCTAATTTTTGTATGCATGCATGCAATCTTGTCTTTAATAATTCTACTTCATAAAAATGTCTTCCTTCTAGTAGAATATTTCAAAAATCCTTACAATGGATTAGGATTTCTTTTCTATGCACCAAATGGTCATACAATTTTTATGAATTATAGATTTAGATTTTAAAATTTAAATAAGTTTCAGCTAGTAACAGATGGCCCTTTATCGGTCAACTTAAAGTGACATATGTATGCAAACAACACTGATGCAAACTAACTGACAGGCGAAAATAAATCAAACAAAAAAATTACAAAGTAGAACATAAAATAATTAAAATAAAAAGGGGAAAGACCGAATAAAAAATTAATTGAGGAGGTCACAGCTAAAAAAATGATGAGTTATCTTCATAAAGCTGCTGTAAAAGAACGAAAACCCGTCGTTTTTAGATATTTTGGCGATTTATTATTTTGTGTCGGCAATTTTTGCCCATTTTTTTTTGTTATTTAGTACTTTCCCCATTTTGTTATTTTTCCGTTATGAAAATTGTTTTTTGTAAATGCCATGTTTACTGTTCTACTGTTTTTTTCGATTTGGCAATATTCGCCCCGTTTAAATATTTTAGCGATTTATGTATATCATGTTGGCAATTCCCCGTTTTGGAGATTTTCATATATTGGCACTTAGTTGCCACACTTAAGAATTTTTTGCCTCAGTAATTTTTCCCCTTTTTCGTATTTTTTTTTACATTTTGGTGTTTTTTTTTGCATTATGAAAATTATTTTATAATTTTTTGTAAATGCAATATTTTGATTGAAATATTTTTTAGTTTTGCTGTGAGTTTTTTTAAATTTTTCTGTGTGTGGAATTGTTTACGTTTGACTAGACTTGGGTTTTGGCAATTGAAAAATCATGAACTTCTTTAATTTCAATATGAATTGAGTATTTGTTAATGAAATGGGAATTGTGTTGCCATTTTAAAGCCGGGCTTACATCTGTGTGCCATAACTAATAGACATTTTTATAGAATCTAACATGATTGGAAACAGTTTAAATCAATAATGCACTAAGCCAAGAGACTGATGTACATATGTTATCCAAACTAAATTCGGATTGTGTGGAAATAATCCTAAAAAATATGTTTTTATTTGGGTTATATTCAGTTTTGTATTGTGTTTGACATTTTCTGCAAGAAATATGTATACCTACATATTGACAATTTTAGCCTGTATTGAAAAGTTTGATGGTAATTCATACCAACAAACAAACTGAACCAACAAAACGCAAGCGACGTTTGAATAATGCTATTCACTCTTGAAAATTCATGGATTTTTAAATAAACTAGATTTTTTAATGTAAAGACGAAAAAAAACTTTTTTTATCTCGAAAACCTGACGTCATAGTGAAAAACCAATTACAGATTCGATTTCAGCCCACCATATTACCCTAGATAATTGGTTGGTCCAGTCGTTGTTGGCTAGTGTTATTTTATAACTAGGTGTATGTGATTGATGTGCCTTGAAATTTTTAAGGACTGGGGTAATTTAGTTTGCAACACAGTCTTCCTGAACAATATAAAATACAGTTATGCCTGTTTTATGTTACTTACTTGCGTAATTTGCACCATGAAAACAGTTTTTTGCCACTGCTCAGCATCTAGGATTTTTTGAATTGTTACTGTTTATGATTTAGTGTGCGATTTGTATCAGTTTTAAATGATTATAATTTCTATTATATTGAACTTATAATTTTGGATTTTAAGGAAAAAAATTGGTAATCAAAATAAAAGGACAATTGAGAACAATTGATTAAAATAAAGGACACTTTTTTTGAAAAAAGTTTCAAAGGATATCGTGTTAAAAAAAGGACTGTGCTTTTAAAAAAAGGACGAATGGTCACCGGAGCTATAATGGATATGTGATCATTTCGAATATTGCTTTTATTTGGAGTATAGTTATTGGTTCGTTAACGTACACACTTTCTTTCAAATATCCCCAAAATAAAACTGTCAGGAGCTGTTAATTCTGGTGAACGTGGGGGCCAGTTAAAATCGCTTGTGCTGTTTCAACACAATAGACTGTTGGTTTAAAAAATAATGATTCATAATTAATTCCCTTAAGCCTTCTTCACAAAATGATGAAAAACGAACCGAAGAAAGAATAATAATTAAAAAAAATATACCTATAAAGAATTTAAACCATATCCTTAGCTTATTCTGCGCCACCCTGTAGTAGGTATTCATTGCCATTGACAGAACGAACTGACCTGTACACATTTTCTGCAAAAATTCTTATAATAATGTTATATACAAATTCACTAAAATCAATTTCTTTTAAAACATTGTTGCATTTAAGTTCAAAATCCTCTCCATTGCTACAATATAAAATTTCACACTAATGAAAATTCCTTTGTATAACAAAATTTCTGACATGATTCATTATTGATTGGGTGAACACCAAAAAAAAACATTTTTTTAATTTAAGTCCAATAACAAAATCAATTTAAAATTTATATGAAGAAATAGAACTTCTAATAAATATTAAATGGCACAAAGAGAGGAAAATAATAAACATATTCAAATTCAAAAAAAAGGTCGACATGTTATTTTTAAAAGTTTACGTGTACGAAGGGATAAACATACCATACATACATATGTATGTATGTATGTATGTATACACTAGTGTTGCCATATTTTATTTTCAAAATTCTTCAAGCCGACCAACAAAAATCTTTTTTTGTAATTAAAAAATTTTTTAACAATTTTATTCAAATATTATTACTACAGTGACCTCTCGGTAATGTGAACACCTATTTTTTACTGATAATAGTTGTACAATGAATTAAGTACATTAATTCATTTAATTTTTTTTTTGTAAATATTTAATATAAAAAGTAAATTTAAAATAAAACTGAATTTTATTTAAGATAATTAGTGTTTTTTATTGGGAATTGTTACAATTTAAGTTTAAAATTTATTAACGCACTAATAATCCTAAATTATAATTTTACTTATTCAGTAAAATAATTTTTTATTCAAAATACATTGAAATTGCTTATTGAGGGGCTTAGCAGGATCCTATGCGCAATTCAATGTTGTTGAACCTTTACTCAAAGTTTCTTAGAACAACTAGAGTTATTATACTATAAACTTTCATTTAAACAAATGAGAGTCTGAACACAATGTAACGATTTTTTATTGCGGTGCGGATTGCCATACGATTTTGAAGTAAAAATCCGCAGTGCGGGACGGAATAAAATTAAAATCTATTTTATTTTCATTGCGGAGTTTCTTATTCTCTCAATTTTTGACATACATAGATTATAAAAGTTTAAAAAATATATCAACTACATATATCTACGAATGTATAGAATCTTAATAATTTTTTTGTTTTAGTTATAAAAATGTATGCACAAAAAAATTAACGAAAATTTAAACAAACAATGACAAGTATTGCCGGCCCCGTCTTCCGTTGTATTGTGTTTATTTTTCTCTTCCGCAACGAGAAATCGCACCGCACCGCAAACATTGTGTTTAGACTC
This sequence comes from Tachina fera, assembly GCA_905220375.1. NCBI lineage: Eukaryota > Metazoa > Arthropoda > Insecta > Diptera > Tachinidae > Tachina > Tachina fera. The sequence continues at coordinate 81,001,018 of LR999966.1, forward strand.
TGAAACAAGAACTCAATAATCAAAATGTTTTTAATTTTCTTACTTTACTACATTGGCTGACTTTTTTTAAGCTCTAATTTAATCTTTTCTAATCTTTTTTTAAGCTAATTAGGCCTTGAAAGGCTTGCGGCTTGTTTGAATATAAATAAAAAATAAATAAATAATTGTAAAAGTATGTATAGTATAGTATAGACGATACTACAAATCGTAGGATAAATCGTACAAGTATGAAATTAGTAACGTCTATCAGGCTGTCGTACTTATGAAGTATACTTTGTAGTATGAAAATCAAAATTTTTTGATTTTTGTGGTCAGAGCTTCGCTTAGTACGATAATAAGTATTGGTTATCATGCTGTTGTACAGCAAAATTTGTTTTATGAAGAGATGATTTTGAAAACGCAGTGTTTCTGCGGCTCAATTTTAAAATAAGCCTTATGTAGCGGATATGTTAATTAAAAAAAAAACATAAAACACTATTTTAACTATTCTCTAGAACATGTCCCTTTAGTTTTTGCATTATTTTTTTATTCTTTTCAACTGCATAATTCATTTATCCGCGTGTATATATCCTTAAAAATATTTTTTCAAATGAATTAGTATGATTTGTAGTAACGTGTATCAGAAAACCCGTACTACAACTCATACTACGCTAAGTACGAAATTAAGTATCGTGTATATCCTGCATAAAGAAAATAAATGTAAATAACAACAACAGCTATTCACGAATAGAGTGTTGCCACACAAGTATTTTTACCTGGTGTTTTTTTACTGAATAAGTAAAATAATAATTTATATATTAGTGCGTTAATAAATGTTAAACTTAAAAAAAAATATTTAATAATATGAATTAAAAATAGCGGTTGCTTTTTTGCCTTATTTGAAAAAATTTGGTTATTGAAAAAGCACTAAAAAGGAGTGAAAAAAATTTCAAAAAGCACTATAAATATCCGTTTTTCTAAAACGAGTATTTAGAAAGGAAAAATACCCTAAAATCACCAAAATGTCAACGCTGATTAGTCTTATATTTATAAATGTAAGCTTAATATCATGCAAATAAATAAATAATAATATATGAGGCCTACATACATATGTACATACCTGTTTACGCGACATGTAAAAAGCCACATGCGTATGTGGCGATGACGTCACGGGAAGTTTCAGCATGTTCGTTGCATTTTTAAAATAACTAGTAGTGGCTACGTGCCGTAAAATTTTTATAAAAATTTTGTTACAAAATGCAAGTGTGACACATGTAGCCGAATGGAACTCAATATCTGGGGTAGCACATTTCTAAGCATGTGATCATGTACATGTGCACATGCCACTACTACACGGCATGTAGCTTCGTGATGACGCCAGAGCCACATGCGCTACGTCCTGCAGGCTTAAGTATAGCTGCGCGACTGGCTGTAGAGTGCTTTGACAGTCTAGTCTTTTGATGTTGCTTCGTCGGCGGACACCTTCAGACTGAACAGATACCCCAGCAGAGACTTCCTTATATACTTAAAAAAAATATTCGTAATACATATTACACGCGAAATATTCGTAAGACATACGCGTAATATTCGTAATAGTAGGCTAATGATTATTGGATATTGTATATTTCTGAATCTAACCGTGGCCTTCTTTCTCCTTTCTATTTACATATATCTAGAAAAATATTTATTTTCTTTTTTATGGCGAATCTTATCTATTTTGCCTGTGCAAGCAGCAGTCATTCCACAAGTCCGAATTGTAATTTACAAAAACTGCAAACATCGCAAAATAAATTATTGAAATTAATTTATAATCTCCCATGGTTTTTACCGACTGAGCGGCTACATATGTATGTATGTATGTAATTTAAATGGGTTTGATAATTGGTTTGTGGCAAAAATGAAGTAGTGAACGAGTTCGACCCAAGTGTAGTTTTTAAAGAAATTTCGATCGATATCGAATATCGTAATTTACTCCCAGATTTAAGCGAATTACATACATATTTCTTTTAAAACACGCGTGGTTTAGCAGAATGTGTTATTGTACATTGGGGAAAACATTGTTGAAATTTAATCAACAAATGAAATATGTAAACAGTGTTGCAGCGTGTTGCTTCTGATTCATGATTTTTATGAAACAAAGAAGAAAATGTGGAAGTAGTTTAGTCAACTTAAAGCTTCAATTAATATGTTAAGAGTTAAATTTTTCATATTTTCAAAAATCTTATTTTTAGCAAAGAAAAACTTCAAAAATAAGATAAATCTTCACATATGGTAACGTTGGTATACACCCATGCAAGTACATATATACATACATACATATGTATATACCATTATTTCCATTTCTAATAAACAAAATAAAATGGATATAAAAGAGTATTTAAGCCGTCCATTAAATATCTACAGGTATCTATCATAAATCAAACACAGCAAAAAGTTTTATTAGTTAAAATTTTGTTATTTTAATGCTACTGTGATTTATATTATCGTTGCCTGCTCACAAAGAGAATTACAAGATGGCACCACAATGTTACCATATTAAAATTTTAAGACACTCATTGTGAATTATCTATGTATAGCATTAAATAATTTTCTTTTGAAACGTTTAATAACATTAATAAATTCAGTAAAGTGCGACTTTGACCCGCGCACAAAGGGTTCCGCGCGGACACGAGACATGTAATTCAATACGAACTTTATATAAAATATAGTTTTGGCATTTTTTTTTTCGTTTTTGAGGTTTTTTTATTTTGGCGATTTTTTTGTCTTGGCGATTTTTTCGGTTTTTGGATTTTTTTTTCCATTTTGGCCATTTTTTTTGTTTTGACATTTTTTTCCCGTTTTTTCTATTTTTTTCGGTTTCTGGCGTTTTATTTTATTTTTTGCCGATTTTTTCGGTTTGGTGATTTTTTTTTTGATTTTCTGTTTTTGGCGTTTTTTCATTTTGGCGACTTTTTTCGTTTAGGCGCTTTTTTATATTTTTGACACTTTTTTCTCATTTTGGCGATTTTTTTCGGTTTTTGGCGATTTTTCAATTTGACGTTTTTTTTAATTTTGGCGATTTTTTTTCATATTAACGTCCCTTTTCACAATGTATGGTTAAGAGTTAACTTTAACTTTAACTGACAGTTCTTCATACAAAACTAGCCGTTAAAGTCCCTGTTATCTTTTAACCATACATTGTGAAAAGGTACATAACAATTATTTTGTTACTGGAGCCTTTTTCGCGTTTGACGATTTGTTTCGGTTTTTGGCGTTTTTTTCATTTTAGCGTTTTTTTTCATTTGGACGATGTTTTCGAACCTTGCGACTTATTATAGTGTTAGAAATTTATTTTAATTTTGGTGATTTTTTTCGTTTTGGCGATATTTTTGAATTTTTTGCGTTTTTTTTTTGTTTGTTGGTTTTATAATTTTCAGATTTTTTAGTTTTACCGTTTTTGAACATTTCAAGAGTTTACCTCTTACGGTTTCCAAGATATAGCAAGTTGTCAAAATTACATAGTCAAAATTTCATAAACTGATGGATCACCCTTTAATTTAAATTTTTTTAAATTTTAGTGTTAATTGTTGTAGTCTATACAAAAATACAGTAATTTTACATATTTCAAGTGTCAATATACGTATGTACATACAATTATATGTATATTACATGGGATTTTAACATTTTTCGTTGTCTTTTAATTTTTAATTCATTCTCTCATGTAATTATTTTTTGTTATAGCGGCCAAGGTTCTACATGCTCTGCCCAAATTTCAGGTCCGTAGCTCTTACGGTTCCTGAGGAAATACCGTGTGACGGACAGACGGACAGCGTAGCGAAAACAATAGGGTTGCTTTTTTCACCTTTGGTGTACGGAACCCTAAAAAGTCGAAAAAGTCAGCTTCATTGTTTTACCTTATCCAACATTTTGTCTAAAAAAATAAAAAACATGAACTCAGCTTCATTCAATGCAGGACATTTTTTTATTAAAAATTTTTCAAGTATTGACACATGTCAAGACTACCAACACTGTTAGGCCTGGTTTACATCTGTGTGCCATCAGCCACACAAGCGTAAAAAAAAACGTAACCACCAATTAGTAATGAAAAACTGTTTGATTCAGACATGTATGTACATATTTATTAATTTAAACTGTTTACAATCATGTTGGATTCTATAAATTTGTCTACTAGTTATGTATGAAACAGTTCAGGTGTCAGTCAGCAAAATCAAACTAAACATATGTTGTAAATCACTTGGCAGCTGACAAAATGGCCACCAGTTAAATATGTGTTGCCAACTTAAAGTTTTATACATACATATATAAAAAAGCACCCTTTATAATTGTTCATATATTCTTGAAAAATGTTGTGCTTTAAGAGGGATACCTGTACAAGTGTGTGTGTCTGAATAATATATGGAAAAAGGTAATTGTACTTATTTCACTGCATATCAGTCTATCATTTATTTTATACACATACATACATACATATATTTTTCTTAATGCAAAAGTCAGTTTGTCTGTCAGTCATTTCACTATGTGTGTGTGTGTGTGTGTGAACGTGTGTGTCAGCCATCGGTCTGCCAGTCAGTCATTTATTCATTCATTTACTCATTTCAACTAAATATAAACAAACTACAGAAACAATGTCTGCAATATAATTAAGTTTGTACACAAACAAGTAGAAATACCTGTCTGTATTAATTGGCGTTGGAAAAGTTGAGATAATTTTATTTAATTTTTTTGTTTTAATTTTTGCACAAATTTAAACTAAAAGACACCAGGGTTGGAAATGATGGTATTTTCAGCTTTCTCTGCTAAATATATGTATATATGTACATACATACATACACATAATATGTCACATGTACATATCTGTGACAAAAAGGAAGTTTGGTACAATACAATCAGGGCAATCATAAATAAAATTCCTCGTGAAATTTTTCCCGGGGAACAATACCAACTAATAGCAAGTACATAATAGGGATAGGGATGAAACGATACCACTTAGGTATCGATACTTTTACTTGATACGGCATCGGTTCAGAAGTATCGATACATACTAGAGTTGAGCGATATTTTGAAACCTGTTCTTTTTTCACAGCGATTGAAAAATCACTAATCACAACTGTGACTGAATTTATAAAGTAACAGGTTTTGGAAATATAGTTCTTTTATACAAACTGTGATTGTACCACGTCAAGGCGAATTGATAACAGGTGACCTTAACAGTCCAGATGATTATCAGGTGTTCGAAGCCTAATTGAACTGCTTTGCACCCCGATTGTCAAAATCTCTTCTTTTATCTAATGTTTGTTTACATTTAAAGTGAAAAGTGTATGTGTTTTATAAATATGTATCTATGTATTGGTATATTAGTCAACTGTTTTTGACAGATGGGGTTTTTTAAAGCCAGACGAATTGCATGTTGTTTTTATTATTGTTGTATTGTTGTAGCGATAAGGTCACCTTATATGAATTCGCCTTGGTACCACGTGAATTTTTTTTATACCTTCAGCTTTTGTCGATAAAAAATCTTCAAATCGTGTCAAATCGTCTTTTCTGGCAACTATGTACATCTCACATGTTCGTGTTTGCAATTTTTGTCTCTCTGCCTTTTATAAGAAAATCTCAATATTTGGACGGGGTTGATTGCTAATTGTTTGTTCTTGACGCTCTTCTTATTAGTATTTATCAAAATACCAATACTAATAAAGACTTTTAAAGCAGAAGAGCTGAAATGAGTTAAACCGTGATCACAGTCACTGTTTAATTTAACTGCTGCTCTTCGTATTAGATTTTCTCAAAATAACAGAAGTGCTACAAACAAAATACTGCTAAACTGTGATCACACCCAGCATACCATTATCGGAGCGCTCTTATATATGCGCTCATATATGAGCGATTTTATGAGCTTCTGTGAGTGTTTCCTGCGTGCATATTTCTGAGCTCATAAACGATCGATTTTATGACTTTCTATGAGTGTTTCTTGCGTGTAAATTTCTGAGCTCATAAACGGTAAATTTTATGAGTGTTTTATGCTTGGTTTCTGCGCGCATTTTCTGAGCTCATAAACGATAGATTTTATGTGATTTTTATGAGTAATTTCTGCACGCTGCCAGATAACGGTAAATTCCAGCTAAGCAGAAGAAAGAAGTTACACAAATTGATTCATTAGTGAATATTTTTGGAAGCGTAAAGACAAAATTGTGAGTTATTTTATAATAAATATAAAAATAATACATAATTAAAATAATGAAAATAGCAAGCTTAAAAGAAAGCAAATTAATAATAAGTGAACTTCGTTCAAATAAATTAAGAAAAGAAAATCCAGCATGTAATATTTAAAATAAAAAGAGTCATAAAATACTCTTTTATGGATAAAATTTAGAGCTCTTTCATAAGTGACCAGTTTATTGAAAAAAGCCACTCAAATATGAGCGTTTTATGACTGTTTATGATTATTTTATGAACTTATTTTGAGCGTCAGCGCTCCGACAAAAGAGTCTTTATGAGCTCATTTAGAGCGCATATGGTAAGCTGGGAAACTACTCTTTTATGCAAAAAATTTAGAGCTCTTTCATGAGTGACCACTTTAGTGGAAAAAGCCACTCAAATATGAGCGTTTTATGACTTTTTATGATTATTTTATGAACTCATTATGAGCGTCAGCGTTCCGACAAAAGAGTCTTTATGAGCTCATTTAGAGCGCATATGGTATGCTGGGCAGTCACAGTTTAAAAGAACAGCGATTTAGAAATCACATTCACAAGGAGCAACATTATTAAAAAATCGCGTAATCGCTCATCACTAACACATAATAATATCCGATAAAAAGCACCGATACTTACTTGTATCGGTCAAGCTTTTCACATGATTTAAAGTAGTGAAAACAAAATTAAATACCCACCAAACCAAATTTTCCTAATTCGTAAAGAATTCTTAAGGACTACTCGACTAAATCTTCGGGTTTCGGAATCGATTAATATAAGAAAAAACTAATTGTTTAAATTTCTTGCAGACGAGTTTCGGCAATACTATGAAAATACTGCGTCAACAAACTAATTTTCCTGAACTATAACAATTTTTAAGTTCAATTTCGTTAAAAAAAAGCCATAAAAATCGTCAATAGATTCAGCAAAATCGACATGTCGCCAAATCAATAACTTAGACGCCAATTAAAGTGGAAAAATCGTTACGTTTGGGCTGGACTGGAGCAGAAAATATAGTCGAGATGGCATTTCAAATGTTTGTGCAAATTCGTTTTGTTCCCGCAATAACGCACGCTTTTAAAAAAATTTTGCAGCTCGCAAATTTATCGTCTGTTTTTTATAAAATATTTGATTTGGGTGGTCCCATTTTCACGAATTTACTCTAATATATATTCTAGATATAAATTTACATTTAACACGAACAAATAAAATTGTGTTAAAATGGCATCATGTTCAACTTTTTTGTAGCCAATAAGAAATTAGTATATTTGACCGATACGAGTACATTTTTCCGATACCTACTTGCTACTCGGTAGTAGAGTATCGATACCAAAAGTACTTGGTTTCGTTTCATCCCTAATAATAGGGAAAACAAAAAATTCTAATTGGAAAAGGGAGAAGCTCCACGCGGAATTTTATTCATGATTGCCATGAATATCTATTTTAAAATAGTAAAATTCGTTCTTAATAAAAAAATTTTATCGGTTACATCACAACAGATTGAAGTCTCCGTTCAGCTGATCGATGTTTTTAACTGAAAAAAAATAATGAAAATGGCTATAGAGATGTAATGTAACCTAACCTTCTTTTCATACAAAAATGTCAATCAGCTGTTTCCTACGTTGCAGTTACATTCCATTACCGTCGGCCAACTGAGCCTTTACAATCCGGTTACATCTCTATAACCGTTTTCATTACTTTTCACATAACAATATCGATCAGCTGTTTCCTACCGTTGCAGTTATACCCCTTTTAGACACGCAAAGTTTACTTTGCAAAGTCTTAATTCAGCTGTGAGCAAGACAGAGCAGGAAATACTTTCTCTTTATGTCTGTCACAAAGCTGAATTAAGACTGTAAAGTAAGCTTTGCGTGTCTAAAAGAGGTATTACTTTACATTACAGTCGGCTAACTGAGCCTGTACAGTCTGCTAACTTAGCCTATATCATAGATTCTATTAAATCAATGTTACCGTAGTGCAATTTTTTAAAAACTTACGTTGCCACGTTAAAATTCAATGAATTTTCTGAATGTCCAAGTCAATTATTGTTTTCATTGTTAGAATATTATCAGCAAAATAATTTTTAATTTGCAACTTTTATTGCCAAGATAACTGACCTTCTTTCTTCTTAATTTTTTACCTTTTTTCCACTCCAATACATAAAATTTTAATTGATTTAAAAATCACCAAAAGTTGCCAAAAGCAATTTATATAGTTTTTCTTATATTTTTGATAATAAATTTATTTTTATAACAATTTTTTAATATAAATTTTTATAAGATAATCGTTTAAAAATTTAGCAGAAAATCACCAAAAGTAGAAATAAAATTGCCAAAAATTATTTCTTGCAAATTTTTCTCATCCAAATTCAAAACGCTTTAATTACTATACTTAATATAAGAAAAATCATCAAAATCAGATGGTTTTAAATTCTTGTTTTTGAAACTATTCCTTAAAATAAACTAATTTTACTGAATCAGAAGAATTTTGAAATGTAATTTATAAAAAAAATAACCCAAAAAATTATTTATCACCAGAAAAATTAATCTTGATATCAAATGTCATTTTATGTCTTTCGTTTAAAAAAAGGCGTTACAAAAATTATTTGTGACCAAAAAATTAAACAACACGCAAATTAAATATTTTTGGCAAGTATTTTTCAAATATTTGTTTCATGCATCATGATATAAAATCATCAACGTCTATCGGTTTGTGTTGATATTAGGGTATTCATTTAATAGAGTTTTTGCTTTAATCGGTTAATCGCTCGATTAATTAATCGAGGACTTTGCTTAATCAGTTAATAATCGGTTAATTTTGGTATTAACCGGTTAACCAATTAATAGATTTTTTCCATAAATCAAGTGTTTTCAACAAATAAAAGTGCATAAATTATTTATTAATTTCAGTTTATTAGTAAAACCAAAAACACATAATAATTCTCAAAATAATTTAATTTTAATTTTTAATTTAATTTTTTTTTAGAAAATTTCTTGTAATACTATCGATAGTTACTTCTGTTGGCCATAATGACAGAGCTCAGCGACGAATATTCTGCAAAAAAGTTAATTTCTGAATGTCTTGGCTTTCATTTTTGTACTGTCTCTCGTTAATAGCCCATTCAGGCTGACTCCAAATTAAGCAGTTTCGTGATTTCGGTCGAAAACAAGTTGAAATTAATTAATTTCCCATATATTTTGACATATTCTAAATTAAGCTATTTTACTTAATTTCGATGAAATGAACAAGAAATTACAATATACACCTCTGTTTTTGTACTAAAAGTACTTTTATTTCCAAACATGAGTAAATTTGCAACTATGAGAAACAACAATGAAAAGAAATAAAAATTTTGACATTCAATATTAAATTTAAAAAACATTGAAAATGATTAAATTTATGAAAATTTGTTTAAAAAAAATGTGTATAAGTGTAACAAAGAATTTATTCAATTGAAAAAACTACTTTAATGTCTGCCGCAGTGAATAATATGTTTGCGAAATCAACTCAAATGTCATTCAGTGCCTGCATAAACACCTTTCATTTCGTTCGTAATTTGAGCTGGAAATTACTTAATTTCGTGTCAGCCTGAATGCGCTATAAGTCAAATCCTTAATTAAATCGTTTCCAACAGTACTATTGGCTTCAGTGTTGCCAAAATGTTGTAGGCATTTCCCACCATATAGCCCCTGAAAACCTGGTAAAAACCGCTAGCTGAATAAAAATAAACGCTAATATAACCGCTGAATTTTTTATAACCAACATATGTCTTGTTTATGGTTTATTGATAAAAAAAGAGAATAAGATAAATTTTATAAAATGTGTATACATATTCATAGATATACATACATACATATGTATGTATGTATGTTGGAATCTCATATTTCCCCAATATTTGTAAGCAAAACTCAGCCTACTCTTTAAGTAGGTATTTTATTTCCCGCAGAGTTTCCATACACGAACATCGAACCAGGAAAAAGTAGAATCCAAGGGACTTTTCCATCTTATAATATTAATGTTTACGCTGAATCAGTATCTTTTCAATATTTTCTGCGATAGACCCCAATTATTCTATACGTGTAGTATAATATCTTGCCGTTTTGCTTGAAGTATTTGTAAAGTATTGTTAAAATTTCCTGACTTTCTGACTAATCTGAATTTAAAAAATAGTGTTGATAAAATAAACTCTGTGGCTCAATTCAAATTGGCTTGAAGTTTAATTTCGAAGGAAAATTTAATTAAAAAAGTCTAATCAAAAACAAATTATTCAGAAAAAGTTATGTTTGAGACATTTTGGTTGATATTATATTTTCCTCACCCAGTTTTCGGTTTGTTTGCCGTTTGTTTAAAGATTTGTTTACTATTATTTTTAATACGAAAAGAATGATTAAATTAGTTTGTAATATAATTTTAATCTCTAATTAAATTTTATTCACTAAAAATGAGATTTGTTCACTTTTATACTCGTGTGTATATACATGATTTTATTTTTAACCTCTTAACGTTTCACATTATACTACACGACCACAATGTGTCAAATTTTTCTTTGCAAAAAAGTGACGTTAGTTTCTTTTCTCTGTGCGTGCTGTTATCGAAAAAAAAACTCTTCATAAATACCATGGTACGTGTCGCAGAGCTGCGTTAAAAATACTTTATTTTGATTCAATACCTTTCTTTATAAGTTTTAGAAAAACGCCGAAAATCCGTCAACTAAGAAATTCTTCCGCTAAAATTCCCGCTGGTGGTTTTTTTAATAGACTTGCCGCTAATGACAACAAAATACAGTCATATATAGCGGGAAAACCGCCGTTTTGGCAACACTGTTTGGCTTTTATTAAATTATTAAATAAAAACTTAATAATTCCCTCCAGTTAGAGTACCAGAGTCTGTAGTTAAAGATCCAAAGATTTTGAAGTTTTACTTAAGTAAGGATCACTGAACATACTTCTTTGTTTGTATGAAAAATAATTTCTAAACACTCACCTTTTGCAAATGCGATGAAACAAAAAATTATTTACACAAAATTAAGTTGTGACACTAAAAAATATGAAACATTTTTTTACGTCGGTTAATCGGTCAATCCACAGAAACTAACCGGTTTAACCGAAAAAAGCCGATTTTAAATTAACCGATCAGTTAATCGGGTAGTAATTAACCGGTTAACCGATTGAATACCCTAGTTGATATTAATGGAAAAATTACAGTTGCTCAGCCTGCTTCATATTAAGAGTTATGATATAAAAGCATCAGGTGTACACACTATGTAAAGTTTTTATTGAAAAGCGAAATTGTAAAATTTAATTAATTTCCCACTCGCCAAACTGTTCGTTCAATCATATTGAATTGTCCAACCCTGCTGTGTAGTCTTAAAACAATTTGCAATTTTCTTTCCGTGCTAAAGTAAGTACATACACATTTTTATGTGTTTAAGTAAGTCGCATACTCGTATAATAAATACATTTTATATTGTAAGAGCAGTAGTACACAGAGTTTGTTTTTCTTTTTTCTTTTATTTTTTTGGGTGCGATGACCATGTACACCATACTGACACCTGTTGGTCAGTCATTATAAAAAATATTACTGACGTAAAACAACAAGTAAAAATTAAAATATATATATACATATATGTACATACGTGTGTATATACTTGTGCATATGTACTATGTATTATTGATATGTAAGTAAATCTATACATACACCACAGGTTAACACACCCATCATTTTTTTTTCGAACTTGTTAGATACATTAGCAGCAGTTGGTTGAGGAAAACCACAATATAGGGAAATCTAAAAGTATAGTATATATATAAGTACATAGTACGTATGCATGTACGAGTATATAAAGTGTCAATAGAAATTTAATTTGAAAAGTTTGTACAATATTCTGTGAGCTCATAACAAGTCGTATTGATTTTCACAAGATAATTATGAAACTAAATTCTTTACTTATTCTGATGTTAATTTTCCCCTCCACAATTTTTCAAGGCGGGCTTTTCGATCTCTCAGGCGTCGTGATCTGGCAGCCCTATTATCATCATCTGTGCTCAATTTAGTTGCTCAGTGTCCACACTTGCAATTTTGTTGCAGCAATTCTTGGTTGTTTTAGGAGAGAGAGGTAAGAAGCTTGGGGAGGGGTACAGTGTTTCATGTTCTCGGCAATTCTCTTTTGCTTTGCAATTTTCTCTATTCAACTTGAAGTTTGGTAGGGTTGAAGAAGGCATAACAAATACAAGAATTGCAGTACTCGATTTTTCTAATGTGGACACTTACGCAATTCCGCAGCAGAATTGCATGCAACAAAATTGCAAATGTAGACAGGGAATTGGCAATTTTATTATGAATAGAATGGCGCCAAAGCAAAGCTGGTAAATTAGTTCAGCCTTATTTACATATAAAAATTATTAAGGCTTAATAATAATAAGGTTCATTAAACAGATTTTAATACAAAATTTTATAAAGACCTTTTAAATTTCAGTTCATTCGTCATGGGAATCAAGCGGCTCAATGGCTGACATTGTGTACGCTTAAAATTTATTTTTCTTTTTTATTGAAGATTAATATAAATACATGCATACCTATTGTTTCAGAAGGATTGAAGTGAATTTTCTGAGCCAACTTAGAATAATTTAGGTGGAACTTTCTGCACAGACCATGGCCATTAGCTTCTGTTCCCTTTATGCATGTAAGCGCATGTCTTTAATCAACATACTCTGTATAAGATTTTTGAAAATTTGTAATTCTTGTCCACAATGTGAAATTAATGTTCCTGCACTTTCACCAATATTCAGTTCGATTTGGAACAAATGGCGAACAAATCATATTCAACCTTATAGCGAATCTCAAGGGAATAAATTCGTGGGAATAATTTTTTTATTCCCATAAACAACAAATTGGCATCGCCAATTGTTAGGGAATAAAACAAACATCTGTTGCGAGTCGAACGTGTTATTGTGAATTGATGTACATAATTGTATTTCTTACTTTTTGCGTGTATTTTTATGATTTTCTTAATAAATTGATATTATTCAGGAAAATGAACAAAATTTTCTTTATCGGAAGTAATGTACATATGTATGTATTTAAGTGAAAAGCATGAATAATTGTTGGCCGTTTATACTATAATATAAATATATACATATGTATAAAAATAAAATAAAATCAAACTAGTTTAAATAAAAATTCAGTAAAGTGCGACTTTGACCCGCGCACGAAGGGTTCCGTACGGACACGAGATATGTTATTCAATACGAACTGTAGTAGCCTATATAACATATAGTTTTGGCATTTTTTTTCGTTTTTGACTTTTTTTAATTTTGGCGATTTTTTTATTTTAGCGATTTTTTTTTATATTTTTGGCGTTTTTTTTGCGATTTTTTTATGCGATTTTTTCGGTTTTTGGATTTTTTCCCCATTTTTGGAAATTTTTTTAGTTTTGACATTTTTTTCTCGTTTTGGCAATTTTTTTCGGTTTTTGGCTTTTTTTTATTTTTGTAGATTTTTTCGTTTTGGCGATTTTTTTTAATTTTGGCGATTTTCGGGTTTTAGCGTTTCATCATTTTGGCAACTTTATTCATTTAGGCGCTTTCTTGTAGTTTTGACACTTTTTTCTCATTTTGGCATTTTTATCGGTTTTTGGCAATTTTTCAATTTGTAATTCTTTTTTTTTAAATTTTGGCGATTTTTTTTCATATTAACAATTATTTTGTTACTGGAGCCTTTTTCGCGTTTGGCGATTTTTTTTCGGTTTTTGGCGCTTTTTTTAATTTTGACGATTTTTTCGAATTTTGCGACTTACTTTAGTGCAAGAAACTTTTTTTATATATGACCATTTTTTTCATTTTGGCGATTTTTTTGAATTTTTGGCGATTTTTTTTTGTTTTGGCGGTCTTATAATTTTTAGATTTTTTAGTTTTACCGTTTTTGAAAATTTCAAGAGTTTACCTCTTACGGTTTCCAAGTTGTCAAAATTACATAGTCAAAATTGCATAAACCCTTTAATGTAAATTTTTTTAAATTTTTGCGTTAATTTTTGTAGTCTACACAAAAATACACTAATTTTACATACCTATTTCAAGTGTCAATATACGTATGTACATACAATTATATGTATATTACATGGGATTTTAAAATTTTTCGTTGCTCGTTTTTGAAACCCTTTAATGTTTAATTCTCATATATTTGTTGTTGTAGCGGCCAAGGTTCTACATGCTCCGTCCAAATTTCAGGTCCGTAGCTCTTACGGTTCCTGAGGAAATACCTTTTTTCACCTTTGGTGAGCGGAACCCTAAAAACAACAAGAAAACTACTTACATCGTGCTTCTTTTTTTTATTACCAAACAAAACGCTTGTGAAAAAATACACGTATTTTTTGGGGAAAAACTCACGGGAATAAAAATCTGTGATGCCAATTTTTTTCGAACATACGAGTTTTTTCACGTGGAAATAATTCACGACTGTAACTTTAGGGAAAAGGGAAATATTTCGAGGGAATAAATTTTCGCGATAGGGGTGATTATGATTGCATTTTTTACTCTTTTTCATGATTCCTTCTTTACTTTTCATATGGAGCTCTATGGCCGTATCCAAAAAAAATATTTGAGCTTGAATTGTACGTTAAAACAAAATTTCCATACAAATTTTGACAAAAGAACACTTGAGGTTCAAATTAATTTTTTTTATACTTCCCTTATAGTATGTTTCCACCGACTTTAAATTAAGTAGGTTTAAGTAAATCACTTCAAGATGTTTCCACCGAGCTTGTGAGTGATTTTTTGTTCTAAATTTCGTATTCAATTTACGCAAGTACGTTATAAGGTAGACGCAGCAGCTGAATGTGAATTTTATACACATGAAGTTGACATTTAATATTGATTAAATATTCCTTAATGTCACTCTTTCGATAGAGGAGGGATGGAGCTTGTAATTTTAAAAGCAACGAACGCAAGGTTGCATAGCTAAATCCAGTTATAGTATTTTCGAAATGATTTAAAATAAATCAATTACTTTGAGGTGATTTATTCATATGCAAAATGTATGGTAAATCATGTATAAATTAACATGAACATACTGAAGTGAACTGATGAATGTATCCCAAACATAACTTTAAAGAAACACTAAAATGGTTAATTAATGAAATTTAATATGTTTTCTTTTAATTTTAATCAAAAATATTAATAGTTTCGCAAAATTTTTATAATAAAATTGACATTTATAAAATGTTCTTTTATTTTGTTAGTTTTGTCTTCGCATTGTTTACTTATACACTGACGATTTCAATACACAGCTGACCTAAATCAATATGGCAAGTCGCAAGCAAAACGCATGAGTTACAGAACATGTAGAAACAAGTTTGGCGATTTGCAACTCGCATGCGATTTTAAAACGATGCGAGTGACATGCCGGGTGGAAACATAATATTACACATTAAGGTTCAATCAGAGCTGACATACCATAATGCTATAGCCATAACTCTTGCCATATCCATATTTTCATCGCCTATGAGTGCTGCCACAACCATAAACAGCTGTTTATGTTTTCATTTTTTTACAGTGAGATTACACGAGACATAAGTTTGGACATTTTTGTGTTGGCAATTGTCAAATTCTGTTGCTAACACAAAAAATTACTGTGTAAACCGTAAATGTTAGTGTTCGAACACCTGTTTGGAAATAATTGCTCGAACACAAGTCTGAGCAATTATGTTAGAACACAAGCTGTCAAATTTAACTTTTTCGTAAAAAATAATGGCGGGAAACTAGAAATAATAACTTTATTATAAAAAAAATCAAGCAGAAGCATTAAATATATGTTCTGTAGCTGAATTATTAAAAATTCAAAACTTAAAACGCGCATTTTGTATGCATACGACAACCCAAATTTTGATTTGTAACATTATACGTCTAGCCACCCTTTAAAATAAGTTTGGACACAAACTTTTTTCTGACATCATTTTGCCGACGTTATTTCTTATGTTCCGAAATCGTAATGTTATTCATTTCAAAATTGCAACAACAAGTATGTGCAACCAGCAAAACAGCTGTTTATGGTTATGGCGAAAAACGAAAATTCAATTGGTTTTTATGAGCATATCTATGGCGAGTCATCTACATATAATCGAATACAGTGTTGCCCATGGCTTTTAGACCTTTTAGATATTCTAATGAGTTGAATGGTGCTTATAACGGCATTGACATGTATGTCTCAAACGCATTAAATAGTTAGTATTGTGCTTTGCTTATGGACAATTCTGTTTAGATAAGATTATTTTTAATATGATTATTTTTTTTATAATAATTACATATATGATGAACCAATATTTTATATGTACATATGTATGTAAGCACGTTCTTACATACATACATATGCATTTCTTTTAAAATACAACGTGGCAGCAATGGCTAAATATTTATTTATTTATGTATTTATGTGGAATTTAAGAAAAAATAATCAGATTATGTACCTCGTGTGATGACCTGGTAAACAATACGTCTCATGCAAACACATACATACATGTATGTACATATGTATGTATTTACTGGTATAGAATTTTAATTAAAAGGAATACGTTAATTAATAATATGTTGTTAAATCACACAACGTTGCCACATTTCAATTTGCAGTACATACACTTTGTCAAGTGTATCCTGGCAAAAACATAAATGTGGAAAAAGCCTAAGAGTATGAACACAATGTAACGATTTTTTATTGTAGTGCGGATTTCCATACGATTTTGAAATAAAAATCCGCAGTGTGGGACGGAATAAAATTAAAATCTATTTTATTTTCATTGCGGACTTTCTTATTCTCTCAATTTTCTCTTGCTGACGTTGCCGTAGTTTTTGAATAATTGGCTGTGTTCACAACATTATTGTAAATAAAAAACATATCAAATAAATTTGCGAATGTATAAAATGTTAATAATTTTTTGTTTTTAGTTATAAAAATGTATGCACAAAAAAATTAATAAAAATTTAAACAAACAATGGCAAGTATTGCCGGCGCCGTTTTCCGTTGTATTATGTTTATTTTTCTCTCCCGCAACGAAAAATCGCACCGCACCGCAAACATTGTGTTTAGACTCTAAGTTCTGTGTAAAAATGTCGACGGCTAAAACTCTAAACAGCTTCAGCTATTTGAGTACATATTAGTGTCCTGCACAAGACCATTTATAAGACCTTTCAAGACATGAGAGATTTTTCAAATGCGAAATATTCTAAAAACAAACGCTAAGCAACACTGTTGGCAAGACATTTGTTTCAGTTGTTTGTCTTGCCAACAGAGTTGTTAAGCGTTTGTTGTAGAATATTTCGCTGTAGTAAAGTATTTGAAAAATCTCTCATGTCTTGAAATGTCTTATAAATGGTCTTGTGCAAGACTTTAGTACATATACGATGGAACGTTTAAATTTGTTTTTTAGGCGATTCCTACGAAACTTAAGTCTTTTAATGATGCAATCTGAGGTTTGCAAAAGGCTTGCTGAACTGCTTGACACCGACTTCAAACATATAAAAATATTTTATAGGTATATTTTTTTAATTTAATTTGATGCTCTGAGATTTATCAACGGTTTCAAAGAGGAAATTATTTTCTTTATGGGAAGGCACAGGAGCTGGTGTCTATATCTTGGGAAGGAACATTCTCAGTTCCTTCAGACTGCCCAATAAATGCAGCGTTTTCCAAGCAGAGATCTTGGCGATTCTCAAGGCCACGGAAGTAGTTAGTGGCCAAGAATTTAGCTGAAGATGAAAAGATAACCTTCTACATCGACAGTCAGACAGACAGCACTAAAAGCTTTGAAGGGAGACAATGTCAAATCGAAACTTGTTAATGACTGTAAAACAGCCCTCAACTTGCTTATGGAAAAATATAGTGTCTGACTATGTTGGGTTCTTGCCCACAGTAGTGCTTAGAGAAATGAAATTGCCGATGAGCTGGCAGGAATAGCGTCGGCGTTAGATGAGGGCATATGTGACAGATCGCTGAAATTACCGATAAGTCATTACATGTACAAGGAACTCAGTAATTGGGTGGAGAGCTGGCCCAACCATTCATGGCGAAGTAGGGAGGATTGTAGAGTCTCGGGGGCTATGTGACCAAAACTTGAGTCAGGAACATGTATGGGCAAATGCAAGATGTCATTGTCAGAGAAAAAAAACAAACCAATACAATGCCACACATCCAAAGCTTTCAATGTAGTGGTGCCCATACCTGGTCAGGAAGATCTAAAATACTTTTGGACATGAGAAGGAAGGTGTTGCCAAACTTGATAAGCTGAGTTGACTGGTTACTGCTCGGTCAAAGCAAGCAACAGCGTTTGGGAAACTGGCACTCCAGTTTTTAGTAGGATATGAATGGATTATCTGCAACCACACGAAGCTGCAACGCCATGGGCTTAGATGGCTGAGCAGACGTTTCCATGAGAGCATTATTGATATCAGTAAGTGTAAGCTGGAGGATATCTGAGGCTTCCTCGTGGGAATTCAGTGGCTTAGTGACAGATAATAGGGACACTTCTGGGTAAAAATGGGGTCTAAATATTGTTATTAACGGTTGTCAATAAAAGGGAATCACAATGTACCCAACTGAGTCTCCGAGTGTAGGTGTATTATAGCAACACCCTTCTTAACCTACACCCTTAAAACTAAAATTCAAAAGGAGGAGGAAAAATGTATATTTTAGCAAATTAATTGCTTGAATACATTTGCTTGGCACTATGCAAAATTGATGTTAAAGTTGGTCGTTTTAATTTTAATTATTATTGTTCGAACTTCATTTGTTTCTATATTTATTAATATGAACGTTCGTATCGCTTTTTTAAGCCAAATTACATGTGATAATTATTAATGAACAAATAACACTAAAGTTAGTTGTAAATATTCTGACTAACACATAGTTGAACGGAACAACTAGCTGTTTTCCGAGGCCACTAAACCTTCATCATCAGCGTTCTATTGTGTTTGATCCTCTGTGTGTGGTGTGAGTTGATGTAAATTTCTGCTTTATATACATACATACGTAACTTTTATGCAAATGGAATATGTACGTGAATTGCTTTGATTCATCGTATTTCAATTAGCTGAAAGCTTTTTTGTAATGAAAGCTGAATTTTACCAACAGTTCTTGCCTTTGTTCGTTTGTTCTTTACTAATTATGCACATGTTGTTGTGTTTGAAGATTTTTAATTTTATTTCACCGCTGAAAATACTTTCTTGACAAACTGTATGTAATTATATTGCAGATAGGCAATGTAGCGATTTTATCGTCTCACGCTTGATCGTGATCAAATTTACAGTTAATCACGCGTGAGTACGAGAGCGTGATTTAAATATTGCACCATTAATTATGTATTTTTTTTATGAGCGTGCGTGATCCTGAAAATTTTTTAAATCATTCGTCCATGAAAGTGCATGAGTAAAATATTTTTCTGCGTGAGTATGAGTGACATGAGTCAACAACAAAAACGATCACTTGTACATCTCGAATGTCGATACATACATACATATGTATGTACGTATGTATGTTGAACAAGTTACGTCTGTAGAAATATTTTAGTGAATGAATGTATAGATAATACTTGCGACTATGAATAAAGCAAACAGCGTTGTCAACTTTTAAATTTCAAAAAGCACTGAAACCACTAAAAAAAAGCGAGTAATTTAAGTAAAAAAGCACTAAATTTTTAATTATTATCATATATTAAAAAAAAATTGTTATACACAAATATGCATATAAAAAATATAATAATCGGTTGACTTTGCAATACATTTTTAAAGCTATAAGTTTGAGGCATCCGATACACATTTTAATTGTATAAGAAACAGTGAATTCTCAAATCAGTTTGACGAAGCCTTTGTAGTTATTATAAAAAAATTTTATGCTTAATCATTTTTCGTCAGGAAACAAACGTATTTTTCGAATTCAATCAAATTATAAATATCCGATAATTCTCAACTGAAAATTCGATAGTGGACTAGTTATATTTTCCCTAGACTAGACAAAATTTCGATATTAAACTATACTTAGGTAAATACTTCTATTATGTCTTCTTTGTTGAGTGGCAACAATTTTTTTATATTAATTATGATTTCAATGTTAAAGTTTAAGGGAAACATGGCGCTTATTTCTTCCACCAACCCTTGTACAAACTTGGTAGGTTTTTTGTAAATGCTCGATTGAAGTTCAGAGCTTATTTTTTTATATACCTACATGTACAATTTCCTCGAAAGAAAAAATAGGTGAGGAAATTTTTCTTCGAATTTTTGGTTTAGTGCCACCGACTCGAAACAAAAAGCACCGAAATGAATTTAAAAAAGCACTGGGCACTAACTTCAAAATTTTTCGCGTCGTAAATTTCGAAAAGCACTAAAAACGGTGCGAAAAGCACCGAGTTGACAACCCTGAAAGCAAATTGATAGTCATCATATGCAAATAAAGAACAGAATATGTAAATATTTGCTAATACAAAACGCGAATGACTTAAAAATTATACATACATACATATGTACATATGTATGTATGTAATTATTTATGTGCATATAAACACATGATACAATTACACTAGGTACATGCAGAACTACAACAAAATTACAACACCAAAAAACACATGTATTTTGTTGGTATAAACAAAACCCAAATTGTCGGAAACAACTGTCTTTTGTTTATAAAAATAACAATTACAGGGTAACTAAAGTAGAATTGCAGACGCGGCATTCCTGCATGATTATAGTTATTCAGTGTTGCCAATATGGATGTAGTTAGACAGTGTGTAATTTCTACTCACATGTGTAGGCGATGTAATTAAATTCTTGTATAATAAGTGTGTAATTCTACTTTGGGTTCTATTTTTATTAATTATTGTTTTAATTTTAACCTACACAAAAGATGTGTAGTGTAATTTTCTTCAATGTGTAATTGGAGACACAGCCATGTGTAAATTCATTGGCAACACTGTAATCATTTTATTTACACACATACATTAACATTTTTGCAGCTTGTAAACAAAGTTTGACAATTAGGGGCAATGTTTACAGTGACAGGCTGGGCTTGTGCATGTACCTAGTGTAATTGTATCATGTATAAACATATGCATACTAAATATGTATGTATGCATTAGTGATGTAACGAATGTCAATTTTTGATATTCGCGAATACGAATACGAACATTTGAAACGATATTCGTGAATACGAATATTTTGCATATGTGAAATCTATAGACATTAAATTGGGGTTCTATTTACGCCTGCAATATGAAATATTAAAAAATTGTTATGAAAAAGGACTTCACACTCTTGTTGGCCTACTTTAAGGTTAATAAAAAGTACACAACATTTTAATGATCTGCATTAAATAATATTTAAAGTTGATACAAAGCATAAATTTCTATAAAAAAATTAATGTATTTCCAAAAACTAAAATTTTTAATCATATATTTGAATTTCGCTTAGGATTTAAGCATTTATTTATTTAATTTGTTTGGAAAAATATTCGTATTCGTATTCGCCTGAAATTGGCCGAATATTCGACAAATCGAATACGAATACGAATATTCGTGCATCACTAGTATGTACATATGTATGTATGTACATACATACATATGTATGTATATATGTATGTATATTTATCGTAAAGATTTTTATTAATATTCTAAACAAATACTTAATATTTAGCATTTTTATTTTCGAAAATATTGTTTGAACAACTTTCACAATTTTATACGCTTTAAATTTGAACGAAAGCATTTTTGAAATTCGAGATTACCGCTAAACATTTCAACGTGGGACCGTCCGTCAAGAATTTATAATCACTTAAGCAATATGACATAAATAATATGCTAGATCTATTAAGTAAATTCTTCCAATTCTCAAAAGTTTGCTTCACATAAGTAGGTACATAAGTATGTACATATGTATGTATGTACATATACAGTATGTCAAGTAATTGTTTTTACATAGTTAAAATCGTTGTAAATTTTGACTTTTATCGTAAATATTTTTCTCCCTTTTTGCATTATGACATTTTTTTGTAGTTGACTTCATTTTATATACATTTAAGTGCACATATAGTCGTAAGTTATAAGCAAAATTAAGAATGAGAGCATAAAAATTACATGAAAACCAAAAAAACTCAAAAATTTCTTTGTCAAGAAAATGTTTTTACATCCTTGTATTATATAGTAAGCAAATGGGAAAGATTTTAAGGTGTACAAAAATTAATATTGTTTTTGGCCGCCATTGGCATCAAATAGGCCTGTAAGACGACTTTTCATTAAAAACAATTTTTTTCCATATATACCGCTGAAATTTCTCATTTTCCCCTCGTATTACTGTTCTTAACTCCATTTAGTTCTTGAAATATAATTTGGAAACACTATTTTTCAGTTAAACCCATAAATTTTGAATAGGATATAGATCTGGACCTTGAGATGGAGTATCCACAACTTTACCGCAATTGAAAAGACACTATGTTCTTACCCAAAGTGCCTCATGTTTGAGGTCAATACATTAATAAAAATCTAAAACGTCCATACATATCAGCAATAAAGCCAACCTTACTCGCGCTGTCAACCAAAAACCATTTCAACGTATTGAAGTACCGCTCAGTAACACTCTCCCATGAGACAAAGGCAATTGCTAAAAAGATAAATAAATAAATAGATTGTACTTCAAGAACTGCTCGCAAATCCCCGCCTCTTAGAGTGCAGCACAAAGAACAACAATTGCCTTTTGCGATAACGCATACTTCCAAGCTTGATGCCTACTACGATAATGTGATTTGCTGCGACGAAACCAAACTTCTGCTTTATTAAAATTACAGATCTAACAAAGTATGGATGAAAAAATTTTTAAAATATTGGGAAGTGAAACCATTAACCCAACTGTAAAATTTAAAATAATTTGGTTGATGGATTGGAGGTATATATAGTATGTATACGTATATATGTTTATGCTGTAAAAGGAGGAATAAATTTGCTTTATTGAAAATATTATAGATGCGGGGCAGTAGCTCAATATATTGAAGTATTTTTTTGGATGGGAGCTTGAGTAAGGTTGGCGTTATTGCTGGTAAACGTGGAAGTTTTAAATTTGTATTAATGTATTGACCTGAAATGTAGGGCACTTTGGGTAAGAACATGGTGTCTTTTCAATTGCGGTAAAGTTGTGGATACTCCATCTCAAGGTCCAGATCTATATCCTATTCAAAATTTATGGGTTTAACTGAAAAATAGTGTTTCCAAATTATATTTCAAGAACTAAATGGAGTTAAGAACAGTAATACGAGGGGAAAGTGAGAAATTTCAGCGGTATATATGGAAAAAAAAATTTTTTTAATGAAAAGTCGTCTTACAGGCCTATTTGATGCCAATGGCGGCCAAAAACAATATTCATTTTTGTACACCTTAAAATCTTTCCCATTTGCTTACTATATAATACAAGGATGTAAAAACATTTTCTTGACAAAGAAATTTTTGAGTTTTTTTGGTTTTCATGTAATTTTTATGCTCTCATTCTTAATTTTGCTTATAACTTATGAATATATGTGCACTTAAATGTATATAAAATGAAGTCAACTACAAAAAAATTTCATAATGCAAAAAGGGAGAAAAATATTTACGATAAAAGTCAAAATTTACAACGATTTTAACTATATAAAAACAATTACTTGACATACTGTATGTATATATATATATATATACATATATATATGTATGTACATACATCAGTATATTGTGTTATTGATAGTTTTAGGTATGCATACCTGAATGTAATCATACTTGTTGTTGCTTAGATGCTTTTATACTCATAGGTACTCATTTGAGTATCAATAGGTAAAGAATACCCACTTATTTAACATTAAGAGCCAATTTCACCAACTTATTTAAATATCAATTCGGATTTAAAAGTAATTTTTCCATAGGTACAAAAATCAATGAAAATAGATATTTAAATATGAATTGATATTTAAACAGAGTTGGTGAAATTGGCCCTAAAATTGTAAATGTAACTTTTTGTACCTACGTATTATTTATACAAATTAATGTATGTATGTAAGTATGTACATATGTATATTGTACACTTGACCTTGTTTATAAATACTTAAATACATAAGTATGTACATACATATGTATGTATGTATTTAAAATAAAAAAAAGAGGGAAAAATAATAATAGAACAAAAATAACAACAGCAGCAGCAGCTACAAAAAATAAATAAAAGTAGAATGAATGAATGATACAAATCAACTCATACCTAAACACATACAAACACATGTATGTACACACTTTAAGAAAATGATAGCCAACAATAATAAAATACATACCCTGTAGTAAATAAAATAGTCGATTGACAAAAAACACAAGCTATAAATTAATTATGTTGCAAGTGACTACAAACTGGTTTAAATCTCATGCAGATATCAACCAAACATATTGAATAGAAGCACACGTAAGAAATAAATAAAAGCAAAATAAGTAAATGAAAAGAAAAAAAAAAAAAATCAAAACAAGCATGCCATGAAATCAAATGCCAAATGTTTGTGTTGAAAAAAAATAATAATTTCAATAATTAATATGTATAATATTTTCAATGAGCAGGACAAACTTTCGTATGAATGTATGTATGTATTTTGTTTTAAATTTAAAAATACGAATTATTTCTATATATCAATTCACATGTATACTTAATATATGTAGTATATACATACATACATATGTATGTATATGATATACAAATGTGTATGAAGATTTACATAAATATTTATTTAACTATAATAGATATTAATTGACTTCAGAGTGGTTGAAAAATAAGTAGTTAGTAGTCAATTTAAAAGTCATGCAGAGATGGCCAATTGACTACTGCCTATGACATGAATATGTTAAAATAGTGAGTCGGCGACAAGGAAAAAAGTCACTTAATCAACCAGTTGTGGTTATTAAAAAACCAGTTTGAAGGT
Source organism: Tachina fera (assembly GCA_905220375.1). Classification (NCBI taxonomy): domain Eukaryota; kingdom Metazoa; phylum Arthropoda; class Insecta; order Diptera; family Tachinidae; genus Tachina; species Tachina fera. The sequence continues at coordinate 81,026,136 of LR999966.1, forward strand.
ACTTACAAATGAGTTTGAGTTCCTATAGGGCAACAATAATAAAATACATACTTACATATGTTTGTATGTATGTAAATGTGTATGTTACTAAATAAAAATACTGAACACACTCAACTAAATTAAAATATAAAAAAAGATAATAAAATTTTTTAAATCATAATGTAATCATACTTACATACATACATACATACATACATACAAACACCCGCTGAGTATTGTGATACAGTTGAGCCTCGATTATCTGGCTCAGAGTCTGAATACAATGTAACAATTATTTATTGCGGTGCGGTTTTCGATACGATTTTGAAGTAAGAATCCGCAGTGCGGGACGGAATAAAAATTAAATCTATTTTATTTTCCTTGCGGACTTGCTTATTCTCTCAATTTCTGACACTCTTTCTCTTGCTGATGTTGCCGTAGTTTTTGAATAATTTGCTGTGTTCAGAACATTATTGTAAAAAAAACATGATTTCGAAGTTCAAAAATTTTTTTCATAGATTATTAAAATTTTAAAAACATATCAAATACATCTGCGAATGTATAAAATGTTAATTATTTTTTGTTTTTAGTTATAAGAATTTATGCACAAAAAGATTAATTAAAATTTAAACAAACATTGACAAGTATTGCCATCGCCGTCTTCCGTTGTATTATGTTTATTTTTCTCTCCTGCAACGAGAAATCACACCGCACCGCAAACATTGTGCTTAGACTCTCAAACGGTACCGGTTCTAGCACGGATAGTAGAAAAACACAGTCAACCGAAATTACATAAAAGCACATTGCAAAAAAACGCACAAAAACAAATTTAATTCAACCATATCCCCACAGAAAATAGTCTAGCGGCGTTAAATCGCATGGGTGCGAAACGTGCAACTATTCGGTTACCAAACGTTTCCTTCAATAAATCAATTGTGGCACGAGCTGTGTGAGATATTGCGCCGTCTTGTTGAAACCACAGCTCGTGCACATTATTGTTTTTCAATTGATGAACGAAGAAGTCACTAATCATGGCTCTATAGCGGTCACCACTGACTGTAACGTTATGAACAGCATCCAGAACAATGATTCCACCAGCCCAGGACGTCTCTGTGCATGCATTATCATTCAGAGCAAGGCGAATCCATACTAGGGATCAGGTGACTATTTTCGCCGCTTGTAATTTGAAAATATGTACCTGGGATGTCAAGAATCATCTTCAGTACATTTTTCTGACATTTCTAGTATAAATTTCTCAAAGCGAATTGAGCTGAGTAAAGCTTATATGAATATGCCTTGATTAAGGGTAAACGTGGTGTGAAAACGTTCCATAGTTAATTGAATTAATTGCTATGATGGACGATTATGTGGATCATAAAATTGAGATAATGAACGTAATACGTATTATGATATTCAAAATAAATTTGCACAATTTGGAAGCGTTGTTCAGGTGTCAGTTTATTCATGTTGCTGTCACTTGATACCTGACAAAATGACCTCCAGTTAAAAAAGTGTTGCCAACTTACAGTTTTATACCTCTATACAAAAAAACAACATTTACAAGGATTAATTAAAGTATAATTGAAGGCTTGAATTCAACTGTACTACAACTGAGTTGTTCGAATTGAATTCAAGTTCCCTTTTCACTGCAGAATGCTATTGGAATAAAGTGTAAATCAGGCATAACTCAACACTTGACAGTTGAATGCGTGACTTGAATAACAATTTTTTTATACTTGATTTCAAGCAAGACGAAACAATAAATTACTTTATAGAGCTAAAAGCACATATAATGGAGGTTAAGAAACAAACTTACAGCATGCCAGTTAATTGATGTAGTCGGGTGACGGAGGACCAAATAATCGAGGTTCAACTGTATCTACATACATACATATGTACGCAAGTTTGTATGTAAAAACAATTCAAACGCCTACTGACATTTAATACACAGCCACGTATATAAGCATATGTATGTATATAAGTACATAAATATGTGCATGCGCACGTAATATGTATTTATTTACATTCAGATATACATATGTACGTATGTATGTACAATGTAGATTAATATTTGTGTACACTAGTGCTGGCAAATTTAAATATTTTTCATCACTCTCAAAAACATCGGATACTCTTCATTTAGATACGTACATACTTAATAATACCCCATAGTAAGGTTAGGAAGGGTGGTGCTTTACCGCACATATGTACACTCGGAGAGCCAAATGGGTCTAATGTGATTCCCTTCTGTAGCCCAAAAAAGTAGTATTTATCCTCCCATTTGCAGCCAGAAGTGACCCTATTATCCATCACTAAGCTACGGAATTCCCATGATGAAGCCCCTGATGTCCTGTAGTTTACACTTCCCGACATCAGTAATGCTTTCATGAAAACGTCTGTTCAGCCATTTAAGCCTATGACGCTGCAGCTTCGGGCAATGACAGATAATAAGTTCAATGGTTTCTGGTTCCTCATCATCCCCGCACATCCTACAAAAATCTGAAATTATGGTTCTTGCTCTGACCCAGCAGTGACCTGTCAACACGCCTATCATGATTCGCATCGCCTTCCTATTCATGTCCAGTAGTAGTTTAGATCTTCCTGAGTCTAGTTTTAGCCAAAACCCCCTCGAGACTCTACAATCCCTCCTACTTCCCCATGAACTGTTGGTCCTGCTTTCTACCCAATTACTGAATTCGTTATGGCATTCCCTCATCTAATACCATATACTTTTAACTCATGTTAGAGGCGAATGGAAGTATGCGTTGGATCTTGTAACAAGCTGCACGCTATGGAAACGTGATATAAGGCTTCTAAGCCAGCCCGCGTGTAGGCCATGCTGGCAGCCCCAGTTCCAGAATCGAGTGCGGAAGCCCCATCAGCTTCTCATCTGTTTAACAAAACCTCTTTCGTAATACTAACAGCTTTTGTATTTTCCTTTAAGAGGGGTGTGGCTAGTTATAGCGTTGACTATAAAACCGGCTTCAGTTGCTAATTTAAAGCTAATTTAGCATAAAAGCGCTCCCCCCCCCTGCGTCGGTAGAGTGTAGCTGTATCAAGGGATCAATTTAAACGAGTGGTAACACTCCAGCAATGATTTTCTATCACTACTGCTAGATTTTATCTTCTTTAGGAAAGGTATACTAATGGAGAAGTCTGTTTGTGAGGGGAAGCTTCATTATATTGCAACTCTGTTTTTACACTTTTTTCTGTTTATAGCAGTATTGCAACGCCATTGATGTCAATGAGGCGCATGAATTGAAGGCATTGAGTAAGGTCTAGTGCCATATCTTACACACTAGTCTGATAACATCGTTTGTTGTGCCATCTCTTTCGGCACCCTTTCCCATGTTTAGCTTATCAGCTGCGTGTTTAACCAAGTCCACACTTAAGGAGGGTACCCTTTTACCAACATAAATATTTGAGGCTATATTTAAACCCCACTCCCCACTTTAGGTCTTTAATACTAGTTATTGGTTTAAAGTCAACTACATATCTTATTGGATTTGCCTCAGGGATCATCATCTATTGCACGGAGCTGCCCAACATCTACTTTTACTTTGCCACGCTCTATCCTGCAAATAATATTGTACTAGTCGGTCAAATGAACTTAGAATAAAGTCTATCTATGTACATACATATGTATATCATGGACCCATGATTATGATCGTGCTTCTGAGCCACTTATAAATTGTACGAGAGCGTCCATAACTATTCAATACGGGAAGTGTTTTGGGATTAGTCCGTTGTAATGCAAAATTGGTCCATGTGACAGTGTTAAATCGACCATGTTTTATCTATATATTTGGATTACTGTCCTGCACAAGACCATTTATAAGACCTTTCAAGACATGAGAGATTTTTTATATGCTTTACTACAGCGAAATATTCTAAAACCAACGCTAAACAACACTATTGACAAGGCATTTGTTTCAGTTGTTTGTCTTGCCAACAGTGTTGTTTAGCGTTTGTTATAGAATATTTCGCTGTAGTAAAGCATTTGAAAAATCTTTCATGTCTTGAAACGTCTTATAAATGGTCTTATGCAGGACTTTAATTTGGACCATTCCTCGGCTAATCACGTTATTTGCAGGGCAATTTACAAGCATACATACAAACCCAAATACATATGTATGTATATATGCACATACCCTGCTAGCATTTGGAAGATTGTTTTATCAAAAATCACCTAACTAAGTCTTCATCGAGTACTTTTGACGATTAAAAACTGATTAAACACTTGCGCGCTTGAAAAAATACTCGAAAATGAGTCGTGCTTATGCTTTAAAAGTAATTTATTTGTTTATTTAAAATATATGAGTCATAAATGAGTCGAAACTGATCAGAAAAGCGGGTAATAAAAGACTCCTCAAGAAGAGTCGCATGTAGGGTACCATTTTCTACCGACAAAACTATCTTTTATGGTCAGAAAACGAGCGCATATTCTTGTTTTTTGATCACTTGAAAGTATTAAAAAAGAATCAAATTTAATTAAAAATTTCCAAAAATGCTAGCAGGGTAGATAGTACATATGTATGCATGTTCAATAAGTACCCTGCATTCAGACTGGGGCCAAGTGTCTCTATGTCAACATTAAAATTCTAGTAGTAGTTACATTGTCTACAATTTCTCTTCTATGTATATGTCAGTATAAAAGAAATAGGGACAATAGATGTGGTGTATTTCTGGTGGATATTGCAACAACTTGTCAACATACATAAATTTTTATGTACGTAAGGTATAGAAATGTACCAGTAAATGTCTGGTTGGTATCGCCATGTTCCCATAGGAACTATGAATTCACTACCTAGTCAATTGTTTTAGTGTTACTAGTAGATTTTCAATGACAAGCAAATGCTAAATGTCAATAGCACAAAGTATTGTATGGGGAATAATTGTAGAGTAGTACTGGTGACAAAGTCAAAAGCGACTCAGTACATTTTCACCATCGACATTTCCTTCAGGGTACATGTGTATGATGTCATACTGTTGTATTTATGTTTGAAAATGAAATTAGGGAAAATGTTGAAAGGGTAATTGGCCAAACGCTGTCATGTGTGATGAATTGCCATAATTTTTGTTGATGTGTTCTACCCAGTGACCTGCGCCGAGCAATTTTATCGGCGGCGGCGGCTCATGAACATTTTTTCGGCGGCGGCTGAATATCGGCTGAAATTCGGCTGAGTTGGCTGGGTCGGCTGAGCCGGCTTCACAATTTTTTATTCTGTGATTTTTACAATTGTGTCAAAGTAAATCCTTAAATTCACATTTTTTAAATGTGATTTCCATCCATACATATATACATATATGCTACCGCTGATAAATAAATACGAATTTGTTCATTTAAAAACAGAAGTGGTAATAAATAAATCAATTGTCTTCTGATAAAAATTAATAGTAAAGTTGGTAAGTTGAAAATAGTATATATGTATGTACATATATAGTAAGTTGGTAAATTCGTTACCCATAAAGAATGCGAGAAGGAAATTGGCATTAGCTCAACAGAAAGGTGCAGAGTTCATCTGGCCTCAAGATGCATACGTCGCATGAGCTGTATGCGCATACAACATCTTGATCAAATCCCACAATATTTTTGGTGGCTTTTTGAGTTTTGACTGTGTGATTTATGGCCTATTTGTCACCTGCGAAAGAAAACGTTCGACTTACAATTTATATTGAAAACAAAAACAAATTTTCATATTTTATTGTTGTTTTCAATATAAATTGTAAGTCGAACGTTTTCTTTCACAGGTGAGAAATAGGCCATTAGTGTGCGGTATGTACATACATATTTTAAAAAAATTTAATTTGTTATTAACTAACTATTTTTGTTTAATAATAGATGTCTGCTGCAATTGCGTAGAAACAGATCACAAAATCAAAAAATTTACGTAATATTTTCATTACGAATAGGCATTCTTAAATATAGAACGTAAACAGCGTAAACATGTCGCAGTGTGTGCCTACCATTATTTGCAAATAGTTTTCGTGAATTTTTAAGCTGCCGTAAAAAGTTACGCTGCATTTTTATTTACAATAAGAAATGCGTATAAACGGAATATATTGAAAATAAAATTTTAAAGCAAATTTTCATCAACTTTTATAAAAAAAATGTAAAAAAAATTCATTACTCGGCGGCTGATCCCAGCCGATTTTGAGCCGAGAAATAATCGGCGGCGGCGGCTGGCATAAAGCCTTCGGCGGCTCGGCTCAGCCGGCTGTCAGCCGGTCGGCGCAGGTCTCTGGTTCTACCCCTGCTAGCATTTTTGGAAATTTTTAATTAAATTTGATTCTTTTTTAATACTTTCAAGTGATCAAAAAACAAGAATATGCACTCGTTTTCTGACCATAAAAGATAGTTTTGTCGGTAGAAAATGGTACCCTACATGCGACTCTTCTTGAGGAGTCTTTTATTACCCGCTTTTCTGATCAGTTTCGACTCATTTATGACTCATACCTATATTTTAATACTCATTTTCGAGTATTTTTTTCTAGCGCGCAAGTGTTTAATCAGTTTTTAATCGTCACAAGTACTCGAGGAAGACTTAGTTAGGTGATTTTTGATAAAACAATCTTCCAAATGCTAGCAGGGACATACATAGTACATACACCCATACACATGTACATAAGTATGTATGTATACATGTACATGTACATATGTATGCACACAAGTATGTATGAATGATTTTATTATATTATAGGTATTATTTATATTTTATTATTAATTTGTGCTTTTTGTTTCATGCCGAAATAAAAAAAAGTTTATTGTAATAAATGAACGTAATAAATGTATACGTATACATACTTAGTTACACACAGAAAAATTTCATATTAAATTCTACGAAAACAAGGTTCATTTAAAATTTTTCGGCAATGATTGTTAATTCAACATGATTTATACCCAGTAATTTTTAATGCACAAACACATACATATGTATATACATAAATACATCATACCACATAAAGGGTCTTCCAATAAGAAGTTTCATTTTAATATGTAAAAAATCGTAGATATTTTGAAGCGAAATTATCGAATTTTTACACGCATTTAGCTGTAAAGGGGAGAGTTTGCCATTAATAATGGAGAACAATATCAGGCAAATGGCCGCCACGACTACGCTTGCAACACCATATTATTTTCATAAGATTTTCCATCATCCATCACCTATCCGCACATTTGTTTCTGTATGTCCTCGATACCTTCACGAATTCCATCGTCGAGGTCGATTGCGGACCATTGGTGTAGATATATCTTTGAAAAGTCTAAAGGTTCAATAAGACGTGACATATTATAATGCTACAGTCATAGCTTCACCTATTATTGCTGCCATAACCATAACCAGCTGTCTATGCTTCCGTTTGTCCATTAATTTGAAAAGTGCAACAAGAAATGTATCTAATCAGCAAAAACAACAGTTAATGGTTATATGTACACCTTTTTCACACGCAAAGTTTACTTTGCAAAGTCTTAATTCAGCTGTTAGTTTCTAGCAAATATCAAAAGACTTGATTTTTATTGTACATTCAAGACAATTGTGTAATTTGGTGGCAACATTGTTCAATGTTGTTTACTATTTCAGTCAGGAAAATTGGGCAATATTTTCTTTGGAAATATTGTACTCATGATACAATTATACTAGGTACATGCAGAACTGCAACAAAATTACAACACCAAAAAACACATGTATTTTGTTGGTATAAACAAAACCCAAATTGTCGGAAACAACTGTCTTTTGTTTATAAAAATAACAATTACAGGGTAACTAAAGTACAATTGCAGACGCGGCATTCCTGCATGATTATAGTTATTCAGTGTTGCCAATATGGGTGTAGTTAGACAGTGTGTAATTTCTACTCACATGTGTAGGCGATGTAATTGAATTCTTGTATAATGTGTGTGTAATTCTACTTTGGGTTCTATTTTTATTTATTATTGTTTTAATTTTAACCTACACAAAAGATGTGTAGTGTAATTTTCTTCAATGTGTAATTGGAGACACAGCCATGTGTAAATTCATTGGCAACACTGTAATCATTTCGTTTACACACATACATTAACATTTTTGCAGCTTGTAAACAAAGTTTGACAACTAGGTGCAATGTATACAGTGACAGGCTGGGCTTGTGCATGTACCTAGTATAATTGTATCATGATTGTACTATTTATTGCATAGTTTAGGTCAAAACGACAATAATATACATATGTATGTATCTATACCACGGAATATGCAATTTATGAGTACCTTCTGAATACTCCAAATACATATGTACATATTTATGTACATATGTATGTATGTACCCATGACGAATTATTCTGCATTATTAAAATTAAAGGGATGTAGGGTGATATAGCGATTTGGTTTGCTCTAAATTTGTCCACCCCGTATCTTCATACATACATACTTATGTATATAAGTAAGTATGTACATGAGTATTTTTGTATTAAGCTTTATTCTATTTATCACAATACCAAACAAACACTGTGCAACGCCGACAATAAATTTATATGTAAATAACAAAATCTGAAAACAACTTTTCACCAAACCCACGACGACCGAAAAGATGCGGGCAGGAGAGGAAGAAGACAAAAAACATAAAATTGAAGCAAACACGACCTCACCAACAAAAATAGTATAATAAAAATAATAAAAACAAAAGAATTATAAAAATAAAATAATACCAAGAATGAGAACACAGAACAAAAACTTTAAGGTGTATAAAAGAGGAAAATTCAGACAGAAAAAATTCTATTCATAAAATATACATACAGATGGACATACATACATATGTATTTGCCTACTCGCGTATGTGTGTTTGTATGTATGTACATGGAATAAGCCCAGAAACATTTATTGGTAAGTTGAACTTAAAAAAAATAAATTTTACTTGACTCTATGTATGTGAAATGAATGGGGTAAAGTTCGTATCGATTTTTAAGCCAAATTACATGTGATAATTATTAATGAACAAATAACACTAAAGTTAGTTGTAAATATTCTAACAAACACGTAATTGAACGGAACAACTAGCTGTTTTCCGAGGCCACTAAACCTTCATCATCAGCGTTCTTTTGTGTTTGGTACGCGGTGTGTGGTGTCAGTTGATGTAGATTTTTGCTTTATATATGTACGTAACTTTTATGCAAATAGAATATGTGAATTGTTTTGATTCATCGCACTTCAATTTGCTGAAAGCTTTTTTGTAAGGAAAGCTCAATTTTACCATCTCTAAATTTACAAAAGTCCTGCCATTTTCGTTTGTTCTTTACTAATTATGCACATGATAGTTAATTTGCTTGTTTTTTTTCAGATTATATTCAGACTACGTATCCAAAATATATGCACTTGTTTATTTAGCACATATTTAGGGAATTCCTGCACATTAGTGTCCTCCACAATACCATTTATAAGACCTTTCAAGATATTATAGATTTTTCAAATGCTTTACTACAGCGAAATATTCTAAAACCAACGCTAAACAACATTGTTGGCAAGACAAACAACTGAAACAACTGAAACAAATGTCTTGCGCAGGACTTTACTGCACATGAACACAAATGCTGCTTGACTGTTAATAAACATATTCGCAGGCGCAATTATGGCCATATGTTTCCGCCTGAAAGATACTGCAGTAATCAGATTGCTCTATAACGAGCACCGGGCAAGCAACTCCTCAGCTCCCACCCCTCCATCCATCTTTGAACCATCAGTGAAAAGGTTTAAACTAGAACCACTATAGTGCAAACCTTCAAGACATCCTTCTTCCTTTTTAGTTATCTGTGGTTTGGCAAAGAAGTTCATTACTGGAATGATGTAGTCCGAGCAACACTATGTATAACCGTATCTATAAATTCTGGCGGTCTACTCTGTAATTCGATTCGAAAGAAAATGCTGTAGAATTTACATATTATAAGCATACAAATTCAAAAGCTTTTTCTTTCGTATCGAATTATAGAGTAGACCCCCTGATACGGAAGGAGTTACTAGATTCAGCCCGTCGCGTTGAGATATCTGATAAGGTCACTCAACCCAATCTCTGATAAATCTGAAAGATCGTCTAGTACATGACTGCATAACTAGAGAGATGCAAAGCTGCACATTCGCAAAGCAAGTGGAAGATTGTCTCTTCTTTGCTTCCTTCTCGACAACTCATTATAGGACAGACCTATACTACTAGCATGTCTGCCGACCGTCCAGTGCCTCGTCCTGACTGCAACGAACCTCGAGATGTCCCTATGGTTCCTATTTTTTAGTTGTATTGAGTGCCTATGATTGCAGCAAAGCCAAATTTTCTTAACAACCTTGCACGCAGTGCTGCCATATTTATTTTTTTTAAATCTTCAAGTCGAGTAAAACCAATATTTTTTTTATTAGAAATCTTTTTTTGTTATTCTATTGAATGAAAATAATTTACAGTTCAGTTTGTTTCCTGTAAAATATAACATAAACATAAAGGTAAATAACACAAAATATTTAGTGTATAGAATACGTGTAAGATTTTTATGAAGCAAATCAGAAAATATGTTAGATTTTTAGTCAAAAGTCCAAAAGTCCCCTCAATAATATTTTACAATTACCAAAAGTCATATCTAAAAAAATCGTATTTTTAAATAAGAAATCTTTTTGGTCGTTTTAACGTGTCTAAACACTTAAAAAATAAGATAAATCTTCACATATGGTAACACTGTTTGCACGTGACTCTATTGCGCCTTACATACTACGTTTATACGGCTACTTATTCGCAAATAAAAATATTGCAAATAGAGAATTAATTTTTTATTTGCAAATACGAGTAGCTCATTCAGAAAAACAATTCCTGATTAACGCACTATTCGCAAATAAAATACTTGACGTTGCCACGTTTATGGTAGAATTAGTCTTTTCGTATCGTGTTACTTTTGATGTGGATGTTAGTTAGTAAAAATGTGAACTTACCAGCGAACATGTCATGTGTATGTATGTATGTAAGGCAGAAATTGACGTAAAAATTTATTTTCTACCTCACATATGTATGTACTTGTTACAGATTTTGTCAGCTGATCCGTCAACTCACGATACGAATCTACTAGTTCTACCACTACAAATGTTTGATAACAAAAAAACAATAAATGGATAAATATTGCACAAAAAACATTGATAGAAGCAAATAATGACAGTTAAAACAAATGCTTACATATTTGATATTTTGTACATTTAGCCTACGTCTCGACTAGCGATAAATATGTCGACATATATTGCAGCAGTTGTGAAAATTAAGTTATTGCTAGTGGAGACAGCTCATTGCAGGCACCTGTAATATACATATGTACATACATATGTTGCAATAATTTCGTTGACATTTATTGCGAACATGAAACGTCAAACTCAGAGTTAATTTATATTAAATTTTCTGTATTGCGTTTGACATTTAGATTATATTAGTGAAATTGAAAAAATATACAATTTAAAAAGGAAAATAGTAGTCAGGGGTGTCACAGAAACAATTTCGATTTTGCTGATTGTCATTTTTGCAAAAACCAATGTTGGTTTCATTTGGTGTCATGAAACCAAGTTGGTTTTGTTGATTTCGAATGTAACTAAAACCAATGATCGAATCAGCTGTTGCTCACATTTGCTTATTTGTTTACAAAATTTTAATTTTATTTGTTTTGCAAAAAATAAAAAAAAATATTGTTTTCATTAAAATATCAATAAAATTAATCTTATTTCATTACATAATATAAAATAAAGAATAAGTGGTCATAAATAAATTAAAGTGACATCAGCAGTTGTAGAATTTTTGTTCTTAGAAGAAGAGTGCTCAGAAAAAGTCTGAGGTATTGCATCACTGCTGGCCATTTATTTATATAAGAAACCGATTGCAGTTCGGCACTCTAGTGGAACTGGCCAGCTACATCTATGCTATGAATTGCATAAATCCATTTGAGCTGCCCAAGAAAGTGTAAGTATATTTTATTTTGCGCTTATGTATGTTAAAAGCTGCTTTGCAGATTTGAAGTCAATTATCGTTTAAACAAGGCAGCATTTGCAATGGAACCGATAGTCTAAAATATTCTGGTTTTGAAACAAAATACTTCGTTGCGGCTTTTATCGGAAGGATCTTATCAAATATCAGCCAGTAACGATATAAGTCGTCTATATAGAAACATAATTTAGGTAATGTGCTTTACGTTATGGATCGGTTCATTTATCAATAGTGGGTCCGATCGGAAACGAACATCAATTATAAATGCAGATCAAGGGACTATTTTTACAATACATAAGTACATACATATGTATATGATTTCTTTTACAGTTAGTTGCAAGGAGTATTATAGTATACCATAAAATATGTGAAAATATTTCATTTATTAAGCAAACATTTAAAAAAATAAGTAAATTTACTTAAATTTTTACAAGAAAATAAAAATAAAAATACACCCAAATGAAAACTGACAGCTGTTAGGTGCTTGGTTTATTTCCAATAACAAAACCGATAACATTGGTTTCTATGACACCTAAAACCAACATCAATTCCATTCGAACATAAAAACGACAACATTGGTTTTCATGACACCAACGCATTTTTTGGTATCGTTTTCAAAACCAATTCTGATAACATTGGTTTCTGTGAAACCCCTGAGTAGTGTCACAATAACGTGTGAAGTGAAATAATTTGTATTATTATAACTTTATAAAATTAAAAACCAGATATTTACAAGTGAATTATATTTTTTTTCTGCGCCTTCCTTGTTGACTTTTTCTATGTTATGGTTATGGCTACGATTTCCCATAGCCTTAACATAAGTAAAGCAATCAGCATTTCTGTCTCACTGTCACTGCCGGACGTTATGGCTTTATTGCCGAGATATTTATTGCTAGACGAGAAGGGGGGTTACACTGTTTTTTGTCAACATGAGTAGGTTTTGTATAGAAGAGCTACCAAGTTTGTGTTTGGAGGCATTCATAGCAGACACACCTCATCGGCACGTTCGTTACCTGAAAAATTGCTATGTGCTGGAATCCAAATGAGGGTCAGGTCAGCCTGTCCACCAAGTCTAGATGGCAAACCCTTATGCCCATTTCTTGACTTGTTAATCAAACTGTAATTATTTTTAAGTTCGAATTAAATACGAAATTGTGTTTTTGAGTGCATAATTAAATACCCAAGCCTGTGTAATTAATTATTATTTAAGTTTTACGAACACTCCATATGTTTTTATGCTGGTGTGTGTTTATTGAAAACACAGACATGACATCATGTGGTCGTATTAGGAAGAATTTCGTTTAATTTTCATAAATATATAACAAATACAATTCATAGTTTCATATCATTGTATAAATAAATAGAAAAATGCATTCTGATGCTCCATTGATTTCATAAAATGTGTTTTTATGCAATTTTATTTTCTGCATTTTTATAATCTAACTTTTTTGTTTATGGTAAGCAGCTGTTCTTTGGAAAGCTTTCCATAATATTTGAAAGTTTTTTACTGCTGCCGTACTTTCAACGTAATTTAATAAGAACTTTAATTAACCAATGAATAAATGAAATCGTATTTAATTACAGCTTAATTTTAAATAAAAATTAGCTTACTATATATTTAATTATTAATGGCCTATTTCCCACCTGCGAAAGAAAAAGTTCGACTTACAATTTATGTATATTGAAAACAAAAACAAATTTTCATATTTTATTGTTGTTTTTAATATAAATTTTAAGTCGAACGTTTTCTTTCGCAGGTGGGAGATAGGCCATAAGTCAAAAAAGGGGGGTTACACTGCCCTACTAGAATAGACCAAGGGATACATATGTACATATGTATATGATCTTAGGGATAGAAGCGCTGCTTGGCTATTTAATATGATTCGTTTAAGCCATTCTTCAGTTATAAAAGGTTTACATACATACATGTATACATACATACATACACCCACACGTACATCATCGTAAAAATAGTTCTTAAAACGTGGAGATCTGATGAAAACTCGTTTTTCGAAAATCGGCATGAAATCAGTAACTTTTTATTTTTGCTAACGGGAAGTTAAAAATTACACATACATATGTACATATGTAAGTGGCTTTCAAGTATTTAAATTTTAATTTAGTATTTTATTTAACATAATTTTGTTGCTTATCTTTTCATAACTTTTAAATTTATTTAGAAATCAGCTGTGAATGATTTGGTAAGAAGTCTACTTGATTTTGAATTAGATCATAAAAAGTCGATAAGGAAAGTATGCACATATGTACATACATACACACATTTGTATGTTCATCTAAAGTTTAGATTCTAAACACTTCCATACACACATACATACATACATATGTATTTCAATAGGTATAATTTTTTACCTACATACGTAATAACATAAAAAAGAACTTTTTTTAGTTGAAGCGCCAACAAAACACACACAACACCATACATATGTACGTATGTATGTATGTGTATATTATATATAGTGTGCATGTAGTATATATTTATCAACCCCATTCTGCAGCAATATAAAAAATATATAAACTCGTTCTCAGTCACTTATTTGTTCGTCTGTTCATCAGTCTGTTCGTCGTTTTCATCCATTTAACTGTCTGTGCCAGTTAGGAAATCAAAATAACAGACCGATAATATTATTAAAAATCTTTGTGGGAGGGGGGGAGGGGGACAAATTGAGGTTACACAAATAACAGCAGCAGCAATAACGACAAGAACAAGAAAGCAAACACACACAAAAAAAAATCCAAAAGAATGTTAATGTACGAACAAGCAGAGCTCGAATGGCGCATTGTACTTATCGTAGCTCTGCAGCGTCATTTCTTTCTATAGTATACACAGCAATTCAGAAAACTACAAACATGTGCCAATACACAGATACACACCCATACAAACAAAAATTAATACATATGTGCATATGTGTGCGAACGATGGCATCCCAGCAAGCACAAGCGCTTGATATCGAATTGAGCATGAGCCGAAATGAGACATATCATCGGAAATACATACATACATACATATGGGCAATTCCATACTGTCGTACGGGACAGTCGTACGCATTTAAAGTGGAAAAGAGATCACTATGAAATAGATTTTTGTTTTGATTATTAGCCTAAGTTATGGCCCCTGATTAGCTCTATTGATGGTACTAAATCCAATTATAACCAATCTTAAGTTTTAAAGATATGTAATTGCAAAAAACTAAGAATGTCGTACGGGACAAAAAAGGAAGTAGATTTTGTAGCAAACAATTAAAGTGCTTAGTTCAGCAAAACCTGAAACAGTAAATTAATTTGACTGATGAGGTGAAAATGGGCTAGCGTTTGCTAAAAAAAATATTAAAAGCTTTTTTCTTATTTAAATTTAATTATAGTCGTGCGGGACATGGCGTACGGGATGCTTTTTTTGGAAAAATATGAATGAAAAATTTAATTAAAGAAAATAAACGTATTCAATGTGTTTATTTTAACATAACGTCGAACTTAAAGGGCAATGCAGAATGAGATGAAAAAGTGAATATACATATTTTACAACATTGCCAAAATTATTTAAGAATAGCATTGGGTACATTAATTAAAGTTTTTTTTTTTTTTTTGGAAAATACAGTTTTAGCTGCTTTCCCTTCCTGACCTTTGCAACAGAAGAAGTGCAATTTAGATATGTGTGGTATAGTTTTTACGTTTTTCTACTTTTCGTCCAAGTTATATAACGAAGAGTACTTCTCAATATCATCGGATGGTATAAAATACATTTTAATCCCTTGATAAAAAGAAAATGCATCGGTTATAATAAGGTTTTTTGACTTTGCCCTTTAAGTATACAAATGTTCATACCGCTTTTTCTCTTCAAAAACTTCTTTATTTGCTTCAGCTAAAGCTTTTGACTTTTTCCTAGCGTTACACGATCTTTCTCGGCTTTTTAATTTATAGTTTTGTAATTTAATTTAATTTTCTTTTAATTTTTCTCTGTACCGTGTTTTTATTCATCTTGATTTAAATAATTGAATTATAGAATGCTCTTCCAAAAATAATTAGTTATTAAAGAAATTACTTTTTTAATACATACTTTTAAATTTCTCAGCAGCGATGTCGTTCGGGACAAATTTTGCACAGGCGCCTAGTTCGCAATTCTTTGTATTTTTAAAATATTTTTATTTTATTTTAATTTCAATCAAAGTGTCTGTTTGTAATCATTATTTGATGAACTTTCTTCAAGCAGTTTCAATGTATTGATATAAAAGGGTGTTTTTCAATGTCGTACGGGACATTAAATTAACGAAAATGCAAAGCAAAATTTTATAACAATCTTCCATCGCACTGAATCTTATGCATTACTTTCTAACTCCTGATATCCTTACAGAGATCTAAGAGAGAAAAACTCAATCTATAAAAACTAGCGCTAAAAATATTTTTCAAAATAAAAGTTTTAAACTTAAAAAAATTTTAAACTTAAAAGTTGCTCTTCAAATTAAAAAAAAAATTAATAAAAGTTTCACTTGCTTGACTTTGAACATGAATATCTCGAAATGAGTAATGAACAAATAAATGCAAAACTTTTGCATATTTATTAAATTTGATTGTTTTTCTTTAAAAATTTGCACTAAAAAAAATTCAAGAACTTTTAATTTTTTCGTCTCGGTAGACCTTCTCAGAGAAATGCCCATATGTTTGCAGATCCACAATATTAACTATTTGCTTGAGGGATATTTGAGAAAATCTTGCAAATGTGGTTTTAACTAAATAATAAAAAGCTTTAAAATTAAAATTTTAATTTTTAAAATGGCAACATCGGTCCTGTTAAGAGGCAACTGTCAGTTGACTTCTGTCTAAATTTGAACAAGCTGTGTCATTTGGTTTGTGTTTGGCAGCCGTTGATAACAGACTACCTCGAATTTTGAGAAGAAAAATATGGAAAAAAGTTAATTTCGTTACTTATTGATCCGCCCTCGTAATCCCTAATATTTAATGGTATTGGATTTGTCAAACAATTATTTACAAATGGGCATTAATTTTAATTTAAGCCTTATGTGAAATAAAATTTTGTTCCGTTGTGAAAAAGAATTGAGTATAAATAAGTTGCCATTGTGTTGGTTGGGTATCTGGAGACATCGTTACAATTCTCCCTTTCGTTTCGTTGGTGCAGAAAGTGTTTGGCCTTTAGTTCACTCTTCGTTCTTTCTATCTATAATATTTTTATTGTTTTTTTTTTTTTTACCATGACTTGCAAACTCATGTAGACAGGCACTCGTAGAGAACTTGAATAATATTCTTTTTCTTTGTTTTGTAATAATTTTTTTTTATTTATTATTTTTATTTCAACCAACAACTACAACAAGTTTATGGCTCGAATACACTGAGAGAATAGAAATGAACATGAGTGTGTGTATGTATATGCACTCAAGTTATTTTTTTAGTTCGAATTACTGCAAAATGCCATAAAGGCCATCCGTCATTCATTATTCTCAACAATCGCGCGATCTGTCAAATATGACAAATAAAGCTCTGAATGACTCTCCTTATGACAGTCAGTACAGAGATATTAAAGAAGGCCGCTTAATATTATTTTAACACAAAAACTTAGAAAGAAAAACACACCTTCTACTGTTTCATAAGACGATACACTCGCAAAGAATGTGTGCCGTTATTTTGTTCGTCATCTGCTAAGCAGAGAGTATATGTGTTTCAGTTCAGAGGGAGTTAGCAAGCTGTTGGTAAGGAAGAGTGAAATGTAATGTCCAGCTCACTTGGGTCCAATACCCTTTGTACTACCTGTTATATGAAGAGAAGATAGTGAGAGAGGGTGATAGGGAAGACAGTTGGTGAAGGAAGAAATAGAGGAAAACTTCCTACTTTTACAACTCTGCTCTTTGCATGCTTTTTGTGTAATGCAGTGTTGCAGCGCCTTCTGGTGTCGAGGCGTATTAAATTTTGAAGCTGTGCTTAGTAGCCTTTTATTGGTTATTTTACTTTGCCGATGATTCTGCTACACAACGAAGGAGGGTGCTCCTATGTTATATTAGGATTAGTATCTGACCAGTGACCTTATGCCTGCATCACATCACTTTTTGCACAACAAATGATACAAAGAACACTAATGCCCATCAGAAAAATGTGTGATGTTGTTATTTTTAATGACTGTCGGAGACTGGACTCGAACCCAGGACCTTCGCTTTTGTGGTGAACGTGCTAGCAACTTCAGCCAATGCCACCCTACAGAGGGAGTATAGTTCAGTCTAAAGTGACCTGAAAGCAAAAACGCAACAAGCCGTAAAGCATTCTTGTAGAGGTTCCGAATGCCACTATATGAAAATGGCTGCATCAATGTTTAGCCCGCCTTAAACCAGAAGAATTCAGCCACATTTCCTTTGCTGTCGAAGTATCATATCCTTTGATGAGAGAGATTACAGTGAAACAACTTGACCACAAAACGGCTCTGAGGTCATAAACGCAGCAGCCTAGGCCCTCCTGGACAGTTCATCTAGGCCCTCCTGGACAGTTCATCTCCTTCATCGTAACCTGGATGCCCGGCTGTGGCCAGGTATCCAGTAAATGGAAACCGTTTTCCCTATGTATAGCTTTCGTAATGACTTAAAGCACTGGTAAAACAAGGATGGAACGGAATTCTCGTGAAAGGAGTGATTAAAAAGCTGCCTAACTATTGGAAAAGATCGCTATATGCCCACTCTTAATGCCCCCTATTTAAATTAATGTCAACACATTTGGTGACTATCTGTATTTATGCCTGAAATACCCATTTGCGCAGATATTTTTACGTTGGGCCCAACGACTACAGCACTGAATCTATTTTCCATGACATTGAATCTCTTGTTGAACCTCAGTTCGCAATTTACCCTCTCACCAAGCATACCTAGTAACCCTATGCTTGGTATTATACTCAGGACCGATGAGTGCCAGTTACCGACACAGCGAGCAGAGTTCCCGAGATTCATCCTACAAGCGGCCATTGCCGTAGAAGATATGTATGGGTGGCAGTTAAATCAAGGATCTGTATGGTAGGTAGACCAATCAAGGCCTCAATGGGTAAGGTTAAACATGACCTCATTGCGCCTGTTGCAAGAAGACGCAGCCAATTACTGAAAATTGCAGAGTTTGGTTGTCACCACAACCTGCCGAGTATTTTCCCCTCACAGGATTATCTGACGAGATTACGGGTGTGGCAATCCTGGGGAGCCCAGCCGCGGTAAATTGACTTTTTCCCTCGGCATACCTCTGGCTTTTTATCCACTGAACTTATGTGTCACTGCCCAATCTCTGGCAACAGAGGAACGGATGTGAACATATTTATAAAAGTGAATTAGGCTATGCAGCAACTGTGCAGATGTAACGTCACCTGGAACTGCTATGAGTTCAAAAGACGACATATCTGAAGCCTTTGGGGGTTGTCTAACCAGTGGCTTGTAACTGGTACATTGGGAGCCGGTAGCCCGACAGCACAGCTGCTCGGTATGATCCTTTGTTAAGTATTAGGTACTGAATTGTGTCGGCTCAGTCATTCGACTGACTCTGATGAGTGGTTGAGATGTGCCAGTAAATGCTGAGGAATTCTCTTGGGGACCTCGCTGTTACTGTAAGCAATTAACTCTTGCCGCGTGGTGGCTGTGGTTGCTACCAAAAACGCTGGGAGAATAGTTTTGACTTCTCAAGAGCTTAGATAGCTCAAGTCAGGGAACAAAAGATTGCAACATATGTATGTATGTATGTGTTATCTGCAAGTCACATATTATTTTTTAAGGGTACATGGGAGCGATGGTTGAACGCTTAACTTCACTTGGTCTTAGGCCTTTACGGCCTAATCTGAAACACATCTGCCGCCATCTTGTATATGATTTGATATTTCTTCTGGTTGTGGTGTTTTACACTTACTTAACGATATCTACTTCTGAAATTCTAACGGTCTAATTCATAAATGATTATTAACAGTGCAATAACTTATTAATAGTCAAAAATCGCTAAATTTGTATTCATAAATGATTAATAGCCTATTAGACGTTTAATAAACGTTTCATAACTTAGCAATTTTTAATGTAGCCTCCATGCTACTTTAAGCGTTTGATAAACAATTATAAATAATATTTTCTTGATTTTTTTTATCCCTTATGTGAGATTTTCTGTGGTTTCTCACTTTTATGTTTCTTGTTTATTCTTATGCATGTCTCCTGAATAATGTTCTTTGGCAAAAGTATTAATTTATGTGAGTTGGTACATGTATGTACATATGTATGCATAATTGTACAAAAACAAAAATACATACATATAAACATTGTTGAAAATTAAAGAAATCCCATCCATTCATTGCTAAAAAGAAAAATAGAATTATAAACATAAGGGCATATGTAAGTACAAGCATACGTATGTTTGTATGGTACTGCATGCTTACATATGTATGTATGTACGTACAATAACATTTTAAAATTAAAATAAAATAGTGATGCATAATCGACCGCTATAAAATGGGTATTTGCCTACCTCTGTACTCAGCCGAATATAAATGTGTTTAAATACAATTTTTTGTAACATATAATTTTTTTTTGGTTTATTTATTAATAAAAAGTGAAACGTCTACTTTTTAAGTTATTTTTTAATAAAATTATGCGTAATGATTTACTTTTTTTTCCGACTCAAACAGACTACCTAGATAATCGATTCTTCGTTGTATGCATCACTAAACATAAAATGAGAGCGAAAGTAGCATGATGTTGCCAACATAAAATTACAAAAGAAGCAAAATCGTTTAATAGTTAATTCATTGAAATTAATCAGTTATGAATACAAATTTTTATTACAGCTTAATAAAGCAAAATCTGTTTCATAAGTAATGTACAGATTAAAGCTGAAATAAGGAATTTTTATGTATTAGACCGTAAAACTTCTCACTCGCAATATGTATAATCGTAATATAGGGAACTGCTGTCAAGCCATGGGTCTTCAGGGGTTGATGATGATTTTTTTTACTTAGCAACTATTTTTTACAGTGTACTTACATCCATCCCTACCTACTTTTATATGTTGTATATGTATGTATATATACATATATGAGTGGATGTGTAAATTTGCTTGTAAGTATGTAGATATATAAGTAAGAACTCGTATATAATACCCCAATCAAAATATTACACGCACATATATAAATATGTATATATCGTCACCTTAAATGCAAGCGGATATAACTACACAATAATTCGAAATCGAGTTTTTGATTGATTATGGTTCATTTTATCAAACTACATCTTCACGCAAATATTTAGACCTCTGCGATCAAAAATGACGACTTTATTAAAGAAATTCAAAGGAATGTAATTATGAATGTATATATTTTTTTTATTGCAAGAGCGCAACTAACTTAAAAAAGCTGAATTACATAGAAAAAGGAAATAAATGGTAAAGAGTCTAAACACAATGTTTGCGGTGCGGTGCGATTTCTCGTTGCGGGATAGAAAAATAAACATAATACAACGGAAGACGGCGCCGGCAATACTTGTCATTGTTTGCAGTGCTGCCACAACCAAAAAACTTTTACAAGCAAAATTCGCTTTAAAAGTTATCAAATGAAAAATTTTTTATTACCAAATTTCAATATGTAGTATTTTTATTAAATAACATCGCAGCAAATAAAAGAAACTCCAAAAAAGTCATGAAAATGTAGAGTTTACGATCTGCAAGTAGTGAAAATTTCGATCCATTCTAATGATTTTCACATAGGGTTGTCATTGCAAGAAGTTCTCTTTTTCGATGCCTGGTCACTGAATTGGAAGCGATATTAATAAAATTTTTTTTTTTTTTGTGTGTTCTATGATAATATTTTTAATCAGAAATAATTCATAGTCAGGCTTAAGTTCAGTAATTTTAAAATTTGTCCAACTAATTAAGGTTTTCCAAGATGTGACCAATTTTTTTTAGGAAGGAGGCGGTACGGGCGGACAAACGTGGTCACCTCCTATGGACCACATAGTACTCTGTAGTACAGAGTTGCGACCATTTTTAAATTAAAAGCTTAAAAAGTACAACATAAAAAATATGTACAAGTGTATCATTATTTTGGCAAAAAAATAACCAAAATGAGAAAAATATTCACATCTCCACATTAAAAAAAAAATAACCACTTTTGGTTAGAAATAACCAAAAACGGCAGCCCTGATTGTTTGTTTAAATTTTCGTTAATTTTTTGTGCATAAATTTATATAACTAAAAACAAAAAAATGATTAACATTTTATACATTCGTAGATATATTTTTTAAACTTTCATAATCTATGACAAAAATGTTTAAACTACAAAATCATGTTCTTTTTTACAAAAATGTTGTGAACACAGACAATTATTCAAAAACTACGGCAACGTCAGCAAGAGAAAGAGTATCAAAAATTGAGAGAATAAGAAACTCTGCAATGAAAATAAAATAGATTTTAATTTTATTCCGTCCCGCACTGCGGATTTTTACTTCAAAATCGTATGGAAAATCGCACCGCAATAAATAATCGTTACATTGTGTTCAGACTGTAAAGCAAGTAAACTTATCATTATTGATTTTGAAACGTTTTTTGTTGCTCCTGTAAAAAATATAAAAGTGTAGTTAAATGCGTTTGCATTTTAGGTGACGATATGTATATAGGTATATGTATGTTTGTATGTATGCATACGTTTGCATGATGTATGGGTTTTATGTTACTTTTAAAGAATTGTTGTTTCAAATTGCTTTTAGCGTAATACTAAACTAAATGGAGAATAATAGATACGCAAACATATGAACACACAAGTGATTTTTTTTAAGAGGATACATATATCGCTACTTATTGCAACATAAACATATGTACATATGTATCTCAAAATAAATGTGTTTTTGGACTTAAAGTTCAATCAGACGTTCCATATCACAATGCTATAGACATCATTAAGCTGGATTCCTCCATTGTTTCTGAACCAAATTTTTTTATATGCAGTTTCTCTCTCTCTCTCTCTGAAGAAGAGAAACGTCAAACTCCATATAAAAAAAATTTTGTCCGGACAGCAGCAGCATTAAAGCCAGCTTTAATGCTGCGATAGCCATAAACAGCTGTTTTCGGTGCTTTATTCATTTAAAAAGTGCTAAAACAAATACATATGTATGTATGTATGTATGTCCAGGCTGCCCAGAGTAGCGCTAGATTGCCGAACATCAATCGGCTTTTATACAAATGAATACACATACATACGCTTATACATTTCTTTCGGTTCTCTCTCTGTGGACAGCTCTGATGCATGTCTAACCAGCAAACAGCTGTTTATGGTTACCGAGAAAAACAAAATTCAATTGGTTTTTATGTAAAGTAATTGCAAAATATTTTATGCGGAAAAGAACGGCACAGAACAGCAACGGAAAGCAAAGACTAATGAAGCCTTTACCTATAATCAAATACAGTGTTGCCCATTAGTTTGGTTCGAACAGCTGTTTTTTATGGTTGCGGTTAAATTGAATCTTTAATAATGCAAAAAATCGTTATAAGTATAATAAAAAATGCTTATGCACTCATTATATACATACATATATTTATATTTCTTCACTGAATAGCACGTAACTTTAAAACTTAAACCTCATTTGCTAGAAAACTAAGTTTTTTGAGTTATACCTCTGTTGCAATCAAAGAGCGATTTGGACTTAAGTAGAGATGCCGGGGATGCCAAACGCGAATATCTTTTTTTCTCACTTTAATACCAGGACAGTGATGCAAAATGTGTCCCAATTGCGCCATTTGTGGCACTTTTGGATGTTCGATGGCCCTGTGGTACTATCTAGGCTATTTTTACCCTTTCAGCTCAAAATTCAAACAATATCTTCAAACCTTTGAGTACCGTTTTTAATGAAGTTTTCTTCGTTTTAAAAACTATTTTTATTTATGGGGATTTTTATTTCAGAAACCTGCTCCAGTGGGGAAGCCAATAGTATTGTACCGCTTGCTATTAAAATTTAGAAAATAAAACAAATAAATAATGAATATACATAGGGTAAAATCGCAAGTTCCAGAGGTTAAAAAGCTCAAAAATTTAAATAGAAGTAAATTTTGGAAAACGATTACTACAATACGAAATCGTTTAGAGAAACCTTTGCATACAAATTTATATAGAATCTTTCAAGGAACTCTACCTATTCCATACTCCTCAGCATGTGTGGAAAGAATATTTTCTTTCAAAAATATGGTTAAGACTAATTGCATGTTTTAGACTTAAAATTATAAATTAATAAATTGAAAATAACAATAAAATATGAAAAATTGTTTTGGTTTTCAATATAAATTTTCAGTCGATAGTTTTCTTTCGATATCTTGAAACAGGCCGTTATAAAAGAAATCGTCTTTATGTAAAAAAGTACTGTGTCATCGTAATACAATTCAAAGATTTAATGAAATAATAATTCTAATAATTGCTATGATAAAGATATTTTAAAACTTAAATTATTTTTGTAACCAGGAGTAAAATCAGAAACTGTTGGACTAAGAATTTAGGGATAATGTATAATAAAATAAGAATTACATACATGCATATATTATATTTTTTAAATAAAATTTTAATATCTTTTAAATTTGAATTTTTGTCGCTAGTTTCTAAACAAAATAAGTCACATGTATTATATTACTAATACATACTTTTGTTTTTATTTAAATAAAAATATTGCAGCCAAATACACAAATTTTTTTACGGCCCTACCAAGGGTACTTTGGCCCTTTTAAATCGATAATTTGGCCCTAAACCAAAAAACTCAAAATACATCACTGTACCAGGATATCGATATCACGATGTCGTGATTCAGAGATTTTTCGCGATATCCGAATTGCCCAGGTTTCGCACTCAGCTCCCGCTATACTCATCAAAATTACATTATTATATGAACACTCTGCTGACTATGTCGTCAAAATATCCGAACAAAGTGGTGACTTGGAGTCACTTCACACCAAGCTTCCTACAGGGTATGTATATACACACATACATATATATGCACATATATACATATATGCGCATATTTATGTATGTACATAAGTGTGTTCACATTTTTTATAGGCGTTGAAAATGGTATTAAATTACAAGAGGGAGATGAAATTTTAACATCGTTTAAGACATTTTGCCGGGTTTATTATTTTATCTATTTTAGCAATTTCATTGAAAATAAAAGAAACTAAACCATAGAAATGAAAATAAAAGAAAAAAATGGGAAATTGAAAACATTTAAGCACATAAAGTTTTTTTTCTTGTTGTTGCGAAAACAAGAATAGTTTTGAATGAAAGTATGCATGTACGAGTACATTAGTATGTACATATGTATGTATGTAAATGCTTACATACATACATACTTATGTACGTACAGTGACTAAATGTTATATTGGGACAAGAAGTTTAATTTGTATAGGTACCTATTTAAAGAATTTTATTAATACCATAAATTGAAAAATAAACCTTTTACTATATTTTTACTAATAATGCAAATGTTTACAAATATTATAAAAAATTTTTGTGTTATTGTTTTAAAAACGAACAAAAAAAGTCAAGCACATGTGAATTTCACGTCAAAGTAATAATGGGACATACATATGTATGTATGTATGTATGTATGGCAACCTTGCATTTCTTAGCAAATTATAACAGTGTTTTTTTGCAAAATATATTTTAATTGGAAGTAGCTTGAGGTCACCGGAAAATTTTTAAATAGATAAAAAATCATTTATTTAATATGGCTCCTCGTGGTTCGCAGACATCTCCAGATATTAGACAACTCATAATGGAACATTTCAAAACAGGAAAAACAATAAGAAGTATCGCAGAAATAGTACATAAATCGAAATCTACTGTAAAGCGCTATCAAAATGCGGAAAATTACGAAAATCTTCCAAAACCAAGCAAACGAAAAATTTTTTCAGACACGGACGAGCGATGGCTAGTACGGCAAGTCAAAACAAATCCGAGTTTAAGCGCTCCCAAACTTGCGTCCGAAATACATATGATTAGGGAAACAAGCAAATCCTGAAACTATTAAAAATGTGTTAAGAAAGCACAATTTTCATATCCGAGTGGCTAGGAAAAAGCCTTTCATCAATAAAGTTAATAAACAAAAACGTATTAACTTCGCAAGAGAGTACAGAAAGAAAGACATTTCATTCTGGAGAAAGGTTATATTTAGTGACGAGAATAAATATAATATATTTCGCTCGGATGGACCATCGTACATATGGAGAAAGCCAAACACTGAGCTCTTAAAACAAAATTTAAGACCGACTGTGAAACATGGTTTAGGATCAGTTATGGTATGGGGTGCAATTTCAGCTGCTGGACCAGGTAATCTTCACATAATTGAAGGGATTATGGATCACAGATACTACATTGATGTATTAAAGTCCAATCTTTCTGCAACTGCAGAAAAACTAGGTCTTGGAAACGAATATTACTTCTACCAAGACAATGACCCCAAGCATAAAGCTTACAATGTTCGGAGCTGGCTGAAACGCCACCGCAGTCACCGGATCTTAATCCGATAGAGCACGTGTGGAATCATTTGGAGCAAAAATTGAAAAGTAGACAAATATCAAACAAATATGATCTGGTTGCGGCTCTAAAGGAAGAATGCTCAAAGATATCAGCAGAATATTGTCAGAAACTTGTGGAATCAAGGCCAAATAGATTAAGGGCAGTAATACAGCAAAAGGGTCTGCCAACTAAATATTAAATATAATTTATAGCACTTAAGATTTTACTTTATCTTATGTTGTCCCATTATTAATTTGATGTGAAGTTTCTATGTTTTTTATGTTTTTTGCTTTATATTTCTTAATATAAAACATATTGAATTTTTTGTTTCTGTTTTAAATAAACTATTAGAATATTTAATAAACTATAATAAAATTTTTGTTTTAAGCCTTATAGATTTGTCGATATAATAGACAAACTGCTGAATATAGTATGTCTCCCAATATGACTTTGAGTCACTGTATATACAGTGCAATCTCCCTTAACGGGCACTTCCTATAGGCGGACAGTCCCTTTGGACGGACACTTTTGACAAGTCCCGACAGCTACATAAGCAAAGCATTGCTTTCTCTTGGGCGTACAGTCCCCTTGTGCTGACACATTTCCATGGTCCCTACGGTGTCCGCTCAAGAGAGTTTCCACTGTATTTACATACATACATACATATTGTTTATGTTTTATATAGTGGGATGTTTACGTTTTTATAAACACATACATATGTACATACACACTTATTTATTTATTTATTTATTATATTATTTATTTATAGATGTTATAAAAAATATTTTTAAATCTTTCTACAAATTTGTTTTCTTAAATACTAGGATTCACTACTAATACTAAACAATTGTAAGACTTTTGAGGAAAAAAAACCCTGGGGTATAATCGTCGCTTTCGATAACGACGATACAAGTTGAAGACTCAAAAAAGTGTCATCACACAGACAGTCATATCTAGTGCTGCTTAGAGCCGGACAGAGGCACAGTAGATGTTCTACTTTCTCAATTACCCCGGTTTTTTTTTAATACACCCAATAGAAGTCTACAGTTGCTGCTGGTTAGTGATAAAAGGAATTTAGTCGGTTTAGGATCATATGAGTTCCAAATGATTTTAGAAATTTTGCAAAGTTTTCGTCGCACGCCAACTTTCCACCGCTTCTTCTTAGAGTCTATGATCCATTTCAGGTGTTGATTTGGTTTCTGGACATATACCGTTTCTTCCACCGGTATTTTGATTCCCCTTTTGGCCAATGTATCTGCCAATTCATTTCCCTCAATCGACATGTGTCCTCAGACCCAAAAAACATCTACTTGTCTGCCAGTACATAACATATTTAGGGTATTCTTATACAAGTGCAGTATGCTGAAATTGCCTTAATTGCTGCTTGACTGTCTATATACAATATATATATTCACTCGCGCATTCATGGTTTGAGGAATGAAAGCTAATTCTGCAGACATTTTGGCTAAATAGATTTCCGCCTGGAAGATGCTAAAATAATCAGGAAGTTTACTGAGCTCCGGGCAGTAAACAGCAGCTTCCACCCCTCTACCCTCTATTGAAACTATACCCACTGTAGTTAAGTCCTTCGAGATAGCGTTCTTCGCTTATACAAGGTGGCGCAAAAGTCATCCTCCTATCAGAAAATGCTATAAATTTTGCGATTGGCGCCTAATGTCAGTTCTGTTTTGACATTTGTGCAGTAAACACATGTAAAAACATGTGGTTCCAACAGGACGGTGCAGCGGCAAACACTGCACGTGCCACAACCGATATGCTGAAGGATGCATTTCCCGGGCGCCTAATTTCCCGTTTTGGCGATTTGCACTGGCCAGCAAGATCGCCTGATTTGACCGCATGCAGACTTCTTTTTGTGGGGCTTTTTGAAGTCGCGGGTTTATGTCAACAAGCCTCACACTCTTGCAGCTCTTAAAGACATAATGAGGACCTATCGCCGGAAGTTTTGGCGAAAGTGATGGAAAATGCCATAAAAAGGGCTCAAATGACAATCAACTGTGGCGGCGGCCACTTACGTGACATCATATTCTCGACTTGATGTAAAAAAAATAAAAGACCAAATATAATAAAAAATAATTCACAAGAAGAATCAAAGTTTTTAATTTTTTTTTAAATTACAGCCAAATAACATCGGAAGGTTATTTTTGCGCCACCCTGTAGTTATCTGTGGTTTGGCAAGGAAGTTAATTTCTGGAATGATATAGTCCGAGCTACACTCCATGTCTTCCGGCAATTTACCGTGACCAAATCGTTTCTACGACATCTGTCCTGTTGTCCTGAGTCGGATTACGTTAGTTTTATTGGTCTAAGGTCCATCACAAGATCTAAAGCTGCAGTAGGTGTGCTTTTTGGAGCTCCAGTGATGCAGATATATTCTAGTCTCTGGATATTTTCTAACCTTTTTAGGTATTTTTTTGTCTTAGTCGCGCTTAGAGGAGTACGTGAACGTTGTTCACCAGACCAAGATGTTTGGTTTGGCTTGCGCTTTGCTTTACCTGAAAGCGGAACAGGATGAGCTAACAAACGTATAGTCCAAATTGGTGCAAGAATTTGCCCGTAAGCGCAGTAAATGTACCTTGATAAACGCGGTAACGCAGATGTGCGTTAAGGGACATGTGGTTATCATGAGAATCGAGGCAGCAGATTAACTTGCAAAATAGGCGTCTGCTCACAGTTCCATAAGCTTCAGAATGTGGTGAGAGACGACAACATGCAGACAGGCCCAAGATGGATCGCTGAATAATATAGAAAATCTGACGTTTAGAAAATGCCAAGAATGCGCTTAGTACAAGTCAACTGGTGTCGATAATGGGCACGCACGAGTGAGTCACAAGGAATTAATTGTAGACATTTTGAAATTTAATTTTTGCTTTTTTCCAAGAACGACTGTATTCAAGATTTTCTTAGAAGATTCCTTTTAATTGTTGCCATTGCCAACTCAATTCAGTTTGGTGTTCTGATACTCGTACCAATTAGTTTTGTACCATAGATCTGTGAATTAGATTAATTCAATCTCTGTATGGCTCTCTCATTTATGAAGGTCAGTACAGATATTGGAGAAGCCCGCCTAATATCATCTGAACACAGAAACTCAGAATGAAAAACACGCCTTCTACTGTCACATAATACGATGCACTCACAAAGAATGTATGTCGTCGTCTCGTCATCTTCCAAGCACAAACGACACAAAGGTGAACGAACTTGGTTACTTTTCCACAGAGGATATTTCAGTCCAAAGTGACCAGACAGAAAACCAGTAACAAGCCGTAAATTATTCCTGTTGAAGTTGAGGATGCCATTATATTTAAATGGCTGCATCAAAGCTTTGGCCTGCCTTAAACCAGAAGAAGACACACACCACATCTCCTCCTTAGCGGTCGAAGTGTCATCTTCTTTGATCAGAGATGTTACAGTCGACAGACTTACTCAACCCAACTTTCACATCAGTACGTATTGCCATTTACAACTCAAATAACGGTTGAGTTTGCCAGTTGTCTGGTGCCTTAACAGTAAAAATTGCCGTGATTCACAATGAATAAAACAAAGTTTGGTTGTGTGAGAGTTGAGTTGAGAATGACAATAGGTGGATTTCTCTCTCGCCTTGATGGTTTTTATTAAAAAAAGTCAATTTCTTACCATTTTTTTTTGTTTCACATAATCAAAAACAAGTTTAAGGTTTATTTTATTATGCATTTATTACAAAAAACAAACACGAAAAATTCAAGTTGCGTAAAAAAAAGGAAACTTACGATTACAAAAAAAAATTATTAAAGTAAAAAAAATTCAAAATGCATAAAAGTTAAGCTCAAAGCTTAAAAAAGAAAACACTAATTTTAAGTATCATATTTATAGTACAAAGTGTGTTTTTACACTAAAAAAATTTGAGTAATTTTCAGTCTATGTTGCACTTTTGTTGATTGCTGCTGCGTAACATGAGTTTTAGCTGAAATGCATTCCGATGCCAGTTTAAAATATTTTGCAGACATTCACGGTATTATTTCGTTGACGTCTGGATAGCTTTGGCTATAATTTTCACACTTTAAGGACGAAGTATGAGAGTCCGTAGTATCGCAAGAACGTTGAGAATCATGCGGTAAGTGTAGAATTTGATATTGGTTTTGCATACATCTATTGGGCGATTGCAGTGTAGCGTCAGATGCGTTATACGTTTCAGGTTCACAGTTGATTTTGACAGAGTTGCGGTGCAGTGTACCCAGCCTGGCCTCAAAAAGTATGTCGTCAATGGCTTTTTTGGCAAAAAATTTTTGTTGATCTGATACCAGTCTAAATTCACTAGCCCACACATTCGCAACGGTTTGGGAATAATCGTCAATCCTCTTTAGGCGTTTAGCCGCCAGTTCCAATAATTCGTCGGGGTCTACAGCTTTTTTCCTCTTTATTATCGGCGCAGGTACCTAATTTAATGAAATAGAAGAAAAACTATTGAAAATTTTAACTAATTGTGTGAAATAATTATTGTTCAATAAATATTGGTGGGGGAAAAAATAAGCATTTTTTATATTTAGCCATGTTAAAATTTCCAAATCAAATTAAACGTTCACATGGATTTTAGGCTCCTATTATGAGCAACTTTCGATCTTCGACTGTAGTCGAAAGTGCTGATCGAACGAATTTTTATTTCGTATTATGACAAGCATTCGACAAACAACGTCGTTATTGTGAATAAAATCGGCAAAAAAAATAGCGTTCAATTTGTGTTTGTGTAGTTAAAAATAAATATAATTTAACACTTAAGATTTTTAAAAATTTTTCATATTAAAATACTTCAACGAAAGCTAAATTTTTTGTTCAATAGAAAATTCGTTGCTCAAAGAAATTTTCCATGCTCATAATATGAATTGAACATTCGATTTTCGATAGCCAGCGAAGACCGAAAATCGAGTGCAACTCATAATAAGGATTTCGTATAATTACTTCCAATAAAATTAAAAGCCCACGAGTTTTCACTTTTTCCAACAGACAAATCTTTGTGAATAATTTTATTCATTAATTTTCAAAATACATATTTCGCAATCATATCAAGTTTTTTGATACCAATTGTTCACACGTTCGGAAATTTCCATGTGAAATTTTATTTATGATAAGCCTGTTTTATTCGCAGAACATATGTAAATGTGAACAAATTGCCATGTTTCCTAAACAAACACTTCGTCCACTAAAAGTAGTAAAATCAAAACAAAAATATCAAGTTCTCGCTTGGTGTAATTCCCCTTATCGGGAATAAAACTTCACGTGAAATTGTGTCTACACAATAACTACCTCTTACTTTGTATAGACAACTCTCTCTCTCTCTCTCTTCGAAAGAAACTACTTTCAAATTTACATGTTATAAAAATACAAGTTCGAAAGCTTTTTCTTTTGTTTCGAATTACACAGTAAAGCCCCAGCTCCTTTACAATAAGCTAAAAATTGTTTGCCTGTAGGTATTTTCTTAATTCACAATTATTAACTCCTATCGTGAATAACAAACAAGTGGAATTTTTGTTCCCCTCAAAAGGAAAAATGCTATCGTCAATCTCCCATGCAATTTTTCCCCCCGCTATCAGTCCCAGTGAATCTCAAAAATGGAAGAAGATTTGAGATGCTTGAAAATTAATTTAAAATTAAACAAATTTATTAATTGCCTTACTCACGATATCTAAATAAAACTAAAATTGAGTAAAATTAAAGTTTGAGTTTTTATTTATTTTAGGTACCGTGGGAAAAATTTCTTTAGCATTCCATCGCCATATAGAACACTGCAGGTGAACCAACAAGGTTCATACTACATGCAATAAATTCAGTAAAGTGCGACTTTGATTCACGCGTGAAGCTTCCGTTCGGACACTAGATAATACTATACTATACGAACTTTAGTCAATATAATATATAGTTTTGGAATTTTTTTTTCCGTTTTTTTTTTATATGGCGATTTTTTTCGTTTTGGCCTTTTTCTTGCGTTTTTGTCTTTTTTCTGGTTTGGCGATTTTTTTAGTTTTGGAGATTTTTTTCGTTTTGACGATTTTTTCGATTTTTAGCGATTTATTTTAGTTTTATTTTAGTTTTAGAATTTTTTTTATTTGGTGCCTTTTTCATTCTGGCGATTTGTTCCGCATTTGGCGATTTTTTTTGTTAATTTTGGGATTTTTTAGTTTTACCGTTTTTGAAAATTTGTAAGAGTTTCCCTCTTACGGTTCCCAAGATACAGCAAGCTGTCAATGTTACATTAACTGATAGAATACCCTTTAAGTTAGATATTTTTAAATTTTAGTGTTAATTGTTGTAGTCTGTATAAAAACATTAACTTTACAAATTTCAAGTGTCTGTACTATAGACAGCCAATTGTTTGTATATTACGTGGGATTTTAACATTTTTCGTTGCTCGTTTTGGAACATCCTTTAATTTTTAACTCCCATGTATTTGTTGTTGTAGCGGCCAAAGTTCGCAGGTCTTACGGTTCTCGAGAAATTAGCCTGTGACGGACAGACAGACGGACAGCGTAGCGAACCTAAAAACCCTAAAAAGCGTATTGTAGGGAATTATTTATTAATAAAAACATTTAAGAAATTTATTATTCGACCTATTGTCATAATTAAATTTTAATTTGAAATTTATTTGCTGGTGGTTCAGCTTGGTCGATATGCATTTCATTGTTGCTGTAACGAATCATCAGTAGACTTCAACCACACATTTTGAATAGTCACAAACCTCTTATCTTATGCACAGACTTTCAAAAACTATTTGAGAATTCACAAAAAATAATATTTTTGAAAATCACAAAAGAAGAACAAGCATAGTAGGCTTAGAAACTAATACAAAACCCAGCAAATAATTTATATTCGATATGAATCTATTTTATTTTTGTATACCTTTATACAATTAGAAATCTAGCGGATAATAATAAAAGTAATAACAAGCAAAATGAAGCCTACTGATGATTTGTTACACTAACAATGAAATGCATATAGACCAACCTGAACCACCAGCAAATAAATTTCAAATTAAAATATTTACATTAAAGTTTGTATTGGAAAGAAAAATATAATCCATGACAAGGAAAATCAAAAAGGGAAAACATTTCTAGAGAAAAAAAAAATATCATTCACAATTGCACTTTTGGGGAAAAGGGGAAAATTTGCAAAATAAGTTAATACATATCAGGGTTGGCATTGAGAATTTTAAAATTGTATTCTGAACACAACCGTCACATTACATTTGAGTTGTTTAAGGTTGAAGTTTTGTCAGTAAAATATTGTATTTGTTAAATTTTACGAACGATAATGCTTTTTTATTGGTTCATTATTTTTAAACAATTTTTTTTTAAATAATTGAGTATTTTTTAACTAATTGTTTGTATACGAAATAGTTTTTCACATGCCGCCATAACAATACAAACTTGCTAAATCTATCAAAAAACGGACTAAAAATACTCCATTTGCGTGTTTAATGAAGTGTTTAAGATTTAAGATTGAGATGTTTAACAAAACAAGTCAATGTATGGTAAAACATCTCAAAATCGTCGTGTTTAAGCTCTTAAGGATGAATGAGGCGTTAACACGTTTGAAAACATAAGTGTGAACTAGTGATGTAACGAATGTAAATTTTTGATATTCGCGAATACGAATACGAATATTTGAAACGATATTCGCGAATACGAATATTATATGTAATATGAAATATTAAAAAATTGTTATGAAAAAGGACTTCACGCTCTTGTTGGCGTACTTTAAAGTTAATAAAAAGTTCCCAAAATTTTAATGATCGCCATTAAAGAATATTTGAAAATGATACAAAACACAAATTTCTATAAAAAAAAATTAATGTATTTGTACAAACTAAAATTTTTAATCATTTATTTAAATTTCGTTTAGGATTTATGCATTTATTTATTTAATTTCTTTGGAAAAATATTCGTATCCGTATTCGCCTGAAAATGGCCGAATATTCGTCAATTCGAATATTCGTGCATCACTAGTGTGAACATAGTATAAGTTGGGATATTAGAGCGTATGGTTACACTTGTTTAAGTTGAAATTTAATATTTAGCATGTGCTCTAGCATTCAAATTTAAAAGAAAAATGATATGGAAATGGGCGAATTAAAATTTTTTGATATTCTCGCTGGGTTTTGCTTTCACGAGACTGTTTTCAAGTGAGAAGAATATGAGTTTCATTGTTCAAAAGTGAAAATTGCCCATATAAAATCGTTTGAAAATAAATGCGGAGTGAAAAAGGCGAGATTCCTTAAATGTACTAAATTAGTCATTGGTGTAGCTACTATTTTGTACTTTCCGAGTTTGAATAGTACCAAAAAAGTACAAATGTACCAAATTTGTCAACCCTGTTATATATAGTAAAAAAAATACTCATGTTTTAGACTCGGCAGTTTTTCTTGAAGCAAGTCTGAGTTTATGGTGGAGAGGGGAAAGAAGAAAGAAGAGGGGTACTGACTTGCTTATACAGAAAAGTTACTTCAATTCTCTTTTGTTGTTTTATTCGCTGCATTGAAAAAATTTAAAAGAAAATTTAACAAGAAACCGTCCGAGCGCAAACAATCGATCAGTTTTAAAAGAGAATTGAAAAGAACTGCTTCAAGAAAAACTGCCAAGTCTAAAGCATGACATAATATTAAATTTTCTTTAAACGGTTGGTCGGTTAGTCGACCGAAATTAATTTAATTTTAAATTAATCGAACAGTTAAAAGTGTAACAATTAATCGGTTAACTGATTAACGGTTAATCGATTCAGTACCCTAGTACTTATGCATGCGAGTACGTACACACATATACACATACATACATATACCTTTTCAGTTTGTACTTCAAATGAATTATCAATCGCTGTTTCCTTCTGCCGCTGCGGTTCTTGATCATGGACAGCATTATTGGAATTATTAAATTTCGATGTATCCTGCTGCTGTTGCCACTGTTGCGGCTTTTGATCATGCAATAAACCCTGATCATTAAACATCGATATGATTTCCAGCTGCTGCGGTTCTTGATCGCGCAAAAAACTTAGATGATTAAAATACCAGAGCGTGGGAACATATCCAGGGCGTCCGCGTAACTTTTGCAATTCGCGCCTGTAACAAGATCGTATGCCATTGTATCTCCTTCTCACCGTTTCCATTGTTGCAGTTGAGTCGATATCTTGATATTTTGTTAAAAGTCTGTTCCACGCTTTCTCCTTCTCGTGCCTAGTTCTATATTTTTCATTTTTATATTGCCAAATGGCAACTTCTTCTTTTAGCATTTCAATAAATTCTATTAACAATTTTTTCGTTGGCATCAATTCAAAGTTCTCACACGAGATGGCTGACATTGTGTTTCTCTTTCTCTATCTGATTTGCTTGCGCAGGCAGGGCTTTTTGATTTGATTTGATACGAGTCCTATTTATTCTCTTTTGTGTGCAATAAAATTGTGTAAACTTTGTTTAATTATAAGAAGAATTTTTTATATACTCGTTTACATACATATAACACATGTGCTGCATATGTACATAAATATGTATGTATGTATGTGCATATGTAACTAAAGCAAGTTTTTCTTCAGCGAGAGTGACGTCATCAAAGTTTTTGTCTTTTACACTGCGCACATTAGACTTGAAATTTTTCGTAAAACATGAGTATCATTAATACTTGATAAATTTTTTAAATTGTTTTATTTAATAGTTTCTCCTGTATAAAAAATAATTTAGTAATTTAGTTTAATTAAATTTTAATCTATTACGTATCCGCTTGGCACACACTCTCTCCAATGTATCGTAGTAAACTGGCAAGAAAATGTTCGTGCACAAAAATGTGCGCAGGCAGATGTTCAAAGAAGACACACTATGAAATAATTTCATACGTATGAACGCGTACTTGTGTGCTTATGAATGTGTGTGCATTTGTGTTTCGTTTCAAGCTGCCCACACACACACACACACACACACACACATGAATTGTACGTGTGATTTGTACGTGTTTGACAATTTCAATTGGCAAAGTAAAATTGATAAATATAAACAGTGAACATAAGAACAAAAAAAAATTAAACGTTTGCTTGAGTCATTCGACACAACACGACAGTGCAATTTGATTTATTCAACGTGTGTGGAGAAATTCTATAGACTTGTTTGGAACTCTTTCAGTAGCTCGTTTTTGACACAAACCTTTGATCAAACCCAAGTATTTTAAATGGGTTTGATCATTGGTTTATGTCAAAAACGGGCTACTGAAAGAGTTCGAAACAAGTCTATAACTCTACTCGGACAAGTCTCGCAGATCACATATTCCGACACACATACATACATATGTATGTACATATACATACATACATATATATGTATGTACACACCCTTCCAACATTTGGAAGTTTCTTTCATCGTCCATCGTCAAAGGCGGTACGTCTTATACTCACTTCCAGATATTAATTGGAAGATAATTTGAATTTGACAATAACAATTTACATTGCAGTCGTCTTTTAATCAGACAGACGATGTTTGGAAGATAGTTTTTTGTTTACAACACCAGCCGAAAATGACATTCGCCGTTATGGATATATAGTAAACAAAAACAACACTATGCACTTCTGGGAAAGTCTGGAAAAAATGTAAAGAATGCTAAAAATAAGTTTTTGACATAATCAAGATTAGTTTTTTTTTTTGCCTTTTTCTGTGGTCGGTCAGTGGTAAAGTGTGACTTTGTTTTGTTTGTTATTGTTGTAGTTTTTACATAATTGTTAATTATTTGTTAATTTGATAATTATCCCATAGTAAATATGAATGAATTATATGTAAAGGCCAAGAAGTCAAAGAAGTAACTTCTTGAAGTAACGCAGAAGTGACTTCTTGAAGTTACTTCCGAGGGGTACAACTTCTCAATACGAAAGACACTTCTACGATGAGAAAATGGTATCGCAGACGATGAGTTTCAACTTCTTAGTGTCACTTCTGAGTCACTTCCGCGATAGAAAATGTGGGCAGGGTATGCACATATTTGGGCTTGACACTTGGTTCAGTTATTTGGTTTTTATATCAAGTTTTAGGGCCAATCCAAGGCGAATTCAGTATCAGGTGACCTTATCAGCCCAGCTGATTATCAGCTGTTGATGCGAAATCGAGCAATTTGAACCAAAACGTCAGAAATCTTTTGACAGATTGGTTTTCTAGCATATCAAACTACATGTTGTTTTATGTGTTGTAAAATTGTTGTACTGATAAGGTCAACTGATACTGAATTCGCCTTGGGCCAATCCTACCATGTCGACAACGTTCGACTTGTCGCATGCTTATGTAAGTTAATTTGAAACAACTACAAAATATTAAAATTTGTTTTTGTTTTGAATGTATGTAAGTGTGCGACAAGTCAAACGTTATCGACATCGTGCGATTCTCCCTTAGCCTACGTCTACACATGATATACTTTTATCATGATAAAAGTCAAATATTTTTAAATACAAAGTTTGACTTTTGTTATGATAAAAATATATCAGGTGTAGACGTAGGGTTAAAAGTGATTGGGCCAATGTTTGGGGTCGGGATCATTCTTGCCATTTTAACATTTTCACTGCTAGATCTGGCATTTTCATTAGTTAAAAAACATTAAATTTAAAAAAAAATTCTGCTAAATGCTTTCTTGCTGAATTTGTTGAAAATAAAACAATTTAATTTGTTTAAAATATTCTCCTGTATAGAGGATTTTTCGCATAAATGTACATACATGTATTGCGGTGTTAAGGTTCCCTGAGGATCCGTACTAGCAACAGTGAAATGCGCATAGAATCCAGCTAACCCCTCAATAATCAATTTTAATGTAGTTTTAATAAAATAAAAATTTACTGAATAAGTAAAATAATAATTTGGGATTATTAGTGCGTTAAAAAATATTTAAATGTAATTGTAACATTTCCAAAAATTACCAATTATTAACTATTTTATGCTTGTATGTGCTATAAAATTACCGGTAAATACCAATAAGTTTGTGTAAACATGAAATTTCAATAATACCCATTTTTCTTCTGTAGAACATTTTAGCAGAACTCTTTGACCGATTTAGCATTCTCTCATCATCATTTTCTGGCAACTCTGGTCGGGATTGAACATAGTTTCTTCTCTAATTAGCTAATCCGAAAATAGTTTAATCTCAAATTAATTGGCCTTTCACATACGAGCATAATTGTTCTGGCATAACATGCCAATTTTTTGATTAGAGAGGCCACGAGAGCGATTTTAAGTTGGCATATTTTTTAACCAGCTACAACCCTGCATTAGCAGCAAAAAACCAATACACACACAAATTAATACTAAGTTCACACTTACATACATAAGTGTTTAACGTCTCATTCGTGTTTAAGACCTTAAACACGTTGATTTTAAGATATTTTACCAAGTATTGACTTGTTTCGTTAAACATCCCAAATGAAGTATTTAAGGTTTAAATGTTCAGTCCGTTTTTTGATAACTCTGGCAACTTTGTATTGTTATTAAATGGTGGCATGTGAAAAATTATTTGTTAAACAATTAATTAGTTAAGAAATACTCAATAATTTACAAAAACATTTGTTGTTTGAAAATAATAATCCAATAAAAAAGCATAATTGTTCGTAATACAATAATTTACTGACAAAACGTCAAACTTAAACATCTCAAATGTAGTGTGAACGGCTGTGTTTAGTTTTTTAAAAAACTTTGCTTCAAACACGTTTAAAGGCTGAGTTACTTTTCACATAAGAATATCGATCAGCTGTTTCCTACTGTTGCAGTTACTTTACATTACAGCTTTAAGACTAAAAGTGGGAACGTGGTATAAGAACACAGCAAATGTCAAATGTATACAAAAAAAAACACAAAACCCACAAATCTGTGTATACATACTTATACATTTTTATGCCAGATGAACTAGTCTCGTGTTGTGGAAAGAACAAATATTGTGCGGCTTAAAAATTAGCCCCTTGTGTGAAACGCCATTGAGTATGATGTTTTTGAGTGGCAGCTTAAACTTATTTTTGTATGTACTTTTACCATACTGAAGAACAAAATAGTGGCAACATTTTGCTAATGTGGAGAGTGGCAACATTTTCTTAATGTTATTAACACACTTTGATTTTTTTTTCTTTTTTGGAAGAAGAAGAAGAAACTGCCTTATTTTATTATTTACAAGTAGAGCATTGTACGTATTAAAGGAAAAAGACAAGTACATTATAAAATATTTATTTATGTGTTTTTTTCCACTATTTTATCACATACATATGTATGTAATTAAAAAAAAGGTCATATGTATGTTTTACAATACCCCATATAAACGACTACACAAAAACCACAAATAAAGATTAAGGTTAATTTAATCTCTAATACTTAACTCGAAAAGTTGCTCTTACTTGTTTTTAAATTATTCTTAATTAGTCGTTTTAAGAACATTAATTTATGCGGTGTCATTGTCGTATCAAATTAGAAATAAAAATTATAAAAAAGCAAAAAAAAAAATAAATGAAAATTAAAATAACTTAGGATTAGTCATTTGATACCAATACCAATTGAAATAAGCAAAATAGTTTTTTTTAGTTTAGTTCTTTAGCGGATACCTTACGAGTATTAAAATGCATAACTGTGAGTATGTGCATATCGTCGGTTGGTTATTGGTTTGCCGCAGTCATAATGTATTTTAGATATACTGTGCGGCACACCAGTAACCACAGTACATACATGGTCTCTGCCGGGAACTTATACTACTCGCAGTAATTCCATTGTAATCCTGTCTGTAAGCAATGTAGCACCGTTCTGTTGATATCACTGTTAATCATGTGGCGTTGTGGCGTTAAGAGGTTCTCATTTCTCATTTCTCGATATCCCCCCTATTCACAGTTACTGTTAAGACAGTTTTCATTTTCAAAGAAGTAAGATCCAATGAATTGCACACCAGACTTTCACAGACTTTATGCACATGAAAATGTGCTTCGTCACTCATTATGATTTTTTTCATTAAAATCGGTGTTGTCATGGGCGAGCTGTTTTAACGATTAAAACACGTTGGTGTATCGAATATTTTTCCATAATAAATTTGCCAAGTGTCTACTTTACGACTGCCAAATATGAACTGTCAAGAATAATGTTTACCAAAATGGCGGCAAAACAAAGTAGCACTTTGTCAGAACCCTTGTACGCACATATGTATGTATATCTATTTGGGTAGAGATTGTTATTAACATCAGCTATTTAATATGAATTTTGAAAATGTATTTACAAAAGATAAATCATCATATTGTAATTTTAATATCAATTTCAAACAATGCATTAATATTTCTTAAAAACCATAAAGTTATTGAAAATATAGCTAGTCATACTTTTAGTTACTGAGAGTGATTTCGTAGTTGGCTGCCGTAAACTTAATTTTACTAACCAACCCTAATATGCGATATTCGTAAATAAATAAATTTTGGGGTAGATTTGGAGCTCACGTAACAGTATAGGTAACACTTACATATAAACATGTTATATTTAAACAACTTAAATTCACCCCAATTATGAATAACAATTACCCGGAAATTGTTCCCATTTCCCATTCTGAATTATTCACCCCTATCGTGAATAACCACTGTATTTTTTAGTTCCCATAAAATTTTTATTCCCCTCGAAGGGAAAAATTCTACCGTGAATCTCCCTTGAAATTGTTTTCCATGCTGTCAGTTCTCGGTGAATGTAAGAAACGTGAAGAAGATTTCTAAAGCTTAAAAATCAAACAAACTTAAGTTTAATAATAATAAGAAATACACAAATTTTGAGTTTGAATTGCAATGTTTTTGTTACATGAGTGTAAAATTATGTTATTAAATATTCTAGATGCAGTGGAATAAAATTATTTAGTACTCCTTTCAGAAAAAAAAATACTACTACGTTTATACTCACTGCTTATTTGCAAATAAAACTGTAAATTGTCGCCATGTTATTGTGATTTAATAACTCAGAAACTATTCACGATTACTATTTGCAAATAAAATGCTTGAGGTTGCCACACTTACGAATGTTTGCTAATAAAAAACAGTAAATTGGTAAAATAATGCACAAAAAACATTGATAGAAGAAAAAATTACCATAAAACTAATTATTTTTATTTTATTTTATACATTTACACAATTTTTTTGCAAATATAAGTAACATTTCCGTGGAAGAGCTACCTTTTTATACATTTAAAATGCCGTATAAACAGTGAGTTAATTTATTTGCAAATATTGCGCGCATAAACGTAGTATATGCCAAAAATGTGTTTGCAAGGAATTATTTACTACGTTTATACTCAATGCTTATTTGCAAATAAAACTGTAAATTGGTGCCATATTATTGTGATTTACTAAGTCAGAAAGTATTCACGATTACTATTTGCAAATAAAATGCTTGATGTTGCCACACTTACAAATGTTTGCTAATAAAAAACAATAAATTGATAAATACTTCACAAAAAAAAAACAATGATAGAAGAAAATAATGACAATAAAAACAAATTATTGTTTGTTATTTTATACATTTACACAATTTTTTTTTGTAAACATATGTAAGTAAATTTTTTATGGAAGTGCTGCCAATTTTTTTATACATTTACAATGCCGTATCGCATAAACGTAGTATGTAATTGTTAACAATCTTTTTTTCAAGTAATTGTTGTTAACAATCGTGGACATTATTTACTGGTGTTATTTTAAAAAATTATTTATAACTTTTACGGTCTAATTCATAAAAAAATATTTTAAGTTTATTAAACCTGCAAATTTCC
The DNA here is from genome assembly GCA_905220375.1 of Tachina fera. Classification (NCBI taxonomy): domain Eukaryota; kingdom Metazoa; phylum Arthropoda; class Insecta; order Diptera; family Tachinidae; genus Tachina; species Tachina fera. The sequence goes on from LR999966.1 coordinate 81,068,355, forward strand.
CATAGAAATATGTCAAATAAGCGCTTAATAAAGCTGAAATATTTTTTATGAATATGGCAGTTAATATTTAATTGGAAGAAAAATATTGATTTTACGCAATATATTAATTAAGTTCCTCTGCAAAATTAAAGTGAACAAAGGAAAAAGTGAACCAATTCAGGATTATAGAAAGATGTTTTCTTCACAAAAATTAGTCCCGCACCAGACTTGCAATTTTTTAATGTGTGGGTGAATGTTGAAATGGAAATATGTATGTATATTAGGGTTTTGCGATTAGTATGGAAGGAGAAAATCTTAATGGGCGCTTCGCGTTTCTGACTCTTGGTACGTCTACGGTGAAAATTGAGCTTCCAGATTTTTACTTGAAGTTTTATCTCAGAGTTTTGTCACGTTTTTTGGATATTTTGGCCTATAACAGCCAAACCATTGAGATTTTTGATCCAATGCAATGACAAAAATTGTAGTCAAGACAATAGTTAAGAACTCTCTAGTATATCGCAAAAGCATTGGAACGCTCCTTCAGGCAGTTTTGGCCTCGTGAAAGTGCAAATTTTTCGTGAAAATATTGATAAATTACCATTTTCAGTTGGTAGTTTATCAATGGCAATTTATCAATATATTCACGAAAAATTTGCACTTTCACGAGGCCAAAACTGACTGAAGGAGCGTTCCAATGCTTTTGCAACGTACTAAATAGTTCTTAACTATTATCTTGGCTACAATTTTTCTCATAGTATTGGATCGAAAATCTCAATGGTTTGGCTGTTATAGGCCAAAATATCCACACAAAAAATTAAAAAACTGCAAGTCAAAATCTGGAATCTCGATTTTCACCGTAGACATATGGTCCAGTGGACTTTTTTCTCAGTACAATTCCAAGAATCAGCAACGCTAAGCGTCCATTAAGATGTTCAAATCGCCCCACCCTAATGTATATAGATTTTGTATTCCTCTGTCGCTCTTTTTCACTAAGTCCCTGTTCACACACATCAACTTTTGTTGTTCATTTCGTAATTCAGCTGTAAGAAAGACGGAGAATCTTTTTTTCTACCAGTTGAATTAAAAGTTGACGTGTGTGAACCAGGACTAAAAAATTAAAAGTTTCTGCAACAAAAATTGATTTTATTGTTAAACTCGATTGACATTGTTTTGTTTTTAACCCCCAACTAAAAAAAGGTGTTATAAGTTTGTAGTGTGTGTCTGTGCATCTGTGTGTCTCTACGAGTCCACGTACATACCAAACGGCTGGACCGATTTTGATTTAGTTTTTATTGTTTGAAAGGTGACTTTATCGTGAGTGTTTTATCTTTTCTGTATAAATCGAGGGTTTTTAAAATGTTTAATTATTATTTTATATTGAATTTTTATTTTTAATTAATTTATTTAAAAATGCACACACGTGCTGTTTTGTCAGTCAAATGTCCCCTTTTTTCTGAGGCTGACATCCTCAATCATCGTATAAATTTCGTTGCAATTGTTCTTTTTTTCAATCCTAACATTTTTATACATACCGGTATATCCTCCTTGCTTGCTCTAATTTCCACATGCGGCTTAAGAAAGTGCAATTGGTCAATACACCAGAGCTTGGGAACGTAGACTTTAGTTCCATCTCCATGTTTTTGCGACATATAAACAGCTCGCAGTTCTTGGCAGTACTGCGTGCGCAAATTTCTCCATTTTCTTTTGATTTCTTCAAAAGTAAAAGCTCTATCCATTTTTTGCAGCTCAGTCAATATATTATTGAAGGCTTGGGCCTTCTTCAATCTGTCCAAATATTCCACAGATTTTAAATTGTAAATGCATGGGTTTTGTTCCACACAGCTGAGTAATTTTAAAATTTGATCTCTTTTCCATTTTAACGCCATTTTTATAGTATATTCCTCTGGCTGCCCTACAAGAAACTAATATGACTGAAACTAACACAAACAAAATTTTGTTCACTACATAATGCATTTGCAAGAATAATTTTACATTGAATTGAAATAGTGACAGTCAATTGGATAGTAATTTGATCGGTAGTGATGAGGGATTTATTTATTAATTATAGTTGCTCCACTGTAGCTTATACATATGTATTTATGTGCCAAAACTTTTAAAGCTTCAAGTTTTATTTTAAAAAAAATACAATTCATTCGGTCTGTGAAAATTAAAATTTATAAAAGTGATGTGAAAAGGTGTAAAGAGGGCTCGCTATCGCTTAGGTTATTTTGTTTTTGCTCAATCAGTCAAACTTGACTAATATTTATGTTATCATTGATTAATCTGGGCAATCAATGATGAATAGAATTCCACGAGATACTTCTGCTTTTTCCAACTAGAATTTTTTATTTTCCCTATTACTGGCTATTGTTTGAAATTGTTCCCAGGGAAAACTTTTTCGCAGACTTTTATTAATGATTGCCCTCAAGGTGAATTCACCCATTTGTTCTCTTCTTCTCTCTCCCTTTCTCAAAAAGAGAAACGTAAAACTACATATAAAAAAATTTTGTTCGGAAACAATGGGTGAATCCAGCTTCAATGTTCTTCATAAAAGATTTGTAAGATAATTCCTAAATAAACCTCAAATGATTGCATCCAAGACTAATGACAGCGCCTTCAGTGGTTCTGGTATATGAATCGCCTGTTGGTAACGAGGTACATATGTATGTATCTTTCACGATTAAAATATGCGTTCGCCTGCGATTAAAAATTATCTGCATGCGATTTACAAAAGACTCTTCTGCGATTGAAAAGGGGAGCTGGGTAAGTATTTATTGATGAATAAAATTCCGCGAGAAATGTCTCCCTTTGCCAATTAGAATTTTATTCAGTGTTGCCAGTTTAGGGGATTTGTTCCCAAATTGGGGATTTTTCGCGATGATGGGGATGAAACTTTCTTATTGGGGATCTGGGGATTTGTTGGGAATGTTAACCAAATTGAGGGAATTGTTTGGGGACTTTTTTATAATTGATGGTAACAAGAACTAAGAAATATGCGTCTGGCAAGTCTAAAAATGTGTTATACTATTCATAGTTTGTAATAAAGAAGAAGTATCAAGGTAGATTTAAGGCGAACTGATAACAGGTGTCCTTAACAGTCGAGATGATTATCAGGTGTTCGAAGCCTAATTGAACTGCTTTGCACCCCGACTGTCAAAATCTCTCCTTTTATTTAATGCTTGTTTACATTTAAAGTGAAAAGTGTATGTGTTTTATAAATATGTATGTATGTATTGGTATATTAGTAAACTCTTTTTGACAGATGGGGTTTTTTAAAGCCAGACGAATTGCATGTTGTTTTTAGTATTGTTGTATTTTTATAGAGATAAGGTCACCTAATATGAATTCGCCTTGGGCAGATTTGCCAATAACGAAGACTACCAAAATAAAAATAAATAGTAAAAAAGCAAAATGACTTGTTGGAAGCATTTTTTTTTAGAATAAATAAATAAAATTAAATAAAAATAATTCAATTTATTGTGAAAAATTTAATTCTTCTGCTGAAATGATAAACTTTTTTAATACAAGTACTACATATACAACAAAGTTTCTGAGGCTGATGAAACAGAATATTTCAATTCTGAAGTTTTTGGAATGGTAAACTTTGGTTAAAAATTTTTTTATACTTGTGTATATTACACTATCAGGGCAATTACGAATAAAATTGCGCGTGAAATTTCTCCCTTTTCCAATTGGAATTTTTTATTTTTCCTATCATTTGCTATTAGTTGGAATTGTTCCCCGGGAAAAATTTCTCGCGGAATTTTATTCATAATTCCCCTCTATGTGTAATTTTTTCCTTACAAAGTCTTACAAGTACAAATTAAATTAATATGAATGTAAATATATATGTATCGATATAAATGAATTTTATTGAACAAATCTGTGCCAATATGGAATAATAGCTTAAGACGACTTAAGCAAAGCAGTCACTAAGAGATAAGAAAGCTCTAATGCATTATTCAACTTTCCGGTGATTCTTTCTTTCCATGTGCAACATTTTAATCCCTGCCAATTCGAACTGGAACATATTACAGCACAAATAAGCTTAACTTTCTTAAGTCTACTTAAGCTACTGTTCCATATTGCCACAGAAATATATATATTATTTTTGTCATTATTTTTAAAAAAAAATTAAAAAAATTTTATTTCTTTCACAAAAGGAAAAATTTTAATCAAAAAAACTCAATTTGGGAATTTTCAGGAATGTTAACTTAAAAATTGGGAATAAGCTCTAGAAAAAAAACTGGCAACACTGATTTTATTACTGGCTGTTGTTTGATATTGTTCCCCGGCAAAAATATCCCACTGAATTTTATTCACAATTGCCCTTGATATCTCTCAATATGAATGCCGATATGAGAACTAATACTGCATCAAACATATTTTTTGAGTTATGACATTTTTGTAGCAAATGAGCGATATGTATGTATGTAAATAAAAAAATTCATGTTAAATAAGAATGGCACTTCATTGGTAATGAACTTGAAAATTTATTTCAACTGTTGTGTAAAATCATTCTTAACATACTGTAAATGTATGTATGTGTGTGCGTGTGTGTATTTATGTTTGTAAGAAAATGTTTAAATTTTTTATCACGTTTCACGAAATTTATGTTAGGTAGGTACCTATAACAAATTTATTAAAACGAATCCAATGCCACAATTAGGTTTTCAAATTAACTTGTACTTTGGTAGATCACTTTTTTTTCTTTTCTTCTAAATAAAATTATTTATGTCTGTATGTATTATTTATTTTAAAAAAAAAATATCAACCACAATTGCATGCAACCGTCAAAGCATTTGCAACTACTCCACGTACAACGAAACTAAGAATAAAATGAAATGTCAAACATTTACTGCTACCTACTACCTATGTTCATACATTTACAAATTAGAATGGCAAAATAAAGCAGATTTCATATACAGACAAGTCTGTATTCCACGATGTACATACATATGTATATGTACATTCTCTTTTCCTCTTCCTGCAATAAAACTCATGACTTGCGCAACTATACTTGCCCCGTTCAAACTCAGTCTTCATTGGCGGCTGAAAAGCACATGCAAGTATTTGCCTCTCTCCTTCTCTTTTTTGTTACTTTTCTTCTTTATTGATTTTTTCCATACAAAAAAAAAATATATATATATATGTACATACATATAACTGTGTATGTATGTATGTACACAAGTATGTACATACATTGATACATATGTACATACATATATACATTAGTGATATTCCGTATGTCAATGTTTGATATTCGCGAATACGAACACGAATATCTGATACAATATTCGCGAATACGTTAGCTGAAGCGCAAAATGACGTAACTACAATTATTTTAAATTTATTAATGACAGATCGAAGTTCAAGTATATTTTTACATAAATCCAGCCTGGATCGGCACACAATGTACCGATTTTCGTCGCCTCACTGAAATCAAATCATAAGTATTATTTCTTAACTAATTGAAATATAAGGACATAATGTATTGGAATCACTGAAAAACTAAATTTCGTGAAAATACGAGTTTAGCTATGTACAGACACGGTTGTCAGATTGACAATATTGTCAGTAAAATGTAACAAAATTTTTTTACAACCGTGTAAACTGGCAATTGTTTTTTTTTGTCTGACAAGACAACAAATTGTCAGACAACTTACAATAGTGTGAACACATTGTAAAATTATTGCCAGATATTTGTCAGACATTTTAATATTGTCATATAAGCGATATTTATGCATCTGACAATGGCGTCGTTGTAAGAGAATTCTTTCGATGGGCTTACGCTTAACTTTAAAGAAAAAATATCTAATAAAATACATATATGTATGTGACCTTCTCCGAGGAGAGGGACCTAGTGTGTCAAAAACGGGAACTTGGGAAAATCGATAAAAATGAGAAAAACATTAAAATTTTATTTTTTAAATGAGTTTTTCTCAAAACTCAATTTTCACACGCTAGGTCCCTTTTCTCGGAGAATCTCACATGTGCAGACAAAATCATTGAAATTGCTTCTTTGTGGTCCATAATAATTTATTTTTATTAATTTTTTTATTATCTTGCACAAATTCTTACAAATGATTTGAGTCTGGCAACGTATAACGACAGATCTGACAATTTTTTCATATGACCACCGTGTGAACTGACAATTTTTCGACTGACGATATTGTCATATGAATTTATTGTCATACACACTCGTATGGCAATAGATTGTAAGATTTTCTGACAAATTTTATACAACCGTGTGAACGTGTGCTGGCAACTTTTTGATTGCCAGATCTGACGATATTGTAAAATCTGACAATCGTCTGTACATACAAATCTTTAATTTGCAATCAGACGTGCCATAACAATAACAACCTTTACATAGCGTCTATAACTGCGATTAACTCTGACATAATATGTAAGAAATATAGAATAACAGAATAACATAAATAAAATGCCGATATTTCTCTTCATCTTATACAAGGGGACAACGTAATTTAACTTTTATTATTATATTATATTATATTATTATTTTATAACATTTCATTTTATGAAAATTCTCATAGAGTTAACATGATTTATTTTTGCATAATTAGTTACTTTATTTTCACTTTTTGACACAAACTTTAATTTATAAATCAATTAAACACATTTAAAAATATAAAATCCCAGAAAATTTGTCCAAAACATATTTTTTTATTTATTTTAATAAACACTCACACATGCATACTAATTTATTTTTATGTACATACGTGTGTGTTTTGACAATTCACGCATTAAATTGTTGTTATCGGATTTCTGAAAACAACGCTCTCATAAAAAATCTTACAAGATTGAGATAACACTAATTTGAAGTCTACACTTAACATAATTCGCTCTGCGATTGAATTTGACGATCTTATCTTACATATTATGTTAGGTGTAGACCCTATGTGTGGAAATAAGATAAAAGTGAAAAGATTTAAAAAAAAAAACATTTAATAACTTTTCAAGCTTCTGATTACACGAAAAATAAAATAAAAAAAATAATTGACAACACAACATCTAGACTAGATTACTAAGAAAATTACCTCATAAACTTTAAGAAGAACCTGGGGCACTGTGCCGGTGTGGGAAATTAAATTTTCATCACCGGTGGAATGGAAAAAATGGTTTATTTGACAATCCTAAAAAGAAAGTCTGTTGCGCAGCATCGAGAAATTAAGTTTTAGCAATAATTTCCATTTTTAACACAAGAACGACCCGAACAATTCAGCCAACTGAGTTCTGTTGTCGATTGTTCATTCCAATATCTTCACCAGCGGACATGAACCCTGAAAAAAATTAATTCCGTGAATATTTAGAACTGGCCTGAAAGCTTACATTATAACAGAATAGCTTACTTCGAAAATTCGAAGTTCTCTCCCAGACTTTAATTTTTAGCTCCAACTGCTTAGAATAGGTGGATTTCATTTTTATAAAATGAAAAATTAATTAATTTCGTGCGAATTAATTCCCGGGGAATACTTAGAATTAATCTAAATGTTTAATTATATTTAATAATGAAAAAATAATTTTGGATTGAGGCGTGTGAAGTCTTTTAAAAAGGCAACAAAAAAATAAGACGAAAATTCTAAACCGTAGTTTAACTACGTTTTGTGCTAGATTCACGAATGGTGTGTATAGCTTTAGAGGAAAAAAGTTGTCGTAGGATGGAGGAAGTGGTAAAATAGACTTTATTAGTACAAGGAATTGGGCAAAATGATCGTCATTAATAAGCAACAACAATCACATTGAAATCCTTCGAAATGGACATCATTTTGAGTCCTTTTATCTCTGAAAAACGCCAACAATGTGTATGTTTAAAGCCCTCCCGCTCAGTGCACTCAAAATCACAGCAGTTTTAATAGGTAACATAAGGCCAAAACTCAGTCAGTTTCCCTACTGCTCCCTGCCATTGTTGGAAAGTAGACTTAAGTATGTCGAACTCGTTCACCACTTCATTTTTGCCACAAACCAATAATCAAACCCATTTAATTTAATCTCAGGTTTGTGGCGAAAATGAACTAGTGAACGAGTTCGACCCAAGTCTATTGGAAAGGCTAACAAAATAAGGCAAAAGAAGCCATCTCTCTTAATATCTTTTTTTCTCAATTCTTTTCTTTTATTTCTTCTTAATTTTTATTTTTCACAAAAAGTTTTTCGCTTTTCTTTAAGTTTAATGCATTTTTTATACATACATATACATATGTATGTACATACTAGTGACCTGCACAAGACCATTTATAAGACCTTTCACATGAGACATGAGAGATTTTTAAAAAGCTTTACTACAGCGAAATATTCTAAAACAAAAGCTAAACAACTCTGTTGGCAAGACAAACGACTGAAAAAAATGTCTTGCCAACAGTGTTGTTTAGCCTTTGTTTTAGAATATTTCGCTTTAGTAAAGCATTTGAAAAATCTCTCATGTCTTGTAATGTCTTATAAATGGTCTTGTGCAGGTCACTAGTACGTACTTATAAAATATTGTACAAATATTCGTCTAGTTAGGGTGAATAGGAATATTCGGAAATTCGAGTACAAATTTTCGCACATCACTAGTATGCAAAGTTTTATGTATGGATGTGTGTGTATACACAAAAGCATATCGTGTTTCGACTTCTCACGTTTGTTCGACTGTGTTCAAACAATGCGAGTCTTGTTGATAATATTTTTACTTATTCTTCTTTCAACTAATCTTCGGCGTTCACATAATACAAGTCTTATTGTTGTCGAAATGTTTTTTTTAGTATATTTGTGTGTGTGTGTATTTAATTAATATTAGGAATGGGAAAGCAAACAGGGTGCATAGGTACATACATACATACATGTGTATTCTTTTTTTCTCCATCTCTCTCGCCTATAAAATAACAAGCAATTTTATAAATAAGACTCGCCTTGTGTGAACACAGGCTTTATTAATTGAAACGAGTTTCTATGTATTTTTTATAAAGTTTTTTTCCCCCGACCAAATGTAATGTTAATGCGGTGGTTTTTATACCGGTTTTATAAAAAAAAGGTAAAGGGTAATTCAATAAGATATGTATGTATGTATGTATATGTAAGTACAGTGGCGAGCAATTGTGTGTTGGAGGACTGCGTTAACAGACTTGAAATGTAAATCCGTCTTGTTCTTTAAATTTATTGTATTCGTATTATACCTACTAAACTAATAATAAATGATGTCGTTCTATAAGGGAATCACGATGAATGTATTGATATATGTATGTATGTACGTGTATATGAATGTTTACAAGCGATGTCGCGAAGGCTTCTTGTTCGTAACAAAGGCTAAATTCATAAATGCAGCTTGCAATCCACAACTGCAAGGAAATTTATTTACAAGGCAAACCAATACTTTATGGCAACACTATTTTGAAATACATTTTAGTTCATTTATGAACGCGCAAAAGTTGTTTAGTTGTTTCATTAAGTATAAATTTTGTAAAATTAATTATTTCAATGAATGTTCAGCAAACATGCGCTAATCTTTTCAAAACCGCTTTCGAATTGGCTTATTATGATAAAAAAAAAATATACCTACCAAGCACAAAAGAATCATAAATGAAAGCAATGCACAAATTTGACAGGATGTTGCGCATTGAAAAGCATTGCCTTGCAATAGTGAACTCGCGGCATTGCCAAAAATAACTCTGATGTGTTTATGAACACTACGGATTTCAGTGTTGCCATTGCAAGCTGCATTTGTGAAGTCAACCAAACACTCGAAATAAGTAAGGTGAGTGAATTCACCCATTGTTTCGGAACAAAATTTTTTTACAGAGATTTTTTTGCAAGACGATTCATCCATTTCGAACATTTTGTCTGGAAAATCAAAGCTACCATATGAAATACAAGTGGCAGCACAGCGGCAAATTATTACAATTTGCTGTGTCAACACACATCTTTTTAATTGTTTAATGCAATTGTTTCGTTCAATGACCCCGTACATATGTACATATGTATGTATATATGTTTTTTTTTAACTTTCTTTTAGTTGTATTCTAAGTCCTGATTCACACACGTCGGGTTTGACTCGTCAAGTCTTGAGCTTTTAGGAGAGAGCGGTGAAGAGACTAAAAAGGGGTTTTGTCATTCGTAATACTCTTCTACAACGCAAATTGATGAGATGATGAATTCACTTGACGGTGCGTATGAACGCAAATGCAGGTTAAAAAGAAAATTGAACTAAAACTGATCAGGTAAACCTGATGTGTGTGAATCAGGACTAATAAACACAAGTATACTATGTGCTTTTATTATTCAAATAACACGATGTGGCAGCTCAGTTCAACTTTGGCTGAAAAATTAAAATAGTTGGCAGCTCAGTTCGATTTTACGCGGACAAAAAATAAAAGTAAAACAATTCAAGCAGAAAAGTTTCCGAACTAAATTTGTTCTCTTGTTCTCTCTCTCTCTCTCTCTCTGACAAAAAGAGAAAGGTAAAACTCCACATAAAAGAAATTTTCTCCGGACCAAAATTTTGTTCTGAAACCAGTGTGACCGTTTGACGAAGTAAAGTGACAAATTGCCACTTTTTCGAATGCCTTGCCACTTTTTGTTAGATAAGTTACATCATGCCATCCCATGTAATGCAGTCATAAAATTATGTCGTTTTAACATGAGCATTCAATGCTGCACGACAAGTGTTTGTCCATAGTGTATAACTATTCCATATGGGATGAGCATGAGCATTCAATGCTGCACGACAAGTGTTCGTCCATAGTGTATAACTATTCCATATGGGATAATTTTTGGGGGTGGTCCCATGTAATGCAATTTGGACCACGTCGTCAATCCCTAGGGCAATGTTAAATCGACCATGATTTATATATACATTTGGACAAGTCATGGTCCTTTATGGAGTAATCCTTACATGCATGTATGGTCTAGTCGTCGCGTTATTTGCAGGGATGTTTCTCTGTTATGTGTTTAAGGGTGGTTTTTTTAAGCAAGCGCACACAACTAATTTCAATGCGTTTGTATGTGCGCAAAAAAATAAAAGATCATACACACACCGTGTGTGCGTACATACGTACATGCATAACGTTTGCATGCCCACCCATGCGTATGAAGAAGCAAGCATCACAAATTGTTCAGTCACGAAGTATTTTCTTCTTTACTTCTATACCTGAAATAACTGAAACAAATGTCTTGCCAACAGTATTGTTTAGCGTTTATTTTAGAAGATTTCGCTGAAGTAAAGCATTTGAAAAATCCCTTATGTCTTAAAAGTTCTTGTAAGTGGTCTTGTGCAGGACTTTAATGTATATGTATGTACAGTGGTGAGCACTTGTGGCTAAATAATTACCAAATATGACATAAAACCGACATGTAAGTATAATAGTTATTTGCGTTGTGTGTTAATATTGAGGTGATAGAGCGATACTGTGCTGAAAGCGCTCAGTGAAGTGAATCGTTCAATTGAACTAGTTCGTTCGTGAGCGAAACAACTCTACTGCCATCTAATAGGTATGTATGTACATTGTACATACATATGTACATAAAGTTGTATGTAGTTTTGTGTATGTATGTATGTATGTACTTACTTATCGGTTGGTTTCTGGTTTGCGGCATAGTATATTCAAAATACATTACCCAGTTGGCCACGTACTTAAGACATCTTTGACGACGGGTACAAGACAATGGTAAGTCATTTAAGACATATTGAAGACAACTCCATACAAATCGTCGACAAAATTTTCATACAAATGGCGGCGAGGTCACACAAGACGAGATGAGCGACAGTGTCGCTCAGATTGTAGTCAACACGGCTTCATTGAAGACAAAACGTATGAAACTGTCGATTAGATTGTTCTCCACAAAGTCTTATTGAAGACAAAACGTATGAAACTGTCGCTCAGATAGTCATGAAAGACGATTTCAATTAAATTGTCGATTGGAAAACATAATCGACAGACGACATGTCTTACATTAATCGTCGAAGACAATGTCCTCTGCGACGGTTTGGCCAACTGGGTATGTCTGCCGCAAACCAGAAACCAACTGACAATGTATAAAATAACTTACTTTTTCACTTTCTTCTTCAAACGAGTCATCAGTTGCACCAATTCCATCCAGTTGGGTTTCTTGATTCTGCAAAAACTCTAAATTATCGAAATACCACAATGTTGGTACATATAACTTGTCGGGTACTGCCCCAGATTTTTCACTTCTTTTAAGTTTTTGCAATTCACGTCTATAGCAGGCTCTAATTCCATGATACTTCTTCTTCACCAACTCAATGGTAGCATATTTATTAAATTCTTTATACTTTGATAAAAGTTTCTCCCATGATTTTTGTTTTTCTGTTCGGTCCCTATATTTATCACTTTTAATTTGCCAAATGGCATTTTCTCCTTTCAAAATTTCGATAAATTCAGTTAATAGTTGTTTGCTACACATTTCTCGGCAAACAGTGAAAAAGTTTCTTGCTTCTTAAACATTCACTTGGACGCTTGGTAGTAAACTGAAGCAAAAAAAAAAATTAACAATATTCCTACACAAGCCCACTAACAACACATCGCACAAATCACAAATATTTGAACATTTTTAACATCAAATACTTGCGGCCAGTGCGCTGCGCACAGCCCCATTACGAGTAACTTGTAACAACAAGACGTCGAGCACGTACAAATCACACGTATAAATCATACGTGTGTGGGAAGCTTTATTAAAATTCTGCATAGAAACATTTCCCCCCACCGCGATTTTCAACGAACAGCCACAATGTAAATGCATGCATACATGAATATACATACATGTGTACATATATGAACTTAATGCTAGGAACACAACTGGAACGAACGACGAATTTCGTCCACGTCGACAAATTCGTCGATAAGCATTCGCTGCGGAAATTCGTCGTGTGAAGCACAATAACCGAATTCCTCTCTCATATTTGATAAAGTTGGTTGTTGTGTATACAAAAACAGAGAGATACAGAGAGAATTTTCTCAGAGTTCGTCACGCATGACGAATTTCGTTGTACGGCGGTGTTGTGTTCATGTTCATACGCACAAATGTGTTTTATTTTTTAGGAAGAAAGTTCGTACCGAAAAATTCGTCTTTCGTCCCAATTGTATTCCTTGCATAATACTTACATCTGTATGTAGTTATACATATACAATGAAACCTCCCATATCGTCGGAGTATTTTTGTTCGCTTGTGAGAGTGGTACACATTATTTTATTTTAAATTCTATTTTATTTTAAAATGATACAAATTCATTGCTTGGTAGCTTATTGTGATTGAAAAATTACAATATTTCGAGTAGATCGCTTGCTTGTCAGATCTTACAATATTGTCAGATCTGGCAATGTGCTGACCATGCACTGGCAATCAAAAATTGCCACCACAAGGTATAAACTGACAGTTTACACGATTGTACCAAATTTGTCAGAAAATCTTACAATTTATTGCCACACGGTTGTATGTATGAAAATAAATTCATCTGAAAAAATCGTCAGTCGAAAAATTTACAATTCACATGGTTGTCATATGTAGACATTTTTAAATATCCTATGGTTTGTGTAAATGTAAACATTGAAAATATAAATTATTATGGACCATAAAAAAGCAATTGCAATTGATTTTGCCTGCATATATTTTATTATTTATTTATTTATTTTTTAATTAAGCGTAAGCATTGTTGCCGATAGAAAGAATTCTCTTACAATGACGCCATTGGCATTGTCGGATGCATAAACATCGCACATCTGACAATATTCAAATAACTGACAAATATGTATCTGGCAATAAATTTACTATGCGTTACCACGATTGTAAGTTGTCTGACAATTTGTTGTCTTGTCAGCTGCTAGTCTTGCAATGGTCTTACAATGCTTTTTCTGGCAATGATGTAAGACAAAAAAATGCCAGTTCTCGCGGGTGTAAATTTTTAGCACATTTTACCAAAGGCCGTGATACACTATCATGATGGTGTTTATGAAAATTTTCAAAAGACAATAAAGCCAGGCTTGTAGTTTTTCGTAGATTGCACGACTTTCTATGATAGTATATCACTACCTTAATACCCCTTTTCCACACGCAAAGTTTAGTTTGCAAAGTCTTAATTCAGCTGTGTGAAAGACAGAGTTAGTAGTACAGTCTCTTTCTGTCTTTCTTCCAGCTGAATAAAGACTTTGCAAAGTAGACAAACTTTGCGTGTGGAAAAGGCGTTTAACAATATTGTAAGATCTGGGACCTAATTAATCTCGCTTTCGATAACGAGTTGAGGCGATCACGTTTTTTTTAGTTTGAGAATATGGAATTCGATATCGAACAATATTAATACATTGTTAGATAGCCAATGCCGTAATCCCAAACTGAAGAAACGTGTTCGAGTCAGCTCATTATCGAAAGCGACTATTAGAACCCTGAAAACAAAGCTTTAGATTGGTACAATTTTAGCTGTTGGATTTCAAATTGACTTTCAATGCATTTTATTTGTTGCAATGCAACAAAGTCATCTCTAACAAAATGCTTCAAACCGGCAATTTGTAAAAGAAATGTAACAATATGAATTGTTGAAATACGCAAGATACTATACTAGTTCGCAAATTTTATGTACCGGGTTTTTCTAGGCATAATTTCCGTACGTACTTTTGCGTCAACAGGGTAATCACCAATATCATCTTTGACATTAATACAAATATAAATCAAATATAACTATTGGAAGGATGTGAGAAAAATTGTTTCTGTACCAATAATTTATGAAAAGTTTCTCGCAAGAACTGTCAAAACAACTCGCATTTCAAATTGGTGTGAGAACAACCAAATTTGTACAAAAGCATATGAATTTTTGAATTTGTGTGTGAAAATATGAAAGATACGCTAGTTGAAAAGATATGCAACGAATTGTCGATATGATTATGTTTATTTAGAATATTTTTTCTGTAATTTTCTTTATGTAGAGACATTTATTTGATAGAAAAAACTTATTTCAAGCATTTTGCATTCACTTTTTTTCCATGCTCATTATTTTGTATTCTTTTTCCTGTAAATAATTTCCTTTTTTGTTGTTGAAATAACATTTTTGTAACATATTGTTTTCATTTGACACTCGATTACTGGAAATATTCCAGTAAAAACAGAATCAGTGTTGTCTGTTCTCGCATTCACATACAGAAACACTTTTTTCTCGCATATCGAGAAATGATGGAATTTTGTGTTTCACATTTCATGTGAGAAAATTTACTATGCGAGAAATACAGAAACGAGCTACATAGTTGAAGAATAGAAGAACTACTTTTTAAATACAAGTCTTGTTGCCGTCTTTCAACGCGTTTGTCCGCTTATAGGCTGGTACTCTGTTCAAAGTTGTGAAAAATTTTCACCACCATTGATTATTTCGCGTGAAAAGTTTTAAATGTACTCGCGGTTTTTTTTTTAAATAAATTTCTCGCTTTTATTGCTTGAAAGTATGTAACATTGTTGAAATTCCGTGCGAAAAATGCACTGCTCATGTTGTTTCGCAACTAAACTAAAATGATGCCAGACTAATTTTGCATGGAAAGACATAATTTTACGTGTTTTCACAACGAGAACAGAGCACTATTGTGAATTTATTTCGCAAATATTTCATACCAAATACTTTTATATGTAGTTGGACAGCATTTTGCACGAAATTGTAAACAGATTACCAGGCTTATGAGAGAAATTTTGAATAATATCTTAAAATTTGATGTCCCCGAAATATACATATGTATATATATATATATATACATATATATATATATATATATATATATATATATATATATATATATATATATATATATATCCATCTAAATTTCCATGCAAACAAAATTAAAATTTTATGAAAATTTGTCAGATATCGAATGGAGTAATTTGTCCCAAGTTCTTTTTAAGATGATAAGTTTATTAGCCTTAAGCATCCGCTTTCTTTTGTTTTTTTTCCTTCGTTGCGTAGATACCTATACATACTTACATATGTACATACATAGTTACTTTGTGCTTGAAATTTTTAAAACTGACACACACTATAAAAGGAAATTTAAAAGACTTTGCCAAACTAAGCTTCCCGTGTGGAAAAGGCGTCTAAGCAACATTAATCCGTCTAGCTTTAGCATTAAAAAAACAAACCGGTTGTTTGTATCGCATACTGTTATGAATCAGCGTTGCCAGAGCAAAATTTATATAGTGTGTAAAATATGTTGAGTAAAGCCTTTCTTGATCATCTTTTGATTTTATACTGAGAAAATAAAAAAATATTTATAGGTACCTAATTTCTAGTGGGGAAAAAGGTAATGTATAGGTAGTAAAGGAGAATGTAATGCAGGGCATGTAGGTACATACTTATAACTTTTCATTCCAGAATTCATTACTGTTAACACAGAACATGTCCTAGGAAAGCAATGAATTACTTTAATACGTCCAAGGAATGAATTCTATAATTCATAAGCAAAAACTATACATTCTTCTTCTGTAGATGTGGTAATCAATGTTTCACTGAAAGAAAAACATTTCGTCACGGGAATGAAACCGATACGTTGAACCCCTTTCATTAATACAACGACAAATTTCATTAATAAAATTAAATATTACATTATATTGATGTAAATTGCATTAATGGAATGAAACCAATCTATTGCTTAATATTTTACATTTTCTAATATCATTTATGTTACGAAATAATTTTCATTAGTGTAATGAAAAACTTAAATACATGTTTTTGTGAAGAATTTATACAAAAAAATATTTTAAATTGATTAGGTTACATAAAATAATTTCAAAGTATCAAACTGTATCAAAGTTTCAAAAACAATTGTAATTAATCTATAGTTATGGAAATTATAGTTTTGTTGCAACTTTAATGAAATATTTTCGTAACTATAATGAAAAAAACATCCTGCTGCTGGCTAGTAGGCAGTGTGCCACTCTTGTAATCCCAGGTTCGAATCCTGGAGATAAGTGAACTTTTTTTTTAATATACATATACATATATATATATATATATATATATATATATATATATATATATATATATATATATATATATATATATATATATATATATATATATAACTTTTCAAATAAATTAAATAATGTTGAATTAATTAAATCAATTAAATTAACTTTGAATTAAAATTTCATTAATGATGACATGTATGTATGTATTTAGTGAGTATCTTGAGGTTGTTGTGGCTGCAGCGGTACGCGCGCTAACTACAACGCGATGAGTTGCAAGTTCAACTCTTGCCCGGGGAAGCCAATTACCATGCAAACGTTTTTCTTATGCCTGTGCCAATATACACACGTAAGTTGAATATTTAATAAGATGCAATGATAATTAAATAAATGAATCAGTCATTACAATAATGACTTATGTTGTTAACACAATGATATGATATCATCAAAAAATGATATGTTACGTCTCAGTAATGAAATATTGTCATGATTTACATGACAAATGTTGTTTATTCAATGAAATAGTTCGTAAAAAAAAAGTAAAACTTATGTCTGTCTGTCACTTCATTGTATAAACTAATAAGTTTCATGGCAATGATTACATTTTTCATTTAAAATATGAAAATGTACGTTGCTTATGAATGAAAATATTTCGTTGTATATATGACATTTTTTCAGCTAATGAAACAATTTTCATAATACGAATGACACGTTGCATTGGTTGAAAAATAATGACAAAATCGTATATATAATGTCGAAAATCGTTGCATTTACGAAGGTTTTTTTTCAGTGTTATTATTATTATTGTGTTTTATCAAATTACCCTTTTTTTCTATGGGAACGCATTGTCTTGCTTTGGAAAATAATACATTGCTGTCTATTCTGGAATACGCGTCGACTTGGTGAAACTTACATATGTACATGGAAAACGCGTTGAAATTCTCACGTTTTTTCCCTTATGAAATGTATGGCAAACAAAAACAATTTTTGAAAATTTGTTTTGTTTTAATGCAAAGTTTCACTTCTTCGACGCGTTTTAAAGAGTAGACCTTATTATTTCTCCCATTACATAAGTACATACATACATATGTAAATATGTATGTAATTAATGCCTAATTTTCCAGCTGGGTAGATAGCAGTAAAATCAGCTGCAAATGTGGTATAAACAAAAAATAAATAAATAAATAAGGGGTATACAGTAGTCCATGCTTACAAGGGCATGACAAAATGCACAATCTTAACGCATTTAAGCACCAAAGAAGGCAGTTCCATCAGGTGGGACTACTTACGCATACATACATACATACAACAAAACAAACAAAAAAAAATTACGGCAACAACAAAAATTAATTTTGGTGTAGTTGAATGGATTTTTCTCATAAACACACAAGAGCGTGATCTACATCCAATTCTTCTCTCCTTTCTTACCAACAAACTTACACTTTCTGAAAGAAAAATTTCGTAATGCGAACCGTGACACATGTGTATACATACTCTCATATATATTACATATATATTAGGGTTCATTTAAGCAGAAACTACTGTACATACACTCATATTTACTTATGGATGTAGGTATGTATGTATGCATGTATTTATTTCGTTAATTTTGATAAAAACAGACAGACGATACACATCCAAACAAACAACTTTTAGTGTGCCGCTTAGTTGTTTGTCTGGCTGTCTGTCTGTCTGTCTGCCTGCTTTGCCTGCCTGCTTTGCCTTTTGGTATGTCATTTTATTTGTTTGTTGTTTTTATTTATTGTTTTTTATTTTTCATTTGCACAGTCATTTTAATTTCCATAGAAACGCCTGCAGAGTGTTGTCAATGAAATGTTTTAACAAATGAAACTTAAAACGCTTACTTTGAGTGTGTACATTAAGGGTAGGTAATTATAATAATTTTTTTTTGCATTGTAGGTACCATGAGGTCAACCATGTCCTAGTAACCACGAAAATCATAATCTTTTATAATTTTTCTAAAAAAAACAGGTGTATAAAAAATTATTTAAAAATTTATTATTTTTTATATTATTCAAAGTAAAATATACTTATGTACATATGTATGTATGTATGTATGTATGTATGTATATGTATGTATAACAAAAACAAGGAAACTATGAGTTATTTATTGAGAGATCAAAAACTAAGATTTAAAGTTCCAGAAGATTTACAGAGAGGATAAATATCCTCTGATTGGAAACTTTTCTTGAAAGACATTTTGGAACACTTACATTAAGTACGGACTTGAACTAACAAAAATATTCGGCCTGTCCCACGATGTCACCAGAAATCGTTCGATCGACAACTTGTATTGCAAACAACAATAAAATTACAAAATTTGTTTTCGTTTTCAATATACATAAGTATTCGATCGAACGATTTCTGGTGACATTGTGGGACAGGCCGATTATCTTACATTATCTAAAATTATTTCGGGGCCTTATTAATGCAATGTTGCATTAAAGAAAAAATTAAAAAATTTGAAATCTCCATCGCGGTTGCTTTAAACTTTTTTGATGACCTTACCGCCCGTCTTAATGTTGACAATTACTGCAAGCACTGGCAATGAGCTGTCTCCATTGGCATTACGAAAATGTTGACATTTGCTGCAAAATATACCTACATATGTATGTATGTATGTAATGAATTTAGTGGCTGGTGAGGTTAGCGAAAAAATAAATATTAGTACTCTTATAGTTTTTTATGCTCTATCGGGCTGTGCTATGCCAATTTTGATATTTTAAGAAATTTTTAAAAAGTTATACCTAGGTATCCCTAGTGTAGATATGTATGTATGTACATACATATGTATGTACGTATGTAGTAGTGATGTAAGAAATGTAAATTTTTGATATTCGCGAATACGAATACGAATATTTCAAATGAAATTTGCGAATACGAATACGAATATTTGAAACGATATTCGCGAATACGAATATTATATGCAATATGAAATATAAAAAAATTGTTATGTAAAAGGACTTCATACTCTTATTGGCGTACTTTAAAGTTAATAAAAAGTACCCAAAATTTTAATGAGCGCCATTGAATAATATTTGAAAATGAAAGAAACAAAGTGCAAATTTCTTTAAAAAAATTAATGTATTTGTACAAACTAAAATTTTTAGTCATTTATTTAAATTTCGTTTACGATTTATGCATTTATTTATTTAATTTCTTTGGAAAAATATTCGTATTCGCATCCGCCTGAGTTTAGCGAATACGAATACATTCGTATTCGCCTGAAATACGAATATTAGTGCATCACTAGTATGTACATATGTATATGTACCTACTATATTCTACATTAGCACATATCGTTAGCTTAAATCCAAAATCGCGTAACTATCAATAATATATATTTTTACAGGAGAAGCAAAAAACTAAACAGACTTGTAGTTAAGTGACTTGAGTTTTTTTTTAACACGCCAATGATGACGCTAATTTGACTTTGATCAATGGTGACGCCGGGCTCACGCACGCGGCATTTTTAACTGAAATTTTTTCCAAATTTGTTATTAATATTTCATGTTTTTTTTTTAATTTATGCTCTTTGAGAATAAAGCAAAGATATTTAATCAGTTTAAGCTCTTTTATTTCAATATGAAAATTCAAAGAAATATTTTATTAAAAATCACATATTTATAAATGAAGATAATCTGCCTGGCTCACGATGTCGACAAGAAATTTTCGTTCGCTTATTTATATTGAAAACAAAAACAAAATAAGAAAATTTGTTTTTGTTTGCAATATAAATAAGCGAATGAAAATGTTTGTCGACATCGTGAGCCAGGCGGAATGTTTTTTAGTCTTTCGACATTAGGAACTTTTACAAAATAATTAAAAAAATATATAAAAAATAATAATGAAAAATGTATACTTGATTATTTTATTCACATACACGGTGACACACGGTCTCACGCACCGGGTTAGTAAAAAAAATACACAACGTGTACTCACGAAGCAGTTTCGTCATTAACTAATAGTAGGGGATGTGCAATGAGGCAGCTACTCGAAATTGCAACCAAAAATAATAACGGAATAATGTTATTCGAATTTTTTAACACACCCGGTCTCACAGACCAATACGTCACCATTGGCGGGTTAATAAAAGCTTCCTTTTTTATAGCAGAAGTGTAAAACTTTGCCAATACATGTACATAGTTTAATGGCATTCATAAAACCGCGTTACAAAAACGAACTCTTTTCTGTCCTATGAACCAAATATACTTTTTCGGAAAGGGGAGAAAAAATAAAAATACACGTGTATCGGCGATTTTCATGTACACGTCAGAATTTTTTTTTTATAAAATATACATAAAGCTCGTAGTGTCCGTCTGTCTGAAAAACTTTGGATAAGTTCTTAACCTTTTTTCCGTGGCACAATCGAGCTGAGTTTTTGCAGGCAGGCTCGTGAAAATGTCTGTATCATGTCAAATTTAAAAAAAAAATATATTTTTATCAATTCTCAGATTTTTGTTTTTAATTTTTTTTTTCTATTTTTTCAGCATAACTTGAAGGGACTCCAAATTTTTAAATTTTTACATTACGTGTACATGAAAATCGCCGATACACGTGTATTTTTATTTTTTCTCCCCTTTCCGAAAAATTATATTTGGCTCATAGGTAGGACACAATGTGTGTAACGCGGTGTAATAATCAATCAGAAACTCAATTTTAAATTTTTTGTTAGTTACGCTTTTTTGCATTTTAGCTGACGATTATTATTCATGTGTACATCTATGCTGTTAGCCTTTCTACTTGAGACCAACGATATGTAGTGGCTGCTATTTTATTTTATGTATCTAACTATGTACATACATACAAACATACATACATACATATGTACATATTTATTAGCACCGTAATCTATTTTTTTGAACTTCTTCCAAGTTTCCTCAAACTCAAATATGTACATAATTATGGGCGTATGGAGAGTTTAGTCCTCAACTGTACATACATATGTACATGCCTATCACCGAATTTATAGGCGATTAAAAAATCGCCAAATTACAAATTTCTCTTTAACCTTCCTATACCCGCGCCAAATTTTATAACACGTGTACCCGCGCACGGTCTCACAGACCGAAAGTTTGAACTAGATGAAATACTAGTTTTTTTAAACAAAACTAAAAACAAAAGATTCTTTTTTAATCTCAATGATATAATAAAAAAATAAAATCACGCATTAAATTTGTATTCACTTATATTATTGATTTTTAGTCCTTAACAAATAAGCCATCAAAATCGATAGTTTTTTCTTAGGTATTACAAAAACAAAACAAAAACATATTTTTTTCTTCAAATAAATAAAAATAACTTATACTAACTTAAAAGCACTTCTTGCACAATACATAAAACATAATTTAACTTCATTTTCAACATTTAAAAAAAAATCAGGGTATATCGCACTGCATGTTTTACTTTCACAAAAAGTTATACATATACCCGCGTCGGTCTCACAGACCAATTGTTGTGAAATACAGCAACACGCCTGTCTAGTGCAAACACCAAATCAACACTAAGACGAAGCTTGTAAAAAAAGCGGAAGCTAACAGAAAATTCAACTTTGTAGAGTTTCTGGGAAAAAAATATTTACGTAAAATCGTTTTGTCGGTCTCACAGACCAACGCGCGGGTATAGGAAGGTTAAGAATAGTCCAAAGACGTCAAGAAGAGCAAGGGCAAAAGACAACAATATACTTAAATATGTATGTATGTATGTATTTACTTATCTATAATGTACATTGTACATACATGTGTATTAAAGTCCTGCACAAGACCATTTATAAGACCTTTCAAGCCACGAGAGATTTTTCAAATGCTTTACTCAGCGAAATATTCTAAAACAAACGCTAAACAACACTGAAACAAATGCCTTGCCATCAGTGTTGTTTAGCATTTGTTTTAGAATATTTCGTTGTAGTGAAGCATTTGAAAAATCTCTCATGTCTTTGAAAGTCTTATAAACGGTCTTGTGCAAGACACTATATACATATATTATGTACATATGTATGTATGTAGGTATATAGTGTATATTTAAGAAACAACAAAGAAGATAGATTGTTTTGGGTTTGACGTCGTTCCTTTTTTCTGTTTACTTTTTATTATTATAACAACCTTTCACTCATGTACACAAATCTAAGCACACATATGTACATACAATACGTATTTATATACATACATAAGTACGTATATATGGGCTGCCATTTCTATTCGAGAATTAAAGAATTAATAACGTCAACCTCGGAAAAAAATTGATATTTGACCGACAAAAGAGGGCCGTTCTTTTTTAAATAAATTGATTTAAAAAACTACCAAAAAATATGTATATTTTCTTTAAAAATAAAGATTCAATATAGGTATTTATGTAACTTTGAAAACATTGCTGGTTTTTATGTTTAAGCATTGTCTATATGCAACTCGTCAGTAGACTTCAACCCAAAATATTTTTGAATTTAGCTAACAAACTGCGTATTTTCATAGTAAGACTCTTAATACGTTATTGAGAATCACAATATGTTTACAAAAACATAATAAGTTTTAAAAGCTTCAAACTAAAATCGAAAAGCTTCAAACTAAAATCTTTATTTATATGTGAAAAGTAGGTTAGGTTACATTACATCTCTATAACCATTTTCATTACTTTTCACATAACAATATCGATCAGCTGTTTCCTACTGTTGCAGTTACATATGTACATTACATTACAGTTGGCTGGCTGAGTCTTAAGACTTAATACGTGTGACAGCTAATTGTAGAAAGGTGATGGAAAATAAAATAGATGCAAACTCGAATAAAGATGCTTGGTTTGTAAAGATTTTAGTTTGAAGTTTTTAAACTTATGTTATTGTATACATATTGTGATTATCAATAACGTATTAAGGGTCTTAGGCCGGGTTTACATCTGTGTGCCAAATGCCACACAAGCGTAACCAACTAATTACTAATGAAAAACTATTTGATTCAGACATGTATTTATTATGTTAAACAGTTTAATACATAATTAATAGACAATTTTTTAGAATCCAAAATGATTGCAAGCAAAGAAGTGAATAAGACCATTCGCATTTGCTAACAATTCATAAATTCGTTGCTATTGCCATGCATTTATTCGACAACAATAACAAATGTAATTGCTATGATACCATTCATTGCGATTTGTTCATTGCTCATACGCACTCTATTATCACAATGCCGATGTGACACAACTAGCGAAGTGAAATGATGCAGCACGAAAGAATGGATTTCTTTCATACCATTCAGTCAGTATTCGCTGATCATTTGTATATCACTTTTAAATAAAAAGTGTGTTTTAAGTGGTTTTTATGGTTATAAATAAAAAATGCAGTTTTAGAAAAAAAAGGAAATGCAAAAAATAAATTCTGGAAAATGTAAAATATATCTCAAATGTATTTCAAATAACTGTCTTATATAAAATATGACATAAAATACATTTAAAATCTATATCATGTTTTATGAATACTATTGCAAGAGTTTTATACAAGGGGAAAGTACAAAGATTATGTTGTGGTCAATCACAGTAAAGCCCCGTTCAGACTATTATACAAGTATTAATACTTTTGTGGAAAATGCAACTCTGACATGTTGCGTTGTTATTGTTTTTTTGAAATATTTGCAACAAATAGGTACCTATAACACCAGTGATGCATTTTCGTCAATAGTATTAATACTTGTATTATAGTCTGAGTGGCCCTTAAAAAGCATTCGCACCATTCACTGAGTATTCCTTGCTTTTGACAAGTCCAGTGAACATTTATATAAAACAAGCAATGCACGCAATAAACTGCGCCCCACTAAACTCTTTCGATTGTGCCATGCGTTGTTTATTTCAAATGTTGTGGATTGACAACAATATGCAGGTTTTTTGCGATTGCATTGAAAACAACAAAATAATCCATTCAATCTGTTCTCTGATTGCAAACTGTTTAAATCAATAAATATATATATGTATGTATGTATGTCTGAATCAAACAGTTTTTTATTAGTAATTAGTTGGTTAAATTTTTTTGGGCAAATGACAAACAAGAAATGCCAGATGTTAACCAAGCCTTACTATGAAAATACGCAGTTTTTTAGCTAAATTCAAAAATATTTTGGATGGAATGAAGTCTACTAACGAGTTGCATGTTTTAGATTAAAAACTAAAATAACAACATGATATTTCACTCACCTTGAGCAAAAATATTCGTATGGTGCTGTTAAATTTTTTTTGGGGCTACTTTCACGTGCAATTCTCAGAATTGAGTCTTAAAATCATATATTTTACATACTCTGTTATTCAAAACGCGCCAATACGACAAAAAAAATATATAGCGATTGAAATAGTTAAAACACTGTAAATTGGCATCGCTGATAAGGAGCTGCTAAATCCGCGTTCAAAAAGACGTAGACGTTCAGTCCCGAAACCCCAAAAAAAGACAGTGTCCAATGAAAAGGGATGCATGGCAACCCTAGCTGTAGTTAAGTAAATACATAGATATACATACATATGTATTATTGTATTATATATATATTTAAGAGTGTGGCTGTGTGTACATGATTATGCATTTGCTTTCCTCGTTTTGTCTTCCCAACAAAACCGCTTTTAACGACTGAAAAAATCCCAACTAAAATTAAAAAAAAAGAAGAAAAACGAGAAAGAATCGTTAGCGAAAAAGCAGTCAGATAACAAAAAAATAGTAAAAGAATTCTTTTATAAAAAATAAATAATAATAAACACACATGCACATGCAAACATGCATGTTTTTATGTACATATGTACATACATACATACATATTTATGTATGCACTATGTATACAAAAGCAAGAAATAATAAAAAGAAAAAACAAACCATAAAACTGGTATTTACTTGCACTGACAAAAAAAGTCTAGCAACACTGTCCGCCATGAATCTCTGATATTCTCTACTAGGACGTCTGACAGACACAAGCAACTTTAGTCATCTATGACATTTGCTTTAAATAATACGCAGTAGCTGTTATATCGGTAAACTAAGAAAGGTTAGGTTAACAGGTTGTCGAAGAACGAAAAAAATTTCCGGCTCGCTAGGGTTAATTTAATTTAGGTCCCTTTCGTGTTAAATGTGGTATTAAAAGAGATAAACTTAGTTTAGAGAATGCATTAACATTGTTCTTGACTAAAATTTATTTCATTTAACATATGTACATATATGTACATACATACATACATTTATGTATATTTTACTATTTTTATATACATGCATACACACATACATATATGTATCTACATATGTACATAATATATATGCATATACATACATATGTATGTATAAGAATGCTTGCATCATAGCATGGATTATTTTCAGTGTTGGTACCTGCATACACATATCCATACATCCATTCGCACATACATAAATACATATGTATGTACATATGTATGGATGTAGTATACAAAAATAAATAATAAAAATAAAGAGTCTGTGGTGTTACAAAACCGAACCGGTAAATAGTTGAAGGACGGTGGATGAGACATAAAAAGCAAACTTGTCGGTGGGGGGCTTTTAGAGAAATGAACAAACGAAAAATGCTAATGCCGTGTGGGGTGATACCAAGGGACCTAAACAGAAATCTAAAAAAAAACAAGCAGTATGGAATAATAATGGTTTGTTTTTGTTGTAAGCTGTAGGTATGCATGGGTGTGTTGGTGTTGTGCCAGTTTCACGTTTTGACTCGCTGACTAGTGTGTTTGTTTGACAGTTGTTTGGTTGTTTTGTGTTGGTGTCAGCAAGTTTTAACTCGATTTTTCACTCTTGTTGATGTTTTTTGTATACCTATTTCTGCTATGATTTGTATGTATAAGTAAGTATGTATGCATCTGGTATACATTTACATACATACATACATGTATTTATTTCCAAAGTTAGGTTGTTGGTTAGTTCTTTATAGTATTTTTTTTTTACTTCTCTGTGGGTAAGGTTATTTGTAGTCGCTACACTGGAGTAGGTACTATGTATGTACATATGTATGTATGTATTTTTTTATGTACTGCTTAGTGCCTGGCCTCTGTTCTGTTTTAAATTCACAGTGAAGTATAAAAATGTTCTACGGGAATAAGGGCAAATCAATCCACCCTTACTCGCACCTGTTTTAATGATTAGCGTAATCACTGCAAATATGTACTAATGCACATATGTATGTATGTATGAACATATGTACATATTATAGGTATTATACATAAGTTTTTTTAGAATAGTGAAAAAATACCTACTTATTTTTGAGTTTGTTGGAGAGAAAGGAAAAGGGCTAAGATTTGCAGAAAGAGTCTTACGTGATATGTATGTAGGTCCAGTATACTCTCTTCGAAATTTCCGTTTGAATAAGAAAGCATTTCTTTATGTTCTAAACGCTATTCAACACTAGCTAAGAGTTTTAAGGGTCCACTGCAATTCCAACTAGGTAGTTATTATAAAACTAGCCGCAGCATTAAAATTATGTAGGTACTTTGCCGAGGCAGATACCAACATCAAATTGGCCAGGACGTGGAAAATTATTTGTTTTAAGGAATTCATACATACATATGTACCTACATAGATTTCATATATGTATTTATTTAATTAATTAATCGAGCCCATACCTATGTATGATTAATATTTTAAAATACAAGTAATGCTCGATAACAAAGATTATACCTAGGTAGTAATTACTTGAAGTAATATTTGCAATAAAGAATATATAAAATATGGACAGTAGAAAGGTAGGTAGGTATATGTAGGTACAACATATTTGTATCAAAAGTAAATATGTACCTATAACATAATCCCGTTGAAGGCTTCACTTACTATGATTGCACGTTATTACAGTAATTTTGACTTAGCTGCACAATCAACTTTGCACGACTTTTTGTGCAGATAAGTCAAAAATTCTGTTATCTTAAATGCACTTACCTGCCTAAAAGTGAAGGTATACAATTTTTGACTTCAGTTTCATAAAAATACCTACTATGTACCTACATGATTGCACATTTATGTACGTAGCCACATTGTGCATACACATTGTAGCCACATTGTATAGGTATATTGCTAACTTAAATCTTTTATATGAGAATAATTTAAAAATGCCTAAAAATATGTTAAATTGCGCAGGTGTAGGTACAAAGTGCACTTAAAAAAGGATTTTGAACAATAATTACAGAAAAAATATATTTTGTGCAGTTAAGTCAATGTGCAGTTAACATTGATTTTTTGTATGAAAATATTTAAAAAATTACCAAAATTTTAGAGCACTTATTTTAAATGTGCAGGTATGGAAAGTGCACTTAAAAACGAATTTGTATAAGTGTTTAAGGAATAGTGACAGAAATTTATCATTTTAGGCAGTTAAGTCCAAAGTGCACTTAACCAAAAGGCAGCTAAATCAAAACTACTATATATATGTACATACATACATATGTATGTTATTTATGTTAAACAACATCTGCTTAAAACTTGTTACACTGTGGTCAAAACTTCTGAGTTCAATAGGAAGAGAATTATAAAGTTTACAAACTCTTATCAGATAGGATTTTTAGGAGGGTTTCTTGTGGATCTAGAAAATTACATACATATGTACATATGTACATACGTATATTTTTATGAAATGCAAGGCTGTAGGTAGGTATATGATGTTAAAGACAAAATCGAACGAGTTGTTAGAGATAAGAAAACATTAAAAAATTCATTATAAAAAAAATTGGTTTGTTAAAGTTTGTTAAATTCAGGATTTTGCTCACAGACTGTCTAATAACTTTGCTCAAAAATAAAATAAATCTCCTGCAAAAATGCGTGTGTTTGTTGTTGTATTTTTTCTGCTTTTTATAACATAGGGTCTACACCTAACATAATATGTAAGATAAGATCGTCACACGTATGTTACGTGTAGACTTCAAATGAATGTTATCTCAATCTTATAAGATTTTTTATGAGAGCGTTGTTATAGGATTTCTTATGCGATGAACTGTCAAAAAAAAACACACGTACATGAAAATAAATTAGTATGCATGTGTGTGTATTAAAATAAATGAATAACAATGTGGATTTTATATGTTTAAATGTGTACATTAATTGATTTATAAATTAAAGTTTGTGTGAAAAGGTGAAAATAAAATAACTAATTTATTTATTTATTTATTTATTTCAGTTGTTTCAATACATTAATTAATAATTATGCAAAAATAAATCATATTAACTCGATGAGAATTTGCATAAAATGAAATGTTATAAGAAAAGTTAAATTACGTTGTCCCCTTGTATAAGATGAAGAGAAATATCGGCATTTTATTTTTGTTATTCTTCCGATGTTTCCTCACATATTATGTCAGAGTCAATCGCAATTGTAGACGCTATGTAACAATTATTTGACAAACTGTACAACAACTGTTTCTGTTTGTATGAAAAACTCGGAAATTTTACAATGCGTTGTAAAATGAAATTATTTTATATTTGTAGATAAATATTTTAAAATTAAATTGAACTAATTATACAAAGTGAAGAAGTGCTTGGAAATCAAGTTATTGTATATAAAAAAATGCA
The DNA here is from genome assembly GCA_905220375.1 of Tachina fera. NCBI lineage: Eukaryota > Metazoa > Arthropoda > Insecta > Diptera > Tachinidae > Tachina > Tachina fera. Next base: position 81,097,831 of record LR999966.1, read on the forward strand.
CAAATACATTACAAAACAAAACATTTTCATTGGCGAATCGATGTTAGTCATATCGTCTATTTTCACTTCAAAGAGGTCAATGCAAATATTTTCGTTGTTTTTCTTCCAAAAAACTGTTTTTCCATAATTTTTGATTATTGTTTCTGCTGCATTAATTTTTAATTTTAAAATTTTTCAAGCGACATCTATTGCTATCAGCTGCTTCTTGTCATTTTGACTTGGTAGCACTGAATTTATCACAGCGAAAACAATGGTTTTAAGTTGGTTTTAGTAACAACAATTTGTATGGTAAAACCAGGGGGCAAATTACGGCATTCGATTCGTTTCGAAATTTTAAAATATTTCCATATAAAGTATATTGAAATATTTTGTAATTTCGTTCAGTAACGAGTGCCGTAATTTGCCCCCAGGTTTTAACAGTTGGTTTTAACGTTAAAACCAACTTTTATTAAAACCATGTCAGTGTGAAAACACTATTACCAACAATACGCATCCCATTTGTGTTTTTTCTATGTTTGTGTGTCCAATATATTCCTTGATCGAAGATTAGAGTGTCGAACATGATTGATAGTCTGAACAGCCAACAATATCATTCAAACTGATTAATTTTTTACTGTCACTCATGTTCTACAGTGTTTTCCCCACTTACACAAGGTTTGCCGGGCGCCAGCTAGTAAGACATAAAAAGACTGTATGTAGGTACCTATAAGAAGAAAGGTAGGTGTGTACAGGCAAATCCCGGTATAAAGAACGATATAATGTCAAGCCCATTCGTTATACCGAAAAATTAGTTATATCGCAAAGATTTTTTTCAAGTGTTATTTTAATTATTATTATTGTAGACATGTCACAATACAATAAAAAGAATGAGGGTAATTTATTTTGAAATAAGCTACCAGATACAAACTACCGTATTCACATTTTTTTTTTGCATTTACATTGCTGCTGCAGATTTGGTTTAATATTTTTTGCGGTTTGTTATATAGAGCACACATTTTTCAAAGTATTCGCTATACAAAGAAGAATAAAATCTTAGAAATATGTTCTTAGCAATTTCTTTTAGTTTGCGATTTTTTCTTCATCATTCGTTATATCCAGTATAAAATTAGGAAAGTAGGTATTCGCTATACCTACCTATAAGGTTGTTAATGTAAAAAATTTGGACGTCAAGCGAGATTCGTTATACCGAGATTTGCCTGTACATACATATGTACCTACTTAATCTTAATTTTTTTGAGCTTATTTTCTAAGGCGCTCGAAATAAATTGCCTGTTTCGAATTTATAAATCTTTTCAAATTAAAAAAAAATTTATTTTTAATAAAAAATAAATAAGAATAGGTACATGCTTTTATACATACATACATATGTAGGTAGGTATGTCACATTAATACTTTCTTTTTTAATGTGACGCCTTGCAAAATAGAAAGAATTTTTGATTGATTGTTTGTATCATAACTACCCGACCACTGTAAAGGAAAATAAGCGATTGTAGTTAAGGATCAAATACCCAACATGAAAATACTTTCGTGTACCACTGTACATTTATAACATACAAATGTGCATACATTTCATTGTTGTTAAAAGTTTGCATTTCATTCTCGTTCATTTTTTTTTTATTTATATTTGATATAAATTGCAGATGAGGTGAATAAAAATAATTATTATTATAACAACAGCAACAACAACGGCAAATAAAAACAAAAAAAAAATAAGTAGAAGAAACAGCAACAAAACGAACTACGGCAACGAAAGCAAAACAATAATAGACCGAGAGAAAGATCGGAAAAGTATATACACACAACCATACTTGTATTATACATTGGCTACAGTAACAACAATAACGAACAAACACAGCAGCAGAATACGAATAATAATAAAAAGAAGCAGAGTTAATAGTACGTTGCGCTGTGCAGCCAGTGAGCAAGTGAGTGTGTATGACTGACTGTCGGTGAGTGAGTGAGTGAGACAAAACAACTCACAATATGAACTCTGACAACATAGCACATTTATCACTCCGGCTATGTTGCCACATTTCACTTTTAGCAAAAAGTTTTTTTTGTTGCTTCTACTATGTACACAAGATTGTGTAGTTGTTTTTTTTACTTTTTTTTTTTGCAAAAAGAAAATAAAAAACAAACATTTAATGTGTTTTTTCTTCATCTTTTGTTGCTGTTGCTGCTGCTACTACTGCCAAATCAATATGAATTTAAGCTGCTTTAAATTTTTGTATTTTTTAGGTAACGTTTTTTACAAGTAGTACAAATGCACATACATATGTACATACATACACACATTCATAAGAACGTATGTATGTACATACATATTTATGTCTTATTGTAAATGGAGTTACATACTTAGAAAAAAGAATAACTTACTAGGACGGCTTTTTCACACATAAAGTTTACTTTGCAAAGTCTTGAATTTGTTGGAAAGAAGGGCAATAAAGACCTCGCATTATCTTTCCCTTGTTTTTAACCAATTGGTGGAGACTTTTCAAAGTAAAATTTTCGTTTAGCTTGGTACTAAAATTATGAATTTGAAATTAATGTTTAGTTTCCACAATGCAGCATGCGACTTGTCTAGAAAATTTGTATAGGAATCACTAAGAAATTTGAGTAGGTAGGTATGTATGTAAGTATGTACATATGTATGTAGTATGTATGTGTGTACATATGTACATATATTTTTTCTATACAAGTCGCTTGCTTGCATTGTGGAAACCACACACATCATAAAAAAAATTTTTGTTTTCCTATAAAGGGTTTAGGTAGGTACTAGGGTTTCTAATTTTCGGGGAATCGAGAAGTAAAATGTTTTATTCCCGGGAATTCGCGTTTTGAAATCGCCTAATTTTCAGCAAACAGCTAAATTGTTATTAATTTATTTACTTGATATTAAATTTATACCTACATACCTATAAAATATAACATTAATACCTATTTATGTACATACCTACATATATCGCTCATTTACTTCAAGAGTGGCACAACTCAAAAAAAACCAGTTTTGCAGAAAACGCGTTTTAAGTTTTCAATTTGCATACAACTGAATGGAGAAATGAAAAAAAATCTTCTCTCAGGAGATGATGGATGGTACAAACTATTTATGTACATACATATGTATGTGTACATACATACCTACTTATATGAACTTTTTACACAAGATAAAATACAAAATGCCGCATCTTTCTGCAACTCGTTTTTTGAGTTATGCCACTATGGAAGTAAATGAGCGATATGTATGGCAGCCAAGCCCATCGGCTAAAAAAGCTTAATTAATTATTGCAGCTTTCTAATTGGTTTTAATATACATACATACATATGTAGGTATTAGAAGTTTAAGATATTTTATACATACATATGAACTTAACTTCGGATTCACTAAATCGTACCATCAGCAGAACACTGTTTTTCGTTTTTGGAAATCGCACGATTTCAAAAGGCGCGAGTAACTTAAAACTAAGAACGTGTCACATTAATTCAATAATTTTCAATATAATACAAAATATACTTATGTATGTACTTATGTACATATATTGACATAGGAAATAAAAATAAATAAAATTAATACCTACCTACTGTAAATTATTATTTTTAAACTAAATTATTATTTAGTGAACAAAACAAGTTCAATTGCGTTCATAATAGGCACCTACTCTTTTCCCGGGGAGTTTTTCTATTCCCGCATTTGGTAAGAAGAGGGAAAAACAAATTTATGATAGGATAAAAGGGAAAAGTAAAAAAACTCGCGCGGAATTTTGTTCATAATTGGGTTGAATACTGTAAATTAATATTTTTCCATATTGAAATAAGAAATTTGAACATAACTAGACTTTCGTTAATGTTTCTTATTAATTCAATATGGTTTTTACATACATACCTACATACATATGTACATGTGTACCTATTTTAAGATGTTTTTTCTCCGGATGTACAACATTTAAAATAAAAACAAAACCACTTTATTTCTTCAATTTCGTGAACAAAAATATTTAAAAAACAAAACAAAAGCAAATAAATTCATATGCTTTGAGTTGTAGCATGGATGGAAACTCCATCTACACACATCTGCCAAACTACATTTTAGGTTGAAAATTTTTCGTAACGCTTGAAGTGGTTGGAGTCACCTCCAAACCTCTATTGCATCTGCTTCCATACTTACTTACATATATTATGCATCGTTACAGAGTTGAATTTTTAACGAACAGCAATGCAAAAAAGGCAAATTCCAAAAACGTAAATATTGAGTTTCCGAAAATTTCCCGTGATTTGTAAAAAAATAATTCCCGGAATTTTTTTCCCGCGTAGAAACTCTAGTAGGTACCTACCATAGTTGCCAGATGAAATAGGTGTGAATTTGTCAAATTCTGCACGAAAAATCGTCAAAATAATTATCCGGAAACGTCCAAAATTCGTCAAAAGTAAAACAAACCCTTTTATCAAATAAAGTCGTAGTTTTTGTATAAAATAAGCTAAACTCTTATCAAAAAAGTAATCAATTGTTTAAAAAACAAAATAATTACATGTTTAACTTTATTTTTGTTTAAGTTAATTTTACTAAATATTCTTTCTACGTTTACTGAACATTACGGTAAGACTAAAATTTTTTTATCAGAAATAATTTCTTAATCGGGTTTAAGTTCAGTATTTTAAATTCTTATTGGATGAAATATTTTTATTAATTTATGTGATAAAGAATGGGGGAATTTATTTATTGATAAAATTAATTATGATGGGAAATAAAAAACTAGAGTCCTCTTATCGTTTCGGCAATTTTTTCCACAAATCTAAAAGTGTATCATGGAAAACATTTTCCAGTTTTAATAACTTTAATTTCCTGAATTTAGATTCAATTTCCTGCCTTTCACACTCTTTAACATTGTGAGAAAACTCTTTTAGAATATCGTAGAACGAACCTTTATTTTCTTAAATAATAATTTAGGCAACAATTAATTAGACTTGCTTTGTCTTCGAAGTTGAAATTTTAATAAAATTTTATCACACGGTTGCATATGAAAAAATTTTAATGATTCCACATTTTTCAATTTGATTAGAATTGTGAAATACTAATTTTTCTAAATAAATTTCATCAATGTCTAAACAATTATTTTTATCTTTATAATCCACACAATAAAAATTATCACATTGAAGAAAATCTGTTTTTAAAAATTTACTCATAACTTTTTTAAATAGTTTTTCATTTGACCGTATAAATTTTATACTTATGTTGTTTCAGTTGATAAATTCTGTACAATAACAGGGTTAAAAATTATTTAATTCCAAAATTACTAATGCAAAAATTAAAATTAATTGCCTTTTACTCTTCATTTTTATGTTACCTATATTCTTTCAAAAGCTGACAAATTCTTGGTCAAGCTCAAAATTGTTTTCAATTTGTAATACATAAATGGTGTATTTATTATTTTAAAATCGTCAAATTGCAGGCGAAAATCGTCTATTCGTCAAAATGCTATTTTTGCAACACAAAATCGTCAAAATGACGATAATTAGTCAAATCTGGCAATCGTGGTACCTACACATAGATCACAAAGTCTGCGGTTACCTTAATAATACATACATACATACATATTTTAAGTGATTTGAAAATAACACGTACGTATATGTTTAATTGAGATTAAATTTATTTTCACACAAATCTTCCTTTAACCCTAGATAAACATACATACATATGTATGTACGTATTTACAAGAACCAATAACAAAATGTAGGTAGTTACATATCTATGTACATACATATGTATGTATGTATGTAGGTACATACATTACTTTTACCAATTTTCATACCTAATTATGTATAACGGAATTAAGTCGTAATTTACACTTTGCAAGTCTTATTGCTAAACTGATTTAGTTTGTGGAAGAGAGAGACGAGACGGGGAACATAAACGTTTCTTTTCCCCTCGTCTATATCTCTCTCTCTCTCTTTCTCCTAGATAGCAATAACATCGAATCGAAAATTGCCAGCACAAGGAATATTGTTAGCTCACACGATTGTCAGAAAAATCTTACAATTTATTGCCGGACGGTTGTATGACGACCGACCATAAATTCATCTGACGAAATTTGCAATCGAAAAATTCATATGAAAAAAAATGGTCAGATCTGTTGTTATGCGTTGCCAGACTCAAAACATTTTTTAGCAATTTTTAAATATCAATAGTTTGTGGTTGTGTTAAATGTAAAAAGTGAATATATAAATTATTATGGACCATAAAAAAGCAATTGAATTGATTTTGTGTGCATATATTTTGCTAAAAATTTTTTCTTAAAAAAGCGTGGGCAGTGTTGCCCATAGAAATAATTCTCTTACAATGACGCCATTGTCAGATGCATAACCTTCGCTTTTTATGACAATATTAAACTGTCTGAAAAATATCTGGCAATAATTTTACAGTGTGTTCACACGATTGTAAGATGTCTGACAATTTGTTGTCTTGTCAGCTGCTAGTCTTGCAATGGACTTACAATGCTTTCTCTGGCGACGACGTCTGACAAAAATCGCCATTTAACACGATTGTAAGAAATTTTGAGCACATTTTACTGGCAATATTGTAAGATCTGACAACCGTCTGTTTTTAGACACATCATTTTTTCTTGAAACAACAAGCTTCTTCAGACAGTCTTACGGTGCAAGCAAGTCTATACTTCCACCCCCTTTTTTTCTTCTTCTATCTTTCTTTCATAGACTCAGACTTGCTTCAAGAACAATTTGCTAAAACATAAGTAAAGCCCCGTTCAGACTATTATACAAGTATTAATACTTTTGTGGAAAATGCAGCTCTGACATGTTGCGTTGTTAATTGTTTTTTTGAAATTTTTGGAACAAAAATAAGACCAGGGATGCATTTTCGTCAAAAGTATTAATACTTGTATTATAGTCTGAGTGGCCCTTAACATGAAGGAGAAATTTAAACTTGCACTTTTATGCTGCTCTGAGCAGGCTGCCTGCAAATGTATTCGACTTCCCATAAATCGGCTGATATTTGTTTTTTACAAGAACCAAATAGGTATAATTTTATTTGCTTTTATAACAAAATCAGCCTAATGCTGAATTTATTTCTCATGGAAAATAATTTTCTCCTGAAAACATTCCTCCAATTATAAATTCTTTGGGAACAAAAAAGAGTAATACATGGCATCACCGCATTACGAAGCTCGTTGTCATGGTGTAATTATACAGGTGACTGCGTAAGGATTTGTTATGCAAAAATATGGCAACCATAGCTGTGTATAGAACCGAAAATTGTCAAAAATAATTGTATCAAAATCAAACAAAACGAAGTTTTTGACATTTTACATCTACAAAGCACACAGAGCAAAAAATTATCAGCTGAAGTAGCGCTGCCACCTGTTTAAATACACCTTGCTCGTTGTTTTGATTGTTTGTTGACATTTTGTTTCTCCTTTTTTTTTGAGTGAGAGAAACAAAATTATTGAAATTCACCAACTTGAAAAAATATGTAAAAATAAATTTATAAATGATTTATTTGGGCATGATTTGTGTTTTTCTACATACAAGTTTATGTATATAAATTTTGTTTTAATGAAGTATTTTTTGTTTTAATGGAGCCCTTGATTGGGCTGTATGTAATTATTTTTGGCCAAGATTTCGGTTCCATTTACCTACTGTGCAACGATAGGCGATTATTCGCGGCATTGCCAGATCGGCTGTTTTTAAACCAATAAATGCATAACCCAATGCTTAAGTAATACAGGACTGGGTATTTTTCCGCGTATAAATAAATACGAAATTCTATAAGAGACATTTAGACTAAAGTCAGTATGTACATATGTATGTATGTATGTACATAGGTACAAGACTTTATCTAGGAGATTTTATAAAAAAAATTTCCAAAGTATGTATGTATGTATGTTTATAAATTGTATGTACATATGTACCTATGTATGTATTAAATAACATTAAAATGCATGAGTAGGTACTTACAAAGATCTCATTGCTTTGGGGCGGCGACAGCAGATGGTTTTCCCCAGGAACTCTGGAGGTAATATATCCATGATTTTGTAAAAAGTTTCGAATAGTCTCATGTGAGATTTTTACTCCACAGTCATTACTGATTTTATGTGCTATTGCTCTAGTGCTGGAATGTGGCTTATCTAGGTAAGTTTTTATTATTGCATTTTCAATAGGCCGAGTAATTTTTTTTGGTCTGCCTGTCGAATGTTTCGGTTCCAATCTACCTTCTGTTTCAGCTCGATTAATGATGTTGTAAACCGTCCTTAAGTTGAGGGAAAACATTTCAGCAATTTCTTTGAAGGATTTTCCTTCACGATAATTAAAATACACCAATCGATTAATATTTTTGTCAACTCGTCTTCCGGGCATTCTTTAAATTAAATTTCGCGCTTTGCCTACGCTTCCTGCATGTAGAAGCAATATTTTCGTAATGAACGCTAAACGAAATTTTTTAAGTGTGTGCAATGGGTGCCTAAACACATACATACATACATACATATATATAAATATATATACATATGTATATATATATACATATGTATATACTTATGTACATAAATAGCGGACACAAATGAAATGTGTATTTTGAAAACATTTTTTTGACACCACATTGAAAGCCAGCTTATCTGTTTCCTTTCGTTGTTGTAAAGTGTGCAAATATTTATGGAAGTTTGGCGTCTTATTGTCGTAAACAACCAAAGTTAACGATGCATAATAAAAAATTATTAATACCTACATACATACATAAGTATATATGTATGTATATATGTATGTATGTTTATATTTGTTGTAAGATTTGAAGGAAAAATTCTTAAAATTTGTTTAGTTCCCTGCAGTCAGACTGGGGCCAAGTGTCTCTATGTAAACACTAAAATTCTATTTCTGGTGAATATTGCAACAACTTGTCAAAATATATAAATTTGTATGTACGTAAGGTATAGAAATGTACCAGTAAATGTCTGGTTGGTATGTCTCCATGTTCCAATAGGAACTATGAATTCACTGTAAATTTTTTTTAGTGTTACTAGTAGATTTTCAATGACAAGCACATGCTAAATGTCAATAGCACAAAGTATTGTATGGGGGATAATTGTAGAGTAGTACTGGTGACAAAGTCAAAAGCGACTCAGTACATTTTCACTATCGACATTTCCTTCAGGGATGGTACAGATGTAGGTACCCTGTTGGAAATTACATACGTTAACTTTAAACTAACTTTAAGCTAACTATTTTGCAACTACATCTTTTCCAGTTGTAATTCAGAAAGCGTCAATTGTAATTTAGATTTATCAATTTAAATTCAGAAAGCATCCATTGTAATTCAGAAAGTGTCAATTGTAATTCAGAAACCGTCATTTGTAATTCAGAAAATAGTAAATATTATAAAGAAAAATCGCTACATAAACATTTAATGGCCAAAAATTATATGAAAACATACACCAGTGTTGTACATACTGCTTGTCCTATCTTCGGAACAGTAATTATTGGAAAAGAAGCAATTAAGAGGGAAAAAATTAGAAAAATATCCTTTTTTTGCTTTAATAAAATTAAAATAAATTCATACAGCCTTATCTATAAAACTTATTAAGGCTTTAAAAGGTTTTTTAGAACAAATTTAAAATTTAAAAAGTCTTTATAAAATCTTAATAATTTTTATAAATAAGGCTGATATTTAATACAACTTTTTCTTTATCTGAATTATAATTGACACCTTCTGAATTACAAGTGACGCTTTCTGAATTTAAATTGATAAATCTAAATTACAATTGACGCTTTCTGAATTACAACTGGAAAAGGTGTAGTACTGAATGAAAGCTCAGTTAGCCGACTGTAATTTAAAGTAACTGCAAGAGATTATCGATATTATTATGTGAAAAATAATGAAAATGATTATAGATATGTAATGTAATGTAACCTTCTTTTCATATAAAAATATCGATCAGCTGTTTCCCACGTTACAGTTACATTACATTACAGTCGGCTAACTGAGGCTTGACACTTGGATTACTTTTCAATGTAATCAAGTGACTATTTTAATATTGTGATGTCCTATTCTTTAGTCAATTGTCTCACTCTGCATTACTTTCAGTTAACTTAAAGTTGATTTTTTTAAATCAGCTAAGGTACCATCTAAAATAATAACAAAAATTTTAATGCAAATCTGAAATTAATTTCAAAGTAGCTGAGAATAAATTTGTTGATTCTCATCAAACTCGATTACGTACTCAACTTAATAATTAATTTTGGGTTTGTTCGGGATGGCAGTTCTTCATACAAAACTGTTCGTTAAAGTCCCTGTTAGATAACTAACTAACTATTTTTGGAGCCAACTCAAATGGCAAAAATAAGTATTAAATACTGTGGCAGCACAATAAAAGAATTTTGCTCGTTATTTAGCACAATGAAAATCACCACTAAAAACTAAAAATCTTGTGATTTTCTGATCACCCAAAAAAATGAGTTGCGTGATTTTAAAATCGGTAGTGATTTTAAATCACCGAGATTTCAGAACATGCCTGTATTGCAATAAATTTGTGTGAAATGTATTGGTATCATTCAAGGCGAATTCAGTATCAGGTGCCCTTATCAGCCCAGCTGTTGATGCAAAATTGAGCAATTTGAACCAAAACGTCAAAATTTGCTCAGAAATCTTTTGACAGATTGGTTTTGTAGCATAGCAAACTACATGTTGTTTTTTGTGTTGTAAAATTGGTCACCTGATACTGAATTCGCCTTGGTATGACTGAAAAAATCAATTTCATAAAAAATACGAGTTAGGGCCATTCTACTTGAGACCTTCGATATGTACATATGTATGTACTAGTATTGCACGAATATTCGTATTCGAATTGTCGAATATTCGGCAATATTTAGATATTCGTATCCGTATTTATATTTTTCCAAACAAATTAAATACATAAATAAATTCATAAATACTACTACTACGATGCACCCCCTAAAACACAACTTATCGGTATGAAATTTTTTGTATTTTTTTACATAAAACTGAACCGATTTGGGGACACCCTAATCTATGTATGTATGTAGGTACCTATCTGTACGAAATAGCGGCCAGTAAATTCTTGTAGGTATTCAATATCTGACAGAGAAATCTGTACCTACATACTATGTACGAAGTCTTTTAGAATAAGTCAGACATCTGCACGAAATGTGAGATTCAGATTAAAAAATCTTAAAATAAAATTCTCACAATTTTGGAATTATACCTACCTAGATTGTGGTAAATATTGTACCTGGTATAGGTATAATAGAATTTTTAAATTTCGCTTAAAATTTTGCAAATGCGGAAGAAGTCTCGAACATTACAAAATCGAAAATGTTCTCAAAAGACATTCAATTATCTCGTCAACATTTACAGTAGTTTTGGGTAGTTATTTGTACCTTCCTAGTAAGCATTTAGTCGTTTAATTTCAATATTTACATTTATAACTGAGTTAATTAAACGTCAGGTCTGTGATAATAATAAAAATAATTTCCAAATACAAAATTTTCACTTGTCCAATAATGAAATGTGGCAGCAAAGCCATATTTTACACACAGAAATCCATAAGTACATTTTTACATACATACATACATACATCCATGCATAGATACATCAGTGTGAATGCGCTTGTGTGTTTTCTTAAATACACACTACACATCCATGCACACTCATGCATAGAAACTTATTGCACGAAAAGCAAAATGAGAGAAAAACATTAAAAACAATACCAAAGAACAAAGCAAAAAAGAAAAGAAAAAAAGAGGACAAATAAATGAAGACGAAATAAAACACATTTTGCAAAGAAAATGTAATTCCCTGTCTACATTTGCAATTTTGTTGCATGCAATTCTGCTGCGGAATTGCGTAAGTGTCCACATTAGAAAAATCGAGTACTGCAATTCTTGTATTTGTTATGCCTTCTTCAACCCTACCAAACTTCAAGTTGAATAGAGAAAATTGCAAAGCAAAAGAGAATTGCCGAGAACATGAAACACTGTACCCCTCCCCAAGCTTCTTACCTCTCTCTCCTAAAACAACCAAGAATTGCTGCAACAAAATTGCAAGTGTGGACACTGAGTAACATAATAAAAGCAAAAAATTAAACGGAAAATATAATGGCAGCACTGTATAGCACACACAAACATGTATTACGGGATTAAAACAAACGAGGTGAATAAAGAAAACGTGTTGATGGTATGAGACGAACTTGGAAAAATAGTGGACCATAAAAATATGTAGATATCATACAAACACAAACAGGCCACGAAAAAACATACGGCTGGTTGACTGTAAAAGAATAGGAAAGACAAAAGACAAGAAAAAAACAGATTTAATAGAATGAAAATTAAACAAAATATTATTAATAAAATTGAAAAAGTATAAAAATAAACAAAGTTAAAGGAAGTAATTATTTAATTACGTATATAAATATGTGTATGTGTATACAAAAGTGAAATAATTTTTCAACATACATGCAAACGAACATGTTGTAATACTTAAAAAAACTGAACTTATAGTTGGTTGGATGTTGTTGGTTGGACGGTTTGATGTGATGCGGTGTGGTTGCCAGGCTGTATGGTTTTGTTTGTGTGTTTTTTCTTGTTTCGTCGTTGACGTCGTCGACGTTTGTGATACAAAAAAAATTTGTTTAAAGCAAGTTTCTTCGTCGTCGGCCGTGCGTTTTGTATTGAATTAAATCGGGTTCAGTAGAAATTGCAAAAAATTTCGTAAAAATTGTGTGAATTTATTGCAAAAAGGTAAAAATTAATAATATTAAAGTGCATTTGAATTCAAAGAAAATTATTACAAAAATTTTAAATCAATTCTCAGCCCTTTAATCGAAGGTTGATATATATAATATACATACATATGTACATACATCTATCCATATATAAGAGTATGTACATGCATATAGTAAAATGTGTGGTATGGAAAAAATCCATATCGTCTATATCTACCTTTTCGTCGTTCATCGGTTCATCTATTCTTCTATAATACGCCATAGAAGAAGGAAAAATGTGAAAAGTTATAAAAGTTAAATACAGAAATTTTCCATATTAATTTATAGCTAAGAAATTGAAAACGTCGCTATAATTGAATACATTACATATGTACATACATACATATGTACATAGTGAAAAAACGACCTAAGGGTCGGCCATTAAAATACCTAAGTATAACGGAAAATTATTTTATAAATGTATTAAAATCGTTCAAATCCATAGATATAAATAAATATTTTGTGATTTTACTAGCTGAAAAATAATATGCTGAATAAAAAAAGAAAAAATCAATGTGTTAAAAGTTTGTGCTAAGAAAATGTGTGTATTTTGTTAAATAAAGACACACCCTGTTTTAAACCATTTACATACATACACACACATGCATACTTGTGTGTGTATATACATGTTCTTATTTTACCATTTTTATATAATTCCCGGTTATATTGATTTGTGAAAACATTTTTAATTTCTATTATTAAGAAATCGATAATTTTTGCTTAAGGTACACGTACATAGTAGATATGTACATACATACATTCATACATGCATACATATGTATGTATGTACACACTTAAAAGTACATACATACATACTTATTTCTCCCTTCTGCTTAAATCTTTTACAATGTGTTTTTTATGTTGTTGCGTACGTGTGAGTGTACTTATGTGTGTGTGTGTCTAATTGCTCGTGAGTACGTCAGTGAATGCATTATTATGGTGTTTTTCTTGTAGAGTTGCCAAAATTTATCGATTTAAATTTTTGTTAAAGAACCTATCATTTATATTATTATTATTATATTATTGGAAATTAAACGGAATTGCTTTTGTGGATTATTTATGCCTTCTTATTATCTGGAAACTGTAAGGATATTTAGGGTAAGTGTGTGAACATTTTTATTACTTATATACCTAAATAGGTACATATGTATGTACATATATATGTATGTATGTATATGTATGTACATAAGTATAATTTATAGAAAGTTGTTTGGTTATAAGATTTCCTTCTTTCTTGGTACTCGAATACATACAGTATGTCAAGTAATTGTTTTTACATAGTTAAAATCGTTGTAAATTTTGACTTTTATCGTAAATATTTTTCTCCCTTTTTGCATTATGAAATTTTTTTGTAGTTGACTTCATTTTATATACATTTAAGTGCACATATAGTCGTAAGTTATAAGCAAAATTAAGAATGAGACCATAAAAATCACATGAAAACCAAAAAAACGCAAAAATTTCTTTGTCAAGAAAATGTTTTTACATCCTTGTATTATATAGTAAGCAAATGGGAAAGATTTTAAGGTGTACAAAAATCAATATTGTTTTTGGCCGCCATTGGCATCAAATAGGCCTGTAAGACGACTTCTCATAAAAAATTTTTTTTTTCCATATATTCCGCTGAAATTTTTCACTTTCCCCTCGTATTACTGTTCTTAACTCCATTTAGTTCTTGAAATATAATTTGAAGACACTATTTTTCAGTTAAACCCATAAATTTTGAATAGGATATAGATCTGGACCTTGAGATGGAGTATTCACAACTTTACCGCAATTGAAAAGACACCATGTTCTTACCCAAAGTGCCCTACATTTCAGGTCAATACATTAATACAAATTTAAAACTGCCACATTTACCAGCAATAACGCCAACCTTACTCAAGCTCTCATCCAAAAAAATACTACTGCCTGAGCTACTGCCCCGCATCCATAATATTTTCAATAAGGCAAATTTATTCATCCTTTTACAGCATAAACATATATACGTATACATACTATATATACCTCCAATCCATCAACCAAATTATTTTAAATTTTACAGTTGGGTTAATGGTTTCACTTCCCAATATTTTAAAAATTTTTTTCATCCATACTTTGTTAGATCTGTAACTCTAATAAAGCAGAAATTTGGTTTCGTCGCAGCAAATCACATTATCGTAGTAGCCATCAAGTATGCGTTATCGCAAAAGGCAATTGTTGTTCTTTGTGCTGCACTCTAAGAGGCGGGGATTTGCGAGCAGTTCTTGAAGTACAATCTATTTATTTATTTATCTTTTTAGCAATTGCCTTTGTCTCATGGAAGAGTGTTACTGAGCGGTACTTCAATACGTTGAAATGGTTTTTGGTTGACAGCGCGAGTAAAGCGGCCCATACACTACAACAGCATGCACTCAAAAAATTAAAATTCAAGCACTTGAAATTTAATTGGAAACAAAGTTGAATTCAAACATATTTTCAAGTAATAGGTATTCAAGTTTGAAAATATTTTCAAATAAAAAATCAAACAATTTGTATCATGTTTAAACCTTGTCAAATAAATTATTTATTTTTTAATAAAATTGAAATTGTGGTGAAAAATATCAGATATATAAAAAAAGTGATTTAAAAAAAAAATAGGTTATTAAAATCGTGAAAACAATAGTTAGATACCTACCTAGGTAGATATGCAGAAAGTGATTATAAGAAAATTGTCGATTGCATTTTTCTTTCTATTTTAATAGCATTGATTTTGAAGCTTAAAATATACTTGAATTCAATTGTAATAGGTACAAGCTTGAATTACAGTATAAATCAAGGCTTGAATTGAACTTTAATACATTTGAAAGGTTCGAATTAAATTCAAGTTCCCATTTCACTGGAGAATGCTATTGAAATAAAGTGTAAATCAAGCTGTTGATTAATGATATTATTCTGTTCTGAGAATTCAACGACTCTTTTGTGGGTAATTTTTTTAAAAGACTACCCAATAAACTCAATATGCTTATTGACCTATAGCTGGAAGGCAATTTTGTATCCTTTCCGGTTTTAAAAATAGGTATTTATTACCTTAGCCTTTTTAAATGCCAAAGGGAAGTGTCCATTTCCCGATCAGTAATTAAATAGTTTACTTAATGTTTCAAAGAAGTAATCGGGCATATTTTTTTGAATGATGCTATTAATGTCGTCTAAAACCAGGGGTTTTGTCATTTTTTAAAGAAAAAACAAATGATTTCACTTCAGCTGAATCTGTGATTTCAATATTGATACTGACAGTGAGAACTACATTGTTAAGTTCGTGCACATAATTTGAAACCACATTATCTAAAGATGATGTATTGTGTTGATCGTAATATTATGATTACTACTGAACACTTCTATACTTTTTCTTCACCGGTTCTCAAAACTTTTATCATTTATATATAGATCCGAGATTGCTGAGTTCTTACCTTTAAGAGCTTTTGTTAGTTTCCAAAATTTCTTTGAGCCGGAAAGTCTGTTCTGTTCGTTCTGAAATTATAAGTGTAAGCAGGGCTATAAGCAGATATAAAACTTACGGGACGGGACGTCCACTTATTATAACTTCCACAGAGATATTTTCTATGGCCTTTGTTTTAATCGTAGGTAATAATTTATGAACTATACTATTTTTAACCGCTATAAGCACTCGCCCCTCCATGTGATTGACGGTCTTCTCTGTATACTTTGTAGCCTCCAAATTTAAATTTATGGAAGGGTTTTAGGAACGTCTCATTAAGAAGAAGAATATCGATATTTTTCTCGTGAAGTACTTTTTCGAGCAGTGAAGCTGCTGACTCAGTTGTTATACCTTGAGCATTCCAGTGCATAACGTGAACATTTCGAATACCCTTGATTTTATATAGCTTGCTTGAGCATCATGCCAAGCACTCTTAATTTGTCAACAGTGTTGTTAAGTAATTTTTTCTAAAAATCGTCAAATTTTAAAAATAAAATCGTCAATATTTTAACGTAGCTAAACACAATTCATCGACCTTATAGTCAAAGATAAAAACTATAAGGGCGAAATTCAGAATATATAATATCGTGTAACAATTTCTAAATAAAACTAGTTTGAAAATAAAACTATACATACATTTTAGAATTGTGTTTTTTTATAAAATTTGCCTTAATGTCAACATTATAACACTCCGTAGATTTACACTTCAAATAATCTTTTGAAAACATAATGATTTCAAGGTTTTCTGTTTCCAGTAAATATCAGATCTTGGTTTTAGTAAAATTAATATTACTAAATATTCTTTTAACAGTAGCCGATGGTAAAGTAAAAAAAAGTAAAAAACAAACTCACATAAGTTATGGAAAAGAAGTTTATTGTTTGGTAAATCAATTGTTTTAACTTTTTTACACAATAGGTATATTTAAATATAAATGTCATTATCTTGAAAGTTTAAAAACTCTAAGATCTCTTATTTAATTTTAAATATCTTAATATTTTCCTTTGTACAAAAGATTTGGAAAAGTTTTTAGTAAAGGAAGAATTTTATAGTCTATACCTACTTAAATTAACGGCTGCTGAAATTATTTTAAATTTTTTTTTTGATATTTGTGTTATCGAAACCAAATCTGTTTTCTCAAAGGACTTGTTGGCATATTTATGTTACTAAATACTTATTTCAATAAATCGTCAAAATATGAGGAACATTTGAAACGAAATCGTCAATCGTCATTTTGGTACATATATTTGTTATAATAAATCGTCAAAATGACGTAAAATCCTCATATCTTACAACACTGTTTGTCAAATTTATTTTGACATTTTTCTAAGGCATACACAGCGCTGAAAAAGATCTCTTAAAGTAAGAGGTTTGTGACTGTTCAAAATTTGTGGTTGAAGTCTACTAATGATTTGGTTCAAGCGCCAATGAAATACGTATGTATATAGACATGCTAAACCACCAGCAAATAAATTTCAACTATTGTAGTATTTACACTTCTGACAATATTGCAAATAAATTTCATTAAATGTATAAATCCTAAATGAAATTTAAATAAATGATTAAAAATTTTAGTTTGAATAAATACATACATTAATTTTCTTATAGAAATTTGTGCTTTGTATCATTTTCAAATATTATTTAAATACGATCATTAAAATTTTGGGTGATTTTTATTAACTTTAAAGTAGGCCAACAAGAGTGTGAAGTCCTTTTTCATAACAATTTTTTAATATTTCATATTGGAGGCGTAAATAGTCGCCTTCGCGAATATCGTTTCAAATATTCGTTATCGTATTCTCGAATATCAAAAATTTACATTCGTTGCATCACTAATATGTATTTATGTATGTATATATTTATAATAAAATCCATGCAATGATCTAAAAAAAGTCTTTATATAAAAAAAAGTATTTTATACATACAAATAAATTCAGACATAATCCGGATTATGGAATAAATTATAAATAAAATTAATTATTCAAAAAAAGAAAACGGAAAATAATTCTCCTCACTGATAAATAACCATTTGGAATTGTTTTTATATGTGAGTAGGTACATACATATATTTTACATATGTATGTGCATATGTGCATATGTATACACGTGCCCTGTAGGATGTGTCAGGAGTAACGGTATTGATTTACTATTGACTTTCTCACCAGTACATGCTACTGACGAATTACTATATACAACAGAGAATAATTTTTATTGTCGACATTTACATATTTATTTATTTATTTACGGCTGCTGTCCCAGAAATCGAAAAAAATGCGGTCCCTTTTCACCTTTCGTGTACTAAACACATCTTTTGATAATGTGTCCCATAAAGTCAGCAAATATATTATTATTATTATTATTATTACGGTCTTTATGACCTAGATAAAATATCAATCTTATGGCCTATTTCCCACCTGCGAAAGAAAACGTTCTACTTACAATTTATTTTTGAAAACAACAATAAAATATGAAAATATGTTTTTGTTTTCAATATAAATTGTAAGTCGAACGTTTTCTTTCGCAGATGGGAAATAGGCAAATAATGTATATTTTACAATTATTTCTCATTATTCTATAACAAATAATTTTTTACATAATGTATTTTATTAATTTCTTGTATATATACTCATTCTGACAATCTTTAATTTCTGTTGGCAGTTCATTATACATTTTGAATCCTTCAAAAAATACACTTTTCTTTTGAAGATCAGACTTAATTTTAGGCAGTCTTATGTTATTTCTTTGCCTCGTATTATAACTCTGTATTTCAAAATTATATTGCATTCTCTCATAAAGATAATTTGGTAATTGCCCTAATCTTAATTTATGTACAAATTTTAGAGTGTGATATGCTATTAACTGTTTTATATTAAGCCAATCTAAGCTTCGTATCATCTCAGAAATTGATGTATCGTACCTTTTGTTTAGAATAAATCTCATTACTTTATTTTGCTGTATTTGTAATCTTCTAATTTGCGTATCATTTAATATAAAAATTATTGTGGGGTTATAGGTAAAATAAGGTTCTATTGTTGACTTATATATAGTTAGTTAAAACCTATTTTCTTTGCTATTTTATTTTCAATATAATTTACATGTTCCTTCCACTTAAGTTTATTATCAATAATTATACCCAGATATTTTATCTGCATAACATTTTCAATTTCATTGCCCTTGATTTTTAGTTTCACACTATCAAAGCTCTCAGGATTTCGATTTCGATTTAGTATCATGTATTTAGTTTTTTCACAATTCAGTTTTAACTTATTCCCACATAACCATACATATAACTCGTCCATGTCTGTCTGAACAGCATTCATTGCATTATTCAAATTTAAGTGATTAAAATACAAAAAAAGAGCATCATCAGCAAATAAAACTATTTTACAAAATTTTAAACAGTTTGGTATATCATCAATATAAATTAAAAAAAGTAATGGTGCGAGCACCGACCCCTGTGGCAGACCAATGTCTATTCTCCGTTCTGATGAAGTTACATTTCCAACCATTCCATTGTTCTTTGTTTTCTATTTGTCAAATAGTTCTCAAACCATTTCAATGCTTGTCCTCGTACACCGATCCGATTCATCTTCATCAGCAATATATGCCTATCTACCGTTTCAAACGCTCGTTTCAAGTCTAAAAATACAGCTACCACAGCTTGTTCCGCCGCCATCATATCTTTCCATTCAGCTAGCACCATATTCAACGCTGTTTCGCATGAATGATTAGCTCGAAAACCAGACTGTTGAGTGATAATGATATCATGTTGATTTAGAAAATCTATCAACTGTTCTTTAACCACACTCTCCATAATTTTTTCATCTGATGGTAATGTATTTACTGGTCGTAGTTCTTCTGGACGTGTTGTGTTTTTAACCTTTTCTATTGGTACCACTGTAGAAATCTTCCATTTTTCAGGAACGTGAGCAATTCGTAAGCAGTCGTTTACAATGCCAGAGAAAAAATATGCCATGTATTCCTTGAATCTTTAATAACACCTTCAGACAGAAGTTTTTTTCCACCACTTTTATTTTTTAAAGTTTTTACAATATTTAATATAGGTACTTAATGTATCCACTACTTTAAATTCAAATTCATAATTTAAGTTCGTATTTCTCGATAAATCAATATCTATCTTTTCAATTTCATTGTTGATTTTATTGATGCTGTCCACGAAAAAGTTATTAAGTGACTCTGCTTGTTCGAGTTCATTTTCTATCCATTTATCATCATTTATCTTTATTTTCTTTATGGATTGATTTGTTTGTGTCATATTTACCGTTTCTTTTAAGCATTTCCACATTAGTTTTTGGTCTTTACCTGCGATAATGATTTTATTTTCCATATACCTACATATTTTTTATTTTTTATTTTTATTAGTTTTTTATACAAGTTTTTTGTCATATAATACTCAGTCCACACTCCCTTTCTTTTTGCTATGTGAAGGAGCTCACATTTCTTTCTATTAAGGTGTGTTAATTCTTGATCATACCATTTATTAATAATTTTTTTATGAACCCATTTATTATAAGTAAGAGTATGCATGATTTCTAATATTGCACTATTAAAGTTTCCATATGTATGTAGTCGCCAAAAGTGGTGACTTAAAGAAACTTAATCCCAAGCTTCCTGCAAGGTATTTAAGTACACACATATTTACATACATACATACATATATGTAAATATATTTTATTTTTCTGGTTATGTAAATTTTTATTTAAACTCATTTTAATGTGCTCGTAGTCCGTAGTAGGTACAAACATGTACATACATATGTATTAAGCATAATAAGTATTTATTTAATTTTTTTGTTCAAAATTTTTATGGTTTAACGCTTTTTGCAACTCTTGCCCCTCAAGTTCTTTTTAAAGAAAATTGGGTACATAACTTTTTATGTAAATTTTTTAATTTTTTGTATAATTTTGTTTTTGCTAAAAATATTATTATATTTTTTTTTAAATAAACAGGTTTTATGTTAAGATGAAGTAGTAGAAAAAATTAAAACTTGTTTCGTTATTATTCCTTTCTTTCTTCTTAATCTTTTTTTTTTCTCAGTAAATTCTTTTGAAACATGCAATATTCGAATAAAGAACAAAAATTTATTTCAAATGATCTCAGTTAGTTGGTATTTCATTATTGCTTCGCTTCAAGGAGATTAAAAAAAAGGGCGAAGGGAAGGAAATTTATGAAAAGGAAATTGGGATGTATTAGAAATGTTACTTTTTTTGGAACAATAAGTAATCAAATATTTACATACGTATTTTACATGTAACATACATACTGAAATACATACATACATACATACATATGAATGTATGTAGGTGTTTATTTTCATTTCTAATTAGATTTTTATTTCATGCCTTAATGGGGTTTTGGACTTTGTTTAATATTAGAATGTTACAAAATGCGTAATGTATTTATATACATATGTATGTATGTATGTGTGTATAAATTGTATACTATATATACATATGTATGTATATGTATGTGCAAAGGGAAATTTGATATATTATTTTTGTCAAAAGCAAGGCGAATTGATAACAGGTGACCTTAACAGCCCAGATGATTATCAGGTGTTCGAAGCCTAATTGAACTGCTTTGCACCCCGATTGTCAAAATCTCTTCTTTTATCTAATGTTTGTTTACATTTAAAGTGAAAAGTGTATGTTTTATAAATATGTATGTATGTATTGGTATATTAGTCAACTGTTTTTGACAGATGGGGTTTTTTAAAGCCAGACGAATTGTATGCTGTTTTTAGTATTGTTGTATTGTTGTAGCGATAAGGTCACCTTATATGAATTCGCCTTGGTCAAAAGCATCGATCATACATATGTACATATGTACCTGGTGCTCACTAAAGGCCATGACTCACTATACAAAACAATTGCGCGATTTACGTGTAAAAATGCAAACCAGGGTTCAAATTACGGCAATCGATACGGTTTAAAATTTTAAAAGATTTCCATATAAACTCTATTGAAATATTTCGTAATTTCGTTCGATTATGAGTGCCGTAATTTGCCCCCAGGGTTCAAATTACGGCAATCGATACGGTTTGAAATTTTAAAATATTTCAATATAAACTCCTATTAAAATATTTGGCCGATTTCATGAGAAGTGAGCCTCAGCACAAAAAAATTAATTTAAAAATAAAAGATTTTTTTCATGAACTTGTAGCTAATAGGTACATTAAATTTTAATATTCTAAAATAAATTAAAAAAAAAAGTAATTTTAATGTATTTTTTTTATATATCAACTACGTCAAGTTATCTATCTCGATATTGCTACCCCGTCAAAGTAAAAGAGTAAAAATTTTGATATTTTGGAAATGGAGAAAAAGTTGTTCCTGATAAATTACCCCCCAATTTTTTCACTGGTAATATGAGGATTCATTCATGTGTGTGAAGTTAGCTCCGTCAGTTAGCTTCGTTTTTAGCATCCCTGTATTACTTTACATATATCTCGCTCAAACACTGTGAGGTAAGAAAAAATCTCTCACTTGTACACTGTTAACTTAACAGAGCAAATATTTTATAACATTTTCAAGCAAAAATATTAATGTACAAATTGTAACTTATTTTGGTGGTCAAAATTTTGGCCAAAATCGAAATTGTGCGGTTATACAGCCAATTGGGGTCGAAAGCCAAGGCTTCAAATATTTCAGAACTATATAGCTTATATTCAGAATCAGTATAGCTTTTGAGAAATATGACTTTGAAAAATGTGTAATAATGCATTTTCATATGTATATGGAAGCTATTTTTGGTGGTCATAATTTTGGTCAAAATCGAAAAAGCCGAAGAGCTGAAATGAGTTAAACCGTGATCACAGTCACAGATTAAAAGAACAGCGATTTAGAAATCACATTCACAAGGAGAAATATTATTAAAAAATCGCGTTATCGCTCATCACTAACTGCTATGTTCCTGCTTAAAACATCAATGTACAGACATATGTGACAAGATACATCTTTACATATAAAATTTGTTAGCAAAAACACTGCTCGCAATAAATTTTGACAAATGCCAAAGTGAAAGCAGGTGTTTTCTGTATTTAAAGTTGTAAACTATTTGTTTTATTATTTCCCGGGATCCCGCAGAAAAAATTCCGGGAAATCGGGAAATTTTAAAAGTGGAATTCCCGGGACGGGAAAAACCCTAGTAGGGAGCTGGTTGTAATTCTTCATTGATGGTGGTGAGATCATTGTCATTTACATCCTTGATGACGTCCGTAGCACGTGCCTGTTTGCCACTCAACTGTCTGATAGCAATATTAACCGCGCAATATATTTGACTTTGGTAGCGCTTTGGTGGCATTCGGTATTTGCATTTCGTTTAATATTGTTCGTTTTAGCCCGATTTATTTTATTTATAAGTCTTTTACGCAGTGCTATTTCCTGCAACCTGGCATTGGTTATCCGCGTTTTTTGGTTACTTTTCCGAGTGCCAAGAGCGCATTTTATAGATCGGACCAAGAGTGTTCAACTTGGGGCGAATTAAGATGTTGGGCGACAGCATGCTGATATTGGTTTACTACGTGTATGTTTTGAAGTTTATATGTGTTATATTTTTAGTCTGCTTGTTTTTAGAGTGAACAGCAGTAGAACGGATTTTATTTGTGTTGCTGTCCTGAATTATTTCGAGCCATCTCTGAAATTTTTATTAAAAAATATACGAATTACAATGTACAAAGTATTAAAACGTTGCTGCAATAGTGTCATAACTAAAAAAACGTGATTTTTTATTCAATAGTTTTTTTCTTTCTTTCTTCATTAAGTTATTGTTGTAAATTCAAAACTTCAAACTAGTTTTCTGCAAGACAAGTTATTTTGGTTTCCTGAGTTATGACTCTCTACGAAGGCTCGTTATTTATGTACATATGTATGTACAGTGACGGACTATATTTTTGGCACAGTAATCAATTTTAAATAAAACAACAGACTTTTAAAGAAAACAAATAGTATAAATTTTTATTTTCTAATATTTTGTTAATATGCTTGTACTTTATTTTATAAGTACAGAAAAATAAATATCAATTCAACATACATATTTTAAGAAAAACAATTAAATAAAGTTTTAGTTCAAATTTTCTGGGACAATATTATTGGCACACCCGCAAAATTTTAGTTCTTATAAGATGAAAAAAATAAATTCAGTATTTAGTAGCGTATCCTCTTTGCTTAATTACTTCACCCAATCTTCTTGGCATTGAATCCACCAATTTTTTTGTTACATCAGAACTGATATTTTTCCATTCTTGTGAGAGAGTTTCTTTTAGCTGGGTTTTATTAGAAATGTTGTACTTTCTTATGCGTTTTTCCAATTCCTCCCAAAGATGCTCGATCGGATTAAGGTCGGGGGATTGTGGTGGGTGCGGCAAAATATGGGGGATGTTATAAGCTATCCACATACGCACATCATAAGCTGTATGTTTGGGATCGTTGTCATGTTGGAAAAAATAATTTCTTGATAACCCTAGATTTTCCACAGATTTCTTAACATTTTCTTTTAAAATATTGAGATATAATGTTTTATCCATAATCTGATCAATGAACACAAGCTCTCCAGGTCCCGATGAAGCCATGCATCCCCAAACCATTACCCCCCCACCACCATGTTTAACTGAACAAAGAGTATTGTTCTTATCATAGGCGGTGTTTGGTTTTCGCCAAACCGAAACTTTTCCAGAAGTCCTCTCCCTTGCTTCTGAATTCCTGGGCATAACTTATTCTTTTTTTTCTGTTCACTTCACTTATAAGAGGTTTTCTTCTTGCTATTCTGGATTTATACCCAGCACGATGTAATGTTCTGCGTATAGTTTTTGCGTGAATTTCTTTTCCAAATTCTTCTTTAACTTCAGAAGCAAGCCGAGTAGACGTCAATTTCGGATCCTTTTTGATCTTTCGAACAATTTGCACCTCCTCCCTCTTACTAAGAACTCGCGGCCGACCAGTATGTTTTTTGCTAGACAAATTTGTTGAACCAGCAAAACGTTTTATAATGCTTCTTATAGTATATCGGCTACGGCTCATAATTTCTCCGATTTCTGAATAAGATTTCTGTTGACTATGCAAATGCAAAATAATTTTTCGTTCGGCTACGGTCGTTTCTTTCTTTTTTGGGCTCATTTTTAAATATCACAATTCCACTCTTTACAAGTCACACAATCTATTTTTAGTTATTAAAACGGCGTCATTTAAAACATAACGGAACTTTTCAGATGTTTACAAGTTTAATTGATGCCATATCGAACGAATCTTAAGACTATTGCCACCATTTTTTATGTTTTGCCAATAATTTTGTCCCCCAAAAATAGGAATTAAAAATTTTTACTTAATTGATTTTCTTAAAATGTTTAATTATTTTATATTTTTCTGTGCCTACCTATATCGCTAAGTACATAAATTTTAACAATACATTACACAATGAAAGCCAATGCTATTTGTTTTCTTTATAATTGTGTTGGTTTATTTAAAATTGCGTACTGTGCCAAAAATATAGTCCGTCACTGTACATTCACTCATAACTTTTTTTGTAGCTTAATAAATTTTTAATGCTCTTTTTTTTCAAAGAAAATCCTCCTTTCAGGCCCATCACAATCAAACATGATCTTAATTGCCGGTTTATATATTTTATTTTATTTTTAATCCGTAAACGTAGTTGTACAACGTATCCACTTGCTGTTATACATACATACATACATATTTTTGTTTTAGACAGTTTTTTCATTAAAATTTTATTTCGGTTTTGTCAGTAGTAATGTTATTTTCTTTTTGTTGAGATGGTTATGTTGTTATTGTTCTTGTTGTTATCATTGCTATTGCTGGAGATTTTATACATTGTTGCTCATGCATATGTACATACATACATACATACATACATACATACATACATACATAATTGACTGAGTGAATAGTCTGGTCATGGCTATGTTGCCAGTTTTCATCTGTGTGTACTTGTCTGATTCTTATATCACATAGTGTCATATATCAATAAAATATTACAGCAAATAGGAAAAAAAATTGCTTTTTCCTTCTGAATAGATACGTATACACTTTCATACATACAAGTGTATACCTACACATGCATACATATTTATGTTCTTACGTTCTATGTATATATGTACATAGGTATGGCATAATACACATAAATTTGTATGTATGCAGGTACCTATTATGTTTAGAATACATATGGGCAATTTCAGGGCGACGAACGCACTTTTCGTTGAACCATTCACCAATGATGCCAACTCTTGGATTATCAAAAACAGTGTGAGCATATAAAAAAATTCAGTGAAGTGCGACTTTGACCCGCGCACAAAGGGTTCCATATGGACACTAGGATATGTAATTCAATACGAATTTTAGCCTATAGGTACCTATAAAACATAGTTTTGGAACTTTTATTTCATTTTTTGGTTTTGAACGTTTTTTTTCATTTTGTTGATATTTTTTGTTTGTAGTTTTGACAATTTGTTCGGTTTTTGGCGTTTTTTTCATTTTGGGCGATTTTTTAAGCTTTGACACTTCTCGTTTTGGCGATTTTTTCGGTTTTTGGCATTTTCTTCATTTTGGCGATTTTGTTATACACATTTTTTTTTTGTAATTTTTTTCATGTATGCGATTTTTTTTAGTTGTGTCGATTTTTTCGTTATTTGCGTTTTTTCATTTCGGCGATTTTTTAATATTGACACTTTTTTTTGGCGACTTTGTTTGGTTTTTGGTGTTTTAATTTTGGTAATTTATTATAATTTTGGCAATTTTTTTCATATAAACAATTTTTTTTTAGTTGTGGCGCCTTTTTCGCGGTTTTGCGATTTTTTTGTTTTTTTTTATTTTAGCTTTTTTTTTATTTTGGCGTTTTTTTAAATTTTGGCGATTTATTTTAGTGTTAGATTTTTTTTCTGTGGCGATTTTATAATTTTTGGATTTTTTAGTTTTATTGTTTTTGAAAATTTCAAGAGTTTTCCTCTTACGGGTTTCAAGATACTGCAAGTTGTCAAAATTACATAGTCATAATTTTAATTATAATTTTTCGAACTTAAGTGGAATTACCCATATGCACTCTGTATGTACATATGTATGTACCTTGGTTTGTATGTAAGTAAAATCATTGCAGAAGCGCATGGATAATAAAATTGTAGTTAGCAAAAGAAAAAAAGATTGCAATGTTTTGAAGGTTGGGAGTGTGGGAAGTGAAGTTATTTTCATGGAAACCAGGGTATTATAAATTTCGGATTACATTGTAGTTAGTTATGTAAATATGTACATATTTATTCATTTTCTTTGTATTGCTTAGAAATGGTACTTGGGAAAACACTTAGCTCTTCCAGAAAAATTATTATAAATGTCATAAAATGTAATTGAAAACTAGCCCCGACAAAACTTCAGCGGAAATCGATCTTCGTAGGAAACAGTGTTTTCCCACTGACATGGTTTTAATAAAAAGTTGCTTTTAACGTTAAAACGAACTGTTAAAACCTGGGGCAAATTACGGCATTCGATATACGGCATAATTTGCAACATTTACATATGTAAGTATATTCACCACCATGGTGAATAACAAGTGGAATTTTTGTTCCCCCCAAGGTAAAAATAATATTCTGAATATCCCGTGAAATTTTCCTCCCGCTATCAGTCCCAGTGAATGTAAAATAGGAAAGAAGATTTGTAAAGCTTAAAAATTAATTGAAATTCAAAAAAATTTAAACCTAATTATAATAAAACACACATTTTGGGTTCCCAATGAAGTTTTTATAACGGTAAAGTTGTGTTTTTAAATATTCTAGGTGCTGTGGAAAAGAAATGACGGTGCACCGTCATTTATATTTACTGTGTGTGAAGCAAAGAAATTCATACTCGATGGAGAAAGGTTTTGCATTGTTATTTATTGTTAACAATCTTGAACTTTATTTACTAATCTGGTCCTAAAACTACCTTATTCATAAAAAATAATTTTGTTCCATAAAGGGTTCATAAAATAAACAAAAAAAAATAAATTTTTTTAATAATTTTTATTTGTTAAAAAAAAAAAAACATTATGGATATGAGTCAACCATGTTTTTGTTAAAAATAAATATGAAAAAACATTTTTATTTAATTTGACTCTTATTTTTTGGGGTTGTAAAACATTTTCTGCTAAAAAAAATATTTTTTTTGAAAAATAACAAATTGTGCATTGAAGGTTTACTGCCTGTTCCAGGATGTCACTCATTTTCGTTCGCACGCATTTTAAACGACAAACAGCTGTTTTGCGTTTCAATAAAAGCCTTTAGCACGACAAGTCGAAAGAAAATGAATGCGAACGATAACGTAAGCATTTCAATACAAATTTGTGCCCCAATAAAAATTTTTTCACTCATTTGTACGAACTCTAATGTCAAAAGCAGGCACTTGTATTTTAATTGTCGACTGAGACAAAATTAACCAAATTATTTTAAATTACATGAATAAAATACAATGCCTCTGCGAAATAATTAAATACAATGCCGGATATTCTGGCAATGGATTTGTTGCGTAACCGGTCGTTGGCAGTTTCCACACGTCTGGACTTGCAAATAAGCGGGTTTGCTTCCTTTGGCTGGGATTTGTGATATTCTTCTCTAGGTATGTATGTATGTATGCTCGACAACGGCTTCGATGAGTAAGGAATGTCTGCTTACCACGCCTTCCGCTAATTATAATACCAGTTGGTTAGAAGCTGTTTACATATGTATATATGCACATACATACATACATACATACAGGAGTCAGTCCTTAAGTCCGGACGAAGGCCAGCTTAACAAAAAAAGTATACATAAGTAGGGCACACACACATACAAGACATACATATGTATATACATACATACATACATATGTGCATATTGTAGAAAACCTTTTCGTTTGGGTTTCTTGGCATTTTTCCAGACCTATGAACAAAATTTTGCATTAAGCAGTTATTCTTTTTTCCCTAAAAAAAATTTGTCAAGTTTGTTTATTTTTAACTGACTTCATTCTAATTTATTTTTGGCTGCCACTTGTTGCAAGCTGAATTAGAACAGAGTTTCATTTTTTAAAGCACAATTTACACATTTGAACGATTTTTTATTTCCATTTGACGAAGAATGTGTGAAATTGTTGATGTGGCAATATGGATATTTGACAACGGGTATACGGCTTACGTTAGAAACGTAAATCCAATCGAACGATAAGTCGAAAGATAGTGGAACACTTTTATAGAAGAAAATGAGTGACTTACTTTCGTTCTCTTAAGTTTTCTTTCGACATCGTGGGGCAGGCAGTTAATGTTTAATTCGAAGAAAAATATTGAATTTATGTAATAAATCAGTAGTTGGCCTGTCAAAATAAAGAAATCAAAAGGAAGCGAAAAATATTATTCATGATAAGGGAAGTCAAGAAAAGGGAAAACATTTCTAGGGGAAATATTTCAGGGAAAAATAGTTTTCCTTTAAAAAAATGTAAAAACTTGCCAATTTTCGTAACAAGAAATTTAAACTCAGAAAATTGTTTTCATTAAAATTTAAGCAAATCGGGTAAGTTCTGCTATATGATACGTAAAATTAAAACGTGCGGAATTGCCAAAGAATAGTTGTTGGAAATATGTCTGTATTTATAACAACAATGCTATGAAAATTCCGAACGATTTAATTTCACTTGGAATAAAGAACTTACCTTAATATATAAACACAATTAGATGACATACCGGAATATCTAAAATAATTAAAGAAATTAGTTTCAAACTTTTCAAAAAATAATTTTTTTTAAAGAATAGGTATAAAGCTGTGTAAGAAATTACGAATTTTTGTTTGACATTTATATAAATTTTACTAGCTTTTCTACTAATTGGCTATATTTTTAATATAAATTCATTGAAAGCATCCACATTCATGAAATGTGCATCCTTAAAAATTACCTAAAATTTTTT
Source organism: Tachina fera (assembly GCA_905220375.1). Classification (NCBI taxonomy): domain Eukaryota; kingdom Metazoa; phylum Arthropoda; class Insecta; order Diptera; family Tachinidae; genus Tachina; species Tachina fera. The sequence continues at coordinate 81,127,994 of LR999966.1, forward strand.
TTCACTGACAGTCTTTTCAAACAAGTTTCCTTCGATCAGTTTCAGCAGGGTTGTTCTCTGTTTTATTTATATATATATTTTATTTTACAATATTTTTGCTGCCACAAAATACTAAAGTTTAAATCAAAATATATACCAAAACCACCAACTTTTACTCAAACTACTCAAACTACATTATAAGTTACCCAACTTTTGTACTTAGCGTTAACGTAGACGTAGTGAATATGATAGCGATCAATGATGGAAAAATGAAAAATTGAAATGGTACAGACCGTCAACAAAAAAAGAGTACTTTTTTCAACATTTTGGTACTTTTTATGAAACACTTAGGCCCCTTTCACATTAGGCAACTTTACTTGCGCAAGTCTTGTGTTTGTGGGTGTGAGAGGAAAGGTCGGTTGAAGGGGAAAGAATTGCCGTGATTTGAGTACAGACTTGCTTGAACTTGGCAATTCTGCCACAACTTGGCAATTCTGCCACAAAACGTCAACAAATTAAGAAAACTCGAGCATAAGAAAATTAAACTTGGTCAACAAATGAACTGAATGTGAACATAGAAGCAAGTTCAAAAGAAAATAAATAAAAATGAAAATTATACTTGCGCAAGTAAAGTTGCCTAATGTGAAAGGGGCCTTATGTACATATGTACATTAGAGTGGCCGTTAACTGTATGGAGACGTTTTGTTTTTTGATTTCTTCTACTCTCACGTAGCAAAAACGGAACCCTAAAAAAGGATTAAATATGATATGGGAGTACTACGGTATCTTTGTTTCGAAAAAGTACTGAAAAAAGTACAATAGTACTGAGTTTTCCATCACTGATAGAGATAATAAGAAAACATGCCTTTCAACTTACCTGTCAGCTGAAAAAGTCGAGTTTTGACTGATTTTATGTGCATCGGCCTTTAACGTATTATCGTTTTTAATACAAGTTGTGTCAATTTTCTCAAAAGTTGGAATATAATTTTCACTTAAAAAAATAGCTTCCACAACCTTTAGTACCATATTATCTACATACATACATACATATGTATGTATGTATGCACATGCATATGTACATACGCACTATCTCCATCCATACATACATTATTATACAGTATTCGCCAAATTCAGGCGAATACGAATACGAATATTTTTCCACAGAAATTAAATAAATAAATGAATAAATCCTAAACGAAATTAAAATAAATGACTAAACATTTAAGTTTGTACAAATATGTATGTAGGTACATACATTAATTTTTCCTATAGAAATTTGTGCTTTGTATCATTTTCAAATATTATTTAATGACGATCATTAAAATTTTGGGTACTTCTTTTTTAACTTTAAAGTACGCCAACAAGAGTGTGAAGTTTATTTTCAAAAGAATTTTTTAATATTTCATATTCGTATTCGCGAAATCGTTTCAAATATTCGTATTCGTATTCGCGAATATCAAAAATTGACATTCGTTACATCACTAATACATACATACATGCATATGTATGTATGTACATATTTATTTTCGTACTGTTATTATTTTTGTTTGGTTGATATTGTTGCAATTGTTTTATTTTTCATTCTTATTTTACATACCTATCAGAGAACAGATTGAATGAAAACCTGCATATTGTTGTCAATCCACAACATTTGAAATAAAAACGCATAGCACAATCCAAGGCCTATTTATTAGGTCTATGCAACTCTACAAAAACACAGCAATACAAAAAACAACTTTGTGTTTAAGTTGTCAGAAACACACACAAACATGAACTATAGTATATGGTGCAAACAGCTTTTGACAGCTTAAACACGAAAACACAGAATATCATCAGGACGATTGCATTGACCTGATAAATAGGCCTTGGCACAATCGAAAGAGGTGAGTGCGGCTAATTGTCAAACTTTGTTTACAAGCTGCAAAAATGTTAGTGCATGTGTGCGCATAAAATGATTACAGTGTTGCCAATGAATTTACACATGGCTGTGTCTCCAATTACATATTGTGTAGAAAATTACACTACATAGTACCTACATAACTTTTGTGTAGGTTAAAATGAAAACAAAAATAAATAAAAACAGAATCCAAAGTAGAATTACAAACATATTATGCATGAATCTAATTTTATTGCCTACAAATGCGAGTAGAAATTACACAATGTTTCATACGTGCAAACTTTTATTTAAAATGCAATACAAGTCCGCTGATAATCTGTTTTAGTTTGGAACATTTAAATTTCCATTTGTAGCGCAGTGATGCATTTACGAACAGACCCTATATCATGCAAGTAGGTATAAAAGCTTATTGTAAATTATTCATTACAGCCGAATGTTACTGTATCGAAGATAAATAAATATGTACATCCATACTTGCGTATGTTTGTATCTATGTACATACATATGTACCATTCGAACAAACCTGTTTGTGTGTACACTACCCATCATATGAGTAGAACCACTAAAATATCTGTCATTCATTATTAAGTTGCTCATATTTCAGGTGTTCACAACATCCAATAGGTCTTTTTACCGTTATTTATCTGTCTACACAAAATTTAAGATATGGTGTACAAAAAACAGGGGGCAAATTACGGCATTCGATACGTCTCGTAATATAAAAATATGTATTTCATAGAGTTTATGTGGAAATATTTTTAAATTATGAGTCGTGTCGAATGCCGTGAATTGCCCTTATGGATTTAAATGGTTGTAATCATTTGATCGGGAGTGTATGTAGATTTATGTACATATGTAATTGTTTACATTTAGCATTGTTTGGTTGTTGGTTTATTTTAAACATATTTACATACATAAGTATGTAGGTATGTATGCACGTATGTATCTACACATCTATATCATCAGATATATATTTATAAATGTAAATAACTTACTAGATACATACATACATACATATGTACATAAACACGTACATACCTAATATTTTGTTTGGGTTGATGATGATTATTATGATGTAGATATGTATGTATGTACATATGTATGTATATATTTTTATATGTATGTGTTGTTAGTGTGCCTTCAACATGGTTGAAATTTGACAACAGCGCATTTGCTGTTTTCTAAACATGCTTTGTTCGTACTAAATGTATCCTAACGAACATTTATGTACATACAGTGGCTCACATAAAGAGTCGGGCAAGTTGTTAAAAAATCTGTAACAGCTTAAAAAATACCAACATATGTATGTATGAATTGGTGAGTTTTCCAAATATTTTTTAAGAACATAGGTATAAATATATACATACATCCATATGTATGTACATACATATACATATCGCGCATTTACTTCAATAGCTTCATAGATTAAAATACGTAGAATACCAAAGGGCTAAATTAACTAATAACTGGGAAGAGTATCTCAACATTAAAAAAAAATTATATAAAAAAATGATTAAACAAAAAAAAAAGTGCAATATGTTCAGAATAAAATTGAAAGTATTCAGAGCAATAGTAAAGATATGTGGAGGGTTTTGAAAGAAGAAGTAGGAATAGCAGAAAATGCGAACGAAATAAATAAAATTTTCATAAATGGCAAAATAGTAGAAAATGACGTTGAAATAGCTGAACTTTTAAATAAATTTTTTGTGCAAAGTACCTATAAATGATATTAAAAATGGTATAGAAGTTATGCAGATCACTACAACTGATATAGATACATGTGATTGGCAATTTAAGTTTCAAACTGTGACTAGCAATGAAATAATTGAAATAGTGAAGGGTTTCAAAAACAAATTTGACGGGAAAAATATGTTATCATCTCAAGGTGTAAAAAAAGACTCAACAGCTTTCTTTTATGCAAATATTATTAATAACAGCATGAGCCATGGAAAAATTCCCATTTCATGAAAAACTACTAAAATCGTACCTATAGAAAAAAAAATATAATAAACCTGGCGAGCTTCGACCAATAAATACAGTAACAGTAGTAAAAAATCGGCTACTAAAATACTTAAATGACAAAAACATTATTATACAACAACAATTGGGCTTCAGAAGCAAACATTCATGTGAAACAGCAATAAACCATATAATAAGTGAATAGCGTGAAGATTTAACAAATAAGAAATATATTATATCAACATTTATTGGTTTAAAAGAGAGCATTTGAAACAATTGATAGAATACTATTGCTACGAAAACTTAATAAAATCGGAGTGAGAGATGGTAAATTAAAGTGGTTTGAAGATTATTTTTCGAATAGATTGCAACAAACTATAATCGGTAACATGATATCTACAGTAATACCTGTGAACACAGGTCTGCCTCAAGGATCTGTCCTTGCGCCCATACTGTTTGTCATTTATATTAACAACGTTAAATCTGTATTAAAATACTGTAATGAAAGACACTTTGCAGATGATGCCCTGATTACAATAAACGATGCTAGTTAAGATGTTGCGATGAATAAAATGCAAAATGACTTAAATAGTATATATAAATGGATGTGCATAAACATGATAAAACTAAATACAGGAAAAACTAAATATGTATATGATAATATCAAATTGTAACTACATAAACTGTCATAAATTGTATATAAATAATCAAGAAATAGATAAAGTAAAAGAAATTAGGTATTTAGGTATTATAATAGATTGTAGACTTAAATTCAATACACATTTTGAAAATTTAGTGAAGAAAATTAACCAAAAACTTCATCTAATGTATAGAACTTGTCAAAGCATAATTAAATTTTACAAGATACTAATGTATAGAACTATAATTGAGCCACATTTTGTATACTGTCCCTCAATTACATTTCTCGCTAGAGATACCCAAAAAGAGCAGTTGCAAAAACTACAAAACAAGGCGATGAGATTTATACTTCATAAGCCAAGAGAAACAAATATAAAATACATGTTGGACAGCTTAAATTGGCTAAGTGTAAAATAAAGCTTATTTTATTTCACTATGAAGTTTATATTTAACATAAAAATAGGAAATTGTCTCACATATTTATCGGAAAAAATTACATACGGCCACCAAATAAAAACATAACACAAGAAGGCGGAATTATTTCCGGGTAGTAGAAATCACAAGTGAAGCAGACCGAGCAAATCTTTATTATAAACGATTGAAACAATTTAATGAATTACCAACTCAAATTAAAAATTGTGATAATATAAATAAATTTAAGAAATTGTTATACCAACATTGTAAGAACATACCTATTAGATAGCTTTAAATTAGTTTCATAATGAACTTTAATAATAAATAAATAAAATAGTGTCAAAACTCAAAAAGTTCGTTTTTTGAGTTATTAATGCAGAATAATTCGGTATTTCCTTTTTTAAGTTTTATTTTAAAAATTTCTTGATTTTTATTTATTTTTCACAAAACAAAAGCTATTTGGTAAGTTTTATTTATCCCTCAGAAAATATAAACTACTTCTTGATTTTAATTTATTACTTAGTTACTTTTTAACCGAGTATTTTTTTAGTTAAATTGAATTTATCGCGAGTCTGTGAAAAAACTCTTATATTTTAAATTTAATTTACATTTTAATAGTTCATGCAGTGGGGATGCCAATCGGGATAGGTTTTGACGAATCCCGGGATATTCAGAATTTCAAGAAATCAAATCCCGGCATTTCGTAATGATTCGCAAAATTTAGCTGGATCCCGAAAATCGTGGGAATAAAAAATTTAAATCCCTTGATTCGGAACTCCCTGAATCCAGAACATTCCGGGATATACGACTTATCTATTATTCATTTTAAATATCGAATTTTTTTTTAGTAAAAATCAAAAAGTATACTATTTTCTGAGGAATAAAAAAAATAAAATAATCGGTAAATTTGAGTTTTTTAATAAAAACTAAACAAATAAAATTCAATGCATCCATTTAACATAGAATATCTTGCAGTATTCCTTGTGCATATAGCCGTACTCTGTTTGTATTATTTTATTTTTCAAAATGAGACATTTTTAGTTGTAATTGAACTATAGTGAATTTTAATCAGAAATAATTTCTTATTCGGGCTTAAGTTCAGTAATTACAATTCTTATTGAATGAAGTATTTTTATTTTTTAAAGAAGAGAAGAAAAAATAAACTAGATTTTATAGCTGGGGGAATTTCCGATATTTTTCTGTGCAGCTACGCACTTCAGCAGCACCCTAGTCTATCTAAATTGTTTAGTGTTTTTTTAATAAAAAACATTAGAACACTATGACAGCATAGCCTTCCGGTTGAATCTCCAATTGTTTTCTAAAAATTTTTAATTGTTATTTGAAAATTTGATTGCGCATTAAAAACCAAAAAATATATAAAATCGTTGGTAAAAACAGTATTATTGTCGGGTGACGGACTTTTAATGTGAGCCACTGTATATGGATTGTTATTTTGTGCTGTGTGTTTTGTACTCTTTTGTAGAGTCTTATTGTGTTCTGGTATTATAAATGTATGTGTGTGTGTGTATCTATATAAATGTGTATGGATGTATGTATGTATGGCTGTATGTATTTTGAACTCGTTACGCATTTTTGCCTTTCAAGCTTTCCCATTTTATATTATAATAAATACACAGTCGAACAAAAAAAATCAGCAACAGAAATAACATCATCATTATTAACATCGTCATCTTGTTTTATTTTTATATACGAGTTTGTGTGTGGGAACGTTAGTAGAAATTTGGCAATCAAGCATTTCTCTCTGATTTGAATTGGTTTAAATTTTATTTACATAATTTAATTTATTTATCTGAAAGAATTTATTGTACGTACCTGTCTACACACATAAACGATTTTTTTACTCATTTAATTGGTTCACAAAAAAAAACAGAATTCAAAAATCACGTGTAAAAAAGCCGGTCAATTGTCATCTGAAATACATAGGTACAATGTGCAGTTGCTCAATTTAATAACCGAACAGCAAGTTTGCTTTTTTCAATAAAAAGTGTAATTCAGTATTTTATTTTATTAAAAAAAATTTTAATCAAACATGGAAAAAATATTTCCGCTAAGCGTTACAACAAAAATATTGTGATAAGCGAAAAAAAACATCGAATTAATAAATGGACACCAAAATATGTACATACATACTTACATACATATGTATATATGTATTTAAGAAATTTATTATTCGACATATTGTCATAATTATACTTTAATTTGAAATTTATTTGCTGGTGGTTTAGCTTGGTCTATATACTTACATACATACGTATTTCATTGGCGCTTTGTAACTGTTAAAAATTTGTGGTTGAAGTCTACTGATGATTTGGTTCAAGCGACAATGAAATACGTACATATATAGACCAAGCTAAACCACCAGCAAAAAAATTTCAAATTAAAACACATACATATATACATATTTCATTTGTGGATGACGTAAATTATTTTTTGTTTTTTTATCACCGTAATTTCAGTTGTCGACATCGACGTCACTTTAACACAATGCCAAAAAATTTTTAACTCGCTCTCAAGAACAATCAATCAATTTCCGCTCAATAAGGTCTAGAAAATACATACATATTTATCCAGCAGTATTGTGTTAAAGTGACGTCGATGTCGACAACTGGTATAAGGGTGAATATTTCATGAACGGTCCTTCGTTTTTACGCCTTCAGAACTGATTCCATGTCATAAGTTCTAAAATTAAACCCTTCCGCATGGTGTTGTAATCGTATAATATTAAAAAATATTGAATACAATTTTTTTAATTCGTCTGTTGTTGGAATAAAAATTTTGTAGCAATGACTCCTGGTGCCACGATGTCAACAGAAAACGTTCAATCGATTACTTATTTTGAAATCGAAAAAAAACTTTAAGTAAGACATTTTTAGATTTAATTGAACTGTAGTGAATTTTAATCAGAAATAATAAAAGTTCAGTAATTTCAATTCTTATTGAATGAAATATTTTTATTAATTAATTTGAGTTTCTAAAAAAGAGAAGAAAAATTAAACTTGACTTTATAGTTTGGGGGAATTACAGATATTTTTCTGTCTAGACACGCACATCGTCAGCTATCCTAGTCTATCTACTTGGGTAGAGATTATTATTATTTTTTATTTTTATTATTAACATTTTATTTTATTAACATCAGCTATTTAACGTAAATTTTTATGAAACGGAAAATGAGAAATGATTGTTGTGTATACAATTCATTTACCTTTGGTAAAAACATTTATAAGTATCACTATTCATTTCATCTGTTTTTCTATTATTTAATTTATCTATTTAGGTTAGCACGAAGTTATATTAACTTAAGGCCGAATAAGAAATTATTTCTGATTAAAAAAATTCCCTCGAAATATTTTTGATTAAAAAAATTCCCTCGAAATATTTCCCTTTTCCTTAAAGTTGCAATCGTGAATTATTTCCACGTGAAAAAACTCGCATGTTCGAAAAAAAATTGGCATCACCGATTTTCATTACCGTGAATAAACAAATTATTGCCACAAATTTATTCCCTTGAGATTCGCGATAAGGGTGAATGTTTTCTTATATGAGATATTGTTGTTTGCGATACAATTTGGCAATCGAAAGATTTCTGACGACATCGTAGCACATACCGTAAATTTACATTTTTTCTTTTTCGAAAATTTTATTTTTTCCATATCATATTTTTTTTTACTTTTATAAGTCTTTAAAAAATTTATTTATGCTTATAATTGTTTTTATAAACATTTCATTCCGTTAAGTTATGTATGTACATATGTATGTATGCATTTACATATGTATGTACATATGTTGATTTGCTTTACTTTCTAATTATTTATTCAGTTAACAATAGAAAATTCTAAGGTTAAACAAACATTTGAAAAAAAAATAATAAAGTGTTATTTGTTTTAATTTCAGTATTTTTCTATTTTGCCCTTTCACCACTATAAAGTCAATTCACTTCAATTCAATTCGTATTAAAATGTGAAAAATTTCAACAATCTTGCCAAAAAACTATTTTGCAAAAAATTCACTACACATTCATTTATTTAATTTGTGTAAAAATTTTCTATAATTAAAATTTTTAATTAATTTTTGTTTTATTAATACTATTATTATTTGAATAATGTGTACATATACATACATACATATAAATATGTATGAATGTTAACAGGTGTACTGTTTTTAATGTTGGTAACACCATAGCTGTTCATGATGACAAAACAGAAGTACCAACAATAACAAATGGGAATTGTATGTATGTATGTACATATGTAGGTATTGGTGAGTTCATTAACGAAAATAAAAAGTTCAAAGTGAAAAGTTAAACAAAATGGTGTAGGTATAACTTATTGTATTTTAATTTAATGGCCTTGATGACTACTGATTGAATGCAAAAAAACGTGAAAAGAGAAATTGAAAATTTCGATTAACAAAAAATAATATAGGTACAAATCTTTGAATTCAAAAGCATTTAATATATGTAAATCATTGCAGCATGTTTATAGAACCTATTTTTATTTTTTTAAATATATAAATAAAGTATGTACATATGTATGTATGTATCTATAAATATGTATGTATATGTACATACATATATACATACATATAAAGAAAACCACTTTTTATAATTAAAAAATTAAAATTTGCGAACTATATACATACATACATAAATAAATACATACATATGTACATACAAATGTACTTACATATAAATATGTATGTATATATGTACGCCGTTATTGCCATTCTCAATTGTTTTTTTTTAGTACCTACATATTTTTATTAAGTTGTGAACGACAACAGGGGCTATAATTGCCAATACATTTGGTTCTATAAATATGCTCTAATGGAATTTTAATTTGATTATTTATTTATAAATATAAAATTCTTACCTTTTCAGAATGTGAAAATATTTCAAAATGATTTCTCCAATAAAATTTTCTATCATAAAAAATCTAAAAATTTAATTAATATCATAATAGAAATGTTGATGAAATTCATAATACTGGAGAAAACTTGTGTTCTTTTTTTATTAAAAATAATATTCGTAGTATTATTAATAAATGAATAATAAATAATTAATAAGTTTGATTAATAATTTAATAACAAAAAAATAAAAACTAAAAAAATATAAAATATAATTATAAATAATAAAACAAATCTTTGAAAAGGGTTTAAATATAAAAATTTATAAAATAAATAAATAGTTTTTAAGGCTTAAAGCTAACATACATATAATAATAAAAAGTAAGTGTTAACATAAAATAATGCAAAGAAAATAAAATAATATCCATAATTAATTAAAAATATCTAAAGCGTTTCTGAATAAATCATCATATAGAGAAAATAAATTATACCAGCTTAAATATATTTATTAATTATGAAATAATATTTAATATTATACCTACATATGTATATCGTATATAATTACAAAAAGTGAAAAAAATATAATATCAAACAAAAAATTTAATCCGAAGTTTTAAAGTATAAAATAAAATATTATACCTATTAAATGTAAAAGTAAAGCATTTCAAAATGCATTGAAAGTATAAAAAAAAAGGAAATATAAAAAATTTAATCCTTAGTGTTGCTCCTAGTGCTGGCAGTTGTTTAAATAATAATACTTGTTGGAAATAAATATTAAAAATAAATTTAACGCTAAAAAATAAATAATTTTACTTGTTGCTAAAAAAATAATGCTACAACAAACACCGGGCTTTAAAATATTTCTAACCTAATCTCTAATACATAATCCAATATCATCAGTTCGCCCTATTATACACATATGTTAAATATACATACTACATATGTAAATGTGTTGTACTCAGCTGAAGAGCTTGTGTGCGATTCTTTCGATAATATAACAATTCCTTAAATTGATTAATAATTAAATCCGTTATGTTCTGGCTCGAGACCATTGTCCAACTGTTAAAGTAATAATTAATTACTATTGATATTTCGGCATGAAATGGAAGCAGCCATCCGCTCATCAGTACAGGTCGGTGGTTCACAACCGCCACCTAATGGTGGTCAAAGTCAACAACAGCAACAACAACAACAACAGCAGCAGCATCAACAACAGCAGCAGCAGCAGCATCATCAACAACAACTTCATCACCATCATCAACTACAGCAACAGCAACAACAACAACAACAACAACAGCAACAACATCAGCAGCAGCAACAACAAAAACAATCACAAAATTCTGATAATGGACCAACGTCCAATCCACCAACCCAACATCATTCACAGCATACCCAACAACAACAGACTAATCAGCAGCAGCAGCAGCAGCAACAACAAGCAGCGAATATGTCTGCTTATCAACAACAACAGAGATTACCAGCTGGAGCATCGCCAATTCATAGGTGAGTGTTCACCACAAGTTCCACAATCACTTTATTTGCTTACAAATTATACTTTCCGCAAAATTTAGCAATTGCGTCAAGAAACGTCAGGCGTTTTCGTATTCTACGAATACGTTTACATATGAACATATCGGGCCATAGCTGCAAAAAAAAAGATTAAGCGACTAAGGGCGACTTTTTGGGTTCGAAATTAAGATTAGTTTATTTCTCTAATTAGCTAATCCCAAAAATTAACTTAATCTCACATAATTGAGTTTGATGTTTTTGAGTGGTAGTTTAAACTTTTTGTTATGTGCAGTATTACCATACTGAGAAACAAAATAGTGGGAACAATTTCTATGCAAAAGTCATACATGTTATCAACAAACTTTGATTTTTTTGTTGGAAGAAGAAGAAATTGTAATATTTTATTATTTACAAGTAAATATTTCGCGTGTTAAAGGAAATATATAAATAATATAAAATACATATGTATATTTATGTGTTTTAAACTATTTTATCATATAATTTTTACAAAAATTTATGTGTTTCACAAGTGTTTCTTGTCAATACTAAAGTAAGATTAAACCACCACGATTGGTCGCTTAAACTAGCAAGTAAACCAATATAATAGACTACCCAAAAATTGCAAATGAAGATTAAATTTAATTTAATCTCTAATCTTCAACTCAAAAAGTCGCCCTTAGCGCTAATAAATCAGTGCAAGTTAATTTCTATTTTTGGTTTAAAATTTGTTTAAATTTAATTTAATTTTAATTTTTAATTTAAACCATCTGTAAACGCATAAAATTGGGCGTTTACAGACCATATGTTTTGCATTTAAAGGGCACTCACTCTTGTTCGACCTGTTTTCTTACAACCCTATTATTCTTTTATACTATTCTACCTCGCGAAGCATAAATATAATTTATTTCTCAGTAAAATTTGGCGACCTTATATTAAAAATTAATACATTATTTGCCTTTTCGATTGTGCAAAAAATTGATAGCCTGCTGCAAAACAGCTGTTGTTGACATTTCTTCTAGTGCTGCCACTATATTATTTGTTAAACTACACATTAGGTATAGTTCACTGATTTACTCCTGCTGAGTTTAAACCACATATAAATTTCAGTTTAGTTTAACTAACCAGCGTTTAAAGTTTCACTGATTTATTAGCCCTTTTTATTTGAATTTCGCTTTTTGACGAAAATCGGTTATCTACAATCGCGAATAATCGATTTTGGTCCAAAAAAATTAAGTCCCAAAACTAGGTCGCTTAACCCTTTTTTTTACATATCGTTAGCTTAAATGAAAAATCATGCAACCAAAAAAATATTCCAAAATGTTTTTTTAACCGACTTAAAAAAAGGGGTTATCAATGCGTTTATGGTTTTTGCGGGGTTACTTCATAACTTGGTGCAATTTAGATCGATTGTAAAAATTCTTTTTTTGTCTGAGAGGGTTTCATTGTAAATGGGGGCACGCCGACAACTTTTTTAAATTTAATTTTATATTCTACTTATTTGATTGCTCGAAACCTATCAAACACTTTTGGTTCTTGTAACTACACAATTTGAAAGCTGAAAAAAGAGGAGGTGTGACGCCCATTATAATTGTATTATAGTATATCACGCGGATCTATTTAACAGGTTTTTACGAAACTTACCATACTCAATTTGAGCTCTAAAATAGACACAATCCTTCATTTAAAACAACGGGTGGAGTTACGTCCATTAAATTTTAATATTTTATTTTAAATGGTTCAACTTTACAAATTTTTAAAAGACTTAACATGCATCCTGAAAAATACACAACCTTGGATTTAAAAAATGGGCGGAGGTACACCCATTAAAAATTAATTTTATATTTCACATATGTATTTGTTATCTTTTATCAGATCTTTTAATTGAAGTTGATTTTTTTGGCTGAATTATTTATTATTATATCGTGCCATAACCGCCAAAAAAAAAGCTTAAGCGACATAATTTTCGAAATTAATTTTTTAAATCAAACTCAATTATTTGCGATTGTGAAAAAACGATGTCCATAAAATGTGTCGATTAAGCTTAGTTTGGCGTTTATGGCTCGATATACAATTGGGGTATTCAAACGGTAATCTTAAGTCGCACAGTTTCATAATGTTTTTAACTATTTTGATCACCCTTATCGGGAATAAAAGGCGAACATTTTGTTCACGTGAAATATTTCCTGTGAACAAAAATGGTGAATAAAATTATAAAATAGTATACTGACACAACAACAAGGCAAACATTGGCGATCACAATTTTAGGGAAAGAGGGAACACACTTCACGTGAAATTTTATTACCGGTAAGGGTGAATATAATTGGCGAATATTAAAGTATACTTTAACAGCCTTATTGATAAAAAATTATTTTCTGTTATAAAGGGTTTCAAATTCGTAAAGTGTACTTTGTTTTGACTATGAATATGCGGCATTGTTTTGGCTTTTGTTATAAAAAAAATATAAATTTAAAACATTATGACACTGGCCCTTTGGCCCACCCAATCGCGCTATAAATGTGGAATTTTTCGTATAGTTCAATAATATCGCCAATCTGCTTGTCATATTCCAAGGATGCGCAATATATTGGTAAATATCAAGACTTTTGATTTTTATTGTACAATCAAGACAATTCTCCCCCAAGAGTTCTAAATTTTTTGTTAGTCAATAAAGTGTGACTGATTTAAAATTATTTGTAAAAATCGTCTGAAATTCATTATACTCTTCTTCATGCGTTCCTTTAAAATACAACTTTGTTCAACTATATAATAAAATACAACTCTGCTACACTATAAAATAAATTGCAACTCTGAGTGAAGGTAAAGCGAAGCAGATAGATAAAGAATCAGAACGAGGCATGCAACAATTTAAACTCAATAGTCGCAAAACTTTGTTAAAGAGCAACAATTACCTTTTATACTTTCCAATCTTTAAATTTATTAACAATAAAATTTGTTTGCTTATTAAATAAAACATTAGTACGTTTTTATTTTGCATGCCCGTCACGGCGATTTACATTATTAAAAGCAGTCTGTTGCCTTTTAACGAATACGTTTTAAAATCTTTGCACTTCCGTTACACACTTGATTATAATTTTTATATTATGGCAACACTGCAAATTGTTCTTTGTTGTTAAAAATATTTAATTTAATATTTTTGTTTATCAAATCATTTTTGTCTATTTTCATTTATTTTCCATTTTCTTTGTTATTTGTTATCTTGCTGTTCACCTTTTCAGTTCAGAAGTGCAAATAATTTAAATTCACATTTCTGACATGGAGATGCTGCTGCAGTTGCCATATCTGCTGCAGAAAATATCCCACCTTCAAATGCTTTAAGTTCACTTTAAAATTTATTTCGAACTAGTTTGTGAATGAGATTTTTCTTTATGAAATGTGAGTGTGTCATTTGCCCAAAAAAACGTAACCAACTAATTACTAATGAAAAACTGTTTGATTCAGACATACATATACATATTTATTGATTTAAAAAGTTTGCAATCATTTTGGACCCTATAAAATTGCCTATTAATTATGTATGAAACTGTTTAACTTAATAAATACATTCAATGAAACTCATAAATAAATTTTATAAATCTCTTTATATTTTTATTTTTATATCGATATTTCGTTAACATTTGGTTAACTTCTATAAAAATAAAAATACATATAAAGAAATTTATGAAATTTACTGACCTAAAGCTTAAAAAAATAGTTTCATTGAACATACTATATAAAAGGTCGAAAAATTAGATAAAAAATTTAATAAATACATGTCTGAATCAAATAGTTTTTCATTAGCAATTAGTTGGTTACGCTTTTTTTACGCTTGTGTGGCATTTGGCATATAGATGTAAACCCGGCCTTAGAATTAAAGTGTTCGATAACTATTGCGTAGTGTAAACATGAAATTAGAATGTACATATTAAAAGGTGAGAGAACTCATGGGGAAACCTGTAATTCAAGTTAGCTGTCAAAGTACGGTCACACTTGTCAAGCATTTGCCCAAAAAAGCGTAACCACTGAATGCTAATGAAAAATCTTTCAATTCAGAGAAAAGTTTGTCAAGTTAAAGAGTGTGCAAAACTGTTGGATTCTATGCAGGGACCGGAAATAAGAGTTATTTTTAAATTTTTGAAGAAATAAATCATACATAAATGAACATCGTAGAAAACTTTTAATTACACCATCATGATTTTAAGGCGAAATGCATCCAACATATTGCATGATTTTTAAATTTTTGATTTTTATTTTAACAATCAAAAATAAGAGTTATTTTAGATATTTATTATCTTAAATGAAAAATAAAAGTTATTTTTGATTTTTATATTTTTAAATGAAAAATAAAAGTTAGTTTTGATTTTTATATTTTTATATCAATATTAAAACTCTTATTTATTTGTTGATGCCGTATGTATTATAATATGCTGTTTCATTCAAATTTCTATATGAATATAATATATTATGTGACTTTATTCTTACTTTAATACGTAGCAAAGATTAATAAACATATTACCTATTTCACGAATTTTGAATTGATATTTATTATTGATATAAAAATATGAAAATCAAAAAAAACTTTTATTTTTCATTTAAAAATATAAAAATCAAAAATAACTTTTATTTTTCATTTAAAATTATACAAATCAAAAAAAAATTCTTTTATTTTTCATTTAAAATAATAAATATTAAAAATAACTCTTATTTCCTATCTAAAAGTATAAAAATCAAAAATGACTTATTTCTTGTTTTTTTTTTTTGATAAAAGTCATAACAGTTACGGTCCCTGATTCTATGACATTATCTATTAGTTGTGTTCGAAACTGTTTAATTTGATTAACAAGTGTCTGGATCAAAACTTTTTTCATTACTGTTTGTTGGATACACTTTTTTGGATAAATGTTTGACAAGTGAGACGTAGGTAGCTTCAGTTGAAAAAACAACGACGTACATACATATAACGTATGACGGATTCTATGTGACTCGGCCTTTACTACAAGACTACAATGTCCATAGATAAACACAATAAAAAATGACTAAATATAGCAGGAATAAAATATAAAAAAAAAAAATATTTTTTTGTCAAAGTGCCATAAATTTTGTTTCAATTAAAAAAAAACGCATAAAGTTGGCACAATCTTTCATTTCCTTTCGCTTGATGTAAACTATATAAATACATACATACATATGTATGTATGTATATGTATGTATGTACATATGTATGTATGTATTAATGAATCAGGGGAGGAAAGTCGAGGGGAACATTATGAATGAAACTTGGCAACATGGTAAATGAAAAATTTTGTGCATCCCTTTTTTTATTTACATAGATACATATGTACATACATAGTAAATTTAAATTTAATTTATGTACATACATACATAAACAATTTTTCTACTTGAGTGAATTGTTTTTTTTTTCAAAAAAAAATTTCACGTGCATACGTTTATTATAAATTCTTTTTTATGCGAAAATATTTTAACGGTATTAGGAATATATTAAACTTACGTCATCAATAACAATTTAGGCTAATCAAGTCAGATGACGTTAACTGCTTTCATATACAGTCCAGGTACATCAGAAGGCTTATTCTGAACTGCGATGCGAAAGAAAATTGGTATTCTGTTAGATTTTCGCCAATCGCATTAGCAATTTGTTTCCATATCGTGGCACTACTGCTCAAATAAACGTCAGTGTCAACAAACGTCAAATTAAAAATAAATAAATTGTTTGTGTTTTCGCTGTGAAAATTGTTTATAAAATTTATTTAGGAAATTCTGTAAGAAGAAATATAATAAAAATGGATTCTGTGGCACTGTGGTTCGACGACGAAGAAGGGAATGATGCAGTTTTTTTCTATAACAGCCAAACCATTGAGATTTTCGATCCAATACTATGACAAAAATTGTAGTCAAGACAATAGTTAAGAACTCTCTAGTACCTCGCAAAAGCATTGGAACGCTCCTTCAGGCAGTTTTGGCCTTGTGAAAGTGCAAATTTTTCGTGAAAATATTGATAAATTACCAACTGGAAATAGCATGGCTCCGCCCATTTTTTCAACTTCGAGATAGGTGATCGATCCTCAAGGGAAAATGTGTTGTAATTGGAACCATAGTCTGCTTGCAATAATTTAATAACTAATTGTGGTCTAAGATTCTAGTACTTGGAAGAGCCCCAAGGCAAGGTTAGGTAAGTTTGCTGAGAAGAGTGTACCACAGAGTGGGAAAGGGATAGTTTAAGCGCAGATGATGAAGTGACACATAGTACATAGAGAGAGTGAGAGAGAGAGAGAGAGAGAGGGAGAGAAGAGAAGCTTAATTAATTTTGATTAAACACATTTACATATATTCATTGTTGACAATGTCAATAAAAAGATATGGAAATTGTCGGCACTGGCACAATGCCTCAGGCTTCTTTCAGGTTATGTTCCATGTCATATGTATGTATGTATGTAGAACCACGAAACAATTACGGAAAAGTTCTAATGCTTTATTCATACCAAATTCTTATCTCTTTAATCTTTCGTTATAAAAGCTTATGAAGACTGCGCTTTGATAACATTTTTATTGATAACTATTTCATTTTTATTGTATGTACATTTGTATGTATGTATGTATGTATTTACATGTACCTATGTATGTATGTATGTATGTAGTATGTACATATGTATAATGTCTTTGCATTTATTTTTCATCAATGGGTCACGTTATGTTATACATATGTACATATATATATTTTTTTAAATTATTTTTAATCTTATCTACGAAAATGTTATTTATTTTTAGTCTGATTGCAGTGGAATGAATATGAACCAGTTCGGGATTAAATTTTATTGCTATTTTTTTAGATTAGATAACCAGAAGTACTAAGTTCAAAATAGATTAGATTAAAACCCTATCGACAATTTAGTAACAAAAATTGTCAAAGAGTTGCGGTCGACTCTAGATAATTGAAATTCAATGGACTAAACTACGTAATTCTAGTAGAAAACATAAACGTTAAAAAAAATCCTAACTAACCTAAATTCTAGTTCACCGATATCCAGTGTGCTAAATACCGGCTAAATGACTACTTGTCACTGTCGAAGTTGTGGCACATTCTAAAAAGCATAACATATAAACTAAAGGGAAAGATTTTAATTTTTGCTTGTTTAACAATTGCTGAACTTAATTGCAGTATGTGGTGAACCCAGTCTTAAGCTGCAAGTAAAAAAATTTGTCATAAAACTAGCGCATTAAAATAATTCAAATTAAATAGAATGTAGGTCCGAAAACTTAAAATTTTAGGGAATCGTCGGACCAATATGCAATTTAAAAAATTTAAAGTTACCGAGAACACCTAATTACATGGATTTGTTGTTTAACAAAACCCGGAAAACAGATAAAATATTTTTAAATTCAGGATTTTCATGTTATCAACAGTCAACTGTATAACGTTCTTTCTGTAAATAGTAAAATAATATTTTGTATATGGCCCCTTCATTGCATGATAAATAAATACATATATATGTACATATCCAAAAAAACCCCTTTTTTTTGGTTTAAAAACTCAGAATAATTAGTCATATCGTATCTTATCTTGTGTATAAAAATTTCATAAAAAAAATTTTGGGTACACTAATTTTTCGACAACGGAAAATTTTTTAATATCTTCATTCAAATATAGGGTTTGCAGTGACTAAAATCGTAATCGAAATAGCAACTAATCGCACCTTCTATTCATAATCGTACACGAAACCATTAATCCTTCGATTACGATTAAAAATTGTGTCCCTTTTCAAACGAAGAATTTATATTAAATTTGCATAAATTGCAAGTTCAACTCATAAAAACTCAAATTAAAATTTAAAATTTTAATATAAAATACATATACATATAGTGTGATTTTTTAAAAGTTTTCGAATTTGATTAAAAAAAACATAAAATTTAGAGACGTGTATGAGGTCTTTATTTGAGTCGGTAGAAAGATCTTTATAATTCAATGTTTAAAGATTATTTCATGTAAATGTTGACCGCGGCTACACCTGATGTCGTTCATACCCTGGGTCCAATTTTGGCATACTCTCGCCAGCATATCGGCCGGTATATCACGAATAAATTTTTCAATATTGTCTTCCAGTGCGTCAAACATTGCGGGCTTGCCCCTCTAGACATTAATTACCTTTAACATAGCCCTACAAAAATAGTCTAAAGACGTTAAATCGCCCTATTTAGGCGACCAATTGACTGACCGGGCCCAAACGTGAAATAAACTGTTCACCGAAATCGCCTCTCAATTGGGCAATTTTTTCACGTGCCCCGCATCATGTGGCACCGTCTCGCTAAAACTATATGTCTGCCAAGTCCAGCTCTTCAATTTTGGGCAAAATAAAGCCCAATTACTGCAAATGGCGGCGAATCCATAATTTGCGGTCATCAACAACACTGGCTGACGGATACAACTGCAATATTTTCCTCTATCCGCACTCTACGTAAGCGTGTTTTAATGTTCAATTATCACCCCTATTGTGAATATTTATTTCTTCGAAATACTTTCCATTTCCCTAAAGTTGCAATCGTGAATTATTTCCACGTGAAAAAACTCTCATGTTTGAATAAAAAAAATATGGCATCGTCGATTTTTGTTCCCGTGAGCAGAGTGACCAATGGGGGGCATTTATCACAAAAAGGGCAGGCTACTCTTTTAGTAGTTTGTTTTTGACACAAACCAATAAAGAAAACCATTTAACTCAATTCACCTTAACTTCTACTTTTTTTTATATTTCTTACTTATGTTATCTTTGGCTGGGGAGCTGATTTTATGTTGGGATATTAAATCTTTAATATTATGAATCAATGAATTGTTATGGTATGATTTTAATTTAATGGACAATTATTATTTAGTACCTAAGGTATTTTTTACTGTTATGTATTATTATATAATTGGCCTTAAAGGCTTTGTATTACATATTTTCTTGTAAATAAATAAATAAATAAATAAAATACATGAGTTTGATCATAGGTTTGTGTCAAAAACGAGCTGCTGAAAGAGTTCGAAATAAGTACACTAAACTTCTTACTTTTAATGTATTATTATATAATTCATTAAAAAAAGGGACAAAAATGGCAAGGCAGGCGAAAAAGTGGCAATTTGCCACTTCAGTCGGTCAAACGATCACACGCTGCCCGTGAGGTTTCCCCAAAAAATTATTTTTTCACAATTTTTTATTTTTTTTTTTTGAGAATAAAAAAGGAGCACGAGTGAAAATACATGAATTTATTTATATTATTGACAAAAATTCTTCATGTTTTTCACATACAATCTATGTATGTATGTAAATTATTTCCGATAAACTTAGAAAATTTTATGCATCTCTCAAATTTCGTCTCTTTATTTTTTCCAATAAAAATAACATAAATCGGAGCAAAATACTATCTGCCTTATTTATAAAAATTATTAAGGCTTTATAATATAAAGGCTTTTTAAGAAATTTTTTTTATGAAAATTTGATTTAAAAAGCCTTTATAATAAAGCCATAATAAGTTTTGCAAATAAGGCTGTATTCATTTTGCTAAATAATAGCAGACTTATAAAAATTATTAATGCTCTTATGCAAAAACGATTGCTAAAGTTAAAGCATGCATTAAACCCGGTTTTGCCATACAAAATTCGTTTTTTAAACCAACTTTAAATTTACTAATCGTTTTTGCATAAGGGGGTAAGGCTTTTTTAAAGGCTTTTTTAAGAAAATTTTTGTGTAAAATTTTTTTTTAAACCCCCTTTTTTATAAAGACTTTATGTTTTATAAATAAGGCTGTAACAATATACATATTAGGAAGATTATGAAAATACACCCAGAGAAAAAAAAACAGCTTAAAATCAATAAAAAAAAACATATTGAATTTAATAACAAACATTAACAAAAGTCTAGTCATGTTGAAATTTATTATTTCAATATGCCAAAATATTAATTTACAGTATTAATTTATTAATTTTATTTATTTTTAAGTTTCTCAATATACATTTTCTATTATATTGAAAATTATTTTAAAGTTGCTGCTATTTCCTGAGTGTACGCGTAAAAAGTTAAAATACAATTGCATCAATTCACAATAGCATGTTTGACTCGCAACAGATGTTTATTTTATTCCCTAACAATTGGCAATGCCAATTTGTTGTTAATGGGAATAAAAAATCTAGATTCTTGGATTTGAGATTCGCGATAATTAGTTATTGTCCACGATAAGCAGAATAAAAAAAGGGAAAATATTTCCAGGGAAAATTATTGATATTTGCAATTCTACGAAAAGGAGTAAAATCGAGGGGGATAACGTGTTCACGATATTGATGATTAATTTGGTAAAAATTGTGATTTTTTTTTTAATTTTGAGCGCGTACAGATTTTCCATAAAAAAATTTCTCACCAAAGTCGCTAAACTGAGTATAGGGTTTGGTTAACCTTTGGTAGTTCTATCGAACCCATATTCTCAAGTCTGTTTGTTTTGTCACTGTTGCACAGTGTAATTGTAACTTATAATAATATAAATATATATATATATATATATATATATGTATATATGTATAACTGCTCATATTAAGTCCAGTGTTGCCAAAACGGTGATTTTCCCGCTATATATGACTGTATTTTGTTGTCATTAGCGGCAAGTCTATTTAAAAAACCACCAGAGGGAATTTTAGCGGAAGAATTTCTTAGTTGACGGATTTTCAGCGTTTTTCTGAAACTTATAAAGAAAGATATTAAAATGCGACACGTATTCTGGTATTTATGTTGAGTTTTTTTCCATATTAACACGTACAGCGAAAAGAAACTAACGTCACATTTTTTGCAAATAAAAAATTGTCATATTGTGTTCGTGTAGTATCGGAAAACAAACCGAAAACTGGGTGATTGGACCAGTGAGTATGAAAATAAAACATAATAATCTCTCAAAACAATAAGTTTTTCTGAATAATTTGTTTTTGATTAGAGATTTTTTTATGGAAATCTTATTTCGAAATTACACTTCAAGAATGTGAAGTGAGCCACAGAGTTTATTTTATCAGCACTATTTTTTTATTTCAGATAGTCAGAAAACCAGGAAACTCGAACAATATTTTACAAATACTTCAAGCCAAACGGCAAGATATTATTCCACACGTGTAGAATAATTAGGGTCTATCGCAGAAAATGTTGAAAATATACTGAATCAGCTTAAACATTGATATTAATATATGGAACAGTCCCTTGGATTCTAATTTTTTTTTGGTTCGATGTTCGTGTATGGAAACTCGGCAGGAAATAAAATACCAACTTAAAGAGTAGGCTTAATTTTGCTTACAAATATTGGGGAAATATGAGATTCCCACAAACATATATTTATGCATATGTACACATATTTTATAAAATTATATATAAATATAAATATAATATAATATAATATATAATATAATATATAATATAAAAATAAAAAAGACATATGTTGGTTATAGGAAATTCAGCGGTTATATTAGCGTTTATTTTTATTCAGCTAGCGGTTTTTAGCGGGTTTTCAGGGGCTATATGGTGGGAAATGCCTACAACATTTTGGCAACACTGCTAAAGTCCCTATACTCGTATAACCTTATTGTGTTGGAGCCTTCCAAAATCCAAATAAAGTGCTTCGCCGTAGTGATGCACGAATATTCGTATTCGAATTCTGGGATGTTCGGCCATTTTCAGGCGTATACGAATATTTTTCCAAAGAAATTAAATAGATAAATGCATAAATCCTAAACGAAATTTAAATAAATGACTAAAAATTTTACTTTTTACTTATACATTATTTTTTTTATAGAAATTTGTGCTTTGTATCATTTTTAAATATTATTCAATGAAGATCATTAAAATTTTGGATACTTTTTATTAACTTTAAAGTACGCCAACAAGAGTGTGAAAGAAGTCCTTTTCCATAGCAATTTTTTAATATTTCATATCGCAAATAATATTCGTATTTGTATTTGTATTCGCGAATATCGTTTCAAATATTCGTATTCGCGAATATCGTTTGAAATATTCGTATTCGTATTCGCTAATGTCAAAAAATTGACATTCGTTACATCACTATTATGTACACACATATAGCACACTAAATCATAAATAGTCACAACTCAAAATTATCAAAATAGTTTTTTTTTTATTTCATAAACCAAGTCCGCAGAATTTCTTTGCAATGCAATCTTCTTGAACAATATAAAATACCGTTATGCCTGTTTTTATGTCAGATACTTTTCTTCATTTGTACAGTATGATCGCTGTTGTGCCACTCCTGAATATGTGGGATTTTTTGACTGGTGACCGTTTATGATTTAATGTGCGATATGTACATATGTATGTATGTATCTGGTGTGAAAACGTTTAATTTTTTCTTGAGTACCTATTAAAAATAGAATAAGAGATAACAGAATTGGTAAGATAGCAAATTTATGATGACTGGGCGTCGCGTCGCGTCGTCGTATAGCAGCACATGACACATATTCTAAGTATGCCATAAATTTTTATTAACTTTATCAACGGCGATACGAGTACATACATATGTATGTATTTTATATTGTTAATTTTCATATGAATTGAAATTATATTTCTTAGATAATAAAATTATTTAAGTGTTTTTTTTACTTCGTACATACATACATATGTACATATGTATGTAAATATTTATGTACTTATGACCTTGACTACATCGCAGCAAAAATTACCGCAAACAAAGTTCAAGTTTTAATTATTTAAAATCATCTGTTGTGGCAGCTTTCTTCAAAAATGTCAATACAATTAATCAATTCACAAAGCCTATTTATCATATTATGTATGTCGATTGTCTTTGTTACAATACAATAGTGTAAAATATAAATTTCGTATCATATGTTTTGAAAAGGTTGTATGTATGTATTTATATCATTCAGAGTTGGGAGCAATCATTAATTTAGGCAATCAGTTATAAAAACTTATGTGGTGCAGCATCTCAAACAAAACTTTTTTTCCTATCCAATTTAAAACAAAAGTTTGTTAATGCTTAATCCAAGAAAATTTTTTTTTATTTTAAACTATCACGTATGAGATGCGTCAGCGTGAGTGCAAAAAAAATTTTTTTTTAAATTAATATATGTATATATGTACATACATCCCGCTTATACGCACTTCTTATTTGCAAATAAAACTCGAAAGCCTTGCCGTATAATTTTTTTATTGTAAGTTAATAACTCACGAAAACTATTTGCAAATAACGACACTATTTGCAAATAAGGTGTAAAATGTTGCCAATTATTTTTTTTTGTAAGACATTTAATACAAATTTAACAATGTGTGGCAATATCATTCACAGGTAGTAATGTATTCTATCTACGTATAAACGGTGAGTTAAGTATTTGCAAATAGTTTTATTTGTAAATAAGATTTGCGTATAAACGAGGTAATTAAAAGAATAACAAAGATGCTATCCTATCAGTCCAGAGGTCGTGGGTTCGATTCCCACCATAGACTCTGGGTGTTTTCTGCAGACAAGCTAATCGCTTTGCGGGTTGTGTTTGTTCTTAAAAAAAAGAAAAAATTCGAAAATTTTGATTTGATTTCAAATAAGGCTAAAGTGAAGCAAAGGTTTTCATAATAACAATTTACTTGTTTAATATAATAATACCTTGCTTAATACCCGACTATTTATAATAGAAAGAATTTTTCCCGAGAACAAATGATTGCGCGAAGAAAAAAATTCCCCAAATTCGTATTACAATTTGCTGAAAGCTCTTTTGTAATGAAAAATGGTACAATTTAGCCTTCATTACATTATTTATATATCTTTTTTAAATTAGAACCTAGAAGTGGTAGGGGCGACTTTTGCAATTTCCATGGACATAGAAAGGCCACAAGACTTGCTGTTGCCAGCCACCCATAGAATTATTAAAAGTTGCATATTATTCATTTAATATATTATATTATATATTATTTTTAATATAACTCATAACCAGTCATAATCGCCCCTATCGTGAATATTTTTATTCCCTCGAAATATTTCCCTTAGCAAGTTCGACTCGCAACAGATCTTTATTATATTTTATTCCATAACAATTGGCGATACCAATTTGTTGTTCCTGGGAAAAATATAATTATTCCCAAGAATTTATTCCCTTGAGAGTTGCGATTAGGGTGAAAAAAATTTCTAGCTACTTCGATGGCTCTTCCGAAACTATTAAACCAATTTTAACAGATAGAAGCCGCCTGTAGAATGGTCAGCTGGTTTTTATTATAATTTAAGCCAAATTATCTTAATAAATATCTTTTTTTTTGTCTATAGAGTGAAAAATAAATAAATTAATTAATGCCAATGAAAAAACACTGATAATTACAAGTTCCCATCAATGATTCTATTTCATGTTATCAATTTTACGAAAAATAGAAATTAATTAAGTTATTTTAGGGTTTAAATATTAATAATAATAAAATAAATAACTGAAACAAAAAAATTTTATAAAAAAATTGGAACATACATACATATGTACATATGTATATATATATATGTATATGTATGTAGAATCTACATTGTAGATATAATTACGAAGGTTGTTAGACTCGTACTAAAAAAAAAAGTAACTACAGTAGACGCTCGAACTTTGTTTTTGAGGTGAATTCGAAGTTCAGAATTGTTCGAATTTATGGTAATCACACAAAAAATAGAATTTGAGTTAATGATGCAGAATTAATCATCATATCGTTCTTCATGTTGGGTAAAAAATTCATATAAATATCCTATTTACTCCATTCTTGAAAGGAAAACAAACTTTTATTTTTCCATTAGGTTGTGCGTTAATTGAAAACTTTAATTAAATTCGTTTTTTGGCAAACTAGTTTTCTTTAGTTATGACGTTCTTTTAGTAAATGAGCGATTTTTTAATTTTTTGCGATTCATTTGGGCGATTTTTTCGAATTTGGCGATTTATTTTAGTGCCAGAATTTTTTTTAATTTTGTCGATTTTTTTCGTTTGGGCGATTTTTTTCAGGTTTTGGCGATTTTTTTCGGTTTCGCGATTTTATAATTTTCGAATTTTTTAGTTTTAGCGTTTTCAAAATTTCAAGAGTTTACCTCTTACGGTTTCCATGATATAGCAAATTGTCAAAATTACATAATCAAAATTGCATTAACTGATAGACCACCCTTTAATTTAAATTTGTTATTATTTGAGAAATTTTTAGATTCTTTAATTGAACTGTAGTGAATTTTAATCAGAAATAATTCATAGTTAGGCTCAAGTTCAGTAATTTCAATTCTTATTGAATGAAATATTTTTATTAATTAATGTGATTTTCTAAAGAAGAGAAGAAAAATTTAACTTTTTTGTTAATATTTTAATGTTATACAAAAATACACTAATTTTACAAATTTCAAGTGTTGTATGTGTATTACATGGGATTTTAGCATTTTTCGTTGCTCGTTTTGGAACACCCTTTAATTTTTAATTCTCATATAATTGTTGTTGTAGTGGCCAAGGTTCTACATACTCTGTCCAAATTTCAGGTCCGTAGCTCTTACGGTTCCTGAGAAAATACCGCGTGACGGACAGACGGACAGCGTAGCTAAAACAATAGGGTTCCTTTTTTCACCTTTGGTGCACGGAACCCTAAAAAGGATCGCAATTCCGAATATAAAGTGATTTTAATTTCTGAAATTTCAAATTACTGAAAGTTATAATTTATGAGAGTTGACTGTAATACGTGATACACACTAGGGAACAGAATGAGACCATTCGCATTTGTTAACAATTCATTAATTCGCGATTTGTTGACTGCTCATACGCACTTTATTATTACAATGCCGATATAACACAAGCAGCGAAATGAAATGATGCAGCATGAAAGAATGGATTTCTTTCATACCATTCAGTCAGTATTCGCTGATCTTTTGTAAATCACATTTAAATTTATTTTAAGTGATTAAAATCATTTTTATAAATAAAAAAAATGCAGTGTGAGGGAGGAAATTTTAGAGAATATAAATGCCGATATTTACGGTATTAGAAGGAAAAGGAAACATAAAAAATAAAATTTGTAAAATGTAAAATAGATCTGAAATGTATTTCAAATAACTGTTTCATATAAAATTTGACATATAATACATTTCAAATCTATATCGTGTTTTATGAATACTAATGTAAGAGTTTTATAGAAGCACAAAGTACAAATACTATGTTGTGGTCAATCACAGTAAAAAGCATTCGCACCATTCTCTGGGTATTCGTTGCTTTTGACAAGCAATGAGATTCGCCACACTCATCTCTTTCGATTGTTCCATGCGTTGTTTATTTCAAATGTCGATTGACAACAATATGCAGATTTTTTGTGATTGCGTTCAAAACAACAAACAAAAATAGGCATTCAATCTGTTCTCTGATACACACACACAAGACAACTGGGAATTGAACAAAAAAAAATAAAATTAAACTGCTGATAATTAAACAGCTGAGTATTTTTTATTAAACAAAGTTGAATATTATTAACTAGAACTGTGGCAATAGGGAAAAAGTGCTTATGTCATATATTAATGTTTTTTTTTTAATTTAAATATGTACTATATTTCTTTTGTAGTTAAATTGGGAAATAAGGTTTTGGATTTTATTTTATTTAGGAAAAAATCCTTCTCCTACACTCCATAAATAATTCATTCAATTTAAAATATATACCAAAATATAAACTAAATTAAGCTTTTATTCCATATAAGCTTATAAGTTGAAAAAAGATAAGTATCAATTAATTGCGCACAATATAATTGTGGATATTTCTCCGTGGTACTTTATAACATGAAGATTATATAGAAGTGCCATCAACCCAAAAATTTGCTTATCTCGACTTGAGCACTTTTTCCTTTTTGCCGCAGAAATACTGACTCATTAAACTTATTGACTAAAAAAAAAACAACTGTGCTGTTCATTTAAACACGTCATTTATTTGCGTTAATGTTTGAATTCTTTTATTTTTTTTTTCATATAATTTTTGTTGTTTTATATTATTTATATCATTCCAGAATTTCCTTTGTTGCTTTTTTCAAAATTATTTTGACGTTTAATTATCATTGTCGAAATGTTTTTAATATTGTGAATGAAAGTACAAGTACATATGATGATAATGATAAATGAATTATTATAGTGAATATTAAATAAGTTCCCATATTTGCAGATACATACATACATATGTATGTATGTATGTATATATAACTTTCCTAAAATATTTTCCAACTACAGCATTCTTCATACTTTCAATATTCGAGTATGTACCTTGTTCCGATCTTGTAGAATGTATGTTTAAAGAAAATGCCCATGCCGCATCATGGAAAGTCTGAATTTCTGACAACTCCTGCAAGTTTATTAAAACTAAATTAAAGCCGGAAATTTAATATTCGTAATTTAATTTTTTTTCAAGTTAATTATTATTAAACTTCAAATAAATAATATCAAATATGCTAATATTTAAAATCACAAATTAAAATAAATTAATTTTTTTTTACTAGTCAATTTTATGGGAATTTTTTATCTCGTTAATGAGTGATGAGCCAGCCAGCCAGCCAGCCATACGTGACTTTTTATAAACGGCCCACAACAACAATATACTTATAGTATATTTTTATAACACAAATAATTTAAATACGAGTGTGTATGTATGAGATTTGTGTGACTATTTTTTGATAAGGCAATGAACTATTTTTAAGAATCATAAAAATGATAATTTTGTTTCTTTTTTTGCTAAAATTAAAATTAATGATGAAATTTTTATATTTCTGTTGTAAATATTTTCATTTTTATATTATTGTTTATAACTACATAATTAAATTTTTTTGCATACTAAAAATTAACTGGCTTATTTATATAAAAAGATAAAATAAAACAGATTTCAATATAAAATTTTTTTATTAAGACAAAGTTTTTCTGCTGCCTTTTCCCTTTTGGGCGATCGAATTTTAATAAATTTTCACTCCGCTATATAGTCAGCTTTCTTTCCCTTATCAAACGTCCACACTTGCAAATATTTGCGATGAATTTATTTTGTTTTATAATAATAATAAAATAAATAAACGTTATGTTTATTATGATGATCTGTATTAGCAACAGTGAAATGCGCATAGGATCCAGCTAAACCGCTTAATATTCAATTCAATGTATTTTAATAAAAAAAAATATTTTACTGAACAAGTAAAATAATAATTTTGGGATTATTAGTGCATTAACAAATTTTAAACTTAAATTGTAAAAATTCCCATAAAAACAGTAATTATAAATAATTTAATTTTAAGCAGCATAGCTCTAAAGCCGCGTTCAGACTATTATACAAGTATTAATACTTTTGTGGAAAATGCAGCTCTGACATGTTGAGTTGTTATTGTTTTTTTTTAATTTTTGAAACAAATATAAGACCAGGGATGCATTTTCGTCAACAGTATTAATACTTGTATTATAGTCTGAGTGGCCCTTAAACGGGTGTCCTAAGAGACAGACCTCTCTCCTTTCTTTTTTTTCTCTACGTGTTTGTAAATCAAAGCAGTGCCAATTTGTAAATCTCAAGTACTTCTACCGATTTTTTTTGTAAATTTACTGACATTTATTTATTTATTTATTTGTTTAGTAATATCAATACAATATAAGCCTTCATGGCCAATATAAAATGTATTGTAAGGAGAAAATATAACTGTAAGTATTTACAATGATGAATAAGCATCATATAAACAAGTTTATAATATGAAGATAAATTATTTGATAAATTATTTGATACAAAATGTTATGATTAGGTTTGGCTCCCCAGCCATATGAGTATTGAAGCAAAAATGTGGACAAAAAAAGGGTTGTTACAAAAACAGAGATTTCCTATAGCCAAAGATATCTTGCAAGTGAGAAATGTCCTTCAGATAAAAGAAAACTAGTATGCAGTAACATAAATAGCAGCTAAGACCGATTTACATTAAAATAAGTTAATAGTTTCTTCCTGTAACTAGGATAAGAATGAGAAAACAGTTTAAGATCATTAGGAAGTGGACTCCATACATAATGGATTCTTTTAACAAATGATCGATCGGAAATTGAAAGATGTCCAAGAGGAACAGAGATTTGAGTATTGCGTGTAGAGTTGGTGAAAGAAAATTAATTTGCAAGTAATAAAGGTCGTCCGGATTTCATAATTTTATAAAAATGAAGTAACAGTCGTACACTCAAATAGTCATCAAATTTACATTTTAAGAATACGGGTATGAGATCATGAGTACGACCGTGTTCCTGAATTCCAATATTAAACACATACCGAATTATCTTTTTAACAATTCCTTTAATAATATTTAAGTTATATGTCCAAGTACCAAAAAAGACTTCGAGGCAATAGTTAATACGAGACAAGATAAGGGAATTAGCTAAGCGAAATCTTATGTGCTTAAATGCAAATAAATTCCATAGAACCATATTGAACAATGAAAAAGAATTCAACAAAATAGTCGCACAGCAACAGCATGTTATTGCATGTTTTCCTTTACAACTACATTCGTTCTGTTAGAAATGTGCGAGTACTTTGTATAATGAATAATAATGGAAAACAAAAATTTCCAATAATATTTTGATGAATTTGTCACATCCCAGTAATTACTTGCAAGTAGTGTATATGTATTACTAACGAAAATCAGGAGAAATGTCAAAAAACAAAAATTTTTTGAGTGGCTACACAGCACAGTGCAAGTTGTATAAAAAACTGTTGTACTTCAACTGTTACTGCAGTGTTACCAAGTAGTCAATTTTGTCTTCAATTGTATTGTTAATATATTTCTTTTATTTAATCATGAAATTTATACTCGTACTTAGCTCTAAAATGAGCTGCTTAGGTGTCGTTTATCAATATCCTGTTTATATATACCAGAAATCAGCTATAATATTAATCAAATTAATGAAATAACTCTATATTCGGCAACACTGTTGGAAAGAGTTAGATACAAGTCTAATAAAATGGTAACAAAATCACCCCTATCGTGAATATTAATTGCCTCGAAATATTTCCCTTTTCCTTAAACTTGTAATCGTGAATTATTAAATGAAAAAACTCGCATGTTCGAAAAAAAAGTATGGCATCGCCGATTTTTATTCTAGTGAGCTTTTCCCCCCATAGAATATGTCTTTTTTGACAAACGCTTTGCTTGGGATAAAAAAAGAAGAACAGTGTAAGTACTTTTCTTGTTGTTTTTTAAACTTGTTTGATTTTATTTTTAAAAGGAATGAAAATGCAGGAATAAGTACTTTCGCGTAATGGTATAAATAAGTTGTTATTTTATTCATTACAGGATAGTCATTATTATACATATAAAATAATTAGATAAGTATGTACCACCCATACTTTGTAAGCCATTAGCCCTGCCTTTACACATACGATTACTCATGCAAGTGCTGTATACGTATTATCAACGAACAATTTTTCGAAATACTCGAATCTGTTGCAATTTGCATTCTGTTTACACATGAGAGTGAAAGTTCATTTTAAAAATGTCGCCAAGGAGTAAACTCCAAAAAATTTGTTTGATTTTAAAGCTTCAACTATTAATTTTTATTAGTTTTATAATGTCTTTTTGCATTCATTTTTATTTCTTTAAAGTCTTTAATCCCAACTATAAATTTCTTTTCATTTCATATTGTTTTTTTTTTTACAAAATAGAGTTGCCAAATTCTCAACATAGAATCAGTTTTAAGGAATTAATTGGCATTAATTATTATTATTATTTACAATATTTTAATGATATTAGCAATCTATAACACAAATATTTCCTTTTATTGTATTAATTTTGAGAAACTAACACACAATTTAATCGAAAACAATCGAATTTTTTAGTTTTAATTATAACATGATCCAGTTAATTTGCTTAATATTGTTGACATTAGTTTATTTAACCTTTTATTGCATGAAAGTGTCAAAATTTCACTCGTATGCAAAATTTTCTGCGAGTAGAGCTGCGAGTGCGAAAAATGTGAATGTGTTTGTTAAAAAATTTCGAGTGTATTGAGTTTCTTGAACTATTACTCTCATGGGTAAGTAAACTCACGGTAAAAGAGTAAAATTTTTTTGCTGGGATGTTCGACTTGCAACAGATGCTTATTACATTTTATTCCCTAACAATTGGCGATGCCAATTTTTTGTTAGTGGGAATAAAAAAATTATTCCCAAGAATTTATTACCTTGAATAATTTCATAAATTTTATCGGCTTGTTTGCTGTTTGTTTGTTTTACTAGTCGAAAGTAAAATAAATAGCAAGTGCTTTGACAATTCCTTCAAATTAGTGGTAGCGAAATTTTTATGAAAACACTTACTTCTTACGACTTCTTGTGATCTGTCGTTCGAGTCGAAAGTTCGTACAAAGTTAAGATAAAGATATAAAATTCAGGGAGCAATTTTTTAAATAATTAAAAAATATTTCAAGCGAGTTTATATGGAAATATTTTTAAATTACGAGTCGTATAGAATGCCGTAATTTGCCCCCCCCCCACAGTTTGTTTTCGCATGCGCATGAAGATATTCTATCGTCAGAGTGGAAGAGGCAGTTAATAATTTTTATAAATAAGGTGGTAAAAAAAGTTGTTCATTTCCCACTTTATTTTTTTACGAGCTAAAACTTATTTTAACTTACTTATGCCTGGATTCCATCCAGGGTTGTCAGATTTTTTCGAACTATTTGGCCAACTTAATTTCAAAAATCGCCAAGTCTTCAAAATCAATTTAAGGTAGATTTTCTAAATTTTTTGAGATATGCCTATGTTGTAATAAAGGGCCGCTATAATTACATATGTATATATACGTAAGTATGTATGTCATTGTTATTGCTATTGAAAAAGAAATATATTTATTTTAGCTCATACAAACAAATGTGTTAACATTTGGACCAATAAAATTTGTGTTTATTTTTTTAAATTTTAGTCGGTATTTAAAATTGCTTTCAACGGTCAAGGTTGCGAATAAAAAAATATACCCATACGTACATACATACATACATATGTATGTATATACACATAAGTATAAATAAATATAAATTCAACACAATCATTAAGGCTTTAAATTATTTTAAATGCATGTGAAAAAAATATGTATGTACAAGTAATTGATAAAAAATATAAAAAATTAATGATACCAACATTGACGTTTTTGTTTGTCTGACTGGCAGACTGGTTTTCATATACATATATATGTACATACATATGTATGTCCATACATATGTAAATATGTATATGTATTAAAGTCTTGCATAAGACCACTTAAAAGAACTTTTAAGACCTGAGGGATTTTTCATATGCTTTACTATAGCGAAATGTTCTAAAACAAACGATAAACAACACTGTTGGCAAGACATTTGTTTCACTTGTTTGTCTTGCCAACAGTGTTGTTTAGCGTTTGTTTTAGAATATTTCGCAATGCATCCCTGGTGCTTCGCTCATAATACGACAGCATTTATTATTGGTTTATTATAATACATGCTACGAGAATACATTTATAAAACAATACGTATTTACATTTCAAGACTGTTTACGCAGTCCTCTAATATGTACATATATATGTACATATATGTACATATTATTTTAATTAATCAAACGCTCAATATAGAAAGGCCTTAACTTATTATATTTTTGAAATCGAGTTTTTTGTATATTTCGAAAGAAAAACATCCAAACATGTATCGACAAATACAAACAACTTGTTTCCAAAAAAATTATGAGTTGGGGCCTTTCTATATTGAAGTAACGATACATACATACATGGGAAGTACATATGTACATACATACACAAGTACACTATAATTATATGTAATTATAATTAATAATTGTTGCTAGATAAGAGGAAAACACTTTTTAAATTATACAAATCCATAAATTTGACAAGCAATAAAACATTGTTTATTTAAAACACAGAGATAAATGATACATCCCAATAAACCATGCCTTTCAGATAGATATCTTGCAAGACGGTTGTACGACATTGTTTTAAAGGCTGGAGGTTCTGTTGTAAATTTTCAAACAAATGACAACAAGAGCGACACTATCTTTTATATTTTCCAAGTGCCTGTAGAACTGACAATTTCTAAAACATTTTTATTAGGGGCCTATAGGAGTTCTTAGTCGAGATTAAAATTCAAATTGATCCAATTAAAATGTTCCATTGCGGGATTCGATGGAAAGTAAAAAAATGTTATTGTGCACGATTTTGTATTTTCCCAAATTGCAATCGTGAATAAATTTTTTTATTCAGAAACGTTTCCCTTTTTTTGTTCTCCTTATTATGAATTATCACCCCTATCGTTAACATTTTATCACTCGAAATATTTCCCCTTTTCGCCAAAATGCAATTGTGAATAATTGTTCACTAGAAATGTTTTCACTTTTTTGATTCTTTCTCCTTATCTTGAATAATATTTTTCATGGGATTTTTTTTACTTTTCCACTTTATTTTGAAGGTGAACTGAATTATTAAATCTTTGAATTAAATATTAAAAGTTGTAAATATTTATTTTTAGTACATACAACACGATTATTAACAAAATAATTCCAATAATCTTAATAAATTAAATTTGTCTGACGTTCAATTAATTTTTAAGCTTTACAAATCTTTTTCCCTTTTTTACATCCACTAGAACTGATAGCGTGGAAAATTGCATGGGGGATTCACAATAGCTTTTTCCCCTTCGAGGGGAATAAAAATTTCAATTGAATAAAAATTGCAGCTGTTTTTTTTTATTTTCTCTGGTTTTTGTTCAGAATAAATTTTGCGATTTTAATACATGTTTTCGCATTACAGAATTCCGACTTTCTCGCATTTTAAATAAGATTAAAAAAGTACCTTTGCGAACCTTGTAACACAGAATAGCAATTGTTTTCATTTACATATGTATATATTTTCGAGTTCCATTCACTTTCGCATCGCAATACAGAATAATGTGTAGTTTCCACAAATGCCTGCAAGCGACGTGTCTAGAAAAAATATATGAAAAGCACTAAAAATTTTTAGTGATTCCTCTACAAATTTTCTAGACAAGTCGCTTGCTTGCTTGCTGGTACACTTACCATTCGAGAAACACATGTACATACGGGCCTGTTCTGAAAATCACGGTGATTTCAAACCACGTGATTTCAAAAGTTAACTAATAATACCTGACTTGATAGTGGGATTTTATTATATTTTAAGTTTTTGTCATTTATAATAGAATATTTTTTTCAACTTCCAACGCTAAAAATCGTGTAATTCAAAAAAGCAATGATTTCATTTTCATTAATTCTATGAAATCACCGTGATTTGACATGTCGTGATTTGCAGAACATGCCCGATAAATACATTTTTGTATGTATTTTAAAAATTTTTTTTTTATTTATTTGAAAATGCATTAGAAGCCTGCGTAAACAGTCTTGATGTGTAAATACGTCTTGTTTTTTAAATGTATTCTCGTGGCATGTATTATAGTAAATGCCGTCATAGAATAAGCGAATATATATGTATGTAAGTGCTAACAAGCGATGTCGCCAAGACTTCTTGTTCATAACAAACAATCAACAAAAAAAATGGTGTTGATGCGTGTATGCTTGTTATTTTGCATATTGTACGTTTGAGTGTGTGTGTGTAAGATGTAGATGGTAAGCCATTATGTGTTTGAGGGTGATTTTTAAAAGCAAACGCACATCACTAATGTCAATGCATGTGTGCGCAGAAAAATAAAAACCCTGCAGGAAATGTCACTAGTGAATCAGTACTGACTCACTATTGACTTTGTCGCCAGTACTACTGACTAACTATACCCCACTCAATGCTTTTTGCTATAGACATTTAACATGTGCGTGTGATTGAAAAGCAACTACTGACATTGGAACTACTGATTAGATAGTTCTTTAGGGACCATATGAAGACATTGGAAACAGTTAGTTATACTAGTATACTCCTTTGATAATGAAATTGCGGATTTTGTTCAAATTTTGGTATTTTAGTAAACAATTATATAAAAAATGGAACTTATAATTAAAAAACATACAATAACCGGGATTAATTCATTTATTCGTTAAGCATATCACCAGCAACTAGGGATTTTGTTTGCCATCTACACTAAATAAATACACATACATATGTAAATCAAAAATTTTATGTTTCGCTGAATTAGTAAAATCAAAATAAAATTTTTATTTAATTTTAACATTTTCTATTTTTTACAATATGGATTGTTATTTTATATCGTTTCTGCAAATTTTCTTATGTATTTTTTAAAATTATTGTTCAATACATTTAAAATAACTTTTTAATTTTATTTCTGAAACTAATTTTTATAAACACTTAAATTTTGCTTTACGTCACTTTTGTTTTCAACAAACCAATAAAACAAAAAGAAGCATAGTTGTGTGTATATGAAAAAATGTTTTCTACGCATTAAGAACAATACTAATAGACGCTCTGTTGACAATGTCACCAAAATAGTCGACAAAAGTGGTGACTTGGGGATACTTAACCCCACGTTTCGTTCAGGGAAGTCATACACACGTGTGTGCGTATGTACTATACATGCATGACGTTTGTATATTTTGTAAATTTTTCCGTCACGAAATATTTTCTTCTTTACTCCTGTACCTGCAATAACTGAAACAAATGTCTTGCTAACAGTATTTTTTTTTGCGTTTGTTTAAGAAGATTTTGCTGTAGTAAAGCATTCGAAAAATCCCTCATGTCTTAACAAAAGTATTTGTAAATTGGCTTGTGCAGGACTTTAGTACGTA
Source organism: Tachina fera (assembly GCA_905220375.1). NCBI lineage: Eukaryota > Metazoa > Arthropoda > Insecta > Diptera > Tachinidae > Tachina > Tachina fera. The sequence goes on from LR999966.1 coordinate 81,165,005, forward strand.
CATACGTATTTTCATACACACGCCCACGTATTATTAAAAATCCTTTTATTTCTGACCACAAACGATCCAAATTGAAAATCATCTATGCATACATTTTTCAAAACTTTAACGAAACCATTTACATTAAATTGGCATTACAACGCTAGTAATAAAATTAAATAAAATTATTTATATGTAGCAAAAGGTGCCATTAAGGCACTAAAATAATATGTACGAACGAACATTCACATTTCTCGACGGTGGGGTATGTATGTACGTACATGTATGTAGTAAGTAATATACGAGTAGCAGAACACTAATTTGAAAATAATGAAAACAAAAAAACTTTTATTTTGAGTTCAAAAATAGAATAGAGAAATTTTGCAATTAACTATTGTCGTCTTGCTGGCCAGGGATGGCAATCACGGTGCAATTGTAATTACATTTTTTTTACTCTAAAATCTTCTAAATTATAAAGAAATTTACGCATAAACGATTGTTAAAGTTAATGTTGCTTTAACGTACGAATTTTGTGTATGGGAAAAACGATTTAAAGAATGCTTTAACTGTAAAAGTACACAAAAGACTTTTTTAATATTATTAAAAAAAGGGTGGACAAATTTAAGGTTAAAAAGTAAATTCGCTGAAAAACACAGGGTACGTTCAGGGTAAATTCAGCAAATTTATGCATCAATGCGACAGTTCTGCCAGGTTTTACTGCGTATGCGTGATCATCTGTTGCAAATGCTTTGTAACTGCCCACCATATGTGCTCAGTTGACATATTTGAACGAACTGCAAAGAATTTTTTAATTGGCAAATAATTTTATCTAAGCAAATCGTGATAACGAAAGCGACACCACACACAGTGGACCAACACAGAAGAACGCTGATGATGAAGGTTTAGTGGCCTTCGAAAACGGCTGGCTGTTCCGTTCTACTATGTGTTAGTCAAAATATTTACAACTAACTTTAGTGTTATTTGTTCATTAATAATTATCATAAGTAATTTGGCTTAAAAAAGCGATACGAACTTTAGCCCGTTCAAATTATAAATATATTATAAATATAAAAAGCGTCAATTGTCTTTGAAATTATAGTAAGAAAAAATTGCAAGAAAAATGAAAGCGAATAATTCTTATAAGAACAGAACTGGCCGTAAAAATAATACAACTAACATTTAAAACTCCTTTGAAGTAATAAAAAATTAACAAGATTATGTGCTTTAAAGTTATTTTCGAATGTATCAATCGTCTTTTTTCGAAATATGTAATTTAAACATCAAAATACGTGAATATACTCAAAATAATTTACTGCGTCATTTGCTGAGATTTGCGGCGGGTATGCCGATTAACTTGGAGGCTACACTTTCAATTTTTGTTTCAAAGTTCAATACATTCACAATTTTTTACTATCACTTTCATACATTTGGGAATTGAAAAATAGGTGGACTTCAATTTTTCATTCAACGCTTCATTAAATTTTCCTTTCAGTTTAATTGCTGTTTTAAAATAATTTTTGTGTTTGTAAAAAATTTTAAACAGAAGTAAATTACTTTGTTTAAATAAAATATGTAGGCGAATTTTAATTTTTAATTGTTTCCTCGACGACGGCATTTTGAACATAAAATTGCAAATCAAATTGCTTGCAGCCTACGTCAGAACTTCAATTTTAGCAAATTTTGACAAACCATATGTGTGAAAAACTTGGAAGCAATTTATTGAACGTGTAGCCGGCAAGGTTAATGCATTAAAAAACGTTTGACTATAAACAGTGCTGCCAAGTTATGCATTTTTGAACGTTATATATTCGATTTATATATAAATGATTTTACGAACTTACCTATATTTTTTTTACAAATTCATGGCTTTAATCGTCGCTTTCCATAACGAGCTGATTCTATAAATTTTTTTCAGCTTGAGATTATGGCATTCGCTATCGAATAATGTAACAATATGGTGTGATATTTAATGCCATATCAAATTTAAAAAAAAAGTGGTCGAATCAGCTCGTTATTGAAAGCAACGATTATACCCCAGTTTTGTTGATACCAATGTAAAGTGGAAATATAAGAATTAATAACGGAATATGATGTCGGGCAAATTTCCACCTCTAGCTCGTCTTTTCACAAAATTTTTAACCACAGTTTGCCAAAAAGCTGCGCTTATCTCGTCAATGCTGCGCCGAATTTCATCTTGGAGACCGTTAAGGCTTCATAAGTCAAGTCTTTACTATCTTTTGCTGTTCTGTGCTGTGCCGTTCTGCTTCTAAAATTTGAGTACTTACTTTTTCTGTCGTAACTTATCAGCTGTTTCTGACCAGAAAGGCTGCTACTCTGTTCAAAGTTGTGAAAAATTTTCAGCACCATTGATTATATCGCGTGAAAAATTTGACATGTACTAATTGTAGCCCAACTCGCAGTTTTTAGGGTTCCGTACACCGAAGGTGAAAAAAGGAACCCTATTGTTTTCGCTACGCTGTCCGTCTGTCCGTCACACGCGATTTTCTCAGGAACCGTAAGAGCTACGGACTTGAAATTTGGACAGAGTATGTAGAACCTTGGCCACTAAACAACAAATACATGATAATTAAAAATTAAAGGGTTCTCAAAAACGAGCGAAGAAAAATGTTAAAATCCCATGTAATATACATACAACACTTGAAATTTTTAAAATTAGTGTATTTTTTTATAACATTAAAATATTAACAAATTTAAATTAAAGGGTGGTCTATCAGTGAATGCAATTTTGACTATGTAATTTTGACAACTTGCTATATCTTGGAGACCGTAAGAGGTAAACTCTTGAAATTTTCAAAAACGATAAAACGAAAATTAAAAAATCGACAAAACCTGAAAAAAATCGCCAAATCGAAAAAATTCGATAAAATTAAAAAAAATTCTAGCACTAAAATAAATCGCCAAATTCGAAAATTCGCCTAAATGAAAAAAATCGCCAAAATGAAAAAAAACGCCAAAACCGAAAAAATCGCCAAAACGCGAAAAATTCGCCAAAACCAAAATAATTTTTTATGTGAAAAAAATCGCATAAAATTAAAAAAAAAAGAATCACCAAAATTAAAAAAAATCGCCAAAACGAAAAAAATCGCCAAAATTAAAAAAACGCCAAAAACAAAAAATCCTCAAAACAAGAAAAAAAAAGTGCCAAAACTAAAAAAATCGCCAAAACCAAAAAAAAAACACCTATATAAAAAAAGGCCAAAATTAAAAAATCCCCAAAATAAGAAAATCGCCACAATAAAAAAAACTCCAAAATAATAAAAATCGCCAAAATGAGAAAAAAAGTGCCAAAACTCAGAAAGCGCCAATAAATTAAAAAAAACCAAACACTAGAACGAACGCTTAAAACCGAAAAAACCCAAAATCGAAAAAAATGCCAAAACTATAGTTTATATTGGCTAAAATTCGTATTGAATTACATATCTCGTGTCCGTACGGAAGGAACCCTTCGTGCGCGGGTCAAAGTCGCACTTCACTGAATTTATTTTATAAATTTCTCGCTTTTATTGCTTGAAAGTATGCCAGACCAATTTTCCATTGAAAGACATGATTTTACGTGTTTTTCCCAACAAGGACAGAGTACTACTTTTGCGAATTTTTTTTATATGTAGTTTGACAGCATTTCGCACGAAATTGTGAACAGAGTACCAGGCTGAAGGGTCACAGTTTCCCATTAAAGTGATGAGTTTTGCATTGTTCCGTTCATTGTTAAGTTTCAATATAATTTTAAATTTTTCTTTTAAAAATTTATTTTTTTTTAAATTTTAAAAGCACAATCACAATTTATTTCAAAATATTTTTATTTAATTTATGCTGTCACTTACAATTACTTAAAATTTTTTTGATTTTTTACAGGTTGAACCGAAACAACAGAACGAAACAGATTAGATTTCTATAAACAAAAAAGACTCAGAGTCAGCTGATTCGTAACAGAGCAGAAAGTCAAAACTAATTCTGCCTTTAGTTGTTTCTGCTTTGTTCACTCAAACCCGCTCTTTCAAATTAAAATTCACAAATTCAATTCAAATTCTTTGTTCCATGATTAAAATTTTCGAACTTTTTACTAAATAAATGTCAACGGATGACAGCTCCATTCTTGACATTTCATCATTTGACAGCCAATAAAAAAAAAGAATCGAAGTAACTTGCTTCACGAGAAATTGAAACGTGGTAAACATATTTAATAATAATAATTGGTATAAATTTAGTTACTTAATCACCCTTATTCCAGTTGTCGACATCGCCATCGCCGTCACTTTTATACAATACCATAAAATTGTTTCTTCTTTACTCGTTCTCGAGAACAATTTTGTAATACTAACAATCTATTTGCGTTCTCTAAGGTCTAGAAAATAGCATAAACCTGCCAACAGGAAGGAGTCAGTGGTTTTCGACAAGGGATACACAAGCCTCAACTTTTTTTTGGTATTGTGTTAAAATGACGTCGATGTTGACAACTTTTTTTTTAAATATGTTTGAGCAGAACGATATAAATATTCGTAATTAAATTGCTTTTACAATTTCAAGTGTAATTTCTAACAATATATTAAAAAAAAATAAATAATAAAAATAACATTTGTAAATGCATATGTATATGTACATAGATATGTACATGCATGCATGCATATGTATGTATGTATGTAATTTCCTATTAAATCTTGTTTTTTCTTCTAATAAATTTTCTGTGCAATTATTTTCGACGTTGTACACTATTGATTCGATCATATAGCATTTATGTATGTATGTACACACATATCGTTACTTAATAAAGAAAGTGCCTATTTATTTATTTATTTTATTTATTTATTTACAAGAAAATATGTAATACAAAGCCTTTAAGGCCAATTAATTAATATTACATAACAGTTAAAAATACCTTAGGTACTAAATAATAATTGATTATTTTTTTAATCGAAATTTTTGCATTTTTCGTTACGATAGATGTTCTTCTAACAAAATATAAAAAAAAACTCGATTTTCAAAAAAAAATGTGAGTTAAGCACTTTCTATATTAAGCTGTACATACTACATACATACATACATATAATATAGCGTATGATTTGTAAGTGATTATTATAAATAAAATCACCTTCAACTGTCGCTTGCAATACAACGACCTAAAAATCTATTATAAAAAATTAAAAAAAAAATTAAATAAAAAGTTGCAAAAAGTAAAAAAGCTTTAACGTCAGCGTCTACGGAAAACAACAAAAACAAAATATTCACTCTCACATAAATATTTCGTAAATATGTAAATAATAAAAGCAACTATTAATATTTTTGTTGTTGTTGTTGTTGTTGTTGTTGTGTGATAGTTTTCACTTGAATTTATTTGTGTTGCTTGGCAGCCGTCAATTTATGAAAACCAAAAAAAAAGCGATGACAGAAACAACTCAGTAGGTAAAAATATGTCCAAGTATGTACTTTATTGTACACTGAAAATAATTAATGCTACATTTTAGGAAAAAAAAATTTCGTGCTTAAAGCTTTTATAAATTACATTAAACTTTCGTACCTTTAAAACGTAATAAATTTTCGGGCTTAATTTTTTAATTTTGCGAAAATAACACAAATATTTATTAACATATTTCTATACTAAACATATCGCACCTTTTCAACAAGAGGGTATTAACTCAAAATTTTTAAAATTTCACTTTTTGCCAGAAATCAACTAACATCATCAATATATATCTACTGTTAAAATTTCAGCGTATTCCCATTAATCTTTTGTTGATAAAATTTGTGTTACTTTATAATTTTGATTCAAAATGTTATGGTTTTTATGATAAAGTTGTTCAATTTTCGTTTGAGTTGTGACTCTTTTCAAAGCACAAATATTCTTCCCCAATAATAGCAATGTTTTAGAATAAAAACAATGAAAATATATTATCAAATGGAATTTGCTTACTGCGATGCAATCGAATTTTCAAATTCTGTTAAAATATAACTGCTAACAGTTTTTCGTCTCTACTGAAAATTTTGAAAATTTTGGGTTGGTACCCTCTTGTTGATTGAGTGCGATAAGTAAGTAGATTTTAAATGCAAAATAAATTCAGTTCCGTACGGACACGAGATATGTAATTCAATACGAGCTTTAGCCAATATAAACCACGTTTTGCCATTTGTTTTCGTTTTTGGGTTTTTTTCGGTTTTAAGCGTTTTTTTAGTTTTGGGGTTTTTTGAATTTATTGGCGCTTTCTTAGTTTTGGCACTTTTTGTCTCGTTTTTGAAAAATTTTTTTGGTTTTTGAAGTTTTTTTAATATTGGCGACTTTTATTATTTTGGCGTTTTTTTTATTTTGGCTATTTTTTTAATTTTGGCGTTTTTTGTCATATCAGTGATTTTTTTTGTTTTGGCGATTTTTTTAGTTTTGGCACTTTTTTTCTCGTCCTTAGGATTTTTTACGCTTATTTTGGCGTTTTTTTATTTTGGCGATTTTTTATTTAGGAGTTTTTTTAATTTTGGCATTTTTTTCATATAGATAATTTTTTTTGTTTTGGCGATTTTTTAAGTTCTGGCATTTTTTTTCTGGTTTTTAGAATTTTTTTCGGTTTTTGGCGTATTTTTTTAATTTTAGCGATTTTTTTAATTTTGGCGATTTTTTTCATTTTGGCGATTTTTTTTTACATAAACAATTATTTTGGTTTTTGCGAATTTTTCGCGTTTTGGCGATTTTTTTCGGTTTTTTGCTTTTTTTCATTTTGGCAATTTTTTATTGGGCGATTTTTTCGAATTTGGCGATTTATTTTAGTGCTATATTTTTTTTATTTTGTCGATTTGGCGATTTTTCTTAAATTTTTGGCAATTTTTTCAAGAGTTTATTTATCTCTTACGGTTTCCAAGATATAGCAAGTTGTCAAAACTGCATTAACTGATGGACCAGCCTTTAATTTAAATTTTATAATATTTTAATGTTAATTGTTGTAGTCTATATAAAAATACACTAATTTTACAAATTTCAAGTGTCAATATACATATGTAAATACAATTGTATGTATATTACATGGGATTTTAAAATTTTTCGTCGCTCGTTTTGGAACACCCTTTAATTTTTAATTCTCCTGTATTTGTTGTTGTAGCGGCCAATGTTCTACATGCTCTGTCCAAATTTCAGGTCCGTAGCTCTTACGGTTCCTTGGAAAATACCGTATGACGGACAGCGTAGCGAAAACAATAGGGTTCCTTTTTTCACCTTTGGTGTACGGAACCCTAAAAAAATATATATACACGTGCATATCCCTACAAATTGTTAACTTAATATTTCCATATTTTTTTTTTTTTTAAATCGAGAATTTCTTCTATCAAAATATACAAAGAAGTATTGAGTTAGGGCCTTTCTAAGCTAAGGTAACAATATGTACATATGTATGTATGTGGTATATACCCTTTAGGAGATGGAACTAGTGTCCAACTGGTACTTTACTAGTACAGAAACCACCACCACTAGTTTTACCAAATGTAAACTTCCTTATAACATCTTAATGCTCAAATTAGCATTGAGTGTGTTTGGAAAATTACTAGTGCCATTGGTACTAGTTTAGGACTAGTTTATTACCAGTTCTTTTTTAAAGAAAAATTTATAAAATTTCTGGTTTTATTCCTTTGTTACCCATTGACTGACAACTGCTAGTTAAAATTCGCAATTAGTTATCAAAATTTAAAAATATAAAAGGTGAAACTAAAACTTTAGTAATTGTATAATAACAATTTTCGTACAGTGCAAGGGCTCTGTAAGACAATCAAAATTTATTTTGCAATGTAGTGTCTTGGAACTACTTCAGAACTAGTATATGTATATGTGTGTGCATGTATTTTTTCCATATTGATGTATTTTGGCGTTTTTAAAGTTTTTACACAAAACTTTTATATATTTTACAAAAGTACTTCATTAATATGAATTTTTTAATAAAATGTTTGGAAAGGTTTGCTGCATTTATTTTGCAAGAATTTTTTCAGTGTATATGTTATGTACATGCATATGTATGATTGTACATACGTGCATATGTATGTCACACTTATAAAAACAAAAATAGCTACAAATTATTAAAAAAAAGTGGTAAAAGGAAGCCTGAAGCCGCCGAGGAAAGAATAATGAAATAAGGACTTCTATAAATATTCAAGTTACGTCAGTTATAAATAAATACATATATGTATGTATGTACATATGTACATTAGATTGGCCGTTAATTGTATGGAAACTTTTTTTATGTCCCAAATCGGTTGTTTTATGTAAAATAAATACAAAAAAATTTCATACCGATAAGTTGTGTTTAAGGGGTGCGTCCGGCATATATTTAATGTAATTTTTTTTTTTTTGGTTTAGTTTTATTTTGACTATATATATATTAAAGACCTGCACAAGACTTCTTATAAGAACTTTTAAGACATGAGGGCAATTTCAAATGCTTTACAACAGGAAAATTTTCTGAAACAAACGCTAACCAACGTTGTCGGCAATACATTTGTTTAACTTATTGTAGATATAAGAGTAAAGAAGAAAATATGCAGTTCGTGACTGAACAATTTGTGGTGCTTGAGCTTTTTTCTCTCATTGACGCGTATACTAACGTCATGCATGTACATCAGACAAGGGCGTTTCTTTGCACAATTGTGGCGAGAGCATTCACACGTATTCTTACCCTCTTTAATTCAGTCGTCAATAAGAATGCGACGATGCACATCAGTCGGATGCTTACATATTTTTTTAAGAATACTTGTCCAGCAAACATACTTGTATCATATCAAATTGATAATATGCGAAAAATATTTTATTCTAAGTAACGCATTTGGTAACATACAATGCCTTTTATGTTATCAAGATTTAAAGAAAAAAAGGGAATATGTCATAAACAGACAATATGATGCTTTTCATACCGATATTCATACGTTAAATGGTAAGGAAAGAGACAAATTTTAAATAAAATTAAAAACATATATTTTAGAAAAATTAATAGATTTTTGCTTGAAAATTTTTTTTACAATTGACTGTTTGCTGATAAAATCTTTTATTTTCAATTAATATTTTAACTGTGTGGCTTTGTGTTTGGTGGGTAGTTCTCAACCTCAACACATTGACAGTTAACCAATACATTCACAGCGCCCAAAAGTGATGTACATACATACATACATACTTACATAATTTGTGTATGCTCTCTTATTTTTCTGCGCACATACAAACGCACACATGCATTTACATGAGTTGAGTACGCTTGCGTTAAAAAACCTCCCTTAAAGACAAACATAATAGCTTACCATCTAAATCTTACACACACACCCAAACGTACAATATGCAAAATAACAAGCATAAATGTATAAACAGTACTTCTTTTCATTGTTTGAATGCGGATGAAATAGCCAAAAGGAGAACCCTATTAAGAGAGGTCGATATCGACAATCTTAGTGGACTCCCACTCTCATCCTGATGGAGACGCTTTGATGGTACCTTTCTTGAAGTAGCTCAAATTAGATGGCGAAATGAGCTTACTTGTGCAATAGCGAGAACCCCATGGCCTCGCCTGGACTCTCGTAGAACGAAAAATCTCATGAACTTCAATAGGAAGCATTTGAGAGATATAGTGGCCACTTTGACTGGTCACTGTACCTTCGGAACCCATGCTAAACGTATGGGTCTCCCGCATAATGACTACTGCCACAGTTGCAATGACGAGGAAGAGGAAGAAAGTATCCAGCATCTCCTATGTGTTTGTCCCGCCATGGAGGATCTCCGTCTGCACCTCTGGCAGATTATCATTTTGGAACTTATCCGAGTTATCGGAAAATGAGCTCAAAAATATTAGCCTCTTTATTAGGAATAGTGCTTGGTATAATCACTGACCCGCCGCCCCCTAGCCAAATTTTTTGACCCACTCTCTACTCAACTCGCACCCCTCCTGAACAATCTTCTATCTCTTCTCTAATTCTACCCTTCTCATTCTTCCCTTGCCCTCTCTCTCTCTTCTCTCTACTTACAGGCAGCAGAAAGGGATCATCATACTGGACCCAAGTGAGCTGGACCCTAACTTTCTTTCCTTACCAGCAGCCTGCTAACCTAACCTAACCGTCATTGTTTGTTATAAACAAGACGTCTTGGCGACATCGCTTGTTAACAGTCTTATACACGTACACCAATGCATCCATCGTGCTTCGTTTATGCTGCGACAGCATTTATTATTGGCTTAGTATAATGCATGCGACGAGAGTCCATTTAAAAAACATGACGTATTTACATTTCAAGACTGCTTACGCAGGCCACTAATGTATATGTATGAAATAATTTAATATGTATAACATGTATAAGCTCTTATTGTACGTGCTTAAAATAAAAATTTTTCATATAAATATAATTTTGTTAGAGGATGGTGTTGGCTGAAGTAGTTAGCACGTTGACTACAAAACCGAAGGTACTGGGTTCAATTCCGGTCTCCGACAGTCATTAAAAATAACAACACCACGCATTTTTCTGAAGTGCATTAGTGTCCTTTGTATCATTTGTTGTGGAAAAAGTTCTAGTGATGCAGGCATAAGGCGCTGGTCACTAAAAACTAAACGGACTTCATCAGATACTAATCCTAATGTAATATCAGAGCGCACTCCTTCATTGTGTAGCAGAATCATCGGCGAAGTAAAATAACTAATAAAAGGCTACTAAACAAAGCTTCAAAAATTAAATCGCCTCATTTGACACCAGAAGGCGCTGCAGCACTGCATTATCAAAATAGCCGTGCAAAGAGCAGAGTTGTAAAAGAATGATGCTTTCCCCTATCTCTTCCTTTAAAAACCTGTCTTCTCTATCACTATTCCTTCCCTATCACTGTCTTCACACTTTTGACTATTGGACATTGATCCAGAGGCGTCCAGGAGTCTCCTCCAATATTCTTTTTTACCACATCTCCTACGGTTTTTGAAAAAAATTACTAAAAACCAATTTATGACTGTGGGTGAAGATATGGATTTTTTGTGTTTTTGGTATTATGAAATGTTATATCTATATAAAGGAGACATAGAGAAGTCTCTTGGTTTAAATTTTCTGGTTTATTTTGCTTGAAAAATTGGGTATTAAGTCCATTTTGTGGGAAAAAACTAATTAATATTAGTTAACAGAGCTCTGTTTTTGTGTTAACAGAGCTCTGTTAAAAAAGACGGTTTGTGTCCAGGGTTATACATTTTAAAATTTATCTTCACGCACATAATTTTACGGGATATTCACAATAACATTTTTCCCTTCGATAGGAATGATAATTTAACGGGAACAAAAATTCCTCTTTTATTTACCAGAGGAGTGAATATAAATAAATTCCCAATGAAGCAGAAATAAAAAATACTGGTATTTTATATTAATTAGGGAAAACTCAAATATATAAAAACTTTTTTATTTCAACTAAAGGCCAAATTTTGTAAATATGTATAAACGCGTTTTTTTCGTTTTGAAATTTGTATGAAAAGAATTTTCGTTTTTTTCATACAAATTTTAAACGTTTAGAAACGAAATTTTTTACAAAATCTGCCTATTAATTTTGTCGCAATTTTGTTCATGTACATACATACATACATAAACTATTTTCAATATTTTGTTTTTCTTGTTTTGTTTATTTATTATTTAACAAGAAAGTTCACAATGCAATTTAAAATAAATTTTATTATAGTTTTATTTAATTAAAATTTTTGTTTTATTTTTTTTTTGCCTGTGGCAGTTCTACACATACATGACTATAAATATAAAAAAAATTCTCTACATACATACATGAATGTATGTTTTTTATTTTTAAATGATGAACTGCAATTTTTTTTACTCTATGCTTTTGTTATGCGCAAATTGCTCAAAATTGATAATAATAAAAAGCAATATAATATGTACAATGAAAATGAAATTAAATTAAACGGAATCACGCGTCTTTGCTTGTTTTTTTGATGGTTGTTCGGATGTGTTTTGCTAAAGTCTATTGACATCATTTTTTTCTCTATTAGCGAAAGACCGAAACTAAATAAAATAGAATTGCTTGTTTTTTCTCTGCCTGCCATAAATTTTATTTATTATCTTCTTCCTCCTCTTACTGATCTGTTTGTTACTTTGTTTGTTTGTTGCTGATGAAAATCAATTTTCAATTATTTTTCCACATTTTCAATAAAAAAAAAATAATAATAATAATAAAAATAAAAGAAAGAAATTGTTAATAAATGAATGCAATTGCTTACGGCATGCAGGGATACTTGTTTTTTTTTTTTGAATGCATGCATGCATGAATGCATAAATGTTTACATGTTCATATGTACATAAGTGCGTACATATGTAAACAATGTATGTACATAAACAATTAAATTGTCAATACACCAGCTGATATGTGTAGATAATAAATACAGTCCCGTAAATAAATATTGGCACATCAATACTTTTCAAATTTATCACTATTTAATTCCAGTACCAGATTCTACACTGATTTAATGAATAGCATTATTTTTTATTATTATTGCAATTTACTGAACAGATCTTCTATAACATATGTATGTAGCAAGAAAAAGTCATGATTTGGTGGCACTAAAGTATTGGCAAAAATCTCGTTTATGGTCCAACTTTGTGAGATATGGCAACGATTCCAAAACAAAGATTTTTGTTTTTTATACAAGTACTACATACATGTAACTCATACTACGTCCGTTATCTCTGCCAACGCGACATTTTTCTTAAGAAACAACTAGAAAAAATATTTTCGAATACAAAAAAAAACAAAACAGAAAGAAACTACCGAATCTCAGCGCAAAATAATACTGCACCTGCATCTAATTATGACAAATCGTACGCTGATGTAGGCGAAATGTGGGAAAGAAGTCGTTTCACAATTCGAAGTATATATTATTTTATTTTTTTTATTTATTTATAACAATAACCAACCGAGCCCATAGGGCCATATATAGTTGGTGGACTACAAGAATAGCATAAGAATAATTATACATTTAGGCAACAAATAAACTAGACACAAAAATTGCAAAAAATAAAAAAAAATAATAATAATAGGTATGTAGTTATAAAATTATTAAATGAGACTACTACTTATAAATTGGAAGATAAATTGCGCATGAAATTAACTATATGTATTCAGAATCTAGGTCAGTTTAATTGTGAAAAATGTTCAACAAGCTTACCTTTGAATGAATTACGAGTAAGATGGAATGCTCTTAAGGATCGTGGCAATGAGTTCCAACATTTGGCGACTCGTACAGTAAATGATCTTTCATAAATAAGACGATTTCTAGTGGGAAATAGAAGCTGTGGGCTTCTACCACTTTGCAAAAACGTAAAAAATCTACGGACATAATCTGGGCAATCTGTGAGCATAACATTATAGAAGAAAAGTAGTGATCTAATCTGTATGAAGTTTTTAAAACTGCAACCCAGAAAATCATTAACATACATTGAAACATGATCATTAATTCTTAGTTGGTATATAAAGCGTATTATTCTGTTAAAGAGTAGGGCACACCTATTTAAATTTTCAGCGCTACAGCCAGAATATACCTCAATACAATACAATAAATTAGACATCAATAAGGAGTGAGCTATGCTCTTTCTAATATGTAATGGCAGGTATAAATTCATTGCATATAGTCTTCTTAAGGTGAAGTTTATTTTAGAAAATAGTTCATTAATGTGGTGTCCGAAGCTAAGAGTGTTGTCTAATAAAATACCAAGACATTTCATTCGATCGACAAAATCAATAGGTCGGCCATCGATCACGATAGACAGATTAAACGTAGCACTAGACGGTTTAAAAATCATCGCTTTGGTCTTAGAAGAATTTATACTAAGTTTGCTGGTACTCATCCAACGTGAAACATTGGACATTAAAGTGTTAATATCATATTCGAAAACATCTATAAGCTGCGTATGACCCTTAAATAATAGTTGTATATCGTCGATTTGTAGGATTTGGTCTTTTATAACATGTTCAAAGATCTTTGACAAAACTGGAACAAGTGATATTGGTCTAAACTCACTTTCTGAATTTTTTTTTCTAATAGGTAAAACTTTTGCAATTTTCCAATCCATGGGGAATTGGGAACTAGTGATAATATTGTTAAACAAAATTAAGAGTTGTTGATTTATGAGTGGAAAAATTAGCTTAACAAATTTGAGAGGCAGGCCATCATGGCCTGCGGCATTGGACTTAATTTTAGACAGTGCATTACATAAGTCTTCGAGTACAATGATTCAAAACGAGAAACGATTGCTAGGAAAGCTAATGTCAAAAGGATTAAAAGAATCAACAGTTCTACAGCTCGAAAATTCTGCATTCAGTGCATCGGGAGAGAGATTTTCTTCAGGTATTATGTCATGCAGACCATTCTGCCGAAGTACTCTCCACATACCTTTCTTATCAAGATTCTGAAAAATGTTACTGTGTGCTTTACGCTTCACATTGCGGATAACAGATTTAGATTTGTTACGAGCTCTGCAGTAGCATCTCCAGTTTACAGGTGAAGGGTTTCGTAAATACTCCATAAAAGCAAGATCCCGAAGCGAGAGGTGATATTTAATTAGCGGGGAGTTAAACCAATTATCACTAGACGGTGATATCATGACCTTTCTAGTTGGTACTAGAGAGTGCATATTATATTATTAATCGCTTAAGTGCAAATAAGCAGACCTTATGCTTTAACAGAGCTCCAAAAGATGAGTCATGAATCTATTTTTGAAAAGCACGAATTTGGACCACATACTTCCCGGTTTTCATCTTGTTATTTTGTGCGGGATATACGGGCTAACAATAGTGTTCACCTAAGTTGTGCTCTAGCAACGTGCATTCTCAGAATTTCTGAAAGTTCGAGTTTTCAGTAAAATTTCGAAAAACTTTAAATTACCCACTATATTAACATTTTCTAAGTACATATACATACATACACACATACATATGTACATATAAATGTACACTATGCATAAATACATACATATGTATGTATATATACTATTTTAAGAGCTACAATGACTCTGTTTGTTTTTGCATTTAGAAATGTTATGTGTATATATGTATGTATGCATATCTCTTAAAAAAAATAAATTTTTCTTTTCAGTTTTTTAATTCAGCACGGAGATAAGTGATTTTAAACTTATCATTGTTTATTATCAAGAGTAATAAAATAATTTTGTTGTTTACAATTTAGCGTGATAGCCACAACAAAACAAAAATTCAATTGGTTTTCTATGGTAATGCCTACGACGTTATGTCGAGTCACCTATAATCAAATGAAGTGTTGCCCATAAGTTTGGTTATGATTATGGCACGTCAGATTGAAACTTTAATTTATTATCTTTGTACACAAATACATATGTACATTCATCTAGATATTTGCTTGTTATTTTTTGTTAATCTGTCGTATTTTACTCGTAACCTAAATATAATTTTTTAATCTTAGTTACTAAGAAAACTATTAAATCGCGGTCAGAAGGGACTTTCTGTCCATAGACTGTAAAAAGCTAAATGATTCAGGCTTATTATGAACAGCAAACATCAACTGGTTGAAAAGTGGAAAAAAATTTCAACTATGGTTGAAATAGTTATTACGAAAATTAGTTGATAAAGTTGTGAATGATTAAGTATATGTAGGTATTCGCAATTGTGAATATGCATTTGAAGGAAAATTAAAAACATTTGACAAATTACAAAAATTAAAATTAGTAGAAAAATTTTATTTTCAAAATGAGTTCAATGGAACTATTTTTTGCTTTGGCATTTCTCACAGGTGGACCTAAACTATTTAAATCCGTCGTACCTACCCAGGCAGAAACTGTGACTTTGCCCAAAAAATATGTATCTTCACAACACTGTAAATACAAAATTACGACTCATCCAAAATGTTTGTACCACCACAGTACTGTAAACACAAAATTATGTCATAACGTTTACAAATGCCGCGCCCTTAGTAATGATATACCACTACAACACTGTATTTACAAAAATTTTACTTTAGTTCCCCAAATACCCCGTTTACAATAATTCTACACCGCTACAACACCGTAAATACAAAAAGTTTACTTTAGCTCCCCAAATACCCCGTTTACAATAATTCTATACCGCTACAATACAGTAAATACAAAAATTTAACTTAAGTTGGGAAATTTACATTGTGACAACCTTCTAAATTTGTATTTAGAGTATTGTGACAACATTGAAAACAAAAGTCGGAGGACGGTCATTTGGCGTTATCATTTTAATGTTATGAGTACATAAAAATTTTGGTAAACGAATGTTGTACTGATGTTAGCTGTACCCACAGAAAATCGTAGCAACGTCGTAATGATTGTCTTTTTCTGCCTGGGTATATTCCTTCCATTTTTTTCTGCAACCACTTTTGAGCAGAGTCCCTTTGCGATATTGGGGTTTGCTTCCATCAAGCTTACAAGCCTTGCAATTTGCTTGTTATTGCTCATAATACGCGCCCTGTGCATAAAATATATTATTTTTTGTATTTTTAACGATATTTATTTATATATTTCTATTTATTTAAGAAATTTATTATTCGACATATTGTCATTATATTTTAATTTGAAATTTATTTGCTGGTGGTTTAGCTTGGTCTATATGCGTATTTCATTTGTGACTGTTGAAAATTTGTGGTTGAAGTCTACTGATGATTTGGTTCAAGCGCCAATGAAATACGTATATAGACCAAGCTAAACCACCAGCAAATAAATTTCAAATTATTTCTATTTATTTAATACTTACATTTAGATTGAATATTTTTCTCCTACTATTTTGTAGTTTAAAAAAGAGAATAAATTTCCGTTGATAGCTATTCACAATAGTGATTTTGTAGTAAAGTCCTGCACAAGACCATTTATTTATTTATTTATTATTTATTTAAAAATTTTACAAACATAATAAATTATGCAAATAAAAAAAAGGAGTTCAGGTGCTAACAACAAAGGTTTTCGACCTAGATATTTCTGTGTTTTTAGATATGTTTGTATAGATTACAATGCTTCATAAGTAAAATTGTAGCTTTAATGTTGGAATAGTTGACTGTTTTAAGCATTTCAGGTAAACTGATTTTTTCGAAAAGTTGGTATTGGGCTTAACCAATGGACAGTTAAAAACGATGTGGTCGATGTGTATGGGGCTATTGGTGTTACATAAATGACAAGTATTGGGAGATGAACGGGTAAAGATATGTTGGTGTGTAATTAACGTATGGCCCATTTTCAGCCGACTGTAGACTTGGATGTCGCGTCGGGAGGCTTCTTTACGGTAGCTAGGAGCAGTTTTATCTGGGTTGAAATGTTTGTAGTGGTGATGGTAGTTAGACCAGAGTTCTGTTTCTTCTTTTTTGATATGTTTGAATATGAGACGTTTTATATCGTATTTGTTTGCAGAAGGATATGTTATAATAAGTGCGAATGTAGCATATTTGGCGGCTTGATCTGCAAGGCAGTTCCCAACGATGCCCGTATGTCCCGGAATCCACATTATCTTAAACTTTGTGTGGTATCTGATTAGAAGATCTCTTATCTTGCTAATAAGAATGATTTTGTTGGACAAGTTTTGGATAGCTGTAATGGCGGATTTGGAGTCTAAACAGATTATATATTTACCAGCAGAGTTTTTGTATTTATTCAAAGCATAGAATATTGCTGTGGCTTCAGCTGTGAAAGTTGATGAGTTGTTATCAAGTATAGCAAGGAATACCGTTTTTAATGAATTATCTATGACTGAAAAAGCGGTGGAAAATAATGTTTTTGACCCATCAGTGTATAGGAATTTCCAATTTCTTTTTTTGTAGGATGAGGATAATTCATTAAAAAGTGAACTGTATATTGTGTGAGGGCTAGTATCTTTCGGAAGTTGTAATATATTTTTGACGAAGCAGTAATCTTTTAGTTTCCATTGCGGTTGGGAAGCGGTGTATAGTCTTTGCGGCTTTAATTCAATTCCAATATCAGAGGCAAACTTGAGGGCTTTATAAAAAGTGGAGGAGTAGCGCAACAGTGTTGCTTAGCGTATTTTTTTTTAGAATATTTGGCTGCAGTAAAGTATATGAAAAATCTCTTGTGCAGAACACTAGTTTGTAGTTGATGGTTGATAAATAATGGTTCATACATACATCTTCTCAACCGCAAACATTTCGTAATACCGATTTATCAACTTTGTTGTAAAAATTTCTCTTATCAACCACACGTTGCTGTTCGTAATAAGCCTGAATATAAAATATTGGAAATATGTATGTATGTATGTATGTTTGTATGTATATCACTGGAAATAAACTGTGAGACACTGTATACCTACATAAATATGTATATATCACGGGAAGTTTACTTTATAAAGTCTTCATTCAGCTGGGAAAAGAAAGAGATAGTGGTTCCTCCTTCTGTCTTTCACACAGCTGAATTAAGACTTTGTAAAGCAAACTTTTTCTGTGTCTAAAAGGGGTACTATTTCTGAATGAAAATGTTCTTATCAAACCAATATTGTGTACAATTATGTATCTATATATATTTATGTATATATGTATATGTATGTATGTATGTATAGTATATGTTTTGAAAACACTGCTGCGCACAGTATAAAGTACATAACAATAATTTTTCTAATTACTATTTTAAAAACAAAAGGCAAAGAAACTTAAGTGAAAATTTTTAGAAAATCACTCGAGCATGAAGGTTGTTGAAAAGATTTTTTCAACAATAAGAAGAAGAAAAAATTAATTTGCATTAAACAAATGTATTGTATATATATGTATGTATGTAAGTATATTCTAATATGTATAAAAAATTTAAGTTACTTATATTTTGTACTCATGTATTTTATACAAAATCAAGGTTTTTATATGTACATATATTTGATTGTTATTATTACATTTTTATTTGTCTAAAATAATTAAATTTATAAATAAATCTGCCAAAAAAACCCGACTTCAATGCAAAGATCTAATAGAACATTTTCAAAAAAAAAAATGTATGGGACCAAAATGGAAGTAAACTCTTTCTTTCATACAAAAAAAATGTTGAAAAACTGTTGGTTAAGAAAAACGTGAAATACCTATATAAAATTAAATTTTAATAAGCGTGCCTCCGCAAAAATTCGACCTGTGCGACCTTGAAACCTTTTCTAAAAAATCTGAAAAAAATTTCAAAAATACTTGACCCTATAACCTTTCAAATTATACTTGAGCACTTTTTTTTTGAAATATTACAAAATTCTATAAAATTTTATTTAATTTTATTTATTTCGCAGGCATTCCAGAAAGTCATTAAAGCTTCATAAATATGTATGTACATATGTATGTATGTATAATATACATACATACATTGTATATGCTATTAGCAAATAAATTTTTTGCTGCAGTTAACTTAACTTTTATTTGTTTATTTATTTTTGTTTTTAATTTTTTTTATTTTTACGGACAAAGGTAATTGCTGTGTGTACAAAAAAAAGTTTAATATCAATAATTTATTTGACTTGGATTGGTTTTATTTATATTTTATTTTTGCTGAGTTGTTAATTGATGATGAATGCAATCCAGTTGTTTTCTATGTGCAATATCAAATTGAATATGCATACATATGTATGTATTTACACACATCTACAATACACAAATCCATATTTGTATAGTACAAACATATGTAGATAAAATCATAAATGTATGTATGTATTATAGGCCTGCACAAGACCACTTACAAGAACTTTTAACAATTAAAAAAAAAACAATAATAACTCAACATGTCAGAGCTGCATTTTCCACAAAAGTATTAATACTTGTATAATAGTCTGAACGGGGCTTTAACAACACTGTTGACAAGACATTTGTTTCAGTTACTGCAGGTATAGGAGTAAAGAAGAAAATATTTCGTGACGGAAGAATTTGTGATGCTTGCTTCTTCATACGCATGGGCGCGTGTAATGAACATCAATATATCAATCGTGCTTCGCCTATTAAACGCCAGCATTTAAAAAACAATACGTATTTACATTTCAAGACTTTTTACGCAGGCCTCTAGTATGTATGTATGCATCTCTTTTTTTGAATAGCCATTTTAATGCCAAATTCATGGTCAATAACAAGACAAAGTAACCTGAATTTGATTAAAAAAAATAATTACTTACTTACATAAAAATAAGTTGATCTTGTACACAAAAAAAAATTAATATTAATATTATTCATGTGTGTGTGTGTTTCATGTTAATTCAACATGATTTACAATAACCTTCAAGGAACAGTTTTGCTTTTGGGATATACAAAATTATGTTGAATCAAAGCTATTTCATGCTGAAACAAGTTGATCAAGAGTGTTCTTAGCTATGGCCGAAGAAAATCGCTCCAGCTGCTTAGAAGATATCACATCTTTTCTAGATATATTATGTTGAATCTGTGTGTCTTTTAAGCCGTAGTTCTCAAACGGCTAAACCTATTAATCCCAGCAAAAAAAAATAAAAGGATTACTTCCTTACGAACCACTTTTAAATTATGTACTTCAAAAGTATCTTATGCATATATTTAGATGTTAAAGAAGTTATTTTTATCCACATATCAAATGGACTTTCTAAATCACTACTTTGTTTCCAACAAAAATTCATTAATTTATTGGCTCAAGTCAAATACAAGTTTTTTATTACATTTAAGGCTTTTCAAATAAAAAAATTTTTATTCTTAAAAATATTGATATAAAATAGGAAAAAATTTAATTAATTAATAATGTTTTCTTTTCAAACTATATACAAGTAATTTTACTCACTGAATAAAAAGTACTTCTTATCTACTTTTGTGAAGTGAATTATTTTCACTCCCAAATTTCGGATTTTTATAGCACCAAAAAGCAAACCGCTTCCTTCTAATGATACGTCAATGTAAAATTCATTGCTTTTTTACCTAAATTTGAAATGGTTTGGTTCAGTAGATGTGGTACTTTTTCTACTTCTTTTTCCTCACTTTTGTTTTTGCTGAGCTCTAATATCTTCTAGCCAATACTTGAAAAAAATCGGTCCAGCCTTTTTGTCTGAACGTCGGGGCTTCTTACAATTTTTAATTTTTGTTATTTTACATACATACATATGTACATGTATGTATAGGAATTTTTTTCTGCAAAGTATGTAAAAAATGTAGAATATGAATTCCTATGAATTTTTTACTATTTGCATTGATGTCATCTTTTTCTTTCTCCGAAATTTGGTCAGTCCTAATTTACACTATGTAAGTGCTATCGCTAAGCTGATTAGTTTGTAGGAGAGAGAGAGAGAGACGAGTGGAAAAGAAACGTTTATGTTCCCCTCGTCTCTCATTCCTAACAAACTAATCATCTTAGCAATAAGACTTGCATAGTGTAAATTAGGACTCAGTTAGTTAATACGAAAAAATGTCGGCGAACTATATCAAAATGGGTTTCATTCGGCAGGTATTGCATAATTGGCTTTAGGTTTCTCTTATGATTTTTCATTTCGAAAGACCATTAAGAGTATTTAACGGTTCAAAGTTGGTCGCAGTCTGGTTTTTTTTTGGTCTTTTTTTGTATAAATAAAAAGAAAAAATAACAAATAACAGAAGTTCAATATAACTAGAGAATTAAAAAATAACTAGTATGTTTAGAAATTGAAAAAAGTATTTTAGAAAACTTCAAAATAATTTAAATTAATAAAGGAGTCAATAAAAAAATTTTCTACAATATTGTGTTTTTTAAGACTGTTGTTGATTAATTTGATGTGGACATCAGTGGTGTAGTCGAGTGTCTTTTTCCAGAGGTTGGTTAATTTTTGAAATTTGGCATTCTTCCAGTATATGCGGTATGGTGAGCAGTTCGATCCGTTTCTCGTAATTTTGCTTGGAATTGTAAAGTGCTTTGCCCACTCTCAATCGAGCAAGCAAATTCCTCGACTTCGGCCATTTCGAATATAATTTCACTTTTTGAAAAGAAAAACATATCAATTCCATATAAACCAAGTGAACCTTTTCATCCCAAGGCTTTTGTAAAAATAAATGACAGTTTAAGTTTCTTCAACAAAAATTCCGCTAATCCATTATGTTTTAAAAAGATGTTTCTGGAAAAAATATCCGAATTCGCCCCTGAAGTAATTTATTACACAGACGGATCACTCCGAGATTATTTGACCTCATACTCTATTGCTAAGCAAATTACTTACACTCAATTTGAAACTGTTAACGAGACCCGATTACCAGACCACACTGGTATTTTTACTGCAGAGATTTCTGCAATTAAGACTGCAATAAATTATTCCATTGCAAACGGGAAGAAGAATCTGATCTGCACCTAGGCTATCGGTGCTATAAGGGCGTTGATGAAAGATTTGAATGGAGCATATGACCATATGCTGCACCTGGATAGTAGTAAAATCGAAATTAAGGTAATCTGGATTCCAGCACACCTAGGCATTCTAGGCAACGAATATACTGATAGCGTAGCAAAAACTGCACTCGATCTACCGTAAATCACAGAAGTCCCATGTTTTCCAAGAACATTAAAGAAACCATCCTTTAATAACAGTGAGATAAAAAGGCCTAAATACAATTTGAATCTTTCTAGAAAACATTGCATTATAAAATATTTACTTTTTTTTCCATAAACATGTGTATGTATAATGTATGTATATGTACATATGTATATAAAATAGTATGTGAACTATTGTATATTATGTATTCTGATGTAATAGGAAACATTTTGAATGATGAAAAAATAGTTTAATTTAAGTTTTTTATATTACAATTCAGAAATATACATACATACATACATACATATGTATGTACATATATACATCCATAAATACATCCATATGTACATATCTATTTACATTGTACATCCATATGTATACACTATTATTACACCCACTTATGGCAAACGTTTTTCTTTTTTATTTTAAATTTATTTTATGCTCCCCCACGCCCTCCATCACTTGAAAAAATTTAGGTGCAAAGTAGCGGGGCTTGTGAGAAATCTAAATATTAGTGGCTGGCAGCGTGTTGGCGCGATTGTTTAATATGCAGTTTTATTGCTGCTGATTTTTTTCTTTTTTGCTTTGTTTTATTTTTTATTTTCTCAGAAAGAAAAAAAAACACTAGAAGGTAATGAATATTTTGTATAAATGTGTGTTTTATATTTTTAGTTTTTTTGTAATAAAGAGTGATACATATGTATGTATGAATGGATGTATGTTAGTATGTATGAGTCACTGTACTCATTTTGTTTTGACTTTGTGGCAGTCATTCAGTTGGTCTGTTTTTCTTTTAAGTTGTTTTTTTTTAGACACTTCAAACAAATGCATTAAATCTTTGTTTTGTTTCTGTTGTTTCATTCATTTTTCATGCCTGGTTGTGCAAAACGCAAAAGGGGGTCAAAAGTATATTGTATTTTCTCAAGAAGAAGACGACGACGACGAAGAAGAAGAAATACAATGTGGTCACAAAATCGTCTGTGATCGATTGGAAAGAAAAGAGAGGGGGAGAGAGGTAACATCAGATTACAGATATACAAATAAGTATGTGTACACATATTATAAAAAATAAATAAAATTAAATTTGTAAGGAGTGTAAGGTTGGGGAGGTTAAAAAACTGTTGCAACGCTGCAAACTTTAGTTCAAGTTCCAGTGATACGGAAGTGACAATAGCGATTATATTTGTATTTACACATATCGTCATTTGAAATCCAAAAGGTCGGTAAGGGGCAAAAAAATTAAAATTTACTTTTTGATTACTTATGATGTAAATAAAAGCGTTGTTAAATTTTAAGGGCCGATGTTGATTTTGAATAAAACAGAAATTATTTAGGAAATTATTGTCATTTCTTTTTACATATGTAGGTACCTATTATCATAATAATGTATGGTTCAATTATGTATGTATGGAACAAAATATCGGTCTCTATCCGATGGTCCAAATTTTCGATGACGCTGAAGCATAATTGAGGTTCTATGCCGTTAATGTGAAGAATTATATCATCCTTTAAGCCATTGTTTCGTTAGGTACATATGTGGCAAGTGGCACCGTCCCGTTGAAACAACATATCGTCCACATCCATATCTTCCAATTCGTGCCATAAAAAGTTCGTTATCATCTCACGATAGCGAACACCATTCACAGTAACTGTCTGACCAGCCTAATTTTGGAAAAAAACTGCCCGATGATGCCGCCAGCCCATAAACCACACCAAATAGTCACTCTTTGTGGGTGCATTTGTTGTTTGACAATCACTATTGGATTATCATTGGTCAAGAGGCTTTAGTTCTTAAGTCAATTGCACCTTGTAAGCGTGTAAATGCAAGTCTTTATGCATAATGTTCATCAGCGACGAGTGTGAGATTTGCAATTGTTGGGTACGATTGCGAGTTGAGGTGGACGGCTCTTCAGCCAGAGCAGTAATATTTTCTGCAGTACGAGCATGATACACTCCTACAAATTCAAAAAAGTTTGGTTCACGTTAAGCTCTAAACACTTAGACAACAGCAGGCAGCAGACAGCAAAGTGTCAAAAATAAAATACATGTGTTTAAATGAAAACGATTATTTTGACGACATCACAGCAGCACGACTACACAACAGTATTTGCTGCTGCTGCCAACTTAGACTAATTTCTATTTTCGTGAGCAGCAAAGAGCAAATGCAGTGCTGCCACTATAAATACCTATAAATTGGAAGAAATAAGAGCTTAAAATTTTTCGTAATATTTAAAAGAAAATAGCATTACAAAATTAAAATTATGAAATAAAATTATGTGTTTTTACATTTTTACGTGATATTAGTACGTTTTGAGTCAGTAACTTTAATTTTATTTATGTAAAATATATATCTGGCAGTGTTGCTGCTGCCTTCAAAATAATTATGTAGCTGACTACACGGCAGCATTTGAAGCCAACTTCATTTGAAGTCATGAAGTTGTGAAGTATGCTGTCGTCTAAGTGTTTGGAGCTTTAAAGTCATTATAAAAAACTGATAAAAATTAACTTACGCTGTTATTTATAAAAACGGCAAAAAAAATCAGCTTTTTTTACTTATATGATTCATTTTCTTTTTATAAACTCAATTTATATAATTTTATTTTCAAATTTATAATTCGTGAGCAGATACATAAAAGGAAAACAACACATTCCTCATCTTAAAGGATACTCACGCTGAGAAAATATTGTTATTTCTTCAATCAAAATTGCTCAAAAATCTCCTTAGTAGACAGACCCCTCCATATTCTATTACTTACATATTTATTACTAATTTTTTTTTTTTAATAAAGGGAAAACAACACATTCCTCATCTTAAAGGATACTCACGCTGAGAAAATATTGTTATTTCTTCAATCAAAATTGCTCAAAAATCTCCTTAGTAGACAGACCCCTCCATATTCTATTACTTACATATTTATTACTAATTTGAAAAGCTAAATAAATCATAATTTTAAAAGGGAGAAAATTGCAAAAAAAATAAATTTAAAAATATTCATTCAAGGCAATCTCCAGAATAATAATCACTAATAAAAGTTTTATTTATATAGGATATAAAAAACAAAAAACAACAGCTTAAATAAAATAATATTTAATTGCAATTGTAATTTGAAATTTGGAATTTCAAATTTTTTTTGCACAATTGCTTTTATTTATGGTTGCCGCCTCAAATTCCAATATAAAAAAGCTCGTCACAAAAATGGAATTTGTTTTTATTATAATGACAAGCAAACAAACAGTATAAACAAATTTAATTGCTGGCACCAAAATACCGTTGGAAATACATAAAATATAAAATAAATTTTAAATGTATTTTATTTCAATATATTTTATAAATATTTGTTTAAATATATTTTAAATACCTTTTATTTTTTTTTATGAATATAAGCTTATAAATATAGGGAATATAGGAGAAGTTGACGTCTAAACATACGCTCTATTCTCTTTTTAGGCTGCAGGCCGGAGCACAATGATTCCATCATACGTTAAACTTCGCCTTTTTCAACTGACAGCTAAGTTGAAATACATGGTTTCTTATGAGGTCTGGTACATTCAGTACGTGTCCGTCAACGCAAAGTACAAAAATTGTTCAACTTTGAACTTTTTGCGTACGTTGAGTGGTTTGACAGACATTGTATTGTTTTTTTATATGTTTTTTGCTGTGTTTGTATTTTGTGGCAGCAAAAATAAAATGAATCAAAAGAAAAAAAAATAGGCCTTATCGCGCACAAAACTGTACTTCTATACGAAAACGGTACATACATACATATACAGTATTTTTCGTTTATAGCGAACCCGCTTAAAACGAACTTTCGCCTAAAACGAACCATTTTGGAAAGTACGAACTTTTATTTCTGATTTATTATTCTGAAAAAAATAAAACATGACACGAGAAAGTGTAAAAAAACATACTTACTCTTAATGTACACGAAATTTTTTTAAAACACAAATATTGTTTTAGAAATGTATCACAAATGACTTACTTTTTTATTATATTTATTTAGAAACTGCTACAGCTGATTGTGAGCTATTTTATCAGGGGTGCCGTGCAGAGTAGCAAGCCGGGCAAAAAATTTCGGCGGCGGCTGAAAGACAAATATTTTCGGCGGCGGCGGCTGTACGGCTTAACGCCGATTTGCTTAAAGCATTTGAAAAAAAGTTTTAACCCAGTCTGGTTTTAGAAAAATTCGTGAATTATTGAATCACCATGTTGTAACATTATTTATTTTTCAATAGTTTGAATATTGCAGTAATTGATGTCCTAAAAAATAGCTTCGTAAATTATTTGTTAAACCATACAAACATATTCTAGACTATCAGGGCAATTATGAATAAAACTTCGCGAGCAATTTCTCATTTTTCATATTAGAATTTTTTTCTCTATTACTTGCTATTAGTTGGAATTTTTCCCCGGGAAAAATTTCTCGCGGAATTTTATTCATGATTGCCTTCTACATAAATTTTATTTAAGCTTTCCGATTGAATTAAAAATTAATTACTTTATTGGAACACTGCTACGGATCAACAAACAAAAAGTTTTTAACAATTAATTATCAAAAAGTCGCTTAAACAAAAAAGTCTATGTAAACGTGAATGTATTTAAGAAGGGACTCCAAAAGAAAACGTAAGTGTTGTCGCAGCTTCGTTACCGTTCACATAAACATTTTCTTTTTATGTGGAAGCAAAAATAACTATCTTTCTGGGACGCTCGCTATCATATTAAATACGAAATTTGAAAAATTATAAAAAATAAAAGACAAAATAACGGCTAGTACTAAGCCGCCGATAAGCCGAGTGGTTCGGCGGCGGCTTGGCTTGTCGAAAAAAATTGGCTGACTGGCTAGCCGCCAGCCACGCCGGTACGGCTTGCTACTCTGGTGCCGTGTCGTTAATTTGTTAAATGTTAATACGGTAGCTTTACTATTGTGTCTTTAAGTTTACCAGCGATTGTGATGCCATATTTTTCATTACCCTAATGCAAGAACAATGTTGCTGCATAGATAAATGTGTGACTTTATAAATTTTGTTGGATTCATACATTTCGTTTCTCATGAATCGAATTCGGTTATTAACTTATATATTATTTTGTTATTTTATAAGTTAAAGTTAAAAAAAAAATATATAAAATTAACTTTTTCCCCTTCTTTTTTTTCTTTGCAGGTAAGAAAAAGCTGTAATTAGTACAACACCATTGCAACAACTCGCTCTGCTTTTCCAATTCTCTGCATCTTGAGTATGTATGATAAAAATATTTTTTAAATGGGATTTTTTCAGATTAAAAAAATATTTTTTAATGAAAAATTTTATGACCAGGTTAGGGCCTCATTATTTTTTTTGAATCGAGATTTTTTTAATTTTTCGATACATCAGACGTTCTTCTATTGAAATATACAAAAAAATCGATTTAAAAAAAAAAAATAAGAAGTTAGTGATTTTCTATATTAGGGTAACGCTATGTATGTAATACTTTTCTATTTTTTTATTTTAAATAGTAATTAGTATTTGGCATACTTTATATTTAATCATATTAATATAATATAAAAATAAAATAATAATTTATTACAATATTACTTTAGTAATCAATTTAATACAAATTCTGTGAATATTCTTAAACAAATTGAGCACATTTTTTTATTAAATATAAAATCATTCATTTCGTTTTTAATTTCCAAAGGAAGTCTATTATATAGATTAAGGCCCATGTAAAAAAGAGATCTCTGCATTGCACTTGTAGTTGCATTGTCCAATCTAAAATCTTGAGCGTTTCGAAGCTGATAATGTCCCACTAAATGTACTTGTCCCACTAAATTAAGTTGATCGCATAGGTATTTAGGTGCATTTCCCACTTTCAATTTTCGTATGAATTTTAGAGTGTTAAGCTCTATTCTTTGTTGAATATTAAGCCATTTTAATGTATTTAGCATAAGTTGAATTGGTGTGTATCGGTTGCATTTTAATATCGAGCGCATTGCTTTATTTTGAAGTTTTTGAAGTCTTTCTATTTTTGTTTTTGTACAGCAGGTGTATAATATTGTCGAATCGTATTCAAAATGAGGTTTGATAATTACATTATAAATATTTATCGCGGTATTTATAGATAGTTTATTTTTTTTTGCCGATCTTTTTACATACGTATTGAATGTGATCATTAAATTTCAAAATTTTTTCTATCAAAAAAAAATATATACTTTTTACCTTTTCTATTTCTCTATTATTAACTTTAATTACAACGTCGGTGTTTGCATTTATTTCGATTAATTTTGTTTTGCTCTCGTTTAATTTCAATTTATTAATTTTTAACCATTTATTAACTTTTTCTAAGTCGTGCATCATGTTCTCTTGACAATTTTTTCAATTTTCAGCAATAGCATAAACTAGTGAGTGTATCATCTGCGTATAATACAATTTCACATTTATCTAACACATTTGGCAAATCATTAATATATATATTATATATATGATTTGCAAAATGTGTTAGATAAATGTGAAATAGTATTATAATATATATAATACTGTAAGAACTTAAGCGTATATAATCAAATACCTTACCTGATGTATTTAAACATTTTCTTAAACACCAGCTGACCCCGGCCCGCGTTGCTGGCCCTAAGCAAATATTAGTTTTGTATATGGCATTGGTGGTACAATATGAAAATTGGATTTTGCCCACGAAAAAACTAAATATTGTGCCATCTGTCGGATGAATTACAAACTAACCAGAAACACTCCTCACGCCCCATGAGGAGATGTATATAAAGTTTGGTCAAAATCGGTGCAGTAGTTCTTGAGTTACGGTGCAAAATCACAAAAAAAAAATAAATATTGCGCCATCTGCCGGACGAACTTCAAACTACACAGAAACACTACTCACACCCTATAGACCATGCATATAAAATTTGGTCAAAATCGGTGCAGTAGTTCTTGAGTTACGGTGCAAAATCACAAAAAAAAACTAAATATTGCGCCATCTGTCAGACGAACTTCAAACTACACAGAAACACTACTCACGGCCCGTAGAGAATATATATAAAAACACGCGCCGGTCTTTTACAAATATTTTGTGGGATGGAAGGCGAAAATCTGTTGGGGCATTGAAGAGTTCACCCCTAACAAATAGACGTGTTTTTGATTTTTATATATATTAAGATCCCAGTAAAAAAAGAGACTCCAAAAAAGTCACGAAAATGTAGAGTTTACGATGCGGAAGTAGTGCAAATTTCGTTCCGATCTAATGATTTTTACATAGGGTTGTCATTGCAAGAAGTTCTCTTTTTCGATGCCTGGTCACTGAATTGGAAGCGATATTAAGAAAAATTCCCTTTTTTGTGTTCTATGATAATATTTTCATCTAGGAAAAATGGCAAATAGTTGCCTTTTTTAACAATTCGTTTCTTTTTATACGAATTTAAGCCCGAAACAGTGTTTTCATGTAAATTTAAGCAAATAACTTTTAAATTTTAGACTAAAAATAGTTCATAAATTTCTTTAAAAATATAAATTGTTTTTAAATTCTGGTGAGTATTTTCTAGCACTATGGAGGAGTTACAAGGTTTTGTGTGACTAAAATAAGCTTCTACATGGTTTTTTGCTCACTCTCGGCAAATTAAAAATATCGATTTTTTGGAAGCAATGAAAATGTACTTCCGCTAGAATGACTTCCATTTTTTTTCACTGGGATTTTCTGCCGTATTCAGAAAAAATTATTTTGCTTTACAAAAGGTTTACATAACAAATTTTGTATGGAAATTTGCACACTTCGGTCCTCAGCAGGCCAGAAAAGTTCATTCATCATCCCATTTGCACGATACTAAAGGGCAGATTATTTAAATTCAAATGATTTTATCGTTTTAAAATTTTTATAGAGAAAATATTTTTTGAAAAGAAATTTTTTAAAAAATCACTGACAATAGTCGAATTTTTATTAGCAATATCGGGACAGTCACAGAGTAGGTGTTCAACATGATTTAATGTCTCAGGAAGCTTTAATCGTGTAGCGTGTGGACTTATGTGACAATGTCCTGTTAGTACTACTACAGGTATGCAGAGTTGATCCATCGTGATTCTTTCCATAATCTGACATTATGAGATAGAGTGCAGGTAACACCGTTCTCAATTTTAAAGAGCCACTGCTCTTGTAATTTATTTTTATTTTTTTGTATTAACTTGACAATACTAATTGCAAAAAATAATAACACCAAAGTTCTTTTTTAAACATCCTTTTAATATATTTTGTTCTAATTAATATTCAAATCAATTAACCTGGATAACATTTTATGATAATTATAAATTTGCTATGTTAAATAATAATAAAAAATAAAATGGTATATATTAATTTGAAGCACTTTTTCTCACCAATTAGCACTTTTTCTGCCAATTAGCGTATACGAGCAAAAAAAAAAATAATGGTTAAACTTTTCAAGAGGCAATGTAAAGAGGAAATTAATAGTAAAAAAATTCTAACGAAATGCGTGTCAAACGCACTTAATAAATAATGCAAAATTAAAATGTGTGCAAGATTTTTGAAAATCATTTATGTACATGCAAAAATTAATTTCTAATGAATATGCATTTCAATATTTAGAGCAAACAAGTTGAATTGAACAAAATACATACATATTTATGGATTGAAAAAAATATACATATGTATGTTTTCCTATGCAAAATAAAATTTAAATGAGACCTAAAATTTTTGTTAATATAGTTTCTAAATTTTGTGGTCGCATGTACACTAGACGGGTCGCAAAATTTTTTTCTTTAATGAATGTATATACATAACTACGTACATGTGTATGTATGTATGTGATCTGTCTAAAATATGAAGTTTGCTGCCATTAATGCGGTGTTAATGTTTAGCTCGATCCGATGGTACCTACCTTATGGCGGTGGTGGGGATTTTGTAAAAAAAAATTGGAAATAATTCTGCAGTTACTAAACTAGCTGTCCGATTATTATAAAATTTGGAATTTGAGCCACAAAGCCCCAAAGTTGGCAACCTGGGGTTAATGTAAAATTAAAACCTGATAAAAAAGTGATTTTTTTTATCCAAGAAGTAAAAAAGGTCTGATTCATTTATGGGGTTTCTTTTACAGTTTAGGAAATATTCGAGAAAAAAAATTTAAATTTTTGGCTTTTTTATCAACCTTGGTCCGCTGTTCTGCCAATGGAGAAGTCAAATCTTGTTCGATTTAGAAAATGGATCTCATAATGAATAAGGTATAAAATTTGTATTAAAATTTAAATTAAAATGTTGAAAAAAGTCGATTTTCCCCTTTTTTTGCTGAAAGAAATGGGTTAAAATTTTTTGTTATTTAAAAAAAAATTGCAAAAACGCCAACCCCATATTTTTATTTAGTAAAAAAAAATTTTGTTCAAATTTTTTATTATTGAAGGATACAGATCAGATTGCTTAGAATTAGACCTATTTATGTTAATAAATATCAAATTTAAGGCATTTTTTTTGTCAAATTCCAAAGCTGTAACCAAAAAAATGTATTATGCCACCTTAAGACAAGATATGTTTTTAAATATTTTCAAAAATCTTATCAGTGCCAGGCGAAAAATAAAAAGAATACAGTAAAAAACTATAAAATACCATTTTTTGGAATTTGGAATTTTTTCGGGACTTGCCGCGAACTAAAAACAAATTGGCGGTATTCGATGTTTGATGCAAATAGTCTTGCGTCAGTGTAAATGCAAAATATCGTAGCTTTTCTTTAAAATCCAACAACAAATTATACACACAATCCAAAGAAAAGCTACGATATTTTGCATTTACACTAACTAACGCAAGAACATTTGCATCAAACATCCATCGAATACCGCCATTCTATTTGTTATTGCCAGAGAAACCGCATATATGCAGTTGCATGTTTTTTCTTGTGTAACGTATTAATTCTCAGTTAAGATATTTATCCGTTCCGGAAGTTTTTATGAATTTTGGCATCGATTTGTTGGTGCATATTTTTGCTTATTTTAGTCTTATTCGCATATTTTTTTAAATATTTTCTAATGTTTGGAGCATATTTTACACTTTGAGTGCATATTTTGTTGATACTTTATGAAATTTTTTTAATTGTAATATAATATAATAATTACGCAATTCACAACCTATTGTAGATTTGTAGATTGTATTACCTACAACTACGGTAGTTGTGGACGGCCTGTTGTAGGTGTTGTTAGACTTCAAAAAATTTAGAACATTTAAAAAGAATAAAAATAACGATAATAGTTTGAAATTAATAAAAGCAAAAAAAAAACAAACAAAAATCGACATTATGCGAAAAATATAATGGAGAAATGTTAATGGTGGGTTCGGGTGATTAAAAAATAAGAAAATTACAATTCCACAAAAAATCAAACAATTTCAGGCGATTCTGAAGAAGACAATCACTCTTATTCCAACTTGCTTCCGGTTTTTCAACTTTTCGCGAATTTTTTGCACACTTCGCGATAAAAGCGACTTTTTGCATGATTTCAGTTTTCTAACAGTTCTATAATTTTTAAAAAGTATTAATTAAACTTTGTTATCATACCGCTGTTAGTAGCTTTTTGCGAATTTTCGCGATTTGTATTAAATTTTTTGCATTACTTAGATTTTTGGGGATTTTTAATCAATGTTATGCGATTTTGTTGCAAAGTTCGTGATAAAAGTGACTTTTTACATGTCTTCAGATTTTTTACAGTTTTGCCGATTTAAAAAAAATATATTATACATACATACAGTATGTCAAGTAATTGTTTTTACATATTTAAAATCGTTGTAAATTTTGACTTTTATCGTAAATATTTTGGTTAAGAACATGGTGTCTTTTCAATTGCGGTAAAGTTGTGGATACTCCATCTCAAGGTTCAGATCTATATCGTATTCAAAATTTATGGGTTTAACTGAAAAATAGTGTTTCCAAATTATATTTCAAGAACTAAATGGAGTTAAGAACAGTATTACGAGGGGAAAGTGAGAAATTTCAGCGGTATATATGGAAAAAAAAATTTTTTTTATGAGAAGTCGTCTTACAGGCCTATTTGATGCCAATGGCGGCCAAAAACAATATTAATTTTTGTACACCTTAAAATCTTTCCCATTTGCTTACTATATAATACAAGGATGTAAAAACATTTTCTTGACAAAGAAATTTTTTAGTTTTTTTGGTTTTCATGTAATTTTTATGCTCTCATTCCTAATTTTGCTTATAACTTACGACTATATGTGCACTTAAATGTATATAAAATGAAGTCAACTACAAAAAAATTTCATAATGCAAAAAGGGAGAAAAATATTTACGATGAAAGTAAAAATTTACAACGATTTTAACTATGTAAAAACAATTATTTGACATACTGTATATGTTAGTTTCAATAAAAATTGGTTTTGCCATTTATGACGATACGATTACATACATACGTAGACGTTGAAGGAACATTTTCAATGAGTTTTGAGTTTTTAATACATACTTATTTTCCAAGTTTTTTGTGCATATTGAATGCGCATAAAACACTTTTTTAGAGCATATCTCTGGTTTCCCTTTTTATAACAAAACAAAATATGTACTATGTATGTATGTAATTTATACTTAAAGAAATTTACGTACATACATACATACATTTAAACAAAGCAATTATAAAAAAATCCCCTAAAAATTTGTGGTTCTGGTATTTTTCTTACTTCATTTGCTTCTCCGCATTTCTTTGTTCAAAATATCAGTATTATTATTATAATTCGTATTAAATTTCTACATAGATGCATACATATGTACATACTACATACCTACATAGACACATCTTATTGCAAAGTATGTAGTACACAGAAAAAATTTAATTTTGTATTAAAAAAAATCAAATTGTTCTGCAATTCACAAGCTCATATTAATCTCGTATGCGTTGTCTAATCGTATAATTACACAATATTGTATTGTAGGTACATATTGAAGCCAGGGCTGGTAGTATAATATACTTATATATGTTGGAATAATATTAAAAAGGTTTTAACTATGCGATAAATAGCAGCAATAATTAAATTCATCTCAGTTATAAATATTTAATTCATTTCAATTCAATTTTCATGCTATTTAAACCAAAACTGCTTATAGCGAAAAAAAACTTGTAACCATTTAGAATCAAATGAAAGTTAACATACCTGGTTAAATTTCATGCTTTTATGTATGTAATGGGTGTTTTTTATTGAGGTATAGAAATTTAAGTTGGCATCACTTTTTTAACTGGCGGCCATTTTGTCAGCTGTCAAGTGATTAATATTTAGATTGGTTTGCCATTTCATCATGAACAGGTTGACAAAAGAACAACGCTTGCAAATCGTGCAAATTTATTTCGAAAATAATGGTTCAGTTCGCGAAGTTTACCGCAAGCTCCGTCCATTTTATGGTCGACATAATCGTCCATCAGAGCAATTAATTCGGTTAACCATGGATCGTTTTCGCACTACGTTTACTCTATGTGATAATACGCATCCGCAGAGACGTCGAACAGTGCGCACCGAAGAAACAATTGCCGCTGTAGAGCAAAGTGTTGAAGAGGACCCGAATGAATCGACCTTACAAGATCCAGCTTGTGCAAGAATTAAAGCCGCGAGACCATGCGATGCGTCGTGATTTTGGTGTATGGGCCGAAAATGAGATTGATCTCGATGCTGATTTTCATCGCAAAATTTTGTTCAGTGATGAGGCTCAACAAGCAAAATTGCCGCATTTGGAGTGAAGAGAATCCATATGAGACCCTTGAGACGCCATTACATCCACAAAAACTGACTGTTTGGTGTGCTCTATGGGCTGGTGGAGTCATTGGGCCATACTTCTTCCGAAATAATGCTGGAGAGTCAGTTGCCGTTAATGGAGACCGGTATAGAGCCATGATAACAGACTATTTTGTTCCCGAATTGGATGGCATGAATGTGGATGAGTTGTGGTTCCAACAAGACGGCACTACATGCCACACAACGCACGTCACAATCGATTTATTGAAGGAAACATTCGATGAGCGCATAATTTCGCGGAATGAACCTGTCAATTGGCCACCAAGATCGTGTGATTTGACACCATTGGATTATTTTCTTTGGGGATATGTGAAGTCGCTCGTCTACGTCAACAAACCAGAAACGTTAGGGGACTTGGAAGCCAACATTCGTGGCGTTATTGCCAACATACGGCCCCATATGCTCGAAAAAGTGGTTGAAAATTGGACCTGTAGAATTGGCTTTATTCGAGCCAGCCGCGGCGGCCACATGCCCGAAATCATATTTAAACATTAATGGCATAAAATTATCCTTCCAATAAAGCCAAATTGATGGACATTAAAACGATTTTCTTGTGTTTTATTTCAATTCGAAGTTCTATACCTCTAAAAAACACCCTGTATATGAAATTAATTTCAATTTCTGACTTTTTTAAATGTAATGTAAAATAACGATAAACAATTTTTAGTGTCCAGAAGCGCATAACCAAATATTTATTTATTTATTAAACATATTAATGCAAAGCAAATTTGCATAATATGGTGTTGCACAAATATGGGCGGAGTAACGCAGATCATATGCCCAAGATGGTATTAACAGTATTTTAAAAGGTTTTGTGACTGACTGTACACGACCTATGCCTTCACATAGGAAGTAGGCAACGTGGTTGTTAAAGAAATTCCACAAAAAACCGCAAGATTATACGGTTATCCGTGGCAGATCAGTCAACCAGTGCGAGAGAGACGAAAAACTCTCGAATGCCAAACAACACACACAAGCCTGACAGCACTTAAGAATTAATTACGATGACGCGAGAGATGTTCCCCGACCCAGAGCTGCTTAACGACCATAACCAAATATAATAAACCATACTTGTTGAGCTTGTGAATTGAACAAATGTTTTTTATTGAAAAAGGAGGGCCGGGCGGCCTATCACAGAATTCGGTAAAATAAATAACGAAATTTTTAAATATTTTATTGAATGAAAAACTCATATTTCCTTTTTTAAAATAATGCATACTCATCAAACCAATCTAAGAGAATAAATATGTACATATGTTTGAAAAACAGCTTTGTTACAAAAATAAATCATTCATATTTTTTTCTGTGTACAGACATATGTATGTATATATGTACACATGTACATGTAATAAATTTAATATTTCAATAAAACGTTAAAAAATTTAATTAAATGAAATATGACCGGTTTGAGCTGCATTTATTCAAAGCAAAGGCAACAACAACTGAAATATCAATCAAGCAAACTGGATAAAGTTTTTTTTTTTAAATTACCAAAAAATGTGCAAACATTTGATATGGATGTGATGATATTTTGTGTTTGTTGCTGTTTCATTTCCAGTTTAATTCACAAAACTTTATACTTTATGTCTACTTATAACAAGTAACACAGGTTTTTTTTATTTATTAACATTTTGTTTGGTTTTTATAGCAAAAAAAAACTAAACCGGAATATTATAGCCGTACATGCACAGATGCATATTTATGTGTGTATGTACATACATATGTATGTACATATTTGTTAAAGATTTATTTATTTTCATTTTTTTTATATACCACCACAACAAACATTTCACCGGTAGTTGGTAACAAGATCCACAATCTTAAGCAGAGCAAAAAAAAAACAAATTACAAACCAATGACAGCAACAACAACAACACACTTAGGCTGAGTTTACATCTGGCATTTCTTGTGTGCCATTTGCCCAAAAAAAACGTAACCAACTAATTACTAATGAAAAACTGTTTGATTCAGACATGTACCTATTTATTGATTTAAATAGTTTGCAATCATTTTGGATTCTATAAAATTGTCTATTAATTATGTATGAAACTGTTTAAGTTAATAAATACATGTCTGAATCAAACAATTTTTCGTTAGTAATTAGTTGGTTACATTTTTTTACGCTTGTGTGGCATTTGGCACACAGATGTAAACCCGGCCTTACGAAACCAACAAACCGAACCACTCAGCCTAGCCAAACACAGTCATTCCCAGCTAACATTATAAAAATGACAACATTTACCCTTCGTGTAAACTGCGTAAGATGGCATGTGAAGAAGGAGGCCAGTAAAAACAACATGATGTAAAACAGAATGATGTCGTTTGTTGTCATCAACATCATAAATTAAAAAAAATGCTTTCCTTGCACACATGCATAACACATGTGAGTCTATGTTTGCATACGCGTGTATACGGATATGTGTTTTTGCATTTATTGTTGTTGTTTTTTCGCCCTCCATATTTGAGCTTTTTGCATGCAAGTACATGTAAGTATGTATGCATACGTATATGTACATATGGATGTATGCATACATGCATGTGTATGTATGGACATGTGTGTGCACTTGTTGTGCAGTCTTGCATGAATAATAAAAAAAGACTGTTATATTTTTGCCAGATTTTATGAAATTTTATGTTGTTTTTGCAAGCCAATACATATTGTTGTATTGTTATTGTTACACACACACACGTACATATGTATATGTACATACATATATGTACGTATTCATATGCAAGTGTTTTATTTTATTGTTGTACTTGAGGAGGCAATTGACATAACACTTAAAACATTTAGTTTTATATTGAAAATTTTGAAGCTTATTTCGTTGCCTGAATATGAAAAACGTGATTTTCAGGTATGTGATGTAAATCGTTTCGATTTGAAATGAAATCGTAAGCTCAAAACGTAAAAAATGGTATTAGGTGTGACAAAAAACGTATCGATTTCA
Organism: Tachina fera; assembly: GCA_905220375.1. Classification (NCBI taxonomy): domain Eukaryota; kingdom Metazoa; phylum Arthropoda; class Insecta; order Diptera; family Tachinidae; genus Tachina; species Tachina fera. Next base: position 81,203,137 of record LR999966.1, read on the forward strand.
TTTTCCAATTTTGTTTCAATTTCAGTTAGTTACAAAAAATTCAACTCTGTTGTTTTTTTTTATTTGCTACAAACAGAAGTTGAAGCCAATAATGCTGAAGCCAACTGCAGGTTGCCAAACATATTTTCGGCGTCGACTAAATGCAAATCTTTGGATCGACGTCCGCTGAAGCGAACGTTTTAATGAATGTCATATTTTTTCTTAATTTTAAATATCTAGTTTTATATTGAAAACTTTTTTATTTTTAAACAACGGAAGTCTTGCGAAAAAGTTGGACACGTCGGCGGCGGCTAAGTGTTTTCAATACATGTCGGCGGTGGGTTTTAACCGATCGGCTTCATCTTATATACAATTAAATTTAACTGTTTGAAATAAAAAAATAAATTAAAAATGGCTTTTGTTGTGGTTTCATCATTAATGCTAATTAATCAAGAAAATAAATATGAAAATATTAAACGGAGAAAGCTTTTAAAGAAATTTTTAAGGATGTCTGTATTTCCTTCCATAGTACTATGCAATTTAGATAATGTGCTTGATATTGCCGCATAAGAATTCGTTTCATCTAACATGAACTTTTTTAGGTTGTACTGAAGAGAATGATTAGCAACTTTTCTTTTTCTAGACAAGGTTGATGTGGTTGGTAATTCCTCTTCATGGACTTCTTCTGTATCAGTTGATTCTGTAGAGTCTGATGACTGCTCTATGTTCTCTTCTTAACGTTGAAAGCCATAGGAAACACTATTGTCTATCCCGTCGACAATATCATATAGACCACATATCTTTGCGATAGCTTCATCTCTCGCCGAAATGTAAAGCTGATTGTGAGGCCCTCCTCCAGTAGCGCGTGATTCTCTTTTGTTGGTTGCTAGCTTCCTTTTTATTTGCGTCTTCTTATCACTCCATGCCTATGAAATCAATGTTGAAATATTTTAAGTTAATAATGAAAAAATACCTTTTTCCAAGCATCTGGTTTCTTCAATGGTGGCCCAATACTATTTAAATTATCCGAAAGTGTTTGCCAAAGTTTCTCGATTTCTATACGATCTCCTTTGGCAAAACCCTTTGCTAACTGCGGATACTTTTGCATAAATTGAATAATCATCTCTTCTTGTCGAGTATTTATATGCTTTCCCCTATAAATATTAATATGTATATAAATTTGTAGATAAATTTGTCTTAATTATTTTAAAGGATTTTACTTACATTTTAACAAAAGTTATTGCACGCAAAATTTTTTTCCAAATACACAAACAATTTTAAATCGTGAACCCCCGCTTAAACGATTTAAAAACGCAAAAACAATACAAATTCCGTTTTTCATCACATCTTTTTTTTCTCAGATTGTCATAGAACAATATGGGAAATGAAATCGATATCGATTTAAAGCAAAACCGGAATGAAATCGAAATAAATGTGTGCATCACAACTTTGTACGTTTTGCAGTCGATTTTAAATCGAAAACGATTTACATCACATACCTGTTTGTTACCTCTCTTTAAATTACATACATACATATCGATCTATTTAATGAACCTTCCCAAAATATTTGAGGGGTATAGAGATGACTGTCCGTGACGTGGATCGTGTATAAAAAATGCCCACATATTTTTCAAAAAGAGGCACCAAACGGGGATTAAACATAAAAAAGGGGCAAAATTAAAAAAAAAAACGAGAAAACTACAATAAACTTTTTATTTTTTATGTATTTTCATATAATTCCTTCTAAAAAAAGGGAGACAAAAAGTGGCAAGGCAATTTGCCACTTTAGTCGGTCAAACGGTTACGCTGCCTACATACGATCAAACCCATTTAAATTACATGGGTTGTTTGATCATAGGTTTTTTGCAAAAATTAACGAATGAACGAGTTGGACCAGCTCTAATTTTTGTATTTTTTTTTTGTAGGTATATTGATGGCAATTATGAATAAAATTCCGCGAGAAAATTTTCCCGGGAAACAATTCCAACTAATAGCAAGTAATAGGGAAAACAATATAGGTATTCTAATTAGAAAAGGGAGAAATTTCTCGCGGAATTTTATTCATGATTACCCTGATTGTGTTATTTTCTCCATGACAACATTTAAAAAAATATATCATCTGAACAATTTTTGCAGGCGCTTCCAATGTTGCATTGAGAACTGTGCTTGTGGCAAAAATTAAAAAAAAAATAAATACATATCCGCTCATTTATTTCAATAGTGCCACAACTCAAAAAACAAGTTTTGCAGAAAACGCGTTATAAGTTTTTAATTTGAGTATACAACTCAATGAAGACATGAAAAAATATTCTCCCGAGAGGTGATGGTACAAGCTATTTATGTGAAGTGAAATTTTTACACAATATAAAATACGAACTTCCGCATTATTAGGGATGAAACGATACGAATAAATACAAGTAAATACTCGATACTTTTTCATAGAAACCAAGTACTTTTGGTATCGACACTCTATTACCGAGTAATAAGTAGGTATCGGTAAAAAGTACTCGTATCAGTAAAATATACTCATTCCTTATTGGCTATAAAAAAGTTGATTACGCCAGTTTAACACAATTTTATTTGTTCGTGTTAAATTTTAATTTATATCTAGAATATATATTAGAGTAAGTTCGTGAAAATGGAAAAACCCTCCCAAATCAAATATTTTATAAAAAAGACGATAAAATTGCAAGCTGAAAATTGTTTTAAAGGCGTGCGTTATTGCGGGAACAAAAAGAATTTGCGCAAACATTTAAAATGTCATCTCGACTATATTTTCAGCTCCAGTCCATCCCAAACGTGGCGATTTTTCTACTTTGTTTGGCGTCTAAGTTTCTGATTTGGCGACATGTTGATTTTGCTGACGATAAATGAATTTATTGGTGATTTTTATTGCTATGTTTTTAATAAAATTTAACTTAAAATTTTTGTAATTCAGGAAAGTTTGTTGAAGTAGTATTTAGTATTTTCATAAATAAATTCTACCAAAACTAGTCTGCAAGAAATTTAAACAATTAGTTTTTTCTTATATTAATCCCTTCCGAAATTGGAAGATTTTGTCGACTAATCCTTAAGAATTCTTTACGAGTTAGGAGCATTTGGTTTGGTGGGTATTTTAATTTTATTTTCGCTACTTTAAATCAAGTGAAAACCTTGACCGATACAAGTAAGTATCGATGCTTTTTATTCGATACTGAGTATGTATCGATACTTCTGAACCGATACCGTATAAAGTAAAAGTATCGATACTTTAGTGGTATCGTTTCATCCCTATGAATTATTAACTCAAAAAACAAATTTTTGAGTTATGACACTATGTACATATGTATGTATGTATGTATATTTGTGTAATACGCATATCGCATAAAATATTTTTAAAGTTTTCAACAAGGCGAATTGATACCAGGTGGTCTCGATTTGCAACACTGTGTATTCGCCTTGTTCATATGTACATACTAGTGATGCACGAATATTCGTATTTGAATTGTCGAATATTCGGCAATAGTACATACATATGTATGTATATTTGTTAGTGTAAAATTGTCTTCTGTCAGAATATTTCCTAACGTTTTGTGTTTGATTTGACAGCAGAGTAATTATGCCAGGTGGTGAATTAAGATCACCTTATGTGAATTCGCCTTGGTTTTCAATTTACATACATACCTACAACATGAACAAATATCCTATGTATGTACATATCTATCTTTCTAAATAAACATTTGAAATAATTCACAGCTGCTTCAAAATTAAATAGACAAAGTTATTTTGCTTTACAAATTTTTCAAGCCTTCACGTGTTTTTGTAAATACATATATATATATACATACATATGTACATATGTACATATGTATACATAATTCAAAGTAATTTTAATACCTACATTTGTTTATTTAATTTGTAGTAAACACATTTATTTTTAAAACTTTACCATATGCTAATTTTAAACACACATCCATAAATACATGGTACGTACATACATACATCCTATACATGCATACATACATACATATTTATATTCAACACATACATTCGTACATATTTAAAAAGTTTAGTGCACTTGGATTTCTAATAAATTGTTGTCTTTGTTCAAAATTGTTTTAAAAAAATTAAATAAACATGTGTATAATTAAAATTTTTGGAATGGTTGGAAGTTGTGAAATGTTTAATTTTATGGATATACATATGTATATACATATGTACATAAGTACATACATATGTATGTATGTATGAATATACTTACATATCCATAGATAAGTATTTATTCTAAAGAAAGATAATACCCTCGAAAATGAACTAAGTAAGATACCAGCAGGAGAAGAGCAACTGTTGCGAAAATAAAACCAAAGCATTATTTGATCGCATATGGTCAAAATATGTTTAAATTTGTATATTTTTCAGACATAATGTGTACGTATTTATGTACTGTGAATATATACATATGTACATACAAACATACTCGCACAAATATATACATACATACATACAACCAAATACAACTGAAATATAAGACATTTACGACCAGTTTTTGAATTTAAGGTCAGAGATTAAATAAATTTTAAAATGCCACTCGATGTATCTTAACATTTTAAAAATTAATTCATTTACAAAAAAAGTCAACAGATAGGAACCGGACAACTTTACAATGTTGTTAATATCACAGTTATTTATTATCGAAATACATACTATTTTGAGATTTTCTCCACAATCACCGCTACTATAATATTATAAAGAGTTAACATTTTTATTATTTCTGAAATACATATATGTAGGTATGCCCTAATTTTGTAAAACGCAACGCCAATAATTTCTAAATCCACCGGTGTGATTTCCAAAAATCTTTCAGCAAAATATAGAATGGAGAAGTTGGGTATTTATTGAGCCGTTTAAAGTGTATAAGCCCGTTATTTCTACAAAACCTGAGGTTTTTACGTACGAGGAGAACGAGAGGGCGATTTTTGCCTCTCCGAAACTATTCAACCGATTTTTATGAAATTCAAAGCATATACATATACATCAGCGTGTAAGAGGATGTGCAGGTTTCATATATATTTTTTTAAGTATAGGACCAAGAGGGAACGCGGGACGATTTCTGCCTCCGAAACTATCTATCATATTCCGATGAAATATAAAACATAGGCCACAAACTGAAAGTCCTGCAGTTTGACTATGTTTGCCATAAATTATGATTTTTTATGTATTAAAGCGTCTGTGAAGCGATTGGGAAGTACAATTGAACTTTGAAAAATTGTTCTGTGACGAATGTATTAAAACACAGCAAACAAGTATTTTCCATTCATACTCGTACTTTTATTTTTATATGCAGTTAGTAAAAAATTAATTAATAATAAATATGCATATGCATCCAAAAATTTCCATTATTATTAATTCATTTCAAATGTTCAATGTGGCTGTTATGTTTATAATTATCATACATTAATTTGATAATATAATATTTACATACATACATTAATATGTACATATAGTCAGTCTTTTATACTTGAGTGAGTTTCTAAAAAACAAAAAAAAAATACCACCCACCTAATATGAACAAATTAATGTTTTTCGTTATGACATCGTTCCGCATTCCTACTGACAGCATTGGCTCTTGCTAAACACATAGTATGTATGTAGTACAAGTACTACATATGTACATATGTATGTATATACATACATATATTTGGCGTATAAAGGCCATACTGGGGAGACATTAACGCCCCCCCACTAGAGTTGCTGTTACCCTCCTTTGAGTTATTAAAAATTGCATGTAATTATTTATTTTAATATTTATTACGCATGAAAATCGCCAGTCTAAAAATTTCTAGCTTCGGCAATGTTACATAATACATTATTCATACATATGTACGTACTAGAGGCCTGCCTAAACAGTCTTGAAATGTAAATGCGTCATGTTTTTGAAATATATTCTCGTGGCATGTATTATACTAAAACAAATTTAAATGCTGTCGTTTAATAAGCGAAGCACGATGGATTTACTGATGTTCATGTATGTATGTATATATGTAAGTGTTAACAAGCGATGTCGCGAAGACTTCTTGTTAGTAACAAACAATCAAAAAAAGTATTGTTGATGCGTGTATCTTGTTATTTTGCATATTGTACGTTGGAGTGTGTATGTATGAGATATAGATGGTAAGATATTATGTGTTTTAGGGAGGTATTTTTAAGGCAAGCGTACATGCATGACATTTGTATACGCGCCTATGCGTATGAAGAAGCAAGTATCACAAATTTTTCAGTCACGAGGTATTTTCTTCTTTACTCCTATACCTGCAACAACTGAAATAAATGTTTGGCCAACAGTGTTGTTTAGCGTTTGTTTTAGAAGATTTCGCTGTATTAAAACATTTTAAAAATCCCTCATGTCTTAAAAGTCCTTGAAAGTGGTCTTGTGCGATTCATATGAACTTTTATATGTATATAAATGTAAATTAAGTCCTTAATAAATGCTTAGCATGTACATTTAATTCTACATACAATGAGTTTTGTAATTTTATCATTTTTGTAGAAATCTATAGTTGTATAAAACTACGCGAAACTCCACTATTTTGTAGCGTTCGACAGCAAAAAAATAACCTTGTATTTCTGAATGTGACTCAATTTTTCTTAGAATTTTACCTAGCGTAGAGCTGCTGACGGCCTAAACAAATAAATATATAAAGAAGTAAAAAAAAGTTTCGTTTTCTTTGAAAAAAAGCCTTTTTGATGTTATTTTGGGGGTTTTTTCCCCAAAAATCAGGCTTTCAAGGGCATTTAAAATTATATTTTTAAATACGTTTCGTTGGTATATTTCCAACTTCTTGAGGGAATAGTGAGGGGAATTCAGCTGTGATATGCATATGTTAATTAGTTTTTTAATTTTTTTAAAAATTTTTAATTCATACATATTTAATATATTAAGTTTGTGTTTTGTGATTGTCCAGTTTACATAAAACACTGTGATATTTTAAATTATGTGGATACTTTAAGGATTAAATATTTTAATAAAGAATCATCCCTGAAGAATTTGGAAAAATACTAAGGAAACGTAGGTTGGAAAAATAAATTGTTAATGAATAATCTTTTATTTATTTAAAAATATAATTTTAAATGACCTTGAAAGCCTGATTGTTGGGGAAAAACCCCCAAATAACATCAAAATCATAGAAAATCAAAAAGGTCGATAATAAGTACATTTAAACATTTACACATAAAAAGCATTTTTGCTTGGTGTCGCATGCTACAAAAAGTTGACATTCCTGTGGAAATGCCCATATGCAATTTAAAATGAAACTTAAAGAAATAGAAACGGAATCAAAATAGACAGTTAATAGTTAAAAATGTAATTAACTTATAGTTATTTATCATATTAATTAAAAGCGTTATTTTTTAACTGATTTATTTGTGCCTATTTTTGAAGTCTAGTAGCACAGTGCTTTGGAATAGGGTCCAAGGAAATAACGCCCAATCAAGGAATGAAATAAGCACCTTAAAATTATCAAAATGGTTTTTTTTGTAAATATGTGTGGCTTAATAAGTTGATCGATATACAGCTTTAAATAAAAAATGTTTTTAGTTTCTTTGATTATAATTACCACAAGCGTTAACTTTTCGACAAAGCAATCAAACTTTTTTCTTTCATACTCAAGCTTACTTATTTTTTCTTTTTTTTTTTTTGTAAATAGAATTAAAAGTTTTCGATTTTTTTCTACATAAACATTAAATAAAAACTTTCGAAAACATGAAAACTTTTTCTAACAAACTTTTTAGTTCATACATTCGAGTCTTATGTAGTTTTAAATTTTTTTTTAAATTCTTTGCAATTTTATGTGTTTTTATCTGCGCGTTTTTGTACGCTCCCTTCTTCCCTTTTAACTTGATTTTAGTAAATTTTCTCAATTTTATATGAACCTTTTAAGCATATTTTTCTTTCATTTTTAACTACATATTTAACTTTCCTTCCTATTTTTATTTTTTTTTTATTCTTTATTATTCTACACATTTCTAACTATATAAACTAGATATTTATAAGAGGCTTATGGGATGTTGAATTATTTATGTGCACATGTACATATGTATGTATGTTCGTATACATTTCTGGCCAAAGTAAAAAAAAAAACAAATGTAATGAAACTCCCAGGGCTTAATTTATTAGTGTATTTTAAAGAAAATAAAATGTACATTCCCTGTAGGAAGTGTGCCAGTACTACAGACAATTTGCTTATCACTACAGACTACAGACGTTGGTACTACTGACTAAGCAGTGCTATTTCTTACCAAAAATTTTAATCTACACTTTTGATAATGAAACAGCAGTTTCTTTAAATTTTTTGTTTTCTTATTTAAAAAAATATGTACATAGGTATATAAATTAAATCAGAAAAGTGAGACTTTGAGTCAGAGACGAAGGGTTCCGTAATACTACACGAAATTTATGCACAATTAAAAAAAAAATTTACACAACATTATCGAACAGCTGTTTCCTACCGTTGCAATTACATTCCATTACATTCGGCTAACTGAGCCTTTCAAAGGGGTCCCAGAATCAAAAGAAAATATTAAATAGTCGACAAAAGTAATGACTTGGAGACACTTAACCCAAAGTTTCCTTCCTTCAGGGTATATATGTACATATGTACTTATGTACATATGTATGCATTTGTTTGTAAATATATGTATACTACATGCATATGCTTACATGTACACAAATGTTAGAATTAAAATTTTTTTTAATTTAGTAATTTTTGTTCAACCAAATTGTTGAAATCACTGGTGACGCTGCCAAAAAGTCCCCATAAAAACTTTAAACCAAATTAACAAAATAAATTTCCTAATTTTACCATACGAATCATCATCATCATCATCAGCTCTTTTATTTCAGAACTTCCCCACATATGCGAGTATGATATGAAAAACCTTGATATACCTACACAATGTGGAATCCAGTGAAACAAGCCGACGTCATTTTATCGGCGAAAAATTGCCTGCGGCGGCGGCTCGTTGAATGTAATATCGGCGGCGGCTGAAATTCGGCTTATGGTAGAATTTTTCTTTACTTAGAAAGGGTTTACATCTGTGTGACAAATGCCACACAAGCGTTAAAAAGCGTAACCAATTAATTACTAATGAAAAACTATTTGATTCAGACATGTATTTATTAAGTTAAACAGTTTCATACATAATTAATAGACACTTTTATTGAATCCAAAATGATTGCAAACTGCTTAAATCAATAAATATATGTCTGAATCAAACAGTTTTTCATTAGTAATTAGTTGGTTACGTTTTTTTGGGCAAATGACACACAAGAAATGTCAGATGTAAACTCAGCCTTACCCTCTTAAATCTGAATCGGACTCAGAACAAATTTTACAAAATTTGCATTTTTCCAATACCCCTCTATTCGACACGTAGAGGTGTTCAAAAAGAAAACGCCAGCAATCTGCAATTCCATTTCATGTCTTGATTTGGAACACTTCATTTAGCTTTTGTTTTTTTTTAATGAGTTACTGTTGGTATTTTATATCTTTTTGCATACCAGCAAATTCCTCGTCAGAACTGGATGAATCTGATTCGGGCAGTTCCTTTTCTTTTTTATTATATTTAAACCTCTGCATTTTTAATCACTTTCTTTCACTTATTAAAATTCCTTGTTGAAAAATGGAATAAAAACTAACGGCACTTTCATAGTTGGCTTTATTTTTACATACTATAGAGATGCAAAAATTAGTATGTACAAACATTTATGCCAGTCTCATTCAAAAGATTATCGGCTAAGCTGGTAACAACGGCGCCTCTGATCAAACCGGCTGAGCCTTTGAGCCGATTTTGGTCGGCGGCGGATCGGTTTATTAGAAATTCACCGGCGGCGGCAAGCTGTTCGGCTTGATTCTCTGATGGAAGGACATGCGCTCTATGCAAAAGCAATTTTACTCCATACTTTAGTTTTGTTGTTGCTTCTGAAGATTTGTTTTTTTATTATTCAAAAACGAAAACAACAGACCTTGTTAATGCAGTATAATTTAAATTTACAATATATGTATGTATGTATATGTATTTATGTACGTAACTTATGGTTGCCAGACCGGCAAGAAGTTTAAAGCTAAAATTATATTTGTTTACAGTACGACCACACGAGCAATTTGTTGTGTCTTAACACAAGCAATAACGTCGGCAGAATGATGACGTCAAATTGCTTGTGTTCAACAATGTATGTATCTAGAGGTGGCGAACCCGTACATTCAAATATATTTGTATTTTTATGCATATACTTATTTAAATTATCCTTTATTAGATCTTTTGTTAATTGCAAATTGAAACTCGTATTTATTTTATTAATTTAAAATATTTTTTCTTGCTGTTTTGTTAAAAAAAAATATAATATTATTTTAATTTGACAGCATGTGTTAAGAGATTATTGCTCAGCAATGTATTTTAACATTTGTTGCTTAATATATATTCGAACACATATTCATTTGGTCTACACGCTAATATCTTGTGTCGGCAATCGAATTTGACAATTGCCAAGGTAATAATTGCCGAGATTATTGCTCGTGTGCTCGATTGTTTTTCCTTGGTTTTTTGGCAGTTGTTATCACAAAACAGCAATAAGAATCACTGTTTTTTTATTGTTGCACATTTCTTGTATATTCGCGGCTACCTGTATTAATGGGCCTTATCGTGATTGGCGTTTTTCGACTTCAAATTCGACTATTTGTAGTTGATTAAAGAAAACAAGCTACATTTTTCTTTAATCTAGTACAATACGCCTGACTTTCGCCGCAAAATCGCCAATCACAATAAGGGGGATTGTTTCAATGGTTTTGAAAACCATTGGTGAAATATTAAGCAAATTATAAAAACAGTGTTGTAAATTAAGGAAATGCTAAAAGTCACTATCGGCCCATGTATAAGCAAAAATTGGCATGAAATTAGCATAAGTGGCAAAATTGAACATGATCTTAAAGAGTTTTGCCATGACACTTAACATTTAAAATGATGCTAGGACTTATAGGTGGATTAAGATTAGGTAATGCGCCCATTTCAAATGTAGTTAAAACCTAATTCAATATCGTAACTTATGCTAACTTCATGATTATACATAGGGCCGTATATGTTTAAAACAGCTACGTCCACACACATATACTGAGAATTTCATTTGAGGTAAACAGCTTTGAAAGCTCTTAAATTTTTTTGTTGTTTCTTTGCAAAGTAAGAGCAAGCATTGCTGTCTGTTGTGTTGTTGTTGTGGATGTTGTACTCTCGTCTGTTTGAAAGCACAAAAAGCTCTTTATAAAAGTTTGCACACTGTGCATATGAGTTGGACGTAGCTGGTTTGAAACTATAGCTGCTGGCTAATGATGCCATCATAATCAGGAGATAGAAATACATAAAAATCGGCTATTTTTATTTAAACTACAGAACCACTGTTCCGCTTTTTTTATACGTATAATTAATTATAAATGCGAAAGTAATATAATGCAATGCAGTTCATTAAAAAAATAATAATTATAATATTCATTCCTCGGACGCATTAAAATAAGGCATTACTTTCCTAGATCATGTTTTTGTCAACAGTAATGAATTCTGGAATGATGAATTATTGTACATGCTGTACATTACGTTCTCGATTCTTATTTACTGCCTTTTCCCTATCCCTCTTTAAAATAAAAAATGTGTGTATGTCCAGCATTTTACGATTCTGGATCTGGCAGCTCTAACGTACACACATACATATGTATGTATAAATACTTGCTCATACATACATACATACATACAAATGTACATACAAATATAAATGAATTTGGGCGAACTCCAATAAGCCTTCCCCACCCCCCCCAAAAGCCGGTATAACTTGTTAGTTCATACATAAGTACATACATATGTATGTACATATGTATAAAGGATTTATAATATAAACAAATTCAGACACAATCCTTATGGTTTGAGTAATTTGTTTGTAAGTATTTACATACCTACATATGTACATGCCTACGTATTCAATAATAATGTTTCTGAGTACATATGTGCTATTATAGGATTTGCTTAGGGTTACCATTTAATACATAAATGAAAGATTAACGTGCCCAGCCCAGAGTAGCAAGGCGAGCAAAAAATTTCGGCGTCGGCTGAAAGACAAATATTTTCGGCGGCGGCGGCAGAACGACTTAACGCCGATTTGCTTAGGCGTTTGAAAAAAAAGTTTTAACCCAGTTTTTAGAAAAATACGTGAATTATTGAATCACCACGTTGTAACATTATTTATTTTGCAATAGTTTGAATGTTGCAGTAATTGATATCCTAAAAAATAGCTTCATAAATTATTTGTTAATCCATAGAAACATATTCTAGGTTATCGGGGCAATAATGAATAAAATTTCGCGAGAAATTTTTCATTTTTCAAATTAGAACATTTTTCCCTATTACTTGCTATTAGTTGGAATTTTTCCCCGGGAAAAATTTCTCGCGGAATTTTATTCATGATTGCCTTCTACATAAATTTTATTTAAATTAATTACTTGATTGGAACACTGCTACGGATCAGCAAACAAAAAGCTTTGAACAATTAATTATCAAAAAGTCGCCTGCATGTATTTAAGAAGGGACTCCAAAAGAGAACGTAAGTGTTGTCGCAGCTACGTTACTATTCCCATAAACATTTTCTGTTTATGTGGAAGCAAAATTAACTATCTTTCCGGGACGCTCGTGGTCAGTACTAAGCCACCGATAAGCCGAGTGGTTCGGCGGCGGCTTAACTTGTCGAAAAAAATCGACTGACTGGCTAGCCGCCAGCCGCGCCGGTACGGCTTGCTACTCTGGCCCAGCCTAATAGACTGAAGTTAGAAACATAGAACTCGGTATGTGGCTTCCTCTTGTACTGTAATTTGAATTAAAAAGTGATTTGTGCTTTTTGAATTTAAAAAATTTAATGGAATAAAAAAAATAAATGTTCATACTAGTGATGCACGAATATTCGTATGCGTATTTTTAGGCTTTGTATCATTTTCAAATGCTATTTAATGACGATAATAAAAATTTGGGGAAGTGTTTACTAACTTTAAGGTACGGTAACATGAGTATGAAGTTCTTCTTCATAACAATTTTTTCATATTTCATTTTGAAGGCGTAAAAAGGATCTTAATTTTGTGTCTATAAATTTCATATATAACATTCGCATTCACGAACATTAGAAAACAGCTGATCGATATTGCTATCTGAAAATTAATGAAAATGGTTGTAGAGATTTAATGTAACGTAACTTACTTTTCACATAAAAATATCGATCAGTTGTTGCCAACGTTGCAGTTACATTGCATTACGGTCGGCTTAAAGCTCAGTTAGCCGACTGCAATGTAAAGTAACTGCAACAGTAGGAAACAGCTGATCGATATTGCTATGTGAAAAGTAATGAAAATTGTTATAGAGATGTAATGTAACGTAACCTATCTTTCATATAAAAATATCGATCAGATGTTTCCTACGTTGCAGTTACTTTACATTACAGTCGGCTAACTGAGTCTTAAAAGTTTATTTTATTTAATTTTCAATTCGGATGATTGTTATGATAAAGGTTTGAAAATTTATAGGGATACGTTTTTCGATGCAATGCAATATATGTATGTATATATATGTGTGTACATACATATTAAGAGCAAAATGTGTGGATGGCTGTATATTCACTTGAATGTGCAACTCCATTATGTCTGCCTTTGCAATACATATGTACATACATACATATGTATTTTTTGTACTTACATACACACTTATGTATGTACTTAATATGCATTAACGGCTATCCAACACAAACACATACATTACATACATACAGTAAATACCCTGTCGGAAATTACGTTAACTTTAAACTAACGTTATTAACTAACTATGTACTTCGCAACTAGTACTGACTGATACTTTGGATTACTTTTCAATTTCATATACTAACTATTTTAACAATGCGATGTCCTAGGGGGTAGTCAAATGTCTAAAGCTATTTACAGACTATTGTCAGATCTTACAATATTGCCAGATCTAGCAATGTGCTGACAATGTACTAATAATTTAAAATTTTAACCGTAGTAAAAATAAGGCATTAAATTTTGAACCTACATATTCTTCCATTATCAAAATTACTTTTAGTGGTATTAATGTATCCTTTGTTGACTCCATGAAATGTTTGGGACTATCACTTGACAATAAGTTATCTTTTGACCTCCATATATTAAATGTTTCTGCTAGAATTAAAAATGTACTCAGGTCTTTATACAGCTATAATATCTATTAGCCACGGGCCATAAATTTCAAATTAGCCTAATCCTTATTGTTTACTCATGTTCAGTCTTGTTTGGAAATCTATAGTGGTTGCTCTTCCTTTAACCTTTCTCGATTAAGGATTATATGTAATCGCATTATAAGATTTATATTTTGTCTTAAAATTTCTGATCATGTATCTAATCATGTTAAAAAGTTTTTAAATTTAAATTTTATAGAGTATATTAAGATAAAAACGCTGCTTAGTTTTTATATAATTTTTACATGTAATTCCCGATTAAGCCAATTATTAAAATTTTCTAGATCCACAAGAAACCCTCAATTAGTTACACCAAGGATTGCTAACGCCACATTTGAAAAATCCTATCTGATAAGAGTTTGTAGACTTTATAATTATCTCCCTATTGAACTCAGAAGTGTTGACACAAATATGTTGTATACCTTCTACTGTACATATTTTATATACCTATTCTTTATTGTAAATATTACTTTAAGTAATTACTATAATCATTGTTATCGAGCATTACTTGTATTTTAAAATATAAATATTATATATGCGTCTTTGGCTTGATTAATTTATTAAATAAATAAATGAAATGAAATGAAAAAATTGCCAGCACAAGAAATATTGTCAGTTCACACTGTTGTCAGAAAAGCTTACAATTTATTGCCAAACGTTTGTATGAAAATAAATTCATCTGACAAAATTGTCAGTTCACACGGCTGTCATGCAAAAATGATCAGATCTGTAGTTATACGCTGCCAGACTCAAAGCATTTGTTAGAAATTGTTAAATATAAATCGTTTGTGGTTGTGTTATATGTAATAAGTGAAAATATAAATTAATATAGACCATAAAAAAACAACTGCAATGATTTTGTTTGCATATACATACCTATATTTTATTATATATTTTTTCTTTACAATCAAGCGTGTGCAGTGTTCCCCATAGAAAGAATTCTCTTATAATGGCGCCATTGTCAGATGCATAAACTTCGCACATCTGACAATATTTATTAAAATTTCTGACAAATATCTGGCAATAGTTTTACAATGTGTTCACACGAGTGTAAGATGTCTGACAATTTGTTGTCAGCTTCTAGTCTTGCAATGGACTGAAAATGCTTTTTCCGCTAACTACATCTGACAAAAATTGCCAGTTCACACGGTTGTGATAAATTTTTACCACACTTTACTTACAATATTGTAAGATCTGACAACCGTCTGTACATAGCTGAACTCTGCATTACTTTCAGTTATCTGCTGGTAACCTGGTAGTCAGCAAATAAAAAAAAATTCTGGGGTTCGAACATGTATCATCACACATTGTGTACTAAACGCGCTACCACTCAGCTAAGGTACCATATAAAATTATATTCTGTGATAAAATAGGAACAGCGAAATGTTAATATAAAACTGAAATTAATTTAATTAAATTAATTAATTAATTAATTTAATTAAATTAATTTCTCTCATCAAATTCGATTACGTACTCAACTTAATTAATTTTGAGTTGGTAGTGGATGACGTTGCAGTTAGCTTTATTTTAACTATAAATTAACTATTTTTGTAGTCAATCACACATTCTCCGATAGGGTATTATTGTTGCGGCAGCAACTGTTGTTGAAACTGTGAGCAACAGAAATATGTAGATATGTACATATGTACATATATACCTATTATGTTTTATATTGTTTTTATCGATTTTTCCTAAACGTTTTTTTTTTGTATGGATACACTACATCCACACATACATACATAAATGCATGCATATGTACATTCGTGGAACTTTTATAGATGTACATACATATATGTATGTATGTCCACATCCATATACATACATACATACATATGTATGTAAGTATGTAAACAAGTTTTAGTTGATTGCAGTGGATGAAGAAGAAAGCGTAGGCGTTAGCAGAGGTATTAGCTGTTCTTAATTGCACATTTTGTGATTTTATTTTTCCTAATTGGCTCTCTCTCTCTGGCATCTTAATCAACTAAAAAGCTTTAATGAATTTGAATAGGTTTAAATTTCTTATAAAAAGATATTTAAATATGTACATATCGCTACCTTAATATAGAAAGGCCCTATAATTGATTACTTTGTTGAATTCAAGATTTTTGCAGTTAATATCAATTTAACACCAATTATACCCACAAGAATCATTATCTGTCATCAAATCATCTATATTTTTGGCTACGGGTGTGGCAACCCCGGGGCCCCAGCTGGGATGATGTGGCTTTTTCTATTGACGTTCTTTTGGTACATTACCCATACAACTTATGTGTTACTACCCGATCTCTGGAAACGGAGAAAATGATGTGCACATATTTATAAATGGAAGGCAGGTCCTCCAGAGGTCTCACCAGAGGCTACTTCTGCTCTGAAGTTTTGAGTGTATGTAGCGGTCGTCAGCAGTATCATTAGCTAAAATGCCGAGTTCGTCCTACCTCACGGGGTTTAAGGGATGATTTTGGTATGTATAGAGTATGCACTGGATATTTGGCGACACAGGCATGCGTTCATCTCGGATGGGTGTATACACAACACCTTAGTGTGGAAGCCGGAGAAATATCGTGGTAGCTATGGTTTGGTTGCTACCAAAAAAAACTGTAAGAGTAGTCTTGGCTTCCCAGTGTTAAATCAATGCTATTGGTTGGTCTGACGCGGTCAGCCAGACACTATTCTAGGTGCTGTTGCCATTCAACAGAAGCTGCTATGGGCACGGGCATAGCATCAGAGTTTAGATAGCTCAAAGTACCTGAGCAAGAATATAGCACAGTAATAAATATATACAAAGATTTCAACCTACGTATGTACCTTTAAGGAGTCGACATAGGTTCATTCTAAAAAGGGTGCATGGGGGCATTGGTCTGGCGTCTTCCTGCACCCGTACACTATTTTTGCCAGTTCATCGGCAATTTCATTTCCCTCAACACTGCTTTGGGCAGAACCCCAACATAGTCTGACACCATATTTGTCCATAAGCAAGTTGAGGTATCTATGTACATATGTATCTCCTATAGTAACTACCTACATAGGTATATAGTTTCGATTTGACATTGTGTCCCTTCCAAGCTTTTAGCGCTGACTGGCTGTCGACTTAGATGGTTATCTTCTCACCTTCAGCCATATTTCTGGCCACCATTTCTCTTTCAACGAGTCTAAGAAGACATCTTGTCGCCGATCTCTTCTGGGTTCCTTTAATCTCAAGCCAGGCGCACATCGGAACCTTAGCAAACAATGTGCTATGACTCTCGTTTCTCAATTCCTCTCACCATACAGCACAATCATAGGAAATCACCGGTCTGACAAGCGATATGTAAATGCAGTTTACTACCTACGGTTGCAGACCCCAGGTCCTTCCTATGAAGTTCTTGTATACGCAGTATAGAAATTGACCCATTTGAGACATTTCTGTAGCCTTTTTTGCCGTGAAACCCCAATATTCAATTGGTTTCTATGGCACGAGTAATTGCTGTGGCGTTATGGCGCGTTTTGTATAGTTTTTCTCGGTTCATATGATTCAATCTTTGTTGTCAACTCGTTCGTAATTCGGCTGTTAGAAAAAAAGAGATATTTGTACTTCCTTCTCCGTTCTTCTTACAGCTGAATTACGAGTTGAACAACAAAGGTTGCATTGTGTGAACCGAGACATGGTTATGCCACGTTCAATTTAAGCTATAATCAAATACAGTGTTGCCCATACGTTTTTTTTTCGAACATCCGCTTTGTATGGGTATTAATTAATTATTATTATTATGTGCGTCGCGTTTTTAAAATGTGATTCCCATCAACGACCTTTTAATACACACATAATTTTTTTTTCTGCACAGATGTTTAAATTGAACTAGTTTTTTATGTTTATTTTTTTAATACATACAAATATGTGTATGTATTTGATGGCATTTATTATCTTCGGCGCTTTTATTGTTGACAATAATATTGTTCTTGTTTATTTAGCTTGAGTAGGCCCACTCGTTTTTCTTATTGTTTAAAATAATATCTAATAATTAATGAATTCTAATTTTTGTTTAATTTTCTTTTTCTTTACAGGTAAGACATTTACTTTGGGATAAATTATAACACAATTAACTGGTTTATGTGGTATGTAATCTTGCAGCACGGTTTTTTATAAAAATAGATACACATGTATGTACTTATGTATGTACATATGTACATACATATGTATGTCTGTATACTTACATGTGTATGTATGTTCAGCTTCAGAGTCGAAACACAATGTTTGCGGTGCGGTGCGGTGCGATTTCTCGTTGCGGGAGAGCAAATTAAACATAATACAACGGAATACGGCGCCGGCAATACTTGTCATTGTTTGTTTAAATTTTCGTTAATTTTTTTGTGCATACATTTTTATAACTAAAAACAAAAAAAATTATTAAGATTCTATACATTCGTAGATATAGTTGATATATTTTTTAAACTTTTATAATCTATGTATGTCAAAAATATTTGAACTTCAAAATCATTTTTTTTTTTACAAAAAATTTTTGTGAACACAGCCAATTATTCAAAAACTACGGCAACATGATACAATTATACTAGGTACATGCAGAAGCCCAGCCTGTCACTGCATACATTGCACCTAGTTGTCAAACTTTGTTTACAAGCTGCAAAAATGTTAATGTATGTGTGTGAACAAAATGATTACAGTGTTGCCAATGAATTTACACATGGCTGTGTCTCCAATTACACATTGAAGAAAATTACACTACACATCTTTTGTGTAGGTTAAAATTAAAACAATAATAAATAAAAATAGAACCCAAAGTAGAATTACACACATATTATACAAGAATTCAATTACATCGCCTACACATGTGAGTAGAAATTACACACTGTCTAACTACACCCATATTGGCAACACTGAATAACTATAATCATGCAGGAATGCCGCGTCTGCAATAGTACTTTAGTTACCCTGTAATTGTTATTTTTATAAATAAAAGACAGTTGTTTCCGACAATTTGGGGTTTGTTTATACCAACAAAATACATGTGTTTTTTGGTGTTGTAATTTTGTTGTAGTTCTGCATGTACCTAGTATAATTGTATCATGTACGGCAACGTCAGCAAGAGAAAGAGTAGGTATCAAAAATTGAGAGAATAAGAAACTGCAATGAAAATAAAATAGATTTTAATGTAATTCCGTCCCGCATTGCGGGTTTTTACTTCAAAATCGTATGGAAAACCGCACCGCAATAAATAATCGTTACATTGTGTTCAGACTCTTACACACTTCAAATTTTGTTGATCAACTCGTAATTCAGCTGTAAAAAAACGGAGAAGGAAATACAAATAGGCTTAGAAACTTATACAAAAATATTATTATTTGTGAATTCCCAAATAGTTCTTGAAAGTCTGTGCATAAGATAAGAGGTTTGTGATTATTCAGAATGTGTGTTTGAAGTTTACTTATGACTTGTTACAGCAACAATGAAATGCATATAGACCGGGCTGAACCACCAGCAAGTAAATTTCAAATTGGAATGTGGTTATGACAATATAAAAAAAATACAACTCATAAAATATCGAGTAATATAAAATATGTACTCGATGCTCGGTAGTTTTTCGAGCAATTTCTAATTATATATATATATTTTTTTTATTTTTTTTTTTTTAAGAAAATATGTATTACAAAGCCTTTAAGGCCAATTATATAAAAATACCTTAGGTACTAAATAATAATTGTTCATTAAATTAAATTCATACCATAACAATTCATTGATTTATAATATAAAAGATTTATTATCCCAACATAAAATCAGCTCCCCAGCCAAAGATAACATAAGTAGAAAATATAAAAAATTATAAAAAAAAAAGTAAAGTAAAGAAAGGTCCACTCAGAATTGACAGTTCTACATTGCTCAAGCGGAACAGTGGCCACATGAGCCATTCGGCCGAACAAACAGGCGACCATTGGCTTACATACAGGTCTTCACGGACTGCTCAAAAAAAAGGGGGAGGGAGAGTTGGAGGAGGCGTTTTCATTCCAGAATACGGAATCGAAATGACCTTCAGACTCCCGAACGAATGTAGTATAGTACAGGCAGAGTTATCTGCTATTAAATTAGCGACACACTGGCTAAGGTTCTATCGGATTTCAAATAGAGATATCCATATTATAACTGACAGCAAATCTGCTATTAATTCCCTCATAGGGGTGTATACCAAGAATGTCATAAAGCCTTGGATGGACTTGTGCAGCACTCAAATATCTCGTTAAATTGGGTGCATGGACACGGGACTATTTCAGGAAACATAGTTGCGGATGAACTAGCAAAGAGTGGAACTCTACTAAGAGAGATCGATATCGACAATCTTTGTGGACTCTCACTCTCATCCTACTAGAGACGTTTCGATGTGACCTTTCTTGAATTAGCCCAAAGCAGATGGCGAATTGAGTCCACCTGTGTAATAGCGAGAAACCTCTGGCCTCGCCTGGACTCCCGTAGAACGGAAAATCTCATGAACTTCAATAGGAAGCACTCAAGAAATATCGTAGCCACATTGACCCGCCACTTTACCTTCGGAACCCATGCTAAACGTATGGGTCTCCCGTATAATGACTACTGCTACAGTTGCAATGACGAGGAAGAGGAAGAAAGTATCCTGCATTTCCTGTGTCTTTGTCCCGCTCTGAAGGATCTCCGTCTGCATCTCTTTGGCAGAATATCCTTCGGAAGCTTATCCGAGTTATCGGAAATCGGGCTCAAAAATCTAAGCCTCTACATTAGGAATAGTGGTTGGTGTAATCGCTGACCCACAAAGGGATCATCATATTGGACCCAAGTGAGCTGGATTGTAACTTTCTATCCTTACCAGCAGCCTGCTAAACTAAAATAACCTAACCTTGGGTTATCAGTTCACGCACTGCATCGATGTTATGTTTTGTAGCACAACAACCAATTTTGAACGACCTTCACGAAATTCGTCGGCGACGGAACTACGACCACGATTGAATTCACATATACCAGCGTTTTTGATGGCGCGTTATCGCCATACAAAGAACAGAGTTCATCGACGCATTCTTGTTGAAATAATCCACGTCGAAAGTTGTGAAAAATAATCCAACGTAGTAAATCTTATTTTCAAATATCCATTTTTTTTTGTTAAATTGATTTTCTGAACTCACTGGCGCCCGATGCTCCAGTGGAAGTTAAAGGAACAGATATGTATATATTTATTATGGTGCTGCCAGATTTTAGTTATTGACTTATCCCGAAATATAAATAATATAGCCCTCGTACGGACAAGACGATTATTAAAAATAATTTTGTTAAAGGAGTATGTAGTTTAAAAAACAAGTAAATAAATACCTACATACTAATTAAAACATTTAAATTTTGATGATTTTTATTATACATGTGTATTATATTATTTAAGGCCCAACTATAATATGAATATGCTGGCTTAAGGTAATGCCAGAATTGAACGATAAGTCTGTCAAATACATAAGCAATTCAGATGTGACTTTTAGGTGGCCACAATGTACTTACATCCACTTAAGTATTCTTTAGTCACAGTTGCACATATAGGTATTGTTCAATTTTTTTTAGTAATTTTGTTTCTTCTTATAATTACTAAATGAATGCAATTCAATCAAATTAACTTGTTGGAATGTCCTAATCTGTTAAAAAATTCACGTGTAATTATATTCACCACTTTATTACTTGTTTTATTTGTTTTGCCTACCAAAAAGTACAACAGTGAACATACATAAATAAACTCATGTGTATGTGAGTATATGTGTATTGTAAAACAAAGAATGTAAATACAAGTTTTGCTTTCTTTTCTGAGTTTAAAATAAGAAACAATAAAAAAATATTTAAAATCAATGAATATTTTCTGATCTTGTTTGCTTGAGTTTAAAAAATGCACAAACAGTGTTTTCCGTACGGAATGTGCGTTCAGTTTGGCACTTAACTTAAGCAATTGACATTTGACGAAAAGTTCCATAAGTACATTATAGTTTGCCACATACGTTTTATATGTAACCGCACAGTTGCTTAATTTCGCTTATTCCTATTATAGTTGGGCCTTTAATCAGTTTTGAATTTGGATAAGAAATATTTACAAGAAATATTTTTTGGCAATTTTATTTCTTCTTTTGGCGTTTTTCTACTAAATTTTTAGACAAACCTTGTACGTCCATGCCGCCAACGTTCTTGTTTAGGTATGACTTACTACAAAAGGGTTTTTTTCTTTTGCGCAAAGTCACATCCATTTTTCCCTTTCAGATGTGCATACATACTTATGTACATATGTATGTATGTATATTTTTGTATAGGTATACATGCACATATAAAAGTTTTTATTTCTTTTTTCTGGAACTTTTGTAATAATTTCTTCTTAATTTTAGTTTCATTTGCTGCTTTTTATTAACTTCATGAGTTCATGTCTTGCACAGGGTCGTAAATTTTGGGCGTATTTTATAGCATGTACATACATACATATGTATGTATGTACGTATGTATATTGGCGTGCTTATATGTACATACATATGTACATACGCGTATGCATATCTGCAAACATATGTACTTATGTGTGTATGTACATACATACATATGTATGTATTCTTTTGAATTCGTTTTGTTTTGTTTTGCAATTTTCTGAGTTTTTTTTTTATAGGATTTGAAAATTTAAAGTGAATTTATCTGGCTTTTGTTAAAGTTAACTTTCTCGGAAAATTTTGCTAGACTTCTTAACTGCCAGTTTATAGAAGTAAAAATTATCGTTTATCGTCGCTGTTTTATCTAACTGACCTACCTATCACGGATGGAAATCATGGTACAATTGTACTTTTTATGGTAAATTTTTTACCTTTTTGGTACCGTGGTACTACCGCGGTTTACTTGGTAGGTATAATTTAAAAATGTCAATGTTTCACTATATGGGAACATTAATTTTGCCTGTGTTCTGTTTAATTTACCTTTATGAATATAATAGGTACCTATTTAATATTTTTTTTATTTTTTATTGTACCTATACTGAATTTGTATACACATTTTTGTTAAGTTTCTGTTCTTTACTGTAAACTTCTGAATTTTTACGTTTCAGTTTTTATTAATAAATATTAAAAAAATGGCACCGTCATGGTCTAAAAAGTACAATTTGTTTTCATCGTTGGTACAAAATTAAAGAAGTCATTTTCCTTCCCCGTGTACATATATAACATTTTAAAAATTTTACAGGAGATCAAGCTTTTATGATTGTTTTATACTCGTACATGTATTCTTATGGAAACGTCTGAAATATTTTTACTGTTATAGGCTCAACAGTAATGTTTACAGTCATAAAAATTGTAGAAAAGGGTATTATTTTCTTCCAAATAGGTATAGTCTTTTTTCGACTAGAAAAACGAGTGCATAAATAATTAGTTTAATCGCTTGGAGGAATCGAAAAAGACTCGAATAATTTCATAAAATGCTGACTGGGAAAAAACACAAGGCGTATTTAACATTGATTTAACATTGTGGCCTTAACTATTAAACAAATCAATTTCGATACAGAATAAATTCCGCAAAAAGACTGAATTGACTAATTTCTCCAGCGATAATGTTGTACAACCATATCTTGTCACTTTTTGTGCAACTTTTCTAACAAAATATGTACATATGTATGTATGTGCATTAGAGTGGGCCAATTGTTTTTATCAACAGGCGTCTAGCAAAAACGAAATCTGCGAAAAATTCTAAGTATTGTACATATGTATATTAAGAAAACCCTAGTTTCTTATGGTTGCGGCCTTTTCGTATTAAGTTAACGATATGTATGTATGTACATCAGTAGTGAGATTCACTAAAATTTTTAATGACAGTCTCATCGTTAAAACAATTATAATGAAAATTTTTCAAATTTGGTATTCAGTAACATTTTTAACGATATTCGCTGTAGGTTAATGTCAGCTGTGTCGTTATTTAAGCGACGATAATTTATGCGCTGTTAATTTTATCGAAAAAAATTCTTATAATAAACTTATTAAACTAAAAAAGCAACACTAGTTTCTAGTAACTAATATTAGCGGCCAACGCTATACGAAAAACGAATCCAAAACAAACACAAAAAAGGTTTTTTAAATCGAAAATAAAACCGAGCGTCGTCATTACGACGAAGTATGATGGTGCAGGGTTAAAAAAATTTTGTATCAATATTGCATCTTTTTTTATTTAGTTTTTTCCTCCTCCTGTAAACTATGAAAAAAACATGAGTTAGGGCCTTTTCGTATTAAGTTAACGTTATGTATGTATGTATTAGTGATGCACGAATATTCGCATTCGCATTGTCGAATATTCGGTAATTTTCAGGCGTTTCATTTTCGTATTCGCTAAATTCAGGCGGATGCGAATGCTAATGTATTCTGGCGAATACGAATACGTACGTACGTACGAATGGTACTTTTTATTAACTTTAAAGTACGCCAACAAGAGTGTGAAGTCTTTTTTCATAACAATTTTTTAATATTTCATATTGCATATAATACCTATTCGTATTCGCGAATATCGTTTCAAATATTCATGTTCGTATTCGCGAATATCGTTTGAATTATTCGTATTCGTATTCGCGAATATCAAAAATTGACATTAGTTACATTACTAACACATACATATGTACATATGTATGTATGTATGGAAGTATATACATATTTATGGAAGTATGTACATATGTAAGAACATACTTACTATAGGCTTTATTCATAAAAAACTTTTTTGGTTTACAAAACTTTTAAGAAATAAATTTCCTTACCTACAAAATTTGTTTTGTAACCCTGAATTATTTTTTATGAATAAGCCCTTATCTAGGTATTTAAATACATATTTACATAATATGTACATACATATACATATGTATATGTACATATGTATGTAGCTTTTTTGACTTACGACTGTTTATAAAAACATTAATTTATTTACTACCTATAAAATTTAAGTCTCATAAGTATAAGTTTTAAGTCTCATACCCATATAAAATATTTTTGCAAATTAAATTTTTTAAATTATTATTATATACCTACATATGTACATGCACATGTACAAATCAAACATACATACACACACATGCATACGAATTAAAAAATAATAATAATTATTGTTGAAAAGACCTTTCTTTTGACTAATATTTCTGTAACCAAAAATAGATACAAAGCAATTTTTATACATAACTTTAAAATTTAAAACCATCGAGCTGCAACCATAACGAACGAAGAACTTTCCGACTGCAACATGGAACTAACACAAAATTCTTATTACAACATGTATTATTCAAACGGCATAAAACATGTCTGGTGTAGTAATTCACCACGGCATGCGACGTATAGAAGCAACATCAAACAGGTTGTCAAACAAACCGTTTCATAAATAGCAGCCATAATGGATTTACTAACACCAACAAATGTACCTACACGAAACTGAAAGAGAAAACCACTGTTATTGTTTTAAAATTAGTATAACATTCTCTGTCTTTTCAATACGATTGCCGTCTTTGTTGTTATATGGGCAGCCATCATGGATTTTTCAAAACGGTTAAAATAAAATCTAGTTGTCACCTTCTTTCTTTCATGTTAAGCTATTACGAAAAATTCACCTCAGTCTTGTAAAAAACTAAATATTTTCTTTAAATTTGCTTTGTGCTTGTGTTCTATGGATGTGAAGACCAAACGCCACTCAATTTAGTAGGAAAAAAGTCATAAACGTGGAAAGCTGTGTTGTACGTATTTTGTTTCATAAATAGCTAGAAATTGTGAAAGAGAATTTGTTTTTTTTTATTAGTTTTGAAAAACAAATTTTTAATATTGCATTTCAATTAAGCATTTGTGTTTGATTGCAGCTTTAGCTTTGAATAAAAAAAGTTAAGTGGATAAATTCCTTACTAATTATAGCCTGCATAAGGAAAACTTAACAGAGGAATAATAAATCTTCATCAATGACTCCCAAACTGTACACTTATATTCACCATTAGTGATTTAAATAAGAAGAAGCGTTTGTTTACCTTATAAAATTGAATCCACCAAACTTGCTTTTATAGCAATACTAAAAATAAAATTAAGCATAATGATAACTGGACCAGAGAATTTTCCAACGAATGCACCCGCCATGCAGACTTCCGAAAGGCGATGTGAAAATCCAGATTGCAATGTGAATAAACTCATATCTATGGTACCAAAGCGGAAAACAACACAATTCATAGTTGATCCAGTGGTAATGGATAAACCAATGTTAGTCAATGGTTTTACAGCGGTATTTCAAGTTGATGGGGGATCTGCTAGACTTTTGGATATAAAAAATCCCACTGGCGATACTCGAGTAAAGCCCATCTACCGCATAATTCCCAATTCGCATGTACACGTGGTTAACTATGTCGTTGTAGATACAGACGAAGCATATCTAAAGAAAATAACTGAAAATGATCCGGCAACTATGCAAAAATTATTGACTTCACAAAAAGAAAGTGCCGATCAAATGTTAAAGAAAATAATGTCTGGTCAAGGTTCAAGCGCCACGGCCGCAATGACAACCGTAGTATCAACAATAAACAATAAGGGTAATTGCAGTGGAACACCCCAATCTGCTGCTTCTAGTGTTGCAACCTCTCCAGCACCATCAGTGATTGGACAAAATATAACGCCGAAAAATTCCATAAAACTCCCTGTGAGGATGCATCCCAACTTGAAAATAACTGCTGTAACAAGTGGTGAAGCTGTTAATTCTCCAACAATATCTCCTAATGTGAGCTCAACTACACCGGGAGTACCCTATATAACACCGGTGCCTCTAACTAATTTACAGGCACCAGTACAAAATGTAGCTAATCAGCCCTTACCTCCTCCATCGGTAATAAATCCTGCACAAAATACATCCATGGAAACCGTAGACAAGTATGTTCTTTATTTAATTTGTTTTTTTTTTTATTCTGGTATCTTATTAAAAGCTTGTATTATTAAGGCCAACTTACGACAAAATGCAGGCGGAAATCAATGATTTACGACGTACCGTTGCTATGCTGGCCGAAGCACAAGCTAAAAATCAGCAACAGCCAGGAACTTCCAAATCTACTAAACGTCCCAGACTGCAAACTCCAAAATGAATGGCTTGAGGAATGGTCAATAGTATTTAATTAAAATATTTTACAATATGTTTTACCAAATGTTTTTATTAACAGCCTATTTTTAGAAAATGAAAACAAATTTTATGTGAGAATTTATATTGAAAAGAAAAAAAAACAGCTTAATTCGCTTTTCAAAATTTATACATACTTCTCCTAACCTAACCTAAAATCACAATGGACACAAATGGGTGTCCGAGTGGAGGTGCGGTGTTGTCATACACCGTTCCTAACCATCTGATGTTGTAAAAACAAGTATTCATATTTTATTGATCTTTTCAAAATTAATTCTCACACGAAATTTTGTTTTAATACTTTAAAAATGCATGATGGCATAAAATAACGTAACATTTATATACATTATACATATATAGTACATACATGATTTAATATACATACATTCAGCCTTATCATGAATTCCACATGTTAAAATTTCCGTTTACACAGACTAATTTCATATCATTAATTCTATTATAGTTAAAAACTTATAGGCACATTTTGTAAAAATTTTCTTTTACAAACGTTTCAAATTTGTATGAAATTTGTATGAAATAATAACGTTTCAAAAAATATTTTTTTTAAAATACAAATTTCAAAACGAAAAAATCGTTTGTATTTACAAAATTTGCGGGTCACACTTTACAAACATTTGCCCAAAAAAGCGTAAGTAATAAATATTAGTGAAAAAATTTCAATTCAGACACGTGTTTCTTAAGTTAAACAGTTTAATAAATAAACTACCAATAGATAGTGTCATAGAATCTTATTGGAAACTATTTAACTTAACAAACACGTGTCTAAATTGAAACCTTTTTCATTAATATTTAGTGGTTACGTTTTTTGGGCAAATGTTTGCCCAAGTGTGACAATATATTTAATGTTTCCACTTTTACCGACAAACAAATCTTTATGAATAATTTTCTTCATAAATTGGCAAAATATTTCGCAATCTAATGATTTTCTTTTTGAAACAAAACTGTTCTCATGCTCCGAAATTCCATCTCGAATTTTATTTATGATAAGCCTGATTATGTATGCATATGTATACATACATATACATATATATATATATATATATACATATATATATATATACATATATATATATATACATATATATATATATACATATATATATATATACATATATATATATATATACATATATATATATACATAATATGTATTAATCGTTAACTTAATACGAAAAGGCCCCAACTCATAATTTTTCGACATCGATATTTTTACATATTTCAATAGACCATTACCAGATACATAATAAAGTGTTTTTAATAAAAATTGTGTTAAAAAAATTTTAATTAAGTTGTTTCCTCCTCCTGTAAACAATGAAAATCATGAGTTAGGGTCTTTTCGTATTAATTTAACGATATGTATATATATGCTTTCATTTGAAATAGGCATTTGTTTAAGTTGATGGATGGAAAGTTATTTTTTCAAAACAAATTTGTCTTGGCAAACATTTGTCCCAAATGGTTATAAATACACTTATGGAATACATAAATATAAAATTTAATAAATTATAAATTACTTCAACAACCTAATATGAATATCCGTTACTATTAATAAAAAAATACTTTTGAATAAAAAAGGTTTTCGTTTTTTTTTTCAAATGACTGAAACTAGTATTTTTGTTATTATGAAAATGTGTAATAATAAATTATCAGAGTTACATATTTATAAAACTTATTAAGGTTTTATAAAGGATTTTTCAAACAAATTTTCATACAAAATTTTTCTTAAAAAACATAAAGCCTTAATAATTTTTATAAATAATATCGTTTGTATTTCAGCTTCCGATATATTAAATTTAAAATTATTAGAAATCTCACAACTACATCACAAATTTTAAAACGTAATCATAAATTATTTATGTATGTGTAGTTTCAATGCAAGCAATCTATATCGTTCTGAAATATTTAAAGCCTTAATATTCGACCCCAATTGGCGATATAACTCCACCATTTCGATTTTGGCCGAAATATCGATCAAGGCGAATTCAGTATCAGGTGACCTTATCAGCCCAGCTGATTATTAGTTGTTGATGCGAAATTGAGCAATTTGAACCAAAACGTCAAAATTTGCTCAGAAATCTTTTGACAGATTGGTTTTCTAGCATAGCAACCAACATGTTTTTTGTGTTGTAAAATTGTTGTACTGATAAGGTCACCTGATACTGAATTCGCCTTGATATCGATCACCAAAAAATTTTCCATATACATATGAAAATGCTTTATTACACATTTTTGAAAGATATATATGTATCTCAAAAACTGTATTGTTTCTGAATACAATCTCGTTTTGAAATATTTTAAATGTTGGCTTACGGCCCCAATCGTCGGTATAACCCTACCATTTCGATTTTGGCTGCTATTTTGACCACCAATAATATTTTTGTTAGAAAATGTTATAAAATATGTATTCCAGTGTTGGGATTTGTGGTACAATTGTATCGAATTTGCTACAATTACATTTGCATTGGTACACTGGTACACTTTATACTTCATTTGCACAATTTGAAAAAAATTTGTGCTTTGCATTACAGTAATAATATGGCCTATTTCTCACCTGCGAAAGGAAACGTTCGACTTACAAGTTATATTGAAAACAACAATAAAATATGAAAATTTGTTTTTGTTTTCAATATAAATTGTAAGTCGAACGTTTTCTTTCGCAGGTGAGAAATAGGCCAATAATTTCTCCTAACATAGTTGCCTAACTGATCATAAATACCAAAATTTGCAACATTGGTACTTTATTCTCATATTTTTCATTTGTTTTGGTAGCACTTGTCCCAGTCCTTTATGGTAGGTAGGTACAGACTTAGCAACGTGTTTATAGGCAGGTTGCATTGTCGGTCTCACAGTGTGTAGTCTTGTTTATAGTTGCGTTCGAAATTGATCTCGAAGTTTCGAAAATATAAAAATTATTTTATATTTATAGGTTGCAGTGTCTGTGTCAATGTATGCAGCATGTAATATAAACGTTTGGCGGAAACACTTTGCAAAGTGTGTACCCACTATTAGTTAATGTCTTTGTTTTTGTTTTCAATAAATTAAAAATTGTTATGAATTCTTATTGTGTATGCTTAGTTAGCAGATGGCTACATTTTGGTACAATTAATGTTAATTTGGTACAATTTTACCATTTTCATGGTACATGTTGGGATATGGTAATTTTTATCCCAACACTGATGTATTCTATTAAGTTGACAGGGTTCAAGTGACAGATTTTTTCTTGAACTGTTTTTGGACCATAAATTTTTTTGTTTGTAATTTTCGCGTAACTTCGCCTCAACATAATTTCATATGCAACTAAAACGTATTCGTTTAATTAAAAAACTATTTCAGTCCGTACATTTACAACCAAACATTTGTATATTCTTTTAATGTTTATTTTCTTTATTTTTGCCCCTTTTCGTTTCAGAACACTATGTATACTTTATTATTTTTATTATGTAAACAGGACACAAATACCTGTTTGCTATTAAGATATTATTAATACAGATCTTGCTGATAGCACAGCTATGTTATTTTTCGGCTAAGTGGAATCTTTTATTTAAAACTTAGATCCTCACCCTTATTCCAGTTGTCGTGATCAACGTCACTTTAAAACAACACCAAAAAATTGGGGCTCGTGTATCCGTTGTCGAAAACAACTGATTCCTGTTTGCAGGTTTATGCTATTTTCTAAATCTTAGAGAACGGAAATATAGGCTGACTTCCTAAACGCAAGTTGCAATTCATATTTACAATGCATACACTTCGTAAACGCATATGTAAACTTTCTGGCAATGTCCAATGTTCCTAATCGTTTGGCAACTCATTTTAATGAGTATCAGTTGTCAAAATCGTGCATCATTTTTATTTTGTAGGCAAACATATGTATGAGTTGCATAGCGACGTTCCTAAATGCCGATAAAATGCAAAAAATGTCTACGCAGCGCAAGTTTGCTCTTAATACATGCTTAGCATTGCACACGCATTTTATTAAATTGTGAATTGCAACTTGCGTTTAGGAAGTCGGCCATATTGTCAGTTGCTCAAAATTGTTCTCGAGAGCGAGTAAACAAGCCCCAATATTTTGGTGTTATTTAAAGTGACGTCGATGACGACAACTGGAATAAGGGTGCCTTTTTTAGGGATTTGAAGATTCCTCCGAATTAACAGAGTACAATGTGTCCATCCGAATCTCCGATATTGTACAAATTAAAAAGCTAAATTAATAATTTGTTAAGTTTGTACATGTCACATTATATTAAAATTAATAAAATGTGTAATGTGAATATATAGTTGATTAATCATACCAATACTGAATTTGTCGTCCCACAAAATGAAATAGTTATTGGTTTATTATCTCAGAAATCGATTTCCGTTTGTTCTCAAAATGAACATATTAAAATTTATAGCAATGTTAAAAATTTTTATGTTGAAGTGGTTAGCCAAATAGAAACAAAGGGTTTAATTTTGATGATTATTTTCGAAATTGTTGAACCAAACGATTTCCGTTCGTAGAAATTAATCAAAATTTAATGACATAACATAACATAATATTTTAAATTTTAATGAGCATAACCTTTACGAAAATTTGTTAGTTGAAAGCTATTGGGCGAAAGCTTTTGAGATCAAAAATGTTCTAAGTGATCCTCTGTTTCCTAGTTTAAAAACTGTAATAACTACCCTTATTATATTGCCATTTTTGAATTTGAATTTTGACCAAATTAAAATTAACAAATTAACAAAAACTGAAATTAAATTAAATTTCCTGTTACCATCGCGTCAATATTTTTTGCCCAAGGAAGGTATAGACCAAAACTTGGGAAATATTTTGAACCAAATTAAAAAAGATATTGGAATTAAAAATTGCAATATATGAAATAATATATATGTATGTATATGTAAGTACAAATGATCAAAATAATTATAATTATAATAATTATATTATAATTATTAGAACATATATATGCATATATATATATATATATATATATATATATATATATATATATACATATATCTATCTACATGTTTCTTTATGTATTAAAATAATTGTTTGTACTCGTAGATAAACCGATTTGCTTACTTTTGATCAATTTTGAAGGCTTGTACGTGTAAAATTTAATTTTCATTCCGGCAACACTGAAAGTGGCACAGAGATACTAAAAACGAAGCTAACTTAGCAAGTCGAATTCAGTATCAGGTGACCTTATCAGTACAATAATCAGCTGGGCTGATAAGGTCACCTGATACTGAATCCGCCTTGCTAACTTAGCTAACCGATGTATGTTATGTTGGTTGTTATAAGCCTAAAAATATGCTTTTATTTTGTATATCTTTAAACTAGAGATGGACGCGTGTCGAATTTTTCTAACACGACACGACTCAAAAAACGAATACCAAGATGTCCAACGACACAACAGACACGAAATCAAATTAACTTATAGCCCATTCAGGCTGACACGAAATTAAGTAATTTTAAGCTCAAATTAAGAACGAAATGAAAACTGTTTATGCAGGTACTGAATGACATTTGAGTTAATTTCGCAAACATATTATTCACTGCGGCAGGCATTGAAGTTGTTTTTTCAGTTGAATAAATTCTTTGTTACACTTATACACATATTTCTTTCAAAAATTTTCATAAATTTAATAGATTTCATTGTTTTTTTAATTTAATATTGAATGTCAAAATTGTTATTTCTTTTAAATGTTGTTTCTCATAGTTGTAAATTTACTCATGTTTGAAAATAAAAGTACTTTTAGTACAAAAACAGAGTTGTATATTGTAATTTCTTGTTAATTTCATCGAAATTAAGTAAAATAACTTAATTTGGAAAATGTCAAAATATATGGGAAATTAATTAATTTCAACTTGTTTTCGACCGAAATCACGAAACGGCTTAATTTGGAGTCAGCCTGAATGGGCTATTATATTTTTTTATATTCAATGAATTTACACAAAAAATGAAAAAAGAATCCAAACTAGAATTACACACAGATTATACAAGAATTTAAATACATGGTCTACACATGTGTAATTTCTACTCACAATGTATTGCTAAAAATAATCCAGTTAAAATTTGAATTATTAAACATAAGAATAATAAGGATCCAAAATTTCATCAGGCTGAAATGTTTACAGGAGCTGGTAAATCTACTAGTGCTCCTAGTGTGAGTAGAAATTACACACTGTCTAACTACACACAGATTGGCAACACTAAATAGCTATAATCATGGAGGAATGCCGCGTCTGCAATTTTACTTTAGTTAACCTGTAATTGTTATTTTTATAAACAAAATACATTTGTTTCTGACAATTTTTCGTTTGTTTATACCAACAAATTACATGTGTTTTTCGTTGTAGTGTTGCATGTACCTAGTATAATTGTATCATGGTCACTACCTAGGAGGGACCTGCGCCGAAGGGTTTTCATCGGCGGCGGCTGGCTCATAAAAAATCATCGCCGGCGGCTGAAAATCGGCTGTCAGCCGGCTGAGACAACTTCAACCACGATGCAACTATAACCACGATGTAATACGAATAGTAGATGTAGGGATGAAACGATACCACTAAGGTATCAATACTTTTACTTGATACGGCATCGGTTCAGAAGTATCGATACATACTCAGTATCGAATAAAAAGCATCGATACTTACTTGTATCGGTCAAGCTTTTCAAGCAAATGCTCCTAATTCGTAAAGAATTCTTAACGACTAGTCGACAAAATCTTCTGATTTCGGAAGCGATTAATATAAGAAAAAACTAATTGTTTAAATTTCTTGTAGACGAGTTTTGGTAGAATTTATTTATGAAAATACTCTTTCAACAAACTAAGTTTCCTGAATAACAAAAATTTTATAGTTCAATTTTGTTAAAAAGATAGCTATACAAATTGCCAATAAAATCATTTATAGCCAGCAAAATCGACATTTCGCCAAATCAAAAACTTAGACCCAAAACAAAGTGGAAAAATTGCCACTTTTGGGCTGGGCTAGAGCATGAGATATAGCCGAGATGACATTTTAAATGTTTGTGCAAATTCGTTATGTTCCCGCAATAAATAACATTTGCAGATCGCAAATTTTATCGTCTTTTTTTATAAAAAGTTTGATTTATATAATATTTATTCCAGATATAAGTTTACATTTAACACGAACAAATAAAATTGTGTTAAACTGGCGTCATCTTTAACTTTTCTATAGCCAATAAGGAGTGAGTATATTTTACCGATACGAGTACTTTTTACCGATACCTACTTGGTACTCGGTAGTAGAGTATCGATACCAAAAGTACTTGGTTTCTAAGAAAAAGTATCGAGTATTTACTTGTATTTATTCGTATCGTTTCATCCCTAAGTAGATGTAAAATCAATTATAATATTAAAAAAAATTGTGCATAAGGACATGTGCATGATATGAAGCATATTTCATGATGATTCGATGCAGAAATTGAAGGGCAACTTGGATATTGACCATACATGTTGCTCTACTTCCGCTGCGTCGGAGATGGTTTTGATCTGCATAAGGCAATGGCGTTGGCACAATGGAGTGCTGGTCAACAGCTAATCCTTAATACGTGAGGCCATGGGTCGTACTGTCCACACACAGAAACAGCGGACTTATTGCTCAGAATCTGCTGCTGATCTGAGGGTATCTCAAAAGGGGACGAGCCTGGTTGGTCACCAAGTACATACACTCACGTCATCCATCGAGTTTTGTGGGTTTCTTTCGGAACAAATATACTTTAGCTGCTCATCGCAGAAATAAATAAAAATTAGTCTATCTGATAGGAAATTAAAAAATAAGAACAAAAAATAAAACAAAAAAAATTGGTGGCGAGCACTCGTTTCCGAGTTATGGTCATCCATTGTGATGCTTTGTTGTATTTTTCATCCAATACAGTCAATATTGGTATCATTTAAAAGCTTTTAAGATGATCTTCAATAATTCAATGAAATTTTTAAAAAATCATTAATCCATGGTTTTTCCCAACACGTCACTGCGTACTAAAGTTTTTTATAGCCGGACTTCGGCCGGACTTAAGGATTTTCTCCATAAACATATTTATCTATATGATAAACAGATCCCGTTATAAATGATCAGCACTTTTCTATCTGCTTTTTGATGAATTTAATACACAATGTCAGTTGAATTGGGGATAGTGCGGTGTATAGATCTATGTATATCGGTATCTGCGTTGGTAGGTAATGGTTATGCAGGGGGGGGGGGGGTGAATTGCCACCTCCGTAGGACATCCCCATGTTAAATTCAACAGCTAAAATAATGTTAAGTAGATTGTGATGTCCTAGTGGTAGTTCTTTAAGAAATAGAGAATATACATGCGCTGCGCTAGCCCCGTAAACCACTGGGTAATAAACACAAATAAATGATATTGATATCACATTGTTTACATAAAAATCTAATAATCGGCTATTATTCTTCTTCTTTTGATTTTACAGGCCGGTTGCCGATACAACATCATCGTATACGAAGGGAATTGGTGGAGGACTGGGGCCACCGCATCCTCAAAGTGTACAGCAGCAGCAACAAATGCATGCACAACAAATGCAACAGCATCATCACCATCAGCAACAGTTGCATCAGCAGCACCAACAGCACCATCAGCAACAGCAACAACAACAACAACAACAACAACAACAGCATCATCAGCAGCAGCAACAACAACAACAACAGCAGCAGCAACAACAGCAGCACCATCATCAGCAACAACAACAGCAACAATCATCACGTCCGGCAGCTAGTCCTCTATCACCACCACGGCCCGGTCCTGGTTCACAAGCTGCTGCAAATGTTTATGCCAAATTCACCGATGTTAATGCTGTACGAGAAGCGCCACAACGTTTCATATTACAGAGTGCGTACGGTATACCCGGACCTGGGACACAATATCGTGAAAATCCATACACGAGAATACAACCGGTACAAGATTATCATAGAGTTGCTGCGGCTCTGGCAGCTGCTGCGCCACCTCCTGGTACAGCAGGCGTGGTTCAAGGACCACCACCTCCCTCCAGTGTTAGCATTACAGCTCCACATGGTTTGGATTCTATGCATTTCGCCCATCCACCTGCCACACATCAAACCGTATCGACTGGATCGACGCAATTGCTTAGCAATGCGCCGAATCCACCTGCGGGAGCGAGTACGACAAGTGGAATGCCTAGTACCAGTTCCCCGCATAACCCCAACAATGCGCCACCTCAAATGCCAGGAGGAGGCAGCAATAGTAGTAGCATAATTGGAGGAAAGCGTATACTTTTACCACCCACGCATCGCCAGCCACCACAACCGCAACCATATTCCAATGATTATTTGACAAATGCTCTTTCGGCGGCGGCGGCAGCGGCATCCTTAAATCGGCATCCGCCTCCTCAAGGTCCACCTGATCCGGGTGGGCAACAACCTTATAAAAAGTTACGACTGAGTGATACAAATAATGTCACGAATTCTTCAAACACTACCAATCACCTGCCTACAACACACCAACTGCAAAATGTCCAACCACCTCCGCCTAGTCAGCAGCAGCAGCATCAGCAACAGCAGCACCATCAGCAACAGCAGCATCAGCAACAACAGCATCAACACCTTCAGCAGCAACATCATCATCAGCATCAACAACAACAACGGCAACCATCACCTGCTGTAGGTTTAACACAGGCTCAGGCAAATGCCTTAAGATCAGCTAATGCTGCTGCTGTCCATGGTCATACGTCTTTGCCTCCACACACGCATTTAACAGTCCTGCCGCCAACTCATTTACCCCCGCAATCGCAACAACAGCCTCAACCAACAATGCAGCAACAGCAGCACCAGCAGCAGCCGCATCACCACCAGCAGCAGCAACAGCCGCATCCGCAGCCACAGCCACCTCAACCACAACCAGTGACGATGCACCAACTTAAGGTTGAAACGCAGCAACTACCACCGCCACCAAATGCCAATACACCGCCTATAAATCGTTCTACGCCAACATCGTTGGGCGGAATGAGTACAGCGCTGAATGTTATAACCAACTCCTCTGCCGGCTCTGCAAATAAAGCCAACTCATCTTCGTTGTCGTCGTCTTCTGCCATCACCTCGGTTACATCTTCCTCCGTTTCAACGACAACGGTTGCAACAACATCCTCAACAGCGTCGTCGTCCACTGAAGCCTATCACCCGCAAGTCGAAGCTATATCACCGACGTTGCCCGCAGACAGTGCTGAAGAGCGAGGGCCAACTGCCAAAGAGGAGCTGTTAATGCAAATACAAAAAGTTGACACGGACATAACCGGCGCTGATAGTGCTTTGGCAGCGTTGCGGAAGAAGGAGAAGAGCCTTTTAGATGTTGCCGCTGCAGCCAAACAACAAAAAGAACAAGCCGAAGCGGCCAGATTAAAGGCTGAAGCCGATGCAGAAGAGGACGCTGCAAATTCGTGGCGATCTCAAACACTGGCCCAAAAAATATACTTGGCGAACCGTAAAACGGCCGCCTCTCAACATTCCATACTAGACAGCTGTGGTGAACGTTCTTTGCTCCCGTTGTACAATCAACCTTTAGATGTTGAACATCTAACTACACTTTTACAACGACACCAATCGCTGATCAAGAACCCTTTGTTGGAGCACATTCGTAAGATAAAACGAGACCGATGGGTGCACTACAGCAAAGTAGTGGAAACGTACGCTCAAATGTCTGCGGAATGGCAAAAACGTGTTGATAAGTCTGAAGCGAGCGCCAAGCGCCGAGCCCGTGAAGCTAAAAATCGCGAATTCTTTGAAAAGGTCTTCACAGAACTGCGAAAACAGCGTGAAGATAAAGAACGCTTTAATCGCGTCGGGTCACGCATTAAATCCGAAGCCGACTATGAAGAAATCATGGACGGTTTACAAGAGCAAGCCATGGAGGTGAGAAAGATGCGATCGTATGCCATTATTCCACCCTTGATGTATGATGCTTATCAAAGAAAATGTGTGTATCACAATGAAAATGGTTTGGTCGAAGACATGGTGGCCGTTCATAAAGAAAGGGCCAAGTTGAATGTGTGGACGGCCGGCGAAAAAGAGATTTTTAAAGAAAAATTCCTGCAACATCCCAAAAATTTCGGAGCAATAGCTGCCAGCTTAGATCGAAAATCTGCACAAGACTGCGTACGTTACTACTACCTCAGTAAGAAGACAGAGAACTACAAACAGTTGCTACGAAAGTCTCGCCAGAGAACTAGAGCCTCGAAAACGCTGCAAAAGTCACAGCAACAGCAAACGCAGTGCATCATTGATTCTCTGACAACAGGCGTAACGACTCGACTGCAAAGGGAACAGCAGCAAAAGACGGGTGGACGATCGGCGGCAGCCGAAAGAGAACGCGAGCGAGCTGAACGAGAAAAGGCAGCTGAAAAAGCAGCAGCTGAAACAGCTAAACCGACATCTAATTCAAAATCTAGTAAAGCGGAGCCTGCAACAACAGCTGACCCTGTGTCGACAACCGCCGATATTTGTAGTACAGAAACGGCTAAAGTGTCCTCACATAGCAGTAGTAGTAAGTCGACAACAACATCTTCAGCGCCTATTACTACATCTGCTTCTACATCTTCTTCAGCTACTAGCACGGCGTCATCTGCATCAGCAACTGCCGCTTCGAAGGGACAATGCGACAGAAGTGAAACTACAACAAGTACAGATACTGCTTCCACAGGTACTGCTGCTAAAACGAAAGCGGGTGACTCTTCTATAAAACCGGACGAATCCAAATCGGATGATTCTAAAGAGGTCAACAAGAAAAAACCCAGCGATTCTAATAACTCAACCACAACAACGACAAGTGATAAAGGTAATACTAGCAGTAGTAAAGCCGATGCCACAGCAGCAAGTAGCAATAGTATAAGCAGCAGCAGTAGCAGTAGCAGCAGCACCAGCAGTAGTAGTAGTAGTAGTTCAGGTGGCAATAGTGCAAGCGGTTTTATAAAAGAGGAAGATCCTCTAGCAATACACACAATCGCATTAACAAGCACATCTGCAACAACAACCATTGCATCATCTCCTTTATTAAGTTCAACATCAACATCAACATCTGTGGTAACAAATACAAACACAACTACAAGTACACATCCGCCCATAACAACGCCAAACGGCATAAAATCTTCGTATGCAGCGGCAATAGCACAACAGGTTGCTAATGCAGGAACGGCTACAACGAATGCCAACGTAGCAGTCTCTTTGGGCAATGACAACAATGTCAAGTCTACAGCCAACAATAGCAGCAGCAGCAGCACCAGCACCAGCAGTAGTAGTAATAGCGGTAGTAGTGGCATTGATAAAGCTCTAGCGAACAACAATATTAATAATAATAATAATAATGATATCTCGTCC
The DNA here is from genome assembly GCA_905220375.1 of Tachina fera. NCBI lineage: Eukaryota > Metazoa > Arthropoda > Insecta > Diptera > Tachinidae > Tachina > Tachina fera. The sequence goes on from LR999966.1 coordinate 81,242,893, forward strand.
ACAAATGCTACCAAGGAAAATGCTGGCAGCATAGCTGCCGTTACCACTGCGACGAACACGAATTCCAATAGCAGTAGCAACAGCAGTAGTAGCAGTAATATTAATTCTAATGATGCTAGCAGCAGTGTCAGCAGCAGTAGCACGATAAAACAAACGGCCAATAATAATGTTACAACGCCGACTACCTCAACTACGGCTGGCAACTTCTTGGGCCAAAAACTTAAAGTGGCACAAGTTGAAAGCCTGATAGGGGCAAACAACAACAACAATAATAATACAGACTGTAACTCAGATGTTAGGTGAGTTTATTCAAATATATTTTTTAAATAACAAGATTTAATATGTTCTCTTTATTTCTCTTAATTTCAGTGATCCTAAAAAGAAACGTCTTGTTGACTTGGACAATTCGAGTAGTTCAATAAATACCAATAGCAACAACAATAACTCAACCAATAACCAGCAACAACCTCCAAATTATAATATTGTTAATAAAAATAACAGTTCATCATTATCAACAATAACAGCAGCTAATAGCAATCCTGCCAATATTCAAAGCAACAATAGCAACAATAATGCTAACGATATTGTTGTCTCAGCCACAGCCACAGCGACAGCCGCAGCCACGGCTGCAGCTACAGCCACTGCCTCAGCCGCTGCTACTTCTGCTGCTGTTGGCGGTGTTAGTACTGTTAGTCTTATGACAACAACCATCTCGTCGATGACAACAAAAGCCAATGCTGTTGTCTCGTCTGGCGGCCACATTTCATCAGTTTCAGCAAAAACATCAATTTGTTCCTCCTCATCTCCCTCCATTAATACCATTACTTCAGCAGTTACAACTACAGCAGCGATAGTTGCCGCAACAACTGCAGCAGCAACAACAACAACGCCAACAACGGCAGCTCCCGAACAAAATTGCATCGATGCTAAAGGTAAGTGTTTATTTATAGTAGGTATTCACTGTCAAAATTTATTTACTCGTACATACGGCCGTATTTTTTATTATTTTGTAGAAGAAATAAATCTATATAAAACTTTCAGAGAAACATGCACATTTTGTGTGTAAATATATTTATTTCAATTGCCTCAGTTGCGCTTGCAGTGCCATATTCTTTTCATGACACATTTTCGCACATTTGCTGATGTACATATGTATGTATATCCTCGATAGAATCTTTCAAGAAACCCAAAAAAAGAAAAATCTCGGTAGCTAATTTTGATTGATTGTCTCTTAGAGAAATCACGACGTCAGGAAAATTTTTACGCAAATAGGCAATATTTATGGTCGGTAGGCGCTATGTCTTGTGTTAATGAAATTTTTTGTTTATTTAATTGTTTTCAAATCTATGTACAGACTAGATCCTTTCAGACCACGATGTAATAAATTGCACGAGTCAACACGAAATTTTACTTTAGGCTTAAATAATAAAAGTGTGATAGTTAAGATCACTCACAGTAAGACGAAAAAGAAATATATATGTATATACTGCTTAAAGAGTTTGAGCGTTTGAAATATTTATTTGTTTATTTATTATACATATTCTACAAAGTAAATTTGCAGAATATGGTTGCACAAAAATGGACGGGTGACTAAGACCATATGCCCATGATGTTATTAACAGTATTCTTAAAAATGTTTTTGTGACTGACTGTACACGACCTATTCCTTCACATAGGAAGTAGCAACGTAGTTGTTAAGGATATTCCACAAAAAAACCGCAAGATTAGGCGGTAATCCGTGGCAGATCAGTCTACCAGTGCGAGCGAGACGCATAACTCTCGAAGGCAAATAAGCAACAGTGGCCTGGTGCAAAAGGTTCAAATTTTTTACTTTTTTATGTCCATGTCAGTATTACAAATATTATTTGTGTCAGTCGTTAAGTAGCTCTGAGTCGGGGAACATCTCTCGCGTCATGGTAATTATTTCTTAAGTGTGGTCAGGCTTGTGTGTGTTGTTTGGCCTTCGAGAGTTTTTCGTCTCGCTCGCACTGGTTGACTGATATGCCACGGATAACCGTATAATCTTGCGGTTTTTTGTGGAATTTCTTTAACAACCACGTTGCCTACTTCCTATGTGAAGGCATAGGTCGTGTACAGTCAGTCACAAAACCTTATAAAATACTGTTAATACCATCTTGGGCATATGGTCTACGTTACTCCGCCCATATTTGTGCAACACCATATTATGCAAATTTACTTTGCATTAATATGTTTAATAAATAAATAAATAATAATTATTTGTGTCAATTTTAACCTCAAAACTTCGTGACGTACTTTTGTGCATACATTTTTATAACTAAAAACAAAAAATTATTAACATTTTATACATTCGCAGATATATTTGATATGTTTTTTAAACTTTTATAATATATGACAAAAATGTTTGAACTTCAAAATCATGTTTTTTTACAATAATGTTGTGAACACAGCTAATTATTCAAAAACTACGGCAACGTCAGCAAGATAAAATTGAGAGAATAAGAAAGTCCGCAATGAAAATAAAATAGATTTTAATTTTATTCCATCCCGCACTGCGGATTTTTACTTCAAAATCGTACGGAAATCCGCACCGCAATAAAAAATCGTTACATTGTGTTCAGACTCATACTTGTTAATGTTCAGGGACCGCAACGGTTAACGGTTTTAATCGTTATTTCTTCATTTTTATTTATTCCTCACAAAATAAGAGTTATTTTGTGACTTATTTATTCCTCACAAAATATCAGTTACTTTCTGATTTTTATTTTTTTGCTCAAAAAATTAAAATTTTTAAAATGAATAAACTGTAAAAAAGTAAATTCAATTTAACATATAATAATCTTTTTTACAGACTCTGGCGATAAATTCAATTTTAAAACGTGTTATATTAATTTTAACGCACAAGTTACGCTTTCTAAAATTTAAAAATTAAGCATAAAAATAAAAATCAAAAGGTAACTGTTATTTTTTGAGAAATAAATAAAAGTCACAAAATGAATAAAAATCAAAAAATAACTCTTTATTTTGTGAGGAATATATAAAAATTAAGGAATAACTGTTATTTTGTGAGGAATAAATAAAAATAAAAAAAAATAAAAATCATTGCATCTATGGGTAGTCCATGCAACATTGAGTACCTTAGTATATTCCTTGTGGACGTAGGACTTCTCTATTAGTGTGATTTTTTCAGTTTAAATTTGGAAAATAATCGTTATTTGCGATCCCTAGTTCATATACTTTCTCTCAATGTACCCCAAATACAGTATCGCATCATATTTTCATTGTATTAACCTTCAGCTGACTTTCTGAAATACACTGTGCAGCATAATTGAAGGTACCCCAGCTGAAATAAGCAAGTTCATAAAATTTACATAAAAAATATCTGATCGTACTAGCAAATGGAAATTTCTTTATGAAATCTACCAACCTGAATTTCCGTAATTTTTTTACATACAGTTTATATGAGAACCTGAAATTCCGTATGAACTCCGTACCAGGCTTTAACGTTTAAAATTTGTATGAAAAATAACGAAAATTCGTTTAAAAAAATATTTTTTCCATACAAATTTCAAAACGAAAAAAACGTTTATATTTACAAAATTTGGCCTTTAGTTTCATTAAACAATATTAAACAAGAAAAAAATAATAAAATTTTATCCGATTGCAAGAGTGTACGTTAAAAAATGAAGTATTATAAATAACAAAAAATGTCAATAAAACTATGAAATGAGTTGCGAAAATGGAAAATTTTTAACCTTTTTTCCAAAAGGAAAATATCATTCATAATACGTAATTTTTTTATTATTGCTTGCAATTCAGTGATTACAAATCGGAAAAGAAATTTTTTTGCAATGAAATTTGCATAACTTGTTTATCGCAAATCCTACATTTTGATGACTTCTTGTGATGCGAATCTCCTGTAGCCTTTTTGGAATGAACTTAACTAATTTTTTACATAAACCCTTCTGCCTGTAATGCAAATATTTATATATTGCATTCCATAAAATCTCGATTATATTTATATCTGGAGTTTGAGCAGATTTTGTCAATGACATGCCCGACTTTCCATGTGACCCACTTTTTAGTACCATCAGGTCGCATATAAACTGACTCATCTACATACATACATATGTACATAAGTATGTGTTTATTTATAAAATAAAAAATAATATAAAGTGTAAAAAATAACATCAATTAAATGACAAATATCAACTACAAAATAACACTGCAAGCAGGCAGAAACAATAATAATAACAAAAAATGTGTAATTTAATTGAGTTTAATTAACTCACACGGGATACAAATAAGTGAATAAATTAATTTATGTACATATGTATGTATGTGTGTACATACATACATACATATGTATATGCGGATTGTGTTGCACAAACCAAACCAAAACAACAAAAAACAAATCAAAATAAAAATTCAGTGTATCAACGCATTGCACCAGTTTGGGTGCACACAGAAAAACTCCAATTTTTGCTGCAATGTACATTTTAAAATAGAATAGGAAAAAACAAACGACAGAAATAAAAGAAAGCAAAATTAAAAGGGGTTTGTTTATCAAGGGGTTTATCTGCTAACTAACCAAAGCATACTTTATAACGTTATTATTTTTGTCAGGCCGTCCTTCTTTTTTTTTATTATTTTCTTTTAACAAAAATTAATAATTCATTGAGACATTCGAAAGATGACAGAGCACTGTTCGGGTCAGTACAGGCCAATTGAACCCAACCAACCAACCAACCGCCATTTAGGGGGGAGAATGAAGAATATGAGATGATTTTTTTATACATATACATATATTGACCAAAAAAAGTACATTAATTAATAAATACATGAATTTTTTTGCACAAGCTTCCGCCAATGGCTTCGCTATTTCATTTTTTAAATCGTCGTTTATATTTTAATTCCTGGCTACTTGCTATCAATGCCTTGACACAGCATAATCTTTTTTCCCCATTTATTTTTTATAAAGTACCCAGCAAACATTTTTTTGCCGACTGCCTGGCATCAAAAAATCTGAAACTGTAGCCGACAACCAAATTATATAAAATTTTCGGTACGTGGTTCATATTCTGAAACATTCGGATCAATTTTCCTTCAATCTTATGAACCTTTTAACTTACAACTTCATATGAATATCTATCTTTTTAGAAGAACGTGCAGAGGTAAACATAATGGGTCCTATTACGGTTCTCGAATTTTTTGACTCGACTTCAACTTGCTGTACTAGATTAAAGAAACATAAAAAATTTTTCTTTAATCTGGTACAAACTCTCGAAGTCGAATAGAAAAATTCGAGAACCGTAATAAGGCCCAATATATGCGGTCATCGACTTATCAAATAAGCCGAGTACAAATTATGGCATTTTTTTGCATCGCAATTGTGTGTACTAGTGGCAACGTTTGTAATTTTCGATATTTTTCGGTGTGTGGCATTGCTTTCCATATAAAAAACTTAATGTGAACGGCGTAGCACAAATTTTGGAAATGACAGCATAAAAGGGACACCAATAAATAAGTAAATAATAATTGCAAAAGTGCTAAAAACATACGGATTTAGTCAACGACTAAACTCTACATACGCAAATAATTTTTGGGGTTTGGTGAAACCTTATGCCAATTATGCCAATATTTTAGAAAAAAGTCACAGAAAAAAAATTAATTTCAAAATCAGTGCTTCCGTATTTTTGCAAAAGCTGTTAAAGCTGTTAGTTAAAAAATTATTTGTTGAGCAAATGGGTGAAACACGAACTCCTTTATAGAACCCTGATATAAAAAACCCGTTGCAAAATAGAGCTCTACGGTTAATGTCAAGTATCTATATTTGTGTGAACTTGACCTTTTTTGTGTAACAAAAATTATTGAATTAATTTCCTGTTACTTGAATGTAATGAAATATTTTGTGAATTTTTTTGTAAATTTTGTTTTTTATTTAATTTCATTAAGCTGTTATAATTTTGTTGCTTTCTATTAAACAATTTTGAATTTGACTATTACTAAAAAAATATTAAATTTTTATTAGTTTCCAGTTGTTTGCAAATTATTTTAATATGATATAAAACTTGAGTTTCCCTAGAATAACCACATACATTTAGCACTCCCCTTTGGAGTCCATGACAGAAAGTTAGTTATACTGCACATAAAACTAGAAATATTCTGCCTTATCGTGGTTGGCGTATTTCAAATACGACTACGACTGTTTGGTAATAGATTAAAGAAGACCTCAACAGCTTTTCTTTAATCTATTACCAAACAGTCGTAGTCGTATTATAAATACGCCAACCACGATAAGGCAGATTACTTTTTTAAGTGCCATAACCAGTGATGACACTAAGGTACTAAATCAATATACATTTCTTTTCTTAAGATAAATTAATGCCATAATTATTTAATTTAATAGAATTAAATTATTAGGATATTATCGCGTCCGAGTCTGAATTTTGTCCAATATATTGTAAAATATTAAAAATTTTCCCCGCTTTTCTATGGTCTACTTACTTGTCAACCAGTCATGCAAAATATGCTGCCATCGAAATGTGAAGAATTGCTGATAGAATAAATTCTGATCGAACTTATAAAAAAATGTTCGCTGGGTAATACATGCATATACAGTAATGCCTCGATTATCTGTGATTCGATTACAGGCAACCTCGATTATCTGGGAAAAAAATATTGTAATTGTTTTCTTTTTGACCATCCACTTATATATTTTTTTTTTGAATCGATTATCCGTATTACACCTATTATCCGGGATTGCAAGCACGCGACGGTTTTCAGCCAAATTTTTTACTTTTTTTGATTAAACACAATCATAAAATCCATGAATTTTTATGTGTGGTACAACATATATCGTTAACTAAATACGAGAAGCCCCTAACTCATGTTTTTCATAGTTTACAGGAGGAGGAAAAAACTAAATAAAAAAAGATGCAATATTGATACAAAATTTTTTGAAACGCAATTTTTATTAAAAACACTTTACAAATTTAGTGTTGTATTAGTTTTATTAATATAAAGGAGGTGTATCTATCGAAATATGTAAAAATATCGATTTCGAAAAATTATGAGTTAAGGCCTTTTCGTATTAAGTTAGCGACATACATACATAAGTACATACAAATATATGTAAATAAATACAAAAATATGAATGAAAAAACCCAATAAAAGCTGTTAACCGGGAAAATCGATTATCCAGAATGCTCCCGGTCCCGACTAATACGGATAATCGAGGCCGAACTGTATGTTTTAATGTGTATGAGCGCTTGTGTGTGGTTGGGGGCAGTGAAGAAGATACAGAAAATCTGTTGCATAATTTAAGGCATTTTAACGATAATTTTTTGCTCCACTCATTGTACCCCTGCGGCTGTTGCTGTAGAATCCGTTTGCCGTTTCGTGTTTTTTTAATGAAATTTTCATTTAATAAGATAATTGCCAGTGCACTTTGTTTTTGTGCTTCTGCTTTGAAAATTCAAGCAAATATTTGGTTTAAGTGTTTCCACTTGGTAGAGTTCTTTTTTTATATGTATGTTTGTATGATGTGTTTTTCTTCTACGTTGTCTTTATCGGACGATAAATCTCTGCTATAATATACATATTAATTTGTATGTATGTATGTATATAAATATATATGTAAGAGTTAAAAAACCTAGTAGGATGTTTTTAATTATTAATTTTCGGTTTCAATGCTATTAAGCTTAAAATGGGCTAAAACGCAACTAAAAACTTTTAGAGGGTAGGTGGCTGGCTTTTGGCTGCAACTCAAATGACGGCCTTCGAGAGCCCGAATTCAATTTCTGGCCGGACTCGGTAACCTTAAAATCATTAATTTTTCTCATGCATTAGTTTCTTCAGATTGTCAGATGTCAGATGTGGCCATTTCTCGCCAAATGGGGCGATTTTAAAACTTGTTTGGCGTTCTAATTTTCGTTTTAGTTGATTTGTTTTGAGAAATGTTATAGTCGATATGGAAAAATAAAATTATTTTTGTTCTGATATTTGTATCTATAAAATTTGAAGCGTTAATATGTATGCGATAAAATGACAGCTGGTGAAGATGGTGTTTTAACTTTTTTTTAATATGACAACTATTTTATTAAGCTTGATAAATTAGTTGTTACATTAAAATTAAAGGTCAAATAAAAGTGGCAAAAATAATTTTTCTTAATAGTTTTATAAACCCTCTCGTAAATAAAATTAACTATTTGAATCTTGAATTTCAAGCGGATAATATGGACGCAGCCTATATGCATTCTCTACTCTTTCTTCATAATAGTGAACATTTTACGTTACGTTATATGGCGTTTCGTTACTTAAATTTCCACTTGATATTTTTTTGGTTAAAAATTAAGAAAAAGATACACAAAACATTAACAAAACTATATTTGTTATTTATAAATACTTATTAGCTTTATCCGCAGCTCCGCTCACGTTGTATTTTGGAAAATATAATTAAAATTTATGAATCATATATATATCATATTAAATCATATTAAAAAACAGAATAAAAACCGGTTTTAAGACTGGTTAAACTATGTAAAAATTTATTTTTCGGAAAAAATTCGTACCATATACAAAAAAACCGAATCCAAACCGGATACAAAAAATATGATTTTTTATAATTTAAAAACCGGTTTAGCGGTTTGGTCGTGAACGCAAAGAAAACAAACGAACAAAATCAAAACCAAAATTTCAAGTAAATTTTAAACAGACATTGTTCCATTCAAAAAAAAAAAAAAAATACTCATAATCTGGCGTTACATTACACACTTTTGAATATTAATATTATATTAAATATTTGTTGTATAAACGATTTTTTTTATTATTATCACATACATAAGCTAATAACACTTTGTTAACATGCAAAATTTCACGCACTTGCGATCGTCAGCATAGAGATAATGAAAATAAATGCTACTTTTCCTGGCGATACGTTACATTGAAATATCATTTTAAGAACAATTAAATTTTACGGTTAATTGATATATAATGGCTTTCTCTTCATATATGTATCTATGATTAGTTGTTGTTGTAGCAATAGTTTTGCAATAAAAGTATTACTGTGCAATTGCTCCTAGAAGTACAAAAAGTAAAGAGAAAATGCTCATGAAATTAAGTAAGAATTACAAAAACGAGAAGCCCAACTTTGTAGCCCATTATTTCGCCATCACAACTAAGGAAAAGCTTCGATCTCTTTAATTTAGTTAATTTTAAATATTTCTAATCTATCTATCTATCTATTTTTTTTTGGAAGTGCCCATATATCAAACTTCAACTATGTACATATACAAAAATTTGTTTAATATCAATTATAATATATTATAATAATATATTACTTTAAGTAAATTATAAACTAGTCCAAAGTAAAAAAAATTTATGATCGCTAATCATTTTTGCTTTGTTTTTTTAAACAAAATTTTTTTCTATTTGTGGCGAATTTGGCGATTTTTGACATTGAATTTGGCTCCTCGTCTCTCTATCTGTTATTAATAAAAAAAAGTGTTACCAGGCAATTATAATTATATTATTTATGTATTTATGTAATGTACATGTTGCAGCCTAACAAAAATTAATATTATTAAAATTATTTGATTTGAATTCGTATTTGATTTGAAATTTGGAACATAGCTTAAAACTTAATCTATCTGTATCCTTTCACAAAACGATATTTTTTTAATGAAAAATTGAGTTTAGAATAAAAGTTAAGGAAAATTCACTTGATTTTTTTTCATAATCTTTATTTTATTAATTTTTAATTAATTTAAATAAATTCGTGCATTTCTTCTTCATAATTCGTGTTATTAAAACTAATTTTTTTTTTAATTTTAACATTAAATGTTAAAAAGCTCGAATGTTTTAAGTTTTCAAAATTCATTCTGATTCGAATAAAAAAAACTTTATCTTTTTTTAATCACTACTTTGAGAATTTAAACAATCCGCGCTGCCTACTGCTGTATTTTCACTATTACCCGTTTGAGATTCTTCCTCAGCATGACACATTTTACGATGCTTGTGTACAAAATAATAACTGGGAAATTTGCAGCCACAAGTTTTACAGGGATAATATTGAACATTCATATCTAAAGGTCTAACTTCACGTCTCAAATAATCGGTTGATGAAGATAATGGGTTACTGTTAACAGCAGCAAGTGCAGAAGATGTCGTTGAATATGTTGTATTCGTAGTATTTTGAGTATAAAATTGTCGTGTTTGATTAGTATTTTGATGTTTTGTTATTTGCAATTCACCGTTCATTGAAGTTTCTTCTTTTTTTGGGGCTGCCTTGCTGTCAGGCACACAAGTGGCTTGTAATGTTAAGGGATTTAAATGACGTTTAGCATGTTTTTGATAACAATATTGTGATTTAAATGTATGTTTGCAGTAGACGCATATAAATACTTCACTGTGAGTTTTGCGATTACCAATAGTGGATTTTTCGGCAGCTCTAACCGGGGCCCCCATGCTGCCATTCGAGGTTTCACTGTTTTCCGATTCTTCAGTTTGTTTTAATTGCTGTTGTTGACTTATGGTTTTAGCCATTTGCTGGTGAAACGATAGGGAGACGCTTTGTAAAGACCGTTCGGGCATGACGGGTCCTGCAAGGCCTACTGCTGCATGGCTGTTGGTAGCACTGCAGGCATCTTCGGGTTTGTGGCCATAAGCCGTATTCAGAACACGTTTAAAACGTACAGGACCATCGCAACTGGCGACATCTATTATTACTTTATTAGCCTCAGCTCCATCCAATTGTGAGGCCGGTATGGGAGCTTTAGCCACTTGCAAACCTGAGGAACTAGTTTTCTTCTTACGCCTCTCTGACTTGTTGTGATGTAATGATTTCTTGTGGTGTATCTTGTCTGCGTCTTTTGCTTTATTATTTTTTTCATTATATGTTTGCTTATTTCCCATTAAGTTTCTAAACGATAATTTTTGTGTATGAGTTTCTATCACCACATCCGCCTCCGAATTGGAGTCAATAAATACTTCAACATCTTCTTCTTCGTCTGTAATGGGTATTTGATTTTCATTGTTTAAAGATTGTTCATCGACTTCATCTACCTCTATGTCATCCTCCTCTTCGTTTTTGTTGTGCTCTTCTGTACTATTATTCGATTTGGTTTCACTTGTGGTTGTGGGCGTCGTTATGTTGGTATTAGTTGCTAAAGGATTGAGCGTCAAAGGTTGGTGATTGACGCTTAAGAAGCCAAAATTAGTTAATTGTGGTTTACTGGGAATAGGACGAATTATTTTACCACTGGCTGGTGGTGGTAATTGCGGTATTGGATTTGTGGTGATGCGTAATGCTGTATTATTTGAACCAAAGAATCCTTCTGTTTGGCCTCGAGCTAAATAAGATCTGAAATGAAAATTTCCACCAGTTAGACATTTTTAAAATAAAGAAATGTAAAATCTGAAAGTGAGTTGATAGTAAATTGTAGCAAATTTAAATGAAAAAAACCTGTCTGCCTTACGATGTCAGATATTAAATTTAAATCGAATATTTGCTTGTGGCTTTTGAGTTGTCGATTATTTTCTCTTAATGGCAAATTTAAGCTAGTTTTAATCGTGCATTAAAAGTATCACCTATAAAGAAGTACTACATTTTATGGTAATTATCACGTGAAAGTCCACTTTTTTGTCGCGTGCGACAGCAATCAACTAAGCTTGTATTTCAGAAAAATGTGAATACATTTTTCTTAAAATTTTACCTAATATAGAGCTGCTGACTGCCTACTTAAATATATAAGGAAGTAAAACCAAACTTTCGATTTCTTTGAGAAAAAAAAGAAGCATATTTCTTTGGTGTCACACGGGACAAAGAGTTAACATTCCTGTGGAAATGCATGTATGTAGCTGTTGAAAATTATAATTGACTTGTGTCGTTCTTTTCTGTGTAAAATATTTTGCAATTACTTTTTCTCTAAAAGGTATCAGCTGGCAACACTTTTTGGCTGTTGAATTCTATTTGCTACCAATTTTTACGCAACAGAATAGAAGGAAAAATTAAATACAAACCACACATACATACATATTTTCCATTCAACAGAAACCAAACAGCTGATTCAAACCATAACAGCTCCTACAAACTCTTAATAATGTCTAAATATTGTATGGTTTCCATCATCCTTAAAATTTCACCACAATTATGAGTTTTATATGGTACTCCAGCAGGATAAATCTTAAATCAATTGTTTCAAGATCAAGTCATACAAATCATGTGAAAATCTTCTTTTTCCAGTGGCAGGTTAGGTCAAATGCATGTGGTTGAAATGATGCCACAGAAAAAACCGTAACTCGTATTCATTCCATTTCATACGCCAGAGAAAAAATCAAGCCTGATTATACTTGAAAAATAATTTCCAACTCAGAGATATTTTACAAAAAATTAAATTTTTTCGATAACATTATCATCATATTTAAGAAAAAAAAAAATAGTCTTTCCATAATTTATTGTAGCAAATTAAAATTGACTTTCAGATTAATTAGAGAATAAAACTTAAGTTAATCTCGCACTCGAAACCCAACCCTAACGCACCATCTAGCCTGGCAATAAATACATATGTATGTTGGCAATAATGCCGGCAGAATAACGGAATAATACTGCTGATTGCTTTATTTATGTTAAGGCCATGGGAAATTGTAGCTCATAATGTGGAAAAAGTAAACAGGGGGAAGGAAGGCGCATAACAAAAATATAGGACCTGTTGATGTAAATGAGAACGATAGCTTCTATCGAAAATTTATATTAGAAACAAAATTAAAAAAACTGAAATTTATTTTTGTTTTTAATATAAATATTCGATCCAATCTATCGTTCGCATTTAGATGAACAGGCCCATAATTCGCTCGTAAACATGTGATTAATCAAAAAAAATTTTATTTCTATAAACTTATAACTGTACAAATTATTTTACTACAAACACTTTCAAGGGACTATCGTCCTTTTTTAATTAATTTTCTCAATTTCAATAATGTTATATAAATGTCAGTCGAACATAAATTAACACAGAGTTTGAGTTTTATGTTCGCAATAATTCTTAACTAAAAACTGTTGGCAATTATTCTCGCAATTATTGCAAGCATTGTAAATGACTTGTCTACATTGGCAATATCAATATTTTGTCATTTGCTGCAATATATCGTGCAGCTACCGAAAAAAAACTTAAGCTACAAAATTTTCGAACTTCATTTTTTGAAAAAGAAAAACTAAGTCCAAAAAATGTGTCGATCTTCATTAAAAAAAAACGAAGTCAAAAAATTAGTCGGTTATGGCTCGATATGGTAATGAATACATATGTACATATATAGCCGGTCTAGACTGGAGGCTATTCTTTAATTCACTTGGATAGAATGTTTTTCTATTCATCTAATATATCTTAAATTCATTTGTCCTTTTCTTCTTCTAACTACTATTATGCTAATTTTAAAGGCGTGCCTGTGCAGCAAACTTACATTTTAATAGGAACTTTGAAGGTTAAAAACAAATGCTTATAGTTTTGTCTAGCGATATGTACTCGTGTGTATGTCTGTTCTTTTCTCGTTCTTGATTTGTCTCTACTAAATATTCTTGTTCGTGATGCCAGTTTATCTCTACATATCTGCTTATAAAGCAAAGAAAGTTTTGCATGCATATGCATTTTTCAAAAATTTTGTTAAATTTTTCTTAACTGTAAAAACGATTATATTTTTTTTTAATTTAAAAATATATACATACATACATTCATATGTACATATACAGCCTTATTCGCAATAACATCTCCCCGGGACTTTATTCCCTATTCATTGTTCCACAATTTAAAAAAAAAGTAATTTGCAAGCTTTAGGTTAAAATAAAACAATTTGGAAAACTCGAAGTTCTCCTTCAAATTTTGATTTTTAACTCAATCTGTTTATGAGAGGTGGATTTTATTTTTAGAAAAATAAAATTCATTCCGTGGGAACTATTTTCCGGCTAATAATGTGTTTGAAAACCCAAAATAGAGAAAAAAAAATATTTAGAAATAAAACTTTTAAAGTCACTCTTCTTCCATGACATTTTTAATAAGAAGTTCTTTTCTTTAAACGTATACACACATGTAAAGCTAAACTCGACACACACCTACAAATCTCCAAAGCTCTGGGCATATGTAAAACGTGTGTCGCCAATAAAACACCAAATATATTTTCCACATTTAAATCCAAATATCCGGTATACATATAAGTCAAAAGCGGTGCAAATTGTTCGGGTGTGACATTTGTTAAATAAACAATTGTATCGGTCGTCGCATTTGCACCACTTTCATCCAAACGTATAGCTGAACGCAAATAACCGCTGTGCATGCCCAATACTAAACTATGGGCCATAAAGCGTACTGTGGCAGGAGTCGGTCCCACCTCCAACACAATATCGGGCGGAGTGGACATAAGATTATTTGAATTTAAGTTTGTTGTTAAACTATGACCGTTTAGTAAAGATAATCCAGTGGAAGCATTTGAAATTTTTGCATCGGATGCCGCCGCCGTTATATGATTATTTCTTTCAGGTAGACGAGTTGTTGTAGAATTGACCGATAATTGGCCATTTGTTAAACCGGTAGTATCCGTTAGCCAATTGGTAAACATATTTCATTAATTTTAAATTTCACTATTTATTATATTTTTTTATTTAATTTTTTGGTTTTATAAGTACATAATATGTATGTTTTTTTGTATATATGTATGTACATAAATGATATATTTTGATGATTTTTTTATTTTATACGTTTTGGTTTATTTCATAAATTTTGTTCACTTTCTTTCTCTCGCAAGTGCAAGTGTTGACTCCTTGATAATTCGTTTAAAACTGCTGGCAGTCCATCATATCTGTTGTCTATTTATACATTATATTTTTTTCTTCTTATAACAGGACTATTCACTTTATTTCCCTTTAATTACATACATACATACTTCATTTTGTTTTAAAACAGTAGTTAGGTATTTCGTTCTTTGGCGATTGTAAATGTGTTTCGTTGTGTATATTGTTCTCTTCAATGGTTAAAGTTTAAATGTAATGTTCTCTTAGCAGGCGCACTCTTAATATGCAATATATATGTATGTATGTATGTATGTATCTATGTCCTTTGAACAACAAATTGGGATTTGATTAAATTCATGTTGTAAAATAAATGTGTGCTTACTATACCTGTCAATTAAATTCGTATGTGCTTGTATAATATTTTTTTTAATAAGTTTGGCAAATTTAAAACATAATTCAAGTTTTATTATTCACAAAAAAGTGGAAATAAAAGAAAAAAAGTCATATACATACATATTTCTTTGACCGATATGTTCAAAAGATTACATTTTTAAAGAAATTTATTATTTGACGTATTGTCAGAAGTGTACATAAAATAATTGAAATTCAATTGCTGGTGTTTTAGCATGTCTATATACGAATTTCATTGGCGCTTGAACCAAATCATCAGTAGACTTCAACCACAAATTTTGAACAGTCACAAACCTCTTATTTTATGCATAGACTTTCAAAAACTATGTATATGCTGCAGAACATTTTAGCACTTTTATTTCTGTAACCCAGCACTTTTCCTCTTACATCTCATGTCAACACTGGTTACGAACAAACACACCACGATTTTATATACATACATACACATATCGACGCCTCCATTCTATAACGTTCTAAGTGTACTTAGAACGTTTTTAATGTTCTTGAAGTTTTGAATCCTACGTTCTATAATTTAAATACTGTCAAAATTTGGTTAAGATGGGCCGATCCGTTCCAAAGTTATAGGCATAAATATACTTAGACTACACACATAGTCGTATAAATTTTATATTCTAAAATGTAGTAAGTACAATTAGAATACTTTTGCTTGGACAATTTTAAATTGATTTGAAAACTAAGTTGACTTAGTATGTTATGGAAGGGACATTTCTTAATTTTCTAAAATTTTTGTCCAAACTAAAATATTATATATACTTAGGTGATTAACTTAAAAACAATAGACCTATCAAAAACATGCTAAGTACAGTTAGACGACCAATAGCCAATGTTTTCACCGTGCTAAAACATTTTATATCATTTTTAGCTATGATTCAATTAAAATTTGTAAATTCAGAAAATACTATCAAAATTCTACTCAAATTCTACTAAAAACAGTGGAAGAACAAATGGCGTATCTTATATAGTTATAGAGATATCGCGTGAAAACTTTGAGAGCTCGTAACTCAAAACTCACATTTTCGACTTAGAATTTTATAGAATGGAGGCGTCCATATGTACTAATTTGTAATTTGTAATTTATTAAATGAGCCTTTTTACAATTCGATATGAGTTTTGGTAACAATACAATAATTATGAAAAAACTTAAGACTATAATGTATCATCTTAATAACAAAATAAAATATTTAAAATAGTTCCAAACTAAATTTGAAAAGAGTATGTATTTATATAAAATAATAGTTAGAAAAGATGTATCGCTCTTGCTCCCGGAGCTAACATATTATGAGAGTAATTCTCTTAAACTTAAAACTATTATTAATTGAAAGTTGTAATAACCAAAAAATTATAATAATAATAATAATAAAATATTAATAATAAAATATTAATAAAAATTAATTTTCATTCGATAAAATTATTTTAATTTTCTCGTTTTGTGTTTTGTTTTTTTTCAACAAAATGTTCTTCCTTTAAAAGTGTTTTTTTCTTGTAACAATTTTTTTCGACTTACGCTATTATCGTTTGTGACCACGGAATTTCGCTTTTATTTATGTATAAATGTGTATCTATATATGTAGATATGTATATGAATTTTATTTCCCTTTTTTATGCCGTCTCCAATGCATTCGTTGTAAATTTCTCTTTAACAACAATCACTTGCTTAACTCTCTGCATAGCAAAACACGTGCTTTTTGTATTTTACATCACTCATACCACCCACCCAACCAGTGATGTTACATTTTTTATTTGGAATTATTTTATTGCTCTTAAACAACTAACTAACTAACTAGCAGATGCAGTCACAATTATAGCACAATGAAAAATTTTTTAGTAAATCCACTTATTGCGCCCTTTCGCACATGTAAAGTTTACTTTGTGTGTGTGTACTTGGTAATTAAATTGTAATTATTTTTAAGTTCTATTTAAATACGAAATTGTAATTTTGAGTGCATATTTATTATTTATTCAACCTTGTGTATTTAAATTATATTTAAGTTTTGGAGCATACCATAGGTTTTTGTGCTTGAGTGTATTTCTTGAAAACATGTTAATGAACATCATCATAAGGTCGTATTGAAAGGAATTTCATTTAATTCTCATAAATATCTACATAACATATGCCATACATAGTTTCATACCATGGAATAAATAAATAGAAAAATGCATTCTGATGCTTGTTTGGTTTCATAAGATATGGTTTTATGAAACAGCTGTTGTTTATAAAGCTTTCCATACTATTTGCTAATACTTTAGTGCTTAACTTAATATTTAAGTACGTAATTAGCTAATTTTTATTTAAATTTAAATTGTATTTAAATACGATTTAATTTTTTCAGTGCTTAATTTTAAGTTGTTATTAAATTACGTTGAAAGAACGGCAGCAGTAAAAATTGATTAGTAAAAAAAATTAAATTGCAGTATTAGTAAAAATTTACTGACTACTGAAACTTGTAATACACAAAATACATATTGTAATGCAATATGCCCATGTATGAATCAGTCCGATTGATGAAACACAAGCTTCAAATAATGTTATATTTTCCAGTAGGTATAAACGAAAAGTGCAGCGTTTGCATTAGCAACATTACTTTAGAATAATCGTTTAACCAAATTTTGAATATTGTTTAGTTGGTTCCTTGAGGTACCACCAGGATATTAAGGGTTAAAAACAATTGCAATTTGATTACCAAGTCAAAAATTATACAAAAATATTTTTTTATTGTAAGTAATGCTTTAAAACAATTTAATTAGCTTACTAAAAAAAATAAACTTATAAGTCCAAATATACCACTTGAGTTCATTTATATAAAATATTTTTAGCTTCTTAAAACAAATGAGAAAATATAAAATATTACACTTTCTTACATTATTGACAAGTTTTCAATAAGTTTGTTGTGTGGCCATTGTTTTCAATTATAAGTCGTCATTTACTTTGCGTTTAACAGCTGTTCAAAACATATGTACAATTAAAAAAATGTGAATTTCGAGTGCTCATTAGACAACATTATTTTTATTTTTTTACCATTGAAATCGACGGTGCAGAGTTTATTTGTTATTATTTGGTTTATTGATTTTCGCTGTGGTCGCACAAGTACAAATGACGCTGAACGTTCTGCACGGCCAATTGAGGTCAGTACAGCCGAAAATGTTGAAAAAATCCACGATATGGTGTTGGCCGACCGAAGAGTAAAAGTGCGTGAAATTTTTAATGCCATAGGCATGCCACATGTCTTAGTGGTTTCTATTTTGAATGATTACTTGGGTATGACAAAGCCTTCCGCCAGATGGGTGCCGCGTTTGCTCACAATCCACCACAAACGCATTTGCAGTTTCCATGGCAAAAATCCATGAATTGGGCTTCAAATTGGTCCCTCATTCCCCCTATTCTCCAGATTTAGACCCTAGTGGATAATTTCCTATTTCCAAACCTAAATAAATGGCTCGGCGAAATTATTGATCCAACAAATGCCTATTTTAAGGACCTCGAAAAACCAATTTTTTTTGAAGGAATACAAAAACTGGAACTAAGTGGACTAAGTGTATTGAGTTAAAAGGAGATTATGTTGAAAAATAAATTTTTATTTTGCAAAAAATACTGTGTTTCATTCAAAAAGTCACGGACTTATTGATCCAACCTCGTACATACATATGTACACCGTTTATCCTGTCATCTTTACGGAGATTTAATATAATGGTCATTTTAACATCAATGGTATTGTTATACATAATACACAGTTTATTTACACTTGCTTGGCATAGCTTGTCTGTTTTTTTTTTCTTTGTAAACTCTTGTTCTTATTTGTCAATTATATTTCAATTGTGTTAAAAGCCGTAATTTACTTTATCCCATCTTTGCACACGTATTTTTTTTAATCACTCTTCTCAACCACATACATACCAACAATTGCAAAAATTAATACCTGCGCACATACATATCGTTAACTTAATATAGAAAGGCTTTAACTCATTTTTTTTGTCGAGATTTTTGCATTTTTTGATACATTAGATGCTCATCTATCGAAATATGCAAAAAACTCGATTTCATACCAATAATGAGTTAGGGCCTTTCTATGTTAAGGTAACAATATGTGCATATGTATGTGGCTGTGTGTGTACATACATATGTATGTGTTTGTATGCATGTGTTTGTATGCACTTATGCATGTGTAAATTAAATGTAATTACATTCTTTTAGTCATAAACCGTTTCACTAGTGCATACAGTGTTGTAAGAACTTCGTGACAAAAAATTTCCAATACATATATGTAGAAGACATAAAAATATATCTTACATATCTATAAGGCCATGTTCTGTAAACCGATCGATTTGAAATCGCACGATTTTAGAAAACTAACTCTCACAATAGATTAATTATGTGAATTCTCAAATATCACATCTGAAAGAAAATTATCATGCATGATTTTAAACACGTCTGCAGGACCATTATTAATTTTTTGAAAATGAGAAATTTACTCGGATTCGATTTACAGAACAGGGCCCATAGTTATATACAATTTAATGTTATTACATCCATGCACATTCGTGAACGATTGAAATTATTTATTCTTAATTGTCACTGAGTAACAAATTATTTGCTCGAAAACGTCGGCGGTTTGGATCAAAAAATACTCACGCTTACATCTCTTAACAAAAAGATAACATACAATTAAAAACACTTTACACCAACGCAAAGCAAACATAATCCTTTACTGTATTCTTTTCTGTGCCATTTTTATATTGCAGTTTAATTTTATTTTTTTTATATTTTGTGAAGGCATTTATTTATACGTATGAGTGCATGAGAAAACTACATACAGTGGGACATAAAAGTCTGAATACCCTATTGGGAAAATTTTTATAATATATTTTCATGTTGCATTAGTGATATTAGCATAAGTATATAATATATTATATGCGACTTTTGAGAAAATACAACCCCAGTTTGATAAAGTTTATGGAAGTTTTCAAAAGACAGTAATCATTCATTATATTACATTAGAGTCCTATCCTAGCCTTAAGAAAGTTACAGCATATTGTTTTTAGTTCAAATTAATTTTTTTGTGTGAAATTATTGGTGATATTTTTTGGAATTTCCCTTAAAGCCTGGCACTGACTTCTGCCTGAATTTTCAATATTCTAAACATGGCTGTAAATGAAAAAAAAAAATGACATTACTAATTCAACACTTGGTATTCTTTTTTGTGGATGTAAATTTTTTGCATTTATAAATCGTATATTAGATAATATAACGAAATTGAGTAGCACTAGTTTTAATTTTTTACAAAAACTTTATTTTAGTTTGTAGAATTTAAATTTTTGGTTGACTCTATACTCTTTTTTACCACTGTACATATTACAATTTGGATTAACTTCACAATTTTTAAAGGGATTTTTTTTAATGATAATGGATTTTGTGGGAATAAAAGTTAAAAGCAACAAATAAATAAGTAAAACAGCACAATGATTTGCAAAAACCTCAAAGTCAAAAGGTCATCAAATTAAATAATTAAAACAAAAAAAGAAAACTCTTAAAAATGGTATAAACAATTGCAATTATTTTAAATTACAATCATTTACAATTAAAAATACTTGCCGAGAATTTAAGTTAGTTTTACCTAACTTTGTACTTAAAAACATTTCACTTGAAATTCAAAATCTGTGTATTTCTTATTATTAAATTTAAATTTGTTAGATTTTCAATTAATTTTTAAGATTTAAAAATCTTCTTCACATTTTTGCATTCACTGAGAACTTACAGGGGAAAAATTTTTTAAATCATATTCACGATAGCTTTTTCCCTTCAAGGGGAATAAAAATTCAATGCGAACAATAATTCCTCGTGTTATTCACGATAGGGCTTTTGACATTTTTAATTGTTGTTAGTTTAAATTTTGTATACACTTTTAGCTCCATTTTGAATTAAAAAAAAAACAAACACATAGAAACTATAAAAATTTAATTTGTTCGTATAATTCGCACGATTACTAATTGATTACGATTACTAATAGTGCAAAAGTAACCTGAATTACTTGAAATTACAAAAAAAAAAATCTTCAAGAACTAAAAGTAATCAAAAAATAATCTGATTATATTTAAAGATCACGATTAATTCCTTTTGATTATCAAAAGTAATCTTTGAAAGTATTTGGATTATTTTTGATTCTTTTTGATTATTTTGTTGGAATTTCTAGTAATTCAGATTACTTTTCGATTATTAGTATACATATATGTATATATATGTTCCTTTTACTCCTCGAGGGAGCATAGGGCCAGCCCCAACACCAGGATCGGACGCTATGGTCTAATAAGCCGTACGTCTTAAATATAATATAAATATATAGGTTTTTAAACCTTCGATTATTAGTAATTGTAATCAATTATTTATCAGAAATTATTTTAAAGTGAATTATATAATCAGTACAATTCTTTTTAAAATGTAATCTATTTGATTCCTAATTGTAATCGTATCGTATGTACCAGGGATGGCAAAGTTGGTACAATTGTACCTTTGTTTTGGTACTATTTAGGCTCAGAAAGTACAATAGTACACAGAATCTCCACAGTTTCACTCCGTATTTCTTTTCAAACGATTAATATGAGTTATTTTAAAGATTTTAATACGTTTATCTTATCTTATCTTATCTTTGGTGTACCATCACTTCATAAAACGCGCATATCTCTGAGAGGGAACACTTTTGAGCCATGGGATCGGTCTCATTCGATGCTCAGATGTTGTCCACATCCAAAAAAAAAAAGTGAAAATTGATTTATTTTACCCTTAGGTCCCTTTCTCTATGCGCTGTCACATATGTAAATCTAAAATCTTTCAGCAACAACTTATATCGAGGGTTTATATTCAAAAAGTGCTTTCTGCAAGGCTTGAAAATTTTAGAAGAGCGAAAAAAACTGCTAATAACTAAATTTTGATAAATAGTACCATTTACAGAAGACATTTTAATTCTAGTAATGCTACTCAAATACAGTTATTGCTCTTGGACTTAGAGAAAATAACAGTTTAAATTGGTCTATTAAAATATTCAAGAATTGCAGATAGCACTTTTAGAATATAAGCCCTCGATATGTTCTCGTATGTACATACATATGTATGTATGTATGTAATGTGTATGTGTAGATGTGTATTTTTTTAAAGTAGCCAGAAATGTAGATCTGTGGGTGCAAACAAGCTTCTTTGTTTTATCTACTTGACTTTTCCCCGACCAAGAAAAAATATCAATTAAAATAAATTGTTATTTTCATATTTAGTAATTCTTTTTGATGATACTGAACGAATGAAGTTTGTGCAAATATTTTAACTAACAACCCATGTTAACTCTCAACCAATTTCTCTCTTTTTGTGTTCGGTTATTATTATTTATTTTTTTTATGGAATTTTCGAATTCTTCCCGAAGCAATTAGGCAAAATTACAAAACAATCAACGCCAGCACAGTTTAATACGACATACAAACAGAAACAAACAAAAAGTCGTGGGTAAATACGATAAAAGCGTGGCTTTTTTTAAGTACATACCTTTTATACAACTATTGCTGCTCCTGCTGGTGTTTGTTGATGATGATGTTGCTGCTGGCTGGACCCCCAAAACAAAAAGAATTATATCCTTTTTCGTTGTTGTTTTCATTGTTGTAAAATTGTAGCTCTAACTTGTTAAGTGATTGAAATATCAATGGTATTACAAACATACATACATATGTACATACACATGTATGTATGTAGCTACTAACATATGTTAGCAACACCAAATAGCGCACACGCATACACCCATACCAGCCCATTAAAAAGTTCGAGCTACTACAATTCTTTTACTCCAGTTATGACAAAAACCATATTGTTTTTGCAAAATTTGTAACAGTGAAAAAGAGGCTGTTGGGTGGTTACTCACAGCATGTAAATAATCCCCATAATAATGGCGGCAGGTATTAAAATAATTCATAAACAAAAACAAAGCAAAAGAGCAGTGGTGTGTGTGTGTGTGTGATTCCACACTCTCCAAAAAAATTTAATTCACTTTCTGCAGCAAGAAAAACAATGCAATGAATGAAACTTTTTCTATTTTAGAAGCTTATGCTCAAATTAGCATGACTTTCTTAACTTAATATTTAAGTACGTAATTAGCTAATTTTTATTTAAATTAAAATTATATTCAAATACGATTTAATTTTTTCAGTGGTTAATTAAAGTTCTTGTTAAGTTATTTTGAAAGTACGGCAGCATTAAAAAAAAATTTCAAATATTATGGAAAGCTTTCCAAACAACAGCTGTTTAATATAAATAAGAAAGTTAGGTTATCAATATGTAAAAAATTAAAATTGCTTAAAAATTCATTTTATGAAACCAAACGAGCATCAATCAGAATGTATTTTTCAATTTATTTATTCCATGATATGAAACTATATTGTACGTATATGTTATATAAATATTAATGAAAGTTAAATTAAATTCCATTTACTACGCATGCATGATGTTCATTTACATGTTTTCAAGAAACACACTCAAGCACAAAAACATGATATGCTCGCAAAACTTAAATGTAATTTAAATACGCAGGTTTGGGCATTTAAGTATTATTTAAATAATTGCAGTTTAATTACCGAGCCAAAAATTTATCCTGAGTGATATGTACATTAGCGTGACCGTTATTTTTTTTATTTCTTATATTCTCTTCTCCAAATCGGTTCAGTTTTATGCAAAAAAAAAAATATACAAAAAAATTTCATAGCGATAAGTTGTGTTTGTGTGCGTCCGCCCCTCAAAGTTGGCCTTCAAGCCCATTTATTACCCCAACCGATTTGGGGGAGAGAATACAAGAAATAAATAAAAAAAATTCTTCATAGAACTAACGGCCACGCTAAGGTACATACAGACATATCTAGTACATGTTAGTGTCTGTTAGGAACTGCGGGGCCACATGTTCATGTATGTGATGGAAAACGATCGTTTTCAAAACGATTTCAAACCAATCGTTTTGAAAAGGTGTGATGAATTCAGACCGATTTTATGCATCATTTATAAGCCATTCTTAAGCTACTGTGTTTTAAAATGCACACAATAATATAGAATATAAATAAAACATATGGCAGGGTCGTGAAAAAAAATTATCAAAATTTTTTGGAAAAACTATAGAAAACCAAATTTAAAATTATTGCCATAACGACTATAGAAAACACATCACATCTTTTATCGTTTTCAAATTTGTTTTGTGTCTAAATCGTTTTCCATCACATACCTGAATGACCAGATTTGTTGTAATATGTATTCACTTTCCCAGAACCAAATCTTCAAGTTCAAATATGATTCATATGCAACTTAACCACTTTGGCCCAAATTTATAGTCATTAGCTAACTAATAGCAATAGTTTAACCAATGCTATTTGATTCACAGCTCTTTGTTTACCATTAGTTAAACCGCCAAATGTCATTGGTTAACAAATAGTTAGAAAACAGCTGATTCGTTGTAAACTTTATTAGTATTGTTGTATTATGAAAATTTTTATACACATTTCACAAATACGCTATCAAGCATCTTTTTTGTATTTAGCTGTAAAACATTCTTTTTATATTATTTTCCGAAACAATTTCAGCACTAATTCAATATAATGCACGGTAAAGTTAGACGAGCGAACACTGTTTTATCAATTTTTAAGAAATAATATAGCAAGGCGAATCCATATTAGATGGTCGCATCCCTGGGATGTCAAGATAAATTTTTCAGTACATTTTTCTGACATTTAAATTATAAATTTCTCAAAGCGAATTGAGCTGAGTATACCTTATATGAATTTTATTTATTTATTTATTAAACATATTAATGCAAAGTAAATTTGCATAATATGGTGTTGCACAAATATGGGCGGAGTAACGCAGACCATATGCCCAAGATGGTAGGTATTAACAGTATTTTATAAGGTTTTGTGACTGACTGTACACGACCTATGCCTTCACATAGGAAGTAGGCAACGTGGTTGTTAAAGAAATTCCACAAAAAACCGCAAGATTATTCGGTTATCCGTGGCAGATCAGTCAACCAGTTCGAGCGAGACGAAAAACTCTCGAAGGCCAAACAACACACATAAGCCTGACCGCACTTAAGAAATAATTACGATGACGCGAGAGATGTTCCCCGACCCAGAGCTGCTTAACGACTGAGCTTATATGAATTTGCCTTGTAATATAGCAAATGTAAACAAAAACCATATGTTATAGCAGAGCTGCCGATATTGAAATTTAATTGTTTGATAGGGTTACCAAAACAATGCACTGTGAATATGAAGTATTAGTTAAACAATACTTATCATTTTAGTTTACTGTAAATTTGGCCCTTAATGAAAATATTTTTTTTCTACATACATACATACATACATAAATATTTGAAAGGTGAAGTTTCTAAAATTATTTTTCCTCCCTATCAGTGTAGTGTAGTTTTAGTAGAGCCCGTGTGTAATTACATAAAATCTTTAACAGAATTCAAATTACACTAATTGTTGCCACCAAACAACGAATTTCGCTGGCCCCCTCTCCCACTAATTGCAATTTTAATTTACTGTCTGCCGTAATAGAAGCTGCAGCATTGGTCAAATACAACACAATGAAACACAATTGCTGTAAATGTGTATCCATTCCTTCTATAAAGGAAACAATAATAATTTTGAAATAGCGAACATATTCTGTTACTCAAAACCTCATAAGTGGCATTATGCTATTTTTTTTTGCAATTGTTTCCTTTAGGGAATTGTTTATGTAAAATCTAATTTAGTTAAATTTGAAATATTCAATAAAAAATAAACAATTATGGTGATTTTAAGAGTGGTTGGTTATGGAATAACTAAAATCTTTAAACAACACAACAAAATATCTATATTAAATATATATATGTATGTATATTATAAAATATATATTATACACTCATATATATACATATACATATATAGTACATTTATATATTTTATTTATTTTTTTTACTCGTTTTCTTTACAATAATTACTTTAATTAATTTAGTCAATGTAACCACTCTGACATTCTAATTAATTATTTAGTTAATTGATTATCTTTTAATATATGTAAACATTTTTTTCGTGTCAATTTGAAAAGGGTTTTTTTCAATTAAATGTGTATCTGGGAAATATTTTATTTCTTTGACCAGTAATTAAAAACAACTCAAGCTGATAAAAATCGCACAAATAAAATTTATTACTAAAAGTCAAAGGGAAGCAAGCATACGATTCACAAGCAGACTTGCACGAAATGAGATTGAATAAAATTTAATACAATATAAGTATTTAAAATAAATAAATGAATGAAAAAAACAAACCACATACATACTAAAGACCTGCAAAAGACGTCTTATAAGAACTTTTAAGACATGAGGGCAATTTCAAATGCTTTACTACAGAGAAATCTTCTGAAACAAACGCTAACCAACGTTATCGGCAATACATTTGTTTAATTTATTGCAGGTATAAGAGTAAAGAAGAAAACATGCAGTTCGTGACTGAAGAATTTGTAGTGCTTGTGCTTTTTTCTCTCATTGGCGCGTATACAAACGTCATGCATGTACATACATACATACCTACATAATTTGTGTATGCTCTCTTATTTTTCTGCGCACATACAAACGCACACATGAATTTACATGAGTTGTGTGCGCTTGCTTTAAAAAACCTCCCTTAAACACAAACATAACAGCTTACCATCTAAATATGCAAAATAACAAGCATACATGTATCAACAGTACTTCTTTTCATTGTTTGTTATAAACAAGACGTCTTGGCGACATCGCTTGTTAACAGTCTTATACGCGTACACCAATACATCCATCGTGCTTCGTTTATAGTGCGACAGCATTTATTATTGGCTTAGTATAGTGCATGCCACGGGAGTACATTTAAAAAGCATGACGTATTTACATTTCAAGACTGCTTACGCAGGCCACTAATAAATACATATGTACATATGTATGTACATACATATGTGCATGTATAGAGAAAGAAGTTTTGATTGAAAATGTATGGAATCTATTTTAGATTAATTTAAGAGTTTTTTAATTAACGTAAGAAAATGCAATATAAAATTAGTAAATATTGAAGAAAATATAAAATAATTGGAATGTGCTGAATTTTGCAAGTGGTGTCAAATGTCATTGTGTTTGATGTCAACTAACTAATTCGCTATCTGTCTACATACATATGTATGTATGTAAGTAGATGTCAAATCACATTTGACTCCATTTGCAAAAATTAAAGCACTTTCACTTTGTGTGTCCTGACCATTTTGATTTTTTTTAATTCTTCATCATTTTTGAGGGTGTAAATTATTAATTTCAATTTAACTTCACTTTTGAGTCAATCAGTTTTTTTTTTTTTAAATTGCAAACATCCATGAAAATAACAAGGGTCAGTTTTAAATTACTTAATTGTTTTCTTATTCAAAGCATTGCATACAACAACTCATCCGTATGCAATATTTACAATAGAAAACATAATCTCTTAACATACATGTGTGACCCCTCTATCTGTCATATCAACAGAGATGATGTGTACAAACATTTGCTGAAAATTAACTCAAACCAAAAACTTTTAATAGGTTTATGTAGTTTATCCTTTCCAGCAGAAAATTATATTTTATAGTTAAAGATACATATGTACGTAGCACAAACTAGAATACTTAAATGTATTTAACAAATTATAGTTAGTTTGATACAAGAACAAACACATTTGCTTTAATAATTAACTAATTATGAAAGGAATTTTTCTTTTCATATGAATGAAGTCTTATGAAGTTTTGAAAATATGACAAGTTTTATATGTGCATATTTATATTTATGAATAAAATGATTTCGTGTTTTCATACATATCAATATATGTATGTAAATTAAAGGCTTAAAAGTGAAAAAAGAAAATTCTGAGTAATTAAGCATCAAAGTTTTTTTGTCCTGTTAAGTTGTTGCTGGTGCTAAACTGAACTCCTTATAATACAGGTCTGAATTATCGTGCAATACGTGATTTATGTATGCCATGACTTTTAATTATGATTTTTAGATTTTGTGATGTAAAATAGAACTAAAGGCTTCATTAGTCTTTACTTTCTGTTGCTCTTCTGTGCTGAGCCGTTCTGCTTCTAAATTTAAGTACTTACTTTTTCTGTACTAACTTATCAGCTGTTTCTGTTCAGAACGGTAGCACTTTTGCACTAAAGCGATGAATTTTGCATGGGCCATTGTTAAATTTCAATATACATAATTAAATTTTTTCATTTAAAAAATATTTTTTTTAAATTCTAAAGTCACAGTTACAATTTATTTCAAATTATTTTTATTTAATTTATGATGTCACTTACAAAAATTTTTTAATTTTCACAGGTTGAACCGAAACTGAACAGAACGAAACAGAAAAACTAACGAATTATATTTTATTTATATTAACAAAAAAGAGTCAGCTGATTCGTAACAGAACAGAAAGTAAAAACTAATTCTGGCTTAAATTTACTCCTATCGTGAATATATATTTCATTGAAATATTTCCCTTCTCCCTAAAGTTGAAATCGTGAATTATTTCCACCTGAAAAAACTCGCATGTTTTTAAAATATATGGCATCTCCAATTTTTATTCCTGTGAGTTTTTCCCCAAAAAAATATTTGTATTTTTTCACAAACGTTTTATTTGGTATAAAAAAAGAAGCACAATGTACGTAGTTTTCTTGTTGTTTTTTAAACTTGTTCGATTTTACTTTTAAAAGTAGTGAAAATGCATGAATTTATTTATATTATAGTATATGGGCATTTCCCCCGAATGTCCTACCAGGATGGAAAAATGAAATGTTGATTAGCATCGTGTTTTATTGTTTTTAATTATAAAAAAGTCTATGTTTATATAAAATAATGGTTTAATAACATATCTCAGCTCTTTTACTTGAGGAAATTGGGCTGGAAGCTGGACAATTTTATATTTTCTTTTTAAGCCACTTCTAAATACGTTTTTTTTTAATAGAACTATTTTACATGCAGAAAATATGTTATGTTTGCACTCTTTCTTCAAAATCTCTCTATAACAATCAAGTTAGAAGAGAAAAGTGTACGCAGAACAAAAAAAAAAGTTCAAAAATGGGAAAGGCATGGTAATAATAATATAAAAAAAAAAACATTTGGAAAAATCGTATGGTAATTAAGCCAATTAAACAAAACCCAATAGGGATATTTTATTGTGTAAATACTGGATAGAGACCTACATTAATACACTTTTAAAATAAATTAATCACTTTTCATTATTGTGTTCCATTTCGCAGATTTTTACATTTCACTACTGTCAGCCAAAGTTGACTTCTATTTTGCGTACGTTCGTGACCACATGTTTATAACTATTAATATGAAAACTTAAACTTGATTACATATGTACATCTTTTTCACTAAAGATAGAGCTTCCAAAATGATATCAAATCGCAAAAAAAAATGCTTGCAAAAGTTTTGTTTTCTATATTTTTTGTACATCAAAAGCGTACGAACGTACGTTCGTGGCCCCAGGAAATGCCCATATATACATATACATATCTACACCCAGCTAAAAAAATATGTATGGAGCATATATGATATCCCATATATGGTTCGGATTCGAAAAATGAGGGTATATGGGTATATATGATTATATATATTCATACATGTATGTGTAAATTCCCTCCACAGTATGCAAAGTTAATATTCATACACTCTTGATTCACTGCTGTGCAATAAATTAAATCACTAAAATTAAATTTTTTTTAAGACTTGAGAGAGAGGTTGTATTTAATGAAACATTTGTTTGGACAAATAATTCAAAACGAACTAAAAGAAAAAATAATCTGTCTAACAATAGTTTTCAATACAGTAATATGAACTTTGTTTCTTATCTAGAGAATTTTGTTATTTCTATAAAATTAACGACTGGATTATCCTTTTGATTATTTGATATACATATTTAATGGGGCCACAATGTATAAAATCATACAAGCTTGGTTTTTTTTTGTAACAAAAAATTTTTTTTTAAACGTTTTCTAATGGATTTCCAATTCAGCAGTGATAAAATTCCAAGCTTCTTTGATTGCAAAAACGATCTTATGTGAGATATCATGTATGCATACATTCTTATATGGCTCCATATATAAAATCTTATATTTATATATGGATCCACATATGAAGAGCTTTCATAATTAAATTTTCATATATGAGCTCATATGTTATAATACTCGTATATTTCATATATTAGTCCATATATTAGTTCATATTTAATAGTTTTGCAATGTATAAACCCATATATTTCCATACATGAATTCATACATATTCATATATATTAAAAATATATGGACCATATATAATTTTTTTAGCCGGGCATTTATATTATAGTATATAGTGTCAACAATTCATGTTTTTCACTTACATAATATTTAAATTACCTCCGATAAACACAGTGGATTTGATGTATCTCTCAAATTTCGTTTCTTTATTTTTCCCAATAAAAATAACATAAATCGGATTTGATTTTTTTGAATAATAACAATTTATTAAGAAAATTATAAAAATACGCGTAAAGAGTTAAAAATTCAATTACATCAATTCACAATAGCATGTTCGACTCGTAAAAGATGTTTATTTTGTTTCCTAACAATTGGCGATGTCAATTTATTGTTCGTGGGAATACAAAAATTATTCCCAAAAATTTATTCTTTTGAAATTTTTATAAGGGTGATTAAGTTCAAGGGGAACAAGTTATAATGTAAATCCCGTATAAATAAGTTTCATTTGTTCCTACATCGAATTTGACGTTTTTGGCATTGCCGTACTGAACAATATAAATATGGCAACATTTTTATATGTATGTTATGAAAAAACTTGAACTTTATCTATTAGAAAAGAAGAAGAAATATTTGCAGCTGAAATATTTTTTGAGTGTTGATAGAAATCAGGAACAATTTAAATTAATTTATTTAATTTGGTTTATATTTTTCCGTGACTAATTAATGTTATCAGTTTTAATGTAATATTGAACTATCCCCCACCATTGATCTTTTTTTTAAACTAGCAAACAAAATCAACTAATCGTCTGCTGGCACTAAGATGCATCACAAATATATCATATACTTACATATGTATGTATATATGTAAACATGCATGTATGTATATTTAAAATGATTGTGAGTGAATGCGTACTAATTATAATCATAAATAATGACAAGTGTATATATCGTTACCTTAATATAGAAAGGCTCATGACTCATTATTTTTTTGAAATCGAGTTTTTTTGTATATTTCGATAGATATGTATGTAAAAATGCTCCTTTTACAGCAGTTGTATAAAGCAGTTGTACGAGCAGTTGTACAGTTTCTATTATATTTTTAGCTGCTGTAAAGTTACAATTATTTGAGTTAGGACCTTTCTACTTGAGACTAACGTTATGTATGCCTATGTACATAATTATATTTTGTATACATGTACTAAAGAAACATCTCCATAAAACAATCAATCAACTAAACATGAAAGTTACGAGTATTTGTATGCAAGTAGTAGTGCTGCAAGTTTCCTTTACTAAAAGTGAGTTATATCCTTTCGATGTCTAGTTATCCTTATTGTGTTTACTTTGCACTGGTAAAGTTGTTGCTACGATGTACTACAACCGTACTAAATGCTATGAACTACATACATACATATGTATCTACATACATATGTATCTACATACATATGTATCTACATACATATGTATCTACATACATATGTATCTACATACATATGTATCTACATACATATGTACATTCATATATACATATCTATATACATTGTAGAACTGATATTGTTTGATTTTTACTACGTCTTTCTGTCTGTCCTGATGTATTTGCTTTTTAAAATTTTGCTGTCTGTTGCAGAATGAACCTCAGCTCTCTAACTATAATTCTCGCTTTATTCCTGTCTATATGTATGTTAAAACTTTTTTGTTTTTTTCCTGGTTAATGTTGTTGTTGCTGGCTTTTATTGAGTTTTGCTTACTTTTGTAATTAAATTGTTACCAATTAAAATTGCACACTCTTTTGATTATCACAAAAACAACAAGCCAAATCTGTAGCTCTGCAATAGTTAGAGCATTAATATTGGCTTTCAATGTTGCTTTGCTGCTTAAGTCAATATTTGTTTTTGGCAATTATGATAATAACTTCATTAATACTGTATTATATTTAAGTTAATAAATATACATACATATATTGTTTTTTAATTTCAACTTCAAGCATAACTTGTTAAAATTTCTTATTCTTCGCTAAGTATGTGTGTATGTATGTGTGTATACTGAGTTTGTACAACACATTTATTTTACTTTATTTTAAATTAGAAAAACGTTGCAAAACCAACACCACTTTGTAAATTAAATAGAAATTCTCTGAACACTTGCTTGTTCTTGTGTATGGGAGTTTTCTTTCCCTTAAAATATCTGTGATTTCTTTTTCTTTTCATTACTTTTTGGCCCAGCTCATTTTTTTCTTTTTTAACTTGTGTTTACTAAGACTTTGCTTGATGTTTTAGAATTTCCCCAAGGTACTAATTAGCATACGTTGATTTTAGATCAGCTGTTGCAGTAAATGTAAACAAACATTTCTGATTGTATAGCTGTAGAAGAAGAAGAAAAATATATGGCTCAGGGTTGCTTTAATTGTCAGCAACAAAAATACATATTATTTACACTTGGCTAAGTAGTATTTTTTATTTTTTAATGATGTTCTCTTGCTTCTACTCTTCTATTATTTTGTGAAATTTTTATATTTTGTTGACTTTGGAATTTTAACTTTAGTATTTTTGATAAATTTTTTTCAGTTGTCTAATATCTTGCTTTTTTTCTTTATGTTAATATTTGTTTTAAGGAAAACTTTTTCTTTAAGTAGTTTTCGTTCGATTTTTGGAATACTTTTTTCTAAAGCGTTTAAAGTTATGAAATATATACATATGTACTTATAGTACGTGCATACAATTCTTTGGCGATTTTATTTGCCTTTATTTACTCTTTGTTCTTGTAAAAGAAATTCAGAGCTAATGGAATTATTTAATATATTTTTGTAATGCTACAATCACTCTCAACAGCTGTTTTTTGTCTATAATGTTTATTTAAGGGTCGCTAAAGTGAGTCAGGTATGACAAACCTTAGGCACGTGCGATTCTCTTAAAACTACAATATATTGAAAATAAAAAATAACTTACATTCTGAAGTGCAGAAGAGCGAGAGAGGAATACTAAATGTATATACATATTTCTATTTCAACAATTTAAATACATACAGTAGAGAATCGCTGCAACATAAATTGCAAGTCTGGACCGGGACTTAACAATTTTTATGAACAAAAACATCTACCTATAGTTAATTTTAATTATTATTTTTCGAACTTAATTTGTTTCTATATTTATGATTTGAACGGGCTAAAGTTCGTATCGCTTTATAAGCCAAATTACATGTAATAATTATTAATGAACAAATAACGTCAAAAGTTAGTTGTAAATATTCTGACAACACATAGTTGAACGGAACAGCCAGCCGTTTTCGAAGGCCACTAAACCTTTATCATCAGCGTTCTTCTGTGTTGGTCCACTGTGCGTGGTGTCAGTTGATGTAAATTTCTGCCTTATGTACGAAACTTTCTTGCAAATGGAATACGTGAATTGTTTTGATTCATCGTATTTCAATTTTTCTGAAACGTGTTTTGTAATGCAAGCCCAAATTTACCATCTCTAATTTACAACAGACTTACCATTGTCGTTTATTCTTTACTAATTATACACATGTTAGTTAATTTGCTTATTTTTGTTCTACTTAAGACAAACCTTATTTGGTTTGTTACTATTAAGTATATTTATTTAATTTACCTATTGAAAATTAAAATCTTTACTGATAGCTAAAATTTGATTTTTTAAATTTAATGTTATAGAAAAAATAACACTAAACTGCGACGCGGTATTTTTAACAATATGGAATATGGGCATGTCAACAAAAAAATACACTGTTTGTCCCGTTACGTAGCTTGGTTTTCAAAGAAAAACGTATGTTTTATACTCTTTTGGATATTGGTTTAGAACGTAGTTAGGTCTATATTTAGTAAAATATAATAATAAATCGAACAGCATGGCTCTAATATACAAGCTTAATTGCTTGATGACATAACGTGACAATTACGTAATGTCACAATGGAATTTCCCATACATATGTATATGTACATACATACATATCTTGTAAATCAGATATTGGAGTACATATTAAAAAATTTTTGACTTTCCACCTCCATATTCGTATTTTTGTTAGTTTGAATTAATTTATTAGAATCCAATAGTTTTAACAATGTAAGTTAAAAACGAATGAATGTAACAGAGTTGGCGTAGATATAAAAAATATTAAAACAAGTAAGATAAAGTACAGGAGAAACACAATGACTTGTTAAATTTATCGTTCATTTCAACACTCTCCCTGAATGACAAATTCAAAAATCAAATTCTTTCTCATGTACTCTTTACAATTATAAAAGTATATAAACATTTAAATTTAAATAATTAAAGTTTTAGAAAAGTAACAGCTTTGGTAAATACGTCTGCAATCATCTCATTTGTACATAGGTATTTCAAAATTATTTCCTTTGCATCGATCTTCTGACGAATAAATTTTGATTTAATATCCACATGTTTTGTTCTGGACGAGAAATTATTATTAAGGGCAACCTGTAAAGCACCCTTGTTGTCGCAATATAACAACATACTTTTACAGCTTTTGGGATTAAGTTCAGCTTCTAGGCGTTTTAGCCAAGCAGATTCTTGAATAGCTGCAGTTAATGACTGGAACTCAGCTTCTGTCGATGACAATGACACAGTTTTTTGTTTTCTTGTAGACCAGGAAATTGCGCCGGATTGATATACAAAAACATACCCAGTAGTGGATTTTCGGTCGTCAATATTTCCGGCCCAGTCAGCATCGCAGAAACCTTCTATTTCTGAGTTGGGTTGCTTTCTATAAACAATACCTTTGTTGATTGGATGCAAAGGAAATAATTTTGAAATACCTATGTACAAATGAGATGATTGCAGACGTATTTACCAAAGCTGTTACTTCTCAAAAACTTGATTATTTTGGAACTAAATTTGGATTTTTCTAAAACTTTAATTATTTAAATTTAAATGTTTATATACTTTTATAATTGTAAAGAGTACATGAGAAAGAATTTGATTTTTGAATTTGTCATTCAGGGAGAGTGTTGAAATGAACGATAAATTTAACAAGTCATTGTGTTTCTCCTGTACTTTATCTTACTTGTCGCAAATGTGTCCCATTCTTCTGTGCCAAAGGCCAAGTTCTTTTGTAACAACAAATGCGCTGTTTTCTTTAGATTGCGTTTCACTGTCAATTCGATATAAATCGTTGTAAATTTTAGCAGAAGTAACGAGTGAACCATCTCCGTTCAATATGCGGCATGTTTCACCTTCAAAAATAACTTTCTTACCGCTACTAGTCATTTGTCTTACAGAAAGAAGATTTGCACACAAGTTAGGCACATATTCAACGTTTTTCACGGTTATTTCTTTTTTTGAATTTCCACTCAAAATATTTAAATCGACGTCTCCTGCGCAATCAACGTTCAATTCGCTCTTGTTAGCAACCATCACTTTCTTGTCTTCTATGTTATGTATATTGTACATACACTTTCTATCGTTTATCATGTGATTACTTGCGCCACTGTCTACGTACCAATGCATAGACTTATCCTTGTTTTTGTTGTAAGGTTCGTTTGTGCTGGCGTTCAAACTCGTGCCCGATGCTATGAGGGTTGAAGAAAACCCTCCCTTCTCATTTTTTCTATTTTGCTTACCGTTACTTCTGTTGTTACCGTTTTTGAAAACACTGTTGCTATTGTTCTTATGATGACAATTTCTGGAAATGTGTCCGTATTCTTTGCAGTTGTAGCATTCCACAGGCTTTTTCTTCTTAGAGGTGAAATTTTTGGAATAGAGCACAGCGTCCTTTTCCTTACTTGGAACATAAAATTTAGCATCTTGTAAAAGAAGATTCTTTACCTTATCGACGGTCAATTTTACCTTTGAGTTCTCGACAGCCATTACCAGTGGCTTAAAATCATCCGTCAACCCAGCTAACATAAGTGAAGCAGTAAGTTCGTCGTCTATGTTGAGTCCTGCGTTCTTTACTTTCAGAGCAGTTATTACTAGCTCGTTTATATACTCTTGAATAGAAACATAGTTCCGCAGTTTCATATTCACCAATTGTTTTAACAATTCCACTTTACGCGTAAGGCCAGAGTCCTCAAAAACACTGTTTAATGCATCCCACGCTTCTTTTGCTGTTTTAGCTGCAGCAATGTGTCCATAAATACAGGGATCTATCATCAAAACAATTTCTGCCAAGGCACGTTCGTTCAAGACTGCATCATTAGCTTCAACCGATCCGGTTTCCACAACTTTCCAGCATCCTTTGATGACCAGACAAGATTTTGCTTGCCTCTTCCATACGTCGAAATTCTCGCGTCCCTTTAGACGCTCCAACGAAAATCCAATAGGAAGGTTTGCCATCTTATTTGCCTCAGAAAAAACTTTTATATTTGAAAAATAAAAACTTCGAATATATATTTTTTTCAACTGCGTGACATGTAGCCCATAACCTGTTAGTTTGAATTAATTTATTAGAATCCAATAGTTTTAACAATGTAAGTTAAAAACGAATGAATGTAACAGAGTTGGCGTAGATATAAAAAATATTAAAACAAGTAAGATAAAGTACAGGAGAAACACAATGACTTGTTAAATTTATCGTTCATTTCAACAATTTTGAATGGATTTTTTTTAATTTTATTTTCCTATAATAAATTAACAGTTTTTTTATGCATAACAACTTAAATTTTAATTGAAAACTATCAGCCCAATCATGAATATTCCCTCGGAATTTATTTCTCACGTAAAATAATTTTCTCGAGAAAACATTCCTCCAATCATAAATTCTTTGGGAACGAAAAAGAGTAATACGTGGCATCATCACCGCATTACGAAGTTCGTTGTTTTGCTTGTTTGTTGACATTTTGTTTCTCCCTTTTTTTGAGTGCGAGAGTAAACAAAATTATTAAAATTCACCAACTTGAAAAAATATGTAAAAATAAGTTTAGAGTCTAAACACAATGTTTGCGGTGCGGTGCGATTTCTCGTTGCGGGAGAGCAAAATAAACACAATACAACGGAAGACGGCGCCGGAAATAAATAAATAATGTCATTGTTTGTTTAAATTTTTATTAATTTTTTGTGCATACATTTTTATAACTAAAAACAAAAAATTATTAACATTTTATACATTCGCAGATATATTTTTGGTATGTTTTTAAACTTTTATAATCTAAGCAATATAAGCAAGAGAAAATTGAGAGAATAAGAAAGTCCGCAATGAAAATAAAATAGATTTCAATTTCATTCCGTCCCGCACTGCGGATTTTTACTTCAAAATCGTATGGAAATCCGCACCGCAATAAAAAATCGTTACATTGTGTTTAGACTCTTATAAATGATTTATTTGGGCATTATTTGTGTTTTTCCACATAAAAGAACTATAAACTACTAGTTTATGTAAATAAATTGTTTTTTAATTGTGTATTAACTATGTTTTTATGTAAACTCCCTTCTGTTTTGCAAGGGAAAGATTTTTAGTGAAAAAAACAAAATCAACAGCGTTCATAATACCTACTTTTTTCCCTGGGAGTTTTTTTTATTCCCGCATTTGGTGAAAAAAGGGAAAAAACAAATTCATAAAAGGGAAAAGTGGAAAAACTCGCATGGGATTCTTATTCATGATTCGGCTGTATATTTTTTAAAATTACCTCTTCCTTGTATTGCAATTAAAAGCGACGAACGTTGTAATGTTTTAAAAACTAAAAAGTTTTATTTTGAATTAAAAAAAATGGAACGCGCGAATGCGCTTGACACTTTCCAAGAGCAACAAATTTCAATTTTAAAATAGTTATCTAGGCTAGAAAAAATCGCTAAAATGTTAACGCTTTTTATCACTAAATCCTCTTCTGTAAACTTGCTGTTCAACTTCATTACAATATTCAAATTATAATATCATCCATTATTTTCCAGTTTATTACCTTTCACTTTAAAATTAATTATATATAATATTAAATTATTATTTAATTAGATTTTATTACTCCTTTAAGGTTGGTCCTTACAGATATTTATTACATGAGGCTAGAAAAAAAATCAAAGTTAAATAAAGAAAAATTTCAAATTTGTCTTCTGTTTCGTTTTTAGCTTCTTTTTTTAATTCGCCATCCAACCAAGAAAAAATCAAACAAATTTTCTTGATTGAATTATTAATAAAATAAAAAGGAAGTTATAGAATATCAAAAAACCACAAATAGAGTCCAATGTTTAAAGAAATGCCAAAGAAATTAAAATTTAAATAATAATAATAAAAGGAATATACTCGTAATACAAATAATTTATATTATGTACTAAAATCAAAGCAAAAAGTTGCCTCCACTTTGTATTAAATATGTACACACACACACATGCATTCATACATGCACGGTGAATGGAACCCTCTTTAACGCTGAAACACAGGGTTACTGCTTAATTAAATTGTTAACAACAAGAGTAGAATACTTAAACAAAGAAAGTTGGCAAGTCACTTATTTATTGTTTACTTTTTTTATAATTAATTAACAAAAGTATATGCTTCAATTTTAAAATGGACAA
This sequence comes from Tachina fera, assembly GCA_905220375.1. Classification (NCBI taxonomy): domain Eukaryota; kingdom Metazoa; phylum Arthropoda; class Insecta; order Diptera; family Tachinidae; genus Tachina; species Tachina fera. The sequence goes on from LR999966.1 coordinate 81,281,822, forward strand.
AAAATAAATATAAAAAATCAATGTTTGTTTATTAAAACTTCTTTTTTCCGTTTCATGCTTCAATTACTACTCCCTTTAATATTTATGTGTGTCTATTATTTGCAGCGTTCTTATTTTTGATTAATTTAATTTGGTTAATTTAGTAACGCGTAGTTAAATTTTTAATGTGTTTTTCCCTGCAGCTACTGCTTTGCTTTTATTTTTTATTTTTGCTGCAAAAAGGCTTGAACATAATTATAAATAAAAAAGAGTTTGGTACTTGTTAAATATTCATATAATTTTGATAAAAGTTAAGGCCATTACCCTTATTTCTCGTTTTACAGGATGAAAATAATATTACTGAGAATATTTTCTTCTCACTCTTATTGACAAATAACACATCTATGCATGTCCTTAACATTCCAAATGACGAGGTGTAGATTTTGAAAAAAAATGTGATCAGTTGAAGCTTATAGTAAATTCTAATTTTGACAGGAAAAAATATAAAAGCGAAAAGTAAAATTTAATGAAAATCGTTAAAGTTTTTTAAACACTGTATCTATTACATACATACTACATTAAAAATTTTGGTTACTTTTTTCCGCCTTTGGTTACATTTTTTTCATATTTTGGTTACAAAAATATTTTGCTTATGGCAACGCTGCACAGAATGCGTATTAATATCGTTGCCTGCTCACAATGAAGGAATTAAGATGGCGCAATATTGCCACATTAAAATTTTTATATACTCATTGGTCGCATTCATAAGACGTAACAGTTGCGCAATTGTTGAGTGTTTGTCTTAGAAACGCATAGTTGAGTATCTCCGCTCCACTCAACAGTTTAGTAATTTTCCATCATAAAATTTTTTCGCTACCTATAGTGAACACGTTGTGCTCAGCCTGAACAGCTGGTCAAATAGAGCTATTTCTTTTATGTGCTTTGTTAGGTGGCAGCAACAAATATTTGTTAAGTTTTACATTACAAATGCGATGAAGTAACGAAATAAAGATATACAATTACATTATATACATCAAGCCGTTTATAAGAAGTAGCTGTTGGGACCAACAGTTGCCAGCAGTTTCACAACTGTTGAGCTCAACAGCTACTTCTTATGAATGCGCCCATTGTGAATTCCCTGAATGTACATATTTAATTTTTTACTATCATAACTTAACTTATTTTTAGTTTCGAATTGATTTTAAAAACTTTAGCATTGAATCCTTAACCTGTACAGTTCTAAAATAATTTTTTTTTATATTTACTTTAACATTTTTAACCCAACACAATAAAGTTGGCTTTTGTATTAACAAGAAAAATCTTGTAAAATTTAAGGCATGTCCATAAAAGTATTCTGCAAATCGAGTTATAGGTGTATTATAATTTTATTTGTATCATCATGGGCATCATCAAAAAAAGCAGCATCCTTCCTCATCATTTCATTTTCATTCAGATGTTATTGTTTGCTCTCTGATTTTCTCTCTCTTCCTCTATAAAATAATCTTCTTCATTTTAATTAATTATAATAAAATTCATTTTTATATACACACATACATACATATATACATACATAAATGCGTACATACAATTAAAAAAATTGAATGCATATTTTGCCAAGTGTTTGTTTTTCGTTATTAACAATTTCGTTTAAATTGTAATTTTTTTTAATGTGATTTGTGCAAAAAAAAGTTAAATTTAATTATATATTTATTTACAAGTTGAAAAAAAATCACTGGTAAGAGTTTTTTTTTTAAATTGAACAGCGAATCAATTTGAAATTAAATTAAAAATCAATAGCTGAGTTTACATACACCACATCACATCCATTGTTTACCAATAATAACAATTATAATTATGAATTTGCAATTATGATTTAATATCACATAAATATATGTACATATATTTTATTAGGTGTGTAACTGATTCAAGGCGAATCAATTTTTGGAAATGTTTTGCATATGTGACTCGGCATATTATCTTTATAATAATATTAGTCGATTCGTATCGTAAGTTGACGGATCACCTGACAACATCTGTAACATAAATAAAACATGTTGCTGTTTGTATACATATTTATGATTTGATTAGGCTAAAGTTCGAATCGCTTTGTATGTCAATGTTACATGTGATAATTATTAATGAACAAGTGACACCAAAGTTAATTGTAAATATTCTGACCAAACACTTAGTAGAACGGAAGAACTAGCTGTTTTCGATAATCAGCGTTCTTTGTGTTTGGTCCACTGTGTGTGGTGCCAAGTTGATGTAGATTTCTGCTTTATATACTCAGCCTTTATTTCAAATGAAATCTGTGAATTGTTTTGATTCATCGTATTACAATTTGCTGAAAGCTTTTTTTTGCAATGAAATCCGATATCTAAATTTACAACAGTCTTGCCATTGTCGTTTGTTCTTTACTAATTATCTTGGCGTTTTTGTAATAGATTAAAGGAAACTTGTACAACTTTGCTTTAATCTATTACAGAAACGCCTAGATTTCTAACTCAAACGTCTTACATAAACAGGGGGTTAATCTTTATAAATTCACTGAGAACTGTTAGTAACTAGCAAATTTCACGAAAGAAAATCAGCCCAATCATGAATATTCTCTCGGAATTTATTTCTCACGGAAAATAGTAAGAGTAAGAGTAATACGTGGCATCACCGCATTACGAAGCTCGTTGTTTTGCTTGTTTGTTGACATTTTGTTTCTCCCTTTTTTAGAGTAAACAAAATTATTAAAATTCACCAACTTGCAAAAATAAGTTTATAAATGATTTATTTGTGCATTATTGGTGTTTTTTTTACATACAAGAACTATAAAATACCAGTTTATGTATATACAATGTGTTTTAATTGTGTATTCACTATGTTTTTATGTAAACTCCCTTCTGTTTTGCAAGGGAAAGATTTTTAGTGAAAAAAGCAAGTTAAACGGCGTTCATAATACCTCCTTTTTTCCCGGGGAGTTTTTTTATTCCCGCATTTGGTAAAAACAGGGAAAAAACAAATTCATGATAGGAGAAAAGGGAAAAGTGAAAACACTCGCGCGGAATTTTTGTTCATGATTAGGCTAAAAATCTTATTCATCAATTCAGAGTTTTCTGTAAAGAAAGACAGACTTAAATATTTTAAAATCTTATCCGCATTTACTAATGCTGAACTACTTCCGGATCCCAATACATATTTGTCGCTTCCCAGCTAACCAAAATATTCGTAAATAATATCGCATTTGAATGTTGCTTACACATTTCTCGGACAAAACACTCGAGAACGGCTATCGTAAACGGAAAGAGGAAGTGCTGCTAGAGCTCAATTGCCGCTCAGTTTGTGGCAGCAAATCTTTCGATTTCGATGTTTTTCTTACGAATCAATAGCGAAACTTTAGCCATATCATTATGTTATCATAAACAACGTCATTAATAGTTCGATTTCATTGCTTCTAAATAGCAAAAAACGTTATTCCTCTTTTGTTGTACATGCAAAAAAATAAAAAATAAAAAATTGAGAGAAACAAATTGTTTCTTCTATATTTATGATTTATTTGAACGGGCCAAAAATTCGTATCGCTATTTTAAGCCAAATTACACGTGATAATTATTAATGAACAAATAACATCAAAGTTAGTAGTAAATATTCTGACAACACATAGTTGAATGGAACAGCCAGCCGTTTTCGAAGGCCAATAAACCTTCATCATCAGCGTTCTTCTGTGCGTGGTGTCAGTTGATGTAGATTTCTGCCTTATATACGAAACTTTCTTGTAAATGGAATACGTGAATTGTTTTGATTCATCGTATTTCAATTTGCTGAAAACGTGTTTGGTAATGAAAGCCCAAATTTACCATCTCTAATTTACAACAGACCTTCTACCATTGTCCTTTATTCTTTACTAATTATGCACATGTTAGTTAATTATTATTTTTTGTTCTACTTGAGACAAACATTTTTGGTTTGTTACTATTAAGTATATTTATTTCATTGTTTCTTGTTGCTAAACTTTTTTAACGAGAATGTTTCGAGAATTCTTCGCTACACCGAGTCTTCGTTTATTTTCGAATCTCCGGTTGGCTGAGTTATTGACTTTTATACTGGTGATAGTCAGTGGTTTATTAGTTGCGAAGTAAATACTCTGAATTACATATTATACATACGTATGTATGTACATATAGTCACTTCTATCGTGAATGACCCTTCAAAATTCATTGAAAATCTAACATTTAAATTTAATAAGAAATTAATTATAATATAGAATTGGAAGGAAAATATTGAAATTACGCGATTTATTCAGTTCGCCTGCAAGAAGAAATTGAAAAGTGATAAAATTACCGTGAAAAATATTCTTCATGATAAGGTGGAATAAAAAAAAGGAACAACATTTTTAAGGAAAAATTATTTACGGTTGCAATTTGGGGAAAGCGGAAAATATTTCGAGGGAAAAAATCATCACGTCAGAGGTGAATGCCTATCGTGAAGGTATTTTTTACCTCCCTCGTAAAAGCATTTGTGTAAGAATGTATTATGTATTTTTTCTCTTTGTTTTTTTATGGTTAGTTTTTCTTGGAATGTAAAATTTACGTGAATTGATTGTGTGTATATTTAAGAATTTAAAATTCTCGAAATCATTTTCATACTCATCTGAAATTAATATTTACACCCAATAGCTTGATACTAATACAACTTAAATATGCTCAAGAAGTCTTTCATCATTTGTTTGTGTTTAATATCAAATTAAAATGTAATTCATCAATAAAACAAATAACAATGCAATGTAATCAGCAGATTGCAGATACAAAATTAAATTAAACGCTTACATACGAGTACATACATACATATACATACATATATGTATGTACGTACATGCCCATAAATACTCATACATAAATGTGTCAACATCAAGTGAAAATTAAGCCTGATACTTAAATATCTCCTCGTCATTGTCAATGTGTGATGCATCGACCACATGACCGATGACGTTGATAATGTTGACACAAAATATTATTTTTCACAGTGAATACACAATGCAAAAAAAAAATGCATATTTTTATTATTTTAAATTTATAAAAGAAGCATAGGTCAGTTACTATAGTATGAAAATTAATTAATTTTAATAGTGATATATATTCAATTGACTGCACGTACAATGTGTGTGTATACATATGTATATGTATGTACATATATACATATGTATGTATGTATAATATTTTCAAATCTCAATCTAGAATGAAAACATAAACTTCATTATATTAAATGTGTTTGAAAGATCTCGAGACTAAATTTGTTGTCGATATTTGAACATGTTAAAAGTGCAACATTCTGTTAAGAAGCACAGTTGTCAGATTTGGCCCAAATTTTGGGAACCGCTTATTGAAATATCGTATTATGTAAATTGAGTCTAGTCTTGGTAAATTTTATAAAATTGGAGCTTTGACGTCAATGTGGCACGCCGGGGAGCTACCCGCTTTGGCTAAGATTTTCAACACGTGAGTTTTAAACTGAGTACCATAATAATGCGCACAGCTTTTCTTTAAGTAAAAAAAATTAAATTTCATACATTTCATTGCCACCCTAATGTACATACGTATATGTACATATAAAATGCACAAATACATTATAAACTAAATATTTTTTATCAGCAGATGGATTTGAGTCATATCGTTTTCCTTCCCAGAGGTCAATCAAAATATTTTCGTTGTTCCCCATCCAAAATATTATTTTTCTCCGCAAATTTTTGATTATTGTTACGGCTGCATTAATTTGCAAATGTTTCAATCGGCATCTTTTCTTATTCACTGGCATAAACATTATCAGCTGCTTCAGGTAATTTTGACTTGGCAGCACTGAATTTATTATTATTATTAGAGCGAAAACAAGGTTGCATTTCATAAAATATACTTTAAAACAATTCAAAAAAGTTTTAAGTTAATTTTAACAAAATCATTTTGTATGGTAAAACCAGATTTTAAAGTTGAAACCAATTTTTATTAAAGCCCTATCAGTGTAAAAACGCCGTTAGAGAAGCTAACAGCGTTTTCATTTTCACTTTCGTACGAATTTCATTTCTGCGACACATCTGTTTGTGTTTTTAATAAATTAATATTATTATTATTATTATTTTCATTTTTAATTTACATTATTCAATAGAAATTGAATTTTTAAATGTTTTATTATAAAAAAGTATATACATACACACACGTGTATGTTAATAAACTAACTCATAATTTTTTTGAAATCGATTTTTTCTATACATATAGCGATAGCAGAACATCGAAAAATGCAAAAATCTCGATTAAAAAAAAAGAATGAGTTAAGGCCTTTCTATGTACTCGTATATTAAGGCAACGATATGTATTTATGTACATATCAATTTGACATATTAAATTTTTCTATTTATTTGTGTTGACATATTTGTATAATTTGAAAAAAAAATCTTATCTTTACTAAACTATAAATTCAACTAGCAATATATTGTGTCCAAGTCTAAGCAAATATAAATACATACATGACTAAATGTATATAAAAGTTAAATAAATATAAACTCTAACAATTGATGACAATATGTACATATGTACATAAATATGTATGTACACATATGTATTTACATACAATATGCATTTGAAAGGACTTACCAAAGGTATATACATATGTAGGTACATATAAGTAGGTATGTATGTATTTATACTCCTGTTCAATTGATTAGACCCTCGTACGATTTTTATTTACGAGTATTAGCATGCCATAACTTTTGAAATTGTGTGCGCACAAAAACAATTTTTCTACTTGGGTATATAGTAAAGGTATTCACTTCAACTCTGACGTGAGCAACATATTTTCTTTAGTTGGCTTTAAAGTCAAGCACAATATATACGATCCTTTATTACAATATAGACATATATATCAGAGACCAGATTGAATGCATTATTTTGTTGTTTTGAATGCAATTACAAAAACCTGCATATTGTTGTCAATCCACAACATTTGATATAAATAACGCATGGCACAATCGAAAGTCATGAGTGCGGCGAATTTTATTGCGTGCATTGCTTATTTTATATAAATGTTCACTGGTCTTGTCAAAAGCAACGAATACTCAGTGAATGGTGCGAATGCTTTTTACTGTGACTGACAAGAACGTAGTCTTTGTGCTTTGTGCTTGTATAAAACTCTTACATTAGTATTCATAAAACACGATAGAGATTTGAAATGTATTTTGTGTAAAATTTTATATAAAATAGTTATTTAAAATACATTCTACTTTACATTTTCAAATTTTACTTTTTGTATTTTCTTTTTTTCTAACGGCGTATATATCGGAATTTTTTTGTCTAAAATTTCCTCCCTCACACTGCATTTTTTATTATTTATAAACATTAAAAGCAGTTAAATTAAACTTGTTATTTAAACGTGATATACAAAAGAATACTGAGTGAATGGTATGAAAGATATCAATTTTTTCATGCTGCATCATTTCATTTCGCTGCTTGTGTTATATCGGCATTCTAATAATAGAGTGCGTATGAGCAATCAACAAATCGCAATGAATTGTATCATAGCAATTATACATTTGTTACTGTTGTCGAATAAATGCATGACCATAGCAACGAATTTATGAATTGTTAGCAAATGCGAATGGTCTCATTCTGTTCTCTGATACATATCTCAAAAAATTCATTTCTGAAGTTAATAATGGAGAAAAAATACTTTAGTATAGTATTTCATATGAGAAGCTTGTAAACAAACCCTCTTGAGAAAAGAAAAAAATCTTTGTATGTAAATTGAAAACTTAAAACTTATTTTCTGCAAAAACTGCTTTCTTGAGTTATGAGCGATATTTATTGTTAAACATTTTTATTAAAATGTTGAAACACTGTTAAAATTTCGTTGATTAATTCTGTAGTTATTTAATTTAATAATAATAATAATAATATTGCGCTTTTTATTATGTATTCTTTAAAAAAAAATTGTATAAACATTGAATCCTACATATTCTGAAAACAATAAAATTATTTGTTTTCCTAAAATCGAATTTGAAAATATTTCACAATTTCTGTATAATTTTTATAAATTTTTTGAAATTTCTAATTTTTTAATTAATTTATTTTTTAGAGAACTCAACCCACGCTCCATAAACTTTCTTTCATTTTAAACAGATACTTATTTCCGCGTTGTAATTTGTTGTAGAGTTGATTTTATAAGCAGCGATGCCACTTGCTGCTTGTGGTACTATTGTTTGTGTTTTTTGAAGACTGAAACGCCAAGTTTTAAGCGTAGTGCCAGACTAAAAATAGCAAATAGTGCTTTTAAGAAATTGTGTATACTTGGTGTACTTTTTTGTTTAGTGTTAAAGCATACATTTTTCGTCTGATATACATATTTCATTAAAGATGTTGATACTATTTCCGAAATATACAATACCTTAGAAAATATTAAACATTATTAAAAACTTTACTCGTTTCAATATTCACTCGTTTTTCAAAATTACGCTTTTTAGTGCTTTTAGAGCAAAAAAAAGTTGGCATCACATTTTGCCCATTTTTCTTTGGCTTGGCAATGGCATTAAAAGTTGCAAGATTTACTATGACAATCCTACACTTACTTACCGCCCGGCCGACCATGTCGACAAGAAACTTTCTACCGTTTACTTATACTGAGAACAAAAACAAAATAAGAAAATTTGTTTTTGTTTTCAATATAAGCAAGCGATAGACAATTTCTTGCCGACATCGTGGACCAGGCCGTTAATATCGGCTTTAAAATAGATCTCTTAAATTAAAAAAAATATATATGTATAAGCTTCCGCGAATCTATACAGCCCAATCATGAATAACAATTCCTTGCGAGTTTTTTCACTTTTCCCTTTTCTCCAATTATGAATTTGTTTTTCCCCTTTTTTTTATCACATTTGGGATTAAAAAACTCCCCGAGAATAAAAGTAGGTATAATGAACGCCGTTGAACTTGCTTTTTTCACTAAAAATCTTTCCCTTGCAAAACAGAAGGGAGTTTACTTAAAAACATAGTTAATACACAATTAAAACACAATAAGGGTTTTCATGAGAACTCTTAAAATTGCCATTTGTGCAATTGAGCAAACTTGCGAGATTTGTTTCATGAAGCCCATTTTAACCTTTTGTGCAAACAACTTATGTAAATTTAAAACAAACGTCAAAAAATTAATTAAATAAAAATATAATAATAAAATTTAAAGCAATTTTTAATTTGAAAACATATTTACATATATATTTCTGTAAAAATAAAAAAGTGTGTGTGTGTGTGTCTAAAAATGCGTAAAGGAAGCCAAAAAATCCAAGAAGTTGTTATTTACAAAATGCACAATTACACAGCTTAAGTTTACGAGCGAAAATTATTGGGCAAATTTAACAGGTTTGTGTAAATAAATGCCCATACAATTGTTGACATTTATTTACGAGAGTGTAAAAATGCACAATTGCACAGTTTGCGAGACCTTTGAACATTCTCATGAAAACCCTTATTGTATATACATAAACTTGTAGTTTATAGTTCTTTTATGTGGAAAAACACAAATAAATCATTTATAAACTTATTTTTACATAATTTTTCAAGTTGGTGAATTTTAATAATTTTGTTTACTCTCTCACTCAAAAAAAGGGAGAAACAAAATGTCAACAAACAAGCAAATGCGGGGATGCGGGGATGCCACGTATTACTCTTTTTTGTTCCCAAAGAATTTATGATTTAAGGAATGTTTTCTCGAGAATATTATTTTCGGTGAGAAAGAAATTCCTGGGGAATATTCATGATTGGGCTGATAGATATTGGTCTTTTTAAGTCTATAGAAATCAGTGAATATATGAAACCGATTTGAAGAAGACTTTTGAAGTTATTAGAAGAAAAGAAAAACAATTTTTTCAAAACTTTTCATCAACGATATCTCTCGAACAAATGACCCGATTTTATAAATTGGCAGCAATCGAATTGCCTTTTTAAACTTCGACAAATTTTGAAATACATATAAAAATCGACATTTAAGTGAGCTCAACATCTTGCGAATGTGGCAAATTTGCTCTCCATCCGTTGACCAGTTTTTAAGTTATGAGATGTTTACATACATACATACATACATTCCTTACGTAAATCATCGTGAAAATTATCAGAATCGACTTCTAATTCAGCACCACTGGACCATTTTTTCTATACAGCTAAACCACAGTCGATAATGTATCTGTGTTTTATTTCAATTTAAATTTCTATATATCTATAAAAAAAAACACCCGTTACATGCATATCTACGATATAAAATCATGACGGAGGAAAAGTTGTAGAAGGAGTTAACATGCGGAAAATACGTGGTGTAAATGTGATGGACTTAAAATATAATAAAAAAAATAAAAAAAAATCATTTATGTGTAAATAATGTGTATTAATGGAAAATCGTGTTAATTAAATGATATACAAAAATGTCAGTCACAGCAAAAACCTTAATTGAAAAGGAGAATGTGTTATTTCTTTTTAATAATCATTAAATATTAATTTACCCAACACAAGATTGGCAACATTGTGTGTAGATTTATGCTGAGTACATATTATGGAATTTTGTGACATCGCAATAGTGTATACTAATGGCAACGTTTGTCATTTTAGATATATTTCATTGTGTGGCATTGCACACATTTTAAAAATTACACCACAAAATGTCAACAAAAAAATGCTAAATGTGTACTCAGCATTACTCTTCCTTTACACATTGCAACATTGAAGTTTTATACACAGAAAAAAATATTCCTGTAATTAACAACTTTATTTGAAAATACCAAATAAATCAAAAATGGTTTTTGTACTGTCGATTCCACAGGTTGGGGGGAATTACGAAATATAAAAAGTTTTCCATCCATTTGGCTTTTTACATATCCTGTACTACTTAAAGGCCAAAAAGTAAATGATGGTTTTTAAAAATGAAATTAAAACAATTTTGTGTTATGCATCTACTCAAGAGCATAATAAGTATGTGTCTGCATGTCATATGTATACCCTGTCGGAAATTTGGCTAACTTTAAACTAATTTTAAGGTAACTATTTCGCAACTAGTAGTGACTGACACTTGGATTACTTCGCAATGTAATCAACTGACTACTTTAACATTGCGATGTCCTAGGCGGTAGTCAATTGGCTCACTCTGCATTACTTTCAGCTAAATTAAAGTTGACTTTTTTAAACCACCTGGTAGTCAGTAATTAAAAAAAATTTCTGGGGTTTGAACATGTATCATCACAATTTGTGTACTCAACGCGCTACCACTCAGCTAAGCTACCATCTAAAATAACAACAGCAAAATGTTAACATAAAACTGAACTGAGTTTCAAAGTAGCTGAGAATAAATTTGTTGGCTCTCATCAAATTCGATTACATACTCAACTTAAGAATTAATTTTTGGTTTGTTCTGGATGACATTGCAGTTAGCTTTTAGTCAGTCTAAGAAAAGTTAACTATAAGTTAACTATTTTTGTAGTTAACCACACATTCTCCGACAGGGTATGCACCTACATATAGATATTTATGTATGTATATATACATACATACGCATGTGTTTTCACATACACATGTCTCACACATATAAATACATATTTATATCCATTATTAATTAAACTGATAGTTAATTATAATTAGTAATTTTATTCTTACCCAAAGTAGCCACCTGCACTCTTTTTATATTAACTTGAGTACTTAGCGGTATTTTATATTTTCAATAACACCTATTCTCTCAATTGTTGGAGTATATTTTTTTGTGTTAATCAATTTTTATATTGACAGTTTATTTGACATTTGTGTAAACAATAATAAAAACGAAAATAACTACATATATTTACTTCATCTATCAGATGGTATGTGTATAAATTTGATTTACATACATATGCATGTATGTGTTTATGTATGTATGTGTACATTGTATGTACATGTATTAGGTTGCGTGAACTTTTAAAGATAAAAAAATTTTCGAAGCAAACCTTGAGCTTAAAACCAAATTAAAATTTCTTGCAAATTGGCATAGGTATGAGTATGAGCGGTATGAGTACATACAAATTTTCTCTTAAGTAATAACGACTTCAATGTTGAATGCCCCAAGATTTGTGGGTTTTTATTCGTAATGGAGAAAGACTAAATTTCCCAAAATTATGTGAACAATCTCAAATCTGCTATAAAGAATCGCTAAAAAAATCGCCAAAAACGATGAAATGAGTAAACGCCCAAGATATGTATAAAAAAAGAAGAGGGTTGTCTAAGGATAGCCGTTTATAGCCACGCTGCTTAGCTACATATATAAAACAAATTTCATGTTTTAAAAAAATTATTTGTATTTTTTAAAACTATTTAATATTCATATAATTTATTTATTTTATTATACTCGTAAAACAAAATAAATTTTTCGCAAATATGTATTTGCATGTGTAGACATTTCGCACATGAAAACGCAGACTTAAGGCTCAGTTAGCCGACTACACTGGAATGTAACTGCAACGGTAGGAAACAACAGTAGTGCGATTCAGTAACTCTTAACGGTGCGAAAATCGTAATTTTGGTCTATACATTTTGTCGCTTAAAATAACGATTGTGTGATTCCGAAACTTATAAAAATTAAATAAATTATTGTAGCTTAAATAAAGAGACAGCTGACATAAGCTACAGCGAATATCGTTAAAAATGTTACTGAATAGCAAATGAGTTACATACCCATCCCCCAAACTAATAGTGTAGGGAACCTAATAGTTCCAATTACATTTTTAAATTTCGTTCCCACATTTTGCCAGACAGCATCGTCAGCATTTATATTTACCTTGCTTATTTAATTCTAAGTAATATAAATATACTTTCAAGTTTATATAAATAAAAATTTTTATATCAGTCCTAAGAAAGGTATCATAAATAAAAGTTGTTTCTCTTAAGAGAAAAACAATAAATAAATTAAACCGAAGTTTAATTTATAATTAATGCGATAATTTTTTTTTATAATTAATTTAACGATGCGATTATCGTTAAAAAAAAGTTAGTGAATCGCACTACAGTTGATCGATATTGTTATGTGAAAAGTAAATTACGTTACATTACATCTCAAAAACCATTTTCATTACTTTTCACATAACAATATCGATCAGCCGTTTCCTACCGTTGCATTTACATTCCATTACAATCAGCTAACTGACTGAGCCTTTAACATCCCCGTTTTTCAAAGTTCTTATTAGTAAGTCATCTGGCATCTCCTTCGTTACGAGCAGAGAAAAATAAAGGAAACGAAAACTAAAATATGTAAACAAAGAAATCAAAACCAAAATAAATTTATAACTGTAATAGTGTCGATTATTTTTTTTGTTACGAAAATCACGTCGTAGCTCCTGTTTTTACATGCAGAGGTGTTCTGTACACTGCGCGTTTTAAAATCGCGCGATTTCAAAAAACGGAGGATAGTATTCTAGTGATCAGACGATTTAGTGCATTCGAAGATACATAAATTCTTATAAAATATATTGTTCCTGATTGTTTAAGGCGTATTTCAAATACGACTACGACTGTTTGGTAATAGATTAAATATGACTTCAACAGTTTTTCTTTAATCTATTACCAAACAGTAGTCGTATTTGAAATACTCCTTACACAATCAGACCCATTCAACACATAAAATATTGAAACGAATTAAAAAGATGCAATAAGTCATATTTTTAACTGAGTTATTTCGTGGAAATTAGGCTCTTTCAAAACACGCGATTTACAGGACACCGCTGATAAAGAGCATAGCTCTAATATGGGTTATACCACTTTTGGCACTGATGACCTCATACATAGGTTTATTAAAGGCCGGGATACACTATGATACAAAGTCGTGCGATCTACGAAAAACTACAACTCTGGTGTGATGAATTGTTATTGTCTTTTAAAAATTTTCATAAACTCCGTCATACCAGGGATGTACTTTTTCGTAGATCGCACGACTTTGTATGATAGTGTATCACGGCCTTTAATATCAGTGGAAATGAACTTTTCAAGCAAATAATGACTCCTTTGCATGCATACTATTATAATAAGCAAATTTTTTGCTGGGATGTTGTAGTAAAGTTTTTTTCACAAATACATACGTATGTACATATGTATGTATCTCGTTTTATAATTTATTGCTTCTGCTGGCAACTCATCTTACTTTTGGTTGGTTTGGTTGTTTGTTTATGTCATGTTAATGTCAAATCAATTTGTATGTTTATACATTTGTCAAAAGATTTTAATCGTCATATTACAGATTGGTTTGGTTTACATGTACCCTGTAGGTAAGTGCCAATAGTAAAATAGTACTAGAGCTGTGTAGTGGTTGTTCATGATCGAATTAGTTCACTTTAACGATTCAGTAAATTGAACGATTCTGATCATTGTTTTCTATTTTAGGCTTGGTAAACGTCAGAATAGATATTACTAAAATTAAAACCAATGTATAAATTTGATTTAAGTATGACCTCAACAAGATTATGATGATATCAAACTGAAAAGGCTGAATCGTCGTTCTTCGTTTACTTCATAACACAGACTAAGTACAAGAATGAAGTGAACGAACTAGTTCATTAGATTCAGTAAACAGAATTATTTTGCACAACACTAAAAAGTACTTCTTAAAGGACTGTTCTAATAGCCAGAAAAACTCTGAAGTATTAATACATGTCAAAAAATCAAATAATACGTACAAGTGCAATATTTTTAAGGCAAAATGTCATGGCAAATTGTAAATAATACGATAAAAATTTAACATCCCATAAGACTTTACCGTTTTAAAAAATTTTTCTAAACGGAAAGACTTTTCATGTGATCAGAGTTGCGTTATTTAAAAAAAAATCGAGTAATGAACAAACTGACAAGTCGTCTATTTCGACGATGATGTCGTGCCGTCTTTTATTTGAATATGTTTATCGTATTGTAATATATTTGGTGTAAAGCGGCCCACTCACTTGCAATATAATTGAGAAATTGTTCGTATTGTACAACATCAAAGATGAATTAATGTCATGTTAATCCTCAACAGCTGTTTGCTTTCTACTTGTATTCTTAATAGCCCAATTCATAAACTTGGGCAAATGGTCTTGCATCGTAGTATATGCAAAATGGTGTAATATATTGATACTCACCACTTAACAATTCTTAGTGGTGACTATGAATATACTATACACTTTTGCACATGCTACGATGCAAGACCATTTGCACAAGTTTGTGAATTGGGCTAATGTAATTTGAGGTGTGATTCTGTGAAGACAAAGTGTCACTTTACCTTAGATTTTTTGACAGTCGAAACAAATGTCTTTAGATTTTTTCTCGCAATAGTCTTGTCACACTGACATGGTTTTAATAAAAGTGGGTTTTAACGTTAAAACCAACTGTTAAAACCTGGTTTTACCATCCAAATTATTGTTGTTAAAACCAACTTAAAACCATTTTTGAATTGAATAACAACAGATGTCGCTTGAAAAATTTTCAACATAAAAATGGATGCAGCAACAACAATAATCAAAAAATGATGGAAAAAAAGATTTTTTTTGGAAGAAAAACAACGAAAATATTTTCATTGACCTCTGAGAAGTGAAAATTGACAGTATGACTAACATCGATTCCCGGATAAAAGTTTTATTTTGTGATATATTGTGCATTTTTTATATGCGATAATTTGAATACCAAGACTTCTTCACTTTGTATAAGTAGTTCCATAATTTTAAAATATTTATTTGCAAAATATAAAATAATTTCCATTTTACAATGCATTGTAAAATTTCCGAGTTTGTCATACAAACAAAAACAGTTGTTGTACAGTTTGTCAAATAAATGTTATAAAAAGCAGAAGAAAATACAACAACAACCACACGCATTTCTGCAGGAGATTTATTTTATTTATGAGCAAAGTTATTAGACAGCTTGTGAGCTAAAACCTGTGGGCAAATTACGGCACTCGTTATCGAACGAAATTACGAAATATTTCAATAGAGTTTATATGGAAATATTTTAAAATTTCGAATCGTTTCGAATGCCGTAATTTGCCCCCTGAATTTAACAAACTTGCAATGTGAATGCAAAATCAGCTGTTTATGGTGTATGGTATGAAAATGCTGTAATATGTCCTGAAGGTCTTTATAAATGTATAATAGTCTGAGTGTCCGTTTACGAATTATAGACTAGACAACCCAGCAAACACGAAGTCAAACCTTTGAAATGAGATGACTTTATAATTTGCTATCAAGCACAATTCTCAAATCTTTTTCAAAGGTTTGTGTTTAATACTTGAATTCAAGTTGATAATGCCTTGAATATAAACATTTGACAACAGATCAATCAAAAGCTTCAAATGGTAGTGAAAATCTAAATTGTTTTGATTTTAGTCAAACTCCCATTGAACCATAGGTTAGGTTAGGTTAGCAGGCTGCTGGTAAGGAAGGGTGAAATTTAGAGTCCATAGAGAAGACAGGTTTTTGAAGGAAGGGATAGAGGAAAGCTTTATTCTTTTACAACTTTGCTCTTTGCACGCATTTTTGATAATGCACTGTTGCAGCGCCTTCTGGTGTCAAATGAGGCGAATTAAATTTTTGAAGCTTTGTTTAGTAGCCTTTTATTAGTTATTTTACTTCGCCGATGATTCTGCTACACAACGAAGGAGGGCGCCTGATTACATTAGGATTAGTATCTGATGAAGTCGGTATAGTTTTTAGTGACCAGTGCCTTAAGCCTGCATCACTAGAACAAAGAATACTAATGCATATCAGAAAAACGCGTGGTGTTGTTATTTTTAATGAATGTCGGAGACCGGGATCGAACCCAGGACCTTCGGTTTTTTAGTCAATGTGCTAACTACTTCAGCCAACGCCACCCTCCTAATCGCTTCTCGGCCCATTGAGCCATACGTGTGTGTTTTTTTAAATAAAACTATCAAAGAAAAGCAGAATTTGAAGCGTCAGTTTGTTTTTTACTAAAACTATTAAAGAAAAGCAGAGTTTTTTTGTGTGACTATACCGCTTTAGACTTTTAATATGTGCGTGACATTGAAAATATACTACTAGCCAGGTAGTTTTTTCTGGCACCATATGTAGACACTGGAAACAGAGACTCGCTGTGTAGCAGATTTTAGTAACTCTAGTAGATATATGTTGATATTATTGACTACGTAGGTCTCTGTTGACAATTTCATCAAAAAGTCACGGCAAAAATGGTGACTTGTAGACACTTAATAACAAGTTTTCTACAGGGTATATACATATGTACATATGGATAATTCCAGAAAAAGGTCAACCAAAAAAAATGTTTTTTGCTCAAAAATTTTTGTTTTGTTTTAAATAATAAATTATAAAGCTCTATACTTTACAAATGTAAAAGCGTTTTTAATTTGTGAAATTTTTTGAGCAAAATATGGGACTTTTAAAAGAAATATTTTCTGTGCTGAATCTTTTTTTAGCTATTATTTAAAGTAATATGTATTATTTTTCTTTTTTTGTAATTTCCAAATTTCCTACTAACAACAACCTACGCATTAGCAGAAAAAAAGTAGAATGGAACTATAATAAGGGAATTGTTTGAGGTTGCTTCCATCTATGCCTTAATGTCGCATACGCCGCATAAAATCAATATTTATTAACTTTTTTCAGCAGTAAATAAGCGCTTGTTATCGTTTTATTACTTTTTAATTAAAGTACAATCAATATTAGAAAGGGAAAAAATGTCGCGTCCCTATTTAAAAAAAATTAAAACAAAATTTTCATGTTTCATAGATCTACACATAAAAAATCTTCTTTCACTTTCATTTCTAAATTTACAAAAAAAAATTCTTCATAAAATTTCGCTGAATTATGTATATTTGCACAAAAATAACTTCTATTTCTGTCGCGTCCGCTTCTTGCTGACACTTGCTTATATCTTTTTACTATGTTATTGATATCGCCCAGAATTTTTGCTTAAATATACTACTCCTGCATTGCTTTAAAACACTAAGGGCCAATTTCACCAACTCAATTTAAATATCAATTCATATTTAAATGCCGATTTTCATTAATTTTTGTGTGGAAAAATTACTTTTACATATGAATTGATATTTAAATAAGTTGGTGAAATTGGCCCTTAGATATATATTGGATCTTTCCATTCCTTTCTTGTTTTTTGCTCAAATACAAGTGTACGAATGTCGCGTGCGTCTCCTGGGAATTGCCCATATATATGTATGTATGTATGTATGTATGATTTATGTATGTGTATGTATAATAATAAATAAAAATATTTAAATAAAAATATGTTACAAATAGTTCACTTGGAGCATTGTATTTATTACCTTGTTAATATGTATCTATTATTGTCTTTTCTTTTAATTTTAACAAGTTAAAATTATTTCATAAATAATTGTACAGTTTAATATAAATATTCTCACAATACATACATACGTAAATACATATGTATGGATATATGTATGTACATGGATAAATAAGTATGTATGTATGTAGTAATCTATATATTTACCTACATACATTCGTATGTATGTATTATCTAAAACGCAAAACAGCAATTAACCAAAAATTTAAAAAATTGAGTTTTGACTGGTAGATAATAGTAGTAAGTGCAGCAAATATGTATATATACACGTTGTCATAAAGTTTTAGCTGCCTAATCTTAAAAATAACAACTTACGGTTATTCAAAAAGGCATATTAATAAATACATACATAAATAAAGTGTAAAAATTTAGTGTAAACTGTGTGAATAAACTAAATTGCAAAAAAAAAAAAAAACAAAACAAATGTGCACAGCAAAAAACAATGTCTAACTCAACTCTGCCCAGAAGAGATCCGTTGCAAAGGGTCCACGAGAAAAATAATACATACTAGTTTTAATATTTTCAAATATTACATATATGTACATATAATACATAAATATTTGTGGTGCCTTTTAGTAATAAACACTGTCAATATCAATAACAATCGCTTAAAATACTTCTCGTTTAGTACATTTTACGCCAGACTCAGCACCGATTATTTATTACCATCACTATTAATTAACAGCTCATTTTATATTGGTTGACATTTCATATACCCATATCAAAAAAAAATTAAGTATATTTTTTAAGAAAATTTAAAGTTTGGATGTGCATATATATTTACATAAAAACGGAGGATATCATCTACCACAGTGCATAAATAATAGCCTTCGAATTATGTGATTTTTAATACAACCTCAAAATCAAAATAGACACTATGTATAAATGGATGTACGAGGTAAAAAAAGACTTCTTCACAAGGGGTTCCTAAACAAAAAGTTGGTGGGAACCCCTGGAGGGATTACTATGTAATAGTGATGTAACGAATGTCAATTTTTTATATTCGCGAATACGAATACGAATATTTCAAACGATGTTCGCGAATACGAATACGAATATTTGAAACGATATTCGCGAATACGAATATTTCAAACGATGTTCGCGAATACGAATACGAATATTTGAAACGATATTCGCGAATACGAATACGAATATTTGAAACGATATTCGCGTATACGAATACGAATATTATATGCAATATGAAATATTAAAAAATTGTTATGAAAAAGGACTTCACACTCTTGTTGGCGTGCTTTAAAGTTAACAAAAAGTACCCAAAATTTTAATGATCGTCATTGAATAATATTTGAAAATGATACAAGCGCAAATTTATATAAAAAAATTAATGTATTTGTACAAACTAAAATTTTTAATCATTTATTTAAATTTAGTTTAGGATTTATGCATTTATTTATTTAATTTCTTTGGAAAAATATTCGTATTCGTATTCGCCTGAAAATGGCCGAATATTCGACAATTCGAATACGAATACGAATATTCGTGCATCACTACTATGTAATATGAAAAGCAAAAGCTTTCGACAGCAATTTCCGATTCAAAAGCAAAATGGTATTGCCTAATTTGTTCGTACATGACACAGAGTTGTACATCTTAAGGCCGGGGCACAATGAATCCCTCATACGTAAAACTTCGCCTTTTTGAACTGACAGCTCAGCCACATGGTTTTTTATCAGGTCTGTTACATTGAGTACGTCTCCGTCAACGCAAAGTACAAAATTTGGTAAACTTTTTAGTTTTAACTCACGTTGAGTGGTTTGACAGCTATCAGTTGTCTTTGTGCTTTCTCTGTGTTTGTTTTTTGTGGCAGCAAAAATTAAAATATTACAAAAAGAAATTAAAGAAGAACTTTAATAATTAACATGGAGTACAAACTTATTCAAGCTGTCCAAATGTTTCCTTGGCTGTTTGATAAAAGTAAACAAGAGTATCCAAACAACAAATTAAAAAAGGAGAAAAAGTCGTGGTCTCCTGTAGCAACAGGTAAGCAGTGTTTTTATCTGTCTATATTTTAAATGATTGCTTAAAAATTGCACAAAATTTTAGTTGAACAATGTGAAAGTCGTTGCAGATCCCTCGAACTCCATCTTTAATAAATAAAATTCTGTTCAAAAAATATGCGATAAAAAACAAATGAAATTTTTTGAAAATAGATTTGCTTGAGTGCGATAATTTTAATATGATGAAGTAATTGTTTAGAGCCAATTTCACCAACTTATTTAAATATCAATTCATATTTAAAAGTAAGTAAATAAGTAATCGACATTTAAATATGAATTGATATTTAAATAGAGTTGGTGAAATTGGCCCTTAGACATGTTGAAATTTATTTGGAATATTAGTATTGACTCATGCTAAGGTTAATCAAATTGAAAAATGTGAAATCAGTAAAATTTTTCATATGCAACTGTGTGGTAAAATTTTAATAAGATAATTTAAGTGTAACTTACTCCTACAATATTATTATAGAAAAGAAAAGTTCTTTCTACGATATTTTAGAAGAGTTTTCTCACATTGTTGAAGAGTGTGAAGGTCAAGAAATTGAAAAAAAAAATTAGAAGGAGTTTTCCATGATACATACTTAAAACTTTTAGGTTTGTGGAAGAAATCCCCAAAACGAAAAAAGGACTCCAGTTTTCTATTTCTCACTATAACTAATTTTATCAGAAAAATTCCTTCAGCTAATAAAGTTTAGTTTAATATTTTTTCTCTTCTTTAGAAAGTCACATAAGAACTGAAAATACTGAACTTAAGCCCGATTAAGAAATCATTTCTGATAAAAAAAATTTTAGTCGTACCGTAATGTTCAGCAAACGTCGGAAGAGTATTTAGTCAAGTTAACTTAAACAAAACCAAAGAAATACACGTAACTATTTTGTTTTTTAAACAATCCTTTTTGATAAGAGTTCAGCTTATTTTATACAAAAACTACGAATTTGCTTGATAAAAGTGTTTGTTTTATTTTTGATGATTTTTGGACGATTTTTCTTGCAAAATTTGACGAATTCACACCTACATATTTCATCTGTCAAGTATGCTCCCCACATAAAAATAATTCAATTTACAATTTTTTACCACATTTAGATTTTATAAAAAGTCTCAGTCGGGTGACGAAACTGACTAGAATCCAAATTACTTTCTTCTCTTCTTGTAGAAAAGCTGTCAATCTCCTTTTCACTCTCGGAGTCACAGGAACTGTAACTTGAGCAGCCATCTAATAATTTTTCTAATCCTTGTTTTCTTACTTCATAAAGCATCTTCAGAAATCAAAAACAAATCAAAATATAGTATAAATAACTATAAATAATAAATTTACTTTCAACAAAAATAAAAGTATCACCTGCTGTAAGGTGGGGCAGTCACACTTCGATTCACTACTTCAAAATTAGCTGAAACGTAAAATAATACAATTTTGTTACGCCACTTTTTTTCTCAATTCTCCACCTGTAGTGAAAAAATCTTACGCCCGAGTATTTCAGGCTATGGTCCATTGTTAGGCCTATATAGAAGCCAATCTTCAGCTCCTATGTCATTCGAGGGTATAAGCTAAAATGTAAAAAAAAATTGAATCTCGCCACGCCCCTTTTTCTATTAATTCTCCGCACACCGGCTCAAAATCAGACTTTAAGATTTCACCTAGGTGTTTTACCATATTCATGTCAATTTTCATTAAAATTTTATAAAAGTGAACACAAGCTTAACAAACATAAAAATATTCAGGGCAATTATGAATAAAATTCCGCGAGAAATTTCTCCCTTTTCCAATTAGAATTTGTTATTTTCCCCGGGAAAATTTTCTCTCAGAATTTCATTTATAATTGCCCTCATTATGTATCTTCTTTTGATGATAATAATAAGAGGCATTAAACGTCATTTCCCATTTTAAACGTCTGTTTCACTTTTGTTTAAAAAATAATAATAATTATGATGATACATCTTTTTATTTTAGAAAACACAAATGCAAAAGAACGTAACAAACATACATACATATGTATGTAACTTGAAAAATATTTAGAAAAAAAATATTATGTTTTCTTTTGAAATAGTTTGATGTGTTTTAATTTCATATTCCATCTTTTGTTTCTATTTTGAAATAATATATTATATTATTTTATAACGTTTTTTGCTTCTTCTGTAGAATTAGAAAAAGTGCTGTTACGTACTTTTGGATTTTCGATAACTGCGATATAAGCAGACAAACCTACTGAGCTACGTTTACAGCCTGGCCCACGATGTCGACAAGAAATTATCTGTCGCTTAGTTATATTGAAAACAAAAACAAATTTTCATTGAATGAAATATTTTTATTAATTAATGTGAGTTTCTATTTCATTCAATAAGAATTGAAATTACTGAAATTGAGCCTGACTGTGAATTATTTCTGATTAAAATTCACTACAGTTCAATTAAAGAATCTAAAAATTTCTCACTTAATACATCATGGGCACGTGACAAAATATGTTCACTTGGCAATCACTGTTCACTTGGCTATCACAGTTTCAGAAGGCTGGAATAACCAAAAATAAAACTGTAGAATGCAACAATAAGTAACATAAGACCACTACAATAATACTTACATGTATGTACCGATGGTACATCGAATAAGTAAAAATAATTAATGGGATGATCGTAAAAGATAAGCAAGAATAGTTAAACATACTTAGGTAGAGTAATATAATTTCGAGCTAACTTAAATAGAAAAATTAAAAAATGGAAAAAACAGAAAATTAATAGTGATACTTATAAATTTGTTTACTAAAGGTAAATCAATTGTATACACAACAATCGTTTCTCATATTCCGTTTCATTGTAAATTTAAGTTAAATAGCTGATGTTAATAAGAATCTCTACCCAAGTAGATAGACCAGGGTGCTGATGAAGTGCGTGGCTGCACAGAAAAGTGTCGGTATTTCCCCCAGCTTAAAGTCTAAACTCACATTAATTAATAAAAATATTTCATTCAATAAGAATTGAAATTACTGAACTTGAGCCTGACTATGAATTATTTGTGATTAAAATTCACTACAGTTCAATTAAATAATCTAAAAATTTCTCACTAAAAACAAATTTTCTAATTTTGTTTTTGTTTTCAATATAACTAAGCGACAGATAATTTCTTGACGACATCGTGATCCGGTCGTTTAATCTATAATAGTAGAAACCTGCTGTATTTGCAGCAATTTTTTACTTTGATATTCCTCTGATATATATTTACTGCGACTTAAAATTTTTTTATGAAAAATCGCAAAAATAAAAAATAACTAGATTCAAATAAAAAAAGCTAAATTAACGTTGCTTCCGTTGCTAAATGTTATATGGAACATGTCTTAATTTAGGCAGATTAAATTGCCATCACTAAATTATATCTAAATTGGCAACTCTGGTGGCCGCCATATCAAATATGATTAAAAATAAAAATAAGAACAAAGTTCTGCCTACTTTTTCAGGCGTATCGTTAACTCATTTATGTATGTCACTAGAATGTATGTTTTATCTTGTTTATAATTTTCGAGTTTGTTTTTAGCTATGTATTCTGTTGTATATCTTTGGCGCCGTAGCTCCCAAACGCAGCATTGCCAATTTAGTGCGTTTCGTGCTAGATTTAGCGCCTTTAACTTTAAAAAACGCGCTAAATTAGCGCGTTTTGAATAAAGTCGATAACATCATTTCAGTTCAATATTTTTTTTTACTTTTTTTTGTGTAAGTTTAACAATTTTCTATACCTTTTCTAGTTGCAATTCAGAAAGCGCCAATTGTAATTAAGATTTATCAATTTAAACTCAGAAAGCATCGGAAGTGTCAGTTGTAATTCAGAAAATAGTAAATATTATAAAGAAATATCACTACATAAAAATTGTATGGCCAAAAATTATATGAAAACATAAGCCACTATTGTAGGTAGTGCTTGCCGTTTATGCAGAACAGTAATTATTGTAAAAGAATCCATTGAGAGAAAATTATAAAAACTGTTTTTTTTACTGTAATAAAATTAATTTATCTGAACTACAATTGAATTGATGCATTTTGAATTAAAATTGAAAAGTATAAATTACTAGTGACGCTTTCTGATTTATAATTGACGCTTTCTGAATAGCAACTGGAAAAGGTGTAGTATCCAAAAGTTTGATAAAAAATCTCAAGTTGGTTACTGATTCAAATGTCGCAAATAAAATTACCTTGACTGTGGTTAGAATTAAAAACGCATTTCACAACTAAAAATATGTATTAATGAACCAAAAACTTTACATAACATAATTAAACATCTATTCTAGCTAAAGTACAGAAAGCATTTGAATCGCAAAACTAATCGACAACTTATATGTTGCTACAAAGTTTGACAAATAAAATTAAAATAAAAACTAAGGGTTTCGATTATTTGGAAGGCGATTCTGATTCTGTATTAAATGATTTTAGTTATTTAGGATATAATTTCGAAGAAGCAATATTGCAAAATCTGAAAAAGGGTTACTAAAAAAAATTTATTTTCTGATACATGTATAGACTTTATTAAAATTTAATTTAGCGCATAGGAAAATAGCGAGTTTTGGGTATAAATACTTGACAATGTTGTAAATTAGCGCGTTTGGGTTGTAAATAGTTGGCACCGCTGCCCAAACGGCTAAACCGATTTTAAAGTTTTCTTTTGAAAGGTGACTTACATAATTTAATATCTTCTACCATATATTTGAATAAAATCGGATCAGCAGCTTGGAAGTTATCATAAATTTTCTCGTCAGGGACGTGCATTTAATTTTTGTTATTCATACAAACTTCAAAAATCATGAAAGGCGTTCCGTTCCGCCTGCATTTCTTCAGTGAAGAAATTTAAGGAAGAAAAAAATCTTTTAAATAGGTTTTTTTTTGTTTTATACGATTAGGGATCTCAATTGCACAGACAAGGACTTACACAAGTCTTCATACGAATACAAATTTCAGAGTGACACAAGTTTAAATCATAATAAAACAAGGAAATATATTTTTAAATCAATGAAACGAGGTTTATTGGAAAGAAAATTTTATGAAATTAGAAGGCGCACCAATTTTCAACAACTTTTCGCAGCATTTGCGGCCGTATTTCGCCGATAATTCTTTAAATGTTAATATCCAGGTGTTAAATTTTTTGTGCTTTATCGAAGTAGACAAATGGCTTAACTTAACCAAAAAGAAAATAAACCAATGGTGGCCAATTAATTGGAACATCACGTGAAATAATTTGTTCATCAAAAGTTTCTTTGAGTAAATCAATTGTGGCGCCCGCTGTTGGAACCACATATCACATGATCTGATGTAAGTCCACTAATAATCAAATTTCAAAGCAAACTAAACAAAAAGCTGTTAAATGGATGCATTCGTATTCGAATCCACCTGAATTTGACGAATACGAATACATTCGTATTCGCTTGAAAATGGCCGAATATTCGAATACGAATACGAACATTCGAATATACGAATGTATTCGTATTCGCTAAATTCAGACGCATGCGAATACGAATGTATTCGTATTATTCAAGTTCAGGCGAATACGAATACGAATATTTTTCCAAAGAAATTAAATAAATAAATCCTAAACGAAATATAAATAAATGAA
Organism: Tachina fera; assembly: GCA_905220375.1. NCBI lineage: Eukaryota > Metazoa > Arthropoda > Insecta > Diptera > Tachinidae > Tachina > Tachina fera. The sequence goes on from LR999966.1 coordinate 81,307,754, forward strand.
AAACATTTTAGTTTGTACAAATACATAAATTTTTTTTATAGAAATTTGTGCTTTGTATCATTTACAAATATTAATCAATGAAGATCATTAAAATTTTGGGTATTTTTTATTAACTTTAAAGTACGCTAACAAGAGTGTGAAGTCCTTTTTCATAACAATTTTTTTAATATTTCATATTGCATATAATATTTGTATTCGTATTAGCGAATATCGTTTCAAATATTCGTATTTGTATTCGCGAATATCGTTTGAAATATTCGTATTCGTATTCGCGAATATCAAAAATTGACATTCGTTACATCACTAATACATACATATGCCCAGGCAGAAAAAGACAATCAGCACGACGTTGCTACGATTGTCTGCGGGTACAACTAACATCAGTACAACATTCGTTTACCAAAATTTTTATGTACTCATAACATTAAAATGATAACGCCGAATGACTGTCCTCCTAATCTTGTTTTCAATGTTGTCACAATACTCTAAATACAAATTTATAAGATCGTCACAATGTAATTTTCCCAACTTAAGTAAAATTTTTGTATTTACGGTGTATAGAATTACGGTATAGAATTATTGTAAACGGTGTATTTGGGGAACTAAAGTAAAATTTTTGTATTTACGGTGTTGTAGCGGTATAGAATTATTGTAAATGGGTTATTGGGAAACTTACGTCGGATTTTTTTCTATACTTTTGATAATAAAAAAAAAATATTCACCCGTATTGCGTATATCACGTCGAATATTCGTCGATGAGAATTTCCTACTAGATTAAAGGAAATGTGCAAAAGGTTTGTTTAATCTAGGACAAAATTCTCGTAGTCGAACATTCGCCGTGACATATCGCTCAATTACTTCAATAGTGGCACAACTCAAAAAAGCAGTTTTGCAGAAAACGCGTTTTAAGTTTTCAATTTGCATACAACTCAATAAAGAAATGAAAAAAATCTTCTCTCAGGAGGTGATGGTACAACCTATTTGTATGAAAATTTTACACAAGATATGAGAGCGATATGAACCTACGCAATACGGGTGATTATTAGTATATCACTTTTACATCAGTACTGATTGGTAATATATACTGTGATTGGTAGATATATGTTTTACTAGTTCATGAAGTTCACAAGTATGAGAGAGAAACAAAATCACACGTTCATATCTGAAAGAAAATTATCGCGTATGATTTTAAACACGTCTGCAGGTCAAATATTCATTTACTCGGATTCGGTATATAGAACAGGGCAGATTATCTCCCAGCTAGACATGAGACATGAGCTCTTCAATAGGCGATGGTGTTTAATATACAACTCCTAAGCTAAGCTTCTGATGATTATTCGGGTAGTGATATTGTACTTTTTCCCAGCTAGCCTTTTCAATCGCACGAGAGTCTATTATTTTGAGTATTTTTAAACGCAGGCAAGCGCATATTTTAGTTGTGGAAGATACATACATATGTACATAATTATTATGGGTAATTCCAGGAGGCTTTCTGGATGCTTATTCTGTATTGCGATGCAAAAGTCAATGCGACTCGAAAATACACAACTGCGAACAATTGCTATTCTATGTTACGATGGTCGCAAAGTTCTTTTTCATTCGCATTTAAAATTGGAAAAAGTCGCTCTTCTGTAATGGGAAAATATGTATAAAAAATATTGTACTATATACATAAATTAAAGTTGATATATTCTACAATCAAAACAACAAACAAAATTATCTTTAAATTTGAGTTTTATTTGTTATTTTTAATTACACCATTAAGGATTACCTATTATGCTTGTGTACGTTATTCTTAATAATATATTGATAGTCGTCTTGTTATCATGTGACGTTTTTTACCTTATTTCAAAGATTTTTTGGTTCTAGTCTGCTGATGAGTTTCATAAGTAGAAATGAAATCTACATTTTCCATACATTAAAGGTTTTTGTATTCATAAAAAATAAAATGTGCTTGTTATTTTAAGAAATTTTTATCTAAAAAATTTAAATAAAATACATTTTAAGCCCAGTTTCAATTTTATGAAAATGGGTTAATGAAAAAATATTTATATAACACATATTTATGTAAATTTTTTGAATAAAATATAAAAAAAGTTGTTATAAAAATTGCCTTGAAGATTTTTTTAAGATGTTAAAAATTAAATGTTGATTTTGCAGATTTTTTTGGGAAAAATTGTTAAATTTTGCAGATTTTAGCCTTAGAAATTCTGGTAACACTGCTGATTACTAATTTGATTACTTTTTTTTTTTGAAAGGTGAAGGAAGTAATGTATAAATTACGATTATATTCAGTTTCGCACGATTACGATTTCTAATAATGGAAAAGTAATCTGAATTACTTGAAATTACAGAAAAATAATCAAAAAGAATCAAAAGTAATCAAAAAATAATCCGATTAATTTAAATATTACTTTAAATTCCTTTTGATGAATCTTTGATTACTTTTCATATTTTTGGTTTATCATATAAAATGGTTTAATTTTTAATAAGCCACTCACAATTATTTTCAATTTTCATTTTGAGTCTTGGCCATGATGGACATCATATATAAAAATTCTTATATTTAAATATGCAAGACCTTTTTATGGTGAACTAAAAACCTTGCATACATACATATGTACATATGTATGTAAATGCCACTGTTCTCTTTCCAAATATCTTTAATATCATTTAAGCAATCACTCATTATTATTTAAATTTTTTCAGCAAACATATTTAAAAATTCATTTTCATTTCATTGTAACTAAAGTATTGCATTAATTAATTAATTTTTTTTTTCACTTTTTAACCAAATTAGTGTAAAAAAATTTATATGTAACACACATACATACATACGAATGTATACGAATTCAAATCTTTTTTACATCCTCCTTCTCGAAGGACATCAAAGCCAATAGCAATTTTATTCTTTAGGGAAAATTTAAAAAGAAAAATGTTAAGTGTAATTACAATGAAATCTTTGATACTATTCTACTCCTTAATGTTGATTTTTGCTTGGGGAATATACATACATACATACATATGTATGTATGCATGTAAAACGATTGATTTCTTAATGTTTCTTATTATTCCTGACGAAGATTTATAAAAACTGAAATTCAATATTAATAAAAAAAATATTTCTTTTATTGTCAAGATATTAATAATATAATTTAATATACATACATATGTATGTATGTATGTATAGTAAGTGATCATTTTATTTATGTATAAATTTTCTTTTACTTTTTGCAGATAAACTTGCCACCTGTTTCGTATGTAAAACGGAAAATTGTCCTCGTACTCGACCTCTTAAAAAGGGCCGTGGACAGCAGTATGGCATATCTGATGATACAATAGCAGCCGGTGCTAGGGTTTGTAATACGTGTCAGTGCAAATCGGTACGAACACGTTATCCCAACTGCCCTCTTCCCACGTGTCCTAATCCCAAAGATCGTGCCAAACGTTTGCGTAATATACCAGCACGACTCTATGAACTGTCCCCAGAAGTGCGTGATCCCATTATTCAAGAATTTCAAATACCTGCCCAAGCAACTCGATGTTGCTCGGCTTGTCTTATGCGTATAAGAAGGAAATTGGATCCACATGTCAACCTGACCGATGAAGAACGGCGTACAGATGGTGATGAATCGGACGTTAGTACCTCGTCTTGTGATGAACGTGAACCATGTGGTAGTGATACAGCATCCGTGGAAAGTCCCGAAAGCCAACGTCACAATTCAATTTCAAAAGATCTCGTGAAAAAACCTACGTCTCAGCTGGCAAAAAGTAAAAATATGGGCATAACGGCGATAGAAATGAATAGTTCTGCTGCACCTGACACCACATCATCTGTAACCACGTCGCTAAGTGATAGTTCAGGTGTTGCTAGCAGTAATCCAGTGTCGATTACAAAATCAGACGAACGTTTGTTGCCTCCTTTGGGACATGCGCCTAAGAAACAAAAGACTTCCGAGGAATATGATTCCTCGGCCACCGAAACCGCCGATGAAGAGAATGAGAATTCTCCTGCAAATAGACAAAGTCCTAAAGTCATATTAAATAGTACGACTAACAGCTCAGTTGTTGTCTCTGCCACAAGTGGTCTGGTTCCGCCACAAGCAACATCCGTCAATGGGCCCATTCCACTGTCAGCAGCATCGTCAGCGACTCCTTCGGGTGGACAAGATCCCAAACAAAATCAAGGCATGTCACGCAACCTTCATGATTATCTTTACAAGGTGATTGAACGTTCGCTGAAACAAAAGGGGCCACCTCCTACAAAACCAGCCCAATCACACACGCAATCAAATCAAGTTTCCAATCAACATTTGATTGGTTTAGCAAAACCATCCATGCAAATGCCATTGGACTCTGCGCCTAATAGTGGTAGTAGCGGCAATGGCAATGGTAACAGCAATAGACGCAATGATGTCATCAGCAGTAGTAACACCTCAAGCAACAGCATTAGCAGTGGTATTGCCGGCAACAATAATTCCAATAACGATGTTACCATTGTACGAGAGTACCGCAATGATGGTTCGATCAAACATCAACACCAGGCTCATGGCCAGCCATTGATTATTGGTGGCAGCAACAGTGGTGGTGCAAGTTCAACCAATTCCGTGCAGAACCTCAATGTACGACAATCACAAACGCAACAACAATCACCATCTTCACAGGTGACTACTGCTGCTGCTGCAACTCCAGGGCACCCAGAAAATTTGGCCACCCTCTCGGTTGTAAACTCGTACTTATCTAACCAACATTTGGCGCCTCCTCCTCATAGTATGTTGCATCATCAACAACATGATATCAAGGCTACAATAACACCAGTTTTAAAGGTAGGCAAAACTTCGACTCCACCTCATGTAGTTGCCCCATCTCCAGATACAATAATCTATGCAACTTCACGCAACAACGAACCCGAACCTCAGACGCTAGATTTGTCTATTAAGAAACCTTCAAGAGATGGTACTTCTCACAATTCATCAAGTGCGTCCTCCTCATCGTTGTCGGTAGTTGGAGCTGATAGTGGCAGCGGTATGTCTTCCCGTCATCAACAGCCACCTCCTAGCTCCGGTGTCAAGCATGTTGGAAATGCGCCAAGCATGTATCGTGGTGCAGAACCATCCCCTCTTATCGCGGCTCCGCCTAATCACACATACCTTTACCATCCTCATCCAGGAGGAGGTAAAGTACCACCGCCGGGATCCCTTTACGTGTCACAAGTACCTGTCCCCATGTCTATAACACAATCGCCTGGCGGGCCGGTAGGCAGTTCTTCGCAACGAGGACAATCATCACAGCCTCCACCACCTTCACAACCACCACCTTCGCACATGCAAATGTCAAATCAACATAGTAAATCTGTTGTCAGCAGTGTAGGTGTTAATAAGATGCCACCAAAACTAAGTCCCCAATTAATACATCCACCACCACCACATTCACATCAGGCTCCCTCACCTTCTCAGCAACAGCAGCAGCAACAACAGCTCATGGTGGGCCCCAAAGGTTCCATAACTCATGGAACTCCCGTAAATAACGCGACACAACAGATGATCGTTCACTCGGCACCAGCGGGAGCCACTCTTAGTCCCAAATTTGATAATTTACTGAGGCAAACTCCGCCATCGGGTGCTACCGGCTCCGAAAGTAGCAAATTAGGCTCCATAACTCAAGGAACGCCCATACATCTTCCCACACATTTGGATAGCAAAAGAGCATACGAATATGCATATAAATCTTCGCAACGCCAAAGCCCAGCTCAACTTCAGCATCATCAACCACCACCTCAACAGCCTTCGCCACAAGGTCCACCTCAAAACGCTTACACAGTTGGTCCTTACTCCAGGGCTCCTTACACCGTAGAGCAGTCTCCACTTTTAAGCACAAGGCAAATTGTAATGCATGACTATATAACGTCCCAACAAATGCAGGGACAACAGAGAAACGTGCCACGCAGCGGAAGTGCTAATTCAGCGGGGACTCCATCATCAGGCAAAGAATCGCCATCACCTCGCAACTCTGCCAGCGGTCTGGTATATTATGATAAAGATAGAGGACGGACCGAGTATTCCAGTCGAGCTTCACCAGCTGACCATGCTAACAGGTAAGATATTTTTTTCCTCTTATAAATTGTTCCATTATTAAAAACTTTAATTATGAAGTACTCCCAGTCCACATCGCACACCACCACCACCGCGTCAAGGTGTTATACAGCGCCACAACACAGGTTCTAAACCACCCTCACCTGCAGCTCCCCCTCAAAGCCGAATGCACGTAGTTATGGCGCACAATTATCCGCCAGGTAAGAATGCCGGATTACAGTTACAAAGAGAGTCAGGTAGTCGTTGGAATGTTCATTTGGATCCTTTTCTTCCTTTAGCCGGTCACGATGCCTTTTCGTCATTCGTAGATGTGGCTGTGCAACAACCCCAATTGCCAGTGCCCTCACAGAAAGACGACAAACCATCTGCATCTGCTGGTCCGGGCGGATCATCAGGTCCACCACCACCAAATACTGGCCAGCCACCACAACAACCGACACCGCCATCACATCACGATTCCATACGATATCAAATGAATCGTGATCACCACATGGCTGCTTTGCAAATGCAGCATCATCACCAGCAACAACAAGCGGCAGCAGTGGCCCAGCAACACCATCAGGCCGCGGTAGCTGCCCAACAGCATCAATATAGACAACAGCATGCTGCTGCAGCAGCTGCTGACATGCAAAGGCGTTTGGAACAGGCCAAACGTGATCAGCGTATGCACAATGCGGCTATTGAGAGAGATCGTGATATGCAACAGAAGCGTCAGGAGAGAGATCGTATAGAACGCATGCACGCCGAGCGCTTGGACCGTGAGAGGGAACAACGAGATCGCGATCGTGAGCGTGACCGCGAGCGAGATCGCGAGAGACGTGAGCAGGAGCGAGCAGCCGAAGAGCGCGAACGTGATAGCAGGAGAATGGAGCGTATATACGCTGGTAATGTTGCAACCGCGGCTGCGGTAGCAGCAGCAACGGGACAACCACATTACATACGTGGACCACCACCACCGGAAACCGGGCCTCCTCGTGCAATACCAGATCGTGAAAGAGATCCGTAAGTAATTTAATGTGCTTATTATTTTATTGTTTGCCACTAATTTTTTTGGAAAAACTACAACCACTTCTTTATTCAAGCGTTCTCATTTCACATCTGTTGTTCTGTTCATATACATACATACAGACATAAATACGAGTAATTTAAACATTTTATTACATATTAATATTATTTCTTTATCATCGTAGCTATCACAGGACTCATACTGGCCAGCCTCCCACAGAGGGTACATTTTCCGCACAGACCTTGATTGATGCTATAATCAAACATCAAATCAGTCAGACCAGCACAGAACCTACGACCATGGGTGTTAACAGGGACTTATCGAGAACTGGATTTGTAAGTAGATATTGGAACAAACTGTTTGTGTTTTTGCCCGCATACAAGGGAATATTACTAAATTAAAATAAAATGAAACAAAAGTTTGTATTGTACTAAAAAAAATTGTCTTCTTTTAGTACAATGCTAGAGATATTGGACCACCGCGACATGCAACAAACGCCACAATATCATCTCTACACACTTCCGAAAGCAATGGCAAATCTTCATCTCCCAATGTTATCAATATTGACTTAGACAACGATCGCAGTACTGTGGCTTCATCATCATCGTCGTCGAGTGGCGGCGGTCATCACGAGCCCCCTTCAGTGCGTAATTCCCGTGGTGGACCTAGTGGCATGCCCACCTCTTCGCAGGCACCTCCACCAGCATCTCAATCATCACAAATGCGGTCGAAAAATATAACGTTTGGGGAATTAACCGATAAAATTATATCAAACGATTATCACAATCCAATGCATTTGAGAGCACCACCAGCGCACCCTACCAACTTTATGCCTTACATGCAAGATCCCCAGGGTATTATAGCCACTGACGTCTGGAAAATGAGTAGACGAGTTCAAAAAGAAGCAGAAGCTGCAGCGGCAGCAGTCAGTGCGACTTGTCCGAAAGGTGGTCCTTCTTCTTCGCAACAGCAGGGGTTGAATTCAAATTCGAACCCTGCCACTCCCACCAACCAGAGCGGAAGATCGACGACACCCGGCGACGAACGCAATATAATACGAATGCCTCAACCTCACAGTCCACGAAAGTATATGCAAGATTTTATGATACAAGCTCAAGACTATCATTATCAGCAGCAGCAGCAGCAGCAACAACAACAACAACAACAACAACATCAGCAAGCCAGCGGCAGCATAATGAGAGGTGCATCAGCTTTTGACTCTAATTCGGGATCGTCCGGTCCTTCGGGAGGTGGCTCAGGACCCCCAGTAGTGCCAAATCACACTTTTGATACCATGAAATATGTACAAAATCGTATTGTAGAAGTAATGCGCACAGAGGATGACCACCGCGCTGCAGCTGGTGGCGGAACAAGTGGAACTGGCCCATCTAATGACCACCACAACGACCATCGCATGAAAGACTCACATGAACCTCGTAAAACACCGAACCAATATGACGAACGCGATGGTGGTAGACGTTCGACCAGCAGTGATTCCTCACATTCCCATCCTTCTAGTATGGGAGGCAGTGGATCCGTCTATCAGCCTACACCCGTGACAACATTTGCCGCTACCACTTACGCTTACCCCTACAGCGCTTTAAATGTACCGAGTTCTGTGACTGGCTTACCACCGCCACCTCAAATGAGCCTTAATATGGGTCACCAAATGCAGTCCAGTTCTGGTTCATCGGCACACAAACAAACTACACATGTATTGCACGGTGGCAGCGGCAGCACCGTTGTAGTGCATGATGGTGGCCCGAATTCGGTGGTTAGTACTACATCAGGCGGTCCCAATGGACCGGCTGGGTCTGCCAATGAACCTAAACCTCTGCTGTCAGCTCAATATGAAGCATTAAGTGATGAAGATTAGTTGTGACTTCAGGCGTCTGGGCTACAGCATCAAACGCCAACCCAGACGCATACGATAAATTTACATCAACATCATTATCAACTTCCAACTAGTCGATCGCCTGCGGAGGAACACGAAAGAACTATACGAAGTCATAAGCACACAAATGCCCAACAACAACAACACTATCAACCGCCAACGCAACAACAACAACAGCAATACAATAACTATGCACGTAACGTTTTTAAAACTCACGATTTAACAATAGACCATCCACAAACTACTCAACCACCAACACATTATCATCATAATCAACATCAGCAGCAATTGCAACTTCAACAGCAGCAGCAACACCAACATCAATTGTCTTTTAATGGTAATATAAAAAATAATAACAATAATAACAATCGTTATTTTTAATCCGTCGTTATTTACTTTACGTACATGTGTCTATACTCTCTATTAATAAAAAAAAGTAGCGTTCATTTATTCGAAATTTAATTGGTGAAAAACAAACATACAATGAAAGAAAACAAGAGAAAAAAATTTAACTTATTTTCTCTATATCTCTCTTTATCTCTCTCAGTCTATTGCCTGCACTTAGGCACAAAAACTGAAAATGTAAAAAAACTTAACTATAAAAATTATTTAAGAGAAATATATAATATAAACAAAAAATATTTAACAAATGTATGCAATAATACATATATGCAACAAAAATTTTAAATAATTAAACAAAAGAAATATGTTTACTTTTCCATACAAAATGTATCCTTTCGCATTAAAGACCTTTTTCAAAGGCAAAGTTTAGTTTGAGAAAAGTCTTTTAAATTTTCTTTTTAAACTTGCTTCCATTTCTGCATACGCAAAGTTTTCTTTGACAAACTCTCACCATACCAAGAAGTAACCATATATGACGAATGAAAAAAAAGAAAAAAAAGAACGAAGAACAAGACTGTAAAACTAACCTCCATTCTTTTTTTTTCACTGAAGACATTGCTAACACCCCTTTTAAACACGGAAAGTTTACTTTGCAAAGTCTTAATTCAGGTGGGAGAAAGACAGAATTAAGACTGAATTAAGACTTTGCAATGTAAACTTTGCGTATCTAAAAAGGGGAATTTCTATTTCTGTATTTCTCCCAGTAGAATTAAAACCAAGGCGCACATTCAACAGGTAGTAGCGGAAATGCAGCTGACCTATTTTTTTTTTAATTAAGTTCATCCGAAACTTCAAAAATTTTTTACGAAAGAGAAATTTAAAAAAAATTAAAATTTCAATATGAAAAATATTTTATTGAAAAAATTCATTGAAAATAAATTTAAAAATCCAAAAAAAATATTAAAAAATTGTGAAATGTGCGAAACACCAAACATTGCAAATTTTGTTAGTGGTAGCTGCCGTGGAGAAATTTTTTCAACTTTGTGAATAATTTTTATTATTATTGTGTTAGTTACAACATGTTGTTTTTTTTCTATTGTTGTATTTTTTCATTGTTTTTGTAATCCTGATATTACCTGGAGATAAATGTGCCTTGATTAAAACTAAAGCAGCTAAATTTTTACATATGAAATTAAAATTTTTACCACATTTTTCTTTTGTCTATATATTATATTTTGTATTTTTGTTAACAAACTTATATTCAATATGCATTGCACATGTACGTACGTATGTATGTTTATAAATCTCTAATAAAAAATAGTTTATTTTTAATGCAAATCTCAACCTAATATATTTGTAATATTTTGTGTGATGGTGTTGTAATAAGATCTATTTGTTGCTTTATAAGCTCAATTTCAATCAATGAAGGATAAACATAAAAATACTCTTGGTTTTCTTAAGGAATGGCCATTCGACCAAGAAATCGAACCAGTTCTTGCTTTTAGCCTGGGAAATGTTTATTTTAAACTTGTTCACTTAAAACTTATTAAGTTATAATTTCAATATTTAGTTAAAGCGAAAATAGTATGATGTACTCATTTATGTCCACAGTTGAATAATATTTTGTTTTTTTTTTTAATTTATACTCTGGTTAACATTTTAAAAACTTTCATTGTTAAAAGAACTTGAGAATGTCATTATATCGAGTATTATTTTCGATTTTATCGTTAGCGACATGTAATCGAAATAATAATTTTTTTTACTGAAATTAAAATTTTGTGGACCTACTCACCCATAGGTTAGAATTATCAAAATGTCAAAATTCTTGATAACTTTTAAGATACAGAAAGTAAAATTTTATCGTAAGCGACAATTTACGTACAAAAATATTTGAATATTTAAGAAGAAAAAAACTCCTGAAAACTTTCATTTTTGTCGCTTACGATAAAATCGAAAATAAGGCTCGATATTTACCTATATGTATGTATATGTATAAATTCGTTTGTTAAAGCAACTTTAAATTTACCAATCGTTTTTCCATAAGGCAGGGGGGGGGGGTAATGTTTTGGTGTAAATACTTAAAAGACGCACTTCTTTTATGCTAACGTTATGTCCAATTTTGTTTAATCCTACTTATGCCGAGTACACACTGGCATTTTTGCAAGTCGCCACAGTTATTTCTAAATGCTGTATAACTCACGCGTTTTGCTTGCGATTTGCCATATTGTTTTTGGTCAACTGTTTGTTGATATTGACAGTGTATAAATAAACAATGGAAAGATAAAATTAACTGGACCCTAACCTAAACTATTAAAAGCAACGTTATACACGTTAGGAAAAAGGCTCTATAAATAAAGGACACTTCCCCAGAAAAGTGCACATCAGTTTGAAACCATAAATCTCAATAGATTATTTTTATTTAAAATCAATGAAGCTCAATGAGGTGACGGAAGACGATTTTCTATTGAAAAATATGTATGTATGTATAATATCTACGCAATTATTTTGACTGTTTCCTAAGAAGAAATACATATTTAAGATTTTTATCGTTTTTTTTTTCGAATTGTTAAAAGGATTGCAAAGCAGTGTTTTACCAAAGTCTTGACGCTATCGCTAATAGATTAACACCCTCTAATAGCATTTTAACCATTCCCAATTCCAAATGTAACTTAATACGGCATAGTAAACCTAAATTTCCTTATTGCCACAGATATGTACATACATACATGTAAAATATCATCGTCAAAATTTTATTAAAAAAAATAGAAGAAATAATCCTATATAAATTCATTTTAGTTTCACACCAAAGTTCTTATCGCTGGGAAAGTGAACATGGCAAAAACAATTCAAAAAAATGATTAAAATATACTTAAGTTAGTTTCTAAATGAAGAGAGAAACTTTAAATACCTGGAAGGCAAAATCAAAGTGTTATCTTATTTATATGTGTATGCAAAAAAAAAGAATCACTAAGACTTCAAAATGAAATAAATTAAAAAAACTGACCTTAAAAACTCTTACGAAATACTATGAAAGAGTATGAAGAAAATGTACAATATGATAAATAGAAAATGTTCAATAAAAATCTATTTAATCTATTATTAAAACAAAATAAAAAAGAGGAAATACAAAACAAGACATGATTGTAAAATAATTTAGAAACGTTTTAACGCTGCAAACATTAAAAATATAAGAAGTTGATATAAAAAACAGTGGATATGTATACACAAAGGTATAATTAATTAAACTCATACACGTAAACAAAACATCTCTTCTGCAAACAATATAAAAAAAATATCTTAATTCATTATTCAAGTTTCTTAAATACAACAACAAATTAATGATAATTAACTTTTAAAAATAAATAAACTAGTTTGTAATTTTGCCTTAAGTTCTAAGCTTAAAAAAATATTCTTTAATTTAAAAACAAATTACAGAAAAAATATACATACATACTTATAAATATAATATTACAAAAACACAATTTGATCATTGTATAAATACCACAAAAAATTAATAGTTATTTAGTTTATAAATAAATATAAAAAAAATTAAAAAAAAAATAAAAATAAACTCTTAGCTTAACATAGTTTTTATTATTATTTCTTATATAAATTATATTTAAATATTATTTTTTAAATAAAATTTCAATAACTTTTTGTAATAAAAACAAGGAAATATTAAAATAACATAAAAAATTTTGTAATTACATAATTATATTATTATCACACTCCCTTCTAAACATACATTAAGATACGAGTATAAAATATGTATGTATGTGTGTATGTACATATGTATATAAATATATGTTCATGCATATATCTATATACGTATATACTTATACATATATGTACATATGTACTGGTTTACATATTTATGTAAGTATATATTGAAAAAATTAACTTTAATTTTTCTTTGATTCTTATTTCTTGTGTTTTACAAAATAATTATTTTGCATATACACAATATTTTTTAAATGTAAAGTTAAAACTATTTTTTAAGTAATCATATGAGTAAAGATAAAAATTTTTACTTTTTTTACCTAAGTAGCAATTTTTCTTTAAGTTTAACAAACAATTTTATATGTAAAATCATTAATGTATAATTTAAAAATAAAATTAAAAATTGTTACCTTTCTTATTTTTTCCCTAATAAATAAATAAATATTTATACATATGTGTATATTCATACATGTATACATATATTACAAACTTTGTTCAATTTTTTTTCTTATTTTTTTCAAAAATTATTATTTTTTAACTTTCAACAAAAATATAAATATATATATATATATACAAATATACATACATAATATAAATTAAACAAAAAAGTAATATTAACAAATTTATAATTATTGAAATAAAAACCGACAAACAAATTACACTTATTACCATATAAAAATGCATTGGTAAACAAAATAACTACAAAATTAAACAAAAATATGTGTACGTATATATATATATATATGTATTTGTGTACATGTATGTATACAACATACATATATATGTATATGTAATGTGGTATACATAAAATAAAGTTTAAATAAAATGATTATATAAATTTAAACAAGAATAAAATAATAAATTAAATTATGTTGGTTATTAAAAAACAAACACTAAAACCACAATATTTAAAGTGACGAAGAAAAGTAAAACATAAACAAATCTGAATATAATAAAAATAAAAGAAGAAATTATTAGAAAATAAATTAAAAATGAAAAAATATAAAAAATATGAAAGTGTTTTTTATTTATTTTTTTTTAGTAAATTTAACACTTGTGCATAGGGAAGGAGTTTCGCTGTCCTACTATATATATGTACATACATACATATGTATACGAGAGTAAATAGAATAATTTTTTTGGTATTTTAGATTTGAGGAAATATTAAGGCCAATATTTTTTTGTTTATATATATGTATCTGTATAGTAAATTTCGTAAGAGACATAGTAATTTCACGTAAATGTAATGTTTCGATTTTGTCTTAAGTCGACTTATCACTTTTAAGCCCATTTTGTTTATGTTCTTTACTCTAAATTTTACGAGTTTAAATCACTTAACACTAAAAAATGTCCGCTTGCTTTCCATTGTTGTAGATTTGCCAATACTTATATAAATATATGTATTTTGTTTCTACTGAATCATTTTTAAAAGCTTGCCACTCTTAGGAAGACCATGAATTTTTTAGCGCTAATACATGCCCAACATATGAACATAATTCTTTTAAATAATATATGTATGGCAACGCTTAAACCAGCAGTAGTGCAAAAGTAGCGACATTTTGTTACACCGGTGTTCAGCCTACAACAGGGATGCAAAGTTCGAGCAATTGTACTTTTTTTGGTACTAATCACTAATTTAGTACATTATAGGAATCTTCACAGTTTCACCCAGAATTTCGCTTAAAACTCGTTGCATATGTAAATTTTTACTTTTGAACAAAAACACTTATATTTTGCTCACTTGAAAGCAAACTTGTAAAAGCAAAACGCAGCGATCGTTCATTTCCAAATAATTTTTCTTCTAAATTGGATACAGGAGCACATGCTTTTAATTTGAATACTTTAAATTTAAACATATGTTTTAAAATCCCATCTTACAAGCAAATTTGTGAAAACAAATTCCTAGCCAGAGCAAAGTCGATTATTTTAATAAAAAACAAATAAAAATATGTAATTTGGACAAAAAAATTCTTTTAGTACAATTAAGGTCAAGAAAGGACAAATTTTGATTTTATTTGGAAACATTTTAAAATTCTCAATGCCGTCCCTGGCCTACAATATCTGAAAATAATTTGCATTTTTCCAGTGACAACAAACCAACCAGAAAACAAAAACTAAAATAAAAAATATAATAATAACAATTGTAAAAACATCATGGAAACTGTATTATTAACAAATATTAAAAAGTTGTACGATAATGAGTTATACAGCAGTGTGATAACAGCAGTAAGTATTTAAGCAAATTTTTTAGTGCATTTACACAGAAAGTGATTATTTTGATTGTTAACAAACTTTAGGCCAGTTTAATGAATACGCTTCTGCAAAACGATCGTACTTTGGCCACTCCAGAACTAGAATATCAGGTGTTATTGTTCTATGCCAATTCCTGCTATCAAGATCGTCAATTGCGAATGGCCATAAAACAATTAAATGCAGCCCTTCTGATGCGAAAATTTATGTGCCGCTTTAAAACCACACATTTGTCGGCTATAGAGGCAGCCCATGAACATTTTAATGAAACTGAAACGCGTTTTCGCTTAGCCAGGTGCCACAATGACCTAGGAGAGACAACACAAGCAATTAGTGTTTTACAGGCTTTGCCAGCCAAAGCTCGCACACCTAAAGTAAATTTATTCTTGGGCAAATTAATTCAATCTAGTGGCTCGAACAGCTCCGAAGCGATATTAAATTACAAAGAAGTACTACGTGAATGTCCTATGGCATTAGAAGCCATTGGAAATTTATTGGAATTGGGTGTAGATGGTATAGAAGTTAACTCATTAGTTGTCAATGGTAGTTATTGATTTTTGTTTTTCACTGAAAATAATGTTGAAAGCAATATATTTTTTACAGCCAGCACAGTGCCCAAGAATATTGAATGGTTGAGCACTTGGATTAAAGGGCATGCGCAACTGTATAGTCGCAAACATTTGGAAGCTTCCAAAACATTCCAAACTATCAACGAGAAAACCAAATTCCATCAAAATGAGCATCTGATTACTTTAATTGGTAAATGTTTTTACTATTATGGTAATTCAACTCAGGCTCAACACTATTTGGAAACTGCATATATGCTTAATCCTTATAACTCAGATGCCATTATGCCACTCTCAGTAGTGTTTGAGTACAATCAAAAATTACAAGAACTTGAAAAGCTCACAGCTCAATTGACCAACATACACGAATTTACTTCGGGTCATTGGTTTGTTTTGGCTCAAGGTTTTTATGCAAATGGCAAATTGGAGAAGGCTGCTTCTTTTGCCAATAAAGCATTATCAGTTAATCCACGCAATGTAGAGGCACAATTACTGAGAGGCAAAATCTGTTTGCAAATAAAGCGTCACAAAGATGCCATCTACTTTTTTAGAGCGGCCCAGTGCATAGCAAATTATCGTTTTGAAGTGTATAAGGGACTTTTTCACTGTTATGTGGGCATGAAGCGTTCTAAAGAGGCTCAGACCATGTGTGCAATGGCTGTGCGTTATTTTAGGGAGTCTCCTAGAAGCTTGGTGGTAAGATCAAAATCACGTTTATCATTATTAATTTTAAATGCGTTTTCTTCACTCTCAGATGTTTGCTCGCACATTAATACACTCAACCCATCCAACCGTAAAGAAAGGCGCAAGAAAAGTAGTAAGCAAAGCTTTGGAGATCGATGAACACTATGCTCCTGCTGTAGCCTTGATGGCTGAACTTTGCCATTCAGAGGGTGAAACTCAAGAGGCTATAACATTGCTCAAAAAGCAAGTGGTTAATTATCCCCATTTCAAACTCTTTACAATGTTGGGTGATATTTTGGCAGCTGAAAAAGATCTTAATGGCGCCTTGGAATACTACACGATTGCTTTAAGTATGGAACCAACATATCAGCGTGCGTTAGATGGAGTTAATGCTCTTGGCAAAGCCAATTGGGCAAGTACGAAAAATGAACAAGATACCTCAATGACTTCATCGGCAAATCCCGACGAAGAATGGCCCATCGAATGTGATGATCCATCGATTGAGGCTGTGGAATTTTCATCGCCGGCTGTAGCCCATGATGACAATGAATCTGACACATTTTCAGATCCATTTTGGCAGGATGTTGATGCTGAATTAACGAGTTAAAAAATATTCAGGTATGTGATGAAAAACGATTTAGACACAAAACCAAAATGAAAACCATAAAAGATGTGATGTGTTTTCTATTATCGTTTTGTCAATAGTTTGTAATAGCTTTTCCAAAAATTTTTTCTTCACGGCCCTACTACATTGTTTATATTTTATCTTCTAGTGTTCTTTGAAGACGTCAGTAGTATGAGATTGGCTCAAAAATCATACTCAAAATCGATCGGAATTCATCACTCTTTCAAAAAAAATACTTTAAAATCGTTTTCCATCACATACCTGATTATTTGTTGAATTTGTGCTCTAAGAATAATTTTATCTCTTTTCATTCAACTTAAAACAAATTTCTCTGTCACATTGAGTAGGAGCCAACATTTTTTCATACAAATTTTCTCTAGTTTTAAGTACGTACTTCCTTAAAATATGAATAACGGCCATTGAAATTCAAAGACAAACATTTCCAAATTGAACATACACATCGGTAAAATGCACACTTAAACAAGGTACTATACCTACCCATTTTGAAGAAAAGTTAAAGGGAGACAATGTTCTTAATAATAATTTATAAATTTATTTAAAGTTTCCTTAAATTTAAATAACTTTATTTTAGTACGCATGAATGCATTAAGGTTTTCAATTTAAATTATTCATTAAATTTTATAAAATAAACAAAAATAATTTTCTAGGTTGCCTCCGTTTCTTTTTCTGTATTATCTGTTGCACTGGCATCTTTTTTGATCTTTTCTTTCTTGTCCTTAACTACCTTGCGATATGCTTCCAAGTCTGTCGTCAGCGGATCAACAAAATTCTCAAACTCTAACTGCTTCAAAGCGTCGAATATGTTTGCAGCTGTGATGGTTTTATGATTTTGTTTGCGTGCCAACGCGGTGGAAGTGGACGTCAGGAATATAACGAATACGGAAGCTGCTCTAGCAATCGCCGACCTAGCTTCCTTTGACACGTTAACATTGTCGGGTAATCCTTCTTTTATCAGCCGGGTAATGACGGCATTGGGTAAATTCAAATCTTCAATGCGTTCCACCATAGTGTTATTTTATGTTAAACTTGGTAGAAATGTTACTGATTTACAGAAATAATTCAACTTTAAAATGTTTGCGAATTTGTCATAAATTTAGGTTGTTTTGGCACATTTAAAGTTTATTTGATTGAAATCATAGACTAACATTGTGATTGAAATGAAGGAGGAACGTAGTGGTAAGAAATAAAAACATCTGTTTTTTTTGATAGAATTGTCTGTATTGCCAGAAACGAATAAATTTCTAAAAATGATGCCACCTGAAAAATAAAAATAGTTTCAGTTTTCCCGTTTTTTTTGGTTCAAATTTTGAATGTCTCTTTCTAAATGTGAGTTACACGCGCAACAAATGGGGAATGACAATGTATATTCGGATATATTTTTCTGTGGAAATGACTGCAAGTGATATTGATAACCTCCTTATCTTATCATTTTATCTCATACCTTAAAAGTTGTTATAGTTACAAGGAACATTGGCCATATAAACCATCGATGTGACCAGACTGTTTTTATATTCATAATTAGACCCAAAAAGTTTTGCGCTCTTTTTACTGTATCATCACTCGTTAGTTCGGGATCTTTTTTAATACTGTTTGTCTTGTGATACATACGTGCGCGATTTAAATTAAAAATCTATATAGTAAAAATGCACAAAATTGCATGAATTTGGTGTCAAATTAATAATGAAAGTAAATATTTTTAAAGTGTAAAAAAATTAAATCGATTCGATTTGTGTTAAAAAAAATATAAGTGTTTAAAGTTCACATTGAATTGTAAGAAAAGAAAGATAGATGGTGTGAAGAAATGTAAGTATGTACATACATATGTATGTATTTTGTTCATATGTATGCATTTATACAGTATTTGATGTTGTTGTTGCTGCTTGTTATTTTAGTATCGATGGGGGGAGTTAGTGCATGCACGAGAGTGCCTGATACGATTGTTTTATGTTTTGTGGATGTGTCTCTGATTGGTTTCCAATATCTGTTTGTAATTGTTATTGGAAACCTTAAATTTTGAATAGCTTATCTGATTTAAAATGTAAATATTGGAAATAAAAAATTGACTGCAGCCCATATTTCCCGAGCTATGGAACTTTTAAAATTTTTGGCTTGAATCAAGCTTAGTGGCACCTTTCAAAAATTAAAAAAAAGTATCTGGTACAAAAGAAAATTTAAAAAATAAGAAAAACACAAACAAACAAAATTGGCGGCGAGCCTTAATTTCCGAGCTATGTGCCTCTAAAATTGTAGTACAATATTGTGTTTTTCAACGAATATGACCATTAATGGTATCAAAACTTTGCAAGGCAGAAAATCTTTGCTACGCTGCGACGTATGTATGCTGGAGAAGATCCTTATGCCGTGGCCGGCAATGCAGAAAAACGTTATTAAGCAGGAGAACTTGGTAATTCAGCAAATCTTTAATAGGCGGATAAAATATCTAAATCATGGCCGTAGGTCGTATATAAAAATAATCTTCAGTAAGCACCGCCGTGTACCAAAATACCAATGGTGAACAATTTTTAAGCCAAAAAACTTTTAAATTAGATTGTGTTTGTTCAAATTTTTAATTAATTTTGAGAAAAATAATATTTTCTCTTCACATTAAGTTGTGTGTAAATCGAAAACTTTAAACTCGTTTTCTGGCTAACTAGCTATTTTCAGTTATGTCGTTGTACATAATAGCCGTTAGCGTGATTTCGGTAAATAATGGATACCATCGCGTGAGTAATGTTTTATACCTAATTGACTTTGTCGCGGTTTTCGAATTTCGACATTGCCTATAATATTTTGTTTCGAATTTAAATTGAAAATGTTGTGATGTTCTGTAATCTAAATATAACAAAAACGTCGGTAGTCGAAGTCGAAATACACCAACCACGATAAAGAGCAATGGAATTTTGCAAAAAGAGTTTTCGCAGAAGGATAAGAGATTATTACGCTCGCTATTTTCTATTATTTATAAATGTAGAGCTGGCTAACAAAACCAGACTAGTCCTGTTAACTGTTTTTTACCGGAGAGGTAAATAACTGAACTACTCTAAGTAGAGACTAGCAAGGAAAAGTTAGTTTTGGTTTTGAATGAAAATATTTCGTGACATCCTATGATGTGTACTTGGAGAACCTGAAAATAAAAAATAAAAAAATCATGTACTGAGGACGTCTAGTTCAGTTCGCCAGCCTGTCAAATACAATCACGATCGTGTGTGATCTCGACATCTATTTAGTACTTATACAATTTGTAATATTGAAAATATATTCTTTTGTTTCATAAATCATTAATATTCTACTTTCTGTAAATAATACTGATGTTATTTTTTTTACCAAAATGTGACCAAAAAATTGGTCACATCTTGGAAATTCTTAATACAGTTGGACAAATTTAAAGTTTTTCGAAAATCTCCTGAAAACTCGAACTTCCAGAAATTCTGAGTATGCACATTTTTAGAGTACCATGTGGTCCATAGGAGATGACTACCTGTGTCCGCCCGCATCGCCACCTTCCCAAAAAAAATTGATCAAATCGTGGAAAATGTTAATAAACAAATTACAAATTTAAAGTTTTTTCCTGAAAACTCAAACTTCCAGAAATTCTAAGAATGCACTTCCTTAATAGGTCGCCTCTTTCCCAAAAAAAGTGCGTAACCCTAAAAAAAACTCCAAGTTGAAAACTTGAGGATATTTGGTTCAAATTCATGCTTTTCAGAAATATATTCATTGGCTTTAATAAGGGAACACCTTATCTATAAATTTGCATTATTTTTTACCGTCTCAGTTGCATCATTTAATGGAAAAGTCCTTTGGAAAGGCATTAGTCGAATTTTTATAGCTTAAAGCCTAGTACTCTGTTCGAAGTTGTGAAAAATGTTGAGCATCATTGATTATTTCGCGTGAAAAATTTGACACGTAATAAGTGATGCCCATACTGGGTTTTCCGAAAAAATTTTCGATTTTATTGTTAATGGTAGATACAGACTTTGCAACTTGCTTACGCAACACGTTTTCGAATACTTTGATACAGACACTGCAACCTACAATGCAACCGTAAATGCAACCCATAAGCATCAAAACATTTTGATATTTTCGAAATTTCGAATTCAACTTCGAACGCAACCATAAACAAGACTACATACTATGCAACCGACTATGCAATCTGCCTGGTTGCATAAACATGTTGTTAAGTCTTAAGAAGTATGTAACATTGATCGACTTTTGTAAACAAAAACATCTGCTGTCAATATTTCGCTCGAAATAAATGCCAGACACATTATTTCACAGATGGCAAAAATATGTTGCCAGATACATTTCACAAATTTTTCACGATTTGAACAGAGTACAAGTTTTGCAACATTTTTTCATACATATTTCAAGTGAATTTTTTTATATGGATTATGTCAACATTTCGCGTGAAATTTTAAACGGAATACCAGGCTTAACAGAGCTCTGTTAACACGCTAAATTAAATTTTAAAATTTAACTTCACACACATATTGGAAGATACATATGAGATGCTTAGTGCAACAACTCTGTAAGCCACAAAAACAAAATATTGAATAAATTAGCTTTTAAGTTTAAAATAAATCTAAAAATCAGGGTTTTAATATTTTCTACTTTAAACACCCTTAAGAAACATTTTAGGATGATAACTATGACGTTTTCATTTATGAATGCTTCAAACACATTGGTAGTACTATTTTTAATAAAAAATTGTGGCTAACATTGTTGCTGCCTAAATTTATTTGAACAATTTTTTAATTTCAAAAACAACATTTCGACAAATAACATATATGACAGCATACATAGAAAATGTGTTACAAAGTAAAAATATGGTGTCTACACGATATGCTAAAATCTTGAACAAACGTTTGTTGGCAACTTTAACAAATGCCTTTCATATGTAGTTAAGCATACGTATATTGAAAAATTTTTGTGTCTACACGATATGTTGGCACGGGAAAAATTTTTGTGTCTACACGATATGTTGGCACGGGTAACAAATTTTTCACCATAAATATTCTGATTCAACATATCGTCTAGACTTAGCTTTACAAAGTTATTTCAATACAAAATTCTTTACTATATTATTTTAAAATTTATTATTGAATAATCCACTTAATAATGTGTTATTTGCTGGTATTAATTTTTTTTAGTGTTTATTTCCTGGTACTCTTCATCAATCGAGTGTTTAATAAAAATAGATGCACTGTTTTCAGTTTTAAAATGAAATGTCATTGAAGATTTCAAAAAAAAAAATTACTTTCGTACGAAATATTTTCTAATAACATAATAAAAAATTCTTCTAAATTCTTAAAACTCCTTTTTAAAAACAGCAACAACTCTGTAAGCCACATTAACATAATTAATTATATTTTTTGTTCATTAACTGCGTATGCCACAAAAACTTGAAAAAATCATACCGCGCTAGTTTGTGATATAAATTTCATGTTTCTTGGGAAGAGTTCTTTAATACCTATTTATTTATTTTATTTATATTCAAACAAGTCGCAAGCCTTTCAAGGCCTAATTAGCAGTACTACAAAGGTACAATCAGTATATGTACAACTAAATAATGTTAAACTTAAATAAATAAGCTTAATTGATAGTTCTTAAATTTTTCATATAGTTTTACGTAATTCACATCACAAGAATATTATTAAAATTTAATACATACATATGTATTTTCATTTACCCCAGAGGAAGAACTTGAAAAAAGCTTCAAGTTTCATCAAAATCCATCGATGGAAAAAAGAACAAGTAAAGTTAGATCCTGGAAATGCCCATATGTATATTTGAAGAAAATATTTTAATTTTTGAGGTGTTACTGGGAGGTTTGCTCTGTAATAACTGTGTAACATACAAATTCACACCCGTAATATGCATCAGTACCTTTAAAATTGAACCACAAACAAATTGAAGCGGTTGCTTTAAAATAAAATTTGGTAAAACACACTTTTTGAAAAGAAAACATTAAAAGAAAAGTTAAAAGGAGACGGTATTCTTAATACATAATAATTTATGAATTTATTTAAAGTGATTTTAGTACCTACATATGAATGAGGCATTAAGATTTTAAATTAAATTATTCATTAAATTTCATGACAAAAAACATAACTAAAATAATTTTCTAGGTTGCCTCCGTTTCTTTTTCTGTATTATCTGTTGCACTGGCATCTTTTTTGATCTTTTCTTTCTTGTCCTTAACTACCTTGCGATATGCTTCCAAGTCTGTCGTCAGCGGATCAACAAAATTCTCAAACTCTAACTGCTTCAAAGCGTCGAATATGTTTGCAGCTGTGATGGTTTTATGATTTTGTTTGCGTGCCAACGCGGTGGAAGTGGACGTCAGGAATATAACGAATACGGAAGCTGCTCTAGCAATCGCCGACCTAGCTTCCTTTGACACATTAGCATTGTCGGGTAATCCTTCTTTTATCAGCCGGGTAATGACGGCATTGGGTAAATTCAAATCTTCAATGCGTTCCACCATAGTGTTATTTTATGCTAAACTTGGTAGAAATGTTACTGATTTACAGAAATAATTCAACTTTAAAACTGCAGAAGACTATTATGTTTGCGTATTTGTCATAAATTTAGGTTGTTTTCGCGCATTTAAAGTTTATTTGATTGAAATGAAGGAGGAACGTAGTGGTAAGAAATAAAAACATCTGTTTTTTTTGCTAGATTTGTCTGTATTGCCAGAATCGAATAAATTTCTAAAAATGATGCCACCTGAAAATTAAAAATTGTTTTAGCTTTGCCGTTTTCTTTTATTTCAAATTTTGAAGATCTCTTTCTAAATGTGAGTTAACACGCGCAACAAATGGGGAATGACAATGTATATTCGGATGTATTTTTCTGTGGAAATGACTGCAAGTGATATTGATAACCTTCTCATCTTATCATTTTATCTCATACCTTAAAAGTTGTTATAGTTACAAGGAACATTGGCTATATAAACCATCGATGTGACCAGACTGTTTTTATATTCATAATTAGACCCAAAAAGTTTTGCGCTCTTTTTACTGTATCATCACTCGTTAGTTCGGATCTTTTTTAATACTGTTTGTCTTGTGATACATACGTGCGCGATTTAAATTAAAAATCTATATAGTAAAAATGCACAAAATTGCATGAATTTGGTGTCAAATTAATAATGAAAGTAAATATTTTTAAAGTGTAAAAAAATTAAATCGATTCGATTTGTGTTAAAAAAAATATAAGTGTTTAAAGTTCACATTGAATTGTAAGAAAAGAAAGATTGTGTGAAGAAATGTAAGTATGTATTTTGTTCATATGTATGCATTTATACAGTTTTTGATGTTGTTGTTGCTGCTCGTTTCTGTAGTATCGATGGGGGAGTTAGTGTATGCACGAGAGTGCCTGATACGATTGTTTTATGTTTTGTGGATGTGTCTCTGATTGGTTGCCAATATCTGTTTGTAATTGTAATTGAAAACCTTCAATTTTGAATAGCTTATCTGATTTAAAATGTAAAATATAAGTAAAAAAATTTACGGCTTAAATCTAGTTTAAGGGCACATTCCAAAAATGAAAAAAAAGTATCCCATCCTATAGTAAATTGAAAAATAAGAAAGAAAAAATTAAATAAAAATATTGGCGGCCAGGCTTAGTTTCCGAGTTATAGGCCTCTGAAATTCTAGTACAATATTGTGTTTATACGGTGTTTTTCAACGAATATGACCAATATTGGTATTTCAAAAATTAAAAAAAGGTATGCTATCCTACAGAAAATTAAAAAAAAACTTTGCAATCCAGAAAATCATTACTAGGCTGAGCCGTCTCGGGAAACACCATGGTGGAGAAAATCGTTAAGCCAGTGCAGGAAGACCTTATTAAGCAAGAAAACGTTGCAAAGCAAAAAATCATTACTAGACTGCGCCGTCACGGGAAACACCATGGTGGAGAAAATCGTTAAGCCCGGCCAAAGGCCGGCAGTGCAGGAACACATTATTGGCAAGAAAACTGCAAGGCAGAAAATCATTACTAGGCTACGCCGTCTCGGGAAACACCATGGTGGAGTAAAACCTGCAGAAAAATGTTATTAAGCAAGAAAACTTTGGAATCCAGAAAATCATTACTAGGCTGAGCCGTCTCGGGAAACACCATGCTAATAAAAATCCTTAACCCCGGCCAACGGCCGGCAGCACAGAAATAAGCTATTAGGCATCAAAACTTTTGAAATACCAATATTGGTCATATTCTTTGAAAAACACCGTATAATCAAAATATTGTACTAGAATTTCAGAGGCCCATAACTCGGAAACTAAGCCTCGCCGCCAATATTTTTATTTAATTTTTTCTTCTTATTTTTCAATTTACTATAGGATTTTTAATTTTGGGGAGGTGCCCCTAAACTAGATTTGTTCTCTGGCAATCCAAAGAATCTTTAGAAAACAGCGCTGTTACGGAATACTAACGGCTGAGACAATTCTGAAGCCAAAAAATCTAATAGTTAGATTGTGTTTCTTCAAATTTTGAATTAATTTAATTAAAATAAACCTACGAAACTTTATTTAGAATTAAAGAACTTACATTAATAATTCGCTTTGGAATCGCTCCTCGATAATTCCTCTATATTTTCCATACGCGCCAGATCAATAATGTCATCTCTTGTATTATTGGGTTTAAATTATGTACGTTTGTTAAATGCATAATAACAATTTTATATGAAAACTTCGTTTTTTAATTTGCTATCAGACAAATTATATTTTTTGTTTGTTTTGAGACGCTACACAAATTTCTATGAAAACTCCAGAGGCCAATAACTCTGGAAACATGGATAGCAGCCAATTTTTTGTTTGTTTTATTTTAAAGTTACTCCCCAGCAAAAAAAATTTATGAAAAAAAAGTAGAATAAATTCAGTGAAGTGCGACTTTGACCCGCGCACGAAGGGTTCCGTACTGACACGATATATGTAATTGAATACGAACTTTATTCAATATAAATAGTTTGGGCATTTTTTTCCTTTTTGGGTTTTTTCGGTTTTAAGCGTTTTTTAGTTTTGGGGTTTTTTGAATTTATTGGCGCTTTCTGAGTTTTGGCACTTTTTTCTCGTTTTGAGCATTTTTTTTTTGGTTTTTGGCGTTTTTAGGGTTCCGTATACCAAAGGTGAAAAAAGGAACCAGATTGTTTTCGCTACGCTGTCCGTCTGTCCTTCACACGGTATTTTCCCAGGAACCGTAAGAGCTACGGTTTACAAATTTTACAAATTTCAAATGTCAATATACATATGTACATACAATTATTACATGGGACTTTAATTTTTAATTCTCATGTATTTGTTGTTGTAGTGGCCAAGGTTCTACATACTCTGTCCAAATTTCAGGTCCGTAGCTCTTATAGTTCCTGAGAAAATACCGTGTTACGGACAGACGGACAGCGTAGCGAAAACAATAAGCTGCCTTTTTCACCTTTGGTGTACGGAACCTTAAAAAGCACCACAACTACTACTACGAAGTACTTCAAACTCCGAGCAAAAAGTAGTGAATTTTACATTAGCGTGTCATTGGAGGGAAGTGGCTTGTTTTTGCCAACCCGTGAGCGAATAAGATTTACTTTTTATTAGCTATAAAAACTCTAAAATAAGGTATGATTTTTTATTGGTGAAGTAAATCCAATGGGCTATAACAGTAGTCAACAAAAAAGTCTACTTCTTTGGTTTTAGAATGTACTTTTTTTAAATATGAACTTTCGACCTACCATAGACGACAAAAACTGCACTTTAAAGGAAAAAGTCGATTCTAAAGTTAAAACATGCTAAAGCTGTTTTTAACTAGATTGGCATCGACTCTGGCTCTTTAGTTCAAGACAAAGCACATTAAAATAAAAGAGAAAATATGTACGCATGTATGTATGTATGTATATTATCTATGTACAAGTTTGTATGTATGTATGATTTTCTATCCCTTGGCTTCTTTTGTTCCTATACACAATTTATAATCCAATTATTGAATAGTTTATTGTATTAAAATAATACAAATAACAAATGCCTCTAAAATTTCTCTATATTAATTATTTGTTAAGTTATTTTTATGTTCGGTTGTTTTATTATATCTTGTTATTAAATTTAACCCTTTTTCATAACAAAGAGTCAGATGAGAGAGATGAAAGAGAGAGAGATGCCACTTTCTTATATTATGTTTTCGATCATACGAACAATTTCCAATATTTGTTGTGGCACCCAGATAAAGTCGGTTCAACTTAAAAAACACTTTGTTTTTGACTATAGTAGAAAAATATTTAGAAAAAGGTTTTTAATATTAAGTTGTTTCTAAAAAGAACCGACTTTATTCTGTGACTATGTTTATGGCCCAATATATTTTACATTTAGGATGTGGGTATTAACCACTTTTCCAAAGCACTGAAATCAATGTTTCAGGAAGTGGTACTTATTCACTTGTTTTTTAGCCCACTTGGAAAGCCATTTAATTCCTAAAACTATTCTACTAATTAAAATAATTGTCTCACAAGAAATAAGAAGGGAAACCTATTATATTTTCTGTTCGTTTTTGAAGTTGATCAATTTGTACTTTTAAGCATTTTAATCAATCATTAAATTTTATTATTTTACGGGCTTGCTGGAGTTTGAAGTGGTTCATATAAGTAGTTATGGTGCTTTTTCTCCTTTTTTCATCACTTTTTATTGGGTTTTTATTTTGGAGGAAAATAGGTGATTTATCATTACTTTAGATATGTGATCAAAATTAACTTCTTTAAACCAGAATAAAATGCATAACCTATCTTAGAAGTAATTAAGAAGTGCTCTCTAAAGAAGTACTCATCTTATTTTTTGCTGGTCACTTATATGCACCTAAGCTCAATCACCCAGAGCAGAAAAATATTCCAAAAGTTTGAGGCGAAAAACATTATTAGAGCGGGAAAAATCTCGAAGCTCATAGGGCAAACGATTCCAGCAACGCGCTATACTTACCAAATAAAACCTCTCAAAGGACAGCCTAAAGTTCGATTTGAAATTTTTTCATATATATATTTTAAATTTTTTATCACCTGCTACTTTTATATTTTTTGGAGCTGCTTTACAAATTAAGCAAATAATAGGCGTGTTTTTTACTTTTTCAGCAAAATGCAGTAAATTTACTCCCAAAAATCTGTTGCCGAAAAAGTACGCGAACGGAAAAATTGTAAAAATTAGTAAGATTAAAGAAACAGCTGACCCCAACTCCACATAGTGAGAAATATTTTTTATGAATAAGGCAGTTAGTGGAGAATTTTCAAATTACTTTCATATTACTTCATACTAGTGATGCACGAATATTCCTATTTGTATTCGAATTGCCGAGTATTCGGCCATTTTTAGACATTCGTATTCGTATTCGCCGAATTCAGGCTAATACGAAATTTAAATAATTGGTTAAAAATACATTTTCGTTAAACATTTTATAGAAGTTTGTGTTTTGTATAATTTTCAAATGCTATTTAGTGACGATTATTAACTTTAAAGTACGCCAACAGGACTATAAAGTTTTTTTTCATAACAATTTCTTCATATTTAAATCTGCAGGCGCAAACATAACCCAAATTTCATGGCTATAAATTTAACATATAATATTCGTATTCGCGAATATCGTTGCAAATATTCGTATTCTTATTCGTATTCGCGAATATCAATCGTTGACATTCGTTACATCACTACTGCATACTATGGAAACAAAAGGCCCATATTTATTATGAGCAGGGAAACCGCAAATATGCAGTTGCATATCTATTTTTTAGAACTTTTTATAAATTTTGGCATCGATTTATTAGTGCATATGTATGTATATGTACATATTTGCATATTTTACACTTTAAAGCATGTTTTTGCATATAACATTCTTACACGCATATTCTTAGCATTTCTTCGAATTTTTAGAGCATAATTTACGCATTACGGGCATATTTTGATACTTTATAGAATCTTTTTTATTTTAATATTATTCAAGCTTATGTGTTGGTCAAAATTGTTATTTTTATTTTTCGCCATCTAAATCTCATTTCCAATGTTCCATGTAGTTTATAAATTTTTCTTATATACATACATACCTATTAAGCAGTTATTTGGTTTGTTCATTTACTAAAAATTTTTAGGAATTTGTAACAATTGTTACTGGAAAGAGTTCGTTAACTCAAAAAGTTTGCAAGAAGAGGGCGTCAAAAGAGAGAAAAAATTGAGACAAAAAAAATCTTACTAATTCCTTTTATTTTATTTATTTTTATTAGTTCATAAAGGTAATGCAAAGCCAATAGGCCAAGTAGCATATTACTTAGGGCAAATAAATCAGTGAATGATTATATGTATTTTATTTTTAAATCTGATTTAAACACAAAATTTTGTTTTTCACCACAAAATTAAAAGAATCTTAAATAGCCAACATTGTTTAAGTTTAAGCGTTGTTTAAGTTTTAGAAACATACCATATGTTTTGTGCATGTGTGTGTTTTTTGAATGCATGTACATAAACATCATGAGGTCATATCAAAAATAATTTCGTTTAATTTTCGGAAATAGCTATACAACAAATGTAGCACATATTTTCATTTCATGAAATATATAAATAGAAAAATGCATTCCGATGCTATTTTTGTATCATAAAATGTGTTTTTTGCTATTTAATTTTTCTGCAATTTGATAAATCAACTTTCTTATTTATATTAAACAGCTGTTCTTTGGAAAGCTTTCCATAATATTTGGAAATATTGTAGTGCTACCATACTTTCAACGTAATTTTATATTAACTTTAATTAGCCAATGAAAAAATTAAAGTGTATTTAAATCAATTTTAATATTTTGTGAAAATTAACTTAAACTATGTTTAATCATTCAGTGATTTATTAGCTATTATCATAACATAGTGCGTTACTATCAGAACAGCTTATACAAATAAATTTTATAACAATTTGTATATACATTTTAATTTTTTATGTATGATTATAACATGGTTCCCCAACTATAATGTTTAGCATAAAAGAAAAATCTACGAAGAAGAAGTACAATTTTTACTAGCAAGAATTATCCAACAGACTAGTGTGTTTTGTTTTCAAATTAATATCTGAAATATATACATATACATATATACATATATTAAATAGCGTTTCTTCATAGAGCAAAAATGTTCTCACGGGGCCCAGAGCGACATCAAACATAAATCCGCCACTGCTTCTACGGCTCAAACAGAAAACTAATATGTAGACACTCCGTTGACAATGCCGCCAAAAAGTCACCAAAATAGTGGCGATTTGGGGACGCTTAACCAAACGCTTCCTTCAAGGCATGTTTGGCTGTTTTGGGCAAATGGTCATAAAACGTTTTCAATAAAAATTAATTGAAAACATTTTGATTAATCTGATTAAAACGAATACTTAGTTGTTGTAACATAAGATGCAAAAAAAAAAATTGTGGTAATGTTGAGATACTTTTGTTATTGCTATTGTTTCTTTATAAGGACAACAAAAAGGTGGTTAATGTTGCAATCAACAAATGTTGTTTAGTTGACAGCTATTTTGTCTGTTTTGTTTTTGCTCATGTTGTTGTTGGCAGTTAAACTGATCGTATCCGTGTTGAATTGTCGCTACAAATTGTCATGATTGTTGTTGACTGTTGACTACACAATTATGTATAAAACACTTTTTTAAATACATTTACATACAGACTTAGTAAAGGTATTCATGTAAAAAATTGCACTGTTGCGGCAAAAGTAAAATTGCAAGATAAAAAAATTTAAGACAACAACCACATAGAAAATTATTTTGCTCAAATAATGCAAAATTCTCAGGGTTTGCTGTTGTGCAACATTTATTGGCATTGCCAAGCCAAAAAAAAAAAAAAAAAATTAACAAAAAGTACTTTATAAATTTTATAAGTATTTTTCTCCATTTTTTATAATATAAAAAAACTGCATGTACACTAGGGATGCCAATCTGGAATGGTTTTTTCGATCTCGGGATTCGGAATTTCAAAAAATCAAATCCCGGGATTTCTAGATTTTTCGGGATCCCGAAATTTCTTGAGATTCAGGAGTTTTTCGGCACTCTGGGCTTTTAAGTATGTGAAAGATTATCAGCGTAAATTTTGCAGAAATATCGGTTGAGATTATAATTTGTTTTTAAGAATACCAATACATTTTGGGATTTATTACGAGTGTCGTATTACGACTTCGACTACGACGATTTTGTACTACACTAAAGAACATTGCAAAATATTTTCTTTAATCTAGTCGTCGTAGTCGTAGTTGAAATACGACAGTCGTAATTAGGCCCATTATTAATATTGATATTTTTATTACTAAATTAATTACAGAACTAATCAGCGAAGGTCTGACACTTTGTTACAGCATTTTATTATTAATGTGTCTGACATTAAAGATGACTAAACAAAATTGGTTGCTTTCGTTAAAAAATGTAATTATGCATTTTACACAGTTGCAAGAGTTGACGTGAATACCTTTAGTATTTACAGTGGTGGACAAAAGTGTACCCATAGTTTTTAATTATGACTGTATTACACATATGTACATTATAATATGTATAAGTTAATTTATTTTCATTATAAAAATCACGGGCTTATTAAAATTAACCAAATAAAAATGCAAGTACTTCATCTCTGCATAATTTTTCAAGAGATTTTAACGTCATTTGTGAAGAAGTTAGTTATATGGGTAGAACTCAGCTTTATACATATATTATATAAAAATGCATCGCAGAAACGATCGCCATGAAATTCACTGTTTTGACTGATGTTTGGTCTCACTTTTTGTCCACGGTTACGAGAATGCACAAAAAGTCGCCCATTTTGCACTTGAACAACGCCAAACACTCCAACGAAGTTGTCACGCGATTGTGTTTTTAATCGATTGTGAGCAAATGCGGCAGTTATCTTGCGGAAAGCTTTCTCATACGCAAATGATCATTGAAAATTTAAAGCTCTAACACTACTAAATTTAATCGGCCAACACCATATCATGGATTTGTTCAATTGTTTCTGGTGTAGAGACCTCAATTAGACGCTTGGAATCTTCCGTGCTTGTACGGCCACAACGAAATTCAGTGAACCACTTTTTTGCCATTGAAATTTATGGCTAAGACCCCGCAATTTACCAAGGTTAGACTTGGCGTTTTTGCCAAAAATAATGCTTTAATGAGCAGTCGCAATTGACAATGGCAAGACTGTTGTAAATTTAGAGATGGTAAAATTGAGCTTACATTACAAAAAAAAGCTTTCAGCAAATTGAAATACGATGACTCAAAACAATTCACATATTCCATTTGCAATAAAGGCAGAGTATATAAAGCAGAAATCTACATCAACTGACACCACACACAGTGGACCAAACACAAAGAACAGTGTTGATGAATGTTTAGTGGTCCTCGAAAACAGCTAGTTGTTACGTTCTACTAAGTGTATGTGTGAAAAAAGTTGTCTCATTCGTCTCTGAAGTACATAGAAAAAAATAAATATTTGCAAAAAATGCAGTTTAACTCAAAACAAATTAAAAGGAGCATATGTGATAGAAAATAAAAAAATAAGGAATTAAATTTAATAAAAAAGTTGGGATGAGCCATATTTTATGAGTTACATGGCTGTGAACTTTTCATAGGAAACTGTGAAAAATTTATAAAAATAAATTTTTCAATAAGCTATCTAATAGAAACTTGAAAAATAGGAGAACAATATTTAACAAAAAAATTGGCTACGTCCCATATTTTCCGAGATATTGGTCTTTTAAACTTTGACTATATACCAACGACGACACAATCGTCCGTATTCTAGAATCTAAATGTAAATAATTTTATTGAGATTCAAAGGATAAGCTAAGCTAATTCAATAATATTGAACTCTCTTCCTTTAAGTATTATGGCTTTCATACAAAAACAAATAAGAGAAAAAATTTATAGATCAAGAGAAATACTACAAATACACACACACACAGTCGTTAAGCAGCTCTGGGTCGGGGAACATCTCTCGCGTCATCAGTGTTGCCAAAATGTTGTAGACATTTCCCACCATTTAGCCTCTGAAAACCCGCTATTTGTCTTTTTTGTGGTTTATTGGTAAAAAAAATAACAAGATAAATTTTATAAAATATGCATACATATACATAGATATACATATGTATGTATATTGGAATCTCCCCTACAAGCAAAGAAAAATATTATTGCGGCAACAATCATATTCGTATTGCGGAAGTTTCCCCCTTCGGGAGAGTTTGTGTGAACAGGGCGATATTTCGAAGAAATACGTGAAATCGGTGCAGTAGCACCAGAGTAAAAGGGATTACAAAAAACATGTTTGCCTATTTATTGTATAAATATTAAATGCAGTTTAGAGAATACAAATTTATACAAATTCATTTCTTTTCTTAAAAGTTTTGTAACATAAAACACATTGAATGTCGCGAAAAGCATTACTGATCATATAATATTTTTCGAATACCACTTTTTTCTTTCTCTGTATCTATAAGGAATTGAATAAACCCGCTACGCATGTGTTATCGTCGCTGTCTCATTGACGACTAAATGAAAGGGAATAAGAATGTGTGTGATTTTATTTTACACAATTGTGCCAAGAAGCTTACATCATTGTTCTACACACTGCAAATAATAGATTCAAGTTGAAATATATATATGTTATTTCAAATAATTAGATTAGAAATTTAAAAAGATAATACGCAAATCATTTTGCTTTAACTTCTTGAAAAACCGCTTAAATTAATTGAGCTTTTGCCCAGGGGTACTTTCAGATATGCAGATTAGGGACGTACCGTGATCTTCAAATCAGCTTATCTCGACTTAGCGCCTTTTCCACAGAATTATCACATTTTCACAACTTTAGCCCAATAAAATCATAAATATAGAAACAAATGAATTTCGAACTATAACAATAATATGACTTTTTCCATTTACTTCTCAAAGCACGCGGTACTTACATACATAAGCTGTGTTCACATTATATGTATTTGCCTTATGAAATGTCACTTTTTTTACAAATGATATTTACTGTGTATGTCAAAATCTGCATGTTACATACGGTTTATAATTTTTGTGTTCACACGTTGGTATGTTATTTTCATTTGACATAACCTATAAAGGTAAACAAATGCTTACTTTTGTTAATGCCTTTTAAATTTTTTTCTTTCATTTTTAGTTTTTAATCTATTAAATCCATTTACTTTAATTTATTTTACAATTTTAATTAGTTTTTAACGCCACCAGCACTTGCTTTATTTAAAACCAGAAATAACACATGCTATTGTTTAAAGGTGTTCAGAATATCTGTACAAATTTACCATGTGAAAAAGTGACATTCTACACGACAAATATATACATATAATGTGAACACAGCTATACTTTGCTATCAATGCCTGTGAAACACAAGCTAAATGGCGCAGCTTTTATTTAATATACACATATTTACATATGTATGTAATAACTGACAGACATAATTCCTACATAACCTAAATAAATTAAGTAAAGTGCGACTTTGACTTGGGGTTTCACAGGGTTTCCATACGTACAAAATATTTAATTCAGTAAACTTTTTTCGGTTTTTAGCGATTTTTTTTAGTTTTGTCGCTGATTTTGAGATTTTTTTTCGATTTATGGCTTTGCTTTGCTTCGGCGTTTTTTTTTCGCTTTATTTTTGGCGATTTATTTTAGTTGTAGCGATATTTTTAGTTTTAGCGCTTTGTTCGTTTTGGCAATTTTTTTATTTTGAGCATTTCCAGAGTTTGCCTCTTACGGTTTCCAAGATACAACAAGTTGTCGAAATTGCATACTCAAAATTATATTAATTGATTGAATATTCTTTAAATTTTAGTATTAGAACTCCCTTTAATTTTTAACTGTCATATATAAGGTCCATAGCTCTTAAGCTTCTCAAGACTGTCATCGTAGCGAAAACAATAGGGTTCCTTTTCACCTTTGGTGTAGGGAACCCTAAAAAGGCATAAACTATTAAAAATATACTTCGTTCGTTCAAAAAAAAAAATTGTTACGCGAAAACATCTTGCTTCATAGAAAATGTAGGTTAATAGCACCATAAGTAGTCCTTCCATGCAGTAAAATATTTGCTGCAAAATATTTTTAAATTCTCTTTTGAAACTGCATTGGTGTCCTTAAGTTTTTATTTTCACTAATCTTAAAATTGAATTTATTTATTTTTTTATACAGATACTTTTACCCTTCACTGTATAATAGCAATAGACAAATTAAATTTAAACATTAACAAAAAATAAATAAAATAAAAAATAAAAAAAAACAATAGAAGTAAAACATTTTTTTCGTTGTTGTCTTTGTTGTATGTAGAAGTTGACAGTAAGTAAAGTTTGAAGTTTTAAACACAAATCGCGCCCGCCAGTCAGCCAAAAATACATACAACAACAATACTGCTAACATAACACTCACATCCATACATACATACGTACATACATACATATGTATGTTTTTAAGTCCAAGTTAAAGATTAAAAAAAAATCTAAGGAAAGGACCGACAATGACCTCGTCATCACGACTTTTGGTTTTATTTAAAATTCTCTTAGTTCGTTTAGTTGTTGCGCTGCTGCCACAATGCGACGGACTTCTTCTTTCTGTCCGCATTTGAGCATTTGATATTTATTTTGTTGATATTTTGACCCCGTCCCGCGTTCGGTACTCTACTCTAGAGGTTTTTACAGCACTCTACTCTAAAATTCAGATATATATTGCAACTTACTATTGAACTAAATTAAAATAATTCCCAATATATAATTTTATAAAACTTTTTTTTTTATTGGGAAAAAATGTGTTAAAAAAATTTGAAAATGTTTAGAAAATCTTCTCTCCTGCCAACATTTATGTGTAGGATGTCAATAGTTTCTTACAAGTTACTTACAATAAGTTTATTTATAATAAAAGATAAAAAAAATTTACAAAAAGTAGCGTGCAATTTTTTTCCTCATCTAAAAATTAGATTTAAAAAAAATGGTGATTTTCTACCAATGCTGGCTGTAGGGTGCACCATCAAAAATCTCTAAAATTTACATATTTCACAGAGTCTTTTCTAATATCTCTTCTCTCAGAAACAATCAAAGTTTTTATCAAATACTTAATATTTGTTTCAAATATTTAAAAAAAATTAATGGCCTATTTCCCACCTGCGAAAGAAAATGTTCGACTTACACCCGTATTCTAAGCTCTGTGACAAAATAAAAATTATAACAAATGACAATTTTACATTGCTTAAAATATAAAACTTGTAATTTGTCACAATCTTCAGAATAAGGGGGTAACAAATTATATTGAAAACAACAATAAAATATGAAAATTTGAAATAGGCCATAATAATACTTTTTTTTTTGCAAAATATACAAAATATTCTCAAATTAAAATTTTGTAAACAGAAACGTTTTTTTCGTTTTGAAATTTGTATGGAAAAACATTTTTTCATACGAATTTTCGTTATTTTTCATACAAAATTTTAAACGTTTAGAAACGAAATTTATTACAAAATCTCTGCCTATCATAATTTTCAAAAATTCAAAATGCAAAATTATTCTTTGCTACAATTTTTGAGATATAAAAAAAATGTTTACATGAATTGTAATGAAGTTGTTTTCTATTAACACCAACAAAACCAAATGATAATTATTAATGAACAAATAACACATAGTTGAACGGAACAGCTAGCCGTTTTCGAAAGCCACTAAACCTTCATCATCAGCGTTCTTCTGTGTTTTGTCCACTGTTTGTTAAATATAGAAACAAATTAAGTTCGAAGAATAATAATTAAATTAACTAAAATTAATAGTCATGGGCCTGTGGCAAAAATTAAAAATAAAATATATATACTTAATAGTAACAAACCAAAAAAGTTTGTCTTAAGTAGAACAAAAATAAGCAAATTAACTAACATGTGCATAATTAGTAAATAACAAACGACAATGGTAAGACTTTTGTAAATTTAGAGATGGTAAATTTGGGATTTCATTACAAAAAACCTTTCAGCCAATTGAAATACGATGAATCAAAACAATTCACATATTCTATTTGCAAAAAAGTTTCGTATATAGGGCAGAAATTTACATCAACTGATACCACACACAGTGGACAAAACACAGAACAACGATGATGATTAAAGTTTAGTGGCGTTCGAAGACGGCTAGCTGTTCCGTTCAACTATGTGTTGTTGTCAGAATATTTACAACTAACTTTGATGTTATTTGTTCATTAATAATTATCACATGTAATTTGGCTTACAAGGCGATACGAACTTTAGCCTGTTAAATATAGAAACAAATTAAGTTCGAAGAATAATAATTAAATTAACTAAAACCAAATGATTCTTGCCAAGTAATAAAGAAGTTATGTACATACGTCCCAACAATTAAAAAAATTCATGGCCAAAAATTAAAAAAAAGAATTTTCAAGTCAAATAACTTGCAAAGTGTAAGAGACAAATGGTGCTCTAAGCATGTTTTATTTTCGTTTCTTAACGTTGATTGTCCCGCTGAAAAAATTATTAAGATCGATCGATATTTACAAAAGTTAGAAGCTCCGAAAGAATTTTGACACAAGCAGTTTCCCACTTTGAGGGTCTTTGAAGCTACCCTGACTTACAACAGGGTGCCTCCAAATACACTTTCTTAAAAGTTCAACACTTCTTCTTTCCAAAGCAGTTCTTTTTACTATTTCAAAAGTTGCGTACCTTTTACCACTTTTTTTTTTATTTCACGCCACCGTGCGCTGTTAATGTAGCTTTCTATTGATGAAATAATATTCTAAATTGATTTAAAGGTTTAGGCGTGAAAGAGTACACAAAAAAAAAAATACCAATGTAAAATCAACATGTAAAAAAGGTTAATTCAAATTCATTAAAATCACATTAAATTTACTTTGTTGTTTGAGTGTGTTGGTGGTTATTTGCTTTGTTCATACCTGCAATACACTTTGTGCTTAGTTGTGCAGGTTGTTTTTGTGTTGTTGTTGTTTTTTGTTTGTTTGTAAGCAGCCAACAAACTGCTGCTGGCTGGTAGGCAGTGTGTTAGTCTTGCATTTGGAGAATCGCAGGTTCAAATGCTGGAGTGAAGTTAAAGTTTTTTTTTATGTTTTTTTTTTAACTAAAACTAAAACTTTTCAAATAAATGATAAGAAATAATGTTAAATTATAATTTAATTCAGGATGGTACATATGTATTTAGTGTGTATCTTACGAATATTTAATGTTGTTGTGGCTGCAGGGGTAATCACGTTGCCTACAACGCGATGAGTTCCGAGTTCAAATCTTGGTCGGGGATTTTTCATTTTGATTTTGACAGTACTTAAATGTTAATTCAACGTGACATAAAGTTATTTCAAAAAGAAAAATTTTTTTGGACAATTACTATACATCATGTTAAATTAACATGAAACACACATGAAGCAAAATCATTGCCAAACAAATGTAAGATTAACCCTATTTTTAACGGTCCTACATTGTTTTTTTCTGTGTGTAGCCAAAAAACAAACAAACTCACTTTCACATTTATAATACGAGTACTAGTAAGGATAAGAATTATAAGAAACATTCTTATTTTAAAAATAATTTTTAATAAAAATGCAGCATTTTATAAATTAAAACGCAAAATTATTGTCTTAAGAATGCTTTTCTTGGTTCAGTGTAGGAACACCAAAAAATAAAAAAAAAATAAAAGACATTTAGTCCATTTTTTTTATTTTTTTTCTCAATAAATTTAAAATTTGCAAATTTTTCTTCCAATTTTTTTTAAATATATTTTTTAAACACTCATATACTATTTTGGAACTTTTTTTACCTTCAACTTTTCTTTGTTTGGCAGTGATACCATTAAACGTTAATTTGAAAAGGAGAAATTAATTATGTGTTGATTATTTTTTTTAGTTGTCGTTGTTAAAGTTGACTTTGTTGCATTAAATTACTGCATCGTGGTATCATGATTTTTTTTCTAGAAAAAAATAAATTCAGAAAAGTGCGACTTTGACTCGCTCACGAAGGGTAAA
Source organism: Tachina fera (assembly GCA_905220375.1). Taxonomy (NCBI): domain Eukaryota; kingdom Metazoa; phylum Arthropoda; class Insecta; order Diptera; family Tachinidae; genus Tachina; species Tachina fera. The sequence continues at coordinate 81,346,962 of LR999966.1, forward strand.
ATTTTTTCTTATTTGCGACTCTTTTCAAAACAAAGATATTCTTTTACAATAATTGCAAGGTTTTAAAATACAAACAATGTAATAATGCAAAATTTATTAAAAAAAAATTTTTTAGTTTCATAAGAACTAAGACATTTTTTTGTTATTTCTTAAATTTGCACAAGTGACAAATCCACGTTGTTTAACTGTGTTCACGCATGTGAATTAAAATAGTAAAAATTTTGCTTGGCAAATTATTAATAAAAAAATTTATTGATAGGAATTAAAAAAAAATTTATTGAGAAAAGTCGCAGCGTTTGTTTTTTTTGTCTTCTTTTTTATTGGTTATTGAAAAAGCACTAAAAAGAACGGGTAATTACTAAAGTTTCGGGTATTTAGAGGTGAAAAAAACACCTAAAATTACCCAAAAAGGATCAAAATGCAACGCTGATTAGTCTTATATTTATATAAGATTAATATCATGTAAGTAAGTAAATAAATAAATAATAAACATACCTTTTTGCACGGCATGTAAAAAGCCACATGCGCATGTCGCGATGACGTTGTGGGAATTTTCAGCATGTCGGTGCATTTTTTTAAACTTACTAGTAGTGGCTACATGCTGTAAAATTTTTATAACAATTTTGTTTCAAAATACAAATGTGATACATGTAGCCGAATTAAACACATTTTCTGAGGCAACACATCTGTAAGAATGTGATCATCTACATATGCACATGCTAGTATTACACTGCATGTAGCAAATGTAGCTTCGTGAAGACGTGTGAGCCACGTACGCATGTGGTTTTTAGATGCTATGTACTGCAGGCTTAAGTATAGTTGCGCGACTGTCTGTAGAGTGATTTGGAAGTCTAGTGTATTGATGTTGCTTCGACGGCGGACACCTTTAGACTGAACAGATATCCCAGCAGAGACTTCCTTATATACTTAAAAAAAAAATATTCGTAATACATATTACACGCGAAATATTCGTAATAGTAGGCTATTGAATATTGGATATTGTATATTTGTAAATCTAACTGTGGCCCACGGTTGCCAGAAATCCAGATTTATCTGGATTTTGCAGATTTTTACGCTCCAAAATGACGAAATGCAGATTTGAAGATTTTAGGCCTAAAAACGCAGATTTTTCAAGTCCAATTATAGTGCATTTTCTTACATGTTTTCTAATACTGATATTACTTGTTTTTTTATACATATGTGAACGACTCATAGTTCAGAGAGTTGCAATTTTTGAACATTAAATATAAAGAAGAAGTAACTTCGGCAAGCTTCTGGAAACCAATATCTGATATAAAACGACCTTATTCTGATTACGATTTTGCAAAATCTAATGTATTTGCAAATGTCGAAAGAATTTTCAGTCAAATGAACTTGAATAAAACAAACCATCGAAGTCCTTTGGATATTTAATTAAGGCTGGGTTAGCCGAACGTTGCTGTTGCTGTACCGTACCGTACCGTACTGTTAGCACGTTTGTGCACTAATAGAACATTTAAAAAGTTCGTCGGCTTTACTTTGTTTTGTTGTTTTAATATGAAAAAGGAACAGCTGTTCACAAAACAGTGATGGGAATTAAATAAGTTCAAATGGTGACTGCACCCATGAAAAAGTACCTAAAATATGTAAATGCTAATAAAACTGTATCGAACCATGTACATACATAAAAATATATGTATATATGTATGTTATACATTTATAATCGGCCATGTTCTGTAAACCGAATCCGAGGAAATTTCTCGTTTTCCAAAAATAAATGATGACCCCATTGATGTGTTTTAAATCATACACACTAAATTAATTTCAGATCTGATATTTCGAGCTGTAACAAATAGAAAACTACAAAAAAATCTAAAAGAAATTTCGCTATAAGTGGATTTAATTTTTCTAAATCGAGTGATTTTAAATATACATATATACATAAGTAAATCTTTGTCTTTTTTACATCTCGAAAAGCTTTAAAAATAAGATAAATCTTTACATACAAATATTGAGAATTGTCGTATAAGAGGCAGAGAGACAATAAAATTGCAAATATAAAAATGTAAGCTGTACAGAGTTGCCAGAAAAGACAATTTGACACGATATGACGATTTTTTCTTGATAAAAGCTGAAGGTATAAAATAAATTAATGTGGTAGCTTTATTTACTGTAAAGTAAACATGCAAGAAAAATCACAGTTTGTATGAAAGAACTATATTTCTAAAACCTGTTGCTTGGTAAATTCAGTCACACTTGTGATATGTGATTTTTCAATAGCTGTGAGAAAGTAACAGGTTTCGAAATATCGCTCAACTATTATATGTTTATATATGAAAATTAAACGAAATTCTTTTTAACACGACCATATGATGTTCAACTTTGTACTGAAAAAATAAATAAATTCGGTACTTAAATGGCACTTAAAGACAAATGACACTTAATTGAGAAATCAATTATTGGGCCTTAGAAATGCATATTTGAATTTTTTAAAATTAAACGAAAAGATTTGTGACACGCCTTGTTGCAAATTAACAATTTTGAAAGTGTGATGCAGTGGAAAAAGCAAAAATTTCCACTACAGAGGAAGTATATTTTATTTCTACACTACACACCAAATGTGACTGAATGGTTGGACAGTAATGATTTATAGGGATAATAAATGTTTTTTTTGTTGAAGTTGTTTTCGTTATTGTTGCTGCATGTATCGGTAACCTTTTGTTTGTTGTTGTTGGTGCTGTTGCATTTTTATAATCGAATTAATTACACACTTGCATAACAATAAATTACAATTACGTATGAACATGTAACGTCATTATTGGAAGAATTATTTTCTTTAGTTTTGTGCAACATTTCGTTTCATTTCGGTATCGGTGTGTGGAGTTTTTAATCGCTTTTGGTGTGACAGCAGCCATTAGCCAGGCGAGGCTATGGACCACCAGCCCCAACCAACCACGTATGTACACATTTAAACACAGGCTGGCTGGGCAAACGCTTTAAGTCGCGGTCTTGTTATCCGTGTTGTAAAATCTGTACAACCAGCAATAACAACAAATAGTAACAATTTAATGCAGCAACAAATAGCAGCAGCAACCATGATGACGACAATGAGTGCCCGTTAACACACAGGAGTATCGGGTTTCAGTCTGTCAGCCATGGAAGCACAAAGCAGCAGGCAGCTACATACATTCAGCCAAACAGTTGTACATTTTAATTAACATCATTACCTTTACGACGACGACGACGACGACGACGACAACAACAAAATCAACAACTACAGTGGCGGTTTAATTGGTTGTTACTGCTTTCCTTGATTATTAAAAAGTTTTTTCTTTCTTTTTTGAATCGTTTTGACTCGCTAAAGTGTTTGAGTTTACTCCATCTTATAATTTTTAGTGTGACCACGAGTACACTAAAATGTCTTAATTTGTTAACGTCATCAACGTAGTGCTCTGCTCAGCTCAGCTGATTGCTGTACGCCGAACATAAAAATAAATGTTATCACAAAATCATAAATATGTAATATGCAGCCAAAAACTTAGGAAAAAACCTTGAAAAAGTTTTTGGGGGCGGGAGTGGCAATCAGGAAGTTGAGGAAACTCAGAATTGCTTAAGTTAAATATGTACATAAATATTAAAGTCTTGCACAAGACCATTTATAAGACATTACAAGACATGAGAGATTTTTCAAATGCTTTACTACAGCGAAATATTCTAAAACAAACGCTAAACAACACTGTTGGCAAGACATTTCTTTTAGTTGTTTGTCTTGTCAACAGTGTTGTTTAGCGTTTGAATAGAAAAATTTGAAAAATCTCTCATGTCTTGAAAGGTCTTATAAATGGTCTTCTGCAGGACACTAATAAATATTTGAAATTTGATAAGGAGGACAAAAGCGATAATGTAGAATTTGCCAGGAAACTTTTACAAAAGAGCTTTTTTGCTTTCACACGGACGAGAGCACAAGAGTCAATCAGTACTTGAATTCAGTAGCTTTTATTCGATAAAATTTATCGACTTTGCTATTCAGTACCATATTTTAACGACATTCATTGTCGTTGGATGTAAAAAATAAAATAAAATCACAAGCTTAAATTCATTTAGTTTTTGCTTATTTTGAAATTTTCTATGTAGAGATGCCACCTGATATTCAATTAACTGATGATTAAAATATAACTGGAGACTATCGTAAAAATTACAACAAATTACTGAATACTTTTATCGTTACCGCAAACGAATAAATATGTCGATAAATATTACGATTTTTGGTTCGCAAGAACTTACAGAATCTACGTACAGGTCTGGTCGACAACAACGTTTGCTCTTACCAAGGCAAATTCATACCACGTGATCTTAATATATCAATTCAGCAGCTGAATATAAGCTGTTAAGGTAGAGGTCCATAGCTCGCTGTTTGCGCGTTATGCTTGACACGCGTTCCATCCTCTTGTTTCATTCTATACTTTGTTCGCGTTGAGTTACGTTGAATGCTTTTCATGCGCCGTTTTAGTTTTGTTTTGTTTTTGCCTTTTTTACTAAGAAATTTTTTTATTGAAAAAAATAAAAAAACTATGCACAGCAAAATAACATTTATCGATAACGTAAGAAATAAAGTATTATTTAACATCTTTAGCTTCCAAGAACAGCTGACTATTTTTCATGGTGCTTGTAACGCGTACAAAAGTAGAAACTAGACATACTTTTTGCTTTGAGCGCGCCTAAGCGTTTTGCGCTTTTTGCAATGTAACTTGTTACATACTATAACATTGATTCTACTTTTTTGACAGTTGCATAGAAAGCGTAACTCGCAAAAAGCAAGCTATGGACCTCTACCTTTAATTTCTCTGCTGTCAAATCAAAGCAAAACTTTCGGAAATTTAACAAGGTTAATTCATACATTGGACATTTTCTGACGGCAGGAAATTCTACACCATCAAATATACAAGACGAATATGCAGAGTTGCAAATCGAGACCGCCTGGTATCAATACGCCTTGGCTCTTACTTTGCAAAGCAACAACAATAATAGCAGATTTATAGCAGTGCGTAACAAAATAAAATAATAACTTTCAAACGTTGATTATGTCAGGTGAGACAAAAAATGTGTTAAAAAAACAGGAATATTCTTCAATTACGAAAAAAGTTTTAATTCTTAGAACAATAACATATAGTTTTGTACAGTTTGTTTTTTTTTTGCATACATATTTTTTTTGTGATTGCGAGCTTGTGGCACTATTTTGTAATTTCGGAACATCCTAGCACTTGCATAGTTTTCCTATATCGCCCATTTACTCAAAGAACGTCGTAACTCAAATAAAAATTAATTTTACAGTTAATGATGCAAAATTAATCCCTCATAGCATTTTTCATGTTGTGCAAATATTTTATAGAAATAGGTATCTTTTTTACTCAACTCTTGAGAAAAAATTAAAAAGAATAGAGGTGTCTTAGTACGTTCGGCTAGAGCTATGCTACTTAGCTATATAAAATAAATTTCATGTGTTAAATAACAATGCAATAAAATTTTCAGAACGTTTCCATTTGTTTCCCATTATTTTCTTTTTTAGTTGCGTGCGATCAAATTAATGTACATAATTATTTGTGCTCATGTGCAAAAACAAATTGAACAATCGTTCTCATTGTTTTTTTTTTGTTTCACTCACATCAAAGAACAAAACAAAACAAAGCTAAACATTTTGTTTCGTTTATTTTCGTACTCTATTTTTAAGTACAAAGAAAATAAATTTATATTCATTGTAAAGTTGTTTATAGATAGCACCAGATTCTCAATAGTAGCTTCAAGGCGGCTAAAGTTAAGGCTTGAGTTTGCATTCGTTGAATTATTTGGCGGTGAAAACATTTTGTGTGGGAATAGAACTAGCCTTAGCAGCATCGGCATACGATACTGGGGAAGTAAGTGGTTGGCTCACTTGAGCAAAAGTGGCGGAGTACGCGTTTAATGGTTGAGCTGGAGTTAATTTAGGTTTTTGCACCGTAGCCTGCTTGATGAAAGAGTACACAGGACATCCTCTGTATTTAGCGCTGTGATTACCTCCGCAATTACTGCATTTTTTTCGCTTTATCTTTTGGTTTAGTGCAACTAGCAGTACCGTGCAATTCACTGCAGATAACACACACTGTAGGTAAATTGCAGTAAGCTTTTGTATGGCCATATTCTTGGCAATTATAACACTGCACTGGACCTGAACGCTTATGTGGCTCTTCAACTGTGATTTTTCTGTATAAAAGGTATTTTAGGCTATAAATAGGATGAGTCTCGTTTTTTTCAACTGTATATCATTCGGCTCTAGTTCAACACGAAATAGGGGTTGGGGTACCTTTTCTCTGTTCATTGTGTTAGATACATTCTTTATCTTAAATCCCTGGAGGGACAACATAAGAATCTATGCCCTGCAATACGATCTGCAGGCCTTTAGCGCTCTTAAGCTGGTATGTGTAGAAGCTTGTTTTATTTGTTTCAAATTCAGAAACCATTTTGCGGAAATCCTTTTCGTCATAAATTTGAATTTTCGTTTCATCGATGTTGCCACGTTTTATTGGGACAATGTGGAATTTATTCTCACCAATGACCGAAATTTATTTTTTAATAAGGACATTTGAATTTTTCTCTCTCAAGTAGATTGGTGGCGGCTTGGATGTTTTATTCGAGGATACATCGGGTTTGTCGTTCTCATCTTGCAAAATTTTAAAGCGGTTTTGGCGATTAGTTGAGGATGCGCTGTTATCCCTAGACATCTTTGGAGCGGATGAAATTTTTGAATAATTTGGGCTTCGCCCACGCTTTACCACGATTATATATCTGTCCATACCGACTTGTACTAAAGATATTTAAATTTCTTATCCTTCATATCCCTTAAAAATTCATCTTTCACATCTTTTACATATTTTAGGCAGCAATAACCAACAAATTTAAATTCTTTAGATAATAGTTATTGGTAACCAAAAAAATTTTTTGGTTGCTTTAATAGTTATTCGTAACTAAAAAAATATTTTTCACTCAAATTGGTTACAACAACCAAAATGAAATATCTCTTACGATAATTTTTAAAAATAACCCAAACAAAATAAAACACATTTTACAGTAACCTTTTCATTTCAAATAAAAAAATAACAATTAGGCTGACTTCCTAAACGCAAGTTGCAATTCATATTTACAATGCATACACTTCGTAAAAGCATATGTAAACTTTCTGGCAATGTCCAATGTTCCTAATCGTTTGGCAACTCATTTTAATGAGTATCAGTTGTCAAAATCGTGCATCATTTTTATTTTGTAGGCAAACATATGTATGAGTTGCATAGCGACGTTCCTAAATGCCGATAAAATGCAAAAAATGTCTACGCAGCGCAAGTTTGCTCTTAATACATGCTTAGCATTGCACACGCATTTTATTAAATTGTGAATTGCAACTTGCGTTTAGGAAGTCGGCCTTATTTTCGGTCCCTGTTTATAACTGCAATAGTGTGGATTATTTTTTTTAAACGTAAATCACGTCTTAGCTTCTGTGTCGTGGCATAAAGAGCATAGCTCTAGTAAAATTTTCTTTTTCCACTAAGTTGTGTATAAATTGTTAACTTCAGACTCGTTTTCTGACAAACGGTTTTTTTGGGTTATAATGTTTGAGTAAATAAGCGATGTTTTGCCTTTTTGTCGAAGATCCTTAATCAACATATCGTACCAAAACCACCAAAAAAATCTTAAGCGACATAGTTTTCGTACTTAATGTTCTGACCATAATCGATTATTGTTATTATATTATTTTCGTGAAAAATCGAGTTCCCAAAAAGTGTCGGTTAAGCTTTTTTGGCTCGTTATATAGGTTCTTGTATTTTTATGCAGACAACAGCAATTAACACAAAAAGAAAACCAAAATTAAAGGGTATTCTATCAGTTAATGTAATTTTGACGTTTTGCTGTATCTCGGAAACCGTAAGAGGCAAACTCTTGATGTTCTCAAAAACGCTGAAACCAAAAATTTCCATAATTTAAAAAATCGCCAAAGCTGAAAAAAATGCTAAAAATAAAATAAATCGCCAAAAACTCATACGAAGCAAAAAAAAAAAACACAAACAACGAAAAAAGCGCCAACACTAAGAACTCAGCGCCAGCTATACTATTTTCTGTGGGGATATGTGATGTCTTGCTAGTCTACACCTTAAGCCCGAAACGACTGACCACTTCAAGGACAACATTCGCCGAGTTATTGCCAATATACGGTGGCGGTCATATGCCAGAAGTCATATTTAAATTATAATGCCAGAAGGTTATCTTTCGAATAAAGTAAATTTCATGTGAATTTAAAAAATTCATCTTTGTTTTATTCCATTTCAAAGTTCTATCCCTCTATAAAAAACATCCTCTATTATATTTCACATGTCTCTTTTTTTTACCGATTTTTACGAAACTTAAAGCAAAAAAATCGCCAAAAAGCGAAAAAAATATCTACATCAGGTAAAATATTCGATTGTATACGCCAAAGTTCGTATAGTAGTACATATGTAGTGTCCGTACGCAACCCATCGTGTCCGAGTCAAAAAAGCCTTTTTCCTGAATTTATTTTTAGCCAAAATTGACATCATCTTGAGCTCAGTTTTTCAGAACAATTGTTAATAGTTATATACTACGTTTATACGGGTGACTTATTCGCAAATAAAAATATCGCAAATACACAATTTTGCCCCATAAACGGCGACTTAATTTTTTATTTGCAAATAACGCACTATTCGCAACAACAATAAATTGATAAAATATTGCACAGAAAACATTGATATAAGAAAATATTGACAATTAAAACAAATAATTATTTGTTACATTATACATATGCACAATTTTTTGTAAACATAAATTAGACATGTTAGAAGTTTATTATTCGACATATTGTCCAAAAAATAAAATAGATTCATATCGAATATAAATTATTTGCTGGGTTTTGTATGGGTTTCAAGGCCTACCAAACTTATTTTATCTTTGTGATTTTCAAAAATATTATTATTCTATGAATTCTCATATAGTTTTTGAAAGTCTGTGCATAAAGAGGTTTGTGACTGTTCAAAATTTGTGGTTGAAGTCTACTGATGATTTGGTTTAAGCGCCAATGAAATACGTATATAGACCAAGCTAAACCACAAGCAAATAAATTTCAAATTAAAACATAAATTAGATTTATTCAGAAGTGCTACCAAGTACTTGTACTTTTGCTATGTCGTATAAATAGTGAACATTTATATATATTTGCAAATAATGCTCGTATAAACGTAGTATTAGTAGATTTTACTGTCATCATCAATACGACAGTATCATCAGCAACAATAAACAGTCCAATAAAATTGTCTTCCGTCATTACGCCAAACAAACGCAGACAATTACAGCCTTCACATTAACTGCTGCTGTTGCTGTCTTTGCCGAACTCAATAGAAGTAACAGAGCAAATGAAATGAAATACTCGTAAAACGAAGAAGATGAAGTAAATTAAAAGTCAAGGTTTTTTACTCCTGTATAATTTCATCTGAACTTGTCAATTTTCATTTGAGACTTGTCGGCTTAAATGCCTGCTGGTCTGTCTGTCTGAGGATAATGAAGTCATCATCATCATCGTACTTACATACATAGATACTCGTACATACGTAGATAATCAGCAGCATCAGTGCAAACACTTCTACCATCACTAACTACCAGCACTATAACTACACACAGAAAAAAATACCAATGTAAAATCAACATGCCAAAAGGTTAATTCAAATTCATTAAAATCACATTAAATTTACTATGTTCTTTGAGTGTGTTGGTGGTTTTTTGGTTTGTTTATAGCTGCAATACACTTTGTGCTTAGTTGTTGTTGTTTTTTTGTTTGTAAACAGCCAACAAACTGCTGCTGGCTGATAGGCAGTATGTTAGTCTCGCATTCGGAGGATCGAAGTTTCGAATCCTGGAGTCAAGTTAAAGTTTTTTTTTATATTTTTTTCATTAAAAGTTTTCAAGCCAAAGCATTTTGTTATTTTTTTTTAACTAAAATTAAAACTTTTCAAATAAATGATAAGAAATAATGTTAAATTATAATTTAATTAAAGATGTTACATATTTAGTGTGTATCTTAAGAATATTTAAATTTGTTGTGGCTGCAGGGGTAAGCACGTTGACTATCACGCGATGAGTTAGTTGCGAATTCAAATCTTGGCCGGGGAAGCCAATTTAATTTATATATACAAACATTTTCTGATGTCTATGTCAACCACAAGTAAGTTAAATAATTAATAAAATACAATTACTACATTAAATTAAATTCATGGTGATCTAACTTGAAATAAATTTGATTCAACATGATTCTTCATTTTGATTTTAACAGTACTTAAATGTTAATTCAATGTGAAATAAAGTTATTTCAAAAGGAAATTTTTTTTGGACAATTACTATGCATCATGTTAAATTAACATGAAACACACATGAAGCAAAATCATTGCCAAAAAATTTAAAACTAACCTTATTTTTAACGATTCTATATTGTTTTTTTTCTGTGTGTACGAGTATTAATGCATACACTGCAAGAAAAACACTTCGTAACGGGAATGAAACCGTTACGTTGAACCCCTTTTATTAATACAATGACAAATTTCATTAATAAAATGAAACATTATTTTCTCCCTTATCGTGGTTGCCGTATTTCGAATCTTACTACGACGTTTCAGTAATAGATTAAAGAATACGGCAACATTTTTCTTTTAATCTAGGACATAACTTCCGTAGTCGAAGTCCAAATATGCCAACCACGATAAGGCTCATTATATTGATGCAAATTTCATTAATGGAATGAAATCTTTCTAATGCTTAATATTTTAAATTTCTTAGTATGATTAAGATTACGAAATAATTTTCCTTCAAGTATTGAAAAACTGAAATACATGTTTTTATGAAGAATTCATGAAAAAAAATATTTTAAATTGACATTAGGTGACATAAAAGAATATTATGTGGTAGTAAATAAACTCAGTGAAGTGCGACTTTGACCCGCGCACGAAGGGTTCCGTATGGACACTAGATATGAAATTCAATACGAAATTTAGCCTATATAAAATATAATTTTGACATTTTTTTAGTTTTTGGGCTTTGTCGGTTGTGAGCATTATTTTTATTTTTGGCGTTTTTTTGGTTTTTTTCGGTTTTTGCGCTCTTTTAGTTTTGGCACTTTTTTTTCTCGATTTGACAATAATTTTCGGTTATTGGCGTTTTTTCATTATAGCGATATATATTATTTTTGGCAATTTTTTTAATTTTGGAAAATGTTTTTCATATAGACTATTTTTTTTAGTTTTGGCAGTTTTTTCGGGTTTTTGCGTCTCATTTTTATTTTCAAAATTTTTTAGTTTTGACACTTTTTGTTCTTGTTTTGGCTTTTTTTATTTTGACGTTTTTTTGGCGATTTTTTTCATATAGGCGATTTTTTTTAGTTTTGTCGAGTGCAAATGCAAAATATCGTAGATTTTCTTTAAAATCCAACAACAAAATAAACACACAGTCCAAAGAAAAGCAACGATATTTTGCAAGAATATTTGCATCAAACATCGTATACCGCCAATGTAAAATATCATTGTATTTACGTAGGTTTTTTTTCTCAGTGTATCAGCATTTATTTTCACAGCAGTTGTTGCAACTTAATTTCTGTTCCACTTGAATTGTATTTATTATTTTGTTTTGTATGTATGTGTATGCTTTTAATGTTGCTTTCGATTTCTTTAACTTTGAAACAAATTGGCGCCTTAATATTTAAATCAATGGGCGTCATAACAATTTTTTTGTAGGATACAATTTAGTGGGAGGTGTATCTTTTAATTTTATTTTGTTGTTATCACAAAATTTTGCAACATGTATTTCAAGTTATTGCATTCATTTGCTCCGAGTATCTCTTATAATTGCTATTGACACATTTAACAAACAATAAATTAATAATTATACGATATTAAAACCATATTTAGTACGAGTATGAATGAAATTATTATGGCCGGAGGAAGGTCGACCTAATCGCCCGCATATTTCATAAAAAGTTGTAAAAAATTATTTTGTGATTAGAATTTAATCATATACACACATAAATTTTTACATACACATGCAATTATGTACATATGTGTGTATGTGTGTTCATAATAAATATTGAAAATTATTTTTATTGGAATTTATACGCAACAGACATCAATTGAAATGTTCGATAAAACTGCAACACATTCATATTTGCAGCTGCAGTGTAAGCAATCTGCGATCTAATCGTCGCTTTCGATAACGACCTGATTAGATCACGTTTTTTCAGTTTCAGCCATAATTTCAAACTGAAAAAAACATGATCGAATCAGCTCGTTATCGAAAGCGACGATTAGACCCCTGATTAGAAAAAAAAATACGAAGGGAAAATAAACTGTTCTGTTCCCTTCGTCTCTCTTTCCCACAATCAGCTTAGCAGCTTAGCAATAACACTTGCAAAGTGTAAATTAGGACTAAACAAATAACTTTTTCCTGTATTTGTAAATGGTGAAAAATATTCCCATTCGATGGACTTAACAGTTAGACCTTTACAAGCAAATTTCAGAAATTCAAAAATTCAGATCGTCGTTATTTTTTGTTATTTTATTATTATTACTTTATAACCGATATGAAAAATTCTTTTCTATCCGAGAGGGTATAGCATCCATTTGGCTCCATTGTAAAAGAGTGGGCGGAGACACCCCAATAAATTTGTTCTTCGATTCGATCATCTTTTGTTTGTCCTATTGCTGCGAGACGTAAGGTGAATTCACTCATTGTTTCGGAACAAAATGTTTGTCTGGAGAAATTTTTTATTACTGAGAGTTTTTTACAAGACGATTCATCCATTTCGAACATTTTGTCTGGAAAATCAAATCTACCATATGAAATAAGTGTGTAAACGATATTTATTAATTTTTTAAGTGGCAGCACAGCGGCAAATATATATAATTGCCACTAAAAATTTAAAAATAAAACTTGAAAGAAATTAAACCGACTTCAACAAAAAAAGTAATAAAAAGCTAAAAATAATTTAGATTCAGTTAAATAAAACATTTTTATATGTGTTAATCGATCAGAACCATTCGGAACCAGCATTCTTACTATAGGTTTCGTGAGATAATGAACCGAAATTAAGTTTGGCAGATTTCAAGAAATTTCAAAAATAAAATTTTCAAAAAAATTTTTTTTTTAAATAATTTTCCAAGTGCTCCAAAATTTAATATCCTCTTGAGTTCAAAAAATCGCAAATTTCATTTAAATCGTTTAAGTTGTCAATTTATTTACTTTATTTTAAGTTGAAGTAAACTGCAGAGAAACAAGTCGAGGCAAAATTATCGGTGGCGGCGGCGCGCCGAGAAAATTTTCGGCAGCTCAAATGAGCATATAAAAATTTAAAAAAAAAAACTAAAAATTGAAATCAATTTTCATAATTTTTTCTTCGAAGTTTGTCATTTTGAGCAGATAAAATTTCGCCTGGTTTTGAGCCGTTACGAGCCGATGCAATTGGCGGCAGCGGGATATACAGAAAAATAACTGGTGGCGCCGCGCCGTCGGCTTCGAGACGGTCGACTTGTTTGTCTAGTAAACTGGTGGTGAATTGATAAGTTTTCGGTATTTTACAGGGATGACCTGCAAGGACAACCGATTTCCATATTTTTAGGGTTCCGTACACCAAAGGTGAAAAAAAGGTGTCCGTCACAGGCTGTTTTCTTGTAGATCTTACTACGAACCTGAAATTTTGACAGAACACTCGTATGTAGAACTTTGGCTGCTACAACAGCAAATATATGACAGCTAAAAATTAAAGGGTGTTCCAAAACGAGCAACGAAAAATTTAATAAATTCAGTGAAGTGTGACTTTGACCCGCGCACGAAGGGTAATTCCATTTTTCGGGTTTAAGCGTTTTTTTAGCTTGGGGGTTTTTTGAATTTATTGGCGCTCTCTGAGTTTTGGCACTTTTTTCACGTTTTGGCGTTTTTTTGAAGTTTTTTAATTTTTGGCGATTTTTATTATTTTGGCGTTATTTTATTTTGGCGATTTTTTTTTTGGCGATTTTTTTAATTTTGGCGTTTTTTTATATAGGTGATTTTTTTTTAGTTTTGGCGACTTTTTTAGTTTTGTCACTATATTTCGTTTTGAGGATTTTTTTTCGGTTTTTGGCGTTTATTTTCAATTTTGGCGATTTTTTTCGTTTTGGCGATTTTTTTTAAATTTGGCGATTTTTTTAATTTTGGCGATTTTTTGTTAATTTTTGTTTCACATAAACAATTATTTTGGTTTTGGCGCCTTTTTCGCGTTTTGACGATTTTTTTTTCGGTTTTTGGCGTTTTTTTTAATTTTGGCGATTTTTTTTCATTTAGACGATTTTTTCGAATTTTGCGATTTATTTTAGTGCTAGAATTTTTTTAATTTTGTCGATTTTTTTCGATTTGGCGATTTTTTTTTAAATTTTTGGCGATTTTTTCGGGTTTTAGCGTTTTTTTTTTTGGTTTGGCGATTTTATAATTTTCGGATTTTTTACTTTTACCGTTTTTGAAAATTTCAAGATATAGCAAGTTGTCAAAATTACATAGTCAAAATTGCATTAACTGATGGACCACCCTTTAATTTAAATTTTTTAATATTTTAATGCTAATTGCTGTAGTCTATATAAAAATACACTAATTTTACAAATTTCAAGTGTCAATATACATATGTACATACAATTGTATGTATATAACATGGAATTTTAAAATTTTTCGTCGCTCGTTTTGGAGCACCCTTTAATTTTTAATGCTCATGTATTTGTTGTTGTAGTGGCCAAGGTTCTACATACTCTGCCCAAATTTCAGGTCCGTAGCTCTTACGGTTCCTGAGAAAATACCGTGTGACGGACAGACGGACAGCGTAGCGAAAACAATAGGGTTCCTTTTGTCACCTTTGGTGTACGGAACCCTAAAAAGCCTATGTAATATACAGACAATTATATATAGACCCTTCAAATCTGCGTAGCTACTGTATTTTTATGCAGGCTAGACTAATTAACACTAAATTAAAAAATACTCACAATTAAAGGGTGTTCTATCAGTTAAACCCGTAAGAGGCAAACTCTTGAAATTTTCCAATACGCTAAAACTAAAAGATCCCAAAATTATAAAAATCGCCAAACCGAAAAAAATCGCCAGAAACCTAAAAAAATCGCCAAAACGAACTAAACTAAACACAAAACTCTAAAACTAAAATAAATCTCCCAGAACAAAAAAATCGCCAAATGAAAAAAATCGCCAAAATTAAAAAAACGCCAAGAAGCAAAAAAAAATGGCTTAAATGAAAAAAGCGCTAAAACTTAAATAAATCGCCAACACCGAAAAAATGCCAAAAAAGTCAAAGCTAAAAAACGCAAAAAACCGAAAAACTCCCGAAAACGGGAAAAAATCCCAAAAACTATAAGTTATATAAGCTAAAGTTCGTATAGTATTACATATCTAGTGTCCGTGCGGAACCCTTCGTGTGCGAGTTAAAGCCGCACTTTACTGAATTTATATTTTGTAAAGCATTGCATAAACATTTATATTGTTACGTTTAAATTTTATTAAACGTGTGAGTTCTTTTGATTGCTCAAAAATAAAAATAAATAACAACACGATTTTCTTATTTGCAACTGAACTTCCTTTTATTAGTGACTAAACCAATTACAACTTGTCTTTTCTTATTTACTTCTTAACGTTATTATCCACGGCACGATGTCTTTTACTTTCAACGATGTTCACTCTACTAATTTCCAATTAGCACTGACTGACTTGTTCGTTCACAACACAACTGAACTTCACAACTGGCTTATTCACGACTGACTTGCCATTGGTTGCTTCGCGCTTTTTATACTGTGCACCAATACCACTAGAAGTTTCAAGCATAGTCCAGACGATCATTATCATCTTAAATGTTGTTTACTTAGTGCCCAATTAAGTTCATGTGGTAACTATGTACATACATGTGTATATGCAAACGTGTGTACATCATTAACTAAGTAATGCGTGGTGGTTGTTTACCTTTGCCTTTCGTTTGAATTGCCATGTATGTATGTGTGTAAATATGCGAATCTTCTTAATAAGCAGACGCTTTTTGTTGTTGCTTTTGCTTGTTTACGTGTTACGCATGCTTATTTAGTTCTTTGCTACAGTGTTTGCACTCGAATATGTGTGTACGTTTGTTGCTTTAGTTAAATACTTCTAGATAGTTCTTTGCATTAACCCTGTAGGAATCTTTTTACGTAACACTGCCGCCCACTTAAGCCTATTCGTCCCGAATAGGCACATCATCACTGCCTGTTTCTTTCTTCGTTTTCTATACGCCTTGTAGTTGCGCTGTAGACGACTACCTCTTCCATATTTGTAGGCTTTAGTTCTGGCTCTGCTTCGTCTTTCAACTTTGACTTGTGTTACCATACGCTGGAGGTGACTACTTCGTTGACATTTGCGGCCCCTGGTATTAACTCTGCTTCCTGTTTCCACTACAGCTTGCCTTGCCTTGCGCTGAAGATGACAAGTTCTTCCACATTTGCAGCCATTGGTACTGAATCTGCTTGGTATGTCCACTACAGCTTGCCATGCTGTACGCTGTAGATGACAACTTCTTCCACATTTGTGGCATCTGGCTCTGAGTCCACTTTGCCTCTTGACTAGAGCGTGCTTTACCATTCCCTGGAGATGACTACTCCTTCTACATTTATGGCCTTTGGCTCTGACTCTACCTTGTCCCTTGGCTAGAGCTTGCCTTACCATACACTGGAGATGACCACTCCTTCCATACTTATGGCCTTTGGCTCTGACTCTACCTTGCCCCTTGGCTAGAGCTTGCCTTACCATACACTGGAGGTGACTACTCCTTCCACACTTATGGCCTATTGCACTGACTCCACTTTGTTCCTCGACTAGACTTTGCCTTACCACACGCTTGAGATTCTTTACGAAAGTTGTCTTCTTCTTCCTTGCTGCTTTTACGCTGCTCGCTTTGTATGCTGTAGCAATTTCATTACCCTGAGCAAGCGAGACTATTTCACCCATTGCTTGTTCCACGGTTTCACTGACCGCTTGACTATCTTCTAGGTCCCGAGCTTCATTCACTTCGCTGTTGATTTCGTCAACATTTTCTTCATTGCCAGAAATTTCATCGTTGATCTGCTCCACGTCAGAAATCTTTTCGTCTGATTTACTGACTTGTACTTTAATGCCATCTTTCCTTAAGGCCTCTGAAATTTCTTGAAGTTTCTCATGTGTGGCCTTAACTTCAGCAAGAACTCTCTCGTTGCTTACCTCCATTTTCTCTTTAGCTCTAGAAAACTCCTGAAATCTGTCATCCATTTTGCTCATCATGGCAGCAAACATTGCGCTGATATCTGTACTGGTTGGAGTACTAGTAGAAGGAGCAGAGGTTTCTTCCATCTCATATTTCTCTTCAAATTCGTACGCTCCTATGTCAACGCCACGACGCTTGAATTCATCTATCAGCCTCTTTTGAAGTTCTGCCTTATTACCTGTTGTCGGCAGGTCACACTTACTCAATTCCTTTTTGAGTTGCTCCACTTTTAGGCCTTCGAACTTCATTGTAGATTTTCTTTCCTTGTATTACAAATTCATTCTCTGATTAATTAATTATTTTTATTTTAATTTTGCAATCCCACTTCTGACACCAAATGTTACGTTTAAATTTTATTAAACGTGTGAGTTCTTTTGATTGCTCAAAAATAAAAATAAATAACAACACGATTTTCTTATTTGCAACTGAACTTCCTTTTATTAGTGACTAAACCAATTACAACTTGTCTTTTCTTATTTACTTCTTAACGTTATTATCCACGGCACGATGTCTTTTACTTTCAACGATGTTCACTCTACTAATTTCCAATTAGCACTGACTGACTTGTTCGTTCACAACACAACTGAACTTCACAACTGGCTTATTCACGACTGACTTGCCATTGGTTGGTTCGCGCTTTTTATACTGTGCACCAATACCACTAGAAGTTTCAAGCATAGTCCAGACGATCATTATCATCTTAAATGTTGTTTACTTAGTGCCCAATTAAGTTCATGTGGTAACTATGTACATACATGTGTATATGCAAACGTGTGTACATCATTAACTAAGTAATGCGTGGTGGTTGTTTACCTTTGCCTCTCGTTTGAATTGCCATGTATGTATGTGTGTAAATATGCGAATCTTCTTAATAAGCAGACGCTTTTTGTTGTTGCTTTTGCTTGTTTACGTGTTACGCATGCTTATTTAGTTCTTTGCTACAGTGTTTGCACTCGAATATGTGTGTACGTTTGTTGCTTTAGTTAAATACTTCTAGATAGTTCTTTGCATTAACCCTGTAGGAATCTTTTTACGTAACAATATGGAAAAATACTTTTTCTAAAATATGCTGACAATAACATTTTTTTTATTGATTTTACAGCTGAAAAAACTAACCTGGCTTTTTCGTTTATGTCAAAAACAGAAACAATCCGAATTTTACATTATATATGTATGTAAAACGCAACAAAATTCTTAACGGCGCACTGTGGGTTGAAAGCCTTCACAAGTGGCGATTAATTCAAAAGATGAACTTAAGCTTTCACAATCGTATTTGGTAGCATATGAAAGTAGATAAAATTCTACATAAATAAAAGTTCTTGGCAGTTTACACTATTTGTGGAGTATGTGTTCAAAGTTCAATAATTTTAGCTATTTTTGCGCGCATTGATTAAAAGAGAAAATTTTGATATTTCCAGTGATTATAGTTTTTGTTAAGACTTCTAAAATAATTTTTTGGTTAGATAAATGTTTTAGAAATATTAAAAAAATAAATAAATTGCTCTAAAAATGTGGTATTTTTGATATACATATAAGTACATTGAGTTTCAACAACTTTGCGGATGAGTGCAGGAAAAAATGCTTTTATGCTTTTAAAATATAAGATATTAGCCAATAAATCCCAGAATACCTATTTGCGCATTTGTTCGATTATGAAAGTTTTTGTGAGAGAATTCCAGTTGCTAAAAATCAATGTAAAAAATACATATTAAATATTTATTTTTTTATTTAAAAAAAATATATATTTTTTAAAGGCACATAAATTATGCTCTAATTTACAATTTAATTTACTAATGTATCTTTTTTGATTCCAAGTTACAGCCAAAATAGTCAAATAAGACCATTTTCTCCAAAATACAAAAAAGCCCATACAAATTTTTTTATGCTGGGTTTTTATGTATTTATTAATATTCATCAATAAAAAATAACAACACTTTAAAATTACGACTTCTATGAATTAATCGCCACTTTACCATACACCCCACTGTGCGGCCACTCTCACTAACAAAGTTGAGAACGTTTAAAAATTTTCTCGAATTCCAAAAGGTTTCTGATTACTGTCTTATATTTAGCAATTTTTTTGCCAATTGTTTTTTTAATAAAACCTTGTTCATGCTGAAACTTTCTTGGTACAATTTTAATGTATTTTTCTTAAAATTTTTTTTTAAGTTCAAATAAAGAAAAAAAAATAGGTCAGCAGTGTTGCCGCTATCACTCAAGGCGAATCCATATTGAGTATATGAATTTGCCTTAGTTATTCACCTGTAAGTTTAATTCGCCTTGTATTAGACTTAATAAAATTAAGTAGAGGGTTTTTTGTTTTAAATTTTTTATTGAGTTTTTATTGTTTTAAATATATTTTTTTTATTGAATTTGCATCGCACTTTTTTTAATTTTTAGTCAAATAATACACTTCAGTAATTAAAACAATTGCTTTGCTTAGTAGTCGTTCATTCTTCGTTTTTTTAGCAGAATTAAATTAACCGATGAAAATTTAATAATTGTTTTTTATGCATTTTTAATACATTTTTTGAAAATTATTTCTTGATATTTAATTTACTTAATAACAACGAAAATTAATACATACATGTATGTATGTATGTATATGAAAAACATATTTTACAATAGTGTTTTTATTAATTAATTTAAAAATATATGTATGTACAGTGCTAGCTCGCTAGTCCGAAGTCGTGTAATCCGAATTATCCAGTAATCCGAATTGAATTTATGACGTATTACATACTCTATAGTCCGCATTGATTACAAGCTCGCTAAACCGAATTTTTAATTTTCTGCTTTTTTATTATTGTGTCTGTTTTTTTACAAACCAAGTGTGAAATTTGAAAACTAACGGGACATTGAGGTGCAGAGGCTTGTGTGTAAATATTTATTTATGTGTACATCTTGTTGGAAATAATTTAGTTGTTGAATGGTATTAGTCACGAAAACATTAATTTAAATATGGCAAAAAAACGTGCACATAAAACGCTGTCATTAGCTGATAAGCTCAAAATTATAGAAGAAGTAAATCGCGGACAATCAGCAAAAATGTTAGCAACGAAATTTGGTGTAGGAGCTTCAACAATTTGTGACATTAAAAAAAATGCTGAAAATATTAAAAGGTAAAAAAGTTAAAAGTTTCGAATATAGTGAATTATAATACATAAAAACAGCACATCCAGTAATCCGAATTTCTCGTTAATCCGAATCAGGGTCTGCAATCATTAATTCGGATAAGCGAGCTAGCACTGTATATAAAAAAATAAAACAGAAATAAAAAAAATTATGAAAAATCTTAAACATTAAAAACAAAGTTCTGTTATATTTAATGTTGGCTTTAGCTTGAATATAAAAATTATTTGTTTTATTATGTCGTTTTTTAATAACAATTATATTGTTGATATACATATATATTTATCCTTTTTTTTGTTGTATGTTACAATAACTAATTAGATATTTGTGTAAAAATTTTTTTATTTCCTTTTTGTTATTTACTACTTGATATTGATTAACGTTTCAAATTATAGAATTTGAAAATTATGTTTGAAATTATCATATTGTGTTTTTTAAACCTTTTATATATTTTCAATTTATATTTGGCTTGTGTCTGCGTTTAAAAGCTTGTTGCTTTTTTTAAAGGTAATTTACTTTTTAGTTTAAGATAAAAATTTTTCCTGGACTTCTTTCAATTGTTAAGATTTGAGAATTGCGACCTTGACGCATGCCATCTAATTTTTCTCTCGCATGGATAACGTGTTGTGGTCGAAAATATAAAATTCAATTTTGTAAATCATATGATTTCCTTTTGTCATTCCTGTTAATATCAAGGCGAATCCAAATAAGGTGTTATCAACTAACCAGATGACTATTTACGCCACTTGTAATTTGATGTCAACACATACTCGTATTTCAGTAAATTTTTTGACATCCCGAGTATTATTTTTTTTCAAAGCGTATTGAGGCGAGTCCAGTTTATATTTTTGAAATCCAGAATATATATTTATCTCTTTTAAGTTGTGCTCAGTTAGAATTTTAATTAATTATTTTGTCTGCTTTAATTGTGACAAGTTTTAATACATATTTTTAAGGTTTCTTTTAGTTAGAATAAAAATGTTTTAATTACATATTCGATTTTTATTTAAAAAAAATTTAGTACATATTCGATTATAAAGAGTATATAGGTATATTGGGGAAAAAGAAGTTTCAAGAGCTTATGATTATATTTTTTTATCTCTTCATTTTAATTACAATAAAAATAAAAATAAAGTTATTGTTAAATTAAGCACCAAATCATCAGATCCGTTCTGGGAGTTAGGCAGGAATTTCTTCATATGCAGGGAGATAAAAATTGTCTTGCAAAAAAAAGTACCCTTCACAACAAACTACATTTTCCAAAAAGTACATTTTATTTAATTTTTTTTTACTAAAAATCTTTTCATTACATTCATTAATAAGTAATTTTCTTGGAAAGATCCTTTTCCTAACAACATTTTTTCTAAAAATAATTTTATTTAAATAATATGTCTTCTGTTACTCTAACACATTTTCATAAAAGTACCTTCTCTTTCAAAAGTAACGTTTCCTAAAGAGCGCACTTTTCTCAATACTGCTTTTTCCAAAAATATCTTACTCAAAAAAGTACCTTTTTAAAAAAGTACCTATTACAAAAAATACCTTTTTCAAAAAGTACCTTAAAAAGTACCTTTTTCAAAAAAAGTATTTTCCAAGAAAGTAACTTCTCAAAAAAGTACCTTTTTAAAAAGTGTATATTTCAAAAAAGTAACTTCTCAAAAACGTACCTTTTTAAAAAGAAACTTTTCAAAAAAATAACTTCTTAAAAAAGAACCTTTTTCAAAAAGTAACTTATCAAAAAATAACTTTTTCAGAAAACAGCTTTTCAAAAAATTAACTTATTCAAAAAGTACATTTTCAAAAAACTAGCTTTTTCAAAAAGTACGTTTTCAAAAAATAAACTTTTCAGAAAGTACCTTTTTCAAAAAGCACTTTTTCAAAAAGTAACTGTTTCAAGAAGTACCTGTGCAAAAAAGTTCCTTTTTCAAAAAAGTAAATATTTCAAAAAAGTACCTTTGGAAAAAAGTGCTTTTTTCAAAAAAGAACTTTTTTTAAAAAGTAACTTAAAAAGTACATTTTCAAAAAACTAGCTTTTTCAAAAAGTACGTTTTCAAAAACTAGCTTTTTCAAAAAGTACGTTTTCAAAAAATAAACTTTTCAGAAAGTACCTTTTTCAAAAAGCACTTTTTCAAAAAGTAACTGTTTCAAGAAGTACCTGTGCAAAAAAGTTCCTTTTTCAAAAAAGTAAATATTTCAAAAAAGTACCTTTGGAAAAAATGCTTTTTTCAAAAAAGAACTTTTTTTAAAAAGTAACTTTCAAAAAGTACATTAAAAAGTGTTATGTTTAAAAAAGTACCATGTTCTAAAATAAGTACTTCTAAAAAGTAACTTTTTCAAAACGTGCCTTTTAAAAAAAGTAGCTTTTTACAAAAGAGAGCATTGTTCAAAAAAAAAGTACTTATTAAAAAAAAAGTACGAATATCTATCCTTTAAAGTATAAAATTTGCAAGTTCTTAAAAATTATTTTTCACTCAAAACGTTTTTTTTACTTAAGAGTACCTTTAGCAAAAACTGATAATATCAAAAAGTACATTTTCTGCAAAAGTATGTTTTCCAAGAGTGTCTTTTGGAAAAAAGGCTTATTTTTTCAGAGAAAACTACTTTTGCCTATTTTTTTTTCAACAAGTATCGTTTCCTTAAAAAAAATTTTGCTTAAAAAGTACCTGTTCCCAAAAAGTATTGTGCTAAATTTGTGCACAATTTAAAATATATTTTATTCAAAAATTATCTGTAACCATTTCCAAAAATTTTTTTCACGAAATAATCACCGTAAAAGTACGAGTAATGTTGCTAAATAAAAGTCTTTAAATAAAGTTTGGCTTTTCAAAGATTATTTGTTTTCAAAAGTAACTTCCATTAAAACCTTCTCGTTATTGATACAAAGAATCTATAAACAAAATTTTCTTTTTGCTCTAAAAACAATTTTTATGTAATTTTTCAAAGTCTTTTCAAATATACTCGAAACACCCATAACGAATCTGAATCTCTTACAGTATACACCAATGCGATTTCAATAAGGTGAACTCATGCAACATTGCCGAAAAAAACATATGTAAAAATTCCTGCTGTCAAGAAATGTACCAACATTTTAATTAATTTTGACACCAGCGAAACTAGCAGCTGATATGAGGTTACCAAATTGAATTCGCCTTGGTGTATACATACATATCGTTAACTTAATACGAAAAGGCCCTAACTCATGTTTTTCATAGTTTACAGGAGGAGGAAAAATCTAAATAAAAAAATGCAATATTGATAAAAAAATTTTTTAAACGCAATTTTTATTAGGCTATAACTTCGGTATTTTTCTCTGAATTCATCTGATTTTTTAGGAGGAGGTGTATCGAGTAATGGCCTATCGAAATATGTAAAAATATCGATTACGAAAAATTATGAGTTGGGGGCCTTTTCGTATAAAGTAACGATATGTACATATTTCTATTCGTCATTCTAACATAATGAAACTTAAAAGTTAATTTAAAATATAAAAAATATATTTATGTATATAAAAACATATATACATATGTATGTGTGTATGTGTCGTGAGACAAGTGCTTAAAAAATAAGTGTCTTTATAATTAATAAAATAATTTTTTTTATTTAACTACAGATGTGATTGATGTAAAATGTTTTTTATTTTTGTTATAGTAACTAAAAGGATATTCATTCGCACTTCTCATCTACGGCTTTTGCTTACTCACAACCCTAACTAGTTTTGTATACATATATGAAATTTTATTTTTAATTGTCAACTGAACGAAATAACTAAAGTTTCACATTATGTATTTCTTTCAAACCAAACCATCAATAATTTTTTTAAATACATAATCTTAAAAAAAATATCATGTTACTATTTCTACTACAGAAGCACATTCCACAAGTATGTATATCGTGCCATAACTGCCAAAAAATATTACAGCTTAAATTAGACGTAACACAAACATAACCCTACAAAACAGCTGTTCGATCCAAACTTATGGGCAACACTGTCTAATTAATAATTGCAGGTCTAATCTACATAGTGTCCACACTTGACGAATTTATATCATGGTGAAGATCAAATTGGTATCATTATGGAAATTCATCACGTCTAGGCTAAATTTATTGCAATATTATGGTAGCGTTATGATATAAACATCAGAGCTCACGGCCTGATGAATTCATCTTGATATTAAATGTTTCTTTTATATGATACTGGGCATTTAACGTTTATTTATTTAACAAAATTTCGTTTACAAAAGGCGGCACAACAATTGTTTGTGATCCAAAAAATTAAACAACACGCTAATTAGTTATATCATAAATAAAATCATCAACGTCTACCCCTTCTGTTGATACGAGTATGATATAAAATCATCAGGTGTGGACACTATGTTAAGCTTAAGCGACATAAATTTCGAGCTTAATGCTTTTTTTATTTTTTTACAAAAATCTATTATTTACGATCGTAGATAATCGATTTTCATCAAAAAACTAATTTACAAAAATTTTTCTCTTAAGCTTTTTTTGCAGTTATGGCTCGATATTTAAGATTTTGTATTTCCTTTTTAATGCCATTAGTTAAAAAAAAGTTAAAGAAAAATTCTTAGAAATAGAAAAGAAAGAAATCTCTCAAATTACAAAAATGTTCACGTGCATTTCAAAAGCAAGAATATGGCAACACTTATTTTTGGCAGGGCTGGAAAACAATGATGCCAAATGGTTTTGCTTCGCAACAGGCATGTTTAATTATGGGGTAACATTTTTAAACATTTCTTAACTACACATATTTATATTTTATTTAATTTCGTGCAAAAATACCTTCTCTTTTATTAAAAACTACAATTGGGTTTCCTAAGTTAAAAATTTCTAGAAAACTATGTATGTATGTATGTATTTGTTTTTTTTTCATATGCACATAATATTTTCATTGAGTTTAAAATCCAAGTAAGAAAATTTTAAAATCTAATAAATGGTGTTATTTGTAGGCAATTGTTTTATTTTTCTTATTTATTTAAAAATGATTTTTTTCCTGATTTTTGTGGCTAAGTGGAAGGTTTATTCTATGTATGTATGTATGTATGTATGTATGTATGTGCTTAAGCTAATTTTTTTTTAATTTAGATGTACATAAATGCTTATTTATGAGAGGAGTGTTTTAAAAGGACTTTATGTATTATGTGTGGATGTATGTATGCTTGTATGTATATAATTTCATTTAGATATTCGTAATAGTGGCTATTAGTTTTATTGAAAATTTATGGCAGTCTCTCTTAAGTTTAAGTTCTACTTATGTATGTTTTATCGTTATGCTTTTGCTTGTTTGCTTGTTTAAGGCTAATACTCACTATCCTACACAATTGTAAGACTTGTGAAAAAATATAACACTGGTATGATGGACAATTCATTAGATCAGGGTACAAATTACTGCATTCGACCACGATTAAAAATTTTAAAAGATTTCCATTTAAATTCAATTTAAATATTTCAAAATTTCGTAATTTCGATAGCGAGTGCAGTAATTTGCGCCCAGGGTTGTATTTTACTTAAGTCGTGCGATTTTTTTAGGATAGTTAGTGAGTACCAGCATTTGTAATTGTATTCGAGCTGAGACGGGAAGTACAGAAAATTTTAAATTTATTCGCGATCTTGTTGTTTTTACTAGGCTAGGGCAATTTTGACGCTCATATTTTTTTGTGACCCTGCTACAATCACTGCATTTGATTTTGATGCGCCTTCTAAAAAAACCCGTGCACTTACACTGTGATATTTTTTGCCAAAAAAAATTCTGCGAAAATTGCGAAAGAAACGAAGAAAATGCAATATATAATATAAATTTTCAATTCGTTGCACGCAAGTTTTTCTCCACCTATCGCCGTCAAAGAGGCCTTTGGCTTGACGCACATAGCAGGGTTTTCAACATCAATGTAAATACCCTTTGCCTTTACACTATGTCTTTTACCATGAAAGTCTTTAATTTGCCAATGAGGAAGTTGCAGGAAAAAATGTTGCAAACTAAATAATCAAAAACTCATTTATTTTTAGCCAGCTCCATTCTCTATCTCTTTAGCCTTATGAAATAAATGTCATGCGAAAAGTTCTAGTTTAAGTCCAGTCCTAAAGAAATGTTACAATATCGTGCCATTGGCGAGGTAGAGGCTGCAAAATAACAGCAGCTCACTTTAATAGGTTCGCTCAAAACTAAATTTCAAGTAGTCTGAAAGTATTTTAATTCAATTAAAATTCTATAAGTGAATTTTATTTTCTGTGCAATTTTGAACTTGATTAAATCAAACCAGGGGTCTGCCTAATCGTCGCTTTCGATAATGAGCTGATCACGTTTTTTCAGTTTGATATTATGATATGCACTATCGAACAATGTAATAATATGTTTCGATATCTAATGCCATGATCTCAAACTCAACAAACGTGATCGAATCAGCTCGTTGTCGAAAGTGACAATTGGACGCCAGCCTTGCTAAAGTTTTATCAGTAATCTGAAGGGTTCATTTAGCTTTTGAACTAACTTTAACATGTGGCCTATGTGGAATCAAATACGGTAAGTTGTCCGTGAATAGAGTTCGCTGCGGCGGCATGACATTTCGTTTTATTTCAAGTATCACTCTTATTCTCTTCTTGTAAGAATCTATACAAGTAATTGAGATTTAACATTCGCATCGTGCAAATATAACGCAATTAAAGAAATGTTCAGACTTTTATAATAGGTGTTTTTTTTATATGTAGATGTATAAAACTTTAAGTTGGCAACGCTTTTTTAACTGGCGGCCATTTTGTCAGCTGTCAAGTGATTTATGTTTAGTTTGGTTTGCCATTTCAACATGAATAGACTGACGCTTGAAAAACGCTTCCAAATTGTGCAAATTTATTTTGAAAATCATGGTTCTGTTCATTTTACGGTCAACATAGTCGTTCATCAGAGCAATTAATTCGATAAACTTTGAAACGTTTTCGCACCACGTTTTATTGAGTTATTGAAGGAAAGGTTTGGTAACCGCATAGTTTCATATTTAGGACCCGTGAATTGGCCTACAAGCTAGTGCAAGACTCCAAGTCGCTAGACTATTTTCTGTAGAGATATGTGAACTCGCTAGTCTACGCTGATAAGCTAGAAACAATTCACCACTTGGATGACGACATCCGCCACGTTATTGCCAATATACGGCCACAAATGTTGAAAGAAGTCATCGAAAATTGTACTTCCAGATTAGACTACGGCCGAGCCAGCCGTGGTGGTCACATGCCAGAAGTCATATTTAAATTATAATGCCAGAAGATTATCTTTCAAATAAAGTAAATTTCATTTCAATTGGAAAAAATTAATCTTTGTTTTATTTTATTTCAAAGTTCTATACCTTCGAAATTTAAAGAGTACGTGCAAGTGCGATATTGTGAAAGCAAAGTGTCATGAGGTAAATAATACGATAAAAATTTGACATTCCATAAGACTTGACAATTTGCTCTTTGGCATTTTTTTAAACCCCTCAATAATCAATTTCAATTTATTTTTAATACAAAAATATTTTACTAAATGCGTAAAATAATAATTTGGGATTATTAGTGCGTTAACAAATGTTGAAGATAAGATTTTCAACTGATCAGAGTTGCATTATTAGAAAATAAAGTAATACCCAAACTGACAGGTCGTGTGTTTCGACGCCGATGTCGCGCCGTCGTTGATGGTACATTTCTTCATCTTAAACCGGCTATAAATATGGAATGCGTTTATCGTGTAAGCCATGTTTGAAAGCTATCAAAATTATCGTATTTTTCTATTCCTTATCTGATTTAAGTCAACTATTTTAAAGGCCGTCTATTTTCGAAGGCCTGCACGACCACAGCTTGCATGAAACTGCTCTGTCGCCGCAAATCAACGATTAATTAAAGGCATGTTAATCTTCAACAGCTGTTTGCTTTCTAATTGTGTTTTTATAGACTGTTTCACAATAACGAAAGAAAACTTTCGACTAGAAATATATATTGAAAACAACAATAAAACAAGAAAATTTGTTTTTGTTTTCAATATAAATTGGAAGTCGTAAGTTTTCTTTCTTTATTGTGAAACAGGCCATTAATGTAATTTAGGGAGTGTTGACTTGAACACAAACAGTCGAAACAAATGTCTGCGGATTTCTTTATTGGCAAAATGTGCTTAAAGTCTTTTTACATGTATAATAATAGTCTGAGTAGTACTTAAATGTGATTCTAATAAAATTATTGTTTGCATGAATTGTAGGGCTTTCGTAATTATTTTCATTAAGGTGTGTAATGTTGCATTGCTTTACAAGAAATCTAATTTAGAATTTCTGCCTTCCCGCCGGTCCTAATTATCTATTTTCTATAACTTGTGTTTGCTATTTCTTTCAAGTAATACTACAGTAAATTTATAAGAATATGTAAAAGTGTATTTTTCTTTCTAAACTTTTTACTTAAAAGATTCCTAATTTTTTTTTTAATCATATTAATAATTTCCTAAACTGTTACCAATTTAATTACATTTTGCTTGTATATAAGTATGTATAAAAAAAAAACTTTTCCTACTTAAAAATATTTTTATATTGGCTTACACTACCAAGAAAAACAAAAACCATTCTTATGTCGACTAAATATCCTTTCACAATTTTCTTTCATATACTTTCTTGTCTGCTTTCAATGGCTCGAGAATCTGCGAGATGATGCAGATGCTGATATTTGTCTTAAATGCTAAGGTCTTCTTGGCAATCTTTCACCTGCCACTATCCTGCGTATCTGTGGAGACATTCTTTGTTAGTAAAGTTCGGTATGTTGGCGCACCGGCGCTGGAATCTTAGACATGCCACGTTCTCGACGTGGTGAAACGACCACAGATTTATCATGCGAATGAGTGCTGCCACAGGAACTGGCCGCTGAACTGCGTTTCGAGAGAGATTTAGTGGGCGGTGAGCAGCTGGCGGAACGCTCCAAATTGCCGTTGCTGTGCACCCAAGCGGTAGTAAAATCTTCATAGTCGGGCTTCTTGATGGCATTTTGTGAACGTGGCGCAGCTGTTTGTACCTTATTATTGGTTGTGGAATATTGCAAGAGTAGAGTTTTCATTTTTTCTAAAATTTGGGCATCATTCTTGGCACTGCTGGCAGCTTCCAACAGTTGTTGGGCCAAGGGGGAATTGGCATGATTCTTGGTTGGTGATGTAGTCAAAGAGGCTGTGCAACCCTTAATACGACGTCCATTACTGTCGTATAATATGTGCGAAGATCTTATCTTGCTGTTACGTTCAAAGGGTGCTGTTGCTGCATTCAGATTGGGTGCAAATGTTTCACTATTTAAGGTAGGACGTTTTCGGCCACCTCTGCCACTCCAGGTGTTTGTGACATCACGGCCTACACCATTATGATGGTGGGTGTTCAGCGAAGGTGCTGGAGATTTGCTTTTTCTATTCTCATTTAGAACTCCTATAGAAGTGGGAGGTTTCCTCACAGATCTATATGCTGGCTTAGCGCGACTAAGCACTGGTACACCAGTGCGTGAGTGTAAATCTTGTAGGCTTCCTGTTGTGTTGCAAGTACTATTGTCAATGCTACGTCTTCTTTGTGGTGTGGCCAAAGGTGAAAATGGTATTTTACTTTTATTGGTTGCAGTTGCTAAAGTTGCTGCTGCCATTGTCGTCTTTAAAACGTTTTGTGGCTTCTTATTTGCTACATCACTATCGACACCATCATTCAGACCAAAGATTTTATTTGAAAATCCTGTTTTTCTCAGACCTGTGTTTGTGGCAATATCAATAGTTATTTCATCATCTG
This sequence comes from Tachina fera, assembly GCA_905220375.1. NCBI lineage: Eukaryota > Metazoa > Arthropoda > Insecta > Diptera > Tachinidae > Tachina > Tachina fera. The sequence continues at coordinate 81,377,214 of LR999966.1, forward strand.
TGATAAAAACGCCTGATTGCTCAAATTTATTATTATGCATCGTCTGCTGGCGCTGCTGTTGTTGCTGTTGATGTTGCAAAGAATTGGCAGCGATCTCTGCCACATTCAAAACGGCTGGCAATGATTGTGGTCCAATGTCGTCATTATGGTCATGATGTGCCATTAAAACGTCATCGTTTTGTGTATAAATATTTTCCATATTTTCTGGAGTCTTTTGTAAATTTGTTGCTTCTTCGCTGGGCGAAATTTGAGAATCACTTGATGTTTGATCGTGACGCGCTGAAATAGAAAAGAGTAGAAAGAAATGAAACCAACCAAGACTTGGCTTTAAAGTGTTCTTTATATAAATTAGCGCTACAAATTCTACTCTACAGTAAAGAGATGCTTGCTTCAATAACGGGTCTAAATTAAAACGGGATCGAACTCATTCAGTTCTTCGTTTTCGACACAAACCAACTATGAAATCCATGTAATTTAAATGGGTTTGATCTTTGGTTTGTGGCAAAAATGAGCAACTGAATGAGTTCAATCCAAATCTACAACACGCCTACAAAAGAAGATGTAACAAGGTGGGTCCATTTCGTTCAGCAGGTCATGTGATTTAGAGTTTTATCTAGACTTGTGTCCTATATCTTTTTTTGAACTACTTCGTTCGCGTTCGAATCAAAAGTTGTTTCAAACCCATTTAATTTACATTGATGTTTTTGACCGGACTTGTGTCTAACAGATCTTTCGAACTAGTTCGTTCTAGACTTGTATCGAGCTCTTTCAGTAGCTCGTTTTAGACACACACAAACCAATTATAAAACCCATTTAAATTACATGGTTTTGATCATTGGTTTGTGTCAAAATCATTCTACTAGACTTGGGTCGAACTCGTTTACTAGTTAATTTTTGACACAAATCTGAAATCAAACTCATGCAATTTAAATGGGTTTGATCATCGGTTTATATTAAATATGAACTAATGAAAGAGTTCGACCCAAGAAGAGTTCTGTCCTACAGCTCTTTTTGAACTAGTTTGAGAGAGTTTGAATCAAAAGTTTCATTACCATGTTTTTGACCGGACTTGTGTCCAACGGAACGAACTAGTTCAAAAAAAGTTGTTAGACACAACTTTAGACCCAAGTCTACATTCCACTGAAAGAGTTCGACCCAAGTCCAAGTTGTATCGAACTCTTTGAGCAGCTGATTTTAGACACAAACCTATAATCAAGCTCGTTTAAATTAAATGGGCTGGCCTTAAAGGGTTGCATCTAAAACGAGCTACTAAGAGAGTTCGATACAAGTCTATTGTAATTTAAATGGTAGTAGACTTGGGTCGAACTTATTCTAGACTTGAATTAGAATTGTGTCGTTCTGTTGGACACGAGTTCGGTCAAAAATATCAATGTAAATTAAATGGGATTGAAAGAACTTTTGATTCAAACTCTCTCAAACTAGTTCAAAAAGAACTGTTGGACACAACTCTAACTTGGATCGAACCTATTCAGTAGTTCATTTTTAACAAAGACCGAAGATCAAACCCATGTAATTTAAATAAGTTTGATCATTGGGATGTGTCAACAACGAGCTACTGAATTAGACTTAGGTCGAATTCGTTCACTACATGTAATTTAAATGGGTTTAATAATTGGTTTGTGGCAAAAATTAACTAGTGAACAAGTTCGACCCAAGTCTATATTGAATGAGGTTGATCTAAGTCAGTCGGACGTTTTTTTGACACAAACCCATGTTATTTAAATGGGTTTAATCATAAGTTTGTATCTGAAACCGACTGAACGAGTTCGAACGTGTTGGACCCAGCTATACTTACGTCGAACCCATTCAGTCGACGTAAACACATGATCAAACCCAATTAAATTACATGGGTTTGACCCTGGATCCTGTACTGACTGAATAAGTTCGAATCAAGTCTAATAACATATAAATTAAATGGGTTTGATCATAAGTTTTTTGTTAAAAACGGACTAGTGAACGAGTTCGCCCCAAGTCTAGTTTGAACATATTTTTGTGTCCAAAAATGACCGATTGAGGAGCTCGAACAAGTTGCACCCAGCTCTCATATCGATAAATCAAGCCATAACCGCCAAAAAAGCTTAACCGACACATTTTTTGACATCGTTTTTTTTTAAAGAAAATCGATTATCTACAATCGCAAATAATCGATTAAGGTAAAAAAAATAAGTTCGAAAATTATGTCCCTTAAGTTTTTTTGGCGGTTATGGCACGAAATATTACAACTTTTGGTTCGCATAAAGTTACTAAATCCAAATACAGGTCTAGAATCAGTCGTGCAACATGTCGTCAGCTAGCCAAAAGGGAAGATCCCCAAACTTTTCAATGCAAGGAGAGATGATAACTCAAAAATAATAAAAAAGTAATGTAAATATGCTTACCATTGTTTTCAGCGTCATCAGTTGAAGTTTGACTGTGCAGGGACTCGCGCTTTTGGGAATTCGACTGTACAACACCCAAACTACGATATCCCTCATCACTAATCTCACTACCATTATCACTGATATTCTCAAATTTATTACTATTATGTGTATTTACATCCGTACTCTGACCAACCAAATTCTGACCTCCACTCTGTTGCTCATAATTCTCATAAGCGCCCACACCACCATTCACTATTTCAGCTGTTATGGGCAATGACTTGGGACCACTGTTGACGCCATATGATTCCAATGACGTTTGCTTTTTACGCATATCAGTTAGACGTCTGGGACTGGGTGACATTGAACGTCTGACCAAGTTTGATGAATTCAGACAACTTGAACTGGGATGCAATTTGTCCATATTTAAGTTGTGGTCCGATTGGTGATTGTTATTGTAACGACGTTGTGCTGTTGTGGGACTAGGACTGCGATTTTTGTTAAGTCCTCCGTAGCCGGGTGAAAGCAATGAAGTTGTTGACGAAGAGTACGTAGCCGCTGCTAGAGAGGTATTTGCGTTGGCTATATTTGAATTGATGTTTGCAATCATTTTGCGAGTTGTTGGCGGTGATCTGGAATGAAAGGAATTTTTTATTTTTTTGCTTTAGATATATTGAAGATTTTGAAATGACACATAAACTTAATTCATTGACAAGTTTCGTTGATTGCAAAAGAAAAAAATCATATTGACTTTTCTAAATCACAATAGCGGTATTCGGTGTTTGATGCAAATGATCTTGCCTAATTATAAATGCAAAATATCTTAGCTTGTCTTTAAAATCCAACAACAAAATACACACACAATCCAAATAAAAGCTATGGCATTTTGCATTTACACTTACGCAAGTTCATTTGCATCAAGAACTGAATACCACCAATAATGTTCTTTTTAAGGTGTAGCAAAAATATTAATGTAGTATGAATACAACTGAACATTACGTCGACTTTCGTACAAGATGACGAGGACGCCAGCGAAAATTGGTACATTGAAACCAATTTGAAAATAAATATCCAAAAATAGAGATTATTTGTTCTTTATTAAATAAAGATAGAAAACGAAGATTCTGAAAGTTGGTTGGTTGGTGGGTTCTTGCATGGTTCTTGCTATGCCCATACACCAAAATAATGTGTAAAAGAAAGATTAATATAACTATTCTTTTATATTACATTCGTACGTATGTGTATACTAGAGTTGATTTATTATTAATTATTATTAGATTTTCTCAAAATAACAAAACTGTTTCAAACAAAATACTGCTAAACTGTGATCACAGACAGTCACAGTTTAAAAGAACAGCGATTTAGGAATCACGTTCACAAGGAGTACTATTATTAAAAAATTACGTTATCGCTCATCACTAGTGTGGAAGAAGGCATCTGAATTCCGTATTTTGGAGGTACGAGCAGGCCTTCTTCCATTCTGTATTCATATCGTCTTTACACACTTTGTCATTGCGGCCAGAGCTTCCGTTGTCGCTTCTTGCGTCAGCGATTCTGAAAGACCTTCAAATGAATGGATTTTGCTTCTTCTTTGTCAAACAAAAATATTCAAGAAAAAACTTTACTACTTTTCCCCTCCTTTCTCATAGAAGAGAATGTGGAATGCGTACCGAGGCCTTTTGGAAGGCATTCTTTAGCAGTTAGATAAGAAAATTAAGTGAATCAAAAAAAAATGTATAAGCAGGCCTTTAATAAAGTCTAAAGTAAGAAGGTTTTTTAAGTTTTCCCGCTGGGTAGTTGTCATCATGTTGTTGTTGTAATCTTAATAAGTTTCTAAGAAATCTAATAAAATTATTACTCGCCTGAATCGAAAGAATGTCAGAGCTTTGCTTAGTAATACGTCTTAAATGTATTTAAAAAAATTAAATTTACTGTTAAACTTACAATTAACTTCAAGTGTAAGAAAAATTTATTTATTGATATGCTGCATATCCAGTGAAGCGTTACAATACGTATTTTATTCGTTGCCATATTTCAGCATCTAAGCCATTGGCGGACTACTGGTTGCATTAATACACACACTTCATTGCATTTGCATTTTAAAATATCTTAACTCAATTTACATTTTATGGCATTGCAGGCAGAAAAACAAGACCTTATAAATTGACGTGTTGCTGTCACCTTACATTTAATTACAGGCTGTCAAATTTTAATTTGCCTTTGGTTTATTTTGTTTGTTTTTTATACAATCTAGATTAAATTACAAATCATATAGACAATATGCACTGTGATGCATTGAGGAAAAAATAAACTATTGTGTGATGCTGGTACAAAATTGACAACCTACCACCCGTTCTACGGCAAGTTTTGTTCCCAAATCTAGAACAAAACGTCAGATCAATAATGTAAACATGTTTGTGTTGTGAACTTAGAAATAGCACAATCCACTATAACTAAAATTTAAAGACTGCATGAGCTACGCATAAGTAATAAAAATAGTCTGACTATTAATTGGCTATACAGGCGTATATACAGGGATATTTTATTTATTTTAAAACAGCCACACACAAAATCATTTTAAATTCCATTTTATATACACAAATGTATACCAACAAACCTAAACTCTATGGAAATAGTTTATAACAAACTTACCATCATAAGCCTCAAGCTTAGAAAAGTCTTGTGAATACTATTGTGAAATATTTATTAATAATTATTTTATAAAGAAAATTGAACCCTTCCGATTATATTGTGAGGCTTTAGTATTCTAAGCTTAACAAGCAGTGATGCCAACTACTTTGAGTTGGCATCACTGCTTTATTTGAGCACCCATTTAACAACGCTGATTTTAATTTGCTTTGAAATTTCATTATAAATCGACTTACACCAGAGCAACGCGTGCAAATTGTTGAAATTTTTAATCAAAATAATTGTTTTATTCGTCAAACTCATGGTGCACTTCTTCCATTTTGTGATGAAGCCCATTTCTGTTTAAATGGGTACGTAAATAAGCAGAATTGTCGTCGCATTTGGAGTGAGAGCTTTCATCGAAACACCATTACATCCACAGAAAATTATTGTTTGGTGGTGCCTTATGGGCTGCCCAAGTAATTTGCCCATATCGTCGCCTCAGAATAGATTTATCCCATATGTCACAAAGTTGGAGTGGGGAAAAATGGCCAAGAAGGTTTACATGAAGTTTTTTCCAAAAATTTCCCTAAAAGATTTCCTTTGTACTTGCACCACTGATTGCGACACATGTTTTGAAGAAAATTGTAAATTTTTGTGAACTTACATGAATGAAGTTAGAAGTTAATATTACTTTATTGTAAAAGTAAAAATACGTTTTGTGCCTCATACAACACTTTTCTTAACTTATTTTCAAAAAGTAGTTTTCCTTGGGCTCCATACGTTTACTTAACTGCTGTGTCACAGCACTTTGAGAATTTTATTGTTTTGTTTATTTTTCTTGCTGCCGGAGAAATAAGTCAATCGTTTAACGCCGACCAAGAAGCCGCTGCCGTATTATTTTAAACTACCGATCCGCTTATATGCTTACACAAGAAAAATAATTACTTGAAGTGTATTTAATGTAAAGAATGAAATTAAATGATCTTTGTTATACTTAAACATGGATAATTATGGTTTCTTTTATTTGATTTAAGTGTTAAATAAGTTTATATTAAAACATTCAATCGGTGGCTGCGACTGGGTGATGATGTTTTTGCTTAACAGTCGCCGTTGAATTTTTCTTACTGCAGCTTCTTTTTTATTATTCATTTCTTATAGAAATGAAGCAAAACAAAGGTTAACTTTACTTTGTACATTTTTGTATGAAGAATTTGTCTCAATCGCCAAACAGTGGCGTGTATAGCAAAACAATATTTATTAAACATAAAAAATTCAGTCAAGTGCGACTTTGACCCGCGCAGGGAGGGTTCCGTGCGGACACGAGATACATATGTAATTCAATACGAACTTTAGGCTATATAAAATGTAGTTTTGGCCTTTTTTTTCGTTTTTGACGTTTTTTTAAATTTTTTATTTTGACGATTTTTTAATTTTGCCGATTTTCTTCATGTAGGCGATTTTTTTAGTTTTGAATTTTTTTTCTCGTTTTGGCGTTTTTTTCGGTTTTTGGCGTTTTTTATTTTTTTATGGCGATTTTTAAGTTTTGGCGATTTTTTTTTAATTTTGGCAAATTTTTTTCATATGAACAATTATTTTGTTATTGGCGCCTTTTTCGTGTTTTGGTGATTTTTTTCGGTTTTTGGCGATTTTTTCCTTTTGGACGATTTTTTAGAATTTTGCTAGTTATTTTAATGTTAAAATTTTTTTTTTAATTTTGGCGATTTTTTTCGTTTTGCGATTTTTTAAATTTTTGGCGACTTATGTTTTTGTTTGGCGGTTTTATAATTTTCGGATTTTTTTGTTTTACCGTTTTTGAAAATTTCAAGAGTTTATAGATATAGCAAGTTGACAAAATTACATAGTCAAAATTGCATTTACTTATGGACCGACCACCTTTTAGTTAAAATATTTTTAAATTTTAATATTAATTGTTGTAGTCTGTATGAAAATACATGGAACATGATTCGAAATTTTTTCGTACCTCCATTACGAAGCATACCTCACAGCGGGCGCTAGAATTGATTTACTCAAAAAAACTTTTGATAAAAAATTATTTCACGTAATGGACCAATTAATTGGATTATTTTCTTTGGGGTTGTGTTAAGTCACTTGTCTACGTCGATAAACCACAAACAATTTAACACCAGAAAATCAACATTCGAAGAGTTATCGGCGAAATACGGTCGGAAATGCTGCGAAAAGTTGTTGAAAAATGGTGTTCCAGATTGCGCCTTCTACGTGCCAGCCGTGGCGGCCACATGGCAAAAATCTTATTCAAACATTAATATCATAAAATTTTCTTTCCAATAAAGCCCGTTTCATTGATACTAAAAATATATTTCCTTGTTTTAATATGATTTAAACTTGTGTCACTCTATAAAAAACAACACCATTTAGAATATGTTTCCAGGAAAATAGTTTTCTAATCGTGTTTGTAGTAGGCATATTGAAAATGAAAATTTATTTTCTAATATCGTCCCTACCATTTCAAACTATCCAATATGCAAAATTCGTTTTTAAAGTCATTGCCTCGGTAGACTAATTTCTATATAAAACTCACGCGTTGTTGCTTATGGTGTCCCGACACCATAAACCAGCAAACGTTCGGTCGACAACTTGTATTGCAAACACTAATAACATTAGAAAATTGTTTATTTTTTCAATACAAGTTGTCAATCAAACGTTTGCTGAAGACATCGTGGAACAGGCAGTAAATATCCATAGCCTAAGTATAAGCATAATCAGACTATAAGAACTCGTATGAGAGAGACAGTTAGTGAGCTTGATACGCATGTGCACATTTTAATTTTTTGCATAGACAAAATAGAGATGCTCTTGTATGTTGGAATGGGCTATAGGCATAGTTGCTTGAAAAAAATAATAAAATTAAGGCTATTCACTTATGTATATTTCATTTGAGTACTCAGTTTCATTCTCTGGGTAAAACTACTCACCCGTCAGTTAAGGCCGGGGCACAATGAATCCGTCATACGTTAAACTTAGCCTTTTTCAACTGACATTAACGCAGCGACGGAGAAGGTTGGCACAATGAGTACTTTATTGACGGAAGCATTTGTAGGTTGATTCTCCATTTTATTTATTAAATTCAATTTTTTTATTTATTTCTTTTATTTCTTTTGTTTAATTTTATTTTTGCTGCCACAAAACACAAACACATAACAAAAAAACCAACCAATATCTGTCAAACTACTCAACGTACGCAAAAAGTTAAAAGTTGAAAAATTTTTGTACTTTGCGTTGACGGACGCGTACTGAATGTAACAGACCTCATAAGAAACCATGTATTTCAACTTAGCTGTCAGTTGAAAAAGGCGAAATTTAAAGTATGACGGAATCATTGTGCCCCGCCCTTTAATTCCGTTCTGACAGATGTTAAAATCAATCTTCATTACATCTCTCGAGCAATGCAATCGACTGTTATATAGGGAATCAAATTTAATATTATATAATTTATTTACTTTTAATTTGAAGCTACACATTTGCTATTTATATTCAAATCACATTTCTTCAATCTTGCCACTCCCCCAATAACAAAAAAAAAATTATAAATATAAAAAATCCAAATGGCCTGTATAGAGATCGTTTATCACAGTAATAAAGAAATTTTTATTTATAGATGCACATAATGAAATTAATCACTTTTTAATATAAATGATCATGATTACATTGTCTGCAACACGACGCAGTCAGGTTACATCCTCACGTACACACATAAAACATACACCTGTCTTTATATGTATTTTGCTGCAGATGGCGATGTTCGTTATTGTTGTCGTTGACACATAATAAAATGCGTTGTAAGATAGTGGTGATTTAACCAACCCATTTGTCATATTCATTTAGCTACTCGTACTACAAAGCACTAGATGTTTGTATTTATGGTTCTACTGTTGCAACGTTTTTTCACTTACGATGAAGCTGGATAGAGAAACTTTAAGGCAGCTACGACTAAATACACATACTCCTAGTCTGATATTTGTAGGTAGGTAAACCGCTTTGAAAGCTCTTAATTAAATTTGTTTTTGTTTCTTTGCAAAGTACGAGCAAGGCATTGTTGTCGCCGAGATCTTATTGGCTGTTGTGCTCTCCTCGGTGTTGTCAAAGCTCAAAAGCTCTTGTAAATGTTTGCACCAAGGCGAAATCACATCAGGTGATCTCAATTCACTAGCTGACGATCAGCTGATAATTTCTCTGCTGTCAAATCAAAGCAAAACGTTCGGAAAATATTTTCACAACAGGAAATTTTACACTAACAAATACGCAAGGCGAATATGCAGAGTCCCAAATCGATTCGCCTTCGTTTGCATATAGTCTAGCGACACCTATATTAGCATTACAAAATAATAACTCACCTTTTGACGTCGGATTTAGGAAAAATCATTTTCCCGTCGACATAAGGAAAATTAATTTTCCCGTCGGCATTTGAAAAAAAAATAATAATAATCATGTTTCCCGTCGGCATTAGGAAAAATCGTTTTCAAGATTTTCACCATCGGAAAAACTATGAACCCCTTTAATCCATTCGCACAAAATATTCTACGTACATTTTCCCACGGTCAGATAGACAGACTTAATGTTAACAAAAAATTCCTAATGTAAACAAAAAACATCAAATTGCCACCGAAATCACAAATTTTAAAATTTTAATTACCCAAATTTCACAATTTCAACCCAAAATTTAACAATTTCAAAACGAATTACACAATTTTAACTGACGCAGAAATGGTAGTTCCCTACTACTTGCCACCTTAAGGGAAGACATGTTTTTAAATATTTCCAAAAATCTTATCTGTGCTCGGCGAAAAATAAGAAGAATACAGCAAAAATACTGAAAAAAGCCCATTTTTGGGATTTTGCGAATTTTTTTTGGGAATTGGTGGGAACTCAAAGGAAATTTTAGTAAATAAAAAATTAAATAAAATGCTGTATGAAATAGAAACTGCAGAATTATTTCCAATATTTTTTTTACAAAATCCCCACCGTGTATCGGGTTTTATAGGCCCCCCCACTATGCACGGAAAGACCGCATTTATGGAAGAAAACCTCATATTTTAGACATTAAAAAAAAACTCCCATACAAGCTGCGATTGTTCTGGTGTATATGTTTCAACTAATATTGGCATTTCCACAGCAATGTCAACTTTTTGTTGTGTGTGACACCAAACATATATGCTTGTCTTTTCAAAGAAAACGAAACTTTTTTTCTACTTCTTTATATATTTGCGTAGGCCGTCAGCAGCTGTACATATATATACAAGCTCAATTGCTTGCTGTCACACGCGACAAAAACCAGGAATTTCTCGTGGAAATGCCCATATATATATGTACATATTACATATATTATACATATTACATATATATATATATATATATATATATATATATATATATATATATATATATATATATATATATTGTATATATATATATATATATATATATATCGTCATCGTCATCATCATCATCATTATACTTACCTTTCAAATATCACCTGTGCCTTGTGTAGTTCGATACCATTTGTTTGTTGGTTCGCGCGCGGTATTAAACGTGCAGCCACCGAAGAACGATGTTGGGCCTTGCAACGACAAGGATCATGTTTATCCAAATAGTGAGAGAGTGTATCCCAGCCACCGCCAACACGCACCATAACGTGTGAACGTAAAATCTGCAATCAATTATAAAAATGAAAATGAAAACAAAAAAAAATATGAAAAATTTCTTTTTAATAAATTGTTTTTAACAAATTAATTTTAATCAAAATTGAATGATCACCCAGGGGAGATATGTATATGGTTTGAGCATGAGTTCGAGGCTAAACCATAATACAGACATACATACATATGAACATACATTATGCGCATTCGTTCATACATAACAATTTTTTTCTATGAATGTTCAACGACAAAATATGATAGATAACAAAAGTTAGTACGTGTTGTTGTAGACTTGTGTTACACTGTAAAACAGCCTTATAGCCAGTTGAAAAAAAAAAATATATACGAGGACGGATCAATAAGTCCGTGACTTTTCGAACTTCCCTCATAGTTATATGAAATGCAACACTGTTCCCATCAAATTTTGAGCAAAGCTTTTAATAGACTACTGTAAAATTTTGAGCAAGTGTCATCATATACTTTGCGTTTTGGTGAATTTTTCTAAAAATGGAAAATGTGGATTTCGAGTGCTCATTATACTACATTATTTTTTGCGAAAAAAACCGTCAATCAAACAAAGGAAAAGCTCAATAAATACATGCTATGGAATGCATGCCCCATCGATTTTAATCGTAAAAAAGTGGTTTACTGACTTTCGTTGTGGTCGCACGAGTACAAATGACACTGAACGTTCTGTTCGGCCAATTGAGATCAGTACACCCGAAAATGTCGAACAAATCCACGATATGGTGTTGTCCGATCGAAGAGTAAAAGTGCGTGTGATTGTTGGTGCCATAGGCATCCCACATGGCTCAGTAATTTCTATTTTGAATGATTACTTGGGTATGATAAAGCTTTCCGCAAGATGGGTGCCGCGTTTGCTCACAATCGACCACAAACGCATGTGCAGTTTCCATGGCAAAAATCCATGAATTGGGTTTCAAATTGCTCCCTAATCTGCTCTATTCTCCAGATTTAGCCGCTTGTAACTACTTCCTCTTTCCAAACCTGAAGAAATGGCTCGGTGGAAAGAGATTTAGCTCCAATGATAAAATTATTGACCAAACAATTGCCTATTTTAAGGACCTCGGAAAATCCTACTTTTTTTTGGAAGGCATACAAAAACTGGAGCTAAGTGGTCTAAGTGTTTTGAGTTAAAAGGAGATCATGTTGAAAAATAAATTTTTGTTTTGCAAAAAAAAAAAACTGTATTTCATTCAAAAAGTCACGGACTTATTGATCCCCACTCGTATATTACATTTTTCTTTCTTTTTCAAAACGATTATTGAGTAGAGGACTTAAGAAATAGATGTTTGGATGGTTGGTTGTTTTACTATTATTTATCTCAGATTATGTGCTTATACTCGTATATATGGATGTATGCATGTGGAAGTAATTATTTTTCAATAAATCATGTAAAAATTATTGTGGCAACCGGCCGCTTTGAATGAAGATTTTTCCATAATGGTGTGGGGCAAAATAATTACAGATTTTTTCTCTCTTAATATTCGACATTTTTCGGATTAATTATTTTAACACGTGTTGTGTTGTGTTGTGTTTAGTGTTTATTTTGGAATCGCACGTGATGAATTTTGTTGTTGTTGTAGTGGAAGAAAATTTTTTTAAAATTAATAACAAATGCATGATTTATTGTTTCTTAAAGTTTCTTAAAGTAAATAAGGGTTTCTATGACATCTGTGGTCTTGTCTTGTCTTTCAGGCTAGCGCAAATTAAGTAACTTTATGATATAGACTGAAATCAAGGCGAAATTAAGTATTTTCCCATATATTTTGATATATGGGCATTTCCACATGATATTCAACTTTTTGTAGCAAATATGTTTTGTTAGTTCAAAGAAAACGAAACATTGTTTGCTTATTTATATATTTGTGTAGGCCGTCCGTCAGCAGCTCTACGTTAGATAAACTTTTAAGAAAAATCACGTTGTTCAGAAATACAAAAGTAATTGCTTGCTGTCGCACGCGACAAAAGTAAGTAGTAGTAAATATTTTACTACTAGAGTCTACTAGATTTAAATAAAAAAATAAATAAAATACAATATACAGCAGATTGTAATAATAGATATTTTACTAAATAAGAATCTGCTTGAAATTTTGATGTCAATACCCATAACGGCCGAAATTTTGGATAAGAACTTGTTGGTCTTCTTACACATTAATGTTTTTCTGAGGATAAAGCTTTAAATTTATGTATAACAAACCAACTCAGATATTACTTTTATATCAACGTTTTTATCTGAAACTATTTTTTTTACTAATTTGAGTTCTTCCGAAACATTATGTTTTTATTGCACTAGTTTTGACAAAGAAGTCAAAGAGAAGAGAAATTTTTCCCAGGGAACAATTCCAGCTTATAGCAAGTAATAGGGAAATCAAAAAATTCTAATTGGAAAAGGGGGTAATTTATCGCGGAGTTTTATTCATAATTGCGCTTAAAATTATTATTTTACTTATTCAGTAAAATATTTTATATTTTTTATTAATTTTTAAATGTTTTTTTTTTATTTTAAAAGAAATCGAAGTTTCTGTCAACGTTTTAAAACCTTCAAGCAAAAAACTTTCGCCTTAGTAATCGCATTGTTTCAACTTAAATACTATAAATAATTTGTTCGCGATGACACCTCATCTGAATTGGTTTCTGTTTTCACAAAACATTTTCATTATTAAGATCAATAAAGAGTTTGACAAATCAGAAACTTCGCTCTATAATAAAGTACAAAATAAATTGGCTGGCGTTGTAATAATGTTGTGATATTTATTGATCAATAATTTGAATTGCTAAACAGACATACAATACAGTGCAATAGAAAAGTTTATGCACGATAAAGAAGTAAATTTAATTGATATTGTTTGTTATTAAAAAATCATTCTATTTGATCTCAAGAAACTGACTTGAAGACTGCAAATTGGAGCAACATTTTTAGCGATGTTAGATTTGAAAAAAATACTTTTTTTTATTTGCCGTCGAATTTTTTCCTCTACTGTAAATACCTGACAAACAATTATTGCTGCAGGCAGAGTTTGTTTTAAAAATAAATCAATAAATTGTGCTGGTATGCAAAAATATAGATATTAAAATAATTTTTTTATTATTTTTATTATTAAGCTTTTTTAATTGAGTTGGAGGAGTATATTAATTTCGTGAGATGTTTACGCAAAATAATTTTGTGCAAAAAACGAAAAAAAGTTACTTATTGCATTTTTCTCCTCCTCATTTTCTTTTGAATACAAAGAAATGTAAATAATTTGCAGCTTTTGTATTGATTTTTTTATGCAAAATAAAAACAATGAATAAATATTTTTATGGTCTTGGGCAATTTTTAACTAAAAAAAGTCATGTCTTCCGTTTTTTTTTACTATAAATAATAACACTACAACTATTTTATTTTTTTTTGGATTCTGTTGGAGCAGGTAAAAAATATGCGTGTCTTTTTTTTTTTTGAAAGCTCATCGAAAATTACAGATAATTTAAGGGCGGATAAAGTTTCCCTCTTTTTAACTGTTCATAAAGCATATCAGTATTTAAAACTATGCTTTCTTTACATCTGAGATGTAGAGCATGTTACTGAGCAGAAAATATTGTAACTTCCCTACAAACTATTCCAATTTGACTCTATTCTAACAAATCGTAAAAAATACCACTTAAAAGGGGAAGGGCGGAAAAATTTTGGCCATAACATTTTATTATAAATATTTCAGAACACACCAAGTCGAAAACCTTAACACAAACAGCAAAAACCAGCCAAACTTAAAATTGCCCGTTTTTATTCGTACAAATTCCCTTAGGGGGAATTTAATGTCTCTAATTTTGTCGTGTTGTACTACTGTGTAATACTATTTTTTCATTTTATATGATTAAGTTTTATATATTTATGAATTTTTATTCAATAACATAATACTTACACGAACGAATATTAAAACTTTAGTATCACCAATACGATATTTGCCTTCGGAGACACGAACCATGGGAAATTGTGAAGGGCAAGTACATTTCTCAACCAAATCTCGCACCTGTAAGTAAAAAAAAGATAGAAAAGTTACAGATTAAATTAACTATGTCAATATTTTAATTATGAAATTAAAGTTTTAACATAATAACTCTAGTTGTTCTAAGAAATTTTTGGGTAAATAGTACCTGATGGTCTGCATTAGCAACAGTGAAATGAAATAATAAAATATTTTACTGAATAAGTAAAATAATAATTTGGAATTATTAGTGCGTTAACAAATGTAATACTTATTTCAATATATTCTTATTTAAGGAGTGTCAAAATTAATACGAATTTAGATAATTTATTTGTAGTTGGTTTAGCATGTCTAGATGCATTTCGCTGCACCTAAGCAACACTTCAGTAGAAGAGAGAGAAAGAGAGAGAGAGAGAGATTGTCTATAAGCATTAGGGTATGTAGTCTTTTTTGAATTGTGGTTGAAGTGTACTAAAATGTTGCTTAGCTACAACGAACTGCATCTAAAAATGCTAAACCGACAACAAATAAATTCTTTAGATTAAATTAACTGATAAACTATGGAAATATATAAAAAATAATGGCTTCAAAATGCAGCATGCATTCAAGCTCTATATAAAGTTTAAAGAGATTTTTTTGAAGTTCTCAAGACTCCGATATTTTTCCTTATCACGAACAGTTTCATAAACCATTAATCCCAAAATGCTTAAAGAAACAAAATTTTTGAAATATTATAATGTTATGCAAATGTACACGAACTGACCCAATATAAAATGTTTCCATGGCATTATTAGCTTAAGCACATAATATACAATCACACCACAACTTACGTCAATTTTCACAATGTATGATTAAGAGTTAACCGTGAACTTTAACTGACAGTTCTTCATACAAAACTTGCCGTTAAAGTGCCTGTTAGTTTTTAATTGTAAATTGTGAAAAGGGCAGTTAATGTTATATGTACCTACTGCTTGTTAAAGGCCGCGATACACTATCCTACACAATCGTGCGATTTTTGAGAAAATACAACCCTGGCATGATGGAGACTATGAAACTTTTCAAAAGACTATAACAATTCATCAGATTAGGGATGTATTTTTTCGTAAGTCATGCAATTGTGTAAGATAGTGTGTCATCATGGCCTTAAGAAATCTATACGCAGAGAAGTCGGTGCAAACTAAAAAAACAAACAACCATAACTCTAATGCTGTTACAATTACAATCAGTTGTCAACGTACAAACATCCAAACCAACAAAACGAATTGTTACAGGACATAATGAAATAATATGCTGACACTTTCTGCATTTTGCTAACATTATTCTGGACTGGACGTTTTCAAAAAGTATAAAAATTAAGTAAAGTGCATCTTTGAGTTTTTTCGTTTTGGCGTTTTTTCGGTTTTGGCGATTATTATCGTTTTTGGCGATTTTTAAGTTTTGTAGTTTTTTAGTTTTTGGTGATTTTTTTTTGTAGTTTTTTAGTTTTTGGTGATTTTTTTTTTTGTTTTAGCGATTTTTTAGTTTTAACGCTTTATTTTTGTTTAGGCGATTTGTTTCGTTTCGGCAATTTTTTGTTTTGGCGATTTTTTCGGTTTTTGGCGACTTTTTTCGTTTTGGCGATCTTTTCGTTTTGGCGATTTTTTTAGTTTTAGCGTTTTTGAAAATTTCAAGAGTTTGCCTCTTACGGTTTCCAAGATACAGCAATTTGTCAAAATTACATTAACTGATAGAATACCCTTTAATTTTGATTTTTTTTTAAATTTCAGTGTTAATTGCTGTAGTCTGTAGAAAAATCACTAACTTTGACAATTTCAAGTGTCTTTATTGCATTATGATTTCAACATGTTGCGTTGCTCGCTTTAGAAAACCCTTTAATTTTTAACTCTTATATATTTGTTGTTGTAGCGGTATTCTGTGAAACTATCTGGTCTGTACGGGACCCTAGGAAGGATGTTGAATTAACTAAACGAACAGGAGTTTGGTGTAAAAAACAGACAAGTTAACATCAGGGTAGAGTAAATGAATAGGTTGTTCTGAATAACAATTCCCTGAATTTTTTTTCTATTCCTTTTTTCCCTATTTAAAAAAAAAACATTCTCAAGATTTCAGATAAAAGAAAATATAGGAAAACAAAATAGTTGACTTCTAAAATTCAGAAATCTCCGTCAATTTTTAATTTTTCTCGCCCGCTGCTTAGAATAGGATTTTATACCCGGAAAAAATTAGTTCCCTCAAAAATTATTTCCCGGAAGATTATTTAGAAATTGATAGGAATTGTACACTGTGGATTGTTTATTTAAAGGTAAAAACGTAACAATATGATACCACCAGAAATAAACAACAGCGTTGCGAGACTATATTTTTTTGGACTATAAGAGCGATTGTATAAGTATTTCCCTTCCCTTCTCTACACTTAAAGAGCAACACTGCACCATCCAACAGGCAACTGTTAAATGTCTGCTGTCGAAAAGAAAAAGCTTGATAAAATATTTATTCAAATTATAAATTATAAAAAAGGACAAATAAAGATTTATCAAGTCCTACTTAAAAATGTCACGCTCTGCAAAATCTTTTCCTAAAAATTTTCAACAGCCGAACAACAACTCTACGATGATATTTAATAATAAATGAATACAATTTTCATTTTGATAAAAATATAAGTTCAATAAAAATCAAAATATTTACAAACAACAACAAGACAAAAGTATCTCAAACAAATAATCTCAAATAATATGGGATTAAATTAAATTTTTGGATGGCCCCTCAACTATCACGGGGACAAGTCATGGTTGTAGGTGCCGACTAGGTATAAATATTTAGTTGAAGAAGAAGCCAAAGGAGCAAACGAAATGAGACAACGCCATCTAAGGAGCGATCACGCAAAACTATTAATTTTGCATGATTGTAAATGTCAGATTAGGCGAATATTCATTCAACATTGTTGTTGGTTAAATATTAATTTAACAAATCGGCATAAGAATTACCACCATTACCATTACCCCACTCAGACAGACAACCAAGCAGACAGAGCCAAACAAGCGAACTTCCTTGTAGCTAAAGGAGAGACAGACGACCAACACAGTATGCGAGCACTTGGAAAAAATGCCATACAATTCATTTCATTTCATTTTATTTGTGTCGTTTTTTTTCTTCTTCTTCAACTAAAGTCAAATCAGAGGTCAGAACTTAATGTGTGTTGCGCTTTTTCGTCTTATTTTTGGGTTTGTTTGTTTGTTTGGTTTCTTGACTGTAGTCAAATAAATACTAAACTTTAAATTCAACGCAAGGAAATCCCTCCTCTAGACATCCCTCCTCCTTCATTACAACATTAAAAGCGAACATCTACCACAGAAGCATCTTTTGGTTTGTGGGACAAGGAGGGATGATACTCTACGACTTAGTACGTGCATATCGCATTCATTGATCGTGTTTTAAATAAAACTAAAATACACTTACCCCTCGTGTGTATTTCGTACATACATATATATAGATTTTGTTTGGTGCTACCTTATTGTAACATGTCTGAACCTTTAAAGTACCCGATGTGTATAGAAAACACCACTAGACAATATAAGAGAGTAGACAAAATTTTAAATAAAAAATAAATAAAATCTTGAATAATAAAAGCGACAGCAAATGACGAGGACTACCCATAAAAACACCATTTACAAAAATCTTAATGAAGCACTTTTTAAAAGGGTCAGAATAAAACTTTGGTTCGGGAATTGCTTGATTTCGTTGATACTGTAATAAAATATAATTTTCGGTGTTATCAAAGAATTTTTATTTTTAAAAAAATTGTTACTTCCTAATAGAAATGAATTTGAAATTTATTTGCTGATGTGATATTGATAGGGAACCAGATAGGTGGCGAAGGAAAACAGATAGAGGAAAGCTCCATTCTTTTACAGCTCTGCTTTTTTGCAAATTTTTTTAATAATGCTGTGTTGCAGCGCCTCTGGTGTCAATGAGGCGTATTAAATTTCGAAGCTGTGCTTAAAAGCCATTTTATTGATTATACAATGCCGACGAAGGAATGCGCTCTGATGTTATAAAAGGATTATCCGCTGAACTCGGTGTAGTTCAGTGACCAGTGTCTATGCCTTCATCACTTGAATTTTCCTACAATAATTGATACTATTGCTCATCAGAAAATGCGTGATTTTGTTATTTTGAAATGATTGTCAGAAACGGGTTCAAACCCTGGACCTTCGGTTTTGCAGTCAACGTGCTAACTACTTCAGTCAACGTCACCCAAGAGAAGACGAATTAAACAGCTGATCTCCATTTCCCGAATCGAGATCACCTGGTGTCATTTATGAATATATGTAAGTGGACCTTGCCAGACCACATTAACGCCGAGGGGAAATGAAATAAATTAATCAGAAGCTTCAGAAATCGGAGAGGTGACCAACTCGCTGTTGGAAAAATGTCCTTGGCACTGAAATTTAATAAAAATGTTAATCGGATTAAGAGAGTCAAGTTCAATGTAACCAAACTAAATAGCAGTGCCACAGCGAACGCCTTGAGGAACGAATAAAGTGGCAGTCAAATGAGTTTAAATGCAAAACGAGGAGCCTTAAGAAAAATTTTCACAAAAACAGCCACCCAGATCATCAGCACAGAGAACTGTAACAGGAAGAAGTGGATCTCAGACCAGACTTAGGAGAAGATAACATGACTACAGAGTATAAACAACATGATCAACAGCTCCGATTTGCACTTCGATACACGAAAACCATCTAAAAATATATGTGAAAATTACGAAAACCATGAGAAAATTAACTGAGTGGCCCAGTGATGGGAAAGCGAGGACAAAAGAAAGTACATGGAAATTCATCAGAAGAAGCTGAAAGAGCAGCTCGTCTAAATATCCTAAGTAGTACTTACAAAAAGCGTTAGCTGCAGTAATTGGACAAGAAACTCAGCTTAAACAGCACTCCCTCATTGTTCTACAAGCAGAGCAACTTTTTAACCATAACCGACCAACAGTTTCCAAGATGGAAACAACACTTCGAGTCTAACAGCACAGCAACTGCCAACACATCCAAAGTTAATATACCACCCAACTAATCAGACACAAATAACAGACTATCTACATAGTCATAGAGGAAAACTTAACATCAGAAAGAATCTGCCGTCATAAACAGCCAACTTACCACCAGAGTTCTTATAAATTCGTTCGGTCATAAAAGGTCAGCAAACCTACTCTTACCTTTCCTAATAGAGACTTAGTCAAAACTTATCATAATACAACCTTGGATCGTAAGTCTGTTCATTTCCCCACCCTAGAAGAAACATGCGGGAATGCTGCAACCAGTCAGGTATTTCATTACTAAGCACAGTCCACAAAATTATCAAAAAAAAGCAAAAATCTTAGACCGCCTAAAGCAGAAAGTCAGTTAATATAGATATTCCCCCTTATTGCGAATGGCGTCGTCGACGTCACATCATCACGACATTATAAATTGGCCCTTGTCTACTCTTTGTCGACAACAATCGACTACTATTAATATGCTCCATTAGTTTACAAAGGCTTAGAGATTATTAAGAGATTGTCAATAAAATCCAATTGTTGCCGATAAAGAGTATACAAGTGCCAATTTTTACTGTCGTGTTGATGTGACGTCGACGACGCCATTCGCAATTAGGGGGAATGTTTCGATTACATATCCACTCTACGCATCTTGGTTCAAAAAGCCAAATAAATCGTCCATCATCGTCCAATAATCTAATGAACTCAACTCCCCAACGTTCATCCTATTCGTTGATGAATGTGCTTTCGTTAACATCCACTTAAACAGCATCTGGAACGCACTCGACCGCAAAAAGGATCTATCCAGGATTATGAGTCTTATCGAAACCACTCCGCTCTAAAGTCGGAGTACGATAATGCGTTGTCACACACTTACTCTTTCTCCTCTTTCTTGACGAACTTATAAACGACCTCGAGAACGAAGCAACGAATGGCAGACTACCAAAATTAATGACCTGACCTTTCAACAAAAATTAATGACCTTAACTATGCTGATGATATGTGCTTCCTTGCCTTTAAATTTGACTTCATAGAGCAAAATCCAAATTTCTTAACATATAAATTCACTCAACGTTGTCCTAAAAATAACCCTCAAGAAGACCAAACTAATGGCAATCAACAGCAATAGGAATTGCAACCTAACCCTTGATAACACCATTATATTTACGGATGTGAGACGTGGAACTTTAAGCAAGCTTTTATCAAAAAGCTCCAAACAGTAAAGAACACAGGCCTAAGATGAATCGTGCGGTGTTTCTGGACCAATACAATATCAAACGCAAACCTAAATCGAATATATAAGAGGAAATATGACAATCCAAGCAAATGCCAGTCTAAGAATATGTGTGAAGTTAAATTTTAAAATTTATAACCCTTGACACAAACCTTGTGCTTTAACAGAGCTCTGTTAACACCTTAATCTATAAAAATTCGACTAATGCCTTTCCAAAGTACTTTTCCATTAAATGATGCAACCGAGACGGAAAAAAATAAAGCAAATTTATAGATAAGGTCTTCCTTTATTAAATCCCATGAACCTATTACTGAAAAACATGAATTTGAACCAAATATCGGCCAGTTTTCAACTTGGAATTTTCTAAGGGTTACGCACTTTTTATTTGGGAAGGAGGAGATGCGGGTGGACAAACATGGTCACCTCCTATGGACCACATAGTACTCTAAAATCGTGCATACTCAGAATTTCTGGAAGTTCGAGTTTTCAGGAGATTTTCGAAAAACTTTAAATTTGCCCAACTATATTAACATTTTCCAAACAAAATTTTTTTTAGGAAGGAGGCGATGCGGGTGGACAAAAGTGGTGGCCTATTATGGACCACGTTCTACTCTAAAAAACTGCAGACTTAGAATTTCTGGAAGTTCGAGTTTTCATTAAAAAACTTTAAATTTGTCCAACTATATTAACATTTTCCAAGATTTGATAAAATTTTTTTTGGGAAGGAGGCGATGAGGGCAGACAAACATGGTCACCTCCTATGGACCACATAGTACTCTAAGAACGTGCATACTCAGAATTTCTGGAAGTTCGAGTTTTTAGGAGATTTTGGAAAAACTGTAAATTTGCTCAACTATATTAACATTTTTCAAACAACAGAACTGGCTGCCCCTTTTCCAGGATCGGATATGGACCCAATCAGCTGCTTATCTTAAACCAACTAATTAAGGAAACATCAATAAATAACAATGAAAAGAATGCCCAATCAACCTCTCTAGTGACGACCATCAGCTTTAAACACTGGACGCGATCTGGAACTTGGAATGTCAGAACACTTTTAGATGAGGTCCTATTATTCTTAAAGCAACTATAACCGGATTAGGAACATCTTTCTTTTTGTGAGTTGGAAAATCAATATTTCCCATTTGGTTAAAAGAGATTCAACAAATTGTCATAGTGGTGAAGAAAAGAAAATGGAAAATGATCGGACATACCCTAACATGCCGACAAGCGCTAGAATATAATCCAGAATACAATAGAAAAAGACGTTGAACAAAACCCATCTGCAAACAGATATAAAGAAGAGCGCAATATCGTGGAAGGAAGTCATCCGACAAAATAATTTTGGAGAAACTTTGTAGAAGGTCTATGATCCCATAGGAGTTAAGCGCATAGATAAGAGAATAAGAAATGAAGTAAAAATATTTTGAAGTTCCAGAGAAATTTTTTTAAGAGATCTTGATTAGCAGGTTGGTGGTGAGAAATGAAATCTAGGGGTCCAGCTTACTTGGGTCTAATACGATGATGCCTTAGCTAAAACGATCTAGATGATCAGAGCATCAGAGAGATAGCAACGGCAATAAAAACAAATAGCTTGAACTAAAATTCATTAGATTGAGTGTGCAAAACCGAGTAAAATTAATTTACTAATGTAGATAACTAATGTAGATAAACGTTTTTGGAAACAGTGTGCTAAAACATAGCGCCCAAATTCAGTCATCGTTGCTAAAATGTTGCTATTGTAGTTGGTTACTACTAGATACTAGTCCTGCGTATTGTACAACTACATAATCGTATGTATGTATATATGTATATGAGTGAAGGAAAGTGCTGGTGGCCAGGCGGGCGGACAATTGTGTGCCATCGCCATGGGTATTGCATAAATTCACGCGCTCCAAAGAGATCTCGCGTACAATGTATTTTGTACATGTACGAGTATCATTGTCTAAACAAATAATCAAACAAATAAGCTCAACATTAACAGACAAAAGCGACTGACTACATGCAACAGATAGGAACAGCAGCAATAGCAGCAATAGTATCTGCAACGGCAGCAGTAACAATCGCGTACATGAATTCGTATCGAAAAAAAACAAATAACATTAACGGCTTCTTTATAGTCTGACCTCTGTACTCCTGTTAGTTTTTCTTCAACTCATTGGTTTTTGTTGTTGCTGTTTGTTGTTAGTGGCAGTAGTTTAATTTCATGTAGTTTTAGATCTGTTGAGATTTTTTTCTGTTTATGTTGCTTTTTAAGTTGTTGTTATTTGCTTGGGGTCTTTAAATCACAGATTTTTTTCTTAGCGTTTGTTGGACTGTTGCTTGTTGTAAAAAAAAATGAAATATTTTTCTTTGGCGATACAGAAATGTTAAGGATTAATATGTTGTTCTGTTTTGAAATTTATAGACTTAAACTACGGACACATTTGTCAAATATTTGTCAAAAAAAGCGTAACCAACAAACACTAATGAAAAAAGTTTTGATCCCGATACTTGTTTATCAAATTAAACAGTTTCGAATACAACTAATATACAATATCATTGAATCCCACATTATTGTCTACTCTTTAACTTGACAAACTTTTTTCTGAATTGAAATTTTTTTTATTAACATTTAGTGGTTATGCTTTTTTGGGCAAATGTTTATTAAGTGTGACCGTAGCCTTAGATTAATTGTTTAAAAAGAGATTTTTCTTACTAAACTGATATAAAAATATTCAGTAAAGTGCAACTTTGACTCGGTTTTTGGCGATTTTTTCTTGAGGCGTTTTTTTTGTGTCGTGGCGATTTATTTAATTTGAGGTCATAGTTTCCATTTAAGGGCTTTTTTAAATTTTAGGCGTTTTTTCCGGTTTCTGGCGATTTTTTCAGTATTGACGCTTATTTTTGTTTGTGCATTTTTTTCGGCTTATGGCGATTCTTTTTTTATTTTTTTTAACGCCATTTTTACTAAAATTAAATTTTTTTGCATTTAAGCGATTTATTTTATTTTAGTGATATTTCTCTCTTAAGGTTTTTTTTTAGTTATTGGCAATTTTTTAATTTTTTGGCGATTTTTTTAATTTTGGTGTTTTTTCTAGTTTAGGCGATTTTGTTTGTTTTTTTTTTTTGCAAAAATATTTTTAGTTTTAGAAACTTTTTCGTTTTAGCGATTTTTGGCGACTTTTTATTTGTTTTTTGTGACCTTTTTACTTTTGGAGATTTATTTTCATCCTGGCGACTTATTATAGTTTTGGTGATATTATTCATTTAAGTGTTTTATTTCATTTTTTTGGCGTTCTTCCGGTTTTTGGCGATTTTTTTCAGCACTGACGCTTTTTGCTTCAGGCGTTTTTCTTGTTTATGCAATTTTTTCGGTTTTGGCATTTTTTTTAGATTTTTGGCGAACCTTTTACTTAGGTGATTTTTTTTTTGCATTTAAGCGATTTGTTTTATTTTATTGATATTTTTCTTTTAAAGGTTTTTTTATTTTTTGGCGATTTTTTCTGTTTATGACGATTTGTTTTGCTATTGACGATTTTTTAGTTTTGACGCTTTTTTTGTTTTGCTTAATGATTTATTTTATTTTTGGCGATATTATTTATTTAAAGGCTTTTATTTAGCTTTTTGAAAATATTTTTATATATAGTGATGCTCTCTTTGTTTAGACGTTTTTTCGGTCTTTAGCGATTTTCTTAGTTATGTTGGCGACCATTTTTCCTCTAGCGATTTTTTTGCATTATAGTTGACGTTTTCCAGTTTTTGTTATTTTGCGCGCTTTGGCGATTTTGTTTTGTTTTTTTTTTTGTAATACATATTTTTAGTCTTAGAAATTTTTTTCGTTTTGGCGACCTTCTGACTATTGGCAATTTTTTTTTGCATATTAGCGACGTATTTTATTTCTGGTTTTTAAGTGCTTTTTCAGTTGTTGGCTATTTTTTCAGGTTTTTGGCGATATTTTGCTATTGGCTTAGGCGATTTTTCAGCGATAATTACTTTTAATTTTAGAGATTTTTTTCGTTTTGGTGGTTTTTTTTAGTTTTTGGCGAGTTTTTAGGTTATAACCAATTTTATCTTCCGATTTTTTTGCATTATAGCGATTTATTTTATTTTTCCTAATATTTTTTTTTGTTTTTCCTCGATTTTGTTACTATTGACGATTTTTTCGTTTTTGGCGATTTTTAGAGATTTCTTTTTGTTTTTTAGTTACAAAAAATATATTTAGTTTTAGAGATTTTTTTGGCGATTTTTTATGTAGCGGCGACCTTCTTACTATTGTTGATTTTTTTTTTGCATATTAACGATTTATTTTATTTCTGGTGATATTTTTCATTTAAGATTTTTTTTATTTTGTTGGAATATTTTAGTTTTATCATTTTTGAAAATTTTAAAAGATTGCCTCTTACGAATACCCAGATAGAGCAAGTTGTCAAAATTATGTTAAATTTAGATTTCTTTTTAATTTCAGTGTTAATTGGTGTAGTCTGCATTAACTTTGAAAATTTCAAGTAACAATATACATACATATAGTGTATATATATATATTATATATATATTTATATAACATTAGGATTTTAAAAATTTTCATTGCTTACCCTGTAATTTTTAACTGTCTTATCTCTCTTACTTTGTCCTAATTTACACTATGGAAGTCTTATTCCTATTGTCGGAAGGATAGACGAGGGGAACAGAACCGTTTCTATTCCCCTCGTCTCTCTCTCCTAATAAACTAGTCAGCTTAGCAATAAGACTTGCATAGTGTAAATTATGACTGCAAAGTTTGATTTAGCTGGGTGAAAGAGCGAGCTAATAATACTTCTGTTTCTATCTCTCCCTAAACTTAATTCAGGCTTTGCAAATTTAATTTTGCGTCTCTAAAAAAAGTGTTTGAAAAGTCTTGAGTTAGTAGGAGAGAAGGGAAATTAGATACCCTTAAAATGTTCTGCATAAGTATTCGCCATAAAATTTTATTATTATTATTTATGAATACGCATTTTGTCAAAGTTATTATATCCCCACAGCAGCCGTTAAGTAATATGTGAATGACACCTGAGGTTGAAAGTCCAGATGGGAAGTCATTGTCCTAATACTACTTAAGTATTTATTTCATTTGGCCTTAGATATAAAATAAAAAAAATTAAAAATTTTCCCTCGCTATATAAAATTCATCATTGCACTCTTTCAAATGAAGCGACTCTTGTAAAACAATATGCATTGGCAAACAGTAATCATGTTTAACTGCCAACTATACATACATATGTACATATGTACATCTATACGAGTACATATGTATGTATGTATGTATGCTCATATGAACTCCTATTGTAAATTGTAGGCTAATGGTATTAATACGAGTAATACCTTCTTCTAGTTCCATGTTTTTCTATGATTTCTCATGTAGGAGTAGGCGGGCGATTTTGAAAACCATCATAAGGATTTTATTGTACGACTATTTAAAAATTATTTCATATCCAAAGTTCCACTACGAATAGTACTTTTGACATCGTGTAGTATTTGCAAAAAAAAATAAATATAAAAAAAATTAAATTGTTAAAAAAAAGTGCACAAATTTGCTCGTTAATTTTTATAGAAAACTCTTTTTAAAGTTTTGCAGGAAAAGCAATTTTATTTTAAAGCTAAATCGTGTTGCTGCAGAATTTTCTGAACGATATTCTATTTTTTAAGGCTTAGTAAAAGTAAAAATTTTTTTCTTTTGGCCATTGAAATTTTTACAACTCACGCAACGCGATTTTTTTTTTGGCAATAAAACTTATTTGTTGATTTTTGGAAATAATGTACTAGTCGATAATGCAAAATATTTATTATTAAAGGGAAATACTATGTATGTCGTCGATTGGTTACTGGTTTGCCGCACAGTAAATTAAAAATACATTATTACTGCGGCAAACCAATAATCAGACGACGATGTGTGTATGTATGTATGTACGTTAGAGCGGCCGTTAATTGTATGGAGACTTTTTTTAATTCTGCTACTCTCACCAGTGATGTCAAAATGTTGTAGGCATTTCCCACCATATAGCCCCTGAAAACCCGCTAAAAACCGCTAGCTGAATAAAAATAAACGCTAATATAACCGCTGAATTTTTTATAACCAACATACGTCTTTTTTTATGGTTTATTGATAAAAAAAGAGAATAAGATAAATTTTATAAAATATGTATACATATTCATAGATATACATACATATGTATGTATGTATGTTGGAATCTCATATTTCCCCAATATTTGTAAGCAAAACTCAGCCTACTCTTTAAGTAGGTATTTTATTTCCTGCAGAGTTTCCATACACGAACATCGAACCAGGAAAAAGTAGAATCCAAGGGACTTTTCCATCTTATAAAATTAAGGCTTAAGCTGAATCAGTATATTTTCAATATTTTCTGCGATAGACCCCAATTATTCTACACGTGTAGTATAATATCTTGCCGTTTTGCTTGAAGTATTTGTAAAATATTATTAAAATTTCCTGACTTTCTGACTAATCTGAATTTAAAAAATAGTGTTGATAAAATAAACTCTGTGGCTCAATTCAAATTGGCTTGAAGTTTAATTTCGAAGGAAAATTTAATTAAAAAAGTCTAATCAAAAACAAATTATTCAGAAAAAGTTATGTTTGAGACATTTTGGTTGATATTATGTTTTCCTCATACTCACTGGTCCAATCACCCAGTTTTCCGTTTGTTTAAAGATTTGTTTACTATTATTTTTAATACGAAAAGAATGATTAAATTGGTTTGTAATATAATTTTAATCTCTAATTAAATTTTATTCACTAAAAATGAGATTTGTTCACTTTTATACTCGTATGTATATACATGTTTTTATTTTTAACATTATACTACACGACCACCATATGTAAATTTTTTATTTGCAAAAAAGTGAAGTTAGTTTCTTTTCTCTGTGCGTGCTTATATTGAAAAAAAAACTCTACATAAATACCATGGTATGTGTCGCAGAGCTGCGTTAAAAATACTTTATTTTGATTCAATACCTTTCTTTATAAGTTTCAGAAAAATGTTGAAAATCCGTCAACTAAGAAATTCTTCCGCTAAAATTCCCGCTGGTGGTTTTTTAAATAGACTTGCCGCTAATGACAACAAAATACAGTCATATATAGCGGGAAAACCGCCGTTTTGGCAACACTGACTCTCACCCACCAAATCACTTCAGTTTTATGTAAAAAAAAAATACAAACAAATTTCATACCGATAATTTGCGTTTTAGGGGGTGCGTCCGCCCCTCAAAGTGGGCCTTCAAGCCCATTTTTCAATGTAATTTCTTGCATATAACTATCTTTTAAAAAAATCATTTTACAAGAATATGACATATGACAATATTGTATCTAATCTAGTCAACAGTATTAGTCTCAAAGAAAGTTTTTTGCTAAAATTAATATTTTAGAAAATAATGAGTAAAATAACCAACAAAATACCAAAAATTTTAAGTAACAAAATTATATTTATGTATGTGGAAATTTTTTATTTTAAGCATGTACAATAAGAACTTATGTATATTAAATTATTTCATGCATATACATATAGTCAAAATAAAACTAAACATGGAATATATACATGGAATATATGAGCTTAAAGGCCAACTTTGAGGACCGGACGCACCCCCTAAAACACAACTTATCGGCATTAAATTTTTTTGTATATTTTTTTTACATAAAACAACCAATTTGGGGGGATGAGAGTAGAAGAAATCAAAAAAAAAAAAATAAATAACGCCCACCCTAAGGTACATATAACATTATATGTAGTTATTGTGTTAAAAAAAATAAATAACGGCTAATGTACATATGTGCCAGTGATGCCAATTGTAAATTGTTGGATGTAAATTGTTTAAGAATTCAATATGAATTGAAAAACGTAAGAACTTATGTGGCAATCATTATGTATTTATGTTTGTACGAAGAGGAAGTCTGCGAAACCAACCGTTCAATTTCTAAAATTTGTTTGAGCAGAATGTGGAATTAATCCTCGCAAGTGACATACGACATTTATTGTGCCGTTAAAAAGCTTAGGATAGGGTCGTGGGACGATAATGCTCCATACACAGAAATTCTTTATTGTTGTTTTAGCACAAGAGAAACTGAAAGTTCATCCGTCCACCCTCCAAATCGTTAAAATACTATAAATCGTTTGTACGCCTCTCCGTCGCCTGCCTGATAAATGAATCAATCTTTCGAATAAATTTTAACGTTTTTTGTTGTCATAAGTGACTTTCTGTTCAACTGCTAAAAGGCAGTTATAATTATATTCTCTATCAAACGGGTAGTGTATTGATTTGACTCAAAAATATTGTACATATGATTTGATTTTTTTTTTCGAAAATTCCTTTAGCAAAATGTAGAATTGAGCCTCTCTTAGGACAGGGTCGTGGGACAATAAAGCCCCATACACAGAAATTATTGTTATTATTGTTTTAGCAGAGCTTTGATAGAAAAACTAAAAGCTCTTAGTGTGAGTCCTTTTGGTCATCCTTCAGTTACTCTGTCCGCCTTCCAGTCAGTCTGTCCGCCTGCCCTTATCCTGCCCGACAAATGAATTATTCGAATCACTGGTATTATTCAAGCGTTTTGTGCTTTCATGAATTCTTTTCTGCTGAATGGTTAAAAGGCAGTTATATTTTGATTTCCTCTCAAACGAGTAGTGCATTGATTTGACTCCAAATTATTGTGCGAATAATTTGATTTTTTCTTTTCTTGTATGAGCGGCGCCGTAGTGTAATTAGCAAATAGTGTAGACTAGTACATACAGTGGAGGAATTATTGCGGATGTCGCCCTACGCCGCGTGAGATGTGCCTCCCTTTTTGTTCTACGAAGAAAAGGTTTTAAGAATTATATATGCAATTTATAAATATTTAAATTACACTGTGCAACAGTATAAAATTTACACGGTCCTGACAGTATAGGTTCGAGAGTATTACCAAAGAGAAGTAAACCCCTATGCTCAGTCTGGCGATTTTGGTGACTAATTAATGTTTATAAACCTCTAAAGATTTCGAAAATTAGAGCGCCCTCAAAAAATAGTGTCATTAGTTTTTGGCCAACAGCTAATTCAGACTTAGAGATAGCGCTTTACTATATGTATATGGCAATAATGTAGCTAAGAATCCACTATATAAATATCATTAACATTTTTCGCCGGAAAAAAAACCAGACCACTTTTTAACTCAAGTGTTACTGTCGAGTTCCAGTAACACTTTTATAAAAAAAAAAGTATAGTCTAGTAAATAATTAAAATTTTACATCCAAATTTATTTAAAAGAGCACTCAGTCAAACCGACAACTGTTCGACATGTAGACTGCAGAAATTCTGCTTTATATATAACTTTTTGTTTTGACTGCGACGTCTTACGTTTTCAGAAGCACATGCGTAAGCAGAAGCAAAAGCAACTAAACAAAACATAAGTTTTTAATTGCTGCTTCGCAATACCTCCTAACTAGAGTGGGCTTTGGTTTTGTAAATAAACCTTTAAAATACAATTACCCAACCAAATTGTCGTTAAATCTTAAAAATTCACAATGGTATGCTCAAACGCTTTAGAATACTCTCATATAAATGTAAAAACATTTACATACATTGCACCGATAAATTACCAGCTAAGGTCAGAATTATTTTCTAAATTTATCAATGATATTTATAAAGCAAAAGTAATTCACATATATTATCAAATAATTTTTGGGTTCTTAACATTTTGCGCCCCTTAAACCATGCCCTAAATCAATTCTTACCATCTTTAATTTAGTCGTCGATGAGACAGCGACGAATGCACATCAGGCGGATGGTTACATATTTTTTTATATTTTTTTCAAGAATATTTGTCCAGCAAACATACGTGCTTCATTTCAAATTGATAATGATATGCGAAAACAAAAAAAAAACGAATTTGCAATTTATTAATTTTTCTCTTATAACGTATTCTACTAATTGAACTAATTTAGTAATACGCTTAATTTTACAAATCAAAAATATTTTCAATATGCTTCCGAAAATGAAAATGATTTTCCGTGCCGAAAAATACTCGTATCAATGCTTATTAAGTTTGATACATTTGGTGAATTTACTCCGTTATGCTCCACCAACAAATCATTCTTTTATTTATTTATTTTTTCTTGAATGGAAAACATAAGAAATTATTTCCCTAACTTTTTCAATTGGCTGTCTACTTAGAAAAGGTTTTATTTTCAATTAATATTTTAAATTAATGGATTTTTTTTCAAGCTAAAAAATATGTCTAATTATGTATGTAGAAATACATAATGCACCATCATCTTTCAAACACTTGGCTTTGTGTTTGGTGGGTAGCTCGCAACCTCAACACATACAAAATTTACTAATGCATTAACAGTGCCCACCACTGCCCTAAATCCATCACTGAGTACAAACATATTTAATTATTTGCGTAAGTTTATCGTTGTTGGAATATTCGATTTACACTATTTTCACGATTAAAATGTGCAGGGAAAGAGGAGGACTTCAATCAATCTCTTAAATTAGACTCAGGCATAATTGCTCGAAAACCACGATACCTTTGAACTTGTTTCAGTCTCACCCTCCACCCACCGCCAATTAGTTTCTTTTTGGGAAAAACATGATTTTAATCACACTATCGGGTTAAAGTTTCAAAAAGCAATAATAGTTAAAATCTTACTTACTACATTTTAATAATGATTAATGTTTAAATATTTATACAAATATGTACATGCATACATACATATTTCTTTTGCTATAAAAATGCTCCCACGATTTCACCATCTGGTGTCTTGTTTTCTTGACTCAAAATGACTGATTGGTTATTGTATACCTTTGGAGCTCATTATCTCATAATTGGTGGTTATGGAAAATGTAACTATTGTTTTTGCCATTTTTGCTATCAATAGTGAAATAAGAAATAGTGTTGTTAAGAAAAGAAAACAGCAACAAAACATTTTCTTTTGGAGTTTACTTTTTGGTTTAAAATTAAATTAAATTTTAAATTAAAGGAAAACTATTCATCACGCAGCCAAAAAATAAAAATAAATAAAGAAATGCCCATTGGCGACAATGTGTTGTCAAGACAAGAGTGAACAATAAACACTACAAGTATTTCCTTAGATTTTAAACATTTGTCAGAGCAGCACTGACTGACTGACTGCCAAAATGAAATGTGGCGATCGCCGCTAGTACTTGAAATGTCAAAAATTGTATCTTAAAGTAATAAGACGAAGTAAGGCCTCACTACAGTTACTTCCGCCATGATTTTGTTCGTTCACACATTTAAAATTTTAAATTTGTAGCACACATTGTAATTGTAACTGGTTTTAAAAGTATCATAACAAATCAAAGTTACATGGTAGGAATATAAAATCAAATTCAAAATATATAACAAGAAGATAAGGTAGGCTAAACGTGAATCCTGGACGCTTTTCTGTGAACACATAGACAGCGTCAGCGAAGTCTCCAAAATCAAAAAATTCCCATCGAAAACCCATACCCAAGCCGAAACACTCGTTAACTCAGATGGCACACTTCCAGACAGCAGCTGTGGAGAATGCCCCACAAGTATTGCTGCAAAAAATATGATTATCAGGAGTCTACTTTGTAATTCGAAACGAAATCAAATGCTTTCGAATTGTAATGTTAATAATCTAAGGATTCGAAAGTATTTCCTTTCGCTTCGAAATACAGAGTAGACCCCCACCACCAGGGCTGCCGTTTTTGGTTATTTCTAACCAAAAGTTAGCCACTTTTTTTCTTTAATGTGGAGATGTGAATATTTTTCTCATTTTGGTTATTTTTTTGCCAAAATAATGATACACATGCACATCGTTTTAATGTTATACTTTTTAAGCTTTTATGTTCTTCAATTTTTAGTATTGCTACCAAGGCAACTGAAAATAAAACAGCTGTGGCTTAAATTGCTAGTGCAGCCACCTGTTATAAATTCGCCTTGATTGCTACTCACTTGTTTACAATACTTTTCTTTTACAACACTGTCAACAACTTTTAATTTAGCTAAATAGTCGCAACTCTGTACTACAGACCACTATGTAGTCCATAGGAGGTGAGTTTTTTTTATCAGCCCGTATAGCATCCTTCGTAAAAAAATTGGTCACATCTTGGAAAATGTTAATTAGTTGGACAAATTTAAAGTTTTTCGAAAATCTCCTGAAAACTCGAACTTCCAGCAATTCTGAGTATGCACGTTTTTAGAGTACCAAGTGGTAGGTGAACACTTTTGTCCGCCAGCATCGCCTCCTTGCCAAGAAAAGTGCGTAACCCTCAGAAAATTCCAAGTTTAAAACTTGACGATGTTTGGTTCAAATTCATGTTTTTCAGAAACAGATTCACGGGCTTTAATAAAGGAAAACTTTATCTATAAATTTGCACTAATTTTTCCCGTCTCGGTTGCATCATTTAATGGAAAAGTCCTTTGAAATTTTTATAGCTTAACAGGGCTCTGTTAACACGCTAACAGAGCTCTGCAAACTCTACATTTTCATGACTTTTTTGGAGTGATGTTATTTAATAAAAATAATACATATGGAAATTTGGTTATATTTTTTTCATTTGGTTACTTTTAAAGCGAATTTTGGTTGTAAAAATTTTTTGGTTGTGGCAGCACTGCCCACCACTCAAATGAGTGGCGTTGAATGAAGTAATTTGCACGTTCACTTCAATACCGAAGATCCTGGTTTCGAGCCCGGTCTTCGACTGTCCTTAAATAACAACACCACACATTTTTCTGATGTGCATTAGTGTCCCTTTGCATCAGTTGTGGTAGGAAAGTTCAAGTGATGAAAGTATAGATACTGATCACTGAACTACACCCGCTTCAGCAGATACTTATCCTAATGTAACTAAGATTTAATACACCTCATTGACACCAGAGGCGCTGCAACACTTCATTATTAAAAAAAACGGACAAAAAGCAGAATTGTAAAAGAATAAAGCTTCGTTCTTTAGAAATTCGTTTGTTCACAAGAAAGCGAAAAATTCCAATATTTGAATGTCCCCTATTTCAAAACAAAACATTAGAAATTATAGACCTGCGTAAACAGTCTTGAAATCTACATACGTCTTGTTTTTTAAATGTATTCTCGTAGCATGTATTATACTAAACCAATAATAAATGATGTCGTTCAATAAGCGAAGCACGATGATGGATTGGTGGTCGTGTATATTAGTGTTTTAGCAAGCGATATCACGAAGATTTTTTGTTCATAACAAAAAATCAAAAGAAGTAGTGTTGATGCGTGTATGCTTGTTATTTTGCATATTGTGCGTGTGTAAGATATAGATGGTAAGTTATTATGTGTTTAAGGGTGCTTTTTAAAAGCAAGCACAATGCCTGTGTGCGTTTGTATATGCGCGAAAAATTAAAAGAGGACACACACAAGGTCTGTGAGTATGTACATGCATGACGTTTGTATACGCGCCTGCCCATGCGTAGAAAGAATCAAGCATCACAAATTCTTCTATCACGAAGTATTTTCTTTTTTACTCATATACCTGCAATATACTTAAACTAATGTATTGCCAATAGTGTTGTTTTAGAAGATTTCGCTGTACAGGACTTTAATACAAATTACAAAAAAGGTTAAGAAACTAGAAGTAATACTTGATTGAAGATTCTGGATTCTGAAAAGACAATAAAGAACATAGCGATTAAGGCTCAACAAGTTTGGACATTTTGCAAAAAAGCTATTGGATCTAAATGGGGATTAAATACCAAGATGACACACTGGCCTTACACGAGTGTGGTACGACCAATCATAACGTACGTGTCGTTAATGTAGTGGACATCTTTAGAAAAGAGGGTTAATCTAAAACCCGTTAAAAAGAAGAGAGATACTTTTGTGCTGTATTAGCATCTGTGACGCAACTAAAGCGATGGAAAACATTCTTTCAACCGTGCCAATTGACATACGGGTTAAATATAACGCAACCTTGGCCGCCACAAGACTGAATGAGTAAGAGGAGAACATACAACCAAGTACCATAGTATAATATATACATTACCAAGTGGAAATATCACCACCGTCATGTGTGATACAATCCCAATTAAATATGTACAAAGTACTGCATCACCTGAAACGCCTGAAAGTATGGAATGGATAAGAGCAACAATAATAGGGAATAACCCCAAAACAATGCTTTAGGCGGACGGGTCGAAAATTGGAAACCGATCCGGTAGTGGATTCTAAGACATGAGTAATACATGATTGGAAATTATGCTGGAAAGACCATATAGAAAACATAGCGATTAAGGTTGGTTGTTTGGTTTACGTGACTGCCTACAGGCATTCAAGTTGAATCTGGATGATTCCTTTTTGAAAGAAACACTCCAATAATCGGTTTGATGTAAAGCTGGATCATAATACAGTCTCTCAGACTGAGATCACGTCTATAAAGGAAGGCATTAACAAACAGCATTATGTATAAGAAAAACCCAGCTACAATAAACATCACGCTAAGATTTAATAGTGGGTTAAAACTACATTAACCGCCGATTTTTAATGTTAAATTGTATGTAGAAATACGTTAACAAGTAGAGAGATTATGTGGATTCCAGGACATCTCTGGTGTCTCTGGAATCAAAGAGGCGGATAGGTTTAATAGGATGGGATCATTACTGAATAAAAGCACAATAGAAAATGCCAAACCTTTTCGAGAATTTAAAAATAATAAAAAAAATTTAAATTGTTTACGATACAAGATGTAGAGCTTGCCAGAAAGATGATGAAACTATCTAACACTACTTGTGTCACTGTCCAGCATTCATTAAAATTATGAGACAAATCTGCCATCTGGAAAATAAACCAGATATGAAATATCTTAGAGACTCAGAATAGAAAACCGTAAGAAAGTATATTGAGAAGACTAAGGGCCTAATTCATAAAAAACATTTTGATTTTATAAAAGGTCTATAAATCAAATTTCCGTTCAAAATTTTTTTCACAAACCTCTTATTAAACAGAAATATTTTTTTATGAATGAGGCAGTTTGATCCTAACCTGACTAAGTTTGATGGATTTTCTTTATGGTTTTTATTAGGTATCTCCCCAATATCTCTTATTAAGAGTTCAGAAAATGCTATAAAGGCATAAGTGTAATCCGAAGTGGATTGAGTCAATGTTGTTTGCCACTCCTTTTGCATCCACCTAACATAACCTAGCATACCTAAATTGTTCGAATTAATTCTCTTTTGCCTCGTCTACTGCAGAAATTTTTAAAGTTTTCCAAATTATGCAGCTCTTGACAAAGTGTAGGGACCTTCCTAAGTTTAAATACCCCTATTTTAGTCACGCAAAATCAAATCACACATGATGTTGACTTGATCTCAACAAAAAAAAAAATAAGAAATAAAACCATAAGAAATACATGCATCAGAAATATTTTTTAAAATTTTAGCTTTTATGTAAGAAAAAAAAGTACGAGTAGTATGTAGCCCTCTAAGTCTAAGTCTGTCTGCCTGCCCATGTGTCGGAGTATGTAATCAAAAACCACCAGGCAGAAATATATAATATGCACCACAAGCAAACCAATCATGCAACAAAATAATACTCGCATAATATTGTAATCATCGTCATCGTTGCCATCACCACAACAACAACAAGAACTACAACAACGTCATCGTCATCAACATGATCCATCCATCCAACCATCGCCTCTTGCCTTTGAAATAATCAAAACATTTTTAACATTTCCTCACGCCATCAGCGACAGTTTTTCCTAAACCATTCAAAAGTGTAATCGAATTTCAATGTTTCAGTTTTTGTTTTCCTTTTTATTATGGTTTTTTTTGTGTGCTTTAAACTTCTCACACACACACACAGGCAGACACACTTTCGAATGAAAACGAAAGTTATGATGGTTAAGCGCGTTCATGTTTATAATGTGTTGCTGGTGGTGCAAGGAATGGCTTAAGTTAAAGACAACAACAACAACACAACAAAAAAAGAAAAATAAAAATATAAGAAACTACATATTTTACTCGTAGGTTATTTCATTACATTTTGTTGCATTATTGATCTTTATAATGAAAACCATAGTACGTTTATGTAGCTGCAACATAAACATAAGATTGTCTGTTTTACTGATTGCTGTCTAGCCATCAAACAACGTCATCATCAACGTCCTCCTCATAATAATAGTGATCACAAACCACCACCACCACCACCACCACCAGCACCAACAGCATCAGCCTCGTCATCAGCATGATAACTTTTTATTTTTTTTACGATGATATCATCTTGCAACACACATATATTTAGTTACATACTTATGTTGACTTATTCAGCATGCATTTTATAGTTTATGGTGCAAGCCTTAGCGCGCATGTGTTCGACGATTATGTGGCATTTATTGTGGTGTACTTGACGAGAAAGAAATGCCAAACGATTGTGCGAAAAATTTTAAAGCGCCACTTATACGCCAAAACAAGCCAAATGCCATGCAGTAAGTACATCTATGCCATCTATCATTCGAACAATGCATGCAGCAACCCACCACCATTTATGCATCTAGTCATCTGTTTATCGAGATACAAACTGTCTAACGAGAGCCATAAACTGCCAACGACACCATCAGCACTAGCATCATCACCCCCATCTTCATCATCATCACCAGCACCATCAGTTAGTTTAAACTGCAGCTTTTCATCAGTAATTGGCAATATTCCTCTCTTTTTCTCTGTACTCTTTCCTCTCACTCTCCCCCTCTCTTGCTTTATTTCCCTCTCTTTTACAATTAGCTAAGCAAACATATGAAAGCTTCTTTTGCGATTCTACTGCAAAGCAAGCGGCTGTTGGATTGTTGTTTGTTGGTTGTTGGTGTTTGTGTTGGAATGATGTGCGAAATGTCTTGGTGATGGTGATGGATTTCTACCAAAAATGGTTTTTGATTTGACCCATTGGATGGATAAACAAACAATGAAACAAAAAAATTGCAGACTTAACTCTAAAACTAATATAAACTACATATGATACAGAGACGGAGGTTTTGAGGCCCTATGCTCCTGCTTGTAGGAACGACGGGAACCTATATATGTATATATATATATATATATATATATATATATATATATATATATGTATGTATATGATACAGAGGCGTAGGCTTCTGATACCTATTAATGAGTTAGTACTCCAACTTTGCCTAACAATTAGTCGACTTCTGCCCAAACGGTCAATCTCCTTTATTCTTTAGGATATCACATCAATACAATACCAACAACAAAGAAGAAGAATTTTACGATACTGCCACGTCTCTTCCTATTCCCTAAGGTCTAGACATTAGTATGAACCTATCAATAGCAGTCATTTGTTCTCAGCCACGGCGCCAATTTATTGATATTTTAATGACGTAACATCAACAAAATTCGTATTCACAAAAAAAAAGGGAAATGATTGTTATGCAAAATTAAAGAAAATAATCAAAAATAAAAAAACAGCGAAATTAACGATAAAAACCCAACCATGATGGCATTGTCTTATGAATAATCGTTTCATAGTGTGAACCGTATATGATCTATGATCTTCCAGAGGATAGTACTGCAGTTATATGCTGCATATAAAGCTATGTACAGACGACTGTCAGATCTGACAATATTGTCAGATCTGTCAATGTGCTGTCAATGTACTGGCAATCGAAAATTGCCAGTACAATATTCCTTGTCAGTTCACACGGTTGTAAGAAAATCTTATAATTTATTGCCAGACGATTGTATGGCAATTAATTCATCTGACAAAATTGTCAGCCGAAAAATTGTGAGTTCACAGGGTTGTCATATGCACAAATTGTCAGATCTGTCGTTATGCGTTGCCAGACTCAAAGCGTTTGTTAGGAATTGTTAAATATTAATCGTTTGTGTTTGTGTTAAATGTAAAAAGTGAAAGTATAAGTTATTATGGACCATAAAGAAGCAATTGCAATGATTTTGTGTGCATATATTTTATTATAAATGTTTTATTTAAAATCAAGCGTGTGCAGTGTTACCCATAGAAATAATTCCCTTACAATGACGCCATTGTCGGATGCATAAACTTCGCACATCTGACAATATTAAAATGTCTGACAAATATCTAGCAATAATCTTACAATGTGTTCACACGATTGTAAGATGGCTGACAATTTGTTGCCAGCTGCTAGTCTTTCAATGGACTGACAATGGTTTTTCTGGCAACGACGTCTGACAAAATTTGTCAGTTCACACGGTTGTAAGAACTTTTGAGCACATTTTACTGGCAATATTGTAAGATCTGACAACCGTCTGTACATAGCTTAACTCTTCATAAGACTTTAAATATGTAGAGTATGGGGTCTGAAGGCTTTGTTTTTCTTAAGAAATTTGGAATCAAAAATAATGTTGCATAATTTAGGCAGAAAGAGAGCATCAGGTTTCATTTTCATTTTGATTTTGCTTATTATCATCTGTTTGACAATCATCTGTTTCTGCCTTATTATTGCTGGCAATACTATAATTATAGGATAGTGTCTGTGATAAAAAATCACGGAGAAGTGTTACCATCTCAACATATAAACTTTTATTTTTCGCAGTGTCCAACCCTTATTCTATGCAGTGCTCTCATTCACCGTATATCAAACAGAGACATACTTTTTATAACTGATAGATATAAACTGTAATTGATCTTCGTAAGGGTGGAGATTTAGTTTTCCGAGAATGTGTCAGATCCTTAAAGGCAATTGATTTATCATGGAAGGAAGAACTCTCCTTTAGAATATAAATATCGATATTATCAGTAAAGATCTAACCTTCTAACCGTTTGGAGAAATTATTATTTCGCAACAACTCAAAAGCCTCACATTGATTGATACAATGGAGATAGATAGGTTAGGAGGGTTGGTGCCAAACATGCACCTCCACTCGGAGACCCAAATGGGTTCATTGTGATATGGAGATACATAATTTCTCTTGCTTTCAGAGAAAGCCAAATATGATACTTGGTTGCTTAGTACTCGTGTTAGTACGTTGATATCGCTTATTGTACTGGAGAGCTTCTGCTATTACCTTCTAGGTACCTTCACCTTCAATTATCTTCCAGAACTCCCAAATTTGGTTAACATAATAACAGGGCATACAGAGTTAAAAAGTCACCTGGCTCGTATGGTGGCTGTTGGCGATATTACCTGTAGAGGTTGCCATAAGGATGATGAAACTCTCGAACACTACTTGTGTTACTGTCCAGTATTTAGTCAAATAAGAGAACAAATCTTCCATCTGGAAAATATACCAGGTATAAAATATCTTAAGGATTCAGAATGGAAGAACCTAAGAGAATCTATTAACGAGACTAAGATCCTAAACTGACTAAGTTTGATAGTTTTTTTTTATGGTTTTATTGGGTATCTCCCCAATATTTCTTATTAAGAGTGGACAATATGCTATAAAGGCTTAATTGTTATTCGAAATAAATTGAGTCAATATTGTTTGTCCATTTTTTCAACCCAACCCAACCTATCTTTCAGAAATATCAGGTGTATATTTAAAGACTATAAACTCCTTTATCAGAAGCCGTGGATGGTTTTGGTACTGACTTAATTTTCGCGTTATGGCACGACTTCTTCCATATGGCTTTGCAATATTTTTCTCTGTTTTCAATGCTCTATGGCTGCCTATGTTCCTCTCTGTCCTGGACAATTGTCATAATTCCCCCTACCGTATGGATAGCTTTTTATGTAACGGGTGTGACGTTGACTATAAAACCGAAAGGCTCGGATTCGAGCGCTGTTCTGACACTCATTAAATAACAACCTCTCGCAATTTTCTGATGTGCATTAGTATCACTTTGTATCAGTTGTTGTAGGAAAGTTCAAGTGATGAAGGCATAGATACTGGTCGTTGAACTACTCCTGCTTCAGCGAATACTAATCCTAATGTAACATTAGAGCCCCCTCCTTCGTAGCAGAATCATCGGCGAAGTAAAATAACCAATAAAATGGCTACTAAACACAGCTTTGAAAATTTAATAGGCATCATTGACACCAGAGGCGCTGCAAAATACAGAGTTGTAAAATAATGAAGCGTTCCCCTATTACTTCCTTCGCCACCTGCCTTCTCCATCACTATCCCTTTCCCAAAGAAGGTAACACTTTGTAATAGTAGTAGGCATTCAGTGTTCAGAGTATTACTTCTCTTTATAAAAATAAAAAAGCAAATCCCGCGCACTCTATTCTGGGTAACCCGGCGTATTATTTAAAAAAAAAGGAATTGCCCAGCAAAAAATTACACATTACCAGCAGAACTATTTGCCATATAATGATTTACTTTTCTGCTTACCAAATTTCATTACGCGCTTACAAATCACATTACCTAAAATTTAAAAAATGATGTACAAATTGCTAAATGAGGAGAATGATTTTTTTAGATTAAATTGATTACGTGAATCATTTGCCAAATAAAAAAATTAAGTAATTCTCAAGAATCGGTTATTTTAGTATCACGCCTTGTTAAAATCATTAAGTTGGTAATCCAGTAGGGAAGTGCTTCCACCAAAAATGCTTAATTCCAATTTCGATTATCTTTTCTGAAATTTTTTGCTGGGTGGCTTTGGTACCTGAAAAAGGTGCCAAAGGTGTCCTTGACTACATAAGAGAATCCTTTCCAGAGCTGAGTTTCGGATTCTAACCAGTGGCTTATTCGTAATGCTGGACGCAGCCGTAACCCAACAGCTGATATGCCTCAAAAGTTTATGAATGATAACGTGGTGGAATGATTCATCGACAGTTATCACCCCACAAGGCGTAAAAGATGATGCTTATCATGCCAAACAGCTGTTGGAAGTTTTTTGTGGCAAGCATCGTCTCATTCCCCACAAAAAGACTGTATGCCGTGATTGATGGATCCTTCTCTTAAATGAGTTGCTGAGTGTTATCGAAATGAGAGCGGCGTTGGCTGAATTAGTTAGAACGTTGAATACAAAACCGAAGGTCCTGGGTTCAATCCCCGTATCCAAAAGTCATTTAATAGCAACACCACGGTTTTTTTATATGCATTAGTGTTATTTAGCATCAGTTGTTGTATGGAAGTTCAAGTGGTGAAGGCATATTCACTGGTCAGTGAACTATACCGACTTCAGCAAACACCAAACATACAAACATAATGTAGCAAAATCATCGGCAAAATAAAATAACCGATCAAATGGCTACTAACCACAGCTTCAAAAAAATTTAATACACCTCATTTAACACCAGAGGCGCTGCAACACTGCATTAAAAAAAACTTCCAAAAAAAGCAGAAGTGTAAAAAATTAAGCTTTTCTCTATCTCTCCCTTCACCGCCTGTCTTCTGTATCACTATCCCTTTTCTAAAGAAGGTAACACCTAATATAAGTAGTAGACATTCATTGCCTGAGTGTTACCTCTCTATCAAAAACAAAAAAAGAAAAACAATTTTGCTTCATAAATCCAATGAAACAATTTCATTAAAAATTTTTCACAAATCTGATGATAATTTCACAAATCCAATGAAAATTTCATGAATATTGTGAAACAATTTCATTGGAATTGCTTCCATGATATTCTGGTTTCGTTAGAATATTTTATCGGATTTATGACAACAATATTTTCTAATTATTAAGAAACCCCTTTATATTTAAGTTATTTTATACATTTCATGAAATTATTTGATTGTTTCGATGAAGTTATAGCACTGCATTAATTACACTGTCAAATAAATTTGATGAAGTTTTCAATAAAATAATTTTAACGAAACTGGTTTCATTAATCCAACGAAGCGTGACGTTGATTGAATTTTAATGAATTTTTCATTAGATTAATGTCGAAATTCATTGAATTTCTGCCGAAAATTCTTTCAGTGTAATGACTATTGTGGCATCCAAAATCGCCGGAAGAATAGTCTTGGATATCTAGTGCCAGGACAATGCTATTGAATGGTCGAATGAGGTCAACCAAATAGCATTCTATTTGATGTTGCTATTCACCAGATGCTGTTTTTGATGGTTATGGACAGTCCCGGTATTGGGGGATGTCTTTTGTATGTATGTATGCTGTAGCACTCTTAAGTAGTTCGACATCAGATAGCTCGAAGTATTTAAAAAATGTGCTTGCTGATAATAAGAGATAAATATATTGAAAGATTGCAAAGATAATGAAAGCTTTCTTCCCTTCTCTCCTACAAGTTCAAGACTTTGCAAAGTAAACTTTGCGAGTGTCAAAGCCCTATAACTGGCAAGGAGCAAATGGGTTGCAATATTTGTATATATTTCTCCCTGATTATAAGCAAGCATGTTGTTCCATTTTCCTTCTCTATTACAAGCTTAAGACTTTGCAAAGTAAACTTTGCATGTGTAAAAACTGTCTTACAGGGCATTTAGGTGGCAAAAGTTTAAGTTGTTCATTCTGTATAAATAGTTGCACGATTGTATAGGATAGCGAATAAAAACCTTTACAAGCACCGTGAGGTTAGGCCGTCGTATCATTTATTTGCTCACGTTAATATTAAACACATCTGTCATAATTCCTCCCTCATTTCTTCCCCCTTCTACACTTTTCTTTCCTCAGGTAATATGTCAGTCAGCATAACATGCTATAAAAACATAAAAGTAAGCCGAAACGGATTGGGTCAATATTGATTGCTCCTTTTCTCAACCTAACCTAACTTAACCTAACATGTTAGTTAACTAGCTGAACGCTTTATTCGATTTCACAGCAGCCTGTCTAGTTACCTAACCTGATCCAGATGATCCTGCTAAAGAGATTTATTTTTCAAAATAAGAAATATTGTTGTATGGTATGTCATGGTGCACGAAGCTATTATATTACAAATGCTTGGTTTTAATCATTTAGCATTAAAACTCACTGAACTTAACTCCCCTTCGCATAAGTTCACATCATTCCGGCTCTGTGCAGAATGTTTTTCTCTAACTTTTTGATTAATGTTTTTGATCTGCGCGTTAAATTTGAATTTACAATTGGGCAGCAGCAGCAGCAGCAGCAACAGCAACAATTTTAAATTCATAGTTCGCAGCAGCTGCTGCATAGCACGTATTGTATTCAGATGTATGATCGCTGTGATACAGCAACATTTAAACACCAATTTTGCTTTGGCTTCTGGCATTGGTACTTGATACTAAAAAAAATACAAGAAAATAAAGCCCTCTAAAACAAAAAGCTTCACAATTCCACAAAGACTAAAATAACTCCCTAAAAATATTTGTACGCTGAGGAGGAGGAGGAAGAAAGTTTTGGAAGAAAAACAAAACCTTTACTCCCGAGTGCGAACATTAAATGGTTCACAGGTTTGTTGTAAGAGAAACAAAATATTTAGATGCACAAAGAAAAAAGGATTTTGAAAGCTGATTAACGATTACAAATTTTTTCGGATTTTCAAA
The DNA here is from genome assembly GCA_905220375.1 of Tachina fera. Classification (NCBI taxonomy): domain Eukaryota; kingdom Metazoa; phylum Arthropoda; class Insecta; order Diptera; family Tachinidae; genus Tachina; species Tachina fera. The sequence goes on from LR999966.1 coordinate 81,421,516, forward strand.
GAAGTGTTTTGCCATTGTTGGCTGTTGCAAATAATCTCTCTTTCTGTATGTGTGTGTGTGTCAAAGATTGTGTGACTTAAAGTTTTTTCTTTTGCAGCAGCATAAGTTTTTAATATCAATATTTTTTTTTTTAATGTTGTTAGTGCTAAGAAAAATCATCATCCATCCATCCATTAATCCGTCCAATTTCGGCACTTTTTATTTAGTGAGTTTAAGTGTTGCTTGCTGCTTCCTTTGATTGAGTCAAATAAACCGACCGACACTCGAGTTAAGATTTCTAATATTTACAAGTATGTACGTGATTTGCTTAAATTTGCCATTGGGCAAATTGCTATCAACTTTCAACATGAATTACCCAAATAATTTTTAAGCGAATAAAGAGAAACAAGTCTTTAACAAATCGAAAATTTATTAATCAAATTATAGAAGACACATGCACACACTCACAGAGACATACCAGTCAATATTTTGTTTAATTTGCATGTTTATGGGAGAGGGAGCAAATTGTTTTTTCTTTCTTTTTTTTGTTGTTAAAAGTTTGAAAACGTTTCCTTGTTTGGCATATAAAACCGAAATAATTAACCTTTTGTTTAGAGATGTGCAAATGTCGTGATTTTATCGTGTCACGCATGATCGTGATCAAATTTATAATTAATCACGCGGGAGTGCGTGAGCGTGACTTAAAATAAATTACTCGTGCGTGATCTCGCGTGAGACATTTTTAAGAATCACGCATGAATTCTCACGCTCTCACGAGATATCATTCCTGCATAGGTACAAATGTATGTATGTAACTGTATTGAATCTTTTGAAATAAATTATTTTATAATAATAAATACTTATGTTTTAGTTTGAAATTTATTTGCTGGTGCTTAAGTATTGTCTATATCGATCGATGACTTAATATAAAAAGGGCGTACCTAAATTTTTTTCGAATCGCGTTTTTAACGTTTTCTGGTAGTACGTTTCAGTTCAAAATCAAGGACTTATGGCAACTTAAAAAATTATTTCTGCATGTAAATGTTTAAGTTTTTCTACTGTTTTTTGCTTCTCCTATAAAATTTTGAAAATACGAGTTCTGCCTTGTGTGCCCTGTGCCAAAGAAAGCGTAGCCACTAATTACTAATGAAAAACTGTTTGATTCAGACATGTATTTATTGATTTATATATTTATGATTTTCCAATCATGTTGGAATGTCAGTTGCTGTTGAATTTTGAATAAGATGCAGTATCTTCTTTTTTTATTATTAATTTCTTATAGAAATGAAGCAAAACAAGACTTAACTTTACTTTGTCCATTTTTGTATAAAGAACTTCACTCAAACGCCAAACAGTGGCGTGTATAGCAAAACAATATTAATTAAACCTAAAAATAGTAGATATGGAGCAACAAAATTAATGCTTAATATCTTAGAAACCATAATAAATATCGTAAAACTCGTTTTTAATTCAGAAAGAGGGTATTCAAAAAATATGTATTCCATACCTAACTAAATTTTTTTTAAATGGTCGGTGGAGCAAAACTATTCTGGGTCGACGACATCTAATTTGGCGTATAAAGCGATACGAACTTAAGCCTAATCAAATCATAAACATCTTTTTTTCTAATCTTAGAGGGTTAACGCAATATTTTCTAGTATCAATTTAAAAAAAAATTGTGCTGCAAATTACACACATATAAATCGTCACCTAAAAGCCAAAAGGCCGTAAGTACATTTTTTACTTTTTTTACAGGAGAAGCAAAAAACCTTATAAATTTCAAACTATTTCTTTGTTAGGTGCCAATTGAATAATGAATTAAATCAGTATTTTTGAACACATGTGAGTAACATTTTGGGGAAAGATCTACTTTGGTTAATCACATCATAATCAATCAAAAAGTCTATTATGAATTTTTTGGCCTTTACGGCCTTTAAGATTTTAGCCGACGAAATGCTTTTATTTCTTCCTTTTTTCAAAATCTTATAAACAACTAATACTCTCTACTGGCAAAAGTAAAATAAGTCAGTCACAAAGCGTAAATAGAGGAGGTGGGGAGAACAAAAAATTTAGAAAACGCGTAAACACAGTGATTTAACGTTATCGAATTGATCAGTGAATGGTCTTTTAATAATGATCATTTAAATAATGTAAACAAATTTTCACTTCACTTACTAGAGTCTGTCGCCCATTTTTGTACTGGTTTTTTCTTTTTTTCTTTCTTTGCAGTTATAAAATTTATTTGATAATGTTAATTTTTATTACAATAAATGAATGCATTGTTGAAGTTTTGTTTTTCTTTGCAAGTGTCTAAATTTTAAATTTACAATCTTTTTAAGTTTTGGTTAGTTTAAAAGTTTTTTTTCTTCGATTTAAATAAATTTCCTATAAAATCGCAATGCGATGCGACATTAAACAATAAATCACAATTATCAGTTTTACAACATCAAGTTGATATTATTCAAAGTTTTTTTTTTTTTAAAGCGAATGATGCACCATCGCCAGAAGCTGCAGCAAGCAACAGCACCTTCAAGCATCTGCTTATTCATTCATTCATTCATTAATTTATTGCCAGCCATAACCCACTTACATTTTAATGCTTCACTTATGAGCTTGACAATCCATGACCACAATTATTATTATTGTAATCGTAATAATAATAATAATAAAAAAATACAACTTAACAAAAATTATTTTGTGCTTAAACACTGTAATTTTAATTGTCATCAATGACCAGGGAAACCGCAAATATGCAATTGCATGTTTTTTCTTGTGTGACGTATTAATGCGAAGATAAAATATTTATAAATTTTAGAAATTTTTACGAATTTTGGCTTCGATTTGTTGTGCATATTTTTTAAATTTTTTGCATATTTTGCCTTTTAAGGCATGTTTTTGCATATTTCAGTCTAACACGCATATTTAAGCATTTTTTTTTTAATTTGAGATCATATTTGACGCTTTCAGAGCATTTTTTGGATATTGTATATAATGTTTTTATATTAATATGCTACAAGCCATTTATTTGTTGGTTAAGAACTTTTTATCGCCATCTAAATCTCATTTCCATTGTTCTGTATGTAATATAATCCATATATTTTTCTATTTTTTGGGACGTTAGTTTCAATAAATATTTGATTTTGCTATTTGTGCCGGACTCTAACCCGATTACATCAATAGATATTGAAGGAACATTGTCAATGTATGAAAGTTTTTTAAGATGTGACAGGCAGCGATTTTTATTTGAAAATCTATATCAATATTTTGTTTGTCTTATTTATCAAAAATATAGTTCCAAAGTTTTAATTCTGATATCGAAATCTTTTTTGAAAGTCTAAACACAATGTTTGCGGTGCGGTGCGATTTCTCGTTGCGGGACAGAAAAATAAACATAATACAACGGAAAACGGCGACGGCAACACTTGTCATTGTTTGTGTAAATTTTTATTAATTTTATTGTGCATGCATTTTTATAACAAAAACAAAAAATTATTAACATTTTATACATTCGCAGATATATTTGATATATTTTTTAAACTTTTGTAATCTATTACAAAAATGTTTGAACTTCAAATTTCATTTTTCTCGTACCAGATATTTCAAGTTGAGTTTGAAAACCTCTTAAAAATTAAATGCCTAATGTTCGTACATAAAATAATTACATCGAAGCAACCTGTGTACTTGTTTTGTAGAATACAATTTGCTAGATCTAATCGCGGAAGAAAAATCATTCAACATAGTTATAAGACCCTTCTGCCACAACGTCAGTTTTTTATTAATGCCACAAGTCTCTGGAATTATCTGCCAAATAATATTGAAACCTTAGGCAATGCATATGCGTTTAAAAAGGAGTTATATAAACATTTTTCTTAATTAATTGAATCAGTACTTATTGAAAATTTATGCATGTACTTTTTTTTTCTTTTTTTTTGCTCTATTTATTTTATCCTATTTTTCTACATTTTCACTATGTTATATTTTTCTGCAAAATTATTCCATATGTTTCTAATATGTACGTTTTATTTTTATTAATTTTTTATCATTATCTTGATTATTGTTTGTTATTATTTTGATTGATTCACCAGCACTTTCATTTATAAGATATATATGTCTTGTTGTGCTAGGTTACAGCTATACAAATAAATAAATAAATAATCAAATCATGTTTTTTTTACAATAATGTTATGAACACAGCCAATTATTCAAAAACTACGGCAACGTCAGCAAGAGAAAGAGTATCAAAAATTGAGAGAATAAGAAAGTCCGCAATGAAAATAAAATAGATTTTAATTTTATTCCGTCCCGAACTACGGATTTTTACTTCAAAACGCCATCGCAATAAATAATCGTTACATTGTGTTTAGACTCTAAAGTTGAAGTTAAATTTTTACGGCCGTATAAAATAAAAATTTATTTGCATTATTTGCTTTAGTCAAAATTTGTATGACAATTTGTTTTAACCTTCACTGCAAATCCAAATTATTTCTTTGCTAAGGCAATTAGTCTGTTAATTTGGTTCTTGTTTCCGTTTTATTTTTGCCTTATTGATGTATAAACATATATACACTAGGGGGTAAAAATCTTTTTTACAATACAATCACAAATTTTGAGTAAGATCGTAAAGCATTATCAAATCGGTGTGAGCTATGTGTTAGTGTATTAGTGTAATCATACGAACAAGTATACCTTAAGGAGCAATTGCTTGTGAAGTGTAATAGTGTTGCCAGTGGGAATAATTTTGTTAAAGAGTTGAAAAATATAAAATAAATATAAACTAATAAACTAATAAATATAAGCTAAGAATATCCATATCATGCCAATTACTATGCGTGGAGATTTCAATACAAATTTTGCAAACCCACAGTCGCAAGCCTTATCAAAATTTTTATTTGACGTTTTCCACTTGCATATGAACAATTGTCCACAAACCCCCACCCATAACTAATAATTCCACTACTATAGATGCAGTTTTCCATAGATTTTTAAATACAGTAGAGTTTTAGTTACCATAAGCCAATATTAAAATAAAAATTTCATTACGAGATGTCTACACATCTCGTCTGTGATCGGACTCACATTGCTTTTTTTATATGCAAATATTGTCGAATTAAAAATATATTTTCATTTACAAATAAGCCAATTTATGTCATTTTTAAGAGCATATTTTTGAAGTGTTAAGTGCATATTTTCAAGTTTTTAGTGCATATTGAATGCGCATAAAACACTTTTTTTGGAGCATATATCTGGTTCCCCTGTTAATGACTGACTGGGTCGGATCGGTTCGTCGTCTGTCTTTCTGTTGCAGTTTTTGGACATGTCATTCGTTGTTTAAAAAATCCTGTTGTTGTTGTTGGTGTTGTTCAAAAGTTAAAATAATAAATGCAGTCAAAGTTTGATTGATAGTGAAGAAAGGTGTCAATAGAATTTCAAATTTTAAAACTTTTAATAATATGAATTAATGCGAGGGCGGGCGGGTCAATAAATAAAAATAAACATTTATTTTTGCAACATAGGCCCTTATTATGGGTAACTTTCGATCTTCGACTGTAGTCGAAAAAACTGATCGAACGAATTTTCATTTGGTATTATGACGAGCATTCAATACAAAATTTCTTTATTGTGAATGTCACACAAAGTGACATTTTAAAATTTGCAAAAACCTTACCCAGAAATAAAAAATAATCGTTTAAAATAAAAGAAAAAGGCAGATGGTGAGAACATCTAGTAATGATTTTTTTTTTAATATTGGCTTATGGTAAATAAAATAAAATGTATACATTTTTGACTCTACTGTATTTAAAAAAATATTGGAAAATGCATCTGTTGTAGTGGAATTATTAGTTATGGGTGGGGGTTTGTCGAGGGAGAATTGCTCATATGCAAGTGGAAAAAGTCAAATAAAAATTTTGATAAAGCTTGCGACTGTGGGTTTGCAAAATTTGTATTAAAATCTCCACACATAGTAATTGGCGTGATATGGATATTGTTAGCCAATTGTCGTGCACCAGCTTCAGTGTAAGGCAACAGTACGTAATGAAGATGTGTTATAATATAATATTATAAATTATTTACAAAGGCTGCTATATATCTTTTAAACAAATACTTGACATTTAAAACGTTCTGTTATTCAAAAGTTTATATATTATATTATATATTTGTTTTATTTTATATTAGGTATGTTTTATTCGAACATTATATACAGATATTGAGAACAAATTTAAGTGTGTATAAACTTATTAAGTATCTATAGCTATAGCTGCTTCAAATTTAAATAGGTATATGATTCGAATAAAAGATACATACCTATTTTTCAACTTTTTAAAAAAATTATCCCCACTGGCACACTATTACACTTCACAGGCAAATTTCTATTAAAATTAACTCCTGAAGGTATGCTAAAAAAATTCGGTTATTCGGAGTTATTTTTTTGCAGCTGTTAATAGTTCTTTTCAGCGCTACCATTGTAAAATTTCAAAAAGTGGCACAAAAAGGGAATTTAAAAAAAAAGGTGGCACCAAAAAAGGGTTTCTAAGAAAAAATGGGCAAATTTAAAAACAAGAAAAATTAAAGCAAATCTGCTTATATTTAAAAACATCAAGAATAAAAATCAGGTTTTGCATATCTAAAGACTAAAAAATACTATTTTTATTATAAAAAAAAGCCACAAAATATAAAAATAATTTACATAATCTGTGCTTATAATAATAAATTACTTGAATCTTCTGAAGATACATAAATATATATTTTTAATGCTTTCTTAGGTTTAGCACTTATTTACAAAAAAAAAACGTAACTCCGCTTATTTACTTTAGAGAAAATGTATTTTATTTATTTATTTTATTTCAGTTTTTTTAATAAATATCTGAATATTGAATTCTCAAGAAACAGGCACAACACAATTCTCTTAATTTTTTGTACATTGCATTTTTTAATTAATGGAAAAAGGTAGATTTAAAAATTTTTAATACTTATTAAATGCCTATTTTTTGAAACTGTATATCTTTACTTTTGAATAGGTTGATCATTTGGAATCCAGTCTTCCAAATCAATTTACTACAAACTTAAAGAAGATAACACGGTATGACAAGTTTCAACTTTCAGTCCGTTAGATAATTTATTTTAATTTAGAAAAAGAACCGCTCAGCGGGAACAAAGTATAGATATGTATATAAAGCAAACGTATATAACTTTGGATAGAAATTTTTATCCAAGCAATTTGAGAACTCTCTTACAAAAACATCAAGTTCACTTATTATTTTACAAAAAAACGGAAACAATTTAACAAATACTGGGTCTAAATAAATACTTAAATATAATCAGTCTTTTAGCGCTTCGCAATTTTTTGAAGTATATACAAGTTAAATAGTAACTTTTTTTAATCATAAAAAATATAAAATTTGGGTGAATTTTGTTAGAGTAGCACAATAGTATCCAAGCAGTCGAAAAAGTGGCAAATTGCTACTTTAGTAGCACCAACGGTAACGCTGCTTCTTGTTTGTATGATTACACTAATGCATACATACCTCACACCGCATTGACAACGCGGTGTGATCCCTGTCGGCTAACCTTAAACTAACTTTAAGCTAACTATTTCGCAAGTAGTACTGACTGACACTTGGATTACTTCGCAATGTAATCAACTGACTACTTTAACATTGCGATGTCCTAGGCGGTAGTCAATTGGCTCACTCTGCATTACTTTCAGCTAACTTAAAGTTGACTTTTTTAAACCACCTGGGAGTCAGTAATTAAAAAAAATTTCTGGGGTTCGAACATGTATCGTCACAATTTGTGTACTCAATGCACTACCACTCAGCTAAGCTACCATCTAAAATAACAACAGCAAAATGTTAACATAAAACTGAAATGAAATTCAAAGTAGCTGAAGTTGAATAAGTTTGTTGGCTCTCATCAAATTCGATTACATACTCAACTTAAGAATTAATTTTTGGTTTGTTCTGGATGACATTGCAGTTAGCTTTTAGTCAGTCTAAGAAAAGTTAACTATAAGTTAACTATTTTTGTAGTCAACTACGAATTCTCCGATAGGGATCTTACTCAAAATTTGTGATTGTATTGCGAAAAAGATTTTTACCCCCTAGCGTATAGATGTTTACACATCAAAAAATTCAAAATATATGAAAGAAAGAAAAGAAAGCGCTTCCGCTAACAAATTGCAGCCTAACGCTTGCATTGTATTTTAACTGCTTGCTCTAAGACCGCAGCGAAACGGTAGCATTTTTATATTTGCAAAGCTGGTTTTAGGCTGGGATCCCATTTGTAGGCTTTTCTTTTCATGTTTTGCATCTTTTTTTAAACACGAAGCTGTTGCTGTTGTTGTTGTGTTGTTGTTAGCGAAAATCAGTTTAGAAAAATCGTGACAAAAGGTCATAGACAAAAAAAAACAAGACAACAAACTACATTAACTCCGGCAAAAAGTTGTAATAATTATAATTTATGCACTCACGTGAAATAATGTTATTTTTAATGCATTAAAAAAAAACTCTTTTGAAAACTTTTCTTATAACTTTAACTATAATTTTCTGCTAGTTTTGCATTATACTCGTACATACATACATATGTATGTACATATGTATGAATGTATGAGTATTTCTCTTTTTAAAATTCTTAAGTATGATACATAAATAAATACGTGTTATGCATTTTAGTTTGGCTGTAGGTAAGTTGGGAAATGCATTGCAATTTTTTATTTTTTATTTATTTTTTCTAGCAGGGCATTTGTTTTTAAAGAACCTTAAAGTTCGCCAGATGTCTATCAGTCGACTCATTTATATTCCTGCAAGAACAAAAAATATTTGCCATTGCCTTCCATTCCTTGGCGGTGTGTATTAAATTTTTTGTTTTGTGTTTTCTTTCCTTCTAATTTGTGTTCGGTTGTTTATTCGTAACGTTGACATTTTCACCTTTAGTATTTATGCGTATTTTTCTTTGTTATTATTGTGCTATTTATTCTGTTTTTATTTTTAATCTTTAATTTTTCTTTCTTTCGTTTTTTTCTTTTGTAGAAATATGTACCTGAGAATTGTGTAAGCCACGTATTAATTTTGTTGCTGCTATTTGGGTAAGTGATATACTTTCTTATATAGTTTTGATAATCTCTTATGAATTGGGGTCATTATTCCTAATGAGAGTTCAACCTGGGAGGATAAGCACACGTGCATGTGAGCGCCACTAGAATTTGATTTATGGGAGATTTTTAAGTATTTTAACGGGAATACCAACACACTTTACAAACAAGGGGGGAGGACAAAATAGTCATTATTATCATCAGGGATTTCGATGAGAAGCAGAGAATTAAGACGGCTAACAGCCACCGCCGGTCATTTTTGTTGAGCCGAAGCGCGACCACGATTGAATTCACTACACCAGCGATATACTGTGGATTTTGATGGTGCTTTATTGCCATACAAAAGAACGGAGTTCAGCGACACATTCTTGCTGAGATAATTAATGCACATCGAAGGTTGTGAAAAATAATATCTAACGAAAACCGTGTCTTTTAAATGTTTTGTTAAATTGATTTTCTGATTTCACTGTAAGCAAAACAAATATCACCTCTACCTCCAAACGTTGTAAGTGCGTTTATGCTAAAAAATTGTCAAACTTTATTATGGTGTTGCCAGATTTTAGCTATTGATATTAGTATTGCCAGTTCCCGAAATATAAATAGTAGTCCTCGTAAAAAATCTTGCGATTCTCAGCACAGCTGAATGTTTTTGAAGCGTCACTTTTCTACTTCGGTAATTGCAAAAGAGAAATGATAATATTTTTTTTCGTGTAAACATTAATTTAAGAAATTAAACAAAACACCCTGCCGATAATTATTGATTGTAAACAAGGGTTACTTGTTTTTCGAAAAAATACGCAAGAAAGAAAATGAAATAAGCAATGCCTTTTTTTATTGTGCATTGAACTCAAATACATGCATATGCACATACTTACGTCTGGTGAATGAACTAAATTCACAAACAAAAAATTTCCAAATCGTTTTTCATTCTCAAAAAAAAAAAATTAAATTTGAATTAAAGTCACGTTTTGTGTTGAGGGCGCGCGTGCCTATAAACCTCTGTCTGGCAAAATTTCCTAAAACTAATAAAATAATATTATCGACAAATGTTTGAACAACACAACCACTCACTAAAAGTGCAACTTAAACATTGTCATAACCGAACAGCAACAACCAAAAGTCATGTTGTTTGATAACGTCAACCAAGAGATGAAGCAAGAAAGGAAAAACACAGTGGCCCCCTTCTGCTCTGGGGGAGGGGGGACACATTTCATTATTTTAGTTCATACAAAATACAAATAAAAACAATTGCTTTAGGCCATATTCAACAACAAAAAAAAAAAACGTTTTAATAATTGTTTTTAAATAATATTCAACACTCGCAACTACATTCATGCCATTCATTCATTCATTGATGGTGGCCACAGACAGACAGAACGATCGATCAGCAAACCAACCACTCAAAAATCGATCCATTGTTGAATGTTTATAAATACGTTTAATAAAACATTTTTACACAATCGCACACACACACACACACAAACACACAAACACACACACACACACGCAGACAAACTTACACCAGAAGAAATTAAAACTCGGCCAACAATTATGCGGAGATACCTGCAACAACATCACATCTAAATACTCGTAGTATTTGTTTGAATAAATAAATATTGTCTGTTGGTAAAATTATGACATGACATGCTGGACATGAAAGACTGACAAACCTAAAAAAAGCCGACGACAACTGCCGCCTGAATGCCTGTACCATGATTTAATGACATAATTGTTTTAAAATTGATTCAGTTTTTTTTTGTTTTTGAATTTAAATAAATATGCATGTTACATGTTTATTTTTAATTTTTTCTTTCTTTTAAAAGATTTTCGACAACAAGCCGACTGAGCGAGCCAGTTCGTTCTCTCATGTCAATGCTCTGGCGTTTTAAATGTGCTGTAGGCAAATTTTTTAAACATATTTATTATGGACTTAATAATAACCATTAAATAAAATGGATGAAAGCAATACAAATAAATATTTTTTATTTTGTGTTAAAAGTCCTTGCAATCAGCTAAATTTCAGATAATATAAACTACATACATATATTATTGATGATAAAATCTAAATAATATAAAAGTAGAGACACAAACCATTTTTAGAGCAGCTAATATTTCTGTTAACATAGCGCTGGCAATTAATATAATAAATTTTAAACTCCCTTATTTTCGTAAAATTTTAAATTTAGTAGCGTATAACTTTTGAAGATCAAAAGGGATAACAAAAAGCAAAACCATCCAGAGAAAGCTGAAAGTGTCTTCTGTAAGCCCATATATACTTTTGCAGCCGCCACGACCTACATGTAGAACACTCTCTTTTTATATTAATGAAAATACAGGCAAATTCCGGTATAACGAACGATATTATGTCAGGAACATTCGTTATACCGAAAAATTCGTTATATCGCAAAGATTTTTTTCAGGTGTTATTTTAATTATTATTATGGTAGACACGATACAATAGAATAAAAAAAAATTAGGGTAATTTATTTTCAAATAAGCTACCAAATACAAACTAACGGAATCACGTTTTGTTGCATTTACATTGCTGCTGTAGATTTTGTTTAATATTTTATGCGATTCAATACAAAGTAGAACAAAATCTTAGAAATATGTTCCTAGCAAGTTTTTGTTTTTTAGTTTGCGATTTTTTATTCATCATTCTTTATATCCAGTATAAAATTAGGCTAGTATTCGCTATATTAGGTTGTGAGTGTAAAAAATGTGGACGTTCGTTATATCGGATTTTCGTTAAAGCGAAATTCTTTATACCGGGATTTGCCTGTACTCAGAAATTATCGATCCCCTTACACATAAATCTTTCATTTGTGAACCGATTTGCAAAGTTCTTTTTTCCTTTGAAAGGGTTTGTAGAAAGTTGGGTCCCATAATTTTTTCTCGGAAATTGGAGGGGGAATTGTTTCCCCTCATGTTATAACTCTCTCATTTGTAAAGAAATTTGCAAAATAATTTTTTTTTCTGTTTGAAAGGGTTTGTCCGAAGTTGGATGCTATAATTTTATTTACGGAATTAGAGGGGGATAGTTTTTCCCCTCCCCCCCCCTCACGTATAACTCTGTCATTTGTAAAGCAATTTTCAAAATTCTTATTTTGTTTGAAAGAGCTTGTCTACAGTTGGGTCTCATAATTTTTTTTCCAAATTAGAGAGGAAAATTTTCTCACCCATGCATAATTGTCATTTGTCAACCGGCATTAAATTTTTTTTTATGTGATTTATTTCTTTTTAGTCCTACAATTATTTTTTCAAAAATCAATGGGGACATTTTCTTCCCCTCCCTCACACATAATTTTTTATTTGTAAGACGATTTTAAAAATATTTTTTTAGACGAAAATTGGTGGGGAATTTATTTACTTGCATTTCTATGCACAATTAAAAAAATAATAATCGAAAACTCAAATTTAACCTTAAATTTCTCAATAACCCCTGTACTGTACTGATTCAAATAAAACTAAAACTGGATAAAAGCTTAAGATGTACGTACATATGTTATTTATCCAATAAAAAAATTACAAAAAATCTTTATTATCTAGTTCAAAAGTTACAGATTTTTGGCCGATGAAAAACGATTCTGAACCACTGTGCAACGTTATAAAATCTTGGAATTGCCAACAGAAAAAAAAATTATAATAATAACAAACACTACGTCAAATGCTCTAAACAGGTTTAAAGTGTAGAGAAATATTATTGTCGGACAATTTCGAAAAAAGTATTCTTTTTAGGTTTCCTCAGGAACCGTAAGAGTATGTAGAACCTTGGCCGCTACAACAACAAATACATGGTACATCAGTTAATGCAATTTTCACTATGTAATTTTGACAACTTGCTATATCTTGCAAACCGTAACAGATAAACTCTTGAAATTTTCAAAAACGGTAAAACAAAAAAAATTTTAAAATTATAATATCGCCAAACCAAAAAAAAATTGCCAAAAATTAAAAAAAAAAGGCCAAAACTAAAAAAATTGCCAAAATTAAAAAAATTTCTAACACCAAAATAAGTCGCGAAATTCGAAAAAATCGTCAAAAAAATTGCTAAAATGAAAAAAAGCGCCAAAAACCGAAAAAAATCGCCAAACGCAAAAAAGGCTCCAGTAACAAAATAATTGTTAATATGAAAAAAATCGCCAAAATGAAAAAAATCGCCAAAATTAAAAAAATTGCAAAAAACCGAGAAAAACCACCAAAATGAGAAAAAAAGTGTCAAAATGAAGAAACGTCAAAAATCAAAAATCGCCAAAATTAAAAAAAATCGTCAAAAAATAAAAAAATGCCAAAAAACGAAAAAAATCGCCAAAACGAGAAAAAAAATGTCAAAACTAAAAAAATTGCTAAAATGAAAATAAAACTCCAAAAACCGAAAAAATCGCTAAAACCAAAAAAAATCGCCAATATTAAAAAAATCGACAAAATAGAAAAAATCGCCAAGATTAAAAAAACGTCAAAAACGAAAAAAAAATGCCAAAACTATATTTTATATAGGCTAAAGTTCGTATTGAATTACATATTTTGTGTCCGGAACCCTGCGCGGGCCAAAGTCGCACTTTACTGAATTTTATTTAGTTTTTCTTTTGGGCATACATATATAAAAAAAAATAAAAAGAATAAGTGAATTATTTTTATTCAGCTTATTACAATTTACTAAAATTTTTTTGTAAGGAAAGCTCAAATTTACTACTACTAATAACAATAGCACTGTTCGCTGTTATTTGTTCAGCATTCCACTTAAAACAAAAAATTTCGAATTATAAATTTGTAAATATTTTTTTTTGCTAATCATAATAAAAATGATAAATTATAACAAATAAAATATTTTTATTTAACAACTTACCATTTCATCCAAACTCTTTAAATCGTTGGTAATGATTTGTGGCTGTGGTCCGTACATTAGCATGGGACCTTCGTCATCATCTTCATCGTTGTCTGTATCACTCTCATCAAAGATGTCGGTCTCTAAGCCCAAAGTTTCGGTGCCCACACCAACATCGGTTTGCTGTGTGAGGCCATCGTTTTCGGTTTGTGTACCACAACCGATGCCGTTGGCTTTATTGTCGGCCGCAATTTCGCGATCGATTTGTCGTTCCATTTGTACCAACATGGGAGCCAGCATACCTAAAGGAAGTGTATGTGCGTGTATGTGTGAATATGGAAAAATAAAATAAATGTTACAACATATATAAAGTTAGATTTTATGCAATACATTTTGTCGACACTTAAAATCTTATTAATATGGAGACAAACTCAGAAAATAATTTATTGAACACAACTGGGACGAACGACGAATTTTCGGCTAAAAAAAGCTTAGGATAAGTACTTTTCGTACTTAATTTACATTAGCAAATGACACATTTTTGTGGAAAAATTAATTTAAAAAATTATGTCGCTTAAGATTTTGTTTGGGCAGTTATAGCTCGATATCTGTGTACAATAATGTTTTGCTTACCAAATTTAGCTCCTCTTCTGGCAACTTCTAAAAGGCATAAAATTACATGTTTTTCGTTTTTTCTCATAATGAGGTCGTCTGTTTCGAATAATAGGCACTCTATAATTTTAAGGCTTTTTCTGAAAAAAAAAACGAAGAAGAAAAATATAATATTAATAAATTAATTTATTAATTAGAGCAACACAAGTTTCACAGTTTTAGTCATGAAAAAGATATTTTTCTTTTATTTGCGAAAAGCTGTCACTAAATTGTTATACGTTGACTGGAAATAATTCTCGTTTAAAATTTCAACTGAAAAATGGTTCGTACTAGATGGCGCAAGACTTGGTAATCGATGTTCTTTGACTGCCTCTTTTCTTTCTGTTTCATTCAAAAGGTCACGGACTTATTGAGCCGCCCTTTGGAAAAGAACAAAATGAGTTTTAATTTTAAATGTTTTCACACAAATAATTAAGAAAAATAATTTATGAAAAAATTTTAATTAAAATCTTTCATTCAGTAATGCCAAAATTTTTTTGGGAATCGGCTAAACTTCCCGCTAAAGTACAGAGTGCAAATTACGGCATTCGATACGACTCGTAATACGAAAATATTTCAATATAGTTTATATGGAAATATTTTTAAATTACGAGTCGTATTCGGATGCCGTGATTTGCCCCCAGAAGTGTCTAATCTTCGCTTTCGATAACGAACTGACTCGATTAAAATTTTTCAGTTTGACATTATGGCATACGATATCGAATAATATAATAGTTCGATATGAAATGCTATAATCGTAAACTGAGAAAACATTATCTAACCCGCTCGTTACCGAAAGTGACGATTAGATCCCGAATTTTGGTCAAATTTATGGAATTCGATAAACTTTTTAAGTTTTTAAAAATCAATGAATATTTATACACTGAAAAATACCAATGTAAAACCAACATGCAAACATGTTGATTGCAAATCATTAAATTAGGCAGTTTACTAGTCTTGTAGATGAAGGGTGATCGTTTTGAATCCTGCAGACCAACTAAAGTAGCTTCGCAGATTTTATTGTTGATATATGTATAGTTTTTTATATAAAGCTTTAATTTAAAATAAATTTTATGTTAATCATGATCATCTGGAATTAAAATTCAATTCATGATAGTAGCTGTAAGCGCTTTGACTACCATGCGATTGAGTTCTAGTTCAAATCTTGCCAATACATACATACAATTACAAGTTCGTAAGTTAAATGATTAGGAAAATTAGCTGACTACATTAAATTAAATTCATGTTGTTTCAACACGATTTTTAATTTTAATTTAACAGTACTGGAATGTTAAATCAACATGAAATAAAGTTATTTCAAAAGGAAAAATTTTTTTTGAAGATTACTGTAAATCATGTTGAATCAAGATGTGAAACACATATCAATGGTCACAAGTAGAAAGGCCCTAACTCGTATTTTCACAAAATTGAGTTCTTCAGTGATTATAAATCTACCTCGTCACAAAAATATATTGCAGTAGTGTAAAAATGAACGATTTTACAAGCAGTTATACAAAACAGTTGTACCAGCAGTTGCTCTGTTTATTATTATGTTTTTACCTTCACCTGCAAAGTTACAGTTATTTGAGGTAGGGCCTTTCTACTTGTGACCAACGATATGAAGCAAAATCGTTGCCAAAAAAATTTTCATTTTATAATTTCATTATAAATTTTTCGTCAACAATCGGACGAATCATCCGATTTTACTCAATTGGCAGTCGAGTTTCTACGCGCGAAAAAAATCCCGGGAATTATTTTTCTACAAATTCCGGCAAAATTTTCAATGGGAATTTTCGGGAATTTAATGTATCCGTTTTTGGAATGCAACTCTGTAACGATGTTACGAGATTCCCGAGGTCACCCTAACAAACTTGAAGCGTTTCGAAATATTTTCAACCTGAGAAGTCTTTATAGGAAATATTATATAGATTGACAGATGTTAAATGGAATTTTTATCCATACTACATATAACTGAAAGCATATGAACTTATCTGTTTTAGTTTTATTTTCTAAATATTGTTGTTCATGAAATAAAGTTGTTTTGTTTTTAATTTGAATTTTTTATGTTTTTTTCATAAAATTGAAAATTCATATGTTTTTGAAATTCCCGGGAATAAAACATTTTACTTCTCGATTTCCGGCAATTGGAAAAGTCCTAATTGGCAGCAAACGACGTGTGTCCTTGAGATGAAGAGTTTGGTTCGACTTTGAACTTGATCGGATTAAGTTTTGTGAAAATTTTCGAAATCTTGTTCCACAACCTCAAAACATCTAAATATGGCGAAAACTCGATTTTCGAATATTGGGCTAAAATCCGCAGTAACTTTCTATAGCGGGAAGTTAAAAATAATTATTATGAGTATCATTTCTTTAAAAGAAACATAATCAGGACAATCTTAATCATGCCCTGAATGAGTTTTTTTTTTGGTTTGTTAATAAATCTCGAATTTTATTTTCATGATGGAAAAAAAATTTAAATTAGGATAGTTTTTATTTGATTCATCTTAACAAAGAAATCAATTTAATTTGTTCAGCTTCTGCAAAAAAACTCTACAACTTTGTTGAACGAAATTTAAATTTTTTTTGAATTATTCCTATTTTTTGCCATTTAATACTTATTTTGAGGCATTGATGCATTCATTGCCTCATTATGGACTGAACAACATCAAAGCATTTTTTTGTTTTGTTAATCCTCAGTATTATTTCGTTCATATTCGTTTACGAATTTAATTACTCGCTGCTTACAACTAACAGAGGCACGAGTGAGTGAATGCAAAACGAAGACAGACGCTTTCGATTTCAATTGCTTGTTTTTCGTTTCATCTTAATTTGCTGTGAATGAATTTTACGCGGATACGGTTTAATTTAGTTGATCTAAATTTAATTGAAATTTTATTTCATTTACACGCAAATCAACTTCACCAGCAAAGCAACATCATCATGATCATTTTATGCTCGTCTCGTTTTCAAATAAATTATTTTGTTTTGTGAAATTTCTTTTTTTTTATGGTCGTTCTGGTGTGATTTGATTATTGCCAAGAATTTGTAATATAATTTTTATTTTTTTATTTTCTGTATTAGATTCTTCTAGTTGAAAGTGCAATGATCGTTAGGAATGTTTTATTTCATCACTGCCTGCATTTTGGCCAAATTAGTGAGTGTGATAAAAATTAGATTTACTTATAAAATAGAATGAATTCATACAATTCATACAAGTTATTGACACTTGAAAGATTGTTTTTGTTTTTTTGCATTTAATGCAATAATACTCAATTAAAATTGTATTAACTCAAATGGCTGCACAATTTTATTTTAAATATACATACATAAATAGAAAAGTTCATAGAATTAAAAAAATATATTTTTAGATTTTAATTACCAATAACAAAATTGTTTTTTTTTTCAAGATTAGGGCTCGAAACAACAATGTTCGATACGAACATCAAAAGAACTAGTTTAAAAACTAGAATTTTATCGAACTCATTCAGTGGCTCATTTTTGACACAATTGATCATTGGTTTGTGTCAAAAACGAGCTACTGAAAGAGTTCAATATAAGCCTAGTTTTGTGTAGTATTGACGCGAAGTCAATGTTGACAATTGGTTTTGTTCGAATTTTTCGAATACTTCTTTAATAAAACAAAAACAGAAAAAATTTAAAAACGATTATTTGGATCGGTTCTTGACGGATTATTACAATTCAAATTATTGTAATAATTCTTTAACTAATAAAAACAGTGATAAATAAAAATCGGTTATTTCATTGAAACCCCACAAGAACCGGGTCCTTTTTTTTAAATATGTATTGCCCTTTTTTGAATTATTTAAATACTTCTTTAATTTTTAAAATTATAAAAAAATAAAACCGGTTATTAGAAACGGTTGATAATTATTACTTTTTAACGTAATAGAATAATTCTTTAATTAATAAAAACCGCAAAAATACCGGTTATTCGAAACAAGTTTCAATTGAAAATACAAGAACCGAGTTTTTTTTGAATTCTTCAAATACCTCTTTAATTATTAAAAATAAAAATAATAAAACCGGTTATTAATGAAAATCCTACAAACCGGTTTTTGATTATTATGTTATTATATTTAGCTTACTGGAGTAATTTTTTGATTAAAAAATGGAAACCCAATAACCGGGTTTTTTGAATATTGCCCTCTATCGAATTTTTTAAATACTTCTTTAACTGTTAAAAATATAAAAAAAATAAAACCAGTTATTAGAACACAATTTTAATGGAAATCTAACAAACCGGTTCTTGAGAATTATTGTTTTTTTGAACTTACTGGAAGAATTCTATAATTAATAAATATATCAAAAAAAAAAAAAAAAAATGGTTTTTCGAAGCAGGGTCAACCCAAGAACCGGATGTTTTCCTTAATTATTAAAAATAAAAATAAAAATAAAATTGGTTACTAGAACCGGTTTTAATGAAAATCCAACAAACCGTTTTTAACAATTATTACTTTTTAACTTACTGGAATGATGCTATGATTAATAAAAACAGCAAAAACACCCCAAAAACCGGGTTCTTTCGAATATTTCCCTTTTACGATTTCTTCGAATACTTTTAAATTATTAAAAAAAACCATTTACTACAACCGGTTTTTAGTGGTAGTCCAAAAAACCGGGTTCTGATAAATATTTTTTTGAAACACTAGATTCATTCTTTAATAGCAAAAAATAAACAAGACGGTTTTTTGAAACAGGTTTCATAAGGATATTATTTTAATTTTTTATACTACCGAACAAGAAAAAATATTTAGAGAACAACAGTGTCTAGGAAGTAGATTGTGTGTCCCTCTAATTTGAAAGTATTTTTAAGGAATATTTTTTTAAATGAGCAAATATTATCTATTCAAAATGCAATGTTGCAGAAAGGACAAAAATTAAGAAAAGAAATATTACATATCTTTCGTAATGGACATCATTTTGAGTCATTTGATCTCCCAAAATACCCCAACAAATGTGTATGTTTAAAGCCCTCCCTCTAAGTGCATTAGTTAAAAAATTTTGTCCTTTAGATAATGAAATATTTTTCACCACGGCAACCTTTAATGATTCAAGATATAATTTTTTTTAGTTTCACGCACATTTTAGATTTATTTGAAGATGGCCAAACGGAGTATCTTCCAAATCTTTGAAATGCACGACGACTTCAGTTATAGACACTAGTGAAAATGACGTGAGGCTAATGCCAATTCTCATCTGGGTGTTTCAAATACTGCTCAGTCATAAATACGGAATACTATAGCAGATTATTTGACGGAAAAACGGATAGCAAAAATATAGAAATAAATTTCTTTTATTTTTTATTATTATTACAAACTAATATTTGTGTGCCATTCACTTAAATTTTGTTTTGGATTTATGCATTTTTTATACATGCATGTATTTTTAAACGAATACGAGTACATATCTAGAAATGGCCGAATATTTGGGAATTCGAATACGCATCATTAATTCATACATATATGTAGTTTAGGTAGCAATAAGCTCTCCATAGAACCATAATTTTTGGAGTTTGAGGACACTTGGGAAGAAATTTAAAAAACATTTTTGCCAATATTTGGAGTGCGTTCATGAGTAGTACGCTTATTTAATTTTTGTCTACGCACTGTGCTAGTCTTACAAATGACTTTAATACAATGAATTAAATTTGATTTTTTTAAATAAAAAATTTTAAACTATGTAATTTGTTTTTAACTCATTGTTACGTTATTCCCCGTTACGTTATTACGATCTGTTACTGAAGGGGGAGGGGGTAAGGGTGGGTCAAAAATCGGAGAAAACAGCGTTGCGTAATATATGGACACCCCATAACTACATAAATAGCTACTTTGAGGGAACGAGTCTGAGTGTCTAGGCCTAGTCTAGGATGTTGATGTTGTCACAAGGTGTTCTATTATGTCATAATATTTTAAATTATTTCAATATTTTTTGTACGATACATAATTGTTTTTGCAATCGAACAAAAAAATGTTTGTGCATTATAGCAATACGACATAATAGCCAATTAGCCAATTGTCATTGCTGACATTGATCTGCGGCAAACAATTTCTATGGGCACTTGCATACATTTACATATATGTAAAGAAAAAACATGATTCAGAAATGATCACTGCGGTCATTTTGTGTTTAGTTCTGCCTCATATGGTTGATCGAATTAAGTTATTCTAATAAAAATAGATTGGGAAATTTATATTTTTGATCTAAACATTTAAATGTATGCATTTTATTACAATATGGTCGTCATTTCGCAAATATTCACTATAGTTGATCCAATAATATGGCTGAAACATAAATTTTTATTACAACAAAGTAAAAAATGTTAAATTAAAATTGCGTTTAAAACCATTTAATTGTTTACTCGTGAGTTGAAAGGGTGATAATAACCTTGTAGCGAATAAAATTCTAAAAAACAATATACCTACTTGCATACATACTTAAAGAAAAAAAGTTAAATTAAATTAATAAATTTCTTACTGTTTTAAAAGAAATAAATTTCCTTAAAGGTAAGTCAATACATTTACATATACACATACATAGTATACATAGTACATAAATAATTAAATATAAAGTGTAACTTGCTGCAATAAATAGTTACATTCATATGTATGTATGAAGATAAATATTATATATAATATGTATTTATGTATTTCTTAAATATGTATCGTCGGTTGGATTCTGGTTTGTGGCACAGTCTATTCTATTCTATACATTATGTCTGCAGCAAACCAGATACCACCCGACGACATTTAGATATCTACTATAAGAGACACGTTGGTATTCTTGTGTCAAATATGTATATTGTTAACATATTACAATATCATATAAAAATAGTATGTTTATCGTCATTATTATATTTTGCCTAAAAAAATATTATTCTTATTAAGCTGATAGTTTTGCTAATACAAACTGATTATGTTTGTATAGAACATACCATTCTCTTCTTCTTCAATTTTCTCAAATTAAATCTAAGCGTCAGTCGCACTTAAGATCGCGAAGAAAAAGAAAATAATAAACTACCTATATTACCGGCAAAAATGAGCCAAATAAAATTAATAAAAACTATATACAACGAGAAAAAGGAGTTAGTTGCATGCAATTTTAATGATTACCTTAATTATTACGCATTTATTGAAGCAGGTATGAAAACCCAGCTAAAAAAATATGTATGGAGCATATATGATATCCCATATATGGTTCGGATCCGAAAAATGAGGGTATATGGGCATACATATATGATTATATATATTCATACATTTTCATACATGTATGTGTAAATTCCCTCAACAGTATGCAAAGTTCATATTCATACACTCTTGATTCACAAAAGCGCACTGCTGTGCAATAAATTAAATTACTAAAATTAATTTTTTTTAGACTTGAGAGAGTTGTATTAAATGACACATTTGTTTCGACAAATAATTCAAAACGAACTAAAAGTTATTTCATTCATCAAAAGGTGAATCAATTATTTAAAAAACACATAAATCATATTCGTACATAGCATTTAGCTTAAGAAATCAGATTAAAAACTAATGCAATTAATTATAAAAGAAAAAATAATCCCTCTAACAGTAGTTTTCAATACAGTAATATGAACTTTGTTTCTTATCTAGATAATTTTGTTATTTTCTATAAAATTAATGACTGGATTATCCTTTTGATTATTTGATATATTAAATGGGTCCACAATGTATAAAATCATACAAGAATGGTTTTTTTAACAAAAAGTTTTTCTTTTTTAAAAGTTGAACGCGTATAATCTTTGCATTCCGTATGTATTTTCTAATGGATTTCCAATTCAGCAGTGATAAAATTCCAAGCTTTTGTGATTGCAAAAACGATCTTATGTGAGATATCATGTATGCATACATTCTTATATGGCTCCATATATAAAATCTTATATTTATATATGGATCCACATATGAAGAGCTTAATAATTAAATTTTCATATATGAGTTCATATGTTATAATATATTTCATATATTAGTCCATATATTAGTTCATATATAATAGTTTTGCCCTGTATAATCCCATATATTTACATACATGAATTCATACATATTCATATATATTTATATACATTCATATATAAAAATATATGGACCATATATAATTTTTTTAGCTGGGAATCCATAATTTTTATTAATTTGGCCATATTGCATACATACATACATATGTACATATGTATGTACATGCTTATTTTTTATTTCCAGCAAAAGAGGTGCACCATATACCTTCAAATGTCAATGTTAAAATTTTCAGTCACAACTTCGCTATAAGGCCGGACTTTTTTCTAATTATACATACTTGAGCAATATATAAATACAGTTGATTTTGTAATTGAAATAAAAGCAGGTAAGAGCTTTATTTGTGCAACACCATATTATGCAAATTTACTCTGTATAATATGTTTCAATAAATAAATTGAGAAGTATTATAAAAAGTGAGTTTATAAACAGTCATTTATTTATTAACTCAAAGAAACAAAAATTATAAATAACAAAAAAAAAACAAACAATATTTGTTGCGCTCACAACTAATGAAATAAGTTTTGAGTAAAATACTTTATACCTACAGTGTTTACTTGCAGACATTATTCCAACAGCAGAAATACCAAGTAATAGTTGCGTACAATACTTTGTAAACCAGAATTTGGACGATATTGTGGAACTTCCAGAAACTCCACCAGCTGAGAACTGTGAATTTCTTCCAAATATAGACTTCAACGTCAATACCGTCCAATTGCAAACTTAAGCAGCTGAAGAAAACGCATGTGCAAATATTTTAGAGAGTTTACCTTCCACTCAAGCAATTATTTTTGAAACACACAGTTAGAATCGTTTATTTCTTTTAGGAATTAAGAAAACTTTTTGAGGTGCAGGAAGCTCTAAAAACGAGAATATTGGAAAACAAGCACCGAACAAATATTGCGAAAGCAATAATTTCGTTAATATTGAAAAAGAACCCGGACAGAAAGGTGAATATGAAGACGAAATTCCGCTTTTTGGAGTAATCAATTATATTAGCTGTATTAATGATTCCTATTTTTTATGTATTCAAAAACTTATTAATTAATCATGGTTTTGATTCACATTACCACGCATTTCGTGTTGATTACGAAAACATTTATTTATCTGTAAATATCACATCTTTAAAATCTGATTTTATTGGATATATATGTGTAAACAAAGATAATATAATATTTTTAAATTAAAACAAAAATGTAAATATTTTCATATTTTCCTTTTGAATTGTAAATATGTATATGTATATACATATAAAATAAGTTGCTTAGTATTTAAGAAAATTTGTATTTGCAAAACATGAATTTCAATAAATTGTGCAAATAAAAAAACTCTTATTTGTTTTTATATTGTAGTTCTTAGGAACATACAAATATGATCAAAAGGACAATTATCATAATACTGATAAAAATAAAAATATGGTTAACCGGAAATTGGACATACTTGTAATGAACATAATAAAATGTTTAACACGAGCATATATTGTTATTATGTAGTTGAACATATAATGTTTCGAATGGCTTTATTATATTATATGTTTGACATAATTATAATCGCAAACATTAATGATAGTTGGCGATTGTGGTTGTACTAACTATGTTTTTTCTTTGCGTATACATACATGGTTGATTCTGAGATTACGGGCCAATTTTGACATTATTTTTGGCATTTAAGTTTTTTGCACAATTTAATACAACAGATAGGTAGCTTTAATCCTTTTAAGAATGGCTACTCAATTATCGAAGGTACACATCGATATTTTAATTTTTAAATGAATTATACGAGTTTTTAAAAATATGTCCTCCAGGGTAATGACGTGTTGAGCAGGGAAATGACGAAAACAAATAAAATTACAATATTTCCTTTTAAATCAATCATTTTAATTCAGTTTAGTTAAAAATTATAAAAATAACAAAAACCACTTATTTTACATAAATTATTTTAAATTAATAAGAAGATTATCAAATTTATTTTAAAAACGTCTTTTCATTATTAGCTACAGCAAAGATGTTCACTTTAGAAGTTTAGCAATTTGTACTTTTTCATCTTTAGAGTCCTTCTGACAAATAGCAGAATGTCTGTTAAGAAAATAAAAACATTTTAAAAAATTATATATGTATTAGGTAAGGTTAAAATTAATTTTTTACCTAGATTGTTTTTTATTTTTAACACCTTGAGCCTTGGCAGCTTTCAGACTTTTTAATTGTCGAGTGCTGTTGGTCTCATCTTCGCTCGAATTGTAAACATCCGCGTATGTCCAACCTTTTTCCGCAGTTGACCGTTCAAACTTTCCACGAATATTAACGTCAAAAGAACCATTTGAGCTACAGGAAGTTAGCCTTAACCTTGGTTGGTGATAATCGGCAATCCCTAGTTCAAAGTGATGACAATCTTCACAACCGAAACAACTCAAAGTTCTCATTTTCAAGCGACTATACTGATGATTACCACAAATTTGATGAACTTTTAAAGTACCAGGAAATGGTAAAATATTTTTAAACTCGCTTTCCTTTGACTTTACCTCAATATCTTCATTTTTTATTACAAAAAACCGAATTCCTGGGCAATTTTCTTCTAGTTTCTGCAATATAATATTAAAATCCATCAAATCGGTACCCTGTGCAACAAGACGATCCGCGGTTCTTTTAACAGTTCCTCCAATACCATCGGGCGCACCTTTTCCGTGACCAGATTCACTGTAGTTCCATGTAAAGTTTTTCATTGGAGGATATATCTCGTGCAGTTTGTTGGCAAGAAAATAAAACATAGTTTTGTTTCGGTACTGTGTTGCTGGGCCATCACTTAAAAAATGTAGACTTGTCGCTTTTGTTGTCGAAGCTATGTGATCTAATATTGGCTGTAAGTGAGTCCATATGGCAAAAGCATTATGTAGAAGTGACTCGGACAATGTACAAAAACTCTCGACTTTTGGTGTACCGTTCTCACCTTTTGTATAAACAACAACGGTGTGTAAAGTTATTTGCTTCCGCGATCCGTAATCCTTTGATGTTCTTTTGTATTTTAAGAATAGAGAGCATTCATTTTGCATTCTATATTTTTTAATTATTTTACCAGAAATTACTTTTGTGAACATTTGCCTTGCTCGATCCGATTTCATACTTGTGAAATTACTGACTAACTGCTCTCGTAAAACTTCGCCGAACAACATTTTTTTTGCAATTATCGGACTATGAGATATTCCAGAATCTAGAAGTATTTTATTTACCTTGGAATTTGGTGATTTTACATTTGCTTTATATGTAGCCTTCAATCTATAGTATCTTTTCTTATACATTTCGCGTTTATTGTTCAATTCACAAATGATTTTATCTTTTTCCTTTAGTGCCCTACAATATTTTTTTCTTTTTCTTGTTGCCAACAGTTTTCCTTTGCAAATTTCCTCCCGAAGATGAAGAAATTCCTGTTGAGAAGATACGCTCGGTTCCGGGTCTGGTGGATTGGTTTCATTTCTATCATTTGAGACAGACGGAGAATGATCTCTCAAAACATTCTTACTAACGCTTTCCTTTTTTTTCTTATTTTCTCTGTAGTTTTTTGAATTTTTTTTCCACGTCTTTCTCTTGGCACGTTTTTCTCGCGCTGTCATTTCAGCAATAGGTTTCGCTAGCTTTTTCTCCTTTTTCTTAAGATACTTTAATCTTTCCTTTTGCCTTTGCTCTTCATACTTAACTGGATCGTCTTTAATTTTTTTATATCGGTTTTTTTCTGCTTCTCGCTTTTCTGCCAACGCCTCTTCCTTAGTTTTTGCTTTATTTTTAGCCATCACGAAATTCTAAACAAATACACTTCATTTAATAACGGTAAACTATCATTCCCCTGTAAATCGTCATTACCCTGTGTTTCTTTGTTGCAGGGGAATGATGGCAGGGGAATGACGAATAGTCACAAAACTCTTCAAAATGTTAATTTAAGTACTTACCTTCAAAAATTTGGTTTCAATCTGATGTTAAAAATCAAAAAGCATTAAAAAAACACACACAAAATTATAAAATGTATTAAACTTTTTGTTTAGAACAACACCGGGGAATGACGAACGTAAGTGTGACAGCTCATTCCGAACGACAAAACGCGATTGATTTCATTTTATTAGCATAGTTGGCGAAAAACTTGCCACATATAACCGAAGTTGATATAACTTTCTTTCAAATTTGAAATATTGCAAATCAACAATGCATTGAAAATTTGAGTTTAAGAGAGTATAATATATTACAGGGGAATGATGTGTACCTTCAGGGACAAAAGATAATCATCCATAAAAATAATAATTGATAAAAAAAATTAAACATTATTAGAAAAAACAAGTCATTAAATATTATTTTTTTCTTTGCACTAATTTTTTTAAATAATTATTTACTTTTTTTGTTAGAAATTTAGAAAAATTTAAGTGAAAGTAGTGTTAGGGACAGCCAGGGGAATGATGTTTTAACACTTTGGCAGGCAATTTTTTGAAGAATCCATCAATTTATGAAACAAATATTTAAGTGACTACAAAGGACCTATAATGTTTTATTGTAAAGTATATAATAAAGTGGAATATATTTTATTTATCCTAGTTTAAATACACAAGGACAGCAAATTGGCCGGTTATCTCAGAATGAACCACATATTAACATTTTAGATTATCTCCATTGTAAAGTCTTAAATATTGACATATGTACGTTACATCAGCCGATAAACATAAACACAAACACGTGTACATATTTGATATAGAACAATTTCGTTTACATTTCGATTTCTACGTCATTTTGACGCATTCTTGTATTCTTTGATTCATGGTTGTGTAACCAGCAATTTAAAAATTATACTCTAATCCAGCTTTAATATAATTTATTTCATAAATCCCACCCATTGGTTAAATCATAGTGTCAAAGCAGACCTTGAGAAAGTGATCGCATTATTCATTCCGTACTGCGATTGCGGAAAGCAGTTTTTATGCGGAAGCAAAATTTTTATATTATTCATTACTAGCGAAAGGATTTTCATGTACATACATGTTTTCTGTCGTTGGTCGTAGATCAACGTAAATAAAATATCTTTGCGAATCAACAAATTTGGGACAAAATAGCATCGATTTGTTAATGCATATTTTTGCATATTTTATAGTAAATACATATTTTTGCATATTTGATTATAAATGTATATTTTTAACACATTTTTTAGTTTTTTCATGCTATAAAACTAATTTTGGTTTTTTGCTAGTTTTAAAGTTTATAAAGAGAGTTGCATAAGAGTTGCAGTTTTTATGACTGTGTAAGAACAAAACGAGAAGAAAACGAGAAAAATTTCCTATCCCTTTCGATATTCGAAAACACCGACTCCTTCAAATTATTTGAAAAGTTCAATACCTTGGCTTAAGTCAAGAATACCAATACCATTGAAAATTAAAAATAAAAAAAAAAAATTCAATTGTATAATAGCCCTTTTAAACCGCATTAATTTCATGTCGATATACAGCACGTTTCAAAGCTCCGTTGCGTGTTTCAGCCATTAATGAAAAATATCCAGTGATACGATACAGTAACTAGATGGGGGACGTGGCAGAAGACTGTCGAATGCTTATATTTCTATTAATAAAATTAAAGTAATTTTAGTCAAAAAACTTTCCCCCATTTGCAACAACAAAACAAATAACGTGTGCTTGAAGTGTACGTTAAAAGAAAATGTTCATACTTAACTAGTTTTAACGTACACTTGAAGCACACCTTATTTTTTTGCATATGGGTGCAAGTTTTTTTTACTTTAAATTTTTTTTAATTTTATGAATAGAAATATAGTATCCGACAGCCTTTGTCTAAATTGATATTTGTGCACAAACAGTATTGCTTTCTTGTTCACACTATATCCCAATTAGAGGCTATCGTTACTTCAATATCTCAAGTTGAATTAATTGAAGATGCGGTAAAATAAATTAAAATATATGGAACAAATTGTATCAAAATAGTTCTAACAACGAAAGCTGAATATTCCACAAATAAAACAGCAGCATTTAAATGCGCACCAATAACTTAATTTTTATTACATACAATTTTTTACAGAAAATATTCGAAGATTTACCTTTGACAATTAAGAAAAAAACATTTATTCATTTATGTACGTAAATAAAAGTTCGATTGAATTTTATTTTGTATTCCATATGATTTGACAAAATATTTGTTAAGGTTTTGAAGCTTTTAATGACAAAATGTTTTTTTTAGAAAGCAATGAAGCTAATTTTTTTTAAGTTTTTAAAGATCTTCAATGTTGAAAAAACTTAATAAATCCATATTTTATTAGTTTTAAATACATATTTTTATATTTTTACTGCATATTTTATGTACATAAAACGTGATTTTAAATGCACGAAAATCCTTTCCCCATTCATTACGTTTCTGCGGTATCATCTCTACCGTACCTGTATTACGATTACATCCTCGTACCATATTATTGATTTCGCAGTATAGAAGAAAAAAAAAATACATACAACTCTACAATAAGGGAAAACAAGCAGACATTTTTTCGTGTGTGAAATTCTTCAAACTTGTCAAAAAACGGACAACAAAACTATGAAGTAAGAAAAAAGGAAAAATAAAATTAAAAAATTAGTGAGTACTTTCATAGATCTATCTATTATTTTCATAAATCTATTACCTTAAAATAATAAAATTACCGAAACTTAAAAACAAAATTTAAGTGAATAACAACATGAAATTTTAATTAATTTCAAAACATACATATGTGTAAATAAATGATGACATTCGTAGCAACTTTAAAGTTATTGCGAAATAATAATAAACGCATAAATGATATGTACATACATACATACTTTAAAAGTTGTGTTGTTTGTGTCAGCATATTTCACGTACACACATGAATATGTATTGAAGTATAAAATTAATAAACAAAAACAGGAAACTACGGTCTCTTATATTGCTTGATTAAGTATTTTTTATTTATTACTTTTTGTTATAATTTTCTCCACGTCTTGTCAAATTTATCATAATTCTTTTTTCCACTCATTTTGTTCATGTTGTTGTGCGTTTTTTTTTACAAATTGAAACTATGGCCCTTATTATGAGTTGCGTTCGATATTCGATCTTCGCTAGCTATCGAACGTCGAAAATCGAACGTTCAATTCATATTATTAGCATCGAAAATTTCGTTGAGCAACGAATATTGTATCGAATAGAATTTAGCTTTCGATGAAGTATTTTAGTATAAAATATTATTATAAGCGATTGCTTTTTATTATACCCTTTACCAAAAAATGGTAAAAGGGTATATATAGGTTTGTCATTCCGTTTGTAATTTCTACAATATTAATAAGAGACACATAAAGTATATATATTCTGAATCCTTATGCATAGGGAAGACGAACAAGCGATGTCCGTCTGTCCGTTCTGTACGTGAAATCGGTTTTCCCAAGCTCCCAGAGGAGTCTCTAGCTCCTCGTTCGTTCTTGGACTGGTGTGTCAGAAATTTTCCGAAAAATTTTGCTATTAAAAATCAGCAAAATCGGGCAGACGGTTTCAGAGCTGGAAAACTCAAACTCTATTTTCTCATAGAAAATATCTACCGAAAACAAGTTTTTATTACTTTTTTATTAAATTAACCTATTTTATACTTCGGTATGAATAAAATTGGTATTTATAATTAAAAAAAATTTATAATTTAAAAAATTAAAAAAACGTTTCCAGGGTTGGAAAACTTTAACTTTTTTAATAATAATTAAACATATTTCATGTTTTAGGAAGAAGGCTATTTTCTCAGGAACGGTAAAAGCTACGGGTCTGAAATTTGGACAGTGTATGTAGAACTTTAGTCTCTACTACAACAAATATATAAAACCTAAAAATTAAAGGGTGTTCCAAAATGAGTGACG
Organism: Tachina fera; assembly: GCA_905220375.1. Taxonomy (NCBI): domain Eukaryota; kingdom Metazoa; phylum Arthropoda; class Insecta; order Diptera; family Tachinidae; genus Tachina; species Tachina fera. The sequence goes on from LR999966.1 coordinate 81,451,983, forward strand.
AAAACTTTTAAAATCCCATGTAATATACATACAATTATATGTACATATGTATATTGACACTTGAAATTTGTAAAATTAGTGTATTTTTATATAGGCTACAACAACTAACACTAAAATTAAAAAAATTTAAATTAAATGATGGTCCATCAGCTAATGCAATTTTGACTATGTAAGTTTGACAAATTGCTATATCTTGGAAACCGTAAGAGTTAAACTCTTGAAATTTTCAAAAACGGTAAAACTAAAAAATCTGAAAATTATAAAATCGCCAAAAATTAAAAAAATCGCCAAAACGAAAAAAATCGCCAAAATGAAAAAAATCGCGAAAATTAAAATAAACGCCAAAAACCGAAAAAATCGCCAAAACAAAAACAAATTGCTATATGAAAAAAAATCACCAAAAATTAAAAAAATCGCTTAAATGAAAAAAAAATCGGCAAAATCAAAAAATCGCCAATATCAAAAATATCGCCAAAACGAAAATAAATCGCCAAAATTAAAAACAAACGGCAAAAACCAAAAAAAAAATCACCAAAAATTAAAAAAATCGCTTAAATGAAAAAAAATCGGCAAAATAAAAAAATCGCCAACATTAAAAAACGCCAAAACCGAAAAAAATCGCCAAAACGAGAAAAAAGTGTCAAAACAAAAAAAATTCCCACAATGACAAAAATCCGCAAAAATCGCCAAAAATTAAAAAAAAAACCTAAATGAAAAAAAATCGCCAAAATAAAAAAATCGCCAAAACAAAATTAAATAAATCGCCAAAATTAAAAAAAAACTCCAAATACCGAAAAAATCGCCAAAACAAAAAAAAAATTGCCTGTATGAAAAAAATCGCCAAAACAAAAAAAAATTGCCTGTATGAAAAAAATCGCCAAAAATTAAAAAAATCGCTTATATGAAAAAAAGTCGGCAAAATCAAAAAAATCGCCAAGCGAAAAAAAAATTCGCCAAAATTAAAAAAACGCCAAAAACCGAAAAAAAATCGCCAAAACGAGAAAAAAGTGTCAAAAAAAATTCCCACAATGACAAAAATCGTCAAAACAAAAAAAATTCTTACATGAACAAAAATCGCCAAAAATTAAAAAAAATCGCCTAAATGAAAAAAAAATCGCCAAAATATAAAAATCGCAAAAATTTAAAAAAAAACGCTAAAAACCGAAAAAAGTCGCCAAAACAAAAAAAAATTGCCTATATGAAAAAAAATCGCCAAAAATTAAAAAAAAGACAAAAACCGAAAAAAATCGCCAAAACGAGAAAAAAAGTGTCAAAACTAAAAAAATTGCCACAAAAAAATAAAAAAAAAAAATAAAATATATAAAAAATAAAAAAATCGCCTAAATGAAAAAAATCGTCAAAATCAAAAAAATCGCCAAAACCAAAAAAAATTGCCTGTATGAAAAAAATAGCTAAAACTAAAAAAATCAGCAAAATAAAATAAATCGGCAAAATTTTAAAATCACCAAAATCACCATTAAGCATAATGCCAAAAACCTAAAAATTGCACTAGAGAAAAAAGTATGCATTTTTCACAAAATTAGTATGTACGTACATATCTCTGTGCTTATGTATGTATCTCTATACTACATAAACGCACTTTGGTAAAGGGTATATAAGATTCGGCACAGCCGAATATAGCACTGTTACTTGTTTTTAAGTAAATTTGTTGAAAATTTTAAAAATCCCTTTGATCACTTTGTCGAATCTTATATCTTGAAAACTATAACAGCAAGAGTCTTCAAATTTGGTATGGATTCTTTTTAGAGCGAGCTGCATATTTTTCTTCAGCCACAATCACATACATTGACATAACAGGTTTTGTCGTAACACAAAAAAGAAAAACCAGTTTGACAGAAAAGCAGTTCGAAGTTTTCAATTTACACACAACTTGATGGAAAAAGAAAATTTTATTTTACTTTCAAGAGTTGAGTAGACAAGATATTTGTGCGAAATTTTTACACAATATGAAGAACGAACATAAATTAATATTTTTGGATATTCTTCGGTTCTTATTTAAATTTTTTTAACAGAGATATTAAATAATTTCGCGAAAAGCTTATACCGCTGGAATGAATAATTGAAAAATTGCATGTCGATCGATATTTATTTCATTTGAATTGTATATTATCTTGAGATAAGGGCAAATTCGGAACCGTGAATGAGATTCTTAAATTTGCGTTAAGTTTACATTTGCTCCAAAAAAAGCATAACCACTAAATACCATTAATTTATGAGAAAGGACAATAATTCCTTTACGTAAATTCTCAGAGAATTCCCCAGCTTCATTTCTTGAAAAAGAAAAGATTTTCCGATTTGTTTTTAAATTAAAGTGCCGACAATGCCGGTATGTTTTTCAACATTTGCCGATTTTTTATCGAAATGATTTGGCACCCCTGCACATAAGTTCTTGCTAAAGCTTAAATTAGACGTGTCTTATACATATGTACGTATGTGCCCTTAATTATGAAATTGGTCTAAGTCATGTGCATTTTTGCTTCGAAATATCAAATAAATCTTTGAAAAACTTCAATAAATATTTAAAAAATATTTAATAAATTTATATAACTCCAGACTAGTACAAGTCTAAAATAAAATGCTGCACAATATAAAAATAATTTTTAATTTGTTCAAATATAATCTACTAAATATCTCGAGCAGAGAAATATATGACTTAGACCACTTTCATAGTTAAGGGCACATATGTATGTATGTATGTATTTATATCAGGTACATGTAACTCTACAACAGGGGAAAACAAGCAGACATTTTTTTCTTGTGTAAAGTAGTTTAACTTGTCAAAAAATGGACATGAAAAATATGAAGCAGAAAGAAAAAGCGAATGAAAAAAGTAAATGATCTGAGTTAGTACTTCCATAGATCTTGTTAATAAACCTAGAAATAATACAATTTTCGAAACTTAAAAAACAAAATTTAAGTGAATAACAACATGAAATTTAAAACTAATTTCAAAACATATGTGTAAATAGATGATGAAATTCGTAGCAACTTTAAAGTTATTGCGAAATATTGAGTTATGACGTTCGTTGAGTAAATGTGTTGTGTTGTTTGTGTCAGCATATTTCATGTACACACATGAATATGTATTGAAGTATAAAATTAATAAACAAAAACAGGAAACTACGGTCTCTTAAATTGCTTGATTAAGTATTTTTTATTTATTACTTTTTGTTATAATTTTCTCCACGTCTTGTCAAATTTATCATAATTCTTTTTTCCACTCATTTTGTTCATGTTGTTGTGCGTTTTTTTTACAAATTGAAACTATGGCCCTTATTATGAGTTGCGTTCGATATTCGATCTTCGCTAGCTATCGAACGTCGAAAATCGAACGTTCAATTCATATTATTAGCATCGAAAATTTCGTTGAGCAACGAATATTGTATCGAATAGAATTTAGCTTTCGATGAAGTATTTTAGTATAAAATATTATTATAAGCGATTGCTTTTTATTTTTAAGTAAATTTGTTGAAAATTTTAAAAATCACTTTGATCACTTTGTCGAATCTTGTATATTGAAAACTATAATAGCAAGAGTCTTCAAAATTTGGTATGGATTCTTTTTAGAGCGAGCTGCATATTTTTCTTCAGCAACAATCACATACATTGACATAACTGATTTTGTCGCAACACAAATTTCGATGTTAACATTTTTTTTTAATTTCTCTCGGATCTGATCCTTAAGAAAATGTAATGTATGCATATCGCTCATTTACTCAAACAACGTCATAACTAAAAGAAAAACCAGTTTGACAGAAAGCCAGTTTACACACAACTTAATGGAAAAATTAAAATTTATTTTACTCAAGAGTTGAGTAGACAAGATATTTGTGCGAAATTCTTATACAGTATGAAGAACGAACATAAATTTATTTTGTTTGTTTACTTTTCCATTATTAGAAATGGTAATCATGCGAAATTGAATATAATCGTAATTTATACTTACTTCCTTCACCTTTAAAAAAAAAGTAATCAAATTAGTAATCAATATGATTAATAATCATTACTTAACAGCCATGCTCTTAAAACCAATTGGAATTACTATTTTTAATAAAAACTTGTGGCTTACATTGTTAGTGCCTAAATTTATTTATTTAAAAAAAATTTTAATTTCAAAAACAACATTTCTTATTTATAATTTGAACGGGCTAAAGTTCGTAACGCTTTTTAAGCCAAATTACATGTGATAATTATTAATGAACAAATAACATCAAAGTTAGTTGTAAATATTCTGACAACACATAGTTGAATGGAACAGCCAGCCGTTTTCGAAGGCCACTAAACCACCTTCATCATCAGCGTTCTTCTGTGTTGGTCCAGTGTGTGGTGTCAGTTGATGTAGATTTCTGCCTTATATACGAAACTTTCTTGCAAATGGATTACGTGAATTGTTTTGATTCATCGTATTTCAATTTGCTGAAACGTGTTTTGTAATGAAAGCCCAAGTTTACCATCTCTAATTTGCAACAGACTTACCATTGTCGTTTATTCTTTACTAATTATGCACATGTTAGTTAATTTGCTTATATTTGTTCTACTTAAGACAAACTTTTTTGGTTTGTTACTATTAAGTATATTTATTTAATATTTGCCACAGGCCCATGGCTATTAATTTTAGTTAATTTTAATTATTATTTTTCGAACTTAATTTGCTTCTATATACATATATGATTTGAACGGGCTAAAGTTGGTAACGCATTTTAAGCCAAATTACATGTGATAATTTTTATATATATTTTTCTATGCTTTAAAAAATTTATTGCAATAAAAAAATTCTATATTATTTTATTTTAAAAAAATTCTAATAATTTTCTGTGGATTAAAAAGTTATTGCAATACAAAAATTCTATATTATTTTATTTTAAAATATTTATCACATTTAATAATGCAACAAGTATTAATAAAAAAATTAAAAAAAAAACCCGACTGCGACCAATTTTGAACAGTTAAATATCCTAAATGGTCATTCGAAATTAAAAATCATAACAGAAACTTAAAGATGATTTTAAAATACCTGTCGACTGATACCTAGGGTATTCAATCGGTTAACCAGTTAATTTCTACCCGATTAACTGATCGGTTAAAGGTTAAACCAGTAAATTTAATTAATAAAAAATTTTCTCATATTTTGTATTATTACAACTTATTTTTTGTGTGAATAATTATTTGTTTCGTCTTATGTTTAGAAATAATTTTTCATAAAAATAAGAAGTATGTTCAGTGATACTAACTTAAGTAAAACTTCAAAGTCTGTGGACATGGCTTTTAGTAAAAACTCTGGTACTCTAACCAGATGGAATTATTAAGTTTTATTTTAATAATTTATTAAAAGCCATTAGTACTCTTGCCAACGATTTAATTAAGTATTAGATTTAATGAGAGACAGTACAAAAACGAAATGCAATAAATTCAGAAATTAACTTTTTTTGCAGAATATTCGTCGCTGAGCTCTGCCAGTATGAGTCAGATGATGACCCGCCAACAGAAGGAACTATCGATAGTATTAGAAGAAATATTGTAAAAAAAAATTTAGAGAATTAGTTTAAGAATTATTATGTGTGCCTTGGGTTATACTAATAAACTCAAATTAATAAATATTTTATGCACTTTTATTTGTTGAAAACACTTGATTTATGGAAGAACTTTATTAATCGGTTAACCGGTTAATACCAAAATTAGCCGATTATTAACCGATTAAGCAAAAAGCTCGATTAATTAATCGAACGATTAACCGATTAAAGCAAAAACCCATATACCCATTTTTATATAGTTCACACCGAATTCTTTTTTTCGTATTTACAAAATGGCGCCATATTGAATTTTGGCAACTGACATATCTTTAGTAACTCTCCCGGGATTAAGAGAAATCGATCCACTCGTTCGGTTTATAGTGCTGCAAAGGAACACACATACATACACTGATTAACACGATGCCCTGCTTTGCGTTGCGCAGTTAGTTAAAAAGATTAAACCCCTTATGCAAAAACAATTGGTAAACTTAAAGTTGGTTTAACAAACGAATTTTGTATGGCAAAACCGGCTTTAATGCATGCCTTAACTTTAAAATCCGTTTTTGCATAAAAGCTTAAGAATTATACCAAAAAGCAAATGCTAATAATGAGAACAATATCTAAATAATTTCTACAACATTTACTTCACTTTCGGTATGTGCAGCCACCAAATTATTTTAGAAATTGTGATTAACTGGTGGAATGTATGTATTAATATAAAATATATTAATCATCTTTTTAGCGGCTATTTTAATATATTCAGTATACTTCTTCGTAAGTCCACTTAATAATGTGTTATTTTCTGGCCTTAATTTTTTTATTGTGCTTAAATCATGGTACTCTTCATCAATCGAGTGTTTAATAAAAATAGATGCACTGTTTTCATTTTTAAAATGAAATGTCATTGAAGATTTCAAAAAAAAATTACTTGCGTACGAAATATTTTCTAATAACACAATAAAAAATTCTTCTAAAACCTTAAAACACCTTTTTATAAACAGCAACAACTAACTCTGTAAGCCACATTAACATAAATAATTATATTTTTTTTGTGCAATAACTCCGTATGCCACAAAAATTTAAAAAAATTATACCGCGCTAGTTTCTGATATAAATTTCATGTCTCTTGGGAAAAGTCATTTAATACCTATTGATTTACCAGAAATATCAAAAGAACTTGAAAAAAATCTTCCAGTTTCACCAAAATCCATCGAAGAAAAAAAGAACAAGTAAAGTTTGTGTGGCTTACAGAGTTATTGAGGAAAACAAAATAAAAGTAGATTTTATAATATTACCGCCAGAATAATCGAATTTACCTAAAATCTTTTAAGCCTAAGTACAAAGCTATGGTACCTTGCAATATATGAAGCACATAAAATCAATTTTAGATTGCATGTGGCTTACGGAGTTATTGCACTAAGCATCTCATTTATAAAGTATAGACCTTTCAGCTTTATTATTTAAAAGAAAACATAAATTGTTGGGCAAAAGAAAATGTTTTTTTTTGGTTGACTTTTTTCTGGAGGCTTATTCTGTATTGCGATGCGAAAGTCAAAGCGATGCGCAAATGAAATACGATGCGAAAGAAACTTGGTAATATATAAGAATTTGGTTATCGCATTCGAATTTAATATTTCAAACCGGGGCAGCACTCGTCAAAAATAACAAATAAAAGTCAAATTTAAAGATAATTTTGTTTGTTGTTTTGATTGTAGAATATATCAACTTTAATTTATATAAAGTACAATATTTTTTGTAAACATATTTTCGCAATACAGAATAGCGACTTTTTCGAATTTTAAATGCGAATGAAAAAGAACTTTGCGAACATCGTAACATAGAATAGCAATTGTTCGCAGTTGTGTATTTTCGAGTCGCATTGACTTTTGCATCGCAATACAGAATAAGCATCCAGAAAGCCTCCTGGAATTACCCATAATAATTATGTACATATGTATGTATCTTCCACAACTAAAATATGCGCTTGCCTGCGTTTAAAAATACTCAAAATAATAGACTCTCGTGCGATTGAAAAGGCTAGCTGGGAAAAAGTACAATATCACTACTCGAATAGTCATCAGGAGCTTAGCTTAGGAGTTGTATATTAAACACCATCGCCTATTGAAGAGCTCATGTCTCATGTCTAGCTGGGAGATAATCTGCCCTGTTCTATATACCGAATCCGAGTAAATGAATATTTGTCCTGCAGACGTGTTTAAAATCATACGCGATAATTCTCTTTCAGATATGAACGTGTGATTTTGTTTCTCTCTCATACTGATGGTTTTCTTGAGTTGTGGCACTATTGAAGTAAATAAGCGATATGTCACGGCGAATGTTCGACTACGAGAATTTTGTCCTAGATTAAACAAACCTTTTACACATTTAATTTAATCTAGTAGGAAATTTCCGTGGACGAATATTCGACGTGACATACGCAATACAGCTGAATAATTTTTTTTTATTATCAAAAGTATAGAAAAATACAATAAATTTTTAAAAACAAAAAAAGAAAATAATTAGTAAAAACTATTCTGATACCGCCTTCTTCAACGCCCCCCCCCCAACACATCACCAAATAGCTAAAAATTTAAAACGAAACGAAAACGTACATACATACATACTTACATACATACATATATACATACATACATACATATGTATGTATGTATGTATATGTATTTTAAATTAAACTTTATAAAATTTCTTTTGTTCATAATTGTTTTTATCTTACTTTTTCACAAATACCATAATTTTTCTTTTACCACTTTTATATGTACATACATTTTAAATTAACAAACCGACCGAATTATAAATTATTTTCAGTAAAATTCAATATTTTAGAATTTTTGACACACATACATGCATACATATGTATGTATGTGTGTACATTAGATGTTCCACTCTAGCATATACATATATGTATGTATGTATGTACCGAAATATATATGTTAGAGTAGAGCAACTACCTATAATCGCTGTTGAATTGAATGTAAAATTTTTGCAAGTGGGTTAGTAAAAAAAATTTTGTTTGTGTTAGTTTCAGTCATTCATTTCTTGTATTGAATATTATTGAAAACTGTGTTTGACTTAATTAACAAATTATTTACTACAACATAATGAAGTTTTTAATAATAGGTCTTTCTGCGTACACATATTTTGCATCATTTTGTGCAAAATGTTACAAAATCTTGCAAAATGTTGTCTGCGTATTCCAAATCTCTTGCAGCGAGAGAGCCAAAAAGAGAATCTTTTGACAGTTGGAAGTTAGCGAATTTGCAAAATGTTGCTGGAGAAATTTCCGCTTGCAAGATTTTGCAACTAGTTTGAACAGCTGTTTTTATTACTTTTTGAATAAAATAATTTTTGTGAAATAAAAATTGAAATTTAACAATGGCATAGGTAAAGAGTTAGAATTGTGTTGATTTTTAACCTTTATAATAAATTAAAATAAACAAAACAATTTATTTCATGCTAGAAACGTCCAAATATACAGTGCGACCGTGGCGTAAAAGCAGAACCAATGATTCCAATAATGCAATTTTTCTGGCTAAATTCTCTTGCTTTGTTATTTCAATTGTTTACACACCGATCAGCTGTTTTCTTGCAAGATTTCACTGGATACTGTCTGCGTACTTTTTAAGATATTTTCAGTCGACAGAGTAAAATTGGTCTTACTCTCCCAAAAAAGTTGACTGAGTATTTGCTACTGGAAAAGTACGCAGACAGACCTATTATTTTCAGATAATTAGAAAATATGTAGGTACCTATAATACTATTATATTATTGCTTGAAAGTAAGCAATATCTATGCATCTCTTTTATCTTATTTTGTTGATTTACATACATACATATACATATATGTATGTACATACTACTTAGCTAGATCATTATTTGTGCGTTTGATTGTTTTTTATTTATTTACAAATGTATGTATGTATGTATGTACATATATTTACTGACGTATGATGCATTTGTATGTATGTGAATACATTCATATCTTGTGCAAATAAACTTTTAAGATTTAAAAGAAAACATTAAACTATGAACAAGCTGAAAATTGTATAAAAACTCGCCCACATTAATACTTTATTATCAATTTCAGTAATAGCTTTTTGCGAACGCTGTCAATATTCGAAGTAAAATATAAAAAAAAAACATGGAATTAAAAATTGTCTTTCTTTTAGCCGCACTTGTCGCTGTATGTCACGGTAAGGACTATGCAAAGTTATTTAGCCAAAAATTATTTCATTTCATAAAAAACAATTTGTATCATTTATAAAATTTACAATTTATACAACAGGAAAACCATTTTTTGAAGATGGGGAAATAACAGTTTCTGGTCCAGGTATGACAATACAAATTAAACTAACATAATAATTATTTAGCCAAAAATTATTTCATTTCATAAAAAACAATTTGTAATCATGTACATATTTAAGTTTTTAACTCACGATACCAAGGACGTGGTAATGGAGCTGCAACATCACTACACTCTCACAGTGTTCTAGGAGGAGCTGCAACATCACTACACTCTCACAGTGTTCTAGGAGGTACGCAATGCAAATTACAATAGTTATTTACCCAAAAGTTATTTCGTTTCATAAAATACAAATTTATAATAATTTATTTTCATTTATAAAATTTAAAACAGGACGTGTACTTAATGGTAATGCAAGAGGAAGTGCTCAAGGTACGACAATGCGAATTAAATAATTTTATAAAAACAATTTATAATCATGTATTTTCATTTTCAGGAACTGTCGGAGGTACGACAATAATTAAACTAACATAATAATTATTTAGCCAAAAATTATTTAATTTCATAAAAAACAATTTGTAATCATGTATTTTATTTTATAACAATTACAATTATTTCATTTCATAAAAAACAATTTGTAATCATGTATTTTCATTTATAAAATTTAAAACAGGACATGTACTTGATGTTAATGCAAGAGGAAGTGCTCAAGGTACGACAATGCGAATTAAATAATTTTATAAAAACAATTTATAATCATTTTTTTTCATTTTCAGGAACTATCGGAGGTACGACAATAATTAAACTAACATAATAATTATTTAGCCAAAAATTATTTCATTTCATAAAAAACATCATTTATAAAATTTAAAACAGGAAATGGATTACATGTTAATGGAGGAGGAAGTGCTCAAGGTACGACAATGCGAATTAAATAATTTTATAAAAACAATTTATAATCATGTATTTTCATTTTCAGGACCTTTCGGAGGTACGACAATAATTAAACTAACATAATAATTATTTAGCCAAAAATTATTTCATTTCATAAAAAACAATTTGTAATCATGTACATATTTAAGTTTTTAACTCAGGATACCAAGGACGTGGTAATGGAGCTGCAACATCACTACACTCTCACAGTGTTCTAGGAGGTACGCAGTGCAAATTACAATAGTTATTTAGCCAAAAATTATTTCATTTCATAAAAAACAATTTGTAATCATGTATTTTCATTTATAAAACTTAAAACAGGACATGTACTTGATGTTAATGCAAGAGGAAGTGCTCAAGGTACGACAATGCGAATTAAATAATTTTATAAAAACAATTTATAATCATGTATTTTCATTTTCAGGAACTGTCGGAGGTACGACAATAATTAAACTAACATAATAATTATTTAGCCAAAAATTATTTCATTTCATAAAAAACAAATTTATAATCATGTATTTTATTTTATAACAATTACAATTATTTCATTTCATAAAAAACAATTTGTAATCATGTATTTTCATTTATAAAATTTAAAACAGGACATGTACTTGATGTTAATGCAAGAGGAAGTGCTCAAGGTATGACAATGCGAATTAAATAATTTTATAAAAACAATTTATAATCATTTTTTTTCATTTTCAGGAACTATCGGAGGTACGACAATAATTAAACTAACATAATAATTATTTAGCCAAAAATTATTTCATTTCATAAAAAACATCATTTATAAAATTTAAAACAGGAAATGGATTACATGTTAATGGAGGAGGAAGTGCTCAAGGTACGACAATGCGAATTAAATAATTTTATAAAAACAATTTATAATCATGTATTTTCATTTTCAGGACCTTTCGGAGGTACGACAATAATTAAACTAACATAATAATTATTTAGCCAAAAATTATTTCATTTCATAAAAAACAATTTGTAATCATGTACATATTTAAGTTTTTAACTCAGGATACCAAGGACGTGGTAATGGAGCTGCAACATCACTACACTCTCACAGTGTTCTAGGAGGTACGCAGTGCAAATTACAATAGTTATTTAGCCAAAAATTATTTCATTTCATAAAAAACAATTTGTAATCATGTATTTTCATTTATAAAACTTAAAACAGGACATGTACTTGATGTTAATGCAAGAGGAAGTGCTCAAGGTACGACAATGCGAATTAAATAATTTTATAAAAACAATTTATAATCATGTATTTTCATTTTCAGGAACTGTCGGAGGTACGACAATAATTAAACTAACATAATAATTATTTAGCTAAAAATTATTTCATTTCATAAAAAACAAATTTATAATCATGTATTTTATTTTATAACAATTACAATTATTTCATTTCATAAAAAACAATTTGTAATCATGTATTTTCATTTATAAAATTTAAAACAGGACATGTACTTGATGTTAATGCAAGAGGAAGTGCTCAAGGTACGACAATGCGAATTAAATAATTTTATAAAAACAATTTATAATCATTTTTTTTCATTTTCAGGAACTATCGGAGGTACGACAATAATTAAACTAACATAATAATTATTTAGCCAAAAATTATTTCATTTCATAAAAAACATCATTTATAAAATTTAAAACAGGAAATGGATTACATGTTAATGGAGGAGGAAGTGCTCAAGGTACGACAATGCGAATTAAATAATTTTATAAAAACAATTTATAATCATGTATTTTCATTTTCAGGACCTTTCGGAGGTACGACAATAATTAAACTAACATAATAATTATTTAGCCAAAAATTATTTCATTTCATAAAAAACAATTTGTAATCATGTACATATTTAAGTTTTTAACTCAGGATACCAAGGACGTGGTAATGGAGCTGCAACATCACTACACTCTCACAGTGTTCTAGGAGGTACGCAGTGCAAATTACAATAGTTATTTAGCCAAAAGTTATTTCATTTCATAAAAAACAATTTGTAATCATGTATTTTCATTTATAAAATTTAAAACAGGACATGTACTTGATGTTAATGCAAGAGGAAGTGCTCAAGGTACGACAATGCGAATTAAATAATTTTATAAAAACAATTTATAATCATGTATTTTCATTTTCAGGAACTGTCGGAGGTACGACAATAATTAAACTAACATAATAATTATTTAGCCAAAAATTATTTCATTTCATAAAAAACAAATTTATAATCATGTATTTTATTTTATAACAATTACAATTATTTCATTTCATAAAAAACAATTTGTAATCATGTATTTTCATTTATAAAATTTAAAACAGGACATGTACTTGATGTTAATGCAAGAGGAAGTGCTCAAGGTACGACAATGCGAATTAAATAATTTTATAAAAACAATTTATAATCATTTTTTTTCATTTTCAGGAACTATCGGAGGTACGACAATAATTAAACTAACATAATAATTATTTAGCCAAAAATTATTTCATTTCATAAAAAACATCATTTATAAAATTTAAAACAGGAAATGGATTACATGTTAATGGAGGAGGAAGTGCTCAAGGTACGACAATGCGAATTAAATAATTTTATAAAAACAATTTATAATCATGTATTTTCATTTTCAGGACCTTTCGGAGGTACGACAATAATTAAACTAACATAATAATTATTTAGCCAAAAATTATTTCATTTCATAAAAAACAATTTGTAATCATGTACATATTTAAGTTTTTAACTCAGGATACCAAGGACGTGGTAATGGAGCTGCAACATCACTACACTCTCACAGTGTTCTAGGAGGTACGCAGTGCAAATTACAATAGTTATTTAGCCAAAAATTATTTCATTTCATAAAAAACAATTTGTAATCATGTATTTTCATTTATAAAATTTAAAACAGGACATGTACTTGATGTTAATGCAAGAGGAAGTGCTCAAGGTACGACAATGCGAATTAAATAATTTTATAAAAACAATTTATAATCATGTATTTTCATTTTCAGGAACTGTCGGAGGTACGACAATAATTAAACTAACATAATAATTATTTAGCCAAAAATTATTTAATTTCATAAAAAACAATTTGTAATCATGTATTTTATTTTATAACAATTACAATTATTTCATTTCATAAAAAACAATTTGTAATCATGTATTTTCATTTATAAAATTTAAAACAGGACATGTACTTGATGTTAATGCAAGAGGAAGTGCTCAAGGTACGACAATGCGAATTAAATAATTTTATAAAAACAATTTATAATCATTTTTTTTCATTTTCAGGAACTATCGGAGGTACGACAATAATTAAACTAACATAATAATTATTTAGCCAAAAATTATTTCATTTCATAAAAAACATCATTTATAAAATTTAAAACAGGAAATGGATTACATGTTAATGGAGGAGGAAGTGCTCAAGGTACGACAATGCGAATTAAATAATTTTATAAAAACAATTTATAATCATGTATTTTCATTTTCAGGACCTTTCGGAGGTACGACAATAATTAAACTAACATAATAATTATTTAGCCAAAAATTATTTCATTTCATAAAAAACAATTTGTAATCATGTACATATTTAAGTTTTTAACTCAGGATACCAAGGACGTGGTAATGGAGCTGCAACATCACTACACTCTCACAGTGTTCTAGGAGGTACGCAGTGCAAATTACAATAGTTATTTAGCCAAAAGTTATTTCATTTCATAAAAAACAATTTGTAATCATGTATTTTCATTTATAAAATTTAAAACAGGACATGTACTTGATGTTAATGCAAGAGGAAGTGCTCAAGGTACGACAATGCGAATTAAATAATTTTATAAAAACAATTTATAATCATGTATTTTCATTTTCAGGAACTGTCGGAGGTACGACAATAATTAAACTAACATAATAATTATTTAGCCAAAAATTATTTCATTTCATAAAAAACAAATTTATAATCATGTATTTTATTTTATAACAATTACAATTATTTCATTTCATAAAAAACAATTTGTAATCATGTATTTTCATTTATAAAATTTAAAACAGGACATGTACTTGATGTTAATGCAAGAGGAAGTGCTCAAGGTACGACAATGCGAATTAAATAATTTTATAAAAACAATTTATAATCATTTTTTTTCATTTTCAGGAACTATCGGAGGTACGACAATAATTAAACTAACATAATAATTATTTAGCCAAAAATTATTTCATTTCATAAAAAACATCATTTATAAAATTTAAAACAGGAAATGGATTACATGTTAATGGAGGAGGAAGTGCTCAAGGTACGACAATGCGAATTAAATAATTTTATAAAAACAATTTATAATCATGTATTTTCATTTTCAGGACCTTTCGGAGGTACGACAATAATTAAACTAACATAATAATTATTTAGCCAAAAATTATTTCATTTCATAAAAAACAATTTGTAATCATGTACATATTTAAGTTTTTAACTCAGGATACCAAGGACGTGGTAATGGAGCTGCAACATCACTACACTCTCACAGTGTTCTAGGAGGTACGCAGTGCAAATTACAATAGTTATTTAGCCAAAAATTATTTCATTTCATAAAAAACAATTTGTAATCATGTATTTTCATTTATAAAATTTAAAACAGGACATGTACTTGATGTTAATGCAAGAGGAAGTGCTCAAGGTACGACAATGCGAATTAAATAATTTTATAAAAACAATTTATAATCATGTATTTTCATTTTCAGGAACTGTCGGAGGTACGACAATAATTAAACTAACATAATAATTATTTAGCCAAAAATTATTTCATTTCATAAAAAACAAATTTATAATCATGTATTTTATTTTATAACAATTACAATTATTTCATTTCATAAAAAACAATTTGTAATCATGTATTTTCATTTATAAAATTTAAAACAGGACATGTACTTGATGTTAATGCAAGAGGAAGTGCTCAAGGTACGACAATGCGAATTAAATAATTTTATAAAAACAATTTATAATCATTTTTTTTCATTTTCAGGAACTATCGGAGGTACGACAATAATTAAACTAACATAATAATTATTTAGCCAAAAATTATTTCATTTCATAAAAAACATCATTTATAAAATTTAAAACAGGAAATGGATTACATGTTAATGGAGGAGGAAGTGCTCAAGGTACGACAATGCGAATTAAATAATTTTATAAAAACAATTTATAATCATGTATTTTCATTTTCAGGACCTTTCGGAGGTACGACAATAATTAAACTAACATAATAATTATTTAGCCAAAAATTATTTCATTTCATAAAAAACAATTTGTAATCATGTACATATTTAAGTTTTTAACTCAGGATACCAAGGACGTGGTAATGGAGCTGCAACATCACTACACTCTCACAGTGTTCTAGGAGGTACGCAGTGCAAATTACAATAGTTATTTAGCCAAAAATTATTTCATTTCATAAAAAACAATTTGTAATCATGTATTTTCATTTATAAAATTTAAAACAGGACATGTACTTGATGTTAATGCAAGAGGAAGTGCTCAAGGTACGACAATGCGAATTAAATAATTTTATAAAAACAATTTATAATCATGTATTTTCATTTTCAGGAACTGTCGGAGGTACGACAATAATTAAACTAACATAATAATTATTTAGCCAAAAATTATTTCATTTCATAAAAAACAAATTTATAATCATGTATTTTATTTTATAACAGGATTATTGTCCTTTGCACGATAGATATAAACTAAAGAGACAACAAATACACGTATGCAGCTCTCTTCTAAACATATAACCAAACTCCCATTAGCTGCATAAAAATGTACTCGTACATATACATACATACATCAAACATATCCATATATATTTATGTATTTATATATATGTACATACGTATATATACAGCCTTATTTATAAAACTTATTAAGGCTTTATAAGGGTTTTTTTTTAAATTCTTATTAAGCCTCTATAAAGGCTTAATAATTCTTATACATAAATAATAAGGCTGATAAATTTTATAAGTTTAAAAATTAAAATTAAACTACTGTTGTCATCTTATTATTATGGAGTAAATAAAAATTATATACATATGTATATCAGCAAACATACATACATTTATAGTATCTGTACTTATTTTAAATCAGTTATTCAAAGTCTTTCATTTACGAATTTTAAATAATTTTTTGTTATAATGCGACAAATGAGGAATCTTTAGAAATGTCTTCGTCTGCCAATTAAAAGCTACATATGTGACATCACATTAAATACAATATGGTGCCCTCCAAAGCACTTATGTAAGTAGATGCTATGAGCGAATATGCGTATGAACATTATGCATCCAAAAAGATACATACACATGTACATAGAGGGTGGGCAAATTTGAGATTAGCAAGTAAATTGGCATTTGACATTTATTTAGTAGAAAGTTGGAAAATTTTAACCATGGAACGCTACACTCTTGAAAGTTTGTCGAACGTTTGTGACTGTTTGGCTGTTTGAAGCACTGAACGAAAACAACGCAATTTTCAACAAAATCATTTTTAGTGATGAGGCCCACTTTCAATGGGGCTTACAAAATCCAAAAAAAGATCTTGAAAAACCATTACATCGAAAGAAAGTTACCGTGTGGTATGGTTTGTGGTCAAGCTACATCATCGGTCCGTATCATTTTTTTTTTCTGAAAATGGGCAAGAAAACGTTACCAAACCATGATATCCGATTTTTTGTGGCCACAATTGTCTAATGCTGACATCAGTTACCTTTGGTTTCAGCAAAATGGCGCCATACGCCACACAGCCGGCCAAATAAATAATTCAGTTATTGCATGAGCAATTTCCCGGTAGCGTATTTTCTCGACTTGGGAATGTCAATTGGCCTGCCACTGGATCATTTTCTCTGTAGAAATTTGAAGCAGAAGCAGAAGCAACTGACGCTCTGAAAGATGAAATTCGTCGCCGCATTGACGAGATAAGCGAAGCTTTGTTGCAAAATGTGATTCAAAATTTTGTGAAAAGGAGTGCTAGAGGTGGACGGACAATTGACCGACATCATATCCCATTATTAATTCCCATATTTCTACTTTAAATTCGTATCAATAAAATTGAATTTGTCAATAAAAATGGTTCTTTTAAGCCAATTTACTTGCTAACCTTAAGGGCTTGTCCCACGATGTCGACAGCGTTCATCTTCTCGCACATCTATATAATTAATAGGCAAACATGTTTTTCGGCGTCATAAAAAGTATTTCTAGGGAATTAATTCACGTTGAAGATTCCCTAGATCTCTCGTCCGATCACTCTCCCACGATCGTTACAATCTTTAGCCCACTGAGAAGCGCTTTACCTCACCCATATGTCAAGATGATAAATCGTGTTAATTGGCTGGGATTCCAAAAATATCTTAGTAGTCATTGCACGGAAAATATTTCGCTAAGAACACCCAATGATATTGAATCTAACATTGCCAATCTTAACGAAAAGCTTCTGAACATGCCACTACTTCCAATCCGCATACTGGGTTCAATAAAATTTGTTCTACAGACGTTGAACATTTCGTAACATATTTGCTGAGCATTTAAAATCCGTATTTACACCAAATACATGTACCGGTGTTGCTGATTTGCCGAGTGTAGTTGATCTACCCCCTCGACCCTTAAAATTTACGATGTGTGATGTACAAAAACTAATTGCCGAACTCAACCTGAAAAAAGCTCCAGGTATTGATGGAATAAGTAACAATATGCTGATAAATTTGCCCCATATTGCAATTAGAATCCTGTTATTCATCTTTAATGCCATTTTAGGACTGGAGTATTATCCACACTGCTGGAAGCTTGCCAAAGTTAAACTGATTCCAAAGCCAGGTAAAGATCTTACCAAGGCTGAGTCATATAGGCCAATAAGTTTACTGTCAACAATGTCAAAGGTTTTTGAATAAGGTAAATGAACAAAAGTGTGTTCAAGTAACATTTACCTTACGAAGAGATACTTGTTCCCCCATTCGGATTAATAATCAAATTGTTCCTCAACATTCACATGTGAAATATCTTGGTATACACCTCGATCGACGGCTTACATGGAAACATCACATTGACTATAAGTTAACTCAAATGAAACTTAAATTAACTCAGGTACATTGGCTGATTGGCAGAAATTCAACACTCGCCCTAGACTGCAAACCTTTAATATACAAGTCGCTTTTAAAGCCAAAATGGTGTTACGGTATCCAGTTATGGGGCACTGCTTCTGCTTCCAATGTAGAGAGAATTCAACGAAGACAAAACAAAATTTTACGGTTAATAACATCTGCTCCATGGTACACATTAAGAATTCAAATATACATCGTGATTTAAATATGCCACTAGTGACTGAAGAAATTGCAAAATACGCAGGCAAATATCTAACAAAACTCGAGTCACATCCTGATCCGCTTGCACGTAATATTTTGAACTTTACTGGACACATCCGCTTAAAAAAGAGAGATACAAGGGCTCTAATACTAACACTCCGAATGAAGCTGCTTGAAAATACTTTTTTTGCTTATCACTACTTATGTATTATTTACAACTATCACTTAGTTATGTCTGACATTGGTCGGGCCTATTAATTATATGTTAGATTTAGGATTTGAATACTTATTGTTAGTTCATATATGAAGATACAATAAATAAGGAAAACATGCATAAAAAATTATTTTTGTAATCCTTTTTGCGCTGGTACTACTGCACCGATTTTAAAAAGATTTATATGGTTTTAAAGGTTTTTCGGTACAGATGTGCAGAATCTATATTTTATTGAAATCGGTTTAGTATTTTGGGAGCTATAAGCGTTCAAAGTTGCTGCTACTACATGCACACATATTATACACGCATTTACTAGCCCTGTTGCTAATTTTTGGAGTAGTTACGTGTTGGAACAGTCCTATACTAGTTATAAAGAGACAGAACTAAGAAGCTTGATGAAATATCAGCTGCACTTCTCTACAAGCCACACGCTTTCTCTTTCTCTCTCTTTTGTTTGTCATGTAAACAACATGGAAACCTTCAACATTCAATCCTTTTTTTAAACTCCTACGAGGAGCATAGGCCCGTACTACGACTGTTTAGTAATAGATTAAAGAAAAACAGTTGAAGTGTCTTCTTTAATCTATTACCACACTCGAAGTCGTATGCACAAAAAGTGAATGTAATAAGGAAGGCAATCAAAAATAAAATAAATGATTTTAGATAGCATTGCATATTTTTGTTGTTGTCGATTATAAGCAATGTAAAAGCAATGAATTTATGAATATGCAGAAATCGCGAATACGTTCATTCTGTACTCTGCTACTAAGTATGTATATTTATTTAATTTTTGCCATACGCAATAAGGGGCTGTCCATATATTAGGCAACGCTCTAGGGGTGAGCTGGGGGTTTCGAGTTCTGTTACGAATTGGTATGAAGGGGGGGAGGGGGTCTTTGAAAATGTTACGTAACAGAAAAAATTACTAATTTCGTACAAAAATACGCAAGTTTTTCTCATTTCTTTATCTAATTGATCATACGTATTACCTAAATATATTATGTATGTATGTAATAGTGATGTAACGAATGTCAAATTTTGATATTCGCGAATACGAATACGAATACGAATATTATACGTGAAATTTAAAGACATAAATAAAATTGGTGTTCTGTTTACGCCTGCAAAATAAAATATGAAACAATTTTTATGAAAAAGAACTTCATACTTCTGTTGGTGTACATTAAAGTCAATAAAAACTATCCAACATTTTAATGACAGTCATTAAATAGCATTTTCAAATATTAAAAAGCACAATTTTCTATAAAAAATTCAATGAAAATTTATTTTTAGCCATTTATTTAAATTTCGTTTAGGATTTATGCATTTATTTATTTAATTTTTTTTGTAAAAATTTTCTTATTCGCCTGAATTTTGCGAATAAGAATTTTTAAAAATTGCAGAATATTCGGCAATTCGAATACGAATACGAATATTCGTGCATCACTAGTATTGTATGTATACATACATACATGTGCCGAATGTCAATTTTTGATAATCGTGAATTCGAATATTTAAAATTTGTATTTTTAAATATTCTTATGTATGTGTATGTGCATACATATGTACATAAAAGTTCTTTCCATATCAAACTGCAACATATATTAACATAAAATCCTCCAAATACATAGAAGGAAATGGTATTTGCAGAAGTTTACAAAAACATATCTTGCGATTCTCATGGAAACAAAATGTCCTTTCAAAAAATATATTCTTCCGTATATGTGCATGACAATATACAATTATCAAGTTTTAAAATTTTTGTTAGTCAACAACAATGTTGAAGTCTGAGAGATGTTTTCATGGAAACTTGCATACATAGACGTATTTTCATAAGGATTTTATTTTAATTTTTTATACTACCGAACAAGAAAAAATATTTAGAGAACAACAGTGTCTAGGAAGTAGATTGTGTGTCCCTCTAATTTGAAAGTATTTTTAAGGAATATTTTTTTAGCAAATATTATCTATTCAAAATGCAATGTTGCAGAAAGGACAAAAATTAAGAAAAGAAATATTACATATCTTTCGTAATGGACATCATTTTGAGTCATTTGATCTCCCAAAATACCCCAACAAATGTGTGTGTTTAAAGCCCTCCCTCTAAGTGCACTACCCAGGTAATAAAATCATGTATGGTCCATATATTTTTAGTATATGAATATGTATGAATTCATGTATGGAAATATATGGGATTATACATGGCAAAACTATTATATATGAACTAATATATGGACTAATATATGAAATGTATTATAACATATGAGCTCATATATGAACATTTAATTATGAAGCTCTTCATATGTGGATCCATATATATATATATAATATTTTATATATGGAGCCATATAAGAATGTATGCATACATGATATCTCACATAAGATCGTTTTTTCAATAAAGAATTCATGTATGGAAATATATGGGATTATACATGGCAAAACTATTATATATGAACTAATATATGGACTAATATATGAAATGTATTATAACATATGAGCTTATATATGAACCTTTAATTATGAAGCTCTTCATATGTGGATCCATATATAAATATAAGATTTTATATATGGAGCCATATAAGAAT
Organism: Tachina fera; assembly: GCA_905220375.1. NCBI lineage: Eukaryota > Metazoa > Arthropoda > Insecta > Diptera > Tachinidae > Tachina > Tachina fera. The sequence continues at coordinate 81,473,841 of LR999966.1, forward strand.
GTATGCTTACATGATATCTCACATAAGATCGTGTTTGCAATTGGAATTTTATCACTGCTGAATTGGAAATCCATTAGAAAATACATACGGTATGCAAAGTTTATATGCGTACCTTCAACGTTTAAAAAAGAAAAACTTTTTGTTACAAAAAAAACCATTCTTGTATGATTTTATACATTGTGGCCCCATTTAATATATCAAATAATCAAAAGGATAATCCAGTCATTAATTTTATAGAAAATAACAAAATTCTCTAGATAAGAAACAAAGTTCATATTACTGTATTGAAAACTATTGTTAGAGGGATTATTTCTTTTATAATTAATTGCATTAGTTTTTAATCTGATTTCTTAGGCTAAATGTTATATACGAATATGATTTATGTGTTTTTTTAAATAATTGATTCACCTTCTGATGAATGAAATGACTTAGTTCGTTTTGAATTATTTGTCCAAACAAATGTTTCATTAAATACAACCTCTCTCTCAAGTCTAAAAAATTTAATTTTAGTAATTTAATTTATTGCACAGCAGTGCGCTTTTGTGAATCAAGAGTGTATGAATATGAACTTTGCATACTGTGGAGGGAATTTACACATATGTACATGTATGAAAATATATGAATATATATAATCATATATGCCCATATACCCTCATTTTTCGGATCCGAACCATATATGGGATATCATATATGTTCCATACATATTTTTTTAGCTGGGTAGTTAAAAAATTTTGTCCTTTAGATAATGAAATATTTTTCACCACGGCAACCTTTAATGATTCAAGATATAATATTTTTTAGTTTCACGCACATTTTAGATTTATTTGAAGATGGCCAAACGGAGTATCTTCCAAATCTTTGAAATGCACGACGACTTCAGTTATAGACACTAGTGAAAACGACGTGAGGCTAATGCCAATTCTCATCTGGGTGTTTCAAATACTGCTCAGTCATAAATACGGAATACTATAGCAGATTATTTGACGGAAAAACGGATAGCAAAAATATAGAAATAAATTTCTTTTATTTTTTATTATTATTACAACCCAGCTAAAAAAATATGTATGGAGCATATATGACATCCCATATATGGTTCGGATCCGAAAAATGAGGGTATATGGGCATATATGATTATATATATTCATACATTTTCATACATGTATGTGTAAATTCCTTCCACAGTATGCAAAGTTCATATACATACACTCTTGTTTCACAAAAGCGCACTGCTGTGCAATAAATTAAATTACTAAAATTAATTTTTTTTAGACTTGAGAGAGTTGTATTTAATGAAACATTTGTTTGGACAAATAATTCAAAACGAACTAAAAGTTATTTCACTCATCAAAAGGTGAATCAATTATTTAAAAACAGATAAATCATATTCGTACATAGCATTTAGCTTAAGAAATCAGATTAAAAACTAATGCAATTAATTATAAAAAAAAATAATCCGTCTAACAATAGTTTTCAATACAGTAATATGAACTTTGTTTCCTATCTAGAGAATTTTGTTATTTTCTATAAAATTAATGACTGGATTATCCTTTTGAATATTGGATATATTAAATGGGGCCACAATGTATAAAATCATACAAGAATGGTTTTTTGTAACAAAAAGTTTTTCTTTTTTAAACGTTGAGGGTACGCACATAAACTTTGCATACCGTATGTATTTTCTAATGGATTTCCAATTCAGCAGTGATAAAATTCCAAGGTTTTTTGATTGCAAAAACGATCTTATGTGAGATATCATGTATGTATACTTTCTTATATGGCTCCACATATAAAATCTTATATTTATATATGGATCCACATATGAAGAGCTTCATAATTAAATTTTCATATATGAGCTCATATGTTATAATACATTTCATATATCAGTCCATATATAATAGTTTTGCCATGTATAATCTTATATTTTTCCATACATGAATTTATACAAATTCATATATAGTTATATACATTCATATATTAAAAATATATGGACCATATATAATTTTTTTAGCTGGGAAACTAATATTTGTGTGCCATTCATTTAAATTTTGTTTTGGATTTATGCATTTTTTATACATGCATGTATTTTTAAACGAATACGAGTACATATCTAGAAATGGCCGAATATTTGGGAACTCGAATACGCATCACTAATTCATACATACAGTTTAGGTAGGAATCAGCTCTCCATAAAACCATAATTTTTGGAGTTTGAGGACACTTGGGAAGAAATTTAAAAAACATTTTTGCCAATATTTGGAGTGCGTTCATGAGTAGTACGCTTATTTAATTTTTGTCTACGCACTGTGCTAGTCTAACGAATGACTTTAACAGCCTGTTTTTCGAAAATGAATAAGTGTATACGTTGTTTAAAATAACGAACAAAACTATGTTTACGTTTTTAAAACATTTATTTATTTTCATGTGAGTGACAACAAAAGAGCTTTCAGTTTTCTACACTCATGAAATTTTTTATGTAAAATTACCCAGCTAAAAAAATTATATATGGTCCATATATTTTTAATATATGAATGTATATACATAAATATATATGAATATGTATGAATTCATGTATGGAAATATATGGAATTATACATGGCAAAACTATTATATATGAACTAATATATGGACTAATATATGAAATGTATTATAATATATGAACTCATATATGGAAATTTAATTATGAAGATCTTCATATGTGGATCCATATATAAATATAAGATTTTATATATGGAGCCATATAAGAATGTATGCATACATGATATCTCACATAAGATCGTTTTTGCAATCACAAAAGCTTGGAATTTTATCACTGCTAAATTGGAAATCCATTAGAAAATACATACGGAATGCAAAGATTATACGCGTTCAACTTTTAAAAAAGAAAAACTTTTTGTTAAAAAAACCATTCTTGTATGATTTTATACATTGTGGACCCATTTAATATATCAAATAATCAAAAGGATAATCCAGTCATTAATTTTATAGAAAATAACAAAATTCTCTAGATAAGGAACCAAGTTCATATTACTGTATTGAAAACTATTGTTAGAGGGATTATTTTTTCTTTTATAATTAATTGAATTAGTTTTTAATCTGATTTCTTAAGCTAAATGTTATGTACGAATATGATTTATGTGTTGTTTTAAATAATTGATTCACCTTCTGATGAATGAAATGACTTAGTTCGTTTTGAATTATTTGTCCAAACAAATGTTTCATTAAATACAACCTCTCTCTCAAGTCTAAAAAAATTTCATTTTAGTAATTTAATTTATTGCACAGCAGTGCGCTTTTGTGAGTCAAGAGTGTATGAATATGAACTTTGCATACTGTGGAGGGAATTGTATGAAAATGTATGAATATATATAATCATATATGCCCATATACCCTCATTTTTCGGATCCGAACCATATATGGGCTATCATATATGCTCCATATATATTTTTTTAGCTGGGTAATTAAAATTCGGTCTACATATTTTTCATTTGACTTTAACAAAAATCGTGTTTCATTTTATTTTTAAAATGTTAACTGACTTAAAACTTTAAGAAAAAATTTTTTTCTTTTATTTTTCACATTAACTTACAAAAATAAATAAATAAACAAGAAAATGTGAAAGACTTTCTCCACTGTGCAAAAAAAATTACGAGTGCTTGCAGTGCACGGTAAATCAAAATTTCCATACAAAAACCGGGTTTAACGTACACTTGAAGCATACGTAAGTTTTTTTTGCACATGAGGGTTTTTCTTTAATCGGATTAACTTAACTGTCACAAGAACAAATCTCGACTTCCATATAAACAAAAAAATTTCTCTTGTTTCTGTAATATTTCTGTTAGCAAATTCAGTATAACAAAATAATATTTACATTATTTTTCATAATTTAACTGTCAAACAAATCACAAAAATATTTAGCATTGAGTCAAAATAAAGTATGAGTTGTAGGAAAAAATAATAGTTCTAATAAAAACGGAAAATACAAAATACAAATATTAATCTATATTAAGCTGTGTATAATTTTCCAAATAAATGCCTGAATCAATTAAAAATATAACAAAAATTAAAAATTGTAAAAACCCCCGAATATGTCTAGTGAAGATGCGATATCTTCTAAACGGCTAGACCGATTTTCTTAAAACTTTGCTAAGAGCCTTCTCGATCAAGTCACCTTTCAAACAGAAAAAAACTAAATCAAAATCGGTCCAGCCCTTTGGTCTGTACGTGGACACGGACAGACACACAGACACACACTACAAACTTATAACACCCCTTTTTTTAGTTGGGGGTTAAAAATTGCTTACCCCCTTATTCATAAAGTTCAATCTTATTTAAAATTTTTCATTGAAATTTTTACTTTTTTTATTGCGTCACTGCTATAATTTTATGACTGTGATTTTTTGGTTATACCCATGATACAATAATATAAAGGTAAAACCCTTCTCTTTTTGTCGCCATATTAAAACCTTCTGACTTTTTTCCCGATTATTTTTTACTCTCAAAATTAATGCTTCCTTATTATGAAATCCGAGTTTTTGATTAATTGTTTGACTTTGTTTTTTATTTAATTAAAAATATTGAAAAATATATAAATTTTTTTATTATAAAGAACAGCAAATAAAAAATACAGCAGCGCCAGCAACGGCTGCAGCAGAAATAAAACATCAAGGAAATAAACAGCTGCAAGGCAATTCCTAACTGAATAGCATCTGCTTTTCTTCCGAAACACATGCGGTACTTCGTGCTCGTGCTTCATTGTATTATTGCCTTACATCAGGTACGTCCAAGGCATATGCACAATGTGCAAAATTTTAAAAAAGAGGTTTTGTGCTTTCACACCGACAGGACAACGACGACAACAATTGCTCTTATTTTGCAAAGAAAGAAGAAAAAATTCAAGAGCTTTCAAAGCTTTTTACCTCAAATACAAATTTCGGAGCATGTGTGTTTGGATGAAGCCGTTGTAAACACAACTGGAACCAACGGCGAATATTTTTCGTAAAATATAAAAACACTTTTGTGTGTAAGAAAATACAAACAATCAGTACGTTGAACGAAAGTTTCCATGCGTAACTAACTGGCGATAGTTTATTTCTTACGTCGTCGAACGATGACCAATCGTTTGAATGTTTATGTCCATTGTATTAATATTTTATATACATTATTATAACACTTTTAGCGATTTCTAATAAATGTTTAAGGCCCCAGTAAAAAAAGAGACTCCAAAAAAGTCATAAAAATGTAGAGTTTACGATGCGGAAGTAGTGCAAATTTCGATCCGATCTAATGATTTTTACATAGGGTTGTCATTGCAAGAAGTTCTCATTTTTGATGCCTGGTCACTGAATTGGAAGCGATATTAAGAAAAATTCCCTTTTTTGTGTTCTATGATAATATTTTCATCTAGGAAAAATTTTATATAGTTGCCTTTTTTAACAATTCGTTTCTTTTTATACGAATTTAAGCCCGAAACAGTGTTTTCATGTAAATTTAAGCACATAACTTTTAAATTTTAGACAAAAAATAATTCATAAATTTCTTTAAAAAAATAAATTTTTTTTTAAATTCTGGTGAGTATTTTCTAACACTATTGAGGAGTTACAAGGTTTTGTGTGACTAAAACAAGCTTCTACATGGTTTTTTGTTCACTCTTGGCAAATTAAAAATATCGATTTTTTGGAAGCAATGAAAATGTACTTCCGCTAGAATGACTTCCATTTTTTTTCACTGGGGCTTTTTTTTTCCGATTTTGCAACTTCTCGAGTATTTTTGCAATGTTCGCCATGTAAGCGTTTTTTTCAATTATTCTGCTTCCTAACAGTTTTCAGTGCTGCTTTAACAAAAACTTGCGTTTTCAAACATCGATATTTTGCAGAATTATGTTGCATTCCTAGCAATGAGGTTTTTTATTATGTGTTGAAATAAATAATAAATCAAAAATTTCCCAATTTTTGAAGATCATATCACACACAGATTTCGTTATCCTCATGTTCAATGAATACAGCATTTTAAAAAATGTGGATTAAACTATAATTTTTAAACTCAAATTAGACATTGTAAACAGCATTCCTAAATGAAAGTTGCCATTCTATGTGTGTGGCAACGTTCTCCTCTCTTTTTACAAAAAAATAGTAAACAAATAATCAGGAAAAAAGTCATAATTAATTTTGTACGTCAAATGTGGTTTTACCTTTATATTATTGTATCATGGTTATACCTAAAAAGCTCTTTTTATGACAAAAAAAAAGCTTTTGGAAATGTTTTATAAAAACCAATTTTTAAACGTTATTGTTTATAAACGAAACATAAAAACGAAAGGGCTTGTGTTTTCGAAAAACAGGCTGCAATACAATGAATTAAATTTAATTTTTTTAAATAAAAACTTTTTAAACTAAGTAATTTGTTTTTAACTCATTGTTACGTCATTCCCATGGGTGGAGGGAGGAGGGTGGGTTCATAGATTTGTTACCACGTTTTACTGGGGGGAGGGGGGCGTCAAAAATTGGAGAAAACAGCGTTACATAAATAAAAAAAGAATTCTCGCAAAATTCTATTCATAATTGCCCTGCTTAAGTATTTTTTGTTTTGCGATTCAACTCACCTGCACCAAGTTATAAAATTTGATACATTGTCGCGAGCAAAGAATGTACCGCTTTTTGCCGCTGGCAAATAGTGTACATTGCCCATGGCCAAAATAGGACCAGCCGATCCGGAAGTGATTGAACGTGTCATTGATTTGTTGCGCGCCTGACGTCTGGCCAAATAATCTTCAGCTGCTTGCCGCACATAGTTGGCGTGCTGCAATAAAGAGAAAAAACCATATCACAAAAATGAGTAATTAATTTGAAAAAAAAAAAAATAAAAAATTGTGTAAAAAGTAAATACATAAATGCAAAGAATCTTCGAGACTAGAGATTTTCCTCATTCGCTGCTGCAATTTGAATGAGACATAAAAATATGTGGCATTAAATAATGCAACTTGCAATTGTCGGCATAAGCTAAAATAAAAGAAGTGTTACAAAATGTGCGTGAGTGAGGCAGAGGATGGCTGAGAAAATAAAAATAAAAATTATAATTTGATGAAATACAAAACCTAATTATGACGATTTTGCTGTGAAATGAAATAAATAACATGATGTTGTTATAAAAGAGTATTATTTTTTATATATTAATTTTATGCCTGAAATAGCAATCAGGGTAATCATGAATAAAATTCTGCGTGAAATTTCTCCTTTTTCCAATTAGAATTTTTTGTTTTCCCTATTACTTGGTATTAGTTGGAATTGTTCCCCGGGAAAATTTCACGCGGAATTTATTTCATGATTGCCCTGAATATATATTTCCACAAGCAGGACTAGCAGGTCCCCCAAAGAAATTGTACGGCTCTCTCTTTCGCTTTCTCTCTTTTTTTATCTGGTTTGCGGTTAGAAGCTGAAAAATTTTTATGAGATAATCTGTTTTTTTTACACCTGGATCATGTAGACATCTCTACCTCTACTGCATTATTTATGGCTTGATTGCATTTACTCATATGGAAATTTTTTTTAGCGATTTTGTCTTAAAAATCAATTAATAATTCTGCTGATAAAATGACAATTAATCTTTTGTCACGTTTTTTTTCCTTATAAAAACACATTTGTGTTTATTTTCAAACAAGTATCACAGATATGATTTGTCATTATCAGGGAAACCGGAAATATAAAATTGCATATTTTTTTCTTGTGTAACGTATTAATGCGAAGATAAAATATTTATCTATTTCAGAACTTTTTACGAATTTTGGCACTAATTTGTTAGTGCATATTTTTGCATATTTTACACCTTAAAGCATGTTTTTGCATATTTCAGTCTATAAATCGTCCATTTTTTATGCAAAAATTTTTTTTATGAAAATAATTTAATTTTCGATTTTTTATGAGAAAAATTACACCGTCCATTTTTCATGCAAAAAAATTTTATTAAAAAAAAATTTAACGGACACATACATAATCTATTTTTCGATTTTTTATGAAAAAATTTAATTGACTACAAATCATAAATTTTTATGCAAAAAATTAATTAATATACATCGTCTATTTTTCATGCAAAAACTTTTTTTGTGAAAAAAATTTTGATGGACTATATAGGTATGTATGTATACATATGTATGTACATCGTCCATTTTCCGATTTTTTATGCAAAAATTTAATGGACCATAAATCGTGTATTACGTGCGCATAAAATTAAATGGACTGTACATTGTCTATTTTTCATGAAAAAAATTAAATGGACTATAGAGATACCGCACAATTTTCATACAAAAACTTTTTTATGGATCGTTCATTTTCCGATTTTTTATGCCAAAAAAAATCGTTTATTTTTCGATTTTTCGTGCAAAAAATTAAATGTACTATATGCACCGTCTAATTTTCACTAAAAAAAATTTTATGGGAAAAATTTATTGTTTGTATTTTGTTCAAATGCAATTCACTCCGATTCTCTCCATTTTTCATTCAAAAAAAAATAAATAGACTATACATTTGACGATTTTATGGCATATTTTGATAATTTATATATTTTAATTTTTATTTTAATACTCGTATATATGTACATATGTACATTAAAGTTGCCGTTAATTGTATGTATCAGTTCAGTTTTATGTAAGAAAATACATAAAAATTTCATACCAATAAGTTGCGTTTTAGGGGGTGCGCCCGGCCCACAAATTTGGCCTTCAAGCACATTTTTCAATGTCATTTTTTGCATGTGACTATTTAAAAAAAATAATTTTACAAGAATATGACATATGGCAATATTTTAGCTCTTCAAGTCAATAACATTAGTCTCAAAGAAAGTTTTTAGCTCAAATTAATATTTTAGAAAATAATGAGGAAAATAACCAACAAAATATCAAAAATTTTATGTAACAAAATTATATTTATATAAAAATTTTTTATTTTAAGCATGTACAATAAGAGCTTATATATATTAAATTATTTCATACACAAACATACATACATATAGCCAAAATAAAAAAATTTACATTGAATATATGGGTTTGAGGGCCAACTTTGAGGGCCCGACGCACCCCCTAAAATGCAACTTATCGGTATGAAATTTTTTTGTACTTTTTTTACATAGAAGTGAACCGAATTGGAGGGTGACAGTAGAAGAATGTACATATGTATACATCGTCCGTTTTTCGATTTTTTATGAAAAAGTTTGATGAACTATAATATATCGTTCATTTTTCATGGAAAAAAATTTTTTGTGAAAAAAATTTAATGGAGTATTATTGATCGTCCATTTCTTATGCAAAAGCATAAATTGACTATACATCGCAAAAAATTAATATTTAATGGACTATTAATCGTAAATTTTTCGATTTTTATGAAAGAAATTTAATGGACTATATATAAATCGTTCATTGAAAAAATTGAATGGACTACTATATATATAAATCGTTAATTTTTATGCAAAAAAATGTTATGCAAAAAATTAATTAGACTATACATAGTCTATTTTTCATGCAAAAAAATGTTTATGAACAAAATTTGATGGATTTATTTTTTATTAAAAAATTTAATGGACTATAATTCGCCCATATCGTATGCAAAAAATTAATAAGACTATACATCGTCCATTTTTCATGCAAAAAAAAATTAAATATATACATCGTCAAATATGTTGGTCTAACTTTTTATTCGCGCACTCCACAATTATCTAACTTTATATGATTTAAAAAAATTTTGGACGTTAATTTAAATAAAAATTTGGTTTTTGCTGTTTGTGACGGAGGTTGCGCCAATTAATTAAAAATGTTCAATCTATAAAAGTTTATTTCGATGTGACAAGCAACGATTTTTATTTGAAAATCTCCAAAATTTTAATTCTGATATAGGTGTATACTTTGAAATTGATGCTAAATTTTATTTCTACTCGTATATTAAATTTTTTATTGTTGTTCTTTATTTATTTTAATTTTGTCTTATTTTATGCACAAAAATATAATTTTGTTTCCCAAAAAAAAAACAACTTATATTATTTTTAAGAGCATACTTTTTGAGTTTTTAGAGAAAGTTTTCCAGTTTTTAGTGCATATTGAATGCGCATAAAACTCTTTTTTTTTTAAGAACATATTTGTGGTTTCCCTGGTCATTATATTTTATTTTTAATTTTTACAATACTCCGTAGTCAAATAAAAAGAATATATAAAATAATACAACTAAAAATTATTATTATTTGCATAATAGTGACATAAACAATTAAAAATAATAGTGTGGATGATAATGAATATCTTAAAACTAAATAAAACACAATAAGTATGCAAACACGGGGAATCTTAAACCAAAATATAATAGTAATAATAATAAATACAAAACAGCTTTAGAAATACATATCGGCTTGTTAATAATGCGCGCTTGTGCTTGCAACTACAGTGGAAACACGCTTAGAACAACACTCGCTCTCGAAAAGTTTTTATGTGCTTCCTAAAATTGTTTAAGAAAACGCACTTCAATTTCTAGATTATCTATAACATTTTGTGTTAGTGCGTCGAGCAGACTTGTCAGATTTTTACTGACCTATTTCGCCAAATTGATTTTAAAAATTGCCAAAAACCGCCAAAATCAATTTAATATAGTTTTTCATACTATATATAATATAATGATAATAAATTTTGTTAGTTTAAATATTATACTTTTTTAATAATATTTTTTATAAGATCATCGTATACAAATTTAGCAAATAATCGCCAAAAATTATTTCTTGAACATTTTTCTCATCCAAATTCAAAACACATCATCAAAATCAAATTGTTTTAATTTCTTGCAGACAAGTTTTGGTAGGACTTATTTTTAAAACTACTCCTTAAACAAACTATTTTCTTGAATTACAAAAATTTTGAAGTGACGAGTAAACTTTGTTACAAAATATCTATACAAATCGCCAACAAATGTATTTATAACCAGAAAAATTGCCATGTCGCCAAATCAAAAATTTTGACGCCAAAGCAATCGATAAATCTCCTTCAGAAATGATATTTGATACAATAGAAAAACAAAAAAAAAGAGCGAACAAATATTTCTATGACCGTTATTACTTTTAAAATCACTAGTGATTAGAAAATTGTGATTTTCAGAACATGCGTGTATACTTTATTTAGTACTTGGACAATTATTTGCAAACAGAAATTGTTGTTTTTAGAGTTCCGTATACCAAAGGTGAAAAAAGGAACCCTATTGTTTTCGCTACGCTTTCCGTCTGTCCGTCACACGGTATTTCCTCAGGAACCGTAAGAGCTACGGACCTGAAATTTGAACAGAGTGTGTAGAACCTTGGCCGCTACAACAACAAAACGAGCAACGAAAAATTTTAAAATCCCATGTAATATACATACAATTGTTTGTACATATGTATATTGACACTTGAAATATGTAAAATTAGTGTATTTTTGTATAGACTACAACAATTAACACTAAAATTTTAAAATATTTAAATTAAAGGGTGGTCCATCAGTTAATGCAATTTTGACTATGTAATTTTGACAACTTGCTATATCTTGGAAACCGTAAGAGGTAAACTCTTGGAATTTTCAAAAACTAAAAAATCTGAAAATTATAAAATCGCCAGACCAAATAAAAAATCGCCAAAAATTAAAAAAAATAGCCAAAACGAAAAAAATTGCCAAAATTAAAAAAGTGCCAAACGCTAAAAAGGCTCCAGTAACAAAATAATTGTCAACATGAAAAAAAATCGCCAAAATTAAAAAAATCGCCAAAATTAAAAAAATCGCCAAAATTAAAAAAAAAAATCGCCAACTCGAAAAATCGCCAAAAACCCAAAAAAATCTCCAAAACGAGAAAAAAATGTCAAAACTAAAGAAATGGCCAAAATGAAAAAAAAAATCAAAAACCGAAAACATCGCCAAAACAAAACAAATTGCCAATATTAAAAAAAATCGGCAAAACGAAAAAAATAGCTAAAATTAAAAAAACGTCAAAAACGAGAAAAAAATGCCAAAACTATATAGGCTACTAAACTTCGTATTGAATTACATATCTCGTGTCCGTACGGAACCCTTCTTGCTTGGGTCAAAGTCGCATTTTACTGAATTTATTTTCTATTTCAGGGTAAATATTTTTCTTGTAAATGGTCCTTCGAACTTTTGTGTTTATTTTATTTATTAAAATCTTAAAAGCACCCACCCTATGAGATATTTAAGAATCTCTGACCTCTGAGTAGTGCTCTCAGCCGCTGCTCCTACAATTAAAGACTGTGTAGTGTGTGTTTGTGTCTGTATGCGTGTGTGTATGTGCATGTATTATAAAACCTAGATTTCAGATAAAGCAAAATTATTAATTAATTGCACAGTTTTTTGACGCTTTGTTTGAAAAAATGTTCTTAATAGTTTTTTGTTTGAATTTTTTGTTCGTCAGCTTTTGTTTCTTTTCACAAGTCTCATTTTCTTTATTAAAGTATGCAATGAGGCCAATTAAATGTCATATCGTTTAAAGGCCGAAACGGTACAAATTGATTTATTATTAGTTTTTGTAACGCACTCACACAAAATGTAAGCTATTATGTGTGACTAAAGCAGGGCAACCAACTCCTTTCATGCACTATGACAGAGTTTCAAAACAACTAAAGATATACTTTTTTTTTGGTGTTGGCAACTTATTTATAGATCAACATTTATTAAGTATTAAGGTTAGGTTAGGTTAGTTAATGTGGTGTTGTAACACACCTCCATGGATACATTGCCTTTCCCTTCTATTGATAACCGTTAACCCTTTTGTACCCAGAAACCTCCCTTATTATTTGCCATTAATTCATTAAATTCCCCTGATGAAGTCCCTGATTTATATTCATGCTATTCTGGGATAAATTTAATTCATTTGATATAAGAATAGAATAGGGGAAGATCTGCTCCAGACCGGACCGGCACTGCGACATCTGATGGATCTTTTGTGCCATAGATATGTAAATTAAACAAAATCAATCTCTGTATGACTTATGAAAGTCAGCACAGAAAATCACGCCTTCTATTGTTACGTAAGGCGATATACTTTTTTGGTATTAAAATGTTTCAAAAAAGAAAAAAAATTAAATTATTCCAACTTTTTTTGTAATTAAAATTATTCCAATATTTTTTTACTGCGTTGTACTCTCATTACAACGTCTGCTTATCCATGTTACAGTATGGCGTGCAACAGCAGATGGTTTCTGGTTCTTGTTTCTTTCCACACATCCTACATATGTAAATCTGGAGTTCCAGTTGCCTAAATGCTGGTACTTGCTCTGACCGAGCAGTGCAGCCAAGACCCGCGCACCTTCCTATTCTTATCCAGTAGCAGTTTGACCACATAGCCCTTGAGACTTCTTTCTACTTACCCATGAATGTTTGCTCCTGCCCACCAACCAATTGCTAATTTTGCTGTGGTAATGACCCATGGGTAATTTCATCGACTTATCACACACCCCTTCATTTGAAGCCGAACCTATTCTTTGCAAGCTCATCTGCAATTTCGATTCCTTCAACATTGTGTAAAGCTCTCCTACAGCCACTAACTAGTTTTGATTTGGCACGGTGTCCCGTCAAATAATTTAGCGCCGTCTGGTAGTCAACCTAGAAGGTTGCCTGCCTCTTCGCCTTCAGTCTTATTTCTGCGCATTAGCTTTGTGACCGTGAGGATCGCTAAAATCTCAGCCTGGAAAACGCTACATTCATTTGATAGTCTGAAAGAACTACAAATGTTACTCCCCACCAGCACCTTAACTTTCCCTACAGTTGACCCGCCTGTAAATACTGCACCACCTTCATATAGCTAATCAGATTTGACCCAAGAGTTCTGGAATTATATATACATATATTATGTCCTATGGTTCCTATTGGAACAAAGGGCCTCAACGAATCTATTCCATTCGGTTCGGTTTGACGATAGTTGTTTTAATTCTCTCCGGCTTATTTCGATGTACAGTTGTCGACGCCAATTGTGTAACTGTCTGCTTATTCTTCGTGACCTACCGTGTGGGTTCCAGTTAATGGAAGTTTTAGCTGTGTCATCTGAATGCTTGCGAAGCGTGTGACTAATCCACCGCCATTTGCAGTTATGGATTGGTTGCTGATTTTTTTGTCTCCAGAGTTCCGTATTGCATATGGTGTTATGCCAAAAAGCTTTTAAAATCATTCGGAGACACCGAATAACAAACACTTGTAGGGAGTTTACATCGTGTTCTGTCGTATTCCAAGTCTCGCATGCATAGAGATGCACAGACTTGACACTTGAGTTAAAGATACCGGTCTTGGGACCTACTAATCTTGGTCAAACTTGCCTTACCTGAGTCTAAGGAGACCGCCAGCTGCGGTGCCCACCATAAAGTCCTTTATGGGAAGCAGGTTAAGAATGGCGCCCAATGCAACCTAAGGTGTGAGCCTTGTGGGCACCTGTAATGCTCAGAGATGCGCACCGCTGGGCAATCTATTTCTCAATGCTTCCCACCATACCAAACCACCTAAGGAAATAAGCGGTCCGACAACCGATGGGTAAATCAAGTTTACCACATTCGGTTGCAGTCCCAAGTTTCTTCCAATGGAGTTCCTGCAAGCGTAATAGACCTAAGTTCCCTCTACTGGAGCTCCTGTATGAGTAGGTAATAGGCCTAGTTCCATTTGATGAAAAACTCCTGCAATCGTAATAGGCACCAGTTCCTTTCAATGAAACTCCTGCATGTTTAATAGGGCCCAGTTCCTTCCGATAAAACTCCGGTATGTTTAATAGTTTCTTAAAATGGAACTCCTGCATGTGTAATAGGCATTGAGCTTTTTCTTTCTTTCCTTTTCAAGCAAGCTTTCTTGCTGTCTGGGAAAACATCCAAGTATTTGGCACCCTTTGCTAGCCTGAGCTCTAGCTTTGCCATTTCAGACAGTATAAATTTTTTTTTTTTTTGTATCTCTGGGTAGATCTTTGACTCTTAACCAAGAGAATAAGTATCCCAACACCGACTAAATGACTTCAATGATAGTGGGGAAAAAACTTTCCCGTTGCCAATAAAACTTCGTCACGCTCATAAGCAACTATCTTCTGGCTTCTACTGTCAAAACGATTAAAAACTACGTTCATTGCCAGCAGTAACACCTCCCTTTGGCGTATCTCTCAGGTTCAGGTTTCCTCAGGTTTCCACTTCCCATGCTAAGCATGACAACTATCCACTCCACCAGAAAATTATGAACACTGAGTGTCTCAAGCGACTCCTTAAAAGCTTTTATACTCAATGTTTAAAAATGCTGCCAGCGTGTAATCCTTGTCCTGATATGCATTTTTATGTAAATATCTACTAAAAAATACCGGCTTCAGCGGATACTAATGCTAATGTAACAACAGAGCGCCCTCCTTCATCGATATTGAGTAGCAGCATCATCAGCGAAGTAAGATAACCAATACAATGGCTACTAAACACATAAAAAATAAATTAATACGCCTCACTGACACCAGAGGCGCTGCATTATAAAAAAACCTGCAAAAAGCAGAGTTGTAAAAGAATGAATTTCCTCTATCTCTTCCTTCACCACCTCTCTCTTCTAGTAATAGAAGAGAGTGTTACTTCTACAACTCTGCGACGATCACAACAACTAGTCCACGTTGTTGTGTTGTAGCCGAAGACAACACAACATGTTTGTGTTGCAAACCGTAATGGGTGAGAAAAGTAAATCAAAATGTTGCTGTTGACAACAGAGTATATCCGAAGTTTTGTGCCCGTCGTAAAATTTTTATTAACATTCCTTCAAATTAAAATTCTTTTACAAATATTTATGTATTTTATGTTTTTTTAATGTCTAAAAATAACTTCATAAACAATTTTCCACGGCCTGTTGCTCTTGTTAAAAATTTCGGATACGTGTCTTTTTCGATAAATTGTTGCACTTTTTCTACCAACAATTAAAAACAAAAGAAAGAACAAACTCTGGTGATAATTCAACAGCACAACAACACAAAACATGAACAACAATGTGTGTTGTACATTTTCAAAGTTATGTGAAATATCTGCCAAGGGATCTAAATTCTTTGGCACTTTAGTTGCTTCTTTAAATCAAAAGAAAAAAATAAAGTCGTATAAATTTAGAAAAACATAAAAAAAGTTTTAAAAGAAATTTACTAACGCATGTATGTAGTTTTCATTATTTTCTGTTCTTTTTTTTTATTTTATAGAAAGAACGATTTTTATTATTTTACGTTTTAGTGCGATGCATCATTAAGACCATATCAGCTGAACAAGAACAAGCAAATTATATATCATTGTATGCTTAAGCCCACTAAATAATATCTGTGTATTTGTGTGTGTGTGTCTATTAAAGGGGCAGAAAGTATCTTTAGCGTGGCGCCACCATTTATGATAAATGTTAGTGAGCAAAGCTTTTTTTCAAGTGAAAAACCCCTCAGATAAAAATAATTCATTTTCAATACTTCTAACGTGTTCTTTGTACGCTAATTTAGCTAAAGGAAAAAAATACATGTATGTAAATTAAAATTTGCTCTTTAATAAAAAACATCATAATTAGGAGACAAGACAAACTAATAAATAATATTTATGTATGTGATTTTAAGGCATGAAATAGATTTCAAAAATGAAATATTTTGAAATCATTTTTATTTGCTTGTTTTGAAAGCGAGATTAAAATTTATGAGATAATTTTAAAAATAAAAAAAAAAATTCCTAAAAAAAAACCAGTAGGAATGCTACATTCGGCTGTGTCCAATATTATATACCCTTCACCAACATATAAGCTTCGTAGGACTAGTTATTGTAAATTTTTATGGTTAAAGTAGAATTTCATATTAAACTTTTAGAAATATAAAAAACTCTTGAGTAAAGGTCGAATCCGCTTTAGCGCAACACGCTTTATTGAAAAAAAAATCGGATTACTGAAAGCGATACAAATTCCCGCACTGATTTTAAGCGCAGCTAGTCTTATTCACTTCGCTTTAGCGAAACATCGCTTTACTGAAAATATCGTATTACTGAAAATCAAAATCGTGTTGCATGAAACTTACTTCGCTTTAGTGAAAATATAAAAAATGTCAAATTTATTTAGTAGAAATCTATTGCATAACTTAAGGCTGAAAAATTTGTGCATGTTTTGTCCGTTAAAAAATTATAATGCAAAATGTATTTGTCCTTTTCGCTCATACGTACTTTATTGTATTTTTCTATTATATTATACTGATTTTAAGCAGTACGCTTAACTGCAACAAATTTCAGTAATGCGAACTACGTTTTAGAGAAAAAATCGGATAACTGAAAAAAATTTGGTTTTGCTTATTTCCAGTAAAGCAGAAATAACCGAAAATATGTTTAAATTAAATGAAAAATTAAATTAGTTTTATTTAGATACTTTTCAAGGGAGTTTTTTAGAGTGTCACATTTAACAGCTGATAGTTTCTTTTTGGTTAGTTTGCTTTGAAATTTCATTATGATTCTACTTACAGCAGAGCAGCGCTTGCAAATTATTGAAATTTTTAATCAAAATAATTGTTTTATTCGTCAAGCTAATCGTGCATTTCTTCCATTTTCCGATGAAGCGCATTTCTGGTTGAATGGCTACGTAAATAAGCAAAATTTTTGCATTTGGAGTGACGAGAATCCACAAGCTTTTTCTCGAAACACCACCACATCCACAGAAAATTGCTGTTCGGTGCGCTTTATGGACTGATGTCTTCAAAACGATGATGGTCAGAATGTTACTGTCAATTGTGAACGGTATATGACCATGATTCGAAATTTTTTCGTACCTCAATTACGTGACATTAATCTTGCTGGTACGTGGTTCCAACACGACGGAGCCACATGCCACACAACGGGCGCTCCAATTGATATATTCAAAAATTTTTTTAATAAAAAAATAATTTCACGTAATTGCCCAATTAATTGGCCACCAAGATCGTGTAATTTAACCTCGTCGGATTATTTTCTTTGAGGTTAAGTTAAGTCACTTGTCTACGTTAAGTCACTTGTCTACATCGATAAACCACAAAGAATTGAACACTTGCAAATCAACATTCGAAGAGTTATCGGTGAAATATGGCAGCAAATGCTACGAAAAGTTGTTGAAAATTGGTGTTCCATATTTCGCCTTCTACGCGCCAGCCGTGGCGACGACATGGCAGAAATCATATTTAAAATATTAACTTCATAAAATTTTCTTTCCAATAAAGCCTGTTTCATTGATATTAAAAATATATTTTCTTGTTTTATTATGATTCAAACTTGTGACACTCTTAAAAAAAGTTTAAATTTCTTACCCTGGAACCATATATTTTATTTTTTTGAAAATATAGAATATAGAATCTGTTTAATTAACAAAGAAAAAAAGTCGTTTAAACTAGTTTTTTATATATGCATATATCAAAAAAAGTTTAAATTTTCCAGCTCGTAATTTGTGTTTTTCTTTTCCTGACTTTTACTACTAATATATTTTTTAATAAAATATATTTCCTTTATAGAGAAAAAGCACAAATTAATTTACTTATTTACTTTTATATATGTACATATTAAAAAAGTTTAAATTTTCCAATTTCCCTGGAATTGTATTTATGACTTTTTTTGATTTTATAACCTATTTTATACATACTGGGGCCCGTTTCACTAAACTACAATTCTACAAGTCTACAAGTTACAATTACAAGTCTAATTCTTACAAGTGATAATGAATTGTGTTTCATCAAAATTTTCAAAACAATTGTAGCTTTTTGAACTTGTAAGCTACAATTTCTACAATTACAATTTATACAATTGTAAAAAAATAAAATATTTTTATAAATTAAATAAATGTGTGAATATATGTATATTAGAGTACTCATGAAATATATGAAAATGTCAAAACTTTTCTTAAATAAATTTGCAACTATGGGTACTCTAATGTATAACGAATATTTGTTTTGATTGTTATGACACATATGTAGTTTGTGTTTGGAGTTATTTGCCACTTGTATTTAAAAAGTTGAAAATTATTATTTTGTAATGCAAATCAACGTAATAAAATTAGTGTGGTCCCGTTTTAGCCTGAAACGCTCATTGTACTCCAACGTGGATTCCAAAAATTCGTATTCACGACGTGGTCTAAATATTCTTCTTCTTTTTAATGCGATTTCATTATCGCTTTCATCACTGGAGTCATATAAAAGGTTCATTTTGCATTCAAAAAAGATATGAACAATTTAATATTTTATAGTATGTTTGACTTGCACGTGTGTTTATTTGTTTATAAAACATGATTATAGGGGTTGCCGCTTATCGATAATTTGTAATAAGCAAACAATGTGACATAGTTTGTTTTATTATAATCAATTAAGAAGTACTAATTAATATTGGTTTAATTTTGTGTTTATTTGAGCTAGTTTTTATTAAAAAATAGTTCAAAATTCAATTTCAGTTCAATTTATCATTCACTTGTAACTTGTAAAATTTTTTTTGAGAGTCTTCATCCACCCTAAGCTTTTGTTCTACAATTCTACAAGTGTACAATTGTAAATTTAGTTTGGTGAAACAAAACCACTTGTAGAAGTATGACTTGTAGAATTGTGAATTGTAAAAATCACTTGTAGCTACAAACTTGTAATTGTAGTTTGATGAAACACAATTATTCACAAGTTCACAATTTTACAGGCAAAAACACTTGTAATTGTAGACTTGTAGTTTAGTGAAATAGGGCCCTGATATACATATAAAAAATAAACAAAAAATTAGTTTTATTAGCTGGTTACTTTTATGTGACAACAAAAAAGTTTAGATATTCCAACTCTGGAATCATACTTTTATAATTTTCTAGTTTCTTATACGAACCTATTATTTTTTCTAAAATACAAAATATGTTTTTTTTATAAGAGAAGGTTACTTTTTTATAAAACAAATAAGTTAATATTTCCCAATCCTGGAATTGTATTTATGTTTTTTTTTTGATTTTATTGTCAAATTCTTCGTACTGACATAAAACGATCAAAAAATAGTTTTAGCTGGTTAATTTTAAATTTTCCAACTCTGGAATCATTCTATTATTTTTTTCAAAAATACAAAATATGTTTATTTTATAGAGTAAAAGAAGAAATTATTTTAGTAGGTTACTTTTACATAAAAAAACATAAAATTTTCCAACCCTGGAATTGTTTATGTCTTGTTTTGAATTTTATTATCATTTTTACTCACATATGACGTATAAAAAATAGTTTTAGCTGGTTACTTTTATATGGAAAAAAAGCTTAAATTTTCCAGCCCTGGAATCATCCTATTATAATTTAATAATTTCTTGTACCAATTTTTTTTTCTAAATTACAGAATATGTTTATTTTATAGAAAAAAGAAGAAATTTATTTTAGTACGTTAATTTTACATTAGAAAAAAATAAAATTTTCCAGCCCTGGAATTGTATATATGATTTTTTTGGATTTGATTGTGTGTATTCGTACTGATATATAAACAAACAAACAAGAAATAGTTTTAGCTGGTTACTTTTATATGACAGAAAAAGAGTTTATATTCTCCAGCTCTGGAGCTGTTTTATATTTTTCTAATATTTGATATCAAGCGATTTCTTTCTATAAAATAAAAAATTATTTGGCTAAGTTATTTTTATTTACAAAAAAGGTGTAAATTTCCAACCCTGGAGTCATACTTTAAGCATTTTTTTTTGATTTCGTATACCAAACCCTTTCTTTCAAAAATATAAAATATGTTTAATTTTTAGATAAAAAGAAAGAATCAGTTTTTTAGGTTATTTTTATATACCATAAAAGGTTCCACTTTTCCAACCCTGGAGTCGTCCGATTAATTTTTTTTATATTTTTATTACCAATTTAATTCTTACTGAAATATAAAGTAGCTTTATTTAACAAAAAAAAGTTAATTCTACTTAGTTACTTTTATATACCAAAAAAAAAGGTTAGTTCTTCCGTCTATGATTTTGCTTACTTTCAATACTAATCTATTTCGGCCCATTTCTGAAACATCACTGCAAGTCCCCAGCTTTTCTGGAAGCTTCGCGAAACCGACTTAACGTACAGACAGCCGGACGGACAGACCGACATCGCTTATTCGTCTTCCCTATCCATAAGGACCCAGAATATACATACATACATATTTTATGGATCTTATATGAATATTGTGGAAATTACACACGGAATGACAAACCTATACATATATAGCCTTTACCATTTTTGATAAGGATATAAAAAAATTAAAACAAAAAAATTAAAAAAAAATTTAAAAAAAATAAAAATAAAAAATTAAAATAAAAATTTTAAAAATAAATTAATCATATTTTTAATTAAGAAAATTTTTGTAGCAACAGCTATGACTGTTGTTGTTGACATGTACGCTCTGATGAAATAAATGCAAAATATTTATGAATCTAAATTTTGGATTCTAAAATTAAGCTTCAATTCCAATATTTACACGACTAATTGTTTAATAAACAAACAGTTTAAGGCGGTTTAAATTCAAATTCTTTCATGCTAAACACTCCATAAATTAACAACAATTTAATCATTTTAATTAAATATCTGATAATTTGATGGAAATTTGTCTGCAGTTTCTATAAAAAATATTGAATTTCAAGACTCGTGTATTTTACATAGTTTTTTCTTTTTATAATTGAAAATACAGTTTTATTGTTTTATTTTTTAATTTTTCAACGGCTGTTAGTTAACGTTACGCCTTTACCAATTATTTATTTATTTGTTATTTCGTTATTGCCATTCATTGTACGAGTAAATATGTATTCTATGTCAAATGTTCGCTGAAGTGTTGCTATTAAAGCCATTAACAAATAAATTGTCCAAATAGACAGACGACTTAAAACAAATAGTTTGAAAAACGCATAAACTAACAAAAGACAAGGGCAGCAATCTTACAGCGGCTTCTTTTACTTCTTTCTGCTGCAAGCTCCTTACGAATAGCAGGAAGTTTAGCAGGAGGTGTTAGAAAATGCAAAATATGTACATATGTGTGTAATTGTTGTCAGTAGTCACTAAAGTGCCTAATGGTGTAAACTCGAGTTTGATGATGATGATGATAATAATGATGATGATAATGAGTAACCTAAACATTTGAAAAAAATTGCTTTGCGAAGAGTCTTAAGCGAATTTTCTGCATGCTACTGCAAATCAATAAAGAATGTAGTATTTATTATATATGTGTGTGAAGATAAATTTAAATTTAACTAGCAGAGACAAAAAGCAAATAATTTTACAGAGCACATTTTTAAGGTAACAGAGCACTGTTAAGCACTTAACAGTCCTAGTACAATAAAGGAACATTATTTCGGTAGCGAAATCCAGGAACAGGACTGATGCTATATGCCCAAAAATTAATGGAAAATATGGTCCGAGATATGAATAATGAATTAATACTAATGGAATATATAACAGATATATCAATAACACAGAAACTTAATTTAAAAAAGGTCCTATTTTGGAACGAAAATGGGTCATTGTAAGAAATAGGAGATGAGTACATACATGTATCCCACTTAATGTAAATGGTGCTCCTGATGGCTCCTTAAAGAGCAAATCAAGTTGCATGTCTGTAACCATTTTGGGAGTTTCGAAAAATGGGTTTTAAATAAAAGTCATATTTCTGGAGAAGATTATTGGTCACTGTGAAAAATTGGAGATGAGTACATATATCCTGTATATATATATATACAGATATGTAACTTGATTTGCTGTTTAACAAGCCATTAGGAGCACCATTTCCATATAGTGGGATATATGTAAGTTATATGTTAAGTGCTCTGTTACCTAGAAAATGTGCTCTGTAAAATTTTTTGGTTTTTGTCTCTGCTAGTTAAATTTAAATTTATCTTCACACACATGTATTATATCTTTATTATAGCGATAACCACCTACTGCAGAAAATTTAGTTTGACTCAACTATTTTATTAATCAATTTATTGTGCATAGTTTTTTTTTTGTTGCTTTGCTCTGGCACTTAAGTATACAAATTATTGTTTGTAGATGCAGCCAAATAAGGGAATCAACTCATATATAAAACCCATCAACTCATAGGAGAGACCGACCATAAAAATAAAGTCAAAAGAAGGACTTACATATATACAAAAAAATATAGAGAATATACTCGTATTAAAATGCAATTGTAATAAAAATGCTTCACAACTAACAAAAACAAATCGAATATTCCTTCTGAGTTGCTGTTCTTTATTGAATCGATATGGAAATTGTGTGCCTACTCCTTCTTCATCCACCGTCTTTTTGGGCTTTCACAGTCGAAATGTAAATTTAAACGCTGTCTTATTTTGTTTGTATAACTTTTGCATTTTATTGTATTGTTGTTGTTGTTGTTGTTGTTGATGATGTTGCTGCTGTCAGTTGTATGCGGCATTTATAACGCTTGCAACAAACAACTGAATACTTATGTACGATGTATGTATGTATGTATGTATGTATGTATATGCAACTCCCCTGCAAACCTGGCCTCGTGTGAAAAACCATGATGATCATCAAAGTGGCAGAAGTGGATGAGGCCACTAGAGGTGTTTGGTGTTTGATGCTTGACCATTTTGCCCCCACAGCAGTGCGATTCATTTCATTGCATTTGCGAGCGTATTTTATTGCAGTTTTTGTTGCACTTTTAATGAATAAATTTAAGCCAACAACAACAATAAGAATAACAATAGCTAAAACGTCAACAGCCACAGTATTTACTCGTACATGACAGTTTTTTTTTTTTTTTTTTTTTTGTTTTGTGTTTTTGTTTTGATATGTTTTTCTCTTTCTTGAATCGTATCGCCATGGCAGGCAGGCGCTTGAGGCGTTAAGGCCACCACTAATGTTTGACAGATTGTTGTAATAATAATCCAAAAACAATCTTTAACAGTCCACTTTCTTAATTGTACTTGATGTAGGTATCGAACGAACGAAGTTGGTTAATTTTTTTCTTGTTGTAAAAAATGTTTTTTATTTTAATTTTTATTTTTTCGTTATTTAGTTGCATGTTGGGGCTTTTGTTGTTGGTGAATGTTGTTTGTTTACATTAAAACATTTTTAAACTTTATTTATAATGTTTGTAGTATGGCTGGCTTTTTATAAACAACCAGCCACACACTTAGAAGTGAATTTTCTTGTGGCAATTTTTATTATACACCGAGAGAAATTGACCAAATTTGTTTAAATCGAATAAGTAAAATTTTATTTAGGACTTCAGTTCAGTATTTTCAACTCTTATTGCATTGTTTATCTAATTTTTCAACCTTTTGTATATATATTTAATGAAACTATTTTTTTAAGCTTTAGGTCAATTTAATATATATTGTTTTTTACTTATAAAATTAAATAAATAAATAAATAAAAAACAATATATATTAAATTGACCTAAAGCTTAACAAAAATAGTTTCATTAAATTCTTATTGAATGAAATATTTTTATTAATTAATGTGATTTTTATTAATTAATATTTTTTTTTAATTTATCAATTATTTTTCTCTCCCTGTTCTTTTGTCCATTATTATCATGATCATTATTTTATGTTTTGTTGCATCTGTAAACAAAAGCTTAACAAAAAATCATCATATTCAAGAAAGCAAAAAATAAGAGAACTTCTTGAATATCTTTACAGGGCTGCTGGCAGTTTCTTCTGTTCATATTTCTTCATACAAAAAAACATTTTTATTCAACTCTGAAGTGTTTGCACAATTTAAGATGAGGCATTTACATTAAAAATAATAACTTAAAAAGTAATAACACTTGTAGAGAGAGGAGAAGTGTATTAGCTAAATGTATTTCAACAACTGAAAGTTGACTACAAGTGGGCAATTATTAGGAGGATAAATATAAAATATTTTTTTTGGGAATTTATGCACATTGTATACATTTCAGGCATTGTATGCATGCTTTTATGTACTTATGTACGACAAAATGTAGTACAAATAATTTTTTGCTCAAAATTCTGATGATAGTGTCAATTTGTTTAAAGATATCCAACTATGGGCCATAATTACAACTTGGCATTAGTTAAAGATAGGGTTTAATAGGACGTTTTAAAAACTTATGCATTAATAAAATTTTAATTTCATTTAACTTGAGCAATAAGTTAAAGGCAAGTTCATCCGACCTGGCAGGTTAAAATAAAGTTGTACTAATAATGTTCCATAAAATAATACCTTTACTAACGCTAAGTTGTTATGTAATGATCCTAAATTTAGTTTGATTGTTTTCAGGTAGTTTAGACAATTAACTTCTGTAAATACATTCAAAAAAATTTTAGTATTTTCTTGCGAAAAACACCTCTTTAAAAGTTAATTTTTTAAGTAATTTTTTTTTGTTGCAAAAAAGTACTTTTTGTAAAAGTTACTTTTTGTAAAAGGTATTTTTTGTAAAAGTGCTTTTTGTAGAAGGTACTTTTTGTAAATGTGCTTTTTGTAAAATATACTTTTTGCAAAAGTTACTTTTTGTACAAGGTACTTTTTGTAAAAGCTACTTTCTGTAAAGGGTACTTTTTGTGAAAGGTACTTTTTGTAAAATATACTTTTTGTAAGAGGATTTTTTTTAAAAAGTACTTTGTATTTGTAAAAATTACTTTTAGTAAAAGTTACTTTCTGTAACGGTTACTTTTTGTGAAAGGTACTTTCTGTAAAAGGTGCTTTTTGTAAAAGATAGTTTTATAAAAGGTCCTTTTAGTAAAAGGTACTTTTTGTAAAATATACTTTTTGTAAAAGGATTTTTTTTTAAAGGTACTATTTGTAAAAATTACTTTTAGTAAAAGTTACTTTCTGTAACGGGTACTTTTTGTAAAAGGTACTTTCTGTAAAAGCTGCTTTTTGTTAAAGATAGTTTTGTAAAAGGTACTTTTTGTTAAATGCACTTCTTGTTAAAGGTACTATTTGTAAAATTTACTTTACTCCTTGTAAAAAGTAATTTTGTAAAATTTACTAATTTTAAAATGCAATTTGTTTAATGATAATATTTTAAAAAGTAATTTTTTAAAGATTAATTACTATAAAAAGTACTTTTGTAAAGGTTTCTTTTTTAAAGATATTTTGCTTAAAATGTACTTTTTATTGAAAACCATATTTTTAAAAAGAACTTTTCTGGAGGATGTTCTTTTAAAAGTCTTTTTTTCAAATACATATATGATTTTAAATCTACTTTTTGTTAGATACGCTTTTTATAAAAAGTACTTCTTGTAAAAGGTACTTGTTGTGAAATGTACTTTTTGTGAAAGGTACTTTTATAAAAGGTTTTTTTTTTGGAAAAGGTACATTTTGTAAAATTTAATTTCTGTAAAATTTACTTATTTTAAAAGGCAATTTATTTGATGATAATATTTTAAAAAGTACTTTTGTAAAGGTTTTATTTTGCTTAAGTTATTGTGCTTAAAATCTTTTATATTAAAAATATTTATATATTTTTTTTGAAAAGCAATTTTCTGGATTGTATTTTTGATTTTTTTCAAATATACCATTTTAAGTGTACTTACTTTAAAACGAACTTTTTTTTAAAATAACGTTTTCAAAAAGCATTTTTTATAAAAATAATTTTTTGAAAAGTACTTGTTTTAAACGTATTTTTTAAAAGGCACTTTTTGAAAAGGTACTTCCTTAAAACATACTATTTTAAAGGTACATTTTTAAATGTACTTATAGGAAAAGATAATTTTTTACGACGTATTTTTAAAAACTTTTATTGTAAAAGGTACTTTTTAAATGCATTTTTTACAGGCGCTTTTCCAAAAAGTACTTTCTTAAAAATATTTTTCTATTAAAAGCTACTTTGCTTAGAAGACAATTTAAGAGTATAAAGGATGTTTTCTTAAAGGTAATTACTTGCAAATAATTTTTTTTAAAGCAGTTTTCCTTTAAAAGATACTTTTGATAAAAGGTTTTCCTTTAAATGGGCCTTTTTTGAAGTAAGTTTTTAATATATGTTTTGAAAATTTACTTTTTGAAAGGTACTTAAATTTAAAATTAATTGTTACAACTATTTGAAGAAGGTACATATATTTTTTTAAATTAAATAATTTTTAAAAGAAGTTTCTTACTTTGTTTAAAAGTTAAATAAAAGGAAATTTTCAAAAATTAAGCCTATTCTTTAAAAGATACCTACATTTTTGTAAACATATTCAGTGCGCAAATTACCGGGATCAAATTGCATTCATTATTCGCATTGTATTATTATAAAATTAAATTTTAAAATATTTCTATTAAAATTTTAGTTGTGCAAAATGAGATGTGAAGTTGCTCTCAACTTTTTTTTTACACAACACGACTGAAGTGTTGTAAACATTTAAATTTTAAATAAAGATTAATGCTTTTTAAATTTTGTTTTTTAGGCTTCTTAATTTTCATTTAATTTGCTAATTTTGTTTTTGCGTGATTATTGTTGAGTTATGACAGGTGTTAAGTGCTTAAATAAATATTAAAAACGCCACTTTATAAAACTGCAGTTAATGTTTATTTTTTTTAATTATAAATACATTTACTATTATAGCAAATATGTACTTAGAAAAAAATCCAAGATTGGGTATTTATTGCCTTCTGAAGCAAAAAAAAACTTGAAATCGTAGTGCAATAATATTAATAAAAAATTTATATGTATTTATGTGTGTGTCTGTGCAAGTGCCCGTGCACTTAGTTGCGTTTTAATAAATTGAATAAATAAACATATTTGAGTTAATTTGCCATAACAACTTGTTCTGGGTTCAAGGTTAGAAAATCATTTGGATACACGAGTATGCAGTTCAACCAACAAACTGATTTGAAAAATCACACATGCGTATAAGTAAGTACATACATACATAATATGTGGCCATATGGAATAATCGCTTAAGTCGACTTAACCAAATTTACCTTTATTGTGCTAATTTTTTTTTTTTTGATCTTACCAATAGTAAAAAAGAAGAATGCGTAAGAAACTATGCGATTGCAAATAACTGCAAATTTTCGATTTAAAAAATCGCACTTTCGATGTCACGTGCGAAATCGAAAAATAACATATACCTACATATGTTATCAGTGCATCGTTTGTAGCCAGTCTGTCTATGCAGGTTGAAATGCCCAACCAAACTAAACCTAAATCACTTGACAGCTGACAAAAGAGCAACTAGTTAAAAAAAAGCGTTGCCAGCTTAAAATTTTATAACTCTATAAAACACACCCTTTATATGCAGAATGCTTAAGAAATCTTCAGTGCACAAAGAGATATTTAGTACAATTAAAAAATATAAAAAACAACTCGCTGAAAAATATAAATATCAATAAAATCGTGTTAGGTAAATAAAGCTGGTCACGTGCGACATTATAATTGCAAAAATAAAAAAAAAACTTTCAAACTTCCATATTTAAATTTAGATAAGCCAAAAACGGCGAAAAATTAAAGAGAGTTAGTTTCAAACGGTAGAGAGAAAAATTTAAGGCAGATGAAATATTATTGCAAAAGCATAAATTATGAAGAAGAAAATATTAAATACTTGAAGAATAAAGACGGAATACTTGAGACACAAAACCGGCAGAATCAGGCAAAATTGTGAAATGCCCAACAAGGACAATACCAGGCTTACAACGAGTACACACTATATTTTTTAACATGTCGCACGTGAAATTTTTTTTTCATTATAATATTTATATTGTTTCTCCTAATACCCTGCTTACGAAATTATAAATTAATAAGCTTATGCCGAGTACACATTATGCCATTTTGTGATAAGGCAACAGTGTGTACTAATGGCAATGTTTGTCATTGTGTAGCATTGCTTTCCAAATAAAAAATATACAGTGAACCGCGTTGCACACATTATGAAAATGGCACCACAAAATGCCAAATGTGCTCTCTGCATTACAAATGCAAACAATTGTTTGAAAATGCTGTAATAAGAGTGGAGAATCTGTTGATAAGAGACATTAATGGCATGTTTCACAATAACGAAAGAAAACTTTCGACTGAATGTTTATGTATATTGAACAAAAAATAAAATAAAATAAGAAAATTTGTTTTTGTTTTCAATATAAATTGTAAGTCGAAAGTTTTCGTTCATTAAAAACTCAAAATAGTTGAATATTTTAGTTAATTTGAAAACATCTTTACTAATGCTGAGTACACATCTGGCATTTCTTGTGTTGTCATTTTAAGAATGTGCTTAACGCCACTCACATTATGTTTTTTTTTTGTGTGGAAAGCAATGCCAATCGTGAAAATGACAAACGTTACCACTAGTACACACTATTGCAGTGTCACAAAATGCCATAATGTGTACTCGGCATTAGTTTGTTTATTCATAATTCCGTAAAAACCCAACAGAAATAATTTAAATAAAAAAATAATAAAATTGTTACGTGCGACATATCAAAAAAATATATAAATCTAGTAAAAATCAAAAAAAAAATTCAGGGGATAACATTTCAAAATTAGGCACATTATTGCTTCAGGTTTGATATCAGTGTTTTAATTGTTGGCAGCAAAAGCAATTTCTGTTTTTGTCACATGCAAATGCCTTGAATTTCTTTCAATTATATTGAAAACGAAACATTGTTCGAAATCACACTTAGCACTAATTATAGAGCTAATTTATATGGAATTATATGTTTATATGGAATTATTTTCACTAAATGTATTCCCGCAGTCACGTTCGACATCATGGAAATTATCCTATGTATACCTACATATATGTATGTATTTTTAAATGTTGAATTTTACATCAATAAAAATCCATTTTATGTTGACTTTTTTTCTATTTTAAATGTGTACAATTGTCACGTTCGCCATTATGGAAATGCCCATTTGTATGCATACAATTTTAAATATGTACTATATTTTTATATTCTCAAACAACAAAGTGAAAACTAATTTCAATTAAAAAAAATTAAATTAGGACCAATCCCACGATGGCGACAACGTTCGACTTATCACACACAACAAAAAAAAGTTTTAATATTTTGTTGTTGTTTCAAATGTAAGTGTGCGACAAGTCGAACTTTGTCGACATCGTGGAATTGGCCCTTAAACTCATTAAAGCTTCATTTCTATGAAGCTTTTATAATATGAAAGCATTTTTTTTATTATTATTTTTTTTTGGTTTTGATTGTAAGTGAAATTAATTTTTTAATTTTTGCCACCTTCAAAAAAAAGCGTGCTTCCTATTTATTCATCTCACTGGCTAAACGTATAGTGCGAAAACGTGACTTAGCAGATGGCAACGTTATGAGCGAGTGTATTATGCACATATGAACAAATTCGGAAATAAAATGAAATATTTTTTCTTCATCAAGTGAAATGACGTAATATCTATACAAATAATTATTTGCTGATTAATTCATGATTGTGTTGGCTGCGTGTGATGCTGAGGAATTGCCTTAATTTGGTATTGAATGATTTGCAAGCGCCATGCTATTGAAGTTAATAAAAGTTTATAGACCTTTATACATATTGTATTGTTAAAATTTTTTGAATTATTTTTCTTCGATTAAAGAGACAGTTCAAGATCATTTATAGGGGTTAGATTTAATAAATTGATGATATTTTTTTATATTTTATTTGTTATTATTGAAAATATAATTTTTGGCTTAACGAAAGTCTTAGAATAATGTGTCAGTGACTGAATTAAGGTTAGCGGTTTTTGAATGGCCTTAAAATTAATGAAATAAATTCTAGTTGCAAGACAACGTCTTCCTGTTTGCAACATATATTTATGTATATTCATATTATGACATACATTTCCTTTAACTAGTTAACAAAAAAAAATACCTGCAAATTTATTAACCGTTTAAACACTTTAATTATTGCAATTTGTTGTTTTACAAAATTTGGGTCGAATCATGTTATATTTCGTTTAGCTTTTTAATTTTTTTCAGGCCATTATTACACAATTTGAAATGATTCCTTTTCACTTTCATGTTTACGTAAAAAATTCATGTGAAACTAATTGCAATTTTTTCCGCATTCATTTCGTTTATACATATAAATAAATAAATAGATATGTATGTACATATGTGCAGGTGTACGAGGGAGGCCTAAAAAGTTAAAAAAAAACTAAAGGAAAAGTAGAGTGCAAATATGAATACATGCAATCATATTTGGAAGAAAGAAGAATTGTTAGAAAGTCACAAAAAAATAGTTATATTAATTTTAATATCAAGCAAATGAGAATTCTATCAATATTTATTAGAACGATGAGATAAGAAAAATTTGGTACACAAATTTAAATATGAACACATATATGTATACAACTATTTTGCAGTTAAAAAAAATAAAGAAACTAGATCAAAATATTTATAAAGGGTGATTTTTTAGCAATTTTCTTTTTGGCAACATTATTGAATTTTATTATCACAATTCAATGTCGGTTAAGAAAGTGCATCCGTGCACTCTTTCCATTTTATGGTCAGCTAAGGTGCGCCTTCTGAGGCTGCTATTCGGAATCTTGTGATTAAATTTCACAACAAAATTACATTATTGAACATTAAACCACCAAATACGCATACATACGTAGAGTGCGGATGGAGGAATATATCGCAAGCTGTATCCGCCAGTGTCGTTGATGACTGTGAATTGCCGATTCGGTGCCATTCGCAGCAATTGGGCCGCTGTTATTTTTAAACCGACTTCAAAAAAATGGTTTACATTTCTTCTCGTATTTTTTTAGGTGTGTATCTTTAGACCGATTTTAAATTTTTTTTTGTTGTCTGAGAGGGTATAGCTTCCCAATGGTCCCATTTGTAAGAAAAGTGGGCGAAGACACGCCCACAATTTTTTTATATATAATTTTATGATATTCTACTTATTCGATTGCTTCGAAACCTATAAAACACCTTTGGTTCTTGTAATTGCACAATTTGAAAGTTAAACAAATGGGCGGAGTTACGACCGTTAAAATTTATTACAATATTTCACGCAGTTCTAACGATTTTTATGACACAACATATTGGGCTCTAAATTATTAGACACAATCCTCCACTAAAAAAAATGGGTGGAGTCACGTTGGCACATGGCACATACCAAACAATGGTCCAATTGAGAGGCGCTATCGGTGAACAGTTTATTTCAGGTTTTGGGTGCTGGTCAATTGGCCTCTTATGTCGTATGATTTAACGCTTTCAGAAAATTTTTTGTAAGCCTATGTTAAGTCTTATGTTTATAGGGATAAACCTGGAATGGTTGACGCACTGGAACATAATATTGAAGAATTTATGCGTGAGATACCGGGCGATATGATGGAGATATTATGCCAAAATTGCATCCAGCGTATGAACCATTTCAGACTTATTCGCGGTAAACATTTACATGAAATCAATCATCTTCAAGCCCTTCTACCGACTCAAATAAAGATTTAATACATTTCTCTAAATTTCGGGTATTTTTTTAAATCGAATCCGAGAGGTGTTAAAAAATCACCCTATATACATACATATGTAGATGTATTGATTTTAATATGAAGCAAATGAGAATTTTGTCATACGTTACGATGACGAATGAAAACTTTTTCCACCATACTTGGCTTTTAAAACTCAAAGAGCCAAAAAGTGCATTTGTCGTTGAAAAGGAACCCTATTGTTTTCGCTACGATATCCCTTTGTCCGTCCGTCTGTCTGTCTATCACAAGCTGTTTTCTCGAGAATCGTAAGAGCTACGGACTAGAATTTTTCACAGAATATTTAAACCTTTTGCCGCTACAACAAAAAATTTATAAAAAATAACCCAAAAGGAAAAAAATCGCCAGAAAAGAAAAATCGCTAAAATGAAAAAATCGCTTAAATGAAAAATAACAAAACTAAAAAAACCGAAAAAATCGCCAAAACAGCTGGGCCTGCAATTTTCTCAGGAATATTTTAAACTTTGGCCGCTTCAACAACAAATATGTATATAAAAAACTCAAAATTAAAAAAAGTCGCCGGAAACGAAAAATCGATAAAATAAAAAAAATCGCTTAAATAAAAATAAAAAAACTAGAAAAAAACCAAAAAAAAAATCGCCAAACGAACACAAAAATAAAATTAAAAATATGTACATATATATAATTTTTATTTAAGCTATAGGTCTTTTTGTAATAAATTTACAATTTTATTTATTTTTATCGATATTTCGCTTCAACTTTGTGTAGCTTCTTGAGGAAATAAAATTATTCAGAATAATTACAAAAAGACCTATAGCTTAAATAAAATTTATATATAATTAAAAAGAGGGCGAATAAATTATTATAATATTTAATATGTATATATTGTAAAAAATTATCACCAAAACGAGAAAAAAACGCCAAAACTAAAATAAAGCTTAAATACTAAAAAATCGCTAAAAACCAAAAAAAAAGGCAAAAAGAAACAAGCTTACAGGAAACTGTAAAGCCTAAGTCCTCCTCTAGGGATGTTAAAAGTATCATATAAATCAAATAGTTAAGAAGTTCCAGATTTATTACCATTTATTTTGCAAAAGGCCCCATTGTGCAGTGCAAACGTTTGTCTAACGTTTTTTCTTAAAACATTTCAAATTTGTTCTCATTGTTTTCTTTTCTCGCTGCGCTCATGGGGTGGGTGGGTAGAGCTTTATTGTTTTTCTTTCGCTCACTGCAAAAAAAAAAAAACAAATCAAAAACGAAAGCAAACGTTTATTTCTATTTATTTATTTCGCCATTTTTTCATGTCTTCTCCCACTGTACATGCATGTCTGTTGAAATGTTTAATAAAATTTATTGATTTGTTCTTTGTTACATACACTTTGCAGTACATACATATGTACATATAAACAAATTCGAACACATTTACATATTTACTGACTTATAAAGCGTGAAATCAAAAGTTGCTTCAAACGCATAAATTACGAGCACCGACCGATTGTTGCTTTTCAAAAGTGAAAAAAATACACTGACAAAGCGTATGAATTAGGAAAACAGTATTTTTAATTAGTTTTGATTTTAAGGTCCAAGTAACGATGCAAATCAGGAAAGTGCACATTTTCAATTGTTCCATAATTTTGATTAATTCATTTATGCTCAAATTCACAGTCTTTAGTTAACTAGGTGATTTAATCAATGAAACTGATAAGATAAATCGTTAGTTAAACCACGAGAGTTAGTTAACTATAGACTCAGAATTTGGACGTTAATGATAAAAGTGATTAAAAACAATTTTAATTATTATTATTTTTTTTATTGAAAAATATTTCTTTCTGTGTATGTATGTATTTAATTTAAATAGTTCTGTAGTTAAGTGTGTGTTGTACACTTTTATCGCTTATTACACATGCTGAGGTTCTGTCCTCGTTATTGCATTTAATCATGGAATAAAAAAAAACAACAACTAACAATTATTTGTTTGTGTTACGAGATTAAAGAAAAGATAAAAGTTCGATTGACAAAGAAAATTTAAAACTACAAAGAAAACATTATAATACATATTGAATTAATAGTGTACGAGTATTACAGCGTGAATGTAAGCAAATCTAAATTGGAAAAATACTATTAAACCTTAAACTAATTCTTCAATCTAAAACCAATACTAATTAAATTACGGCCAAGTCAATATTTGCAAAAATATACTCGTAAATATAACAAAGAACTACCAGCAACTGAGATTATTTTTTTTTTCAAAATTAGCTAAAGATTTTCTGTTTCTTAGTCTGCGGCTAAAGAGTATAAAGTCGTTCGCCAGCCCATAGTGCAAGATTTGAAAATTTGATTCCCAATAATTATTTATAATAAATTTTGTACACATAAAAAATATAATTCTGAGAGATTTTTTTAATTTGCCTTTTCTAATGCACAATAGGGGGCGCTTAAGTACATCACGCATTGACTACACTGAGAAAAAAACTATTATAAAACTGATGTAATTTGCCTTTAGCACAATAACAAGTTTGTGCGTTTTTTGATCACGTGATACGAATACCGTACATTATTATATCAACTGGTCTTAAATGGCAGCGATAACAATTTTTGTCACTAGTGGAATGGCACAGTGGCATCAAAAAAAAAATAATTCCCATCAGAATTAATTTGATGACGAAAAGTCATCAATGAATTACACAATGAAATATTGTGGTTGGTGTATTTCTTCGTTTTTGTAATAGATTAAAGAACACTTCAACAGTTTTTCTTCTCTTCTCTTAGTCGAAGTGGGACAACGCCAAATACGATAAGGGCCGTTAATAAATGCTATAACTGTAAAATAAATTATTTGGTAATGACAGGTTGATGACAGTTATTGTCATTGACATTGTGCAATATATATGTAAATATATTGCAATTTTTTATTTATACGCCTGCCAAAATATATCATCATGAATAAAATTCCGCGTGAAAAATCTCCCTTTTCCAATTAGAATTTTTTGTTTTCCCCATTACTTGCTGTTAGTTGGAATTGTTCCCAGGGAAAAATTTCACGCGGTATTTTATTCATGATAGTCCTGATTATGTTTGTATATTGAGATTCTCAATATAGTATTAAGAGTCTTAGTATAAACATAAGGAGTTTGTTAACTAAATGAAAAAATATTTTGGGTTGAAGTCTACTGACGAGTTCCAAAAGCGGGAACGAATGCATATAGACAATTGCTTAACCATAAAAATGAATTAAATTTTGAAGTTTGGTGATAATTATTAATAAAAAAATATTACATCAAACTTAATTGTAAATATTCTGACAAACACTAGTAGAACGGAACAACTAGCTGTTTTCGAAGGCCATTACACTATTATCATCAGCGTTCTTTGTGTTTTGGTCCAATGTGTGTGGTGTCAGTTGATGTATGTATGTATGTAGAGGGAACGGAATATGTGAATTGTTTTGATTCATCGTATTACAATTTGCTAAAAGCTTTATTATTATTATTTTTGCCCTACTTTGTTTATTTGTTGCTATTAAGTATATTTTATTTAATTTTTGCCACAAGCCCATAGCTATTAATCTCAGTTAGTTTTAATTATTGTTTGTTTTATTTATTTATTTGTTAAGCACTTCTGGGTGCCTTTGCGTTGCTGATTAGGCAACTCATCAAAGAGTAGACTTCAAACACAATTCAACAAAAAAAATTAAACTTACTAACTTACTTAGCCTCAGCTCACACACGGCAATTTTATTTAAGTTACTTTTGATTTTATGACACAGTGAGTCGAGAAGATAATGAAGAGGGGAGCAATTATATGTATTTTCCTTTCTCGTCTGTGAACTAAAAAGTTGCTCAACTAAAATTGTTGCATGTGAACCAGAGAACAGAAATGAGTAGTGAAAAAGTGAATAGAGTTAAATCATGACTTATAATTTCTTGTACGTATAGCGCACTCATATTTATTGCAATGCTGTCTATGAAGCGAATCACTCGAAAGTTTGAAGCATCGAAAGTTTGAGCATCGAACTCACATAGCAACATTTATGACGTTATTGATTTCGACTCTCCTTAACTCAATGCCTATGGACGATGAAAAATAAATAAGTATGACTCACAATGCGAACTTCGCAAACGAACATTAAAGTTCTCATTATGAGGTAAGTACTTTCCTGAAATTATAAAACAAACTGAGGTGCTTTGCAAGTGTGAGTGTGGTATGAATATGAATGCCAACGTCGCATGCATATTTATTTCAACTTATTTATAAATCAATGTCATTGCGAGTGTGCGTACATCAGAGTAGTTGAGTTAAAACCATGTCTACGCATTTATATTTAAAATTTCTTTAGTCAGTATGCATAGTAGAAACACGATTCATTGCTGATCTCTGGTGTGAACCCTGTCTTTAGACAAATTCCCAATAAATTATTGAGAATTCAAAAAACTTCTTGTTCGTGCTTAAGTTCAGTAATTTCAATTCTTATTGCATGAAATGTTTTTATTAATTAATGCGAGTTTCTTAAGAAGAGAAGAAAAATTAAACTAGACTTTTATTAGCTGGGGGAAATAACGATATTTTTCTGTGCATTACCGCACTTCATCAGCAGCCTAGTCTATCTACTTTGGTAGAGATTGTTATTAACATCAGCTATTTAACGTAAATTTTTATGAAACAGAATATGAGAAATGATTGTTGTGTATACAATTGATTTGACTGTTGTATACTACTATAATACTTAGGTGTATGTACCGACAGCACATCGAATAAGTAATATGTCATAACCAAGAATAGTTAAACATACTTAGGTCTCTACCTTCGTGCTAACCTAAATAGATAAATAAAATAATGGAAAAACAAAAAATCAATAGTGATACTTATCAGAGAACAGATTGAATGCCTTGTTTTGTTGTTTTGAATGCAATAACAAAAAACCTGCATATTATTGTCAATCCACAACATTTGAAATAAACAACGCATGGCTCAATCGAAAGAGACGAGTGTGGCGAATTTTATTGCGTGCATTGCTTGTTTTTTATAAATGTTCACTGGTGTTGTCAAAAGTAACGAATACTCAGTGAATGGTGCGAATTCACCACAACGTAATCTTTGTAATTGGTGGTTGTATAAAACTCTTACATTAGTATTCATAAAACACGATAGATATATAAAACATTTATTTGAAATAAATTTCAGATCTATTTTACATTTTCCAAATTTTACTTTTTGTATTTTCTTTTTTTCTAACACAGTATATATCGGAATTTATTTTTTCTAAAATTTTCTCCCTAACACTGCATTTTTTTATTATTTATAAACATTAAAATTACTTAAAATAAACTTGTTATTTAAACGTGATATACCAAAGATCAGCGAATACTGAGTGAATGGTATGAAAGAAATCCATTCTTTTATGGTGCATCATTTCATTTCGCTGCTTGTGTTATATCGGCATTGTAATAATAGAGTGCGTATGAGCAATCAACAAATCGCAATTAATGGTATGCTTAGCAATTAAATTTGTTATTGTTGTCGAATAAATGCATGGCAATAGCAACGAATTTATGAATTGTTAACAAATACGAATGGTCGCATTCTGTTCTCTGGTACTTATGAAATGTGTTTACCAAAGGTAAATTAATTAAAGTTGTTTATTAAAGGAATTTTTTTTTTCTATGTAAGTTGCAGTTAATATATGAGATATATGACATGATGACATTCGTCTTTAATTTAATGCTAGAGTTTGTCGTATTGATTACACTTGCCATAATATATGTACGTATAATATTGTCATCAATTCCCACATAAACTTTTCTATCAGTGTAATTAAAAACAAAAAGATTTAGAAATTTTTTTTCTTTTCGATAACCCTGTATTTTTATTATAAAGTTTTCATTTTGTATTTTTATAAATTAAAAAAAAACATTTGAACCGTTATTTTTTATATTTAAGATTTTAGTATTTTAAGGTCATTTCATTTTATGATTTAATCATTTATAAATTACTTTAAAAATTTGTATGTCGTCTTGTTAAGGGGCCAAAACCGCCATCATATTTTTCCTTTTATGTTTCGTTAGTCATGGCAATTTAACCATTTTTTTTTAATTTTTTTTAATTTTTATTTTTATTTTTGATTGTTATTATTGTCTTTTGGTTTATTAAACAATTAATAAGATTTTTATCAACAATAGATTTTTTTCCATTTGGCAATTTCATTGAAAAAAAAAATAATAAATTCAAATTCAATATTAACAAATTGTTGTTAAACAATAATTCAACTGGTGTAACGAAACTCCTCGCTCTGCTGCGAGCGAACAAAATTTCAATTGTTTAGCTTAAAGTTGAAGCAATTTTTTATGCCATTTATTTTATTTTATTTATTTTTTCTGAAAAACGAAAACTTATACCAAAAAAAAGCCAACAACAAGTACAAGTTTTAAGCCAAAACTTGTTGGCTTAATAAGCGTATGAGTGACTCTGAGAATGTGGGTGAACTTGTTAAATCGATCGAGGCCATAGTTTTATTTATTTATATTAATACATATTTTTCTGGTATCTATCTGGCAGAAATAATGCATATTTAATAAAAATAAAAATAAAAAAATACAAATATGACATATGACACTAACAAAGAGTCTGGCAAAATTATTGACACGAAAGCAAAAAAAAAAAAATTAAAGTTCACTTTGTAATTTTTTTTTGTTAATTTTTGGATTTTCTTGAAAACGATAAATAAAATAGAGCATGTTGTTGTCTTTAAAAATAACAATAATATAAATTTTATTGTTGCTCTTAAGTTTTTTATTGTTGTAGTGCGTCGCTTTATAAGTCAATATTTGTCTTAAAATTTCGACTCTAAAGCCTTGTTCTTAGTTGTCGAAGTAAGACAACTAAGAAGTCTAAAAAAAGAATTTCAAGCCAAAACTATTGGCCAAAATTGACAAACTCCATCGCCATCGCCACCAGCACCACCACCACACCACCATCATCAGCAGCACGTTGAACAAACACCAATTTTTGTTTAATTCTTTTTCTAAAAATTCTTTGAGTATAAAAGTTAAAAGCAAAAAAAAAAAAAAATAAAAAATTGTTTGTGCTAAAACCCTAAAACAGCATGTAGTTCATAAATAAAAAAGTAATGTTCAGAGAACAGTCACAGCAAAAGTGACAACGTTTAAGGAAAACCACAAAAGCACAATGGGCCTAAATAACAAAAAACCGGAAAAAATTATTATTTACAAAGATTAAATACAAAGATTAAAGAAACTTGCGCCTAAGATAAAAAAAAATTAATTATATACATACATATGTACATATAACTGTGTTTGCACGAAACCGTAATTCTCGTACACTATTTCCTTACAAAATCATGTTTGACAGCTGAACTCTAAATACCTGGAAGATCGAACGGTATTGTAGTGGCGACAGATATTTTATATGTCTGGTTTATCAACCTTGATGGTGGAATTTAGGACTACTATGGTTGAAACGAGTAGGGGGGAACCGAGTTCGTTGCCGGAAAGGCAGCTTGAGTAAATTACTTATTCCCAGAAAAATTACAACATAGGGCTGATATTAGAAGCCCTATAATTGGAATTAATACCTTTTAAATCCTTTAACAAGGACCTATTGGAGGGCAAATCTGGTGCCACACAGCCGCTGTAACTCCAGATCTAAATATCTTAAATTAAAGCTGTTGCAGTCTTAGTTTAGTTTTCTTGTTCTTTTCATAAAAATTATATTAATTTAAAAAAACAAAATTTTTAGTTGAAACGAATAAGTGGAACCGGGTACGTTGTCAGAAAAGTAGCTTGATTAAATTACTCATTCCCAGAAATATTGCAATACATGGCTGATATTAGAAGCCCTATAATTGGAATGCATACACTCTGAATTCTTTAACAAATACCGATTGGAGGGCAAATCTGGTGCCACACAGCCGCTGTAACTCTAGCTCTATTTTTTTTTTGCTTAAAATTATTTATTGTATCTTCAACTATGAACTAAGAATAAGAATTCAAATCTTAAATCTAAAATATAATTATTAGGCCCGACCAGTATCGGACACAAACTTAGTGATATTTATAAATAATACATGAGTAGTGATAATCAAAAAAGGAAAAAAGTATTTTAAAGAAATCCCATCTGGAGTGTTCAGTATTAGAGCCTTTGTGTCCCTATTTTTTAAGCGGATGTGTCCAGTAAAGTTCAAAATATTACGTGCAAGCGGCTTAGGATGTGACCCGAGTTTTGTTAAATATTTGCCTGCATATTTTGCAATTTCTTCAATCACTAGTGGCATATTTAAATCACGATGTAAACTGGAATTTTTTATGTACCACGTAGCCGATGTTATCAAACGTAAAATTTTGTTTAGCCTTCTTTGGATTCTCTCGATATTAGAAGCTGAAGCATAACTGAATTCCGTAGCACCATATTCACCACTTCAAAAGTGACTTGTATAGTAAAAGTTTGCAGTCTAGGCTAAGTGTTGAATTTCTACCAATCAGCCAATATATCTGAGTTAATTTAAGTTTCATTTGTATTAGTTTTGAGTCAATATGGTGTTTCCATGTAAGTCGTCGATCAAGGTGTATACCAAGGTATTTTACGTTTGAATGTTGAGGAACAACTTGAATGTTGATTCGAATTGGGGAACAAGTATCTCTTCGTAGGGTAAATGTTACCTGAACACACTTTTGCTCGTTTACCTTAATTCTCCATAATTTTAACCATAGTTCCAGTTGTGTAATATGTTCTTGTAGATATCGGGAAGCCTCGTGAGGGTTTTCATGCATACTAAGGCAGGGTGTACCATCGGCAAACGTAGATGTATGGACATTAGTGCTCAGAGGCATATCCCAAGTATATAAATCAAATACAAAACTGGCCCCAGTATGCTCCCCTGTGGCACACCGAATGATATAGATTCGGGCACACTCATGAATTCTCCTTCCACAACCGTGAACTTTCGGGTAGTAATGTAACTTTCTAATAGATTCAGAAAATTTATTGGTAGATATGATTTAAATTTTAAAATAAGTCCTTCATGCCACACTTTATCAAATGCCTGCGAAACGTCAATAAACAGTGCAGAACAGTACTTCATTCTTTCAAATGTTCTTCTTATAAATTGAACCAATCCAGTTCCAGCTCTAAATAGCTTAAATTAAAGTTGTTGCAGTCTTAGTTTAGTTTCCTTGTTCTTTTCAAAAAATTATGTTAATTTGAAATTTAATTAATTAATTTATTTCTAATGAAAAGCGTTTAAAATATTCAACTAAAATGTGATATTCGATAATGAATGAAACTTACCCGGGCGGGGTTACGCCCATTATATATATATATATATATATATATATATATATATTATATAACCAATTTTTATGAAACTTATCACACACCTTGAGCTCAATAATAGACACAATCTTTTATTTGAAAAAAAGGGCAGAGTTACGCCCATTAAAATTGAATATTTTATTTTAAGTGGTTCTACTGTAACGATTTTTACAAAACTTAACACACACCCTGAGCTCTGAAAACACACAAAATCCATTAAAATTTAATTTTATATCCCATAAATTTGTTTCGAAAATTTTCTATCAGATCTTATTATTTAGCCATTACGTTAGCACATTGTTGGTTTGGAGCATATGCCAAAAAGTCGGAATGGAGAAAAACGACAAAGAAGGTTAATATGATTTGTATTTTCGCCACGGCTTCCGATCCATGTTTGGAAGAAATATGGAAATTTTTGTGAACTTTCATGAATAAAGTTAGAAGTTAATATTACTTTGTTGTAAAAGTAAAAATATGTTTTGTGCCGCATACACCACTTTTCTTAATTTATTTTCAAAAAGTAGCTTTTTGTGCTCCATACGTATACTTTACTGCTGTGAATTGAGAATTGTGTTAATTTTTCTTGCTGTCTAGAGAAATAAGTCGATGGTTTAACGCTGCGGGGGGCAAGAAGCTGCCGCCGTAATATTTTTACTAGTAATTGAAGTGTATATATATATTTAAGAAGGAAATTAAACTATTTTTGTTATACTCAAACATGCATAATTAAGGTTTCTTTTCGTCATGATAAATATTTAATAAAAATTTAGTTTTTATTGTTATAAAACGAGATAGGCCTCACCAGCTAAATAATAAGAGATTAATTCACAGGTTTCTTTTATTTTATTTTAGTGTTAATTAATAAGTTAATATTAAAACATTTAATCGACGGCTGCGTTTGGGTGATGATGTTTTGGTTTAACAGTCGCCGTTAATTTTTTCTTATCGCACATTACAATTTTAATATTAATTTTTTATATAAATAAAGCAAAACAAGAGTTAAATTTACTTCACATGTTTTTGTATGAAGAATTTGACGCAAACGCCAAACTGTGGCATGTACAGCAAAACAATACTTATTAAACGTGAAAATAGTTGAAATAGAGCAAAATTAATGCTAAATATTTTAGAAAGCATAATTAATTTTGCGAAACATGTTTGGGATTGAGAAAGGAGATATTCGAAATGTGTATATATACCCCATATCTAACTAATTTTCTTTTTAGATGGTCGGTAGGTCAAACCACGATTAGTGAAACAAATATTTTTTTTAATTCACTTATTTTTTTTTGTCAATGATGTAGAAAATTAATAATTTTTTTTATTGTCCATAATAATTTATTTATTCTATGCGCGTTGTTGTGTTACAACCCATAGTGTCTTAACGCTAAAATACTCATATATAAAAATAAAATTTAAGCCCAACAAAAATTAAACAAGGCCTTCATCACAACAAGATTCAAAGACATGCATAATACATAGATACAATTGATAAATAAAAATATAAAAAAAATCTATAAAGCAGACAAAAGAACTGAAATCAACACTACGAATATTTGAAGAAATTATAACGAAAATAAACAAAAAAAAAAGACACTCGAAACTCAAGTTCTTGCTGTCTGCCAATAACAATGTCTCGCTTTAATGGTCGATGA
This sequence comes from Tachina fera, assembly GCA_905220375.1. Lineage (NCBI taxonomy): Eukaryota > Metazoa > Arthropoda > Insecta > Diptera > Tachinidae > Tachina > Tachina fera. The sequence goes on from LR999966.1 coordinate 81,517,125, forward strand.
CAATCTTTTTAACCCAATATGTATTCCAAATGCTAAATTGAATAAAAAAATTTCGAAACATCTTTAAGGCCTTCGCTCGCAGTTACATAAATTTCATAAGAATTTCACAACATTGTTTAAAAAAATAAAAAACAAGATCATGAGCACAACCAGCGTACTAAACAAAACAAAAAATATCAAATTTTAAATTTTCAATTCAACACTTCGACAATTAAACAAACAAAAAAAACGGTCATTGCGAAAGGAGGAAAATATTTATGGCCACAAAGAATGAATTTAAATTAAATACAAAGTTTTTCAATTTATTAGTTTTTGTGGTTAATTTGTTTTAATTGTTTTTAAAAATTACGGGTATTATGCAAATATTCTGAACATATCGATCGTGCAACTAATTTGCAGAGCTCTAAAAATAGGAACAGGAAAAATTTATTTACATCTACAACAACTGATACCACACACAGTTCACCAAACACAAAATAACGCTGCTGATGAAGGTCTAGTGGCCGTCGAAAACAACTAGTTGTTCCGTTCAACTATGGGATTAGTCAGAATATTTACAACTAACTTTAGTGTTATTTGTTCATTAATAATTATCACATGTAATTTAGCTTAAAAAGCGATACGAACTTTAGCCCATTCAAATTATATATAGAAGTAAATTTGTTTACTTTATTAAATAAAAACAAAAACACTTCAAGTATTTTCACTAATAAAGTGATTTTCTCAACTGAAATGTGTTGAAAACTCAATGAGTGAGTAAATAACATTAGAATGCACAGTGGTGATGCGAGACTAAAAAAAATAGGGACTTACGCAGAATTGCTAGAGAAAACCATGAAAAGCTCTCGCATTTAGGGAAATTAAAGTTTTGATTTTGAATTTATTAAAAAAAATTTTGTTCGAAACTTGAAAAAGTAATGAACATTAGACTGATCCCAAAATTTTTTTTAAATTTATATTTTTGCACTATGTAAAATATGCGGTTTGCTATCATAAATGCGGTCTTAATTTTTTAGCTCGATTCGATGATGACTTCTGGTGCCCAGTGAGGCCTAAAGTACCTCATACACAGTGGAGGATTGTGTTAAGAAAATGGAGTTAATTCTGCAATTTCTAAACGGGCCGTCCGTTATGAAATTGCATAAAGCATTTGAGTAGATGTCACAGAGCTTAAGTCTGGACTACATATATGTATATCTTAGCAGGGGACAACCTTGGGTTAATGAAAAATTAAAAACGTTGCCAAACTCATGTTTTTGGTCTGATAAAAAAGAATTTTTTATTCCAAGATCTAAAAAAATGCTGCTACATTTGCTTACAGTTTAGGAAATAGTCGAGAAAAAAATTAAATTTTGGATTTTTTTTTAACAATCTTGGTTCACTGTTCTCCTAATGGAGAAGTCTTGTTCGATTTAGAAAAAAAAACTTATTATGAATTAAGAACAATATTTATAACATTTAAAAGAAAATTTCGTACCAAAACCACAATTAAGTCAAAAGTTACACATACATATGCAATTTAAATTAAAATTTTGAAAAAGCCGATTTTCACCGTTTTTTTTTCAGAAAAAGTTCGTTTAATTATTTCGCTTTTATAAAAAAAATTCAAAAAAACCCACTTAATATTTTTTTTTAATTCAAAGGTATTACTATAAGAAATATTACCAAGAAATTTTTTGTTCAAAATTTTCGTTATTGAAGGAACCAGATCGTTTCGAAATATACCTATTTTTGCTATAAATATCAAATTCCAAATCTGTTATCAAAAAAAATTTATTATGCCACCTTAAGATAAGAAATGTTTTTAAATATTTCCCAAAATATTATCTGCGCCCAGGTATACATTTTTAAAAATTAGAATCTCCTCGGACAGTGTAAAAGAAAACGGTGATGAGTAAGTCTGAGTATGTATCAAGTCTTCCCAACATTTTAAACAGATTTTTTGAGAAGATATTTTACTTATCGTTCTTTTAATAAAAGTAATTTAGAGCAACTGGACCCACTGTGGTTTTTTACTACTTAAAAACTTCGAATTAATGGAAAAATCTTATATTTAAGTTTCTTGAAGAACTAAAAAATTAGAAAAAATAAATAATTTCATATACAAAATAAACTTTGATTTTTTTCTTGCGTCACTATTTGCAACAGTTTGTTTTATTTAATTAAATGGAACTAATTGCTAGTGATTGCGTTAAGAAGGTTATTTTTAAATTGTTTCCTTGTAAGCTGTACTAAGAAATGAATCACTTTTAATAGTTCTAGAAAATAGTTGCGAATGCATTAAATACATTGACAACAGCAGGCTACATGACTACAAAAATGCCACTAGCTGCAATTGTCGTACTTAATTATTTTAAAGGTACATTGACATTTTAAGCAGCTGATATGGAAGTAATTTACTAAAACAACGTAATAAGTAAAAAAACTAGTTTTCCAAAATATTAGCTTAATGAAAAAAAAAATTTTCTCTCTCAAGATTTGAGTAAATAAGATATTTATTTTTATGACATTTTTACACAATATGAAAAATGCATCATTAACGAAAATATAAAATTTTTAGAGTTATGACGTTGTTTTAGTAAATGAGCGATATGTACAGGTTTCAGTGATGCCACTTTCAAATATTTCTCATGTTTTAAAATAAAATGACTTATTTAAAATATACTCATGTATATCACGTAAAATATAATAAATTCAGTGAAGTTCATACCTGATGCAGATTTTTTTTTAATTTTAAGTACCCGGTAAACTTTTTTTATTAGCGATTTTGTTTAGTTTTGGTGCTTTTTTGTTTTTGGGGATTTTTGTCGATTTTTGGTGTTTTTTAGTTTTGACGTTTTTTTTTGTTGTTTAGGCGGTTTCTTCGTTTTTGGCGATTTTTTTTTTGGTTTGAGGCGATTTATTTTAGTTTTAACGTTTTAGATAATTTTGACGATTTTTTCTGGTTCTTGGCGATTTTTTCGGTTTTTGGCGATTTTTTTTTAATTCTGAGATTTTTTAATTTTAGCGTTTTTAAAAATATCAAAAGTTTGTCTCTTGCGGTTTTCGATCAACTTGTCAAAATTACATAGTAAAAATTGCATTAACTGATAGAATACCCTTTAATTTTGGTTGTTTTAATTTTCGATTTTATCGTAAGCGACAAACATTAAATTTTTTAGGAGAAGTTTTTTTTAAATATTCAAATTTGCTTTTGTACGTAAATTTTCGCTTACGATAAAATTGTACAGTCTGTATCTTAAAAGTTATCAACATTTTGATAATTCTAAACTATGGGTAGGCCCATAAAGTTTTAAATTTAAATTTAAATTAAATTTAAATTAAATTTAGTTTAAATTTAAATTTAAAAAAAAGTCATCGAAAATAGACTTTGTCTTTGTCTGAAAATAGACATGTCGCTTACGATAAAAAATTTTAACCGAGACTAGAAAAGCTCTAAATTAAAAAGTTGCGTAATATAAAAATATGGCCGACTTCCTAAACGCAAAATGCAATGCATAGTTAAAAAAATTCGTGTGCAATACTATACATGTCTTAAGTGCAACCTTGCGTTGCATAGAAATTTTTTGCATGTTATCGGCATTTAGGAACGTCGCTATGCAGCTGATACATATGTTTGCATACAAAATAAAAATGATGCGCGATTTGGACAACTTTAACTCATTAAAATAAGTTGCCAACATATTAGGAACATTGGCCGTTGCCAGTTAACTTAGATAACTTTCATAATTAATAAAATTTTACAGCCCGTCTCTTAAAAATTATCAACAATTTTGGCATTTTCATAATTCTAAACTAAAATGTTTAGAATGTTTAAAATTTCAATTTAAATAAAAAAATAAATTTTCGATAACATGTCGCTTACGATGAAATCGAAAAAAGGCTCAATATAATTGTCTGTATATTGCATTAGCATTTCAACTTCTTGCGTTGCCTGCTTTAGAACACTGTCATATAAAAGAAAAAGTATTACATATTCTGTAAAAATTTCAGGTCCGTAGCTCTTACGGTACTCGAGAAAACTGGTGTCACACAAACAGACATATAGACGGACGGACATCGGGGTTAAAAAAAGTAGGGATTCCTTTTCACCTTTGTGTACGGAAGTCCAAAAGCGAATGAATTTATTTCTTTACATACATTTTAAAAATAATAATTTGTTAGTTTGTAGTCGGTAGCCTGCTGTGGTGTATGTGTTTAATGCATTCATGATTAAATTAGAAATTAGATCAATCTGTCAGCTGACGCAGTGCCAGAGTTGCCAAAATAAAATAATTGTACTAAAAATATACATAAGTATGTTTTAATGATGTCAATATGAATGCTTAAGAAATGAGACCAAAAAAAATTATGGGAATGAATGATGGGAATCGACGAAATAAATTACATAGTCTTAGAACTTGAGTTAATTTGCAAAGAGAAAACGTCCAACAAAGAACCATTAAGTGTGTAAATTAATTTTAAATGGGATTTGTATAAAAATTTAAATTAAATAATAAATATATGGGCATTTCCACAGGAATGTGAACTTTTTGTAGCATGCGACACCAAGCAAAAATGCTTGTTTTTTTTTAAAGAAAACTAAACTTTTTTTTTTCTTCTTTATATATTTGTGTAAGCCGTCAGCAGTTCTACGCAAGGTAATATTTTAAAAATCGAGTCACGTTTTTCAGACATACAAGGTCAATTGCTTGCTGTCGCACGCTACAAAATAGTGGAATTTCTCGGAGAATTTACCATATGTATGTGTGCATGTATGTACATATGTATTAATAGAAAGGAAAAGTTCCCGATCTTCTCTCTATTCGGTTTGAAGACTATATATATAAACTAACTTTCAAACTTTATACTTTTACTTGTAAGCTAAATACGTTTAAATGTCAACTATTCCAAGCTCAATTAAAAGGAAAAATCAAAATTAAACACTCTCAAATATTTATTTCAAAAACTTCCTCATTACTTGTTGCTTACTTTAAACGTTTTTCCACACCTGTTTGCAAAACAAACAAAAAAATTCAATATTTTTTATATGAAAAAGAAAATTAGCGAATAAATTATGTGCATACATACAAATGTATGTGAGTATTTATGTCTTTTTGTCAAAATTATATATTCATTTCACATAAATGTCTTACAAGATCCTCAACAAACTACAAACATTTAAGACAAACAAGCAATGAAAAAAAATCGCCAAAAGCAACAATCAGACAGACGCATAGACAGACAACGGACGACACATCTTGCTTTACAGCTTTGACGGCAAAAATGACATTTGTCAAACAACTAAATGTCAACAGAAGTGACTTTAAGATAGAGAGAGAGAGAGAGATATATAAAAAAACTCCATAAGATCCACACAAAAAAATACTTTCTTCGTTGTCTACTTTTCATGGAATTAAGGAATTTTTTTGCCACAACATTTCGCTCTTTTTCTCCCTGCAAATGAACGAGAGTGGTATTGAAATTTTCTTATCTAACAAAAAAGGTTAAAACTTGCAAAAAAAATAAGCAGTATAAAAATTCCTCGGCAAGACTTGCATGAGTGTTAAGGTTTAATTTGGATCGAAGTCTTTCATTAGCTCGTTTTTGACACAAACCAATGATCAACGCTGTTTAATTAATATCACGAATGAAATATTTTTAATATAATTTAGAAAATTTTTGACATCTTGTGACCGAGATGACACAATTGGAAGATGTGCTTTTCACAAAAAAAGAATCTTTGAAAACGCTTCCGTAGGCAAACTTTAGCCTAAATCTTAAAGAATTATTTTGATATTGATGATTTAAGGGATTTTATAGACAAAATAATGTTCAGGTCTGAAAGGGTTAATTTGAAACGAGCTCTCAAAGAATTCGATTTGAATCTAGTGTGAAGGTGAATTCGAATTTAACTAGAGCAGAGACAGACACCAGAATTTCTAACATAGCATGTATTGCAGATAACAGAACACTGTTATTTAATAGTATGACCTAAATGTATTATGAGTCTGTAGCCTTGGAACTAGGGCCACCAGATCCATAAAACAAATTTGTACGAAAAGTCGATTATCACACGCATCTGAATCAAAATGTTTTCCATTAGTTTTTAGTGGATACGCTTTATTTTTAATATATTTGTACAAGTGTGAACGAAGTCTTAAGTAATATAAGGGGTCTAATCGTCGCTTTTGATAACGTGCTGATTCGATCACGTTTGGGATTATGATATTCGCTATTGAACAATGCAATCATATGTTTCGATACCGTTTGCACATAATATCAAACTAAAAAGCCATGAGCGAATCAGCTCGTTAACGAAAGTGACGATTAGAGCCCTGCTGAACTTGCCTTTGAATAAATATGAAATTTTACTAATTCCAGATCACAGTATTTCGTTCTCAGTGACGCATCTTGGCAAATAAATTTTTTTGAAATAACACTGAACACTGATCCTTGTATGCAATAAAATATCTTTACAGTTGCTCGCCTAATCTAACATAATGTTAAACTAATCATTTTAAATATCCAAATCATTACGAACACTTCCATGTCTGACCTCGTATTCAGATTGTGAGCATTAGAGTGCGACTAGCATATTTTTTTGTTGACATTTCTGGGATTTTCTTAATTTTTTTTTGCTATTTTTTGCAAGTAAAATAATATGCAAATAATAGAAATGAGGCATTAAATAATGATGATGATGATGATGAAAAATAAAACAATAATTTAATTTTATGGCGTGGGAAATCAGTCTGCCTTTAATTTAAGTATGTTTGTGCTTGAAGTGTTTGTTAGTTTGTTTGCATTCAGCAAATACCAAAACGTATATTTATTTATTTTCAATTTCGCAGTCACTTAAAGCCTCAGTAAGTGTATTTATTACTTGGCTCAAATTAACAATTAGTTTAATTTAAATTTAGTAGTTATTTTTTTTTGGTTGGAAATTGTGGCCATTTATTGCCTTAAATGTTTATGAAATTAATGCTTTTTGCTAAAAGTTTTATTTTTGACTTATTTGGTAAAATAAAAAAAAACACAAACAAATAATCACCTACTTGTTCACGTTTTATAATGATTTTATGCGAACGTACCTGTAAATAGACAAGAGAAGAAAATCATAATTTAATTGTAGTCGTATTAAAATATATATATTTTTTTTAATTGGTACGTGTTTTGTTTTCTATATAGTTGTAAGAAATTTATCAGTTTAAGACAAATTATATTAATTGTATGTATATAATATATATAGTTATCAAGAGATTTATTGGCACATACAAACATACATACAAATGCATATACAGGGTGAGCAAAATTAAGATTGGCTTACAAGTAGTAATTAATAAAAAAATAAAAAAAACCGACTGCGCCCATCTTTGAACCGTTAAATAATCCTAAATGGTCCCTCGAAATAAAAAAAATCATAAGGGAAACCTAAAAAAGATTTTAAAATAGCTGTCGAATGATACACATATATATGATATACATATGTAGTTCGCCGCCTTTTTATTTCTTTCGCATTTACGAAATGGCGTCTGTTGGGCGCCATATTGAGTTTTCACTGCTGTCATATCTTCAGTGCCACTCCCAGGATCGATTGATGTAGGAATTATCAAAATCGGTCCAATTTTTATTTCTTATATTCTCTCCCAAACCTTTTTAAATATCACTATCTCTTTCAAAAATCATTTTACAAGAATTTGATATATGGCAATATTTTATCTCTTCGAGTCAATAACATTAGTCTGAAAGAGAGTTTTTTTTTTTGCTAAAATTAATATTTTAGAAAATAATGAAGAAAATAACCAACAAAATACCAAAAATGTTATAAACCAAAATTGCATTTATATGGAAATTATTTATATTAAGCATGTAATAGTTTTTTCACAATGACATGGGTTTAATAAAAGTTGATTTTGTCGTTAATGCAAGGAACACTATTGGGACGAACGACGAATTTCGTCCACGTCGACGAATTCGTCGTTAAGCATTCGCTACGTAAATTCGTCGTGTGAAGCACAATAACAACGAATTTACTCACCTAATTCTTCAGTCATATTTGATAAAGTTGGTTGTTGTGTGTACAAAAACAGAGAGAGAAGGAGAGAATTTTCTCTAAATTTTGCTTTTTCGTCGTTCGCCGGCGTACAAAATAGAAATAAATCTATCTAAGACATCGTCACGCACAACGAATTTCGTTGTACGGCGGTGTTGTGTTCATTTTCATATGCACAAATGTGTTTTATTTTTTATGACGAAAGTTCGCACCGAAAAATTCGTCGTTCGTCCCAGTTGTGTTCCTAGCATAAAACGAACTGCTAAAACCTGGTTTTATTGTGTTTATTAAAACCAACTTAAAACAATTTTTGAATTGGCATTAAGTTGGTTATATGAAATGCAACCTTGTTTTCGCTGTGCTAAGTTCAGTGCTGCCAAGTCAAAATAACCGGAAGCAGCTGATAATGTTTATACCAGTGAATAACAATAGATTTCGCTTGAAAGATTTTCAACTTAAAAATTAATAAAGCAGCAACAATTATCAAGAAATTATGGAGAAAAAAAAATAGTTTTTTTTTTGAAGGAAAACAACGAAAATATTTTCATTGACCTCTGGGAAGTGAAAATAGACGATAAGACCGACATCGATTCGCCGATAAAAAGTTTTATTTTGTGATGTATTTGTGCATTTTTTTATACATTATATAATTTATTTTCAAGCACTTATTTCTTATATTTATTAACAAAATGTGAAATACACTTTTTTTTGTTACACGTGTTAAAATTTCACAGTTTTTCATACAAACAAAAACAGTTTTTGTACAGTTTGTCAAATAATTGTTATAAAAAGCAGAAGAAAAAATACAACAACAAACACAAGCATTTCTGCAGAAGATTTATTTTATTTTAGAGCAAAGTCATTAGACAGGCTGTGAGTTAAAAACCTGAATTTATCAAACTTGCAGTGTGAATGCAAAATCAGCTGTTTATGGTTGTAACGTTAAAACCAAGTTTTAGCTTTCAGTGTGAAAACACTATAAAACACTATATTTCATACATATCGAGGATTATTTTCGATTTTATCGTAAGCGACAAAAATAAAATTTTTCACTCTAGTGTACATACATACATACATACTCTGATAAACCCTTATTTGCATCGCCCAGACGGTGAAAAAATACACTTTTTGTTTGACAAATTCATTTTAATTGATACCAATGTAAAGTAGAAATATGAGAATTAATAATGGAATATGATGCCGGTCAAATGTCCGTCCACCTCTAGCACGGCGGCAGACGTTCGCTCTTTTTACAACATTTTAAACCAGATTTTGCAACAAAGCTTTGCTTATCTCATCAATGCAGGGCCGAATTTCATCTTTCAGAGCGTCAAAGCGTTCTTTGTGGTTTGTTCACGTAAACCCGGTCTTTGAAATGGCTCCAGAAAAACTAATACAGCGTCGTTAAATGACAAGAAAGAGGCGGCCAATTGATATTTGCCTAATCGAGAAATTAAGTGACCGAGAAATTTCTTATGCAATAACTGAATTGTTTGGCCGGCTGTAAGGCTTGTCGCGCCGTATTGCTGAAACATAAAATCAATGTTGTCAACATTAGCCAATTGTGGCCAGAATTGTGGTCATCGGTGTAAGCTTTTCCCCGCTCATTTTCGAAAAAATACTGGCCGATTATGCCGTCTGGCAATAAACCGCACCCTACATTCACTTTCTTTGGATGTTATGGTTTTTCGAGGCCTGTTTGGGGATTTTATGAGCCCCCATATACAAAAATTTAGTTTGTTTACATAACCGCCTGAGTGAAAATGAGCTTCATCACTACACATGATTTTTTGTCGAAAAATTCTTTGTTTTCGTTCAGTTTTTTTGATAGTAAATTTTCATAATTAAAATTTTTTGCTCAAGAGTTCTCAGTTCTCTTTTGAAAGTAAATTTTCACAATTAAAATTATTTGCTCAAGCGTTCCACCCTTTACAGTAATTTCCGCTTCAATGAATTGTTAAATTTTTTTTATATTTTCGTAAATAATTTATGCGACAATTTGTCCATTGATTCAAGAAATAAATAATTAAGCGTGTAAATCAATTATGGGAAAACTACTGTAATATACATGTGTGTATGTACATGCAATTACACTGTAAGAATTACTACGCTTAATAGTTAAAAAACAATCGATCTTGGAATAATTCAAATATGCAATATAGCGAAAATATAACTAAAGGGTGTTTTTTATAGAGTGGCACAAGTTTAAATCATTAATATTTTTAATATTAATGAAACGGGCTTTATTGAAAAGAAAATTTGATGAAAAATTAATTTAAATATGGTTTATGGCTGCCACGGCTGGCGCGTAGAAGGCGCCATCTGGAACACCAGATGCTTTTCACAGCATTTGCAGCCGTATTTCGCCGATAATTCTTCGAATGTTGACTTCCAGGTGTTCAATTGTTTGTGGTTTATCGAAGTAGACAAGTGACTTAACATAACTCCAAAGAAAATAATCCAATGGGTTTAAATCACACGATATTGGTGGCCAAATAATTGGCAATTACGTGAAATTATTTTTTCATCAAAAGTTTCTTAGAGTAAATCAATTGTAGTGCCCGCTGTGTAGCATGTCGCTATATGAAATCACATATCAGAAAGATGAATGCGACGTAATTGAGGTGCGAAAAAATTTCGAAATATGTTCCTATACCGCTCACCATTGACAGTAACATTCCGACGTCAGAATCATCATCTTTTTGAAGACATATGGGCCAATGACTCCGCCAGCCCATAAAGCGCACCAAACAGTAATTTTCTGTGGATTTAATGGTATTTCGACAAAAGCTTGTGAATTCTCCTCCTCCGAATGCGTCAATTCTGCTTATGTACGTACCTATTCAACCAAAAATGGGCTTCATGAGAAAATGGAAGAAGTGCACAATTAGTTTGACCAATAGAAAAATTATTTTGATTAAAAATTTCAACAATTTGCACGCGTTGCTTTGGCGTAAATCGATTAATAATGAAATTGTAAAGCAGTGATGCCAACTCAAGGTTGTGATACTCTAAAAAAAACACCCTTTATAACTAATACAAGTCATTACCCAGCAAAAAAATTGGCTAGCCTTTGAATAGGGGCAAATTCGAAAAACTTTACCTTAAGGGCAGAATTTTATAGTTATCGATAGGAGGGAGGGCAGTACCATAACAAGTTAATGTTTACAAATTTTCCTTGTTGGAAGAAATTCAAGAAACCAACAAAACTATTAAAAATGCACTTTTAAAAATTTTTAATAAAAGTACAACAATTGAACTCTCCTTTCTTGTGAAATAAAATGTCATGCAACAGTTGAGAGGCTCTTAAAAAGGGGACTAAAACATGAAAATGATTTTACGTAAAAAGTTTTCGAAATTTGTTACACATTACTTATTTATCTATTGTACTCTACAGAGTTGCACTTGAATGCAAGTGCTTATAAATATCTACATATACATATGTAAATAGATGCCAGAAAGACCAACCAAGAAGTTAAGACGACATTGACGTTTATTTTTCTTGAGCAAAAAAAAAAGGTTAAGAGAATTGAATAATTGAAAAAATAAATACAAAATATTTATTAATTGTTTTAAGTGTCGATCTCAAGTACTCCTCGTTTGTCTCTGTGGGAGCAGCATTCTTTCTTCATAATTTATTTAGTTTTTGTTTTTTTAAATTTAAAATTTTTTTTATGTGATTTATATTGGTTTCTTATGGCATCATAATGGAAAGTTATAACAATGATAATGTTTTTTTTTTATGAAAAACAATTATAAAATTTTATTGTTCGTTAAAGAGTCAATAACTGCGGGGTATGTATTAAAAATTTGGGCATGAAAATTTGTGTTATGCTGAATTAGGAAGAAATTTATTTATTTTTTTAATAAAGACAAGCTGCAAAGCTACATTTTCTTGTCTCTACGACCCTCCGACTAGCGGACTAGCGTATTGACCAGCAGAGACAAAAACCAAACTCTACTTTTAAGTCGAGCCCATTGATTGATTATTTGTCTGGTGTAAAGTGGCCCACGCACTTTAAATATAACTGTGCAATTTTTTATATTGTGCAATAATATCGCCAAAGTGTATGTCATAATCGAAGATGGCACAATATATTGGCAAATATCAGATGACTTTTTATTTTTATGGTACAATCAAGACAATTGTCTAATGTGATGGCAAGATGGCAACATTGTTCAATGTTGTTTACATATTCACTGTCAGGAAAATTGGGCAATATTAGGTTAAAACCATAATAATATGTATGCAATAATATTGTATCATGGATGGGCCGCTTAAAAATTTTATACAAATATTTTGTAGACTTCGTGGGAAGAAAATAAAAATTTTTAATTTATTTTACCATTGAGTCGTTTGAAAATTTAAAACTTAAAGCCCGGTACGGAGTTCTTACGGAAATTCAGGTTCTCATACATATTGTATGTAAAAAAAATTACGGAAATTCAGGTTGGTAAATTTCATAAAGAAATTTTCATTTGCTAGTACGGACTTTTAAAAGAAAAAGATACGGACTTTTTGAAATTTATTGCCTATCTTAAGGATTTATAAATATAATTGGAGACTTTTTTCTAACCCAGTGAAAAAAATGGAAGTCATTCTAGTGGAACAACATTTTCATTGCTTCCAAAAAATCGATATTTTTAATTTGCCGGGAGTGAGCAAAAAACCATGTAGAAGTTTATTTTAGTCATACAAAACCCTGTAACTCCTCCATAGTGTTAGAATTAAAAAATAATAATTTTTTAAAGAAATTTATGAAAAAATTTTAGTCTAAAATTTAAAATTTATTTGCTTATATTTACATGAAAACACTGTTTGGGGCTTAAATTCGTTGAAAAAGAAACGAATTGTTAAAATAGGCAACTATTTACAATTTTTCCTAGATGAAAATGTTATCGTAGAACACAAAAAAGTGAATTTATCTTAATATCGCTTCCAATTCAGTGAGCAGGCGTCGAAAAAAAGAACTTCTTGCAATGACAACCCTATGTAAAAATGATTAGATCGGATCGACATTTTCACTACTTCCAGATCGCAAACTCTACATTTTCATGACTGACAAATAAATTGTTGGTTGTCTTCAGATTTCTGTTCAACTTAATTTGAACAGAAATCTGAAGTTAATTAAGATTTCAGAAGCATAAACAGCATGCCACAGAGTACGAGGGGTGTTGTTTATATTTGGCTTTGAATATTTTTTGTTTTGTGTGTTTTACGAAGCAAAGTATTCTCCCTGGCAGTCAGGCTGGTTTCATCTATTGTTTCCGAAACAATTTTTGTACGCACAAACTTTTTTATATACTCGTATGTATATACACACATATGTATGTACTAGTGATGTAACGAATGTCAATTTTTGATATTCGCGAATACGAATACGAATATTATATGCATAATGAAATATTAAAAAATTGTTATGAAAAAGGACTTCACACTCTTGTAGGCGAACTTTAAAGTTAATAAAAACTACCCAAAATATTAATGATCGTCATTGAATAATATTTAAAAATGATACGAAGCACAAATTTCTATAAAAAAATTAATGTATTTGTACAAAGTAAAATGTTTAGTCATTTATTTAAATTTCACTTAGGATTTATGCATTTATTTATTTAATTTCTTTGGAAAAATATTCGTATTCGTATTCGCCTGAATTTAGCGAATACGAATACATTCGTGCACCACTAATATGTACATAAGTGCCCTTAATTATGAAAGTGATCTAAGTCATATACATATATCTTTCTTCGAGATATTTAGTGGATTACATTTGAATAAATAAAGAAATATTTTTGTATTATGCAACATTTCAATTTAGACTTGCTCCAGTCCCAATTAATATAAATTTATTTAATATTTACAAAATATTCATTGAGATTTTTTAAGATTCATCTAATATTTCGAAGCTAAAATGACTATGACTTAAACCACTCTCATAATTAAGGGCACATATGTATAATTTATTTTCTTGACAGAGATAGAAAACACAACAATCAAGTTTGTTGCGAATATTTTCAGCTTGAACAAAGCAAATTGTTATAGCTAAAACTTACAAAAATGTTTTACTTCACTGAATCTAAATGATTTGTAACTTTTTAGTGCTTATTTCTTTTTTTAGGGGCGTGGTCGCGTCCAATTTGTTAAATAGTAGTAGCCGCAATTTTTTCTAAAGTCAACATCGCTTCACTTTCAAAGCTCAAGGGGTTATGCCAAGTCTCATAAAAATCGGTCAGGTAGAAGCACCATAAATATAATATTATTATTTAATAGGCATGGTCCCACCCACTTCTTTAAGCACAAAATTATGTCATTCTAAGAGTCGAAACTGCATGCCGCGTGTCGTAGTAGTTAACGATTAAGTAGAAGTACATATAATTTAATAGTAATATTTCATGGTCGTGACTGCGCCTACTTTTGGGAACTTAAGATTAATAATTTTTTTGAGCTAAAGCTGTGTGAAAAGTTTCCCAAAAATTTTTAAATCACAAGTACGTGTAATATAACATTAAATTTTAATGAGCGTGACCCTGCCCACTTTTTTGAATGCCTGAGTCTGTTTTCTTAAGAGCTCAAAGTGTGTGTGCAAAGTCTCGTGGGAATCGCATAAGTAGAAGTACATGTAATTGAATACAAATATTTTATGGGCGTGACTCCGCCCAAAATTGATTATTTTATTTTTCATAGTTCAAAGTGTGCCGAATATCATAAAAATCTGTGAAGTAGCAGCACGTTAAATATGATTTTAAATTGTAATGGGCGTGGCTCTGCCTACTTTTGATTGTGTATTTCTTAGAGGTCAGGATATGTGCTAGATTTCTTTAAAATTATTTAAGAACAAGCACGTGAAATAAAAATAAAGTTCAATGGGCGTAGCACCGCCCGCACTCTTGATCTTCTTAAAAGATCATGGTATGTGCCAAGTTTCGTAAAAATTGTTTCAGTACAAGCATGTGAAATATAAATAATATTAAAATTCAATGGGCGTGAACCTCCCACTTTTCTGAATGCAACATCTTGTCTTTTTCAAAAGTCACGGTGTGTGCCAAGTTGCGTAAAAATCGGTCAAATAGAAGCACGTAAAATATAATATTAAATTTTCTTGGGCGTGACTCTACCCACTTTTTTGAATGCGAGATTATATCGTTACAAGAGCCTAATGTGTTGGCTTTGTTACCGAGTAACAAAAAAACAGAAAAAAGATTCAAAATAATTGATAAACTCCTCCTTTTTTTTGAAGTCGTTTAAAAAGAACGGTGTCGAGAACTGGGCCCGAAAGCAATCCTTTTCTTCTGTGTTTTCTTCATACCCTGCCCAAAAGTACAACTCTGATGTGTGTGTGCACTAGTGTGAGTTTTCCTATTTGATCCCCTCCTTTGAAATACATAGAAACATAGAAAAAGACACATACGGAGAAGAGTTTGAAGGTTAAAATGATGTGCCACAAAAATGTTCTTCGTAATATGTATTTTTGTTTTATTATTATTATGATGAAAAATCGTCTTGAATGAATTTACAATTTAAATGAGTCTGTTTTCTATTGTACAATATTGAATTTGTCCTCATGCGTGTTTCCTTTAACTGCAAGTGATGCATAAGAAATCACACGCGTTCAAAATCTTTATTTATGCAAATGTCAAAAAAGAAAATCTCTAGTGAAATGTAAAAATTACAGAGAAATTATGAGGATGATCGTGGTGGTGCACTGATAAAATACAAGAGGGAGGGAGAATGGGGTACGACGCATAATGACTTTGTTTTCGAAAGTGAATGAGTGGTGTGTTGTTGATGACATTTATAGAATTTTTCTTTTAATTTTTTTTTTGTATTTATTATGGAAATATGTTCGCTAGGAGTATGTATGTGTTGCTGTTTTTATGATCCGATCCTGCTGTCTAGAAAGTGTCAATGAACTTGAAATTTTTATGTTCTTTCTCAAAGCAGCATAAAAATAGAAATTTCATTTTTCAAAATGCTACGCATAAATAAAATTTAATAGGAGTACAAACAGCAATCTTTTATGTTTTAAGAGTTGCAGACAAATCTTTATGGTGATAAGACGACATGCCACAGGGGGAAACATGTGTTGTTTTCTTGTGAAGTACAAAAAAATGCTTGAAGGGTTAAAGGGATTTAGTGGTGGAAATTTAGAAGAGAATATTTTTGTGTGATTTTATTACGTTTTCTTTTTTAAACGATTAGAAATTATTTAAACGAGTACAGGGAAGGAATTTTCTAGAAATCTAGTAAATATATTCTTGAGCTATTGTAAAATTTTAGGGTTTAAATGATTTGTAAACAGATTTGCAGAACAGGGTTGGCAACTTCACTGCCCATTTTTCAGGGTTCCGTACACTAAAAGTGTAAAGGAACCCTAAGGTTTTCGCTGCGAACCTGAAATTTTCACAGAATATGTAAAATGATAACAACAAATATATGACAGTTAAAAAATTGAAGGGTATCCTAAAGCGAGCAGCGAATCATATTGAAATCATAATTACATATACAGTTAGTGCATTTTTATGCAGATTGCAATTGGTGTAAAATTTAAACTGAAATTTTAAAACATCAAATTTAAAGGATGTTCTATAAGTTAATGTAATTTTGACTGCGTAATTAAGAAAACTTTTTTGTACTCTTGAAATCTTCAAAAACGCTAAAACTAAAAGTCCAAATATAAAAAAAATCGCCAAAACGAAAAAAGCGTCAAAAATAAAGAAATTTTTGGAATTACAAAATTGCTGAAAATAAAATAAGTCGCCAAAAATAAAAAACAATTGCCAAAAACCGAAAAAAAATCTAAAAACAAAAAAAAAAAAGGACCAAAACTAAGAAAAAGCACCAAAATTAAAAAAAATGCTTAAACTACAAAAGTAGCCAAAACTAGAACAATAAACAAAAACCCAAAAACAATAAAAACGCCAAAACATAGAAAAAGCGCCAAAACTAAAGAAATCTCCAAAAACCGAAAAAATTGCAAAAAACCGCAAAATGTCGACAAAACGACAAAAAGCGCCAAAATTTTAAAAAATGCCAAAACTAAAAAAAACCAAAACTAATGAAATCTCCAAAAATGAAAAAAACGAAAAAAGCACCAAAATTAAAAACATTGTTTAACGCAAAAAAAAGCGCAAAAACTAAAGAGATCGCCAAACCGAAAAAATCCCAAAAAAAATCGCCAAAACGAAAAAAGCGCCGAAACTAAAAAAAAAATTTAAAACTAATGCAAACCGCCTAAACTAGAAAAAAAACCTAACAAATGAAAATATCGCCAAAACTAAAAAAATAAAATAAATCGCCAAAAATTAAAAGTAGGAAAACTAGGAAAAAGCGCCAAAACTAAAAATGTTGCTGAAACTGGAAAAAGCACTAAAACTAGGAAAAAGCGCCAAAACTAAAAAATAACCATAATACCAAAAAATCGCCAAAACGAAAAAAGCGCTAATACGAAAATGTTCCTAAGACTGAAAAAACATCAAAATCAGGAAAATTCACCAAAAATAAAAAAACACCAAAATACAAAAAATCGCCAAAGTGAAAAAAGCGCCGAAACTAAAAAATTTTTTAAAACTAATGCAAACCGCCTAAACTAGAAAAAAACCTAACAAATGAAAATATCGCTAAAACTAAGAAAATAAAATAAATCGCCAAAAATTAAAAAAAAAATAAAAGTAGGAAAACTAGGAAAAAGCGCCAAAACTAAAAATTTTGCTCAAACTGGAAAAAGCACTAAAACTAGGAAAAAGCGCCAAAACCAAGAAAAACCTCAAAAATTAAAATAAATCCCCTAAAATTAAAAGAGGGCGGCAAAACTAGGAAAAAAAGCGCCAAAACTAAAAAACCGCTACAACCCGAAAAGAGTTTACCGCATACTTAAATTTAAAAAGAGTCAACATCAGGTAAGATATTCGATTATATAGGCTAAAGTTCTTATATCTATCGAGTCAAAGTTGCACTTTGCTGAACTTGTTTTTATAATTTTCACAGATAAACTTTCAACAAAGCTCTGCTACATCTATATGTGGTCTCTTCTGCTAGAATCAGTCGCTGAAACCTTGTTACTTTAGATTCTAAAGTTTAGAATATTGTTGAAATAATTGCTCTCTGTTTAAAAAAAAAAACATTGCCAAATATGAGATTTTCTGATTGTTCTTGCACTTAAGCTTAAGGCATAAATAGAACAAATATTATTATTTTTTTCTTTTGCTTAACATTTCAAATGTCAGTTGTCTTCTATAGCATTTGAAATGCTCTCATACATTTATGTATTTTTAATTTTAAAACAATTATTGATTTATAGTCTTATAAAGCAATTGAATATAAATAATGTCATAATATTATTTTAAACTAATAAATCTTTTGTTAGTCTCTAATACCCCCATTTTCTATTCGCCAGATACGAGTAGTTGCTTGACGTTTTTTTTCTCTCTCTTTGTAATTTTATCTTAAACTGTTGTTGCCATATACTATATTTTTCTAAGATAGAGCGAGGAAAAAATAATATAAAATAAATATCCAGATTAACTGTCGTTAGCGTGACAAGTATGGCGGTCATAATTGTCGAACTTGACACTTAAGTGATTCATCTGCACTTCGATGATTGTCAATTAGATGTCTTTAATTGGCAACAACGTCGTCGTATTCATTCTAATAATAAACTCTAATAAAATAATAGAAATAATGGGAAAAAATAACAATAATAATAATAATGACTGACTGAAATATGCAGTTAATAATAGACGCAACAACATCAACAGCAACACCAACAACACCAACTCAACTATTAACAAAATCTCTATATAATTTAGTTTCCTTTTATAGTTTAGGCGCTTTTTTTTATGCAGTCGCTTTTAACGAAAAGTTTGGTTGGCTGGTTTTTTTATTTTGTTGCTTTCAGCCGACTACATTAAACTTACTCGTATATGAAATGTATTTAGTTGCAATTGCAACTAAAGATCATATGAAACGATTAAATTTTAAATTTTAATGTTTTTCCAGTTGTTGTCGACAATGATCATAATGATGATGTTGCTGCTGCGGTTGCTGTTGTTGTTGCTTTTATTGTTGTTGTAACTTGAAGTTCATGTGTCATGTGGTGGAGTTTTGATTAGTGGCGGTGGCGGTGGCGTTGGTGCCGTCAAACATGTTTGCACGTTTAAATTCCTCTTAATGACTGCAACATAAATGGAAAGTGTGTACGATTACGAGTACGAATGAATCAGTGAGTAACTCATGAATCGAAGTCATAAACTCAATGAAATTGCGCGTTCGTTTAAGGTGTTCGTTTGTGTTGTTACACTCAAAAAATAACACATGTATTATTATTAAGAAATTTTTTTTCCTAAATTCAGGTAAAAAAATGTCTAAGTTTTTACAAAAATCTAGTAAAAATTACCTAATATGAGTAAAAAATAAAAAGTTCATATCCTCAAAAATAGTTCATAAAAATACACAATAAATTTCTCACATTTCAGGAAATGTTTACTGACTTAAAGGAAATATTTATTAAGAGTAGGAAAATGTTTATAAACTGAAGGAAATTTTGTATTAAGGGGCCCATACACACATACTGGCAGCTACTGCCGATTAACCCTTGTTATACGTGTGTGATTGATATTTTACCACAAACTTATCAATCATCATTTAAAATAAAAATTCATAAAATAAACATGCGTTTGAGAACAAAAAAAATTATTGGTATAATTCAAGAAATTAAGAAAAAAAAACGTATTTTCTTTACACATTTGTTTGCAAAACTTTTTTCTTGTTTGTTTTACTTCACTAAAACTTCAAATTGAAAAAAAAAATACATAACAGAAAAATGAATAAATTCATTTTTTGTTCATTTGAAAAACTGTCAGCAGTATGAGTTCATTTCAAAATAAAACTATTTTGATTTTTCATACTGCATTGTCTGTGTGACAAATACATTAACAAAAATAGAAAATTTACCAACACATGCTTATCGCATGAGCATGAGCAGTATGTGTGTATGGGCTCCTTTAAGGATTAGACAACTTCGTCTTAAATCAAAAAATAAACTTTAGGAAATGAATTACTCCTGATTAGTTCATGAAATTTGACTTACTTAAAAGATGTAAAAAGGTATACTAAATTTTAGGGAAATATTTCCCAGTTTTAAGTATTTTTTCTTTGAATTATGGAATTTAATATTGATTTGCATTTAGCAAAAAATCTAAGTAAATTTTTCATATTTTCGAGGAATATTTGAACTTGAAATTTATTTTTTTGTAAACAAAATAAAATTTTAAAACTCAATAATTTCAATGCTTATTCAGGCTGCCTTGTTAGGCAATTGGTTAGAGTGCTTGCCTATCAATCAGAAGTTTGCTGGTTCAATACTTGTCTCCTCTCAAAGATTTTATATGTATGATGAATTATAATTAAGTATAATAATATAAAGATATAATAAATAACATATCACATTTGGTATGGAAAGAATTTAATTAAAAATAAAAATAAATACCAGAATTAAATACACAAAAAAAATGGAAAATTTACTAAATTTGAGATTAGAGACGAAATTTTTTTTTGCAAAGCTCCGAATTTTATGGGAAAATTTTACTAAATTTTATGAAAATTTTACTTAAATATGAAAATATAATTACTTAATACTAGTTCATTAGTGAACTAGAAATTTAGTAAATATTTTACTGGTTTCAAGTAAAAAACAGCTTTGGCGCCAGACGACAACTTTTTTTTACTAAGATTTAGAAAATTTTCCAAAGTTTTAGTTGATTTTTTTTTGAGTGTACTCGTATTGTTTTCTTATGATTTATTTATTAGTTCCTATTCATAATTCTAAAATTAATGACAAATGCTTATTGTTGTTTATTAACTAAATATTTATTTTACAAGTTTCCCATAATTGGTTTGGTAAAATATTCATGTATTAATTAGTTTTAATTAAACAAGTTAATTTAAAACAATAATAATAAGAAAGCAATTATGCCTATTTAAGTTAAGAGGAAATAGAGGTCATATTTTTTGGAATATATGTAGTTAATTAATTGTTAATTAATAAAAAAATGTAATGTGAGAACAAAACTGAAACAAAATGAATACCAAATCCTGTTAAACTTCAATGAAATCAGTGTATTAAAACTTTTAGATTTATTTTCTTTACATACTTTTAAAGTTAGAGCTGAAAAAAAGTCAGCCAATGTAGTAAATTAAGAAAATAAAAAAACATGTTGATTATTTAGTTCTTGTTTCAACTTTTTTATTTGTTGTGCTTCTCATTTGTTTAAATGAAAGTTTATAACATAATAACTCTAGTTGTTCTAAGAAACTTTGGGTAAAGGTTTTCGGCAAGGACGAAAATGTAAAAAATACTTTTCCATCGACAAAGATCACAAATAAAGTCATTTACTGCTCTAGCTTCAATTTTTTCTCTCGATTTTTTTCGGTTTCTGGCGATTTTTTTGGTGGTTTTTTTTAGTTTTAACGATTCTTTTTAGTATTGGTGCTTTTTTCTTTTTTTTGTGATTTTCTTGCATATATTTATATATATGTATATTTTAAGTTATATTTATATATATGTATATTTTAAGTTATATTTATATTTATATATTATATATTTGGTGATATTTTTCATTTAAGCGCTTTTTTGGGTTGCTGATTTTTTCGAGTTTTTATGATTTTTTAGCTTTAGCAATTTTTTAGTTTGATGCTTTTTTTTGTTTTTTGGCGTTTTTTTTCGCTTTCTTGTGTTTTTTTAGTTTCAGTAATTTATGCTTCTAGAGCTATTTGTAGTTTTGCCATTTTTTCGATTTTTGGCGATTTTTTTGGGTTTTGGCGATTTATTTAGTTTTTTTTTTAAAACCTTTTTACTCTGTGTGACTTTTTTCTTGCATTTTGGTGGTATCTTTTATTTTTGGTGATATTGTTCATTTAAGCGCTTTTTTGTTTTGCTGATTTTTTCGAGTTTTGGCTCATTTTTAGCTTTAGCGATTTTTTAGTTTGATGCTTTTATGGTTTTTAGCGTTTTTTATGACTTTTAAGTTGCAGCGATTTTCTTAATTAGCACTTTTTAAAATTCTGCCGTTTTTTCTTTTTGTTTTTTTTTGCAATTTTTTAGTTCCAGCGATTTTTTTAGCTTTAGCGCTTTTGGTAGTTTTAAAGATTTATTCCGTTTTTTGCGATTTTTAATTGGTTTTTTTGTCAACCTTTTTATTCTTTTTTTTCGTTATTTTGCGACTATTTTAGTTTCAGCGAATTTTTTAAGTTTTAGCGATGTTTTTTAGTTTTAGCGCTTTTAGTAATTTTGTCGATTTTTTCGGTTTTTGGCAATTTTTTTCGTTTCGGCGATTTTTTTTTAGTTTTTTTGCCGAACTTTTATTTTTTGTAATTTTTTTTTCATTTTCTCGATTTATTTAAATTTTGGTGATATTTTTCATTTAAGCTTTTTTTGTTTTCGATGATTTTTTTGGGTTTTAGCGAGTTTTTTAGTCTTGATGCTTTTTTGTTTTTTTTTTGTGGCGCTTTTTTTTTTGTTTCAGGGATTTTTTGTTTTAGCTCTTTTTGTAGCTTTGCCGATTTATTTCGGTGCTTGGCGTCTGTTTTTTGTTTTTTTTTTGCGAATTTTTTAGTTTCAGCGATTTTTTTAGTTTCAGTACTTTTTATAGTATTGCCAATTTTTTCAGTTTTTGTGCGATATTTTGTAGTTTTTTGCCAATTTTTTTACTTTTGGTGATTTTTTGTACTTCAGCGATTTATTTATTTTTAGTGATATTTTTCATTTAAATGATTTTTCGTTTTGGCGCATTTTCCTTGCGGTTTTTTTTAGTCTTAGAATTTTTTAGTTTAGCGTTTTTTGAAAATTTCAAGAGTTTGCATCTTACGGATTCTAAAAATTGCACAAAAATATATGACACCTTTGTCCCAATGTGCAAAATCATCAATAGAAATATCATTAACATATCATGTAAAATTTTAGCATCCAACAACTACATTTTTGCGGATTTTGTTAAAATATTAAATGGCTATTAATGGCCTATTACAGACATCCAGATTTTAATTTGGAGCTACATTTACAATAAAAATGCTTAGCCAACTATAAAATAATTATTTTAATTAATTTATCGGAAAGAGCTAAAGAAATAATTAATATTAAGATAATATGTAAAATTATCCCGCAAGGGTATTTTCTCTAGAGAATAACGGGATTAACAATCCCGCGGACCCTATAGTTAACACTGGTATTCATTACAATCGTTAGATTTTTGAGAAAATGCAACTTTCATTTAATGCAGCTTATGAACGTGATTAGAACAGGATTGCATTTTCTCAAATGTCGAACGACTGTGTGGGAAAGTTAGTATCAGCCTTAAGCAGCAACCCTGCCACCTCACTAGACACTAGAGGTTGTCTGTGGCCATTTGGCTCTAAATTAATCAATTGCTAAAACCATAAAGCAAAATTCAAATCCCGAAAGTTGATGATCCACCAGGATTGAAAGAAGTCAAATGCTTCAATTAAGTTTTTTAATGCACAAATTTAACTGCTGAAAAGTGTTGTGTTTGAAAAAAATATGTTTCTAAAAAAAAAGAAAATCATAAATTAGTGATGATCTCACTTTTGATTTCAATGCAAAACCACTTCATTAACGTAACGAATGAATATTTATCAAGCAGGCTGGCTGACAGACAGACAGACAGACAGGTAAATGGATGGATGGATGGAAACATAAATTGTTGTCATACTTAATTGAATGATTTTTAATTTGTGTAAATCTTTTACAATTAAATCATTTAAAGTCTCAGTTGATTTTTTCTTTCTTCAGTTTCTTTGTAAGTCAAACAAACATAAAAGTGTCAATTAATAACAAAAGCAATTCAAGTCAAGTCATTATAAAAATTTTTTGGCGATATTTAAAGTAAATGGTTAATGTTAAACAAACACGTTTTACTCCACTTAAAACTCCAGATGTAACAGCAAAAAAAATAATACGAGGGTGGTTCAATAAGCTTTTTGTATGAAAGACAGGTTTTTTTTAAAATAAAAAATGATTTTATTTGTCAACATATTTTCCTTTAAGCTCTATATCGTTACCTTAATATAGAAAGGCACTAACTCATTACTATTATTATATTTTTTTTTTACTTCAAGTTTCTTGTATGTTTTGATAGAAGAACATCTAATGCATCGAAAAATGCAAAAATCTCAATTTCCAAATAAAATAATGAGTTAGGGCCTTTATATATTAACCTAACGATATATTCTTCTTGTTCAAGGTTTCTCAATATAGGTGACTAGTTCATTGTTGGAGTAAAATCTGTGGCAATAAAGAAAAAGTGCTTAAAGTGCCGTGATGCACTATCATACAAAGTCGTGCGATCTACGAAAAAATACAACCCTGGTATGATAGAGTTTATGAACATTTTCAAACGACCATAACAATTCGTCACACCAGGGTTGTATTTTTTCGTAGATCGCACGACTTTGTATGATAGTGAGTCATGGTCTTTAGTCATATTTTACTGGTTTGCAGGAGAGCAATTTCAAGCGTTCAATTCGATTTTCAGAAATTTATTTCTTTTACAGTTAAATTGGGAAATTCTCTGTTAACCCTAGTTGCTTTTAAGCAAACATCGTTCTACACAATATAATAATATATTTAAGTCGAAATAAAACCAAAGTATAACCTAAATTAAGCTGTTATTCCAAATACGATTAGAAGTCTAAAAAAGATAAGCCGCAAGTCTTTTTCTTACAACTTCTGGAAAAATCACATAAATTTATTGAGATTTTTTACAGGGGTACTTTCAAATATTCATACTATGGAGGTACCATTAACTCAAAATCAGCTGTCTCGACTTAAGCACTTTTTCCTTTTTGCCGCAGAAATATCTTTCCAGAAAATGCAATTTCTGTAGAATTGAGAAGAAGAAATAGTCACTTGGGCCTAAGTAAGAAAACTACGGCGGCCGAGACGGCACTTCGTAGCCAAATTCGTGGATTCTTGCCATGGAAACCACATGAAAGCACGCTTACATTGTCCTGGTGGAGAAAAGCTTTTTTCTTGGCCAAATGCGGCAATTTTCTTAGCATAATATTCGCCATTAACTGTTTTAGCCTTGTAAAGGTAAGAACATTTTAGACACAATTTTCAATACCGGGTCAGCTTTTTTCGGTTTTTGGCGATTTTATATAGCGATTTTTTTAATTTTTAGCTTATTTCGTTTTCGTGATTTTTTTTACTTTGGGACTTTTCGGCGCTTTTTTCTTTCTTTTGGCGATTTATTTTGGCTTTAGCAATGGTTTTTAATTTTTGGCGATTTATTTTAGTTTTTTTAGTCCAAAAATTTTTGTTAGGCGATTTTTCGGTTTTTAGCGAAATTTTTCGGTTTTTGACGATTTTTTTTTAAGTTATGGCGCTTTTTCTAAGTTTTTGTGCTTTTTTCGTTTATGGTATTTCACCGTTTTTTTATTTTTGGCTATTTATTTTAGTTTCAGCGATTTCTTTTAGTTTTAAAAATTGTTTAGTTATAACGCTTTTTATTCGTTTTGGCGATTTTTTCGCTTTTTAGCAATTTTTTTATTTTTAGATTTTTGCGTTTTATCGTTTTCGAAAATTTTAAGAGTATGCCTCTTACGGTTTCCAAAATACAGTAAGTTGTTAAAATTACATAGTAAAAATAACATTAAATGACAGAATACCATTTAATTTTGATTTTTTAAATTTTAGTGTGAATTGGTGTAGTCTGCATAAAAATACACTATCTGTTTTTTTTTAATTTTTATGTATTTGTTGTTATTGTGGCAAAAGTTTTTTAAATTCTGTGAAAATTTTATGTCCATAGCTCTAAAGGTTCTAAAGAAAACCGACTGTGACGTATAGACGGACATCGTAGCGAATACAGTAGGGTTTCTTTTTCACCTCTGATGTTACGGAATTTTAAAAAGTAAAAACTATCCAGGGAAAAATTATTCACGATTTAAATTTTGTTAAAAAAGGAAAAATTTTGTGAAAAAACACACAGTAAACAGTAATTTTTGCAATGAAAAAAAATCTGATAAAATGAATAAAAGGTTTTTCACCTATTTTTTAAAGAAATTTATTATTAATTTATGAAATGTTTACAAATCGCTTAAAGAGGTAAACAAAATCTTAAAAAATAAAAGCTCCTTAAAAAACAGCAGATACATATCTCAGGACACCCAGTTAGAGCTATGCTGCTTAGTTATTTAAAACAAATTTCATGTGTTTAATAACAATGCAATACAATTATTCGCATTTTTTTAAATATTCTTTTATTTTATTATTTTTATTTATTTTATTAGTATTATTATTATTATTATTATTATTATTTATAAAACAAACTAAATTTGCCTTAACTATTTGCATGTTGCATATGTCCATCTGCATATTTAAACTCACACTTAGCACCCCTGTTTTCATTAATAAGTCATCTGGCATCTCCTGCTTTACGAACAGAGAAAAAAACGAAAACTAAAAAATGTAAGCAAATAAATTAAAACAAAAATAAATTTACAACTGTAACAGTGTCAATTATTTTTGTTACCAAAATCACGTCCTAGCTCTTGCGTCTGACAGAAAGAGCATAGCTCTAATAATAAATGATTGTCACAATTTACGTAGATTTTACATCAAACTAAATACTGAGATCATTATGATCATTACAAAATGCTTAAATTTAATGTTGTGTACTCGTATGATTTCATTATTATTATCCTGAAATCAACAACATTGGCAGCACTGGCTGACACTAGCAAAAAAAAAATACAATAAACAAAATTGGTGTTAAAATTATTGTTATATTTTGTTAACAAAATTACGTACAATAACAGGTCGAAAAAAGTCTACTTATGTTCAAAAATTTTTTTTTTCTATTTTACAATTCATTGAATTGAATTGAGTGAACAAAAACAAAAAACCCCAACTGAACAACAAACAATACCGGTGCACCGCGGTGGCTGCAACATACAGCTGGTGTCCAACCAGGCATGCAGCCAACACAGGCACTGCCGCCGCCACCGTTAAAAGCAAGAAGACCCAATAACCAATATTATTTAGTATGTAAGTACATACATACATATAGATATACTACATATACATATATATATATATATTTATATATTTTTTGCTTTATCCGACTACTTGCTGGCTAAAAAATAATCATGTTTGTTTATTTTTATATACAGGGTTTTTTTTTAGAGGTATAGAACTTCGAATTGAAATAAAACACAAGAAAATCGTTTTAATGTCCATCAATTTGGCTTTATTGGAAGGATAATTTTATGCCATTAATGTTTAAATATGATTTCGGGCATGTGGCCGCCGCGGCTGGCTCGAATAAAGCCAATTCTACAGGTCCAACTTTCAACCACTTTTTCGAGCATATGGGGCCGTAGGTTGGCAATAACGCCACGAATGTTGGCTTCCAAGTCCCCGTAGACGAGCGACTTCACATATCCCCAAAGAAAATAATCCAATGGTGTCAAATCACACGATCTTGGTGGCCAATTGACAGGTCCATTCCGCGAAATTATGCGCTCATCGAATGTTTCCTTCAATAAATCGATTGTGACGTGCGCTGTGTGGCATGTAGCGCCGTCTTGTTGGAACCACAACTCATCCACATTCATGCCATCCAATTCGGGAACAAAAGTTGATGGACAAAGCTCCAATTGCTGTGCACGGTGGCGAATCGATTCATTCGGGTCCTCTTCAACACTTTGCTCTACAGCGGCAATTGTTTCTTCGGTGCGCACTGTTCGGCGTCTCTGCGGATGCATATTATCACATAGAGTAAACGTAGTGCGAAAACGATCCATGGTTAACCGAATTAATTGCTCTGATGGACGATTATGTCGACCATAAAATGGACGGAGCTTGCGGTAAACTTCGCGAACTGAACCATTATTTTCGAAATAAATTTGCACGATTTGCAACCGTTTTTCTTTTGTCAACCTGTTCATGATGAAATGGCAAACCAAACTAAATATTAATCACTTGACAGCTGACAAAATGGCCGCCAGTTAAGAAAGTGATGCCAACTTAAAGTTCTATACCTCAATAAAAAACACCCATTACATATGTATGTATGTAGTTAAAAGCATTGTTAGTGTGGCAAGCAACTTTAAGTTGCACTTGCTTTATTAAATGTTTTTTTTATATTTTTTTTTTGCTTAAATTTACTTTTGTTTGCTGTATTACTGGACCACTTTGCAACCTTGCGTCCGTCCGTTGCATTGGCTGAGTTGTTGCAGCTCCTCCGCAATTGCAAACAGCGTCAATAACAAATATTGTAGCATGTTTTTTGTTGCTGTTTATGTTGCTGCTGTTGTTGTTGCTGTTTGTTAATAATAAATGGTTGGTTGAATGGTTGGACGACAAGTTATGCTAATTTGTAACTTGACACAATAATTACAAATCTTTTCTTTATTAATAAATATATTTCTTGCTCGTTTTTCTTTTGTGTATTAAAGATTTAGGAGGCCAAAAATTTGCTTTAAAATATTCGTGCTGTGTTAAACCAAATTGTTGTCATCATAATCAAGTAACAGCTGGTGTGGATAACAACTCTTTGAACATGAATTTTTGCAATAGTGTACAAAAAGGATAAGCCGTTTATAAATGTTTGGTAAAAGATTTATGTCTATTAGATCTCACCTAATTTAATTGAAAGAAGGAATTAATTAGCTAATTTTTATAAATTTAAATAGAGGAAATATTTGAGTGTGGAAAATAATAAAAAATAAAAAATAAAAAAATATAAAAAATATAAAAAAATAAAAAATAAAATAAAAAAAATTAAAACACACGTGCTTGCCTAAATTCTCACTAATGTAGAATATTCGAAAAAATTTTCGATACTTTTGAGATACTTTTTTCTAAACAGTTACTCTTTTCTGAAAACGTACTTAAAAAAAATGTTTTTTCCAAAAGATAGTTTTGAAAGATACTTTTTCAGAAAAAGGTACTTTTTCCAAAAAGGTAATTTTTCTAAAATGGTACATTTTCAAAAAAGTGCTACATATGTACATGTATATAAAAAAAAGCAAATTTGTAAAAAACTTCTTTTTATAAAAAATTACATTTTTATAATAAGTACATTTTTAATAAAAAATATATATTTTCAAAAAGTACCTTTTTATAAAAATTAAATTTTTTATAAAAATTACCTTTTTCTAAAAAGTATATTTTTAATAAAAAAAATTTCTTATAAAAACTACCTTTTTTATACAAAGCAGCTTTTTTGTATAAAGTAAATTTTTTTAATTAAAAGTACCTTTTAATAAAAAGTAAATTTTTTATGATGAGAACCTTTTTTTAAATTAAGTTTTTTATACAAATTACCTTTTTTATAAAAAGTATATTTTTTATAGAAAGTACCTTTTGATAAAAAGTTATGTTTTTTTTTATAAAAAGTACCTTTTTTATAAAAAGTACCTTTTTTATAAAAAGTACCCTTTTATAAAAAGCACCTTTTTAAAAAACGCCCCTTTTTATATGGAGTACCTTTAAAAAAATTAAATTTTTTATAAAAAGTAAATTTTTTTATAAAAATTATAAATTTTTATAAAGAGTACATTTTTTATAAAAAGTAATTTTTTTATAAAAAGTTCCTTATGTATAAAAAGTACCATTTTTATAATAAACACATTTTTTTATATAAAGCACCTTTTCTGTATAAAGTACCTTTTTTATAATAAGTACCTTTTTTATAAAAAATATCCTTTTTTGTAAAAAAACCTTTTCTGTATAAAGTACCTTTTTTATAAAAAGTAAATTTTTTATAATAAGTATCTTGTTATAAAAAGTTCCATTTTTGTAAAAAGTAAAAGTACCATTTTATTAAAAGTAAGTTTTTAAAATTTTTCTTTTTGAATTTTTTTTTTGAAGTATACATATTTTTAAAACAAGTACCATTTTAAAAAAGTACCTTTTTTAAAAAGAATTCTTTTTTAGAAAAAGTTGTTTTAAAAAAGTACCTTTTTGATAAACGATTCTTTTACAAAAAGTATCGCTTTGGAAAATGGCATTTTTAGAAAGAGTACCCTTAAAAGAAAATTTAAAAAGTAGGAAAAAAATTAAATAGAAAAAATACTTCAAAAATACCTGCTTTTAAAAAGTGCCTTTGGGAAAAAGTATCTTTAAAATACATATTGTTTGTATTAGTGTCCTGCACAAGACTATTTATAAGACCTTTTAAGACATGAGAGATTTTTCAAATACTTTACTACAGCGAAATATGAAAAATCTCTCATGTCTTGAAAGGTCTTATAAATGGTATTGTGCAGGACTTTAATATGTATGTACATATGTATGTACATAGTTTTTATAAAAAAGTTAGTTTTATTAAAAAACGAGTATTTGTATAAAAATTTAATTTTATAATAAAAGTAGTTTTTATACATTTTTTCTTTTTTTAAAGTACCTTTTATTGAAAGCGATAGTTCTTCTTTTCTTAGAAGGAACTTTTTCTGAAGAGGCAGTTTTCTAAAAAAGGTTATTTTTATACAAAGGTACTTTTTACACCTTTTACGAAAACCGTTTTTTCAAAAGGAATTTTTTTAAAAAATACATATTCTTAGCTGTGCTAAGCTAAAATCGTAAATTTGCTTCGAGAACATTGCAGGTTTCGTTTATTTTTAAAAACTAAGAACGCTAAAACTTTCCAAACTGAGCGATAAATTTTGTAACCAGTTTCAGTTATTAAATTCACTTAATAATTTTTGTTTAATTTTTCAACATTTTTCTTTATCTTCTTTTTAATAAAACCCAAAAAAAAAAAATATTTTGTGTGGCCAAAAGTCAGCAGGAATGAAACGAAAAAAAATGCCAAAAATAAAAATTTATTAATTGCATGCAACCATTTATCTGCTTTATCAACTAAACTGTCATTCATAAAATAAATATTCACAAAGGCAAGAAAGAGTGCCGGCACAAGAAATGTAAAAACACTCAAACACACACTTCAAGTTCCTGCAGCCGTATGGCTGTCTGTCTGTCTGGCGGTTTCTTGCTTGTCCTTTACCAACTTCGACTGGTTGAAGTTAGTGAGAAATAAAAAATTTATTAAAGTAGTTTATCAAATTCAATTTTCTCCCGTGCACTTAATTAATTTTCAAAATTGATTGATAATAAATGACAGCCAGTGACCAGAGTGATAAGTTTTGGTACGTTCGTTTATCAGAGAGACCAGCGAAATAAAAATAATATTTAAAGGTAGTGGCGGCGGCATATTAATATTTTAAGCTTTTAAGCTTGGACAAACAAGTAGCAGCCACTAAAATATTTATGCAGTTAAATTTAAAATAAAATAAATTGATATTTGCAGTTGAATGCAAACAAACAAACTTGCGATAAGACTTGTTGAAAAACTAAAATAAATACATTTATGTATTTAAGTCTTAATTTACACTATGCAAGTCTTATTTTTAAGCTGATTAGTTTCACACGAGAGTGACGAGTTGAATAGAAACGTTTCTTTTCCCTTAACTATCTCTCTCCAAACATACTAATCAGCTTAGCAATAAGATTTGCATAGTGTAAACTAGGTAAATTTTTTTACTACAACCAATGAGAAGAAGCAAAATTAATTTTTTTTTATTTTTTTTTTCAAATTGAAATACTCATACACCGGAAAGAGAAACTGTGCGGAAATTGTTGAAATGCATGACATTTCAGTTGTGTTTCAATTTTGCTAGTTTTGACTTCTTTTCTATGAAAGAAAATTTTTAATTTGAAATGTTGCTGACGATGATGAAAACAATTTTTGTTTTTTTTTTAATTTTTTTAACTAAGCAGTGACATGCTAAGCATTTTGTGTGTGATAAATTTGCCCGCTGCACGTTCGTAACTGCTCTCAGTATTTATCATGCAAAATTAAAAAAAAATAACTAGAAGATGAAAAAAAATATACATACAACTTTCAGTGATGGATTATGATTTGATGTTGAGGCTGATGCTGATGTTGATGGCCCGAGATGTTAATGTCATGTAACTAATTCCACTAAATGATGTGTTAAACAAACTACCGGCCGCGTTATCCAATTTTAAACAAGTTAGAGATATGTCAGTTAAAAAAAATACATATGAACGTGCATACATATCGTTACCTTAATTTAGAAACGCCCTAACTCATTATTATTTTTGTTTAAATCCAGATTTTTTGCCTGCTTCGATAGATGAGCTTCTAATCCTCGCTTTCGATAACGAGCTCATTCGATCACATTTTTTTTAGTTTCAGATTATGGCATTCGATATCATAACATATTATTGCATTGTCCGATAGCGAATGCCATCATGTCAAACTAAAAAAACGTGATCGAATCAGCTTGTTATCGAAAGCGAAGATCAGGGCCCTGATTAAAAAAATAAAATGACTTGGGGCGTTTCTATATTCAGGTAATGATATGTACATAAATATTTTTTTAGCTTTTTGAAATGAATTGCATTAAATATGGACAACCATTTAGTCGTAGTGTTGTGTTATTGCTTTCAAATAGAAATATTTTTGTTGTTTTTGCTATCAAGCAAGTATGAGGGGTATTCACACTCTAGAGCATATATGCTCAAAACGTGGCACACAGTGATGCCAAATTTTTGTCTTCTTTTTGATGCATAAAAGTGACACATTTTTTGCCTTATAAAATTTTTTCGTTAATGCCTTTAGTTCCTTTAACAAATTTTGTTGCAAAGTTTAGTAATTATTTTGTGTGGTACGAGCACAATTTGGGCAAACGAGATGTTGCTTTTACCGAAAAAGTTGCCATAATCGACCACTAAAAACTTCAATACAAACCAAGCTATAATTTTGCATAACATAATTTATTTCTAATAGTTAAACATAAAAAATTCATGCATTTGATTAAAAAAAAGTGTCAAATGAATCGAAACTTAAAACCCGTCTTCATATTTTGTAACTAAATTCTACTTGTGTTAATTTTATTTACGAAAATAATGTTGAATTCAGAGAGATAAGCGTTTTGAATTTACTAGAAGAGAAAATGTTGCGCTTATCGAGACTGTTTTTTGAAAAAAAGTTGCACTTATAAGGACTGTAATGAAATAAAAAAAATTAACTGTTGCGCTAATCGGGATAATACAATAATCGGTGGCTGAGAAAATCGAGCTCGTATTGTAAATCCCTTTTCTTATTTAGAGATACTAGCAGGGGTGTTCTGTAAATCGCGCGTTTTGAAATCGCCTTATTTTCAGGAAAAAGCTCAATTAAAAAGGTGGCAGCTTTCTAAATGGTTTTAATATATTAGACGTTTAAAATATTTTAAACGAACTTGACCTCGAATTCACTAAATAGTCCGATCAGCAGAACACTTTCAAAACGATTTCATAACGCGCGGCTTACAGAACACCCCTGTACACTTTATTTAATATTTACAGTCAAACCTAAATTAGTTTGCAAAGCGCTGCGTCAGCAACAGGGTACTTTTTCTTCTTTTAATCTTCCTATTTCTTTCTATATTTCCTCCCCAACCCCGCTCTCTGCTCAAAGTAAAACCTTCTACAGGAAAAATTTCAAGCCCCATCAATTAGATAGACTTAGTGGAAATAAAAAAAACCAACTGCACTAAAATTTTTAAAATTTGCATGATTACTGTCAGAATTGTAACGGCAACTGTCAACATTCTTACTCAGTTAGAGTTTTGTTAAGCTTTGGAATATTCTAAGCGCAAAATCAGCTGTTGGGCAATTGCAAATTTTCACCAATTAAACGACCAAGCATATACTATATTATTCTGAATAACATCTCCCCTCGGGAGTTTATTCCTCATTCATTGTTCCACCATTTCAAAATAGACATTTGCAAGCTTTCAATTAAAATTAAATAAGTGGAAACAAAACAGCTGACTTCGACAAAATGTTCTCCCTCAAATTTAAATTTTAAGGTCAATCTGTTCAAGATCGTAATACACTTTCATACAAAGTCGTGCGATCTACGAAAAAATACAACCCTGGTGTGATGGAGTTTATGAAAATTTTAAAAAGACAATAACAATTCATTACACCAGGCTTGTATATTTTCGTAGATCGCACGACCTTAGGGTAGCTGGATTTTACTCTGGGGAAAAAATTAATTCCTTTAGAATTATTTCCCGGGGAATATATAGAATTCCATCTTGCTTCCTTGTCTGAATCTCCTCTTCTCTTTTATGCCATATTTTTAACTTCTTGTCTACATGTATGTATTACTTTAGTCCTTTTTTAGTTTAAATAACAAAATTCTATGGAAAACATAAAATAGAAGAAAAAAAGCCTTACAACATTATGCTGGTAGATGTTAAATTGCTATTCGTAATTCTTCACCTCAAATAAAAATAAAAGTAAAACATTCCTGAACGAAGAACATTCGCATTTATTGTTTGTTTTTTTCTCATTTCTTTTTTAATTAACATTTTACGCTCTTTGCGCTAAAATGCAGCAGCACAGCATACGACCGAATGAGGCGCATCATAAACAACCAGGGAGCAAGAACAAAAAAAAAAGATACAAAAGAACAAAAAACTGAAATTTTCATAACAAGATGTTTGTTGCATTTAAATAATGAGAACTACTGAGTCAACCATTCACTTAAAGTGACGGCGGTTATGAGCAAGGAAATAAGCAGAGACGGCCAAAAGCGCCATTAATAGATCATACAGTTCCGAATTTTGTATACACAGCTGTTGTTATAAAAAAATAGTAATAATCTTACACAGATTTATTTAAAGGGTGTTTTTTTATAGAGTGACACTAGTTTAAATTATAATAAAACAAGGAAATATATTTTTAATATCAATGAAACGGGCTTTATTGATATTTATGTTTTAAATATGATTTTTGCTATGTGGCCGTCACGGCTGGCGCGCAACGCGGAACACCAATTTTCAACAACTTTTTGCAGCATTTGCGGCCGTATTGCGCCGATAACTTTTCCAATGTTTATTTGCAGGTGTTCAATAGTTTGTGGTTTATCGATGTAGACAAGTGACTTAACATAATCCCTAAGAGAATAATCCAATGGGGTTAAATCACACGATCTTGGTGGCCAATTCATTACGGAATTACGTGAAATTATTTTTTCATCAAAAGTTTCTTTGAGTAAATCAGTTGTAGCGCCCGCTGTGTGGCATGTGGCTCCGTCCCGTTAGAACCACATATCACCAAGATTAATGCAACGTAATTGAGGCACGAAAAAACTTCGAATCATGTTCCTATACCGCTTACCATTGACAGTAACATTCTGAAAAACATCGTTTTTGAAGACATATCAGTCCATGACTCTGTCAGCCCATAAAGCGCCACCAAACAATAATTTCCTGTCGATGTGATTGTGTTTCGGACAATACCGTGTGGATTCCCCTCACAGCAAATGTGACAATTCTGCTTATTTGCGTAGCCATTCAATGGGATTCATCAGAAAATAAAATTTTTTAAAGAAAGAAGTGCACGATGAATTTGACTAATAGAAAATTTTTTTTTATTAAAAATTTCAACACTTGGCAAGTGTTGCTGTGGTGTAACTTGATTTATAATGAAATTTCCAAGCAAACTAAACAAAAAGTAACTTTCAGCTGTTAAATGGGTACTCAAATAAAGCAGTGATGCCAACTCAAAATTGTGATACATTAAACAAACTCCCTTTATTACAAAATGTCACAGATTTTTGCAAAACTCCTTTTCGGACCAATTAAAATATATTTTTAAATGCTCACATTGGCTTTTAAATGGCGGAGGGGAGAGGGTGGGTAGGAAGCAATTGCCCAGCGATTTTCGTTCAAACTGCGGGCAAATTTCTTTAAAAAAATTATAATGAAAATCGGTTTACAAACTAAAAATTTATGTGCTGAGGAGAGAGGGAAGAAAATTCCCTCAATTATTTTTGAAAGAAAGTTGTAGGAATAAACTGAAGAAAATCCTTTCAAATAAAAAAAATGTAAATGTAAAATATTTGACTGAACTTTAGAAAAACCCTTTCAAACAAAAAAATAATTTTGCAAATTTCTTTACAAATAACAGAGTAATGCATGAGGGGAAAACATTTCCCCTTTCGATTTCTGAAAATAAAATTATGACATCCAACTGCCGACAATCTGTTTCAAAAAAAAAAATTTTGGAAATTTCTTTACAAATGACAGATTTATACATGAGGGGAGAAAATTTCCCCCTCCGATTTCCGAAAAAAATATGGGACACAACTTAAGACAAACCCTTTCCAACAAAAAAAGAATTTTGCAAATTGCTTTACAAATGACAGAGTTATACATGAGGGGAGAAAATTTCCCTCTCCGATTTCCGAAAAAATATGGGACCCAACTTTAGACAAACCCTTTCAAACAAAAAAAGAATTTTGCAAATGGCCTTAAAAAGAACAGAGTTATGTATCAGCGGAAAAATGTCCCCCTTCGAAATCCCCCTTTTTCGATGATTTCTGAGTATTTACTTTAAAATATAAAAAAATGTGTTCTAGAGGTGGGTCGAGGCGGCTGCAGAAGTATTTATGAGCTTACTGAAGACACTTTCATGTTTCTCTGGATGGTTGTACTTTTTTTTATCCCTTTTGATCTTTAAAAGTTATAAATTCAAATTTTACGAAAATATGGGAGGTATCAAATATGAAACATTTTTGTTTATTTTTTAATTAACATAAATTCTTTGTTTTTAGCAGCATGCAACCCACGCTCACTAATGCCAATATTTTAACCTAATTTCTTTGGCTACCTTAGTTTTGATATGTTTCCTTTCTGATGGTGTAAAAATTTTAAGAATCTGTTTCAAGAAAAAATTTAGGGTTTGGCCATAGCTGTTAAGTAATGATTAGTAATCGTACTGATTACTAATTTGATTTCTTTTTTTTTTTTAAAGGTGAAGTAATGATTAACTTGCGATTATATTCAGTTTCGCACGATTACTAATTGATTACGACTACTAATAATGGAAAAGTTATCTAAGTTACTTGAAATTATAAAAAAGAATCGAAAGTAGTTAAAAAATAATCCGATTACTTTTAATTCTTTTTGATTATTTATTAATAATCAAAAGTAATCTTTGAAAGTAGTTTGACTATTTTTTGATTACTTTTGTTTCTTTTTGATTATTTTTTTGTAATTCAAATTACTTTTCGATTATTAGTATTTCGTAATCAATTATTTATCAGAAGTTCTTTTAAAGAGAATTATATAATCAGTACAATTCTTTTTAGAATGTAATATAATGGATTCGCAATCGTAATCGAAATTTAACAGGCCTGCTGGTTTTGGCCAATGAAAACCGATTCTTAACAAACGTGCGGCGG
Source organism: Tachina fera (assembly GCA_905220375.1). NCBI lineage: Eukaryota > Metazoa > Arthropoda > Insecta > Diptera > Tachinidae > Tachina > Tachina fera. The sequence goes on from LR999966.1 coordinate 81,554,449, forward strand.
CGGTTAACCAAAATTATAGCCGGCCTGGCACTCTCTAATTCAATCATTCTTTATGACTACAAGCCAACGAACACGTGTGTGTGTGTTTGCATGTGTGTGCATATGACTGCATAAACTAGCCCACTGGCGCCATTTATGTACGTCACAGCTATGCCTGCTGGAGGCCAATGGCAAGACCACAAAATAAAAATAAAAAATAAGCAAATTAAGTTTTTCTTCATTTCAACGAAAATGTTCTTTCTTGCTTCTTGTGTGAGGAAAAATTTTCATCATTTCTACCAAAACTAATTAATTAGATTATATCATTTAATTACTTGTCAACTTTAACAACAGATTAAGCAAACTCATGATTTTCTTACGAAAATATTTAAAAATATTTATTTCAAGTGTTTATTGTAACTGTCAACATCCAAAGATTTCCTTAGAATTTTTGCTCCGTTTATTTATTGCCAGATTATTATTTTTTATTTTTTATTTTGTTTTGTTTCACTTTGTTTTCTCCTCTCCAGCTGAGCTCATTGCGTCGAGTGTGTGAGATGATAAAAAGTTTTGTTAACTACTTGAAGATTTTGTTAAGAGCTGATCTTCACTATTTGTACCTTTTTTTTTTTGAGAGCAAGTATAATTTTTTTCATATAGACCTCAAGGCTAAATGATATCTATTCGATTTGAATGCGAATGTGTGCTCACCGAGACAGACCACGACCTCACACACTGTGTTCATATGGAGATGTGAAGATGTTGCTTTAACTTTTTTTATTGTTTTTTTTTTTTGTTAAAAATGCCCTTAAGGATAATTTCCTAGAGATTTCATAACAATTAATTAACTTCTAGGAATTGGAGTTGAGATCATTGTCGGCATATGTTTACTTGAGTTTTTAATGATAATTTTTTGATAGTTTTATTGATGTTCTTTAAAATGAATTATTGATGGGTATTTAATAAAGGAGTGTTACAGCTTAGCATTTTTTTTATGTATCGATAAGTAGAATTAAAAAAGAAATGCCTGCAAACAATTTTTCTAGGTTTTTGCGGTGTTAGAAAAGAACATACATATTTATTTTTTTTAGAAATCACAAAGTGATTTATGTGTTGCTTTTGTTATCGCTGTAGAAGGAATTGGTATTCATTCTCACGGCATGATAATTTTTTATGATTTCTGTTTCCCCACTCTAAGCATGTTGTTATGGAGAATTGGCATAGCAGACCTTGAAACTCTTGCATATTAGAACCTTATTTTTTAAAACCCAATGTTAAGTTGCCAAATTTTATATGGAAAAAGTCTTAATTATAGAAACAAAGCACATACAAAGTTTAACAAGCGCTCCATTTTACACAATTAAACAGTTTAACCCTCTAAGGGCCAATTCCACTAACTCTATTTAAATATCAATTCATATTTAAATGCCGATTTTCATTAATTTTTTTATGGATAAAAAATGAATTGATATTTAAATAAGTTAGTGAAATAGGCTCTAAGTTCTACTTTAGATTATGAATGTTTTCTTGCATCCACAGAGAAGACAGTGCCTAATAAATACCTCATAAAATAGAACAAACTTAATAAGAAATCTCTATGGGTTTTTTTCAATAAGGAAATCTTATTAATTTCATAGAGAAAACCTTTTTGAAAAAATCAAGAAGAGATCTTGTAGTTTTTATTAGGTTATCTTATTGATTTTTGATTCATTGATTTTATTAGGCAAACCTAATAAAAAAATAAAAAAAAAATTGTTATATCTTTATTCTTTGTACTTTTTATTTAAATTCTGTACGATATATGTATGTAGTATAATTAGATGTTATTTACTTATACATACTATATATTATATTCTCAATTAAGTAACTCACCATACATACATATTTATTACTTGAGAAGAGACAAGTATTGAACCAGAAGCCTTCTGACTGATAGACAAGAACTCTAACTAATATGCTAACAAGCAGCCTGAATCTGCACTGAAATTATTGTACAAATATGCTTATACAAGAAAGAAACAGATCATGAAAAAAATTGTCTCTATGTTTATTTATAGATATGAAATAACAAGAAACCTAATAAAAACAAGAAGATTTCCTTATTAAAAAAATTAATAAGATGCTTTACACATAATCATATAGGAACCTAATAAAATCAAGAAGAAACACTTATTAAAAAAATCAATAAGGCAACCTAATGAAATCAATAAGAAATCCCTATAGTTTACAATTTATAAGAAAACCTAATAGAATCAAGAAGATTTTCTCGTTGGATTGTTTTTTTTTTTGGTGCAAAAAATAACGGAAATTGAATAAAAAAAGGTGTGAATAATAAGATTTCTTCTTGATTTTATGTGGTTTTCTTCTTGATAAAATTAATAAGATTTACCACATAAAAACATAAGGAAGGAATCTTACCCTTTAGCCTAAAACGTTTCATAGAGAAAATCTTCTTGATTCTATTAGGCAGTGTTTTCTCTGTTTCAATTTTTAATTTTATTCCTCAAACTTGCATTTGCGTTCAAACGAAAAAATATTAGGGCTTACCGCGGTGGCTTATTTCGACTTCGACAAAGTCAGTTTCATCCTAGATTAATGAACAAATGTTACAGCTTTCCTTAGTCTATTACAAAACGTCATAGTAAGAGTCGAAATACTCCAAACACGATAAGGAGGATTGCTTGTAATTTTTTTTTTTGTATATTTACCTGTATTTGAGCAAAATGAATTTAAGTTTCATTCCACTTCTATTGCTCTCTCTCTCTCTCTCTCTCTCTCTCTCTCACTAACAACATAGACTTTCTGCAATAAGAAATGCACTATCTAAATTGGGACTGACATTTCATCGAACGAACCGGGCAGCTATGAAACTTTTCCAATATAATATTGGCCATAAAATTTTACTATAATTCTTTGAATGTAAATTAGACTCAAGCGCCAGAAATAAGTCAAAACTTGAGATGTGGTCAAAGCAAACTTGCGTCTGGATTACAATAGAAGTTCTTTAGTTTTTTTTTTTAAAGTTCTGGGAGAAGAAACCTTTTTGTTTGAACATTTTAAACACTTAACTATATTCCATGTGGATTCTTATATAAGAAGCATCCCGGAATGTGGATAAAACTTATCCGAATTTTCGAACACTAAATTTTTTAAGAAGTCCTTAAATATGGAAATTAAATCAGAAATATGCATGATAGATTTTTTATAGACATATGTATAAGATAGATAGAGAAATTGATCGTTGCGGGGGGCGTATATTTGTACGTATATATTGTAATCTCTGCCTTAAGACTCAGCTGTTAGAATGTATTATTACCCAGCAAAAATAGAGACTCCAAAAAAGTAATGAAAATGTAGAGTTTGCGATCTGGAAGTAGTGAAAATTTCGATCGGATCTACTGATACTGAAGCGATATTAAGATAAATTCACTTTTTTGTGTTCTACGATAACATTTTCATTCATCTAGGAAAAATGATAAATAGTTACCTATTTTAACAATTCGTTTCTTTTTATACGAATTTAAGCCCGAAACAGTGTTTTCATGTAAGTTTAAGACTAAAATTAGTTCATAAATTTCTTTAAAAAAAAATATTTTTTTTAAATTCTGGTGAGTATTTTCTAACACTATGGAGGAGTTACAAGGTTTTATATGACTAAAATAAGCTTCTTCATGGTTTTTGGCTCACTATCGGCAAATTAAAAATATCGATTTCTTGGAAGCAATGAAAATGTAGTTCCACTAGAATGACTTCCATTTTTTTCACTGGGTACGTAAATATACCGTGAACTGACCCATTACAAATGTTTGACAAAAATTATAACAACCCAGAAGATAATGCTAGTATGTCCTCATGCAAGACGATAATGAAAAAAATTACACAATGATGTTAAATTGTCAAGATACATGCATACATGATCGAAAGTTAGTATTCAGAGATTGTTGAGTATACTCTAACTTTCTGGATGCTGCTAACATTATTCAGGAAATTTTATGTTATTTATTTAGTGTCAGTGAGTCGCGTCTTTGTTACAGATCAGAGAAGTTAACATCGTGGTATTCCAGCAATGAATAATTTAACATTGTGTGCTTAAAACTCTTAAAAGATTCTATTTCAATATGATGTCATTGTGACTGTGATAAAAGGTGACACGTCCGTTAAGTTTGAATCTTTTGAGTCGAGTCTTGTTGCACAAGAGCAACAAAGTTAATTGTGTGTTTAAGAGCTGTCAATAGAGGCTGTTGAATATGCTATGGTTTGGTTAGTATTGCTAACATTCTTCTAGAAGTTTTATGTTAAATGTAAGTTTTGACAGACTTGAGTTTTGTGCAAAGAGCAACAAAGTTAACATCGTGCTATTCCAGCAATGAAGAATTAAACTTTGTGTGCTTAAAAATTTTTTGTGATCTTATCGATGTTGCTAACATTATTCTGGAGGCTTTATGTTAAATATGTTTAAAGTGACGCGTCCGCTGAGTGTGGGTCAGTCAAGTCGAGTCTGGCGCAAAGAGCAAAAATCTTAACATCGTGGTAGTCCAGCAATATATAATTTAACATTGTATATTTAAAAGCTATTAATAGAGGCTGTTGAATATGCTGTGACCTGTTTAATATTACTAAAATTCTTCTGGAAACTTTCTGTTGAGTATATAAGAGGCGATGCGTCGAGTCGAGTCTTGTGCAAAAAAACTACTAAGTTAAAATCGCAGTATTCCAGCACTGAATAATTTTACATTGTGTGTTCAAAAGCTCTTAATATCAGCGTTGAGTAAATAAAGTGTTATGGTTTGATAACAACTGTACACTTTTTATATTTAACTGACAAAATTCAAAACAACAAAAATAAAATTTGTAAATCCTAAAAAACGCAACAAACTATGATAGAATTATAGTTTGGTTAATATTGATATTTATCTATGTATGTATGTCGCACTGAATACAAAGAAGTCATGTCTTGAAATAATAATGATATTTTATATAGTAACAATATTTAGTTAAGAAGGTCATCTAAGTACATAATCACTTTTTCATGATTTCCAATTTAATGAATATCTGAAAATTATTCATTCCCTATGGAATAGGCTTGTATAGAAAATATTACACCTATTTGCCGTTTTTTTTTGCTCAGATCTGAATATTTGGATTTTATTGATTTCCTCAAAAATTCTCTTTTTTACTGAGATATCAATTCCGATTCTGTAGTGGTAAACAATTGCCACTTTTAGGATATTGATATATATTTTTTTTTGGGTGGAAATAGAACCAAGCGGAGCTTGAATTTTGAAATCGTTTGTTTATAAATTTTTGTTCTCCTAAACAGCCCTATTCTGAATACCAATTCTTCGAAGGTGTTTCCTTGTTTCCCTATCTTTAAAAATCATTTGCAAACCTTCAGGTAAAATAAAACAACCGCAGAAAAATTAGCTGACTTTGAAAATTTTAAATTCTCCCTCACTTTTTAATTTTTCTCGCCATCTGTTCCGAATATGCGGGTTTTATATAACAAATAAATACATATATTCCCCAGAAAATATTTAAAATCTGATTTAATTTAAGGATTAACTAACTGTATATTATAATTATGGATTTATATTAAAATAATTTTTTTGAAAGCTTGACCCATGAATGTGTTGGTGACATTGGAGCAGGTTCTACGGCTAAAACAAGGGTCACCCGACTTTAATCGTTAGTAGTTCTAATAACTTTTGCAAAACGAGTATTTTTAGACCCGAAGAACTACTTTTAAATTATTTTTAAAAATATTCGTTAAAGCCACTTAAATAAATGCCTTTTATGCGTCATTATCAGTTCTTCTTTCTTGAATAAATGAATTAAAAGTTTCTGTAATTGAAAAAAAATCATATTAATTATTTATTTCTTGTGACAAAGTACATGCTGCCATTACGACTCATAATGCAGTTTCATTGTAAATGCTAAAATATGCACATATGGATACATACATATGTTTGGGTATATGGAAATAATGTTCTCAGGAAATAATTAAAAAGGCTAATAAAAGCAAACAATTCTTCCAGGCAATCACACTGAATATGTGTCTGTCTCATTGTGAATGCAAACAAACAAAGGAATTTCAATCATATTGCAAAACTTGCAACAACACATTGTTAGCAGACAACGAAACAAGCAAGAGATATATACGAGTACCTAAATGGAGTAGAAAGAAGACTGACAACATCATCATCAATGCAACAGATGAATCAATGAACTAAAACGAATCATTTACCAGCTTGATAAGTATTTGTGTATGTAAAAAAAAAGAAATGTGCAACACATTACACTAAAGTTAAAAAAAAGGATACAAAGTAAAGCAGAAGGAGTAGAAAGGCAACAGTATAAAAAAAATAATATAAACAAAGGAGTCAAATGACATGTACGAGAAACAACGTCATATTGAGTAGTAACGGCCTGACGCAAGCACTTAAAAAGAAATGCAGCAAATGTAAACAACAAGGATTGCATGCATGTTCTTACTCACTCGTATGTGTGGGTGTGTGTTTGTGTGTGCACTAACTCCCAGCAAACAATTTGGATTTAAGCTCAAATTGGCAAGCAAATTTTGTCTTAAAAAGAGATAAATTTTTAAAAATTATTTTAATCAAACGTAACAAAAGGTCGATTGATTTTGTTTTCTCAAAACAATGGTCTATTTCCCACCTGCGAAAGAAAACGTTCGACTTACAATTTATATTGAAAATAAAAAGAAATTTTCCAGTCGTTAAGCAGCTCTGGGTCGGGGAACATCTCTCGCGTCATCGTAATTATTTCTTAAGTGCGGTCAGGCTTGTGTGTGTTGTTTGGCCTTCGAGAGTTTTTCGTCTCGCTCGCACTGGTTGACTGATCTGCCACGGATAACCGTATAATCTTGCGGTTTTTTGTGGAATTTCTTTAACAACCACGTTGCCTACTTCCTATGTGAAGGCATAGGTCGTGTACAGTCAGTCACAAAACCTTATAAAATACTGTTAATACCATCTTGGGCATATGGTCTACGTTACTCCGCCCATATTTGTGCAACACCATATTATGCAAATTTACTTTGCATTAATATGTTTAATAAATAAATAAATAAAAAGACATTTTCATATTTTATTGTTGTTTTCAATATAAATTGCGAGTCGAACGTTTTCTTTCGCAGGTGGGAAATAGGCCATAAGAGATGCGTTCATATTAATAATAATAATTTGAAAATATTGTTCAGGCGTCTATAGATTATAATCGTCGCTTGCGATAACGAGCTGATTCTATAAATTTTTTTTCGGTTTGAGATTATGGCATTCGGTATCAAACAATGTAATAATATTGTTCGAAATGGAAGGCCACAATCCCAAACTGGAAAAAAATGATCCAACCCCAGCACTTTGTGCTTTTTCGCCCTGTTTCTCTTTTTAAAAAACGTCATCATAAATAAATAAAATTTTACAGGTTGTTTTCCATCAGCAATCAATTTGAAAATTGAGAGTAATCGGTGCAATAACGACACAAATTCTTAATTTTAAGGATTTTATTTTAGTCTACATTCAGTGGCCAAATTATGGCATTCGATATCGAAAACAATTTCATATCATTTTAATTGTGTGTATGAAGATTTCGATTGACATAGAATGCCGTTAATGCCTCCAGGTTTTCATTCAACCTTTTTTAAATTAATGCAGTCAGTACTCAGAAAATTCTGATTTGAAGGGCAAACAGACTGCCTTGAATGTGACTTTAGTTTCAGCTTCAATTTCGATTCGTTAAGTTATTTCTGCTGAATTTTACTTCAACCGGTAAAAGGATACTGCCACTTTATACATACATATATCGAGCCTTTTTTTCGACTTTATCGTAAGCAAAATGTTATCGAAAATATACTTTTTTATTGAAATTAAAGTTTTATGAGACTACTCATAGTTTAGAATTATCAAAATGCCGAAATTGTTAATAACTTTGAAGATACTCACTGTGAAATTTTATCCTAGTAAGCGACAATTTACGTACAAAAACATATTTGAATATTTTAAAAATCCTGAAAACTCTTTTGTCGCTTACGATAAAATTTGAAACATGGCTCGATATGTGCATATGTATCATTAATATTGAAAATAATTTTTGGCTACAAATGTGATAACGTTGCATTAAAACTTATACAATTAAGACTCCTAGTAAAATTAATTTTAATTGGTGCAAGGACATGTCACCTTCCATATATCCTTAATATTAAAAATTATATATTATCTTTGAATTTGTTCAGGATATAGAAAAATTATAAATTTAAGCTTTATTGTCCATTTTTTTTTTCAATCTGTGCAAGGACATCCCTAGCTCCCATATATCATCGCTTAGTGAAAAAAACATTTCTAATTCGTCTTTAATGTTTATCAGAATGTTTTTAGCATTTTACAATTAAACTCTCTAAAGATTTTATTTAAGTTGCTGCAAGGATATTCTTATCTTTCATAAATCCTTAATTTTTTTAAATAAATTTTCAGCTCCAATTGTGTTTATAAAACAGTTAAAACTGTGCAACTTAGCTTTATGTTGAATTTCATTTAAATTTTGACAAGCACTCGTCCATATACCATATATCTTTAATCTGAATTTAATTGTTAGTATTATGTAACAATAGTTGTACTGTTGAGTTTCCTGATAAAATTTAAAATTAAGAGACATGCATTCCTTCAATATATCCTTAAAAATTTAACTTTAGCTTTAATTCTTATAAGAATGTAATTAAAATTGCACAGTTAAGTTGTCTCTTGATTTTCATTTCAATTGTTACAAGGACTCACCCATACATATTTCCTCAATCTGAAAAAAAAATTAAATTCAGTTGGTAATTACTAAGATTATGTAACAATAATTGTACTGTTGAGCTTTCTGATAAAATTATAAATTAATCCGTGTAAGGACATGCATTCATGTGATATATCCTTAATTAAAAAAATTGGATTTTAGCTTCAATCCTTTTAATAATATAATTAAGCTTATGTAGTTGAAGATTTATGATGAATTTCTTTTAAATTTTTACAAGGACTCGCCTAAATCCCTCATATCCTTAATTTAAAAAATTCAGTTTTTTGCTTTAAATGTAAACATAATATTAAAATAATTAAACTGTTGAGCTCCCTAGTAAAATTTTAAATTAATCCATACAAGGACTCGTCCCACATATCCTTAATTTATAAAAATTATATTTTAGCTTCAATTGCTGTATGAACATAATTTAAACTAAACAGTTAAGTCCTCTGGTGAATTATATTTCAAGGACTCGCCTACACCCCATATATCCTTGATATAAAAAAGTTTAGTCTTTTGTTTTAATTGCACACATTGTGTTAAAATAATGGTGCTACTGAGCTCTCTGCGGAATTTCATATAAATCCGTGCAAGGACATGTGCTCGTCCCACATATCCTTTATTTTAAAAACTGAATCTTAGCTTATTTTTTGATCGGTTTTAGTGTGGAAACTGCATATTTAAGCTTTTAAACTAGTTTCATGGCAATTTTTCAACGCTCTCATATATCCTTTCATATATCCTTAATGTAAAAAAAATATTTTTAACTAAAATTTTAATCGGTATGCAGTGGAAACAGTGTAGTTTAGCTTCTAGGGGATTTTAATTGCAAGGACACTACTACTTTCCATATATCCTTGATATTAAAAGTTTAGTTTTATGCCCAGTTTTGATAGGGATAAGGTTAAAATTAAACATTTTTATAAATTTCATTATAATCTGTGCAAGGACATTTATCCTTCCATATGCCCTGAAACCTTCCATATGTCCTAAAAAAATTTATAATGTTTTTAAGCATAATTTATTCCCATAATGCTGTGGAAATTTTACACTTAAGCCTTCTCTTTAATTTTTTTCAATTGGTACTTAAATATATACATACCTACATACATACATACATACATGCATACATATGTATTAATGTCCTGAACAAGACCATTTATAAGACCTTTCAAGACATGAGAGATTTTTCAAATGCTTTACTACAGCGCAATATTCTAAAACAAACGCTACACAACACTGTTGGCAAGACACACAACTGAAACAAATGTCTTGCCAACAGTGTTTCAAACATTTGTTTCAGTGTTGTTCAGCGTTTGTTTTAGAATATTTCGCTGTAGTAAAGCATTTGAAAAATCGATCACGTCTTGAAAGGTCTTATAATTAGCCTTGTGCAGGACTTTAATATGTATCGCTACCTCTCAAAAAATATTTATTTGTACAAATTTAACTTTCATTTCAGAAGAAATTAGTTCATGTTTTTATTTAAAAAAAATTCAATAATGTTCATTATAAATAGCAAAATATATTAAAGTTATTTTTTTTTAATATCAAAGATTTTGAAACTAACTTTTGACAGTCATTTGACATTGACACTTGACTGCAAATTTAAATTATAGAGTATTATTTGTTAAGATTTTTTTCTCTAAGAAATATTTATTTTATTATGGACAAAACACTGAGGCAAATAATATTTGATATCAAATGATAAAATGATCATACGCTGGTAAAATGTCAAACATTTGACCTTGTGTTTGTTGGGTGATTGTATGCATTCAAGTGCATGTGTGTGTGCGTTTGCTTGCAGACGCACACATACACAACAGTGTTGGGATATGGCTATTCTTAAATTGTACCATGAAAATAGTAAAATTGTACCAAATTAACATCAATTGTACCAAAATGTAGTCTGGTACTCTGTTCGAAATTGTGAAAAATTTTCAGTACCATTGTTTATTTCGCGTGAAAAGTTTGACATGTACGAAATGTAGCCCATCTCGCGGCTTTTTTGTATATATTTCTCGCTTTTATTGCTTGAAAGTATGCAACATTGCAAAAATTCCATGCGAAAGAAGCACTGCTCATGTTGTTTCGCAGCTAAACTAAAATGATGCAAGATTAATTTTGCAGGGAAAAACATGCTGTCAGATATATTTTACGTGTTTTTCGCAACAAGAACAGAATACCAGACTTTACGCAACTATGTTAGGAAAAATTATTATTACTGTAATGCAAAGCACAAAATTTTTCAAATTGTACCAGTGTACCAATGCAAATGTAATTGTACCAAATTTGGTACCATTGTACCACAAATTCCAACAGTAATACACACGTGCGGACACACACACACACACACGTCTGGCTCAGTATATTTCATTAAACTGTCAACATTTAGAAAAATTCTTATGGATGATGATGATGATGATGAACATATAAATCCACTTAAATCTCACACGATGCTGGACGAATAGTGTTTTTGCATAAGGGCAGAAGGGAGTGAGTGTAATATGAATGCAGGCAAAAAAAAGAGCATTCCACAGTAACCATGCATGTGCACAGCATGTACACTATATGACACTCTGAGATAATATTTATTCAGGCTGTCATAATAAAACAATAGTGAATATTTACACTGGGCGGATTAGGAAAAGTAAAATTTAAGAGGATTAAAGCAAATTATTTGCTTTAAACTTAAAATAATTAAAAATAGAAAAACCAAATGGTGTAGAAAACGGAATATTTTCACTGATTTCCCTTTTACGTTTGATTGGTAATAAATAATAAGAATTTTTCAAAGATTATGGGACCAAGAATGGCTTTAAAAATTCCATAAAATTTTAAACATTTCCAGTTAAATTTTACTAAATTCTGTAAAACAAATCTTATTAAAATATAAAACACGGCAACATTAAAATGCAGCCTTTACCAAAAGCTACAAGATGTAAAAGGTCTGGAATAACCAACCGTGAATTACGCTATATTTTTTGTTTTATTCATTGAAGAATGAAGAAAAACAAAACTAAAGTGTTTGTGTGTATTTTCATACTCTGTTCTTTTTCAAATACTGTTAATTTTTCTAAAATCATAAATTTAAAAATTGCTTACATATAGATAATATTAATGCATATTTTCTTTAAGTGTATTAAAAATTAATAATAACTTTTTTTCTACCCAATGTCACATTGAGAGCCAGCCATTTTATTTTTCCTTTAATAAAATAGAATTACTTATAATAGAACAGCAAGAACAGACTGTCACTGACTGACTATTTTGTGCTGAGCTGAGCTGAGCTGCACAATATTTAATCCTCCTAGTGTCGGCCCGTTTTATTTAATTTTTTTTTGCAATTTTAATTATGTAAAAAAGCTTTAAGAAGTTACATAACCAACTACCACATGTGTTGTTTATTACAGCTACTGTTGTGTTGCTTAGGGTTTGCCAAACGTGAATTCTAGGGAAAATAAAAGTTAAAATTGTTTATTTTTTTTTGTTAGTTCTGGAGAAAATTACTGGGATATTTGAAATTGGATTAACTTTTTGACAAACTGCATGCATTTTTGTCATGTAAATTTATTAATTTCTGTTGAAATATAGAATAACCGCTTAATGTACCTTTTCACAATGTATGGTTAAAAGATAACAGGAACTTTATCTGCAAGTTTTATACGAAGAACTGTCAGTTAAAGTTCAAGTTAACTCATAACCATACATTGTGAAAAGGAACATAAGACGTCTTAAAACAATTTTACCTTATTGTGCTGTATTATGCTTTTGTTGAAATTGACAGTAGTTAAAGCCTTTTAATTCCTCCGCGCTATCGTTAAAATTTCCGAAAAATAATTACATGTTATCTTAAATCGACTTACATAAGCGATTAATTCTTATTGCCACATATTTAACTTAAAAGCTTTGAAGTTGCCAGAGTTGTCAGCTCTGCCATTATCAAAACAGTGAGTAGTGCTTTCATTTTTATGGAACCACTCAAAAAAAGTTAATAATTTCATGTAGAGTTTGTTAATCGACTGCAAAAAGGATTGCGCCATAACCGACAAAAAGAAATTTAAAAGTGTCTTTACATCGCAATACAAAGTATTACGACTTTGCACTTATTATGAACTTCTCTCCGTTTAAAAAATATCTTCAGAACAAGAGTCTGTTCTGAAGATATTTTTCATGTTTACACTGGGCGCATTCATAAGACGTATCTGTTGAGCTCAACAGTTGTGAAACTGCTGGTAACTGTTGGCCCCAACAGCTACTTCTTAGAAACGGCTTGATGTATATAATGTAATTGTATATCTTTATTTCGTTACTTCATCGCATTTGTAATGTAAAACTTAACAAATAGTTGTTGCTGCCACCTAACAAAGCATATAAAAGAAATAGCTCTATTTGACCAGCTGTTCAGGATGAGCATAACGTGTTGACTATACTTAGCGAAAAAATTTTATGATGGAAAATTACTCAACTGTTGAGTGGAGCGGAGATACTCGACTATGCGTTTCTAAGACAAACACTCAACGGTTGCGCAACTGTTACGTCTTATGAATGCAAACACTGATACTATAGGCAATTCTTGTTTAAGACTCGGCAGTTTTTCTTGAAGAAGTTCTTTTCAATTCTCTTTTAAAATTTCTCGTTTGTAGCGAATGAAATAACAAAAGAGAATTGAAGTAACTTTTCTGTACAAGCAAGTCAGTACCCCTCTTCATTCTTCTTTCCTCTCTCTCCTATCAACTCAGACCTGCTTCAAGAAAAATTGCCGAGTCTAAAACATGAGTAAAATGCAAGCAAAGATGTTAAACTGTTGTTGTTAATATTTGTACTAATAAAACTAAATATTGGAGAAAAGATTTTTATCATTTCAATGTAATTATAATACAAAATATAATTTTTTTTAGGTTTGTTTATTGTTTGTTTGGTTTTGCTGTACCAGTTAAGTAGCTGATGGTTGTAGTCGTTAAATAATTACAAAAAGAACATGAAAATTTTCTGAGTTGATTTTGGTTGTTTCTATAAAACTGTCAACAGATTCAATACACACCACTAGTGCTGCCAATGTTTACTCTGAATAACAACTCTGGTGTGGTGAGAATACTTAAGTTTCTAAAATGGTTTAGAAAATAAACATTTACCTAACGCTAGTAAAATTTTCTATCCATATTCTTTCCTACTCGCTACATTTTGCTTTTACATGATAAGATTTTGTATATTCTACAGCATTTTTTAACAAATCGTAATGAATTGTATGTATTAGCATGTATAGACAGACACCTTTAGCGACATAATTCTGTGGCAATAAGGAAAAAGTGCTTATGTCATATTTTACTGTTTTGCAGGAGAACACTTTTAAACGTTCAAGTCGATTTAAGAAATTTATTTCTTTTATAGTTAAGTTGGGAAATTCTTTGTTAACCTTTATTTTTTTAAGCAAACATCGTTCTACACACTATAAGTAATACATTTAAGTTGAATTATACCAAAGTATAACCTCAATTAAGCTATTATTCCAAATTAGATTAGAAGTCTTAAAAAGATAAGTCGCAAGTCATATTGCTATAACTTCCTGAAAAATTTCACAAATTAATATGTAGATTTTAGAGGTACCATTAGCTCAAAATCCGCTTATCTCGAATTAGGCACTTTTTCCTTTCTGCCACGGAATTTTCAAACTTAATTTTTTTACCAAAATCGATTATTACCGAACGTAAATAATCTTTTTTCGTCCAAAAAGATGTGTTTGTTAAGCTTTTTTGGTTGCTTATGGCGTGTTATACATGTCATCAGTGTTAACAGATTTTATTTCAGTGAATTTCAATAAATTTTGGTAAAAAATTCACCTCAGTCAACAAATAATTTTTTATAGATATTTAGAATTTTTAGACTTATATTATAATATTTGAAGAATTCCCAAGGAGCACTCGTTAAATTCCCCCACCCCAAAAAATTCTTATATTCCCGTTTTCTGTTAAAATTAAAAAAAGTTATTTAAAAAAATAACTAACTTTCATTCACAAAAAAATATAAGTTTTCGCATATCACGAAGGACGGGGGGAAGTCAGAATTCTATGAAAACGCCAAACCCTATTGGCGATGCACCTACCGCCTGCTGTTACAGTCTGACTTTGTAACTGCTTGTCTTGCCGGCTTTGATTCTTTGCCGTAACAAAATGATAAATTAAATTTTCACTTAAATAAAAACACTGCAGGTTTTATTACATTTTAGTGTTCTAATAGATTTTTTAATGTATAAAAATGTGTGTTAGAAAAGGCCTTGGCAATATGAAAGTATGAACGTACATTCCAGTGAAATGTATTACAAACATAAAACATTCAGTCATATTTTGCAACAGTACGAATTAGAAGAAGAAGAAAAAACATTTTCCGCTTAAATATCATTCAAATAAATTTGCACTCTCGCATTTACTTTCATGAGTTTGTGTGTGTGTGTATGAGTGTTTTTGTTTTGCTCTAAAAAAATCCACCTCCCACTGATGTATTTCTGAACACTGCCATGCACACCGGCATACATACATACATACATGCAAGTACATACAGGCGTATGGTGAATATGTTATATACATATATGTATGCATGATTCTGTTATTTCCATGTTGTAATATTGTTGTTCAATAACAAAGAGGACTTTTTTTACAAGCTCTACTCTCTGCACTTGTCATACAGCTGCAAATAATGTTTTTTTTAAAGCCAACAACAACAACACCTGCTTTGACGAGAGTATGTACTTATTACATTTTTATACTTATATTTATGGTAGAGTGGGACTGAGTGGAAAAAGTGCATAAAAACCTTTGCTAAATCTATTAGAGTTTTAGGGAAATTATGGCATAAAAATAGCAAAAAAAAAAACAATAGTGGCAGTAACAACAAGGACATATGTACGTACTACACACATATTGTTTTGTATGGCATCATAAAAACATGTTGTGGCATGTTTAAATGCAATTTATGCAAACACACCACATGCATGCGCATGTACAGTAGAATCTCGAAATAATTAACTAAAGTGTCCCAAAAGGGTAATTATCTTTTCTTAACTGCTAAATTTTCTAAACGGGTTTCCAAGTTGAAAAAAGACAATAATAAACATGGAGTTTTTGGAAATAACTCACTTACATACGTACCTTTTCACAATGTGTGGTTAAGAGTTAACGTGAACTTTAACTGACAGTTCTTCATATAAAACTTGCCGTTAAAGTCCCTGTTGTCTTTTAACCATACATTGTGAAAAGGTACGTTAATTTACTTAAATGGCTCGGAGCCAATTTCACCAACTCTACTCGTATTTAAATATCAATTCATATTTAAATGTCGATTTTCATGAATTTTTGTAGTGAAAAATTACTTTTAAATATGAATTGATATTTAAATAAGTTGGTGAAATAGGCTCTCAGTTTTTATAATTATGTACAAAAAAAGAAACAAAAATTTATTTGTACCGGCTGTTGTTCAATTTCCAGTCATGACTGGTGGACTCGCTCTTAAACTATTTTTGTATAATTTGTGCCGAGTGGTTTCGTTTGTTTTTTTTATTCTTTGTGTAATAGCTTTCGAACATTTATGTGCCCATATTAACAAGGTCTGCCACCTGATTTCCATCGTTGTCACTAAACCATTTTATGAAGATATTGATGCGTTTAACAGATTTCGAGAAGCTTACTCATTGTCGGACACTTCAAAATCAGCCTTGTTAGAATTTTCATTGTCATCATTGCTGATGTCAAAATTTTCACCAATTTTCGATATTAACAATTGCACTTCTCTACTTGTATTCTCGTATCCTCAGTTAACTGAAATATTAATTTTGTAGAGCTAAACGTGAGCATTGAAATTCGTTTAACTTTTTAGCGAGTTAACTTTATCGAGATTCTACTTCATATTGTAGGGTTCTCATTATAAACGATTTCCGAATTATTTAATTTATTAAATATTCGCATCTAAAGGTTCTCATAAACTATGCAATAATAATGAGCACTTTTTTGCTATTATTATTGTCATTGTCATTGCTCTACACTATTCAATAAATTTCTCAATAAAATTTTTGGCGAAATTTTTCTTACAAAATACATATGTTAAAGTAAACAAGAGTGTCTCAGAAATTTTAAGAATTAAATAATTTTTAATCAAGTAATTAAAAAAATAGTAAAATAATGTTTAGTAATGTACCGGGAATTAATTATTGTACAATGTTGTCAACAGATTACAAAATATTTCTTGTTGCGCAATTTACGACTTCTTAATTTATCCAATATACTATAGTGCCATATACCAAAATATTATAACACACAAGCAATTTTATTGTGCAAAATACCAATTTTATTGCACAATAATATTACAAAATGTGTGGATATCTTAAAGTTTTTAAATTATTCAAGCAGTTGAGTAAACATTTTATTGGCTTTTTCCAGCAAAGTTTAGTTCCTTAGAATCGCTCAAGTTAAGTTGAATTCATAAAAAAAAAACTAAGAATTCTCGTATTACATTTCATTGAAAAAAAATTCATGTTAATATCAAGAGTGGGCTGATGAAGTGCGTAATGGCACAGGCAAGTGGAGTATATCACACAGTTATCCTTAGCCATCTTTTCTATTAGAACAGTGTGGTGTCACAAAGTCAACCATATTTTCTATACCAAAAGCGTATAGCCGTCTTTCTACAAGAACCGCGTATTATGAAACATTTAGCCATACTTTTTGTAGGAACAGTGAACTTTTACAACGTCAACTTTGCATAGATGTATTGATATTTTTCTATAAGACTGTCAAACACAATTTACTCAAATTGCCCTTTTAGTTCAAAATCAGGAAATTCAAAAAGTCAGGGTCTTATTGGCCCTATTTTGCAACAGTACCAAAGCAATATTATTTAAATAAATTAAAAAGAATGCAGGTTATCAGACTATAATAAATTAAATGATATATGTACATGTTCGTGCATGCTCGGGCATGATCGTCGATTTAGTGTTCTTTTAATCTATGTATATCTGTCTGAACTACTGCAGGGATTTCAAAATCTAATAGTAGTTTTCTAAATTTCTTTTGTTATAGCATTTTGAAATCCCAGCAGTTGTTCAGATGATATAGATTAAAACGGTGGTCATGCACGAGCATAGACACTCAAGTATATCATTTGATTTATTAATGTGTAATTTCCAGTGTTCGTTATTTTTCTTCGTCTAAAATATGACTTAAAAAATCTCCGTAATTCTTATAAATAAAATTAAATTGAATTGTAGATATTTCAATTAATATTTTATTAAATAAAAATAATTAAAACTCTCTTTAAAGATCATAAATGATGAACTGAATGAAGGTTCTTTGTACGATATTACATCAGTATGTTTATTGGAGCATGATAATAACAATAGAAATAAATTTGCAACAACAGCGTAAATATTATTAAACAAGGAAGAAACTCTTTTAAGTTTTTTAAAACTATTTTTAAAGCACTTTAGTGGGAAAATAATGTAAATACCAACCACACCACAAAAATAGTACGTAGCAAATAGGGAAGAAGTTGAAGAGATAAAGAACTCTCTTACCTCAAGTTTATTGTTCCGGTTCCTTGTTTTAACATTTATTTTTAGTCTCAAGTCATAAATTTTCTTTTTATATACATATATATACATATATCCTTTCCTGCCATTCGAAAGGAAGAAAAGACAGGCAAAGCAACTTGCAATTTGTCTTTTTGTTTAAAATAAATGTATTTTTTTGTATTAAAACAAAACTTGGATTTAAGCCAAGTTGGTGGCAAGAAGCTATTTATTTCATAGAATAATAAAAATAATATAAATGTGCATGTAAGCCTAAATAGGGAAAAACACAACAGCATTTCAAAATATTTATATTACTTAAAAACAATTTTCTTGAAAGATCCTTGAATTGTTGTGCCTAATGCTTATCACAATTCCCTAAACATTATCTAAAAATCCTTGCAATCTCTTGTTATTTTTTTTGTGCCATCATTGTCTTTAATTAAACCAACAATTTGAAATGTTCTGTTTGATTTCTTTTTTTTTTCTTGTTTAATTGATATTTTTGATTCACAGATTGAATATGTCAGTTTGCTTTTATTATTTTAAGGACATTTGGTGCTGAAACTATTTATTATGAACAGAGTGCATGTTAAAGAAATATATCAAAGCCTGATAAGTTCTTATAATGTCTTTACAAATATTTTATTATGAAATATTTTATTTCATTGTGTTGAGATTGTTTCCCTAGTTATATTTAATTAGGCTAAAGGTGGTGTTTTGGAGAAAGTCAAATTACATTGATGTAATTTTAAAGGTTTTCTTACATTACAGTCAATTGTAATTATTCTGTAAAACACCAGCAGAATGGAACAACGTGGTGTTTTAAAAACGCGATACACCTTCATCATGTTGGTGCCAGTTAAGTTGGCTACACACTATGTATGAAAATGCAACCCTGAGATTAGAGAAATTTAAAATTAACTCTTACCACTCATCCATCATCATCAAGAGTTGCATTTTCATTGAATTCGTATTGCTTGTAGCTTAAAACTCTATTTAATGTCAAACTCTCGCTTCATGTACAAGTATTAAAGTGAAAATAAAATACGTGAATTGTTAAATTTTTTATATCGTTGCTTTTTATCATTATATTATTTAAACATATTTCATTACTTTACTGCAACGAGGTCAGAGTTTAAAGAAAAAAATATTTTTTAATTTCCAAATTTTCGGTCACACCCGTCATATTAAAAAACTAAATTTACATCATAATAACTAAATATTTGATACTTTTCAACCATAATAAAGTAAGCGCAAATAATAATTAAATTAAATTTTGTGAACCTCAAATTTAATATTCAAGTAATTAGTTATAGAAAATATATGGTCACACCAGTCACACCAACGCTGACGTAATATTTGCCATTTGAAGGTCCAAAATATAAAAAACGGCCACAAACGAAGACACTTAAACAAAAAAATACGAACTGATTTTAGCTTTAGAGATAGAAAAGGACGGGAAAAGTAGAAATTGTAAGAAACGAATTATGGCCAAAAAATTATTGAAAGAAAAAAAAAGAAATATTTAGCGGTAAAGAGAAAGAAAGTGCAGACAATGGAAAAAGCATAAAAGGATAATTGATTTATTATATGAATTAAGTAATTAAAAAGTTTTACTTCTTCAAATTTTTAAAATGTTCATACTACGTCACACCCGGTACAATTTCGAAAAACTTTTTGTAAAGAAAAATTTTTTTAGGCAGTAAGTATTTAATACAATCAAAATTACAGAATATTTTCTGTAAAACTTGAATTTTTCAAGGTCACACTCGTCACAACATTCTAATGGCCATTATAAGCAAAAATCATGTTCTTTCGATGTATAAATAATATCAAATATTTTTAAGATTGATATCCGTGGTAAGCGCACCCTTATTTTGATGTTATAAAATTAATAATTTTGAATTATAACATAAAATGCGAGTATTATGGTCACACCCGTCACAATGGAATTAACCTAAAGCAGAATTATGTAACTCTCCAGAGAATAATTTTTTGCATTGAAAGCTTTTTGAGTAATAAAGAACGGATATATATACATATGGGCATTTCTCCGAGAAATTACACTTTTTGTCGCGTGCGACAGCAAGCAATTAACCTTGCATTTCTGAAGAATGTGGCTCGATTTTTCTTAAAATTTTACCTAACGTAGAGCTGCTGACGGCCTACACAAATATATAAATAAGTAATAAAACTTCGCTTTCCTTAAAAAAACAAGCATATTTGCTGGGTGTCGCACGCTACAAAAAGTTGACATTCCTGTGGAAATGTCCATATATACATTTGTCTCATTTACTAAAACAATGTTATAACTCAAAGTATGAGATTTTTGAGTTCAGGTTTTTGATTGTCATTAATATGGTATAAACATTTCTCAAAGCGTGAGAGAAAAATAAAATTTTCTTCTCCCATTAAGTTAAATGTGTAAATTAAAAATTTTAAACTCCTTTGCTGGCAAACTAGTTTTTTTTTGAGTTATGACCCCTTTGTTTTACACCCTGTTTCCATAAGCCAGACAGAAGACTAGTCAAAAAACAATTTTTGAAAATCACTCAAAAAATATTAATGCTTTTTATATAAATTTCCTACCGTCCGTGTTGTGAAAACAGAGAATTAGTGTAAATAAGCGATATGTATAATTTATTATTGAAAATTTTGTGTTGCATTTTCTTGAATTCTTCTTACACGATCATAAAAGAATTTGATAAAACTTTTTACGCATTTTTATTATTCCAATAAAAAAATATTACACACAAATAACGAAAAGGAATCAATAAAGAAGCCAGCAACACCAGCAGAAGAAGTTTTCCCAAACAGAAAAGTCAATAAAGCATTTAAAAAATGAAGAATTTTTATGAAGAAACGCAGGAGACACATGAAACTAAAAGATATTAACATGTGTTTTCATGTTAAATTACCCCGCAGTTCTAATGAGTTTCCGGCTAGAGGAAGTAGTTACTTGCTTTGTAAGAATTTCCTGAATGATCAACAAAGGAAAATTAGGTAAAAAGTAGTATTTTAGTATTTTGGAGGAGATAGAGCACTCTTAAACTTTCAAGTCAATCACTCGTATTATCTAGGAAACATCTTTTTACGCTCCTTATTCTGTAAAACGTTCCCTTTATCCATAATATTATTCAAAATGAGGGCAACTTTGACCGATATTAATTATCCTCAGATATAAACTAGAGAATGAAGCCGATACTGATTTGTGAGCAGCGGCTGCTGATCAACAATACGAGTATTTGCCGCGGCGGCTGTTAGCCGACTCCCAGCCGATCGTCTTCGTTTACTGATGTAAACTTTCAAAGCACCGATACACGTAAATTTTTTCAGACCCTTCTACCAGAATTGTTTTTAGACTTTTTTTAATTTTGCCAATATTAATATTATTGGTATAAGTTTATGACAACTTTATCTAAAAAAAAACAAAACAAAGAACATATTCAGAATTTCAAGCCGGAGTAACTTCTGCTTTTTATATTTAAGAAAGAGTTAAAACGTCCTTAGGCTACGACTCACTATACATCACCATGGCATAACTTTTGAAAAAATGCAACCCTGATCTAATGAATTAGTGTTGCCTTCTGAAAATGTTCATCAACTCCATCATACCAGGGTTGTATTTTCTGAAAAGTCGTATGATTATGTAGGATAGTGATAGTGCTCGCCTTTAACATTTGTTCCAGTTAAAAATTACATAAGAACCAAATTTTTTTTTAAATGTTAAGTTTTTTATACGATTTTTCTAACTACGAACTGCTGGGCTTAAATGACGATTTCACGCTGCAAACAAACGTACAATAATAAATACTTCAACTTCCAGCACTAAAACAACAATAGCATTAACAAAATGATGGAAAAGAAAATCAATGTTTACACAGATCATCCGAAAGCATCCATCCGGCCGCCATACAGCCCAATCAATTCAAATGTTTAACATTTTAAAGAAAAAGATGCAACTGCAACAGCAGCCGCACACCAGCATCAGCATAAGCAATGAAGAGATGAACAAAAAAAGCCTGAACGAACGAACATTTCAGCAAAACATCAAATAAACTTGGGCATTGTTTGCAGTTGTTTGTATTTTTGTAATTATTTACATATTTATTAGCTACTGAAAATAAATATTAAAAAAAAACTAATCAAATAGGCCTTAAAACAACAAGCCGGGCGGGGGAACTACTGGAATTATGCACCACACCAAAAAAACCGAAAACAATATTTTAAATGATTAAATGAAATGGGAAGACAGTTCAGTTGCCCCTTCTTCTAACAGATGTTTGATGAATGATGGATGAGTGAATGCCTCTGCATACATATTCGTATGTGCAGTCGTCATTCATGCTTTCGTATGCTTTTCAGATGCATTAAGCAAATTTTTACCTTTATTTACATACTTAAGACTCGTTTACTTTATCTTAAAACAAGCAACATGTCAAACTTTCTTTTACAATATTTTTATTAAGTGCAAGACAATTGTTGGTTTTTTCATCAACTTTAAGAATATCGCTACCTTATTGCAAGAAGACATACCGTCGGGATGTTACTGGTGTGCCGCACAGTATGTTAAGAACACATTATGCACAGTATATTAAGAATACATTATTAGTGCGGCAAACTAGTAACCACCCGACGATACATATACATTAGAGGTGAGCACAAGATGTTTGCTTGCTTAATCTTCATGGTGTACAGTATTGAATTGTTTTCTCTTTTTGCGCTCTTTATTTTATGATAACAGTAAAACTGGTATCTCTTTTAGCAAAAGTATGCCACAGCATTTGTTTATCTGCCAAGCAAGGGTATTAGTTATTGCAGTGTCTAAGCATATTTCACTAGTGCACACCAAATGACAGTTGTAAAATTAGCATACAAGTGTATAAATAAATATGTGTATGTGTAAAAGAAAAAACAAACAACGCAGATTATTTAATCAGAACTAACACTAGTTCGTATGCAAACCATTTCTAAGTTTTATGATTTATTAATTTAAGACTAAAAAAGAAAATAAATAAATAACAAAATAAAAATAATATCTTTCCCAATTTATATAATTGCAAAAAGTTTTATTCTCACTTAATATTTTATGAAGTTTTGAGTTAGTGAAATTGAGTTTGGTGAACTATAAAGTGTACAATAAAAGTATTGCACACTTGACACTACTGTCGATTCAACTGTTGTACAATGATTTTGTGTGTTTTTTGTTTCATTGTTCTCTAATTTTTCTTTACACTCAATTACGATCACAAGTTGTGATTCACAACTTCAAACAATATTCGCTCTTGAACAAAATACAATACTGTGCACTTTTTCACGTCTTGTGCTCACTTCTGATATACATTTAAAAAATTTTATGTTATTCACCCTTGCTCCACTTGTCAATACATCACAATACCAAAAATGTTGCTTTGACAGTCTATTTCGGTTCTCTAGGATGTAGAAAATATTATGAACCTGTCCATAGCAGTCTGTTGTTTTCGAAAAAATTATATTGACTACTTAAATAAGGGTGATTATTACTTTCTTTTTTCGATGCAAAAAGTTTTACCTCCTTATGCAAAAACGAATGGTAAATTTAAAGTTGGTTTAACAAACGAATTTTGTATGGCTAAACCGGTTTTAAAGCATGCTTTAACTTTAACAATTGTTTTTGCATAAGAGCATTAGTATTTTAGTATCAAAGTAAATCAAAGTAACTTGAACTACGAGTATCAATATGTTATCGGGCATAGACATATTTACGACGTTTTGTATAATGAACACTCGCCCTAAGACATTTTCGACTTCTTTTCGAAATATGACGACTTTGCCATAAAAGTGTGTTGTGTTATAAGCTTGGAAAAATACCAATTTCATATATTATTTGTATTACAATAGTACTAAAACTTCCATCTCTGGTTCACACACTCATCTCTCTATCTTGTTTATTTATTAACTTTTTTTCATTCATTTACCAACGGGAATTAACAGCTGGACGGACATGCCATATTTAAGCATTCATTGCACTGTGGCAACGCGAGGACGTGACCTGACAAGCCACAAATTGTTATGGGAAATAATATCAAAAGCAAATACTTGATAGTGTGATTTAAGAAATCTTAAATTACGAAGATATTTTTTAATATGAAAAAAAACAATAGTAGTCTTTGTTTTCTTACAAATTTTATTCATATGTGATTTTACATACATACATACATACATATGTATGTACATCTGAAGCCTTTTAACACTCAAACCTACGAGTACTCTGCATATTTTAAAGAAAATTACAAGATTTGAAAGTTATTTAGAGATGCAATCGGGGACAATTTACAAATTTATTATAAAATAATTAAATCAAATAAAACTACAAAATTTATGTACCACTCGGCTTTCTACTGATGCCAGAGTTGTCAGATATGGCGATTTCTCGCCAAACGTGGGATCTTTAAACTTGTTTAGCGTCTAAATTTTTGTTTTGATGACATAGGTATTATTTTTTTTAGCGATAAATAAAATTAAAATTTTTGTAATTCACAAAAATTAGTTTATTGAAGGAGTTAAGGCTCAGTTAGCCGAATGTAATGGAATGTAACTGCAACGTAGGAACCAGCTGATCGATATTGGTATGTGAAAAGTTATGAAAATGGTTATAGAGATGTAATGTAACGTAATCTTTTCTTCATATAAAAATATCGATCAGCTGTTTCCTACGTCGCAGTTACATTACATTACAGTTGGCTAACTGAGCTTTTAGTTTTAAATATAAATCCTACCAAAACTTGTCTGCAAGAAATTAAAATAAATTTGATTTTGATAATTTTTTTTTATATTAATTACAATTATTAATGTGTTTTGGCTTTTAATGAGAAAAATTTACAAGAAATAATTTTTGGCGATTTAATTTTTTACTTTTGGTGGTTTTCTGCTTAATTTTTATACGACTAATTTATAAAAATTTTATAGCAGCATCCATGTCTATCTACTTGGGCAGAGATTGGTATTAATATCAGCTATTTAACGTGAATTTTTAATGAAATGGAATATGAGAAAATTCACATTAAATATGTGATCTTAATAGGTCTGTCTGCGTACACATATTTTGCATAATTTTGTGCAAAATGTTGTCTGCGTACTCCAAATCTCTTGCAGCGAGAGAGCCAAAAAGAGCATTTTTTGACAGTTGGAAGTTAGAGAACTTGCAAAATGTTGCTGGAGAAATTTCCGCTTGCAAGATTTTGCAACTAGTTTGAACAGCTGTTTTTTTTACTTTTTGAATGAAATGAAAATAAAAATTTAAATTTAACAATGGAAGACGTAAATAGTTAGAATTGTGTTGATTTTTAAAGTTTATAATAAATTATAATAAACAAAACATTTTATTTCATGCTAGAAACGTCCAAATATACGGTGCAACCGTGGCGTAAAAGCAGAACCAATGATTCCAATAATGCTATTATTCTGGCTAAAATTCTTTTGCTTTGTTATTTTAATTGTTTACACACCGATCAGCTGTTTTCTTGCAAGATTTCACTGGATACTGTCTGCGTACTTTTTGAGATATTTTCAGCGGAGAGAGTAAAATTGGTCTTACTCTGCCAAAAAAATTTACTGAGTATTTGCTACTGGAAAAGTACCCAGATAGACCTAATAACAAACTCTGCCCAAATAGATAGACATGTCTGCCGATGAAGTGCGTGGCTGCACAGAAAAATATCGGCATTTTCCCCAGCTGAAAAGACTACTTTAATTTTTCTTCTCTTCTCTTAATACAATGATTTCACTCAATAAGAATTTAAAATACTGAACTTAATCGCTATTAAAAAATTACTCCGGATTTAGATTCTTTTAAAAAAAAAAATTATTTTATTTCGTGGATCTCCTTTGATTTCCTTTCGAGCAAGCACAAGTTTTTGGGGGCGATAAATAAATAGTTTGTAATATTAATTTAACAAAAATTAATATTTGTATTTCCAATTAAAACTTAATCAATTGAGAAGGATAAAAAACTTCTCTAATTCTTGTTCTCTTTTATGCTTGTGCAAATCCTTTGTGTTTTTAAATTAATTTTTCTTGCTGCCATTACGTGATTTTCTTTCTTGTCATATGGACAAAGATTTCTCATCAAAATCAAATCAAATATTTGTTAACATATTAAAAGACAACTAGACAAACAGACAGACAGACGTTACATACATTAATACATGTGTAGTCATTCATACTCGTAAATGAAATGTCAGGCACAAAGTCGTTGCTCCGTTGCTCCTAAAGCAGAGAGTGAAGGAGAGTTAAATGAACTTTTGCAAATGGTATCCTAGATATGAAAACTGTTTATTATTTTTATATAATAAAATTTATTATAACGCATTACTCTACTGCAGTGTTGCTTATATGTACAATATGATACGAGTATATAGGCATAATTTAAATTTTAAAGGATTTATTTATCTTATAAATTTAAATTAAATTTCTCACCTTGCACAATGCCACTCCGGTATCCAGACGATCCATGAAATTTTCTGCATTTATTGTTAGTTCCGGATAAAGTGTGTTCATCCATTCGGCCAAATCTTCTTTCATTGCTTCCAAATATTCTTCACTCGACTTGAAGGGTCGATATGGTCGTGCCTCCAGCAAGGCCATTTTGTTTTAAGTTATTTTTTTCTGGGTCAATAGTAAAAAACAAAAATATTTAAGGCAAGTTATGTCGCAGCTTTAGTGTTTATTTTCGAGTAAAAATTTCTTTTTGTAAAAATTTTGTTGAGGGAATATTTTTGGGTTTGATTAAAATTTTCTTAAAATTTTCTTAAAATTTTCTTAAAAATTTAACGCCCGTTAGTTTTATTTAGTAGAGTCATTCTTCTATGGCTGGAGTTTAAGGCCATTACCTTAAAATAGGCTGTAAAATTTTGTAGATATAAAATTGCCAACAGCAGTGCTTCGATATCTGAAAAAATAAAGAAAACAAAAATATTTTATGTTAGACTTGGGTTAATTACAAAAAAATAAAAAAGCAAAATTTTAAAAGGCTTATACCTAGTTTTTCATTAAATTTTTGAAACATAACTTTTTTTATTTGCCAATACCGTAGTTTCCGCTTAAATGATTTTTCAAAAATACTTGGTTTTCAATAAAACTAAACGGGTAAAATATTTATGCCCTAGTTTGTTAATTACTTAAGCAATGCAATGGCATGCAATTTTAATTAATTTATAGTTTACTGTTAATCAATTAACAGGAGGTCATTTAAGAATAAACTACTGTAACAGCGCCAGAAAAGAGAGTAACATAGAAAATATGGCGCAGTATAAATTTGAAACATTTTTGTCAACTTTTAGATGGAATTTTCTTCTACACGCTTCACATTAAAACAAATCATAATATTCATAAAGACTGCTTTTGCGTCACAAAAGGTTTGTTTACAAATTTTTATAATAAAACTTATTTTGTAAATATTGTATAATTAAGAAAATATTCTTGTTAATAAAGTTTTGAATGATTTATATTAAGCCCGATATGCAATAAATTCAGAAAATTGCCACTTTGACTGCAATTCTTTTTTCCGATTTTTTAATATTGACGCTTTTTGAGTTTTGTCGTTTTATTTTTTTGTTGTTTAGGTTATTTTTTTCGGTTTCTGGCAATATTTTTAGTTTTGGGGATTTTTTTACAACAAAAATTTTTAGTTTTAGCGATTTTTTTTGTTTATTTTAATTACAAATTTTTAGTTTTAGCGATTTTTTAGTACTAACGTTTATTTACTTTTGGCGTTTATTTTCGTTTCATCATATCTTGAATTTCGGGGATTGTTATTTTTTTAGAATAAAAACTTTTAAACTTAAAAAGTTTGGGTTTTAGCGATTTGTTTTTAGTTTTTGGTGATTTTTTTTTTTTGATTTTAAGTTCTAGCGATTTTTTTAGCACTGACACTTTTTTAGTTTTGGTGCTTTTTTCGTTTGGGAAATTTTTTTGATTTCGGGGATTGTTTTTTGTTATTTTTTTCACAATAAAAATTTTAATTTTAGCGATTTATTTTTAGTTTTGGCGATTTTTTTATTTTTGGTTTTTCGATTTGGCTTTTTTGGGTTTTCGGGGATTTTGTTTTGTTTTTTTTTTACAACGAAAATTTTTAGTTTTTGTGATTATTTTGGGTTTGGCGATTTTAGTTGTGTTTTTACATTACAAATTTTTATTTTTAGCGATTTTTAGTACTGAGGCTTTGTTATTAGTTTTGGCGATCTTTTCGCTTTTCGGGGAATTTTTTTTTGTTTTTTTGCAACAAACATTTTTTTTTAGATTTAGCGTATTTTAGTTTTGGTAATATTTTAAGTTTTGGCGATTCTTTTTGTTATTTTACAATACACATTTTTAGTTTTAGCGATTTTCCTAGTACTGACGCTGTTTTTAGTTTCTGCGTTGTTTTTATTTTATGCAAGTTTTTTGGTATTCGAGGTTTTATTGTCTTTTTACGATAAAAATTTTAGTTTTACCGATTTTTTTAGTTTTTGGCGATTTTTTTTACAATAAAAATTTTAGGTTTTAGCGATTTTTTACTTTTGGTCGCATTTTTTTGCATTGGCAATTTTTTTGGTTTAGCGATTTTTTACAGTAAAAATGTTTAGTTTTAGCAATTTTTGTATTACTGACGCTTTGGTTTAGTTTTGGCGATTTTTTTTTCGGGGATTGTGTTTTTGTTATTTTTTTCACAATAAAAGATTTTAGTTTTGCCGATTTTTTAGATTTTTGGCTATTTTTAAATTTTTTTTCCGACCTTTGCAATTTTGGTAATTTTTTTTTTTTGCATTTTGGCGATTTTTTATTTTTGGTGCTATTTTTCATTTTATTTATTTATTTTTCTTTTCATTCTGGCGATTTTTCGTTTTGAAATTTTTTTAGTTTTGGTGATAATAATTACGTAGTTTATTTTGTTGTACAGTGTAATTGATTCTATTATAATCTATGTATTACAATGCAGTAAATTTAGCTTTAAAAGCTTTAGTAAATTTTAATTCTTAACAAAGAATTTAAAGTTAAATATCCTTAAATATAAAAAAAGAATATATTTCAAGGGTTCGAAAGATGTTTCTTTGTCAATCTAAATGATATTTCGTTTAACTTGAAGCAAAAGTTACTCCCTTTCTTCTAAAGCAAAAACGCAAAAAAAAGACAAAATACCAAGAAACTTGTCTTGAAACTAAAAGGCTCCTTATAATTAATGAAAAAGAAAAGTAAAACAAAAAGGAAACTTCCAGTCTTGTTAGACAGCTGCCTTTTGTTTTTCGTTTTTTTTTCATTATAAGGAAAAATGTATGCGTCAGAATTTAAAAAAAAGAGAATGCAAATTGTATTTTGTAAATATCTGTTAAGAGTTGCAACAACTTGTAGGACCAAGTTAACTAACTAACGTCTACTGACAACAAGAGGGAAAAAGTAAAATGAAGTGAAAAGTTTTTAAAATTGATTTTCTCATATCCTTGTTGGGGTGTCTGTCTCCAGACACTGTGACTTTTAAATTTATTCTTGTCTGTATATTTTTTTTAATATAAATTTTAGTTGTTTTTTGTAAAATTACATTTCAATGCTCTTGAAACTGTAGGATCCCTTTAGTAATAGTTATTGATTTTTCATAAATTGAAGGACAATGTGAAGGAGGGAGGAAGGCGGCGTTATAGTGTTAAGAGTTTTTGTTTTTAATGTCAAGGGCGGGGATTTGTTTAGTTTCCCTTTTATGGCATGATATGAGTATTTCTATGTGCGTGTGTTCGGCACTCGTTGCAATGAAGTGTGTAGGGGATAAAAAAGGACGAAAAAAACGAAAACTTTGTATCTGTTGTTTTATTGTTTGGAAGTAAAAAGTTAAATGCTTGTTCAATTATCGCATCAAATGTCACTGACAGGCGCATAGAGTTAAGCAGCTTAAGGTATTAAAGGAACAAAGGAAATAAAATAGAAAAAAGTTCAAGTGCTTAAACTTAATAAATATGCATTCATGAAATTATCTTCAATATTATTTAATGGGTGTCAAAAAAATGAATTTTTAAAAAGAAAGAAAAAAAAATTTTAAAAATTGTATGGTGTTTTTTAGGGTTCCATACCTCAGACTATTATGAGAATAGTAAAAGCTGAGGACCAAAAATATTCACAGAATAAGTAAAACTTTGTCCGCTACAACAGCAAATATATGACAGTTAAAAATTAAATAGTGTTTCAAAACGAGCAACCAAAAATTTTGTAATCTTAATGATATCTACAGGGAATTATATCGAGCCACAACCGCTAAAAAAGCTTAATCGTCATATGTTTTGAACTTCGTTTTAAAACGAATATTGACTATTTTCGGTCGTACATCATTGATTGTCGTAAAAAAAATATTATTTAAAATTTTGTCGCTTTAATTAAGCCTTTTTGGCGATTATGATGTATTTTTATGCTTAGTTCACTAATTAAAACTGAAATTTATAAAAACCACTAAAACTTTTTAAAATTAAAAAAAAACAAAACGAGAAATCGCCAAATAAAAATGCGCTTAATGAAAAATATCGCCAAATCAATAAAATAAATCATTGAAATTGGAAAAAAATCACCAAAAATAAGAAAGCCGCTAAAAAAACTAAATAATCTCCAAACTAAAAAAAATCAAAACTAAAAAATCGTCAATATAAAAAATCCCTAAAAACCAAAAAAATTAAAAAAGAATAAAACTAAAAAAATATGTATTGTAAAAAAAATCGCCAAAGCGAATAAACCCCAAAACTAAAAAGCGTCAACACTTCAAAAATTTCCAATAACCAAAAAAGTCTCCAAAATGTAGAAAGCGCCAAAACGAAAAAAAACGTCAAAACTAAAAAATCGCCAAAATCAAAAAGGGCCAATTCCAAAAAAAAATTGATAAAAGCAAAAACATGCCAATTGTAAAATCGGCAAAACTAAAAAAGCGTTTAGAATTAAAAAATGTTCAAAAACAGAAAAAAATTTACAAAATCAAAAAATCGCCAAAAACTAAAAAACCGCTAAAACCAAATATATGTATTTCAAAAACAAACAAAAATTGTCGAAACGAAAAAAACGTCAAAAGTAAAAAAGCGACAAGACTTTAAAAATATCTAAAAGGAAAAAAATGTCCAAAATGAAGAAAGTGCCAAAACTAAAAATATGTATTGTAAAGAAAAAAACAAAAAAAAACGCCAAAACGAAAAAACGTCCAAATGAAAAAGGACCAAACCAAAAAACGCCAAAAAGAACAAAGAGCAAAAACTAAAAAATCGCTAAAACCAAAAAGATGTATTATAAAAAAACAAAAAAAAAAGTTCGCCAAAACTAAAAAAGCGTTTGCACTTAAAAAAATTCCGAAAACCGAAAAAAATTTCCAAACTCAAAAAATCGCCAAAACTTAGAAACCGCTAAAACCAAAAACAAAAAAATCGCCAAAACGAAAAACAAAACGGTAGAAGAAATAAATCATCCGCTCTTCAAAAATTTCCAGAAACCAAAAAAAAAAATCGCCGAAACGAAAAAAAACGCTAGAAGTAAAAAAGCATGAACTCTTCAAAAATGAAGTGCCAAAATTAAAAATAATATATCGTAAAAAACAAAATTACCACAAAAGAAAAAATTTCGAAAATCCGAAATAAATCGCCAAAACTAAAAAACTGCTAAAAGCAAAATTTTATATTGTAAAAAAAAAAACTAAACAAAAATCACCAAAAAGAAGCAAGTGCAGTATCATCATGTGCGAATCAAAGTCGCACTTTGCTAAATTTATTTGCACTTCTGGGTGTTGACAAATAGGAGCCTGGGAAGCATGGGAATTAATGTATGCGTTGTACACATTTCAAAATACTCGTATGTTAATAGATTAAAAATCGCATCAGCATATGCTTAAATTTCGCCTTTAAAATGATATTAATTAAAATTATTGTTAATTAATTTTACTAGAACTGTTAAAAATGGTTTACAATAAGCTGTTAGCTTCAAAATGAGCTCTGCTAGAATTTGTGGTTCTTGTATCTGCTAAATATATCTAAATTTATCTTATTTATTTTCGAAATACATAATACACGTAAAAGTTTTATTTTTTTTTAATAATAATCGAACATTGCAGATTAAGATTGGCACAACAGCAATTTTGCAAATTAGCAAATATTAATGACACACATTTATACACTTTAATTAAATTCGAAGGTTAAGAAATATGCAAGTCAATACTCACAACTCTTTAAAACAACATAAATATATTTCTATTTATATCTACATATATGTATACAATATTATTTTTAATTATTTTAAAATGGTTTTTACTCATTTCTAAAACATATGACCAAATTTCAATTTTTAACACACACCCATAACCAATAATTCCAGTTGTGTTTAACCCATATTTTTAAAAACTTCCAATGAAAACAAAACATCTCAGATAAAAGCGTACGTACGTACTTTTAATTAACTTAACACACTTGTTAACAAAAAAATATTATATTTCAGTTTTATTTTTCAATAATTTTTCTTTTTTACCAGCATTAAAAAATCCCGTCATAAAACAACAAACAAACAAACGGACAAAATTAAACATTTCTTTTCATTAACTCAGTTGTAAGTACAAAATAAACATAAAATAAATAAAATTGCAAAAGTACGCCTCATTAGGACGGGTTTTTTCTCAAAAAATCGTAAATGAAGTTGCTGAAAATGATTTTGCATTATGTAACATTAACAACAGGAGGTTTGTTTGTCTTTTTTTCACTTAAATAATGAAGTTACAAAACACATTCAGTGTGAACAAATGTGATCTTAATTACGACCAATTTTTGCAAATACACAAATTGCAATATTTTTTTTGCTAAATCTAAGAAAGAAAAAAAATTAAATCAAATGGAAAATACTTGTCCATATATATTGGGCACAAGTGATCATTTATTATTATTTATTTACGTACCACCCAAAATTGCAAACTCTTGGTATTTGGTTTCTAGAATTGGCCATTATTAAATTAATAAATTTTTCTAAATGTAGTAGTTACTGGTTGATTAAATTCCATGTTAAACAAAATTTTTTCTAGTCTTCGAATTCGTCAACATGACAAAATTAATTATTGTATTTCACATTTTATGTGAAAATGTGCTGGTATCTGCGCGTGTGTGTGCGCGCGCTGTGCACAGTGGGATTATGGTGCCGAAGCCCCATTCTTCAACCACTCAACTTAAGAAATTAAATGATGCAGTTTTGTAAAGAAATCTTTAAACATGAAATGTGCTTTTATGATTCTTTTTAGGGTTCCGAACACCAAAAGTGAAATCATACTGTAATACACGCAGACAATTATATATAGACAGTTGAAATTTTTAAAGTTAGTGTATTTTTATGCAGACTGTGTAGTCTGGTGTACACTGAAATTTCAAAAAAAAAAATATCGAATAAATAATATTTTACCAGTTAATATAGTTTTGCTTTTGTAATTTCGACGAGTTGCTGTAGTTTGGAAACCGTAAAAGAGAAAACTATTAAAATTTTCAAAAACGCTTAAACTAAAAAATCACAAAATTAAAAAGTGCCGAAGCGAAAAATCGCCAATAATTAAAAAAGCTGTTAAATGAAAAATATCACTAAAAATTAAATAAATCGTACAAATCAAAAAAAGTTACAAAAAGTAAAAATGTTGTCAAAAAAGAAATCAATCCCCGAAAAATCGCCAAAAACTACAAAATATCTAAAACTAAAAATTTATTCTAAAAACGCCAAAAACTGAAAAAAATTTCTTAAACGTAAAAATACGTTAAAGTTAAAAAACAGCCAAACTGAAAAATTTGCCAAACAGAAAAAAGCGCTAAAATCAAAAATATCACCAGAAATTAAATAAATCGTTTTAAAATCGGGAAAAACCAAAAAAAAATTAAAAAATTTTAAAAAATCCCAAAATTAAAAAAGCGTTAAAGTAAAAGAACCGCCCTACTGAATGAAATCGCCAAAACCGAAAAAGCGCGTAAATGAAAAACATCACCAGAAATAAAATAAATTATCTAAAGTAAAAATGTCGTTAAAAAACAAAAAAAAAATGGGCAAACCCCGGAAAAAATTCCCAAAAATTGCTAAAACTAAAAAAAAATTAAAACCAAAAAAACAACTGAATGAAATCGCTGAAAAAAATCGCTTAAATGAAAAAAGTGCCAAAACTAAAAAAATCGCTAAAACAAAACATCAAAATCGAAAAAAATCTCCAAAACGAAAAATTGTTTTAAAATATGTGTACATTAGATATTTGATTATATGCAATAAAGTTCGTATATTATTACATATGTGCCCTTAATTGTGAAAGTGGTTTAAGTCATATATTTCTCTGCTCGAGATATTTAGGAGATTACATTTGAACAAATTAAAAAATATTTTTACTTATGCAGCATTTTAGTTTAGACTTGTACTATTCTCGGATTATATAACTTTATTTAATATTTTTTAAATATTTATTGAAGTTTTTCAAAGATTTATTTAATATTTCGAAGCAAAAACGCACATGACTTAGACCACTTTCATAACTAAGGGCACATATGTAGTGTCTGTACGGAGTCCTTCATGTGCGAGTCAAACTCGCACTTTGTGAAAAGTCTTAAAGAATTTCCTATCGTTTCAAATTACATTGTTCAAGCTGGACACAAATTCAGGCAGTCGATATCAAAAAAAATTTCAAAACATTTCCACTTCAATTTTATCAAAGTATTTTGATTTTGTTATTATATCCTGTAAGTATACATACATACGTACATATGTGCCCTTAATTATTAAAAAGGTCTAAGTCATGTGCATTTTTGCATCAAAGTCTTCTTCAATAAATATTAAATAAATTTATATTAATCGGAACTGGTACAGCTGTAAATTAAAATATTGCAAAATAAAAAAAAAAGTTTTTGATTTGTTCAAATGTAATCTACTAAAAATCGCGACCAAATAAAATATGACTTAGACCACTTTCATAATTAAGGGCACATATGTACAGATCAGAGCGATTCACAGAAAAAGTGTTTCGTCATATTTCCCAAATTAAAATTCGTTCTTTTAGATGAAGGTTTTCAAAGTATCTGAGCAGTGATGACCGTTCGTGAGCAGGGCCGAGTCTAAAAATAAATTCAGTAAAGTACGGCTTTAACTCGTGCACGAGGGGTTCCGTAGGGGCACTACCTACATATGTAATACTTTACGATCTTTAGTTTATATAATTGAATGTATAAATATATTTTAAAAATTTTATTACTTGGTAAACTTCTTTCGGTTCTCTGCCATTTTTTTAGTTCTAGAAATTTTTCTTAAGCTTGTTGCTTTTGTCGGTTTTGACGTTTTGGTTTTGTTGTGGCGATTTTTAGGTTTTGAATTTTTTGTCGGTTTGGACGATTTATTTTTAGTTTTAGCAATTTGTTTAGTTCTTGCGATATTTTCGTTCATGCTATTTTTTTTTTTTGGTTGTTGACGATTTAGTTTAGTTTTTTAGTTTTAGCAATTTTTTTTACCTTTGCACTTATTTTCGTTGGGTGATTTTTCGGAGCCTTTTTCGGTTTTTTGGCGATTTTTTTTGGAGGCTTTTTTGGTTATTGGCGCATTTTTATTTCGGCGTTTCTTGGAAATTTTTTCGGTTTTTGGCGATTTAGTTTTAGCAATTTTTTTTTCTTTTTGTGTTTAGTCGGTTTGGCGCTATTTTTTGGTTTTGACAATTTTTTTTTTCGTTTTGGCTATTTTTTCTTTTTAGTGTGTTTGAAGATTTCCAGAGTTTGCCTCTTACGGTCTCTACTGAATATTTATAAATTGTGAGTTGACGCTCTGCAGAGCAACCACTACTGTTGGCTCGCTGCTAACGCTCAATGATCTTGAACCACTCCTTATACTATAGTTTTTGCACAAAAATTTATGAAGTCAATGCCACTGTGCTGCTGCTGCCAGCACTCAGATAAGTTGCAGCAAATGTTTATGGGAAATAAAAAAATTAATTAAGAGAAACATTTGATATTAATCATTGGATTTGTGTGTTTAATGGGTGTATTCGTGTGTGTGTGTGTGTGTGCATATTACTTTATTTAAGATCTGCACTAGAAATATTTAGCTTGTGTTTGAATTATTTTGGACAAAGCTCAGGGCTTGCGAAATTTTTCGTAATTGGTGGTCAAATTTGAGGCTGTAAAGTGCCTTAACGGTTTAAAGAACATAGTATTTTTTTCTTACAAATTTAATTTATCTGATACCAAAGATGGTAACTGATAATGTAATATATACTGATACCACTAGCGCACAGTGGTGTAGACTATACAAAAACTGGTAAAGAAAAAATTAGCCTGAAAAATTCTAGATCACTGCCAAATGTAGGGTACATGTACAAAATATAAAAAAATGCACTAAACACCTCCTTAAAGGGTGACTTTTCTTAATGTGAAAACACAAAAATAACAGCTACAGTGTAGAGAAACTTAATTAACATTTTTCTAAGTTTTGCTTTAAAAAGCTTAAACAAAGAAGATCTATAATTGAAAAATTTTTTTAATACCTTCCAAATACAATCTCAAGGTTTCAGTTCATACTTTTTGCCATGTACTCGTATGTATGATTCATCTAAAAATTTCGCTACGAAAAATTAATTGTTCGTCTCTTTTGAGTTTTTATAGCATATAAATATAATAAAAACAATTATTTAAGTTTTATTTTCATAAAATCATATACTGTTTGCACTTAATTATCGTTGATACCCGCAATCACAATCATCCAGCAGGATCATGACATTTAGTTGGTACGTACGTGTTTTTTTCTTTAATGTGTGTTAAACTGTTAACAAAAATGTTTATTACAATAATTTGTTCAAATGGGTGTGGTTATCTTATTTTCTTTTTTTTTAATAAATAGTTTTGCCATGTAAATATATATGCATATGCATAATCAAATATGTTAATGTTTCAATAGTGACAAACAATAAATTTAAAAAATAAAAGTTAACAAAAAAAAGTTTTTATGCATTATGGCGACTTTGAAATTAATGATAATAGTAAAAAAAAAGAGAGCGAAAAAATACGGGCATTAAACTTGGAGTTTTTTGATTAACACAAAAGTTGATGTTAAATTTGGGGTAAAAATCCCTCCCTTATTACAACAATGTCATAACTCTGAAAAACTAAGTGGAAAATTGTGGCATTCCATAGTTCGAAATTCCAATACGAACACTAAAAAATTTATGAAAATTTTTTCGATATCGTATGCCGTAAATTGCCGATAGTTTTACGGAAAACGAGTACAGGGGTCTAATCGCCGCCTTCAATAACGAGCTGATTCTATCACGTTTTTTCAGTTTGAGATTATGGCATTCGCTATCGAACAATGTAATAATATGGTACGATATCGAATGCCGTAATTTCAAACTTTACAAACGTTATCAAATCAGCTCGTTATCTGAAGCGACGACTTGATAACTTGTAGCATGAAACCCGTTTTTTATTTTGAATTATGCATAATCAAACATATTTTATGGTTGCATGTTGTTTGGATATAAAAAAAATCATAATTTTATAAAATATAAAAATCGTTTACTAGAACCGGTTTCGAAACCGGTTTTCTGTACGAAATTTTTTGAAAACCGGTTTTTTTATATATATTTTTGATAAGTCTCAAGATAGTTCTTTTGATTTGAAACGAAATTTTTAAAGCATCCTTGTTGGAAAGTTTCGTATACATACATCTCAGAGAACAGAATGAGACCATTCGCATTTGCTAACAATTCATAAATTTGTTGCTTTTGCCGTACATTTATTCGACAACAATAACAAATGTAATGATAAAAATCATTGCGATTTTTTGATTGCTCATAAGCACTCTATTGTTAAATTGCCGCTTTAACGCAAGCAGCGAAATGAAATGAAATGGATTTCTTTCATACCATTCACTCAGTATTCGCTGATCTTTTTTATATCAACAATGTTATTTTAAGTGATTTTAATGGTTATAAATGAAAAAAAGAAATGCAGTGTGCAGGAGGAAATTTTAGAAAAAATAAGTGCCGATATTTACGGTATTAGAAAAAAAAGAAAATACTAAATTAAAATTTGGAAAGAGTAAAATGGATCTGAAATGTATTTCAAATAACTGTCTCATATAAAATTTTACATAAAATACATTTCAAATCTATAAAGTACAAGGACTACGTTGTGGTCAATCACAGTAAAAAGCATTCGCACCATTCACTGAGTATTCGTTGCTTTTGACAAGATCAGTGAACATTTATATAAAACAAGCAATGCACGCAATAAAATTCGTCGCAATTATCTCTTTCCATTGTGTCATGCGTTGTTTCTTTAAAATTTTGTGGATTGACAACAATATGCAGGTTTTTTGTGATTGCATTCAACACAACAAAGTAAGGCATTCAATCTGCTCTCTGATACATATGATGCCTGTTTTTATAAAACTAAAAAAATATTTTCGTTCGACTAATTATATCAAAGGCAGTACCAAAGTACACCCCAAATGTTTTTCCTGTCAATATAAATTTAAAAATTTTAATTTTGAGAGCGTTTAGTATGTACATATGTATGTATTTAGGTATTTAAATAATTGGTAATTATTAACTGATCTGCTTAGAGCAATCAAAAAAGTTCAAACTGCTCCAATTTAAATGATACAATTTCATTTGCTTTTAGTACTAATTTAGTCCCATAATAAACATAAAAAATACATTGGCCTTTTAATCAATTGCATAGTTTTATTTAGCAACATTTATAATTAAAGCTTAAAATTTTTTTATATCTTTCATTTATCTATTTAAAATAATCCACCGGTGTCCCATAACTTTTTTTAAAAAGTACGAATGTTTATTCTTTTTTGTGTATGCACATGTGATTTTTATTAAATTGCCAAGAATTTTAATCCCTTGTTTAAGTATTTTGCATAAAAAAGTATAATAAAATAAAATAAAATAAAATAAAAATAATACTTAAAACTAAAACTCATAAAAATACTTTGCACTGTTGTTGTTGTTTTTGTTGGTGTCTTGGGGCCATTTAATAAAACTCTTTTAGTTTCGTACTCATTGTACAACTTTTAAAATTTAATTCTTGTTAAAAAGCACCATAAACTGTCAAATAAAGAAGCTTGTCGGTGAGCTTAAGCCGACATGTTGTTATTTTTAAGTTTTAACATTTTGGAATTCTATAAAAAAAAGAAATATTATTTATTGTTATAAATTTTGAACAATCATTAATCAAAAGAGAAATATTTACTCATTTATCTGTTTCATTAGATTAGCAAAAAGTGCAAAATTCACTAATTTTCTTATTCAATAAAATTGTTCATATTCATATTCATTCAGTTGGCATTATTTCCCAAATTTTTAAGATTTAAGTAGAAATTTTTTGTACGTTTTGGTTTTTCCTAGACCCAAATGCAACAACTGTGGTTGTAAACGTTGTCTCTGGAATAAAAATAGGCGCATGCACTCAAGATGATTTTTCGATGAAATGTCGGATTTGTTCGATGTAGTTCCATCACAAGTTCGATCACTTTTTTAGTTTGAGATTATGGCATTCGCTATCGATCTTGTTACATTGATCGATATCGAATGCCATAATATCAAACTGAAAAAACGTGATAGAATCAGCTCATTATCGAAAGCGACGAATAAACCCCTGCAAAAGCACCACGCTGTGAGTTCTCGAGTTAAATGAACTAAATAAGCCTTAAAGCCTAAACCCAATTTTATTTAAAATTTTTAAATAAAATTTTCTTTAAACAAATTTCAAATGCATTTTATTTTTTATGAATATAAGGCTGAGTGAGTCTTCGTGCAAAATATTGCTGTAATGTCTTTTGTGGAATTTCTCCAATTCCAAAGATATGTTGACATAGTGCCGATAGGTTTGGTTTTATTAAACACTATGGGCTGCAACAGCAATATTGTGAGTTGCTCTTGAAAGACAAGCTCAAGTTTGATTCTTCACATCACTAACTTGAAACAACAGGAGCCGGGTTCTTTAAACGATGAGTTGTGAAGTGTTCACCAATTTATTTCTTTACAATTCACCACACTTTTTGCAGTGAACAATTTTGACACTAGTGTTCAATATATGTAACTGTCAAATTCGTTCTCACGCTGAAATCAACGAGTGAACACTGAAATTGGTGAACACCTCAAAACTCATCGTTATGGAATCTGGCCTCTGCTCAAATTTTTCTACCAGTTTCACAATTACCGGCCAAGCAGAAGCTTCACAATGGCCCAGAAATGCTTTAGTTTTGCTAACTTGGACCGCGAAATTTTCACCAATTGTGAAATGAATTTTAATAATCCCAATGTTAAAGATGAAGTGCATGTCGATTTTATTTTTATTAATCGAGTAAATTTTAGTACATATGTATAATAATACAATGTGGAAGAATAATTATTCTACAATAGAACACTTTTTATACTTAAAAAAATTATTCGAATAATCGAATAAATTTATGCAAATACTGGAAAAAATTTAAAACATTTGGTACATTTTCGAACAAACTATACAACACTGTAAGAAATAGACTACATATTTTTATTCGATATTTAGAAAATATTCGTTGCCATATATTTTCGACTATTTCATATTACAATTGAATAATCTTTAAAAAAAAATACACATCTATAATCTAATAAAATTTAGCTATTAATTGAGTATATTTTAGTATATTTGATAATATATTGTGGAACAAATGGTAGAATAATTAATTATTCGGCAATAGAACATTTTTTATTCTTAACGAAAAAAGTTTTTATTCGCTTTTTTAAAGAAAATATTCGTTTATTGTAACTAATTTATTCGATTAATGAAATAAATTTAAAAACATTTTCATTGTAAGAAATAAACTATTTTGATTCGAATTTTAGAAATTATTCGCCGCAAAAAATGTTGGATTATTTAGTATGTTAATAGATTAATTTTTATGCTAAGCATTTCAATTTGTAAAAAAAAAATTAATTTACTAAATTTTATATATTTCAAGTAACAGAAGAATTATTATTCGGCATACGATTATTTGTTATTCGATTCGATGAAACAATCTTAAGTAAAACTTTTCGAATTATTCGAATTTTTCATTGTAAGCACTAGACTATTTTTCCATTATTATTCGATTCTTATTTTGCAATATATTTTCGATTATTTCAAATATCATTAGAATAATTTTGATTCTGAGCAGTTAGCTTGAAAAATTTTTACAAATAATCGAATAAAATTAATCGATTAATTGACAAAATTTTTTATATATATAATACATATATTGTTTGGAATGGAAGAATTGTTTTCCCCAATAGAGTTTTTTATTTTAAGCATTACCATATTTTTTATTCCCTTAAAAAAAAAGTTATTCGAATAAATATATTTATTTGATTGGTCAAATAGTTGCTGCGCTAGCTGTGGCATGAGGTAAAATTCCGGACTTTTCAAAATGTAACGTCTTATTGAAAGACCCGTTATTTAACATGGGCTCTTCGGGTAATAGAATACGAGAATTTTGCTCCTTAAGCTGCATACGCTTGAGAACAAAAGTTTAAATTTTTCATGCTGCAAAAACTTCTGTTATATTTTTTTTTTTAATTTAAGAGATGACTTTTACTGAAGCTGAGTAATTGGAAAATATATACTGGCAAAAAAAAATTTATGAAGCGGACATGGTAAAAAATTTTACATCTTTGATTATGGAAATATTTGTCTATATCTATCTATCTCTACATGTTTTCAGGTCAAGTACAAAATTTTCTTTTAGTATAAAGTCTTCATATTGGAGTATAGGAGTATACGATGTTATTTAACATGAGCTAATAGAATA
Organism: Tachina fera; assembly: GCA_905220375.1. Classification (NCBI taxonomy): domain Eukaryota; kingdom Metazoa; phylum Arthropoda; class Insecta; order Diptera; family Tachinidae; genus Tachina; species Tachina fera. The sequence continues at coordinate 81,596,573 of LR999966.1, forward strand.
CGAGAATTTTTCTTCTTGCATATTCATACGTGGCATGCGCACTTCGGGAAATGGATTTTTTAATTACGAGTATAATTATTCAGTTCTGCTTGCTTGAGTTGATAAACTTTTCTGTTCCTAAATATTTCCCCTAATATATATAATTTTTAACTTGTTGGGCACCACTGACCATAATCATTCTCTCTTTTTGTTTTACTTTTATGTATTTCTTTTGTTTAATATTGACAGTAAGTAAAACACTTCAGTGCACAAATATGACAACGACTTCTTAAACTAGTCTTGTTTTTTGATTTTATAAGATAAAAACTTCAATTGCAAAAATAAAAAATAAACATATAAAAATATCTTATAATAAATTTTGCTAAAATTTTCTAAATCTTTGTGCATAACAGGCTCTTAGTGGGTGTTATTTAAGACACTTTAAGCTTTTATGTCTTATGTTATGTCTGCCACCATGTTACTGCGAGCGTTATATGTAGTTTCCGTGTTTGTTTTACTTCATAATATATTTGCAAAAAAATAAAAGACTTAAATATACAACCACAAATAATATAGGGAAAATATAAATAAAAAAAATAAAGTAGTCTAATTGTAACCGGGTTCATTAACCGTTTTAACCACAAAAGACTTTCGTCATATACTACATATGAAGGTAAGAAAATACATATTGAAACAAAAACAGAAGAAGTAAAAAAAATCATTCATTAATAATAAATGCAGCTTAAAACTTTTTGAAAAAAAAAATGTTGCATAAAAATATTTTCGCATAGTTTTTTATGGCCTTTTTTTAACGATTTTTAAATAGTTTTTTTAGCGTCTGAAAAATAAAAAATAAAACATTTCTGTAAACACATCTCTTATGCGTTCCGTGTAAAATGCCTCTAAAGTTTAAAAAAAATCACCTGCAATCAGTGTGAGAGAGAACTTAGGCTGAGTACACACTTGGCATTTAATTGCAATGCCGCTCACGTTCACGTTCTTGTTCCAAAAAAAAAGTAATGTGAGTCTAATTGCAGGGGAGTTGTATAAACATCTAGTAATGAAATTTTTTTTTATGTTGACTTATGATAACTAAAATAAGATATATAAATTTTCTACTCTACTGTATTTAAAAATCTATCCATCCATCTATAGTAGTGGAATTATTAGTTGTGGAAAACGTCAAATAAAAATTTTGATAAAGCTTGCGACGGTGGGTTGTAAAATTTGAAATTTGTATTAAAATTTCCACCCATAATAATTGGCATGAGATGGAGATTACTGCCTAATTGACGTGCACCAGTTTCAGTGTAAGGCAACAGTACGTACTGAAGATATGTTATAATATAATATTATAAATTCTTTATAAAGACTGCTATATATTTTTTAAACGTTTATTTGACATTTAAAAGCTCTTTTATTTAAAAGTTTTTATTTATTTAATTTAATTTATATTTTTCAACTTTTTAACAAAATTATCCCCATTGGCAACACTATTACACGTCACAAGCAATTTCTATTAAAATTAACATTGCTCCTGAAAGTGTGCTTTAAAATTCGGTTGAGTGTATTTCTATGCAGCTGTCAAGTTTCTCTGTACTTCTTGTTCGTATGATTATACCAATACACTCATACATACATAGCCCACACCGATTTGGTAACGCTTTTTACGATCCTACTCAAAATTTGTGATTGTATTGTGAAAGAGATTTTTATCCCCTAGCGTATAGATGTTTACACATCAAAAAACATCGGATATGACAAACATTGCCAGCAGTACACACTATTGCGCTGTCACAAAATTCCATAATGTATACTCAGCATTAGTTTAAACTATCGACAAACATGTGGGTCAAGTACTTGAAAGGTTTATTAATCGTGCACTTGCTTTTGCAACACACTGTTCATCAGTTGTTGAATTTTGTTTTCATAACGAATTTAATTATGTACGAGTATATTGTTAACGTATGTACATATATACATACATACATATGTACATACAATATTTTTCCAAAGAAATTCATATGATGTTTTGTAAAAAATATATTTGTGTGTTATTGAAAAGATTCTTAACTTTACTAAATTATTTATAAAACAGTCTTCTTATTCTGTCCATATCATGATTTACAATTTCGTAGAAGTTTATTTCGTGAATGCAGTTACGTGTTAATTTTAGTAAATGTTCTACGAAACTGCACTTGGTTGTAAGATAAAGTTTTGGTTGTAAAAGGTTGTTGTAAGATGAAGAGTGAATTTCAGTAAATTTAAAATTTTATTTTATCAAAATCTTGATTATTTTTAGTTATTGTATGCATAAGTATTTCTAAATTATACCATCATTCGAATACACTTCTTGTGCGACTTGTTAAATAACTCGCAAAAAATATGGCAAAATAATTTATTCGAATAATCGAATAAATTTTGAATTTTATTTGCTTGTTCGGATCAATATAATATTAATGGCCTCTTTCGGGATATCAAAAGAAAACTTCGATTTAAAATTGACATTGAAAACTAAAACAAACTTTCATATTTTATTGTTGTTTTCAATATAAATTTTTAAGCTACGGTCACACTTGTCAAAAATTTGCCCAAAAAAGCGTAACCAACAAACACTAATGAAAAAAGTTTTGATCCAAGCAATTTTTTATCAAACTAAATAGTTCCGAACACAACTAATAGTCAATGTCATAGAGTCCAACATTATTTTCTACTTTCTAACTTGAAAAACTTTTGTCTGAATTACAAAATTTTTCATTAGAATTTAGCGTAACGCCGCTTTTTTGGGCAAATGTTCGACAAGTGTGACCGTAGCTTTAGTCGAAAGTTTTCTTTCGATATCCTGAAAGAGGCCATTTATTTTATATTGATCCGAACAACCAAATAAAATTCAAAATTTATTCGATTATTCGAATATTTTGCCATATTTCTTGCGAGCTATTTAACAAGTCGCATAAGAAGTGTTAAAAAATATTTCTTATGCCGAAAAGTTCACACTACATATGGTTACCTCGCGAATAAACATTAATCGATTATTTGAAAAAAAATTTGTACACATTTATAAAAAATTTCCAATTTGAAATAATAATAAAATTTTCAGTGAATTTATTACGAATTAATGTAATATTTTTATATGTAGTTTCTATATTACAAACTGTCAATTTGTGTATAAAATGTGTATGAAAAAGCTGCTCAAAAACTTGAAAGCTTTTTATATACCGAGTAACAAAGACGAATAGGCAGATTTTGTAAAAAATTTCGTTTCTAAACGTTTCAAATTTGTATGAAAAATAACGAAAATTCGTTTCAAAAAATATTTTTTCCATACAAATTTCAAAACGAAAAAAAAAACGTTTCTTTTTACAAAGTTTGGCCTTAAAAAACCTTAAGCGACATTTTTTTTTAATTTTTATTTGTGAAGAAAATTTTTTATTAAAAAATTAAGTTAGAAAATTATGTCGCTCAAGCTTTTTTGGCGCATACGGCATGATATACTTTCTTGATAAGTTGATTGTGAAAAATCTAATAAAATTTATATAAACAAAAAATTTTTTATTCGAACAATTTTAACTTTTGTACTAAATTATTATAGAATACACCCATGTGGGCGGACGATTGTTATCAATCTTTTATAGCAATTATAGAAGTTTTATTCAAATAACTATAGCCGATATTTAAATTTAAAACTATTTTTCAGTCCAACACACTCCCTTTTCCACTCCGTTGAATATTTATCATTTGAAATGTCGCCACAGAACCATTAAATACGGTTCCACTTTTCATTGTAACAATAAAGTGCCCATTGAATAAAATAAATAAATTAATTCTCATTAATTTTATAGTTAAGTGCCTTGTGACATTTTTTTATATTTTTATTATTATTATTATTTTTTGTTTGTTTTACAATTCCATGGTAATTTAAATAATCCGCGGAGAGACACAAGTTTGTTAAATATTGTATCCATTAAAATTCTTTTTAAAATTTAAATTATTATTAAATGCTGTCTGTCGTTTGTTTGTTTCCATTGAATTCCACATACATATGTTTGGCATATGTAAAAAAATTTTGCTTTAAGTCAATAGTTTAATTTATAATAAACACGAACACTTGTGGTTATTGCAACAAATAGTTTGTTGCGCGGGCATTAAAAATTGCATATGCAGCTCAATTTCATATCAGTTAATTTAGAAAAGCAAAAACGCGGCTGGCAATCTGATTTCTTAAGAAAAATTATTATTTCTTAAATTTTATGTCACCACGAGTCTATATGAATACGAATTTTTTTAATTTTTCTCCTCTTGTAATTCTCAATGATTTATTGAGAGTTTTTCTATAAACATGGGTTCTTTTTCTATAAGCAAAAGACCTTCTTAGAAAAAAGTTTTTCTTTAAAGTACCTTTAGAGCAAAGTACCTTTTTAGAAAAATATCTTGTTAGAAAAAAAAGATATTTTTAGAAATAAGTACCTCTTTTGAAAAAATTACATTAAAAAAATTATCACTTTAGTAAAAAATACATTTTAAGAAAAAAAATATCTTTTAAGAAAAATATTTGTTTTAGAAAAAATATCTTTTTCTAAACAAGTGCCTTTTTGTAAAAAGTACCATATGTAGAAAAAGTACCTTTTTAGAAAAAAGTACCTTTTTTATAAAAAAGTATCTTTTTATAAAAAAGTATCTATTAAGAAAAAAAGTACTTTAAAAAAATTCTTTTTAGAAAAATTTAAGTTTTTAGAAAAAATGTAACTTTTAAAAAAAAAAATTTTTTATGTACCTTTAGGGAAAAATACGTTTTTATAGAAAAGCACCTTTTTATGAGAATACCTTGTTAGGAAAAAATATCATTTTTGAAAAAAGTACTTTTTGAAAAAAAAAGTACCTTAAAAAATGATCATTTTAGTAAATAAATACATCTTAAGAAAAAATCCTTTTTTTTAGAAACAAGTGCCTTGAAAAAAAGTACATATATATGTAGAAAAATTACCTTTTTGGAAAAAAGTAAATTTTAGAAAAAATGCTTTTTTAGAAAAATATACCTTTTTAGAAAAAAATATATGTTTAGAAAAAAATATATTAGAAAAAAGTGCCTTTTTGAAAAAATAAAATTATTAGAAAAAGTACCTTTTCATAAAAAAGTACTCTTGTGGAAAAAAATCCTTTTTGGAAATAAAAAAATTTTTAGAAAAAAGTACCTACCTTTTTATAAAAAAGGACCTACCTTTATATAAAAAAGTACCTTTAGAAAAAAGTACCTTTTTGTATAAAAAATTAATTTTAGAAAAATTATCGTTTAAGAAAAAAGTACTTAAAAAAAAATACTCTTGTAGATAAAAAAAATTATTAAGTGAGAAATTTTTAGATTCTTTAATTGAACTGTAGTGAATTTTAATTAGAAATAATTCATAGTCAGGCTCAAGTTCAGTAATTTCAATTCTTATTGAATGAAATATTTTTATTAATTAATGTGAGTTTCTAAAGAAGAGAAGAAAAATTAAACTTAGACTTTAAGCTGGGGGAAATACCGATACTTTTCTGTGCAGCCACGCACTTCATCAGCACCCTAGTCTATCTACTTGGGTAGAGATTCTTATTAACATCAGCTATTTAACTTAAATTTACAATGAAACGGAATATGAGAAACGATTGTTGTGTATACAATTGATTTACCTTTTGTAAACACATTTATAAGTATCACTATTAATTTTCTGTTTTTTCCATTTTTTTTTTAATTTTTCTATTTAGGTTAGCACGCAATTATATTATTTATAAATTTTATTATTTATTATTATTATTATTATTATTTATTAAAGTCTAAGTTTAATTTTTCTTCTCTTCTTTAGAAACTCACATTAATTAATAAAAATATTTCATTCAATAAGAATTGAAATTACTGAACTTGAGCCTGACTATGAATTATTTCTGATTAAAAAAAATTATTTTTAGAAAAAAGTACCTTCTCAGAAAAAAGTACCTTATTAGAAAAAATTACCTTTTTGGAAATAAGTACCTTTTTAGAAAAAAGTGCCTTTTTACCAAACAAATCCTTTTTAGAAAAAAGTGCATATAAGAAAAAAGGGACTTTAAAAAAAAGTAAATTTTTAGACAAAAATAAATTTTTTAAAAAAGTACCTTTTAGAAAAAGGTAACTTTAAAAAAATATCATTTAGACAAAAGTACCAGTTTAGAAAAAAGTACCATTTTAGAAAAATACATTTTTAGATAAAAGTACGCTTTTCGAAAAAAAAAATTTTAGAAAAAAGTACCTTTTAAGAGAAAATTACCTTTTTAGAAAAAAGTACTTTCTACCCTCTTAGAAAAAAGGACTTTTTTGCTATAAGCCTTGTAATCTCTCTTAAATATTGGTTTAAATCTACTTTTGAAAAAGAGATGTCCCTTGATAGCCGTAGAAAAAATAATTAACGATTGAAAATATTAAATCAATTTGATAGAAATAAATTAATTTTTTGCTATAATCCTAAAAGTCTACGTTTTATAATCTGAATTATTGTACTCTCTAAAAAGAGAACAAAAAACCAAAAACGAAAGCCAGTGCTTCCTTCTTATTATTATCGTATTCTGATTAGCAGGGAATTTAAAGAAAAACTATTTTTAATTATAATTATTAGGTTTACAGCTTGCTGAGCGTAAGAATAAAAAAATATTAAGATGTCCCGTTCGCATTTCAGAGTCGCAATTTTTTATTTATTTTTTTGTTATTACAAAACGGGTTGTCAAATGTCATTCAATCCAAAACACTGTTCACTAACTTAAGCTTATTAAAATATATTCATTTACACTTTATGCAGTTGTATAGTAAAGTAAATAAATTGCTTGCTTGTCCACATTTATTATGATTTTATTAAAATTGAAATAGAAACACAAAGAATTTAAAAGTCAAATATATTTCGCTACAAGTTCTGTTTAAAATTAAATTGCAATTAAAATGAACAAACAAACCAATTGGCTAAACTATGTAGATGGACAAGCCAACTTAAGGACGGACAGACAGGCAGCAGCAGACAAGTGACAAGAAAATGTATGTTGACTTTAATGCCAAACTTAAAAAGACAAGTTGCAAGATTTTATACAGCCTTGCAGAGGGCCCAGCTGCATTTATTGTTTAATATGCATTTTAGTTGCTGGTAATACGAGTAGTTACTCTGTGACGTCATTAAACTTGATATTTTCTAAAAAAAAAAGGTTAAAATTTAATTCAGTAGTGAAGCATAAATATGTAAATGGGCCTTGGGATTATTTAAATCAAATCATCTAACATTATTTTAGATTTTCTAATATCACTGACTAATTAATAAGATCTTATGATACCTTAGTATAGAAATCGATTTTTTTTTATATTGCCTTAGAAGAACTTCTGATTTAGCGGAAAATGCAAAATCAAGCCTGTTACTCTGTTTAAAATTTCACGCGGCGCCCCTGAAGCTGAGTAGAAGTGATGCTAGCCTCTCAGTCCAGAGGTCGTGGGTTCGATTCCCGCCAAAAAAAATTCACATAAATATTCATGAAAACATGTTGCAAAACTTGTACTCTGTTCAACTCGTGAACAATTTATTAAATGTATCTGGCAACAGTTTCGTGCCATCTGTGAAAAAATGTCACTGCCATTTATTTTGTGAGAAATATTGACAGCTGATGTATTTGTTTCAAAAGTCTATCAATGTTGCATAAAACCAAAACGAAATTTTTTTCGGAAAAAGTATTATGGGCTTTACCTGTTAAGCCTGGTACTCTGTTCGAAGTTGCGAAAAGCCTTGATTATTTCGCATGAAAAATTTGACATGTACTAAATGTAGCCCAACTCGCGGTTTTTTTATAAATTTCTTATTTTTTTTGCTTGAAAGTATGCAACATTGTTTAAATTCCGTGCGAAAAAAGCACTGCTCATGTTGTTTCGCAGCTAAACTAAAATGATGCCAGACTAATTTTGCATGGAAAGACATGATTTTACGTGTTTTTCACAACAAAAACAGAGTACTACTTTTGCGAATTTATTTCGCAAATATTTCATACCAAACACTTTTATATGTAGTTTGACAGCATTTCGCACGAAATTGTGAACAGAGTACCAGGCTTTAGGTATAAAGTTTTTCACGCGAAATAATGTTGCTGAAAATATTTCACAACTTTGAACAGACTAGTCCGTCCGTTAAGGTAACAATATGTAATACTATACAAACTTTTTAGTTTTGGCGTTAATTTTGTTTTTGGCATTTTTTTTCGGTTTTTAGCGATTTTTTAGTATTGGTGTTTTTTAAGTTTTGGCAATTTATTTTTAGTTTATCGATGTTTTTAGTACTGACGCTTTTGTTTAGCTCAGGAGTTTTTTCGTTTCCGCAATTTTTTAGATTTGGCGTCTTATAAGCTTTGGTGATTTATTTTTTTTGACAATTTATTTTTAGTTTATCGATGTTTTTAGTACTGACGCTTTTTTTAGTTCAGGTGTTTTTTCGTTTCGGCGATTTTTTCGCTTTTGGGCAATTTTTTTATTATTTTTGGAGTTTTTTTCGTTTCGGCGTATTCTTTCAATTTATTTATTTTTTTTAGTATTGACGTTATTTCAGTTTGGCATTTTTTCGTTTTGGTGATTTTTTTCGGTGTTTAGGGATTTTTATTTTTGCTTTTTTAAAGTAAATATTTTTAGTTTTAGCGATTTTTCGGTTTTTGGGATTTTTTTGATTTGAACGAAAAAATTGGTCTTTGAATATTTTTTTTACTCTTGATGTTTTTTTTGGAATTGTAGAGATTTATTTTATTTTTGATTATATATTTCATTTAAGTGCTTTTTTCATTTCGGCAATTTTTCGTTTCAAAGTTTGTTTTTAAATTTTGGGATATTTTAAGTTTTAGCGTTTTTTGACAAGCAAACTCTTGACATTGCAAAATTACATTAACTGATAGAATACCCTTTAATTTTAAATTGTTTAAATCTCAGTGTTAGGTGGTGTTGTCAGTATAAAAATACAATACATTTCAAAATTTTTCGTTGCTCGCCTTAAAACACCCTGTAATTTTTAACTATCATATTTATCTTGCGGCCATATTCTGTGAAAATTTCAGGTCTGTAACTTTTACGGTTCTCAAGAAGACATCCTGTTGCAGACGGACAGACAGACAGACGGACGTACATCGCACATCGAACCCTAAAAACGAGTACAGCAGTCCACGAGCTGCAGTGGAAAAATTGGATGTTCGGGCATGTTCTGCATTCCACGTGAAATTAAATCGTTCGGATTTGCCATAGCATCATTGTTATAAATACATATTTCCAACAACAATTCTCTTGCAATTCCGAACGTTTCATTTTCAGAACATACCCGATTATTTCCACTTTTATTGCATACAACTAAAATAACGTTTTACAAGTCGGCAGAACCGTACGGCATGTACGATGTTGTTAGGCTGAGCAAACAGCTGAGTGGTTTGAAGCAGACGGCCCACCGCCGCTGGTCATTTTTTCACTTATCCTGCCGCCGCCAATTGCATCAGCTCAAAAGCTGGCGCCGATGTTAGATTTCGGCTGAAGTCGGCTCAAACATATTCTGCGATTTTCTATGACTGACATTCATATCAGATCCGAAATGCAAAAATTTCAAGGCATTTACGTTACAGAAATTGTATTTCACACAAGCGCTTTTCTTTTTCTGGACCATAATTTCGTCAGAAGTTTTTTAAAATGAAAAATAACAATAAATAGCAACAAACATTTCGTCGAAAAGTTGAAACGAGTTCTTTCGAATGTCACTTTCTACCACAATGATTTATTAAATCAACAATTTATTGGTCAATTAAGGGAAAAATTATTAATGAAAATGTTTAATTTATTATTTTTTCTTTTGAAAAAGGAGTGTCAGCTCTCTTATAGCTGAGCGCATTAAAAACATATACTTCCGTACTTATATTTATTTTTTTAATATTTTGTTACCAAGCCCAAAAGTTTCTATCCCTCCTTTTGGTCACTTAACTGAAGTGTACTCAAGTGTTAAAATGTTTAAAGGGAATCATTTAAAAAGTGTCTAAGAAGAGTTTTTTCTTGCCTTCAAGTAATGCAAACAAATTATAAAGTAATTGAACTTGATATTAAATAAAAAAACTTAAGGGAAAAACAGTATAGCTTGTCAAGCAGAAATCCTGCAGAAAGAAACTTTTTATCTTATTTTTTGTTGTACCAAAAGGCTTTCGTCGTCACCTTGGACAACAGACGACCCAATGTGCATGACAGAGCAAAAAAAAAGAGTTACGCTTAAACTAACCCATCAAACAATATTTTGTGTATAAACATACATAAAAATATTCAATGAATTGTTGCTTTTAATTAATAAAAAAGAGTTATAACGAACAAACCGATTTTTATATAAAAGTAAATTTAAGTCTTAGACAAGAAATATATTTTTTGGACTTTGTTTCTTCTACGAAAATCGAGTTTGGTCAAAAAACTAATTTTGAAAATTATTTCGCTTAAGCTTTTTTGGCAGTTATGGTACGATATTTAAATTCAAGAAACCATATTCATAACAGTCTCTTTAATTTGTAAAACAAAAATATTATATTTTTGTGAACGAATCTATGTTAGTTACTCTAACTACAATTACGAGTATTACAAGTAGTAATACACTGTAGGCGGGGTTTCCCATACAAACATTTGTGATTTTTTGAAATGTTTGTATGGGGAACCCCCAAGGGTGGTTCCAGGGGGTGTGCCACTGGCATAGGTGGGTCGGCCCTCCAAAATCAGTGGGGGTCGGTCATACATTTTGACTCGATTGAGGAACTCTAAATGGGTCAAAGTGAGATTTTTAAAAATTTTACCCTTTAAGAAAATTTGACCCTTAGAATCAAATCAAAAATCAAAATACATTTTAGAGTTATAGTTGCTTCGGCAAAGTTTCTTATTTTGATCTCTAGAATACGATTTTTCTTGTAACTTGTACGATTTTTAAATCGATCCGCCCTAATGTACAGCCTTATTTTATAAATAATATGAAAATAAAACAGAATTTTCTCTTAAAGGCAAAATCGTTATAGCAAGCTTAAACTGTAAAATAATAAATAAAATAAAAAAAAAATTCAATTAAATTCATTTATAAATATTTTATAAATTATTAAAAAAACACACAAAATTGAAATAAAATCATAAAGATTTTTCAAAAGAATTTAAATAAAAACCGCGTTTCACATTGCGGACAATTGCAACAAAAAAATATTTCCTTAATATTGAATTTTTTTTTTGTTATTTATTGATGTTATTTAGAAGAAAAAAAACGACAAGTTTTCTTACATTAAATTTTATTAAAAACTCCTTCGCTAACAGAACTATTTACTTTTTTCTCTACTCATTCATATTCAGCCATAAATAAAGTTGCTGCTTTTCGACAGTAAGACTTAAGTAAATTATTATTTTTGTTTTAAATCATGACAAATTAATGTAACAAAATATCTTTAAGACGAAAAAAAAACAAATTCATGTGTATAAACCACTTTAAGAACAACCAGAAAAAAAATAAATTTTTTATTTATGCGTCATTTGAAGTTGTTGGTTGTGGTGGGTGTTTGAAGAATTTGTTTGTTTTTAATTAAAAGCGCAACAATGGTATAAAAATAATTAATAGATAATGAAAATGATTTATGGCCGCCGCGCTAACTAACAAAGTCTATTGGAGCGTGCAGCTGTTGCAAAAACGCACGTTTTGCATATGTTTTTGCATAAAAATGTTGCATGAAGAAACTTGTTGAAAGGGATATAATATTTAGTACCCGAAATAAAAAAAGTAATTTTAAAAAAAAATTTACCTTTTTAAAAATAGAATAACGAAAAAAGTATCTTTATATCAAAAAAATAAATTCGTAGAAACAAGTACCTTTTAGGGAGAGATACGTTGTTGGGAAAAATTCATTTTGAGATAAAAGTACCTCATTAGAAAAAAAGTAAATTTTTAGAAAAAACCACATTTTTAGAAAAAGAGTAAATTTTTAGAAAAAAGTACATTTAAAAAAAAATTACATTTTAAGAAAAGGTAAATTTTAACAAAAAAGTACCTTTTTAGATAAAAAAAAATACCGTTATTTAATAAATACCTTTTTAGAAAAAATTAAATTTTTTGAAAAAGTAGTTTTTTTGAAAAAAGTACATTTTTGGAGAAAAGTAAATTTTTAGAAGAAAGTATATTTTAAGAAAAAATTACATTTATTAAAAAAAGTACTTTTTTATATAAAAATACCGTTATTAAATTAAAAAAACCTTTTTTGAAAAAGTACATTTAAAAAAAAAAGTACCTTGTTAGAAAAAATTTTATTTTTAGAAATAAGTTACTTTGGAGACAAAAGTACATTTTAGACAAAGAGCACCTTTGTAGACAAAAGTACCTTTCTTAAAAAAATGTACCTTTGCAGACAAAGGTAAATTTTTAGGTAAAAGAACCTTTTTAGATAAAAGTATCTTTTAGGAAAAAAGTACATGCATATTTTAGTATTTATAGAAAAAAGTACTATTTTAGAAAAAAGTTATTATAGAAAAAATTATCTTTCTAAAAAAGTTTTTATTTTTAGGACATTTAGTACATTTAAAAAAAAGTTTCTTGTTAGAAAAATTAATATTTTTAGAAAAAAGTTTTTTTTTTGCAGAGAAAAGTAAATTTTTAGAAAAAGAACAACTTTCTAGACAAAAGTATCTTTTATAGAAAAAATATCTTTTAGATAAAACTAGCTTTTTAGAAAAAAAATTATATGCCTTTTTTAAAAGACTATATCCTGTAGAAAAAAGTAAATTTTAAGAAAAAGTACATTTTTAGATAAAAGTAATTTTTTTTAGAAAAAGTACAATTTTACAAAAAAGTACCTATTTATAAAAAAATTTCTTTTCAGAAAAATTAATCCCTTTAGAAAAAAAGTACTTTTTTTTGAAACAAGTACCATTTTAGAAAAAAGTACCATGTTAGAAAAAAACTAATTTAAAAAAAGTAATTTAAAAAGTTCCTTTTCGAAAAAATATCTTTTTAGAAAAAATTACTTCTATAGGAAAAACTACCATTTTAGAAAAAGTACCTTTTTTGACAAAAAAAAGTATATTTTTAGAGAAAAGTATATTTGTAGATAGACAAAATGTACACTTTTAGTAAAGAGGAAAAGTTCTTCTGTAAAAAAGTACCTTTCTACAAAAATTACCATTTTTAAAAAAATTTCCTTTTTACAAAAAGTACCCTCTTTGAAAAAAGTACTTTTTTACAAAAAGTACACGCTTTGAAGAAAGTCCTTTTTTTACAAAAGGTAGCCTCTTTGAAAAAAGTTCCTTTTTACAAAAAGTACCCTTTTAGTAAAAAGTACATTTTTAGCAAAAAATCACTTGAAAGAAAAATACTTTAAGCATTTTAAATGCTTTAGGAAAAATCAAATGGGCATTTCCATAGAAAAGTTCAGCTTTTGCCACGTTACGTTACTTTGTGATGTATGTTGTTTTGCTGATGTTTTATATAATTTGTTTGCATGTCGGTGTAGAGTGCGATTAGGTTTACATTCGGTAAAAGATAGAAAGCAAACGAACAGCAAAGCTCTAAAATACAAGCTAAATTGCATGGTGACAAACGTGACAAAAAGTGGACTTTTCTGTGGAAATGCCTATATACAATGTAGCACAATTTTAAATTATGTATGTTAAATTATACAATTTACAGGAGATTTTTTTTTTAATTTTGTAGGTTATTTGTTATCAATTCAATCTACATACAAACATATAAAACACTTAATTTTTCTTTTCAATTTAAAACTAGTTTCTTTTTTTTTTGGTAATTAACTCTATAAATACGAGTAGTATCTCGATGTTTATCATTAAAATATTATTTGTCAATTTCAAGTTTTATTTCATATCAAACTTCTATCAAATCAAAGGCTTTTAACAATATAACAAAAACCCGAAAACACATTAAAAATATTTTAGAAACTTTAAATCACATTTCCTAAAAATAAAATTGAATATGAAATTTGACCTTTTTTTGTTTTTTGCTTTACAAATCGTCAATCTTTGGGCCTCAACATATTTATAATTTTATTCAAATTCAAATTTGAACTGGTTAGATCTCTTAACTCTTAAAATTTATAGATTACAAACCAAACCAAAAAAAAAACGAGTTTAAATAATTTTCTTTAATGGCATTATTTTTTATTTATTTATGTTTTTATTTCTGGTCTTTTATTTTTTTATTATATCAATTAATGTTAATGTTGTGCTGCTGCTATTCATTCGATTCATGGCTGCTTTTGAAAAATAGAAGTTATTTAAAAAAAACAGTAGTCCACAATTAGACGAAGACAAACAACAAATTATATAAAAATAATTATGATTTGATAAGACTGAAAGGTCGGTCGGTAGGGTCGATTTTAAGGAAATGAATTATGTGTGTGTGTATGTGTGTGTTTAGTGTTAATTTGGTTTTACAAAATTGTTTTATTCAATTTACAAACTGAAGCTATTAAGTTGTCATTGGGTTTTGCTACTTATGAATGCTTGAATGAAGAATACCACTGTGGCATACAAATTTTATTACTTCAGTTTATGGAAGAAAAATTTTTGTTAAATTTATATTTGTGAAGTTTTTCCCTCAAATTTTTAAATTTAAAATGAATTCGAAATGTATTTTGTTTCATATATTCATTAATTTCATTTATTTTTTATACGATTATATGTAGTATATCGCACACGAAATTATAAACAGCCACGATATGCAATGATTGACGTGTTTATTTGATCGTCTCCAGAGCACTTTACTAGGCAAAATTTGCTAATTTGAGATGAGGAAAATATGTGAGAGATCCTACAGACATTTTTCACTGGTTTGGACTCTGCGTACCGTTATAATTAGACTTTGGGAGTCTAGTTAGAATTATCTTTTGTTGAACACAAATTTGAAAATGATTCTTTAAAAAATTGTTTCATACAGTTGTTTTAGAAGCATCTTTCGAACAATCTTTCATAAGAAAACCAAGAAGCTCTTTGCGTACCGTTATCATTAGACTTTGGGAGTCTAGTTAGAATCATCTTTGGTATTCAATCCTTTGAAAAGTATTCTTGAAAAGCATCTTTCGAATAATCTTTCATAAGAAAGCCAATCATGAATTTTATTCTTTCCTTCGGCACCCAGTATGCTTAAACGTGCCATAAGTCCTTCCAAGAAAATACACTAACAAAGCTTTTACCTAAATTCATATTTTTTTATTGGAATAAAAAAAAACTTGCAAGTTTCATATTAACAGAAGACAAAACAAAACACACACGCACTCAAATCAGACTTCAAAAGTACAAGTTCAAGGTTAATGTGTTATTAAAAGATACTCTTACATGCATACATACATTTGTACATGGGAATGTGTGTATGTGTGCCTGTTATAAAATAAAATTGGTAACTGTGGCTGGCTCATTTGGATATTCAGGTGCATGAGAGATTTAACCTGCTGCTGTTTGTAACATATATATGTATATGCTTTATTGCTTTATGTTTGATTATAACCAACATTTAGTTGTGGTTGAAAGATGTTTGCTTGACTTGGTCGGCCAACAAAAAAATATACATACATACATACATACATATGTATGTATGTATTTAAAAATGTAATTTGTTCAGTTTTTTAAGTTAAGCTCTGTGTAAGAGACAATACACAAACGAAATCGCCTGAGGTGATCATAAATGTGGGGCACACACCGAAATAATACAAGCAAACCGCATGCATTTCACATAAAAGGAACCGAATCGAGCGAGTCACAAACAAAAACTAAGGAAAAATGAAATCAGTACAGACGGACGGACGCACGGGTAAAATAAAACCAAATTTAACAGGCATTCAGCTAAAGAACGAATTAAAAAAATACTTAAAAACAGCAGCAAGTGCATGCAGGTAACAAGCAAACTGTGTCGTCTTCTTCCAAAAAGAAGGGAACTCACAATATCATTAAATTAAGATAAATTTTAAAATTCATGACCCTAGACACAAACCAACGTGTTTAACAGAGCTCTGTTAACATGCTAACAGAGCTCTAATGTGCATTACATATTCTTTTTTTGTTTGTTATAAAATGGACTTTGTATCTCATTTTTAGGGTTCCTTTTCGCCTTTGTTGTACGGGACCCTAAAAAAGAAGCCCAGCTCCATGTTGGGGGTGAACAATGATATTATTGAGGACTCCTGGACGTATGTAGAAAGCATAAAATATTTTTCCTTAGGGGCCATTCACATATTAAGTAACGCTACTTTTGGAGATTTTATACCAACACCCCCCCCCCCACCCAAACAAAATGTCCAGTGTTTTCTAAAGCCCTTTCCTTCTCCATTTCAACTTTAATCAGGAATAATTTCTTAATCGGGCTGAAGTTCAGTACTTTCAATTCTTATTGATATATATTTATTAATTTTTTAATATTCTTATTAATTAATTTGATTTTTTTATTTAAGAAGTTTATTATTCGACATATTGTCATAATTATATTTTAATTTGAAATTTATTTGCTTGTGGTTCAGCTTGGTCTATATGCATTTCATTGTTGCTGTAACAAATCATCAGTAGACTTCAACCACAAATTTTGAACAGTCACAAACCTCTTACTTTATGCACAGACTTTCAAAAACTATATGAGAATTCATAGAATAATAATATTTTTGAAAATCACAAAGACAAAATAAGTTAAGAAGAGAAAAAAAATTAAACTAGACTTTTTAGTTTGGGGGAAATGCGCATTTTTCAGTGCAGCCACGCACTTCAAAGCCATTTATCGGGCAGACAAAATCCTGCCTTTAGCTAAAGGCAAGTTGTGAAAATGGCCCTAGATGAATTTTGATACGATGATTCTGGATTACTTACTTAAAACTTAAATTTTGTTGGGTTATGACGTTATTGTATGTTTAATATTTAATTTTTTTTTAAATTTTATGCTAAAATTTTGTTTTTATAAAAATTTAACAATTATAATTTGCTTTTTCAATTTCAGTTAACAACAAAGCTGCATTTGGTAAGTCTTAAAATTTGTTTCCCTAATATATTATTAGTCATAAATTCGATACTACATGTTCAGGTTAAATTAAAATAATTTTTGAAATCAGTTCTGTCCTTGTAACATCAATACAAGGGAATATACTCTGTAATTCGAAACGAAAGCAATAAAAATGCTTTCGAATTATAATGTTAATAACATACAAAATCGAAAGCATTTTCTTTTGTTCCGAAAACCATCCTCACATTTCAAGGAGTGGGGGATGGGGGTATTTACTCTCTATTGCGATGCGAAGGCTGAATGCGATGAGATGGCAATTTGGTACTCTCTATTACTTTCGAAAAATCTTTTCTGAAAAAGTTACAACACTGACATTAAAAAAGATCAGCAGTAATGAAGTGTAAAAATATGTTAAAAAACGCCATTTTAAAAATTCAAAGTTAAGAAAAAGTGAACTGTAACAGTTTGTAATTGAAAATAAAATAAAGTGTTAAGCGGTTAAGTTATGATTTGATGAGGAAAACGACTGTATATAACAAGTTGCAAGACGAATTTTAAGAGATACTCGTAGGTCCGATATACTCTCTTTAAGTGACCGCAGGTAAGAAAATATCTGTAGCAAAATATGTTCTCAAATACACATTGCTTTATTTATACAAAATTTCCGTTTGAATAAGGAAGCGTTTCTATATGTTATAAACCCGCTGCATTAAAACTACTTGGCCAAGGCGGATGGCCAACATCAAATTGGCCAGGACCATATATGTATCTTAGGACTATCGCAGCAGTCAAGTGAATGTCACGTGTCTTAAAAGAGGTCTGCGTGGCGATTGATAGAATACTATATCACAAGCATATAAAGTTTGATCGATTTGGAGAATAATTTTTAAAACAATCTCAAACTAGTGACTTTTAAAAGTCCACTAGAAGATAAACTATAAGCAATATAATAAAGTTTTGTATAAAAAAAATTTATCAAAAAATTTTTAATAAACTATTAAAAGCAAACACATTACACCTTTTATTTATTTTAATTTATTTTTTTAAATAACTATTTAAATATCAAATATAAAGATTTTTTCACCGTACTTACATGTTTTCCCCCTTGCGTTTTATATTTACCTATCGCAAGATATTTGCGCTTATCAAACGAGTTTCACACACGCTTTCGCATTACAGAGTGCAGTGATACAAGACTTTTGCGAAAGGTAAAATAATAGAAGCGAAAGGCAAATGCGCAAACTCATTAGCGAATACTAATCTTTGGATTTCGTACCATTTTTCTTACGCACCGCAATAGAGAGTTATCCGCCAGATAACTTTTAAAGGGCGTTTTTTTATAGAGTGACACAAGTTAAAATCATAATAAAATAAGAAAATTTATTTTTAATATCAATGAAACAGATTTTATTGGAAAGAAAATTTTATGAAATTAATATTTGAATATAATAGTTGAAATGTGGCCGCCACGGTTGGCGCGTAGAAGACGCCATCTGGAACACCAATTGTCAAAAACTTTTCGCAGCATTTGCGGCCGTATTTCGCCGAAAACTCTTGGAATGTTGATTTCCAGGTGTTGATTTTTTGTGGTTTTTCGACGTAGACAATTGACTTAACACAACCCCAAAGAAAATAATCCAATGAGGTTAAATAACACGATCTTGGTGGCCAATTAATTGGGCCATTTCGTAATATTATTTTTTCATTAAAAGTTTTTGTAATTTGGGAACGAAAAAATTTCATTCATTTCTTTCATTCTGACAATCATCGTTTTTAAGATATATTGGTCAATGACTCCGCCAGCCCATAAAGCGCACCAAACAGTAATTTTCTGTGGATGTGGTGTTTCGAAAAAAGCTTGTGCATTCTGCTCACTCCAAATTGGAGATGGGCGCGTGTCGTGTTTTCTTTTTCGTGACACGAACACGCACGACTCAACACGAGCTCTTCGTGACAAGAAATCTGATGTCGTACGTGTTCGGTTTGTTTCGTGTTGAGCAAACACGAAACTATTTTAGATGTAAAATATGTATGAATGAATTTCCAGTAGAGAACAAATTTAATATTTTGTATCGTCAAACACACAACACCAGCATATTTGTTGATATTGTAGGGGCCTCTGAAGGGTAAAATTCTGTACGTTAACCGATAGTATCAGCTGTCACTGCCAACTCGTTGCCATATTTTGAAGAGCGAGTCTTGAAAAAAATCAATTAACTTTTCTGTTCTTCAACACCATACCAATAATATTTCGTGCGTGTTGTACAGTATCGTGTTGACAAAACTTTTCGCGCGTCTTTCGTACGTGTTGACCGTCTTGGTATTCGCGTTCGCGTTCGTGTCGTGTCGTGTCGTGTCTACTCCAAATGCAATAATTCTGCTTATTTACGTACCCATTCAACCAGAAATGGGCTTTATTGGGAAATATAAGAAGTGTACGATGAATTTGACGAATAGAAAAATTATTTTGATTACAAATTTCAAAAATTTGTACGCGTTGCTCTGGTTTAAGTTGATTCATAATGAAATATTAAAGCAAAAACCCACTATCAGCTGTTAAATGTGTGCTCAAATAAAGCAGTGATGCCAACTCAAAGTTGTGACAATCTAAAAAAAACCTGCGTGTGTGTTAATTAAATATTGACCTCCATATTCATAAAATGTTAAAATGAGTTTAAAATGTATTTCAAAAAATCTTTCATAAAAATTTTTATTAAAATGCATTTCAACTAAATTTTAATTTTTTTTTAATATGCGCGTTAAAATTTAATTCTTAGCAAAACCACTTTTTTTATCAAACTAAGTATTCTCCAAAACAACATACAACATATGGAATGAATGCAAATATGCAAAAGTAAATAAAACAAATTCAATAAATTCAAAAATTATCAGATAAAGTTAAACAAATATCACACGTGTTTAAATTGCTACGGACTGTACTGGAATGGACTGGTTGGTATTAAAAGGCCAACGACGCTTTGCTAAGACTACATACAGCCAGCCAGCCAGCCAAACAAACAGCCATCCAGCACCACCGATTCGATCACACACTTGGTGGTCATAAATTAATAAAAAGGCAAGACTTAAGAAAACAGCAAACAGTTCGTTATTTTTTTTTTTACACAACTGTGTAATGAATTATTTATTGAAATAAAAACAACATTAACTTTACACACAATTCGTCTGATATACATACATATGTACATATTCATTCATTCAGTACACAAACTTTAATTCAAGAACTTAAATTCTCTGCAAACCGTCGACAGAACAACAAGAAAATTTTGTAAAAAAGTAAATAATTAAAAAATAAATGTAAAACAGAAGTGTCAACATAAAAATCCTGATAATGATCGTTTGTAATAAACTATTTCGTTGGGCAGTCAGTCAGTAAAGTCATATATATATATATATATAACTTCCCCAAGCCACACATTTAATTAAGTCTTTTAAAACAAAAACAAACAAAAAAGAAGAGATAAATATAAAACAACTAAAAAAACACAAACAAAAAAGTACCTTCATGGGTGGCATTCCTTCATTAATAATGATGACACTTGTTCAAAGATAAAAAGAATAAATTTTATTAAAAAAAATAAGAAGAAACACCACAAGCCATTGTTAATTTTTTTTGTTCAAATATTCAAAATATGTTGATTAGCTTATTGATTTATTACTTGTAGAGTAGAAATAACTTATTGTCTTAGCCGAATTTAATCTAAGAATAGAAAAGCGATTAAAAAGAGGTTTTAAGATCATTACCATAAATTTAATATAATTCTTGAGGTTTATTGGAATGCGGTTGCTTAAAAAGCTTAAAAATAAGATGAAAAGTTCAACAACGCTTACTTTTTTTTTTAAATAAGTACCCTTGCAAAAGTATGTTTGAAATAGACTTGTATCGAACTCTATCAGTAGATCGTGTTATTACCAAACCTGTGATCAAACCCATTTAAATTACATGGGTTTGATCATTGGTTTGTGTCAAAACCTAGCTACTGAAATAGTTCGATACAAGTCTAGTTTTAAGGATAACTCTTTGAGCAAGTACATTTAAAAGCAACTACCTTCCAAAAATTATCGTTTAGAAACTCCTTCTAAAAATTTTTTTAAAAAGTTTTTTTTTTTAAATATGTAAATGTACTTTTCACAGAAAGTGCTTTTTCAGAAAAAGTACTATTTAAAAAGCAGCTTTTGAAAAAAAGTACATTTAAAAAAGTTTGTAATAAAATTTTACCATATTAGCCAGCATACCTTGAAAAAAACTGCGTTGAAAATAGAACATTTTGTGAAAGTACCTTTTGTAAAAAGTTTCTGTTAAAAAAAAGTACCATTTGAAAATGTACTCATTGAAAAAAATAAATTTTGCAAAAAAGTACGTTTTTAAAAACTTACCTTTTTAATAAGTTATCTTTTTACGAAGGTACTAATTGTAAAAAGTACCTTTGGAAAAAAAGTTCATTTAGAAAAGTTCCTTTTGGAAAAAGTACCTTTGGGAAAACGTACCATTTAAAAAAGCACCGCTTGAAAATATGCTGTTAAAAATAGTTCCTTTTGGAAAAAGTATCTTTTAAAAAAGTACATGTTGAAAAAAATAGATTTTGAAAAAATACCTTTTTAAGAAACCAACTTTTTAAAATTGCACCTTTTGAAAAAGTTAACTTTTGAAAAAAGTATTATTTAAAAAAGTATCTTTTAAAAAAATTACCTCTTCTTTTTCTTTTTGGAAAAAGTACCATTTGAAATAAGTACGATTTGAAAAAAGTACTATTTGAAAATGGTACCTTTTAAATAGATGCCTATAAGAAAAAGTACAGTTTAAAAAAGTATGTTTTCGAAAAGGTCCTTTTTGGAAAAACGTAACATTTGAAAAAGTACCCCTTAAAAATATCCTGTTAAAAAAAGTTCCTTTTGGGAAAAGTACCTATTAAAAAAGTTACAGATAGCTGTTTTTGAAAAAAGGATATTTTGACAAAAGTACCACTTAAAAAAGTATCTTTGGAAAAAAGTACCTCTTCAAACAATCCCCTTTTGGAAAAACTACTTTGGGAAAAAATACCATTTGAAAAAAGTACCTTTTGCAAAAAGTTCCTTTAGGAAAAAGTACCATTTGAAAAAGTACGCTCTGAAAAATTTCTTTTTGAAAAACTACCTCATGAAAAAAGTACCATTTGAAAAGTACCTTTTGAAAAAATATCTGTTGAAAAAAGTGTTTTTTGAAATGTACCCCCTTAAAAAAGTACATTTTGAAAAAAAAGTGTTTTTTTTAAAGTAGCATTTAAAAAAATTACAATTTAATAAGGACCCTTTGAAAAAAGCCCCTTTCGAAAAATGGTACCCTTTGAAAAAGGTACATATTAAAAGAAGTAACTTTTAAACAA
The DNA here is from genome assembly GCA_905220375.1 of Tachina fera. Classification (NCBI taxonomy): domain Eukaryota; kingdom Metazoa; phylum Arthropoda; class Insecta; order Diptera; family Tachinidae; genus Tachina; species Tachina fera. The sequence goes on from LR999966.1 coordinate 81,618,921, forward strand.
ACTATAATTTAAAAAAGTACTTTTTGAAAAAATTATCTTTTGAAAAATAGTATTTTTTGAAAAAAGTAGCTTTTGGGAAAAAAGTTCGTTTTGAAAACATACATCTAAAAGAAAGTACCATTTAAAAAAGTACCTTTTGAAAAAATTGCTTATCGAAAAAAATACCTTATGGAAAAAGTAACGTTTGAAAAAGATCCTTTTGTAAAAGCGCCTTTTAAAACGACATATATTGAAATAGTAATTTAAAGACTGATCTTTTAAAAAGGCTAATTTTGAAAAAGTACATTTAAAAAAGTACTCGTACGTTTTCAAAAATAAATTTTTCTAAATTTGTCTCGTTAATAAAAGGTACCTTTTCAAACGAATACTTTTTGTTAAAATGGCAAAAAAAATGCAAGTACCTTTTGAATAAAGTACTTTATTATACTTTTTAAAAAAGGATCTTTTAAACTAACTTTTATTTAAACTTAAATTGTAAAGAAGTACTTTGGAAACAAACAATCTCGAAATAAAAACTTCCTTAAAAAAATTATTTTCTTCCATCAAACGTTGCCGCTTTGACAATTTGTTTGAATAAAACAAAAAAAAACTCTTACTTTAATCATCGTTAGTAATTTTACAGCACTTGTCTTATTTACAAAACAAGAAAAAACGTCAATAAATCAAATAACAGCAGACTCCTTCGTTTATAATTAAAATTAATAAATATTTAATTAATACCCCAGAGAAGTCAACTACTTTTTCCATCCATAATTACGAGTATGAAGTTTAACAAATGACAGAAATAGAGAACAAAACCATTTTTGATGATCCTAGATCATAATACACTTTTGTTTTTATTTTTTTTTGATTCGTTTTCATTGCAAACAATTGAAAAACTCCCAGTCTTTATGGTCTGGTCTTTTTTGTAACCATCACCATCATCATCATCATCATCATCATCATCATCATTACATACGGTCCATTTAAAAGTGGTTTCCACTGGCAGATGCTGCCATTTATGTTCTTGATCTAAAGTCGGCTGTTTTTTAATAACAACTTTCTTTGGCCATGTGTTGAGCGATCTTATGCCAAGAATGTGTGTATGTATGTCTGAGTGTGTGTGTGTGTATTAGATCTTTAGCCAAGATTACACAGTTACACACGACTTAATAAATTTGCAGGCCAATGAAATTATGGTCAAGTGTATAATAATTTTTGTACAAATCTAATTATGTTGGCAATGCAACGAATGCACTGCTGCAATACGAGTACGAGTACAACACAGTGTGACACCTATTCTATTAAGAATTATTGTTGCACATCACATCGTCCGTCCGTCCATCTGTCCGTCCGATCAGTTACTTTTGTTCTTGTTCATGGCTCTTTATGGTGTGTGGTGTTGCGCTGCATTCGTTCGTATTTCTTTTCTAATACTCGTAATATTTATTAGCTTGGAAAATGGTGACAAGTACATGTGTCTGGGTGGAAAGATCTTATAGCCTGATACTTACTGGTCGGTAGTAGATAATATTTGTAAATAACTTTAGGCCATTTATGGTTAATTTAGATATCGCATATTTAACATTATGGTCATTTCACCTCACACAGCATCCTAAAAAATAATGATCATTATTTATTTTATTTTTTTCTTTTTAATTTTAAATGTGCTCAAAGCTGAAAGAAACAAGAACTTAATTTTTATAAATTCACATGGTTGGGTGATTCAAGTCGCTAAAAGAAGCTCATTTTTTGAAGAACGCCATGACTAAATTGAAAACTATTTGTATTGTGTCCAAAAAACTATTTGTAGTTAGTCTTTTGTATTTTTGAAGAATACAATTAAATTCAGCATTTGTTATTTAAAACTGTTTTAAAGTTTCTTGTTTTTCTAATTTTTTTCCTCCTCAAGTTTTTAATACAAAAAAATCTTAATTTAGTTAAATATCTTCTTGTAAAGGGTGTTTATTTTTGTAGTCCCATAAAACTTTAAATTGTAAAAAATAATACAAAAAAATTAACAGCCGGCATGTCCCACGATGTTCGTTCGACAGCAATAATAGTGTTTTCACACTGAAAGTTAAAACCTGGTTTTAACGTTAAACCCATAAACAGATGATTTTGCTTTCACACTGCAAGTTTGTTAAATTCAGGTTTTAACTCACAGACTGTGTCTAATAAATTTGCTCTAAAATAAAATAAATCTCCTGCAGAAATGCGTGTGTTTGCTGTTGTATTTTTTCTGCTTTTTGTTAACAATTATTTGACAAAATGTACAACAACTGTTTTTGTTTGTATGACAAACTCGAAAATTTTACAATGTGTTATTATTTTATATTTTGTAAGTAAATATTTTGAAATTAAATTGAACTACCTATACAAAGTGAAGAAGTGCTTGGAAATCAAATTATCATATAGAAAAAATGCACAAATGCATCACAAAATAAAAGTTTTTTATCGGCGGATCGATGTCAGTCATATCCTCTGTTTTCACTTCCCAGAGCTTAATGAAAATATTTTCGTTGATTTTCTTCCAAAAAACTCTTTTTTCCATAATTCTTTGGTTATTGTTGCTGCTGTATCCATTTTTAAGTTGAACATTTTTCAAGCGACATCTATTGTTATTCACTGGCATAAACATTATCATTTGCTTGTGGTTATTTTGACTTCGCAGCACTGAATTTAGCACAGCGAAAACAAGGTTGCATTTCATAAAACCAACTTGAAACCAATTCTAAAATGGTTTTAAGTAGGTTTTAACACCATTAATTTCAATGGCAAAAGGAGGTTTTAACAGTTGGTTTTAACGTTAAAACCAACCTTTATTGAAACCATGTCAGTGTGAAAACACTATAAAATAATAAAATGAGATTTTCTGTTTATGATTGGATTAGGCTAAAGTTCGTATTGTGATAATTTTTAAGGAACAAATTTTCTTTAAAGACAATTGTAAATTATTATAACAAACATTAGCAGAATGGAACAACATGCTGTTTTCCAAGCCCACCACACCTTCATCTTCAGATTTATTGTGTCTGGTATTAATTGGTGTAAACTTCAGCCCTTTATACATATATTTATCCGACTGCGGGACGCAAAGAAGGGTATTGTGCGTTCCTTTGCGGCACTATATAAATCGATCGATTTTGATGATTTCTACATCAATCGATTTGTCTTAATCTAGAGATATGACAATAATCAAAACTTAATATGACGGCCAACAGACGCCATTTTGTGAATACGAAAATAAGAAAAAGCCGGCGAACTATATCAAATCATTCGACAGGTACTTAAAATCGGGTTTTTTTTTATTTAAAAACCCCATTTACTTACAAAAATATGTATCTGTTGGAATAACAAAAAATCTTTTAAAATTTATTTCATTAAACGAATAAAACTTATTCGACAAATTTAAAAAAAAAAGCGAAGAAAGAATATTGTTTTGTTAAGAATAAAAAATATTTCTATTGCGAATAACAATTCTTCCATTCAATAATATCATATATACAATAAAATCAACTTAATTAATCGATTAATTTCCTTCGAGTATTTTTAATTTATGTCTACATATATGTGACCTTCTCCTAGTGTGCAAAAATGAAGTTTTGAGAAAAACGGATTTAAAAAATAAAATTTAAATGTTTTTTTTTCAATTTTATCGTTTCCAAGTTTCCGTTTTTTGACACACACTCCCTTCTATCGGAGAATGTCACATATAATAAAATTTACTCAATAAATCGATTAATTTTATTTGATTATTTCTGAAGTTGTTTTTTAGAAATTGAATTGCTTTGAAAAAAAGTTGTTCCATTGTCTTTTGAAATAATCGAAAATATATTGCAACGAGTAATATCTAAAAATCTAATAAAATGAAAACATGTTGTATAATTTAAGAGATTAATTAAAAATGTTTTATTTAACTGATTCGCTTATTCGTATACGGGGTTTTTAATAAAATAAAAACTATTGTATTGTTGTTAGGAATGACAAATGTTCTGTCGCCGAATAAAATTAATCTTTGATTAGTATCAAAATATATTATATGTACTAAAGCTTATTCGATTAATCGCTTAGTTTTATTTGATTATTTGTATTTTTTTCGAAATTAAATTGTTTAGAATAAAATTTATTCCACTGTCAACGAATAATTTCTAAAAATCGAATAAAAAATTGTCTAATGCTTTAAATAAAAAATATTGTATAATTAATCGAATAATTCAAAATGTATCAATTAATATTGTTTCATTAATAAGATAAATTTATTCAGTTATTCGAATAATTTTTTAAGAATAAAAGATAATTGAGAAATTTTTAGATTCTTTAATTGAACTGTAGTGAATTTTAATCAGAAATAATTCATAGTTAGGCTCAAGTTCAGTAACTTCAATTCTTATTGAATGAAATATTTTTATTAATTAATGTGAGTTTCTAAAGAAAAGAAGACAAATTAAACTTAGACTTTAAGCTGGGGGAAATACCGATACTTTTCTGTGCAGCCACGCACTTCATCAGCACCCTAGTCTATCTACTTGGGTAGAGATTCTTATTAACATCAGCTATTTAACTTAAATTTACAATGAAAGGAATATGAGAAACGATTGTTGTGTATACAATTGATTTACCTTTTGTAAACACATTTATAAGTATCACTATTAATTTTCTGTTTTTTCCAATTTTTCATTTTTCTATTTAGGTTAGCACGAAATTATATTACTCTACCTCAATATGTTTAACTATTTTATTTATCTAAGTTTAATTTTTCTTCTCTTCTTTAGAAACTCACATTAATTAATAAAAATATTTCATTCAATAAGAATTGAAATTACTGAACTTGAACCTAACTATGAATTATTTCTGATTAAAGAAAAAAATAATTTAATGCCAAATAATAATCCTTCCATTCCACAATAAGACTCTTACATACATATATTAAAATTTACTCAATTAATCGGTCAATTTTATTCGATTATTTGAAATTCAAATTCAATTCAAATTCAATTCAAATTCAACGATTAATTACAAAAATACAATACGAAGAGTACTGCTTTAAAAGAAAAATATTGTAAAATAATCCGAATAATTCACAATGTTTGAATTAAAATTATTTCACTGATCGGATAAATTTGTCGGTTATTCTAATAATTTTTTAAGAATAAAAAAATAATATAACGGCGAATAATTATTTTGCTATACCACAATAAGACACATACATATACATCATATGTATGTATGTATATAAAAATTAACTTAATTAATCGATTATTTTATTCGAGTACTTCTTTCTGTAGTAATTTATTTGCTTATAGCAAAAATAGTTCTATTGTCATTTTAAATAATCGAAAATATAATGCAGCGAATAATTTCTCAAATAACTAATAATAAATAAATATTTAAAATATTTATTTGAATAAAACTCCAACAAATATAGTCTAATGCTTGAAATTAAAAAAATATTGTAAAATTGTTCAAATAATTCAAAATGTTTTAGTTAGTTAGTTGTTTTATTAAACGAATAAATTCATTCGGTTATTCAAGTCACTTTCTATAAGAAAAGCGAAAAAAATTATCTAATGCTGAATAATAATTATTCTATTACTTAAAAAAAATATATCGATGGCCACAAGTAGAAATGGCCCTAACTCGTATTTTCACGAAATTGAGTTTTTCAATAATTCCCATACATTTCATGCAAATACACATTGTCACAAAAATGTATTGCAATAGTGTAAAAAAGAATTCTTTTACGAGCAAATGTACTGTTTCTATTATGTTTTTACTTTCCTGTGTACAGTTACAGTTATTTGAGTTAGGGCCTTTCTACTTGTGGTCAACGATATATTAAAATTTACTCAATTAGTCGATTAGTTTTATCCGATTATTTGCATACTTTTTAGAAATCGAATTGCTAAGAATAAAAATTGTTTTATTGTAATTTGAAATAAACGAAAATACATATATGCCAACGAATATTTCCTGAAAATCGAATGAAACTGGAATGTAAAATATTATATTATATTTATTCGAAAAATTAGAAAATTATTAAATTTATTCAATTATTCGAATAATTGAATTGTACAAGTTGGCAACTAGCGTTGCTAAAAAAAATTTCAATGTAGGTTGTTATATCGACCACAGGTGTTGTTACTGATTCTGCAACTTCTTTTTCCCTCAGTGTAGGCCCAAAAATTAATTTTTCTTTACATCTCTTCCGATTAGGAATTGAAAAAAGGGAACTTTTTCATTAGAGATGATCCAAACTCGCCCTACTTCCGTAAATTCTACCTGCCCCATTTACAAAGATTATTAAGGCTTAATACAGATTTCCATAAAAAATTTTTCTTATTTAGCCTTTATAAAGACCGTAATATTTTTTTTATAAATAAGGCCATATAATTTCATGACTTGTTGGGAATGTATTTTTTACTGCTGGACAGCGTTAAAAGTGTTCGTTTGAATTTGAGTAGCTGTAGTGGCGTCAAACTTATAGTTTTCATGTAAACGTGTGTATTCTATGTTGGACAGTTTGTGGTCGGCAGCCGGTTGTGGTCTATGTGTTTAATCCAATTGTTAAGACATTTGATATCGTGCAATTGTGTCACGCCTCTGTGACTTTTTCTTAAAACATTATTAACATACTTTTGTTAGCAATTGCAGTGCGATATTTTATTTTATTCTACTACTAGTTCTATATATTCTTTCATTAATTTTTTTTCTCCGTGTCGATTTGTTATTGTTACTCCATAAATGGTTTGCTGGCTTCCATGTACTTGACAGCAAAATGTGTCCGTCCTTCTTCTCATGTGTTATGGCCTCTAAGTTTTTTTATTTTTATATTCACCTACAAAAATTTGAGATGAAACAATGTATTTTTTTTTTCTAAGTAGACAACAGAATTGTATTTAAGTTACAAAAATTAAGAAAAAAATCTTCCAAGAATTGAAGTATACATTTTTTTCGATAACAAAAGGATTTGTTTAAATATAGCAAAAAGAAAAAAATATGTATTTATATATGAAGCAACTAAATGAAAAAATGTCACGCTTAAATGTAACAAAACTCTACAATAAGAAGCAAATTAAAATTAATTTCGCTTTACTGCACCGAAGGTACCCTACAGTTTCAACTGATATAGCAGATAAGAATGAAATAGAAATAATTCGTTGTTTCTATTTTTTCTAAATCTTGAGAATTAATTTCTAGCCCTGGCATACAGTCGAATCCGCTTTACCGCAATACGCTTTACTGAAAAAAATTGGATTACTGAAAGCGATATAAATCTCCGCGCTGATTTTAAACGCATCTAGTCTGATTCACTTCGCTTTAGCGAAACATCGCTTTACTGAAAATTTCGTATTACTGAAAACCAAAAGCAATTTCACAACTACGTTTTGTACGAAAAAATAAACAATGACAAATTAATCGATGACAGATTAATCGATTCCATAACTTAAGGCTGAAAAAATTGTGTATGTTTTTGTCCGTTAAAAAAAATTAAATGGCAAAATGTATTTAACCTTTCCGCTCTTACGTACTTTATTGTATTTTTCTATTATATTGTACAGATTTTAGGCAGTATGCTTAACTGTAAAAAATTTCAGTAATCCGAACTACGTTTTAGAGAAAAAAAATCGGATAACTGTAAAAAAAAATCGGGGTTTGCTTATTTCCAGTAAAGCGGAGTCGACTGTATTCGTATTCCTGACAATTTAAAGAAGGAGATTTCGAGAAAAAAACATTTTTTCTCGCCCTCTAACAACTTTAAAAGCCTTTGTCATATCGATTTTAGATTTTCACTGACTTGACTTAAACAAATTTCGATTCCTTTTGAAGTAAATTCGAAATTGCCTGTTAAATGATTCATTAATACAATTGCATGTCATTTTAAATTAGTCAAGCTGTTAGGTCGGTTATACGAAAAGTACTGGGATATAATCGTCGCATTCGATAATGAGCTGATACGATCACGTTTATCAGTTTGAGATTATAGCATTCACTATCGAACAATGTGATAATATGATTCCATATCGTATGCCATAATCTCAAAGTGAAAAAACGTGATCGAATTACCCTGTTATTGGAAGTGACGATTATTTTATATTGCGGTTATTTGTAAAAGTTACATGAAAAGCTAACAGCATTAATGCATGCATATGTTGCATGCAACAAATTTGTGTTACGTGTGAAAATAACGTTGTAATGTTAACATTATGTTATACTGGTATTAAATAAATATCTGTCTACCTGTTACCAACAGGATAGTTGACTTAATATATGCACATGCCAATTTTTTTTTGTCCGTTAAGACGTTAAAAATAGAACAGTAAAAAAACATTTAAGTTGTGTATTTTTTTTACAGCATCTTAGAATGAAAAGCGAGATGGCTACTTGAAAAAGCAAAAAAAAGAAGGTCTTTCCTTTTCCCTTTTTTTTTGTATTTCTATTCCACAAAACTCTGTCCGTCTGTGCGATGAGCACTCTTCATCATCGTGCTAAACAAAAAAATCCTTCTAATTGACTGACTGACTCAGTGACTGACTTTACACTACAATTAGTTTGCCCTAGAGTGAGTGTTTGTTGTTTTTATTATTTTTGTTGTTGTTGTTGCTGTTGCTGTTGCTGTTGCATGTTTCTTGTTGTGTGATTTTATGTGCCAATTATATGGTTTTTATTTATGTGGCACCCATATTTGAGTGTGTGTAATGCAGCCACTAACAGAGCCCATCATCGTCATCTATCTACATCTCGTGTGCAACATATACTCGTAGTACGCTCGTCTTATATTCTACAGATACAGGAGATACTTTAGTCTGGCTTACTTTTTGTGTCTATTGTCACCATGTTGGTAATACCAACATGGTTGGTATGCATTTGTCCTTTAGTTGATTGTTGTTGTTTGTATGTTTGTATAATTTTGAAATGTAATACAATGTGTGTTTAAAACTAAATGCTCACGTTTTTTTACTCTTTCAGTTTGCTGTTCATCGAATAGTTATTTATTTTTCGAGTCAAGTTATTTAAAGATTTATTGCTAAAAAAAGTTTTGCAATGTTATGAAATATAAATTATTGTCCTTTGAAGCACGATAGAACTTGAGCAAGCGTTAACTGTCAAACGAAGTATCATACTGAGCACAATTTTTAACATTTGTGACTATCACGCTTGACGCTTGACCAACGCTACTAAATTACCCAGCGGTCTAATCGTCGCTTTTGATAACGAGCTGATTCGATTATGTTTTTTCGTATTATTAATTACATTGTTCGATAGCGAATGTTTTAATCTCAAACTAAAAAAAAACATAATCGGAGCAGCTCGTAATCCAAAGCGACGATTAGCGACATTTATTATTATTTTTAAGTGACGTAACTCGCAGACAATTAATGCCTACTACTATTAGTTACCTTCTTTAGGAAAGGGATATTGATAGAGAAGACAGTGCTTCATTATTTTACAATTTTGATTTCCTTCACGTTTTTTTTAATAATATAGTTTTGCAGCGCCTCTGGTGTCAATAAGGCGTATTAAATTTTTTGAAGCTGTGCTTTTTAGCCATTTTATTTGTTATTTTACTTCGTCGATGATTCTGCTACACAATACCGAAAAAGGAAGCCGCTCCGACGCTACATTACCGCCAAAAAAAACCTTACACCTATAGAAAAAACACCTTCAAATCAATTAAAACCATTTTGAATTAATAAGAAACATTAACAATAGTCTGTGTAGTCATGTTGAAATTTCTTATTTCAATATGGAAAAATATTAATTTACAGCATTAATCCATTAATTTTATTCATTTTACATTTTCTACACCGAAAGAATTTTGCTTCATAAGTCCAAGGAAACAATTTCATTAGATTTTTTTTCACAAATCTAATGATAATTTCACAAATGTAATGAAAATTTCACGAATATTGTGAAAGAATTTCATTGGAATTGCTTCGTTGGTATTCTAGTTTCGTAACAATATTTCATTGGAATTATGACAACAATATTTTTGAATTATTAAGAAACCACTTTATATTAAAAAAAACATTCAGGACTATCATGAATAAAATTACACATACAGTTTCAATTAAGTTATTTCCTTGTTATAATAAAGTTATTTCATTATTTTTGTGAACTTATTTCATTGTTTTAATGAAATCATTTCGTTATTATAATGAAATTATTTCGTTATTATAATGAAATTATTTCGGTGCAAACTATCTCGTTGGAAATTATCTTGTTGTTTTAATGAAACTATTTCGTCGTTTTAATCAAATTATTTAATTTTTTCGATGAAGTTCTTTCATTGCATTGATGACACTGTGCAATACATTTGACGTAGTTTTCATTAAAATAGTTTTAACGAAACTGGTTTTATTAGTCCAACGAAGCGTGACGTTGGTTGAATTTTAATGAATTTTTTCATTGGATTAATGTCGAAATTCATAGAGTTTATAAAGTACTATATTGAAAATTTTTTAATTAATGTGACAACTTTTCCCTGAGTGTAAGCGACCATTTCTTGGACCACGTTTTTTTTACGAAAATCGATTATTAGCAGTCGCAAATAATCGATTTTTATAAAAAAAATTAAGTTTGAATATTGTCGCTTAAGCTTTTTTTTAGCGGTTATGACACGATTTGATCTTTATTTTGCGACGAAATCCAAATACGCCAACGACGATAAGTCCTCATTTTTGTGTGGTCTAATTTTAACAAAGAAGTCAAGTACAGTTGAATCCGCATTAGCGCAACACGCTTTACTGAAAAAAATCAATTTAGTGAAAGCGATACAAATCTCCGCACTGTTTTAAAGCGCAGCTAGTCATATGCACTTCGCTTTAGCGAAACATCGCTTTACTGAAGACATCGTATTACTGAAAATCAAAAGCAACCCCACGATTTTACTAATGTTCGACTTGTCGCACACTTACATTCAAAACAAAAACAAATTTTTAAATTTTGTTGTTGTTTTCAATATATCCGTGCGACAAGTTAAACGTTGGTGACTGAAAAATTGTGTATGTTTTGTCCGTTAAAAAATTATATGGCAAAATGTATTTAACCTTTTCGCTCTTACGTACTTTATTGTATTTTTTCTATTATATTGTACTGATTTTAAGCAGTACGCTTAACTGTAACAAATTTCAGTAATCAGAACTACGTTTTAGATTAAAAAAATCGGATAACTGAAAAAAATTGGGGCCTGGGTATTATCCAGTAAAGCGGAGTCGACCCTTAAAAATACACACACATATGTATGTATATAATAGAAAACTTACATTTTTCCTTTCAAGCTTTCTTATTAATTTAAGTATTTGATTACCTGCAAGAAATAAAAAAAGAAAGTAAAAATTAAAAAAAAAAAGAATATGTAATAAAATGCAGCTTAAAAATACATACTGAAATTTAAATAATATGTATTTTTTTAATAATTTTCTTATTATATTTTTTTTTTGCAAGTCTCAACTGAAAACTTCCTGTGTCTAGTTCTAAAATACATAATAATACTCGTAATAATGATAATTTGTTGGTCATTATAAGCAACCACAGCAACCATTTGAACGAACGTGTTGACTACTTACTTCCCTCACTCTTCTTTAATTTATTATTTATTATTTGTTTTTCTTTTAGTCATTGTTGTTTTTCTTACTTTTCTTTTAAAATGAAAAAACACATGCATACTTTTTCATTATGAATTCTTTGCTTTAAATTAAAAAAATACAATTTGTTTAATTCGGTTGAAGAAAACTTTTTCATTTAAGAAATTAAATGCAGTCAACGAAACTGCATTTGCATTTGAATTATGAGAGAATGTTGTCATAATAATTCAAGATGTTAAGGAGGACTTGGATTGCGGGACATTTCTTTACACACTGTTATGTATGCATGTTATTTTGCATTGTGCAGCAAAAAGCAGCCGACAAATACCTTGGACTGCATTTCCGTGTGGGCATTTTCTCATGTTGAAATTTACTCATAAGTAAATTTACTCTCGAATGTTGTTAGATTTTCTTCCGATGTGGTTCACATGACCACGATTGTGGTCATATAAAATATATCAAGTTTTTGAAAATAAATAAAACATTTCTCATTTCGTTTACTGCAAAAACAATAAAGTTGTTCAAATGTTTATTTTGATGACATGGACACATTTTGCTTTTTTTTCTTGAAAGGGAGAAACCCTGGGGTCTAATTGTCGCTTTCGATAACCAGCTGATTCGATCAAGTTTTTTCAGTTTGAGATTATGGCATTCGATATCCTACAATATTGTTATATTGTGGCTTTCTATATCGTACAATATTATTACATTGGTCGATGACAAATGCCGTAATATCAAACAGCAGAAACGTGATCGCATTAACTCGTTATCGAAAGTGACGATTAGGCCCCTAGACAAACTCTATAGTGAAAGGCAACTACGTTGAAAAATAATATCGCATATTAAATCATAAACTGTCACAGCTCAAAATTATCAGAATGGTTTTGTTTTTTCATAAACCAGGGGTCTAATCGTCGAGCTTATTCGATCACGTTTTTTCAGTTTCAGATTATGAGATTCGATATTGTACCATATTATTACATTGTTCAAGTATCAATAGGTTTTGGCCACTCCTAAACATCTGACTGACTGCTTATGATTTAGTGCGCGATATGATTTTTAATGCAGCAACTCGAATTTCCTTCAAAAAGCCAGGGACCTATTGACCCGCCCTTATTCCAACATACCAGTAAGAAGAGGATTATTGTCATATCTATGAAAAACTGCTTCCTCACACGGCGCGTGCTAAGAAAAATTTATTGTTTATTGTTATTTTTTTGCATTTTTTTATTTAGTGAAAGTTCAATGGATTCGTCTTTGAACAATTCCGAATCATTTATATTTCAATAATTTTGCAAATATTGAATTTAATATATTTTATTGTGCATTAACTTTCAAGTCGAATGAAGAAACTTGCTGATTTTGTTGTTGCTATTAATGTAGAATGAAAAGCCTCTGAATGAAACCTACTCATGCCGGAAATAACTGAACGTGTTAATACTACTACGAGTATATATATAATTTATGTGTAATAACTACATATGTAAATGCATCCATGTGTATATCGTTACTTTAATATAAAAAGGCTCTGACTAATTACTTTTTTTATACTGAGTTTTTTGTATATTTCGTTAGAATAATGTATCGAATGCAAAAATCTCGATTCGAACAAAAAACCAATGTAAGTCCGATCACAGGGGAGATGTGTAAACATCTAGTAATGATTTTTTCTAATATTGACTTATGGCAACTAAAATAAGATATATAAATTTTTTACTCTACTGTATTTGAAAATGGGGGTAAAAATGTTTTTCACAATACAATCACAAATTTTGAGTAAGATCGTAAAGCGTTATCAAATCGGTGTGAGCTATGTATGAGTGCATTAGTGTAATTATACGAACAAGAAGTACAGAGAAACTTAACAGCTGCATAGAAATACACTCAACCGAATTTTAAAGCACACTTTCAGGAGCAATGTTAATTTTAATAGAAATTGAATGGAAAGTGTAAATTTGTTGCCAATGGGGATAATTTTGTTAAAAAGTTGAAAGATATAAACTAAATAAAATAAATAAAAACTTTTAAATAAAATAGCGTTTTAAGTATCAAATATTTATTTAAAGCAGTCTTTATAAAGAATTTATAATATTATATTATAACATATCTTCATTACGTACTGTTGCCTTACACTGCAGCTGGTGCACGACAATTGGCTAACAATCTCCATCTCATGCCAATTATTATGGGTGGAGGAGATTTTAATGCAAATTTTGCAAACCCACAGTCGCAAGCTTTATCAAAATTTTTAATTGACGTCTTCCACTTGAATGTGAGCAATTCTCCACAAACCCCCACAACTAATAATTCCACTACTACAGATGCAGTTTTCCATATATTTTTAAATACAGTAGAGTCAAAAATTTATATATCTTATTTTAGTTACCATAAACCAATATTAAAAAAAAAAATTCATTAGTAGATGTTTACACATCACCCCTGTGATCGGACTCACATTGCTTTTTTATTTATAAATATTTTATAAAATAATTAAAATCTTACTCAAGGCTTTTTGTATTTTTAACGACGATATGTTATTTAAATGTACGAGCACTTACTGTTTGCTTATAAATTGTGTAACTCTTACGCACTTGATTTACATATATTCTGGACTCTGGTGACTTAGTAAACAATAAATTAAATATTTGTGTATATATGTATGTATGTATGAATTAAAGTAAAAAATCAGCATTATTAAATGTTGGACTCTACTACAGAACAGGGTTGTCGGATATGGCGATTTCTCGCCAAAGGTGTCGGCTTTTTAATTTGTTTGCCGTCTAAATTTTTGATTTGGCGAAAAAGAAATTTTTATTAGAAATAATTTCTTAATCGGGCTTAAGTTCAGTATTTTCAATTCTTATTAAATGAAATATTTTTATAAATTAGTGTGAGTTTCTAAAGAAGAGAAGAAAAATTAAAGTTGGCTTTATTAGCTGGGGGAAATACCGATATTTTTCTGTGCAGCCACGCACTTCATCAGCAATCATGTACATCTACTGGGATAGATATTCTTTGTTGACATCAGCTATTTAAGATAAATTTTTAATGAAATGGAATACGAGAAATGATTATATTGTGTATACAATTATTGATTTACCTTTGGTAAATACATTTGCAAGTATCACTAGTTATTTTCTGTTTTTCCGTTTTATTTTCATTTTCTATTTAAATAGATAAATTTATTGGCGATATTTAGGACTATTTTTTTAACAAAATTTAACTTGAAATTTTATTGTAATTCAGGAAAATTAGTTTTTTGAAGGAGTAGTTTCAAAAATAAATCCTATCAACAGTCGTCTGCAAGAAATTAAAATAGTTTGACTCTGATGTTTTTTCTTATAGAATTTCGATAAAGAAAAATTTACAGGAAATTATTTTTGGCGATTCTATTTCTACTTTTTAGATTCTCTACTAAATATTTCTACAACTATTTTGTAAAAGTTAATATTAAAACAATTGTTACAATTAGAAAATATGTAGTAAGAAATTTGGCAAAATGGGTCGAAAAAAATCTGACATCCATCCCAGAAATGTTAATAACATGCAAATTCGAACAGTTTCCGTTTCGAATGGAATTACATAATAACCCCCTGTTATACAGTTGAGTAAACAAGATATTTTTATGAGATTTTTACACAACATGAAGAGCGATATGAGGATCAATTCTGCACCATTTGAGTAATTTAGCTATGTGTAATGTGCGTGCATACTAGAGGTGAGCACGACATGATGCTTACTTAATTTTAATGGTGTACACTGTACAGTATTGAATTATTCTCTCTTTTTACTGCTCTTGATTTAATGAGAACACTAAAAAACTGGTATTCTCTTTTAGCAAAAGTATGAAACAGCATTTTTTTATCTTTTTTATCTAATGCAAGGGCATTAGTTATTGTAGTGTCTAATCATATTGCACTACTGCACACCAAATGACAATTTTAAAATGTACACACAAGTGTAAAAATGTGTGCATGTGTAAAAGAAAAAAAATAAACAACGAAGATTAATTGAGCGTGTTAGTTAGTATGCGAACATTTCTAAGTTTTATAATTTATTAATTTAAGACTAAATAATTAAATAAAAATACAATAAAATAAAAATAATATCTTTCACAATGTATATATGTAATTGTAAAAAGATTTATTATCACTTAATATTATTATTATTACAAGGATCGCCCGGTGGTCTAAGATAGACCAATTGACATCTAGTATGTCTTTATTTATTATAAGCACATGTGTACAAAAGAAAACCAAAGAAGAAAGTCGTCTTTTTTTCAAGCAAATTTTAATCGCTTTTTACTTATTTTGAGCCAAATAATTTTTAAAAACATTTACATATATTGTGCATATCTACACAAAAATACCTTTTAAACCATATACGTTTCACCAATATTGGTCGACGATAAGATACCTAAAAGTGTACCACAAAAAATATGTACCGTATTTATACATACATATGATGATGATAATAAAAATATTGCACACTTGACACAACTGTTGTACAATTCTTTTGTGTGTTTTGTGTTACGATCACCACTACAAACAATATTTGCTCTTGAAAAAATAATAACACTGGTGCACTTTTTCATGGCTTGTGCTCACTTCTAGTACATACATACCTGCTGAAAAAGTAGGGTGATCGAACAATACGGCTATGACTAGCACTCGTTGTTCACTCCCACACACAAACGCATAATTCTATTCCATTCATAAATTGCTTTTACAATTTTTCTTATAATTTTAGTTTTGAGTGGACGTAATCATTCAATAAAATGCAAGAACGCTTTTTTTTGAACATTTTGTAATGTAGTTTTAGGAAACCAGTCTTTAACACAAACCAACAAAATATATTGTTATGTACGTACATATATGAACGTATTAAATATACATAACAAACAGTAGCTTTGAATCTGTCAATTACAACCAGAGCTACAGCGACCGGCGAAGGTAAGTTTTCGCATATATGTATGTATGTGTACGAGACAAGATATCTCCTGACCGTTGTCATCTATGTCACCCGGCTAGATTATAATTCATTTGCCAAATTTTTTTATAAGGTAGTGTTGCCATACGCTTTGTATTAAATTGTGAAATAAGCTTGAAGTGTAAAGGTATGGTAATACTTAACAATTATTTTTTGAAAAAAGCGTAACCACTAAATATGAATTAAAAATATTTTAATTCCGACTGAAACAGTTTCCAATGCATTCAAATTCAATTGAAATTTTTTTATTACACTGTGTATTAGTTATGTGTAAAACTGTGTAATTTAATAAACACTTGGCTGTTTCAAAGGTTTTTCCTTAGTGGTTTTTTCTCGTGACCATAGCTTAAGGAATGTACAGCGAGCTACTTCTAATACTCTGTTCACACTTCCATATGTTTTTAAACGTGTTTAAGGCAAGTATTGTAAAATACAACCGTTCACATTATATTTGAGATGCTTAAGGTTTGTTGTCAGTAAATTATTGTGTTTATAAACTTAATATCTTTTTTTAAATAACTTAATATCTTTTAAGAAGTTACTTGCGCAGCAAATAATTTTTCCTCGTACCGCAATTTAATAAGAACAACACAAGGATGCAAGAGTTATCAAAAATGCACTGAACTTACCCCATTTACGTGTTTAACAAAGTGTTTAAATCTAAAACACCTCAATGACATGTTTAACAAAACAACTTAATGTATGGTAAAACATCTCCAGCTCTTAAACACGCATGAGACGTTAAATACTTTCGTGTGAATATAATATAAATGTTTTATAGCATTTTCATGAGACAGAGTTGCCACACGTTTTGTATAAAATGGGCAAATATGCTTGTGAGTTTAAAAAATGTTTTTATTACAAAATTCATAAATAAATCGGATAAAATATTCTTACCCGCAATTGCTGAAATTTTTTTTTTAAATAGTTCGCCCATAACGTGTTAAGCACTTGAATAACGTGAGTAGCAGCCATCTCTAGTACATTATATAAGAAAATACAGTGAAACTTTTCAAGAAAAAAAGTTTAGAGTTCCTTTGCTTTGGTCCTCCTTGGTGCATCTACCTACATACATAAATATGTATGTATGTATGCACAATGTGCATAAGCATTATAATCTTAATATATTGCACAAACATATAATTCAGTATGTACTTATGCATGTAGCTCTTGTTTCTTTTGTTGTTGGTGTTGCTTTTGTTGATTAAATACTTTATTAGGTCTGCAGGTCACGTTTGTAGTGTGAATTAAACACACTATTAAGAGAAATAAAAACATTTTCATTTACATTTCTAGTTGACAGGGTGACCGTCTTAGCATATTTCATTTAAGATAAAACAAAATGTATTTATCAAATAACTTTAATAAACATTTATTAATTTTATCTAAACTACCGGTTATTCTAAAGATTTTCAATAAAAATATTTAATTTTAAATTCTGCAGCTCATATTAAAAAAAAATTATTTGAAATCCATATAAAGAAAATTTAATGTGAAAAATGTTAAATAAAATACATTTCAAAGTCATTTTAAACTTTTATGAATATGGGGTTTGGTTTCAAAATTTGTTTAGCATGTTAAGCGCTCTTAAGAGAATTATTCTTAAGAGCTCCTTATCAATAAAGAAGCCAAAAACACCTATTTAACTTGGTTAGTTTAAGATGTTGGCTTCTTCCGTATATTTTATTAAGTTTTTCCAAACTGAATCTCTAAAATATTCTATATCTATTGTATTTCTCACATAGAAGATTTGTTCTTCTGAATATGGGACAGGGCACAAATAGTGTTCGAGAGTTTGATCATCTTACTGACACGATCTGCACGTTGTATTATCAGAAGCACTCGTGCGAGCCAGTTGAGGCTTTAACTTTATATGTCATTTTATTATGCGAACCAAGATCCGAAGTGTTGACCTTTTTAAACTTAAAATATTTTCTGGCTTTCCCACAGAATTTCTATCACTCTTTCAACGAGAGTTCTTTTCCCAAGTTCTCATGACTTGTTCTATAGCCCATTATTTAGTTTGCTTTTGAATTTTGGGCAAGGTTTGGCATTTTCTAGTGTAATGGTGTTCAGTAATGATCCCATCTTCGCCGACTAATCCACCTCTTTGCTTACAGCGAAACCTTGATGTTCTGCAATCGAAATTATCTCGATATTTAGCACTAGCTGCAGATTTAACTGTATAATTTTTTAAGGCTTAGTAGTCCATTGTCAATTTCCTTTAGTCATTTTGTATGTTTCGTAATAGCCGTGATATCAGTCAGTGAAAGACTGTATTATGATAACCGGTACTTCGACTGCGGAGGAAATGTGGCCGACTTCTTCTAGCCTAAGGCAAGCCAAATCATTGATATAGCCATTTTCATATAATGGCATCCTAGACCTCAACAATCTCTGAAAAAGTAACCAAGTTCGTTCACCCTTGTGTCGTTTATGCTTAAAAGATAAGAATAAGAATGTATCCTCTTATGTAATAGCAGAAGGTGTGGTTTTCATTTTGAGTTTCTGTGTCCAGATGATATTAAGCAAACTTATCCAATATCTGTGCTGAGTTTCATAAGGAGAGTCATACAGAGATTGATTTAACTTAATTTACAGATGCATCAGGTGGCACAGTGCCGGTCTTTGGAACAAATCTTCCCCCTATTCTAAATCATCCCCGGCAGGCGAATGAATTTATGTATATTACGAATCCTCTATGGGATTTGTTACCAATATTTTATCCGTCTGTGTATTAGACCATTACATTAATTCCCTTCTTACCTAACAGGCTTGTGGTAGCCAAAAATTACTTCATATTTACCCTGTATATCAACATTTAGAAAAAATTGGTCATTTACCTGCTGATGGGCCCAAGTGAGTGGGTATGCTTAAGGTGACTAGCTGCCACTGCAACCTAACCTAAATAAAGTTTAATTATTTTTGTTCGAACTTTATTAATTGCTCCATTGATGATTCGATTAAGCTAAAGCTAATTTTTGAGGAACAAATTGCACTAGAGACAATTGCAAATTATTAAGACAAATATTAGCAGAATGGAACAACATGCTATTTTCGAAGATGACCATACCTTCATCATCAATCAAATATTGTGTTTAGTCCACTGTGTGTGGTGTCCATTGGCGTTATCAGCTCTATATGCATTTTTTTTAATACAAATCGATGGCGTTGGCTGAAGTAGTTGGCACGTTGACTACAAAACCGAAGCTGTTGGGTTGGAGCCCGGTCTCCGACATTCATTAAGTAACAATACCACGCATTTTTCTGATGCACATAAGTGTCCCTTTGTAACAGTTGTTATAGGAAAGTTCAAGTGATGAAGGCATAATCTCACTGAACTATAATGACTTCAGCAGATACCAATCCTGATGTAACTAACATCAGAGCGCCCTCCTTCGTCGGTATTGAGTAGTAGAATCATAGTAAAATAACCAATAAAATTGCTACGTAATACAGCTTCAAAAAATTTAATACTCCTCATTAACACCAGAGGCGCTGCGACATCGCATTGTTAAAAATATGTGGAAAAAGTCTTAAAAGAATGAAGCTTTCCTCTAACTCTTCCTTCACCACAATTGTCTTCTCTATCACTATACCTTTCCTAAAGAAGGTAAGACCTAGTAATAGTACGTGTAATAGGCATTCCTTATCTATAGTTTACTTCTTACAAAAAAAAAATATTTTTACATCACTCATTTACAACAGTCTTGCCGTTGTGTTGTTTGTTCTTTACTAATTTTCGTTGTTTCCTCTCACCACCTCATTCTTCCAAATGTAACCTTAAGGTTATATTACAAAGTTTCTTTGTATGCTCTTAAGATTAACTCGCTAAGGATCAATTAAGCGGCAACTACTGTATCAAAAATATTAAATATTCCGCCGGCGTTTAACAATTCTTATTGAAGTTATTTTAGTAAATTTGTTTTATCGATCAATTTCAATTTAAAACGACAAACAGCCGCCTCAAAATTTTTATTTTTAGCCAAAATATAAAAAAAAACTATTAAATATTTTAGACACAAAAGCTTTTGTTTTTTTCTTTTTAGTTCTTAAACAAAGTGTTGAAGTGTTGAACAACAAACCATGTCGCTTAGAAAAGTTTTTTGTGTCTTACAGAAGAACGGCAAAGGCCAGAAAAAACAAATAGACGACGATCATTAAAATAAAAAAAATAAAAGCATTTGAATTAAATTGTTTGAGACAATTTCCCAAAAATGAAATAAATGTTAACTTTAACAAAACGTTTGTTTGTACTCTTTCGTATCTCTAGATGCATATTTAAGCACTCGCTCCTCGAATGCAAGTTTATTTATTTATTTATGTTTAATTTTATTTTAAATGATAATAAAATTAAAAATTTTTTATGTTATTTTTGTCTTTGAGGGCGGATTGCTTTACAAAAAAAAAACATGAAATTAACAAGTAGGCACGTTTTGTAATGAAAAAAAATGTTTTTTTAAATAAAAATAATTAACATTTTATTTACAATTTATATAAGTTATTTGATATAAGTTGTTTAGTTAAGTAGTTTATTTAATTTATTTAAAAATTCATTTTATTTAAGACTTGTAAAAAAAACACAAGCCACAAGCTGCATGTTGGAGAGACTTGAAAGCAAAATAAACCTACGTGTTCTATTTAATTCTTTTGATATCGTATTTTAAATCAATTTGGTTTATCAAGCTTTAACCCTATCACACACACTCGCACACGCATACATACACACATTCGCCAAGTCCGGTTTTATTTGCATTTTTATCAATTCATTCAAAGTTTCATTAAGAATTTTATTGAAGAATTCTGTAGGGGGAAGGGAAATGTCTATTCAAATCAATTGCAAAATGTAATAAAGCACAATAAAATTACTGAAGATAATAATAATAATAAGTAGGTCTCAGAACTGTTAAAAGCAGTCGCGAAAACTGACTTACGCACAGTGGTGCTAATTGCAAAAATAATGCTAAACAAAACTAGATCTTGTGAACACGTGATCCGAAATGATTTATAAGAGAGAAAAAAAATTAAGTTAAGTGTTCTAACTTAACTCGATTTCAAAAAATAATGAGTTAGGGCATTTCTATATTAAGGTAACGATATTTCTGTTGCCTTACTTTTAAATTCTCTGTCACTATAGAACTTTGGCCGCTACAACAAAAATACATGAGAGTTAAAAATTAAATGGTGTTCCAAAAAGAGCAACAAAAAATGTACATATGAATATTGACACTTGAAATTTGTAAAATTTGTGTATTTTTATACAGACTACAAAAAAAATTAATCGGTGTTCTATTAGTTAATGCAATTTTGACTATGTAATTTTGGCAATTTGTTATATCTTGGAAACGTTAAGAGGCAAACTCTTGAAATTTTAAAAACGTTAAAACTAAAAAATCTCAAAATTATAAAATCGCCAAACAAAAAAAATCTCCAAAAACCAAAAAAAAACGCCAAATCCAAAAAAGCACCAAATTAAAAAAAGTTTCTAACACTAAAAAAAATCGACAAAACCGAAAAAAATCGCTCAAATGAAAACAATTGCCAAAATGAATAAAAAAAAATCGCCAAAACGCGACAAAGGCGCCAATACTAAAAAAAAATCACATATGTAAATCAAAAAAAAATCGCCAAAATTAAAAAAACGCCAAAAACCGAAAAAATCGACAAATAAAAAAAATCGCCAGAAAAGTGCCAAAACTAAAAAATCGTCAAAATGAAAAAAAACGCCAAAAACCGAAAAAGATGCCAAAACTAAAAAAATCGCCAAATTCAAAAAAATCGCCAAAATGAAAAAAGAACGTCAAAAACCGGAAAAATAGCCGAAACGAGAAATAGAAGTGCCAAAACTAAATATATGCGCCGAAACTAAAAAAAAACGCTCAAAACTGAAAAAAACCTAAACACGAAAAAAAATGCCAAAATTATATTTTATATACGCTAAAGTTCATATTGAATTACATATTTAATGTCGGTACGGAACCCTTCTTTCCCAGGTCAAAGTCGCACTACACTGAATTTATTTAACATTATTGCACAACACAATAACAAAGGAAATCAAACTATTGAGGCGATCCTTGACAATGTCACCAGAAATACACTAGAACTGTGTTGTCTCTAACGTATCTCTACTCGCGCTTAATAGGAAAGTTGTCGACATTTCAACTAGTGAAATTGTCGCTAGAAAAAGAGTGTTGACAATAGAGACATATGGCTGACTAGAGGGCTCCTTTATTTTTCTCAGCACAGAAAAACGCACACATGCATTAGCATTAGTTGTGTGCGGTTACTTTAAAAAACCACCCTTAAACAGATAATAGCTTATTTAACATATACATACATCTTACAAACACACACTCAAACGTACATACAATATGTAAAATACAACACTACTTCTTTTGATTGTTTGTTAGTAACAAAACAACTTTTCGATATCGCTTGTTAATACTCATATACACGAACACTATGCATCAATCGTGCTTCGCTTATTATACGGCAGCATTTATTATTGGTTTATACATTTAAAAAAGAAGACGTATTTACATTTCAAAACTGTTTACGCAGGTCTCTAATGTGTGCTCTGCTAGTTTAAAACTTCTGCAACCCCTTAATATTTCTTTTAAATAAAATTAAGTTGATATTTTGATAATATTGCCTTCCAAATTGAGTGTTCGTTGCACTCAAAATTGTAAGATTTCCGGCCTGTGAAATTTAAAAAAAATAAAAATAAAAAATAAACATTAAAACAACTCAGAACTTCAAGATGTTTTTTTTATTAATATTCCTTTTTTTTGTATGTAGAGTCGTACGTAAGTCCATTGCAACAAAATCTAGTTTAAATATGCGACAAGCATAAATAATTTTTCTCATAAAATTGAAGACAAAAACAAAACGAAACTTAATAAAACTTAACATAAATTTTGTTTATAAAAGCTCTTGATATTTTACGGGAACGGGTCTTAAATTCATTACAATTTTATGGGGCTGCTCTGCTACTCAAATTTAGGTTTTGGAAGTCATTTCAAGTTTTTTTTTATTTTGGAAAAATATATAATTTTTTGTTAGAATCTTAAATTTATTTTTAAATGTTTTTTCTTTTAGTTATTATTATATTGTTTTGTTTGTTTGTTTGTTGGTTGGGGTCTTTGTTTGTTTTGTGAATGAAGTTGATTTTTATTATGCAACACAATCGATTCTGTTGTTCGGTGGGTCGTGATGAGTAATTTTGACATTTTAAGCGATAACTTTTAATCAAATGTTGTTGTTGTTGTTGTTGTTGTTGTTTTTCGTTTATTTTTGGCGTTTATAATTTTTAAAAAGGAAGTAATATTTTTTTCTTCTTTATTTTTTCAAGAGACCAGATCAGCCGAAGGGGGAAAAAGATACTTTGTATTATTATTGTTGTTGACAATTTGACATTGTTGATTTGTTCATTCAAATTGTTTGGGAATATAATTGAATATTCTTTGTTAAAGATTTATGGGAACTATATTTTTTTTGTCATGATGAATGAAACCTAATAAATACTCGTACCAAGTTTAGCCTTAGAATAATGATAAATATTTGTTAATACATTCTTAAGGTTACTAATGCTTGGAACAAATGGTCATGATTATTTATGAATATTTATTTTTATCTGAACTACTGAATGAACCATTTACAAAATAGATATATCAGAGACGGTAGTTATTGGTTGACTTCCCATAATAAAAGCTGCTGATATGAGTATATAAGGTGTCTAGGTTGACAACTTTTTGATACAAATTCATTTACCAAAAGTAAATAATAATTTTCTCATCATCATCAATCATTAAAAATGTATCTTAAATAGCTGATGTAATTTAACAAACAATATCTGTCCAAGTAGATAGACATGGGTGCTGCTGAAGTGCGTGGCTGCACAGAAAAATGCGGCATTTCCGCCAGCTTTAAAGTCTAGTTTTATTTTTTTCTCATCACATAAATTAATAACAATATTTCTTTCTATAATAATTGAAAATACTGAACTTAAGCCGAATTAGGAAAATATTCCTAATTAAAATTTAGAACTTTGCCCTTAATTATGAAAGTGGTCTGAGGGCTAATTTCACAACTTGCCTTTAGTTAAAAGTAGGATTTTGTGTGCCCGATAAATATCTTGTCAATATTAAAACTTCAAATATTTATAGTTGTTATTATCAATAATAATAAAATTTTTCAATATTGTTTTGCTTCTTTTGAAAAATATAATTACAAAGATCCAGCAACACAAAATTTGAGTTATTTTAAATTAATCATTATACAAATAATAATAATATTTAATGGATAAAAAAATAATAAATAAAGGTTTTATAATACAAAGCGATTTATCGGGCAGACATAATCCTGCCTTTAGCTAAAAGCAAGTTGTGAAAATGGCCCTAAATCATATAAACATTTCTTTGCTCGATATATTTTGAAGAATGTTTTTTATATAATGCAAGATTTTAATTTAGAGTTGTACTAGTCTCGATTAATATAAATTTATTTAACATTTATTGAAAATATTTTAAGATTTATTTGATATTTTGAAGCAATAATTCTTTCTGCAAAAAAAACCGACTTCAATACAAACGTCTGATAGAAGAAGATAAGAAATACGTGAATTAAAAAATTACGTTTTAATGGGCGTGATTCCACCCTTTTTTTAAATGGAGGATTGTGTCTATTCTAGACCTTAAGGTGTGTGGTAAGTTTCGTAAAAATCGCTTAAGGAAAACCGCGTGAAATGGTATAATAAATTTTTATAGGCGTAGCCCCGCCCATTTTTTCAACTTTCAAATTGTGCAATTACAAGAACCAAAGGTGTTTTATAGGTGTAGCAGAAATCAAATAAGTATAATCTTAAAATTAATATAATCTTAAAATTATATTTAAAAACATTGTGGGCGTGTTCCCGCCCACTTTTTTGCAATGGGACAAATGCTTAGCTATACCCTCTCAGATCACAACAAAAAAATTTTGCAATCGGTCCAAAATGTACTGAGTTATGTGTATCACACCTGAAAAAAAATAGAGACGAATTGTAAATCTCCTCCTTGTTTTGAAGTCGGTTAAAAATGCACATGTCCTAGTCCTAAAAGTTTGGCGATCACTGTTTTATCTATTTTATACCTTGTGTTGTTAATTCTATTAAATTGTACTTTAATCATCCTGGAAGCTTAAATACACAGAAAGCGAAAAACATTATGCAGGTAGTTTTTTTAACAAAAAATCTTCTAATAAAATATTTAATAACAGAATCAATTTCTAAGAAATTTATTCACACAAACCTGCTAACTACTCATAATCAATTATGTTTTATAAATAAAGTTATAAACATTATGGTTCCAGTACACAAATACTGGCTAAGAGCGAATCCAAAGTAGAAAAGTGTCCAGAAAAACAGAAAAAATTATGTTGGGTGGAGAAATACACACATTTGTATGTCTGAAATTTACTGCAACAAAATATACATATTTTTCATACATATGTATATGCTTCGAAAGGTCGTAGTCTCTTCTTTCTAAATAGGTTTAAAAATTTAAAATCGGTTAATATTCAACTTAGTTAGAGGTTGATAAGCGCCTATGGGTATGAAAAACCGTAAATTCAGATTTCAGGGGTCTTTGGAAAATTTCAAATACAGATTATTGTTATGCTCGACAATACCTACCAAAATAAATAGTAATACATCCCAGGTATTTTTTTTTTGTCACACAGTGTATTTTGTAAAAAAACTGGTTTTACAAAATTTATCCTTTACAACGTTATTCGTGGCCTTGCTGGTTTTAGGAAGGAATTCTGGTTTTATTTTATGAATCACTTAACTGTGTAAATCAATTAAATGGAACTCATGTAAGCGCAAACTTTTTTCTACATTTTGTATTGAATATTTTTATTTTATGCTCTTTTGAAAGCAAATAGCAGTAGATCACTTAAGCGGAAACCACTGTATTAATTTTTAAATCCCATACAACTTCATAATTTCTTTAGTAATTATCTAAAAATATTCATTGTACAGCATGTACATTTTATTGATTTATTATTAAGAGAAAATTGATATTAACAGTAGTCCCTACTTAAGGGCTCATGGGAAATTTTTAAAGTTTTTTACGCATTTGAACGGAAAATCATTTAAGCGAAGCGTGGATAAATGCACAATGGACCCATTTAAAAAGCCCTAGACAAATACATTTAAAAAATCTAGGGTGAAGGCCCAAAATTTAAATTTTTTTTAGGTGTGAACTTATCTGCGTTTTTGCTTAGCTTTCGCTTTATATAATTTAAAAGAAAATTTTTACCGTTATGGCCATACAAAAAATACTTTATATTTAGTACAAAATAAAAAAACTAAATTTTCATCTCTGGCTTACATTCTTTCTTATTAAATTGTTGCCATATTTCAATTTAAATAAAATCTTGAAAGATATTTTTTTATAAAAAATTTGATTTATTTTTAACGCACTTAAGGGAATGCTTTTCTCAGATATATAAAAAATTTTCCATAAAAACTGACTCATTTATGGGTAGACTACTGTATTAATTTGTTGTCAATGACCACCACTACGGAAACAACAATAGGCAAAATTATTTAAAGACTTACTCAATCTTATTCCAAATATGTCTCTTAAAAACTTAATTTTACTGTTTAAGCTTCAAGACGCCTTAAAAGGCCTGCATTATCAGCAGCAGCAAAAAAAACCATTTCGATTTCAGCTTAAAAAAACAGAATGTTAAATATATTTTTATTTTTGGTTAATCAAAATGACAAGTAGACAACTGCTGATACTTTTATAATCACTCGTGTTTTGAAGAGTGTTTTTTTCTTTTTCTTTGAAATGTGTACAACATGTTCATTTACTAAAACAACGTCATAACTCTAAAAACCAGTTTGCCACAAAACGAGTTTAAAGTTTTCAATTTACACACAACGTAATGGAAAAAGGAAATTTTATTTTTCTATCAAGAGTTGATTAAAATATTTGTATGAAATTTTTAGCCAATATCTAGAAGGATATGAGGATTAATTCTGCATCATTAAATCAAACATTTAATTTATTAAGTTATGACGTTATTCGAGTAAATGAGCGAAATAATAAAAAGAGATTATGTAACTCAAAGAAAATGGTTTTGTTAAAAAGATAAATGGCATTCTGGGAGTCGGAAGTTCCACCACTTTTGCAAGCCACTGCTTTGTAGGAAAACAGTGATTTCCCGTTGTCTCAGAGAAAATAATTCAAAGTCGTTTATACGCACGATTTTGATGCCTTATTCAGGGCTCTCATGACTAAAATTCCGCGTGAAATTTTTCCCTTTTCTCATTAGAATTTTTTGTTTTTCCCTATTACTTGCTATTAGTTGGAATTATTCCCAGGGAAAAATTTCACGCGGAATTTTATTCATGATGGCCCTGATTGACTAGACCGTATCGTAAAGAAACATTTGCCTTATAAAAATAATGATTTCATGCGCTGCACAGTGGGATTTTACTGTACGAATTATCGCTCGAACAACAAAAATGTAGAATTGCCCAAAAATTGTTGTATAAATAATTATTTCTACCAAAAAAAAAACCGACTTCAATGCAAAGCTCTGATACCAGAAGATAAGAAGAAGCACGTGAAATATAAAATTAAATTTTAATGGGCGTGCATGTCATAAAATTATATTAAAAAAATAGTGGGCGTGTCCCCGCCTATTTTTTTTATGAGATCAATGGGAATCTAACAAATTTTTACAATCGGTTTACATCGAAACCCCTCAATAATCAATTTCAATGTATTTTTAATAAAAAAAATATTTTACTAAATAAGTAAAATAATAATTTGGGATTATTTGTGCGTCAATAAATGTTAAACTTAAATTGTAACAATTCCCAATAAAAAACATTAAGAAAAAAATTTTTTGGGCGATTATTCATTCCAAATTCGGGTGATTTTACGTAATGCGCAAACATTTAAAAACTTCGCAAGGTTAATTATTCTACACTTTTGGTTAATTCTCCTTCATTTTTATTGGGCGATCAGGGCACTGTTTCTTTTTCACAATGAGTAATCATCACTCAGCAATTTTGGGCGTTCCCTCATTTAGCTGTTTCGGGAAATATTTTCCGAATAGTTAATTGCAAAAATCGACTAATAAAGATATAGATAAGCTCTAAGCCAGACTATTCCTAA
Organism: Tachina fera; assembly: GCA_905220375.1. Taxonomy (NCBI): domain Eukaryota; kingdom Metazoa; phylum Arthropoda; class Insecta; order Diptera; family Tachinidae; genus Tachina; species Tachina fera. The sequence continues at coordinate 81,647,650 of LR999966.1, forward strand.
TAAATGGTGAACACGGCTAATAAATAGATGGCGACCGTAGTTTGTTTAGTTTATTACTTTGGTGAAAGGTGGCAACTTTATGAAACACACATTCCATAATGAGATTGTGGTGTCAAAATCCCTATTTCTTGATCACTTAATTTCAGAAATCGAATCATAAATATTTGTAGAGAAATGTTTAAATTTTTAGCAGTTCTTCATAAAAAAAATTATGGAGACAAAGTAAACACTTAAGAAGGTGTCCCAAATCTATGAGCCCTAAAAATGAACTTATATGTACATATTAAGTTTAATTATTTTTGTTCTAACTTTATTTGTTTTTTTTTTTGTTTTGATTGGGCTCGAGCCAAATTAGAGTCTGAACACAATGTAACGATTATTTATTGTGGCGCGGTTTTCCATACGAGTTTGAAATAAAAATCCGTACTGCGGTACGGAATAAAATTAAAATATATTTTATTTCATTGTGGACTTTCTTATTCTTTAAATTTTTGACAGTATTTCTCTTGCTGACTTTGCCGTAGTTTTTGAATAATTGGCTGTGTTCACAACATTATTGTAAAAAAAACATGATTTTGAAGTTCAAACATTTTTTTCGTTGATTATAAAAGTTTAAAAAATATATCAAATATATCTGCGAATGTATTAAATGTTAATCATTTTTTGTTTTTAGTTATAAAAATGTATCCACAAAAATAATTTATAAAAATTTAAACAAACAATGACAAGTATTACCGTTGTATTAAATTTATTTTTCTCTCCCGCAACGAGAAGTTGCACCGCACCGCAAACATTGTGATTAGACTCTTATAGAATAGGAAAAATTTTATGGAAAAAAATCAATTTCGATTGCATTCCGACCGCCCATGCAAGCTTAACATATTTTAAAGCACTAATAATATCAAATTATTATTTTACTTATTCAGTAAAATATTTTTTTTTTTTATTAAAAATAAATTCAAATTGATTATTGAGGAGTTAGCTGGATCCTATGCGCATTTTATTGTTGCTAATACAGATCATCAGTAGTGCGATTCATTAATTATTTTAACGATAATCGCATCGTTAGAATAATTATAATGCTATTCAGTAAAACTGAATAATAATTACAAGAATTAATGTGCTGTTAATTTTATCGACAAAAATCAACAGAAAATATCAGCTGCGTTCTATCGTTAAAAATTAGTTGCAGAATCGCACAATCGTTATTTTAAGTGACAAAATGTATACACAAAAATTATGATTGTTGGATCGTTAAAAGTTACTGAGTCGCTTTACAGGTAACTTTTACCCAAAAATTTCTTACAACAACTTTTATTTAAATAAATGAAAAGTACAACTAATATCATTGTGGAAATAAGAACTCTATAATCAACAGTTTTAATTTTTTTTTCTTATTTTTTATTATTATAGTTTTTGTGCAAAAATTCTTCAAGCTATCCCACTGTGCCCTGCATGACATGTTAAAATATTTTGTATTTTTTTATTTGTTTGTAATTACTGACCCTAATAATTGCCAAATCATGGTGATAAGGTTAGTTTAAGAAAAGAAAAGCTAAGTATAAATAATTCCACCTGCCCATAAAGTGCATATCGTGAATTTTTTCTCCTTCAAATATGGCAAGAAATGTGCCTTAAAACAAATTGACATATGAAAAATCAATTGACTTTTTAATTACTCTGATAACCACTAGTCGAACGTAACACTATGCTATTCTCGTGGGTCGCTACAACTTCATTAACAGCGTTCACAAAAACATTATGTTTGTTCTACTCTCTTAGTGTTTTTGTCAGACAGAATAGACTACGAATTATCATTGTCATGGAGTGTACTTTGTTCTTTACATATTATTACATGTATTTTGGCTTCCTCAAAATTACGAACTTTATCCCAAAAAAAAAATCAAACAAAGAAACAAAAATAAATTCGAACAGAAATCAAAATAGTTCTTTAGCGATTAATCGCTGAATATTTCGTAGTTTACAAAAAAATGTATTTTTAGCTTTAATATTGTCTTTTGGCAGAATTTTGTGATTAGAAATAGAAAACCACAGTGAAATTAGTTGAAATTTTAATTAAAATAATGAGGAGAAAATGTTTGTGAAACATTGTAACCCTGTTACTCTTCCCTTGCGTGGATATTTTATAAAAAAAAGTGGCAAACTGGTTGAGGTACTATAGAATATAAAGGATGTTTTTATAGAGACACAAGTTTAAATCATGGTTAATAAAACAAGGAAATATATTTTTCATACCAATGAAACGTTCTTTATTGAAAAGAAAATTTTATGAAATTAATGGGCAAATATTATTACTGCCATGTGGCCGCCACGACTGGCCCGTAGAAGGCCCAATCTGGAACATCAATTTTCGACAACTTTTCATCGTTTTTGAAGAGCCAATGACTCTACCAGCCCATAAACCGCACCAAACATTAATTTTCTGTGAATGCAATGGTGTTTCGACAAAAGCTTGTGGATTCTCCTCACTCCAAATGCAAAAATAAGCAAAGTTATTTACGTACCCATTCAACCAGAAATGGGCTTCATCGAAGAAGTGCACGATGAGTTTGGCGAATAGAACAATTATTTTGATTAAAGATTTCATCAATTTGCACGCGTTTCTCTGGTGTAAGTCGATTCGTAATGAAATTTTAAAGCAAACTAAACAAAAAGCAACTATCAGCTGTTAAATGGGTGCTCAAATAAAGCAGTGATGCCAACTCAAATTTGTGACATTCCAAAAAAAAAACACTCTATATGTATCGACAGCAAAACTGCAATCAAATCTCTATCAGTCGTATACACAACATCTATTTTGGTTTAAGAATGCTGGATGTATCTTAATGAAATGGCGAGATATTTTAACATTAGGTTATTCTAATGTGGACGGGCAAGCCAAATCGGCACACTTATCAAAACTTATCGAAACTAACTCAGCCACGTTACAATTCCAGATGGTCCGACATCATGTATAGAATGGCGAGGGGTCAACAGGACATTGTCCCATATGCGAAGACACCAAAAGATGAAATCTTCCATATAATGACTTCTGTAGAAGTTGAATTGACTTAGAAGACAAGAAAATGGTTGAACATCTAGTCTGTCACTGTCCCGTTTTTTTGCTTTAATCATTAAATTAAATTAATGTTGTTTCAACTTTGGCTTTCAGTGTTATTTCACCTTCAAATCTATGTTGTTTCATTTTGAAATAACTTTAATTCAACATGATTCTTTTCATTTGAATTTAACAATAGTGGCATATTAAATCAATATGAAATAAAATTAATCTTCAAAAGTTCAAATCTTCATTAAAGATTACTGTAAATCATGTTGAATTAACATGAAACACACATGAAGCGCGAAATCATTAACAAAAAGTATTAAATTGAAATTTTTTTCTAGGATTTTAATAAGAAATTTGTCTGTGTATGCATACATACATATATACGTACATATGTGAGTATGTAAGTTTGTTTGTATTCAATTTATTTCGTATACAGACTGCGGCTAAATTAAGTTGGTAATTTAAATATGAGCATGAAAGAGATGTTTGCAATTGAAACCAAGGTTGCTTAAACACACATTTAAGTTTCATAAATTGTAATTAAATACCGATGGTCACCTTAAAAGGTTTACAACTTTTTTTTCTTATACTCGTACATATTTCTATTTGTTATTTTGCGACAATATTTTTTTATTTTATTTATTTTTTTTTTTTGTTAAAATAAAGAAATAATAATAATAAACGACTTTAAAAATCAAAAGCTAAATGGAGGCAATTGCTGTTTTTGTGGTGGCTATTGTTTTTAATATCATGATAATCAGAATTGCTGTTTGATATGGAAGTACTCGTATGAGTCTGTACGAGTATTTCATATAAAACGCTGCTGATGTTGGTGGCGGTGGTAAATCAAATTGAAGTTTAAATGCGCAGGCGCGCGCACAATTTACTTTTTCATTTAACGACTTTTTTGAAAAGCAACCCAGTTGACCAAAACTTTCGTTATTTATATCCATTTCGAATATATCTCGAACATTTATCGTGTAAAACTATCGAGAGTGAAACTCAAAAGTTAATCCCAAAAAACATCCGATCTCGAAGTTGTGCGAGCAATATTAAAAGTGAGTGAATATCGAACTAATTTCGATATCCCAAAAAGGCAGCAGAAGAAGTAAAAAAGTAATTTTATTTTTTATTTTTTTTTTAATTCCTTAATTTACGCTGCAGGATTTGAACATGGTATTTCCATTCTAACAGACTAGCAACATCCACTAGGCTATCGTGTCAAATTTTTTTCTGTTCAATTATAGCACATATGTAGGTCTGTGATTTTATTTTATTTTCTAACTTAGTCCTAATTTACACTATGCAAGTCTTAAGGTAGAGGTCCATAGCTCGCTTTTTGCGCTTTACGCTTTCTATGCATCTGTCAAAAAAGTAGAATCAATGTAATAGTATGTGACAAGTTAGATACTATTACAAAAGCGCAGAAGGCGTAGGCGCGTTTAAAGCAAAAAGTAGGTCTACTTTCTACTTTTGTACGCGTTACAAGCACCATGAAAGAAAGTCAGCTGTTCTTGAAAGCTAAAGATGTTAAATAATACTTTATTTCTTACGTTATAGATAAACATTATTTTGCCGTGGATATTTTTTTCTTTTTTTTTCAATAAAAAAATTTATTAGTAAAAAAAAACAAAAATAAATCAGCGCGTGAAAAGCACTGCATGTAACTCAACGCGAGCAAAGTATAGAATGAAACAAGAGGGTGAAACGCGTGTAAAGCATAACGCGCAAAAAGCGAGCGATGGACCTCTACCTTTATTGCTAAACTGATTAGTTTGTTAGGAGAGAGAGAGAGACGAAGGGAATAGGAAAGGTTCTGTTCCCCTCGTCTCTCTTTACCACAAACTTACAAGGATGTCATGCATCGAACTTGGTACATGTAAGTAGATTAACAGGCTGATATACATCAACTCGGCTACCTTTACACATTCCAAAAACTATCGAGAAAAGCTCGAAGCTCGAAGTTTAAGCGAACATTCGAATTTTCTTAGATTTGCAAACAAATATCGAAGAATTTCGTTTCGAAATTTCTGCGATTTAGTGAGCATTCGTTTTTATCAAATCTCAGGTCAAGTGGGGAAAAACAACAATAACAACAACAACTTTGCTTAAGTATGAGTTTGAGCTTAGAAAAAAAAACGTCTGAACGCCGCTTAAGTACTCGTACAAATGGTATGGCAGCGTGTTCAAGTTACTTTATTGTTACAATGTTTTTTTATTTTTAAACTTATTTTTTTAATATAATGCAGACATACTCGTATTTAGTTGTTTTTGACTTATTTTTTTTTCGCTGGCATTATTTCATGTTTGAGAAAAAAAATATCTTTTTGATTTAAGCCGCCAAAAACTAAAACTACACACAACATTTTCATTTAAGTGGTTTTTTCTATAAAATGTAAAAACAGTAACTTACATACAAGTACATATTTAACTTTTCTGCAAGTGTGGCTTGTTGTTTTTTTTTAAGCGTCTAAGCACATATTTGAGTTGTCAAAGTTTCTTAAAATGCAGCAACATGTTGTTGTTGTGCTGCTGACGTTGTTGTGCCGCTGTTGTTGATGTAATTATTGTCAATGTGTACTTTGCATAAATATATTATTTTAAATCAAACGTTTAAAATATCTCAAAGCCAAGTAAGCTGACAGACAGATGGACAGACAGATGTTTAGACGAGTAAGGCAAACATTTGCCATAACAAACAAAAATTGTTCTTGCTCAGACTGCATTTGCTAAAAAATCTAAATTACTTTTAAAATCAACTTTAGAGACACGCGTGTGTGGATATTTTTAATTGTGTGAATAAATGACACAGTGCGAGGGCGTTTATTTTATTTGAATTTTTAAAACTTCTATTTTGTTTTTGTATACGAAAACCAGTTAAATATTTTTACAACTGGTAATTTTAAAGTTTTTAGATGTTTTATTTCATATTTATTTTTTAATATTATTAAAATAGTTCTTTGCTAAAGACCTTCATATAATAAAAAAAAATTAATAGGCCGCTTATTGACCCTCAACTAGCTTAGTAGATTCACTTTCGTTTAAAATTCAATCATAAAGCTTTTTTTAAACATTTCCAGATTTAAGATAATAAATCAAGTGTACAAACATAATAAATAAATAAAAAACACCAATGCGAAATCATTATGCAAAAATTTTGATTGGAATTAAATTTATTAGAAATAATATGTTGTTTAAGTGCGTTGGTGTTTTTATTTGCTTTAATCATGGTTTCAATGCACTGTTGTGCTTAGTTGTGTGACTTGTTCTTGTTTTGTTGTTGTTGTTTGTTTTAATGTTCGTAAATGGCCAACAAACTTCGCATTCACAGCGAAGGATTCCTGCTGCTGGCTAGTTGGCATTGAAGTAGTCTTGTAATCGGAGGGTCGCAGGTTCAAATCTTACAGGCAAGCCAAAGTAGCTTCGCAGCTTGTGTTTTTTTTAACTATAACTTTACTTTCAAGTAAATGTAATTCATTCATGATTATATTTATTTAGTGTATATCTAAAGAATGAAGAATATTTAGATTGTTAAAAGGCTGATGCAGTCATTACGTTGTCTACTATGCAATGAGTTTGAATTCAAATATTATCCGCAGAAGTTAACTAAACATGTGAATCATAGGTTTCCTGATGCCTGGCCAATATACTCAATCATATAAGTTAAATTACACAAGTCAACATTATTTTTAAGGTCGCTACTTTGATAGTAAATTTTCGTGCATATGATACTGAGCTCCAATGCCTATAAATTCCTTTTTTTGAATTGGCTCTGTATCTCGAGATTTTCCGTTATTAAAAACATAAGAGAATGTTGCATCACATAATTTGCATTTACTTGAGAACCAATTCTTTGATTAAATAAAAAAATACACAGAAGGCTAGAAAACAAATTGATCTTTAATTTACGTCCTCATTAATTTTTTAACAGTCTTATAGTTTCGTAGATATTCCGAAAGTTTTATACAAAAAAAACATTTTTTCAAAAAAATTAAGAAAATCGTTTTTTAAAAGACTCATTACAATTTTAAATTGAAGAAAATTTTATGTTTTATTATTAATTGTGATACATTCATATGTTATAAATAAAATAAATCAAATTTATTAAAAATCATTCCAAGAATTCCGAATTTATTCACAATTAAAGTTATTTTTCAATTTAAAATAAATAATAATTAAAAAAAGCTGTAATACGAGTATAAAGGCTATTACTTAATTGTGAATAAATTCAGAATTCATGGAATGATTTTTAATAAATTTAATTTATTTTATTTATAACATATGAATGTATCACAATCAATAATAAAATATAAAATTTTCTTCAGTTTAAAATTTTAATGAGTCTTTTAAAAAATGATTTTCTTAATTTTTTTTTGAAAAAATTTATTTTCTTGTATAAAACTTTCGGAAATCTCCGAAACTATAAGACTGTTAATTTAAAGGCCAATTTGTTTCCTATCCTTCTATATATATTTTTTTTATTTAATCAAAGAACTGGTTCTTAAGTAAATGCAAATTATGTGATGCAGCATCATTTTTTTTTCTTAATAAGGGAAAATCTCGAGATACAGAGTCAATTCGAAAAAACTGATTTAGAGGGATTGATACACAGTACTTAGTGTATACAAATTGACTATGAAACCTTTGACCTTACACAATAAATTTCATTTTGTTGACCTGCGTTATTAATAAAATAAAATTATTACATTCATTTAAATTCAAAATGGTTCAACTGCAAATAACTTTGATTCAACATGACTATTCAGTATGATTCTTCATTTTGATGTAACACAATTTTAATATTATTAAATAATATTTAACATGAAATAAAGTTTATTTTTAAAAGAAAACATATAAATTAACATAACACACATATTTAAAAAAATCATTGATGAATAAATTCAATAAAGTGCCACTTGCACTCTCACAGGAAAAGTTCCGTACGGTCACTACATGCGTAATGCCAAGTACACATTATGGAATTTTGTCACATTGCAATGGTGTGTACTAGTAGCAACGTTTGCCACACAATGTAAACGGCTTTGAGCATATTTTGAAAATGACCCCACAAAATGACAACACGAGAAATGCCAGAAGTGTATCCAGCATAATAATATCCGACATTTAGCCTATGTAATGGAATATCCTACCTAATGTAGACAGTTTATAAAATATGTTAAGTACCCGGTAAACTTTTTTCAGTTTTTGCCAATTTTTTTAGTTTTTGACTTTTTTCTTAGTTTTGGCGCTATTTTCGTTTTTGGGATTTTTGTTCGGTTTTTGGGACTTTGTGGTTTTAAAATTTTTCTCGTTTTAGAGATTTTTTTCGATTTTTGATCGATTTATTTTAATTTTTTAAATTTTAGCGTTTTTGTTTTGCTTTGGCGATTTTTCGGCTCTTTTAAATTTTTCCGTTTTGGCGATTTTTGTAATTTTGGGTTTTTTTTAATTTTAGCGTCTTAAGAATTTGGGCCTCTTATGGTTTCCAAGGTACAAGGTTGTCAAAATTTCATTAACTGATACAATACACTTTAAGTTTGTTTATTCTTAATTTTAGTGTTAATTGGTTTAGTCTAAATAAATATATGATTGTGTTTATGTATATTACATGGGATTTTAAAATTTTTCGTTGCTCGTTTTGGAACACCCTTTAATTTTTAGCTACATATATTTTTTATTGTAGCGGATAGGTCCATTGTAATGCCCTTCTATTGCCCATTAAAAAAGTAATATTTACCCTCCCATTTGTACACAGAAGTGACCCTATTATCCGTCATTGTGTGAATTGCCATGATGAAGCCGCTGATGTCCTCTGGCTTGCACTTCTCGATATCAGTAATGCTCTCATGGAAATGTCTGCTCAGCCATCTAAGCCTATGACGTTGCAGCTTCGGGCACTGACAGGTAATATATTCAATGGTTTCTGATTTCTCTTCAACCCCGCACATGCTACAGAAGTCTGGAGGGCCAATTTCCCAAATGCTGGTTCTTACTCTGACCAAGTAGTGACCAGTCATGTCAGTAGCAGCTTGGATCTTCCTGACTAGCGGGCAAAGTTTTACATATTCTGTGAAAATTGCATGTCTTTTGCTTTTACTGTTCTCGAGAAAACAACTTGTCATGGACAGATCGACATTGTATCGAAAACGTGTTAAATTAACCTTGTTTTCCTAGCCAACAAAGTCGAGTTTTTCTTCACAGATAAGTCCATCTTTTATGACGTTATTTCAGCAAGCAATTAAGCTGGTATTTTATAGCTTGCTGTTCGATTTTTTTCCCCTATATTTTACTAAATGTAGAGCTAATGAGGCTCTAAGATAATATGTAAACTTATAACAAATAAAAGTTTTGCTTTGAAACATAAGCTACGTCCGTCAACGAGTAACGTAACGGTACAGAAGGTGAACTTCTCTGTGGATACACAGCAAGCAGTATTTAAAAGAAATCCCGAAGCATATTTATCTCACCTTAAGTCTGTAATGTATTAAGAGGAAAAATTTCTGGCCATATGCATTTCATTGGTGCTTTGCCAAATCATCATTTGGGAAATCTCAAATGGTTTTTGAAAGTCTGAGCATAAGAAAAGAAGTTTGCGACTGTTCAAAATGTGTGGTTGAAGTCTACTGATGAATTGGCTTAACTTAACCAACAGAAAATAAATTTCATTTATTAAGAATTTCTCTTTGTTGTTGGTTAAGCGATTGGTTAAGCATTTCGTTGCTGCTTAAGAAACTCATCAACTCTGGCTGCACGAACAGGCCAAACAGACGACCTTTATTTAATCTCCACTAAAATAAAATTCCGCTTATTATCAGTTAAATTTATTTTGCCTCCTCTTTGTATGTGGAAGGACTCTTGGCTAATATATAGAAATGTCTATTAATATTAAGCGATTTATGGTGGTGGTTAATTTCTACCCATAAAATATTAACTTAGTCTGGTCGTGCCTTAAATTTTAATTCAAAAATAAATTAACCATTTTCGTTCAAGTCTATTTATAACAAAAAAAAACAAACCAAATACAAAATAATACTTGCTTAAATATAACTCAATAACTTAACTAATGATACAGTAAACAACAAATCTCGCTTTCATACGAGAAGAACTTAGAAACATAAAATTAAAATCAGTTTTGGGTTTTATTAAGTAAATGATTTGTTGTCATGTTCATTTGATTTAGTTGTTGGGGCTTTTCAACTTAAAAGATACTTAATGTATGTGAAACTGTCATTTAAAACTGCAATGTTTACAAGTCCCCCTTCCTGCCCGCCCGATCGCCCTCTCGATCTTCCATTCATTTGCAGGTTTATCTTTTATTTTTTTTCTCTCAAGTGTCTGCCTATTGAAAATTGAATGAGTGACTGACTTCCCTACTGACTGACTTTTTTAATGTGTTTTTTTTCTATTTTTTTTTTGCATTAAAGTGTTGAGACGCCGTTTCATTTAAAATACACAACAACCACATAATAATCCATGTCTTAGAGATATTGTTTTTGTTTTTTTTCCTTCTATATATTTCAGCTCTTTACTCTCCATCATTGACGTGGTTTTGATAAATTCATGGTCATCAAGTTTGACGACTGATGTTGGCTAAACTGAAATTAAAATGAGAAAAAAAATACCAACGAACTAAGAAAACTACTTTATAATAAATAAATAAACTGTCGTATATATATACTCGTAGATTAGGGATGCCAAAGCCGTAAGGTCGAATATGCAAAATAAATGAAATATCGGGGTTTCACTGGAGAATCGTTGCAAAAAAAGTCTTGCTGGTGCTTGGCACACAGACTAATATAGTGAATGACTTTAGATATGAGGTTAGCTGTCATTAAAGGCTGGGATGCAATATCCTACACAATCGTACGACTTTTCCGACAAAAATACAACCCTGGTATGATGGAATTTATGAACATTTTCAAAAGACAACAAGAATTCATTAGGTCAGGGTTGAATTTATTCAAACGTCGTGCGATTGTGTAGCATAGCTAGTTCTAGTCTTCTAGCGTTCGGTTCGCTAACTGCAAGCTAACTTCTGTACTTGCACTAAGCGGTTCGGTTTAAAAATGGATTATGAACAGCTCCATCATTAGACTGGGATGCAATAGATTAATCATATACTCGTCCGAGATTATAAGATTAAAAAAACCTCAAGTTAAAATATGGAACGCCCTCGGCTTCCTATAGAACCCCTGGAAATATTTTACTTGACAATAAAAATTCTGCTCTAGCTATCAGGGCAATTATGTAAAAAATTTCGCGAGAAATTTTTCCCAGGGAACATTTCCAACTAATAGCAAATGATAGGGAAAACGAAAAATTCTAATTGGAAAAGGGAGAAATTTCTCGCGGAATTTTCTTACATAATTGCCATGCATAAGTTTCCACAGTCTGGATATTCAAATAAAAAATTAAATAAATTTCCTAATCCCACAATCCCCAAACACTTAGAACTGTCCGGCAACCATATTGGAAAATAAATAAAAAATAAAAAAGCAAACAAACAACAACAATTTCTCAACGGTATAAGTAAGTGTCGATATCGTGACAGTTTTATTGAATAAATTTATTTGACAATTGCAAAAATAAAAAAATAAAACAACTGATTCCTGTAGATACAGATTTGGTCGTGCGGTAGTGCGGTAGTGCGGTACCCATTTACTGGGGGAAGAGACGGACGATGATATTTTTTTGCTTCGAAAGGTCTTGCACTAGTTTTTATTTTCAAATACATAAATAATTTCTTTCATAAACTAAGAAGATGAGGTAAATATACATACAAAAATTTTAAATTGTAAATTAATAAGAGTTTTTGCTCCCTAAGACTAAAGCGGCTGGCACATTACATTATACAATATTATTGCATATGTTGTTGTGCATACTATTACCGTTTTAACCTATACTATGCAATAAATGGCACAATATTTTCAAGGAAAATGTTGTCCTGACATTTCCTGACAGTAAAAAAGTAATTAATATTGAACAATGTTGCCACCACTTTACACAATTGTCTTGATTAGCCAATAAAAATCAAAAGTCTTTTGATATTTGCCAATATATTGTACCACCTTGGTGATATTATTGTACAATACAAAAATTGTACAATTATATTTCAAGTGGGTGGGGCACTTAAGGGCAAAATTTTTCACCTTCGCGAAGATAAGCTAGTAAATAAGGTGATGTTGTTAAGGAAGTGGATATTTATTACAATGGAATACACAGGAATTTTTGTAATAATTGTTTTTTCAAACAAAATAGAAAAGATTATCTAGCATTTTTCCACATATTTTTTATTTTGCGTAAATGTACTAATATCGGAATCTTAGCAGCCGCCAGGTTTTCTTTTAAAGACCTTTATGTAAGATTTCATTAATTCTGTGTTTAATAAATTCAGTAAAGTGCAACTTTGACTCGCACGCGATATTTTCAGTTGCTTTTGAGTTTTAGAGATTTTTTTAGTTGTGGCGCTCTTTTCGTTTCTGGGCGTTTCTTTTGTTTTGCCGAATTTTTTTTTTTTTGGTTTTTGTCGATTTGTTCTGTGCTATTTTCGGCTTATGGCAATTGTTTCGGTTACTTTTGAGTTTTAGAGATTTTTTTAAATTTTAATTTTTTTTGCCGATTTTTGGCGATTTTTATTTTGTTTCTGGGATTTTTTTTGGTTTATTGCGATTTTTTCGGTTACTTTAGAGTTTTTTTAGATTTGGAGCTTTTTTCGTTTTTTTTTGTTTTGCTGATTTTTCCCACATTTTTGGGATTTTTTTCTAGTTTTTTGGCGACCTATTACTTTTGGTGATTTTTTTTTGTACTTAGCGATTTATTTTATTTTTGGTGATACTTTTCATTTAAGCGCTTACTTCATTTTGGTGATTTTTCGTTTGTTTTAATTTTGAGATTTCTTAGTTTTACTGTTTTTGAAAATTTCAAGAGTTTGCTTCTTTTCTACTTTTGCTGCTCTTTTTCGTTTTGGCGATTTTTTTAAATGTTTTGCCTATCTTTTTATTTCCGGTGACTTTTCTAGCATTTGGGCGATTTCTTTTATTTTTAGTTTTAGCTTTTCTAAGAATTTCAAGTTTGTTTTTTTAGTTTTGGCGATTTTTTTGGTTTTTTGGCGATTTTTTTATTTCAGTATTAATTGGCGTAGTCTGTAGGTTGTTGTCCATGCTGATTTTGTCATTGTTGACGACTGTATGACTCTTCTTATGAAGGTCAGTATGATATCTTAGTCAGAATGATATCTTACAATTATTTCATATTATTTAACGGAATGATCATCGTGAAATTGACGTATACAAATTAATAGAGTAATTTTAAAATTATTACGTGATATATGTACATTTAAAAAAAATATATAATTTTTATAAATGCGAAATACTTGAAGGTGGCAGGCACCAGTGAAATACTTCTATGTTTATACGAGCTAGACGCGATTTTTGTTCAATCATTATTTTTAATATCTTGAACCCAGCATATAAGCTCCTAATACTTACTAATCGGTAATATTTCCATGTGTCTAATGTTTTTTTATAAAATTTAAAAATAATTTAATTATTTTAGCACTTCAATCAATTAGTCAATGTCTATGCATTTAATTAATTTCCACAAATATATTTTTGTAGACTCTTTTCTTTTAGCTTTTTTAATTTTTTTTAATGTTTTTACAATGTGCGCTCAGAATTAATTTGGTGAAAAAAAATAAATAAAATAAAAAATAAAAATAAACATGTTTAGATTCAGAAGTGATTCATCGTTACTTCAACTTCCTACCGAATTTTTTAATGTTTTTTTCTTGCAAAAACTTGTAGATTTGATGAATATATGTATAATTTTTTTTCTATATCTATTACGCTTAGAAAGATACTTGTTCAAATGCACTCATGACGTTATTGTATATATTGCTTATTTATTTATTTTTTATTTTAATTCAAAAACAAAATTCATTTGGATTTCTTTTAAAGTGTTTTTAAATACAACCACGCAGTGCTAAAATTTAACAAAAAAAGTCTCATTGATTTTATATGTCTCTTACTTTAGCATTATTAATATTATTATTATTAAAGTAGAAAACCTTAAACGGAAGTTGTTTTTACAATATTTTTTTTAACTCGTTCAGTTGTCACTGTACTTAACTGTAAAGATACTGAAGTCAACCAAAAAAAATGTAGTTAGAAATCTATCAAAGTAATGAGAAACTAATTCATTTACAGCAGAATGAATTTACAGCTGGTTTGCAATTTTTATTTTGTTGCATTTTATGTTTTTTTTTCTGTCCTCGGGTTTTAGTTTTGAAATTCGAAACGAAAAAAATTCATAGCGAATTTTGTAAATTGTGCGGCCCCAGTATTTGAAGAGCAATCTTCAAATACATGACACATGACACACATTAGAATGAGATGTAATTATTTAAGGTTGTTTGCAGTTATTTTAAAACAACAAATTGCTTTAGTATTATAATCGATACTTATTATTTCATTTCGTTTTCCAAATAATTTAAATTAAGTTCAATATTATAAACAACTCTTACGTTAATAAAATTTCTTACTTTATTGTTAGACTTTTTCAAGACCAGTTAATAAAACACAATCATTTGCTTTAGAAACGACATATAATTCTTCCAATTACTTTTATCACAAAATATATGTATGTTTATTTTTTATATAAACTAGTTATGGAAATTATTCGAACAATTCTTTACTATAACGAACATTTTGGTTCGTTCGAACAAATATAAAAAACTGTTGTTGGAATATTCGAAAAATTATTGTTCGAATGACAAGACTATTATACATTTACATTTATGTTTTATTTCTTAAACTCTCACCCCCCCCCTCCCACAAATCAGATCAGTTTTATATAAAAAAAATATTAAAAAAATGTCATACCGATAAGTTGTGTTTAAGGGGTTGCGTCCGGCCCTCAAAGTTGGCCTTCAAGCCCCTTTTTCCATGTAATTTTTTGCATATGACTATCTTTTTAAAAAATTATTTTACAAGAATATGACATATGGCAATATTTTAGCTCTTCAAGTCAACAACATTAGTCTCAAAGAAAGTTTTTGGCTAAATTTAATAGTTTAGAAAATAATGAGGAAAATAACCAACAAAATACCAACAATTTTATTAAACAAAATTATATTTATATTTAAATTTTTTATTTTAAGCACGTACATATTATATACATATATTAAATTATTTCATACATATACATACATATAGTCAAAATAAAACTAAAAAAAATACATTTAATATATGGGCTTGAGGGCTGAGGGGTGCGCCTAAAACACAACTTATCGGTATGATTTTTTTTACATAAAACTGAACTGATTTGGGGGTGAGAAATAACGGCCACCCTAATACCGGATATAAAGAATCGGCACAGCGAAAACTAACAGTATTACCTGTTTTTAACAATTTATTAATTTTCTTTTTTCAAATCTTGTAAAATGAAAATATTCAAGCGGCAAATTAAGTAGTCAAAATCAAAAGAAATTTTAAAACGTTTTATTTTTCTCATGATATTGTGCCATAACTTCCAAAAATAAGCTTAAGCGGCATAATTTTCGAAATATATTTTTTTTACCAAAATCGATTATTTGTGATAGTAACTCTTAATTTACACTATGCAAGTCTTATTACTAAGCTGATTAGTTTGTGGGAAAGAGAGACCAGGAGAAGAGAACCGTTTCTATTCCCCTCGTCTCTCTCTCTCTCTCTCTCTCACTCTCCTAACGAACGAATCAGTTTAGCAATAAGACCTGCATAGTGTAAATTAAAATAATTTCCATATAAATGCAATTTTGATACATATAATTTTTGGTATTTTGTTGGTAATTTTTTTCATTATTTTCTAAAATATTAATTTAAGCAAAAAACCTTTTTTTGAGACTAATATTGTAGACTAGAAGACATAAAATATTGCCATATATAATATTGTTGTAAAATGATTTTTTAAAAAGATAGTCATTGGAAAATGGGCTTGAAGGCCAACTTTGAGTGGCGGACGCACCCTCTACAACACAAGTTATCGCTGCGAAATTTTTTTGTATTTTTTTTTAAATAAAACAAGCGATTTTGAGGGGTGAGAATAAAAGAAATTAAAAAAAATAACGGCCACTGTAATGTATATAAGTATATATGCATATGATTAAACATTAACGGCCCTATGTATAAGCAAAAATTGGCATGAAGTTAGCATAAGTGGCAAAATTGAACATGTTCTTAAATAGTTTTGCCATGAAACTTCAGATTAAAAATCATGCTAGGACTTAGAGGTGGATTAAGGTTAGGTAATAAGAACATTTTTAATGTTAAATGGTATGGAGGTACTCGTTACCACTTAATTCAATTTCGTCACTTTTGCTAACTTCATGCCAATTTTTGCTTATACATAGGGCTGTAAGTGTTTTCCAAATCGCTGGTCTGGCAAGGCGGTCATCTGTTAAATATTTGTCATCAGAAGTGCCATTTATTTAGTGAAAGAACGTATAAAAATATTTAAAATTTACTACAAAACTGGTGCTTCAAAAGACGTGGAAATTTTTAGAGCATTACGGCGTGATTATATTATTTTTATAATCGACATACTTTGCAAGGAATTGGTAATATTATTATAAAGAAAATTTAAGAGGCTGGAAGCTCATTTATCACTCAGTGGGAGGTTGCGTCAACAAGCAAAATTGTCGTATATGTCCAGAAGTGATTGTGAAAAATCCCTTGCATGTGGAAAAAGTGACTGTTTGGTGAGCATTATGGTTTGGAGGTGTCATATATTTGAAGCGCTATGGCCATATGAAAACCAGACTATTATCCTGAAATTGAAGCTTATGAAGTGTACGGTATGTAATGTCAACAAGACACATGGCCACGAGCCACACAACTCGACCGATTTTTGCTTTATTGCAGAAAAAAAATTCAGAACGCATAACATAACGTTTTGGAAACGTCAAGTGGCCAGCAAGGTCACGCGGTTTGACGTCGTTACACTTAGACGTCAAAGACCGTGTCTACGCCGATAATCCCCGAACTAACATTGGCCAGGTTATCGCCGAGATACCGCCCGAAATTTGCAAAAAAAAAATATCGAAACTACCTCAAAAGGATCGACTGCTGCATATGTTCTAGAAGCAGTCATTTAAATATTTAATACTAGCACAGAAACAAATTAAAAACACCAAAAAATCAAGTAAAATTTTTTAAATAAATAGAATTTTTAAACAAAAGTTAAGTTCAATTTTTTTTAAATTTAATTCATTTTTGTTTTTTTTTAATTAAAATTGTTTATAGCACAAATATGTTTTTTCTGAGCGGATATGTTCTGTATTCCACGAAAAATTTAAACGTGTGGAACTGCTATAGAATATTTGTTGCAAATATGTATTTATAACAACAATGATAATGCGAAGCCGATCGATTTAAATTCATGCGGATTACAGAAAATACCCGAATAATTTTTTTTAAAACGCGTTTGCAGGCCAGTAAAAGTTGTAGCATGCCATAAAGTAAAATTAAAATGTTGCTTCTTGTAACAAACATAATATAGTCGCCGTAACCATACCGCAATTATGCTGAGAATAATGCTTACCAGGAAGAATAATTTTATCTCAATACTATAAAGTATTTTTAACTTAAAAATTCTTATCTTTCGTATGATGATGTCCAAAGAAACATTCATTCTGTTTATTTTACCTGCAGCGTACTAGTTTAATTTATGTATTTCATTGATGATTTATCTAAAATAACACAACTTAATACAAATGAATGCCAACAACTAAATAACTCTCCTGTGGCTCTCTCACACACATGTGATTACGAGTATTATAATACGAGTAATAATAATAATAATACCTACTTCTAATCGAAAATCAAAACATTTTTACTACACTCGTGTATTTTTTTTCTCCTCTTGTGTTAAGTTTAAGCATCTTAAGCATAAGCCAGCAGCAGCCAAATGATCTGGTCAATGAAAACATTTTGTAGACAAGAACTAACAGGCTGAAAAAAAACATATAATCTGCAGATAGATAAAATATCTGTCCTACTAAGTGGCAGTATCCGGCATTAAAAATACTATTTGTTTAATACTTTATTTAAAAAAAAAAATAATTTTTTTCTCTTTCTTAATATGACAATCAGGTTTAATTTCAACACTCCTCTATTGAAATAAATACATACTTATGTATGTATGTAGGAAAAATTTATCGTACGCTTACAATCCCAGCGACTTAATGGCCGAATTGCTGGCTCACTGCCGGCCGTCCGGCCAGGCTTCTTTACTGCCATGGTAGGTAGTGGTGCTGTTGCTGCTACTTTTGCTCTTCCTTTTAATTTATTATATGAAGTTTGCATGCTAAATTGTTAAACTGTTAATGTTCTAGTCGCAAGAAACTAAATATCATTAAAATTATACACAGTTTTCAGCTCACAACTCACAACTCACAACTCACAACTCCCCGATCTTAATCTATTTGATGTGCGATGTAGCGCTTAAATGGAATTTGTATTCTGGGAGAAATAAGGCAAAGCGATGTGGCATCAGCATGCATACATTAACCAAACAGAAATAAAAATAAAACTATAAATATGCAACGCATACACTGTTCATGTTTAATTATCACATTATTATCATCAATTTTCTTTTCATGCTTTTTGTTTTTGGTCTCCAACTAACGTGTTTTTTATGTCCAAGTTATCACTTTTACGAGCGACTACAAACAAGTGCCACAATAAGCTTGTGTGTTTGATAAAGTCCTGCACAAGAGCACTTACAAGAGCTTTTAAGACATGAGGGAGTTTTTAAATGTTTTATTGCAGCAAAATGTTCTAAAACAAACGCTAAACAGCACTGTTGGCAATAAATTTTTTTAACTTATTGCAGGTGAAAGAAGTAAAGAAGAAAATACTTCGTGACTGAAAAATTTGTGATGTTTGCTTCTTCATTCACACGTCACGCATATATATTAGGGTGGCCGTTTTTATTTATTTTTTTTCTACTCTCACCCCCGCCCGCTCCAAATCAGTTCAGTTTTATGTAAAAAAATACAAAAAAAATTCATACCGATAAGTTGCGTTTTAGGGCGTGCGTGCGGCCCTCAAAGCTGGCCCTCAAGCCCATATATTCAATGTATTTTTTTTTATTCTATGTTTTTAAGTTTTATGTTGACAATATGTATGTATATGTATAAAATAATTCAATATATATACATAAGCTCTTATTGTACATGCTTAAAATAAAAAATTTTCATAAAAATATAATTTTGTTACATAAAATTGTTGATATTTTGTTGGTTATTTTCCTCATTATTTTCTAAAATATTAACCTTAACAAAAAACTTTCTTTGACACTAATGTAGTTGACTTGAAGAGCTAAAATATTGCCATGTGTTATATTCTTGTAAAATGATTTTTTAAAAAGATAATCATATGCAAAAAAATTACATTGAAAAATGGGTTTGAAGGCCAACTTTGACGGCCGGACGCAACCCCTATAACACAACTTAGCGGTATGAAATTTTTTTGTATTTTTTCAACATAAAACTGAACTGAGAGTAGAAGAAATCAAACAAAAAGTCTCCACTCTAATTTATATACTCGTTGAGTGTATGATCTTAAAAAACCTCCTTTAAACACATAATAGCTTATCATCTACATATTACGCACACACACTCTCAAACGTACAATATGAAAAATAACAAACATAAATGCACAAAACACTAATTCTTTTGATTGTTTGTTATGAACAAGAAGTCTTCGCGATATCGCTTGTTAACACTCATATACATGAACATCAATACATCCATCGTGCTTTGCTTATTAAACGACAGCATTTATTATTGGTTTTGTATAATACATGCCATGAGAATACATTTAAAAAACAAGACGTATTTATGTACATTTCAAGTCTCTTTACGCAGGTCTCTAAGTGTTTGATTTTTATCATTCTTCTTTTTGCATTTTATGTATCATAAAGTATGAGAAAATTTAAACTTCAATTGTTTTGCAATTTCAGACACATGCTAAACATTTGCAGCATTTTGTTGCAAATGATCTTTCAGTTTTAAATGTTGATAATGGGTTTGAAAATGGTGAGATGATGTTGTTGCTGCTACAGACAACAAATTTCATGTTGATGATAATGCTTTGCTAACAAGAGAATGTTAACAACAATTATTGCTGTCGTTTTCGTTGTCGTTGTTGAACTTGTTACATGATCGATTGAGTTCGATTTTGTTTAACAAGTTTGCCAACAGAATTTCTTGTAATAGGCAGGCAGTTGTCAAACAGTCAAAGAGTTTTCCGGACCCTGAAGCAGGGTATGGAAGTAAATAAAACATTTCCCAGAAGGTTTGCTGTAAAGGTAAATACTTAGATCTTTTTTTTAAGTTTTTTAATTAAAACCCTTTTTTTTATATTCTGCACATAATTGAAAGTGAAAAGTTTAAGTAATTAACAAATTATATCTTCTACATCTTCGCAAGTTTCGACTGCATTTAATAATTTTTTTCTCGATTTTATCAAAATACTATTAAAAATTTAATCAAAATTTAATTTTACCCATATATTTTCTAAAATCAATTTTAGATAAATATCACAACTTTTATACAAACACAAAATTTAACAAATGCATGGTAAAATTTTTTCTTGCATTCCAAATTGAAATCAATTAAAAAGTGATACCAAGATTGATTGCTGCTTGTTAATTAATTTCTTAATGATGACGAATTCACGCCGGCATCTTTTTCATCAAATCGAATTTAAATTAATTAGATAAGTAATCAGATTTATTTTTTTTATATAAAGAAAGTACCAAGTTATTATGAGAAGAAGAAAAAGAATTAAATTGGAGAAAATTTTCAATTCAATTATAGTGAAGCTGAATGAATGTAAATTTGATTAACCCAGCAATATATAAAAAGAGAAACCTATCGTTACCTTAATTTTGAAAGGCTGTAACTCATTATTTTTTTTTGGAATCAAGATTTTTGGATTTTTCGATACAATAGAACATATATCGTATCAAAATATACAAAAAATTTGATTTGAAAAAAATAACGAGTTACAGACTTTCTATATTGAGGTAATGATATAGAAAAGAGAAAAAAACAAATAAATTAAAACATTCCTTCTTCTTTGGTCCTTTCTTTAAAATAAAAGAGTAGGTGTACAATAATCAGTTTTTCGAAAAAAAATTTACTCCAGACCACCGCTAATACCAATACATTCCCAAAACTAGACAACCTGACATATAGATGACGACAGTAGTTTGATTATTTTATTACTTTGGGGAGAAGTGGCAACCTTATAAAACATGTGTCTTTAGTTTCAAAGTGCCACGATTCACCGTGGGATCAGTGTTGCCATATACGTTTGAGGAAAAAACCAGAAAACTGTTTATAAGAAGAAAAAATTTTCTAAAAAATTTCTATCAGCATATTTCTTATTAAAATTTAAAAATATCATAATATCGCTGACGATACGGCCCTGTTCAATAAACCGAATCCGGTTAAATTTCTCCTTTTTAAAACATTAATAATGGTCCTGCAGACGTGTTTAAAATCATACGCGATAATTTTCTTTTAAATATGATATTTGAGAATCTATGCGATAAGAAAATTAAAAAAAATCTAAAAATAATAGACCCTATTATTATGAGTTGCAATCGATTTTCGATCTTCGCTGGGTATCGAACATTGTATGTTAAATTCATATTATGAGCATGGAAAATTTCGCTGAGCAACGAGTTTTCTATCGAACAGAATTTAGCTGTCGATGAAGAATTTTAATATGAAAATATTTTTAAAAATCTAAGTGTTTATTTTCAAGTAAATAAAAACAAATTGTAAGTTATTTTTGTCGATTTTATTCACAATAACTTTGAATGCTCATCATAATACTAAATGAAAATTTGTTCGATCAGTACTTTCGACTACAGTTGAAGATCGAAAGTTGCTCATAATAAGGGCCAATATTTCTGTTGTCTAAGTCGTGCGAATTCATATCGATCGGTTTACAGAACAGAGCTGTATGTACTAGTATAGCGCGCATGGCCTTAAATTATTTGATCTGCCCAATATTTTTACCTCAAAGTTAAATATTTCTCAATGTCACTTTTCTTAAGAAACGTTTTCATTACTGCTGGCCCATTGCAAGATTTGCTGTGAGATGTTGACTTATCTTTATGTGATAAATGCTGCAAAAAATGTGGTATGATCTTAATAAGCCTAATCGTATAAATCTCCCAACTAAGCGAAATTCGCCTTTATAGAAATCAAAGAGAGAGAGAGAGAGAGAAAATTGGTACAGTCTGGTTCGCGATAACGGCAGATAACATTCGATCGATTTTATTTAAACATATGTATTGACAACGAAATCAAATTTTTTTATTTTCAATACAAGTTTTCGACCAAATGTTCTCTTCCTTCATCGTGGCCCAGGCCGTTAAATATTTTTTGTTTTATACGAATCCTTCAACGAAGAAATCCATAGAAACTTGTGTGTGAAATACATAAAAAATGTCTTCAATATTTTTGACTAACTTTTTTATTGAAATTAACTACTGATTTTTTTGAAATATGTATTGGTATTGACAAATTTACTGAAATGCATAAAGTCAAAGAGAAAAACTGATAATTCTAAAGAAAAACTGATTTTTTTAAAAAAGAAAGAAAGAATAAAGATTGCATGACTGTTCAACAGCTGACAGCACTGTGAAAAATAGATCAGTCTGTACATTTGGCAACGCTGCATGGGATTTTGGTGTTAGATGCTATTTACTCCCACTGGTGAATATTTATTCCGTTGAAATATTTACCTTTTCCCTAAAGTTGCAGTAGTGAATTATTTCCATGGGAAAGAACTCGCAGGTTCAAAAAAAAATGGCATCGCCGATTTTTATTCCCGTGAGTTTTTCCCCAAAAATCACGTAAATTTAATTATGTTAAATTGAAAACAATCGGATCTCATAACTATTTAGCTGTTCTGTTTAGCTGTGGGATGAAAATTGTTCATTCATGTTCACTGCTGCAAAACCTCTATATGTTAAATTAGTCCTTGAAACATAATATGTAATGATATAAAATATAATTTTTTCATTAAAATTTTACTTCATTTGCATAAAATTTTTTGAAATATATGTGTACTAAAATTATGACAGATAGCTCGTAAAAATCTTACGTTCAGTTATACGATTACGTATGGGCATAATCTCAAAATTTTATTTCTTGTATTACGTTTACGTATTTTATAATCCGACAAATTTATTTTTTCTTCAACGGATGTAACGATTTGGACCCAGGGTATGGAATATATTGAATATCGGTGGGAAATATTAAAATATGTTGAGAGTTTTTCTGTAAGCTTTCTTGAGTTGTGAATGAAATCTACTGAAGTGTTGCTTAGCAGCAACGAAATGCATTTAAACGTGCTAAACCAACAACAAATAATTTTTTTTTTTTAAACAAACTTTTTCCAAATTTTTTGTTTTTTTTTTGTTATTTCGGCTAATTTTAAACCGCCCATGTATCTTATATACATACATATTTCAATTTAGTTATTTCAAAAGCAACAAACTTTGTAAAGTGACTTTCTTAAGTGCCTCAATATATTTATATTTTTTTAACTTGGTTTCTACTATTCTGTTAATAAATTTATTTCTGGGCTAAGGCTAAATAAATAATTTTTGGCTACAATTTTATAGGTTTTGTTGTTGTTGTTGTTGTTGTTTTTGGCTCTTCAATCGAACATTTAAAATGTTCCAAACTGCGCACGTGTGTAGGTTGTTGGATGCAAGTTTTATTGATGATCATGATGAAGAACTTTATTTGAATGAAAACCCATGACGATAATGATGATGATCACCAACGTTATTTTTGCATTGTTTTTGGTTTTTTTTGGTAGAAAATTTTAGACTTGGATAAAAATTTTATGAAAAAAAATTATTGTTAATAACGTGTGTTCTTTTTAGAGTTAGAGGATTTTAAACCAACACAGAGAAAAAAATATTTTTAATATCAACTAAACTGTCTTTAAAGAAATCGTAATTTCGTTCGATAACGAGTGCTGTAATTTGCCTCCTGGCAATTATGACTACTCCGAAATATAGGAGGAACAGAATCATTATTTTGATAGAAAATTTCAATAATTTGCCACCTTTGCTCCGATGTAACTCTATCCATGATAAAATGACAAATAAAAAGCAACTATCAGCTGTTAATTAGGTTGTCGAATAAAACAGTGTTACCAACTCAAAGCTGAGAACCCGTTATTTGGCTGACGCACTGGCTAGTTGGTAGTTTTGTTTGGCAGTTTTACTTTGTTATTGTTTTTTTTATGCTTATGGACTGCTGTTAGATTTACTTTTATTTCGTATTTAATTGAAGGCATAAAATTGTTTTCAAACAGCACTGTAGTATGGTGGCATCTTTTACATGCACATAAAATTATTATTATGATCATCGTCATTTTCAGCCAATCTCAGTTTGAAGCACATCTTTGTACTCGTATAAAATGTGTGTGTGTGTGTGCGCCTAGTTGTTACATGAAGATTGAACTAACACGCGTTTGCTTGCCTTTGCCAGCGTATTCATGGTTATTTAATGGAATTAAATGTTTATGTCTCTCCTTGGCTTAGAAACGTGTTTCCCAAAATGTTCTATATATAGACTGGCAGCGAGGGGTCAATGCCACCTGTACCTGGATTTAGTAACTTTTATTACGATAACCGTAACGCTATAATAAATATAACGGTAGATTTAGACTTTGCTATCCAGTAACATAAGTATTTTAACAATATTCGCTGTCGGTTGAAGCATAATAAAAAAATCGGTCATGTTCTGTAAACCGAATCCGAGTAAATTTCTCGTTTTCCAAAAATAAATAATGGCCCCATTGATGGGTTTGAAATCATATATACTAAATTAATTTAAGATATGATATTTTAAAGTCTAAAAAAGAGAAAACTACAAAAAAGTCGGAAAAAATTCGCTATTAGTGGATTTAATTTTTCTAAATCGGGCGTTTTTAAATCGACTCGATTTACAGAACAGCCAGAAATATCTATCATAAGTTTAAATATATTTGGTTTGTTTATTATTTTTTGTGGTATTCTACACCTTCAGAAATTTAATGCGCCTCATTAACACCAGAGTCTCTGCAACACTATACTGTTAGAAACGTGCAAACAAGAAAGCAGAGTTGTTAAAGAATGAAGCTTTCTTCTATCTCTTCTTCCTTCGCCACCTGTCTTCTCTTTCACTATCCCGTACCTAAAGAAGGTAACACCTACTAATAGTAGGTGTTTGTAAAAAGGTTGTTTGCATTTATGCGGTATCGTCAAAACTACCGAGCAGCAAGCACTTCTATGCTTAAGTAGACTTAAGCGATTATCCCATATGGAACCATAAGCGTCAAAAAAAAAACTCAACATATTTATATATTTTGTACTTCTTTTTTTACTAAAATCGCTTATTTACGATCTCTAATAATCTATTTTGGCGAAAAAAATCAAGTTTGAAAATTATGTGGGTTAAGCGTTTTTGGCAGCTATGGCACAATATTGTCATAGGTGTTAACTTTCATTTTAATAAATGCAGAAGTTTTGTTATATTAATCAAAGAATAAATTGTATGTTCTACCTAAAGCACAAAAATCAAAAAAACACTGCAAGTAGTGCGCAAAATAAAAATAAGCTTGGGAACCTCTGGCTTTAGTTGGCAGCGGAAAGTGTGGTACGCATACACATCACAGCGTTACTGTCTTTTATTTTGTAGATGCGTTTAAATATTTTGCAATCGTTTTCATTAAGAATTCAATGTGTATTATTATTATAATTTTTTTACTGTTGTTGCTACAAAGCCGCTGCTGCTGCCGCTGTAATTGTGGTTTTTTTATGTTTGTAAGATTAACCAAAATCAAACAAACGCCTTAACAATAAATACATACATACAATATCGTTGAATATTTAGTTAATTTTTGTTTGGTCATCTTGTTTAAATTTTGTTATTTTCTTTGGTCATATTGATTTTGGAATTAATTTCAATATTTAAAAGCATTTCCTCATATTTTAGGCGATTGTTGTAGCAGGCATTTTTTAGTGACTATTTAAAGTTAGTGCCAGACACATCAATATTCAGCTTCAATATATGTATGTGGTTGTGTGTGTTGTTTGTTTACCAAAAATAGTCATACATATACTATTGGCGTGAATATTTTTTATAAACAAACTCACACAACCACATATATTGAAGCTGAATATTGACGTAACTGGCACCCACTTAAAGGCCGGGGCACAATGAATCCGTCATACGTTAAACTTCGCCTTTTTCAACTGACAGCTAAGTTGAAATACATGGTTTCATATGAGGTCTGTTACATTCAGTACGTGTCCGTCAACGCAAAGTACAAAAATTGTTCAACTTTTAACTTTTTGCGTACGTTGAGTAGTTTGACAGATATTGGTGTGTTTTTTTGGTATGTTCTGATTTAAGTTTTTGTTTGTCTGGCAGAAGAACTAAAATTAAACAAAAGAAATAAACAAAACAAATAAAAAAAGTTGAATTTGATAAATAAAATGCTCCCGTCAATAAAGTACTCATTGTGCCAACCTTCTCCGTCGATGCGTTAATGTCAGTTAAAAAAAGGCGAAGTTTAACGTATGACGGATTCATTGTGCCCCAGCCTTAAGTGTCTTTTTGCAAAAAAAAAGGAAAAAAAATATTTTATAAAAAAAGTTATTGGGTAAAGTGAATAAAAAATAAGCATTTGCTTTTTACTTAAAAATTTGTTTTAAAACCTAAACAAATTTATGTTTTTTTTTTGTTTTTTTCAACAAATTTTCAAGTAAAAAGCAAATGCTTCTTTTTTATTCACTTTACCCATTGTATTAAGTAAAAGCTTATTTAGAGCAAAAAATTAACAGCCTTATTTAAAAAAAATTATTAAGGCTTTATAAAGGCTTAATAAGAAAAAATTTTGTATAAAAATTCGTTTTAAAAACACTTTATAAAACCTTAATAGTTTTTATAAATACGGCGGTAAGAATATATCTGCCGTCAAAAACATAAGCTTCGAGCTAAATCAACTTTAAATATACTCTACTTAATGCTTAAAACACAACTGGGACGCTTGACGACTTCGGCGGTAAATATTCGCTCTATAAATTGGTCGCAAGAAACACAGTAGCGACGAAAATATTACAGCTGTGAATGGTTTATCTAATTTTTCATCCCTTTGTATATATTTAATGAAACTATTTTTTTAAGCTTTAGGCCAATTTAATATATATTGTTTTTTATTGATCGATATTTCGTTAACCTTTGGCTAAATTCTTCAGGATATTTCTTTATTTTATATGTAGTTTTTGATATTTTGTTTTTAATTCTCTTTGAATGGATTTTTTCGTTTTCAATGACAAAAATTATTTGTCATTTGAGTGATAAAGTATTTGTGTTTTTCATTTATAATAAAAGAATAACCAAGTAAAATAGCTTTTTCAAATATTTGTCACAATTTTGATTTACTGTCACCTTATCAACAAAAAAAGTGCTTAAGTCAAGATAAGCTGATTTTGATTTAATGACACCTCTCTAATCTTAATACTTGAAAGTATCCCTGGGCAAAATTTCAATTATTTTATATGATTTTTGAGGAAGTTACAGCGCAATAAGTTGCTGCTTATATTTTTTCGAGTTGTAATTTCATAAGAAATAACATCTTAATTCGGCTTATATTTAGATATATTTTACATTGAATGTATCACTTACATTGTTAGGACAATATTTTCTTTAAAAAAATTTAAATTAACAATGAATTTTAAAATTTAACTGCAAAAGAAATAAATTTCTGAAAATCGACTTGAAAGTTTAAAAGTGTTCTCCTACAAAACAGTAAAACATGACTTAAGAGCTTTTTCCTGATTGCTACAAAAGTGTTTTCCGTGTGATTTCAAAAAAACGACTGAGTGTAGTCTAAAAGTTTCCATAATAAAAATTTATGGAAAATTTTCAAATCAAAAATATTCCCCCTTATTGCGAATGGCGATGTCGACATGACATTAAGACGACAGTAAAAATGTCCACTTGTCTACTCTTTGTCGACAACAATTGACTTCTATTAGCATGCTACGTTAATTTACAAAGCCTTAGAGATTATTAAGAGATTGTTCACAAGAGCCAATTGTAGCAGATAAAGAGTAGAAAAGTGATAATATTTACTGTCGTCTTGATGTGACGTCGACGACGCCATTCACAAGATGGGGGATTAAAAATAATATCGAAAGTTAGAATACTGTTAATACTAGCCATTAGTTATCACGATTGAGAAGACGTGAGCATAAGTTATAAAAAAATTTCTTTCATGAGATTAAGTTTAACTCCAAAAAATTATTTAAATCGGTGCTGCTGCTTGGCTGTAATTAAGTATGACCGCAAAAGTCTATAAAATTTCCCATAGTGCATGGTACTGATATCTTCGTTATTCGCCGACATATGAAATGGAAATAAATCTACGCGTGTGGAGAATTTTGTGCAAAGGGCATGATTGTGTGTATTATTATATTCAAAAGTAAATAAATATGTATATTTTATTTTTCTGGTAAATATTTCCAAAAAATCGACGATCGTCCCAGTTGTATTCCCAGTTGAAAAAATCAAAACGGTCAAACATACATAAAAAATCAGGGGTCTAATCGTCGCCTTCGATAGCTAGCTGATGCGATAACGTTTTTTCAGTTTGACATTATGGCATTCGAAAACCATATTATTACATTGTTCGATAGCGAATGCCATAACATTAAACTGAAAAAACGTGATCGAATCAGATCGTTATAAAAAGCACCGATTAGACCCCAGTTTTAAATCAAAGATTAAGATTTTTGCAAACACAAAAAAAATATTCCTAGTTTTTTTTTAATTAGAACCACTATTTGATAATTGTAGCTTGGTAATTAATTTTTTTTTAATGAACAAAAATTATAATTTTCTTCAGTACTTTTTTTAAATTAATTTCGAAGTAAAATTTTTTTGAAATATTGGTAAACGCCGCTTGGTAAAATGAATCAGAACGAAATGTTTTCTTAATTCTATTGAAGCATATTATATTTGTATATTTAATAATTCTCAATTATTTCTAAGAGTTTTTATATAATAATGTGAGCTTTCCAAGACTTTCTAAGAATTTGGTAAAAGGTCTTGTGATGACTTTGCTTTAGAAAGTTAGGTTAGGTGTGACAGGTTTGTGAAAAGAGAAAGTAAATTTTAAGCTCACTTGGGTCACAATAAAAGGCTTCTTTGTGCTACCTGAAAGTAGGGAAGAGAAAAAACATTTATTCAGCTAATGAAGTACGAGTAGCATCATTAATAACTCTTCTTTGTAAGAGTGGAAAGTTTTCGTTATATGCATGAAATTCTTCATTAATACAAAGAATTCCTACGTTAGCTCGATATTAATGATAAAATTCATTGATCAAATGAAGATTTTACTTTCAGTGTAGTCGTAGTGAACGTACAGATGGTGAATTGACAGAGAGATAGAGAGACATATAAAAAAAAGGAAGAGTCTAAATAAGCCGCCAGATTAAGCGGCAGCTCAAGCAACTGAAAAAACTTTTGAAGTCGGTTGTTAGACAGCTTGAAGTCGTTAGAATTCGTGCTCCAACCAAGGGTATTTGACTGTTTAACACAGCTTCGTTATGCTGAGTACAGACGATGACATTTTCTGACATCTTAATAGTGTGTAGTAGTGGCCACCTTTACAACTTTCCATATTTTCCATTATGTGGCATAGAGTTACAAAAAATAATGTCAAACCGCATTGCACACATTTTGGAAATGAAATATTAATCCTCGTATTCATAAAAAAATAAAATAGGTTTGAAATGTATTTTATTATAAAATTTTTATAAAAATTTTCCTTAAAGTACATTTCAAATGCATTTTAATTTTTTTCCTTTTTTCCTTTAGCAGTCAACTGTGTTGGTTGGTGTTTCAGGTTATAAATTTCAAAATTGTTGTTCGAATACGTATTTATAATTGTTTTTGGTCATTTGAATTTGAAAATTATCTTTTATAAAAAATCTTAACTACCACTAGTCCAAACTAATAGGAACTACATTTTCAATTAATTAATTTTCGAAATTCTATAAAATATGAACTCAGTGAATTTGAGAAATTCGCGAGTTGAAAAACATTTTAATTATGTGAAATACTGGATGATTAAGAATAGGCATTATCTGTTGCTGTATTTTGTAAGTTTATTTAAGTTTTTTTATATAAATCACACTGTTGTTTAATTTTTCTCAATGCAAAAAAATGAGGAGCACACATTTACCTTTTTTTTAAACCTGACTGAAACTTGTCATAGAAGTAGATTATAAATGATGATAATAAAAAGATTAAATATTTTACAATACCCAAAAATTACACAAATATATTGTATAAGAAAATGAAAAAGTCAAAAACTAAATAATAATAATAATAATAAATAATAAACTGGCTTCTTTGTATTATTTAAATAAAATTATCAAATAAAAATAACAGTAGCGTATTAGTGTCAACGAGCAACATTACAAAATCTCAATAAAATCCCAAAGTCTCTGGCAACAAATTTTATTTTTAGTATTTCGTCGGGTGGTTACTGGTTTGCCGCAGTAATAATGTATTCTTAATATACTTTGCGGCAAACCAGTAACCACCCGACGATTTAAAGCAACATCAAACTCATTCATACCCATGCCCAGAGCAAGCAGAGCCAGCCAAAAGCATCTGCAAATTCATCATTATCATCATCTTCATCATTAAGATTTAGCTTCGGTTTTCTTAAATTAATAAAATTTGTGTGTTATGGATTACAAAGTTACAAAAATATGATGCACGTTTGTTTCCCTGACATGCAATAATGCACTTTTACTCGTATGCATTTTATGCGGCATAAAATATGACTCCCCTTCTGTAAAAAAAAGTTTTGAAATTTTCCAAAAACAGCCATGGAAAATATTGAAAAAGGAATCTCTTTTTTTTTTGTAAGCACACACATATTTTTAATAGAGTAAAAGCAGCAGAATGTTGTTGCATCTCTATGGTATAAAATTCTTTACAACTGTCAATTAAATTTCCGAATAAAGGGAATGTTCCAAAAAAAAAAAAATACAATGATATTTTTAAATAAATATTTGGTGTCTTTATAATTGGCAGATTGTTAATTTAATTGTATTTATTTGTGTCTGCAGCAAAATAGAATATGGAAATCTAAAAGTACGTATAATGCGTGAATAACATACACACACACACCCACAGAGATGAAAAATCGTTCCAAATTAAAGCAAACTCCGTTGGAAAAAATACATCACCGAAAGTACGACTTTCATTAATTCGTATGGGAGTTATTCTTTTCTGCGAAAATTTTTTTCAATACATGACATTAATATTTAAAAATTATCTCAAGCATACATACGAAGCGCATTTTTATAATCTTCACCAAAGATTATTTATAGATTTGTCATTCCATGTGTGATTTCCATAATATTGATATGACACCAATAAAGTATATATATTCTGGGGGCAAATCACGGCATTCGATAGGACTCGTAATTTAAAAATATTTCCATATTCGAATGCCGTAATTCGCCCCGTGGCACTGTGGGTAAAAAGTAGGATATTTTCCCATAAAGTAAATTTTTTATTGATTAATATTTTGAAATTTAATTGATTTACTTAATCTAGATACCCATATTAGAAAAAAAAATTAATAAATATAAATTTGGGTGGCAACCCTCTTTTGCTGGAATGCTTTTAAAGTCAGCTGATTAAATATCATTTTGTTTTGATACAACTGGCGGTAAACATCAGCTGAGTTCGAGTGTTTTTGAAAGTTGAAGTTGAATAAAATTAAAAAGTGTTGTTATGGAAAATATTTGTAGAGGTATGTACAATTATTACCTGCTACAAATTTGATCATTATTATATGTTGTTGTCCAATTGTGCAATGATTTATTTATGTATAATATTAGATTGAACATAACATTTATATTTGTGTTTCGTGGATTATAACTTTTGAAGAGCAAACCAGTGCAAAAACTTGCAAATTAATGAATAACTAACTAACCATTATTGTTCCAATTTGCTCCATTTAAACATAATCGCTTTTTTATGTAAATATTCCTTTGCTCATGCAGACCTTGTTGATATTTGGAGCAGCAAGAACCAGATAATCAGACTCAAGATAAACTATATAAACAGCAGAAATTATAGTACCCTCATATACATTTGAAATTTAAATAAATTATTAATAAATTTAAATAATTAATAACAAAAGGCGTGGTCCAATTAAAAAAAAAACAAAATTATATTTTTAAGTCTCTAGCTTTAAATCTACAATTAATTGTCAAAAATATCGAATTTTTTCCCACAGTGCGTGGGTCCTTATGAATAGGAAAGACGAACATGAGATGTCCGTCCATCCGCCTGTCTGTCTGTTCTGGAAATCAGGTTTCCAAAGCTCCCAGAAAAGCTAGAGAGTTATTATTAGACTGGTGTGCAAAAATGGTCCGAAATAAATTGGTTATGAAAATGAGCAAAATCAAAAAGACAATTTCAGAGCTGGAAAACTTAAACTTTTCTGGTATATAAAAGTAACCAGTTAATATTAATTTTTGTTTTCTTAAATAAAACTATTTTATATATAAAATAGTAAAAATTAAATGGATATTCAAAATAAAATAAAAATAAAATTTCGGTTTCAGAGATGGAAAAGTTCAACTTTTTTTTTGGTACATAAACGTAATCACCTAAAACTAATTTTTTTCTTTTTCTCTATAAATTAAAAGTATTTTATACTTTTAAAAGAAATAAATTTGTTATAAAAACTATAAAAATTTAAAAGGATAATTCCAGGGTGGGAAAGTCTACACTTTTCGGTATGTAAAATACTTAGGTCAAATTATTATTATTTTTTCTTATTTTTATTATATATATTTTATGTGGCTGGAAAATTTTTATTGGTATATAAACGTAACTAGATATTTTTTTTTCATTTCTTTGTTAATTAAACACATTTTTTATTTTAGAAAAAAATATTAAATTAATATTAAAGATCAGCAAAATCAAAAGTA
Organism: Tachina fera; assembly: GCA_905220375.1. Taxonomy (NCBI): domain Eukaryota; kingdom Metazoa; phylum Arthropoda; class Insecta; order Diptera; family Tachinidae; genus Tachina; species Tachina fera. The sequence continues at coordinate 81,680,810 of LR999966.1, forward strand.
TGGTTCCAGGGTCGGAAAATGGAACATTTTCTTTTAGTAAAAAAGGAACTTAATGAAAATTACTATTTCTTCTTTTAATTAAACATATGTATTTTATATTTAAGGAGAATTTTTACTCAAGAGTTTTTTATATTTGTTCAGTTTTCGGTGTCGGTATCAATAAGGTAAAGACTGGCTGTGTATGTGCGAGTATAAATTGCCATTAGTGCTGATTTCTGTTAAAGTCCGCTTTAATTAATCTCTTCTCATGCATTTTAAAAAGGAAAAATATTAAAAATATTAAAAAAAAATTCTTAAGGATAAGATATTCAACTATTGCATTAAAGCCATCACTATAAATTGCCCTACTAAAATTCGGCACAGTCCAATATAGCACTCTTATTTGTTTAATGTTGCTTGAACATTTTTTTTTCACGTTCGGTAACACTGCATTCAAAAGCATTAAGAAATGTGTGCTGGGAAAGTTTTTTCTTCCAATTTGAACGCTGACCGACCGTCCACTTAAAATGCTATATAGTAAATGGGGTGTCTGTTTGCAGCTTCAATTATCAATTATGCGGGTTCCCTTATTTAATTTTATTTTATATTTTATTTTTTAATTTGATTGAATTCTGTTTCTTTTCAAATTGAAAGTGAAAAGTGAAATTTCGACTGCAAACGAACGCACTTTGTGTTAGAGTGGCATTTCATTTCATTTAATTGAGTTTTATTAATGTTGTAAAATACAAAAAATAAAAATAAAAAATATAATACATAATAATCATAATCTCAGTCATGATAAGGGTATGGAGATTCTTAATGTTTCTTTCTTTGTTTAATGTCATGCCGTTTGTAATGAGATATTCGTACAAACATAAATGTAAATGTGTGTGTTACATATCTTAATTTTCATACAAATCCCCCGACGCAGCCTTTGAAATCGAATGTCTTTTTTTTGACATTTTATTATTCTATTTATTAAGACAAGATTTATATCTAATGTCTTTCCTTGGTTGAAATAAAAAATATAAAAAATGGAAAAGTTGTCTTTATAGGCTTACGATTGATTTCTTTCTGGTTTATCATATAAGAAAATAAAAAAGCAATAAAATTATAAGCTTGTTATATTTGTTTAACCTAAATAAAGAGATCATTGATAGCAGACTGATTCTCACTGTATTTCAAAATCCTCAAGTCTGCAGATTTTCTTGTAATAATAATTGTACATTATGCTGTAATTACTCGTGTCTGTCGACGTCACGTCAATGCTTTAGCAAAAAGTTGAAGCTTGTCTACTCGCTCTCGAGAAATCTAGAAAATAGCATGAGCCTGTCAATAGCACTCACTAATTTGTTTTTCACAGCGGCTATATATATGTTTGTATGTTCCTTTAACTCCCACTGTAGCATAGGGCGGCAACCACATTTTTTTTAGAATTGTTTTAACATGACATCGACCAATAGTTGCAGAATGAGGGGCATATATTCCCCCTATACATTACTTATAATATTGTAAAAAAGAAACAAAGTTTATATATTTTTGTAAGAGGTAATCTCCGAAATCAACCGTCCAATTTCTAAAATCCTTTCAGCAAAATGTATAATAAAGTCTTCTAACGGGCATAGGGGATTTATTGTCTTAGAATAGAGTATTACCGTTTTAACAGAGATCTATTAAAGCAAGAGTTTTAAGGGTTCACCACTCAAGAACTGTATTAACGTGAATATGTTTTTCGCCCTACAGTATATTTTTTACCCTCCCGTCCGTCTGTCTGGACTCCTGCCCTCTTACCAAATGCAAAAGTAACGTAAGTCAACAGGGGTCAGGGGACAATATCTTCCCTGCGAAACTATCGAATCGATTTTTATAAAATTCAAAACATAGATACATGTGCATTCAATAGAACATACACCCATATCATATATTTTTAAAAACTGTGACCAAGAGTTGTTGAAGGGAGTGGTAAGGGAGGGGTGGAGCAATGTCTGCCTCTCCAAAACAATCGAACCAAATTTGATTATAATAAAAGCAAAGATACATTAACGTCTAAAAAGACTACAGTCTTTATATATACATATATGTATTTTGAAAATTAAAACAAGAACCAAGAGGGTCAGGGGGCGATTTCTGCCCCTCCAATATAAGCGATTTTTATAAAACTCAAAATATAGATGCATCCCAGTCTAAAAGGAGATAAACGCTATATGTATATATAAAACTAAAATTAGGACCAAGAAGGGGCAGGGGGCAATGTCTACTCCTCCATAACTATGAAAATTTTCATGATATTCAAATTATTGATGTTCATGCGTCTAAAAGTACACATATGTATGTCTAATTTATTTTTAAATTTAAAACTAGTACCAAGAAAGGGCAGAGGGAAATTTCTGCCCCTTCAAAAATATGCAAGCGATTTCTATGACATTTTTATGCGTATAAAATGACACAGTTGCTATATATGTTTTTAAAACCAAAAAATAAAGACCAAGAAGGGCAAGGGGACAATTTCTGCCCCTGGGAAACTATGCAAGTAACTTTTATAAAATTCAAAATATAGATGTATCTGCGTCTGCAAGACGGCAAATGCTTTATATATTTTTAAAATTAAAACTAGGACTAGGAGTGGGCAGCGAGGGAGGGCAATTTCTATGCACGCATTTTTTAATTGACATTTTAAACCTAAATGCATCTACGCATAAAAGATCATACAAACATGCTTTGTACGTTTTTAGATCTAGGACCAAGAATGAGGCAAGGGGCAATTTTCGCCTCTTCCAAACTATCCAACCGATTTTAATGAAATTTAATAAAATATGTATGTAAATAGGCTTAGATAGATATTTTCCCGAAAAACCGCACAAGATAATTGAAATTTTGAGCAGGGGTACAGGGGTACCATTAACTCGAAATTAGCTAATCTCGACTTTAGCACTTTTTTCTTATTGCTACAAATATTTTAAGGTATATACCCACATATATACACTCAAAAAAAAGACATGTTCTATTATTAAGAAATTTTTTTTCTTAAATTCAAGTAAAAAAAATTTCTAAGTTTAAGTAATTTTTTCTAAGTTTAAGTAAATTTTTACAAAAATCTAGTAAAAATTACTTAATATGAGTAAAAAATAAAAAGTTCATATCCTCAAAAATAGTTCATAAAAATACATAATAAATTTCTCAAATTTCAGGAAATGTTTACTGACTTAAAGGAAATATTTACTAAAAGTAAGAAAATGGTTATAAACTGAAGGAAATTTTATATTAACAACTAGTAAATTTCGTCTTAAATCAAAAAATAAACTTTAGGAAATGAATTACTCCTGATTAGTTCATGAAATTTGACTTACTTAAAAGATGTAAAAAGGTATATTAAATTTTAGGGAAATATTTCCCATATATAAATATTTTGAATTATGGAATTTATTATTGATTTGCATTTAGCAAAAAATCTAAGTAAATTGTTCATATTTTCGAGGAATATTTGAACTTGAAATTTATTTTTTTGTAAACAAAATAAAATTTTAAAACTCAATAATTTCAATGCTTATTCAGGCTGCCTTGTTGGCAATTGGTTAGAGTGCTTGCCTATCAATCAGAAGGTTGCTGGTTCAATACTTGTCTCATCTCAAGGAATTTATATGTATGTATGGTGAATTATAATTAAGAATATAACATGAAAAAAAAATAAAAATAAGTACCAGAATTAAAGACAAAATAAATGGGAAAATTTACTAAATTTGAAATCAAAGACGAAAAAATTTTTTGCAAAACTCCGAATTTTATTGGAAAATTTTACTTAATTTTAGGAAAATTTTACTAAAATATGAAAATATAATTACTATAAACTAGTTCATTAATGAACTAGAAATTCAGTAAATATTTTACTGGTTTCAAGTAAAAACAGCTTTGGCGCCATACGACAACTTTTTTTATTCAAATTTAGAAAATGTTCCTAACTTTTAGTTAATTTTTTTTTGAGTGTAGCTTGGGTGAAATAAGTTCCATAGTTAATCGAATTCATTATTTCGATGGACGGTTATGTTCAGCGTAAAATGGACGTAGCGCGCGGTACATACATATGTATTTCGAACAGAACCATGATTTTCGAGATGAATTTGCAGAATTTAGCAACGTTGTTCACACTTCAGTCCATTCATGTTAAAATTCCAAGCCAAACTAAGCACAAATCACTTGACAGCTGACAAAATTGCAGCCAGTTAAAACAGTGTTGCCCAGTTTTATACATCTTCAAAAAAAGCGCAATTTTACAAATTAGTTTCATGGCTAATGGCCTCAAAGCAGGAGATAAATTACGGTACTCATTGTCAAAATATTTCAATTCAAATTCTAATGATTTTTTTTAAATTTCGTGTGATCTAAAATAATGCAAATTGTCTTTAGAGGATTGATTGTCTTTGCAGGAAGTTTCATGTTTGCATAAGCGTACATAGAATCGAAAGCCATTTTCTTTTTATATCTTTATGCCAACGAGACATTTTTTATGGCTAAAGGTACGGTCACACTTGTCAAACATTTGCCCAAAAACAAACAGACACACGTTTGTCAAGTTATAGAGTCAATAATGTTGGATTCTATGACATTGTCTATTAGCTGTGCTCGAAACTGTTTAATTTGATAAACAAGTGTATGGTTCAAAACTTTTTTCATTAGTGTTTGTGTGTGACCGTAGCTTAAGACTTCAGGCCATTACGTAGATAATGGGATCTCAGCTTTACAGCTAACGTTTGCTTTGTGTAAACTCAACTTTTATAATTAGTTATGATTTTAAATGTTGTATGAATAATTCTGAGTACGTGCCATTAGACCACAAATACAAATTGAGTTTTGCTTTCAACAGCAATTTTAAATCAATCAGTTTTAATTATAAAAAAAAATAATAAATAATTAAATGAAAAATAAACATTTCACACTACCGCAGTTGAAAATAAAAATAAATTTTAGAGAAAAAAATTTGACATTATCATTCCAACAAAACCACAAAAACGTTTTATTTAAATAAATGTCAATCATTTATATTTTTCACAACTTAGAGCAGAAAAATCTCTCTTAGTTGTCGCCATGATATTTTAAAAATATCTTATAACTTTTTAATTAAACAGCAAACAAACAAAGATCAATAAAAAAAACAACTCCATTCTTTATTTTAAATTTCTTATACGAGTATCTTGTAGGCGTACAATTAAATTAATAAAATATCGTATTATAAAAAAAAAGTTTAAAAGAAATTCTTATTTCTTGATGCCATACAGATATTTTGTATTTTGTTTTAAATATTCTAAAATTGAAAGCCTTAAGTTATAAATTTCTACAAATTATTGGTGATTATTTAAAATTTTATTACAAAAAAATTTTATGATTCAATTTATTTCTTACTCACGTTCTTCAGTCATTAAAAGAAAAAAAATGAAATAAAACAATTTTACTATCCAAAAAAAATGCTTAGACTTCACTTTATTTATTGAAGCTTTGCCTTTAGATTTTTGTGGGAACTTTTCACAAATTTTGAGGGATAAAGATTTCCTAAATAATTTTTAGGAAAAAAAATTAGAAACTCCTCTGCTGCCAGCAAAACGAAAATGGAAAATGTTCTTAATTAACCACAACTAAATTGCTTCTTTTCTTTCCACTTCGTTCTTGTTTAGTTATTTTAAAAAAATATCTCCAGCAATTTATGAATTTTAAGCTTTCTTTCTGAAAGTTTTATGATCTTCAGTTAATTTTACTCGTATGTCTAATTGTTTAGAAAATGCTTTTATGTTTGTAATAAAAATAAATAATTATAAATTAATTTCTATTAAAAGCAGACAATGGATCATATAAATTAAATATTTTAATTTATTTAATTTAATCTAAATTTGCTCTAGATATAAAAAATTAATGTTTTGTGTTGCTAATGATATGAAAATAGAACGTTTGGCCCAATCTATTGTACTTTGAGGTGAAAGGAGTTTCAAGCATCGCAGGTGGAGTTGTTATAATATGACTTCCCCATTAAATAAATAAAATATTTCATTCTATAATAGAATTGAAAAACAAAGTGCAAACAGAGTATCATAAATGCCACAAAAAATAATGCGGCTCGAAGGACTATATGAAAGCTTGCAATTGAAAATTTGCTGAGGTTGGTTTGAAAAAAAGAAGCAGATTTGTAGTGAAGTATGAACTCTTAAGGGAGCTGCATTAATTTATAAAATATTTCATTCTATAAAAGAATTGAAAAACACCGAACTTGAGTGAACCGAGTAAGATATCGTTCTTAAATTAAAGTTAATAGTCTGACCCACAATATCGAAATATATATATTATAGCGTCCAATGGATTACTTAAATAAAAAAAACGCAAATTTTATTTTTTTCGAATACAAGTCGTCGATTGAACGTTCTTTGTCGACCTTGTGGGTCAGGCCGTAAATTTTTACTACCGTATTTGTAAATTTAATACGACTCATTGACACCAGAGGCGCCGCACAACACTGCCTTATTATTAAAAACGTGAAAAAAGGCAGAGTTTTAAAAGATTGATGCCTTGCTCTATCTATTCCCTCATCACCTGTCTTCTTGATCACTTCATCAGCTATCCCAAAGAAGCTCTCTTTAAAAAAAAAATTATTTTGGTTGCCAAAAGTTTTAAAAAACGAATTTTAGGTTTAAATTTCATTTCTTTTATAAACGTTTTGTAAACCTAAATGATTTATATATGTATATGTACGGCACTTACTGCTTTTGGCAAAAATGTGCCGAAAACCTTTAGCAGCGCGATATGCCGCAAAAATATTTCGCTTCGAAGGACCATAAGCAAGCTTGCAATTGGAAAATTGCTAATGTTGGTTTGAAAAAAAGACGGAAAGTTGTACTGCCTTCATTGTTATGCTCTTTCCGACCACTGGCACAGGGCCAGATTATTGACGAGTCTCCTTCGAACCTACAGCTTAGCACCGGTAGAGGAGAGGGTTTCTGATTTATTTATTGGTATTTTCTTTTCTGGAAACAAATGTTACACTTATTACACTTTTCAATGAAAATTCGCAGTGAAATGATTTGCTGAAATATACATTTTGTAAGAAATTATTGTATCATCCCTTGCGAGCTCAAATTTTTTCTTGAAACGGACGCTAAATTGTATTTTTTTTTTTTGAATAAAAAGTTTAAAAATATTACACTTTTTCAAGAAAAGAAAACGCCATAATTTAATTTCATTTAAATAGCAATGCAGCTTTCAGCTTAAGTTTCTTTTCTACATATCTGCCAATACACTGTAGCTAAGGCCTAGCTAGTAAGAAGGACCATAAAAAATGGAGTTACATGCAAAATTTAATACTGCTCACACATTAACCAGGCCACTAGCTCGTCTTGTCACGATGCAAGATAAAGAGAGGGAACATTAAAGTAGTGTCTTCTTTTTTCAAAACATTATTAATAATTTGTAGTTACAGGCAACACCCGATTTACGCGATCTGGTGATACCATTTTAATAAAATGTTTTTCTTGTTGAAATTTTTCTATTTTTTTTAATTCTTTCTTGTAAAAATTTTTTGAAGCTTCAGTACCTTAAATTGAAAATAGTTTTGCAAAAAAAACCGATTTCAATCCAAAGAAAGAACATCTTCGAAAAAAATTATGGTACTACTAAACTGGAAGTAAACTCTCTCTGAAAATCTGTTGGTTTAGAAGAAGTACCTACGCCCATTTTTTTAAATGCAAGATTGTGTGTGTTAAGTTTTGTAAAAATCGGTAAAGTAGAACAACTTAAAATAATATATTAAATTTAAATGGGCTTGAGTCCAGCCATTTTTTAAATGGAAGATTGTGTCTATTTTAAAGATCAAGGTGTGTCGAAAGTTTCATAAAAATCGGTTAAATATAATCACATGAAATATACTAATAAATTTTAATGGGCGTATACCTGCCAATTGTTTTTAATCTTAAAAATTGTGTTATTACAAAAGCCAAAGTTGTTTGCTAGGTTTCGCAGCAATCAAATAAGTATAATATCATCCCAGCAAAAATAGTGACTCCAAAAAAGTCATGAAAATGTAGAGTTTGCGATGCGGAAGTAGTGAAAATTTCGATCGGATCTAATGATTTTTACATAGGGTTGTCATTGCAAGAAGTTCTCTTTTTCGATGCCTGGTCACTGAATTGGAGGCGATATTAAGAAAAATTCCCTTTTTTGTGTTCTATGATAATATTTTCATCTAGGAAAAATTGTAAATAGTTACCTATTTTAAAAATTCGTTTCTTTTTAATACGAATTTAAGCCTAAAACAGTGTTTTCATGTAAATTTAAGCAAATAACTTTTAAATTTTAGACTAAAATTAGTTCATAAATTTCTTTAAAAAAATGATTTTTTTTTAAATTCTGGTGAGTATTTTCTAACACTATGGAGGAGTTACAAGGTTTTGTATGACTAAAATAAGCTTCTATATGGTTTTTAGCTCACTCTCGGCAAATTAAAAATATCGATTTTTTGGAAGCAATGAAAATGTAGTTCCACTAGAATGACTTCCATTTTTTTTTACTGGGCATAAGATTCAATAAAAAAAATTGTGGGCATGTCCCCGCACATTTTGTTACAGTGCGACCAATTGGAAGTTATATCCACTCAGATAACAAAAAAAAGAAGTCTTACAATTGGTCTAAAATGTACCGAGATATGAAGTAATAATGTGAAAAATAAAAATACAGACGAATAGGTAACCTCCTCCTTTTTTTAAGTCGGTTAAAAATAGCTGTGTCAACTCTATTACCTCTGATGAATGTGCTTTGATTTCAAGGCAAATTTTTTAAGCGTGTTATATCAAATTCACGTAAAAATATTAAATAATTAAAAAACGGTTGCTACTTTTAATCCTTGTTATATCGAAATTGCGTAAAGAAAGTACACAAATCGAGGGTTACCTGTATTATAATGGCTTATGGTCCTTCGAGCCGATTTTTTTTTAACATTTATGATACATCACGTAAATAAAGTTCTGCGTAAATCGATGGTTGCATGTTTTATAATTACTTATGGACCTTTGAGCCGAATTTTTATTATTTTTTTTAACATATATGATATATCACTTAAACGAAGTTTCGCGTAAATAGTGGGTTATCTGTCTTATAATTGCTGCTTATAGTACTTCGAGACGAAAATTTTTTGTACCAATTATGATACATTGCGTAATTAAAATTTCGCGTAAATCGAGAGTTACTTGTATTTCAATTGCTTATGGTCCTTCGAGCCGAAACATATTTGTGGTATTTACTATACATCGCGCTGTTGAGGGTGTCCAAGTTATTTTAACCAAAAACAATATCAATTTAACTATAACATTGACTACGCTAAAAACTCTCTGCTGCTTCAAACTACTTTCATTGCAAATTAGGTTGAGCTAAATGTCCCATTTTCATATCAATAAAATTATAAAACATTTATTTATCATTTCTAGATCAAATTGACTAAACATTTTTGCATATTAAATTTATATGATCCCATTCATTAACTACTGCTGATCGAGTTAATTTATACTTATTTCATTTTATTACAAACAAAAGAAAATAAAAATATTTGTTAACTATAGATAATTTGGCATAAAATTAACTTAAGATCATAAAAGCTTTCAGATAGAAAGTTTAAAATTCTTAAAGTATATCCCTCGCCGTCCCTTTTCCCGTTATGATAGGAATACAATTTAATATGTTCAGTCATATGCTTAAAAAGTTAACAAATAAACAAACAAACAAAAAAAAAGCAAGCAGGGTGTTTATTTGTTTTACTATTAAAATATTACAAACTTGGTAGAAGAATTCAAACAAAAATCAAACAAAGAAGACAAACCCATATTTAGTTTTATGCCAAGTAAATACGACTCACTGAGTTAGTCAGTCAGTTGGTTGTAAAGTGAGAAACTACCCAGCAAAAAGTTTGCCAGTCATAAGTACTTACAATTTGACTGATTAAACCCATTATTTTTGTTTGAGAAGTTCAAAAGTAAAGTATAGATTACTTATTGCATAAAAGTATTCAAAATGTGATGGGTTATTTTTTGCATAAAAATATGCAAAAATTTTCTAGATTACTTTTTGTTTAAAATTATTCAAAAGTTAATGAGCATTTTTTCTTTTTGTTGTCTTCGAAGCTCATTTTCACGATAAATTTTTCTATAGATATACATATTTCATTATAAACTGGAAAGTACTATAATAACTATTTTCGCGTACTGGAATAAATTAGTTGTTATTTTAATTATTACAGGACAGTCATTGTTATACATATAAAATAATTAAATAAATATGTACAACTCATTACTTTGAAGCCATTAAGAGAGTACTACCCATTACAAAATCTTGAAAATTTTTTGCTGGGTAATTTTTCCTCTTTAGAAAATTATCATTATTTTGTATATTTATATTTTCTTTGAAGTACCTTTTGCTTTTCATGTGTGTGTGTGTGTGTGTGTGTGTGTGTGTTCTTTAAACAATTGGCAGTAAATTAACGGCTTTTTATTTAGTCTGTTATAGAATACACAGAATATGAATGATGTCACCCATAAGATAAACAAGAATTGTTTCCAAACACTTCTTTTTTGGTCTTCTAATTTAATTTACTAAAGAGTTTTTGGCAAAATTAATAACTAATAAAAAAGGGGTTTACCTACAGTAAAAATATTCTTTGAGAGAATATTTAAAGAAGTAGAGATATTAATTTGATACTTAATGGTGGCATAACAAGGTAAAAACGACCTTTAAAAATTTTTTTTAATTAATTACATAATTTTTTTTAATAAAAATACAATAAACTAAAACTAGAAACTTAAGTTTAACAACAAGCAATAAGGAAGTTATTATAATTTAAATTATTTTAATTAAAGAAGGGAAGATGGTATTATGAGTACCAACCCGCACATTGGGATGTTGTTGTGGTAAAAAACCCTATTTTTCGACCACTAAATTTTTAAAAATCTGATAATGCAGTTTTGTGGACAAAAGCTTAAATATGAAATGTGCACTTATAATTTAATTTTATATTTGAAAAATTGAGTTTAGTAAAATATAAGGAAATATCGAAGCATCTCGATCTGGAATATACATACATATGTACTAGTGATGGACGAATATTCGTATTCGAATTGTCGAGTCTTCGTCCATTTTTAGGCGAATACGAATACGAATATTTTTCCAAAGAAACTAAATAAATAAATGCATAAATCCTAAACGAAATTTAAATAAATGACTAAAAATTTTAGTTTGTACAAATACATTAATATTTTTACAGAAATTTGTGCTTTGTATCATTTTCAAATATTATTTAATGACGATCATTAAAATGTTGGGCAATTTTTATTAACTTTAAAGTACGCCAACAAGTGAAGTCCTCTTTCATAACAATTTTTTAATATTTCATATTGCAGGCGTAAATATAATCCCAATCTGATGTCTATAGATTTCACATATAGTATTCGTATTCGCGAATATCCTTTCAAATATTCGTATTCGTATTCGGTGTATAAAACATTGTCATTCGGTACATCACTAATATGTACATAAGCTTAATTGCTTAAATTTGCTTCTATAAAAATTTATTAAATTTTGCTTATCATACACGCAAAGAAAAAATATGGTTGAGGTAACCATAATCAAACAGCAACATAATATGATTGAATTATATGGTTGTAGTTAAATCATATTATTGTCAATAGGAAAGCAAACTTTTAATAATATTATTATCTGAGTTAATAATAATACTATCAACAAAAACAATGACCTTTGTTACACCTAATCTTGTTATTTTAAATATGACAACACTATTGTTAGATGTGACTAAAATATAATTGAGACTCACCACACCATGTTCTTATATAATAATAATATTGTTAAATACGACAACAGTATTATTTAATATAAAAATAATATTTTGTTTTTCAATAATAATATTATTTTTAAATAATAACAAAAATTATGTTGCAGTCATAAATTTTTAACAAAACTATATTGTCAAACTCTAACCATATCACACTTTTTTATGAATATAACAATGTAATTATTAAATTCAAACATTACTTTGCTTACCGTAACAAAATTAATGTTTAAAATAACAATAACTTGTTTTCAACGACCACAGATTTCTTTCTGAGAACATAATATTGTTTTCTCAACCATATTTTTTCTTTGCGTGTAGACATATGTATTTCCAACATATAAGAGCATCTCAACATCGTTTTTGCGAAACTCTTAAATATGCTACAACCAATAATACAAAAGCATATTCGTAACAAATGCTTTGAATCTCTCTCATACTTACAGTCTGAGTATGATTATATTCAGGGTAAGGATATTTAATCGAACAAAAAAATATACGCATGATATTTGTTCACATTCGCTTCCTTATACATAAATACATTTGTGTACATAAAATGGAATAAAATAGTGTTTTGGCTGTTTGAAAACATGCTTTATGTGTATAAATAATATATCCCTGTATATACTCATGTGCAGCCAATTAATATTTTGAGTATTTTTATACTCATGCGTGTAAGTGCAGCTCACACATTTACATTTTAGTTAAAGTTGTTTGAGCGGCGTAATTTAAATAAATTCAGTAAAGAGCGACTTTGAACCGCGGATGAAGGGTTGCGTACGGCGATTACATACGTAATACTACACTGAGAGAAAAGTTGCTACTTAAAAATAAGAACGCGTTACACTAATTTAATCATTTTCAATATAATAGAAAATGTACATAAACATTTCCAAAATTGGGGATAAGCCTTAGAAAAAACTGGCAACACTGATGTTCATGCATTAGTTCCCTACAAATTTTTTGGGGATAAAACTCTCAAACAAAATCTCCCTCTCCCTCTTCCTCATATTTAGAATACCTACTTTTTTCCCGGCGAGTTTTTTAGGAAAACTTTAATTCATTAGGAAATGGAAAAGTGAAAAAACTCCCGGGGAATTGTTATTCGTAATTGGGCGGCATAAAACCCCTCCATTAATAAAGCAACATATTTTTTTCTACAGAGGGGGACAAAAAATTAAGAAAAAATAATAAAATCAAATGAACTAATAAACAAAATATGTTTATTTTTTAAGTATTAGCACACGCCCAATATCCATTAACTATTTAATATATTCGTTGCACATTTATATCATTTTGCATATTGTAATTAATCATCTTCTCGAGTGACGAAAATTTCCTTATGGTTATTATTTTTAGCACGTACTGCTGCATATTTGGAGTATTTAAAAATCAATAAAATTTTTAGGCCTCAACAAAAGTCTAAATGATTTTACAAAGAAAATGTTTGACAATATTTTCACTATGAGTATTCTATAAGTTAAACGAAAATGTTGAAAAATGCTCTAAAATATTTCTCCATAGCTATTGTTTGAGTGTGCTGCAACTGAAGTGTGAAAAATCACACTTAATTCATAAATTTTTGTGAGACAAATCAAATGGAAACACTGATGCTTCCGAAACAGTTTTTAAATGCATGGAAGGAAAGATACATTAAACAAAGTTGGCTGCTTAAGTTTGCCTCGTAAAAGTCATTGTTGTTAAAAAGCACTTTCAAGAGTAAAGTCAATGAATGATTGAATGTGGAATGAACGCAGTGATTCTTAAATAGTAGAGAAGTAGGACCACATAATAAACAGCATACCCGGTTTTTATTTTTCTATATTTTATTTAATTTCCTTCGAATTACTTCTGCTTTTTAAACTTGTGTCTACGGCATCTTTGCAGTCAAGTTTTTAGCCATTCATACGACTAACATGCGATTTGTGAGATGCGATGAACGTCACTAAGTTGTTGACAGAAGTTCACAAAAAAACCCAAGCTAGACAATAAAATATTACTCAAAATATTTATGTAACTCATACTTGTTGTAATAACATTCATAAATGTTGTACACATAAAATTATATTGGTAAATGTTGAACACATAAAATTATATTATATTAACCGAAATGATCTTTTTATCGGTTGTATCCCATAATATTTTTATGGTATAAAATCTGCACAAAAATTAAATTTATTTTTCATCCCGGCAAACATTTTCTATTGCGAAAGTGCCTGCAAAGTGTCAAACTGTTTAACCTCACTACAAACAGTAACTAGAAATAATGGAATTTCATACTTTCCTCCGATGAAGAAAGATAATTGCAATACAAGTACATTCATACATAATAAATACTCGTGTGTATGAATGCATCCACCACCAACTTAAATATTGGTTTTGTTATAAATCAACCAGTACGATTTATCGCTGGATATTTCTTTCCCTTGCTCTGCTGTAAATGACACTCAAACACCAGCATCACATTATCATTATTGATTAAATCCACTTTATGACTGTTTTTGATTTGATGTCTCTTTAAACTTGAGCAGTGGTAAAGTGGAAAGGATTAAAAGGGTTGCAGTGTAACTGTCTGTTGCAGTGATAACATTGTTGAAACTAGAATATTTTTTTTTAAATTTCTTTAGGAAATGATTTGTACATACAAACATATCGTTACCTTAATATAGGAAAATCCTAAGCCATTATTGTTTTGAAAACGATTTTTTTATATTTCGATAGAAGAACATCTAATCATTAGATTCTAATGTATCGAAAAATTCAAAAATCTCGATATCAAAAAATAATGATTTAGGGCTTTTCTATATTAAGGTAACGATATGTAGGCATGTTTGTACTTTTTAATATATTTTATAAAAAATGGTATTTTTTACAACACATGTTTTTTTTATAAAAGGCACTTTTTTAGAAAAGGTACTTTTTAGAATATGTGCTTTTTTTTAAAAGGTACTTTTTTATGGTATTTTTTTTATAAAAGGTCCTTTTTTATAAAAAGAACTTTTTTATAAAAAGAACTTTTTTATAAAAAGGTACTTTTTTATATAAGGAACTTTTTATAAAAAAGATACTTTTTCCAAGAATGAGCTTTGTTATAAAAGGCTTTTTTTATAGAAGTTACTTTTTTATGAAAGGCACTTTTTCATAAAAGCTAATTTCTTATAAGAGGTGATTTTTCTTAAAAGGTACTTTCTCATGAAAGGTCTTTTTCATGAAAGGTACTTTTTCATAAAAGGTATTTTTGATAAAATTTACTTTTTTATAAAATGTACTTTTTATAAATTGTACTTTTTATAAATGGTAACTTTTTAGAAAAGGTACTTTTTTAGAAAAGATACTTTTTAGAAAATGCACTTTTTATAAAAGATACTTTTTATAAAGGTATTATTTTATAAAAGGTACCTGTTTTATAAAAGGTACTTTTTTATAGATGGTACTTTTTTATAAAAGGTAATTTTTATAAAAGGTACTTTTTATAGAAAGTAATTTTTATAAAAGGATTTTTTTAATAAAAGGTTCTATTTGATAAAAAAAAGAAACTTTCTTGTAAAAGGTTCTTTTTTATAAAAGGAACTTTTTTATAAAAGGTACTTTTATATAACAGGAGCTTTTTTATAGAAGTTACATATTTTTAAAAAGTCCTTTTTTATAAAAAAGAGTACTTCTTTCATAAAAGGTATTTTTTTACAAAAGGTAATTTTTATATAAAAAATGATAAATTTTTATAAAAGGTACTTTTTTATAAAAGGCACTTTTTATAAAAGTACTTTATATAAAAGGTATTATTTTATAAAAGGTACCTGTTTTATAAAAGATACTTTTTTATAAAAGGTACTTTTTTTAAATGTACTTTTTTTAAAGGTACTTTCTTAAAAAAGGAAAATTTTTATGAAAGGTATTATTTTTATAAAAGGTAGTTTTTTATATAAGGTACTTTTTACAAAAGGTACTTTATTATAAAAGGTTCGTATTTTTGTAAGAAAATAGGTTCTCTGTAATAAAATACTTTGTGAATAATTTTAACGTAAACCTACCCATGTCATTTATGATATTAAAATATGTTTACCTGAAATGATAAGAAGAAATAAATTAGTGAAAATTTTCAACTCGATTTTATGAGTAAAATATTCTTTCCAAAAAAAAATATGAATTTCAAGAAACTATGATAGTTGTATAAAATGTTAACTGTTTTATTCATGAAAAATAATGTCGTCTTAGAAAGGGTAAGTAAAACCACAGTTTCTATAAAACAAATATATATTTTATAATTTAGTCCTTAATATCTTGTTTCCACATGTCAGACATATTTGAAAAATTTTTATGAAAATCACTAAAAAAATAAGTACTTTTTATATAAATGTTCTACTCAGGTCGGCCGTCCTTGTTGTGGAAACAGGGGGTAAATGTATATATTTAAATAGAGAAAGTTACTTTCATTCTTAAAGAAGATTTATGTAGTTGAAAGTGACTTTTTCACAATCTTGATATTAATACAATTCTTCCCCACCCAAATTAAAAATTTAAAAAAAAAAAATTTAAGTAGATCAGTCATCTCTATTTTAAAAAAATCACTTCTGGCTAATTAATTTTTCTGTTGAATTTTGTTCTATTAATGATTAAGTATTCCCTATACAAGTTTATAATTTGTACCATTTAAATTTTACATGCGACTCTTTTTTTGTTGTGCATACTTTCTCTGTGATGAAATCAGTCAGTCAAGCCTTGCCTGAAGCCCCATTGTTTTGCAAAACTTTCGATAAGAAAAAAAAACTGTTCAAAATTTCAAACGTTTACAAAACCTATTAAATAAATAGATTGCGTAGTAAATATGTATCTACGAGTATTTAAAAAAAACTTAGATCATCATTTAACGAACGTCTTCACAAAAGTGCAAAACAACTTAAGTCTTTAACAAACAAAGAAATTTAAAAATACTTATTTGACAAAAAAAAGTACCACATGGTTAACATAATTAAATTGTAAATAATTATTGTTATAACTTTTAAAAGTAATTGATAAAGATTAATTGAACGAATTATTTTTTATTTAATTTTCTATTATTTTTTTTATTATTAAAGAGGGTCTATGCCAAACAGTTTAAATGCGTAAATTGTAATTTTATTTACATTTACATTAAGTGGTTTTTACCAAATTGGCGTGAAATTAAAAACAATTAACAATTATCTTGCAGACTTACAATCAAATTTATTTTATAAGTTTTTTTTCTAACATTAAATTTTTTTAACGAAACCAGAAATAGAAACGTTAGACAAATTGCATTAAATAATAATAAATGAAACTCTAACAACAAATGAGTTCTTTTTATTAAGTTTGAAATTAAATTGATCAGCCACAATGAGAACTTAAAAAATTTTTGACATGGAAGGGGTTTATTACAAAAAAAGTACGAGTATCAAATACAGGGTGGCCCAGAAAGACCGAAGTGGTGTAAATTCCTTATAACTTTTTATTTAAGACATATTTTTTTAATTTTTTGTTTTTTAAATACAGTAAATTTATAGGGAATATTTTTAGATTAGTTGTTAAAAATGATATCCCGCAAGTGGAGGCCATTTTCTGCATCGCACAAATGATCTCTTTTCAACACATTTTCCATGACCTTTCGCAAAACTTCCGGTGTTATGTTGTTAATTTCGTCTGGAATATTGGTTTTTAATTCCTCAATAGTCCTAGGCTTATTAACATAAACTTTCCCTTTTAAATAACTCCAAAGGAAACAGTCTGGAGCGGTTAAATCCGGGGAACGCGGAGGCCAATTAAAATTGCTTCTACGCGAATTTATTCTTTCCCCAAAGATGTCGCGTAAAATAGCCATTGTGGCCCTCGGAGTGTGCGCTGTGGCTCCATCCTGTTGGAACCATATTTGCGGATGGTATTCCACGGCTGGCCTTACAAAATTTTCCAACATGGCCCGATATCGATCACCATTGATGGAAATGGCGACATCTCTTTCATTTTCCAAAAAATATGGACCAATGATCCTTTCTGAAGAAACACCGCACCAAACAGTACACTTAACTGGGTGTAATTGTCGTTGATGAAGTACTCTCGGGTTTTCCTTAGCCCATATCCTAAAGTTTTGCTTGTTAACAAACCCATTTAATTGGAAATGGGCTTCGTCACTCATAAATAAGTTATGAATAATGGAAATGGAAAGAGCACATTTGTGCGAAGCAGAAAATGGCCACCACTTGCGGGAAACAATTTTTAATAACTAATCTAAAAATATTCCCTATAAATTTACTGTATTTAAAAAACAAAAAATTAAAAAAATATGTCTTAAATAAAAAGTTATAAGGAATTCACACCACTTCGGTCTTTCTGGGCCACCCTGTACTTTTATTTAAGACTGTTAGTTAATAAAAAAAAACAGAATCCTAAGAGATTGTTTTCTGTGTTATGAAAGTTTTTTTAAATTTCCTGAATTTGCCGAGACTAGCACAAGTGAAATTTCCCTGGGAAAAATTTGGTGACAAATGGTCCAAACGTACTTTGTCCTATGGCGATGAGTGCTGCCAAAAGTAGGGAGTAGTGTATGGTGAAAAGACATATAGAGAGAGCCATAACCGCCAAAAAAAGCTTATCCCTGTGTCTGCAACCCAGACGCCAAACTTCAGTATATAATTAATGTATATGGAAAGTAGACTTTAATCGAACTCTTTCAGTTAAACTTGGGTCTAACTCATTCAGTCGGTCGTTTTTGACACAAACCTATGATCAAGCCCATGTAATTTAAATGGGTTTGATCTACTGAAAAAGTTCGACACAAGTCTAGTCGTCTGCTGCACATGTCTTGGAACTCGTTTTTTTTTACTAAAATCTAATTTTTACGATCTAATAATCGATTTTGGTATAAAAATGGTTATAAAATTATGTATTTTAAGCTTTTTTTTGGCGGTTTGGGCACGCTATGGTGTAAATGGTGTCGTCTTAATCTGCATTCAATTTAATTATTTCTCGGTCTGGTATTGTAGTAAACGGCACTGAACAAGTTCGATGTGGTTGGATCTAAGAGCCATCAAATAGTATAAATATAATGTTTATTGTTATCTACATTTGACACTGCCAAGTCACTCTGGAACTATTTCCTTAAATATATTTAGATATTAAATTGTTTATCTAATTTTTCGACCTTTTTTATATGTTCAATGAAACTATTTTTTTAAGCTTTAGGTCAGTAAATTTTATAAATTTCTTTATATTTTTATTTTTATATCGATATTTCGTTAACCTTTGGTTAACTTCTTCAGGATTATTATTGTTTTTATATTAGATATTAAATTTAGCTTAACTGGTATTGATACTTTAGAAATATGAGCCCTTTTGTGGTCGAATGGGTAGGCGGAGGTTATCAGTTTGAATTCCATAAAACTTCCTGTATAAGAAAAAGTGAAGTATAGTTGCATTTGTAACAATAAAACAATAAAAAATATACAAGTTTTCAATTATCACAATGAAAATTTGGAATGATATGTATACATATATAATTCGTCACAAGGTACGATCCAGCCATATAAAAGTGGCTGGACTGGCCCGCTTAATAATAGAGCTCGGAGTGGTCCTTATCACTTGTAGACCGGTCACACAGTCTTGTAGACTGGTGACTAGTCTTGTGTCATTTCCATTTGCCGTAGGGAATTGCTTCCGCAACAACTTGTTATTAAACTAAAATAACTATCAAGTAGTCGTTTTCAACGTTTTGAATTTTTCCGTGTAAATCGAATAGATTTCAAATCGTACGATTTCTTAAGTTTAAAAATGGTCCCGTAGACTTGTTTAAAATCATATACGATAATTTTCTTTCAGATATGATATTGGAGAATTTATAGAATAGGAAAATTAAAAAAAAAGTTTGAAAAAATATTTCTATTATTATTATATTATTAGTTTTCTAAAATCTTGCGATTTCAAATCGATTTAGCTTACAGAGAAGGGCAGATTTATTTTGAAATCATTGTATGCAATAGACAACATAATGGCTGCCATTTCGTGATAAATATATATGTATGTTTATATGCTTTTGAAAGCGAAAAGCGAAAAAATTGATCAATGGCATTGACTATAGATTTAAAATGACATTTTCGAATGGCAGTTATTTAATTTTTTTAAGTATTAATTTAATTTTTTGGGGATAAAAAATTGTATATCTAAATCTACGGGAATAAGTTTCACTTAACATTTTTCGGCAATGAGTTTGATTCATATGTCCTAATTTACACTATGCAAGTCTTATTGCTAAGCTGATTAGTTTGTTAGGAGAGAGATACGAGGGGAAAAGAAACTGTTCTTTCCCACGAACTAATCAGCTTAGCAATAAGACTTGCATAGTGTAAATTATGACTATGTATGTGTGTCATGTTAATTCAACATGATTTACAGTAATCTTCAAAGCAAAATTTTTCCTCTTGAAATAACTTTATTGCATGTTGATTTAACATTCGATTAGTGTTAAATCAAAATGAAGAATTATGTTGAATCCAAATTATTTCAAGTTGATCTAACATGAATATGATAATGAAATAACACGAAGATCCATGTTGACTTAAAATTTATTTCAAGTTTAAACGACATGATTTTAATTAAATGGCATTCATTCATTCATTTTATTTTATTACATCTGCTTACATCTGTGTGCCAAATGCCACACAAGCGCAAAAAAGCGTAACCAACTAATTACTAATGAAAAACTTTTTGATTCAGACATGTATTTATTAAGTTAAACAGTTTCATACATAATTAATAGACAATTTTATAGAATCAAAAATGATTGCAAACTATTTAAATCAATAAATCAAACAGTTTTTCATTAGTAATTAGTTGGTTACGTTTTTTTTTTGAGCAAATGACACACAAGAAATGCCAGATGTAAACTCACCCTAAGGTGAATTTGAACCCGGACTCATCACGTGGTAGTCAACGTGATTATCGCTGGCCTTAAACACCCTTTAGTTCCACATTAAATAAATACCATTATGAATTAAATTGTAGTTCATTATGATTTAATTGACTATTTAACATAAAATTTATTTGGAATTAAAAAAACAAACTGCGAAGCTACTTTGGCTTGTCTCCAGGACTTGAACCTGCACACATCATTTGACTTAAGAAACCTACTATTTCTAATCAATTTAATATGATTTGCAATTAAAAATTTTGCATGGTGATTTTACATTGAATTTTTTTTCGTTTGTGTGTAGGGACTTACATACATATATTAATTTAAGTTCCTTGAGTCCCATTTGATGTACTTAAATAGAAATAAAAATTATCGTATTTCTTGCATTCATAATTATTCATTTCGGAACACCCATAATAAGTGACAACCAGCTGGGGCTGCGACTTCTTGTTAAGTAATTATAGCTACTGAAACAGTGATCGATCGGATGATGAATGGCTTTCAAATTGCGATTGAGAAGTTGAAAATCCATCAACACATTCTTTGAAGTCACTTCGTCAAAAAAAATAAATAAAACCCAAAAAATATTGCTTATTTTTGTTTCACATAAAATTCTCACAAATAAAGGGTCTTGCAATAAGAGATTTAATTTAGTGTTTTTAAGCGAAATCAATTAATGTTTATTTAATTGTAAATAATGTAATGTAATATCAGCCAAATGGAGATTACGACTAGGCCTGCAGACTATATTTTTTCACGAAATTTGAAATCTTTTATTCGCATTTTTGCGGCTGTGTAATGTATTCGATAACTACAAGAATTCTATCTTTGATGAGGTCTTGACTCGATTGTAAGGCATTGGCACCCTCCACCCCACCCCCCCCCCCCCACGGTTTTCTAAAAGAAATAATTTTGGCTTGCAGTAAATGTTAAAATAAAATTTTTATAAAAATTCTGACTCAAGAACACTTGAAATAGAAATTAATTTTTTTAGCATACGTCCGATATTAATGGCCTGTCCCACGATGTCGATAACGTTCAACTTGTCGCACAGTTACATTTGAAACAAAAACAAAATTTTTATATATGTGACTTCTCCGAGATAAGGGACCTAGTGTTTAAAAATTAAGTTTTGAGAAAAACGCATTTAAAAAATAAAATGTTAATGTTTTTCTCATTTTTATCGGTTTTCCCAAGTTTCCGTTTTATGACACACTAGGTCCGTCCTTTTTCTCGAAGAAGTTCACATTTGTTTCTGTTTTGAATGTAAGTGTGCGACAAGCCGAACGTTGTTGACAGCTTGGGACAGGCCCTAAATCTTGTGATTTAACATGACTGCTCGCTCGTGTTATTTCAGTATCAAATTCACTTTGTCTCAACTTGAAATAACTTTGATTCAACATAATTCTTCATTTTGATTTAACAGTGCTGGAATGTTAAATCAACATGGAATTGTCTTCTTCTCATTGGAGAACCCTGTATTTTCGTATATTTTTTCTCTTCTTTTGGTTAAGTGCGTTCGTTGTAGGGAGTTGACTTTGTCACTCTTGTGTTGTTTAGTTAAGTTTTCATGTTGTTGTTTGCGGTGGCTTTATTTTTTATTTTTTGTCTTCTCTTAATAAAAATGACATTGACGCCTAAGAAAAAAAATTTAAGTTTAATTCATTTTTTCTTACGTTCAGTTGCAAGTGGGACATAAAATAATATGTAATATAAAAATAATAATAATAATAATACAAACTTATTAACTGACTGGGGAGTGTGTGACTATACTACACACACTATTTGGCAATCGCCACAAGTTTACAGAAAGAAAAAAATTATAAAAAAAAATAAATATGTATGTACAAACATAACAATTGACAAGCCAGACATTATAAATGAATTTAAAAACAGAAAATAGAAAAACCACAACAACGTTTGTTTAAATATTTGACAATTTACAGAACATGTTTTCTTTAGTTTGATTTAGTGTAAGGGGGTGGTAGGGAAGCAGAGACAACAACATTTGATAATGTTGCTGTTGTAGGTACGAGTCTGTTATTTGCGGCAGTCATGTTTAAGGGCGTCGTATAACCAAACAAATGCATTTAGGTTTTTATATATGTAAGTATTTAAAAATTTCTAGCAATTTTTATAAATAATGCAAGATTTTGATTACTCTGTTGCTGAGTTGGAATAATCAATGGGTTTATATTTTATTTTTGTATATATATGTATGTTTGCTCAACTTTTTGCTTAGTCTAATGGGCAGTGTGCCCAAATTGCTCGCATAAAAATACTGACCTACAACACTAAAATTTCAAATTTCTAGTCTTTCTTATTCTTTGAGATTCTTTTTTTTTATTTTAATTTTTTGCTCAGATACAAAATTGTTGCGGATTTGTCATATTAAAAATGAAATTCATGTCAACATTTGAAATTTCGCTGTTGCTGTGTAAGTTGAGTTTTTTATTAAATGAAAACAAAATTATTAGGGTCGTTCGCTCATGTATGAAAAAAAAAATAAAACTGATTTAATTTTATTCTCTTAGCAATAATATGTTGTCTTATGTCCTAAAAAATAATAATTGCTAATATAAAGTTAAAATAAGTCATGTCTTTTTATCCCGCGCCTAACATTCAAAGACTTAAGAAATTTGTAAGGAAACAACCGAAAATGAAAGTCTAAGAAATACAATATAAATTTAATTATAGACTATTTAAGGTCTGACCCACGTTGTCGGCATAACCCACGTTCGATCGACTACTTGTATTGAAAACAAGAATTTTTTTGTTTTCGATATACATAAGCAATCGATCGAACGTTATCTGTCGATATCATGGTCCTCCCAGGGGAATCTCATAGTAGATTTCGGGTGTGGCAATCCCGGGGACCCTAGCCGTGGTAAAATACCCAGCCGTAAGCAGAATGTCAAGCTGCTAGTGGCTTACAAACCTACTTGCGTATGGCATCATATTTGTTCGCAATATCCCATTTTGGAGCATTTCGTTTTAAGTGCTTATTTCAGTGCACTTAGTGTTTAGTGAATTCAGGGAATATTGAAGCTTCCATAAATAATAAATTATATACATTAATGTATATTTATCAAATACTTTTTGTTCGCACATTTAATCAGTAGTCGATTCCACGATCTTCGCATGTTACGCAAGAACATTAAATACTGACCTACCGAAGCACATATTTATTTTCATACACAATTAAATAAATACAAATAAAAAATTTGAAATTTATTTGCTGGTGTTTAAGCTTGATCAATATGCATTTCATTGTTGCTGTAACAAATCATCAGTAGACTTCAACCACACATTTTGAATAGTCACAAACCTCTTATCTTATTCTCAAATAGACTTTCAAGAACTATTTGAGAATGCACAAATAATAATATTTTTTAAATCACAAAAGAAAAATAAGAATAGTAGGCTTAGAAACTTATACAAAACCCAGCAAATAATTTATATTCGATACTAATCTATTTTATTTTTCTGAAAAATAAAATCATGTAGTAAAAATCTCATTCGCTTTCAAATTTGTATCCAGGTAAGCGAGAAAAGATGCTCTGTTGATAACATTTTTTTGATAGAACAGTAAGTTCAATTAATATAAACATATATTCAATTAAAATATTATTCAAAAAAATTATTTTTTCTAAGGAATAAATTAATTGAAAAAATTCAGCAACAATTTTTTCTGTGCACAATATCGAAACAAATTTTCTGGGTGAAAAAATACGCATTACGTTGAATTATGTGTTCTCTTATTATTTTAAGCCCGAGAAAAAGGTATCGGTAGCTTTTAACTTGACTTTCAGAAATTTTTAGCTCCATCCTTGTAAGTTGGATATTTCTTAATTTCGTACCATACTGGAACATATAAACATTAACGAAATATTCATCCCAATTCTAAATAATTGCCGGAATTATTATTTTTTTTTTAAATAAAATCCACCTATCCTTAACAGATTGAGCCAAAAATTACAACTTGAGGGAGAGCTTCGAAATTTCTAAGTCAGCTAATTTGTTTTCAGTTGTTTTATTTTATTTTAACTGAAAGCTGGTATATTATTTTTTTAAATGGGGGAACAATGATTAGGGGGAAAAACTCCCGGTTAATGCTACTCAGAATAAAGCTGATTCAGTTAATATGATTTGTGTTAGTTTATATGATTTGTTTAATGTGAAAAGATTAAATTTACTTTCGTAACGCGCATCGACCATTGATAAGACTGTCTTCGTACACGGCAATTTTAGTTGAGCAACTTTTTAGTTTGTGGGCGAGGGAGGAAAATATATCCCTTCTTCATTATTTTCTCTTCTCTTTTCATAATATGCATTAAAAAATTTTTTAAACTGCAAAAATATGCATTTGTTTGCCGAAATATGTAAAAATATGCTGTTAGCATTAGAACATAGAAAAATATGCAACTACAAATTTGATGATTTAGATCAGCTCCCTCTAAGCAATATGTACAATGTGCGAACTTTTACGAAAGAGCTTTGTGCTTTCACACCGACTAGACCACAACAGCCACTCAGATCTCGGCGACAACAATGCTTGCTTTTTAAGTTTATTCTTTAACT
Organism: Tachina fera; assembly: GCA_905220375.1. Lineage (NCBI taxonomy): Eukaryota > Metazoa > Arthropoda > Insecta > Diptera > Tachinidae > Tachina > Tachina fera. The sequence goes on from LR999966.1 coordinate 81,706,144, forward strand.
TTGCAAAGAAACAGAAACAAATTAAAAGTACTTTCAAAGCTGTTTATCTCAAATTCAAATGTCAGAGATGGATAATTAATAGTCAATAGCATTTTATCTATCACAAAAAAAACATGCATTTGCCTGAAACTACAGTCGACTCCGCTTTACTGGAAATAACCTAACCTCAATTTTTTTTCAGTTATCTAATTTTTTTCTCTAAAACGTAGTTCGGATTACTGAAATTGGTTACAGTTAAGCGTACTGCTTAAAATCAGTACAATATAATAGAAAAATACAATAAAGTACGTAAGAGCGAAAAGGTTAAATACATTTTGCCATTTAATTTTTTTAACGGACAAAACATACACAATTTTTTCAGCCTTAAGCTATGCAATCGATTTTTAATAAATAAGTTTGTCATTGTTAATTTTTTCACTAAAGCGAAGTAAGTTTCATACAAAACTTAGTTGTGGGCTTGCTTTTGGTTTTCAGTAACACGATATTTCCAGTAAAGCGATGTTTCGCTAAAGCGAAGTGAATAAGACAGCTGCGTGCGGGGATTTGTATTGCTTTCAGTAATCCGTTTTTTTCAGTAAAGCGTGTTGCGATAAAGCGGATTCGCCTGTACGAGTTCTGGTCATTATATTTTCAATTTACATCAAGCTTTGCGATCAAATCGCAGTTTCCCACACTAAAAATAAGTCAATAATGTTTTACGCGCTTTTAATTATAATAACAAAAACATCATATTATAATATGAGAAAAATTATTTATTGGACCCACCCTAATCTGTACATACATATGTATGTGTGTATGTACTGTGAAATAAATTCCAATGCGCAAAGAAAATTATGATTCACTTCATTTTTTTTATTATTTGCTGTAATTTTTTGTTTTTAAGAATTAGAACTGAAATCATAATTATATTCATTTTTTTTAGTCATGTTAAACCACATGTTAGTGCTGATAATTTGCTTAATGACATGGATAGATTTCTTGAGGAACAAAATTAATTAATTTCATATTAAAAATATTTCACTAAAGTATTAAATTACATTAAAAATTACTGTTGTTATTTTTGCAACTTAAAAATAAATGTTAATATAATTTTGAAAGGTAATATTGCAGAAAAAAATAAGTTTATTTTATTTTTCTGGGAATTTGTCAACATAAATTTTTGATTCCCACCCAGGCCATGGGTGGTCCTTCAGACATCTTGCGAGACAGATACAAGACAATGTTAGGGCGTTGAGGGAGAACTGTGAAGTGGAAGTCTTGATTGTCTATTACCATGTTTACACTTTGGGTCTTAAATGTGTTTAAGGCTAAGGTTCACATTACATTTGAGATGTTTAAGGTTGACATTTGTATTGTATTTGTAAAATTTTACGAACGATAATGCTTTTTATTTGTTTATTGTTTTTAAACAACAAATGTTTTTTAAATAATTGATTATTTCATAACTAATTGCTTGTATACGAAATAATTTTTCACGTGCCGCTATTTAATAACAACACAAAGTTGCCAGATCTATCAAAAAACGGACTGAACATACTTCATTTGGGTGTATAAGGAAGTGTTTAAATTTTCAACACTTCATTTGAGATGTTTAACATAACAAGTCAACATATGGTAAAACATCTCAAAATCGTCGTGTTTAAGCTCTTAAACACGAATGAGGCGTTAAACAAGTTTAAAACTAGGGATGTAACGATACGCCATTTTGCCGATCCGATACCGATGCCGATACTCAAAAAGAAATATCGCCGATATCGATTCCAATACCGATACTGAACTCAAGTTAAAATTAACAAAACCTTTTATTATACAAAATTATAGTGTAAGAGATTATTAATATTTAAAATTTATATTTGAATTCATTCTGAAATTAACAAAAAACAAATTATTTTTTTTTTAAATACATACATGATTTAGCATTGAGAGAACATTTATTTCACTACTATGGTGCAAAGCAAAATAAAAGAAACGTTTAATTTTTCTGTTTAGACTTTATGTTCTCCTTTTAATGTCATTTCTCTTAGTTTTTATGCAAAAAAAAATCGTTGAAAATTGAATTGTTTGTTCAAAACAGCTCTAAAAAAATTTAAGAAGTATCGACAGTAAAATATCGCCGACATCGATGTATCGGAAAAATCAGAAATATCGCCGATATATCGGAATCGGTATTCGTTACATCCCTATTTAAAACCATAAGTGTGAACATAGTATATTTCCCTAAAGTGTAAAACAAAAAAAAATCTTGCTACACTTAATTAAATTACACTAACTTTGGTTTTGCTAAGAATGCGATACTGTCTTGCATAAAAAATAATCTGGCTTATCTTTAAATACTGGATTTGATTAAAAATCTAAAATATATTATATGGCAAAATTTTGAAATGTAAATTTTTTTGTTGCTATTACCAATTTTAGAATCCATTAGATAGTTTTTTTCCAAAATATTTGCCAAAATAAATTAAAGGAATGGATGGATGGAGTGTGTGTTTCAGTAAAAGCATGCATGAGTGTTGTATATTTTATTGTTGTATCCTTGTAATGGAAAATATTGCATGTTCATGCCTTATTTTCAGCGAAATGAATAATTTATGAAGAAATCAAAAACACAGACCTTTACGGGCTACACGTACATACATACTCGTATGTCAGTAAGTCTAGAATGACTCATTCATTTTCACTTCGCTATTAATAAAATATAGAACCTATGACACCATTTTTAATTTTTCAAAAATACATTATTTTTTCTTTGTTTTTTTTTTTTTGCATAATGCCACCATGGAAATGAACTCCCAACCAACTCCTTCCTGCCAGTAACAAATTTGTTTTTATTTTTCTTCTATTAAACAAAATTTGCTACTATTATTTTACTAAGCAAAAAAAAAGAAATACAAAAACTTTTAATAGTTTATTTTATGGTTTTCGCTAACACGAGTCATGGATATTTGTTCTTTAGTCATTTTCCTTTTGCCAAACTATTGTGCATATGTAACGTATGTAGTTAAGTGTGGCAAAACAATCATATAGTTGTTCTTGTAATACTATTCTATTGGTTTATCTTTTCGACCAGACCTTAAAAGTTGTCAATAATTTGTTGTATGACGAATCTTTTAGGGCTAATAAATCAGTCAAAGCTTAAACGATAGTTTAGTTAAACTAAACTCAAATTTATATGTAGTTTAAACTCAACAGGAGTAAATCAGTTAATCATTTTATTATGTGTAGTTTAAAAAATAATATTGTGGCAGCACTAGAATAAATGTCAAAAAACAGATGCTGTGCAGCAGGCTATTCAATTCTTTGAATAATCAAAAATTCAAATAGTTGAAAAAATTTTAATTAAAGGTCGCCAAATTTTTTTTTTTAGAATAGTATAAAAGAATAATAGAGTGTAATAAAACAGATCGAACAAAATGTGAAGAAAAAGTAGAGGTTTGGAAAAAAGTTGACAGCTCTTTTAATGCAAAACATATGGCCGTAAGTAACGAAATCATATGAGCTGTATTGGTAGTTTAAATGCCCAATTTTATGCGTTTACAAATAATTTAAATGCTGCACTGATTTTATAGGTTTGCGGGTTCAAACACATTTTAAACATAGGGATTAACTTGCAATGATTTATTAGCCCTTAGAAGAATAAACAGTTCTAAACTTTAAAAGCAGGCCAGTTCAACAAAAACTTTTGTAATTTTTTAGTGGGTTGCACGGTAATGAGTATGTACTTACTTATCACATTATTTTTATTTGATGAAGGCGGCTCAATAACTCCTTGAGTTTTTTAATGGAACAAATTTTTTGATAAAATAATTCCACCAAAAAACCGATTTCAATTCAAAGATCTGATTTATTATTTTCGGAAAAACCTTATGGTACCAAATTGGAAGTAAACTCTTTAAAAAAAATTGAAAATCTCTTAGTTTAAAATTAAAATTTAATGGGCCACACATTCCACACATTTTTTAAAATAGAAGATTGTGTGTTTTTCAGAGCTCAGGGTGTATGCTAAATTTTTTAAAAATCGGTAAAGTAGAACCACTTAAAATAAAATATATAAAATTTTAATGGACGTGACTCCACCCATTTTTTTAAATGGAAGATTGTGTCTATTTTAAGGCTCGACGTGTGTGGTAAGATCCGCGAAAAAATGCTTCAGCAGAACTACGTGAAATTTACTAATAAAGTTTAGTGGGCGTAGATCTGCCCAGTTTTTCAACTTTAAAATTGTGTAATTACAAAAAAACAAAGATATTGTCTAGATTTCGCAGCAATCAAATAAGTAGATATCTATAAAATAAAATAAAAAAATTTTAGGCGTATTCCCGCCCACTTTTTTAAATGGAATGAATTGGAAGATATTCCTTCTCAGACAAAAAAAGGATCTTAACAATCGGTCTAAAATTTACCGAGTTATGAAGTAACAATATGTGTGGGAAAATAAATTCATCGAATAAAATTCATTTTTTAAAAATATCGCATGGGATATTTTTATTTTGGTACAAATTTTGTACTGAAACTAAAAACTAAAAACGTTCACTGTGGCCAAACCCTTTTTCGTCAGCGAATCAAACCTAGTGGAAAATGAAGACAACGAATCATACTAAAAAGCTGCATTTAAAGTTTATCTGAATTGTATTTGTGAAAACTTTCAAAAATATGACTTAGTAAAAGAATCTTAAGAATGGTTTGGCCACAGTGAACGTTTTTATGAAGAACCCGTTTAATTTTAATCAGAAATAATTCATAGTTAGGCTCAAGTTCAGTAATTTCAATTCTTATTGAATGAAACATTTTTATTAATCAATGTGAGTTTCTAAAGAAGAGAAGAAAAATTAAACTTAGACTTTAAGCTGGGGGAAATACCGATACTTTTCTGTGCAGCCACGCACTTCATCAGCACCCTAGTCTATCTACTTGGGTAGAGATTCTTATTAACATCAGCTATTTAACTTAAATGTACAATGAAACGGAATATGAGAAACGATTGTTGTGTATGCAATTGATTTACCTTTGGTAAACACATTTATAAGTATCACTATTAATTTTCTGTTTTTTCCAATTTTTCATTTCTATTTAGGTTAGCACGAAATTATTTAACTCTACCTCAGTATGTTTAACTATTCTTACTTATCTTTTTACGATCATCACTTTAATTATTTTTACTTATTCGATGTACCATCGGTACATGCATGTAAGTATTTTTGTAGTGGTTTAATGTTACTTGTTGTTGCATTCTACAGTTTTTATTTTAGTTATTCCAGCATTCTGAAACTGTGATAACCAAGTGAACAGTGATTGCCAAGTGAACCCGTTTAATTTCAGTACAAAAAGAAAAATATCGCATAAAATTAATTCGATGAATTTATCTTCACACACATGATAACAATGTAAAAAAAAATACAGAGGAATAGATAACCTCCTCATTCTTTAAAGTCGGTTAAAAATGATTTCATTTTTCAATGCAGTCCCCCTTACCATATACTTTGTCGTACTTTTATCTAATTATTTTGTCCCTTCAAATAAAAATTAAGTTTTTCGATTTGTCATAAAAAATACTCGTAGGTATTGGTTTGTGATTCAAATATCTTTCCGCAGGTCCCCTATAGGAACCAAATCCGGAGAGTAGGGCATATAAAGTAGCAATTCGTAGCCCAATTTTCGGATTTTTGCCATGGCAACTGCACATGTCCAAAAAGCTTAATCGCCAAAAAAAAAACTTAACCGGCACATTTTTTGGACCTCGGTTTTTCCGAAAATCAAGTACCAAAATTATGTCCAAGTCTTAATTCAGCTAATTCGATCGTATGTAGTTTCGATTGTACTGGATTAGATTTTAATTGTATGAATAGATTTAAATGAATAGTGGATATTTTACTTAAGAGAATACCCTAAAATTTTTTTATATTAATAAATTGTAGTGACTTGAGCAAATTTAACCAACGAAATTGGGTAAATTTACCAAAAAAATTTTAGATAAACCAAAAAGTTCTGTAACTTAAACTTAGCAATAGAGATTGCTTTGTAGTAAATTTTTTTATTAAATTTTATTTGCCTGCCTCATATTTGTGTAGTTAAATAAATTTCCCTGTTTAGCTATTTTTATAAGTTGTTTATTTTTTATGTGTTCTTGGACTTCCTAAACAATTGCTTAGCTGCAAACATGTCTTCTAAGCTTATGTGAAACTACGTTTTTAATTTAATATATTTTTATTGTTTAAAGACTACTTAGTCTAGATTTTTGCAGCAGAAAATAAAAGAAAACAAAATCACGTTGCATAAACTAGACAAGACTGCAGACATAAGAGGATTTTAAAATCGATTTTCATTAGGCTTTTATTAGTTAATATATATAATCACACGCTTTCAACAAAATGATAAGACGATAAAATTATAATAGACAGCGGTATTTGTTCCAATATTCATAATCTAAATTTAATGAAAAGATTATTTATAAAAGTCCTTTTGTGACAAAAATCAAAGTTTTGGAAAGGTAGGAGAAAGTTATTGAGCCGTTCACAGTAGTAGTTTGAACGGCGGCGTTTTCTAAAATATAATAGCAAACTGGTATGAAATGAATGGCTCGTCGAGTAATACGTGCGGATGCGATATTGAGTGCATTCATAAGATGTAGCTGTTCTGAAACTGTTGGCCCCAATAGTTACGTTTCAGAAACAGCTTCACACAAAAAAGTAATATGAATGATTTTTTAATATTAATTAAAAAATTTTTAGTATCAATTAAGAAATTAATTAAATTTTCACCTATAAACAATTTGATAATATCAATTTAGTTTTTCCACTCAAATTAATACAATTAAAAATTTAATGAATACAATTAAAATTCTTAATTGAAAATAATTATTGGTGAACACTTTTTTCTGTGTTGATGGATATAATTAAATTTTATATCTTCATGCATTGTAGTATAAAAAGCAGCTCAGCTGCTCAGGCTGAGCACAATAAGTTGACTATAGGTAGCGAAAAAAAATGTATGATGGAAATTACAGCAATTACTCAATTGTTGAGTGGAGCGGAACTGCTCAATTATACGTTTCTAAGACAAACATTCAATGGCGGCGCAAGAGATACGTCTTATTAATGCGCCCATTGTGAATGCAAAATGTCATGACCAATGAATGCTAAATAATACGATAAAACTTTGACATGCCATAAGATTTGACAACTTTTTTTGCAAAATGTTTCTAAACGATAAAAGTAAGTAATAAACAAACTGACAAGTCATCTGCTTCGACGCCGTTGCCTTGCTGTCGTTTATGTTATATTTCTTCGTCTTAAACTGGCTCTAAATATTAAATATGTTTATCGTATTGAAATATATTTCGTGTAAGCCATGTATGAAAGTTAAAGAATTTAACTTATTGTTCTTTTCTTTATCTTATTTAAATCAACTATTTGAACCACCGTTTATTTTCAAAGGCCGGCACGAGCATAGCTTGCATGAAACAGCACTGCCGCCGGAAGTAAACGATTAATTAAAGGCATGTTAATCCTCAACAGCTGTTTGCTTTTTAAGAGTGGGTTTAAATATCACTATAGCCCTATTAAAGTTTAAGTTAATACATATATACATACCTCTATTTGCCGATAATTGCTTTTGACAGATTTTACTTTAAATATTCTAGAAACGAGCAAATAAATTGTAGTTGGAATTAATGGGATATGTGAAAGTGTGTATTTTTCAATTCATGAAGAAATTAGGGACCTCACAATAACATTTTAAAATATGTCTTAATGTGCAACGTTTATCAAAAAATATAAAAAATATATTAAATATTAAAAATTGTTACTATATTTACGATTTGATCAGGCTAAAGTTCGTATCGGTTTGCAAGTCAATTTACATGTGATAATTATCAATGAATAAATAACACCAAAGTTAATTGTAAATATTCTGACAAACACGTAGTTGAACGGAACAACTAGCTGTTTTTCGAAGGCCACTAAACCTTCATCATCAGCGTCCTTTTGTTCCACTGTGTGTGGTATCAGTTAAAGTAGATTTCTGCTTTATATACATACGTAACTTTTATGCAAATGGAATATGTGAATTATTTTATTCAATTTGCTGAAAGCTTTTTTGTAATGAAAGCTGAATTTTACCATCTCTAAATTTACAACATTCTTGCCATTGTCGTTTGTTCTTTACTAATTATGCACATGTTAGTTAATTTGCTTATTTTTGTTCTAGTTAAGACAAACTTTTTTTGGGTTGTTATTATTAAGTATATTTATTTATTAATTTAATTGATTTTAGTTAATTTTAATTATTTTTGTTTGAACTTCATTTATTTCTATATTTATAATTTGATCAGGCTAAAGTTCGCATCGCTTTGCATGCCAAATTAAAAAAATTTTTGTTATATTTATACTTCAATATACTGTGTTTTATTATCGTTGGCTGCTTACAATTAAAATTTTAAGATGGCACAATGTTGCCACATTTTAAGATACTAATTGTGATGCTCATTGCGAATTCCCTATATGTTTTTAATTTTTTATCCACCCTAATGTAATTAAATGTATTCATTTTACTAGTTTTAATGTGGAACAAAATGAGTTTATGTTTAATTTTAACGATTTTCGTCTTATTTAGATTTTTCGAAGAAACAAATTAATCAATCATTCCCTTCACATTACATTTGAAGTCACAAAATTTTTAAATTCATAGTCATACTGACACGATATGTATGCGCCATTCTATAATTTTAAATTTGCTAAAATAGGCCTAATCTTATCTTGGAAAATATTTACAATAAACAAAACAAAAAAACTGATTGAATTATGTTCTATGTATATATTTCCAATCAATTTTGGATGATAAAAATTGGGTAACATTTTTTTTCTCTATTTTTAAAATCATAACTGATAATAATAATAATGTACGCAGTTGTTTATTTTTGGGTTTCAAATGAAAAAGAAATTGTAATTTTTTATCACTTCTAAAACATCAACAACAACTGTATTACATTCATATAATTTCCAGCAAATTATTATGACAAACTTTTATCGCTCTTTAAATACGATATGAAAAATATTTTAGTAGGAATGCACGCCCTGTAAAATCATTATTTAGCTTCTTTGTTATAAATCGTATATATAACAAATTGAAATTTTGTACAGCAAAATCACCAAATCATATTAGATAAAGAAAAAATAACATAAATTTATCTTGAAGACCCCGATCGTTATACAAGTTGTTAAAATTAAAAAGAAAAAAAATGAATTAGAAAACTGAAAGTGAGTAGTATATTTGGCTCTTTTAGAAAAACAATCATAAATAAAATTTAGTGAATTAAATTGAGTTTTACAAGTTGTAAAAATATTGTTCATATAACTCAATTGATTAAAATATCGTCGCAGTTTTAGCAAATAAAATCAAAGTTTTTGCTGCGAATTTATTTAAATATTTTTCTTGCTTATATATGAAGTCAGATTGCATATCATTGGAAAGATCAAGTTTCATGAGAAACGTTGCAGTAGAGTTATACTATATAATAATTACTAGCTGAGCGCGACAAATCTTTAATGCATTCACAAAAATTCATTCAACTCGATTCCGCCGTTTAGTTGCAGCATAGATAAATAATCTAGATACCGACTGCAGCGCCATCTGCCGCGCTGATTTGTGAATCTAAACTATCCAGAGCGTCACCCAAACGCATAAAAAAATCATTCAAATCGGTCTAGCCTTTTAGGAGGATTTCAGTGACATACACACGTACAGTAGAATTATATATATATATATAAAGATAAAATTAGATTTTAATGGGCTTGGGCCTCGCCCACTTTTTAAAATGGAAGATGGTGTCACCTTCAGAGCTTAGGGCGTATGCTAACTTTCATAAGAATCTGTTAAGTTGAAGTACGTGAAGTATAATACTTAATTTTAATGGCCGTTACCCGTCTTTTTTTTGAGCACAAGATTGTATCATTTTATATTATATAATATTCGATTTTAATTTTTTCTAAAGGAAAGATGGTCTCACCTTCAGAGCTCAGGGTGTGTGCCAACTTTCATAAGAATTGTTTTTTTTTTTGTTTTTAAGAGAAGTAATACTCAGGCAAGGAATGCCTACTAGTAGTACTAGATGTTACCTTCTTTAAGAAATTAATAATGATAAAGAAGAGAGGCGGTGAACTCATTATTTTACAACTCTGCTTTTTTGCAAATTTTTAATAATGCAATGTTGCAGCGCCTGTGGTGTTAAATAAGCGTATTAATTTTTTTAAAGCTCTTCTTAGTGGCCTTTTTTTTTGGTTATTTTACTTTGCCGATGATTCTGCTACAGAACGCTCTGATTTTACATTAGGATTAGTAGCTGCTGAAGTCGGTATATTTCAGTGACTATGCCTTCCTCACTTGAACTTTCCTGCAACAGCTGATAATACAAAGGGACACTAATGCACATCATAAAAATGCATGGTGTTGTTATTTAATGACTGTTGGATACCGGGCTCGAACCCAGGACCTTCGGTTTTGTGTTCAACATGCTAACTACTTCAGCCCACGCCACCCTCCATTCGAAAACGGAATTCAATCTACCTCAAGGTATCAAGCCCTATCCGGAGAATACCCCAGCATACCAGTGCCCCTAAGCAGCCTTGATACAAATTTCGTTATTTAAGTTTTCTTTATTAGGTACCATCTGCTACAAAAATGGGGTAGATTGAATTCCGTTTCCGAACGAAATTGAACTTTGTGACATTCCGATATAATTTTAAAAAGATGTCACGTGGGACATGTCACGTTCTACTTTGATTAAAATTAAATTAAAAAATAATATTTTTTTTGCTATAATCAAAACCATTTTAAAGAAACATCAGTCCATAATGTTCTAAAATTAGTCACATTAAAGTATTCCCCCTTATCGTGATTGGCGTATTTCTACTCTTATTACGACGTTTCTGTAATAGATTAAAGAACACGGCAAAAAAAATTTTTAATCTAGGACGAAACTGCCGCATTTGAAGTTGAAATACGCCAACCAGGATAAGTCCAATTGTTTCGGGTTCCACTGAAATCAGCGTTTTTGTCACATACGAATGTCTTGAATGTTTCAAATTATCTTGAAAACGAAACATTTTTCAAAACCAAACTTCGCACCAATTATATTGCTAATTTAGAGCCATAAGTTAAGTTTATTTTCAAAATAAAAATTCTTGACGGCACCAGGTCAAAAATACTTGTGTGGCAACACTCTATTCTTGAATAGCTATTGTTGTTATTTACATTTATTTTCTTTACATACTTTTACAGTTAGAGCTGAAAAAAAGTCAGCCAATGTATTAAAGTAGGAAAATACAAAAACATGTTGATTATTGATTTCTTGTTTTCAACTTTGTTATTTGTTGATATCATAATAACTCTAGTTGTTCTAAGAAACTTTAGGTAAAGGTTCCCCGATGATCTGCATTAGCAACAGTGAAATGCGCACAGTATCCAGCTAAACCCCTCAATAATCAATTTCAATGTATTTTTAATAAAAAATTATTTTACTGAATAAGTAAAATAATAATTTGGGATTATTAGTGCGTTAATAGATGTTAAACTTAAAAATTCGTTTTGTTTTGGCCTTTTCAGTTGTAATGCATACTACGGTCACGTTCGACATCATTTAAATGCCCATATCTATATATGTATGTATATACATACGTGCATATTTACAAGAATAAATCGCTTCTCTATTGCAACATATTCATATTGCAAGAAAGCATTATGGGAATTAATAATAATGCAGAATAATTGTGGAAAAATTTTATAGAAATGGCTAGAGAAAATAATTTCTTTTTAATCTTCATTGGGTTGTATGTAAATTGAAAACTTTTGAAATCATTTTCTGAGTGATATGTACATACTATGTATGCAATATATGCAAACATACATATTTACATCTTAAATATTTTTATATATTTATGCATAAGTACATACAACAAACATATATATGTATGTACATATGTACATAAATATTTGCATATTTTTCTTTTGTGATTTGTATTTTTTTCTCTCATACTTTCTTAAGAAGTTGCTTTCTATTTGAACAAAAGACGTATAATGAAATTATATATTGGCACATCAACAAATACTTTATTTAATATTTAAATTCTACTTTTCTTTCTCATTTAGCTTTTATTACCCACCTTTTACTATTTATTTTATTTTTCTATTTTTTATGTTTTTGTATTGTCCAAGAAATGGAACTTTCATTTATGTATGTATGTGAAACCAATAGTTTCGTTTCCACCCTGAATAATTGCAAACAATTTTTTCATTAGTATTGTTGTTGTTTTTTTCTTTTGCAAAAAAAATATTTGTTTTAACACCGTCTCGCCTTAAAGCCAATACCACCGGGAAGAAGCAGCATTAGCAGCAGCAGCATTAATCAGACCGACCGAAAATAAAAATAATTATCAAAAGAACAAGGAGAAGGAAAACCAGTAACTAAGTACGAATACCAAAATAAAAAAATAAAACTAGGGAAAAACGGAAATTCCGCAACCGTAATTTAGTTTGTGTGCGAGTTGGTAAAATAACGGGAACATAAAATACAACAATAACAACGAGAGTAACAACAACGGGAGTTAGAGCGAAAGACCGACCGACGGCAGACGATGCACGTCTGAACGTTACAAAGGATTATGTCAAACTCTAGACCGGCCTTAAATACACAAAGGACCTGACTGACTGACTGACTGACTGAAAGTGTAGAATTATTTAAAGCAGAGAAATGAAAAGAAAAACAAAAACACACACACAATAGTATTGCAATGTATATGATTCCTTTTTTCTTCCTTTTTATACACACACTTGCACACAGAAAAACACACACACACACACACAGACACACATGCGATTTAAAAACTCTACACGGAAATAGCATAGAAAATTAAAACAAATGTGTAGAAGAATAGCTGCATGAATTTGACAGCTGTCAAAGTGAAAAAATAACCGGCCTTAGTGCGCATAATCAAAACAAAATCTGCTTACACTGAAACAAAAATTCGGCACACTATACTTGTATTTCAACACAATATTCTTGCGAACTAAAGCAATGAATAGCTGTTGTTGTTTTTTAATTCCCCACCAAAAAAAGGCGGTGTTATAAGTTTGTAGTGTATGTAGTATGTGTATCTCACCGAGTCCACGTACAGAACAAACGACTAGACTGATGTTTTTTTCTGTTTGAAAGGTGACTTGGTCGAGAGTGTTCTTGGAATTGTTTGAAGAAAATCGGTACAACCACTTAGAAGATATTGTCGGGGGTTTCTAAATTTTTAACTTTTTTTATTTACATTTATTTTCATTACATATGCACTTCTTACAACTACAAAATAAAATAAAATAAGCAAATAAAAAACATGTTGATTATTGATTTCTTCTTTCAACTTTAATATTATTTAAACTTCTCATTTGGTTAAATGGAAGTTTAGCATAATATCTCTAGTTGTTCTAAAAAATGTTTGTGTAAAGGCTCTCTGATGATCCAGCTAACCTCTCAATAATCAATTCCAATGTATTTTTATTAAAAAAAAAAATTTTATTGAATAAGTTAAATAATAATTTGGGATTATTAGTTCATTAACAAATGTTAAAGATTCAATATTTTTATCAAATTATTTTTAAATCAAAAATATTTGTTTTTAAAATTAAGTTAAAAAAAAGCATTTCGCAAAAAAATTTTTTTTTATATTTTAATTATATTTAATCTTAAAAATAAATAAATGGTACCTGCAATACTTCTACAAATAAAATGCAGTCTTAAGTTCGCTGAAAAATCGATATTCATTGAAACAAAAGAAAAGTTGTAAATATGTTTATTTTTTTACACAGACAAACGGGCCCTATCGTGAATAAAATTTGAAATTTTTGTTTGAGATTTTCATTACCCACGAAGGGAAATTTGCTATCGGAAACTTCATGGAAACGTTTGTTCCCGCTATCAATTCGTAGTGAATGTGTGAAAAACGGAAGGAAGATTTATAAGTCTTGTTTTAGACTCGGCAGTTTTTCTTGAAGCAGTTCTTTTCAATTATCTTTTAGAACTGCTTGTTTGCTTACACACAGACGGATTGAGAATTGAAGTAATTTTTCTGTACAAGCAATTCAGTAGCCCTCTTCTTTCCTCTCTCTCTCTCCCTCTATCTCCTATAAACGCAGACTTGCCGAGTCTAAAACATGAGTAAAACTTAAAAATTAATTGAAAATCCGACAAATTTATATTTGATAGTAAAAAACACACAATTTTTTTTCAAATGTAATGCTTTAAGTGTAAACTAGTGTTTTTAAATATTTTAAGTGCCGTGGAAAAATTCTTAAATATGCCATCGCCATAAAATTTACTGCTTGTGAACCAATGAAAAAAAGGTATTTTACGGAATTATTTTTACTACTCGTTTACATTATTTACAGATATTGTTCCAAAAATAATTAATTATAACTTTTAATATTTAATTGGAAGTTAAATAATGAAATTACGCGATGTAATGATTCAGTTCGCATGCAAAAATAAAGTGAACAAATCCAAGGGAGAAGTGAAAAAATCCCAATGAAAAGTATTATTCACGATAAAGGGAATCAAAAAAGGGAACAGATAACTGGGCGAAAATTATTCACAATTGCAACTTGGTGGAAAAGGGAAAATATTTTGAGGGAAAAGCTGTTCACAATAGGGGTGATTTTCTTTCAATTTGAATTAAAACTAGTGATAATTTCTCACAATATTTTTTTAGAAATGTAAAATATAAATAATACTCAAAATTATATAGTCTTAAGAAAAAATGTGAAGAAGTCATGGGAATACGAATCAATATCATATCTAATATTTAGCCGCAATTTTTTTCTTTTCACGTCATTCTTCTTGTCTTAAAGGTTGTGCATGACTGCAAGCAATCAATTGATATTGAAATAATCGTAGGGCGAGTGTGAGTGATAATTTTGCTTTCAAATCATTTTTATCACCATATTTGTCATATTTGTTGTTGTTGTTTTTGTTGTTGTTGTACAGATATTATGCTTGTCATATCTCATCGATTTCTTAGCAAGTAACAGCACCACATTTTTTCAAACATTTAATGCATCCAATGTAGTTTTCCGTTTTGTTGGGTTAAACAAAAAAACTTTACCAGCTGACGAAGAATTTGTTTAATATGCATGTGCATGTGCAAACTTAAACAACTGAGAGTATATCTTGTAGAAACTTGTGCATATCTATCTAAGTACATATAAAAACCAGGCAGGCAATTCTATTTCGATTACGTTCTTATATTAGCAACTAGTTATTATTATATAATTTTTTGTTTATTTTTCTTTATTGTTTTTTTTTAATTACATTAATGTTTTTGTTTATGCATACATACTTAGTGTGAATAGTGTCGGCATTTTGGATGATATTTTGCTTTTTTTTTCTAGCACACCGACGCCTTTTAAAAAGCAGAATGTTGTGTGAAGGCGTTCTTTTATAACATTTTTGTGTTGTTCGTTTGTTCGATTAGGTTGCAACCAATCTCAATGTATAGATTTTATAGAAAATTGAAAATCATTAGCTTCTCACAATGCTTTACCATTGAACAGTGATGCACACTTTGCGAGAATAAAAATCAAATTGTGATTGTTCCTTTTAACACCTACAAGGATCATAGGGCCGTAAAAAAATTATAATATAATTTAGAGAAAAAAAAACAAGCTCTGTACGGTTGTCAGATCTGGCAATTAAAAATTTTCCAGCACAACGTACGTAGATTGTCAGGTCAACACAGTTGTATCAGATTTGCCAGAAAATCTTACAATTTACTGTCAGTAAAAAAATTTCAGGTTGTCGTGTGCAAAAATTTGCAGATCTGTTGTTGGCCATTGTCAGACTTTAAAATATTTGACAGAAATTATCAATCAATTATCAATTAATGCTCTGTGTTTGTGTTAAATGCAAAAAGCTGGAAAAATAAATTATGGACCATAAAGAAGCAAGTGTAACAATTTTGGCTGCATTTATTTATTTTATTATATATATACATATATATTTGCACTTGCCTTTTTCTTTAAAAACAGGTGTGTGCAGAATTGCCAATAGAAAAAATTCTATAACACTGATGCCATTGTCAGATGCATAAGCTTCGCACATCTGACAATAATTTGAATAACTGACAATGTTAACAGCTGGTAGTATGACAATGATGTGCCAGTGCTTTTTCTGGCAACGTTCTCAGACCAAAATTGCCAGTTCACACGGTTGTAGAAAATGTTGAGCATATTTTACTGACAATATTTTAAGATATTGACAACCGCCTATACAGAGCTTAAAAGTCTTAATTTCATAAAATTTAAATGCAAAACTGATGAAGTTTTCACTGCTACGAAAAGTAATCCATTGAATAATAATAATATTTATAAAAGTCCAAAAGAATTATATTCTTAATGTTCTCATAATCATCATATCATCAGAATAAATAAATAAAAAATTAAATATATACGGCCAGGTTCTTAAAACAATTTCGTTTTGAAACCGTCAAAGTTAAGGGAAAAAATCAGCAAGAAAGCTCACTTATTGTAGCTTTTTATTTGGTTTTAAGATTTCATATGCTTGAGATACTTTATCCGAACTTAATTTCGATTGCACTAAATTATCTGATAAAGAAAACACTGTTTTGCGTTTTTGAAACTTGGCGATTTCAAAACGAAATGATTTTCAGAACATGGCTGATATACTTATTAATATGTAATATGTAAATGACGAAACTTGTTTAAAGCTCTAAAAACATTAACGTAATATTTACAAAGCACGAGTTGGTGTTTCTTCAAGCTTGGCTTTTTTAAGCCTCAGAAAAAACTAAAATACGAGTAGTGCCGAAAAAAAGCACTAAGTTGGGATCACTGCTAGCAAGTGTTTTTGTGCTTCTTGCTGAAGATTCTCTTTCTTTTGTTTGTTTTTTAGCAACATTTTGTTGGGGAATTAAAATAAAAACCACTTTTGATTTTATAGAAATTTTTTTTGTGCGTTTCTTTTATGATTTTGATATGAAGTGTTTTTTTTAAAGATCTGAATAAACTTGTTGAAAATTGGGGAGCAAATAAAATTAGATGGTAAAAGTTGAGCAAAGCAAATACATTCTTCAAGAAGCTGTAGAGCCGTGGTCGGCAACCTATACAATATCATTTTACAATTCTGTGTGTTAAACTCTCACCACGATCCGGTGTTGCCAGTGAAATTTCGTCTCATTTTCCTAATTTGAAATTTTATATCTCCAAAGACAAAATTTATTTTATTATGGTCAGAAGAAACACTCAAGTTATGTTTATAAAGAAAGGCATATTTTCTTACTGCTACCTCAATGCAATGGTTAGTAAAAAGATGTCAAATCAAACATTCTGGTTTGTCAAAATTATTTTCTGAAAATAAATTTTTTTAATAAATTATCATCACACATATTTTCTTATTATGGCAACGCTGATTCTTGTCTGCTTGAATGTTTAAGATAGACTGATTAATGTTGTTTATTTCTCATCAATGCGTGTGTTCACATACGTAATTGAAGAGTATATTAAAAGGTGCGGCGCCCTTATTTCGCCGACCAACGCTGTAGAGTTTAAAAGCGACAGCTGCATTATTTAAACTGTATAGACTTTATACTATAGAGAGATAAAATCAGTTCGATATTTTTAAGAATTTTGTGTATCAATTGGTCTCTAATGGCCTGCTATAGTGCACAGTGCACTGACTTTAATATAAAGAAGCTGTAAGGCAGCGGACAAGAAGTTTATAGCGACAATTTTATGTTATTGGCAATCATTTTTATTTGTCGATTTATTTTGTGATAAAGGGGCCTGTACTGAAAATCACGGTGATTTAAGATCACGTGATTTATAGTCAGATGATTTCAAAAAACAAACTGTTAATAGCTGACTTGTTAGTGAATTTGTATAGTTTTTTAAATTTTGTCATTAATAATCCCTCTTATTTTGAATGGCGTCGTCGGCGTCACATCAAGACGACAGTAAATATTGTCTACTGTTTATCGGCTCTTATTGACAATCTCTTACTAATCTCTAAAGCTTTGTAAGTTAATGTAGCATGTTAATAGTAGTCAATTCCTGTTGACAAAGAGTAAAGAAGTGACAACTTTTACTGCCGTCTTGATGTGACGTCCACTATTCCATTCGCAATAAGGGGGAATATAATATTTTATTCACAGGAGTTTTACATAACAGGCTCGATAAATTATTAAATTCCTCTCAATTATTTGCACTCTGTTTCCATAAGTCAGGCAGGCAGAAAATTTTTACGAAAATTACCCAAAAAAATTTTTTTCATATAAATTTTCTACTCAACTTGACTGTCTGGGTTGTGGAAACATGTGGTTAGAACTCAGACAAAATTTATATGATACAGAAACTCCATTTAATATTCTAAAATGTTTTTGCTATTGAAGACAAAAAACTCAATTAGTCAATGAACAAGAAATTTTTGACAATTACCACCTCTTTCTACAACGCAGACGATCGACTTGAGTTTCAACTTTTTATGGAAAGCACTCCTCCTTTATAGAGATTTTCATAAAGATTTTCTATATCTGGTTTTTTTAAGCCATTAAATCTTTCAGTTTTATTGAAACTGAAACAAATTGCAAAATCTTCAATAATTTCATAAAATTGCTTTACTTATTAAAAATGTTTCAACAATCACAAAAATTATTATTTTCAGCAAATATATGGTCAATGAAAAGAACAAAAAAAATGCAGTAAATGATTTAATTCAAAATCTGAGTAGACAATTTCCTTTAATTCAATAAATAAATTTTCTCAGAAATGTTTCTGCAGTTGCAAACAAAAGCAAATAAACATAATTTTTTAATTTATTAAATAGTAAAAGACGGCAACAATATCTTGCAAATATTTGACGAAATAATATTGGGAGCAATTATGAATAAAATTCCGCGAGAAATTTTTCCCGGCGAACAATTTCAACTAATAGCAAATGATAGGGAAAACAAAAAAGTCTAATTGGAAAAGGGTGAAATTTCTCTGGGAATTTTATTCAAAATTGCCCTGATTGAGAAGCATTTTTTATTTTGTTTTAACTTGACTGTTGAATGTTTTAAAGATTTTATTCCCTTTTTAAAAAAAAAGAAGAAAAACATTTTCAGTCGGTAATATTATGCTTGATAATCTTTTATTTGATGGGCGTATTGCTACGGCCCTTATTATGAGCAACTTTCGATCTTCGACTGTAGTCGAAAATACGAGTATTGGTCGAACGAATGTCCTTATTGTGTATATCACTCAAAGTGATTTTTAAAATTTGCAAGAACTTTATCCAAAAACAAAAAATCTTTTATAATAATTTTTTATATTAAAAGACTTCACCGAAAGCTAAAGTCTGTTCGATAGAAAATTCGTTGCTCAACGATATTTTCGATGCTCATAATAAAAATTGAAGATTCGATGTTCGATAGCGAGCGAAGATCGAAAAACGAATACTTCCAAAATGTATCAAAAAAATCCAAAAGATCTGCCAAAGATTTGTGCATTCGTACCTTTAAAAAAATTTGCTTTTCTGGAATTTTTGATCTTTTTTTTAGAATTAACGCCCTGTCCCACGATGTCGAGAAGAAACATTCTATCGCTTACTTACATTTAAAACAAAAACAAATTTTCTTGTTTTATTGTTGTTTTCAATACAACTTGTCGATCGAAATTTGCTTGTCGACATCGTGGGCCAAGCTGTAAATTTTCTTTGAGAAAAGTGCTCCTAAAATCACGGATTTCAAATGCTCTTAAAAATATTTGATATATAAATCCCAGTAATCAGTCAAAACTCCAAATGCTTTTAAAAATTAATTTCGTAATTATTCATGCCTGCATTTGCGATGTGCTCGATAGTTTTATGTAAAATTCTACAAAGAATATTTTGCTGAAAGAGTTTAACCTTCTAGATCTTTTTTGTATGGCTCTTATTTGTCCCCGTCAAATAAGTGCCCATGAAATTGGAATAGTGTGTTAAATAATCTAAAACAAAAATTATCGCTATGCTTAAAATAAAAACCGCAATTTAAATTGTCAAACCTTAAGATGCGCTTATGGATTAATTTCATTCTCAATTATTCATAATCATCACTATCGTGAATAACAAGATGAACTTGTTGTTTTTATGAAATTTTTTATTTCCCTCGAGGGGAAAAATGCTATCGTGAATCTAACGTGACACTTGCTCCCCGTTATCAGTCTCAGTGAATGCCAAAAATGGGAAGATGATTTATAAAGCTTGAAAATTAATTGAAAGTTAAACAAATTCAATGTCATTTTCTTTTCTAGCAAAAGTGTAGCATTTTTTAACTTTTTATTTAAAAAAAAAAATAAATTCAGCATTCGTTTTAAATAAAAGTTTACACTCATAAGAGGTGTTTGGCGTATTTTGGATTCCACTACGATATTTTGTCGTAGATTAAATAAAGAATTTTGCCATGTTCTTTAATCTATTACAAAAACGTCTAGTCACAATCGAAATAAGCCAACCAGGGTAAGGGGAGGGGGGGAATAATTTGTAATAAAACCTCTATTTCAAAACACAATTTTATTGCGAATTTTCATCGAAAAGAACAATAAAATGTTTTCAAAATAAATGTTCTTAAATGTAAAATTGAGTTTTTTAAATTATTCTGTGGCAATAAGGAAAAAGTGCTTAACTCATATTTTACTGTTTTGCAGGAGAGCACTTTTAAGCGTTTAAGTCGATTTTCAGAAATTTCTTTCTTTTGCAGTTAATTTGGGAAATTCTCTGTTTTTTAATCAAACATCGTTCTACACACTATAAGTAAAATACATTTAAATTGAAATATACCAAAGTATAACCTCAATTATTATTCCAAATTAGATTAAAAGTCTAAGGGCCATTTTTACAACTTACCTCTAGCTAAAAGTAGGATTTTTTTGCACCATAAATGGCTTTGCATTATAAAATCTTCATTTATTATTTTTTATCCATTAAATATTATTATTATTATTATTGATAATAATGCAAATAAAACATTTAAATTGTAATAATGCAAAAATATTTATCGGCAAACAAAATCCTAAAAAAGATAAGTTGCAAGCCATATCCATATAACTTCCTGGAAAACCACACAAAACAATTGAGATTTTAACCAGGGGTACTTTCAACTCAAAATCAGCTTATCTCCACTTAAGCAATTTTTCCTTTTTGCCACAGTATTCTAGAAGTAGTGTAAAAAATTTCTATAGAATAGCATTGCCATAAAATTTACTGCACGTAAACCAAAAAGGTTCATATTATATGAAAAAAGGTGCTGCAGCAAATAATAATACTTATTGAAAAAATAATGAACATTATTAACTGATCTTGTTCCAAATGGAAGTATTTATAAACTTCAATATTTAATTGAAAGGAATATATTGAAATTATTCATCTGCAAAAATAAAGTGAATAAAACCTCACAGTGAAAAATACTCCCAATTATCATGAAAACTTGTTTTTATAAAAAAAAAATACTAAAATTTTACGTGTAAAAACTGTTCGTCTTTTATTCCCTACAAGGGCCATTATCCATTCTTCAAGGGACTAAAAAAAGGGAAAACATTTGTAGGGAAAAATTATTCACGATTGCAACTTTGGGAAAAGTGGGAAAATTTCGACGGAAAAAATTTTCACCATACTGAAAAAAGTCCCAAAAACTGTTTTTTTTCTTTGGTTTTGTTTAATTTGCATAAAAAAAATATGTTTTAACTAAAATTTCACAAAAATTCCAGACAAGACGAAGCCATAAATGTAATAGTTATTAATACAGAAAGGAAAGCAAATTAAGTACCTGAACCGCAGCTGCACTGTGGCAATAAATGTTATTATTTGATTCGAATTCACGTTAGTTTTTGTATCTTATGCTGTCCTTGCAGTTCAGGTAGTTTATTGTCAAAGGTTCAATATTCGGTAGTATCAAGGCTTTAAACAGTTTTCCTTACCATCGTCCATATGGTATATTCGCAGAGGTTTTTATTACAAGCATAATAAAAGTCTACATAAAGGGTTTTTCATTAAGTACTTGCTATATGTACATTCAAATAAAACAGAGTGTTTGTGATGAGATTTTATTAAAATTTTGTATTCGTTTGAAAGGCAAGATTATAATGCAGCAAACGTTGCCAATACATTTTCAATAACCATACACATTATTTGTGAGTTCTCAAATAGTTTTTGAAAGCCTGTGCATAAGATAATAATTGTGATTCGTGAATGTTCAAATTGTGGGGCTACAGTTTAATGACGATTTGTTACAGCAACAATGAAATGCATATAGACAACGCTGAACCACCAGCAAATAAATTTAAAATTAAATTTAAGAATTGTAAAAATAATTGCATAGTCTCTTTAATTTTTTTATGAAATATTTTAAAAAGTTACTATTGGACGAAAAGTGAACTAATTGAACAAGAAATTGGGCAGTTTAAATTTTATTTTATTTTTAAATACAAATTTTTTAATTTTAAAATAAATTTGTAACCAACGAATTATTTCTTAATCGGACTCAAGCAAGGCTGTCAGATATGGCAATTTCTCGCCAAACGTGCAGCGTGACCGTTTGACCGCCTAAAGTGGCAAATTGCCACTTAAAGAGACTCCAAAAAAGTCATGAAAATGTAAACTCTACATTTTCATGACTTTTTTGGAGTCTCTTTTTTTACTGGGCTTGTAACTTCTCCATAGTGTTAAAAAAATACTCACCAGAATTAAAAAATAATAATTTTTTTAAAGAAATTTATGAACAAATTTTAGTTTATTAATTTACTGGGAGTAAAAAAAGAGACTCCAAAAAAGTCATGAAAATGTAGAGTTTGCGATCTGGAAGTAGTGAAAATTTCGATCCGATCTAATGATTTTTACATTGGGTTGTCATTGCAAGAAGTTCTCTTTTTCGATGCCTGGTCACAGAATTGGAAGCGATATTAAGAAAAATTCCCTTTTTTGTGTTCTATGATAATATTTGCCTTTGCCTTTTTTAACAATTCGTTTCTTTTCATACGAATTTAAGCCCGAAACAGTGTTTTCATGTAAATTTAAGCAAATAACTTTTAAATTTTAGACTAAAATTTTTTCATAGATTTCTTTAAAAAAATAATTTTTTTTAAATTCTGGTGAGTATTTTCTAACACTATGGAGGAGTTACAAGGTTTTGTGTGACTAAAATAAGCTTGTACATGGGTTTTTGCTCACTATCGGCAAATTAAAAATATCGATTTTTTGGAAGCAATGAAAATGTACTTCCGCTAGAATGACTTCCGTTTTTTTTCACTGGGTATTTAATTAAATAATATCGCTCATGTACTTAAAAACGACATAACTCAAAAATGATGCAGAAGTAATCCTCATATTGTTATTAATATTGTGTAAAAATTTCAAGAAAATTTATTATTATTTATTTATTATTTCTCATATTCTATTTCATTAAATATTTTTTAATGCATTTATTTATTTATTTATTGTATCTTCAAAAATTAACTAACAATAAGTATGCAAATTTTAAGTCTAGATATTATTGTATTTCATTTCATTAAATACCCGTATGCACGTTAAGTAGTTGATGTTATTAACAACTCTCTGTTTTAGTATACAAATATGAGTTCTGATAAAATGCATGGTGGCACAGAAAGTGCTTCATTTTCCCCATTCAAAGTCTAATTTAACTTTTTTTATACTCCTAAGTATATGAAAATTTTCTCCTACATTCAAGAATACTTGTACACGTTTCCTCTAATCTGTTACAAAATTATCGTAGACGAATACTCGACTTGTCACACACAATACGGGTGATTATTTAATAAAATATTTCATTCTATAATAAGAATTATAAATATACTGAACTTTATTCATTTAATTAAAAATTCAGTGTAGTTCAATTGAAATAATAAATACTTATCGCATAAATTTATAGCGAAACAAAGAAGAGAGCGTGAAAATAACATCCCCATCCCCTTGTCATGGATTATTCGTTTCCTATTGATTTCCCTATTAATTCTGTGCAAAAATCGAAGAACAATTAAAATTTCAAATGAAAGACATAGCTGATTTTTTTTCTTCTTATGAATAAATAAATTTGGAATAATTTTTAAATATACATACATACATAAATATTTAAACTAAAACAATTTCTAGAATGTAAACCTGCAATATATTGGATTTAGGCCCTGTTCATCTAAATGACTACAAAACGAAGATCCTGGGTTCAATCCATGTATCCAACAATCATAAAACAAAATAGCAACACCACGCATTTTTCTGATGTGCATTAGTGTCCCTTTGTGTCAGTTGTTGTAGGACACAGCTTCAAAAAAAAAAAATTTATGCTCCTCATTGAAACCAGAGGCGCTGCAACTCTGCATTATAACGTGCAAAACGTAGAGTTGTAAAAAGAAAGAAGCTTTCTTCCTTCACGACCTGTCTTCTCTATAACTATCCCTTTCCAGAAGAATTTAACACCTATAAGTAGTAGTAGGCATTCATTGCCTGAGTGTTACTTCTCTTTAAAAAAAAAATTTTTTAAAAATTAGAACGTTAGGTTCGATCGAAAAATTATATTGAAAACAAAAACAAAAAACTGGAATTTGTTTTTGTTTTCCATAAAAATATTTGATCGAAGCTATCATTCTCATTTAGGTGAAAAGTCACTGATTTTAGTGTTGAATAAATTTAAGTTAAAAAAAAATCAATTTCAAACGAGGACCACAGCTGAAAATATTTTTTTTAAATGAAATTTATTTACAATAAATTTTAAACTGAATTTTTCAAACCAAAAGAATTTCTCAATATTAGTCCTTTAATATCTTGGATTTAATTTCTATTCGTTTGAAAATTTATTGAATTTCGTGTTGAATAAATTCAAATTTAGGACTACAAAATTCAATTTCGACTCTCATGGAAGCTAAAAATATTTTTGTATATGAAATGGAATTTAATTAAAATATATTTAAAATTTAATTTTTCAAACCCAAAGAATTTCTCAAAATTAATCATTTAATATCTTGGATGTATGCCCAAATTCTGTTCGACGATTGGACGAAAAAATGCCTCAGTTGTGATTCTTTAAAACAATTACAGTGGAATCTCTCTCGAGCGGACACCGAAGGGACTATTCCGTCCGCTCAAGAGAAAGCAATGCTTTTCTTATGGAGCTGTCGAGACCTGTCAAAAGTGTCCGTCTAAAGGGTTGTCCGCCTATAGGAGGTGTCCGTTAAGGGATATTCCACTGTATTATTTATTGTCTATGCTAAAAGGTTCGTGTATTTGCTTTATGATTTTGCTCTAAATATTATATCCAACACATATTTTTCAAACTATTAGTTATACATAAATTAAATAAATTTTCTATGGAAAGTTGATTAATAAACCTTTTATAAAATCAAAATATTATTTATGAATGGTAATAATATTTTTATTTTTCATTATCAAAAACAACAACCATTTTTGAATTAAATAATTTAGAGAATTCAAAAACAAGAACTCAAAAGTATTTTCAAACATAGACGTCTTAAATCTTCTTACTGAATTAAGGCAATAATTTCTATTCGTTTGAAAATTTATTAAATTTCGTTTTGAATAAATTCAAATTTAATTTTAAAAAATTTCAAATAAAAGCTGCAACTATAATTTTATTTTTTATATATGAAATGAAATTTATTTGCGATGATAGGCGTTATTAATAGTTTCATTATTCCAATTATTAGATTTGATTGTTGTAATACTTTTAAGTAAAATCTTTATTAGCTTATAATTAATATTTTAATGAAAAAAATGCAACAAGTTTTAAACTGAACTTTCCAAGCTAAAATAATTTCTAGAAATTATCCTCCAATATCTTGGATTTAGTTTCAGTTCGTGTGGAAATTTAAATTCAAACTTAAAAAAGATTATATTTGAAAGAATCATAACTTTAATTTCTTCAATAATTTTTAAATTAAACTAAATCAAACTAAATAAAATTCTCAGAAATTACTTCCCCAATCCCCTGAATTGAATCAGTGTTATTTACTCGTATTATCCCTTTTATAAAAATCTGTTTTTTTCAAATAAAACACTTCAACGCCTTAAACAATTATCTGCAATGACCTCAAATTAAAAATGTATACTATACATTTTTCTATTCCATGTAAATACTCGTATGAACCAAAAACAAAGTCTAATGCATCCCCAGCACTTTGTTTAACTATTTATGGATTCGTATTTTATTATTAAGTTCTTTATTAAAATAAATTGATAAGAATAAATAAAATAACACAAACGTACACACTCACTCACTTACTCACTCACTCAGTCATTCGATTTACATACAACAATTGAATAAAATTATTCAGAATTTATAGGTACCAACCTTTTTTGGAATTTAAATTATTTCAAAAAACAGAATCCAATAAAATAATCCATTAATGTTGCAGCAGAAATTTTTTTTATAAAAATTTTTAAATTCAAAATTATGAAAAAAAATTAAAACACTTTCTTAAGGCACTTAAACAATTTGTTGTTGTTTTTTTTCGATAAATCGATTTTTTCACTTTTTGATTTTCCTAAGATTTCGTTTTCTATTAATTTATTTTTTTATCACTTTATTTGTTTTAATAATTTTTTTCGATTTCAATAAAAATGCATAGAAATTGAGGGCGTGTGTTTTTTTATCTAAATAACTGTAAAATTTAAATTGTTTTTTATTTAAATAACCGCGTTATTGTGGAACTGTTTTAATATATCGATAAACCGTTTAATGTTTGTTATTGCATATATTTTCTTTTTTTTTTTAAAATATGATTTCGAATTAAATTTTATTCATTATTTCTGTGGACTATTTTAATTACCACCCCGATCTATGGTGAACACACGTACTCGAACGTTGCAGAAATTGTACTGAAACTTTGTCGTTGGGAAACTTGTGTTTATAAATGAATGCTAAAAATTCGATTTGAAATTGTGGTTCGTTGCTTGTTTGAGATACGTGAACAAACGTAAACACAACCTAGTGCAAACATAATACAACATGTTTGGATGTCAGCTCCCAAACATTTTAACAGCGCTGATTACTGTTAAAGAACAGGCTGTTGCCAATATATAAAATTGTTGCCCGCTTGTTAATGTTAGTTAGCCGAGACAACCATCATTATTTATAACAAAGAAAAAAGAACAAATGTTAGCAAAAAAAAAAATTAAACATTTCAAACCACGCACTGTGGAAGAAAAACTCGTAAGTTGCGATAGAAATATTTAGCAACAAAGTAGTCTTATAAATTATTATACAAACACTTCCATTGTCAAAATGCAGTATGTCGAGAATAAATTTTCACATTGAGAAAAAAATAAGTAATTACTTATTTTTATATATTAAAAGCAAACAAGTTTATTTTTATTATTTACATTCTTTAAAAAGTTTCAAAAAAAAGGAAACAAATAGTAGTAAGACAAAGTCCACTCCCTTATTTTAACCGGCTTGGGAAAAGAAAGGAGTTTATAAACTTCTTCGTCTTTATATTTTGTATGCATGTTACTTCATAAGTAAGAAAAATAATTTTGTTTTTTTTTATATGAGAGTGTATAGCTTCCATTCGTCTCATTACCAAAAAAGTATGAGAGAACACGCCCATTACATTTTCCCTGTTTGATTTTCTATACGTCTGCTTACCTGATTGCATGAGACTTAGCACACAGCTTGAACTTTCCAATAATAAAATTTAATATTATATTTCACATGCTTCTACTTGACCATTTCTTACGAAACTTGTTACACGCCATGAGCTCTGAAAGTCGCACCATCTTGCATTACAAAAGTGGATGGGGCCAGCCACATCCATTAAATTTTCTTACTGAATTATATGTACTTCTACTTATCCGATTCCAGCGAAACTTGGCAAACAGTTTGGGTCCTTGGAATGACATAATCTTATGCTAATAAAGAGTGGGGAAGCCATGCATATTAAAGCATAAAATTATGTTTCACCTACTTTTACTTGACCGATTCTTAAGAAACTTGGCATACACCTTGTGATGTGAAAGTGGCGTTATTTTGCATTTAGAAAAGTATGTGTTTTAACTAATATTTGCAAAATTAGGCGTGATCAAGCTCCTTAAAATTAAAATAATTACAGTAAAAAGTTAAAAACAAAGCTTAAAAAAATTAACCGTCCTCAAAAGCACTAAAAAATTAAAAACAAGAAAACATTTTTATGTGTTTTTTTTTATTTATTTATTAAAGAGAAGTAACACTCAGGCAATGAATGCCTACTATTATTACTAGGAGCTAACCTTCCTTAAGCCCTTATGACACTTAATTTTTTCTTCATTAATTTGATATTGAATTGATAGAAAGAAACAACAAATGTTAGATAGAACAAACTATATACAACAGAAAGTAAATGTCTAAATGTTGTCAAATTTTCGTAATTGGAAACCACTAGTACTAAGGCAAAACAAACTAAAAGTCGCTATGTTTGACCATAAATCGCTAATAGCGAACACTTTTATGTTTCAAGCTTGAAATGTCAATTTTAAGTTCAAAATTTTAAATTTTTTTTGACTAATCTTCATTTTTTATCGATAACTTTAGTCAAGTTGTTGACATTATTATATAATTTTTCTGAATATAGCTACTCCCTTTGCACCTGTTGAATTTTCCTATTACAATATGTTTGCACTTTTCTCTATAACTTGATAAATGAAAGAAAAATTAAGTGTCATATGGGCTTTAGGAAAGTGACAATAATAGAAAAGACAGGCGATGAAGGGATAGATAGAGGAAAGCTTCATTCTTTTACAACTCTGCTTTTTTTACACATTCTTACTAATGCAGTATTTGCAGCGCCTCTGGTGTCAATGAGGCGTATTAGATTTTCTAAGCTGTGTTTTGTAGCCATTTTATTTGTTATTTTACTTCTTCAATGATTCTGCTACACAATATCGACGAAGGAGGGCGCTCTGATGTTACATTAGGATTAGTATCCGCTGAAGCCGGTGTATTTCAGTGACTATGTCTGTGCCTATGCCTTCATCGCTATTACTTTCCTACAATAACTGATACAAAGGGTCAATAATACACATAAGAAAAATACATGGTGTTGTTATTTAATAACTCTCAGAGACCGGGCTCGAGCCCATGACTTTCTGTTATGTAGTCAACGTGATAGCTACTCCAGTCAACGCTACCCTCTAGTCCTATTCGAAGTCGATGTTAATAATAACGATAATTAAATAAATAAATATATAAATGTAGGCTAACAAAACTGAGTGGCACTGTAATGGCTATTTTTTGTCTCCTTCCACTCCGGCGAGTCGGCCATTACCTAGTTAACTTAGATGTAAACTCATATGAACAAAGTGCCTTAATGAAAGCCTGAGTAATAGAGAAGATGGCTATTCCTCTATAGTGCATCTCTTATATAAATATGGTAAGGGTTTTTCCCAAAGACTAATAGTAGTTTATCCTCAGTCCTCATAACTCTTGCGCCAGAACCTTTCAGCGTTCTTGGAGTATTGTAGTTGGTACAAAACTAATGGTGCCATGTATGTGAGTGTATCTTGGTGCCTTCTCCCACTATGCTCTTGCCCAGAAAACTATCAAGGCTTTTATCAATGTCATACGATGTATTCCTCACATCAGAAGGCTGTACAAGTAGATGTCAATTTTTTCTCAGGAATTTTAACATCAATTGGCTAATTAAACAGTCGCTACTTGCGATTCTTCCATAGACGGAGAAAGACTAATTTTTGGTGGGGAGGGGGCATTGCACCCCAATTATTTCTTTTGCTTCCCTAGCGTTATTAAAAATTGCTTGTAATTGTCTATATATCCGCCTTGCCCCCCCCCACTCAAAAAAAGGGTTTGGAGGACTTCATTTGCCGCGGTAGAATAAGTCCTCATAGTCTTTGTTATACAGAGACATGCCAGCCTCTACAATTTCTTTGATCCCTGGTTATAGCCAGAAAATTCAGTGGGTTATATTTTAAATAATTTATTTTATATTCCACAATATTTAAACAATTATTTGATATTTATTTAATATTTTCAACTAAAAATGTCTATGAATTAGGGCCAATTGCCCACTTGGTTGTTGAATTATAATTATTTTTAAGTTATTTTTAAAAAATAAATTGTTTTGTTGAGTGCATAGTTAAATAATACTTAAATGTCCAACCTTGCGTATTTAAATTCTATTTAAGTCTTTGGAGCATGTCATATCTTTTTGTGCATTTGTGTGTTTAGTGAAAACATGTACAAGAAGAACATTATCTGGTCGCATTAAAAAGAATTTCGTTTGATTTTCATAAGTCTATAACATATACCATAAATATTCTCACTAAACGAATATAAAAATGGGTTCTGATACTATTTTTTTCATAAAATGTGTTCTTATTTATGTTAAACAGCTGTTTTTACATAGTGTTCACACCTGATGATTTTATATCATACCTGGTAATATGACGCTGTGCAGAGCAACTTGTATATGTTATATATTTATGAAATTTTTACGAAATTCTTTTTAATACGACAACATGATGTTTTCAACACGACCACATGATGTTCATGTGTAACATATTTACATATGGTAGCCTCATAAAACTTAAGTAGTACTTAATTACACAAGGTGGGGCAATTAAGTTAAATATGCACTCAAAAACACAATTTCGTATATAAATAGAAGTTAAAAATAATTACAGTTGAATTACCAAGTCAAAATATGGGTATTAGTTATTAAATTACAATTATTTTTAAGTTATATTTAAATACGAAATTGTTTTCTAAGGGCATAATTAAGTAATACTTAAATTCCCAATCTTACATAACATCAGCCCAATCATGAATGACAAGTCCGTGCGAGATTTTTCACTTTTCCCTTTTCTGCAATCATGAATTTGTTTTTTCCCAAATGCGGGAATAAAAAACACCGGGAATAAAAGTAGGTATTATGGACGCCGTTGAACTTGCTTTTTTCACTAAAGATCTTTCCATTGCAAAACAGAAGGGAGTTTACATACAAACATAGTTAATACACAATTAAAACACAATTTATATACATAAACTTGTAGTTTATAGTTCTTTTATGTGGAAAACACAAATAATGCCCAAATAAATCATTTATAAACTTATTTTTACATATTTTTTCAAGTTGGTGAATTTTAATAATTTTGTTTACTCTTTCACTCAAAAAAAAAGATAGATACAAAATGTCAACAAACAAGGAAAACAACGAGCTTCGTTCGTAATGCATTAGTATTTCTTCCCAAAGAATTTATGATTGGAGGAATGTTTTCTCGAGAAAATTATTTTCCGTGAAAAATAAATTCCGAGGGAATATTCATGATTGGGCTGTATATGTTTTCGCGCTTCTGTGTGTTTAGTGAAAACATGTATGTGCATGAAAAATATTATCTGGTCATTTAATTTTCATAAATCTATAACAAATGCAAGACATAGTCTCATATCATGGACTAAATAAATAGAAAAATGTGTTCTGGTACTCTTTTTACTCGTAGTTTAATAAAATGTGTTTTTTTTGCAATTTTAATTTTATACACGTTGATAATCTAACTTTCTTATTTATGTACACATGTGTGTTAAACACTGTTATTTTCCGTAATATTTTGTAATTTTTTCAGAAATTATGAAAAAGTTAAATCGTATTTAAATAAAACTTAAATTGAAATAAGAATTTCTAAATACGTACTTAAATATTAAGTTAAGAACTAGTAGGGGTTTCATAATTATGGGAAGATATATGTATGTACATAACACGTATGAATATAATATTTTTCATAACTTTTGCAATGATAAATCTCATTTTCCATTTTAAATTCTTCTATTACAATAAATTGAGTTTAATTCACCATAAACTGTCCTTTTGAATACATTGAACCAAAACCAATTTATCTACATTTTATTATATCAAAAGAAAAAAGTAAAAACTTCTACAACAACAACAAAAAAAAGGCCAAGCAAACAAGCAAAAGAACGTTAAAAAGAAAAAAAAACTCCACTTCATGTTGAAAAGAATCAATTTACAAATTTGATCATGTTCTTTCTTTGCGACTTCAGACAACCATTAAAGGTGTGGTTGTACTCGTAGTGTGATCTAATAAGACTGTGACTACAACTGTGACGGACGGCGTCAGCAACTCCACCAACCACCAGCCAGCCACCAATTCCCTCCAAGGCTCAAGCTGGAGATGGATGTATTTAAGCCACATTATTTATAACTCATTCCATTGCAATAAATAAATTAATAAAATATTGCAAATTATTTTGACTTGTTTCACGTTTCATTTTATTTATTTTTTTTTTTAATTTAATTTTCATATTATTTTTTTTCTTACAATTTGTTACGTTTTTTTTTCCCTCAAAAAAGTTTTTAGCAAATTTACACTGAATATTAAAATTATTTAATGGTTCTGTTTGCATAAATCAAATTTTAATGTAACTGGCGAGTGTTTGTGTTTGCTTAATAAATATTTGAAAACTCTCAACAAGTATAAAATTTCAAATTTGAGCTTTTTTTCTCTTGTCAGTTTTAGTCTTAACAATAGATGTTTGACACAAAACAATTTGTTGTTGTGTACAGAATAGACAACAGCAAATTAAAAAAAAAGTGACTAAAAAATAATTCTGTAAATAAAAAAAAATTCCACTGGAGACATGAAATATAATACCTTGTGGGCATAATAAATAGTTGTGCTCTTGGTTCTTGATCACATGCAGAATATTTAAACGAAAACAATATTTTTTCATTGTTTTCCTTTTATTGATTTTCTTACCTTAAATTAAGGGACAAAATAATTATGTACTATGAAAAATGTTTAGTTTCAATTAGCAATCGAAAGAACATTTAAGACCCAATTGAGGTTTACTTTGCATTTCGAAATGTAAGAAAATGTTTACTGGTTTGCCGCACAGAATATTAAGAATACATTATTATTGCGGCAAACCAGTAACCACCCGACGAAATACATATATAAAAGAGCTTTGCGTATAAACATTTTTCTTACCCAAGTTTGGATTTTGTGTGAGAGATATTTGAAAGAAATAATACATATGTATGTTTTTGTTTGAAAATATGAATGACATTGATCTGGGCGAGATGTAGATTCAACAGGATGTGTGCCATACGGCGACCTAACGCAGCCATCGACTTATTGAAATCAATATTTGGCGATAAGTTGATTTCGATAAATGGACCTGGCCTCCGTACAGATTATTTCTTTTGGGGGCACGGGAAGTTAATAGTTTGTGCTGATAAACCATAAACAATTGACGCCTTATAGCTCAACATTGTCCGTGATATGATAGAAGAAGTGGTCTAAAATTGGAAGTGCAGCATGAGTTTCGTCAAGAAAAGCCGCGGTGGCTATATGCCGAAAATAATTTTGAATTGTCAATCCATTGATCCATTAATATTTCGATAAAAAAAAATTTTTATTAAAATTTAATTTCTTTTATTTTAAAGTTCTCACGCCCTTTAAAAAACACTTAACAAAAAAAACTGATTTAAAACAATTATTGTAATAAATAAAATATAGGAATCGATTGAACTTGCAGGCCATCCCTGAAACTTCCAGGCAGGTTAAAAATTAAAAAAATGTATCACCCTTATCGGGAATAAATGTATTATATTTCCCAAAAATTTTAATTGCAAATTTTTGGCGTTGTTGTTGTGTCAGTGTACTATTTACTAATTTTGTTGACCATTTTTTGTTCATGTTAAACTTTTATTCTCGATAACGAGGAATGTGTATCGAAAATTTATTTGACAAGAAATTACGTAGTAATAAAAAACCAAACATTTTCTTTCGCAAATTTCCTACAAGGATATACATACACATATGTATCATATCTCTAACCACTTGAACGATTTGTGAAAATTTGCAGCAGCCGATATACTTTTTAAACATCAGCGAATATATAAAATCGATTCGAGGCAGACTTTCGAAGGTGTTAAAATGAAAAACGAATTTTTTCGAAATTTTACGTCGAACGAATCATCAAATTTTAGTCAAATTAGCTAAAGCAAGCAAGGCACATTCATTTCCAGGTAATATCAAAATTACAAAACAAATTAAAAAATACAACAATGAACAAAAACAACAAAATATTATTTGACATATTTCTATTTTTTATGAATTAGACCATGGTGTAATTATACAGGTAACTGCGTAAGGATTTGTTAAACAAGTATACGGCAACCATAGCTGTGTAAAGAACCGAAGAATGTCAAAAGCACAAAAATGTTTGTACCAAAACCAAAACAAAACGAAGTTTCTGACATTCGTTAGCTACAAAGCACACAGAGCAAAGAATTATCAGCTGAAGTAGCGCTGCCACCCTATTTGAATACACCTTGAATTAGACCGTAAGTATGTAAAATAAGAGCTTATATCTATAAAATTATTTCATACACAAAAAAAATTCAAAAAAAAAAACAAAAAATTACATTGAATAAATAGGCTTGAGGGCAAACTTTGAGGGGCGGACGCACCCCCTAAAACACAACTTATCGTTTTTTTGTATTTTTTTTTACATAAAACTGAACCGATTTGGCCGGAGAGAATATAAGAAATCAAACAAAGCAAAAATTCTCCATACGGACATTATCGTGAAATAGTCAAAATTTACTCCCAGGACCTCAAAACGTCGAAATATTATGCAAACTGGATTTTCGAAATTCGGGGTTAAATCTGTAACTTTCTGTAGCGGGAAGTTAAAAAGTAACATTTTTTAAGCTAAGCTGAAAACTACATACATAGGTACTACATATGTATACATACACATACATACACATGTACATATTTGCTTTTAATATTTAATTGAGCAAAAACATTTAAATACTCTGGCAAACTGTATTAACATTTTAATCATTCCTTAATAAACACCCAATTTTTCTAATTCCACTTGAACGACAACAGCTAAAAGAAATGGCAGGGGATTAACGGTATACAATGTACATTTGGTAACTCGCAAACATCCATACAAACATACATACATATGTACATACATGCATACATTTATCCACTTTTAGCACACATTAACATACAAATATTACTGTTAATTGTAATTTATCCTTAACTTTGTAAACAGCCCAAGCAACTGACAAAGCCAAAGGACTAACCAAACAACCCACATGTGATTTAAAACGCTTTGTTGCTTTACAAGTTAATATTTAAACAAATACAAAAAGTGTGTACATACATACAACACACATACATATGTATGTACATATGGAGAGTGTGTTACATCAAATGTTACGAGTTTTTAGTGTTTTTTGTTTCTTCTTTTTAAACGCCTTTTTCCATTGTTTATTGGAATAATCTGTACTTGTGCATAGAATCAACAGTAGTCATCACGAGGCATCATTTAGTGTGTCTGACAGACTGTCTGCCAGCTTGTTTTTCATACGCACAATTCAGGCTGAATGCTTACAAAACAGTGTAACCATCTTGGCAGCTGAATTTAGAGTTTTTTTATTCTGATTCAGCTTGCAAACTTTCAAGCTGGCATTTTAGCATTATTTTTCAACGTTTTTCAATTCTTAATTTTGCATAATTTAATCTAAAACATTTTGAAAAAAATTAAATTTAGATACTCGAAGATTCTTTGGAAGCTTAGAAAGAAGTTAATTTGATAAAGTGTTGATTTCATAAGTGCAATAAAAATTAAAGTATGTATACATACACAGATTCATTGAAACAACCGAATTTGTTGCCAATCGAATTTTGGCGGTTGCACCAACTATCAATTTTCTTGTGGTACCACAACATATTTAATTGTAGCCATTAACCCAATAGTTGCAACAACAGATAAAATTGGTTAACAGTATGGAAATTGAAATAAAAGTTATTCTTGCTACCGAAAATATGGTTAATATAACTAAAACAATATCATAATTGCTAAATGTGAAAAAAAATATTGGTTTTCCTTGCTGAAACAAAAATAAACAATAAACGCAAATAAAAATACAAAATTTAAAAAATTTATTATTAGACATATTGTCATAAGTTTATTTTAATTGAAATTTATTTTCCGGTGCTGAAGCATGTCTATATGAATTTCTTCAACCACACATTTTGAGAAGCCACAAACATGTTATCTTATGCACATACTTTCAAAAACCATTTGAGAATTAAAAAATCATAATATCTTTGAAAATCACAAAAGCTAATTTTTTTAATTGCTGCTATAAACTATGATAGTAAACTCAACCTCTAATTAGTTGCAGCAACTGAAAGAAACGTTAATATAGGACGACAATTTTTTAGTTGCCAAACCAAAAGTTGGTAGTAACATCCAATTCATAATAATTTAATCGGTTGTGCTAATCAATCATTTCATTAGTCATGACAAAAGCATGCGTTTGGTTGATGCAATCAATTTAAGAATTGTCACAATCATATTTTATTACAATTATGTCCTGATGGCAATGGATTGTTCTTTGGATTAATAGAAAATTGATAGTGTGAACTGAAATATAGTTCATGCAAATGATATTTTATTAGCCTAACCATTTTCCAACCAATCTTTTATCTGGGTGTACATACCTGTAAATGTGATTTGCTTGCATTGTTGCCGAAATACATATTCCAAATGTCATAATATGTTAAGTTATACCGGGACCTCAACGGGGAGTTCAGAACGTTCTGCGCCTTCCTGCTTGTAAGGCCACAACGAAATTCAGTGAACCACTTACTTACCATTGAAAGTTATAAAGGAGAGTCTCCATAGTATTTATCAGGCTTAGCCTTGGTTTGAGTGATACTTTTTTCGCAAAAAAATAAACTTTAATGAGCACATGAAGTTAAATTTTTTTAATTTTCTTCTCAAATCACGCGAGACTGGAGTCAACTGACCATACCATGCTGGGAGGAGCAGTAACGCCCTCTAATTTAAAAGAGACAGGAAATTCAAAAAGGACTTATTGATCCACGTAGTATATTATATTAAATGATTATGAGCGTGTCTCTGTTATTGATGAATGTCAAACACAAACTAAATGTTGCAGCTTGTTCATACTTTGACTGGAGTCAACTGACGATTGCATGCTGGGAGGAGTAGTCTTGCCCTTTCTATTAACAGGCAAAAAATTTAAAAAGAACTTATTGACCCGCCCTCGTTTGTTTCTTAAAACCCGGTTGGCTAGGATTAGTTAAAATCGTATGCTAAATTTGTATGGGCGTGTCCCTGTTATAAATGGTAGTCAAAGTTGGCAACACCTTCATCATCAGCATTCTTTGTGCTTTGGTACACTGTGTGTGGTGTCAGTTGATGTAGATTTCTGCTTTATATACTCAGCTTTCAGTGCCAATGGAATATGTGAATTGTTTGGATTCATCGTATTATAATTTGCTGAAAGCTATTTGTAATGAAATTCAATTTTACCATCTATAAATTTATAACAGTCTTGCCATTGTAAAGTTTTTCGTTAAAGGGGTAATTTACCATAACCATTATTCGTTATAGCCAAACTCCACTGTATAGGTATTAAGACTTTAATATGACGTGTAGCGCTTGCATTAGGGTATTATAAATTCACCCTTTTTGCGAAATTGTAAACCACATTTTTTTAACTTTTTCCCTTGGTTTTAATAGTTTATGAGAACTTTAAAGGCCCAACTATAATATGAATATGCTGGCTTAAGCTAATGCCAGAATTGAACGATAAGTCTGTCAAATACATAAGCAATTCAGATGTGACTTTTAGGTGGCCACAATGTACTTACATGCACTTAAGTATTCTTTAGCCACAGTTGCACATATAGGTATTGTTCATAATTATTTATTAATTTTGTTTCTTCTCATAACTACTAAATGAATGCAATTTAATCAAATTAACTTGTTGGAATGTCCTAATCTGTTAAAAATTCACATATAATTATATCCACCACTTTATTACTTGTTTTATTTGTTTCGCCTACTAAAAAGTACAACAATGAACATACATGAATAAACTCATGTGTATGTGTGTGTATATGTGTATTGTAAAACAAAGAATGAAAATAAAATTTTTGCTTTTTTTCTGAGTTTAAAATAAGAAACAATAAAAAAATATTTAAAATCAATGATTATTTTTCGCTGCTGTTTGCTTGAGTTTAAAAAAAATGCAAAAACAGTGTTTTCCGTACGGAATGTGCGTTCAGTTTGGCACTTAACTTAAGCAATTGACATTTGACGAAACTTGACGAAAAGTTCCATAAGTACATTATAATTTGCAACATACGTTTTATATGTAACCGCACAGTTGCTTAAGTTCGCTTATTCCTATTATAGTTGGGCCTTAAGAGACACATATTGAATAATTTCGATTGTTTACATATCCGTATCCGTAATTTAAGTGATGTCTCGACGAATTTGTGTACGTTTATTGGAAACGATGCAGTTAATTTAATTAAACTTTCAGAATTTTCATGATAAATTTTCACAATTAATTTCGTTCAATTAATTTCATTCAACTAAATGGAAATATTCCAAAAATAAGCTAATACGGTCACGCTGATGCGTATAGTATATAAATATGTTCGTATGTACATACATATGTAGGTATGTATGTTTTGCAAGAAACTAAAAAGCATCCATTTCACTTGACTTTTTCTCTTTTCTTCTATTACTTTCTTATACATACATTCTCAACCCCTCTGTTTATAGCTGGTGCCCACCCAAAAGTAACAGTCAGTCCGTCAATCGGCCCCATTCCAAAATGAATCAGAAGCAACAGGGTTTTCTGTATGTATGTATATTTATCAGTCAATAACTCTCACACACAAACACACACACATAAATCGAACACGCCAAATCGCTCACTTGGTATTACATTGTTGTAATACTTTCACACAACTCAGTGTTGCCACTTTGTGTGCGATTACCCGAATTAGGTGTAATTTTAAGTGTCGTGGTAATTTCTTTTAGATGTAGATCAGGTTTAATTAAAGATTTTATTGTTCGAAAAACCTACAGTTCCATTTTTAGCCGTTTTTTTTTGTTTAAATTTTTTTTTCAACACTTATGGCCTGTTTCACAATAACGAAAGAAAACATTCGACTGAAAATTTATATTGAAAACAACAATAAAATATGAAAATTAGTTTTTGTTTTCAATATAAATTGTAAGTCGAAAGTTTTCTTTCGTTATTGAGAAACAGGTCATTAAGCTCTTCTATGACATACATATCGTCACCTGAAATCCAAAAGGCCGTAACAACCATAAAATTCAAAAAGACTTTTTGATTGATTATGATGTGATTAACCAAAATACATCTTTCCTTAAAATTTTACTTTCATATGTTCAAAAATACCGATATTATTCATGAAATTCAAAAGGCCGCAACTGGAATGTTAACAAATCTATAAACCAAAAGGGCGTAACTACAACTTAAATTAAAAAAATAAAATAAATTTGAAATAAGTTGGCATTTGTTTTACGTTCAGTTGAAGTTTTTGAAATTAACATTTTTGCAAGATAGTAACAAGAACGCTGAGAATATTTGTTCCTTACCGAAAAAATAATAAAATGAGTACTAATAGTGAATATGGTTCCACTAACAAAGTTGAAAAAATTAATAAAAAGTGTAAAAATAAAACAAACACAATGAAAAGAAAACAATAGACGGGCCTAACAAAAGGAAGTATTTGTGAAAAATCATCAAGACAACTTAAAGATGGGTGTACTTCAAAATTCTGTGCGAAAAGTCCATTGCGACATTGTGCTATGTTTTCCGAAGACGATCGCAAGGAAATATTTAATAGCTTCTGGAAAATGTCTTGGGATCAGAAAAAAGTATATGTTATTGCTCTCGTTGAACGCACAAACGTAAAGCGTGTTTGCGTAGAAAGCTCCAGAAGATCAATTTCGAAGAAGTATTATCTAAAACATTACTGTAAACGTCTGCGGGTGTGTTTTCATGTGTTTATGTTTGTGTCTACGTTAGGAATTAATGAGAAAATTTTACGAAATTGGGTAAACTTCTACGATTTACATGGCACTAATATTTCGCCAGAGGAACAGACGGAATTTATATCAAAACGTAGAGAAGCTACCACTCAAGGTATGATATACAAAGAACCTTTAAGTTTTCTGAAAAAGTGGCTAAACGATATTCCGAATTACTGCAAGTCTAACAAAGAGAATGTTGTAACTCCTGTATCTTTTCCAAAATTTATGACCTTAATAGAACAAAAAAAATCTATATTCAAACCAAGATATCATATTTGTGACACCTGTATATCTTACCAATCGAAGAACATATCTCAAGATCAATATGATATCCATAGGATGGAAATACAAAATATGAGAGAGGAAAAGCTTAGTGACATAGAAGACAAACAAATTTGCAAATGAATTTTTTATATTTTGTACTAAAAATACAATGAAAAACATAGTTTCACTAAATAGTTTTTAAATTACGGTTGAAAACCATTATTTCTTCAACCTAATTATAACTTTTATTAAAAGCATTAATGTACTTACGGCTTTTTGGTTTCAGAAAAATCGATTCCAAAAGGCCGTAAGCACTATTACTAAAAAACTACTATTATTTTAAAAGTTTTTTTTTAATAAATCAATTCCGCATTGATTTTTTAATGAAAATTCTGAAATTCGGAACCTAACAATTAAATAGTCATTAATTTATAAAGTTTTTTTCTTCTCCTTTTAAAAAGCCAAAAAGTGTACTTACGGCATTTTGGATTTTAGGTGATGATATGTACTTATAGTGCGTTTACATTTGAGCAAAATCTAGTAGTTACGATATTTTGGGCCAAATGTAGTAGATTTCCCATGCAAAACTAAATCTACTTCGTCACTATATTTGGTCGAAATCTGCCTAAAATCTAGTAGAACTTGGCAATGCAACTATTGGCTGTTTTTCCAATTTGCACTTAAAAGTCAGCCTGTGCAAAAAAAGTGTGATTTGGGCTATATTATGTATGTATGTATATTATTATTATTTTTTTTTTTGGTTAGTTTTATTTTTTCTTTAAGCTATTAATTTGTTACATGTTGTTCTGACGTTTTGTGAATTTTTTATTCACTTTTGCAAGGGATGTCGTCTATTTAATTAAAATAAGAAAACAACAACAATATTATGAATATGTAATAAATCTAATAATATTTCTTATATAAAATTGTCCGTGTCTTCTTCAATATTCATTCTTTTGTTTAGTTTCTGTTGTAAAACTGATTTGTGAAAGAGACTGTCATCTGAAACCAATACAACAGGAATTTTATTTACCAAAGAATGTAGTACTCAAATAAACGGCAATGAACATTTTTAAACCAATGATTTTGTGCAAGCGCCAATGAAATGCGTGTATAGACATGCTAAATCACCAGCAAATAAATTTCAATTATTAAAGTAATGAGTCTTATTTTAAAATTTGGGAAGTTTAAAAATTTTCAAATCATTGGTTCAAGGGCCAATGAAATGCGTATACATACATATGTATAGACATGCTAAACCAACCACCAGCAAATACATTTCAATTATTGTATGAATACTTCTGACAATATGTCAAATAATAAATTTCTTTAAAGCTCATTACTTTAAGTTATCTTGTAATATTTTTTTTGCTAGTTTATTTTAAGTTTTTTTGTGTGATTTTTGTAAATCTAAATAGATTAGCGGAATCGATGTTTGATGCAAATTGTCTTGCGGAAGTGCAAATGCAACATATCGTAGCTTTTCTTTAGATTGTGTGTGTATTTTGTTGTTGGATTTGAATGAAAAGCTACGATATTTTGCATTTGCACTCACTCACGCAAGACAATTTGCATCAAAATCGTACTCCCCTTATGACATTTTTTATAAAATAAAACGTTAACATCCGGCCTCGTACAATATCAGTTAAATCGGGTAATTTTGTTTAACCTTAAGAGTAGTTTTGAATTTTGCTAGTGGTAACACTGACGCAGCCACACATACTGTCACACACATATGCACGCATAGTCTCAGCAAGTCCGCTATTCAATAATGTAGACAATATGGCTGGGTGTTAAAAATAAATACGATTGTCTCCATCCAGCAAGAAAAGAGGAGAATAACAATTACAATTACATATCGCACACACACACACACATACACACACATGCACACACGTTGCCATAACACATTCTAATGTCGTATAAGGCAGAGCAAAAGGTCCTTAATATTAATGTTATGTTGGTTTCGTAGTATGCATTGCCTTGTTTAGAAGGTCTTACACATACATACATATGTATGTATGTATGCATGTATGTAAGCATATCTATAAGAATGCTTATAACCAAGGATGAGCAATAAATAATTGATTTCTAATGAATTCAAGAGGTTTGCTATTTTTTTCTTGCACCGGAATTACCAAAAATTAACACAAAATTGTTCCACGTGCCTCAGTATGCATACATACACACTTCCATATACCCATATTTATACATACAATCCATAAATAAAAGTGCTGCTAGAAGTAAACATAACCTAAAAGTAAATGCATATGTATAATAGGCATCAAAGGTGGCATATCTTAATAGACGTTTCAAATAAGGATAAATGGTAATAAGTCTGAACTATTGATCCGATTAGGAAAATTCAGTGTCCACAAAAGTTAGAAGAGGAACTAAGCTAAGTTGACAGCGTAAAATGAAAACATTTTCAAGGTACATACTAGTGATATAACGAATGTCAATTTTTGATACTCGCGAATAGGAATACGAATATTTGAAACGGTATTCGTGAATACGAATACGAATATTATATGCAATATGAAATATTAAAAAATTTTTATGAAAAAGGACTTGACACTCTTGTTGGCGTACTTTAAAGTTAATAAAAAGTACCCAAAATTTTAATGATCGTCATTAAATAATATTTAAAAATTATACAAAGCACAAATTTCTACAAAAAAAATTTATGTATTTGTAGAAACTAAAATTTTTAGTAATTTATTTAAATTTCGTATAGGATTTATGCATTTATTTATTTAATTTCTTTGCAAAAATATTCGTATTCGTATTCGCCTGAAAATGGCCGAACAGTAGACATATGTACATATGTATGTATGTATGTGCCCTTAATTATAAAAGTGGTCTGTCATATTTTCCCTGTGTCGAGATATTTAGTAAAATAATTTTTTATATTATACAACATTTTAATTTACAGTTTACTAGTCTACATATTTAATATTTCGAAGCAAAAATGCACATGACTTACACCACTTTCATAATTAAGGGCACATACATACATAGTCACTCTTTTTTTTAATTGTACCAGCACTCAGTGCATTGTGTGGGGGGAAGTTGCAAAACTGCTTTTAGGAGGGGGTATAAGGGTTTTGTGCTTTTTTCAGTCATTGATGCGTAACAAACGTCATGCATGTACATACATACATACATTCATAATTTGTGTATGCTCTCTTATTTTTCTGCGCAAATACAAACGCACACATGCATTTACAT
The DNA here is from genome assembly GCA_905220375.1 of Tachina fera. Classification (NCBI taxonomy): domain Eukaryota; kingdom Metazoa; phylum Arthropoda; class Insecta; order Diptera; family Tachinidae; genus Tachina; species Tachina fera. Next base: position 81,749,592 of record LR999966.1, read on the forward strand.
GAGTTGTGTGCGCTTGCTTTAAAACACCTCCCTTAAACACAAATATAATAGCTTACCATCTAAATCTTACACACACACACCCAAACGTACAATATGCAAAATAACAATCATACATGTACAGGGTGGCCCAGAAAGACCGAAGTGGTGTAAATTCCTTATAACTTTTTATTTAAGACATATTTTTTTAATTTTTTGTTTTTTAAATACAGTAAATTTATAGGGAATATTTTTAGATTAGTTGTTAAAAATGATATCCCGCAAGTGGAGGCCATTTTCTGCTTCGCACAAATGATCTCTTTTCAACACATTTTCCATGACCTTTCGCAAAACTTCCGGTGTTATGTTGTTAATTTCGTCTGGAATATTGGTTTTTAATTCCTCAATAGTCCTAGGCTTATTAACATAAACTTTCCCTTTTAAATAACTCCAAAGGAAACAGTCTGGAGCGGTTAAATCCGGGGAACGCGGAGGCCAATTAAAATTGCTTCTACGCGAATTTATTCTTTCCCCAAAGATGTCGCGTAAAATAGCCATTGTGGCCCTCGGAGTGTGCGCTGTGGCTCCATCCTGTTGGAACCATATTTGCGGATGGTATTCCACGGCTGGCCTTACAAAATTTTCCAACATGGCCCGATATCGATCACCATTGATGGAAATGGCGACATCTCTTTCATTTTCCAAAAAATATGGACCAATGATCCTTTCTGAAGAAACACCGCACCAAACAGTACACTTAACTGGGTGTTATTGTCGTTGATGAAGTACTCTCGGGTTTTCCTTAGCCCATATCCTAAAGTTTTGCTTGTTAACAAACCCATTTAATTGGAAATGGGCTTCGTCACTCATAAATAAGTTATGAATAATGGAAATGGAAAGAGCACATTTGTGCGAAGCAGAAAATGGCCACCACTTGCGGGATACAATTTTTAATAACTAATCTGTATCTGTATTTAAAAAACAAAAAATTAAAAAAATATGTCTTAAATAAAAAGTTATAAGGAATTCACACCACTTCGGTCTTTCTGGGCCACCCTGTATAAACAGTACTTGCTTTCATTGTTTGTTTAAACAAGACGTCTTGGCGACATCGCTTGTTAACAGTCATATACACGTACACCAATACATCCATCTTGCTTCGTTTATAGTGCGACAGCATTTATTATTGGCTTAGCATGCCACGAGAATACATTTAAAAAACATGACGTATTTACATTTCAGGACTGCTTACGCAGACCAGTAGTCTATATGCATTTCATTGTTGCTGTAACAAATCATCAGTAGACTTCAACCACACATTTTGAATAGTCACAAAACTTTTTTCTTATGCACAGACTTTCAAGAACTATTTGTATAAGTTTCTAAGCCTACTATGCTTATTTTTCTTTTGTGATTTTCAAAAATATTATTATTTGTGAATTCTAAAATAGTTCTTGAAAGTCTGTGCATAAGAAAAGAGGTTTGTGACTATTCAAAATGTGTGGTTGAAGTCTACTGATGATTTGTTACAGCAACAATGAAATGCATATAAACCAAGCTGAACCACCAGCAAATAAATTTCAAATTACAATATAACATTTAAGAAATTTATTATTCGACATATTGTCATAATTATATTTTAATTTGAAATTTATTTGCTGGTGGTGACTGTTCGGAATTTGTGGTTGAAGTCTACTGATGATTTGGTTCAAGCGCCAATGAAATACGTATATAGACCAAGCTGAACCACCAGCAAATAAATTTCAAATTAAATTACAATATAATTATGACAGTATGTCGAATAATAAATTTCTTAAATATCAACTTTATCCTAGTCAAAATTATACAAAGAAAAAAAATAATTATTTCCCTTTTTCATTAGAAAAAATTCCATTTTCGAAGACGTAAAAATAGGACCAGGCTTAACAAAACAAGACAATATTTTTCGAGATGAAGCTATTGACGGATTTTTTTGAGTAAATATGCATTTTAGCTTTTTTTTCAATGAAAGCGGTTCAATAAGTCCGTGACTTTTTGAATTTTCCGCCTCTTAACTGATATTGCAACACTGCCCCTTTTTACTAACAAAAATTAGCTGCGTCATTTAGTTTGTGTTTGAATATGGCAAGAAATCAAGGGCTAAGCCTTATAAATATTACGGAGTTAGGTTAGGTTAGGTTAATCTGTGTGGTCAAAAACTTCGCATAGACCGGGATTGATCCTTAGCTATACCAGCAGATGACAAAAAATCCTGTTAGTATGGCAGCCTAGTTCGTGGTGCCTGTATCGATCGAATCACTTCCACACAGATTTAATAAACCTTAGCAGAGTCTACACAGTTACACTCTCGGTACAATTTTAAGACTCTGAAAAGTGTGAGCACCAAGAAAAATTATATCTTGTGATGCTTAGAGGCGGACAGTGTCACAGTAGATGTTCTCCTGTCTCAATTACCACGGATTTCTTACATTTCCCCTGCAGGCACCATCTAGTATTCGTGTTTTTTTCGCGGCATGCGAAGCCGTCCAGCAGTGTCCAGATAACACCCCTACTAGAACAACACCCCTACAGTTGCTACTAGTTAATGATAAAATTAATTTAGTCGATTTGGGATCATAGGAGCTCCACATGATTTTAGAAGTTTTGCAACTGCTCGTCGCACGCCAACCTTTTTCCACTTCGTCCTTCATCTTACGAGTCTATCGACCTTGTTCTGCAAATCACGACTTATCAAATCTGGGTGATTTCAAAAAATTAATAAAATCTAAATCATTACTTTTGTAAAATTTCACGATTTATAGAGATGTTCTATTATACATGTTTCAATAAGGAATCATCTAGATTCTAATTTTGAATGCCTGCGTGTAGTAGGCAGCCACGTAGACCAACCAATTATACATGACAAAAAACTTAAAATACAATAAAACCCATAACTAACAAGTTTGAGTTACTAATAGTTTGTTTTTGAAATCACCGTGATTTTCAGAACAGTCCCGTATGACCCCTTTCAGGTGTTGAATTGGTTTCCTCCACCGGTAATTGAATTCCCCCTTTGGCCAATGTATTGGCCATTTATACGGGACTCTTGACCATAAATTTCAATTGTAAAAAAGGATGCACTGAATTTTGCTTGAGTGTTTCGCATTGTTCAACTGCAATATGGACGAGTTTTTGTTTCGTTTTGTAACCGTGAAACCGAAACATAAGTTAATCAGAACACACTAGAAACCAAACAGCAGTAAAAACAGTGGATTTCTTGTGGCGAATCGAGGCCAAGGGAACCCAAGGGAGTTTGTCAGCCAATAAAAGTCTTGGCTTCCGTATTTTGGAATGTATGTATGTGGTATAATTTAAAACAATTTATTGGGTTGATTAATTAAAGATTTGAAAAACAAACACCCTCGTTTGGACCAGAAAAAAGTTCTCTTCCGCCAGGACAAGCCAATGGTGCATAAATGAATTGGACTACAAATTTCTCCCTCATCCGCCTTAATTGTCTGCTTACCAATTTGGGGACCTCGACAAATCTTATTTTTTTGTAAGAGATACAAAATTGGAAAAACGCTAGACAAAGGAGACTACGTTGAGAAATAAATAAGTTTTTTATCAAAAAAAAAAAGAAAAAAAAACAATGTTGCATTCAAAAAATCACGGACTTCTTGGCCTGCCCTCGTACTGTTGAACTTTTAGTAAACGAAAGTATTCGACACTCGGTAGTTTTATTTCATTATGGGTTAGATATATGCGGTCTAAATAGTAAGGATATCAGATGTCCTTAATTTCAAAATGTGATTAGTCCTCGGAACTGTTTGTTGCTAGATTCCAAGCACATCAATAGCTTTTGTGAGTCCTTAACTATTATATTACCCATGTGGGTCATAGTCGCTTGACTGCTGCTTACAGTTATTTTGCGGAATTTTCAATTATCAAGTGCAAATGATTTCAATTTATAAATTTAAGCTGGTGGAGACCATAAAAACTTTAGGGCTGAATCTGGAAAACTACTGCTTCCTATACGAGGGAGTAGGTAGTTTGTAGCTCTCGAAGGAAGCTCCTACTGCACGTGGGTTAACTCTGCTCTTGGGCTACGTGCCTTTGCCAGTTTTAGTTCTAATTGAAAAAAAGAGATTCCCAGCTAAAAAAAATTATATATGGTCCATATATTTTTAATATATGAATGTATATAAATATATATGAATATGTATGAATTCATGTATGGAAATATATATGGCAAAACTATTATATATGAACTAATATATGGACTAATATATGAAATTTGTTATAACATATGACCTCATATATGAAAATTTAATTAATAAGCTCTTCATATGTGGATCCATATATAAATATAAAATTTTATATATGGAGCCATATAAGAATGTATGCATACATGATATCTCACATAAGATCGTTTTTGCAATCACAAAAGCTTGGAATTTTATCACTGCTGAATTGGAAATCCATTAGAAAATACATACGGAATGCAAAGATTATATGCGTTCAACTTTTAAAAAAGAAAAATTTTTTGTTACAAAAAAAACCATTCTTGTATGATTTTATACATTGTGGCCCCATTTAATATATCAAATAATCAAAAGGATAATCCAGTCATTAATTTTATAGAAAATAACAAAATTCTCTAGATAAGAAACAAAGTTCATATTACTGTACTGAAAACTATTGTTAGAGGGATTATTTCTTTTATAATTAATTGCATTAGTTTTTAATCTGATTTCTTAAGCTAAATGTTATGTACGAATATGATTTATGTGTTTTTTAAATAATTGATTCACCTTTTGATGAATGAAATGACTTTTAGTTCGTTTTGAATTATTTGTCCAAACAAATGTTTCATTAAATACAACCTCTCTCTCAAGTCTAAAAAAATTAATTTTAGTAATTGGATTTATTGCACAGCAGTGCGCTTTTGTGAATCAAGAGTGTATGAATGTGAACTTTGCATACTGTGGAGCGAATTTACACATATGTACATGTATGAAAATATATGAATATGTAAAATCATATACATATGTCCATATAACCTCATTTTTCTGATCCGAACCATATATGGGATATCATATATGCTCCATACATATTTTTTTTTAGCTGGGTTGTTACAAGATCGGCATTTAGTGTATCATTCATGTTTTGTCTCAACTTAACTTAAGCCTGTAGTGCTCTTGACGTAAGATGTTTTAACATTACGAATGAGAAAGCAAAATGTAGTAGCTAAGTACTCGTTTCTTTTCCCCTCGTCACCCTCTCTCTCTTACACGAACTAATCAGCTTAGCAATAAGACTTACAAAGGGTAAACTAGGACTTAATAACTTATGTATATACATACATACATTTAGATATTCACATGTTTGTATAACGAATTTTATAGATATTAGATATTCACAAATACATTTTTTAAGATATGACTATGTTGCAATAAAGGAGCAACATATAATTTAATACAATGACAGTAATTTTTTTATGTCATTGCGATTCCTAAGAGCATTGTTGACAATGAAGTTGATTTGTATTCAATATTCATGTTGTCGTTATGAACAAATAAGATGATGATAATGATAATGATGAATTCAAATAGTGTGCACCCAAACATCAGTCATTCTGTCACTCTTTTATTTATTCAGTCAGTCAGTCACTGAGTCCTTGATATACTTACGTACGAGTACATGTTCAATTAATAATAAAATGAAGGAGTGTATCATATGAACAGCAAAAATAAAGATAACTGACAGGTGGTCGGAAAGAGCAAATGAACATGAAAATGAGCTTTAAAACGGAAGCATAACTTGACTTCACATGTGATTCGCCAGTTGTTGAATTTAATAAAATTTGAATTGTTGAAAAAGGAGTGAGTGTACGTAGTGTGAACTTAGAGAGCATGTCGACGATGATGGTGAGGATGTTAATGGGCATTTTAAAATATATGTATGTATGTATGTATGTATGTAAATGAGAAAAGAACACTTGCTAAATTTTTGTGGTTTTTTTGTTTTATTTTATTTTGAGAATTTAATTAGAATTTATTTTAGAATTAAATTTAATTAGTTAGTTAAATTTTAAATGTTTACATGTATGTTTTTGGGATTTTTTTATTTTGTTTTATTCATTTATTTATTTTTATTAAATTGTGATATAATTTATTTAAGAATTCGATCGAATTTTGGTTTTTCTTTTTTTTGTATTTTTCTGGTTTTATAATTTTTTGGTTTTGTATTAATTTATAATTATAAGTATATTTTTTATAAGAGACTAAAGTAAGAAAAAAATGGTGACGTAGACGCAAAAAATATCTGTGTAATTATAACACTGACAAGAGTGCTGCTGCTGCTGCTGCGGCTTCTTCTCCTTTCTTTCTCTTTTTTTTTTAATTTCAACAAAAATTCAAGTTCCATATTCCTCTTCTGTATCTTCTTCAACATCTTTCTCTTCCGTTCTAAAAAATAAAAAGTTTTTTGCACGGTTTTATATTTCTTTTTCTTTGTTTTTTTTGTTATTTTTTTTGTTTTGTTCAATAAAAAAGTTTAAATTTTTTTCTCATTCGCTTTTAATGCTTATTATACTTCATCTTCGGCATATTTTTTTAATCTTTCATCTTGTTTTTTTTCTCATCATTTTGGTTCTCTTTCCACTTCTTTTTCACACACACATACATATAATAATAAATAATCCTGTTGTTTGTTGTAAGTAGTTTTTGTTGTTTGTTTAAGTTCATATAGTGGTAGACATGCTGTCGTCGTGGCTTTTGTTGTTGCTGTTGTTGTTGTTGTTGTTGTTGTTGTTGTTGTTGTTGTCGTCGTCATTTTTGTTGGCTATTGGTTGTGTTGTTGTTGTTGTTGTATTTGACGTCGTAGAATTCGTCTACTTTTGGGTTACAAAATCAAATGTCGTTGCTCCACTAGCTTTGCCCGAAGCACTGCGATGGAAATGAACGTTTTGCCATTTGTTATCGCGTTTATGCCAGACACGTGTCTCCTCCGATTGATGGGTGTGGGCGTGACCCTGTTTATCGATATATTGAGTAAGTCGTACATAAGCAATGCAAGCGGCATCCTCGCCCAATAGGTGGACATGTGGATTTAAAATTGTAGTATTTATGGCCTTGCAATTTTTGCCCAAGACATTTTCAAAGTAGAATTTGTGAAAGTCAATTCCTTCGACCAGATTGCCGAGGGCCTCGGGCTCGAAAGCAGTCAAATGCGGATCACCGATTTTGGTGTAGGCATCAAAATCACCACTGTTGATGGCCTCAATCAGTTGTTCCGTGATTTTAATTATCTCCTGGCGTCTGGCCTTGACGTCGTCGTCCTCCAACGTGGCGTTGGATGAGTCAGTCGAGTCCTTGACGGGCGAGCCCTCGCCCTTTTTGGTAACCATGCTCTTGCTGGAGAAGTTGCGCGTGGCCAGCATTGTGGTCAAGATAGCGCCCTTCAGCTTGCGACGGGCATTGAACTTCTTGAGGCAATCAACAGTTTCTTGGCGGTGTACCACGGAGGCAACACGCTCGCGCTGGCATATCCAGGGGTGTTTGAGAGCTTCGGCCGCTGTGATGCGCTTGTGGGGATTGACGGTAAGCATTTGATTGATGAGATTTTTGGCTTCTGGTGTTACCGTATCCCATTCGGGCGATGGGTAATCGTAAGCTCCAGCCTTGATCTGGGAATACAGACGGTGCTGGTCCTCATCCCAAAACGGTGGATAACCAACGAGCAAAATGTATAAGATAACACCACAAGCCCAAATGTCCACTGGCTTGCCATAGGGTTCCTTTTTGAGCACCTCCGGTGAGAGGTAGCCAGGAGTGCCGGCAAAACCAAACCAGGCCTGATGATCACCTTGCACCTCAATGGCCAGACCAAAGTCGGCCAGTTTTACGGCGGCACCCTTGGCCTTGCTAGCTAATAATAAATTTTCCGGTTTCAGATCACGATGGACCACACCATTCGAGTGGCAGTGATTTACCGATTCCAATATTTGTTGAATACAATGCGAAGCATCCGCCTCCGAATAGAATTCCCTTGCAACAATATCCTCAAACAACTCGCCCCCGGTCACCAGGTCGAACACCAAATAGTGATAGTTCTCCTCTTGTATGCTGTCGTGCAGTCGCACAATATTTGGATGATGCAGCTTACGGCAAATTCTCGCCTCGCGCTCTAACTTTTGGAAATCTCGTGCTGTTAACTTTTTGGTATTTATGATTTTTGCAGCAAATTCATTGCCTGTGGATTTTTGAACGCAACGTTTTACAATCGAAAAAGCGCCTCGGCCCAGCTCTTCTTTAATGTCATAATTGTCCGAGAAACGCGTACAGGCTGCTGGAGCAGCCATCGCGATGGCACACTTGAGAAAATCTATTGCGGCAACAAAATAAAAGACCCCACGTCAATCACAGATTGTTGTGTTGTCGTCGTGGTCGTTGTCGTAGTCGTCCTCCTTCTTGTCGTTGTCGTTGTTGTTGTCGGCTCCTTAATACCTCCTTTCCAGCTCGATTTCGATTATTTTTATTTTTGCCCTTCTTATATTATATTATTTTCCTTTTTGTTGGTGGTGTGGTATGTTGTGGTGCGGTGCAGTGTGATGTGGTGGTACTAACAGTTGCTGTTGTAGTGTGATACTTTTTAATCGTAAAAATTGTTGTTGCCGTCGTCGTAGCTGTTGAAGACTTAATCGTACTTCGTCGTAGCTCCAATAACCGTATTAATTGTTTTGATTGTATGTGGTTTTTGGTGTTCTTGTTCTTGAGACTTGTTATTGCTGCTGCTACTACTACTGCTAGTATTGTTGTTTTTGCTGTAGCAGTAGTCGATGTTGTATAGTTGTTGTCTGTTGTAGATGCAACTCTATATTTCGGAAGAAGAAAAAAAAAAGAACGCATATGAAAGCAGTCGATTAAATTGATTTTTAACTTTTATTTATATGTACACACACATATATATGTATATATATATATATAAATGTACATATGTATGTATGTACATATGTATGTATGTACATACATATGTATGTATATTTTTTTCTATCTATATTTTTTTTTTTTGAAACTTTATTCGATACTTTTACACTGTGTGTGTGTAGAGCAAACAAAAGGTTATTTACGAGTTTATTAATTGCAATCCAATAAAAATGGGAAAGTTATCATTAAAGCACTGGGTTAGTTTTATTTAAGGCTTTAAGGTATTTCTTATGTATAGTTATGTATGTATGTATGAATATTATATATGTACTACATTGTATAAGTAATCTACTTTTATGTATAGCAGATATTTTTATATTATGTATATGTAAGTGTTACATTTAGTTATTTATTTATTTATTATATTGTGTTATTCCAAAAAAAAGTATTTGTTAACAAATATATTTTATATAGAATGTGTTTTATCGAGTTTTATTCTATTACACATATATTTTTTTGGAATTTTGTTCTGTTTCTATTTCTTCTGTGTTACTGTTCTTATTCGCTTGTGTCTTAAACTCCAACTGACCCAGATTTGAGGTAGAATAAAAAACTTGTGAAGAACGGAAGTGTATGTATATGTAAATTCTAATCAGTCCTTGTCCTGTAATGATTTTTGATATGGGTTTGTAATGCTTCTTTTCGTTCATTTTATTTTATTTCTATTTTTTAATTTCTTGTAAATTTACACACTATACACATTTGAAACAACAAAAATTATCAGTGGGGAAGAAATGTTTTATGCATAAATTCGATTGAATTTTTAATTTATTTTTCTTTTTTCCTTTTTTGATGCTTAAGATTTTTGTCTTACCGTTCAACAGTTTGTATCTTTTTGTTAGTTTTTAGTTAGTAATTTTTCACTTTATTTCTATTTTTCATTTGGTTGTTAACGAAGCACTTAACCAGCAGAGAAAAAAGTTTGTATCTACATTTTCAACGTTAATGCGTTTTCTATATTATTCTTCCCATACGACACACATAAAAAGAAGAACAAGGCACTTTTCCTTCTTGTTCTGCAGTCAGTTGTCTCCCCATAATGGGAATATTTATAACTGTCCTTTTGTACGCAGAAGCAAGACTACGAAAAGAAAAATGTTCTAAAACGTACCTACCTACCACAGAAAACACCATTACCAACCAACCAAATGCCGCAATACCACAAGAGCTTTACAAATGTATTAACCTGGCAATGGATTGGTTGTTAGTTAACAAACTGCCAATTGAGAAAGTTTACAAAGTTGGTAACACTCGGTGTTAATTTAGTACAAAGAAAACTTTTAACGGTAATAAAACAATAAGGGCTCTCTCCCCATCTATCTATCTATCTCTCTCTCTCTCTCTCTGCCTCTCACTTTTTCCATTACAATTTCTGTGTGTCATTTAAAGAGTACAAGTGGTGAGTTTCAGAGTCAATACAAAATACAACTCTGGCAAAATATTTAAAACAGGATATGAAAAATAGTGTGACCATAGTTTTATTTATAACAATATTGACACGTTTGCGTTCGAACTCAACTAACCATCCACTTACAGCCAATAACATTGTTATTGTAAAATGGAGCAACAAACAAAAACTTCCAATAACTTTTGCTGAATTAAATTTTACTAACTAAAACTGGGGGTAAGTTTTTGACTTGGTAATTAAATGTTATTTATGTTTAAGTTTTATTTAAACAAGAAATTGTGTTTTTCAATGCTCATTTATATCATATTTGGGTCGAACTTTTCAGGCGATTGTTTTTGACCCAAAACTCAATATGAACAACCTACTGAATGTGTTCGGCCCAGGTCAAATATGCCATATGTTTTGTGCTTGTGCGTGTTTATTTGAGGCATGTAGTATATAAACATGTGGTTGTACTAAATTTCATAAATCTATGTAACATACGAGTATATAATGCAGAGTTTTATATCACAAAATAAATAAATAGAAAAATTATATTTTGTGATAAATGAACAAACAGGTGTTGTTTGGAAATCTTTAAATAATATAAATGTTGAAATTTCGTAGTGCTACCGTACTTTCAAAGTAATTTGGGAAGAAATTAAATAAACGACAGAAAAATTAAACCGCATTTGAATAGGTACAATCTAAATTTAACTAACGGCTGTGTCCAAAAATAATTAACTTGTATTTCAAATACAGTCAAAATTTCTATGAAAATTTTTTTTGTTTAATACTTCAGTAAGCAAGCGTGTGCGCCCTAGAAAATTTTCAAGCACTTGTAGATTGTAAAAATAATCCAAGAATTTTTTAGGTACAGTTTAACAAAATTATGATAAACAAATAATTTGAGAAAAATATTAAATTACACAGTGGGGTCTGAGACAAAAATAATACAAATTTATTTGTACAATAGAAGTTCACACGTAGCTCCACGTGCAGATCACTTGAGAAAACTACAGAAGGCCGGCCAATCGTTTTTTTTTTCTTCTTGAAATAAGTAATTAATAGCGTATTTGAGGCGTGAAGTGTTAAGACGAAATCACAGCTGCATGTGTTTAAGTTTTTATTTTTTATTTGTTTTTTTTGATGATTTTTTTATGCTTGTTGAAGTTGTCGAGTTGTGTTGCATGTTACAGCATTTGCATACCAAAATGTCAACATGGAATCATAAATTATTTGAAAAATTTTGATAATTGAATAAAAAAAAACACACACTAAGAATTTTTTTTGGTTTAATTTCAATTGCATTTTATGCAGTTGGTTGATTTTCTTGCTTTTGGTTAAAAACAAACAATTAATAATAATAAAATCCATTTAAAATTTTGCATATCGAAAAAGTTTCTTTAGGTATGGTTGTTGCAAATTTTTTAAATGCCATAAATCAGTTTTTTGTGCGAACAAAAAAATGTTTAATGAATATTTTGAATATATGTATAAAAATAATCCATTGAATGAGTTTGCTAAAGTACAATACTAGTTAAAGTAGACATAAATCAATAAATAAATCAATATTCAAAGATGGAAATTAACAGATTTTAAATATTTAATAAAAGTTTCTTTTAATTGTGGATTTTTGATATTTTCAAGTTATAATAGAAAAAGATTAAATTAAATTAAATTAATTAGATTAAATTAATTAAATTAATTAGATTAAAGCTTTAAAACGTGATTTATAATAATAATGATTTATAATAATAATGATTTATAATAATAATGATTTTTAACGAAAGAGTGGATTAAAAAATCCAATTATTCTTACAATTGCAAGCAGAATGGAACAGTAACACCATCTCTGCAACAGTTTTCTTCTTCTTGTTTTTTGAAAATTATATTTTCCATAATAAACAGCCCAATTATGAATTTTTCCGGGAAGTTTTTTATATTCCCAATCATTTGTTACCGGGGAAAAATAGCCGGGAAATAAGCAAATACGGGAGAGCGAAAAATCTGAATCAGCTGTTTAATGTTTACATTTTATTGTACACTAACGCAAGAGTTCAGAAATACAAATTTAATTTAAAAAAAGCGTATGTTTTCATTGCCAATAATATTGTGTCTTAATATACATAAATATCTGTTATCGCTTAAATAAAAAATTAAATAAGAACTGTAACAATTCGCAAGCTTTGGAAATAACTTTATGCTGGGAAAGCGGAACTAAAACTGAGTCAAGTGCAGAGGCGGATGGATTAAATTCCCAATGAATGCATGTTGTATGTATGTTTAAAGGAAATTGTAAATTGTGTAAAATTTTTCTTGTTATCGGTCTTGGAATTGTAAAGGGAAACAAATCTTCCATTTACTTATTATACATATGAACTTAAAGGAGACGTGCACAATTTATTATGTTTTAGTATTTTTCCTTAAGTGCAAGTTTTCTCGGTTTGGATAAAAATTCCTAAAAAAGAGAGAAATATAACATTGAAGCAGCGGAATTAATTAATTTTTGTTTCTAAATAAATATTTATAGTACCACATTTTTACAAAATTTTGTAATATGAATTTTAAATCTTTGCATAAGTTCTCTTCAAATGTTTCTGGAGAAAACTCACAAAAAATTCTCCCTCTTCCTCATATTTAGAATGGGGGCAATTATGAATAAAATTCCACGAGAAATTTTACCCGGGGAACAATTCCAACTAATAGCAAGTAGTAGGGAAAACAAAAAATTATAATTACCCTGAATACCTACTTACTTTTTCCCCGGTTCCCAGGGAAATTGTTATTCATAATAGGAGAAATGGGGAAAGAGAAAAAATTCTGGGGGAATTATTATTCATAATTGGGCTGAATATATACATAACAGTGTGCCGAGAAAAAAAGTTGTGATAGTCCAGCTCAAAACTATTTGTTTCTACGTCTTTTAAATTTTAATTATTTGCCACTATCATAATGGCACACTTTTGTCTTTTTTATAAAAGCTTTATTATCACATAAGTTTTAAATGATTAAATTTTAAATTTACAATGTGAATGAATACTTATTGCAGCTTCATTTTTATTGAAGTATCTAATAAATTAATTGCTAAAGAAAATTTTTTTCAAATATTCATTGAATTGCTGCTGCATTTATTAATTGGTCATATTCTTTCAGATTTAGTCGTAACTTTAGGAATTAAAAAATCATTATAAAATTCAAAGAATTAATTCAAACAATTAATTGATTAATTGAAAAAACTTACGAAAGACTCAATTTTGATTTAATTGATAAATGAAATTGTAATAGAGGGGTTCATCATCGAATTATCTTCGAGAAGGCGAGAAAAGTCGCTTGTTAATTCTAATGTGAATATAGAATCTTCGTAATGCGGTGATTCTGCCGAAGTTTTACTGTGTATGCGTGATCAGCTGTTGCGCATGATTTGCAACTGCTAAACATCTATGCAGAAAAAATAATATATAAGGGACAATTAGTTTCTATTCTGTTGTGTTGCTGAACATTCCCTTTACTTCAGATGTAAAGAACGCATATAGTTTCATATACTGATATGCTGCATGAACAGACCAAAAAGGGGCAAGTTTAAATCCCCTAAAATAAATTCCCCATATGACATTTCAAAACGCCAAAACTTGTATATTTGTTTTTGTCTCTCTCTATTAGAGTCCATTGTCAGAACCTCGTCAGTTTTCCCGTTTTGTACTGTCTTATGTTAAGTTTAGAAACCCTTCTAATACATATTAAAAACATTTTCACTTAAAGCTTACAATAGCGAAATATGTATGTATTTTAAAGATCAAGATTAATGGTTTTTTAATAAAGTGGCAGAAATACTTACATATGCATATGGCATTACATATGTATACATATGTATGTATGAACATTTGCATACAGGAGCGTGCAACTACTTAGGTACACTTGTAATTAATTTGTCCTTTAAGAGGTTTGTATGTACTCGTATAAATCATAGATGGGAGTAGTGCACTCATTTTGCCGTATTGTTTGTTTTGTTAGTGGAAATTGCTGCATAATTATTGAAATGATTTTGTTAATGTTACAGTCTCACAAAACGCTTGTGTGATGTTAAAAAAATTTGTTATTACATTAAACTAAATTATTAAATTATTAAATTCTTTTTAAGAAACAATCAGCAATTTATTTAATTTTTTTCATTAATTTTAGTGTTGAAGTTTAAGCTTGACATCAAGCATTTTGTGGTATCTAGGCTGCTTTAATGTTGTTCAAAAATATATAGGAATGTACATACATAGGTATGTATGTATGTATGTATTTATAGATTGGTTTAATTATCATAAATTTTTAGTGAATAATCAGTTACATAGTTATAAGCAGGGAAACCAAATATATGCTCTAAAAAAATGTTTTTTGCGCATTAAATATGCACTAAAAACTTGAAAATATGCACAAAAAACAAAAAAATATGCTCCTAAAAATAAAATAAATTGGTTTATTTGTAAATGAAAATATGTTTTGAATTAAAAAATTCAACAAAATTTTCATATAAAATAAGAAAAAACAAAAAAGAGAGGAAATAATAAAAAAATTAACAAAGAAATTTTGACTAAAGCAAATTGTACAAATTTTTTTAGATACTCATAAAAAATTAACTTCAATTTCAAAAGAGTGATCTCAGATATCAGAGTGATATCTGATATAAGCATTAGAATTTTGGAACTGTATTTTGGGTAAATAAGAAAAGATTTTTATTTATAACTTTATTGCAATAAACAACAAAATATTGACCTAGATTTTCAAATAAAAATCATTGCCTGTCACATCTAAGTAAACTTTTATACAATGAGAATGTTCATTCAATGTATATTCGTGGCAGAGTCCGTCACAACTACCAAACCGAATTGTTATTGAAACTATCTCCCATTATAACTGCGGAATATAAATATAGCAAAAATTTATATGTGACAGCGCATAGCGAAAGGGGCCTAAGGGTAAAAAAATCAATTTACATTTTTTTTTGATGTGGACAACATCTGAGCATCGAATGAGACCGATCCCATGCCTCAAAAGTGTTCCCTCCCAGAGATATGCGCGTTTTATGAATTGATGGTGCACCAAAGATTTTTAAAATGGCTCTCCTGAACAAAACTGGTTTTTACGCTTAGGTCCCTTTCTATTTTCCGCATCACATATGTATATAGTAAACATGAAACATTGCAAATTAATTTTATATGTCGAAAAATAAAAATGTTGACTAACACCGACGCTTGTAAGTAAGCATATTAAAATAAAAAAAAAGTAAATTATCAAAATATGCCCTAAAGCGTAAATTATGCTCTAAGAATTACAAAATTTGCGTATAAGACTGATATATGCAAAAAAAATGCCTTAAAGGTTAAAATATGCATAAATATGCACTAAGTCGTTGCCAAAATTCATAAAAAGTTCTGCGACGGATAAATATCTTGTCCCTGCATTAATAAGTCATACAAGGAAAAACATGCAAACGGTTTTCCTGGTTATAAGTGTCCCCATTAGTTGCATGAGGCTGTATATAAATACTCATACATATGTATTTTATTTTCATATTCTTTATATAATCACGACATACATATGTAGGTACATAAATCATAATTATTTCATGTTGTGCAAATTAGTGAAAACAAAACTCATTAATAAATACTTACAACATTTATTAAATGTATTTATTAAATATATTTGACATTAATAGTGAAGCTATTATACAAAACATCTGTAAGAGAAATCGGAAAAAACAAAACAGATGAAGATGAAGAAATTATTATTTTTTAATGAATATGTACATAGCAAAGTTTGCTAAGCAAACAAACAACAATTTAATAACCAAAAAAGCAACAACAACACTAGTAATAACATATTGCAGCAGCTAGAATTGTAAAAGTTGCCAACTACGAGTAATGGTATTTATAGTACATACCATTACTCGTAGTTGGCAACTTTTACAATTCTAGCTGCTGATAAATTAAATTAATTAAATAATACAGGTATACAGGCCTGTCACAAAAGTCTATCAAAATTGCTTTGATTACGAATTTTCATTTCGATCGATTTTGTTTTACCTTCTCCAGATTTCGATCGATTTGTTCATTCCGAAAAAGCGTCAATTCGATTGTTTTCAATTTAAATGTGGCAATGTTGGGGAACAAAAAACACATGGTTACTCGTATTAGAAGAGCAACATAATACTAAAGGATACATTTTTTTATTGAAGTGAACCAAATTTAAAAAGTTATAGGTACATGAAATATCTGTAATTGCAATAACTGCACTTTTGGATGCCCAGTACCTGTGTTCTGTAACTTGCGAAAAGTTTTCGCGTCGAGAAAAAGCAAACAATTATAGGTATTGGTTGTAATGTTTTTCACATGCTGATTCATATACAACCTTAAAAAGGCGATACATCTGCACGAGACTTAATAATGATGTTTATGAAACTCTCGCTGTAATTTTTTATTCGTTTCATTTCTATTTCATACAGATTAATAACTATGAAACAAGAGCAATGAATACTCAATAGTTAAGAACGCAGTGAAATGATGTTGGTTTGTTTACTTATACAAGAGCATACTAACTAACATTTACAAATGTGAAACAGAACATGTGTTGAGTAAATCTCGATTAAGTTCATGCAAAACAATAAGCTTTTAAGGATCAGTATTACCAGTTGTAGGAAAAGGGAAAATATAAGAATAACCGCCGAGAAGGAAGTTAAAAAATTTTAACAAGCTCTAAATTAAATTCAGTTTTTATTAGTGGGAGTGATGTGCAACTTCGGTAAAATATTTCATTTAGATAAAAATATTTAATTTTATACCATATTTCGCTTTCACGAAATGGATTACATATAAACATAAGTTAAATGTACACATAATTATCTTTCTTTTAAATACAATATCATTGTGGCATTCAGATGTCAATGAGAGAACTACCAGAGAAAATTAGGAAAGCAAACTCTGCCGAAACCATTTTTTTAATAAATTTTCTTCAGCATTAATAATAAAAAAAATATCGCAAATTATAGTTTTTATTACACTTGTTTTTTCTTACTTACATGATCAAAACATGACCAAAACTGTTAGACATCTACACAACTAATAATAAAATTTGCTTAAGAATATATTCATTTCTCATAAACTAATTCCTTTTTTTTAATTTTTCATCTAGAAGTGTTTGTTTCTTTCCATAGCATTTCATATCAGGGTTGTGTGCAGGTCATTACAACAATATATAATATATTAAAATAGTTTAAAGATTTATAATTATTTGCTTAATTCAAAAAAATTTGAATCATGTATTTGTGTATCATATACACTTTTTGTTTTTTAATTGTGAACACACTCTGTGTTGTGTATTAATGTATTTTGTATTTTTAATGAAAAAAGAAGAACAAGCCTCTCTCTGAATACAAGATTTTAAAAACATATGAAATAAAAGTGTAATAGTGTATTTCTTGTATTTAATATGAAAATACAATCGATACAGAGATACAAGAGGTTTTGTGAATTAAGCAATTATTTAAAAATGCAAATGACAAATTAAAATGTGTATTACTAATATGTTTGGTATATACATATGTATGTACTTAGTTATGTATGTACGTGTAAAAGTTAAAACTTTAATATAAAATCGAAACCTATTACACATGTTGGAGGCATACAAAAAAATTCCATGATTTCACTATATTAGCAACATTGCTATTGGGAGTTAATAACAAAAGATGAGATGAGAGAAAGCAGCATGAACAAAAGTCGTTTCAGTGAACAATCTCTTTGTGTTAACAGTATGAAACGAAACGTTTTCACTCACAGTATGATAAAAGCAACAGTTTGGCCCCTTTCACATTAGGCAACTTTACTTGCGCAAGTATAATTTTCATTTTTATTTATTTTCTTTTGAACTTGCTTCTATGTTCACATTCAGTTCATTTGTTGAGCAAGTTTAATTTTCTTATGCTCGAATTTTCTTAATTTGTTGACGTTTTGTTTCATATCTGTATTCTGTATAATATCAAATTTTCTTAGCACAAAATTAGACAACACACCGAAGAAGAAATAAAAGACAATGTCCAAAACAAATCAATATCCCAGGCCAACAATGACAGCTGAAACAGAATTGTGGCAGAATTGCCAAGTTCAAGCAAGTCTGTACTCAAATCTCGGCAATTCTTTCCCCTTCAACCGACCTTTCCTCTCACACCTACAAACACAAGACTTGCGCAAGTAAAGTTGCCTAATGTGAAAGGGGCCTTTGTTGTGTATTAATTTGAATTTTCTTAATTTGTTGACGTTTTGTTTCATATCTGTATTCTGTATAATATCAAATTTTCTTAGCACAAAATTAGACAACACACCGAAGAAGAAATAAAAGACAATGTCCAAAACAAATCAATATCCCAGGCCAACAATGACAGCTGAAACAGAATTGTGGCAGAATTGCCAAGTTCAAGCAAGTCTGTACTCAAATCTCGGCAATTCTTTCCCCTTCAACCGACCTTTCCTCTCACACCTACAAACACAAGACTTGCGCAAGTAAAGTTGCCTAATGTGAAAGGGGCCTTTGTTGTGTATTAACATGTTTATTCGGAGTTGGGCTTTAGTAAACAAACATTTATGAAATTGTTCATGCAACTCTATAATAGGCATACAAGAAACATGAGCAAGAAACTAAGTTTTTTGTTAGTCATCATCATGTGTTTCACAGAATGACAGCAAACTTTTCGTTTGGAAAAGTTCTCACCAAAGTTACCGAACTTAGGCACAGAGCGGTCAGATCAACTTTAATATCCAAACGTAGTGTATGTGTTTGACAGAATAGAATACATATTTGAGTTTTTATGATGATGCATTTTTTTCTTAAGACTTGAGAAAATATCTTAAATATGTATAAAAAATTAAATAATACAAAAAATGAATGGTTGAAAAAACATTTTTCTTTGTTGAAATAAAGTTGTTTCAAACAGATTTTTGTACTTTCACATGGATAAAATTACAATTCCGAGCACTTAAATTAAAGTGGTTTCATTTCGAGCAAATTCTTCGTTTTTCGTTTTCTGAAGAACCTAATTACGGAATTGAAATCGTTTCAATTGAATTTGGTTTCTGTGACAGGACAGATAATATTTAATTATTTTAATATTTATTTTTTTTTAACATAAAAATCTAAAACCAATTAAACATAATTAAATAAGCAAATGTTATTTAGTTTTGATTTTAATTTCTCATTGCATTTAGTCAAGCCAATTTTTCAAATTAGAAAAATTAAAGTTTGTAATCAAATTGGCAACTCCGTGAGTTATATTTCATACGTATGTATGTATGTATGTGTGTGTGCGTCTGTAAAATTGGCAATTGGCCGTTTTAAAGTAGTGTAAATAAACGATTAATATTTTAAATTGCAATAAACAAGATGTGACAACTACAGCAAAAAAAATCGATGGATGCTCTATTGCAAATGTTGCACACACAAACATACATATGTACATACATACATATGTACATACATACATATGTATGTACATAAAAATTCATCTACATACAGTAGAGTTGGGCGCCCATCACTTAAATTGCGTGAATCAAAGGTGATTACCTATGATTGGCGGAAAATTTTGAATAAAATCGTGAGTCAAAGCAATCATGAATGATTCTAAGCGAAGACTGTTGAAATAGAGTCAGAAGATAAAAACAAAACAACGTTTGTGCTTTTAGCTAACTATCTTGTTAAAAAATATTATTAATTCGTATCCGAAGTCATTCAATGCCTGATTCAACAGGAGCGTGCGTGATCGAAAAAAACATGAATTTTTCCTTGTGTTGTTGGCCCAGCCACTTTTATATGCATTTTGTTCCTGCTTCGGTATTTCTAATATATAAAAATATCATGTTTATGAATTCATTCAAAATTACTTTCTATTGGGGTACCCGCCCCCCTCCTCCTGCTCTCCCAAGATGTTGAAGGCATGTCCCTTATTTTAAGAGTTAGTGAAATCAAATTTAGTGTGACTCACTATAGCAGTTCTGAAAAAATTGGAAAAATAATAATTACTTTGCATGGTGGTAGCTGTCTCCATACTCCTATACCTCCAAATATTTTTTGAATATGCAGTTTGTTATACGAGCTACTCGTATAAAATTTAGTGACTCTCAATATTTTAGTTGTGTAGATATGAATTGTTCCGCGAAAAAAGGCCTTTGGCCCCACTATGCGCCGGATTTCATAAACGATTGTTAAAGTTGTTGTTGGCTTAGCATGAGAATTTGTCCGAAAAAAAAACCGTTCTGCTTATTTCTACTATTAAAGATAAATTTTCGAGTTTTCGCAGAATATTTCAACTGCATATCGTCACCTAAAATCCAAAAGGTCGTAAGTAAACTTTTTACTTTTTTACAGGTGAAGCAAAGAACCTTTTAAATTTAAAACTATTTATATGTTAGGTGTCAAATTGAGTAATGATTAAAATTGGTATTTTGGAACTTACGGTTATGTGAGTAAAATTTTAAGGAAAGATTTATTTTCGTTAATCACATCATAATCAATCAAAACGTGTATTTTGAATTTTTTGGCTGTTGCGGCCTTTTGGATTTTAGGTGACGATATGTACATACATTCCCGTTTTAAAGGTGATTTTTTGCTTTTTGCCACAAAAAAAATTGCAAAAAGATCCACTTCCAGAAGAGTTAGAGGGTTAATGTATATCAACAAAATGTTGCTTCTAATATTCTGAATAAATTTTCTGAAGACACTATATATCATAAACCTAAGTATTACAAGATTTTCTACATTTTTTTACTACACAAGGGTGCAATTTTAGATAGTCCGTAAAAAGACTTTCAGATATAAACTTTTAAAACGCCGATACACGTACATATGTATGTTTATTTTTTTTTTGTATTCTGTACACGAACATTTGGCGGAACATTGTTATTTTGCAAACATTTCAATTTTGTTGGACAGTGTAATTACAGTGATTGAAATCTATTAATTCTCTCTGAACTGATTAGACCTAAAAATTATACAAATACAGAGCTCACTTTGAAAAGTAATTTCAAATTGCAATTAGTGATTTTTTATTGTTGAAAGTATTACTCATGATCCCATCTCTAATACGACGACCAATTTAAAATAAACAAATTGGAATTGACAGCTTGAACAATTATTTTTTTTTTATTAAAATGCAAATTTTTTAAATTCCAAGCAATTAAGCAGTTTGAGCAGTAGTTAATTTCAAAAATATCTTTAGGCTTTCAACATTTAAAGTGTTGAAGAAAAAATTAACAAGTGGCTGAAAAATGCTAATCAAATGCTAAAGAAATGTTATGGCAGTATGACTTAATATTTTTAAATTATTCAGCCCTGTTCTGTAAACCGAATCCGAGCAAATTTCTCGATTTTAAAACGACAAAAAAGTTTTGGTGTTCTCTAAACCGAATTCACACAGTTTTACTCGTTTTTAAATCGAGTAAATATACTTGGTCGAAAGTAAATCGAATGTGGTATTATTCCAATAAATCACTGATAAAACATCAAAAAACAATTAGCATTAACATTTTGATGTCTTTAATACCAAATTTTAACTAAATTACATTCAGTTTAATACATTTAAATGTACAAAATTGATTTTAAAAACACTCTAACATTTGTTTCCACTTTTACTCCCAGAATGAAGAAAAATTATTTCTATGAAGAAAAACCCTTTTTCTGTCAAATATTTAGAGCAGCGCATTTTAAATGCTTATTATAGATTTAAAATGTGATTTCTTGTATAAACAACCGATTTTGACGTTCAAATGTTCAATTCCACTTAATTTCGAATGTCACCAAATCGAGTAATTTGTAGAACACCAAATAAACATTTACTCGTTTTTGAAAATTTTTCGTTTAAAAAAAAGCCTTTTGAAAAAAAGCCTTCTATAACACTGGGAATTTTTTTAGTGCTGCCCAAGGTAATTTAATACTGAAGGAATGAAATCTTATTTAAAAACAATTTAAATTTAAATATTAAAAATTAGCTCAATATGTACTTAAATATTAAGTTAAAAACAAAGGGTTAGACTGCCGGAATCAATCTTTAGAACCTTGTTGTTACGAGTATTTTAGAAAAGATAAATGAAATAATGTAAATTAATTCCACTGAGATAAAGTAAAAAAATAAGATACTATATGCTAGGAACACAACTGGGACGAACGATAAAAAATAAAACACATTTGTGCGTATGAAAATGAAATGAGTAAATTCGTCGTTAAGGTAGAGGTCCATAGCTCGCTTTTTGCGCGTTAAGCTTTTTATGCATCTGTCAAAAAAGTTGAATAAATGTAATAGTATGTGACAAGTTCAAAGCAAAAAGTAGGTCTTCTTTCTACTTTTGTACGCGTTACAAGCACCATGAAAGAAAGTCAGCTGTTCTTGAAAGCTAAAGATGTTAAATAATACTTTATTTCTTATGTTATCGATATTATTTTGCCGTGGATAATTTTTTTCTTTTTTTTTTCAATAAAAAAGATTTCTTAGTAAAGAAAACAAAACCAAAACAAAAATAAAATGGCGCATGAAAAGCAGTGCATGTAACTCAATGCGAACAAAGTATAGAATGAAACAAGAGGATGAAACGCGTATAAAGCATAACGCGCAAAATGCGAGTTATGGACCTCTACCTTTATTGTGGTTCACACGCATTGTTGCCAAGACGGTGGTTTTCCCCCTATATATGACTGTTTTTTGTTGTCTTTAGCGGCAAGTCTATTTAAAAAACCACCAGCGGGAATTTTAGCTGAAGAATTTCTTAGTTGACGGATTTTCAGCGTTTTTCTGAAACTTATAAAGAAATATATTAAATCAAAATAAAGTATTTTTAACGCAGCTATGCGAAACGTATCCTGGTATTTATGTTGAGTTTTTTTTCCATATTAACACGTACAGCGAAAAGAAGCTAACATCACTTTTTTTGCAAATAAAAAATTGTCATATTGTGGTCGTGTAGTATCGGAAAACAAACCGAAAACTGGGTGATTGGACTAGTGAGTATGAGTAAAACATAATATCAACCAAAATCTTTCAAAACAATAACGTTTTCTGAATAATTTGTTTTTGATTAGACTTTTTTATTGAAATTTTTCTTCGAAATTAAACTTCAAGCCAATGTGAAGTGAGCCACAGAGTTTATTTTATCAACAATATTTTTTTATTTCAGATAGTCAGAAAATCAGGAATTTTAACAATATTTTACAAATACTTCAAGCAAAAATGGCAAGATATTATTCCACATGTGTAGAATAATTAGGGTCTACCGAAGAAAATTTTGAAAAGATACTGAATCCGCTTAAACATTAATATTAATAGATGGAATAGTCCCTTGAATTCTAATTTTTCTTTGTTCAACGTTCGTGTATGGAAACTATGCAGGAAATAAAATACCTACTTAAAGAGTAGGCTTAGTTTTGCTTACAAATATTTGGGAAGTATGAGATTCCGACAAACATATATCTATGCATATGTACACATATTTTATAAAATTTATCTTATTCTTTATTTTTACCAATAAACCATAAAAAAAGACTTATGTTGGTTATAAAAAATTCAGCAGTTATATTAGCGTTTATTTTTATTCAGCTAGCGGTTTTTAGCGGGTTTTCAGGGGCTATATGGTGGGAAATGCCTACAACATTTTGGCAACACTGTTCACACGCGAATTTACGCAGCGAATGCTTATCGACGAATTCGTCGTTCGTCCCAGTTGTGTTTCTAGCGATAAGCTGCCAAGTTTAAAAACAAGTACTAATCTCGATTTTAGACAAATCAAATGAATATAGAAAAAAAATGATTTACTAATTCAATCAAAAAGAAAACTCAATGAATATTTAAAATAACAAAAAAATGTGTGGCCGTAGACCGTTTGAATTTTATTTGCTGTATGTTTCAGATAATAAAAAAAATGTAGCTGTTCTTCTAAAAAAAAACTATTTTAAAATTCCACACAAATAACTTTCAAATGCGCCTTCACCGCGCGCATCAATTTGTATTCATTGTGGTCAATGATGCCATCGAATGATTGGACTTTCATGGATTGTGGCACATAATAGAAATGTTTAAAACGCTAAAAGATCCATCTTTTTCTTTCTAATATCTTTGTTTTTTCTTTTTTGTTGTCAAGGTACAACATAATCGTACATATTTTTATCAGTTGTTTCGGTTAAAATCTATTTATCAAATAAGTAAATAAATGTCTTTTTTGTGGGCGTTCTACATACGGTGTCATTTGTTTATTTTCCATTTTCTTTTAAAGCTAGAAATTGATTTTGTTTTGCTTTACCAATTGGTCAAAAAAATTAATTAAATATTCAAAAAATTATAAATTAATTTTTCGTTGAGCTTGTTGGTTTCGTTTTTATTGCAGGCGGGATTTTTACGGTCTATGACTGTTATTTAAAAACCACTTGAAAATTTTATGATGTCGTTAAAGAATAACGTGCACGTTTATTTAATTTTATACTTATTTATCAAGCGTGAAATCAAGTCGACTTAAAAGGTAGAGAGAGAGAGAGAGTAGAGTAAATCAAAACAAAGCAAACTTTTACTTTCAAAGCAAAATGTTGAGAAAAAAAAATTAACTAATTTGGTTCCAAACTAGATCTAAGAACAGGTGCGTTCCATAAATTTTAGATAATTAAATTATTATTTGTTTCTATATTTATGATTTCATTAGGCTAAAGTTTTTTTTTACAATAATGGGTGAATATATAAATCAGAAATGTACATTAACTGGCACCACTCACAGTGGACCAAACACAAAAGAACGCTGATGATGAAGGTGTAGGGGCCTTCGAAAACATCTAGTTGTTCCGCTATACTAATGGATAATAAATCAGTTAATATTTAAACATAGCTTAAGTTAATTTTCATAAAAAAATTTAAAATGTATTTAAACACATTTTAATTTTTTCAGTGGCTAATTAAAGTTAAAGTTATTATTACGTTAAAAGTACGGTAGCGCTAGAAGATTTCCAAATATTATTGAACTTTCCAAAGTACAGCTGGTCAATATAAATAAGAAAGTTGATTTATCAATTTGCAGAAAAGTGAAATAGCATAAAACACATTCTTTTATACAAAAAGAGCATCAGAATGAATTTTTCTATTTATATATTCGACCACATGATGTTCATGTACATGCCTTCAAAAAAACACATACATGCACAAAACATATAGTATGTTTGTAAAACTTAAACAGCACTTAAATGCACAATGTTGGCTATTTAAGTTTCATTTAGTTTTGGGCTGCAAAACAAAATTTTGTGTTTAAAAAGTATTTAAAAATAAAATACATGTAATCATTGACTGATTTATTAGCCCTAAGTGTTTGTCAGAATATTTACAATTAACTGTGGTGTTATTTGTTCATTAATAATTATCACATGTAATTTGGCTTGTTCTTCTCAAGATTTTTTCTAAATAGTTGGCTTATGTTTTTCACTTTAACCTTGGGGTTGTTTAGTCTACAAGTTGTGTAAGTATTTAATTTAAATACATACATTTAGTGTGATCATTAAGATCCCATTCGTAAAAAACTCGTCACCAAGTGTTATTTTTTGTGCTTTTCATAGAAATTCTTCATCGAAAAAACGCAAAGAAATTCAGACGTTGTTTTGCTTTAGAAATTGTTTAAGCTGGTACGAAAAACATAAACAAATTTTTAATATTTTTGATTCTAATTTTTTTCATATAATTTTATTACGATTAGCAACACATGAAATAGAATGTGTTGAAGAATGTGTGCACAGCACACTTTTCTTATAGAAAAATGGAATGGGCTACACACAGCATACTTTTCTCATAGAAAAGTTTATTATAGCATTTAAAACACACTTTTCATATAGAAAAATTTAATGGGCTATACATAGCATAGCTCACGTTTCCTATAGAAAAATAATTCTATCATTTATAGCACACTTGTATAAAGAAAAATGTATTGATCTATATACAGCACACTTTTATTATAGACAAATTTAATGGGCTATAGAAAAAACTATTGTACGATTTAGAGCACACATTTCGTATGGAAAAATCTAATGGCTTATACACAGGACAGCACACTTTTCATATAAGTAGAAAATTTATTGCACACTTTTAATATAGAAAAATTTAATTTAACATTTATCGCTCTTTTCCAAAGAGAAAATTTAATGATCTATACACAGCACACTTTTCATATAGGAAAGTTTAATGTGCTATACTTAGCGCACCTTTAGTATGGAATTATGTATATAATGGATTATATACAGCACACTTCTCATATAAAAAGTTGATTCTGCTATGCATAGCACACTTCGTATAAAAAAATTTTGTGCTCTATACGCAGCATACTTTTGATATAGAAAAAATTATGGTATGAGGCATACACAGCACACTATTCGTATAAAAAAAATTAATAGGCTATATGTATATGTATACAGTCCAATTATGAATATTTCCGACTAGTTTTTTCTCTCCCCTATCATTTTGTGCCGGGGAATAATCCTCCTATTCTAAATAGCCGGGGAATAAGCAAATACGGTAGGGAGTAACATCTGGATCAGCTGTTTAATGTTTACATATTTTTCTGCACTAACGCAACACTTCAGCAATAGAACTTTAATAAAAAATTTTATGTTTTCATTGTCAATAAGATTGTGTGTTAGTATTCATACATAAATATCTGTTTTTGCTTAAGTAAAAAAATAAAATAAACAGTGTAATCATTCAAAGGCATGAGGAATAACTTTGTGCTGAGAAAGTGGAGCGAAAACTGAGGAAAGGAAATTTGTAAATTTTATAAAGTTTTTCTGATCGATCTTGATAATATTAGAAGGAAACCAATCTTAATATTATGTGAACTTAAAGGAGACATACAAAATTTAGGGTTTTAATTTTTTTCTGAAGGCAGAAGTAGTTCATGTTTTTGAAGTGCGCAGGACTTGGATAAAAATGCCTAAAACATTATTAAACTTTTTGTTCTATATAAATCCATTGTTTCGCAACATTTATTAAATTAATTTTTAGATTTTTGCATTAATTCCCTTTAAAATGTTTGGGGAGAAAACTTTCAAAAAATTCTCCCTCCTATTTAGAATACCTACTTTTATTTCCCGGGAGTTTTTTGTCCCTCTCCCTCATATTTAGAATACCTCCTTTTTCCCATGGAGTTTTCTCTTAAATTAATTCATAATTGGGAAACTCATGGGAATGAGAAAAGGGGAAAATTGGGCTGGTAGAAAAAATTATCATAGGAAATTAAATAAATAATAGTCAACACAATGATTATACAAATATTATAATACTCTACTTTTTTCCAACAACACAACATTTTTGCATTTGTTTTATTTAGCGATTTATCACATTTATTCTTTCAATTTATGACAGCACTAATTTAGCTGCCAAATATTATAAAATTTTCACACTGCACTAGTCGTATACATTTAAATAAAGAATTTATCTGATTTTTATAATAAAAATATTCCTATTGTTGTTAATCTATATCTTTAATCAGTCATTACTGTCGTAATTTTAATTTAATTCAACAAAATTTAATACATTTAGCCTAAATTAGTAGTGTTTAACACGATTAATCTAAATTATGTTAAACTAAATATTATAAAATATATGCATACATACACACATATGTATATGGAAACGTATGTATGTTTTATACGTATTTCTAAAGATATACGAGTGTGCGTATAAATCAAACTATATGACCGTTTCATACACGTATGTATGGGCGGCGAGTAGTAGTGCGGTCGAACAACGAATTCAATTTACCCTTTTCAACTTCCAATCTTTTTTATTATGTTCATTTTTATTGACTCGCTTTCGGCCTTAATGTTCAATCACACGTGCCATAACCATAACCATAGAGAACAGCTGTTCGAACCAAACTTATGGGCAACACTGTATTTGATTATAGGTGACTCGCCATAACGCCATAGAAACCAATTGAATTTTGGTTTGTTATGGCTATGGAGTTATGGTTATGTCACGTCAAATTTAAGCTTTAACTGTTTTCTTTCCTATAAGTTAGACTTAAAATTTTCGGAATACATAGTTTAGATTCGAATGATGGCGGGGCCACGCACCGTTAGTGTGTATCTTGAGAATATTTAAAGTTGTTGTGGCTGCAAGGGTAAGCAAGTTGACTACCACACGATGAGTTCCGAGTTCAAATCTTGGCCGGCGAAGCAAATTTAATTTATATACAAAAAATTATATACAAATCAACCACACGTAAGTTAAATAATTAATACAATAAAATTATTACATTTAATTCAATTCATGCTGATCTAACTTGAAATAACTTTGATTCAAAATGATTCATTTTGATTTTAACAGTACTTAAATGTTAATTCAAAGTGAAATAAAGTTATTTCAAAAAGAATTTTTTTTTGACAATTACTATAAATCATGTTAAATTAACATGAAACACACATGAAGCAAAATCATTGCCAAAAAATTTTAAATTAACCCTATTTTTTAACGATTCTAAATCGTTTTTTTTTTGTGTGCAAGCAAAGCATTTATGGTTTACCCTGTCGATTCACCATAACTACGAGTATATGTATGTAAATGTGGAACATTTATAACAGGTTCAGCTGTAAACGTTCCAATGCCGCGGCAAGGTTTTTTTCATGGCCGAGGTAGTCAAATTTGACACCCTGTAGCTCTCCGTGTATTTCCACAGGGTGAATCGAATTTCAACATTATTTATGCTTTAGCCCCCTTCTATAATTTCTACACACATCGTTTTGCTATCGAATCGCAAGTGTCAAAGATACAGATTTATTACCCAGTTTTTTTAATTGGAACCACTGTATGCCGGTACACGTACTTATACAGGGCAATTATAAATAAAATTCCGCGTGAGATTTCTCCCTTTTTTCAATTAGATTTATTTTTTTATTTTTCTATTACATACTTGCTATTGCTTGATATTATTCCACGGGAGAAATCTCACGAGGAATTTTATTCATAGTTGACCTGATAATTTTTTGGTTCCATTGACTGAACCAGAACCTGGGGGCAAATTACGGCATTCGATACCGTTCGAAATTTTATATTGCCATATAAACTCTCATTGAAATATTTCGTAATTTCGTTCAATAACGACTCCCGTAATTTGCCCCTGTTTTTTTTTTGCTCAGTGTAATTGTGCTGCATTTGATAAATTAAATTATATTTTGTGTTTGAAACTGAATATGTTTGTATGTACATTTAATTTCGAGGTCTCCACCTCAGTCAAGTGATGTTAAGACCAACAACAACTACCAATGAACAGAACAAACTGGTGTGGCTATTTGCAAGTAGCCTTATATTCACTTATTATATCAATGTATGGCACATTAAAGCGTTAAATTGTTTTTATTAAATCTAAATTGAAGTGTGATTATGGCCCATATGGCATGGAATGGTGGTAGCCAGTGGTAGTGTTTTGTGGTATTTCAGTAATACAATGTTATTAACTTTATTTACACTTAATAAATCATAACGGTTTATGACTGCTTATATTATTTTAAGCAGATACACAAATTTTTTCGCATGTATGTATGTATGTACGTATATTAGAGTGGGTCAGTTTGTTTGTATTTAAAAAAACGACAAAAAGTAGGACAGAATCGTAATCTATAGCGCAACATTGTTCATTTTTCATATACAAAATTAAATGGGCAATACATCGTAAATTTTTCTTATAAAAAAAATAAATGGGCTATACCGTCCATTTTTCATTTAAAAGAATTAAATGGGCTATACATCGTCCATCTAAAAAAATTTTGCGAATAAATCATCGACTAAAATCAAAATGGGCCCTCCGATTTTTCACGAGAAAGCTGACATTTGTTTCAGTTGTTTGTCTTGCCAACAGTGTTCTTTAGCGTTTGTTTTAGAATATTCCGCTGTAGTAAAGCATTTGATAAATCTCTCATGTCTTGAAAGGTCTTATAAATGGTCTTGTGCAGGACAGTAATGTCTACTAATATTACTAGGTGTTACCTTCTTTAGGAAAAGCATGTTGACAGAGAAGACAGGAAGAGGTGAAAGAAGAGACATAAGAAAGCTTCATTCTTTTACAACTCTGCTTTTTCTTTTTTCACGTTTTTAATAATGCAGTGTTGCAGCTCTTCTGGTGTTAATGAGGCGTATTAAATTTTTTATATTTTCAATGAGACATTTTTAGATTTAGATATTTCCCCCAGCTAATAAAAGTATAGCTTAATTTCTCTTCTCTTCTTTAGAAACTCACATTAAATAACAAAAATATTTCATTCAATAAGAATTTAAGTTACAGAAGTTAAGCCCGAATGAGAAATTATTTCTGATTTTCTATCGGGCACTCCGATTATACATTAGGAGATGAGTATTTTTGAACAACTGAGTCTGACGTATGTAAGTCACATTTTCTATCAAAACTATTTCGCTTCTGATTTGTCAAATAACTTATCTGAAATTAATTCACCTGATAGACGCGACATATAAAAATGTTTTATTGACAATATTTTTCAATGATCGAAAAGGCTTGCGTCAGAGATGCATAAACATTTTTAGAATTTTCGTAACAAGCTTTGCAATTGCAACAATGCTTACGAGCTTACAAAAACCTACTTTGTATAAATTTTTATTGCTTAGACTAAGTGCATATGACTACGATCCATTCTTGGGGCACATATACTATACAATATACATAATTGAGCACTTTTTTTTCTTGATACATACATACATGCACATATGAAAACTTAAGCAAATTAAATAATTTTGCCATTAAATAATTTAAAAAAATAGAAAGATAATAGGTCTGTTTCTTTAATTTTCGAGTAAAGTTCGGTAAAATGTGAAAAAAATAAAATTGCTCTCAATAAGATGTTTGTTTTCTTTCTCAATTTAATATAAAAACGTATAAAACTTTCTTCACCACTAGTTTTCAAATCTTTTTTGATACTCTACATGAGAGGTGAGATATTATTTTTATACAATATTGTCAACACATTGCAAAATATTCTTTTCTGCGCAATGGGTTAAAATTTGTATAACCGACGAACGGATTTTCCCGACCACCTTTGAATCTTATGAAACTTAGTTGTCTTTTTGCACGTTACTTAACTAAGATAAATATAAAATTTAGGACTTCCAGCTTCTGTTTTTCCTGAGATATGGCGTGTCATAACATGAAAAAATCATTTAAAACACATATAACTGGTCTGCCATTATTGCTCATATCTGCAAAAGCTTATAAGATACAGGATCGAAATGGGTCCCATTTAATAGGTATTGAGAATAGCTTTAAAACTGCAATTAGTTTAAATTTTTTTCCGAAAGGTCAAAGATCACTGTCACATGATTTAAAGCTTGGGGAACTATATCTCAAAAAATGAAATTTTTAAAATTCTAAAAAAATATATGTTAATCCTGACAGTCTCGTCTCTTCTGCATTTTGTGTCAAAAAAATTTTAGTGAGCTCTTATTAGTTCCTGAGATATAGGCAATAACTAGAAATTATTTGGGAAATTTGTATAATATTTTTTTTTTAATTTTTTTATTCCTAGTGCACGTAGGAAAACATTAAAACATTGAGGGTATTCATTTCAGTTTTTTTCCTCGTTGGAAAAATGGAAAAATGTAATTTTTTACAACAAACACAGGGGAAAAAATTTAAAAAATTTTTGAATTTTTTGAGATATAGTTCCCCAAACTTTAAATTATGTGACAGTGATCTTTGACCTTTCAGAAAAAAATTTAAACTAATTGCAGTTTTAAAGCTTCTCTCAATACCTATTAAATAGGACCAATTTCTACCCTGTATCTTAAAAACTTTTGAAGATATGAGCTATAGTGGCAGACAACATATATGTGTTTTTAATGAATTCCCTATTTTTCGAAGCGCCATATTTCGGGAACCACAAAGCTAGATACCCAAAATTTTTTAAATTATTTTATTTTATACTATAGAACGTGCAAATTTTTGTACAATTCTAAGAGGATAAGATAAAAAATTACGTTTTTTTTCGTTGATTTAAAATGGTATTACCCCAATATAAATAAAAAGAAAACAATAAGTTGTACAAGGTGGCGCAAAAGTAATCCTCCTATCAGAAAATGCTATAAATTTTGCGCGTAATGTCAGTTCTGTTTTGACATTTGTGTAGTAAACAGATGCGAAATACACGTTAATAAACCATGTTACGCTACACGGCTCCAGAACGCGGAATATTGGTGACTATTTATTTGACCAATAATAATCGTTTGGCACGTTGTGCCAAAGTCACCGACCAGCAAGATCGCCTGATTTGACCACTGCAGACTTCTTTTTGTCGGGCTTTTTGAAGTCGCGGGTTTATGTCAACAAGCCTCAGACTCTTGCAGCTCTTAAAGACAATATCCGTCAATAATGTGAGGAAGTTTTGGCCAAAGTGATGAAAAATGCCATAAAAAGGGCTCAAATGACAATCAACTGTGGCGGCGGCCATTTAGATGACATCATATTCTCGACTTGATGTAAAAAAATTAAATGACCAAATAAAATTAATCCACAAGAAGAATCAAAGTTTTTAATTTTTTTTTTATTACAGCCAAATAACATCGGAAGGTTATTATCGCGCCACCCTGTATAATATATACAGAGGGAATTTTATTGCACAATAATATTGAAAATGTATGGGTACAAAATTGGATTTGATACCAGTTTTTAACGAACATTTTTATACAAGATAAAACCTACAAGAATCAGCCGTCATTATTTTAACCGCTGCTGTAAATCTTAAAGCTAATAAGCAACCGCCATCCAAGTGCAAGAGTTTTTAACGTTTATGTATTTATTCTTTTAAGGAAACTAAAGTGGTGCCTGGTGGCAATGAATCATATTTTTAAGTTAAATATAAATAATTGCTTAAAAAAATTAACTTCAGATACTATATGAAAGAAACAAATTATTCATACAGGGTGTTTTTTTAGAAGTATAGAACTTCGAATTGAAATAAAACACAAGAAAATCGTTTTAATGTCCATCAATTTGGCTTTATTGGAAGGATAATTTTATGCCATTAATGTTTAAATATGATTTCGGGCATGTGGCCGCCGCGGCTGGCTCGAATAAAGCCAATTCTAAAGGTCCAATTTTCAACCACTTTTTCGAGCATATGGGGCCGTATGTTGGCAATAACGCCACGAATGTTGGCTTCCAAGTCCCCTAACGTTTCTGGTTTGTTGGCGTAGACGAGCGACTTCACATATCCCCAAAGAAAATAATCCAATGGTGTCAAATCACACGATCTTGGTGGCCAATTGACAGGTCCATTCCGCGAAATTATGCGCTCATCGAATGTTTCTTTCAATAAATCGAATTGGAACCACAACTCATCCACATTCATGCCATCCAATTCGGGAACAAAATAGTCGGTTATCATGGCTCTATACCGGTCTCCGGTGGCGAATCGATTCATTCGGGTCCTCTTCAACACTTTGCTCTACAGCGGCAATTGTTTCTTCGGTGCGCACTGATCGGCGTCTCTGCGGATGCGTATTATCACATAGAGTAAACGCAGTGCGAAAACGATCCATGGTTAACCGAATTAATTGCTCTGATGGACGATTATGTCGACCATAAAATGGACGGAGCTTGCGGTAAACTTCGCGAACTGAACCATTATTTTCGAAATAAATTTGCACGATTTGCAAGCGTTGTTCTTTTGTCAACCTGTTCATGATGAAATGGCAAACCAAACTAAATATTAATCACTTGACAGCTGACAAAATGGCCGCCATTTAAAAAAGTGATGCCAACTTAAAGTTCTATACCTCAATAAAAAACACCCATTACTTAGAAAATTTAAATAAAGTATGTAATTATGAATTTACATACATATGTACATATCATACATACATACATAAGTACATACATATGTGTACATGGTATGATCAAATATGCCGAATGGGCTTGTTGTGATCGAAAGTATAATTGACTCGTTGTTTTACTGTATAAATTATTATTCAAGCAGATCAAAATAATAACTTTACTATGCAGGCGACTATAATTAAGTTTAGTTATTAAAATAAATATTAATAGGTGATTTTAATAATTTTGTTTGCTAGTTTATTTTAGTTTTTTGCGGCTTTTAATAAATTTATTAAAATTTACCGCACATGTTTTTACTAAAATGTAGGATGTATAATTTAGACAAATTTAATTTCAACTAAAATGTTCCTAGTATTACGAGGAATAAGTAAAACCTTATATTATTCGATTAGTTATTTACCAAAATCTAATTTCAAAATCTTGATAATTTGAACTTCTTCCCAGCTCCACCGAACAACATCCCATTAATTTAAAAAAATAATACATGTAATTTGGTCCTCGGTAGTTTGAAATTGTTTAAATGGCATCTTCATCACCGATACGCTATAATTTGAAGCTTGCCTTTTATGCACTCTATAATTTGGGCGTGGCACCGCATCTCCCATTTACAGCAAATACATATGTATTTATTTTGTAAAAAACTTGAGATTTTTTAGGAGTTACTCCATTGATTTTATGAATTTTTATGAAGAAAATAGTAGGACTAAAATTAGTGGGTGTGGTACATTCCATATATGTATGTACATATATATGTATATGTATATTTAATAACTTTGGAGCTAATGCAGCAATAAACTTTAAATTGTGTGGGTAAATCGTTGTCATACAAAAAATAAATAAATAGAACAGATTCGTCATGTGGGTATGGATCTTAGTATAAATAAATTTGTGTACAAAATTAAGCAAAATTTTTAATTATCTTAAAGTTAGAAACTTATTGCAAATTTATAAAATTTAAAAGTTCCTCTGTAGCTCATTAAACTTTTTGAATAAGCTAGATTTAATATAAATGTACAGTTGATGATTCCGTGGTCAATGAGTACAAATATTGGTGAGATCGTGAGATAATCACCCCTATTGTGAATAAAATGTGACATTTTTGTTCCCATGGAATTTTCATACCCCATGAAGGGAAATTTACTATCGTGAATTTCATGAGAACGTTTTTTTCCGCTATCAATCCGCAGTGAATGTAAAAAACGGGAAGACGTCTCAATCTTAAAAATTAATTGAAAATCTAGCAATAATAATAATAATTAATAGTATAAAATGCACAAATTTTGTATTTACAAATGATCTGTTTTTAAGTTTTTAAATATTTTAGGTGCCGTGAAAAAAATTCTTTAATATACCATCGCCATAAAATTTACTGTATGTAAACCAAAGAGGTTAATGTTCAATGAAAAGACGCTGTTGCAGGGAATTATTGTTATTAATCGTGGATATTATTACTGCACTTGTCCTAAAATATTGGATATACTTGCAATATTGAAATTACGCGATGTATTAAGTCAGTTCGTCTGCACAAATGAACTGAACAAAACCAAGGGAAAAGTGAAAAAATTTCCATGAAAAATATTATTCACCATAAGGGCAATCAAATAAGGGAACACATTTCTAGGGAAAAATTATTCAAATAATTTTCCCTTTGGGGAAAAGGGAAAATATTTCGATGGAAAAACTGTTCACTATAGGGGTGAATGAATTGCCGACGAATTTAAGAACATTTGATTATTCAGTTTACACTTGCAAGAAGTTATTTTAAATAATGTGCCCTAATAACTCTTCTCTATAGTCTTGATCTCATTAGTGATTATTCTCCCTACTTCTAATTTCTAATTAATTACGAGTACAAACTATTTTTGTGCAAATTTTTTATTTCCATTTTTAACTTTTTATAATTTTTGTAGTATATTGTAGAATTTTTTTTTATTGTTTTTCTTATAACTATATATACAGGGGTGGCCCAGAAAGACCGAAGTAGTGTGAATTCCTTATAACTTTTTATTTAAGACATATTTTTTTAATTTTTTGTTTTTTAAATACAGTAAATTTATAGGGAATATTTTTAGATTAGTTATTAAAAATTATATCCCGCAAGTGGTGGCCATTTTCTGCTTCGCACAAATGTGCTCTTTCCATTTCCATTATTCATAACTTATTTATGAGTGACGAAGCCCATTTCCAATTAAATGGGTTTGTTAACAAGCAAAACTTTAGGATATGGGCTAAGGAAAACCCGAGAGTACTTCATCAACGACAATTACACCCAGTTAAGTGTACTGTTTGGTGCGGTGTTTCTTCAGAAAGGATCATTGGTCCATATTTTTTGGAAAATGAAAGAGATGTCGCCATTTCCATCAATGGTGATCGATATCGGGCCATATTGGAAAATTTTGTAAGGCCAGCCGTGGAATACCATCCGCAAATATGGTTCCAACAGGATGGAGCCACAGCGCACACTCCGAGGGCCACAATGGCTATTTTACGCGA
Organism: Tachina fera; assembly: GCA_905220375.1. NCBI lineage: Eukaryota > Metazoa > Arthropoda > Insecta > Diptera > Tachinidae > Tachina > Tachina fera. Next base: position 81,786,296 of record LR999966.1, read on the forward strand.
CATCTTTGGGGAAAGAATAAATTCGCGTAGAAGCAATTTTAATTGGCCTCCGCGTTCCCCGGATTTAACCGCTCCAGACTGTTTCCTTTGGAGTTATTTAAAAGGGAAAGTTTATGTTAATAAGCCTAGGACTATTGAGGAATTAAAAACCAATATTCCAGACGAAATTAACAACATAACACCGGAAGTTTTGCGAAAGGTCATGGAAAATGTGTTGAAAAGAGATCATTTGTGCGAAGCAGAAAATGGCCTCCACTTGCGGGATATCATTTTTAACAACTAATCTAAAAATATTCCCTATAAATTTACTGTATTTAAAAAACAAAAAATTAAAAAAATATGTCTTAAATAAAAAGTTATAAGGAATTTACACCACTTCGGTCTTTCTGGGCCACCCTGTACATACACTATGGAGCAAAAGTGAACCATTTTTTTAAGATTGTTTTTATAGAACCCTAGCTTTTAAACAACGAATGGAAAAAAAACAAAATGCTTACCATAAATTAACTAAAAGCTTATTATATTTTACTGAACATCATAATTTAAATTACAAAAAAAAACTTCATTGAAAAAACTAAAAAAACTCACTTTTGCACTCTCTTCAAAAAATTCAGAAAAACGAAGTTAATAACCGGTGATATTTCCTTTTTTGCGAATAACTTCCTTGATGCGACGTGGCATACTCTCCACAAGATTTTCGCAAAATTTTACATCAATTTCACCCCACATTTCATATAATTTTTCCCAGAGTTCCTTGATGCTTCCAGGTTGTTGTTCAAGACCCCATAGTTTTCGTTTAAGGATGCCCCACAAATTTTCAATTGGGTTTAAGTCTGGACTTTGTGCAGGCCACTCCATCACTTGAAATTTTTGACTTTTCAACCAAGTTTGAACAAGTTTCGATTTATGTTTCGGATCATTGTCCTGTTGGAATATTACGTTATATTACTCGTTATATTCCAATTGTGCTAAAGCCACTGGTGAATTTTCATATAGGAGGTCCAAGTAATTTTTTTTATGCATTATCCCATTTATTTGGACAAGTGGACCCACTCCAAAGTAGGTGAAACCATTTGGGAACCGCGCCATGTTTTACGGTCTCCATGGCCTGGTACGATTGGGTGGCTTCTCCTGTCTTGGACCAAAAATATTGTATACCATCTCAGTTGAGACGATTAACTTTAGTTTCGTCTGACCACAAAACTCTTTTCCAGGCATCCAATGTCCAGGACTCATGAGACTTAGCAAAGTTTAGACGATTCTTCTTTTGTTTAGGTGTTAATTTAAGCTATGTACAGACGATTGTCAGATCTTACAATATTGTCAGATCTGTCAATGTGCTGACAATGTACTGGCAATCGAAAATTGCCAGTACAATATTCGTTTTCAGTTCACACGGTTGTAAGAAAATCTTACAATTTATTGCCAGACGGTTGTATGACAATAAATTCATCTGACAAAATCGTCAGTCGAAAAATTGTCTGTTCACACGGTTGTCGTATGCACAAATTGTCAGATTTGTTGTTATGGGTTGCCAGACTCAAAGCATTTTTTAGAAATTGTTAAATATCAATCGTTTGTGTTTGTGTTAAATGTAAAAAATGAATGTATAAATTATTATGAACCATAAAGAAGCAATTGCAATGATTTTCTGTGCATATATTTTATTATAAATGTTTTATTTAAAATCAAGCGTGTGCAGTGCTTTTTCTGGAAACGACACCTGACAAAAATTTGCCAGTTCACACTGTTGTAAGACATTTTGAGCACATTTTACTGGCAATATTGTAAGATCTGACAACCGTCTGTACATAGCTTTAGGTTTTTTCAGTTTTTTAGTGGGAATAATGCCAATTTTTTTTAACGATTTTCGTACTGCCCACACACTGACATTCTTTTTTAAAATATTAGCAGTAGCCAAGGGGGTTTTGGCTTCTCCTGATGTCAGCATTCTCCCAATTTGACGTGTATCTCTATCAGTCAACTTGCGTGGTCGCCCATTTTTACAGTAAGAACGAATGTTCTCACCCTTTCTTACTCTTATACATTAAGACTGTGATATATTCAGCTGCGCGGCAATTTTCCTAGTGAGCAATTTTTTTATTTTTTCAAAAATTTTTTAAATTATTTTTTTTTCATTTTTCTTAGATCTTCTCCATGCGAACTAAACCACGCCACAATTTTGCACCAAATTATGCTCTTGTTATACAAATTTAACAACCGTTATAAATATTACAGTTGCTCATTTTTGTACTCAGAAAACAATGCTTATAATAACAACTCTTAAAACAGTGCAAAAGTGAACCATTTTTCTTAGTAAATATTTTACTATGTTTTAATATTATGTACATCATTAATAAAATATTTTGTATTAAATTATTTTTAACTAAAACCCTTTGTACACATGTATATACCATTATTTTAATTTGACTCTTTTGTTTACGAGCTACACCATAAAATAGTCATTAGTAATAAAAAATGGTTTAATTTTGTTCCACAGTATACATACATATCGTTAAGTTGATATAGAAAGGCCCTAACTCATTAATTTTTTGAATTCGCAATCTTTGCATTTCCGCTTAAGATTAGATGTCATTCTATCGAATACAAAAACTTGATTTCATAAAAATAATGAGTTAAGTCCTTTCTATATTAAGGTAACATTCAATTTTAAGAATTAATAAGGCTTTTGAATAAGAATGAATGATTTGAATTAAAATAAAAATTAAAAATATTGCAGACGTGAAAATCAAGATGAATTCCGTGCCAGGCTTTAAATAATGATTTCTTATATAATTAATGATAGCATGTTAATTTATCTCAAAAATATGAAATTTGCTTTTTTTGTTGCAAAAATTTTAAAAATTAGGCAGGAAATCGGTTTCCACCTAAAAATCATACTTCGAGCGGTCACTAGTATTTTCAAAAAATCTGATGACTACGTCCGCCATGTCAAATGAGTTACAGAATAGCAACCCTAACCAAAGGTTAGTCGAACATACGAGTGCATAAATGAAGCAGCAAATATTTTAATACAATAGCAAGCATTCAATATTAAAAAAAATTCTACCAAGAGCTAAATCATGCATGAAGATAAATGTTAATATATTATGGTGGCATTGTTTATTACCGGAATATTTGTTAATAAGCAAATAATGTGCTGAATTATAATTATAATTAAAAACGTGTGTTTGATTTTTACAGTGTATCTAATATCTACATTATCAATACGTGGATTTTCAGTGTATTAAAATTTGTAACATTTATTTACCACACAATATTATATATACATATATAAACTCACGTTATAAAATGTTTTTACAATAAATCCAAGCGAAAGCTTGAATTATCCTTTACATATTCTTTTTGATTCGCTTGTACGCCTCTTAATTTTGCTTTGTAGGTTTAAGTCTCTTTTGAAAACCTTCACGTCATTCCTGTAATAAAAAATATACAACAAAAACGTTATTTGTATTCGCATAAAATTAATTATACAATGTATATAAAAACTTTGGAAATATGGGGCTAATTCAGTAAAACGCAATGCCAAGCGTTGACAAATTTTATAAGGAAAAAATTTTATTTACGAAAACGAAATACATACAAAATTTATCAACGCTAAGAGTTGCGTTTTATAAAATAAGGCACTAGGTATTGAATTTCACGTTTACAAATTTGAATTAAATTATTAAATTAAATTAAATATAAAGAAAAGATAGAGAGCGGATAATTTAACTAGAACATAACTTAAAAATTATACGATTACATTGAATTTAAATTTCCGTTGGGTTGAAGTATACTGACGAGTTTCATAAGCATAAACGAAATGAATATAAAGTTGCTTAACTAAAAAAAGAAGAAGAAAAAACAAACACAATATAATAAAAAAATATATATATGAGAATCGGTTGATATTGCAGGTCATACAGAAACTCGGTTTAAGTGAAATTTTTAGCAATCGACTTGTCTTTTTGAGGTTAGAAGCTGATTATATATATACATTATACTTGATCGATTTATGCCTGTTATTTCTACAAACAGGTAATCTACCTAAGATTTTTACCTACGAGTTTGCCTTATACAATTTTACTTACACGATAGATATCTGTACACTAATAGATATCTTATTAAAAAAAATTGTTTTGCGAAAATTTTATTTTTGAAATCTACTGACCCGAATCGATTCACTGTCTTTTGAAATCTAAGTGAGCTTAACGCCTTTCGAACGAGGTAAATTTGCTTCCGATACGTTGACACGTCCTCAAGTCATGAGATGTTTCATAAATACCCAGCGGGAACTGGAACGCCTGCACCAAGAAGGTCTTCTGAGTTTTACCACTAGGTATGTACATACACACATATACACACACCTACAAGCACACATACGAAGATCATCAGGAAAATCGTCTGAATGGACTTCCAGCACCTCAAAACGTCGAAGTATGATGAAAACTCGCATATGGAATGAATCCAAACCACAATTGACTCTACGTACTCCATTACGTCCAGAAAAATGCATTATTGGGCCTCATTTCTACAAAAATTAAGTTTGATCTTTCGATACAGTCAATAGAGATAGTTAGAATGGCGCTACGTGCCATAAGGCCACCACAAACAAATTGAAATGGACCTGTCATTTGGACACCGAGATCTTGCGATTTGACACCTCTCGATTATATCACTGGTTTACGGCTCTTTTCACAATGTACGGTTAAGAGTTAACATGAACTTTAACTACAAGTTCGTCATACAAAACTTGTCGTTAGTCCATGTTAGCTTTTAATTGTGCATTGAGAAAAGTACCAGCCAGCGAGCGTAAAAAACAATTGCTGAGGCCATATGCCACATTTTCAAACCTGGTGAAAATTACCGAATGTTTACATTATCAAACTTCGAAAAAATTGATTGCAAAGTTGATCTTCCAAATAACGGAATTTTTGGATTAAAATAATTTTTTTTTTGCATTATTTTCCTTTTTCTATTCTGTGTTCTATCGGTCTTAAAAAAACATCCTTCATTACATAATCAGGCTGATCATAAATAAAACTCCATATGGACATTTCCGAACGTGCGAACAGTTGGTATCATGAATAAATGTCTGGTGGAAGTTTCCGAATGTTTAAAATTTTATGCTGTTTAAACTTAAAAAAAAAACAAAAAGCTTCAAACTATTGCGAATTATTTTGCCAATTTATTAATTATTCACAAAAATTTGTCTGTCAAAAGAAGTGGAAATATTCATGAAATTTCCTGCAACACAATATTTAAATTTTACTTATTTTAACTTGTCCATATTTCTTTTTATATGTATTTTATTTAATGGCTAAGTATGTATGTATAGATATAGTAAATATGTAGTACATATGTATGTACATAATTAGATCTTTAAATGTTAAAACAGCAACAAACAGTTATTGATATAACTTTTATTCGTATGTAAAGTAATATTCTGCTCACATGGTTACATTCCCCGTAGAACTGGGTATTACATTGTTGACTGTACATATGTACATGTACATACATACATACATACATATGTATGTATGTATATATGTATGTATATGTTGTATGTACATATATGTGTATATGTGTTCTATTTCGCTAGATATTATTCATTTTAATTTTTGTGCTGTCTATCCAATTACAGCTGGAATTATTCCTTTAAACGAATTCGCCTGGGAAATTAAACCTTCATTGAAGAGAAAGGAAATAGTTAAATATTAACGTATGCATTTTATTGCTAATTTATAAAACTTACTTGTTCAATTTTGTTTGTGGCAATTATGCAAGGGATTGAATGATTGTTATATTCAGTAGAAGTTAAGCTGCTATCAATAGTTGAGATGGATTTTGCTTTTCTTTTGTCCTTTTTTTTGTTTTATGGTTTATATACATATGTATGTAAGTATAATTTTTCCATTTTGTGTGTGTTTATATGTTAAGAAAAGCATTCATTTCAGTTCAATTGTTCTAGCAAGGATTATTAACACAATTATCACTGCTTAATATGGATTATTTACACAAAAATACCTATTTCACTTTAATTAATGCACAAAATATGTATCTTAACAAAAACCTATATATATATATATATATATATATATATATATATATATATGAAGTCGGCTGTCATATACATATAGCATGTATGTATGTATATTTGTACAAAATTCATTATACAATATTTTTGCTAAAGCCTAAAGTTTTTATATAAAAAAGTGTAGGAATACATACATTACATATCGAGACATACATAAATGACAAAAAAAAGCTTAACCGACACATTTTTGGTAACTCCTTTTTTTACGAAAATCGATTATTTATGATCGCAAAAAATTAAACTCGAAAATTATGTCGCTTAACCCTTCTGCACTCCTTGGGTCAATTTGATCCAACTTTGGGTTTCAGATGCAAAATGTTTCCCTTTTATTATAAGATATGAATGTGAAACTTGAATTTATCCATTATAGGGACAAAAAGTATGCTTTTAAAAGAAAATAATAAAATTTAGTTTTTTCCTTCCCCCTCCATATTTCAAAATACGATTTACAAACATTTGATATCCTTTGGGTCAATATGACCCAACAAGCGATATTGGGAGTTTAATTCTACTTTACCATTTTTTTCCCATTGAATATAATTGAACTGGTTTCATATTCATTTAGAATCATCGATCAATCATTTTTTTTCGTAAAATAATCACTAAAATCGCTTTCATGAATACTTTTTTATCCAAAATTGTATTATTCTCAAACTGTGAGTAGGATTTAGAGAATCCCGTAAAAGTATATCTTGAAATTTGATTTATGATGATATGGTAACGCATTGACACTTGTAAATAAAAGAGTTCATTCAAATTGCAATTCGGTGATTCCCCGGATTGTGTGTGAAAAAACTACGAGTTTGCTAGAACTTTTGTGCCATTTGAGTATTTTCTTTCAATGAGTTTTGATTAATTTTTAGTGATCAGCGTGCATACCTATTTTTTTGTAATTCATCATAATTGAGTATTTTTACATAATGGCACAAAGAAAAACAGCTAGTATTGTAAAATAAAATTTTTAATGTACAATTGTTCCATAATGAAATTGCTTTGTATTTTTACTGATCTTCAGTTGCAACAAATAATGAATGAATGTCGAATCATATTCATCATCAAATAGGAGGTGGAAGGTGCAGTACAAATAAATATATCACAGAATTTCAGCTACATATTTATCTAAGGACAAAAGTATAGTTTGGAAAGTAGACAGACACCACTTCCAACAAGCACGTTGAAACAAAATTAAATTTTATTGAATAAGCCTGTACTTATCAAAAGAGCAACATCTATGGTTACAGATATTGTCTTCATTCGATTTGCTTATATCACCAGATACGAGTATAAAAATAATTGTTATTCAACTGATAAATCAAAAAGGTGTCGATATGATAGAACACACTTTGGATTAGAAGTAATGGCAGGAGTTTATAAATCTCATGGAGAAAATCTCACAAGGTGAAATTAAAAAAACGGAAGACCTATTTTTCGAGAAACGATGAGTCTCAAGCAATTTGCGAGCATTTCAATGTGCCTACGATTTGACAGCTCTGAAGATAGAAAAAAAAAGAAGACTTCTTGACAAACTAGCACCGATAAGAAACGTTTGGAGTAATCAGCTCAAAGTTTATAATCCACATGAAAATTTTACTGTAGCTGAACAATTAGTTCCATTTCGAGGTTGGTGCAGTTTGAGGCAATATATTCCATGATCATTATTTAAGTTTTAATTTTTTAACCCCAGATCTATGTATGTATCTGTGCCTGTACAAATACTCGTAGAGACCAAACGCTTGGCTTAATCGAGAGTGTTCTTAGCTATGTCTGAAAAAAATCGGTCCAGCCGCTTAGAAGATATCATATCTTTTCTGGATATATCGGGGGTTTTTTAAATGTTAAATTTTTTTTATTATTATACTAAATAAAAAATAACAAAACAGAAAAATTACTATATTTAATATGAAATGTTGTTTACACGTTATCGGGGGCTATGACGTGGTGGCCTTCAAATCCCCCACACTCGTGGGACCAAAAATGTTAAAAAACTATTCAAATAAAAACAAAACAAAAACAAAAAAACAAGACCGGGACCGATGAACTGACGGTGCTTTCGAGCGCGGAAGGACAGGGGACCGGTTTCACGCAACCGTCTGGCACGAGAAAACTCGTTCAGGCGAAGGCTGCCGAGAACACTGGGCAGATAGTCGGTACATGCAGCAGTGCGAGCTCGGCCACGCCGGGTTCAACCAAGCATGTCCGACCATCAAAAATGAGGCATAACCAAAAAAGGCTATGCCTACGCATTGTAAAGACGCTGGGCACTCAAGACCCATCTAAATTGTCCGAGGAACAGAAGTCGTCCCTTGGATGGGCAAAAGGTGTCCTTGAAAACATGGACACTACCGCCATCAGTAGCGGTGCTAGCACGTCGTCAAAACCGTCTGGTAAAAGACTGCGTTCGCCGGACGACAAACCATTGCCTAAGCGGCCTAAGGCTAATAGCAATATTGGTGTTAGGTCGTTTAGTGAGGTTGCGAAAGACAACCTCATAATGGCCGTTGTCGACAGGGGAGATATGGATGGAACCATCCCCAGGGGCAAGTGGAGTACTGTGGAAGCTAAGCTTGCAACCACGTACTACCAGGTCCTTGCGGAGAATCCAGGCTTACCTCCCGTGTGTCGCGATGCAGGCTGGTATCAAGGCAGGGTCAAGCTGATGGCCTTTGGAGACCAAAGATCGGCGGACCTGTACAAGGCAGCTATCAGCAGGATGGGAGAGCCGTGGCCGGGTGCGAAAATCGATCTTGTCAACAAGAGCGACATTCCATCCCGACCACGCGCGCATGCATGGATTCCGGCATTCCCAGACACGGCTGAAGCAGCGATAAAGTTGTTAAAGGACTGTAATCCCTCACTTCCAACCGGCAACTGGAAGATGGGGAGGTTCGGTGAGGCGGAGGGGGACAGACGTGGTGTAATTATTATACTAAACGCTGAAACCCTTCCTCACTTGGCCAAGTCCAATAATATCTTATCGTACGCCTTTGGACAGGTTACGCTGAAGGTGTACAAAGGAGATCAGTCTCCAGTGACGGATAAATCCAAGACAGTGTGTGGAAACGCTGTGGAGGAAGAATCTGAAGAGGAGGAGAAGAAGGCCAGCTTGCGAGAATCTTCGGAAAAGGATGGCTATATTACATCCGATTCTGAAATTCTCGGAGGCGCCTCAGGCCTGTTCGACGCTGATCACGGCGAAGACAGTGACCTTCTTCTTGAGACTGACGACGAGTCCGATAAAACGGTCGTGGAGATGGATTTCGTAGCGGATGTTGAACCTGCTGCAGATAAATCTCCACCACTCTAAAGCAGCCTCAGCGGCTCTTCAGCTTCGCTTGACAACATGCGAAGTTGACATAGTCCTAATCCAAGAACCCTGGATTAGTGGTGGCAGGGTTTGCGGACTAAGGACCAAAGATTTTAAGATGCTAGCCGTCAAGAATGAAGGTAACAATAGAACCTGCATCTTGGCAAGGAACCACCTTAATACATTTTTATTATCTAACTTCAGCGGCAGAGACATAACGGCGGTTAGCGTGGAAGTCGGAGATACATGCTACTGGCTGGCGTCGGTGTACTGCGCTCACGATGATCAAGGTCCTCTACCGTCGGTAGTGGTGAGAAACTTTGTGGATGCGGCGGTAAACGCTGGTCACCATATCATCCTGTGCTGTGATGCCAACGCACATCATACTATCTGGGGAAGTACGGACACTAATGAAAGAGGTGAGGAACTTTTTGAATTTGTAGTTAGTGCTAACCTTAACATTTGTAATAGAGGTCAAGAACCTACTTTTATAACAAGGAACAGACAGGAAGTCCTGGATGTTACCTTTTCGTCTGATTCGGTAGCCGATAGGATCATGAATTGGCGTGTACTTCAGGAACATTCCTTTTCTGATCATAGGTTTATTGAGTTTAGTATTAGGGAGCGGGCACCTGTGGTAGAAATCTCCCGAAATATTAGGCAGACAAACTTGCGTCTGTATAGGACCATTTTTTCTAGACAATTAAGAGTGATTGGAGACTCGTCACTTTTAGAAACTTCTGATTTGGATTGTGAGGTTGATAACATTACTACAATCTTCAAAAATGCAAGAGAGTCGTCTTGCCCTTTGAATAAGCCAAGGGGGAAAAAGAAACCGCCTTGGTGGAATAGAGAGTTACAATTGTGTAGGTGTACATGTAGAAAACTCTTCAATAAGGCTAAATCATCCAGAAATGAACTGGACTGGATAGCTTATAAGGGTAAATTAAAAGAGTATAAAAAGCAGATAAGAATCGCTAAAAATACAACATGGAAGAAGTTTTGTGAAAATATTGAAAATATTTCAGAAGCCTCTCGCATGAGAAAAATTTTGTCCGCTACACCCTGCACCCTGGGGTATTTGAAGAATCCCAATGGGACGTGGACTACATCCAGCGAGGAGTCGTTAAGAACCCTGCTGGACACTCATTTTCCGGGTAACTCAGTGTCTGAGATTCAGACATCTGATCCTTACCCCATACCTGCGGAAAATATATCTGACATCGTCAATATGCAGACATTAAATTGGGCTCTGAGAAGTTTCAAGCCTTACAAGTCACCAGGACCTGACGGTATCATACCGGCTGAGATATGGAAAGTATCGAATCTCGTAGCCCCAAGGCTACTGAGAATTTACACCAGTTGTCTAAAACTGGGTTATGTTCCTGAAAAGTGGAGGGAAGCGAGAGTGGTCTTTATACCGAAGGCTGGTAAAAGCTCTCACACCACACCGAAGGACTTCAGACCTATAAGTCTATCATCCTTTCTTCTGAAAACATTAGAAAGGATGGTTGATCATTATATCCGCAAAACCATCAATAGTAAACTACTTTCCCCGCATCAACATGCATATCAAACGGGAAAGTCAACAGAATCGGCTCTACATGAGCTGGTTGGCACGATAGAGAAATCTCTTTCTGTAGGTGAATATACCTTTGTAGCCTTCGTGGATATTGAGGGGGCTTTTAATAATATATCTCCAGATGCGATAATTGAGGCATTGTCGAATCTGGGGGTTGGCGCGGGATTGTGTAAGTGGGTTCAAAATCTACTAACTCACCGTAGGATAACTGCGGCTCTAGGAGCTTCTAGGCAGACCCGCTTTGTAAATAGGGGTACACCACAGGGAGGAGTTCTTTCACCACTATTGTGGAATTTAGCTCTGAATCCTGTGCTGCTATCTCTGGAATCGCGGGGGTGCAGAATCGTGGCTTATGCTGATGATGTGGCAATAGCTGTAAGAGGAAAATTCCTCACAACATTAAGGGACATCCTACAGGATGGTCTTTTATATCTAACAAAATGGGCGGAGAAACGTGGGCTCGCCGTTAATCCTAATAAAACGGAACTAGTCCTTTTCTCCAGGAAGTATAAGATACCTGATTTCCGGCCTATAACACTTAATAATACGCAGATAAAAGTGTCCAACACTGCAAAATATCTGGGTGTCATTCTTGATTCAAAGCTGAGTTTCAAAGCGAATATTCTAGAAAGAGTGAAAAAAGCAACAATTTCACTATATCTATGCAAAAAATCCATAGGGAAGAATTGGGGTCTTACCCCAAAGATTGTTCATTGGATCTATACTGCAATAGTACGTCCAATTCTCATGTATGGCATCATCGTGTGGTGGCCATCCCTGGAGAAAAAGACGTATCTACACACCTTACACAAGGTGCAAAGACTTGCATCCTTGTATGTAACCAGTGCTATTCGCACCACTCCTACGGATGCACTGGGGATGCTTCTTCATCTACTACCATTAGATCTAGTAGGGAAGGAGATGGCAACGTCCTCGGCAATCCGTCTTAGATGTGTTTCTCTGTGGAACGGAAATGGAACCGGCCACTGCAGAATACTAGATGGTGAAGTTAGGGGATGGAGGATTGACCAAACCTCCCCTGCTCTACTACACGAACGTCTTTATAAAACCTGGATACCATCTACAGAAATGTGGATGAATGGAACTCCGGGTAGAAGAAAAAGCGTTAATTTTTATACGGACGGCTCCAAAACACATGAGGGTGTGGGCTATGGGGTCTTTTCGAGGGCTTTAGGTCTTCGCATTGCAAGGCGACTTCCAGATCACTGCAGTGTCTTTCAGGCAGAGATCCTTGCTATAAGAGAAGTTGCGAACTGGTTAAAAGTGAATGTCACTTCAACGACTTTAATTAACATTTACACCGATAGTCGAGCAGCTATTATGGCCCTTGAATCCTCGCTTCTAAGAACAACAACAGCCCTCGACTGCCGATCATCTCTAAATGAGATGGCAGAGCAGTTTGATATTAGGATCATCTGGATCCCGGGGCATAGAGGCTTACAGGGGAATTCTAGGGCTGACGAGCTTGCTAGAATTGGGACAACCTTACAGGTTCCACCGGATTTGGAATGTGTAGGTCTACCCCTAATCTCTTGCAAACTCAGACTTAGGCGCAAGACGGAGGATGAAACAAATAGAAGGTGGGTCACAAGAAATGATTGCGTGATCACAAGGCAGTTATGGACTCACCTAAATAGGGAAGGTACGGATTACCTAATTTCAAAGAATAGGAAACAAATCTCGATTCTAGTGTCCGTGTTAACCGGACACTGTCTCATAGGCAGGCATGCACAAAGGCTAAGGGTTGAACACAACGACTTTTGCCGTAGCTGCCAAGATATTGATGAAGAGGAAAGCATAGAACATTTTCTTTGTCACTGTCCTGGACTTGCAGGAAAGAGAATGGCCACAATGGGCGCTCTTGAATTCAGGGAACTTTCTGACGTTGCTGGTGTTAAACTTCAACGTATTAGCAGCTTTATACTGAGCTCTGGATGGTTCGACGGTGGGGACTCCGCATAAGCAGAGTCTCCGTGGTATCACAATGGACCAAAACGGTCTAAGTGAGTCCGGGTTTCTGACTGCCACCCCTACCTAACCTAACCTAACCTTACATTTTATTGTTGGGTCATATTGACCCAAAGGATCATAGGAAGGGCACATATACAAGGGATGCAGAAGGGTTAAGTTTTTTTGGTAGTTATGGCACGATATGTTCGTTCATATATACTAAATGACACAGTCACAAATCAAAAAATCACAGATGTAAGATGAAGGAAGTATAAATTATGTAACATAAAAACAGGCTAAACGGTATTTTATATTGTTCAAAAAGACTGTTGCAAAAGAAATTTTTCCGTTCTTTAGAGATTTGTTCAGTGAAGAAAAAATAAAACCATTTTGATAATTTGGAGTTGCGACTCTTTATGATTTAGGGCCAATTTCACCAAGTTATTTATTTATCAATTCATATTTAAAAGACATTTTTCCATACAAAAATTAATGAAAATCGACATTTAAATTTGAATTGATATTTAAATAGGGTTGGTGAAATTGGCCCTTAGTGTGCGATATCTATCTATATATATTCGATTATATATTTGTTTCTTTATAATGTTTATTAATGTACATGTTATTATAGCTATTTAGAGTTACGGTGTTATTTATAAAAATTATTAAGGGTTTATGAAACTGATTTTCATACACAATTTTTCTTATTAATCCTTTATAAAGTCTTAATAATTTTTATAAATAAGAACTTTAAAATAGGGGTTAGAAATTGTTAATAGAACATTTATATATGTACTAGCGCGGTGCACGAGCAACACTATGAGCATGCCCATGTGTTTTCAGTTTAGTAAAATTCATATCAGCAAAAGGGAAAATTACTGAGAGTATATTAATCATGAACATTGCTCGAGTATTCAGTGCAGTGCTGTAATACCCTATCGGAGAATGTGTAGTTGATTAGAAAAATAGTGTTAACTTTTCTTAGACTGACTAAAAGCTAACTGGAATGTCATCCAGAACAAACCAAAAATTAATTCTTAAGTTGAGTACGTAGTCGAATTTGATGAGAACCAACAAACTTATTCTCAGCTACTTTGAATTTCATTTAAGTTTTATGTTAACATTTTGCTGTTGTTATTTTAGATAGTAGCTTAGCTGAGTGGTAGCGCGTTGAGTACACAAATTGTGATGATACATGTTCGAACCCCAGAAAATTTTTTTTTTAATTTACTGACTGCAGTTGGCTTAAAAAAGTCAACTTTAAGTTAGCTGAAAGTAATGCAGAGTGAGCCAATTGACTACCGCCTAGGACATCGAAATGGTAAAGTAGTCAGTTGATTACATTGCGAAGTAATTCAAGTGTAGCCAGTACTACTTGCGAAATAGTTAGCTTAAAGTTAGTTTAAAGTTAGCCAAATTTCCATTTCATTTCATTTACTAAAACAATGTCATAACTCCAAAAAAAAACTAGCTTGCCAGAAAATCTCTTTAAAGCAGCGATCCCCGCACATATACAATCATACTTATGTTTGTGTTGGTGCTTCGTTTTTGAGCGTAATGACCAGCGTTGTCAACTTTTAAATTTCAAAAAGCACTGAAACCAGGAAAAAAGCTCGTATTTAAAGTAAAAAAGCAGTAAATAAAAAAAATAAATGTATTAATAAAATTGTTATTCATAAATATGTATGTATGTATATAAAAATATACGAAACTGTTGATCTTGAATTCCATTCCTAAAATTTTAAATTTGAGGCATGCGATACACATTTTAATTACATATGTATACATATAAGAATCAGTTTTGGTTTCAAATAACCAAAAACGGCAGCTATATTCACAACAAAATTTCCTGGAAAACTTTTTATGTAAAGCAAAACGCGATCAACTTCTGCGTTTAAATGTTAAAATTTTAGGGTTATATGTCACGTATTTTTTCAACCAAGCCTTGTACAATCTTAGTAGAATTTTTTTAAATGCTCCATTTAACTTCAGCGCTTATGCTTTTTAAATGATAGGTTAGGAAATTTCCCTTTGAATTTTTGGTTTAGTGCCACCGCCTCGAAACAAAAAGCACCGAAAATGAATTTAAAAAATCACTGAGCACTAACTAAAAAATTTTCCGCGTCGAAAATTTCAAAAAGCACTAAAAACGGTGCGAAAAGCACCGTTTTGACAACGCTGGTAATGGCTTTTGCTCTTCTTATAGCAGGACTGCCAAGATATATGTATTTGTAAAACTATAATTCAAAAAAGAGATTAATGCACATTTGATGTATTTTAATTATTTAGTATATAATAACTTAGATCAGATATGATTATTCAAGCTCTGAAAAGTAGAAAAGCTGAAATTAAACTAATTTAAAAGAATCCATTGTTGTCTATTAAAATGCGACTACACAAACGGTACATATGAATAGTCTGAGATTGGAGTGGTAGCCCTGATTGTAGTAACAATTGAGTACACATTAATTAGAAATACAAATTATCTCTTATTGCTCTCTTCATTATTGTGAGAGCACCCGCACGCGTGCGCGGTTTTGAAGATCGCTGCTTTTAAGTTTTCAATTTATACGCAACTTAATGGAAAAAGAAAATTTTATTTTTCTCTCAAGTGTTGAAAAATTACATTTTTTGAGTTATAGCGTTGTTTTAGTAAATGAGCGATTTGTATACATATGTACATATGTATTAAGCCTGTGGGACTACCCTGTAATTTGTTTTCGAATTTTAATGATAAAAGCATACAAATTGGAGAGCATTCTTCTTTCGTTTCGAAATACATACAGAGTAGACCCCCTGGATTGCACTACCGGCACAATGTACCGATTTTCGTCGGCTCACTGCAACAAAGTCGTAAGTAATAAGCCAAAATGAAATTTATTACTCAAGTCATTCTAGTATAATTCTATATGGCTTTATTACCAATGCAAAGGGACGCTAGTGCTAATAAAATTTCGTTTAAATTAAAAAAATAAGTACATTTTTGAAAAGTAGAATCTGCGCTAGATACACAATTTCCTATACATACATATGTGAATATGGGGCATTCCACGTCAAATCCAATGGTTTGGAAAAATATTTTTTTCAATTCCCCAATTTTGTTATATTTTTTTCGTGCCCCTCAACAGAGTCTTCCCGGTAAATATTGAAATTTTTGTAATTGCTCGATCAAGAGATACTAAATTTTCAAAAAATCATTTTTATTTTTAATTTTTTATTCACAACTTTCTTAGTAATTAGACAATTATTGGAAGTTTTTGTGAAATTTTCTTTTGTAAATGTTTTGAAATTTTGACTTTTATGACCGGTCCAGTAGTGAACCTATTCAAAATGTGTGGTTGAAGTCTACTGACGATTTATTACAGCAACAATGAAGTGCATATAGACAAAGCTGAACGGCCAGCAAATAAATTTCAAATTAAAATGTAATTATGACAATATGTCGAATAATAAATTTCCTAAAATTTAAAATCCAAAAATCGTAATCAAAAACACTTGCAATATTTTTGTATATTTTTTCTGTAAAAAAACATTTAAAGACGAAAATTTCACACAACGAATTTAATTTGGATCATTATTAAGAAAGGTTGTAAAAAAAATAAAAAAAATTATTAATTAATTATTAAAACAAAATCAAAATTTACGAGAAAGGCTCTTTTGTGGAATAGTAAAAAATATCACAAAACTGTGGTAATTAAAAAATTTAAATTCCTTTAATTTGGTATGGAATGCCCCATATATAATACTTGAATAATATAAAAATATTTATATTTATATACATATTTCTCCTCTGCACTCTATCATTCTTCAATACTTGCCACGAGTTATTAACAGCTTGTTAGTTGAAGCCAAATTAGTTGCTCGGTAAAGCTCGCTTCCGACCATTTTCTGCTTATAAGCTTATTTTGTTAACATTTAGCTCTTTTCACTATCTGCCTCAATGTAAGTCTTAATCAGGGCATGCAACATTATGTCCTTTAAGTTGTTTTTCTTATCTGTGCTGTAATTGTATGTAGAATTGGTTAAAAAAAATTCTTCATAAAATGAGACACCACATCCCAATTATTAACAATGATGAAATAGAAAAAATTTTATATAATGAAGCCTGCTCGAAAGAAATTGAAAATGCCACTGGCCTCTTTTACTCGTTTATTAATAAGATTTTTTTTAAATAACAAGACATTTATATGCTGCTTAGCGACCCATCTTTTTGTTTTTCTGCTTGATTTTTTTTCTGTTAAAGTTGCACAAATAATTTCACAATACAATTATAAACATAGAAATTTATTTATGAAATTAATTTTAGTTTTGTCCTGGTAGTATTTTTTTTTGCAAAATTCAATAATAACAAGAATTTCCATTTCGTGAACAAAGACCAAATAAGTTCCCTTAAACAAGAATATAATGGATTAAAATGTTTTATAAAATACAATTTGACATAAAATTCTTCCATAAGCCTTCCATATTATGTTCTTCCATATTTCCAATAACAATACTTTGCTTTGATAATTCTAAACGTTTTTATTTCACATGGAATACAGAACACACAAGATAATTACTATTTTTACGTTTTTGCAAATGTTAGAGAACTTTAATTAGTCCATTTTAGTATTTTATGTGTAGAGTACAAGTATATATTGCATTTAGGTTTCAAAGCTCAAGGCAACTAATTGATGTTATTGACAATTGGAAACGGCGTCAACAGTTTTTTCTTCTGTCACCTCAAAATTATTAACGCCAATTTATTACGTTGTTGTATAGTGGAAAATAATTACATATATGTATATATATGTGGTATGTATGTATGTATATGTTCCGTCTTTATTAGGAGGTAAATTTTGAAAGTTATTTCAAAGTTATAGAGGAGGGAGAGAGAGAGAGAGCATAAACCTAAAAATGTGCGATATTATACTGATGCTTATTTGATAAAATAGGAAACTGTTCATTTCAATACAAAATAAAATATGATCATACTAGCGGCATCCTACAGGGTTTTTAAGATTATGAAAATCACTGAATATCTAAAATCGATCTGGTGAAGACTTTTGCAGTAATTAGAAAAAAACGACTTTGCTTTCGAAATTGTTCGTCAAGTCTGTATAAGAATGACCCGATTTTAGTACAATTTACAGCAATTTAAATTTCTTTTTGCGTAAGGGCTGGGGGTCTACTGTGTAATCCGAAACGAAAGGAAATGCTTTCGAATTTGTGTGCTAAATAGTTTTTTTTTGAGTAGTATGATGTAACCGAATATGGCCCATAGGCTAGGTATACATAATGAATAAATAAATGAAAATAAAATGAAAATTTGTTTAAGAAAGTTTTCCGAAAATTTTATTTTCGAAAAATTTCGATATTTACCGAACAGAATCTATTCACTATATTACGATATCTAAGTGACCCCATTACCATTAGAACTACTTGCCATATAACGACTTACTTTTCCGGTTGCCATACACACATACTACATATGTATGTACATCCATACGGACACCATTGCAAAAATTATCAGAACGTCGAAATATTATGAAACTCTATATTCGAAAATTGGGGTAAAATCGGTAACTTCCTTTCTATAGCGGGAAGTTATTAAAAAAACTTCCGTTACTACAGAATACCGAAGTAAGTATGTATGTATGTTGTATGTCCATATTAGTATGAACATAAAACACACAATATACGCGAAACGACTTACAGATATTCTGTTCATATTGATACATACATATGTACATACATATGTGCATATCGTTTGTGACAAGTAGAAATAAAGAAATAACTGTAACTTTACAGGAGAAAGTAAAAACATAATCCCTCTCGTGTCCTGTTTTCCCTCAACATATTTTCCTTTTCCCCAAATAATTTTACACAGAAATATGCTCCCTTTTCTGATTCCCCTTATCGTGAATAGTCACCCCTATCGTGAATAAAATGTGAAATTTTTGTTCCTCTGAAATTTTCATTCCCCATGAAGGGAAATTTCCCGCTATCAATGCGTAGTGAATGTAAAAAACAAATAGAAGACGATTATTTTCCAAATCTAAACTGAAAAAATCACACTAATGGAGAAGTGATACGTGCACAAGGAATATACGAAGATATTCCATGTTAAATGGACTACCTACAGATGCAATGATTTTTATTTTTTTGTTTTATTTTTATTAAAAAACTCAACTGTACCGATTATTTTTTGATTTTTATTTATTCATCATAAAATAACAGTTATTTCTTGCTTTTTATTTATGACTCATAAAATAAAAGTTATTTTATGACTTTTTTTCCCAACAAATTAACAGTTACTTTTTGATTTTTTAAATTTTAATTTTTAAAATGAATAAACTATAAATAAATTCAGTGAAGTGCGACTTTGACCCGCGCACGAAGGGTTCCGTACGGGCACGAGATATGTAATTCAATACGAACAATATAAACTATAGTTTTGGCATTTTTTTCGTTTTTGGGTTTTTTCGGTTTTAAGGGTTTTTTTTTAGTTTGGGGGTTTTTTGAATTTATTGGCGTTTTCTAAGTTTTAACACTTTTTTTCTCGTTTTGGTGATTTTTTTTTTGGTTTTTGAAGTTTTTTTAATTTTGGCAATTTTTATTATTTTGGCATTTTTTTTATTTTGGCGATTTTTTATTTTGGCGATTTTTTTTAATGTTGGCTTTTTTTCCATATAGGTGATTTTTTTTTGATTTTGGCGATTTTTTTTAGTTTTGGCACTTTTTTTTCGTTTTGAGCATGATACAATTACACTAGGTACATGCACAAGCCCAGCCTGTCACTGTAAACATTGCCCCTAATTGTCAAACTTTGTTTACAAGCTGCAAAAATGTTAATGTATGTGTGTAACTAAAATGATTACAGTGTTGCCAATGAATTTACACATGGCTGTGTCTCCAATTACACATTGAAGAAAATTACACTACACATCTTTTGTGTAGGTTAAAATTAAAACAATAATTAATAAAAATAGAACCCAAAGTAGAATTACACACTTATTATACAAGAATTTAATTACATCGCCTACACATGTGAGTAGAAATTACACACTGTCTAACTACATCCATATTGGCAACACTGAATAACTATAATCATGCAGGAATGCCGCGTCTGCAATTCTACTTTAGTTACCCTGTAATTGTTATTTTTATAAACAAAAGACAGTTGTTTCCGACAATTTGGGTTTTGTTTATACCAACAAAATACATGTGTTTTTTGGTGTTGTAATTTTGTTGTAGTTCTGCATGTACCTAGTGTAATTGTATCATGGTTTTGAGGATTTTTTTCTTTTTTGGCGTATATTTTAAATTTTGGCGATTTTTTTCGTTTTGGCGATTTTTTTTTGGCGATTTTTTTCACATAAACAATTATTTTGGTTTTGGCGCATTTTTCGCGTTTTGGCGATTTTTTTCGGTTTTTGGCGTTTTTTCATATTGGCGATTTTTTTCATTTAAACGATTTTTTCGAATTTGGCGATTTATTTTAGTGCTAGAATTTTTTTTTAATTTTGTCGATTCTTTTCGATTTGGCGATTTTTTTTTAATTTTTGGCGATTTTTTTCAGGTTTTGGCGATTTTTTTCTGTTTGGCGATTTTATAATTTTCGGATTTTTTAGTTTTACCGTTTTTGAAAATTTCAAGAGTTTACCTCTTACGGTCTCCAAGATATAGCAAGTTGTCAAAATTACATAGTCAAAATTGCATTAACTGATGGACCACCCTTTAATTTAAATTTTTTAATAATTTAATGTTTATTGTTGTAATCTATATAAAAATACACTAATTTTACAAATTTCAAGTGTCAATATACATATGTATGTATGTACATACAATTGTATGTATGTTGAAATCGCAAAAATTTCGCTTTCAACATTTGAAAAATTAAACAAAAAAATAAAAATCAAACAGTAAGTGTTATTTTGTGAGGAATAAATAAAAGTCTCAAAATTACTTTTATTTTCTGAGGAATAAATAAAAGTAAAAAAAATAATAAAGGTATTCATTTCAGTTTTTTATTGTTAGAAAAATGGGAAAATGTAATTTTTCTTACAATCATTATTTGGTTATGGTTATGGTTTATACCGTCTAAATAAAAATTTACTGCATGTGAACCAAAGAGATTCATATTCAGTGAGAAAAGGTGTTGTAGGGATTTATTGTTATTAATCGTGGAGGCATAATTTTAATATACATACATACATATGTATGTAAATGTTTGGAAGTATTAATATGTATATATGAATATATATATAATAATAATAAACAGTACAAGTGCTGGTACAAGTGGTTTGTAAAACAGCTTGTAAAAGCGTTATTTTTACACTATAGCCATACATTTTAGTGACTCTGTGTGTTTGTGTGAAATGTATTGGAATCACTGGAAACTTCAATTTCGTGAAAATACGAGTTAATGCCTCTCTACTTGTGACCTATGTACATATGTACATATGTATGTATGTATTTACTTCTGGATATACATATTTAGATATGTATGTATGTATAGTATTTGCATATGTATGTATGTACATATGTATGTATATTTAGCATCGCTAGATTATTTATGATTACATATTTATGATTACATACATATGTATGTCTATAAGTACATATTATGAAAATTTTGTCACTATTTTTATGTAGTGTTCTTCTATTAGTTTTATGAAAATATGTATCCACTGAAACATGCCGACGTTTCATACATACATACATACAAATAGCACAAACTTGTGCACTACATATGGCAAATATGTATGTACATATGTATGTATGCCTAAAGACATACATTTGTACATATATTTTTATATACTTATTTAAATAGAATTCCTCACATCTTAAATTTCTTGATTGTTGTTTATTTATGACAATAGAATGTACATACTACCTACAACAAATATAGGATTATATATGTACATACGTTACTATATATATCTATGTATTTACATATATAAATAGAACATTTGTATACCTTTATAAAGTAATTTTATTCATTTGCGTTCCACATATTGTTCACGCCTTATAAAAACAAAAATAATTATTGATAAGCAAAAAAAAAAAACCATTAAAAATTCAATTTATGGATTAACTTTTATGGCTACGAGTAACTTCACATACACAAAATCACCCGCGTGTTTACATTTACATACTGTAAGTACTTTTGATTTTTTTTAATCTTTCTTTTTTCTCATTTCACTATAATTTTTTTTTTGTAACTACATATTCCATTTTTGGGTTTTTTGCATTATCTGACAAAAACAATTACATTAAACTCATATCTATGTAACTTCTTTTCCGGTACACTGGCATATTGCTTTTATGTGCAATTTCTTTTTTGTCTTTTGCACTATCGTGTTTTGATTTATTTCGATTGAATATTTCAAAGTAGTAGAGATTTGGTCGCATGCAAGCAATTTACTAGAAATATTTGAAACGAAAATTTATAAATAAAATGTAGCACAAAACAAGAAGGAAAGAAAAGACCAAATCAAATTACGTAATAATTTACTGGCTGTTTGGTGCTTATGGGAGGCGCAGCAGCAGCAAGCAGGCAGGCATGTGTGAAATTTACTTACTTTTCGTTTTTAAAGGAAAATAAGGTAACATTTGTTTTAATTTTGTTTGCCATTATTGCACAAAAGAGCAGAAATGAAAATTGCTTTAGTAAGTTAACAATTAAAAAAAGAAACATGCAACAATTTTTAACATTGAATAAATTAATTTTTTTAATTTTCTTTTACCTCCGAGAAGATAGCAATGTTGCTGCGACTTTTGTGAACGTTTCTTTTTTTAAACAGGGTGCTTCGCTTAAATTCCATTCCTTGGGAAGTTCTAAACCAAATTTATAGGTATTGTTAAAAAACAAAACTTTCAAATTGTACGACTAAACGAAGAATTTAAAAGCTATATTAAACGCAGTAGTAACCCTTAGGCTAAGCATATTTTATTTGGAGGTACATATGTGTGTGCGTACATATATTCATACATATTGTCGGCTTTGAGCGTAAACCTGCTAAAGGTTCAGTTAGCCGACTGTAATGTAATGTAACTGCAACGTAGGAAAGAGCTGGGGGCAAATTATGGCACTCGATACTTTTCGAAATTTTAAAATGTTTCCATATAAACTATTGAAATATTTCGTAATTTCGTTTGTTAACGAGTGCCGTAATTTCCCCCTGATCGATGTTTTTATATGCAAAGCAGGTTACGTTACATTATGTTTCTATACAGGATCAGTTAAGGCTCAGTTAGCCGACTGTAATGGAAATATAGAAATATCGATCAGCTGTGTCCTGCTGTTGAAGTTACTTTACATTACAGTCGGCTAAAGGCTCAGCAGCAAACAGCTGATCGATATTGTTATATAACATACGATCTACACCTAACATAATATGTAAGATAAGATCGTCAAATTCAATCGCAGAGCGAATTATGTTACGTGTAGACTTCAATTTAGTGTTATCTCAATCTTATAAGATTTTTCATGTGAGCGTTGTTATACGAAATCCTATAACAACAATCTTATGCGATGAATTGTCAAAAAACACACGCACATGAAAATAAATTAGTATGCATGTGTGAGTGTTTATTAAAATAAATGTAAAACTATGTTTTGGACAAATTTTCTGGGATTTTATATGTTTAAATGTGTTGAATTGATTTATAAATTAAAGTTTGCGTGAACAAGTGAAAATAAAATAACTAATTATGCAAAAATAAAACATGTCAACTCGATGAGAATTTCCATAAAATGAAATATTATAAGAAAAGTTAAATTACGTTGTCCCCTTGTATAAGGTGAAGAGAAATATCGGCATTTTATTTTTGTTATTTTGTCGACGTTTTCTCACATATTATGTCAGTGTTAATCGCAGTTGTAGACGCTATGTTAAAGCTGAATTAAAAATACAACAAAAACTAAAAATATTTATTTTACATACATCCTAAGAGCCATTTCACACTATACCTTATATTGACAGTTTTCTTTTAAGCCCCTACGAAAAGTCACGCACATTTACATCAAGACTTTTTATTCATGTCATAAATCACTTCGAATTGTCATTTCGTGCCTTTTGTTTTACCCAGAAAGCTTCTCACCGCCTCTCACCAAAAAACTAAAGAAGCCTGCCCACACAGGAAAACCGAAAAGGCTCATTGGAAATTGTGTCTATTGTGTGCATACAATAATAATATGACAACAATTTACTCTTTTATTTGCAAATAAGCCGTACGTAGTAACATAGCGTCTACAACTGCGATTAACTCTGACATAATATATGAGAAAACTTCGGCAGAATAACAAAAATAAAATGCCGATATTTCTCTTCATCTTATACAAGGGGACAACGTAATTTAACTTTGCTTATAACATTTCATTTTATGGAAATTCTCATCGAGTTAACATATTTTATTTTTGCATAATTAGTTATTTTATTTTCAGTTTTTCACACAAACTTTAATTTATAAATCAATTAAACACATTAAACATATAAAATCCCAGAAAATTTGTCCAACACATAGTTTTCCATATATTGAAATTAACACTCACACATGCATAGTTTTTATAGGATTTCTTATAACAAAGCTAAACAAAAAAAATCGTATAAGATTGAGATAACACTAATTTGAAGTGTAGACGAAGCACTCTGCGATTGAATTTGACGATCTTATCTTACATATTATGTTAGGTGTAGACCCTATATAAATTTTATAGCGGATCATCACCAATTGTTGTCATTTTGGACATTGCTTTGTACCTCAAATAATAAAAAATCAATACTTTTATAATTTTATTGAGTAGTCCATTCGAATACAAAAGTGTTAAGCCATAATGCACTTAAATCAGATGCAAACCATGTGCCTTGCTAATAGCCATCAAGTATTCATACACCCGTTGAAATGAGAAAAATCATATGAAGCAACAATAATAAATTGCAAAAATTAGAAAAAAGAAACAAAAATGTCCTGTACAGAGTGTCGTGTACTACACACTCTGCATCTTCGCCCCTTCTTCTACAAACTTCGTATGTCTGTCTCTCAATTTCCCAAATGTAAAAGATCACTTAAGGGTATCTACGAGGGATGATAAATGAGAAAACTTATTTCATACCAATTAGCTTTTAAAATAAATGTGAATGTGCCTTGTATATAAACAAATCTAATAATTATGTATTACCATTGTATAAAATACGTTTAATTACATATGAGTGTTATTTTTATCTAATTAATAAAAATTAATGAAAAACTCATGCCGATTTTCTTGACGATTTTCAGCAAAATCATCTGGCAGCCCTGATTGTGGTTGAAATACATCATTGTTCAAATCATCACATTGTGGTTCAAATCAAATATTGGTAAAATTTATCGCGCATCGTTATTGATTCCTATCCTCCTACCAAAATCAATAATAGACGACAACTAAACAAAAATGAGTATTAATGAGGTAATAAAAATGATTTTCCATAATATATATATAAGTATGTGTAAATTACTACCATGTTATAGTTGCGTCAAGATTCTGAGGAATTTGCCAAACTTTTGGCGGAAGCAACTAGGAAGCGTGTCAAGGATGCCCTTGTCCATGCGAAAGCTGAAGTGGACCGAGAGATCGTAACATTAGAGTTCAAAGCAAAGCAAGCAGAAGAACGGAAAGAACAAGGTCCCAAAAGGTATGAAAATCATTAGATCATATGCCATTTTCTCGAATATTCTTTACACATAAAATGTACATAGTATGCAAATTGTTATTGTATTTTTGTTTACAGACAATTCAGTGAACTGACAGAATATGGTTGGGATCAAAGTGACAAGTTTGTTAAGATATTTATTACTTTGGGTGGCGTCCAAAATTTAGATGAATCATCTGTTGTAACTAAATTTACCGAAAACTCTTTGAATGTTCGCGTTTCCAATTTGCATGGTAAAGACTACGGTTTGATAATAAATAATTTACTTGAGCCAATTGATGTCGTAAAAAGTTATCGTAAAATCAAAACTGGAATGATTGCCCTTTATCTAAAAAAATCAAAAGAGGGTAGACATTGGTCGTGCCTGACCTCAATACACAAACGCCTAAAGGAGCAGCAGGATAGTGAGTTCAAATCATCTGATTCCGAAAATCCTTCCGATGCTCTCGTTAACATAATGAAACAAATGTATCAGAAGGGAGATAGCAAAACAAAGCAGATGATTGCTAAGGCTTGGACAGAAAGTCAAGAAAAGGTTCATAAGGGTGACGCCATTGACCTTTCATCGATGGAAAACTCGTAAAATTCTTTTTTATAATGTTAATAAAATTAGAATTGTAGGGGTCTTAAAAGTTAAATTATATGATCATTATTTTCAATTATTCCTTGGAACTATTTCTTCATTTCCTTTTCTGTACTTTTATATGTATAGAGAGGTATGTCTAAAAATTGTATTATCGTAATTTTGTATTCTATTCAACATAACCATTCTAAATTTTAACCAATTAGAAGCACTCTAACCATTTCTTAAATCGTATTGAATTCATAAAATAAAAAGTAAATTAAACAAATGTAAGAATCAAAATATTATTTTCATATCAATAAAACAATTCTTGAAATTCAATTATTTTGAAAAGCAGCTGAAATAAGTAGTTTTACCTTAATTGCAAAATTGCTCAGCCTTATCTAGATACGTGCAATATCTGCAAGAAGGAATTTTGTAAGTCTAAAAATCAATTTTATATAAGATGAAGAATAATAGAATCACGATGTGGATGTTCTGAAAATCGCATTTTTCAAATCACATGCGATCTTAAAAGTAATGGTCTGGGAGGTATTTTACTCTTTTTTTTTTAATTGTTCTATTTCTATAACTTCTGAAAGAAATTTATCCTATATGATTTTAAAAACCATTATTACTTTGAAAATTACATCTGATTTAAACAATGTGATTTCAATTTGGAAATCAAGTGTAAAATAAGTGGGGTGGCACCTGCCTTACAATATTTTTTTATTTTCGAATATCTTGGTATGTAATGCAGGAAAAGACGTGAAATTTTGTTTAAGTAACGATTTCTATAATGTGTTCGAATTAGAGATTGTAACGTTCCGACGCAAATTACTCTATATTTTTTCCCCATCTGCATGGTTTTACTTAATTTTTTTTATACCCTTTACCAAAAAATGGTAAAAGGGTATATATAGGTTTGTCATTCCGTTTGTAATTTCTACAATATTAATAAGCGACACATAAAGTATATATATTCTGGATCCTTATGCATAGGGAAGACGAACAAGCGATGTCCGTCTGTCCGTCTGTCTGTACGTGAAATCGGTTTTCCCAAGCTCCCAGAAGAGCTAGCGACTTCGTTCTTGGACTGGTGTGTCAGAAATTTTCCGAAAAATTTTGCTATTGAAATTCAGCAAAATCGAGCAGACGGTTTCAGAGCTGGAAAACTCAAACTCAATTTACCCATAGAAAATAACTACCGAAAACAAGTTTTTATTACTTTTTTATTAAATTAACTTATTTTATACTTCGGTATGAATAAAATTGGTATTTATAATTAAAAAAAAATTTTAAAAACTTAACAGATTAAAAAACGTTTCCAGGGTTGGAAAACTTTAACTTTTTTCCTAATAATTAAACATATTTCATGTTTTAGGAAGAAGGCTATTTTCTCAGGAACGGTAAAAGCTACGGGTCTGAAATTTGGACTGTGTGTGTAGAAATTTGGTCGCTACAACAACAAATATATTAAAGCTAAAAATTAAAGGGTGTTCCAAAATGAGTAACGAAAACTTTTAAAATCCCATGTAATATACATACAATTGTATGTATGTGTGTACATATGTATGTATATTGACACTTGAAATTTGTAAAATTAGTGTATTTTTATATAGGCTACAACAATTAACACTAAAATTAAAAAAATTTAAATTAAAGGGTGGCCCATCAGTTAATGAAATTTTGACTATGTAATTTTGACAAATTGCTATATCTTGGAAACTGTAAGAGTTAAACTCTTGAAATTTTCAAAAACGGTCAAACTAAAAAATCCGAAAATTATAAAATCGCCAAAAATTTAAAAAAATCGCCAAAACAAAAAAAAAATCGCCAAAATGAAAAAAAACGCTAAAATTAAAAAAAAAGCCAAAAACCGAAAAAAATCGCCAAAACAAAAATAAATGATTATGTGAACAAAAATCGCCAAAAATTAAAAAAAAAATCGCCTAAATGAAAAAGAATCGCAAAAATCAAAAAAAAAATCGCCAAAACGAAAATAAATCGCTAAAATTAAAAAAACGCCATAAACCGAAATAAAATCGCCAAATCAAAAAAAAAACCTATATGAAAAAAATCGCCAAAAATTAAAAAAAAATCGCTTAAATGAAAAAAAATCGCCAAAACGAAAAAAAATCGCCAAAATTAAAAAAACGCCAAAAACCGAAAAAAATCGCCAAAACGAGAAAAAAGTGTCAAAACAAAAAAAAATCCCACAATGACAAAAATCCGCAAAAATCGCCAAAACAAAAAAAAAACATTTTTATATGAACAAAAATCGTCAAAAATTAAAAAAAATCGCCTAAATGAAAAAAAAATCGCCAAAATCAAAAAAAATCGCCAAAACGAAAATAAATCGCCAAAATTAAAAAATAAAACGCCAAAACCGGAAAAAATCGCCAAAACAAAAAAATTGCCTATATGCCAAAAATTAAAAAAATCGCTTAAATGAAAAAAAATCGGCAAAATCAAAAAAATCGCCAAAACGAAAAAAAAATCGCCAAAATTAAAAAACGCCAAAAACCGAAAAAAATCGCCAAAACGAGAAAAAAACTGTCAAAACTAAAAAAATTAAATATATAAAAAATAAAAAAATCGCCTAAATGAAAAAATCGTCAAAATCAAAAAAATCGCCAGCACGAAAAAAATCGCCAAAATTAAAAAAAAAGCCAAAGACCGAAAAAAATCGCCAAAACCAAAAAAAAATTGCCTATATGAAACAAATCGCCAAAATTTAAAAAGCACCAAATTAAACATAATGCCAAAAAATTAAAAATTGCACTAGAAAAAAAGTATGAATTTTTTCACGAAATGAATATGCACCTACATATCTCTGTGCTTATGTTTGTATCTCTATACTACATAAACGCACTTTGGTAAAGGGTATATAAGATTCGGCACAGCCGAATATAGCACTCTGACTTGTTTATTATTATTTTTATTTTACAACACCTATTCATTTTAATTGAAATCTTACCAACAGAAATATGTTATAACAACAACCACACCCGTGTTTTAATAAGCCGCTACCCGTATATTAAAAAAGGTACGGATATCAATATTTGGCTTTTTCTAATTTTTTTTTCGAAACACATTCAATATTTTTAGTTTTCTGAGCATTTATCTTGAACTTCTACATTTTAGTCATTCAAGATCTGCCGAATTTATTTATTCTTTAAGATCTACCGAATTCATCTTGAAACCATGTATATCCTTTTAATTTTTTGTATGAAAAATGGACGTCCATTTAATTTTTTTCATAAACTATGAACGATGTATATTCCATTATAATTCTTGCATGAAATAATTTTTTTATGAAAAATTAACGTTAAATGGAATATTTAATTTTTTCCATGAAAAATGGAAAATGGAGCAGACCAGTATATATGTACATATATGCATTGCATGAAATAATTTTTTGAACGAAATACGGACGATGTATAGTAGTCCATTATATCTTTTGCATGAAATAATTTTTTGTATGAAAGCCGGCTATGTAAGCCAATTGAATTTTTTTCATAGGAAATGAACAGTATAAGTTTAGTCCATTAAATTTTTTGCATGAAAACTAGACGATATATAGTCTATTTAATTTTTTGAACACGAATTGGTCGATTTATAATCCATTAAATTTTTTCTCAAAAATTAAAAAATGTACTATTTTTTGCACATGAAATGGACGATTTATAATCAATTGAAATTTTTCATAAACAATTTAAAAATGGACAATAAACAAATAGCCCATTAAATTTGTTGCAAGAAAAATAGATGACTTATATAGTCCATTTAATTTTTTCCATACGAAATGGACAATTTGTAGCCCATTAATTTTTCCATAAAAAATCAAAATATGGACTATACATGGTCCATTAAAATTTTTTATGTATAGTACATTTAATTTTTTTCATGAAAAATTAACGATATATAGTAAATTTAATTTTTTGCACACGAAATGGACGATTTATAATCCATTAAATTTTTTCATAAGAAATTGAAAAATGGACGATGTATAGCCCATTAAATTTTTTTCATAAAAAATTTTTTTGCATGAAAAATGGATAATGTTTAGTGCATTAAATTTCTTGCATGAAAAATAGACGACGTACATAGTCCATTTAATTTTTTCCATACGAAATGGAGAATTTGTAGCCCATTAATTTTTTCATAATAAATTAAAATATGGACTATACATCGTCCATTAAAATTTTTTATGTATAGTCCATTTAATTTTTTTCATGAAAAATTGACGATATATAGTAAATTTAATTTTTTGCACACGAAATGGACGAATTATAATCCATTAAATTTTTTCATAAGAAATTGAAAAATGGACGATGTATAGCCCATTAATGATTATAAATTAAATTTTTTTCATAAAAATTTTTTTTGCATGAATATTTCTTGCATGATAAATAGACGACGTATATAGTCCATTTTGAAAAAAAATTTTGCATGGAAAATGGATGATGTTTATTCCATTCAATTTGTTGCATGATAAATAGACGACGTACATATATAGTTCATTTATTTTTTTGCATACGAAATGGATATTTTATAGCCCATTAATTTTTCCATATAAAATTAAAATAAATTAACTGTTTTCATAAAAAATTAAAAAATGGACTATGGACACTAAAATTTTGTATGTATAAAAAATGGACGATATATAGTCCATTAAAATTTTTTATGTATAGTTCATTTAATTTTTTGCTTGAAAAATAGACGATATATAGTCTATTTAATTTTTGCACATGAAATGGACGATTTATAGTCGTATGGAAAACCGCACCGCAGTAAATAATCGTTACATTGTGTTCAGACTCTTACACAGTAATTTTTTGTGTTAGCAACAGATTTTGACAATTGCCAACACAAAAATGTCGAAACTTATGTCTCGTGTAATCTCACTGTAAATGGCGAATCTTCAGGCATTGACAAATTTACCAATCTCTTATACAACGAAAGCTTTTGTAATGGTCCTCTCGGCATGCATGCAAAGTAATTTTTTTCAGTTTTCACTGGAAGACTTGCAATTATTTATATAAGTCAACTGTGTTATGGACATGAACGTCTGTGCTTTCTCATAGTCCGACTCCCATATTTTTTTTTTCAAACAACTAAAACCTAAACAAATTTACCGAGTACTTCAAATTTAAAAAAAAAATAATGTATGCATCAGTTACATTATTACAGAACACTGCATGTGCGAGTCAAAGTCGCACTTTACTGAATTTATTTTAATAAAACACAGCACAATTTAAAAAGTTCAAATTACGACTGAATACAATCAATGTAGAGAACAAGAGATCCAAATTATCCAGCAAAATGCCATTACAATACTTTTAAATTATTTGAATAACTTTAACACGTTGCTCGATTGTGTATCTTTCCATCAGTGTTGCCAACTTTTTTCCAACAAATATCGCTAAAGTAGACAAGAAAATAGCTAAATTTCAAAAACATTTGAAAATTTAGCGATAAATAGCTAAAAACAAATTTATTTTTAAATGTTTTAAAAAATTTTACGGTAACTTGTTAACTTTTTTCATACTTCCGAAATTTCTCTAAAAATGTTATCAAATACCATATATAAATGAATACACACACATACGCTTATACATTTCTCTCGGTTTCTGTCTCTCTGTGGGCAGTTATGTCTTATGTCCGAGAGAAATGTATAAGCGCAAGTGTGTGTATTCATTTGTATAAAAAGCCGGTTGATGTTCGGCACTCCGGTGCCAGCTTGAACAGCCTGGTCATAAGTATATTGTTTTGTTCATCATTAACAAGGGCCTCCGTTTAGCTGAGTTCCACGTGCTACGAGTATTTACTACCTATGTATATAAATAAAGGATTTTATTTTAAATAATATTTACATATGTACATTATTTTATTATATATTTTCTCTTTATTATGTATTTTCAATTTGTATTTATGTATATATGTATGTATAATTAATTTTTTTTCGAGGCTAATATTTCTTATATGTTGCTTGTAACATTTTATTTTATAAATTTATGGAATGATTTAAGAATAAATTATATTTAATGTTTAACACATTTTAAATATTTTAAATGAAGAAGATTTCTTCACGTAATTGTTTTCGTTTTTAACAAATAATGTTTGATAGTTTACATTGAGTAATTTAATTTTTTATTTTATTTTATTTTTTTCTTAAAAATTAGTGAATGCATTTTATTATTTATATATGTATGTATGCATTAATTTATCTATGTATGTATGTGTGGATATTTTTTTTATATTCTTTATGTAATATTAAATAAGTTTTAAAGGCTGCCAGTCATTTATTAACGATTATTTTGTGGGATAAATCGTCAAGATTTATTTATGTGTGTATGCATTTTTAACAATTTAAAATCTATTGATATCTTTACGCGGTTTTTGTAGAGGCACTACTAATTTTATTATGTATTTTTATTTAATTTTATTTTATATATTTTAAAATATTTTATTTAATAAAATATTTCAATTAACAATAAATTAAGAAAAATTAAAAAATACTTTCCAGTGAAAAAAAATATATTTGGCCCTGTTCTGTAAACCGAATCCGAGTAAATTTCTCGTTTTTAAAACGAAGTAAAATTATTAAAATAACAAACTTGTTGTTGTAACAATGCCCAAAAAAAAAAACCAAATATTAACTTGACTGCACCATATCAAAAATACTTGTGTGGCAACACTCTATTCATGCGAAAGCAATTACCAGCTGTTGTTTTTCTTTGTTACATTTATTTTCATTACATACTTCTTACAACTACAGTTCGAGCTGAAAAAAAGTCAGCCAATGTAGCAATGGTAAAGTAAGAAAATCAAAAGCATGTTGATTTTTGAGTTCTTGTTTCAATTGTGATATTAGTTGAACTTCTCATTTGTTTAAATGGAAGTTTAACATGATCTGGCTTATCATAAATAAAATTTCACATGGACATTTCCGAACGTGTGAACAATTGGTATCGAAAAACTTCATATGCTTGTCAAATATTTTGTCAATTTGCGAAGAAAATTATTCAAAAAGATTTGTATGTTGGAAAAAGTGGAAGTATGTAAGTTTTTAATTTTATTGGAATTGATGATACGAAAATTTTCACATGCGGAATTCGTGATAAGGCTGAATATCTCTAGTTGTTTTAATACATTTTTGGCTAAACGTTCCCTGGTAATCTGCATTAGTGGCAGTGAATTACACACCGGATCCAGTTAACCCAATTCAATTTCCATTTAAAATTTTAATTAAGAAAAAATAATTTGGGATTATTAGTGCGTTAACAAATGTTAAAGTTATTCATGTTCTCTTAATCGAATTCACATGGTTTTAGACGGTTTTAAAAACACTATAATGTTTATTTGCAGTTTTGCTGCAAATTAAAAAAAAGAATTGTTTGTATGAATAACACTTTTTTCTGTAATTTTGAATGCTTATTTTCTTTTTAATATGCGATTTCTTTTATTAACAGCTGACATTGACGTTCAAACATTTTATTCGAACATAACTTCGAATGTCACCAAATCGAGTAATTTGTAGATCACCAAATATACAATCGCTCGTTTTTGAAAATTTCTCGTTTGTAAAAACGTTTCGGTTTACAGAACAGACCCGGTTGTAACTTAAACGTATTATGTATAAAATAATTATTTTTATCGTTTTTGGCGTATTGTGAAAGTTAGATGTGTTTAAAATCACCGATGGGGGATTGAAAAAACGCTAATATACATATTGATATTTTATTGCAACATAGTCATAACTCGAAGAATGCGTTTTTGGAGTTAATAGTGCGTAAAAAACTGTTATTTATTATTTAGGCTAAATCTAAGCATTGACAAATTTTATATATGTTTTGTTTTACTAAGTCCTGATTCAAAGTCGTCAGGTCTGAGTCGTCAAGTCTTGATTTTTTAGGAAAGAAAGGGGTACAGACTTGACCGTACCAGTCAAGTTTGCTTTTTCGTTTTGTTTTGTCATTCGTAATATGTACTCTACGACAACGCAAATTGATGAGACTTAATGAAACAAACTTGACGGTGTGTATGAATGCAAATGCAGGTTCAAAAGAAAATTGAACTAAAACTGATCAGGCAAACCTGATGTGTGTGAATTAGGACTAACTAGAATTTTTTTCATATAAAATTTGTCAACGCTTAGTTAGCGATGCATTTAAAAAAAGGCTCTTGTGTAAACATTTAACATAAATTTTAAATTTTCTAAGATCCTTTTAATAAGCATTTAAAATATGTAGTATACCAATTTCACATATTAAACTCAAAATGAGAAATATATAAGATAAATTTTTATACGTGAATACTACATACCGTTATATATAAAATACTTTTAAAAATCGCCCACCTCCCAACTTTTTTTCTAACAATTATCCGCCGACTTTGATAAAAATGCTTATTTTTCTTTTTGCTCATTGTATTCTTTAAGGGTACCCATAGACTATGCAATATTATTGAGAACATACTTTATTGATATTATGTTTAATCCAAACTATTCAATAAATTGCACAACATTAAAAAACTATACGATGCAATTTTTGTTACAATAGGTTTGTTTCTTTACTTTTTGGGTAAAGTTCGGTAAAATGAGAGGAAACTATAATTTCGCTCAATAACATACAAAAATGCACAAAAGTACGGGAACGCGAAAAACCAAAAAACAAAGAAAAATTACATTTGCCTAAACACTAAAAAAATACATAAAAAATTTATAAAAAAATGTTTAAAAACAGGTGGTAGACAAAGTTTTATAAGTTTTTATATGAAATTAAGATATAAAACCTATGCAAGTATGCTGAATCATGTAAGTAAATACGTGCGTGTGTATGTGCATAAGTATGTGTTTAGGTATGTGTATACATATGTATGTATATGCAAACATGCATTGACGTTTATTTTCGTGTTAAAATTTTGGTTTTTTGCGTTCCCGTACTTTTGTGCATTTTTGTATATTATTGAGCGAAATTATAGTTTCCTCTCATTTTACCGAACTTTACCCAAAAAGTAAAGAAACAAACCTAATATAAGCAAGCGATAGAGTATTTCTTGACGACATCGTGAGACCCTAAACAAATTATAGTAAATAATTTTTAATTAAAAAACACTGCACAACAAAATGGAGGTATTTTTATGATGTTTAAATAGAAGTAATCGATCATTATGTATTTGTATCTCCTGATCACGATGGCGTCATTAGTTTTTCTCTATAAGGGTTTTCAAGATATCATGACATTTAGCATTTGCATAATTTACACCACTTTTTGTATTATTCCGTTAATATTTCAAGAATGGTCCTTCAAACTTAAAAATAATTTCTGGATATTTAATCTACACAAAAATCTTTTTCATGTAGATAGAAACGCATTGATGAATATACCAGCATATCTTACTGTTATTGTAAGGATGTTAAAATTGTTAGTGTTTAAAAATTTTTTGATTATAATTTGTTTAACCTAATATATCCAAATCTTATGTATTTTTGTTCGTTGATTACGAAAACAGGTTTATTACCTTTCCAGTCCCTCTAGTTTCAGAGATATTATGCATTATATAAAAAAAATTACTTTAAATTTTTCTTTTCGAACGCCATCCAAAAAAAATTTTTTTATATTACATTTGTAAATTTACAAGTTCTTAATGCAATTTTTACGCAAAAAAAATTTATGAACCAGTCCTGAAAATTTTTCTGTTGTATCGTGTATTTTTTTTTGTTGTGCAATGTTGTCAACACATTACATTTTATTGTGTCAAATCCCTGTCGGAAACTCCGTTAACTTTAAAGTAACTTTAAGCTAACTATTTCGCATTACTTTTTTTTATTACTTTTCAATGTAATCATCTGACTATTTTAACATTGCGATGTCCTAATCAGTAGTCAATTGTCTTACTCTGCATGACTTTTTGTCAAGCTTAAAGTTCATTTTTTTAAGTCAGTTGGTAGTCAGTAAATTTACAAAAAATATTGCTGGGTTTCGCACCATGATCATCACACCGAAATTACTTTTACTGTAGTTCTCACCAAATCCGATTACGTACTCTGTTCTGAATGATATTGTAATTAGCTTTTCGTTAGTCTAAAAAAAAGTTAGAAAAGTTAACTATTTATAAGTTGATTATTTTTATAGTCAACTATAAACATTCTCCGACAAAGATATATTGTGCCATATACCAATAAAATAATAATATATATAAGCACAAGCAATTTTATTATATTGTGCAATAATTTATCAACTATGCAATAATTTACCAATTATTGCACAATAATATTGCACAATATCAAGTATTGCACAATAATATTGCCAAATGTGTGGATACCTTTAAACTGCCTAATAATTATATTTGTTATGTTATGATATTATGATTTCTTATAAAAATACTATTTTTTTTAATTGCGTAAAACATTTTTCCTGATTAACCTGAAAAATGTGTTTTTATTTGTTTTTGTTTTAATTGCACTTTTGTTTTATTTTGTGTGTATAAATTAAAATTGAGTTTTTAAGGGTTTGCAAGAAAAAAAACAGAATTATAATAAATTTGTTCATAACAAAGGAATTTTGTTAAAATAAAAAATATTTTCTATAACGAAAAGCCTTAAAATGTTAATAAAAGTTATTATTTTTTTAAATAAAATAATAGTATATGTACATACATACATATTGATTTAAATAGTAAAAACTAATCTAGTCTTTAAAACAAAGAACTCATTAAATAATATACTTTAAGCAAAAAATAAAATAAAATACTACAAAATACTTTTAGAGAAAATAAAATTGTAATAGACTCACTAGGAAATAAAAAAAATAAAGTTATACATATTGGTATAAAAATATTTTGTTTTAAAAGGAATGTTATTTTTTCTAGGTAACATAAACTATACTACACATGTAATGGATAATTTAAAATTTTATTTTTATAGAACATCCTTCAAAAATACATATTTTCTGATAAAGACAGATTTGTTGAATATATTTAAGGATTATTTTTTTGCATTCAAAATGTTTGTAATATGGTGTACTTCCACATATGTACATATTAAAGTCCTGCACAAGACCATTTATAAGACATTTCAAAACATGAGAGATTTTTCAAACGCTTTACTTCAGCGAAATATTCTAAAACAAACGTTAAACAACACTGTTGGTAAGGCATTTCTTTCAGTTGTGTGTCTTGCCAACAGTGGTGTTTAGCGTTTGTTTTAGAATATTTCGCTGTAGTAAAGCATTTGAAGAGTCTCTCATGTCTTGAAAGCACTAGCATTTAGCACATTTTCATTTGAGAAAAACAGCTTTTACCCCTTTTAGACACCGAAAGTTTACTTTCTCATCTCTCTTTTATCTTAATTCAGCTGGGAGAAATACAGAAAGAGATAGTATTCCTCACTCTGTCTTTCACACAGCTGAATTCAGACTTTGCACAGTAAACTTTTCATGTGTAAAAGGGGGTTTTGAAATCTATTGTAATTTGTTCTTGTTTATTTGCAAAGTAAACAATAAGCACTGTTCTCGCGGAGATAATCACCCTTATTCCAGTTGTCGTCATCGACGTCACTTTAACACAACACCAAAAAATTGGTGCTCGTGTAGCCGTTATCGAAAACAACTGGCTCCTGCTTGCAGGTTTATGCTATTTTCTAGACCTTAGGGAACGGAAATAGATTTTCAGTTGCGCAAAATTGTTCTCGAGAGCGAGTAAACAAGCCCCAATTTTTTGGTGTTGTGTTAAAGTGACGTCGATGACGACAACTGGAATAAGGTTGATTATTGGCTGTTAAGTTGTCGAAGGTGTGAAAGCACAAATTT
Source organism: Tachina fera (assembly GCA_905220375.1). Classification (NCBI taxonomy): domain Eukaryota; kingdom Metazoa; phylum Arthropoda; class Insecta; order Diptera; family Tachinidae; genus Tachina; species Tachina fera. Next base: position 81,824,308 of record LR999966.1, read on the forward strand.
CTTTTGTAAAAGCTCGCATAAATAAAAATTAAAAACATTGTTTTTAAAAACAGGCTAGTAAGAAGGTAACTATAGCTTCAGTTAAAATATTTTGGGCGCAAAAGCTTTCTGTCTTTTCAAGTTTAGTCTAAAATTTTATAATATATTTCTGCTATTAAAAGTTTTACTACTTTAAGGGCCATTATTACAACTTAAAGTTAGTTAAAAGTAGGATTTTGTCGGATGTATAAAACGCTATTCATTATTATAAATTTAATTTAACTTACCAAGAATTACACATTTGCCTTTACTTTAGGGCTCACTTTAAGTTAAGATAAAATTGTACTGATATAAAACTTTTTATACGTCTGATAAAATCCTACTTTTAACTAACTTTAAATTGTAATAATGGCCATAAGAGTTACTAAACACTAAACTAAACTGCATTCGTACTACTTACTACTTTGATAATCATTTATAGAGTTCTACAGGTTGATGGATGTCATTAACGTGTGAAGGCACTTAAGAAATGAGCGCCACTAATATCAAATTGCTGTTCATAGCTTTCGTCAGCTGAAGATGAGGCATTTTGTGCGTTAACTGCCGCATTTGCTAAAGCTGCAATGTTGTTAGCACTGCCCTTGAGTTGTTCCATGTCAATTAAAGGGGGTTTATCACCGGGCTTCCAGCGCCTATGTATACCCATCGATTTTAATTTCTGACAGACTGAAGATGGCGATATTGCATAACCTTTTTCCGCTAAGCGTGCTGACACTTTCCAATACTGTATGTTGTTGTCTTCCTTAATTAGTTCCAAGATTTCTCTTGTGATTTCTTTGTCTCGAACTTCACGTTCTGCAGCCTTAAGACGACGTCTGGGATTCGTCTGTTTTTGTTCTGGCGGTAGGATTTGTTGAGTCTGAGATTTCTGCTGTTGTAGTTGCTGTTTTTGCTTCTGCTGCTGCTGCTGTTGTTGCAACATCTGTTGCTGTCGTTGTTGTTGCTGCAGTTCGCGTTCTCTTTCCTGTTGTCTTTGTTGCTTTTGCAATTCCAATTGTTGTTGCTGCTGCTGTAATTGCTGTTGTCTTTGCAGCAGCTGTTGTATTTGCTGCTGCTGTTGCAAATGCTGTTGCTGCAACTTTTGCTGATGATCCAATTGCTGTTGTACCATCAAAGCTTGCTGTTGCCTTTCAGTATCCGTTTCACGTCTCGTATCGCTGCCCTCGCTCACTGCACTGCTTATATCATCATCTTGGCGCATCATCGTCATACGTATGTCGCGTCTGTTGCGATAGGATAGCGGTACTCCTTTGATTATGGCATCTCTCACTTTCCAAGCAGTCATTTGAGAGACATTTAACGCTTTTGCAATTTCCATTGTTGAGGCATTTTGGGCAACAAGCATTTTCGCCATTGCATATTTTTCATCGTCGATAAAGACATTCGGCTTCCGTGGTTTCTTTTTTGAGCCACCAGTAGTCGCGTTGTTCGATGATCTGTAAAAACAAACAAAATATTAGAATGACGATTTATTTATTTATTTATTGGACATATTCTACAAAGTAAATTTGCAGAATATGGTTGCACAAAAATGGACGGGTTACTGATGTTATTAACATGTACATGTACATGATATTATTAACAGTATTCTTAAAAATGTTTTTGTGACTGACTGTACGCGACCTATGCCTTCACATAGGAAGTAGCAACGTGGTTGTTAAGGAAATTGCACAAAGAACCGCAAGATTATACGGTAATCCGTGGCAGATCAGTCAACCAGTGCGAGTGAGACGCACTACTCCCGAAGGCCAATAAACAACAGTGGCCTGGTTGCATTTAAGAAATAATTGCCAACGACGCGTGATGCTGCTGACTCGCCCACAGCTGCTTTACGACTGAATGACGATTTATATTACGTAAATATGTATGTATTTTACTTACGTGTCATTGTTCTGCATTGAAGCGATCGGACGTATTGAAAGATTAACAGGCAATTGATGGCTTTTAAGGGAAATTACAAAATTATTCGATTAGCATTGGAAAAAGAATTATTTAGCTTACATGGCAGCCGCTACAGCTGGTGTTAATTGATTTACAAGCGAGGATACCTTTTTACCACTGCCCGTGGTAATAATCGTTTGAGTATCTTCAGGATCTTTTAAGGACGTTGATTTTTGTAGGTATAAGGATGTTTGTATTTGTTGTTGACTATTTACATTTTCAGTCTCTTGGTGTTGTTGTTGTGGTTGAAAGTGATGATGCTGATGCTGATGATGATGATGACTGGAATCGGCATCGTCTTCGTTTTCGCTTTCTGAATCGCTAGCAGTGGTATTATTTTTATCTAGGTGAGCATTCGTATTAATTTCCATAAGTCTTTGTTGTTGTACTACAGATATTTTGTTGTGCAATTTAGTGTGTTGTTCTAATATGGCGTTTGTTGTTGTTGTTCTTGATGTTAAATTTTGTTGTTGCTGTTCATCTGGGTAAAGGTTGCTCGATTTTGACTCATTCGTTCTTTGTATGACCGAAGTTGCGACACTTGCAGCATTGCTATTGTTAATATTTTGTCTAATCAGCTGCTGTTTAATGTGATGTGAGTCGAGTAGTTGTTGTTGGTGGGTGTATTGATCTTCCTGATCTGATGCTAAATTATTATTAATATTATTGTTATCGTCGTCATCTTCTTCATCGGTTGTTGCACGCTCTCGCTTAATGTGATCGGTAAAGGGTTGGTGGTTCAATTGTTTTTCGGGTTTCTCCACAATTTGCAATTCACCAATCTCATCTAACGTTTGACCTTGCTGGTTGTCGAGATGATGATCTTCTTCTTCGTCTTCGGGCGGATCTATAACACGTTCGTGTAAACTAACACCGTTAACAAGACTTTTGCGCAAGCGCCAGGCAAATGTTCGCGAAATATTCAATTCGTTGGCGATGACTGTGGTAGTGGCTTCCCGAAGTATTAACTGCTTGGCCAATGCAATTTTCTTGGCATCCAATTTTATGCGAGTGCGACCCTTGCGTTTATTATTGGCCATGATTATTCTGGAAATGCAGAGAAAGTATTGAATCGAATGTGCTGTTGTTCCAATATACATATGTACTTATGTATATAACTGAAGAAACATCAAAAATAATTAGCTTTTAAAATTTTAAGTATTTTATTAATACATTTAAGTGTAACATAAATTCAGTAAAGTGCAACTTTGAGCCGCACACGAAGGGTTCCGTACGGTCACTACTTATGTAATAATATAGGAACTTTAGCCTACATAATCGAATGTCTTACCTGTATACATTTAAAAAAAATTCATTTTATTTTGCGGAATTGTTACAATTTAAGTTTAACGCACTAGTAATCCCAAATTATTATTTTACTTATTCTGTTTCAAAACAAAAACTTGTCATAATTTTTTCTGTAAGTGTATACATTGAAATTTATTATAATCAAACCGCTCAATAATTATTGAGGGGTTTTATTTAGCTGGATGATATGCGCATTTCACTATTGCTAATGCAGATCATCGGAGGACCAATGGGAAAGTCACGCGAATACAAGTGTACATTTGTATATACAGCCAATCACCTCCAACTCTAAACTTCACCCAGTGTACACCCGAGACTTGGTGTCCTCTGTTACGCTAACGAGGCTCCGACGATCGAATAGGCGCGGTATAACCCAACACCAGGATCGGATCAGTCATTCGTCTTAAAACAAACTGATTACTGAAACCGTTTCAAGAAAAATGAAAGCGCCATATGCTCCTTATAGGAGTTAAAAGGAACAAATATATGAATGCAAAAAATTCAATAAAAATTGCGAAAATTCGCAAAAGATACTAACAGCGGAATGATAACAAAGTCTAATATTTTTTTAAAAATCGGCAGAACTGTTAGGAAACTGAACGCATGCAAAAAGTCGCTTTTATCGCGAAGTGTTCAAAAATTTGCGAGAAGTTGCAAAATCGGAAGCAAGCTGGAATAAGAGTGATTGATTGTCTTCTTCAGAATCGCCTGAAATATTTTGATTTTTTATGAAATTGTAATTTTCTTTATTTTTTAATCACCCGAATCCACCATCAACATTTCTGCAATATATTTTTCGCATAAAGCCGAAAAACTAAATACCGTAATTCGTAAAAGTTTAATATAATTAGGTACCATATTTTTAAATAAATGATTGTTATATATTTTTAAATTGAATAAATATTTCTTTTTGTTTTTTAGAAATAATTTCTATTCAAGAAATAACAGCCTGATTGAATTAATTTCTTGTTATTTTTTTTAAATTAAATTCTGGGAAAAACTATTTGATTTTTTTGTAGTCAAATAATATTGAAATGAATATTATTCAAATTTTGGATATTAAAATTCAAAAAATGTTCTTTTGTTTTAAAAATACGAACAAAATTTTATTTCGAATATTGTAAATTGATTTTTTACTCAAAACATTAATTTGAGCAATGTATAAATTTATAAAAATTTTAATCGTTGTTACATAAATAAATTGTGTTGGATTTTCACATAAATAATAATTGTTTGAATTTTCATTATTTCTAATTTAAAAAAAAAAAAACTATAACTGAAATAAAAATATTTTTATTTTTCAATCCATTCACTTATTAGAGCTATGGTATTATATACACACATATATAATGCAGATCATCAGGGAGCCTTAAGCCAAAAAAATGTTTCAAAATTTTTTTAGTTTTAGCGTTTTTTTTGCCGATTCTGTCGGTTTTTGCATTGAAATTTTTTAGATTTTGAGTTTTTTTTCGTTTTGCAGATTTTTTCGGTTTTTCGCAATTTTTTTTCCATGGTTTTATTTTTTTGTTGTTTTTTAATTTTGCGTTTTTTAGAATTTTTTCTGTTTTTCTTTTTTAGTTTTGCCGATTATTTTAGATTTGGATTTTATTTTTCAGTTTCGAGATTTTTCGGTTTTTGCAATTTTTTCGGTTGTTTTGTTTTTCGAATGTTTTTTTTATTATTAGCGATTTGTTTTAGATTGGTGTTTGTAAGATTTGGCGTTTTTTTCGTTTTCTAGATTTTTCGATTTTTGAAAAAAAATTTTTGTCAGAAATAATTTTTAGTCTTAAGTTCAGTAATTTCAATTCTTAATGAACGAAATATTTTTATGAATTAATGTGAGTTTCTAAAGAAGAGAAGAAAAATTAAACTTAGACTTTAAGGGCGACTTTTTGAGTTCAAGATTAGAGATTAAATTAACCTTAATCTTCATTTTAAATTTTTGGGTAGTCGATTATATGGGCTTACGTGCTAGTTTAAGCGGCCAATCGTGGTGGTTTAATCTTACTTTAGTATTGACAACAAGCACTTGTAAAACATATAACTTTTTGTAAAAATTATATGCTAAAATAATTTAAAAACAATTAAATAAATATATATATATTTTATATTATATATATATTTCCTTTAACACGCGCAATATTTTACTTCTAAATAATAAAATATGACAGTTTCTTCTTCTTCCCACAAAAAATCAAAGTGTGTTGATAACATGTATGACTTTTGCACAGAAAATGTGGCCACTATTTTGTTCCTCAGTATGGTAATACTACACATAACAAAAAGTTTAAACTACCACTCAAAAACATCAAACTCAATTATGCGAGATTAAGTTAATTTTCGGATTAGCTAATTAGAGAAATAAACTAATCTTAATCCCGAACCCAAAAAGTCGCCCTAATGGCCGTAACTTCTACAAGAGATAACTACGGGTGTAAATGCCTAACAGATAACTTTACCTATTAGGTAAAATTACATTGGTAATTGTAAAGCTTATTTTACCTACGTGTTTCTACCGAATACAGGTCTGGTAAAGTATGGCAACATTCTCGTTTGACGTTTATTATTGTTATGCAAAATAAATTATTGAACTATTATTATTCACATTATTTGTGACACGAATTTAAAAAAAAAAATCGGTAGAGGCAAATAAACGAAATGTTGGTGTATTTAAAGTGCATAGAATACTTAATAATAACAAACAAGAACTTGATTTCAATATTTACCTTTCTGATCGGTGGGACATCTTTGATTCAGTTGCTTCTAAAACCATTCATGCACTTGTTTTCGAAATCCAAAACCTCTCAGAAATTCTATATCATTCCACATTTCAAAATTGTCACTTCTCTCCCTATATTTTGTGTTGCTTTTTGAAAGTTTCTTTGCAGAAAATAACGCAAATTTGTTAGCTCCTGTAGTTCTTCGTTCGTTTTTATTTGTAAATATTGTTTTTGATTAAAACTGGACAGTTTTAGTAATAGTTTGAATTTTAGTCACCTAACGCATAAACCAACATCAATCAGACGTGTAAGAAACACTACACTTTACCCAAACGTTTGATCATACCTACGGGTTAAAATTACCATATTTGACTTACACGGTAGGTAAGTACGAACTGTTAGATATCTAATCGTTGAAGTTACGGCCATAAGCTGTGGGAAATACCGATACTTTTCTCATATTCCGTTTCATTGAAAATTTAAGTTAAGTAGCTGATGTTAATAAGAATCTCTACCCAAGTAGATAGACTAGGGTGCTGATGAAGTGCGTGGCTGCACAGAAAAGTATCGGCATTTCCCCCAGCTAATACAGTCTAAGTTTAATTTTTCTTCTCTTCTTTAGAAACTCACATTAATTAATAAAAATATTTCATTCATTAAGAATTGAAATTACTGAACTTAAGCCTGACTAAAAATTATTTCTGATTAAAATTCACTAAAGTTCAATTAAAAATCTACAAATGTCTCTCTTAATTTTTTTTTGTTGTTTTTTAGTTTTAGCCCTTTTTTCTCTTTGCCGATTTTTTTAATTTTTGCTTTTTAGTTTTAGCGACTTTTTAGATGACGTTTTTTTTATTTGGAGATTTTTTTGGTTTTGGCATTTTTTTCCGTTGTTTTTTAGTTTTAGCGTTTTTTTATTTTGGCACTTTTTTGCTTTGGCGTTTTGTTTCGGTTGTTTTTTCGTTTTAGCGTTTTTTTAGTTTTGACGCTTTTCTTAGTTTTGGATTTTTTTTTCATTTTGGAGATTTTTATTATTTTTGCTATTTTTTCGGTTGCTTTTAAGTTTAACCGATTTTTTTAGATTGGCGTTTTTTAGATTTCAAGTTTTTTCTGTTTTCTTGATTTAGTCGGTTTTTGGCGATTATTTTTTCGGTTGTTTTTAGTTTTAGTGATTTTTGGAGATTTTTTCGGTTTTGGCGATTTTTTTTCGGTTATTTTTGGTTTCACAATTTTTTAGATTTTAGTTTTGGCACTTTTTTGTTTTGATGATTTTTTTGTTTTTGGCTATTTTTTCTGTAGTTTTAGCGATTTTTTAGTTTTGGAGTAGTTTGGCGCTTTTTTCCGTTTAGACGATTTTTCTTTGATTTTGCCAATTTATTTTTAGTTTTCGGCGCTTTTTCACTTTTTTGTGACTTTTTGTTATTTTTTTTTTGCATTTGAGCGATTTATTTTATTTTCACTGATATTTTTGATTTAAAGACCTTATGATACTTCGTTTTTTCATCATTGATTTGATATTGAATTGATAGAAAGAAACAATAAATATAAGAAAGAACAAACTATATAAAACGGAAACAAAATGTTTAAATGTTGCAATATTTTCGTAATTAGAAGCCGCTAGTATTAAGACAAAACAAAATAAAAATTGCTATGTTTGACCATAAACCGCTAACAGCGAACACTTGACAAGCTTGAAATGTCAATTTTAATTTAAAAAATTTTTAATTTTTTTTGACAGATCTTCATTTGTTATCGATAATTTTAGTCAAGTTGTTGATATTATTTAATTTTTCTGAATATAGCTGCTCCCTTTGCACCAGTTGAATTTTCCTATTACAATATGTGTGCACTTTTCTGTAAAACTTTATTAATGAAAGAAAAATGAAGTGTCATATGGGCTTAAGCGCGATATTTTTCATTAATTTCGCGATTTTTAATTTTGGCATTTTTTTTTATTTTTGGAATTTTTTTAAATTGCCTTGCGTGAACCCAGCCCTATAAAATCGAGTAGTATGTAGAATTTCTCGGTTTTTTTAAATCCTTCAGTTGAGATAACAAGCCAACTATATATAAAAATTCGACTGATATTGCAGGATTTCGAACTAATAAACCACATACACATACATATATAATACTTACTTGCGATTATGTAGATAAATGGCATTTTCCGGTTTTCGTATACCAATTCGTCTGGGAAAATTATTATATTGCACAATATTTTGCTTGAAAAGCTGTTGCAGAGGCCTTGAGATAAAATTAAAAGAAAAATAATAGTCCACAAATGTTAATTAACTATTTTTAAGGCACTTAAACTTACATTTTGGCTGTTTTAGAGGGGCAACCAGTACGTTTATGCCAACCCAAATGATGGCCGGTGGGGAACAATACATTGCAGTCTGAACATTGCATCGGTCGCCTTTTAAATACATACATACATATATTCAATGCGTTAAAACATAATTAAGTGGCACTTATTTAAAAACTCATACTCATAATGGCTTACGTTTGATTGCGTCGCTTTTTCACGCATCTTCCACGACGTACATGCTTCTCAAGGAAACGTTTGTAAAAATAAGTCTTCTTGCAGTTCGTGCACTCGTAAACGGGACCCGATGTACCATGTACACTTTGCATGTGCGCTTTCAAGACTTGTTTCATTTCGAAGATTTGGAAACAATGTGGACACTGATAGCCACGCATTTGGGCCATACCAGTAGTTGCATCAATCGCTGAGGGTAGACCATTTGTAATGGTAACACCTGTGACTCCATCTTCGGATGGTGTTAGCAATTCTATTTCTGGTATCAATGGCAATGGACCATCTTCGTCATCATCGTCTGGTTCGCTGTCACTGCCTGTGGCCTCGACCGCCTCTTCATCACTGCCGCCATTGCCATTACCCCGAATGCCATTTAGTTTACTCAAATGCTGTTGCATGTACTCGTGCATCAGGCGTATGGAGTTGAAATCAAAAGTGGCCTTTTGCCCATTTACACTTTTTATTTCACCATCATCTCCTACAACATTATGTTCGGGATTTTCATGATTTTCTATGCTCCCATTCTCCAAAATATGGACATGATCCGCACCACCATTTACTAGATGACGCTGCAGATGTCGTTTATAATTTAAGTCTGCATCTTCTTCTTCGTGTGTTTCATCACATTTGGGCGAAGAATCTCGATGATTTTGCCCATTTCCAATATCATTACCAGCCTCAATATCATCTTCCGATTCCCCTATTTCTTTTTGATCTGATTTGCTTTCGATTTTACGTATCAACAACTGTTGCCTAAAGAAATTGTCAGCATCTTCACATTTCTTTTTGAAGAGACAAGCAGATATTGTGTTTTTGGCACACGTCACGCACACTTGCTGAGGCAGGGTATCGCCACGTTCGATCTGGAAGGAAGGAATTAGATTCTTAATAACAACAAGTTTATATTTATGTATATATTTATGCGGTTTATAAACTAACTGCATAATCAAATCAGAATTTAGTGGTAAAAAGTTAAGCAATTATAAAAGCATGAAAGAGAAAGATAAAACTGGAAGTTTAATGAATACTCAAACGTGTATGAGTCTTAAAGCGTGATTACATATAGTCATTCATACCTTTGAGTATCAACACAAATAAATGCGCATCTCGATAAATGCTAGTTCGATCAAACAAATATGTTACGAGTATTTGTATGAATAAGTGTGTGGATAAGAATTTATTGACGGGTATGAGTATAAAAACAATATTACCAAATATGTTCATATATTTAAAAAAATCGTTGTATAAGAATTAAGACTGTGAATACAAAAATATTGGGATGCTTCGTAGAGTATTTGTAGAGCTGGCGAACAAAACCAGACTAGTCCCGTTAACTGTTTTTTACATGAGAGGCAAATAACTGAACTACTTAGATAGAGTCTAGCAAGAAAAATTTAGTTTTCTTTATTTTTTTAAGGTACGATCGAACTAGTTTTGGATGAAAATATTTCCTGACATCTTAGATGTGTACTTGGAGAACCCGAAAAATATTTAAAAAAAAACTTCATGGACTGAGAACATGTCTAGTTTTGTTCACCAGCTCTAGATTTATAAGAAAAACCATACAGCTTTTAGTGTTTTCATACTGAAAGTTAAAACCTGGTTTTGCATTCACAGTGCAAGTTTGTTAAATTACGAGGTTTTAACTCACAGACTGTATAATAACTTTCCTCAAAATAAAATAAATCTCTTGCAGAAATGTGTGTATTTGTTGCTATATTTTTTTCCTACTTTTTATAATACTTATTTGACAAACTGTACAACAACTGTTTTTGTTTGTATAAAAAAAAACTCAGAAATTTTATAATGCGTTGTAAAATGGAAATTATTTTATATTTTTTAAGTAAAAATTTTTTAAATTATGGAACTACTTATACAAAGTGTAGACGTTCTTTAAAATCAAGTTATTGTATATAAAAAATGCACAAATACAGTACAAAATAAAAGTTTTTTATCGGCGGATCGATGTCAGTCATAGTGTCTATTTTCACTTCCCAGAGGTAAATGAAAATATTTTCGTTATTTTCCGTCCAAAAGATTCTTCTGCATCCATATTTAAGTTGAAATTGTATCAATTGGTATATATTATCTTATTCACTGGCATAAACATTATCAGCTGCTTCCGGTCATTTTGAACTTGGCAGCACTGACGTTGAAACCAACTTTTATCAAAACCATGTCAGTGTGAAAATACTATTAGACATTTTTTTCCAGCGTTTAAATAAAAAATTAAAAGTACTTAAAAACATCAGTCATTTAGAGCAGGGCTCGCCAAGTCATTTTTTTTTTTTAAAGAGAAATAACACTCAGGCAATAAGTGCCTTCTACTGTTACTAGGTGTTACCTTCTTTAGGAAAGGCATAGTGATAGAGAAGACAGGTGGTGAAAGAAGAGTTAGAGGAAAGATTTATTCTTTTACAACTCTGTTGTTTGCACATTTTTAATAATGCAGTGTTGCAGCTTCTCTGGTGTTAAATGATGATTCTGCTACACAACGAAGGAGGGCACTGTGATTTCACATTAGGATTAGTATCTGCTGAAGTCGGTATAGTTCAGTGACCAGTGTGCCTTTATCATTCGAACTTTTCCTACAACAACGTACACAAAGTGACACTAATGGACATCAGAAAAATGCGTGGTGTTCTTATTTTATGACTGTTGGATACAGGGGGATGAACCCAGTACCCTCGGTTTTTTAGTCAACGTGCTAACTACATCAGCTGTACTGCAGCAGTACTGATAAAATAAATTCGGTATTTAACTGAGAAGTCAATTATTGGGCCTTAAGCTGGATGCACCAATTGTTTCCGTAGTTTGACTTCTTTCTTCTTGAGAGAGAGAAAATATTTTTTTACGAACAATTCTCAATTTGAATTGGTTTAATTTTATATTTTTTCCGGAAAAAATCGAAATGAGCTGCCAAGTATTTTAAATTTTTCAGCCAAAGTTGAACTGAGCTGCCACATCATGTTATATGAATAATAAAAGCACAGAATGTACTTGCAGTAAGTACAATAGAAATAAATCAAAATTGAGAAATAAAACATATACATATCTCAGTAAAAAATTTTTGTGTGGACAAAAATTTTGTTCGGAAGCAATGGGTGAATCCACCTTTAGAGTCATATTTTTTTTAATCAGAAATAATTTTTTTATTCGGGCTTAAGTTCAGTATTTTCAATTCTTATTTAAATGAAATATTTTTATTAATTAATGTGATTTTCTAAAGAAGAAGAGAAGAAAAAATAAAACTAAATTTTTTAGCTGCAGGATATAGAGGAATTTTTCTAAGCAGCCACGCACTTCATCAGCACCCATGTCTATCTACTTAGGTAGAGATTGTTGTTAACTAAAAAAGTCTAGTTTAATTTGTCTTCTCTTCTTTCAAAAATCACATTTAATTAATTAATAAAAATATTTCATTTAAATAAGAATTGAAAATACAGTAGAATCTCACAAATTAGAAACACTTTGTTCACCGGACAGTTCGAATTTCTGAAAAGTTTTAATTTCTAAACATTTTTTTTTTGCAGAAAATGATAATAAAAAAAACAATAAATGCATAATAAAACTGAAATTCTTTTCTTTTTAAATTTTAAATAACGGAAAAATAATCCGCTTTCATCAGTATTATATATTTATGTTTATTAACCCCATTTCCGCGACTTTGCACGAATTATCTGTGTTGAGTGTCGTCACCAACATCACTCAAAATATCCCCCATCCCCCGTTTAAGAATCTAAACACAATGTTTGCGGTGCGGTGCGATTTCTCGTTGCGGGAAGAAAAATAAACATAATACAACGGAAGACAGCGACGGCAATACTTGCCATTTTTTGTTTAAATTTTTATTATTATTTTTTTGTGCATACATTTTTATAACTAAAAACAAAAAATTATTAACATTTTATACATTCGCAGATACATATATTTGATATATTTTTTAAACTTTTATAATCAATGACAAAAATGTTTGAACTTCAAAATCATGTTTTTTTACAATAATGTTGTGAACACAGCCAATGTCAAAAATTGAGAGAATAAGAAAGTCCGCAATGAAAAAAAAAATATATTTAAATTTTGTTCCGTACAGCACTACGGATTTTTACTTCAAACTCGTATGGAAAACCGCTCCGCAATAAATAATCGTTGCATTGTGTTCAGACTCGAAGGGGGAATATTTGCCCTTTTTACGGAAGGGAAAACAACCCCTTTCGTAAGTTATATCAGGCTTAAAAATTATGATGATTTGACTGATTTCGAATCTCCGACAAAATCAGTCGTTAAAACTTTAATATTTTTTGTGTATTTTACAGTGTAATCAGCGTTGCCAGGCGCTGGAGAAAATAAATATTCGAGTCGACTTCGAGAAAAGTTTAGAAGATAAACAGCAAAAAAATTAAAAATGTCCAATAAATTTGAATTTATAATTAAAGTTTCACTGACACAAGATTGCTCTACAGTTTTAACATTTTCGGAATATTTCACTTTGAAATATACATAAAACAAATTTAAGTCAACAGAAAATTATGTATATTTCTGCTGAATTAATAATGAAGTTGAGCAAATTTTAAATGGTACTCCTTGAAAACTTCACTAGGAATCAGTTACATGTCGGCTTGGCCCACGATCTCGACAGAAAACATTCAATCGGCAACTTGTATTAAAAAAAAAAGAAAATTTGTTTTTGTTTTCAATAAAAATACGTACATATGTACATATGAACTAAGCGATCGAGTGTTTTCTGTCAACATCGTGAGCGCCTGGTTGTACATAAATAATTTTAACAAATATCTGGAGTGCTGAAATAAAAAAAAATAATACACAAAATTCAACGGAATTAAGAAACTCCTCCTTTTTTTCAAACCCAAAGAAAAAGAAACAGATTCGCATTTATTATTTATAAAGAACAGCCATGTAGCTCTGAACAATTGTAGTAGAAAACTAATACCTACGAGTAATAATAATAATAAAAAAAAAACATAAAAAACTGAATAAATAACAATCATCAAATATTTGTACGAAAAAGTAAACAGGAAAACCAATAAAATTTACTTAAAATATTTACAACAAAATATAAAATTTCAAACTAAAAATGTAAATTATTCTTTTTTCTTTATTTATTTTTTCTTTCAAGTAGGGAGTGGTTCAAATAAAAAAAACCAACTAACAAATAAAAGCAACAACATCATAAGCAGCTGAATAAAATGGAAAAATATCAAGTTAAAAAATTAAATATGAAACTATGGAATACACTATCGAATAAATAGATATGTACATCTGTAAGTATGTACGTACTTACTTACAGCAGAAATAAAATATAAGTATGTATATTGCATTTCACATACATACTTGCGTACATACTAACGTATTTTTTTGTAAAATAAAATTAAATGAAATATTTATTAAGAAAGTATGTACCTATGAACATTATTTTTTTTTGTTAAAGAAACAGAACAAATAAAAAGTTTATTAATATGGAAAATAAATAAACACAAAATAATTTAATCAAACTCAAAAATACACAAACACAAACGCACACGCACAACCACACGTGACGCTGGCTTATAAGAATGAAAAATAAAACTAAAATTTAATAATTAATTATTACATTTTTACTGAATCTGAGTGTCATTGTTGTTGTTTAGCAGCAGTTCGTCCCAGCAAACAAAATATATTCAGTAAAGTGCGAGTGAATCGCGCTGCAAGGGTTCGGTACGGAAAAATCTTTTTCACAATACAATCAGAAATTTTGAGTAACATCGTAAAGCGTTATCAAATCGGTGTGAGTTATGTATGTATGAGTGTATTAGTGTAATCATACGAACAGGAAGTACAGATAAACTTAACAGCTGCATATAACTCAACCGAATTTTAAAGCATACCTTCAGGAGCAATGTTAATTTTAATAGAAATTGCTTGTGAAGTGTAATAGTGTTGCCAGTGGGGATAATTTTGTTAAAAATATAAAATAAATATAAACTTTTAAATGAAAGACCTTAAACCCTTTTAAATGTCAAATGTTTGCTTAAAAGATATATAGCAGTCTTTATAAAGAATTTATAATATTATATTATAACTAGGGAAAGGATTTTCATGTAAATACATGTTTTCTGTCGTTGATAGTAGATCAACATAAATAAAATATGTTTGCGAATCAACAAATTTGCGACAAAATGGCATCGATTTGTTAGTGCATATTTTTGCATATTTTATAATAAATAAATATTTTTGCATATTTCATCATATATGTATGTATATTTTTAATAAATTTTTTAGTTTTTTCATGCTATAAATCTAATTGTACTAGTTGTAAAGTATATAAGAGCTGCAGTTTTTACGACTGTGTGAGAACAAAAAAGGAGAAAACTGGAAAAATTTACGATCCTTTTTTTGTGATATGAATCGATATTCAAAAACACCTTGGCTTAAGTCAAAAATATCAATACCATTGAAAATTAAAGAAAGAAACAAGGGCATGGTATAATAGTCCTTTTAAACCAAATTAATTTCATGTGGATATAAAGTGCTTTTGAAAGATTCTTTGCGTGTTAATAAAAATGTCTAAGTGATACGATACGTATACATTCTATAGTACAGTAACTAGATGGAGAACGTGGCAGAAGGCTGTCGGATACTATATTTCTATTAATAAAATTAAAGAAATTTTTGTCAAAAAACTTTCCCCTATTTGCAACAAAAAAAATAACGTGTGCTTGAAATGTGCGTTAAAACTTTTATTGTATGGCTTTCTTGTTCACACTATATTCCAATTAGAGGCTTTCGTTACTTTAACACCTCAAGTTGAATTAATTTAAGATGCGATAAAAAATAAATTAAAATATATGCAACAAATTGTATCAATATAGTTCTAACAACGAAAACTTAGAAACTGAATATTCCACAAACAAAATAGCAGCAATTAAATGAGTACCAATAAATAACTTCATTTTTATTACATAAAATCTTTTTCAGAAAAAATCGTCATAGATTTACCTTCGACAATTTAAAAAGAAACATTTATTCATTAATGTGTGTAAAAAAAAGTTCGACTGAACTTTACTCATATTTTGTATTCCATATGATTTAAAAAAGCATTTAAGCTGAGCCTTTTCTGTTTTTAATGTCAAAATGTTTGCTAAGAATGCAATGAAGCTGATTTTTTCAAGTTTCTAATGTTCTTAAATGTTTAAAAAAAATATTGATAAATGCATATCTTATTAGTTTTAAATACATATTTTTATATTTTTAATGCATATTTTATGTACATCAAACGTGATTTTAAATGCATGAAAATCCTTTCCCTAATTATAACATATCTTCATTACGTACTGTTGCCTTACACTGAAGCTGATGCACGACAATTGGGTAACAATCTCCATATCATGCCAATTATTATGGGTGGAGATTTTAATAAAAATTTTGCAAACCCACAGTCGCAAGCTTTATCAAAATTTTTATTTGACGTTTTCCACTTGCATATGAGCAATTGTCCACAAACACCCACAACTAATAATTCCACTACTATAGATGCAAAAATTTATATATCTTATTTTAGTTACCATAAGCCAATATTAAAAAAAATTTAATTGCTAAATGTTTACACATCTCCCCTGTGATCGGACTCAAATTGCTTTTTTTAAATATAATTAAACGTGCTTTTGGTTCTGGCGATTTTTTTAGTTATGTCTCTTTTTCTTAGTTTTGGAATTTGTTTAGGTTTTTCGACATTTTTGTGTTTTGGCGTTTTTTTATTTTTTGGCGATTTTTTCGATTGTTAGCGAATTTATTTATTTTTGATCCTTTTTGGAACTTTTTCTTAGTTTGGGCGTTTTGTTTTTTACAATTTTTGGCGAATTATTTTAGTCTTGGCAACTTTTTTCGATTTGGCGATTTTTTTCGGTTTTTGATTTTTTTTTTTAAGTTTTGACGCTTTTTTAGTCTTGGAGATTTTTTTAGTTTCGGCTTTTATTTTCATTTTAGCGATTTTTTTCGGTTTGTGGCGATATTGCTCGGTTTTTGGCGATTTTTTAGTTTTTGTGATATTTTCGGTTTTTGGCGATTTTTTCAGTTTTTGGTGAAAGTTTTCCGTTTTTGGAGATTTTTTTAATTTTGGTGCTTTTTGTTAGTTTTGACGTTTTATTTTGTTTTTGATAATTTGTTTCAACTTTTGGCGATTTATTTTAGTCTTAGCAATTTTTTTTGTTTTGGAGATTTTTTAATTTTTTTAGCGATATTTCTTGGTTTTTGGAGTTGTTTTTAGTTTTGGCACTTTTTTAGTTTTGGAGTTTTTTCTTAGTTCTATGCTTTTATTTTTGTTTTTGGCAATATTTTTCGGTTTTTGGTGAATTTTTTCTTAATTTTCGCGAAATTTTTCTGTTTTTAGAGATTTTTTTTTTAGTTTTTGGCTCTTGTTTAGATTTGGAACTTTTTCTTAGTTTTGTCGTTTTTATTTCGTTTTTGACGATTTTTTTTGCAAACTATTTTAGTATTAGTAATTTTTTCCGTTTTGACTATTTTTTCGGTTTTTGTCGATATTTTTCTGTATTGGGCAATTTTGGTTTAGTTATTGGCGTTTTTTTTTTGTTTTTGGCGTTTTTTTTTAATTTTGGCAAATTATTTTAGTCAGCGATTTTTTCGTTTTGGTGATTTTTTTCGGGTTTTGATAATATTTTTCGGTTTTTCCGTTTTTTTAGGGTTCCGTACACCAAAGGTGAGAAAAGGTACCCTATTGTTTTCGCTACGCTGTCCGTCTGTCCGTCACACGGTATTTTCTCAGGAACCGTAAGAGCTACGGACCTGAAATTTGGACAGAGTATGTAGAACCTTGAGAATTAGAAATTAAAGGGTGCTCCAAAACGAGCGACGAAAAATATTAAAATCCCATTTAATATACATACAATCGTATGTACATATGTATATTGACACTTGAAATTGGTAAAATTAGTGTATTTTTATATAGACTACAACAATAAACATTAAAATATTAAAAAATTTAAATTAAAGGGTGGTCCATCACTTAATGCATATTTGACTATGTAATTTTGACAACTTGGAAACCGTAAGAGTTAAACTCTTGAAATTTTCAAAAACGGTAAAACTAAAAAATCCGAAAATTATAAAATCGCCAAACTGAAAAAAAATCGCCAAAACCTGAAAAAAAATCGCCAAATCGAAAAAAATCGACAAAATTAAAAATAAATTCTAGCACTAAAATAAATCACCAAATTCGAAAAAATCGTTTAAATGAAAAAAAAAATCGCCAATATGAAAAAAACGCCAAAAACAGAAAAACATCGCCAAAACGAGAAAAATGCGCCAAAACCAAAATAATTGTTTATGTGAAAAAAAATCGCCAAAATGAAAAAAAATCGCCAAAATTAAAAAAATCGCCAGAACGAATAAAATCGCCAATATTTAAAATAAACGCCAAAAACCGAATAAAATCATCAAAACGAAAAAAAGTGTCAAAACTAAAAAAAAATCGCCAAAAACCAAAAAAAAAATAACCTATATGAAAAAAACGCCAAAATTAAAAAAAATCGCCAAAATAAAAAAATCGCCAAAATAAAAAAAACGCCAAAATAATAAAAATTCCCAAAATTAAAAAAACTTCAAACACCAAAAAAAAATCGCCAAAACGTGAAAAAAGTGCCAAAACTCAGAAAGCGCCAATAAATTCAAAAAACCCCCAAACTAAAAAAAAAACTTAAAACTGAAAAAACCCAAAAACGAAAAAAATCCCAAAACTATAGTTTATATTGTTCGTATTGAAATAAATATCTCGTGCCCGTACGGAACCCTTCGTGCGCGGGTCAAAGTCGCACTTCACTGAATTTATTTAGGGTTCCGTACACCAAAGGTGACGCCGTCCGTCTGTCCGTCACACGGTATTTTCTCAGGAACCGTAAGAGCTACGGACCTGAAATTTGGACAGAATATGTAGAACCTTGGTCACTACAACAACAAACACATGAGAATTAGAAATTAAAGGGTGCTCCAAAACGAGCGACGAAAAATATTAAAATCCCATTTAATATACATACAATCGTATGTACATATGTATATTGACACTTGAAATTTGTAAAATTAGTGTATTTTTATATAGACTACAACAATAAACATTAAAATATTAAAAAATTTAAATTAAAGGGTGGTCCATCAGTTAATGCAATTTTGACTATGTAATTTTGACAACTTGCAATATCTTGGAGACCGTAAGAGGTAAACTCTTGAAATTTTCAAAAACGGTAAAACTAAAAAATCCGAAAATGATCGCCAAACCGAAAAAAATCGCCAAAACCTGAAAAAAATCGCCAAAAATTTAAAAAAAATCGCCAAATCGAAAAAAATCGACAAAATTAAAAAAAAAATTCTAGCACTAAAATAAATCGCCAAATTCGAAAAAATC
The DNA here is from genome assembly GCA_905220375.1 of Tachina fera. Lineage (NCBI taxonomy): Eukaryota > Metazoa > Arthropoda > Insecta > Diptera > Tachinidae > Tachina > Tachina fera. The sequence continues at coordinate 81,843,266 of LR999966.1, forward strand.
GTTTAAATCAGGGCCTATACGCTTGTTGCGCATTTGTTATTGTAAAAGCGCGAAACATTGGCTGATCATTCTAATATGTATACACAACTCTTTTTGTATGAAATACACATATACACACATACCCCAAGTTCAAAGCAACAACACTTTCATATGCAGAGCAACAAGAACGCATGCTTTGTTGGTACAGATTGGTGCCAAGCGTAAATTTTGTTGTTTTTTTGTTTTCATGATTTTGTTGTTTTTTTAATAATTTCGTGAGTATGAAACATACGTAATGAAATATTTTTTTTTTTTGGTTTTGGGCACCCCTGGTTTAAATGAAAAAAATCGCCAATATAAAAAAACGCCAAAAACCGAAAAAAATCGCCAAAACGCGAAAAATGCGCCAAAACCAAAATAATTGTTTATGTGAAAAAAAATCGCCAAAATGAAAAAAAATCGTTAAAATTAAAAAAATCTCAAAACGAAAAAAAGTGACAAAACTAAAAAAATCGCCAAAACCAAAAAAAAATCACCTATATGAAAAAAACGCCAAAATTAAAAAAAATCGCCACAATAGAAAAATCGCCACAATAACAAAAAAACGCAAAATAATAAAAATTGCCAAATTAAAAAAACTTCAAATAACAAAAAAAATCGCCAGAACGTGAAAAAACTGTCAAAACTCAGAAAGCGCCAATAAATTAAAAAAAACCCCAAACTAAAAAAACGCTTAAAACCGAAAAACGAAAAAATGCCAAAACTATAGTTTATATTGTTCGTATTGAATTACATATCTCGTGCCCGTACGGAACCCTTCGTGCGCGGGTCAAAGTCGCACTTCACTCAATTTATTTTTTGTTTTTGACTATTTTTTTAATTTTTGGCGAAATATTTTAGTCTTAGCAATTTTTTTTTGTCCTGGGGGTTTTTTTCGGTTTTGGTGATATTTTTCGGTTTTTGGCGATTTTTTTTTATTTTAGCGATGTTTTTAGTTTTGGAGCTTTTTCTTAGTTTTGGCATTTCACCAGGTTATAGCGATGGCATACCTGAGATTTTATTTCTTTTTTTTTTAATTTAATTTTAAACAGAAATTAAAAAAAAATAATTAATAAGAAAATTTCAACATGAAAAATAATTTAAAAATAGAGAAAAATTGTGAATATGTAGTATTTTTTTAGTGTTAGAAGCCGTGGAGAATTTTTTGAAACTTAGTGTGAATTATTTTTATTTTGTTTTGTTTTGGTTCAACTAAGAAAAGTTCGTCATAAAGTCAAAAGGGCTCTTAGTAAAAAATTTTAAACTTTACTTCCAAATCTAAAATGAGAGATTATTGTTTGCTGGGTATGCATGTCTTTGTTGGGGTATGAATGAATACTCGTATATTTGTGGTCGATAGGTTTGCTTGATTTTTGAAAAATTTCAATTAAAACTTTCAATTCAAAGTACCTATTGTTTTTTTTATTATCTTACTCGTACATAAGTATATGGCAAATAGGGGAATACGATTATTAAATGAATAAATAATTAGTTTGCCGGAAAAGAGTTTAGCATTTCAATATACTTATGTACATACATATAATTTGATATTAACTGATCAATTTTACATAGATACGAAATTGCGCAATGGCAACACCGAACAACACTCACACATGCATATCAAAAATATCGCTGGTTTATTGCAACATAGGCATAATTCTAAAAAGCCAGTTTTGCTGAAAATTAGTTTAAAAAAGTTTTAAATTTACATACAACTCGGTGAAGATATAAAAATAATTATTTTCCCAAGAGCTAAGGGTACAAACAAGCATTTTGTGTGAAATTTTTAAGCAATATTCAATCCGATATAACGAATTTTTTTATGGTAGATGTACACTTTGCAACGTATTTAATAATCTTTATAAATAAGGCTGTTACATTTTTATTGATTTAACAAACATGCTGCCTTAGTCATAAAAAAATATTTCTGTTTTTTGAAGGGTTTAAAAAAACAAATTTTCTATGGAAATCTTGTGGGACAAATTACAAGGCACTCGATATCGCTCGAAATTTGGATAGAAACACAATTAAAATTTTACCCCCCAATTTGCCCTCTGTTTTATAAACCACAAATATTGTTTTATGGTAAGCTATTATGTGTTTAAAGGAGGCTTTTTTAAAGCAAGCGCCACAACTAGGGTATTCAAAAAGTTAACCGTTAATCGGTTAACCGGTTAATTACTACCCGATTAACTGATCGGTTAATTTAAAATCGGATTTTTTCGGTTAACGGTTAAACCGGTTAATTTCAGTCAATTAACCGATTAACCGACGTAACAAATTTTTTCATATTTTTTAGTGTTACAACTTATTTTTTGTGTGAATAATTATTTGTTTCGTCTCATTTGCAAAAGGTGAGTGTTTAGAAATTATTTTTCATACAAACAACGAAGTATGTTCAGTGATCCTAAATTAAGTAAAACTTCAAAGTCTTTGGACATGGCTATAAAAGAGTTCAGTAGATAACCTGGTTATCTAACTGGAGGGATTTATTAAGTTTAACCATTCAATAAAAGCCAATAGTACTGTTGCCAATTAATTTAACTAAGTTTTAGATTTAATGAGAGACAGTGCGAAAGCGAAAGCTAAGAAATTCAGAAAAGAACTTTTTTGCAGAATATTCCTCGCTGAGCTCTGTCATTACGAATCAGATGATGACCCGCCTACAGAAGTAACTATCGATAGTATTACAAGAAGTGTTCTAAAAAAAATTAACCGAATTATTTTAAGAATTATTATGTGTGTTTTTGGTTTTACCTATAAACTCAAATTAATAAATATTTTATGCACTTTTGATTGTTGAAAACACTTGATTTATGGAAAAACTATTAATCGGTTAACCGGATAGTACAAAAATTAGCCGTTTATTAAGCGATTAAGCAAAAACCTCGATTAATTAATCGAGCGATTAACCGATTAAATCAAAAACCCGAATAAATGAATAACCTAGCACCAACTAATGTCAATCCGTGTGTGTGGTTGTATGTGCGCAGAAAAATAAAAGATTATACACACAACGTGTGTGCGTATGTACATGCATGACGTTTGTATACGCGCCCATGGGTATGAAGAAGCAAGCATCACAAATTCTTTCCTCCCGAAGTATTTTCTTTTTTAATTTTACCAGTTTATGTACATATAAGTTCACACATAGGTATGTATGTATATTCACTTAAAATCCAAAAGGAATTAACTGCCACAAAAAATGTCTGATTTTATTAAAATCTTAAATTTTCAAATGAATACTTGAACTGAATGAACTGCTGTTTTATATTGTATTATACCTATTAAAACAAGAAAAAAAATAATAATAAAGCCATTGATGGTAGAATCAAACATTCTTAAAATATTCCAGTAATAGATGGGGAAAAACACACAAAACTTATTCCTTCGCTCATCATTTTTAAAAGATGAGTATTCATATTCATATGTATTTATGTATATTCTACTTTACATCAGCAATGAATTTAGTTGTTTTTAAATATAAAACAGCTCCATCTTCAAAAGCAACACTCAGTTCTTAAAACCAAATAAATGAGCTTAAACTCAAGCTGGAAGTAAACAAATAAAAAGACTAAAAATAAAATAAAATGTAGATGAAAAAACCATCTAGTCAGGCAACCATAGATGGGATCGTGAGTGACTTTCTAGTCACACGGATTTCCATGGACGAAAAATAGAACAGTAACTCTTATGCGAATTTACTATGTAAATAAAATAATTCAGGATCACGAGCACTTTATTTACCCAAAAGAAATATTAAAATTGCTTCAGCTATAAACAGGGAAACCAGAAATATGCTCTAAGAAATGTCTTTTATATGCACTAAAAACTTGAAAATATGCAAGAAAATCTCAAAAAATATGCTCTTAAAAATAAAATAAATTGGTTTATTTGTAAATGAAAATATATTTTTAATTAAAAAATTCAATAACATTTGCATATAAAATAAGACAAAAATAAAATAAACAAAGAAGGAAACTATAGAAAAATTTACAAGGAATAACTGCCGTACTAAATAAAAATTATTTGGGTTGAAGTGCACGTTAAAGCAAAATTACCATAAAAATGTTGACTCTCATAAAAATTTAACTTCAATTTCAAAAGAGATCACGATATGAAAATTAAAATTTTACAACTGTATTTTGGATAAATAATACAATATCTTTATTTATAATTTTTATTGCAATAATCAACAAAATATTGAACAAGATTTTCAAATAAAAATCGTTGCCTGTCACATCTAAATAAAATTTTATACATTGACAATGTTCGTTCAACATCTACTCGGGGCAGAGTCCGTCACATATAGCAGACCGAATTTTTATTGAAACTAAAGTCCATAATAACTGCGTAATATGCAGATAAGAAAAATTTATACACCACATAGAACATATACACCACATGGAAATGGCGAAATTTAAAAATAAAAATTTTGACCAACACATAAGTGTCAAAATATGCCCTAAAAGCGTAAATTCTGCTCTAAAAATTCGCGAATATGCTAAAAATATGCTTGTAATACAGAAATTTGCAAAAACATGCCTAAAAGGGTAAAATATGCAATAATATGCACTAAAAAATCGTTGCCAAAATTCATAAATAGTTTCGTAACGGATAAATATTTTGTCCCCCGCATTAATACGTCACACAAGAAAAAACATGCATATTTGCGGTTTTCCTGGTTATAACTATTTGTTGCAACTTTGTAAAACATGTATGTTTTTATCTTCAAGCTGCGTGACCGTTTGACCGACTAAAGTGGCGAATTGCCACTTTTTCGACTGCCTTGCCACTTTTTGTCTCCCTTTTTTTGAGTGAATTGTATAAAAATACATTAAAAATAAAAAGTTTAGTGTAGTTTTCTCGTTTTTTTTTATTTGCCCCTTTTTTTGATAAATCCCCTTTTGGTGCCACTTTTTGAAAAATGTCATCCATCAGCTTCAAGGCACCACGTTGTTTGGTTTTTTTTTTTGAGACAACAAATATAAACATTCTCGGTGAATTAGTAAATATGGAAAAAGTTTTCACCGTTATGTAATTCAATACTTTCATTTCAAAGGTTCTAAGTCCACCCAATATTTGAAAAAATCATATTACTATAATTAAAAATTAAAAAAATATATGTATGTATTTATATTAGTGCACATAAAATTTTTATAATAATCAGATTAGAAATTTATGCAATTTTTTTTATAACAAAAAATTATTTTTTAGTAATTTAGGGGCCATTATTACTACATATTACATACTTATGTAGTTAAAAGAAGGTTTTTATGGGACGTATAAGAAGTTGTTCATTATTAAAACTTAAATTTTACTTATCAGGTAGGATAAACCTGCCTTGAATTTATCGCGCACTCTAGGTTAAAGTAAGATTGTACTAATAAGAAACTTTTTATACGTCCGATAAAATCCTGTTTTTAGCTATCTTTAACTTATAATAATGGCCCTTAGTGTACGAATGTAAACTTTGTTCATTAACCCTTTATCAGCCCCTTGCTACAGATATGTTACAAACCATTAAAAATCTATAAAAATATTTATTAAATGTAATTACATATTAATTTTATTTCAAGCCAATATCTGCTACAGCATAGCAGATTTAAAGTAACCCTATGCTTTTACTAAATCAATTCTGCCGTAGTGAAGTTTTTCTTAAGGTTATATTACTTATTCCCCTTTTAATTTATTAAAATTTTTGTGTTTGTCCAAATAAATTATTGTTTTTATTGCCAAAAAAAATTTTGTGAGTGAAATTATGTTTAATTCGAAACTCATATCGCCAACATATTGGACGTTCTTCACATTTCCTTCTTTACCCTTTTTGGCCGCAAAAAATTAAATTAAAACAAAAATCATAGATAAGAAATATTTTTACTTATGCTATTTCAAATTAAAATATGTAGTTTCACGGTATTGAGTCATAAAGGGTTAAGGATATTTAGTGAATTCCGCTATTTTCTACAAAATTATTAAAAGAAATATCATTTTGATTCTTTGATTTGTTAAATATAAAAAGAAATTTTTTTTATAAATTCGTACGAGAAAAATACAAAAATATTAGAGTTTATTATTTAATTGGAAGAGTGTTTCTTTTCTCCTTAAGTTGAGGGTGTAGGAATATAAACTTGTTATCAGGGAAACCGCAAATATGCAATTGCACGTTTTTTCTTGAGTAACGTATTAATGCAGAGATAAAATATTTATCCGTTTCATAACTTTTTATGAATTTTTTCATCGATTTGTTAGTGTATGTTTTAGCATATTTTACGCTTTAAAGCATGTTTTTGAATATATTAGTCTATAACTTACGCTCTCAGGGCATATTTTGCTAATACATATATAAATTTTTTTATCTTCTCTATTTGTAAAAATTGTTATTTTTGTATAATACATACATATATTTTTCTTATAAATTACGTAGTTATTACGGACGTTAGTTTCAAAAAAAATTTTGTTTTGCTTTTTGTGACGGATTTGCATTAGTATACGTTGAAGGACCATTGTCAATGTATAAAAGTTTATTTCGATGTGACAGGAAACGATTTTTATTCGATAATCTTGGTCAATATTTTGTTGTTTATTGCAATAAAAATTTTCTTATTTATCCAAAATACAGTTCCAAAGTTTTAATTTTGATATCGTGATATCTTTTGAAATTGAAGGGACATTTTAATGGGAGTATCAAAACAATAATAATTTGTATTATTTTCTTCAGTCAAAATTTTTATGAAAATTTTGTATTATCGTCCACTTCAAGCCCCAATTATATTTTTTAATATTCTTTGTTAATTTTTGTATTTTTTGCATTGTTGGTTTGTTTTATTTTTGTCTTATTTTATATGCAAATGATATTGAAATTATGAATTGAAAATACATGTTGGGGTGAAGCGCCTGAACCCTTGGCTTCAAACTGTAGACCGTAAACAGAAAGCACAAGTTTTGTAGTTCCAATTCAGTTATTTATTTATTGTACTTTCATGTTAAAATTCCTAGGAAGTGTACAATTATATTAAATTATTTTTATATAGTTACACTAATATTTACTTTTTGTGTTGAATCCAAAAGTTTCTATAGCTTCAATATTATTTATAATAATTATAACGTGTATTCCACAAAATATATGCAGTGTATAAAGGCAGCTCAACTTCGTTAATGGTACAGCACAAATATGTAATAATTCTTGTTCTCTCTAAGATCTTTTCAATACCATTAACACAAATAAATATGTATATAAAAGAAAAAAGATGGCTGTACTGTCAAAAAAAAAAAAAAAAAAAAAAAAGGCGCGCGTAAGGTAAAGAAATATAATGTATATACTAGCGATGGTATTAACGTGATAATTCATACTTATACTGTAATATTAAATAAAGATAATTAGTCATGCACATTAGCGATTTTTTTTGTGGCGTTAACAATACATTTTCATTTACAAATAAACCAATTTATTTTATTAAGAGCATATTTTTTGAGTTTTTAGTGCATATTTTTTGAGTTTTTAGTGCATATTTTCAAGTCTTTAGTGCATATTGAATGCGCATAAAAAACTTTTTAGAGCTTATTTCTGGTTTCCTTGCTTATTATACTGTATGTACTAAGTAAATTGGCATTACATATTGTATCCGAGAGAAAAAAAATCTGCCAACAATTTTTATTTATTGAAATATCATCACTCACGCAATGCGAGTTTCACATTAAACGCGTGCGCTTTAGATGCCCATCACCAGAACCATTCATCCATCTAAGCCAACCTTGCGACGACCAAGTCAAGTTGGCTTTGGTTGTATTTTTTTTTTTGAATCAGCAAAAAATAAATTGTAACACAACAACAACAAACAACAAACATATAATAACAAAAAAAATTATTTTAAGTTTCCCAGTTGGCCACGTCTTTAAGACATCTTTGACGACGGGTACAAGACAATGGTAAGTCGTAGACGACATATTGAAGACAGCCCCATAAAAATCGTCGACGAAATTTTCATACAAATGGCGCCGAGGTCACACAAGACGAGATGGGCGACAATGTCGCTCATATTGTCGTCAACACTCCTTTATTGAAGGCAATACTTATTTATATGACACTGTCGCTCAGATTGTCCTCAACAAAGTCTTATTGAAGACAAAACGTATGACACTGTCGCTAAGATTGTCGTCAACACGGCCTTATTGAACACAAAACGATGTATATTGTCGCTCAGATTGTCCTCAAAGTTTTAAAGTTTTATTGAAGACAAAACGATGGATATTATCGCTCAGATAGTCATGAACGACGATTTCCTTTAAATTTTCGATTAGTAAACCTAATGAACAGGCGACATGTCGTACACTAATCGTCGAAGACAATGGCGTCTGTGACGATTTGGCCACTGGGTTGTGAACTTATTGGGAAGTAAGAATTAAATACCAAGACGAAAATGCTAAGAAAAACCACAAGTAAAATTGTACTCTCACACACAAGCACGCACAAACACACAGAGACAGAGATGACTAGAAAGAATAAAAAATTAGAGAAACTCAGACACAAAATCTAGGAATTCGAACAATCAACTTCTTAAGCAAATAAAAACAGAAACATATACATACATACGCACACATAAATAAAAATATGTGTGCATGCGGGGATATGCATGTGCATAAGCTTGCGTGTGTGTGTGAGTGTGTGTACAAACACACATACTTACATGCTTCGCACATGCACTTACCTGCATTCAGATTTGTTGGTCGCATTGTCGCATTCATGTTTGCAAGTTGAATTTATGAAAACCATCATAAAATAAATACGAGGTAAAGGAAATTTATAAACTTTAAGTAACGACAAAAAAATGCATACAAAAACTTTAAAAAGACTCAGTACAAAAAAGAAAAAAATTATACGTTTATACAATTTATTGCTGCACACCATACATACTCGTACAATTTGTGAAATACATACTAAAGACCTGCACAAGACAAATTACAAGAACTTCTAAGGCATGAGAGATTTTTCAAATGCTTTACTACAGCGAAATCTTCTAAAGCAAATGCTAAGCAACACTGTTGGCGAGCAATTTGTTTAAGTTATTGCAGGTGTAGGGGTAAAGAAGAAAATACTTCGTGACTGAAAAATTTGTGATGCTTGCTTTTTCATACGCATGGGCCGTATACAAACGTCATGTATGTACATACACACACACATGTTGTGTATGCTCCTTTATTTTTCTGAGCACATACAAACGCACACATGCTTTGACATTAGTTGTGTGCGCTTGCTTTAATAAAATGTCTGTTAAGGACATAATAGCTTACCACCAACATCTTACACATACACACTCAAACGTACAATATGAAAAATAACACGCATCAACACTACTTCTTTTGATTGTTTGTTATGAACAAGAAGTCTTCGCGACATCGCTTGTTAACACTCATATACACGAACACTAATAAATCCATCCAGCTTCGCTTATTATACGACAGCATTTATTATTGGTTTAGTATAACACATGCCACGAGAATACATTTAAAAATCAAGACGTATTTATATTTCAAGATTGTTTAAGCAGGCCTCTAATACATACAATTTGTGAAATACATACTTTAAATTAACGACGCAATATTTAAAATGTACATTTATCGATTGCAACAGCAGTATTCTTTTCATGCTATAACTTTTATATGACTGCTTTTTATCGTTCCGTACATCCCAAAGATGGAAAGGAACCCAATTGTTTTCGCTACGATGTCCGTCTGTCCGTCACACATAATTTTCTCAGGAACCGTAAGAGCTACGGACCTGAAATTTTGATAGAGTATGTAGAACAACAGCAAATGCATGAGAATTGACAACTAAAGGGTGTTCCAAAACGAGCAACGAAAAATTTTAAAATCCCATCATCTGTTGATGATCAGCTTTCGTTTCTGCAACACAACTTAAATAATTTATACAATCTGGTGGTTCCCGTAAGAACAAAAACTGTTAGTAGGGATAACAAGCCCTAGTTCACTCATGACATAGAACAAGCGATTAACCGTAGAGACTTTCTATATTCTCGATGGAAACGTTTCAAAACCACAGAATTGCATGAAGTGTATCGGGTATCATGTAACATAACCAACAATTTAATCAAAAAAGCTAAGTCTGACTATTATGCATCAAAGTTCTCTGCTGCTATAGACTCGAAGAAAGCATGGCAAACGATTGGCGAAGTTAGAGTTGTCAAACGTTGTAGTCAAGAGCCCTGTGCTGTTGATGCCAACATCTTAAATAACCAATTTTTAAATATTCCAGATGTTCAACCGAATTCTCATTATTACAATTTCTCTCATGATATTATACGCAACAATTTGAACTTTTCAAATGTAAGTCAGTGTGATGTCTCATCTAGCCTGTTGTCAATAAAATCCAATGCAATTGGTGTGGATGACTTAGATCCAAGGTTTTAAAAATACTTATTCCAAAACTTTGTCTTTTTATAATATTTGTTTTTAACAAGGTCTTTACTACCAACCGCTATCACAAAATTTTGAAACTTGCTAAGATTATTCCTATACCTAAGTCTAATTCTGATTATAGGCCCATATCAATCTTGCCATTTTTATCTAAAGCCTTTGAAAGGTTAATTCATATCCCAGTTACACAATATCTTGAAATCAATAATATGCTCACTGACTGCCAATCTTGTTTTCGCAAAAATCATAATTGTACACAACAGCCCTCGGAGATGTTGCTGAAGATATAAGACAACAGGTAGACTGCGGTAAAGTTAAATTTTTAGTTCTCTTGGATCATTCTAGAGCGTTTGATACTGTTGACCATAACATGTTGTGTCTTAAACTGAAACATATGTTCGGATTTGCATCAACTGCCATAGATCTCATACATACATATATTCGTATTTAGTTGATAGATTTCAATATCTCGATCTTAGGCCCTCTACTTTTTTCTATATACGCGAACGATCTTAAGGTGAAACTCGAGCACTGTAAGCTTAGATTATATGCAGATGATGTTCTGCATTACATTAGTTGTAGCAGCACTGCGGTTGATGAATGTGTAAGGACCAGGAGCTTGGTCGTGTTTATGAGTGGGCCACCGCTAATGGGCGAGTAATTAATCCTACCAAGTCCAAGTGCTTGATTATTAAAAAGAGGCTATTAAAACTTGATTGCAATCCTATTATAACTTTAAATAAAAAAAATCTCGGCATATACTTTAACAATACCCTCACTTGGTCTAACCACGTTGACTTTGCATGTGGTCGTACGTTCTCAATGTGAAGAAATCTCTTGCAAACGCAATATTGTACTACTATTAAAGTTAGAATACTTCTTGCTAAATCGTATTTAATACCTGTCTTGTTGTATGGCTGTGAACTATTTGCCAGCTGCGATAGTGAAAGCAAAAGAAAACTTAATGTAGCATTTAATTCGGTATGTATATGGTATAAGAAGATATGCCCATATGTATTCCTCCATATGTAAAATTGCTTTACGGCATTAGTCTTGATGATTATCTTAGAGTGTGTATTTTATTGTTTATGCACAAAATTATATATACACAACAGCCCGTACATCTCCATGAACGCTTAAACTTCTCTTCACTTATAATAGAGGCAAAATAATTTTATCATTTGGCCATCGCATACTGATTTCTAAATACGATTTCTTTATTCACGCCATCAGTCTCTGGAATGGAATGCCCTTGAATAACGCACGTCAATTTAGGAAAAATATTTTTTCTCATTTTTCAAGTTGATTATATAAAAATTCTGATTGAATAACAACGTACTTTGTATGCATTTAACTTTTCAGGTTACATATTTTATGGTTTTAAATTGTTTTTGTTAACTTTTAACTAGCTTTATAATAGGTCTGTTCATTTACTTTCCCAGCAGAAACTTGCAACGAGAGAGTAAGGCAGAAATTTACAAAATTACTCTTCCAAATATGAAAAAGTAAATGAACGCTTTACTTGTAAAAACTTGCAAGAAAATTTTATTCATATCGGAACCATGGATGGAAATCATGATACAATTGTACTTTTTCTGATGTATTTTGTTCGATAATATTTTAAATTGCAATTTTTTTATAAATTGGTATTTAATATGAAATCGTTTACACACTTTTCATGTATTTTTACTATTTTTATGCATTTTTCATAATTTTCTAATTTATTCACTAACAAATACAAAAATTCCACTTTCCATCTCCGAATATGTATATGAGAAACAAACAAAATTATTTGCCATTAAAATTTAGTTTATGTGGCTTAATGAAAGAAAAACAATAAATTAAAAAACATGCTTTCTTTTTTCATATATATAGATGTTTTTTAACAAAGAAACTCATATTTTTTCAGTTTTCCTTTTTTAAATATTTTTTAAATAATTTATTTGACAACAAAACACACAACAGGTGGTTGGATAATTCTTGCAAGTAAAAATTTTACTAGTAATAATTTGTAGTAATTTTTTTGCCTCTCAATTTTTTCTCTCCTTGCAAACTTTTTGAGCTAATGAACACATTCCAGTAACAATTGTTACAAATTCGTAATAATTTTCAATAAATGAACAAACCTAATATTAAATTTTAAATTTTATTTTTTTAATTTTATTATATATTTTATTAAAATTATCTACAATTTATGTCAAAATTACTTAATTAAATCTTATAAAAATGTTTATTGTATGTGATTTATTGTATTTGCATATGCTCAGTTCCATACTGCAACATAAGACTTAATTAAGTCTTGTGTATGGGACATCGAAAAGAAATAAATAAATAAATATACATACAAGTGTATGTACATATGTATATTGACACTTGAAATTTGTAAAATTAGTGTATTTTTATATATACTAGAATAATTAACACTAAAATTTAAAAAAAAAAATTAAATTAAAGGGTGGTCCATCAGTTAATGAAATTATGTTTTTGTAATTTTGACAACTTGCTATATCTTGAAAACCGTAAATTGGCCCAAACACACATACTGCTCATGCTCATGCGGTAAGCATGTATTGGTAAATTTTAAAATTTTTTAATGTATTTGTCACACACATAATGCAGTATGAAAAATCAAAATAGATTTGATTTTGAAATGAACTCATACTGCTGACAGTTTTTGAAATGAAGAAAAAATTAATTTATTCATTTTTCTGATATGTATTTTATTTAAATTTGAAGTTTTACTGAAAAAAAAAGTAAGTAAAACAAACAAAAATGGAAATAAAACAAACATGGGCCCCTTAAAAAGCAAACTCTTGAAATTTTCAAAAACGGTAAAACTAAAAAATCCGAAAATTATAAAATCGCCAAACCAAAAATTTCTAACACTAAAATAAATCGGCAAAACCGAAAACATCGACAAAATGAAAAATTCACCAAAATGAAAAAAACTCCAATAACCGAAAAAAAATCGCCAAAACGCGAAAAAGGCGCAAAAACTAAAAATATCTTTCAATTTAAAAAAAACCGCCAAAATTAAAATATAAATCGCCAAATTGAAAAAACGCCAAAAATCGAAAAAATCGCCTAAACGCGAAAAATGCGCCAACACTAAAAAAATCGCCTATATGAAAAAAAATCGCCAAAATGAAAAAAATCGACAAAACGGGAAAAAAGTGCCAAAACTATTTATTATATAGGCTAAAGTTCGTATTGAATTACATATCTAGATCCGTACGGAACCCTTCGCGGGTCAAGGTCGCACTTCGATGAATTTATTTTTACTTTTTACTGGATACCACTATGCCAACTCTACCACTTTTGTGACAGATCTAGCTCTTTTGAGATACTCAACTCTACCACTTTTCGAGAAGAATATACCAGTTATAAAGTATAGTTAGTTACCCGAGTTTTTTTTATCTAATCCAAGCTAGAAGTTCAACTTAAATATATTTTAGCAATGCATGTATGCAAGACTGACTTCACTGTTTAAGTAATAGCTATATTTTATTTGCTTGAATTCGCTTAAAAATTCTTCAAAATATATCTTAGAAGTACTTTTGTATTAAATTTTATTTAAAAAGAATTTTCATATTAATAAAAAATTGTTGCCAATTTTCATTTAATAAATGTACTTAATTTAGTAAATTAGCTTTTCCTGGGAACGTGATTTATTCATTCCCGTTTCCCAGGAAGTGGAAAAGTCCGGGAAATCACAACCCCTGTACACGATATATCAGTGCTAGCGCTGGATAATCTACAACTACAGAGGAGCATTAGATATTATTTAATGAAAATATTCATTCCTTTAAATATGGGAATAATAAAATTTTAAAATTAATTAAATAACGATGAAATAATTGAATTCGGTAAAAAGTTATTTTTCTACTCTAAGAAATATTATGGGTTGGCATCACTGCGGGATAGTGAAATTTTTTTCAGTAACCAGTACAATTTTACTAAATACTGAAACTTGTAATTCATTAAATATATGTATGTAAGTATAATGCAGTATGCCCATGTATGATACATACTTATACATAAATATGTATATTTATATGTACATACATATGGATGTATGTATGTATCTACATATGTACATATGTATGCATTAAATAATAAAATTATGAATCAAGCCCGTCATTGAAACGGTAAAATATTATTTACACATACATACATATGTATATACATATGTACATACATGCATACATACATATGTACCTACTTTCATATGCTCAAAAGAAAAAAAACCAGCAGAAGTCTAAATCATTAAAGAATTAAAATTAATAAAAGAAAATAGGAACAACAACAACAAAATACACATAAGTATGAATAAATTCATATGTACAATAGAAATGAATGTATTGTTAGTTGAAATAATACTTTAAAAAACAACAACAACGAAACAACTAAAAATTATAATTTTTTATTACTTAAAAAATATTATTTGAGTAGGTATTTCTTGTTATTTGAAGCCAAAAGAAAAATGTCTGTTTTGTTGCTGTTGTCGTTGTGTTTTATTATTTCACTTAATGTTATGTGGCACAACCAGGGGAATAATTTGAAGTAAATGGATGAATGTGTTTTTCATGAATAAAATATCATACATACATACATATATACATACATACACATATGCATACATAAAAATTTAAATAAACAACTGAAATAAGAATATGAATTTTATTCTGTTTATCAGTACGACCGTTTGTTAGTGTTTCTTCAGCGTGTTACTTAAAAAAATAAACTATTTATTTACAAGTGTGTGTATGTATGTATGTGTGTGTATCTGTAGACTTTAAGCTTAATTGAATAAAAAAAAATACAAAATAAACAAAATAATAAATGATAATAAAATATACAAGTTTGATTTTGGCTTTTATTGTTCACTACTCATAAACTAATTTATATCTTTTTTTTCAAATTATATACGAATTTTGAATATTGAGCAGGGTTGTCAGATTTTTTCGACCTTTTTCGCCAAATTGGTTTTAAAAATCGTCAAAAGTTGCCAACATCAATTTTAATGGAGTTTTTCTTAATCTACATATGTATATTTGGAAATGAACTTGTTTTTATATAGATAACATTTCTTTTAATGTACATTTTTGTAAAATTATGGTACACAAATTTAGCAGAAAATCTATAAAAGTGGAATAAAATCGCCAAAAATTATTTCCTGCAAATTTTTCTAATTCAAAACGCATTATTTACTATAATTAATACCTATATGGAAAATCATCAAAATCAAATTGTTTTAATTTCTTTCAGACGAGTTTTGGTAGGATTTATTTTTGAAACTACTCCTTGAACTAATTTTCCTAAAATACAAAAATTTTCTCCTCTGTTAAAAAAATTGCCATAAAAATCGCCGTGTCGCCAAATCAAAAATTTAGGCGCCAAACAAGTTGAAAAATCGCCACGTTTGCCGATAAATCGCCATATCTGACATCCCTGTAGTGCTAAATCAGAGTATGAGTGTTTGTTAGTATGAAAATAATTTGTGTTTGTGTTTGTATGCGTGCAATTGCCTACAAAAGTTTAAAATTAATTAAATAAAATTATTGGGGTTTACAGATGGATGTGTGTGTTGTTTTTGTTGCTGTTGAATATTTGTATGAATGTGGGTATTTCTTTAAATTTGATGTGATTTAAATTTTTGTATACACAGCACATGAATATATTTTTCTTCCTTTTAAGTTTTTAATTGAAAATCTCCGTAAATTAAATCAAATTGAATGTACTACATACATACATATGTATGTATGTATGTATGTATGTATGTATTTAATAAAAATTCTAAATGAATTTAAGCAAACAAATATTTATGTACAAAAGTTTGTGACAATATAATTTTTAGTGCCTGTTTCACGATATCGAATGAAAATTTCGGCTTCAAATTTATATTGAAAACAGAAACAAATTTTCATATTTTATTGTAGTTTTCAATATAAATTTTCAGTCGAAAAAAATACAAAAGAAATGTCATACCGATAAGTTGTGTTTTTTGAGGGGGTGCTTCCGGCCCTCAAAGTTGGCCTTCAAGCCCATTTTTCAGTGTAATTAATAATAATAATCAACAACATTAATCTCAAAGAAAGTTTTTTGCTAAAATTAATATTTTAGAAAATAATGAGGAAAATAACCAACAAAATTCCAAAAATTTTATGTAACAAAATTATATTTATGTGGAAATTTTTTATGTACAATAAGATCTTATATATATTAAATTAGTTCATACATACATATTTATATGTACATATAGTCAAAATAAAACAAAATAAAAAAAATTATTTGAATATATGGGCTTGAGGGCCGGACGCACCCTCTAAAACACAACTTATCGGTATGAAATTTTTTGGATTTTTTTTTTACATAAAACTGAACCGATATGGGGGTGAGGGTAGACAAAATCAAAAAAAAAATAACGGCAACCCTAATGCATATACATACATATGTATGTGTGCATATGCATGTATGTATTTCCTGTAAGCCATGTCTAAGAGCTAATACCCCTTTTAAACACGGAAAATTTACTTTGCAAAGTCTTAATTCAGCTGGAAGAAAGAGAGAAAGAGATAGTATTCCTCCCTCTGTCTTTCACACAGCTGAATTAAGACTTTGCGAATTAAACTTTCCGTGTCCAAAAGGGGTATAACGATTTTTTTTATTGTTTTTTCACTTTTTCGGCTAACGTGGCGATTTTTCAACTTAAATTTTTTTTTGGCGACATGGCAAATTTGTTAGTCATTTTTATGGCTATTTTTTTTAGCAAAATTGAACTTAAAAATATTTGTGATTCAAAATTAGTTTTTTAAACGAGTAGTTTCAAAAATAAATATTACCAAAACTCGTCTGCGAGAAATTGCAACATTTTGATTTTGGTAATTTTTCTTATATTAGTACGAGTATTATACTAATATATATATATATGTATATATATATATATATATATATATATATATATACATATATATATAGTGCATTTTGAATTTGGATGAAAAAAATTTACAAAAAAAAATAGTTTTTGGGATTTTCTGCTCAATTTTTATACGATTATTTTGTAAGAAATTATATTAAAAAAATACTAGATAAAAACAAATGTATTATCAAATTTATACTCGTATTAAGAAAAACTACATAAAATTGATGTTGGGGACCTTTGGCGATTTTAAAAATCAATTTGGCGAAATAGATGGGAAAAAATATGACAGCCCTGATACTTACACGGGCTCCGTCAACACTTTTAATTTACCGACTATCTATTGAATAATAATTATTCAAAAATGTATTGAAATTAAATATATTCATTTAAAGTTTTTCTTTAATAATTATTGAAAAATGTATTGTATGCACATATGCATTTCATTAGGCGTTTTTATGTTTTTTTTAAATTTTATCATTCGCAAAAATTATTAAATATTCAAAATTACATAAGTTTCATACATAGCACATAAATGTACATAGATACATATGTATATACATATGCACGAGTATGTACATATGTATTTATGAAAGTAGCCTAAGTTGCATACAAAGAAAGTAATTGGAAAAACTCTTCATGAATAATAAAATTGTACTTATAAATATTAATTTCAAATAGCTAAGGTATAGGTTTACATATTTCGAAATACATTGTAGTTATGCATTCAATTACAATAAATAAGACAATAAGAGAGCATTGTAACTGAAGCAGTGCAATAAGTATGCACATTGGAATTTATTATTGTTTAAACCAATTAGATAAATACTTATGCACATATGCATATATGTATGTAGGTGTGCGCGCACATACACACACACACAAACACATATGTATACATGTGTATATATTTCTGTGGCAAAAAGGAAAAAGTGATTAAGTCGAGATAAGCTGATTTTGAGTTAATGGTACCTCCGCAGGCTGCATATTTGAAAGTACACATGGTCAAAATCTCAATAAATTTGTGTGATTTTTCAGAAAGTTATAGCAATATAGACTTGCGAATCTTTTCTAGACTTCAAATATCATTTGGAATACATACCTAATAGGTTAATTGAGATTATACTTTCGTATATTTCAACCATAGCTGTTAAGTAATGATTATTAATCGAACTGATTACTAATTTGATTACTTCTTTTTTTTAAAGGTGAAGTAACGATTAAATTACGATTATATTCAGTTTCACACGATTACTAATTGATTACGAATACTAATAATCGAAAAGTAATCCAAATTACTTGAAATTACATAAAAATAATCAAAAAGAATCGAAAGTAATCAAAAAATAGTCCGGCTACTTTCAAAGATTACTTTTGATTATTAATAAATAATCAAAAAGAATTAAAAGTAATCTTTAAAAGTAATCGGATAATTCTTTAATTACTTTTGATTCTTTTGGATTATTTTTTGTAATTTCAAGTAATTTGTGGATTAGTTTTCGATTATTAGTAATCGTAATCAATTATTTATCAAAAATTCTTTTAAAGTGAATTATATAATCTGTACAATTCTTTTTAAAATGTAATCTAATTGATTACTAATCGTAATCGAAATTTAACAGCTCTAATTTCAACCTTAATGTATTTCATATAGGTAGTGTGTAGAACGATGTTTGCTTAAAAAAATAAAGATGTAGTGGAGAATTTCCCAATTTAAATGTAAAAGAAATAAATTTCTGAAAATCGACTTGAACGCTTTAAAGTGCTCTCCTGCAAAACAGTAAAATGTTACTTAAGCACTTTTTCCTTATTGCCACACATTTTACGAGTATTTAACATTAAAATTTACCTTTACATCAGCCAGCGTTGTAATTTTTTTCCATAGTGAGTCTTCGCCAAAAATTGAAATCATTTGTGTTGAACAATAATTATTTGTGCTGGTGCTGTTGCCATTTGTGGCCGCCGATGAAGAGATACAAATGCGACATAATTGCAAATTGTTCGATAGAGACGACAATGACGAACATAAAGATGATGTTGCTGCATCCATGTTAAAAACATCAAAATTATTTTTTTTATACTATTCCAGATGACGTTGGATACACTTTTTTTATTTATTTATTTTTTTATGTATGTATTTTCGTTTTGTTAGCCACAAAAAACACCGGCTGAATTAACTCAACAAGTGGTTAAAAAAATCACATAACAAAATAAATTTTTGTTTTATTTTTTTTTCAAGAGGTGTTCTTTAACACTCAATCGTACAAATACTCACGTACATACATATGAGGACGTATACATACACATACACATGAATGAACAACTATTTTTTCTTTCGTTTGTTATTGTTTTAGCCATAAATTAGATATTTATTTTTTTGTTTGTTTTTTTATTCGTTGTTTGGACGGAAAGTATGTGTGTATGTGTTTTTAATACTGGCTGCTACAGATTTGTAACATGTATGATGATGACATGTGGAACAAACCGACGAACAACAAGTTGTAAGTGTAAACAAATCATAAAATCACACTACAAACAACAAGTGCGAGAACTTCCATTAAAAATCTAAAAGATACATACATATATTAGTGTAGGAGAGCACGAAAGAGCGAGCTCAAATTAAAGCAACACCCGATTTATTGTTTAGCAAAGAAAAAGAAATAAATCAGCAACGAAACAAAAATATTATCACACATTTTTAGTTACAATTTACTACGAAACCGAAACTCAGCACGACGAACAAGTGTGAGAGCGCGTGTAAATATGTAAACAAGAGAACCGACACACGAGGAAAAGAAAATAGCTTTCGTGTATTTCTGAGCTCCCGGTACGCGCACAAGATTTTAAAATAATTTTAAACTTTTATTTTGTTATAAAAAATTTATTTTCTTGTTTTTTATTTATTTATATTTTCAAGATTTTTTTTGTTTGCCAAATAATTAAACTAATTTTTTTTTCTTATTCACCCAGGAAAAGGAAATATTTTTTTTTTCACACACTCACTCACAGTCGTTGGTTAAGTCGTTGTATTGTTGCAATAAATAAATTTATGTATAATTTTTATTTTGCTTCTTTTTAATTCATTAGTTAAGTTAGTTTTAGTTTAGTTGTTATTACAAAAACAAACAGAAAAAAATCCAATTCAAACCGTATGCGGCGGCAACGACAACGCCATTACAACTCTGATCCAATATCTAAAACAGACTGCGACGACTACAATTGTGTCTTGTGTGACTCTGCTGTTTGCCGTATTTGAGACTCTGACTCTATTTAAGTGAATCTAAAATAAAATATAAAAAAATGAAAAATAATATAATAATGAAAATAAAAAAATACTTACAACAAAAACAAGAAGAGAATAAGAAAATTTTGTTGTATATTTTTATTAATAATAAGAAGAAATAAAAAGACCACACTGCACACTCACACTAACACTCACACACATGCATGGACGACACAAGCAGACAAAAATACAAATTTTTTTTTCAAAAAATTACAATTATTTACAAATATGTATGGATGTTTGTACGTATGTAAGTATAAGAAACGAGTATTTCCTACCAACTAATTCACAAATATTTTAATACTACACACACACAAACACACGCAGATATATCTATGTGTATTAGCGCAGACATTCTTGCTCCCAGAATTTTATTGTACAACAACAAACATTAAAAACTAGATATACCTACTCTAGAAATATAAAATTTAGTTTAACTTGATATTTTCGTCTTTTTTATAATTTGTTAAAAAAAATAGGATGTATGCATCCATACACCTACATATGTATATATATGTATATATGTACATACATATATCCATAATAAATTCATAAGTAGTACATAATATGTATTTACCAACATACTTACATACATATCGTCCTTACCACGTCAAACTATCCAATATGCAAAATTGGTTTTTTAGATTTTTACGATATGCCCCAATTTAAAATGCTGAAATTTTCACGGACGATAGATAACTCAATAAGAAATATTTTAAGCCTGGCACTTTTAGGAATACGCTGATTTTAAATTCTTTAATAGTTAATAGTTTGATGTGGTAGATACGATATGTACATTAGATTGGCCGTTAATTGTAGGAAACTTTTTTTTATTTCTTCCCCAAATCGGTTCAGTTTTATTTAAAAAAAAATACAAAAAAATTTCATACCGATAAGTTGTGTTTTAGGGGGTGCGTCCGGCCCTCAAAGTTGGCCTTTCAGCAAATTTTTCAATGTAATTTTTTGCATATGATTATCTTTTTAAAAAATAATTTACAAGAATATGACATATGCCAATATTTTAGCTCTTCAACTCAACAACATAGTCTCAAAGAAAGTTTTTTTTATTAAAATTAATATTTTAGAAAATAATGAGGAAAATAACCAACAAAATACCAACAATTTTATGTAACAAAATAATATTTATATGGAAATTTTTTATTTTAAGCATGTACAATAAGAGCTTATATACATATATTAAATTATTTCATACATATACACATAGTCAAAATAAAACCAAAAAATAATAGTAATTACATTGCATAGTAGGCTTGAGGGCCAACTTTGAGGGCCCGACGCACCCCCTTAAACACAACTTATCGGTATGAAATTTTTTTGTATTTATTTTTACTTAAAACTGAACCGAATTCGTGGGTGAGAGTAGAAGAAATAAAAAAAATAAAAAATAACGGCCACCCTAATGTACATATTTAAGTGCATCCATGAAATTTAAAGTATTTGCGCCTTGGTACATACGTGCATACTTACTAAAGTCCTGTACAAAATCACTTACATGAAGGGTTTTTCAAATGCCTTACTACAGCAAAAAAAAAGCGCTCAACAACACTGTTGGTAATACATTTTTTTCAGTTATTGCAGGTATAGAATTTGTGAGCTTGCCTCTTTCTACGCATGGAGCGCAGTGGCGAATTTATGTTTGATATCGCCCTAGGTCCCGTGAGATATGCCGCCCTTTTTGCTCTATGAAGAAAAGCTTTTAAAAATTAAATACGTAGTTTATAAATATTTAAATTACAATGTGTAACAGTAAAAAATTCGCATGATCCTGACAGTATAGGTTGGATAGTACTATTAAAGGGAAGTAAAATTCTCTACACAGTTTGGCGAATTTGGTGACCAATTAGTTTTTATGAATCTGCAAAGATTCGAGAACAGTGCGCCCTCAAAAAATTGTCTTATCACTTTTTAGCCCAATGCTATATATGGAAATAATGTAGCTAAGAGTCCACTAAATAAACCTCATTAACATATTCGGCAATATAATATGAACGTATCTAGGCACCCTAATAGGTCATACAAACCACTCTTTTATTAAAAAATTTTCGTTTTTCACAATTTTTTACGTTACGTTTTTGGTTTTCGAAAATCATATAATTAATGCACACTTCTCTGCTGAGTTTCACTAAAATTTGTTTACAAAAAAAATTTATCTAGTAAAAAAAGAAAATTTAACATCCGAATTTATTTAAAAGAGCAGTCAGTGAAACGGACAACTATTTGAACATGTCAAATATTGAAACTCTCATTTTCAGAAGTAGAATCAAAAGCAATTACGCAAATAAGAAGTTTTTAAACGCTGCTTCTCAATACCTCCTAAGGCCAAATTTGAGGGGCGGACGCCCTCCTAAAATACAACTTATCGCTATGAAGTTTTTTGTATTTTTTTACATAAAACTAAACCGATTTGTGGGAGGAGAAAGCATAAGAAATTCAAAAAATAAATAAGGGCCACTCTAATGTACATACACACACACGTTGTGTATGCTCCTTTATTTTTCTGAGCACATACAAATGCACACATGCATTGACATTAGTTGTGTGCGCTTGCTTTAAAAAACCACCCTTAAACACATAAAAGCTTACGATCTACATCTTACACACACACACACACTCAAACGTATAATATGCAAAAAAAGCATATATTCATCAACACTACTTCTTTTGGTTGTTTGCTATGAACAAGAAGTCTTCGCGACATCGCTTGTTAACACTCATATACACGAACACTAATGAATCCATCCAGCTTCGCTTATTATACGACAGCATTTATTATTGGTTTAGTATAACACATGCCACGAGAATACATTTAAAAATCAAGACGTATTTATATTTCAAGACTACTTACGCAGGTCTCTAATACATATGTAAGTACATATGTATTTTTACAAATTATAACCCTGCTAGCATTTTTGGAAATTTTTAATTAAATTTGATTCTTTTTTAATACTTTAAAGTGATCAAAAAACAAGAATATGCGCTCGTTTTCTGAGCATAAAAGATAGTTTTGTCGGGAGAAAATGGTACCCTACATGCGACTCTTCTTGAGGAGTCTTTTATTACCCGCTTTTCTGATCAGTTTCGACTTATTTATGACTCATATATTTTAAAATAAATAAATAAATTACTTTTAAAGCATAAACACTACTCATTTTCGAGTATTTTTCAAGCGCGCAAGTGTTTAATCAGTTTTTAATCGTCAAAAGTACTCGAGGAAGACTTAGTTAGGTGATTTTTGATAAAACAATCTTCCAAATGCTAGCAGGGAATCTTACGACAAAATTTTTTTTCAATTAAATTTTAAATAGGTACATATTTATTTAATTTTGCAGACGACAAGCTCTCAACAAAAGTCTCTAAATATTAAATTTAATATTCGGACGCGTAGTCGTGAATTGACATTCGTTGTATCACTTATGCATACACATACGTTTATACATAAGTAAATACATATGTATGTATGTACATAAATATGTACACAGTTCAATTATTTCAAATACTCTTAATTCAAACAAAAGTATAATTTAATTTAAAAAAGTAGTACAGTTTAATAAAACATATGCATACAGAAGAAGAAAAAACTTTTTTTTATTATACGAGTATTTTCTTTATTGTGCTTTCTAAAAGAAAAATACTCGTACAAATGCGAATATATAAAATCATACTTAAGTAAAATATGTATGTATGTATGAATGTATTGTATAATTTCAATACAATACACAATTTCAATTATTCAAATATAAATTCAAAAATTCCATATTTGTGAAAAAGTAGTAAATCGCACACACACACACACACGCATATACATTTTTCTACATTTTTAATATTAAAGAAAAACAAAGGTATGACCAATCAACGTTGCCAGAATAATGAAAAATGCGTTTAGGAATTTAACATTACAGTGTTTTCACAGTGACATGATTTTAATAAAACCAACTTAAGATTTAATTTTATCATGTAAAATGATTTATTTTCTTAAAACCAACTTAAAACCATTTTAGAATTGGTTTTAAGTATTTTATGATATGCAACCTTGTTTACGCTGTGCTAAATTCAATGCTACCAAGTTAAAATTACCGGAAGCAGTTGATAATGTTTCTGCCAGTGAATAAGAATAGATACCGATTAAAAGATTTTTAACTTCAAAATGACTGCAGCCGCCACAATAAACAAAAAGTTGCGGAGAAAAAGAATCTTTTGGACGGAAAACAATAAAAATATTTTCATTGATCTCTCGAAAGTGAAAATAGCAAAATAAAGACAATAAATACCCTTATTCTACTTGTCAGTATCAACACAAAACGATATTGTTTTTCATTGCTTACTTCAAATTATTATTCAGGTTATCCTTATCGAAGATTATCGATGAATGTTATTAATACATCAAGCTTTATTTTCGGTTTTATTGTAAGCGAAAAAAATTAATTTTTCAGAAAGTTTTTTTTAGGGTTCCGCACACCAAAGGTGAAAAAGGAACCCTATTGTTTTCGCTATCCTGTCCGTCACACGCTATTTTCTCAGGAACCGTAAGAGCTTCAGAGACAGAGTATGTAGAACCTTGGCGGCTACAACAACAAATACATGAGAATTAAAAACTAAAGGGTGTTCCAAAACGAGCAACAAAAAATTTTAAAATCCCATGTAATATACATACAATTGTATGTACATATGTATGTATGTATATTGACACTTGAAATTTGTAAAATTAGTGTATTTTTATATAGACCACAACAATTAACACTAAAATTTAAAAAATTAAAATTAAAGGGCGGTCCATTAGTTAGTGCAATTTTGACTATGTAATTTTGACAACTTGCTATATCTTGGAAACCGTAAAAGGTAAACTCTTGAAATTTTCAAAAACGGTAAAACTAAAAAATCCGGAAATTATAAAATCGCCAAACCAAAAAATAATCGCCAAAAAATTTAATAAAATCGCCAAAATTAAAAAAAATCTAACACCAAAATAAGTCGCAAAAATTCGAAAAAATCGTCCAAATGAATAAAATCGCCAAAATGAAAAAAACGCCAAAAACCGGAAAAAAATCGCCAAAACGCGAAAAAGGCGCCAATAACAAAATAATTTTTAATTTGAAAAAAAAATTGCCAAAATGGAAAATATCGCCAAATTTAAAAAAAATCATCAAATTGAAAAAACGTCAAAAACCGAAAAAATCGCCAAAATGGGAAAAAAAGTGACAAAACTAAAAAAAGCGCATAAATGAAAAAAACGCCAAAATGAAGAAACGCCACAAACCTAAAATCGCCCAAATTGAAAAAAAATCGCCTGAACGAAAAAAGTCGCCAAAAACCGAAAAAATCGCCAAAACGAGAAAAAAAGTGTCAAAACTAATAAAATTGCCAAAATGAAAAAAACTCCAAAACCGTAAAAATCGCCAAAACCAAAAATTATCGCCTATATGAAAAAAATCGCCAAAAATAAAAAATCGCCAAAATAAAAAAAATTTCAAATATTAAAAAAAACGTCAAAAACGAAAAAAAATATGCTAACACTATATCTTATATAGGTTAAAATTCGTATTAAATTAAATATCTCGCGTCCGTACGGAACCCTTGGTGCGCGGGTCAAAGTCGCACTTCATTGAATTTATTTCATTTTCAAATACGTTTTTCTACGTAAGCCGTCGCTACTATAAAATTATACAGCCCGTATCTTAAAAATTATCAACAATTTTGTCATTTTGATAATTCTAAAATATGGGTAGGCCCAACAAATTTTAATACCAATAAAAAAGTCCATTTTCGATAACATGTCGCTTACGATAAAATCGAAAAAAGAAAATTTTACGGCTATACATATTGTGTTGAAGCAACTTTGAATTTGTGATCACGCCATTTTTAGCAACAATTTAAAAATTAAAAAAAAATAATAATAAATTCAAAAATTACCACTGAAACCCAGTTTGGGAAAAAGTTGCTGAAGAATTTTAAAGAACGATGGGAAGAGTTTGGAAAATTATTAAATTATCTTGGCCGGCCAATAGGATTCAACCGATGGTTGGGAAAATTTAATAAAATAATGAGTGTAAATAGTGTAATATAAAAATAAAATTGGTTAGATTTATCTTCGCAAATTCTGCTGCATTGATTATGTACATTTCTATAAGTGCGTCAACAGAACTTACATACATATATATTTTTCCACGTCCGTTTGTCGCTGATATTTGCTTATACATACATTTGTATTATAGTCTTACTTCCGGTCAAAATTTTTTCTTCATTAACCGGATAATTAGAAAAAATCCACTATTACAAAAATCAAAAACCCAGCTGTGTTTGAATAACTCTTAAATTCCAAATTTTAGCCATATCGGTCCAAAAAATTGGCTGAAATTAAATTAAGCCTAAAAAGTAGCACAAATTACCCAATGTGCAACGGCCGACCGATGATACAGGGTGGCCCAGAAAGACCGAAGTGGTGTGAATTCCTTATAACTTTTTATTTAAGACATATTTTTTTAATTTTTTGTTTTTTAAATACAGTAAATTTATAGGGAATATTTTTAGATTAGTTATTAAAAATTGTATCCCGCAAGTGGTGGCCATTTTCTGCTTCGCACAAATGTGCTCTTTCCATTTCCATTATTCATAACTTATTTATGAGTGACGAAGCCCATTTCCAATTAAATGGGTTTGTTAACAAGCAAAACTTTAGGATATGGGCTAAGGAAAACCCGAGAGTACTTCATCAACGACAATTACACCCAGTTAAGTGTACTGTTTGGTGCGGTGTTTCTTCAGAAAGGATCATTGGTCCATATTTTTTGGAAAATGAAAGAGATGTCGCCATTTCCATCAATGGTGATCGATATCGGGCCATGTTGGAAAATTTTGTAAGGCCAGCCGTGGAATACCATCCGCAAATATGGTTCCAACAGGATGGAGCCACAGCGCACACTCCGAGGGCCACAATGGCTATTTTACGCGACATCTTTGGGGAAAGAATAAATTCGCGTAGAAGCAATTTTAATTGGCCTCCGCGTTCCCCGGATTTAACCGCTCCAGACTGTTTCCTTTGGAGTTATTTAAAAGGGAAAGTTTATGTTAATAAGCCTAGGACTATTGAGGAATTAAAAACCAATATTCGAGACGAAATTAACAACATAACACCGGAAGTTTTGCGAAAGGTCATTGAAAATGTGTTGGAAAGAGCACATTTGTGCGAAGCAGAAAATGGCCACCACTTGCGGGATATAATTTTTAATAACTAATCTTAAAATATTTCCTATAAATTTAATGTATTTAAAAAACAAAAAACTAAAAAAATATGTCTTAAATAAAAAGTTATAAGGATTTCACACCACTTCGGTCTTTCTGGGCCACCCTGTACTAATAACCTCTTCCTGATCTTTTATTTCCTTTCTGGTAACTTTGGCAATAATAAACAAAAAAACACACACACATAAACATATATTTATATGAAACAAGTAGGAATGGATTCATGAACGTTTTTATTTTACTATTTTTTTAAAAGATGGTATGTACGTACCACCACCAAGCAACCACCTCAATAGTTCGTTCTTAATACAACAACTAAAAATACACGTTTCAATAGCTTGCCTTGCTATTTATGTATTTGATAAAGACTCAAGTCACAAACAAATTCAATTTACAACAAAACAAGTACAAACGAAGAAACTCGATATGAATTTAGCGAAAATTAAAAAATACACTCATTTCGCTCACAGTGATTCCAGAAAATAAATTACTAAAGAAGCCAGAGCTGGCATTATTTTTGTATTGCTAGTCAAAAAAAAAAAAAACAAAAAGAGTGAAGTAACTGAAACCCACTGCAACAGTACATACATACATACTCTTCATATGTAAGTACATATACATACATATGTTGGTATGTACATGTGTATTTACAAGAAAAAGTTAAATGAAAACTTAGCAAAGACAAAAGTGTCTATACTCAGGATAAAAAGAAATTAGATAGGCTATACATCATCCATTCTTCATATAAAAATATAATAGGGCTATACATTGTCTATTTTACTTATAAAAAATTAAATGTACAGAAAAAATAAATATACTATAAACCGTCCGATTGTCATGAAAAAAAATTAAAATTTCATTAAAAAAATAAATGGGTTATACATAGTCCATTTTCATAAAAAAATTAAATTCATTATACATCGTCCATTTTTCATAAAAAAAAATAAATGCGCTGTACATAAAAAAAATTAAATGGGTAGTACAACGTCAAGTGTTCATACAAGAAATTTAATGGGCTATACATACATCGTCCATTTTCCTTATGAAAAATTAAGTAAGCTATACATCGTAGTTTTTGCATACAAAAAATTAAATTCAGTATACATCGTAAATTTTTCGCACAGAAAAAAATAAATAAGCTGATTATAAACCGTAAATTTTTCATGAAAAAAATAAATGGGCTGTACATCGTCCAGTTTTCATTAAAAAATAAATGGGCCATACAACGTCTATTTTCATAAAAAAAAAATTTAATTCACTATACATCGTCCATTTTTCATAAAAAAAATAAATGCGCTATACATCGTTCATTTTTCATATAAAGAAATTAAAAGGACCATACATCGTACAGTTTTCATACAAAAAAAAATTAAATGAGTTATACGTCACTTTAAAAAAAAATAAAATTAGCTGTACATCGTCCAGTTTTCATACAAGAAATTTAATGGGCTATATATAAAAAATTAAATGGGCTATGCATCGTACATTTTTCATACAAAAAAATTAAATAGGCTATACATTACCAATGTTTCATATATAAAATATTAAATGGACTATACATCGTTCATTTTTTATATATTAAAAATAAATGTGCTATACATCGTTAATTTTTTATATATTAAACATAAATGTGCTATACATCGTTAATTTTTCATATACAAAATTAAGAAAGAATAAAGTAGTTTTGAATATTTAAATATAGTTTAAGTTAATTTTCATAAATATTTAAAATGTATTTAAATACACATCCATTTTTCAGAGGTTAATTAAAGTTTTTATCAAATTACTTTGAAAATACGGTAGCACTAAAAGATTTCGAAAGATTATGAAAATCTTTCCAAACAACAGCTGTTCAACTGAAATAAGAAAGTTGACTTTATCAATGTGTTGAAAAGTAAAATAGAAAAAAAACATACAAAAAAATTAAATGTGCTATACATCGTTAATTTTTTCATATAAAAAATTAAACGGTCTATTTTTTATATAAAGAATTATATACATCGTCCATTTTTCATACAAAAAAATTAAATGGGCTAAAAAAACATCGTGCAGTTGTTATACAAAAAAAAATTATATACATCGCCAATTGTTTATACAAAAAATTACAAAGAAAAAATCTGATATATAACTTTGATTTCTATTCTATTTGATTAAACACACTTAAGGAAATATGTTCAAGGAACTTAATTTTTCCCTACATTTTTAACACAACTTCCAATTTGATGAAAAGGGATAAAAAAAAGGAACTTCCTTCAGGGACAAGCCCAGGCAAAAATCGTTGAAATTGTTACGAGTAGTTGTACTATTTGCGGATGCCACTCTCAGGATCTTTCATAATTATGGGTACAAATACATTTCATATATACATATTTATTGTGATACATAACAAAATAAATAATTAAGTACCCCGCAGGAGAATAGGCGTCAATTGTATAAAAGCTAGTAGTATAATTACTAGAACAAAAATAACTAGTGCGAAAAGGGGTAAAGTTGTTGTGTAAAATTACTAGTTCTGATGAGTAATAGTATATGAAGTAGTTCCAAGTAGGGATGCCAATCGGGATCGGTTTTTGGAAATTCCGGGATGTCGGGATTTTCGAGATTTCGGGATCTACCATTTTTTGATGAAATAAATATTACTTAAATAACAAATTTTATGCATTTTAAAAGGTTTTATGTCAATAATATATCATTACACAATTGTCTTTAAAGTTAAAAATGTTCTAATACGAGTATGAAATAAAAATCAAAAGGACTTTTCTCATCTATTTTGATGTTAGAGAATTTATACTGAAAACCACAACTAAATATGAAAATTTGTTTTTCTTTTCAATATATGTACATTTTTTCTATAATCTTAACCAAAACGAACATACATACATATCTATGGACTTTTGAAAAACGAAGCGCATTATTCGGTAAATATTTCTTACGTTTACGTCAACCCGACAACAAAAAGGTTGCACTTGCCTTGTATTTTATTCTACTTCAATTGTAAAAAGCTGTCAATAGTACTCAATTGTTACCGACAAGAAGATAATTGCTAATTTTTTTGTATATCGTTGAGGAGTCGACATATAGATAGTTATACACTGCAATTATGAATAAATTGCCGCAGGAAATTTCTCCATTTTCCAATTAGTTTGTTTATTTTTCCTTTTATTGTTTATTATTTTTTTTCTATATTATTTGCTACTGTTTGAAATTATTCATCAGGATAAATTTCTTGTGGAATTTTATTCATAATTGCTCTCATAATATAGAATAAGACGGAATAAATTTGTCAAACTTATGAATTTTCTAGATGTTATTTCCCTTCCAAGGCTCATATGCTTCTTTTTGTTTTCAAAATAGTTCTCAGTTGTATATTGTAGCACCTTTGATTAAAATAACCCTGAGAAAGTAGTTAATTTATTTTGCTCTTGTTGTTAATTTACAAGAAATGTGTCACGAATAGTCATTAAATTGTTAAAACTACACATATAAAATTGTATGAGACTTTTAAATATTATAAAAAAATACCATAAAATCAACGAAAATTTGAATTTATAAATGGTTTTTTGTATAAAAATTGCTATGAAATCCCGAAAAAGAAATCCCGGGATTGAATTTTACAAATCCCGTGAATCGGGATTTGCCAAATCCCGAAAATCCCGGGATTCGGGATTTCCCGTTTGGCATCCCTAGTTCCAAGGCACCACATTGCAAAATATTTTTTGACTGCCTAACAGAGCCCTTGCACTGTACGAAAATTAGTATTATACAATTATTAAAGTTTTAGGTTCACCTTAAAATAATTATAGTCCAATAATTATAATTAACCTTTTGTATTTTTGAATTTTGATAAATAATTGCGAATTTAAATTAACAGTTGTTACTGGGTACCAAAGGAATAAGACCACCAATTTAAAAGAATTTTTCTTTGCAAAAGAACTGGTAATAAACTAGTCCTAAACTAGTACCAATGGGACTAGTAATTTTCTACACACACTCAATGTTACTTTAAACATTAAGATGTTATAGGAAAGTTTACAGTTGGAAACTAGTGGTGGTGGTTTTTGTACTAGTAAAATAACAGTTGGACACTAGTTCGATCTCCTGCAGGGTAAATACTCTTGATTTTTACAACTGCGCTTTAGCCGATTCCAAAACACACAAATAAATTTACAATTTATTTACGTCTAAAACTGAAACAATATATAACTATGAATAGAAAGGCACATACATGTTGATTGAGTATGGATATTTATTCGGACAAAATAAGTATACGCATGATACTCATAGTCTTTATTAATCATACGCCCTCCTATGGATTTTTGCGTATGAAATGTAATGAAAATAGTGCTTTACTTATTTGAAAATATTAATCCTGTGCGAGTATATCCTTTAAGCAACTGATATTATAAAAAAAATTATTTATAAAATTTGCAAACGAAATTCGTTAATAAACTATAATATGACTTTAATAATTCTTCTTTTTTGTACAGAGTGCGACAAAAGTAACTATTTGATTTAAAAAATTATAACTTAACTTCTTTGCTTGTGAATATGTATTTAAAAAAATCTACATATGTATATCAGGAATTCAACTTGGTGGAATATATAAAAATGGAACGCTATACAATTGCGCAAAGAGCTAATATTGTTTTTCTATTTCTTGAAATATTCATTCTATAATTAATGCTCAACGTGCATACAGAACGTTTTACTGTCCAATAACGGGTCCAACCATTTGTTCGTTAGTGTATAATTCTGCTAAATTTCTATCTCAAAG
The DNA here is from genome assembly GCA_905220375.1 of Tachina fera. Lineage (NCBI taxonomy): Eukaryota > Metazoa > Arthropoda > Insecta > Diptera > Tachinidae > Tachina > Tachina fera. The sequence goes on from LR999966.1 coordinate 81,875,951, forward strand.
ACAAAGTTTATGCGAACAAGCCCCCCCCCCAAACCTTGCAGCAACTAAAGGACAACATTGAAGAAGATATTGATAGTACGTATAACACAAGAAACACTCAACAAAGTTATGGAAAATGCTATACAAGGAGAAAAGGGTTCTCATTTAACTGACATTATTTTTCCTAATTAATAGGTCTGTTCCCAGCAGAAACTAGCAACGAGAGAATAAAGCAGAAATTTACTAAATTACTCTCCCAGATAGGAAAAAGTAGATGAACGCTTTACTTGTAGAAACTTGCAAGAAAATTTTATTCATGTCAGAATCATGGATGGAAATCATGATACAATTGTACTTTTTCTAATGTATTTTGTTTGATAATATATTAAATTGAAACATTTGTAAATTTTTTTAATTGAACTTTTAGTGATTTTTAATCAGAAATAATTTTAAGTCAGGCTTAAGTTCAGTAATTTCAATTCTTATTGAATGAAATATTTTTATTAATTAATGTGAGTATCTAAAGAAGAGAAGAAAAATTAAACTTAGACTTTAAGCTGGGGGAAATACCGATACTTTTCTGTGCAGCCACGCACTTCATCAGCACCCTAGTCTATCTACTTGGGTAGAGATTCTTATTAACATCAGCTATTTAACTTAAATGTACAATGAACGGAATATGAGAAACGATTGTTGTGTATACAATTGATTTACCTTTGGTAAACACATTTATAAGTATCACTATTAATTTTCTGTTTTTTTTTTCCAATTTTTCATTTTTCTATTTAGGTTAGCACGAAATTATTTTACTCTACCTCAGTATGTTTAACTATTCTTACTTATCTTTTTACGATCATCACATTAATTATTTTTACTTATTCGATGTACCATCGGTACATGCATGTAAGTATAATTGTAGTGGCTTAATGTTACTTGTTGTTGCATTCTACAGTTTTTACTTGGATTTCCAGCATTCTGAAACTGTGATGGCCAAGTCAACAGTGATTGCCAAGTGAACATATTTTTTCACGTGCCCATGATTATTTAAGTGAAACATTTGTAAATTTTTTTTAATTGAACTTTTAGTGATTTTTAATCAGAAATAATTTTAAGTCAGGCTTAAGTTCAGTAATTTCAATTCTTATTGAATGAAATATTTTTATTAATTAATGTGAGTATCTTCTCTTCTTTAGATACTGATTAAAAATCACTAAAAGTTCAATTAAAAAAATTTACAAATGTTTCACTTAAATAATCATGGGCACGTGAAAAAATATGTTCACTTGGCAATCACTGTTGACTTGGCCATCACAGTTTCAGAATGCTGGAAATCCAAGTAAAAACTGTAGAATGCAACAACAAGTAACATTAAGCCACTACAATTATACTTACATGCATGTACCGATGGTACATCGAATAAGTAAAAATAATTAATGTGATGATCGTAAAAAGATAAGTAAGAATAGTTAAACATACTGAGGTAGAGTAAAATAATTTCGTGCTAACCTAAATAGAAAAATGAAAAATTGGAAAAAAAAACAGAAAATTAATAGTGATACTTATAAATGTGTTTACCAAAGGTAAATCAATTGTATACACAACAATCGTTTCTCATATTCCGTTCATTGTACATTTAAGTTAAATAGCTGATGTTAATAAGAATCTCTACCCAAGTAGATAGACTAGGGTGCTGATGAAGTGCGTGGCTGCACAGAAAAGTATCGGTATTTCCCCCAGCTTAAAGTCTAAGTTTAATTTTTCTTCTCTTCTTTAGATACTCACATTAATTAATAAAAATATTTCATTCAATAAGAATTGAAATTACTGAACTTAAGCCTGACTTAAAATTATTTCTAATATATTAAATTGCAATTTTTTCGAAGTTGACATTTTATATGAAATTCTTTACACTGTTTCATGTATTTTTACAATTTTTATGTATTTCTCATAATTTTTTAATTTCATTCTTTTAAAAAATACAAAAATGCCACTTTCCATCTCTGATCATCAGATATAAGAAACAAACAAAATTCTTTGACTATAAAATTGAATTTATGTGGCTTAATGAAAGAAAAACATTATATTAAGAAAATATGTCTTCTTTTTACATATCATACATGTTTTTTTTTTTTTGAGAAATGCACATTTTTCAGTTTTCCTTCTTCATATATTTTTCAAATAATTACGAGTAATTTAAAAACAAAATACAGAGCAAGCAGGTGATTGGATAATTCTTGCAAGTACTAATTTTACTAGCAATAATTTATAATGATTTTTTTGTCTCTCAATTTTTTTTCTCTCTTTTGACACTCTCTCCTTGCAAACTTTTTGAGTTAATGAACACTTTCCAGTAACAATTGTTACAAATTCGTAACAACATCTCAGAAGGAGTAGAGGAATAGGATTCAATGTTTTTTTCTCTAAGTAGTTGCATCATTTCCGTATGAGCTGCAACATCTTGTAAATCAAGCTTACTTTTAAAGTTGCTTTTGTTAACTATTTTAAATTCAAGACCCTTTAATTTTAATTGATCAACTAAGGACTTAATATTAATTCCATAAAGAAAAATAGGAGGACAATATTGTTTGGAGTTTTTTGGCTTTTTCGTTATCGGATTAGTTCTAACATTATTAATTACGTTAGGTTCAACAGTTAAATTATCTAAAATAGTAAATATATTTTGACAAGAACTAGGAGTAATATTAGTATTTACAGAGCGCAAAATTTGCTAAATCTTTTTTTACCGCGTCATTCGAATTTCTTTTATATTTCTTATTTTTAAACACTTCAAAATTAATGTCATCACCTGTAGATTTGGTCATATCAAAATATTCATCTTGGGAAAGGAAGCTAGAATGAGCATCATCATTATATTTTGATTGTTGACTAAGCTGAGCCGAAGAGTAATCTTGAAAATCCATATTTGTGATTTCTCTTGAATGTTCATTTGCCTCAACAATGTGGTCAGAAGAAAAATTTTTATTCTCAGAGGATGTGCCAGAACTATTAATAGGACACTGATTAGAATGAGTCTTGGGAATTGTATTGGTGTTGTTAGAGACTGAGCCATAGTCAATGGAACATCGATTTGAAAAGGTATTTTTGGAAAAAGTATTGACTTGAGCCAAACTCGGCGTATTCTTAGGTTTATCCGGAGGTTTTTTAATTTGTTGGCAAGATGGAACAAGCGGTTTATCTATGAATAATCACAAATATAATATATATATATATATATATATATATATATATATATATATATATATATATATATATATATATATATATATATATGTATAAAAAGTACAAGAAAATAAATTTTTAATATTTTTTTTATTGAAGAAAACACATCTGGCTTCTACGAATTTTTCGTAAAAACCTCCATCAATTGTTAGTAAATGTACAAACCTAATGTAAGAAAAATTACATAAAATAAATTTTATTTTCATCATTAAATTTTTTTCATTCCATTCAATATTTAGTTTAAAAACAAGTTATATATGTAGTTACTTTAGCAGTATCCTGTTGCTTCCATTTAGTCCCATTGCCAGTGATGTCAAGTTTTTTGACTATGAAAGAACATCAAAATTTAAAATTTTAGTGAAGTGCGACGTTGACCCGCGCACGAAGGGTTCCATACGGACACTATATATGTAATTCAATACGAACTTTAGATTAAATAAAATATATTTTTGGCATCTTTTTCGTTTTTGGGTTTTTTTCGGTTTCGGTGATCGTATTTTTAGTTCTGGCGTTTTTTTTTTGCCTTTTTTCCGTTTTGGCAATTTTTTTAAGTTTTGGAACTTTTTTTCTCGCTTTGGCGATTTTTTCGGTTTTTAGCGTTTTTTTAATTTTGGCAAGTTTTTTTTATTTTTGGCGATTTTTTTAATTTTAGCAATTTTTTTAGTTTTGGTGATTATTTTTGGTTTTTTTTATTCTGGCGATTATTTTAGTATTCACACTTTTTTCTCATTTTGGCGATTTTGTTCGTTTTTTGTGTTTTTTCATTTTGGCGATTTTTTTCATTCAGGCCCTTTTTTAAGTTTTGCCACTTTTTTTCTCGTTTTGGCGATTTTTGTCGGTTTTTGGCGTTTTTTCCTTTTGATGCTCTTCTTTCATTTTGGCGATTTTTTTTCATTTTGGCGATTTTTTTTCATATAAATTTTTTTTAGTTTTGGCGCCTTTTTCGCGTTTTGGCGATTTTTTTTTTGGGTTTTTGGCGTTTTTTTCTAATTTTGTTGGCGATTTATTTTAGTGTTAGTATTTTTTTAATTTTGGCGACTTTTTTTAATTTTTTTGGTTTTTTTTCGGTTTGACGATTTTTTTATAATAGTCACCTGCTACTGCAGCTTTGTTTTGAAGCTTTGCGCATTTAGTCTCGTCTTCTTCTAACTTTCTTCGACCCGCGCGTCTTTTCTGTATTTTAGCTGGTGTCTTATCAACACCCGCTATGCATCCAGGACGCCCCTTTTCTCTTTGCTGTTGCAAAAATGCAATATCCTTTGGGTTGGTTATCATTTCGTTGGCATTGGCATGTGCGATGTCAAAAAGATCATTCAATTTCTCGACAAACTCAGCCTCCTTTCTGCTTTGCGTTTTGCCTCCTCTCAAAGTACTCTTTTGCAGGGCTAACCATTCAGCGACCAAAGAAAGAACTTTTTTCTTCACACTGCTCCTGTGCTTTGTTGGGATAAACGCTTGACGCCAAAAAGCCATGACAGAGTCAGTCACCAAGTATGCACTTTCGTCTCCACTTATTTTGCCCTGTCTAGTGCCATAAAAATACATCCTGAGCACTTGTTTTCTAGATGGCAACTTTGTTCCCGTTATATTTGAGCATATTTGTCCGATTAAATTGAGTTCGGTATGTGTTCGCGAAGTGTTGCTCGCAACGGCCTTCAATGTTGGTGCCATTTTTTTTTTCTTCTGAAATTTTTACAACTAATCTAGAAATATAATTATTTTCTTATTTAAATTAAATTGTAAAAATTACAAAAAAAACACTAATTATTAACTTGACTGCACCCGGTCAAAAATACTTGGGTGGCAACACTCTATTCTTGAATTCTTTCTTTACATACGAGTAGTTCTTACAACTAAAACTCGAGCGGAAAAAAAAGAGTTCTTATTGCAACTTTGATATTAGTAGAACTTCTCATTTGTTTAAATGCAAGTTTATAACATAATAACTCTAGTTGTTCTAAGAAACTTTTCTAAGAAACTTTGGGTAATGATGGTCTGCATTGTACATAGGATCAGCTAACCCCTCAATAATAAATTTCAATGTACAATTTTATTAAGAAATATTTTACTGAATAAGTAAAATAATAATTTGAGATTATTAGTGCGTTGACAAATGTTAAAACAAAATTACTTTTATATTTATGATTTTATTGGGCTAACGTATCGCTTTGTAAGCCAAATTACATGTGACAATTATTAATGAACAAATAACACCAAAGTTAGTTCTAAATATTCTGACAAACAAAACTCTCAGCAAATTGGAATACGATGAACCAACCAAAAAAAATTAACATATTCAATTCAATGCAATAACGGCTTTGTATATAAAGGTGGAATATTTAACTAACACTTGTAGGGAATGTTTTGAACAATCCTGTCTATTGGTTTTCGCAGGCCAAAGAGAGCAGCCTTCATGGGCGAAACTTACGGGAAGGATTGAATACTGGAAAAATTATAAAGTGTTTTATAATAGGGCCATCTCAAAAGGGCGAAAAGAGCCTCATGGAGAAAATACTGTGAGGAAATTGATTCCGTAAATGAGTTATCGAGCTTCTGGCAAATACTGTCAAAAGACCCTAGGGCTCCTGGGAATATTCAAGAAATGGATGGCTCATGAACGGAATCTAGCTCTGAGACACTTTCTGGCTGTAGGCAACGACGAAGGTTATTTTTAACTACTTGTCGGAAGGAGAATTAGGGGGAGCAGTGGACGACATAGTGACATTGGAAAAAGCAACATGGACAATAAATACCTTTGAACCGTATAAATCACCGGGCCCAGATGGTATTTTTCCGGCCAGATTACAGAATGTAGAAGAGCGTGTTCTACTGTCTCTGTCACTAAAAGCCAAAGGATTTCAGGCCGATCAGTCTTTCGTCGTTTCTTTTCAAAAGATTAGAACGACAGATTGATCTGCGTCTAAGGAACACAATTGATACCCCCGTCATTAATGGTGCTCAGTATGCCTATCGAAAAGGCGGGTCTGTTGATAGGGCGCTTTATGACGTAACTGGTGTTATAAAGAGAGGACTGCAGCACAAGGAATATACAATGGCTGCATTCTTAGACATTGATGGAGCCTTTAACAACATTAGTATAAAGGCTATTATGGAGTCGCTGGAGTCGCTCAGTATTCATGCTAAGTAAGAGTAGCAGAATCATCAACTCGAGTACAGGAAGGGGAAAACTGAGGAAATGAGTGACAGGAGATACACCCGTATCACAAGAGTTGTATCCCCTCTATTGTGGTTCTTGGCTATGAACGCAATTCTTAGGCGTTTTGACAGGAGCAGGCGAACATAGTTGCATATGCGGATAACGGGAAAGTTTCTTCCCATTATCGGTGAAGTCATGCAGTCGCCATTGGGCGATCTATCCTCCTGGGTCAGCAGTGAAGGACTAGGAGTTAACCCAGAGAAAACCGAGCTAGTCGCTCTTTACCAGGAGATACAAAGTAGATGCCCTGGATGGGACGGTTAGAGTTGGACTAACAGAGGGAGCGAAATACTTGGGGTTTTCCTAGATAGCAAGCCTACTACGCTTGCAGAAACTCCATAGGAAAGAACTGGGGTCTGCAATCGAAGATAGTACTCTGAATTTGCACATCGGTTGGTTGTTAGTCCGGTCACTTCCTAGGGTTGAATGGCATGGTGGGAGGCGTTGAGGAAGGAGATTACTAGGTACGGTTCAGATGTGTGTCTCGCTGGGCATCACAGATGCCCACCTACTTCCTATAAAGGAATTTGTGTTGAGAACGGTGACTAGAAGTCTGCTTAGACTCGTAGAAGCAGGTTTGGTGAGGACAGGAATAACAGGTCACACATCAATCTTAAATGAGATCAGTTTTGGTGGTCCGGCATCCGTAAAACCTGGGTTCACGAACTATAAGGTAGTTGAAACACCCTCATTGGAAATTGCTCATAGAGGGACAATTGGGTCAGATCCGATAAGCTATATGAGGGTAGTGCGGTCTTTTCAGGCAGATCAAAGATGGGGCAAGGCACAGGGGCTGGTGTCTATATCTCGGTAACGAACACTCGTAGTTCTTTCAGACTGCCGAATGAATGCAGCGTTTTTCAAGCTGAGACCTTCGCGATCCTCAGGGCCATGGAACGTAGCTGAAGCTTGGAAGATAACCTTCTACGTCGACAACCAGGCAGCGCTAAAAACTTTGAAGGGACACAATGTCAAATCGAAACATGTTAGTGGCTCTAGGAGAGCCTTCAACTTGCTTATGAACAAATATAGTGTCAGACAACATATATTGTGTTCTTGGCCACAGCAGTGTTGAGGGAAATGAAACTGCTGAAGAGTTGGCAAGAATAGGGTCAGCGTTAGATGAGGGAATGTGTGACTGATCGGTGAAACTACCAACAGGTCATTACTACAGGGAAATTAGTAATTGGGTAGAATGCGAATCGTCGTAGGTGCATTGAGTGGTCACTGTTTGGTCAGAGAAAGAACCAGCATTTGGAAAACTGGCACTCCATATTTATCTAGGATGTGCGGTGGTGAAGAGAAACCAGAAACCATTGAACATATTATCTGTTACTGTCCGAAGCTGCAACCTCATAGGCTTAGATGGCTGAGCAGACTTTTCCACGAGAGTATTACTGATATCGGTAGCTTCTGTATACAAATGGGGGGTAAATGTTGCTTTTTTTAATTGGCAATAGAAGGGAATCACAATAGACAAAATTGGGTCTCCGACTGGATGTGCTGTATAGAACCACCCTTCCTAACCTAAACTAACTGGAGAGATTCCTTAAATCTACTAAATTAGTCAATGGTGTACTATTCTACTTTTGGAGTTTAAATAGAACCAAAAAAAAGTACAATTGTATCAACTTTGCTAACACTGCTTCCAAACATTTTAAGAGAAATGCTTACAATTCTGGGTTCTACTCAAGAGAGCTGACTTAGAAGCATCAAAAGTCGGTCAAACATTTTCTTTGTAACTGCCAGGCTCTGATACAGCTAGCTGTCAGTAGCAGAAGCGGTTGGGGGCGTCTATGGGTGAGAGTGTATAATGAAATTGGACCTCTGGGAACCAGACTATAACCGAGCTTTATATGCCGACTAACTAAATATATATGTATGTATGTATGTAGGCATAATATAAATTCAATTTTGTACTTAGAGGTTTTTAAGATGTAATAAATTATGCAAAAAATGCTGCGAAACTTGCATGTACATACATACATGTACATATATATGTATGTACGTGTGGATCTATGCAATAAGAAAATCGGCTCAATTCATGAAAATTGCACATGCAAAAATACACATCTATAATAAGCAGAGTTCAAAGTTATCCACCAACTTCCAGCTATGTATCATTCCATGCCAAGAAATAAAGAAAACTACTCCATACCAAACAGAAGCAAAGAAAACGAACGAGGTTAGAAGCAACAACAAACAGCACAACAGTCAACAGTTTGCTGTTGTTGAATTTAAATGAAATAAAAATATTGTATAGATGTAGTATTTTCAAACTTACAACGCGTGCATACATACATCATACATTAATTATACACAAAGGTACATACATACATACATAAGTATGTATGTAGGTATGAACATATGTAATTTTATAGAAAAAGAAACACCCGAACGCAAACCCCACAAGCATACCTTAAGTATGAAGATAAACAAAAAATATTGTATGCATTTACATACATAATTACATACATTCATGCATACATATTTTTATTCGTATTGTATTACTTACATACGTATGTATGTATGTATGTAAGTACGAGTATGTACATTTATCATATTTTATTTTTTATTTGTGAAATATTTATTCGTAGATTTGTAAAGTCAAAGAAAACTTATAAGCGCGTCGTCGTTCATTGTTCCAAAAAAAACAAAAAAAAAACAAAAACAATTATTAAAAATTATAAAATAAAATCAAAGAGCCAAATTATTAGTGTGCTCTCTTCCATTTGCTCTCTCGTTTCCTATTTCTGTGTTTTCCCACAGAGCCGGAATGGGAAAACTTAACAATATGGCAACTACATACATATACACTGCTCGTATGCATGTATGTATGTATGCTGCAGGTACTTTTTAATATCGTACATTAACCCTACATACATACACACATATAAATATGTATGTATGTATATCACTGCCTTAATATTACAAGGTTACACTCCCCACATCTATACCTGACATATTTTTATCATGACAAAAGTCAAACTTTATATTGAAAAATAATTTTTTTATGTTGGCATTTTTCCGATATAAAATTTGACATTTGTCATGATAAAAATATATCAGATGTACACGTAGGATAAGGGATAAAGTTCTGATTTCATAAAATCAATAAAAGCACAGCTTTTTTAAATTTCACGATTTATAGCGATAGAAGTTAGAATAAAATATTCTATTATAAATGGTAGTGGCCTGCGTAAGCAGTCTTGAAATGTAAATACGTCATGTTTTTTAAATGTACTCTCGTGGCATGCAATAACTAATCCAATAATAAATACTGTCGTACCATAAACGAAGCACGATGAATGTATTGGTGTACGTGTATATGACTGACTGTTAACAAGCGATGTCGCCAAGACAAACAATGAAAAGGAGTACTGTTGATACATGTATGCTTGTTATTTTGCATATTGTACGTTTGGGTGTGTGTGTAAGATTTAGATGGTAAGCTATTATGTTTGTGTTTAAGGGAGGTTTTTTAAAGCAAGCACACGCAACTCATGTAAATGCATGTTTGCGTTTGTATGTGCGCAGAAAAATAAGAGAGCATACACAAATTATGTAGGTATGTATGTATGTACATGCATGACGTTTGTATACGTGCCAATGAGAGAATAAAGCACAACCACCACAAATTCTTCAGTCACGAACTATTTCTTCTTTACTCTTATACCTGCAATAAGTTAAACAAACTTATTGCCGAACACGTTGTTTAGCGTTTGTTTCAGAAGAGTTCGCTGAAGTAAAGCATTTGAAATTGCCCTCATGTCTTAAAAGTTCTTATAAGATGTCTTTTGCAGGCCTTTAATACATGGCAAAAACTTAAAATACAATAAAAAACCACTAACAAGTTAGCTATTAATATTTTATTTTTGAAATCAGCGTGATTTTCAGAACAGGCCGGATGTACTACGTTTATACGGGCGACTTATTCGCAAACAAAAATATTGCAAATAGACAATTTTGCCCCATAAACGGTGAATTAATTTTTTTATTTGCAAATAGCTATGTAACTCACAAAAAGTTTTCCTGATTAACTCATTATTCGCAAATAAAATGCTTGAGGTTAGACCTAGTTTACAGCATGATACAATAATATAAAGGTAAAACCGTTCTCTCTTTTCGTCGCCATATTAACCTTCTGACGTTTACCCCAATTATTTTTCATTCTCAAAATTAATGCTACCTTACTAATTTGTGAAATCCGAGTTTTTCATTAATTTTTTGACATTCTTGTTTATTTAATTAAAAATAATATAAAATATTTCATATTATTTCATATTTCATATATTTATGAAAAATAAAATAAACAATAAAAAGTTATAGCAGCACCAACAACTGCAGCAAAAAAGATACAACAAGGAAAATGGACTGCAGGGAAATTTCCAACTGAATCAAGGCGGAACTTTGTCTATGCTCTCTGGTTTATTGCCTTACATTAGCTGCAAACTTTTACAAAAGACCTTTTGTACTTTCGCACTGACCAGAGCACAACATCTAAGCAGATATCGGCGACAAAATTGCTTGCTCTTTGCAAAAAACCAAGAAATTTAAGAGCTGAAATGCAAATATTCGAGTTTGTGTGCTTAACGTAGCTGCCTTACATTATTCGGATGAAATTGTTGTTCGGGTTGTAGCGTCCTTACGGATATTATTGGACTACATGGTCCATTTTTAGGAGAAATGGGATAATAACAACATGGTCCCTGTCCTAGCGAAAAAAAAGGAGAACAGTTTTTGTACCTATCAACAAAGCATTAACTCTTATTCAGCAACGTCCAAGTCATATGCACAATGTGCAACCTCTTATAAAGAGCTTTTTGTACTTTCACACCGACGAGAGCAAGCTAACATCAAGCATTGATGTCGCCGAGATCCTTGCAAAGAAACACGAACAAATTTAAGATCTTTCAAAGCTGTTTACCTAAATGCAAGTATCACAGTATGTGTGTTTGTGCAATAAATTTGCACACGAAGTGTATGCGAATGTGTATTATATGTATGAAACATACGCTCATGCATTATCTGTTGTGCCAACAATTATATTTTATTTTTAATTAGAATATATTAGTTACTTCTTTAAAACAAAATGCTTGTAAATTTATTATCCACTGCAAGACATTTAAATCATCTAATGATAACAAAATAAAACATCGATATATCGCTTCTATTTACGGCGTTTGTTTTTAAGAAATATGTTGCATCTCTAGCCGTGAGGCTTTTTTATTATCTAATGAATTAAATAATAAATCCAACACTTGCTTTTGTAAGTATTATTACACACAGATTTCGTTATCCTCATGTCCAATTAAAACAACCAACATTAAAACAAAATATGTGTTAAACTACAATTTCTAAACTCAAATTACACATTTCAAAAAGCATTCCTAAATAAAAGTTACCATTATATGTATGTGGCAACGTTTTCCTCTCTGTTTACAAAAAAACACTATTCAAATAATTTGGGTAAAAGTCATAATTAATTTTAAACGTCAAATGTGGTTTTACCTTTATATTATTGTATCATGGTTTAGAGTATGCAAGTCTTATTGCTATGAAAGGAAAAGAAACAGTTCTGTTCCCCTCGTCTCTCTTTCCGACAAACTATTCAGCTTAGCAATAAGACTTGCATAGTGTAAATTAGGACTTACCACGCTTACAAATGTTTGATGACAAAAAACAATAAATGGATAAATATTGCACAAATCATATTGATAGAAGCTAATAATGACAATTAAAACAAATAATTATTTGATATTTTGTACATTCACACTATTTTTTTTTTTGTAAGCATAAGTGAGTTTTCTATGGAAGTGCCACCAAGTTTGTGTAGTTTTGCTATGCCATATAAACAGTGAGTTAATTTATTTGCAAATATTTTTATTTGCAAATAATGCGCGTATAAACGCAGTAATACATAAAATAGAATTTTTAATTTTTATCTAACCAAAAAATTACAGTAAAAATATACGAGGGAAATTGTTTAAATAATCTGTGTATACTCACCTTGAGCTAGCACAGCATTTCCAAATAAATTTATAAAATTAAACTAATTTATACCCTTCATAATATGAATATAAATATAGGTTTGTCATTCCGTGTGTAAAGTATACGTACATATATATTCTGGCAAATAGATTTCTCGAAAAAAATCCGTTGAAATAATTTCCCTATAAAAATCCCTACGCTTTTTTATCATTAAAATAGAAGAAAACCATTAGCTATAAAAAATATATACATATGTTTATTAAAGCTTTGGTAAAAAACAAGTAAACAACTAAAGTAAAATAATACATACTTATGTACATTTAAAAATTAATATGAATGTTTTTTTAAAGGATAAATTTAAGTAAAAAAACCACTAACAAGTCAGCTATTAATATTTTATTTTTTAAATCACCGTGATTTTCAGAACAGGCCGGATATACTACGTTTATACGATATCTTAGAAAAATCATATACCAAAGCAAATTCATGTAACAGGTGGTGCCAAGTTAACAGCCGCTTTTTTAGGAAGTTTGACTTGTAAAATTTTATTGCAATAAAGTACTACCTGGTATATGAATTCGACTTGGCATACATTAGAGTGGCCGTTAGTTGTATGGGGAATTTTTTTTGTTGATTTCTTTTATTCTCACCCCCAAATCGGTTCACTTTTATGTAGAAAAAAAATACGAAAAAGTTTCATAGCGATAAGTTGTGTTTTAGGGGGTGCGTCCGGCCCTCAAAGTTACCCCTCAAGCCCATATATTCAATGTAATTTTTTTTAAGTTTTCTTACGACTATACTCAATATATGTATGAAATAATTTAATAGATATAAATAAACTCTTATTGTAATGGCTTAGTAAAATACTTTCCATATAAATGCAATTTTGGTATATATAATTTTTGGTATTTTGTTGGTCATTTTCTTCATTATATTCTAAAATATTACTTGTAGCAAAAAACTTTCTTTGAGACTAATGTTGTTGACTAGAAGAGCTAAAATATTGCCATATATCGTGAGAATAAAAGAAATAAAAATAAATAAATAAATAACGGCCACTCTATTATACATACATATTAATGCCGCCAACTTTTAAACCACAAACATCTCTGAAAATATATTTTTAAGCGATTTTAACTAAAAGAAAATTTTTGAACCGTTTTGAAAAAGAAAGTACATATTACTAAAAAAACGTTACGTTTGAATTTATTTCATAAATAATGCGACATGGCGGAAAAATCCCTACAATTTGGAGAATATAAGATATCTGTCGGATTTTCCCTACGCTTCTAGTAATTTGAGTTGACGTGTTTTTAATGTAGGCTCCCGATATATTATTTTGTATCAAGAAACTTTAGCTTTAACTTTATTAGAAAAAGAAAAGGAATTTTTAGGATTGGTACTTGGTCTTCATACTTGTCAGCATTATACTCACTTCCATTGGAAAAAAATCGGATAAATCAAAATGAGATTTTTTTATCGGAACCACTGTGTACTAATATGTTAAAAGTTACCATATCTAAAAAACCTGCCATAGGATATCAAAATCCTTACCAGATTCGCGTTGATCATGCCAAATGCAATGAGATATGAGGTAGATTTATAATAAATTACTAATTTTTTAAAAATATTGGAAATTTACATGGGAGTTAGTATTTATTTTCACTAAAAGAAATTATACTTTGAGATAGCACAATAAAAAAAATTATATAAAACGAGAAAAAATCATTTTTTTGAGTTATTTGTTATCAGATACTCCTTTTGACCAAATTTGAGTTAACGTCTTTTCAATATAGGCTCTCGATATGTAGATATGAATATGTTCATACTATTTTTATATTTTTATATTTACATACATACATGTGTACATGTGTGCATTCTTAAAAATTCTTTCATATAGTACCAAAAATCTACTTTTTAAATTGAAGTTCTGTACTAATATCTACTATTTTATAAAAAAAAACTTTATTTTCCATGCTTGCCACAGAGAACAATTGCTTGTTTTCTTCACTCACTCACTCGCACACATTCAAGGCAAATACATAAATAATTTCAACTATGCATTTCATGAATTTTACCAGTTTATCTAGCAGCAGGGAATAAAAACAAACAAACAAAAAGTTCAATCCAAAGCGAACGGACGACCAAGAGGCCGATAAACCATCCAAATGAAAGACGAGTACGAGCTTAATAATTTAATGAGCGCAAGTTCTTTTTTCAAAATGTTTGAATAAAAACAAAATTTAAAAAAAACAAACAAAACAAAAAATTAATTTCAACTGCTCAAATAAAATTTATAATGCGACCATTATATTACTGAGAAACCGCTGTAAAGTTTCTTAGTATCTACCAGATACACTCCCAATTTTAAAATTTAAATTGAAACTAAATACATAAGTATGTATGAATATACAGACATATGTATGGATACCCTGCAGGAAATGTCACTAGTGAATCAGTACTGATTTACTATTGACTTTATCGCCAGTACTAGTGACTAATTATACCCCACTCAATGCTTTTTGCTATAGACATTTAACATGTGCGTGTCATTGAAAAGCAACTACTGACATTGGAACTACTGATTAGATAGTTCTTTAGGGACCATATGAAGACATTGGAAACAGATAGTCACTAGCACATTTTAATTATCCTTGTATACTCCTTTGATAATGAAATTGCGTATTTTGTTTACATTTTGGTATTTTATTAAAAAAATATATATGTAAAAAATGGAACTTATAATTAAAAAACATGCAATAACCAGGGGCCAAATTACGGCACTCGTTATCGAACGAAATTACGAAATATTCCCATATAAACTCTATTGAAATATTTCGTAATTTTGTTCGATGACGGGAATAATTCATTTATTCGTTCAGCATATCACCAGCAACTAGGGATTTTGTTTGCCATTTCTATTAAATAAATACACATACAAGTGTATGTTAATCAAAAATTTCATGTTTCGCTGAATTAGTAAAGTCAAACACTTACGAATGAATCTGCAGGTATGACAAATCTTTAACTGATGGCACAAAATGTTCCACAGGGTAAAACAATTTCCATAATTGGCACTTTCGCTTAAAATTTTTTATTTTTAACACTTTCTAGTTTTTACAACATGGATTGTTATTTTATATCTTGTTTGCAAATTCTTTTTGTGTATTTTTTTAAATTATTGTTCAACACATTTAAATTCACCTTTTAATTTGATTTCTCAAATTAATTTTTATAACTTTTTAAATTTTGCTCTACGTCACTTTTGTTTTAAACAAACCAATAAAACAAGGAGAAGCAATGTTGTGTGTATATGAAAAAATATTTTCTACTCATTAAGAACAAAACTAATACACGCTCTGTTGGCAATGTCAGCAAAAAAAAATAGTCGACAAAAGTGGTGACTTGGGGACACTTAACCCCACGTTTCCTTCAGGGTAGATGTATATATGTAGTATGTATGTGCATATGTTTGTTGTTATTGGTTTGGAATATGCTGCATATTTTCTCAGCACACCTAAATATGTACGAGTATCATTTTTGTTATAGCAGCAATGCAACGATGTTTCTTTTGCACTTTACACTCAAAAAAATCTGACCGACTTACAGCCAGTTTGTAGAAGACGAATTGCCGAATTTACGCGCTTAAATTTCAGCGTTTTTCTTTTTTAGAGTTTCGTACACCAAAAATGAGAAAAGCCACCCTACTGTTTTCGCTACTATGTGCGTCTGTCTGTCTGCCTGTCCGTCGCAGGCTGTTTATTCGAGAACCTTAAGAGCTACGAACCTTAAATTTTCACAGAATATGTAAATCCTTGGCCGCTACAATGACAGTATGACAATGACATATGACAGTTAAAAATTAAAGGGTATTATAAAGCCAGCAAAGACTGCAATTCTAATGTTATAGACACTTGAAATTTTAAAATTTGTTATGAATATTAACACTGAAACTTAAAAAAATCTAAATTAAAGGGTTTTCTAACACTTAATCTAATTTTGACAACTTTCAATATCTTGAAAACCATAAGAGGTTTTGAAATTTTCAAAAACGCTAACTGTAAAAAATCCAAAAAGCAAAATATGTAATTCGCCAATAAGAAAAAGTGCTTAAATGAAATATATCACCAAAAATAAAATAATTCGCTCAAATGCAACAAAAATTAAAAGTAGAACAGTCGAAAAAAAAACCTAAAAAAACCTCCCAAAACCGAAAAGTAATCGCCCAAACGGAAAAAACCACCAAAAATAAAAAAAGGACCAAAAGTTAAAAAGTGGCTAAATAAAAAATAATAATTATTTCAGCAAAAAAAAAAACGATTTCATTGCAAAGATCTGATAGAAGAAGATAAGAAGTACGTGAAATATAAATTAAATTTTAATGGGCGTGCCTCCGCCCATTTTTTAAATGCATAATTGTGTGTTTTTCAGAGCTCACAATGCGTCTTGTAAAAATCGGTAAAGTAGAACCACTTAAAATAATATATTAAATTTAATGGGCATGACTCCGCCTATTTTTTTAATCGGGGAATTGTGTCTATTTTAGAGCTCAAGGTGTGTGGTAAGTTTCGTAAAAACCGGTTAAGTAGAACCACGTGAAATAGTGCAATAAATTGTAATGGGCGTAGCCCCGCCCATTTTCTCAACTTTCAAATTATTTGATTACAAGAAACAAATGTGTTTTATAGTTTTCGCAGCAGTCAAATTATTAAAATATCATTAAACTATATTTAAAAAAATGTGGACGTATCCCCCCCCCCCACTTTTTTGCAATGGGACCAATGGGAAGCTGTACCCTCTCATACAACAAAAAAAATTTAGAATCGGTCTAAAATGTACTGAGTTATGAAGATACATACACACCTAAAAAAAATTTAAAAAAAAATAGAGACGAATTGTAAACATCCTCCTTTTTTTTAAGTCGGTTAAAAAAACAGAAAACAAAAACCGAAAAATTGATATAATGCAAAAAAAAAACAAATTACGTAGTTATGTACATGGTATAAGAAATATTACAAAATATATATAAAAATACGAGGGTGGATCAATAAGTCCGTGACTTGTTGAATGAAACACAGTTTTTTTTGCAAAACAAAAATTTATTTTTCAACATAATCTCTTTTTAGCTCGATACACTTAGGGCCAATTTCACCAACTTATTTAAACATCAATTCATATTTAAAAGTAATTTTACCATACAAAAATTAATGAATATCGACATTTAAATATGAATTGATATTTAAATAGGGTTGGTGAAATTGGCCCTTAGTTCACTTAGTTCCAGTTTTTGTATGCCTTTTCAAAAAATAGGATTTTTCGCGGTCCTTAAAATAGACAGTTGTTTGATCAATAATTTCATGGTTTGAGCTAAATCTCTTTCCACAGAACCTTTTATTTAGGGGCTAAATTAAATCTGGAAAATAGAGCGGATTAGAGAGCAATTTGAAGCACAATTCCTGGATTTTTGCCATGGAAACTGCACATGCGTTTGTGGTCGATTGTGAGCAAACACGCCACCCATCTTGAGGAAAGCTTTATCATACCCAAGTAATCATTCAAAACAGAAACCACCACTAAACCATGTGGGATGCCTATGGCATCAACAATCTCATGCACTTTTGCTCTTCGATCGGACAACACAATATCGTGGATTTTTTCGACATTTTCGGGTGTACTGACCTCAATTGGCCGTCCAGAACGTTCAGCGTAATTTGTACTTGTAAGACCACAACTAAAGTCGGTAAACCACTTTTTTAACATTGAAATCGATGGTGCAGAGTCCCCATAGAATTTATCAAGCTTTTCCTTGGTTTGATTGACGGTTTTTTTGCAAAAAATTATGTATAATGAGCACTCGAAATTCACTTTTTTCCACTTTTAGAAAAATCCACCAAACGCAAATACATAAATGACGAAACAGTGTTGCATTTTATATAACTACGAGGGAAGTACGAAAAGTCACGGAATTATTAATCTGCCCTCGTACATACAGCATAATCATTTACATATAATACCATTGCGCTTGCATAACATGGCAGTTTGTAGGCGAATTCGGTGAAGATAATGGTTTTTTGGTTGGCATAATATTTCAACCAGCTACAACCCCGCATTAGCAGCACAAAACCCATACACACACAACTTAAAAAACAGCTAATGTTATGCGAATACGAAAAACACTAACACACACAAAACTGTGTATACGTATACATTTTATGCCACATTAGTTAGTCTCGTGCAGTGTTGTCAGACATGGCAATATCTCGCCAAACGTGGCGACGAAAATTTGTTTTTGGCGATGAAAATTTTGCAATGGCAATTGGCGATTTACTTGGCGATACTTGAAATCCTAGGCGATATTTTTGACTATATTTTTACGATTTCAATACAATAGATTAATGTTAAGAATATGAAATGTTTTAAAGGAATTTTTTCTACAACATATTAATATTTCGTGCAAAAATTCTAAATGTTGTGACTCTTTATATCAAACAAAATTTTAACCAATTCAAGAAGTTTAAAAAAATATGGACCATAAAATCTCATTTTGTGTTAATGAAACACAGTGGGAAAAACTTTCTTTTATAAGTTAAGCACCACATAGACGTTTCAATTCAATTGTCAATTGAGTCTTTCAATTGAAATGATTCTTGGCCGCACAATTCATAAACTGAATTGAAAGATTTTCATTCAACTGTCAAATTTATATTTATTTCACAATTACAAATTTAAAAATATAGAACTTCTATTGCATTCATTCATTAATTTTTAAATTTTTTATTTAAACTTCAATAAATTTAAATACAAATTTAAAAATACATAACTTTTTCTGTACAAAATAATGTTACAAAACTAAATTTTGACAGCTAATCAGGAGACTCGAACACACACAGCAAATCGAATTGAAAGATTTACTATAGACTATAGTCAACATAAAAAATCAAAATCTTTTGATTTTTCTTCAACCAACTCGACAACTGCCAAACTAATCAATTGACCAATCCATACGCGCTTTGATTTCAACAATAACCGACTCAATTGAAAATTGAATGTAATCGTGTATGAGGTGCTTTAGAATCAAAATTTTGTCACAAAACATAAACACAAAAAATATTTTTGAATAATTTAACGTTTTACTATATTGGCGATATATGGCGATATTCGACAAGTCATTTGGCGAGGAGCCTGAAAATAAATCTGACAACACTGGTCTCGTGTAATTTGGAAAAAAACAAAAATTGTGGGGCTTAAAAATTGTTCTCGTGTAAACTACCTCATTGACCATACTATTTTGCTGAGTGTGAAACATTTCAAATATTTTCTTACTTAAGATTAATTTTATATGCAAAGAAAAAGACTGACGCTCTCACGAAAATTATATGTGACTGCAACAACAACAACATCATCAACAACAACAACAACAACAAAATTTTAAAATAAAAGAAAATGAGTAGAGGAAATTAAAATCTGAAATAACAACTGAATATTTCGCACAACAAATACAGAAACAACATCCATGCAACAATATATGTACATACCACCAAGCCAACCAATAATAATAAAACAACAACAACAATAACAACAACAACAACCAGCAGTTACAAGTACGTTAATAAAAATAAAGCAGCATTTAAATTTTTCATTCCAATACGATTGAATACATTTTGGCTTGCTCGCATTCGTACTACAAACAAACAAAACAAATTGAAAGAAAATAATAAATAAATAAATGAATTTTAAATGTAGGAAAATATCAACAATAACAACAACAACAACAAACATAAAAAGCCAGTCAAGACACACAGGAACAATAGCAAGCAACCAAGTCAGCCGGGCAGTCACTTCAACAAAGCGAAGCTCAACCAACCAACCCACCACGAGCTTTTCATGCACATTTTTCCAATAAAAAACAAAACAAAAACATTTTATTGCAGCACTTGCTGCTTCCGTCTGCCCGTCCGTCCGACCATCCGTCTTTCTAACAAAACGTTGTCGTAGGGAACAAGGCTGAATGAATGTGTGTGTGCGAGTCTCTTGCCGGTTTGATCTCCTCTCTCAGATTCGAATGAGGTATTGAAAAAAAAACATTCAGTATCATTGTTGATGCTGATGTTGTTTGATGGTTCAAAATTCTGTTGCCAGCCTCTGCTGTACATTTTTTGCATTAAGATACATTGTTTGTCTTCGAAAATTAAATTTTTGTGTTCGTCACAAGCGAACAACAAACAGCTCAATTCCAAAAATATAGTTTCCAGAAAAATTATCTACTTTTATCCAAAAATTCAAAATGGGAAAATTAAAATTATTTTGACGTAAAGTAAAGATTATAGTATCAAGGCTCAGTTAGCCGACTGTAATGTACGGTAACTGCAACAGTAATAAACAGCTGATCGATATTGTTATGTGAAAAGTAATGAAAATGGCTATAGAGATGTAATAATGCAACGTAACCTACTTTTCATATAAAAATATCGATCAGCTGTGTCCTACGTTGCAGTTACATTACATTACAGTCGGCTAAATGAGCCCTTTTAATACACACAAGCCATCTTGGGCCATCTTCATCCAATTTTATAACTCAATCTTCGCTGCCTTCAAAGGCTTTACATTAATTGGGGTTACTTTCCCTAATGATTTGGCCTTTTTCGTCCATACAAAGCGAATTTTTCCATGTACTGCATAATGGCTAATCATATTCTGGCAATCCAAAACGGTCCTAGGGTTCACTCTTTCTATTTGCATTGACCTCTGTGGCGCTAATATTCACACTGATATATTTTAAAACCTACGTGATCGCACGAATTTCCGCCTGGAAGACTGTATTATGGTCAGACAAGCGGAAGTAAATCCCGGTCTCCGGTTCTTCTATGAAGAACCCTAAGCCCCTTCTTTCCCCTAAATTCGAGCCATTCTTGTAGCAGCAAACTTCCACGGATGTTTGTTCCAGGGTTCGATTGAGCCAGGAGTGACCTTCCGATATCAATGTCTCGCATTCAGTTATAACCCTAGTCTCATGTACCCGGTCGGACATTTCTAGTCTGGTCATATCTGTCCAGTGACGTCCATGTGTTTTGATATTGTGGTATGTTGTCTCGTCCAAAACATTTCTCCATCACTTGTAGACGTTTTGTAGCAAAAGCTGCCTCGTATGCCAAGTTGTCATGGCGCCGGTGCGAAATCATATGTATGTATGTTCCCGTCGATCATATAAAGAGCATAGGCCTTCAACAAATATGTTCCAACGTAATGTATCCCGAGCGAGGGATTTTATTTCGCTTCTGTTCATAGCAGCAGCTTCAATGTCGATTTGTCGCCGCCAAGTGTGAGCAGGGAGGCCTGCCCTTTGATTGCCCTGTGTGTTTCAGTCGATGGAATTTTTGGTAATGTCGTTTGGAGGCCTTCGTAAAATAAGGCCGTTCAATTTCCACTCACGTTTTGTTATGTCCTTTGTAATTGCTATTTGTTTTGTTTCGGACCACAATATGCTGTTGATTATTACATTTGGCCAAAATACACGGACAATTATACGGAGGCTGTGGTTGACAAGAACTTGCAATTTCTGGTTAGTTCGGGGTACAGCGTGCCATGTTTCGCAGCCGTATAGTAGAATTGATTTCACATTTGAGTCAAATATCTTTAGTTTTACTCGTCG
Organism: Tachina fera; assembly: GCA_905220375.1. Classification (NCBI taxonomy): domain Eukaryota; kingdom Metazoa; phylum Arthropoda; class Insecta; order Diptera; family Tachinidae; genus Tachina; species Tachina fera. Next base: position 81,898,027 of record LR999966.1, read on the forward strand.
AGAAAGCGTTTGCGAGCTCCCAATGGATTTCAATCGACCAAAGGTTTGCTTGACTTTAATGATGCGACTCTCAATATCTTCTTTAGAACCGCAATTTTTTGTAAATATGCTGCCCAGGTAACAAAAGGAATTTACATATTCCAGTTCGATGTTATTGATGTGGAATTTCTGGAGTTTCTTGCTTGCGAATTTACAAGTATGTAATTTATTACATACAAATTCGAAAGTAATTTATATCGTTTCGAATTACAGAGTAGACTCCCAGCAGCTGACAAGAAACCTAAAAATATGGCAGCCTAGTTTGTGGTGCCTATATCGAATAACTCCCACAATGGTTTAACAATCATTAGCAGTCCATCACAGTTTCACTTCCGATAAAAGTTCAAGACTCCGAAATGTGTGAGTACCAAGACAGTTATATCTAGTGCGACTTAGAGCCGAACAGTGGCACAGTAGATATTCTAATGTCTCAATTACTTTGTGTTCCGTAAATTTCCTGCAGATACCATCAAGTATTTGTCATATTTTGACAACAGCGTCCAGTTAATACCCCAATAGAAATCTGTAGTTGATTCTGGTTAGTGATAAAAGAAATTTAGTCAATTTGAGATCTCCACATGATTTTAGAAGTTTTGCAAGTTTTCATCGTACGCCAACCTTTCTCCGCTTCTTCCTTCATCTTAGGGTCTATGATCCTTTACAGATTATTAATTGGTTTCCGGAAATGTACCATTTGCTCCACTGACAATTAAATTCCCTTTAAATTCCCAATTACTATATCGACGGTCCCATTCCAAAACATGCTAAGTAGGCATAACATGTTATGCTGGGAATACCATTTGTGAATTCATGGTTTATTAAATTATATTCTGTAAAATTTTGCCAGAAATCCGACTACAGTGCGCTAGCGATAATATGAACTAATTAACAGCGTTGTCAACTTGGTGCGTTTCGTACCATTTTGGGTGCGTTTTGAAATTTTTTGTGCGAAAAATTCCTCACTTGGTGCGTTGTGCACTTTTTTAAAATTTCGGTGCGTTTTTTAATTTTTGGTGGCATCAATGCATTTAACCCAACAATTGGTTAAAACGGGAAAATTCTTATTGTGAAACTTATCAACTTCCTCATAGTGTTAATTACTATATTAATAGTAATGATGTTTACAAAACATCACAATTTGAAACGAAATTTATTTTATGGTCCGATGATAACAATAATGATGAAAATATTAGCTTTATTAATTTGGAATAATTAATTTTTGATCTCTTTTTAGAAATTTTTAAACAGAATTTCAAAAACTAATGTACAAAAATATATCATCTTGTAACCAGTAATTTTTTACTGGATACTGAAATTTTTTCCAGTATTTTGTAAAAATTTATTTTTATTGGAATTTTAATTTTACTGCAGTACGCCCATGTATGATACATATATTGCAAAAGACTGTTTGTTTTTATTGTCATATGAAAATATTAAACTTCTGATCAATTTTTTTTAATATTTGAATAAAATGATAAATACTGAACTTTTATTAGTTTTGAATGCTTACTATAAACTCGTTGATATCTTCAAAAAGTTTTGTACAGAATTTATGAAATTAAAAAAAAAAATATTATCTATGTAGTACAAATAAATATAAACAAATTTGTTGTTTTTTGTTAAAAAAAAAATATTATATTATATTTTTATGCAAAATTGATTCAATAAATATTTTAAACTAAAAAAATTCTAAGATTTGTGGGTTTTTTGGTAAATGGCGCGTTTTGAAATTTAAAAGTTGACAACGCTGCTAATTAAAATCAAGCCAGTTCATTTTGCAAAATTTTTCATATTTGCGAATGGCATTTCATTTTCTCATAGAAACAATTTTCCAAGAAAAAAAAAGCAAAAAAAATCTTAAATATAGAAATAAATTAAGTTCGAAAAATAATAATTAATATTAACTAAAAAGTTTATTATGTTAAATTTTTTAGTTGTTTATTGTACATACATATTTAAAAATATTTGTTTTAGAAAGTACTAAATTATTTCAAGATTTCATCACTGTTTCGATAAAAATACCATTAAAAAATTCAAAAATAAGTTCATATTTTAAAGCTATCGTTCGCACTAAGTTCATATTTTAGAGTAGCCAATGGAAGAAAAAGTGTTCATATTTTGGGGTTTTCATATAATAGGGTGTTCATATTTTCGCGAGTGCACTGTATTCTATCAAAAATTAGCAAAAATGCACATAATTTGTCAAGTTTAAAAAACCTCCATTTTTAAATGTTTCGAATTAAGTAGTCAAAAAAAAAATTGAATTTAAATTTTCTCCAAACTAAGGGCCTGTCCCACGATGTCGACAACGTTCGACTTGTCGCACACTTACATTTGAAACAACAGCAAAATATTAAAATTGTTTTTTTATGTAAATGTCCGACAAGTCGAACGTTGTCGACATCGTGGGATTGGCCCTAAAACATAATAAGATGACCATTTTAGGTGAGAAAGGACCATCAGATAAATGCTAAGTCTACTTAAAGGACAATCTTAAGTATTCTAAGTCACTTTTAACTATGATCTACAACAAATTTATAAAATTCAAATAAACTGAAAAATTAATATTGCAATTATTACATGATTACAAAGTCTCAAGCTTCTATCTCATAACATTCCCGATATATCTTCAATAAACTTTGAATGCTTGTTTATCTTAAAACTGGCTTTTTTGACTTAGCATCAGAGTAGCAAGCCGTACCGGCGTGGCTGCCGGCTAGCCAGTCAGCCGATTTTTTTCAACAAGCCGAGCCGCCGCCGAACCACTCGGCTTATCGACGGCTTAGTACTCAGCCGATATTTTGTCTTTTATATTTTATATTTTTTAAAATTTCGTATTTCATATGAAAGCGAGCGTCCCGGAAAGATAGTTGTTTTTGCTGCCACATAAAAAGAAAATGTTTATGTGAACGGTAACATAGCTGCGACAACACTTACGTTCTCTTTTGGAGTCCCTTCTCAAATACATGCACATTTACATAGACTTTTTTGTTTAAGCAGTCAGGCGACTTTTTGATAATTAATTGTTCAAAGCTTTTTGTTTGTTGATCCGTAGCAGTGTTCCAATAAAGTAATTAATTTTTAATTCAATCGGAAAGCTTAAATCAAATTAATGTAGAAGGCAATCAAGAATAAAATTCCGCGAGAAATTTTTCCCGGGGAAAAATTCCAACTAATAGCAAGTAGTAGGGAAAAAATCTAATTTGAAAAATGAGAAATTTCTCGCGAAATTTTATTGATAATTGCCCTGATAGTCTAGAATATGTTTCTATGGTTTAACAAATAATTTACGAAGCTATTTTTTAGGACATCAATTACTGCAATATTCAAACTATTGCAAAATAAATAATGTTACAACGTGGTGATTCAATAATTCACGTATTTTTCTAAAAACAGACTGGGTTAAAACTTTTTTTCAAATGCTTAAACAAATCGGCGTTCAGCAGTTCAGCCGCCGCCGCCGAAAACATTTGTCTTTCAGCCGCTGCCGAAATTTTTTGCTCGGCTTGCTACTCTGCTTAGCATGTTTTAGGATGGGGCCGTCGATATGTCCACGGACCTCATCTACACATGAACACAATCGAGTAGTTGCAGTCCAAAGAAACAAGCCGATCGGCTCACAGCCGGCTTCTTCAAGCCGCCGCCGATGCATGCGGCCAGCCTCGGCTCAAAATTGCAGCCGGCTAATTGTTTTTTGTAGTTGCAAATTTGTACTACATCTTACAAATTATATGGAAGACATAAGGTATTTGAAATTTTTTATAGAAATGTGTTAAAAAAACTTATAAACAAATTATAAAAAGCGGCTGTCACTGTCAGCCGGCTTATGAGCAGCCGCCGACTATTTTTTCCTAAGCCCCCACCGCCAACTTTTTAAAACGGCTTGTTTCTCTTTTGCAGTCTGCTGAAATTGCCTTAATTGCTGTTTGACTGTTTATATATATACGAATATTTTCATGCGCATTAATGGTTTGAAGAATTCTGCAGCCACTTCGGCTGCATAGAATTCCGCCTGAAAGATGCTGCAGTAATCAGAAAGTTTATAAGATTCCTCTATAACGAGTTCCAAACAGTAATCCCCAGTTCCCACCCCTACATCCATCTTTGAACCATCAGTGAAAGAGTTGAAACTACAACCACTATAGTTAAGACCTTCAAGATAGTCTTCTTCCTTTACACCAATTCGTGGTTTGGCAAACCGTTATCTAATGTAGAGATGTACGACATTCAGGGACAAGATTTGTTGTGTTTTACACACCCATAAGTGACCGGATTAATATCAGCTATGCTGTCGATTAAACTTTATATAGTTTTCTGCTAGATGGTAATAGCAAGGCGAATTCAGGAACAGGTGGCCCTTTCAGCCCCGACTGATAATCAGCTGTTAATGCCAAATTGAGCAATTTGAACCAAAATATCAAAATTTGCTTAGAAATCATCTGACAGATTGGTTGTTTTATAACATCAAGCTACATGTTGTTTATTGTGTAGTTGCATTGTTGTAGGGAAGAGGTCACCTGATACTGAATTCGCCAATTGATAACAAAGATGGCAAGCATAAATAACGGAACTGTCGATTACAATTAGCAGTTGTTTTAGCACAATTATCGCTCTACTTCCGGAATCTTCACTCGTTTAGTGACAATTTCAAACCAAAAAAAAAAAAATTAGATCGGCAACACTGACCTAGGTAAATTATCATACTCTCGAACTTGTTCGAATTCAACGTGCAAGAAATGAAAAGTCATAATGAAACAATAATAAATTTTAACGAATTAAAACGAAACGAAAGAACTATTCCGAACGAAAAACAAAATATGTAAGTAACTACAAGAGCACCAGCAACGAGAAAACAGCAACCAACACGAAGACAACAAAAACAAACTGAACCAACCACTTTGTGCTGTTGTTTGTTTTTGTTTTTGACAGGCTCCAAGAAAGTATTTTTCCCCAAAAAAAAATAAATAATAAAATTAAAACAAGGTAAGAAGTATGAATCTATGTAAGTAAGTAAGCAGAAAGAATGGGAGGTGGGTTGCGGAGGGAGCTTTGTGGTGTAGTTAAGTGGCATGGATGATGATGATGATGATGCTGCGGACTAAGACTGTTGGTGTTTTCTTAAAATGAATTGAAAATAAAATATAATAGCTACAAACATATTACATACATATGTATGTACATACGTTTTTACATTATATGTATGTATAGTAGACATTATTGTTGCTGTTGTAAGGAATTTATTTTTAAGCACTAATAATAGCTGAAGTATGGAATTGGTTGGATGGCAGTATTTTTTTTCGTTGGTTCGTTCGTTGGTTGCTCCACTGAATTTATTTCGTGTACCCAGTTTAAGTTTGTGAGTTTAAGTAGATGATGCTTGATTTTGACTATTTTTTTGTTTTGTTCTGTAAAATGTATTTGTTGTTGTTATCGGTTTACTTAACTTTACTATTTTCTGCTTCTCTCCTCTCCCCACCACCTCAACTAAACTTAATTGCTGGTGGCGTGTTTAAGTGTGTGTGCATAAATATTTGCTCATACATCTTCGAGAGATGTAAAGCATCTTACAGACTTACATACACATATTTTGGCGAAGCAAAGAACTAACAAACTTTAAATGTGCGTTTTTTATACTTATATACATATGTACATAAGGATTTAAAAACTTTATTTTAACTATTCTCTTCAACGTTATTCGCAGCCTATCTCGTTTCATTTTTGTGTTTCACACAAAACAAATAAATTAAGTAAAAAAAATCTACTTATGTATAATGAAGAAACTCGTAATTTATAAAATCGCATTTACTGGGGAAATAAATGCAGAAGAAAATAATATTGCCACACGTTGTGAAGGATTTATGATTGAAAATTATTTTTGAAGGAAATAATTTAGAGATGGTAGATTTGAGCTTTCATTACAGAAAAGCTTTCGGCAAATTGAAATACGATGAATCAAAACAATTCACATATTCCATTTGCAAAAAATTTACGTATATAAAGCAGAAATCTACATCAACTGACACCACACACAGTGGACCAAAGGTGAAGTGGCCCTCGAAAACATATTATTCTTTTATTTAATTTCACATCAAATGAAAAGTATAAAATAAATAAATAAATATAAATTTTTTTTATTTCACCATTATAAAACTTGATGTGTCATACATTCACCCACCAAATCGTTTTAGAGCAACACAAACGAAGAAAACATTAAAAAGGATTTGATAATTTTGCCATCTCTGTTCTGTCGTTCACTTAACAACTGATCGAAAAGAACATCTGAACGAAAAGAACGAAGTAGTTCTTTTTTTGGAAGGGAATAAAAAGGAACAATCCGTAAAAAGAACAACTATGCCCAACTCTAATACCTATACACTTAAGTTGCGATGTGTTCAATTTTATTATTTCAGTTATAGATATCATGGAGATAACAAATATACTTTCTGAAAAGTTCAACACTTCTTCTTTCCAAAACAGATAGTTTCATCGAAATCGGTTCACTAGTCCAAAAGTTGCGGACTTTTTACCACTTTTTTTGTTTCACGCCACTGTGCGCTGTGAAGATCAATTTTATTTAATTTATTTATTATTATTATTATTTATGTATAAAAATGTTTTATTTAACTGAATTAAATTTTTTCACCTTTTCAGTGCTGATTTTTAAAAACTGGTTCAATCTTTTTTAAGTTTTATAAATGAAAATTGGAAAAGTTCAACGAAAAACACTTCTGGCAATATTGATAGAAGTAACAAAACACACACAAACACACAAATGCACAATTGCAATTTAAACTTTTCTATTTTTTTCTTTCCTGTCTTCTTTTTAAATATGAACATTAAATTAATATAAAATTATAAAAATAAAAAACAAATAGTATGCACATATTTTCATTTTGTGCATTTGCAAGTCTGCTCTTGGTATGTATGTATGCATTTCTGTATGATTGCATGCATGTGTTTACAATGTAAACTTTACAAATCTTTTAAGGTATTTGTTTGTATGTATGCGCGCCTATTTGCATTTGCATGTGTGTATGTATGTATGTACGTATTGTGCTGCATTCACAAACATTACAAGAACGAGTATTCAAAGCGTATTCATTATTTAAAATAAAAATATGTATGGATGTATATGCATACATGCACACTCATATACTACACGCCAAATGGAAATATGTATGTATGTATATTTCTTATTATTAATTTTTCCTCATAAAGTAATTTTTTATTAATGCTTTTTTATATGCAAGTTACCCAGCATTTGTGTGTGCGTGTGTGTGTGTGCCTTAGTGTATTGGGAATGAGTTTGGGGTTTAATATGGATGCGGGTTTTTATATTTTGGTGGTGCCATCGCTGTTGTTGTTGTTGTTGCTGCTGTCGCTGATGTTTAAGTTTGAGAGTTTGTAATGCAGCAAGTATGCGTTTATTTGAAAAAGAAAAATATTGTATAAATGAAATACTAGTAAAAAAATATAAAAGTAAGCAAAAAAAAAAAAAGAAATGAATTTAAAAGAAATATGTATGTATCTGCATTTATGGATTTTCTTTTGAGCCTGTTTTTTAGCTTTGAAATCAATGCGTTTCATAGATTTTTTTATTTTTTGTTTTTAGAGGTTATTGCAAACTGAAATATTTGTCGTTCGTATCTTTTGTCTGAATATCAGATTTAGGTTTGAAGTCAATGGGTTAGTTTGGTTGGTAAGCTGTATGCATGTATGCATGCATTTACGTGTGTGAGAGGCTGAGCCGCTCGTCACTCTATTCGTTTGCCTATTTTCGGTTTGTAAGATATTTTTGTGATTTAGATAAATGAATGTAAAAATTCTTTTTTGCAACTTTTGTGCACATACATACATACATGCAATCACACATATGTGTGTAGATATTTCTAAATCTTTTTTCTTCTTTCAATGTAGGTATGTTCTTTTATTGTTGACGATGATGTTTTAGTTTTTTTTTTTTCATTTAAAGAAGTGGATTAAAAATTTTTTTATTGTTGTTGTAGAATTATATGTATGCATTGCTTAAATTGCAAAGTAGAATTTATTTCAAGTGTTTTTCTTTTTGTAAAGGAATCCATGAAAATGTGTTTAAAAATATTAAATTGATTTGATGATAATTGGTTTTTTGTGTGTAACACCATTCTAATATCTACATACTTTATTTATGTAAGGAGATTACTTACTACCCAGTCAGCATTTTATATATGTAATTAATGATCATATTCGAGTCATTTTGGACTCCTCAGCTCGATTAAAATAAGCATTTATGAGCAGTGATGCCAAACTTTTTGACTCTAAGACCACATCAAAATTTAAAAAAAGGCGCAAAAAGCGTAATTTGGAGATATAAAAAGCGTAAAAAACAAGTGAAGATTCAACCGAATGAAGTTTAATAATGTTTAATATATTCTCAGCTATTCTCAATTTCTACTATAGTATCATCTTTAATGAAATACATATATCAGACAAAAACTGTATGAAAAAATAATTACACCAAATTCTTATTAAAATAATTTTAAGAAATACACAAACTACTTAGTGCTTTTTCTTAGTTTGGCACTAGCGCTCAAAATTTAGCGTTTTGAGTCTTCAAAAATCACTAAAAATAGTGCCAAAAGCACCAAGTTGGCATCGCTGTTTATGAGCCCGTTTTCGAGTCGAAACTGACTGTTCATTCGGAAGAAAATGTTATCCCAACAGCGAGTCTTCTTAAAGAGTATTTTATGGTTCGCGTTTCTTTAAAAAAAAATTCTTTGTTCCCCTTTTAATTTTCAATCTTCATGAAGTAAAATTTGCTATTACGAATTTCATGAGAAAGATTGTTCCCGCTATGAGTGCGTAGTGAATGTAAAAAACGGGAAGAAGACTTGTAGAGCTTAAAAATTAATTGAAAATCAGACAAATTTAAGTTTGATAGTAAGGAATTCCCAAATTTGGGGCTTCAAATAAAATGTTTGTAAGGTGTAAAGTTGTGTTTTTAAATAATTTAGGGACCGCGAAAAAAAAATTAAAAAGTATAAAATTTACTGCATGTGAACCAAATAAGTTCATATTCAATGAAAAAAATGTGTTGTAGGGAATTATTGTTATTAATTGTGGGATTATTTATAACTTTTAATATTTAATTGGAAGGTTAATATTGAAATTGCCCGATGTTTATGAATTATTAGTTCGTCTGAAAAAATAAAGTGAATAAAACCAAGAAAAAAGCAAAAAAATAGTATTCATAATAATGGGTTAGTTCCCATTTCGAGAGAAAAGATGTTACCGTTAGATATAGTGATTATTAAAATTTTCCTCGTCTTATTTGTGTGAATGCGGATTTTCAGCATTAACTAACATTAAAACTAAAAAAAATATCAAAATTGTTAAATGTATAAGCATTGTAATTTTTACCACCAAATATACATATGTACATATATGTATGTGCCCTTCTCCGAGAAAAGCGACCTAGTGTGTGAAAATGAAGTTTTGATGAAAACGCATTTAAAAAATAAAATTTTAATGTTTTTCTCATTTTTATCGAATTTCCCAAGTTCCCGTTTTTTGACACACTAGGTCCCTTTTCTCGGAGAAGATCACATTATAAATTATATATATTTTTAGAATTGGGTCTGTTGGTAAATGCATCACTGTGCTGCAAATGGAAATTTAAATGTTGTAAACTGGTTCACTAAAGTAAATAACGAAAAAATAAATGTCAAATATCTTGTACAAACATGATTACCACTAAAACAGATTATCAGTGAATTTGTATTGCATTTTAAATACAAGTTTACACTTATGTATGTATGTTGCAGAGCAGTGATGCATTTACGAACAAACCCATTCTTATTATTAACTTGTAATAATTAATCCCTTCCTAAACGTTTTGTTATTTTTGTAGTACTCGTAGGTATTATTTTATTTCGCACATTTAAAATTATTATCATATACTATTTTACGCATTGTGTTAATTTTTAAACTTATCTTTTTGTTTGTGTGCCGCCAATTTTTTAAATCGTTAAAAGTGGACCGCAACAAAAAAAAAAGGTTGAGAATCACTGGTCTAGTGTCTGAGCAATGCTAGGGGTTGATCGGACGCGGCCATAAACATTTTGAGCAGTGCAATGTTGGCTCAAAACAATTCAGAAAAATGCTTACTCATAGTCAGGGATATGTTCAAAGATTATAACTTATGTTTCCTCTGGGGGTTTGGTGAACGCTTAAGTTCACTCAATGTTAAGAACGTCGTAAGGTAGGGCTGCCATGGCAGATAATCACGTAAATCTTAGATTCAGCTGACTGGGACAGTTAGAGCGGAGCACAATTTCCTTGTCTTTTAGAAAATTTTATAAGCTCCATTAAATAAGTTGTTTGGCTATGTAGGATTGTGAGTATCAGCCTTTAGATAGTTGAGATTAGAGTATGACAAAAGTGTCATTTTAAGTACTCTTTGAGTATTGGCCGTCAGACAACTATGAATGCGTAAAGCAATATGTATAAATTTAAACCTCCAACAACTATGTTTATACAAATTTTTTAAATTACGCAGCACAAAGGACAACAAAAATGTATAGACCGTATGAGCTACAATCATACGCATGAGTATAAAAATACTCTGAATATTAATATGGTACACAAGCGTATATACAGGGATATTTTATTTATACACACAGAGGAGACATGTTTTCAAACAGCCACACACACACACCCACACATTTTCCAATTAATTTTATATACACAAATGCATGTATACGGTGACGAATGATACATAATTATCCCAAGTATCATGCGTATTTTTTTGTCCGATTAAATATCCATAGCCTGAGTATAAACATAATAAAACTGTAAGTATGAGAGAGCGTATTTTAGTTCTTCGCATAAACTCAAATGCTCGCATTTTGGATTCGGCTATAGTCATATTTGCTTGAGAGAAAATATGTGAGCGTACGAATTGTTCGCGCTACAATTATAATTACACGCAGTTACTAAAATTAAGACTATTTACTTACATATGTACTTATATTTTTGTTTGAGAGGATGACAGTTCTGTGGTTGAAATTGGCGGTAGGCATGTACGGAATAAATGTTATAGAGAAAAAAATTAAAAGGGTTCCTCATATACATATTTAATTTTTGTCTGGTGGCTCCTTACGGAGTGAAGACTTCTGTAGGAGCACTAATAGCATAAATTGTTTAAATATTTCTATTCTAAATGGGAAACCTCTTACGGAGTGGAGCTAGTGGTATTATTCAGCGAAATAATTAGGAAAAAAAACTAAGGCGGATCGGTTATCCCTACTAGAGGAAAGATTTTAAGGTGTGGTTGTGGAAATGTTTGTGGTTTTTTAGCACAGCATTTGAAATTGATAAATCGTGTACTATCCTACACCTAATGTACGTACTTACATACATACATATGTATTTATACATAATCAAAAATAGTTTAAATACCAATTCTTAAAAAAAACAATTTTTTGAGCTTGATTGTCCACGATTTTAGTTTGAGCTTTATTTATGCAAATAATTATTTTAAAACCATTTTACGAGTATTATTACACAGTTTAAAACAAACGAAGACTACAAAGAAATTAATAAACAAGTTTGCAATTTAATGTCTATGTAATTTTTCACAAAGGAAAATATGGAAAAATACCAAAGACTCGACTCACTTGGTGGGTAGTTAAAAGAAAATTGTAATAAAAATATTCAAATATGAGTGTATGTATGGAAGTGGATAATAATTAATTAATAAAAGTGGCAGATGTTCGAAATTTAAAGCGAAAATAATTTTATATTAAAAGGAAATATATTTTAATTAAATTTCTCACATTTACTCAAATAAACACACATACTTACATAAATGCATACACACACATGCATACATACATACATATAATGACGAAATAAAAATATTAAAAATAATTATGCATATTAAAAAGAAAAACAAATACTCGTACACAATTTAATTTCAATAAGTTTTCCTTGTGCAATATTTCTACATACAGTGAAATGCAAAAGATGTGGTACCAACATGTTCGAAAAGTTTAGTTCTTCAATTTGTTCGTTTGTTAAAGGGTTTTCCAATAGGGAGTTCAGAACTTTGACAATTGATAGTGGCCATATTGTTGAAGCTGTATCTGTCGCATTGGCTTCCTTTTTTATTAGGGTTCCATGTACACCAAAGGCGAAAAGCAACCCTATTGGTTTTGCTACGCTGTCCATCTGTCTGTCTGTAACAGGCTGTTTTCTCTAGAACCGTACGAGCTACGGACCTGAAATTCACACAGAATATGTACAACTTTGGGCGCTACAACAACCAATAGACAACAGTAAAAGAAATTAAAACGTGTTCCAAAACGAGCACGAAAAATTTTGACATCGTAATCCCAGTGAAGAAAATGGAAGTCAATCTAGTGGAACTACATTTTCATTGCTTCCAAAAAATCGATATTTTTAATTTAACGGGAGTGAGCAAATACCATGTAGAAGCTTATTTTAGTCATACAAAACCTTGTAACTCCTCCATAGTGTTAGAAAATACCCACCAGAATTAAAAAAAAGATATTTTTTTAAAGAAATTTATGAACTAATTTTAGTCTAAAATTAAAAATTAATTTGCTTAAATTTACATGAAAACACTGTTTCGGGCTTAAATTCGTATAAAAAGAAACGTATAATTTGAAACTCATACAAAACCCAGCAAACAAACCAAACTTATTTTGTCGTTGTGATTTTCAAAAATATTATTATTCTATGAATTCTCATATAGTTTTTGAAAGTCTGTGCATAAAGTAAGAGGTTTGTGACTGTTCAAAATTTGTGGTTGAAGTCTACTGATGATTTGGTTTAAGCGCCAATGAAATACGTATATAGACCAAGCTAAACCACAAGCAAATAAATTTCAAATTAAAATATAATTATGACAATATGTCGAATAATAAACTTCTTAAATCAATAAATTATATTTTTTAAATGCATGTTTACTCCATGAAAACTTTTCTCAACTGAGCTAATTTCACTATATACTACACCAGCAAGCTTGTACCATCAGCAAAATATCAAACTGTATTTGACATCACTACAGCAACACGTACAATCACACAAAATGCCCATACACGACCCAACCGCTGGCACAAACACTTGATTGCGCATGCATGCTGTTGTAGTGTATGGGCCGCTTTACCATTACTACACGGGCTGACTTTTTTTCAGCATCAAATTGTAGATACAGGGTGGCCCAGAAAGACCGAAGTGGTGTAAATTCCTTATAACTTTTTATTTAAGACATATTTTTTTAATTTTTTGTTTTTTAAATACAGTAAATTTATAGGGAATATTTTTAGATTAGTTGTTAAAAATGATATCCCGCAAGTGGAGGCCATTTTCTGCATCGCACAAATGATCTCTTTTGTTGTTAATTTCGTCTGGAATAATAATAATAATAATCCCAAAATTATATTTTACTTGTTCAGTAAAATATTTTTTAATAAAATACATTGAAGCAACAGTGAAATGCGCATAGGATCCAGCTAAACCCCTCAATAATCAATTTCAATGTATTTCATTAAAAAATATTTTACTGAACAAGTAAAATATAATTTTGGGATTATTAGTGCGTTTACAAATTTTAAACTTAAATTGTAAAAATTCCCATAAAAACACTAATTATTAATTTGACTGCACCCCGTCAAAAAATACTTGTGTGGCAACACTCTATCTTGAAAAGCTGTTGTTGTTATTTACATTTATTTTCTTTTTACATACTCTTTATATCTACAATTTGATGCTGAAAAAAAGTCAGCCAGTGTAGTAATGGTAAAGTAAGAAAATAAAAAACATGTTGATTATTGAGTTCTTGTTTCAACTTTGTTATTTGTTGTTGAGCTTCTCATTTATTTAAATGAAAGTTTATAACATAATAACTCTAGTTGTTCTAAGAAACTTTGGTTAAAGGTTCCCTGATGATCTGCATTAGCAACAGTGAAATGCGCATAGGATCCATCTAAACCCCTCAATAATCAATTTCAATGTATTTTATTAAAAAATATTTTACTGAACAAGTAAAATATAATTTTGGGATTATTAGTGCGTTTACAAATTTTAAACTTAAAAAATTTAAATTAAAGGGTGTTCTAGCAGTTAGTCTAGTGTCTTGGAAACCGTAAGAGGCAAGCTCTTTAACCAATACATTGTATATGTATAAAAAAAAAATTATTGGAGGTAAAAACTAAGCAAAAACCTATTTGACAATTTTTTTAATTTTAAATAACAACCTAACTAACCTACTTACAATCATAATTATGATGAGGTAGCTCATTAGCATGTTCATAACCAGAGATCAAGCATTTGGTGTTAACATTTTCAGTAAATCTAATTATCTTTTCCGTAACTAATTCAATACCCGCAAGAGAGTACAATTGCTCAGTCGAAAAAAAACCCTTGGGAGATTATAAATTAATTTCACTAATTTGTTTTGCGATATTTTCAGTTTTTGTAAATGACATTAATTTCTTTGTATGATGCGCAAAATTGAAAAGTTCACACAAAAAAACCCATAAAAAGTTTGAACTTTAAAAGGCCGTAGCTTATTGTGCCCGTGTTTTAAAAGAAATAATTAGCTTAAATCTGGGAGTAAATTACGATATTCGATATCTATCGAAATTTTTATAAAAACTAGACCTCAGACGAACCAGACTTGTGTCGAACTCATTCACTATTTAATTTTTGCCACAAACCAATAATCACACCCATTTAAATTAAATTTCATTAATTTATTTTGCGATATTTGCAGTTTTTGTAAATGACAATTCGCATTTGTGGAATGCCTACTGCTTGCACTGGCAGAATAGATAACGATTCGCTGTAAAACTACATCTAGTGAACAAAAAATGTCCTGAGGGCTAAATACTTTTTCAAAGCATACATCGCTCTGCAGTTTTGACTAAGAAAATAAATATTTTTCTAGATACCTATAAATAGGAAAGAGAAAGAAGGCCACAGTAAGATTCAGAAATATACAATATCTCCAATATTCAATAGTCTACTATTACGAATATTACGCGGATGTATTATGAATATTTCGCATGTATGTAATATGTATTACGAATATTTTTTTTAGTATATAAGGAAGTCTCTGCTGTGGTATCTTTTCAGTCTGAAGGTGTTCGCCGACGAATCAACATCAATAGACTAGTTAGACTGCCAAATCACTCTACAGCCAGTCGCGCAGCTATACTTAAGCCTGCAGGACACAACATGTAAAAACCACATGCTCATGTAGATCGGACGTCATCACGAAGCTACATTTGATACATGCCATGCACTAGTGACATGTGCACATGTAGATGATCACATGCTTAGAGATGTGCTACCTCAGAAAATGTGTTCAATTCGGCTACATGTGTCACATTTTTATTTTGGAACAAAATTTTTATAAAAATATTATTGCATGTAACCACTACTAGTAATTTTAAAAAATGCAACCAGCATGCTGAAAATTCCCGTGACGTCATCGCCACATACGCATGTGACTTTTTACATGTCGTGTAGAAAGGTATGTACATACATATGTATGTAGGCTTTATATATTATTATTTATTTATTTACATGATATTAAACTTACATATATGTATGTACATATGTATGTGACGCGGAAAATAGAAAGGGACCTAAGGGTAAAAACCAGTTTTTTTCAGGAGAGCCATTTTAAATACGTGTATCTTTGGTGTACCATCACTTCATAAAACACGCATATCTCTGGGAGGGAACACTTTTGGGCATGGGATGCTCAGATGTTGTCCACATCAAAAAAAAAAATAAAGTGAAAATTTATTTTTTTACCCTTGGGTTCCTTTCTTTATGCGCTGTCACATATATAGTAAATATAAGACTAATTAGCGTTGAAATTTTGGTGCTTTTCGGGTATTTTTTTGTGCTTTTTTCCTTTATAAGTACCCGTTTCAGAAAAACGGGTATTTATAGTGCTTTTTGCAATTTTTTGCAGTTCTTTTTACTGCTTTTTCAATAAACAAAGTTTTTGCTCTCTCTTTAACATTAACTTCATGTACTCCTTGTTTTGGATGTACAGAGTTTCTGAAAGGCCTTCAAATCTATGGATTTTGTTTTCGCTTTGATAAAAAAAAAACGAAAAAAATTTGTTACTCCTTCTCTTCTTCTCCCTTCTCATAGAAGGGAATGTGGAGTGCGACAATTCGAACGTTGTCGACATAGTGGGACAGGCCCTTAGTATAATTGAGCTGTTAATAGCACGCAAATTCGAAAGCATTTTCTTTCGTTTCGAATTACAGAGTATACCCCCCCGGCATTTCTAGCTGCGCTGTTTTGCACTGTGTAATATTCATATCGTCAGTTTGTTTCTGTTTTGATGTATTGGACAAAAATGTGTTTTCGAGAAAATCGATGAAGAATGTTTAGTTCATTAGTTTTATAAAAATACACGATAGAACTTTTTGTTTAATAATAAAAGTAATAGATACATACATATGTTTTTTTATTCAAACTTAAAGGACATAAAAAAAAATTACAAAAATCTTTGGCAAGGCATTCCACATTCACAACAACAATATTGTTCACTACTTGCTCAAGTGGTTTAAATTACTGTATATATTTAAGTAGATATAAAAGGTGAAAATGTCAGTTTTATTCATATAACATGACTTTTATAAGTAAAACAAAGGAAGAAATAAAAGACAGTGATTATATTTAATAAAAGAAATTGTATTAATAAAAATTAAATATCAATTAATTTCATTTACAATAGTTAAATGATTGTACTTTGCTTTGATTTACGTTCTTTGAGTAGAATATGCATTGATATATGTACATTATAACAGACTTGAATAAAAATGTTAATACTTTTACTTGAGAAATGTGCCACATATGAAAAAAATTGTCTATTGCCGAAAAACAGACTTTACTATATTCAAAAATTTTGAAAATGACGCAAATTTTCACCTCTACATCTCCAGATATATTCAAGATATCGGAAAACTGATAACGAATTTGGAAAGAGGACACATTATTCATGTATAATCAATCAATAACTCAATTGTATTACAAATGTCCCATACATCAAAGCAGAAACCAACCGAAAATATGTACATAAAGTACACATCGTTACCTTAATATAGAAAGGCCCTAACCCATTATTTTAGAAATGAAGATTTTTGCATTTTTCGATACATTAGATGTTCTTCTTCTATCGAAATATACAAAAAATCGATTTCAAAAAGCAATGAGTTAGGGCCTTTCTATATTAAGTTAACGATTTATACGACTGTACGTATTGTCACCTAAAATCCAAAACGCCGTAAATACACTTTTTACTTTTTTACACGAGAAGCAAAAAAACCTTACATATATACAGTATTTTTCGTTTATAGCGAACCCGTTTAAAACGAACTTTCGCCTAAAACGAACCATTTCCGAAAGTACGAACTTTTATTTCTATAAAACCATGAAAATTTTTTCACTTATAACGAACCCGTTTAAAGCGAACTTTCGGTTATAACAAACTTTTTTTGCATGTAAATTGTTCTTTTTTTCGCTTAAAACGAACCAAGAAGTGTGTTGCCATAAACAAAAAATGCAAAAAAAAAAATGAACAAAAAATGCAAAGATGCAATGTGTAGCGTAAGCTGTGTAAGAGAAATTTTTTTCAGTCTCGCGACACTCCACAACAAGTTCTTGACCACTTGGCCCAAGAGGAAGTGTATATAAATGAAGCCAATATACTAAGCAAACTAAAATAACTGATTTTTTTAAAGACTACAATTTCTAAAATTGTTTTAATAAATAAAAAAATAGCCAGTGTTAAAAAAAGACATGTGCACACACAATAATGGTTTCTTGATGTCTTCACTTAAAACGAACTTCGCTTAAAACGAACAAATTTGATCAGTCCCTTGAAGTTCGCTTTAAGCGAAAAGCACTGTATTTAAGACTATTTTAAATTTTTGTTAGGGCTTTTTGGATTTAATTAATAAAATCGGCATTTTTTACATATCGTGCCGTGCCATAGCGCCAAAATAGCTTAAGCGACATAATTTTCGAATTTAATTTTTTGACCAAATCGATCATTTCCGATCGTAAATAATGGATTTTCGTCGAAAAAATTATGGCCAAAAAATGTGCCGGTTAAGCTTTTTCTGGCGCTTATGGCTCGACATGTGAGTAAAATTTTAAGAAAAGATGTATTTAGGTTAATCACATCACAATCAATTAAAAAGTTTTTTTTTTTTAATTTTTTTGGTTGTTTCGGCCTTTTGGATTTTAGGTGACGATATGTATGCATGTAGATATAAACTGAACAAAATCTTAAAAATTACATACATATATTGAAATGAACTTTATAGTTGAAGTTCAAAATAAAAAAATTTTACCAAAACAGAATAATATGGTTGGATGTGTACATGAAAAAATAATCTACTCTCTCAGCACTATTTCTTTGGAATAAATAATTTTTTTCTTCCATTATTGTACTAAAGAAAAACAAACACAAGAAATAAAAATATTGTAAACTTGGTAAATAATAAATAGTAAGAGGAAGAAAGAAGCAGCCACAGCAAGCAAAGCAGTAAAATTTATTATTTATTTATTTATTTATTTATGTATGTCGTCTCCATCTGCTTCATGTTTTGTTCAATGAGACGGCCAGGCGCTCAGAAATTACAAGTGAAGGAAGAAGTTGTTATAAATAAATACATACATACATGCATCCATACATACATACATACATATGTAGTTGCCATATGTACATATAAATATGCGTGCACTCAGGGAAAAGCTGCAACTTAAAAATAAGAACGCATCACATTAATTTAATAATTTTCAATATACATATGAATGTAGTTACAAAATGTATGTTGAGATACTTAAAAATAACTAAAATTAATAAATTAATACTGTAAATTAATATTTTTCCATATTGAAATAAAAAATTTCAACATTACTAGACTATCGTTAATGTTTCTTTTTAATTCAATATGGTTTTTATTGATTTTAAGCTGTTTTTCCCTGGGTGTACTTACACATCGTTACCTCAATATAGAAAAGCCCTAACTCATTTTTTTTAATACAAAAATTTCTTGAGAAGATTGTGGTCATTTGGATAAAAAATGGAAGAGCACCCTTACTACACCATATAGTTGTAGTACTTTGAAGGGTCCTAAATGTGACCTAGTTAGTCACGTTTCTTAAATAATTTTGGAAATTGAAATTTTGGTACGTATGTAAATAATTTTTTAACTTATCACTTTAAATCACGTTATTATTATTTTATTTAGGAAAAAACACAATCCGGAAAGCAGAAAGCACCCAGAGCCTATGGTGGGAATCGAACCCACGACCTGTGGACTGAGAGGCTAGCATCGCTATCACTCAGCCACAGGGGCCCGCCCATCTTTTCTTATCTTTTTCTTTGTGTGCCCCCACAAAATGATTGAGATTATAGCTGTTAAGTAATGATTAGTAATCGTACTGATTACTAATTTGATTACATTTTTTGAAAGTTGAAGTAATGATTAAATTACGATTATATTCAGTTTCGCACGATTCCTAATTGATTGCGATTACTAATAATGGAAAAGTTATCTGAATTACTTGAAATGACAACAAAATAATCAAAAGTAATCAAAAAATAATCCGATTATATTTAAAGATTACTTTTAATTCCTTTTTATTATTTATTAATAATCAAAAGTAATCTTTGAAAGTAGTCGGGTTATTTTTTGATTACTTTTGATTATTTTTGATTATTTTTAGGGTTCCGTACACCAAAGGTGAAAAGGAACCCTATTGTTTTCGCTACGCGGTCCGTCTGTCCGTCACAGGTTATTTTCTCAGGAACCGTAAGAGCCGACAAACCGAAAAAATCGACATAACAAAAAAAATTGCCTAAATGAAAAAAAATCGCCAAAATTAAAAAAAAAATCTCCAAAACGAAAAAATAGCCAAAATGAAAAAAACGCCTAAAAGCGAAAAAATCGCCAAAACTAACAAAAATTGCAGAAATAAAAAAATCGCCAAAAATTAAAAAAAAGTCAAATGCCAAAAAAGAAAAATCGCCAAAACGAGAAAAAAAAGTGCCAAAACTAAAAAAGCGCCAATAAACGCAAAAACCCCAAAAATAAAAAACGATTAAAACTGAAAAAATTACATATCTCGTATCCGTATGAAACCCTTCGTGCGCGGTCAAAGTTTCACTTCACTGAATTTTTATTATTTATTAATAATCAAAAGTAATCTTTGAAAGTAGTCGGGTTATTTTTTGATTACTTTTGATTCTTTTTGATTATTTTTTGTAATTTCTAGTAATTCAGATTACTTTTCGATTATTAGTAATCGTAATCAATTATTTATCAAAAATTCTTTTAAAGGGAATTATAGAATCAGTACAATTCTTTTTAAAATGTAATCTAATTGATTCCTAATCGAAATCGAAATTTAACAGATCTGGTTGAGATGCACTGGTATAAAAGGTTTAGTTTGTTTGATATACCGAAACTTTACTTTACAAAGTCTTGGGTTTGTAGGAAAGAAGAGAAAAGAGCTTTTTCTTCTTCTTCTCAAGACTTGGCAAACTAAACTCTGCGTGTGTAAAAGTCGCCCTTGCAGCTCCTGCGGGAAGCTCCCTTGGGTAAATTTCCAGCAAAGCAGAAGTGGCTCAATCATCATCTAAAATATTTTCATATGCGTATTATTTTAATAAATCGTAACAAATTATAGATACATATATACATACATATGTAAATAAAAATTAAGGAAATAAATCGTCCGCTTACAGTGTAAACCTGCCTAAATCCACTTTTTATAAAATATGACATTTTAATGCCGTTCGAAAGAGAAAAGATACCGCATCGACTGTTTAAAATATTTATCTTAATTTCTTAAGCTACATATGTATAGAAAATGTTAACAGTATTTTGTCTCTCCTATAGAATTTGTTTGAAGTGAGTTAGCAGGTTTACACCCTAAGCCGACGAAATGAAATTTTTAAGACAATTGTAATTGAAAAAAAATATTAAATTGTAAACGTTAATACTAAACTACAATAGAATACTAAATGCTTATTCATATAAATGAAACCATATAAATTTTTTTGCTTCTATTTTTATTTCATTTTTATAGTTTTATTATCTAGTACATACATATATGTACATACATACCTTCATATGTACATATGTATGTATATATTTATTATTTGTGTAAAAAATGCGGACTATCCATAAGTAAACATACGGACAGACATTTTATAAATTTTAAAAGTACGTTCACATTTTTTTGATTGATAATACAAAAGAAAAATACAAATAAGAGAGATTGATCAAATAAATTAAAACAACAACAACAGTATACGGATATATCAAATATAAAAATTCATAATCATGTGGCTAATTTTCTAATGAGCAACAACAGAATTTGAGTAAAAAAAAATAAATTAAAAAAATTTAAGGCCCAATTTTGTAAAGCAAACGCAAAGCGTTGACAAATTTTTTATGGAAAAAATTTAAATTACGAAAACAAAACATATACGAAAATTTGTCAACGCTAAGCTAATTTGTGTTTTACAAAATAATTCCCTTATTTTCATGTTTTCCTAAAAATTCTATCGTTTATAAAATGCAAAGCAGCCCAATAAAAGTCATTTTGAAGAAACTACATTTTCATTGCTTCGATATTTTTAATTTTCCTATAATTCTCAGAAAAGCAAGTAGAAGTTTATTTTAGTGATTGAAACCGTGTAAATAGTTAATTCATAATTTTAGAAATTTATTAACTAATTTTGGTCTAAAATATAAAAATTGTTTACGCTGCAGCCACACGTTCAATAAATGGCTTTCAATTCCATTACACATATTGTGTGTCAAAATTCCTTGAAATTAATAGCTGTGACACAAATTGATAATCAATTTAATTTTTTAAATGCCACCGACGAAGAAACAACTCAAATTTGTAGCTTCAATCAATGTGTGCTGTGACCAGCTGCTCAAATTGAAAACTAAATTGCCATTTAAATGGATAGGTGAATTTGAAAGCAATCTAGTTTTCAATTCAATAAGTTTGATTGTGTTAGTGAAAAAAGTGTGAGTGTATTACAAATTTAATGGAATTGATAGTCAAAAATTGAACGTGTGGCCCTCAAGTTACTTAAATTTTTAAATTCGTATCAAAAGAAATAAAATGTAAAAGTTGGTAAGTCCTAATTTACACTATGCAAGTCTTATTGCTAAGCTGATTAGTTCTTTAGGAGAGAGAGGCGAGGGGAAAACAAACATTTATGTTCCCCTCGTCTCTCTTTTCCAGAAACTAATTAGCTTAGCAATAAGACTTGCATAGTGTAAATTAGGACTAACTTCTTACCATTTTTCCTAGAACTCCAAAAAATTTATTTTTCTTAAAATCTATTATAATTTGAAACAGCAACAAAATATTAAAATTTGTTTTTGGGCTGACTTTTTTTCAGCTTTAATTAATTGTAGTTGTAAAATTATGTAAAGAAAATAAATTTAAATAACAACAACAGCTATTCAAGAATAGAGTGTTGAAATTTTTGTTCCCATAAAATTTTCATTTCCCTCGAAGGGAAAAATGCTATTGTGAATGTCCTGTGAAATTTTTCCCCACTATCAGTACCAGTGAATGTAAGAAAGGGAAAATTTGTAAAGCTTAAAAATTAATAGAAAATCAGACAATTTCTTTTTTTTTTGGGGTTTAGTATAATTTGGTTAGCTACCAGGAGCAAAGTGCCAGGTTCTTCAACAAATAGAAGTTTTCTCAAGACCTCATTCATTCTACCCACGCCTTCACATAGGCAGTAGAGAATCCTAGAGTCCACTTCTAGAGTATAAATGGTCTCCACCAGTCAAAATCTTTTTTAAAATTGTGTTATATTTGGTTCTCCAAGAGGTTCTTGAATAATCTACCCTTGAGTATTCTATTTGGTTTCCACCAGATTCTTCAACAAATTGCCAATTCCATTCAGTTCACTGCTCCAAAACTGAGTTATATATGGTACTCCATCAGGTTCTTCAACAGATTGCTTTCAATTTGGTCTCCACTTGTCTATTGCTCCAATATCTAATACGTCAGTGTCCAATACTAAAAAATCTCACCAGCCACTTGAGTTATATGTACATATGGGCACTTCCAGAAAAAAGTCCACCATGACGAAAAAAATTAAAGTTTACCAACAGATTTGGTTTCTTGTATTATAAATTAGAAATATTTGAAATCAACTAAATTTAAGAGTTCGCAGCTTTCCTTAGTTGTAATGGCGAAATAATGGGCTACAAAGTTAGGCTTCTGATTTTTGTAAGTTTTACTTAATTTCATGAGCATTTTCTCTTTACTTTTTATAGTTCTAGGAGCAATTGCACAGTAATACTTTTATTGCAAAACTATTGCTAAAACAACAACTAATCATAGACAATTGAAGAGAAAGCCATTATATATCAATTAACCGTAAAATTTAGGTTTCCTTAAAATGATATTTCAATGTAACGTAACGCCAGAAAAAGTAGCAATTATTTTCACTATTTCTACGATGACGATCGGAAGTGCGTGAAATTTTGCATGTTAACAAATTGTTATTAGCTTAAGTGATAATAATAAAAAAATCGTTTATATAACAAATATTTAATATAATATTAATATTCAAAAGTGTGTAACGTAACGCCAGATTGTGAGTATTAGAACAATGTTTGTTTAAAATTTACTTGAAGTTTTGGTTTTGAGTTTGTTCGTTTGTTTTCTTCGCATTCACGACCAAACCGCTAAACCGGTTTTTAAATTATTTCACCAATGGAAAGCTACATTACCAGCGTCAAACAAATCATATTTTTTGTACCCGGTTCGGAACCGGTTTTTTTGTATATGGTACGGATTTTTTCCGAAAAATAAATTTTTGGGCTGGAAAGGGTAGTTTTCGATTCGGTTTGGATAGTTTAACTAGCCTTAAAACCGGTTTTTATTCTGTTTTATAATTTTATTTTATCGGCTTTATCAGCGACTAACAATTAACAATACATTCATAAATTTTTATTATATTTTCCAAAATACAATGTGAGCGGAGCTGCGGATAAAGCTTATAAGTATATATAAATAACAAATATAGTTTCATTACACTTTGTGCATCTTTTTCTTAATTTTTAACTAAAAAAATATTAAGTGTAAATTTAAGTAACGTAACGCCATATAACGTAACGCCAGATACTAAGGGTGATAGAAAAAAAAGGGGAAAAGTTTTTTTAATCTAGATGCCTTGAAAATAAATGTATATTAATTAGTCCAAATCCTAACAAAAAAAATTTTATCTAAAAAGACTTGCCCAGTTCGCAGAATTTTGCAATTTTGTTAGTCAAGTCAAACCCCACATCTGTTTTTTGTAACGTAACGCCAGGTCATATTTTGGGTATATCTTGAAATCCTTTAGTTTGATTTTTATAATTTTTTCACTGAATATAAAGCTATTCAAATCTAAGAAAAATACTTTTATCAAACATGATTTTCAATTTTTTCGCCAACATTTTGTAGTACAAATGTCACGTAACGCCAGATCCACCAGGGTCTTCAACAATTTGCTAAGTAGTATTTATTCCTTATTAGAGTATTCAATTTGGTCTCCACCAGTTCACTGCTCCAGTATTTAATAAGTCGTGTCCATGTATTAAAAATTCCCATCAAATTTCTTCATATTTCAAGCAAGCACCAAAAAGTGTGGTTACATGTAGTAGATTCATACAATAAAAGCGTTTAAGCAAATCTTTAAGCATGTAACAAGTCACGAACAGTTATACATATAAATATGTTATTTATACATAACCAGGGAAACCACAAATATGCAATTGCATGTTTTTTCTTATCTGATATATCAATCCGGAATTAAGATATTTATCCGTTTCAGAACTTTTTATGAATTCTGGCATCGATTTGTTAGTGCATATTTTTGCATATTTTACCCTTTAAAGCATGTTTTAGCATACTTCAGTCTAACGCGCATATTTTAAGCATTTTTCGAATTTTTAGAGCATATTTGGCGTTTTTAGGGATTATTTTGGTACTTTAAAAAAATTATTTAAAAAAAAATTTTTTGGTAAAAATTCCATCAAAATTTCATTTTGTAGTGAAAGAAACAGTGGTATGGGGAAGCAATATTTTGCTACCATTATAAAGTTAGACTTTAAAAAAAGGCCATTGTGCATGTTCTGGCTTCCGAATTGATTTCACACGTTTTCTTGTGAGTTCTTTCTAAATCACATGCTACAGGTGTTTAAGTTGAAATTTAGAATGTACTAATTATTAGTATGTGTTCTAACATCCAAATTTAGAACAAAAAAAATAAAAATTTTTAATTTTCACTCACTCGTAAACAGTCTTGTGAAAGAAAAACGAAACAAGAAAATTAAAAAAATTTAAATCTTAAATATACAATTTTTTTCTGCTAAATTTTAATGCTGGAACAAATACTATTGATTTGTATATTCCAAATTTCAACTTAAGCAGGTGTAACATGTGTTTTAACATCCTCACTGGACGCTAATTTCAATAAAAACTTGGTTTGGTAATTGTAACGCACGCTGTCCCGATTACATCAGTTGAGGTTGAAAAAGATCATTTTCAATGTATAAAAGTTTATTTAGATGTGAGAGGCTGCGATTTTTATTTAAAAAGCTAAGTGAAGAGGTTTTGTTTATTGCAATAACAATTATAAAAAAAGCTTATCTTATTCTTCAAAATACAGTTCGTGATCGCTTTTGAAGTAAAGTTAAATTTTCGCTCTTAATTAATTTTTTTATTGTTTCCTTCTTCTGTTTGTTTTATTTTTGTCTTGTTTTATACATATGTACATATGTAAATTTGATTGAATTGCTGAACTAAAATTAGTTTTTCATTTCCAAATAATCCAATTTGTGTTATTTTTAAGAGCATATTTTTTTAATTTTTAGTGCATATTTCGAAGTTTTTAGTGCATATTGAATGCGCTTAAAACACTTTTTTGGAGCATATTTCTGGTTTCCCTGTACATAACAAACAAAACGATTGCATATGCCAATGAAAAATTCCAAAAAGAACCGCAAATAAATACGGTTATTCGAGGAAAAAACATTAAGCAATGCGACAGCCGCAAAATTCCCGAAATGAAGGAAATTCCTTGATTTAAAGTTTAATGAAGACTCAAACAAATTTAACTTAAGTAATAAGAAATACACAAATTTTAGGTTCCAAATGAATTTTTTTTTTGGTGTGTAAACATCTATACGCTGCGAGGTGAAAATCTTTTTCACAATACAATCAGGGTGACCGATGACATTTCTCAAAAAGTGGCACCAAAAAGGGATTTATCAAAAAATGGGGCAAAATTAAAAAAAAAAAACGAGAAAACTACACTAAACTTTTTATTTTTAATGTATTTTTATATAAATCACTCTAAAAAAAGGGAGACAAAAAGTGGCAAGACTGTAGAAAAAGTGGAAGGCAAATTGCCACTTTAGTCGGTCAAACGGTGACGCTGAATACAATCACAAATTTTTAGTAAAATTTGCGATGTAATGGTTAACCAATCATAAAGCGTTATCAAATTGGTGTGAGCTATGTATGAGTGTATTAGTGTAATCATACCCTGCAGTCGGACTGGGGCCAAATGTCTTTATGTCAACACTAAAGTTCTAGTAGTAGTTACATTGTATACAATTTCGCTTCTATTCGTCAGTATAAAAGAGAGAGAGGAAACAGATGTGGTGTATTTCTGGTGGATTTTTCAACAACTTGTCAATATAAATAAATTTGTATGTACGTAAGGTATAGAAATGTACCAGTAGTGAATGTCTGGTTTAATATGTCTCCATGTTGCCATAAGAACTATGTAGTCACTACCTAGTCAATTGTTTTAGTGTTACAAGTAGATTTTCAATGACAAGCACATGCTCTAAATGTCTATAGCACAAAGTATTGTATGGGGAATAATTGTAGAGTATGTAGTACTGGTGGGAAAGTCAAAAGCTACTCAGTACATTTTCACCATCGACATTTCCTTCAGGGTACAGACAACAAGACGTACAGAGAAACTTAACAGCTGCATAGAAATACACTCAACACCATCTATTGTGCAATAGTAGCTACTAATTTTACTCAAATTATTTATTATTACTATTATTAAATTATATTAAAAACTACAGTGGGCTAGCAGCACATGTAATAAAGGATTTATAAAAGATACATACAGTATGCAAAGTTCATATTCGTAGACCCTCAACTTAAAAAATAAAATAAAAACTCTTGTAATTCAACAAATAACTATTATACTTTTATTTTTCTTGTACGAATTTATAAAAAAAAAATGTAAATAGAGCCTCAAATAATCAAAATGACATTTCGATCAATAATTTTATAGAAAACACTATTCATTTTAAAAATAATGTTATTATTTATTATGCACCATAAAATTACAAAAAAAAATGCGTTTCTAAAAGTTAAAATCACACCGGAAAACATCAAAGTGTGACTTAGAGAACAACAGAAATCACGCATGTGATTTAAAAGCACTTGTGATTCACGTGCTTTCAAATCACGTCGTTTTTAAATCACAAATCAGAAAAATAAAAATCACAAAATAACTTTTATTTTTGCTCGCAAAAAAACTTACAAAATAGTAACTCTTATTTTGGCTCGAAAAATTAAAAATCAAATAATAGAAAGTATTTTTGTAGACTTTTTTCGATTAATTATTATTTACTGAGTTTTTTTCAGTAATCAGTAAATTTACTGCTTACTGCAATTTTTAGAAAGAACCGTTCCTTCTGTTTCTGTTCCCCTCGTCTCTCTTTCGCACAAACTAATCAGCTTAGCAGTAAGACTTGCATAGTGTAAATTAGGACTTAATGCAGTACATATATACTGCAGTGTGGCCATTTACTTTAATATATTTTTATGTTATTTTTTATTGTATACTGAATGAATTTTTATACACATTTTTGTTAAGTTTCTGTTTTTTATACACATTTTTAACGTTTCTGTTTTTATTAATAAATATTAAAAAATGGTACCGTTATGGTCTAAAAAGTTCATTTTGTTTTCATAGTTGGTACAAAATCCAAGAAGTCATTTTCCTACCGTAATACCACTGCCCGTACATCGCCATGAATATGGAATATCCACCAACGAAATGAAGAAGCTGTTTCCTACTGTTGCAGTTACATTACATTACAGTCGGCTAACTGAGCCTTAAAATATGTAACATATTTACATGTTTTTCATGCAACATATTTAGAAAAGAATTTGAAAATGAAAAATATGCAACATATTTGTCAGAAAAGAAATCGCTATAAGTAAACAAAATTAAATAAAAGAAAACTAAATAAAAATAAATTAAAACTATTTTATAATAAAATGCGTGTGTAATCTATTTTTTAATTAATCTATATTTTCATTTGTTTCGCTCTCAATGTAGGACAAAATATCATTTTAGACCATTTTTTAAAACGCGATATCTCGAAGAATTGGAAAAAGTCTGATGAAGTGAAATAAGATTCTAAAAAGATAACAAATCATACAAAAATGAAGTGTTGAAATGAAACTGGAAATATTTGGATATTTTTTTCTTGACGGTCAAAAACAAAACATTTTTTATGTTTTTTTATAATTTTTTTATCATATTAATATGTATATTTTTTTATAAATAATTTTAATTTTTTTGTCAACCATTTTAATACATAATTTTTCTTCATTATGTTTTTAGAAGTATAAAAAAAAATTACTTGAAATGTGCAAATAATGTGCTAACAGCATTAATTTCTTTGGATGATGCGCAAAATTGAAAAGTTCACACAAAAAAACCCATAAAAAGTTTGAACTTTAAAAGGCCGTAGCTTATTGAAAACTTCTTATATTGCAATGAAAATTTGGATTCTTCTTAATGAAAGTCTTACCTATCATTTGATATATATGTACATAATTTGTTAGCTTTTGTAATTTAAAATTTTTTGATTTATTTCAAATGACCACAGCACTGTGCCCGTGTTTTAAAAGAAATAATTAGCTTAAGTCTGGGAGTAAATTACGATATTCGATATCGATCGAAATTTCTATAAAAACGAGACCTCAGACGAACAAGACTTGTGTCGAACTCATTCACTAGTTAATTTTTTCCACAAACCAATGATCACACCCATTTAAATTAAATTTAAATTTGATTGCACCCCGTCAAAAAATACTTGTGTGGCAACACTCTATCTTGAATAGCTGTTGTTGTTATTTACATTTATTTTCTTTTTACATACTCTTTATATCTACAATTTGATGCTGAAAAAAAGTCAGCCAGTGTAGTAATGGTAAAGTAAGAAAATAAAAAACATGTTGATTATTGAGTTCTTGTTTCAACTTTGTTATTTGTTGTTGAGCTTCGCATTTATTTAAATGAAAGTTTATAACATAATAACTCTAGTTGTTCTAAGAAACTTTGGGTAAAGGTTCCCTGATGATCTGCATTAGCAACAGTGAAATGCGCATAGGATCCAGCTAAACCCCTCAATAATCAATTTCAATGTATTTTATTAAAAAATATTTTACTGAACAAGTAAAATATAATTTTGGGATTATTAGTGCGTTTACAAATTTTAAAATTAAATTAAATTTCATTAATTTATTTTGCGATGTTTGCAGTCTTTGTAAATGACAATTCGCATTTGTGGAATGCCTACTGCTTGCACAGGCAGAATAGATAACGATTCGCTGTAAAACTACATCTAGTGAACAAAAAATGTCCTGAGGGCTAAATACTTTTTCAAAGCATACATCGCTCTGCAGTTTTGACTAAGAAAATAAATATTTTTCTAGATACCTATAAATAGGAAGGAGAAAGAAGGCCACAGTAGGATTCAGAAATATACAATATGCAATATTCAATAGTCTACTATTACGAATATTACGCGGATGTATTATGAATATTTCGCATGTATGTAATATGTATTACGAATATTTTTTTTAGTATATAAGGAAGTCTCTGCTGTGGTATCTTTTCAGTCTGAAGGTGTTCGCCGACGAATCAACATCAATAGACTAGTTAGACTGCCAAATCACTCTACAGCCAGTCGCGCAGCTATACTTAAGCCTGCAGGACACAACTTGTAAAAACCACATGGTCATGTAGATCGGACGTCATCACGAAGCTACATTTGCTACATGCCGTGTACTAGTGACATGTGCACATGTAGATGGTCACATGCTTAGAGATATGGTGCCTCAGCAAATGTGTTCAATTCGGCTACATGTGTCACATTTTTATTTTGGAACAAAATTTTTATAAATCTGTTACTGCATGTAGCCACAACTAGTAATTTTAAAAATTGCAATCAACATGCCACATACGCATGTAACTTTTTACATGTCGTGTAGAAAGGTATGTACATATGTATGTAGGCTTTATATATTATTATTTATTTATTTACATGATATTAAACTTACATATCGATGGCTTAATATGAAAAGGTCGTATCTCAACTTTTAGCTACTTTACAGGACAAGGAAAAATCTGAATAAAATCGGAACGATTTGGGAATATGTTTGTTTTTGAACGCAGTTTTTTAGTAAAACAAGCAGGAAAGGCAATGACTACTTTTATTTTCAAATTTTTTTTAATATTAATGAAGATATGTAAGATAGGGCTTTTAGTTAATCATATTCTTGAAAGAAAATTCAAGTTAGGGCTTTTTTACACTGAGGTGAAAATTAGATATTTTAATAAAAGAAAATAAATAAATAATTCATGTTATAAATAATGAAAAACTCAACAAAAAAATTGAGATGAGAAACATATAATAGGTCACTTTTAACCAAAATTAGTGTCTAAACGGTAATTTATCATAGAAATAATGGCAATCTGATGGAAGGAATCTCTTTAAATCCTGCAAGTGGTCCCACTTTTTCTTCGTTATTGGAATTTTTTCTTTGTGAAGACTTTCGGGAGAATTTCTTCAATAATTCTTCTAACTGATCACTGCGGAAGCAAGTCATAGTCGTCGGTTATTCTAGTTTTAAAATAAATTACTCCGGATGGTTCATATGCAAGAGCTCGTATCATGCTTACTGTCGGTTCACCAATGACTCTGCCTAAAATTTAAGACAATATGTGAGTATACATATGTACCTATAGAATTATATTAGAGCGCAATATTATTTACCTGGACGTATAGATGAGTACACTTGTGAACTTTTTTCATAATTCAAAAAATACTCATAATGCAAATGATGTACTTGTAGAGGTGTAGGAACTTTGCGCGCTTCCTTTATAAGTTGAACGAATTGAGATGGCAAATTTATTTTCTTTTTATAAATTTTTCTTTCAATAAGCGAATGAGTTGCATCGCATTCCATTTGGGTATGGCCACTTATTAAATATTTTTGTTCAACCGTTATATTCGTTTCCTTACAAAATGCGCACACTTAATGATTTGTCGGGGCTATTTTGCGAACCGTGTTTCGCAAACCATATTTTCGAACCATATTTTCCTTTAGTCCTAGTGTTGAATGAAACATGTGGCGGCATACTTGTAATCCATTGTAATCCTGTTTGAGGAAGTATGTTATTGTATATGCTCGTCTCGAATTTTCAGAACTATTACTTTTTTTCTTTTTAATAAGACCAGTAACATACATCCGCTTTTGTTCCCAGGACATTTCCCAAAATAATTTAAATATTTCCTTTCGAGTGGCCTCGGAAAACACTGAACACTTTCTCAATGCACTTTTCACACAATACTGTGATGAACACGACTCACCGAGTTGTCGAGGATGTTTTTGGGAAAGTTCTTTGTTAGATATTCCCACATATTGCTCACCTTCCATTCTTTTCTTTTTGTTGACGTTTTCTTTCCATTTTGATTTATTCGCGACGCTATTCCTTTTGCGAATATCATCTGAATTTACAGCACCGGAGGCAATATTTTTTGTTGCGCAATTTATATTATAACTTTATTTACTTTTGACACTTCAATTTATTTTTCACGCTTCAATTATTTAAAGTGTCAGTTCTCCACACTATTATATTACAATGATGCAAATTTCATACAATTTCGGGGAAAACCCATTCTTTTTTATTTTACCCAGTGGCACAGTAACTATGTTACTGATTGCGACTCTATACTATACTATTGATTGCTACCCTGTTATTTTTGTGACTGTTACAATAAAAGCGACGCTGCTTTAAAAACTAATCCATCAACCACATCAACAAAGTGCATTAATATTAAAATGAGTTAGGGCTTTTTTCTTCGAAGCATTTTCTCAAATGAGATAGGGCTTTTTTTAAATGTTTATAATTTTTTTATTTGTTAACATAAAAAAAAATTTGTAAGAAATGTATATTTGAGGGTCCTTCGCCGGAATATGCAAAAAACGCGATTTTGTGAAAAAACGAGATACGACCTTTTCATATTAAGCCATCGATATATAAATATAAGACTAATCAGCGTTGACATTTTGGTGCTTTTCGGGTACTTTTTTTGGTGCTTTTTTCCTTTCTAAGTACTAGAGCTGCAAAACTATCGATAGGGGCTCCATTCGATAGTTTCGATAGTATTTTTTGATTCCATCGATACTATCGATAGTTTTTGATTCTTGTAAACTTGTCAATTGTGTATATTTTTAATATAAAATCTGAAATTCTTTAATCATTCCTTTAAGTAAAAATAAAGTAGATTTTTTCAAAACTTAACTTTAACGAAAAAACAAACAAAACACACATAGTTATATAATAAAAAATAAACGAAAAAGGATACAAAGCATATATCAATAAGATATAAATCAGAAAGAATAAAAAGTAAAAAAAATCTTTCATTCATCATTACTGAAGTTATTCTAGTTAGCTAAAAAGTATTGACATAACATTTGTTTCATAAAATTTTATGCATGTCGGTTTAGAGCGCAATTAAGTCTACATTCGGTAAAAAAAACTAGAAAGCAATCGAACAGCATAGCTCTAAAATACAAGCTAAATTGCATGGTGACGTAACGTGACAAAAAGTGGACTTTTCTGAGGAAATGCCCATATGGAAATCACATTTTATTACTTACAGACACATTTATATATTGCTAAATTGCTGGAAAAACGTCATAGTTAAATAAAACGTTAGCTAGTTTTTAATGGGAATCTACAACAAACAATTTCCTAGAGGTGAGAGTATTAACACAAAAACAACTTTGTTTAAATTATGACGTTGTTTTGCAAATCAGGAATATGTCAATACGGAGACAGTCGAGTAGTAGCAAAATTTAACAGCCGCCAAATTTATTCATGTGTTAAAGCCGTTGGTACATAATGATTGTATTTTTTTATGCAATTTGCTTGTAGTAGTTAAAAACTGACATATTATCACAAATCATACAGAAGTATCACGAGACGTAAGATAAGGATATTTTTCTATTTGTCTCGTTTTCCCTCAAATTTTGTCGGCGTTTTTGTTTTGATACTTCTTTCTAGTGAAATAAATTTTGATTAGCTGTGTTAATTGGTAAGTAGTAATACACTACAGTACAAATGCACTATACTTTTCTCTTCTTTCCACGAGTTTTAAAAAAACCTGATTGGAACTGTTTTTACCTGTCACTTTCTTCACTTCTGTGTATTCTGTGATCTTATGTTGAAAAAAATTAAAACTAATTGATATATTTTCACATTTATGTAAATACAATGTATAATGTATATAACTTTTTTTTTACTATAAATTTGACAGGCACTACGCTGTGGGGAATATTGTACGATTATAAAAACCAATGTCTTAGGACAGTTTGAAACAAAAACCTTCCGCACCTAATGAATTTCAAAAACCTTTGGAATTGGTTTTAATAACGATAAAAATTCAATAAACCACGAGCGAAAAAGTTTAAATGTTATTAACGTGATATATGTTTCAATACCTCCCTAGATATTAAAGTAAAAATTGCATTCACTGTATAAATTATATATGCCGGCATTGAAACAAACAGTGATTAAATTTAGAAAAATTATCTTAAATACTGCAATCAAATTATTTTTCCATGGACTATTCAGCACTACCTGTCAAATTTTGATATTTGCAAAAAATAACCCTTATATACAAATGTAATGATAAACATTATTATAAAGCATTACATGCTGCGAAATTTTACTATTGCATTTTTTTATTTCACAGTCGCCGTCATACCGTTTTTATTGATTTTTTTTAATTTTTCAGTAGCGTGTTTTGGTCGATAGTATTGCCATCGAAAAAAAATATCGATAGTTCACTTAAAATAAAACTATCGATTCTATCGACCATCGATAGTTTTGCAGCTCTACTAAGTACCCGTTTCAGAAAAACGGGTATTAATAGTGCTTTTTGGAATTTGTTGAAGTTCTTTTTGGTGCTTTTTCAATAACCAAAACTTTTGCAACAAGGCAAAATAGCAAACGCTGCGACTTTTCTCAATCATTATTTTTAATTTTTATTATTAAATTATTTTTTTTTATTAATTTGTTAAGCAACAATTTTACTATTTTAGTTTGCATGCGTGAACACAGTTAAACAGCGTGGATTTGTCACTTGTGCAAATTTAAGCAATAACAAAAACGTGTCTTTGATCTTATGAAATTAAACATTTTTTTTTAAAGTAAATTTTGAATTAATGTTTTGTTAAATCTTATTAACTTATTATGGCTTTCTTTAAGATGGATGGAAAAACAAAAATATAGAAAAGCTTGTAATTTAAATTTTTTTTGATTTATTCCCACTGATCACCGCACTGTGCGCCGACAATTTTGTAATTATTTTTTTTTATTATTCTACTTTTTTAGTTTTTGAGAGGTGCACCTAAACTTGATTTAAGCCTAAAATTTTAGAATTAATTTTTGGCACTTAGTGACTAGCATTTATTTTAAGCAGATTCATATGAAATTTTATTTTGAAATCTGGTCACACTGATGGCAACATATTTTCTCAACTCTTGCAAACACACAAGTGCTCAAAAAAATCACTTTAATTAACTTTTTAAACTCAAACCTCAAACATTCAAAACATTAGCAAATTATTTATTTCTTCAATTGTTTTACTTATGAATAATACTTTTGTACACAATTATTTTCGAAATTGTTATACCTACAATTTACCTTTGTATAGCTTAATGTAGTATAACATGGAATATTTATTCACTATGCGCACATGTACATACATTTATTATTTTATTTTTGAGTTGCACAAATCAAATATTTTTCATTTAAAGCAACATCCCTTTATTTATAAATTATTTAATGTTATTAATTTTGATGAGGAATGTTTATACTTTACAAAACTAAAGCACAAAACTGAACAAACTTCTTTTGCATTTTCTGTTTACTATATTTTACTCACACTGCCTTGAGCATATACAATTGCCGCCACTCGCATAATAAAGCGGCATTTGTTTAAGGTAGTTTCACACGACATGTATTTTACAGCTGACTTGTTAGCTATGTAATTCACAAGGCGAATTGATAACAGGTGACCTTAACAGTCCAGATGATTATCAGGTGTTCGAAGCCTAATTGAACTGCTTTGCACCCCGATTGTCAAAATCTCTTCTTTTATCTAATGTTTGTTTACATTTAAAGTGAAAAGTGTATGTGTTTTATAAATATGTATCTATGTATTGGTATATTAGTCAACTGTTTTTGACAGATGGGGTTTTTTAAAGCCAGACGAATTGCATGTTGTTTTTATTATTGTTGTATTGTTGTAGCGATAAGGTCACCTTATATGAATTCGCCTTGTGTAATTCATATGTAATTTGGTTTGTCTGTCAAAAATAACCAATTTATGGTAATATATATGTTAATTAGAGTACATGTTTAATTACAACTGATGATTTTTTACAAGACTCTAAGAACTGGCAAACCGTTATCGTTATATAAAAGATTTACTTTTAGCTATTCAAGAAGAAACCCCCAAATACTTATACCAAAAATTGCAAATTCTTTTTTTGAAAAGTCATTTTTAGTTAGAGTGGCTCGATGTTGGAATTACTTACCAATAGAATTACGTAACTTCTCGCAGTCGAACAATGCATTTAAGCTTAAACTTTTAAATTTTTTAAAATCTACTGGGTAATTAAATTTTTTTGTTAAATTTGATTCATACTTATATGTATATTTGCCTACTTGTGAAAGCTGCCTAAATTGTAAATTATATGTACATGTGCACAAATTTATTTCCTATTTTGCTAGTGCTACTATGTTAGGGGAACCATATAAAATCTTTAACTAAACTGCTTTAAATTTTTCTTTTATGCTAAACATTATGGTTGGGGAACCATGTTATAATCACTATACATATATAAAAATTAAAATGTATATACATACATACATATATGTAAATAAATTTGTTGTAAACATTTATTTGTACAAGCTGTTATAGTAAGGTACTATTTTATGCTATGTAATATATTATTTGGCCTATAGGCTTTGTATTACTTTTATGAACTAATAAAAATAAATAAATAACAAACAACCTCTTTCTCTATATTTTTGCTATCACACGAAGAGTTTTTATACCAAAACAACTGATTTCAAATCAAAATAGAACACGCTCTGTATTTTGAAACCAAAGAAAATGCTTTAGAATTTGTATGCCATTAACATTATAAATCCAAATTTCAAAGTACACTCCCAGCTTTCACTCATCCTATATTTTACACCTGACTTACCCCCTTCTCGACTAGCAATAAATATCTCGGCAATAAAGCAATAGTGTCGGCAGAACAGTGAGACAAAATTGCTGATTGCTTTACTTATGGTAAGGATATGGAAAATCGTATAATATGGAAAAAGTCAACAAGGAAGGTGCTGAGAAAAATATAATTTACTTGTAAATATCTAGTTAATCCGACACATTTTTATTTTTATAAACTTATAGTAACACAAATTATTTCACTACACACGTTTTCGTGACACTATTATTTTCCTTTTTCAATTGTACGTTTTCTCAATTTCCCTAATATAATCTAAATGTCAAGCACAATACAGAAAATTCTAACATAAATTAACACTGAGTTTGACGTTTCATTAATATTACTTATACCTGCAATGAGCTGTCTCCCCTAGCAATAATATAATTTTGACACATGCTGCAATATAATATATAATAACATATATTATATTTATTGCTAGCCGAGACGTAGGGTTATCAAATTTCCCATTGCAAAATACATAATACGTATCGTAGGATAGAAGGGAAAATTGAATGGGAGGTATTTTTCTCTCTTTGCAAAGTAAACCTTGCGTGAGTAAGAGCCGTCAAAGTTTTTATATGCTAGAGTTAGGGCATAATTTCAGACGACAAGATATCAATTACAGTGCATATATATATATATATATAATATCAGATAAAACATGTGCATAATCTTGAAGGCAAGTATAAGTTGTCTTCTAATGGTGATTTTGACAGATACATCAAATTAATTATAAGGCGTTACGTAGATAAAAAGTCAGATATCAAATACAGGCCGTGTGAAAGCAGCTTTAAAAATTAAAATGCAGTATTTATATCTATTGTGAATTACATAGTTGCATCAGTAACGTTTGTCAATGAATTTATACTGCTAGCACGACAGCTCAATCAGGTACCACCACAAGTCCAGCTGGTCAATATTTACAAGACAGAACTATGTCAAATTTTGCCTGAAGTGTGTGCGATTTTGCGCATAAAGTGCATGCCAGTGTGTGTGTTACTAAAAGAAAACATAGAAAAACACGAACATTTTGACACTATTCTCTTTGTTTCTACCAAGAAATATCGTGTGGTTTTTGGTGCTGTAATTTTTTAGAACTGGTGGGACCTGCTACTGTTGAGTTGCCTTGCACCGCTAGTGTGCCATGTCACCTATGAAATGTCACAGAATATATAATGTTGATACATCTGCACGCTTCCATTTAATTAATATTTCCCGATTTAATATGAAATTGAATACAGATTGTGCCAAAATTAAATTATATTATTGAAGCAAACGTTCTTAATACTTATAATTATTGCTTTTACATACACGTTTTCAGTTTTTCTCTTCTCTCGTTCGTAAGCAGTACACATAGCCAGAAAAAAGTAAAAAGAAAAGTAGATACGTACATATGTATGTTTGTATATACCACTGAAATAATAGAAACAGCTGACGGTAGATGAATTCAATGTGTTTAACAACTCTATTAGGATTGCTTGAGTTTAGCATCATTGTACTTTGCGATAATATTAAGCAAATTCGTGGAAGTTTAAAATAATAATTACAGAAAGTTCTTACTCCTCGTAAACTTATAAAACAATTTGAATAAAAACAATATAGTGCTTGCTAATTAAATGTAAGTAACCAATTATTGAATGTGTATGATTATAATTTCTATTTCATGTGCGTTTCATAAAAACAAAGGTAAAGTGAACAAGGCAAGCTCATCACATCAGTCGATAATTACTGATTTTAATCTCAATTGCCAAATTCTATACGAAAAATTGTTAAATAAGTTTTTTATGCATATGATTTGACAATTTGATAAAGTTTGAAATTGTTGTTGCCTGTAAGAATAATATCCTCTTGGTGAACACATTTTGTAAAAATAAAACAAATGTAAAAGAAAATACATAGTACATACATACGTGTACATAAGTACATACTTATGTACATAAGGTAACTTAAATGAAAATGCCTGTAGAAAATATTACAATCGTTAAAAAATAAAGGTAGAATGTACCACCTATTTATGTTGCAATCCTGTGATTGGGCAATTTACTGCCCCAAGATTCGAAGCCAACATTGTTGCTTATTTATTTGTCTTCTAATCCAATTGATAACCGTGTGGCAGTAAAATTTACCAATATTAGTTTATAATTGTAATTGCTTATTTATATATAACGCGTCAAATTAAATACGAATTAAATTAAAATTGTTTGTTGTTGTTTAATGAAATGCATATTGGCATACTTAACAAACTATTTTAAATACATATGTATGTATAGCTCATTTACTCCAATAGTGTCATAACTCAAAAACTGCGCTTTTGAGTTATTAATGCAGAATAATTCTACTTTTCGTATTTATCTTGCGTAAAAAATTTCATATAAATAGATTGTATTTTGTACACATGTATGTACATATGTATGTAAATTGAAAACTTTAACCGCGTTTTCTGCAAAAGTAGTAGGTATGTAAGAAAATAAGTATGTATGTATGTAGTTACATACTTATGGTTGTTATGTACATATGTAAATGTAAACACGATGTAACAAGGCCTTGCGGTATATAAGCAGGTACAGTTCCACATGTCTGTATGTACATATATCGAAAAAGTTCTCACAAGAAGTGTGAAAGAAACAATATAAAAAACAACAACTTTGGAAAGTTTTTCTGTTTCAATGAGAATCATACAATTGCTATAAACGGCGTGTAATTTATAACTATGTACATATTTAGTAATAATTCATTATGAAATTATTATTGGAGGCGAGTTTTAAGAATCAGTTAGCCGACTGTAATGTAAAGTAACACTAACAGTAGGAAACAGCTGATCGATGCTGTTATGCGAAAAGTAATGAAAATGGTTATAGAGATGTAATGTAAATCATGTTTTAGACTTGGCAGTTTTACTTGAAGCAGTTCTCTTCAATTATCTTTTAAAACTGCTCGGTTGTTTACACACAGACGGTATCTTGTTAAATTTTCCTACTGTTTTAATGCAGCGAATGAAATAACAAAAGAGAATTGAAAAAATTTTTCTGCACAAGCAAGTCAGTGCCCCTCAAGGCCTATTTATAAGGTCTATGCAACTCTACAAAAACACAGCAATACAAAAAACAACTTTGTGTTTAAGTTGTCAGAAACACACACAAACATGAACTATAGTATATGGTGCAAACAATTTTTGACAGCTTAAACAAGAAAACACAGAATATCATCAGGACGATTGCATTGACCTGATAAATAGGCCTTGGTACCCCTCTTCTTCTTTCCCCTCTCTTCCATAAACTCAGACTGCTTCAAGAAAAACTGTCGAGTCTAAAACATGAGTTAAATAAAAATTGCTCGTCTATTCATACTGTTATAAAGACTACTATATATCTTTTAAACATATTTTTGACATTTAAAACGCTCTTTTATTTAAAAGTTTATATATTGAATAGTGAATCAGTACTAATTCACTAGTGACATTTCCTGCAGGGTTTCTATGTAGCTGTTAAGTTTCTCTGTACTTGTTCGTATGATTACAGTAATACACTCATACATAGCTCACACCGATTTGATAACGCTTTACGATCTTACTAAAAATTTGTGATTGTATTGTGCATTGTATTGTATTTTTACCCCCTAGCGTATAGATGTTTACACATAAAAAAACGAGAAAACTACACTTAATTTTTTATTTTTAATGTATTTTTATATAATTCACCCTAAAAAAAGGGGGACGAAAAGTAGCAAAGCAGTGAAAAAAGTGTCAAGGCAGCCGAAAAAGTGGCAATTTGCCACTTGAGTCGGTCAAACGGTCACGCTGTACCTACTTTTCATATAAAATTATCGATCAGCTGTCTACTACGTTGCAATTACATTACATTACTGTCGGCTAACAGAGCCTTTAGTGAAGTTCATTACTGGCTGTCTCCTGCACCTGACATGAAATGGATAACTTGAAGTTAATGTTAAGTGTAGACTGCTCAAATTAATGCTTTTTTCATGTTATAACATTATTGTTAGTGTATTTGTTTTTTGTTGACTGCTCCAAGGCGAATTCAGTATTAGGTGACCTTGAAGATTTCTAAGCAAATTTTGACATTTTGGTTCAAATTACTCAATTTGGAATCAACAGCTGATAATCAGCCGTGCTGAAGAGGTCACCTGGTACTCAATTCGCCTTGACTACACACGAAAACTTTTTATGTTAGAATTTGACAGGTCGATGTATAAAGTCTATGCTGCTGCCTTGAGTTGCTTATGTTGTTATGCTGTGTTGCAAATATGCATGTGCAAAAATCAAAAAATTAAAGCGCATTATTCATTGTCAAAATCTGACCTGTGGGAGAGTATTGAAATAGGAATATATACATTTTGAATTTCTCTCGCTCTTTTCCACTAAAAATTAAAAAGTTGCTGCAACCAAAACTGCAAGTCTGCACCGTAACTATATAAAATTAAATCAAGTCTGGATTTACATATATTGCGCAACAAGAAATATTTTGTAATGTGTTGTCAACATACAAGTATTATTTACATCACCAAGTTCTTTCTATTTTTCAAATTCCTTATTTAATTAAAAAAATATTTAATTTTATTAAAATTTTGTATGTAGTACACATGAACCTAGTAAGTATCACAAAAAATAAATTTTGTCAACGCAAATGTGTGTGTGTAGCTTTTTTTCCTTTTACATATATTGTGTGAAAAATTGCTGCATATATTTTTTTAATATTTTGTAATTTATTAAATAGTGTAAAAGGAACAAAGCGACATAAAATCCTGGATCACAGTATCGCCAGAATGTATAAACTTTCATCGGCGTTCACATGCTTGCATTAACACTTGCACCATAGACTAACAACTTGCACAGTCTAAACTAAAATGGCTACATTTGGTGAGAAATTGCTAAATCTGACAGCCTTGTATTAGCGTTGCCGTATCGGCAATGTACAACTTTGGTTTACAACCATATCGAGCAAATCGGAATTTTATGTCATAAATTTGTGATTGAACTACGAGTGCAGAAAATGAAAAATAAGAAAGAATATGTGGAAACACACACACACACAGTTGTAATAAATAGTAATACGTATGTAATCAATGATGTTATGGGAAAACCCAACTACAGCAGAAATAGTGCTTTCATTTTATATAATTCTGGTGAAAAGTTAATTATCTGTAGAACTGAGCGCGATTTTAGCTAAAAATTAACGAAGTTGCTCTTTGTTTTGTTTTGCTATGAAGTATAGCGTGGGGTGACAACTCTGTCTTTGTATTGGAAGTATTATATTTTATTGGAAATGACGTTTGCGCACTTTTTCCATTTCCAACAAGATTTTGGAAATATTTTTTCCATATTGATTAGTTATGTCGCTTTTATTGTTTACTCAAAGTTTTTTTTGTTAAATTTTGTGTAAAATATTTTTGATAAAACCCTCCTTACTATTTGAAAAAACTTCAAAACGAAAGTGTTTTTCGTATATTTTAAAGTGTAAATGAAAAAGTTTTCGTGAAAGTAAGAAAAAGCGCGAATAAAAAAAAGTGAAAAACGCTTTATTGTGCGGAGGGTTAGAAAAAAGTTGGTAAAATAAAAAGACTATAAAAGCTGCGATTGATACAACATCGCAAATCCACCACTACAGATGTCCACAGGAGTGGGAGGTGGAGGGAGCATAACGACAGATCATCATAGCCGCTTGTATTTCCTCAACTCACCCACGGCCCCACTGTCCGCACGCGACCCCTTCCTGATTAAACCGGAATACCTCAACTATGATAATCCTATGCATCACCTGTACCCAAGTAATCGGGGACTTATAGATTATAACAATTACACGGTAACAGCAGCGGCGGCAGCGGTATCAGCAGCAGCCGCCTCCTCCGCATCAGCAGCAGCAGCCGCTAATAATACATCTGCCTCCTCCGCCGCCACCTCTTCCACAAATAACGTAAATACAAACGTTGCTAACGCCACCGTCGTTGCCGCTAATACATCGGTCGTCGCCGCTGTAGCTTTAAATTTGGAAAACACTTTTCACCATCAGGTACAGCATCAGCAACAACAACAACAGCAGCAACAGCAACAGACCATCGTCAATACCATCAACGTTACAACAAATTCTCATCCGCTACATCAGTCACTGAGTACCACTTCCTCGCAGTCTACACGCGCCCAAAAAGCCGCCCGTCGCCGTAGTAACGAATCGCCAGAGGCCCGCCAACGAAGACTGGAACGGAACGCTGCAAGAATGCGTGAGAAACGCGCAAAGGAATCTGAAGACGAGTATCGTCTACGGCTGGCGAAAAATGCCGAAGCGAATAGAATACGACGTCAGAATGAAAACGAAGTACAAAGAACTCTAAGACTGATGAAAAATGCGGCGCGTCAGCGATTGCGACGTGCAAGTGAGACTGCAGAAGAACGTAAAAAACGTTTGGCCAAGGCAGCTGAGCGTATGCGTGTAGCGCGTGCCAAACAACCGAAAATACCTAAGCCACCGTTAGCGGATCGTCTAAAGGGCTATTAAGAACAAGACATCAATCAGTCCCCCATTAGTCTCAGTCACACTCGTATAACCATATATTTATACATATGTATGACTTAATGTATCTGTTTGTATTCTGTTACAAGGTGGCTAAAGGTGCGTAAGCTTTCAATTTTATTTTTCAAATATATTTTATTTCTGACAAAAATGGCCTAAAGCGAAAGTATAGGTAAGGTAATCCTGTCGAAGGCAGCATTAATAAAAAACACAATAAATAATACCTATAAAAACATAAATAAAAAAAAAACACTCCTACACCATCTCAAAACAATAATTACCGAAAAAAAAATAAAACACCAACAGCACATTAGTAATTTAAAAAAAAATATATAAAGCGAAAAAACAACATTATGGGAAAAATCAGGAGAGGATCTATTTTGTATATCTTTGAAACAATTTTAGCTGATCTTATTATACTGAGTAAGATTATTATAATTTTAGGTAATGCATAAAAAATAAAATTAACTCGTGTATCTTTCAAATATTTTATTTTGTAAGTATGTACTCATTTTTTTTTTCTTAGTAATCAAAACGTCTTTTTAAATATATTATTCTAGTAGGGATTTAATCCCAAACAAATTATATTATTTCTTAAATTTTATATTCATTTGTTCATTAAAATTTATTGCTATGGAAGTTTGTAGGCTTGTCTTACAAACTTGAAATAGTAAAATAATTAAATAACAAATGAATAATTTTTCTTTAATATTTATTATACTCGTTCGTGTTGCATAAAACATTGATTTTATTATAAATTTTTTTATTATTATATACTTTATCTACTAGTTTTGTGATTTATTAAAAACATTTGATTAATATATTTTTATTTTGTTGAACAAAAATTAAGAATACATACAATTAAAATATTGATCCTTTACCTTTTTAAACATCAAACACAAAATGTAAAACACTCTAATGTTTATATCTATACATACATAAAAGAACAACACACAAAAAAAACATTGTAATGATATCACAT
This sequence comes from Tachina fera, assembly GCA_905220375.1. NCBI lineage: Eukaryota > Metazoa > Arthropoda > Insecta > Diptera > Tachinidae > Tachina > Tachina fera. The sequence continues at coordinate 81,942,286 of LR999966.1, forward strand.
ATATAATATAATTCTTTATTATTATTTTTTTTAACACACAATTTAAGTATTTTAACAAAGAGGTAAAGCTTTAAAGATAATTATAAAACAATCAATAAAGGTTTGGAATGTGTAAAACAATTTTTATTTTTGTAATAAATTGCGTGGTGTTTATTTATTATTTGCTGCTAAACAATCTTATTTATATAGATGAATTAATAATTGCTATTCTTAGAACGACCAAGATTTGTGATTGTTATAATGTTTTCTTGAAAAATTTATAATGTAAAATATGTTTTCAATTATTTTAAGATAAGAATTTTTAAAACAATTTTTTACAAAAATATAAAAAAGTATTTAAAAAAAGCAAGATTGGTAGCGGTTGCTTGAAAACATTCTGCTCAAAGTAGCATTACAAAATATTTTTAAACATGCTGTTTCTATCTTACCCATGTTGACTGCCTGCTTGGAGAAAGTGAATGCAAATTGTATGAGAATTTATATAAAAAAGAAAAATACATTTTCATATTTTTTTATGTACGTATTCCTCTATTTCCCACTGGAGCATAGGCTCATTTTCATATTTGATAGTCTTATTATTTCATCACCCTCATTCCAGTTGTAAATATCGACGTCACGTCAAACAACACAAAAATAATTGGGGCTTGTCGTACCTTGTCTGATACCTAAGGTCTAGAAAATAACATGAGCTAATGGGAGTCAGTTGTTTTCGAGACCAAGCAGACAAGAACCAATTTTTTTTTTGTATTCAATGTTGACAACTGCAATAAGGGTGAATATTAATTCTTGGTAACAAACCTTCTTACTGAAAAGATTCGGGTTTTTAACTTATTCAAATAAATTCAAACTCGAAATGCAAAAATATTTAACTAACAAAAATACAGTTTTACACAAAAAGCAAAAACTAAAAAAAACTTGTAGTTAAGTCGCCTTGTTAAGTCCCCTTGGTTTTTGTTTTTAAGTTTATCAAAACATTGTTTAATAACCGCCAAAAAAGCTTAACCGACTCATTTTTTGAACATCTTTTTTCACGAAAATTGATTATTTACGATCGCAAATAGTTATTAATAAAATTATGTCGCTTAATTTTATTTTTTTGCTTTCGATTTTGAATTTTTTGTTAGTTACGCCTTTTTTGCATTTTAAAAAAAAAAACAAAAAATATATTTTTAAATTTGAAAAATTAATAGTTTATTTATTTTTTGTAAGAGAAATAATTTTTATAGTTATAAATTTATGAAACTTTTAAAAACATGAAATATTTCGAACAAAATTAAATCTTAACTTCAACTTAAAAGTGATAAAAAAGATATTCTGGAATCTAAATTTTATCTTATCATAAATTCTAAATAACTTAAAAATAGTCATTTGTGAGATTTTTCTGCATTTACGCCAAAAGTGTAATATCCTCGAAGGTATTTTTTAGTTTTTTTTTTAAATCGACGTGTGGCAACTCTTAAGTAGCGGCCGTTAATGCAGCTTCTAGTATTTTTTGCAGTATTCTTGTTTTTATTATTTAAAAATTGGAAAATTACTATTCTTGCTTTTGAAAAGCAATCTCGAAATTTAATTAATAAATTTTTAAAAATGGAACACATTAAATTTGCTAGTTGTGCTATTTTATATATTTATCTAGAGCACTTAAAACGAATAACATGGTGTAATTTTTTTCTTCTTCTAATTGTATTATACATATTTCTTTACTACTTAATACATACATACATGTATATATGTATGTACATATCGTTACCTTAATATAGAAACGCCCTAACTAACTCATTGTTATTATTGAAACCGAGATTTTTGCATTTTTCAATACATTAAATGTTCTTGTATCAAAATATACAAAAAGATAAAGATTTACGAAAATAATGAGCTAGTGCCATTCTATGTACATATGTTAAAGTAACGATATGTACATATACTAGAGTTAATTAAAATCAATCATTAATTTTTTCAAGCTATTTGCCGCTGGAAAAACTTGTAAAAGTGTTAATAATTTTTGCTATAATATTTCTACCAACAAGAATGCATTTTTTAAAATTTTTCTTAACCTTTACACATGCAACCTATAGATCAGATATCACATTATTTTTTTCTTCAATATATCACAGAAAATTCTAACGCACAGTAAAGCTTTTTCGTTTAGGTTTTTTATTTTAACTGTTTTATTCAGAAAAAATATTTTTAGTCTATAAAAAAGTTTTATAAAAGAAATTTTGTTGGGAAATTTGTGAAATAAAACTTTTATAAATCAAAAATATTTTTTTTAATGTAATAATTTGAAAGCTTTACCTCTTTTAAAAATCGTAAATTTTTTTAAATTATGTCAATACACATATAACAAAAATTTACTATTAATAAAAAAATATATATATAAATATATAAATATAAAGCAGTAGTAGTAGCTGTAGTTAAAGGAAGAAAAAACTTAAATAAATGAAATTAAAAAAAAAACAACTCGAGGATTAACAAATCATAAAAATGAACATATTCATAAAATTAGTAGTGGAAGGAGGAACAGCCAGGGGAAGTATGTATTTGTAGATGTAGTAAAACAAATGATATATACATACATACATACTTATATTAAATTAAGTATAAAAAAATAATAGATGAAGTATAAACTAGTTATAACTGCAAAGTTGAAACTTCAAGTTATAAACTTTGCCTCATCAAAAATAATAATAAAAAAATAATAATAGTAAAAAATAATAATAAAATAATAATAATAACATACTTCTAAGATAAATAAAACGTATTTTTATAACACATGCATTATACATGTATGCTTACAATTATTATTATATATATACATACATATATATAAAATAAAAGTAATAAAAAAAGAACATAAAATATCACAATAAACAAAATGTAACAAACAAAAACAAAACAAATATGTAAAACAAACATAATATTTACATTTGTAAATTTTTACAAACATATAACAAATATATAACAACTACAAAAAAAACTTAAATAACACTTACAAACAACATACATACATACATTAAATCACAGCATTTTACATTGTCTAAAACACCAAAAGCAGAAACAAAAATAAATAAATAATTCAAAACTAACTTAACAATTTTGCAACTAAAAAACGGATAGAAAAACCAAAAATATTCAATGCTAGACAAACAAAATGTTCTAAACATATTAATTAAGGTATTTGATGGAAATTGATTTAACACACAAAATATTAGTTAAAATCTAAATTAAAAAAAAATATGTTATACCCATTCGCCCTTATCTTCCTTAACTTCATTTGAAATGTTTCCCAATCGGCGATTACAATTTTAGGAAAAGGGAACGAACACATTTCATATTTCCGATAAGGGTGATTATTTCAAGTGATGCATTTTTTGGAACAATTTATTTTCCATCATACCACGTAAAATTTTTTTCGCTTTTGGCTGTGCGCCGAAAGTAATCAGACAGGCTTATCAGCCAAATTTGATATGGAATGATGGAAAATTACAAATACATAATTACATTATATCCACTTTTCATATACATATGTATTTCAAATTTGGGGTTTAAACATCATTTTAGGATAAATTTATTTTTAAAAATCTTATATTTAGGTGTTACTCAAAATTTACATGATTGCAATACAAGCAAACAGAAACAGGCACCTACCTGTACCTGGTTTCTGTAACTTTTATTGCCATCATCGTATCGCTATAATAAATATAACGAAAATTTATCAAGTTTGCTATTCAGTAACATATTTTAACTATAGTAGCTGTCGGTTGAAGTAAAAAAAGTAAAATCACAAGCTCAACAAATTCATTCAGTTTTTCTTTAATAATAATATTAATCGATTTATTTATTAGTTTGCGGTAATGATAATCTGATTCTGTAATTTCTTCTTTTTTAATATAGTGTACATTTGTGTTTTACCCGCCATTTAATTGTACATCATGTGGCATCTCTCTACTTACAGAATGTCAAAATAAGCGAAAAGCATAAAGAAAAACTAAATGAATTAGAGCTTGTTATTTAACTTTTTTTTACTTCAACCGACAACGAGTATCGTTAAAATATATAAGTGGATAGTAAAGTTGATAAATTATCGTTATATTTATTATAACGATACGATTATTTTAATAAAAGTTACTAAATCCAGAAACTTTTGCTGCATTCAGTAACTTTTTGCGAACCGAAAATCTTACAGCCTTATTTATAAAACTTATTAAGGCTTTAGTAGGCTTTTTAAGAACATTTGTATGAAAATTTGTCATAAAAACCTTAATAAAGCCTTCATAATTTTTATAAATAAGGCTGTTAATATTTATCGATATAAGTATTTATTCGTCGATTTCTGCTAATTTTTGTATGAAAAAAATAGTTTTAAATATGAATTTATATTTAAATAAGTAGATGAAATTGGCTCTTAGAATTGATCGAAATTTGATTCTGAAAATCCCAGATGAAATTTCCATCATATACCCAATTAGAAGGATTTTTAACTGTTCTATTTAGAATATTCAAATAAATGCAAAAATTTAATATAAATTATCTACAGTGGCTAAAAAAGTTTTATATAAAAAGCAATAAATATTGTATGTAATGATTGTTTTTTTTTCATAAGATGAAATAATGGGTGCATTTATAAGACTTATCTGTTGCGCAAACGTTGAATGTTTGTCTTAGAAACGCCCATTGTAAAAATTTGTTTATTAACTCGATATTTCGCTGATATTTTTGTCGTTTTTGTTTAGCATTGCTTAAAGCAATTACTTGCAATGTATTCTCGTAAATGATTTAAAAATTGGTTTGGACGGGTGATACCTAGACAATTTCCACCTAGAGACACGTCCATTGTAAATCCCTTTTGAATCCCTTTGAAGATACAACAAGATATTTTAAACTCCCTGCCATCAGGTGATAGTTTATCTGTGATCGAAAAAAAAAACGCCAGGGGTATTATCTGTAATTCGAAACGAAAGAAAACACTTCGAATTAGTATCTTAATAACATGTAAATTTGAGAGCCTTTTCTTTCGTTATTCTCAGTAGTAGTTCGGATTCAACGTCAAGCCTCTGCGCTAAAGCCCTCGGTGCCATAGGACTCGATGGGTGCCCCTGTGGCTGAGTGTTAGCGATGCTAGCCTCTCAGTCCAGAGGTCGTGGGTTCGATTCCCGCCATAGACTCTGGGTGTTTTCCGCAGTGAAGCTAATCGCTTCGCGGGTTGTGATTGTTTTACAAAAACAAAAAAAAAACCTGGTATCCTTCCTTCTTCACCAGGAATGATTTGTTCACTTTAAACCGAAAGAACTGAGTTCCCACTTTTACCAATAGCTTTCTTACTGCCCCATCGCTAGCAATTCTAAGCTTGCCTTAAACATTGCAGTGGCGGGAAAGTCGCCATACTCTTACATTATACCTTGAGGCAAATTACGACATTCTATATCGATCAAAATTTCCATACAAACACAATTAAAATATCTAGTATGAAAATTTGATCCATATCGAATAACGTACTTTACCCCCTGCAAGCAGTCAATCATACACGTGAACGGTGATGATGAAAATAAGTTGTAAATCGAGCGTTGTCTTTCGATATTGTGAAACAGGCCTAAATACTAATTTTCAAAGCAATACTTTTCCGGCTATTCTCTCGGAATTTTTTTTATTTGTTCAATGTCATTATATATTGAATATAATTTCGTGAAAATTTCTGCGCGTTTAACCGATAGCCAAGGGGTTGTGATTTATGCCAACTATTTTTGCTCTAAAAGCAGATCAGAATTTTAAAAAAGCACTAAAAAGCACTAACGTGAAAAACAAATGAAGTTTAATAATGTTTTCTAAGCTATTCTCTATTTCGGCAATCTTATCAAAATCTTTAATGAAATATGTATATCAGACGAAAAAGGTATGCTTTACACTAAACAAATAAATACACCAAGTTTTTATTAAAGTAATTTTAAGAAATATACAAACTTCCTAAAAGCACTGCTTAGTGCTTTTTCTTAGTTTTGCACTAACGCTCAAAATTTGACGTTTTGAGGATTCCAAAAAAATAGTGCCAAAAGCAACCAGTTGGCATCGGTGGTAAGAGGCTTCTTCGCATAGTCCTGCGACTGCATGATCTCAGTGACCAGTTCACTTCATTTACACGTGAAATGACCAGGCCCTCAAATCGCTCGTGCAGAATATCCGATGTGACATGAGCTGTGTTGCAAGTAGCGCCATGCTGTTGAAACCACAAGTCAGTCTTTGGTGTTCATATCATTAAATTGTGGCTAAAAGAAAAGAAGTTGGCTCTGGGATCCTATGTGAATTGGTATCGTATCGTCCCATATTCTATTTGTTGGAAAATATGTCGCTTAAGCTTTTTTTTGCGTTTATTTTTGCTTTATGAAAACAATTTGATGAATTCCCTTATGCCCTTTATTTTTACAAACAGGTAATTTACCTAAGGTTTTTACTTACGAGTTTGCCTTATAAAATTTAAGTTACACGATAAATATCTGTACACTAATAGATATCTATGGCTAGAGATAATGGCCATTAAAGGTATAGAAAAAAAAAATGTATTTTCAGCCTTATCATGAATCAATCACACATGTGAAAATTTCCGAGTAAAATTTTTCTTTCACATGCATTTTAATTTTGTAGCATCAATTGATTGAATATTAAAACTTACAAAAATATGTTCATATATCCATCCACCTTTTCCGACAGACAAATCTTTGTGAATAATTTTCATCATAAATTGTCAAAAGCTTTTTTTTAAGCAAAGAAATTCACATTCGGAAACTTCCATGTGAAAATTTTTTTATGATACGTCTGATTAAAATTATTATTTAATTGATACAATGTTAAATTTAATTGAAATAGAGTGAATTTTAATCGGGCTTAAATTGAGTAAAATTCATATGGATTGTAATATTTTAATTAATTAATGTGATTTTCCAAAGAAGAGAAGAAAAATTAAACGTAAACTTTTTAGCTGGGGAAATACGCATTAGCTTGATTAAGAAATTATTCCTGATTACAATTCACTATAGTTCAATTAAATATAATATAATGCCCACTTTTCTGTTCAATCACGGACTTCATCAGCACCCATGTCTATTCTACTTGTACAATTTTTTTTTAATTTGAGCCACTGTAGCAGGCATCATAGAAATAATTTGTTGTCTCCCATAACACGAGTAAATATTATTTTAATATAAATAATGTATATTTTTATTTTACTACTATAGTACATACATACATATAAAATTATTATAGGCCCTAGTTTTTTTTAGCAACACTTTGTGTTTGTATAATTGCTTAAAATGTTTGTATGAATGAATGTATTTTAAAAAATATTTCTTTTTCGTTTTCTAAATAACATTTACAATATAATACAGGTTTATTTCACTACAATCAAATGAAATCAAAATTGAATGCAATGTGTATATGCAAATGCATATGTATGTACATACATATGTACATATATACATACACACATATGCATGTTCGTATACTCAAAACACAAGATCGCATAAATCCTCCACCACAAAATCAAGATTTTATTTAGTTTTAATTTAGTTCTAGTCAAAATTAAAAAAAAAATTAAATATTTAACAAAAGGTAATTAATATTTAAAAAAAGAAGTAACACAAAATCAAGTAATATAAAATTTTAAATAAAAAAATTTAAAAACCGATTTAAATTGTTTTAATTAATTATAATGTAATCACTAATTTCAAAACAAACAAAAATCAAATATGTATAATTATATTGATTAAACAACAACAACAACAACAAAATAATATTGTAATTGTACACTTTCTAAAACAAAGAAAAATTACGAATAAAGTTGCATTCACATTTTTAAAAAAACAATACATAGTTATAAAGAAGTTTATATATACATACATAGTACATATGTATAGTTTTTTAATTTCTTATTTCGCCATATTCAGGCAAGTTCTGAAAATCAAATTTTTCAAATCACATGTGATGGTCCTGCAGTCATTTTTAAACTCATATACAATAAATTTCTTTCAGAAATGATATATGATGCTCCATACAATAGAAAAATTAAAACAAAAAGAGTAAACAAATATCTGCATGGATATTATTAATTACTTTTAAAATCACATGTGATTTGAAAATTTTGATTTTCAGAATATGCTTAATTGTGTAACTATTTGTCGACGTTATATCAATACAATATCAAAAATTTTTACTTTTGTCAAATGGAACCTGACTATTTATTCTTGACGTCTTAGTGAATAGAGTAAGTATGTAGTAGGAAGTATGTTGAAAGCAATTGATTGTATACGAGACAATGAGTAAAGAAAGCCATTGTATTGGCATAACGGCCACAAATAGTTACGGAATAAGGAGGAAATATCTGTTCGATTTAATTGGTAAGTTTAAAAAATAAATGTTTCTCGTTTTTATTTTTATTTTATATATTTTTGTTTCTTGCAAAATTTTTCAATATATCATACCATAACCGCCAAAAAAGCATAAGCGACATATTCTTCGAATTTAATTTTTTGATCAAAATTGATTGAATATGAATGCTGCGTTGTATGCAAATACCCCCTTTATTCAAATGCAATGGTAAATAAGGACACGTTTACACGTGGTGGAATCTCAGGAAGGGTTTTATTATAATGTCTCGTATGATTAGTTATAATTTGTGAGGTATAAATTTGGGAATGTAAAGTATTAGTTCCATAGTTTATGCTGGTGAAATTAGAGACAAGCTCACCTTCAATTTCATTCGAGAACAAATTTAGAAAATAGTATACTGACTGACACCATAAAACGCAAACATTGGCGATCACAATTTTCGGGAAAGCTAACACTTTTCACGTGAATTTTTATTCCCGATAAGGGTGAATTTCTGAATCGGGCTCAAGTTCAGTATTTTCAATTCTTATCGAATAAAATATTTTTTTTTAATTAATGTGATTTTCTAAAGAAAAGAAAAATTATGCTAGACTTTTTTATCTGGGGGAAATGCGCATTTTTCTGTGCAGCCACGCACATCATCAGCACCCATGTTTTATCTGCTTGGATAGAAATTGTTATTAATATCTGCTATTTAACGTGCATTTTTAGTGAAATAATGCATCCATGTAGCAAGAATTATGTACATACTAGTGATGTAACGAATGCCAATTTTTGATATTCGCGAATACGAATATTTGAAACGATATTCGCGAATACGATTATGAATATTATATGCAATAGGAAATATTAAAAAATTGTTATGAAAAAGGACTTCACACCCTTGTTGGCGTACTTTAAAGTTAATAAAAAGTACCCACAATTTTTCCTTTAAAAAGTTGATTGATTATTACATATACATACATACAACATATGCATGTAAATATTTAATTATAACACCCGTCCATTCTTGACACACTTACTTTTCATGCCCCATTACTTCGAAAAAGCGGCAAAAATATTTCTATTGGGTTCGATATTTTTCCCATGAAAGAGTTAACTCTATGTGTATGTATGTACATGCATACATACGTATATTGGAATGAGTGTCTGACCCTTTATTGGAAGTTAATCCTTTTTTTGACGCGTATACACATACAAATATATACATATGTACCATACATGTATGCATGAGTGCAGGCAAAACCCTTTTTCTGTATTACTGCCATTATTGATGATTGTAAACAAGTTTTTGAAAGTAAAAGCCTTGCAAAAAAAATAATACTAACTACCTATTGAGCTGTTTGTACACTGCGAGAAATAGGTACCTAAAATAGTTTTAAATACAGATAAGGGTGCATGCATACGCATTCGATAAAAAACACAAAAATTAAGTTATTTAAAAAAAAATTGCAGATACAAAATTTTATTTAAAATTAATTAAAAAATACTCAAAAGATTTCAATACCATAAATGTGAAAAATTAATGTTTCATGCTATGTACATATGTATGTATGTGCATACATATACATACAACATATGCACACATTATTCGCGCCATTTTTTATGTTAGGAGACAGTTGTTAATTTACTTCAACAACGTCATAACTCCAAAAATTCGTTTTTTCACTTATCATATGCAGTCTTGAGCGAATGAAAGAAGTTTTCTTTTCCGTTAAGCTATGTATAAATTGCAAACTTTAAACTTGATTTATATAAAACTAGTTTTTTCGAGTTAGGACGTTTTTGAAGTAAAGGAGATATGTATATGTATGTATTGCATATTAACAATAGGCTGGATAAGTAGTGCACAATAAATGTTTGCAGTAGTCCCACACGAAACTACGAGGTCCTCGTAAGGTATTTATAGCCTTGTTCATAAAAAATTGTTTTAGTTTTTATGTAAATATTGTATTATAAGTAAACATTTTTTTAATGAATAAATCCTTTAATATATATTATTTTGATTTAATTTTATTGCTTATTTATAATAGTTTTTTATATTTAATATATGTACGTACATACATGACATATTATATACATGTACATACATACACTTTTTTAAGTATATTTTAGTATTTTACTATCAATTTGCACTTGGTGTATCTACTTCCATTTCAAGTTAATACACCGCTTTCCAATAAGAATTTATTTACATTTTTTGTGTGGAGACAGAGTGTTGGTGTTCGTAGATTTGTGCAAAAAATACTTTTTAATTAAAAAAGAAACAAAATAAAAATTATTGTTTTATATAAAACACGTGATAAATAATTAGACATCGTAAAAAGAAAGCTAAATATTTAATGTATCGGCTAACGAATGTGAAAAACGCCAAGGCAGCAAAGCAAAGATGCAACAACCTTAGCAACACATTCTTCTTTGAACATATAGTATTAAGATAAAGTTATTAAAAGAGAAAATAGTTAAGAATTTAATGTGAAGTACATATATTTTTATAAAAAGATAGCCTTCTCTATTAAAGAAAAAAAGGGGAAAAAATCATGTGAAAAATCGATTGGAAGTTATGCATATAGAAGTGTAGAAAAAAAATCAGTTTTTGTGGTAATTTCCAATGCCATGTAGATGACATTGGAATTTTCACACATTGTACATACATACACAAAACGTACAGGCTAACCACCAAACAAAATATATATATCGCAGAGAATATTAAGACAAAGAAGAAGAAGAAACTGGAAATGTCAAAAATTGACGTGAAAGCGCAATTTAACTTTTCCGATGTATTGTGTTTTTTGTTATTGTAATAACCATTATAAAGTGACATCAGTGTGAATGCGAGAAAGAAGCGCAAAGAAGGAAGAAGCAAAGAAGATAGAAACAAAATAAAAATAGACCAAAAAAGAAAATTGTATATACATACATACGCGTAACAAATGTATATACATACACATATTTTACTTTTTTTTCTTAAGTAATTTTTTTTTCGACAAAGTGCATATGGAATTTAAAGACCTATAAAATATAAAAAAGTGTTGAACGCTTTCCTTGATTTCAATGTGGAAAATAAAAAGGAACATAATTTTATTAGTTGTGCCACTTAAATCATCATTATCGTCGACTTCGCCTTTGCCGTCATCATTGTTGTTGCTTTGCACGAATTTTACGCTTGACTACTTGCAAATATCATTGAGAGCACCAACAGTATTAGTAGGTAATCCAATAACAGCGCCAACAATTTGCTCAGACGTTAAAAATTGTTCCTGATTGCATTGCATTGTGTAGTAGAGCGGCGAGTTGTTTAAAATAATGGAATCTGGTCCCAATGGGATAAAAGTAGAGCCATCATTAGAACAGCAGCATTTACAGCATCAGCAACAACAACATCATCATCAGCAATATGCCACAAATTTGCTAGCTCTTAATGGCTCGAATGCCCGCCTACTTATCGATCATCCGTCAACATTGTTGGTACCATTATCGCATCATCAACAGCAATTGCAACAATTACAGTTGCAACAGCAACATCAGCAACAACAACAACAGCTGCAACAGCATCATTTGCAACAACAGCAATTGCAACAGCATTTAGCCACACAACAACAACAACAACAGCAGCAAGATCAATTGCAGCTACAACAGCAGCAGCAGCAGTTGCAATTAGCGGCGGTAGCTACATATCCGCAGCCTTTGTCCCTTAAGCAGCCAGCTTTACCCACCCCAATAAGCAATAACTCGGTAGGAAGCGCAGGTGGTGCTGGAGTTGTCGCGAATAACACAACGTCGCTAGGACCGGCATCTGTGACATCATCCACCTCGTCGGCCGTTCGTCACCGTTGGAATGAAAGTCCAGAAGCTCGGGCCCGTCGTTTAGCTCGTAATGCTGAAAGGATGCGAGAACGTCGCAATCGTGAAAGTGAAGAGGAATATCGCAAGCGGCTGGCACGAAACGCCGAAGCAAATCGCTTGCGTCGACAAAACGAAAATGAAATGGAACGAGCCATGCGTTTAGTACGTAACGCCGCAAGGCAGCGTCTGCGTCGCGCCATGGAATCGCCAGATCAGCGGGCTAAACGACTGCAAAAACTAGCTGAACGTATGCGTATGTATCGAGCCAATGAATCCCCGGAGCAAAGGAAAATTCGTCTCGCCGAAATGGCAGCCAGAGCTCGGCAGCGTATTGCCAGCGAAACTCCCGAGCAGCGTAAGGAGCGACTGAAAAAACTCAATGAGTATGCGAGAAAGGTCAGAGAAAAGAAAAAAATTTACAAACACGGCGCGGCGCAGACTCCGAATTCGAATCAGAATTCGAATACGACGCAAAGCGCTTCAATAAATTGTAATAATAACGAATCTTTAAATCTAAATCATCAGGCACCACAATCATCATCTGGCGGAACAACTGCTGGAGCAAACTCTGTCGAAACAACTGGAAATGATGAAATATCCAGACAAACTGCTGGTGGCGCTCAAGACGACCAACAACTAACAGCATCATATCAACAAGCTGCCGTACTAGCAGCCAATCCGATTGAATACTATCAAAATATGTTTATCAATCCAGCAACTTTGCGCACAGGCAGTGCAACTATATTAAAGCAGGAACCCCAAACACAGCAGTCACAATCTCAGCAAAGTACGAATCAACAGACTCGTTTTAGTACCACACAACAATCTGCTGCTGCAAATCTTTTAGAGTCGGAAACATCAAATATTTTTCAGCAACAGCTGTATGATGAGGCATCCCAAAAAGTATCCTCTAAACTGCCAAACGCAGCAGCAAATGTTCCTCATTTCAGCACAATCGCAAGCTCACTAGAATTATATCAAAATAAGTATTCTAAGAAGCCGGAGCTTCAACAGGTTGGTATAGTGTCGAACTAACTGTGTTTTCTGTTTTTCCAACGAAAACCTAAATGTAATCGATTACTTTTGATGTATCTAAATGAAAACGAATGGAACGAAGAAATAGCAAATGATTTCTCTTAAAATGGAAAGAAATCTTAATTAAACATTAATTTACTAAAAAAAAACATTTACACTTAATAAGCCTCAGCTACAAGAAGGAATAGCATATACATAAATACTCTTGTAAAAACTACTCCACAAGTAGTTGAGGCTTGCACATTTTTCCTCCAATTGAGTTGTGTATTTTATCTACGTACTTGGAGTTTGCGCCATGATTTCTTGCTTTTTATTTTCTCGTCGACCTTTTTCGTCCAAATATTGTGTTTTTTCTGTCAATGTATGAAAAAATCTGCGCCCCTCGATTTGCTGACAATTCAAAGATGGGCTCTAGCTGGTATTTCGGCGATTAACCTTTAATATGTGAGTGCTAAAACGTATTTCTTTCTTTTTGTGTTAAAAATTTGCTTTAATCTATAAATATTAAGTTAAGTGTGTGTTTGATTGCAAATATAATTCCATTCAAATTTTCTAATGGAATATTAAAAAAATAAAAAAATAGAAAAACACCCTTGTGAAGATGTACATACTGTCGAAAGTGTGTATTAAAAATTTACTTATATGCAACGTGGGTAAAACATTTGTAGTATATGTAGTTACTTAGTGAAAATCTATGAAGAAAAAAATGTAGTCGAACGAATAAAAAATAATCCTTACAATTATATACATACATACATATATATGTATGTATATGTATGTTTATCATATTTACATATATAAATTAATAATAACACTTAATCAATTCTCTTGTTTATTTGTTTTAGAAAATTTTTAGCTAATACATATTTTCAAATTAATATAAAATAAAGTACATTAATTTAGTTTCTTCATTTGAAATCATTTGCTATTTGTTGTATGTGCAATTAAGATTTTTCTTGAAAATTAACGACATCGACAAACCTCTTTAAGATTTGAGATCATTTTCAGACAAATAACACAGCAAGCAGCGGAAACAACAATAACAACAGCGGGCCTGTTGGAGTCTCTACCGGAGGCGGAGGAGGGCAAAACGAAAAAAGCGAATCGAAAGTGAAAAGCACACATCCACAAATCCAAAATCCCCCAACACCGCTCTATAATCAATTCCCCTATTTGGCAACATTTCCGGCAGCGGCAGTCAATTCAACAGTGACCGTAACAACACCCCCAAACACACCAACCCAAACGGCCGCCTATTATCCCATGTACCACAATGGTTTTCAGTTAGGTATAGCACCGAACACAGTACCGCCACCATTTACGCCAGTTCATTTTTCCACAGCTTCCACCGCCGTAGGAACGTCACCACCAATTGCTGCTGGTAGGACAATATAAGTTTTTATCAAAAAAAAAAAAAAAAAAAAAAAACATGTAACAAACATGGATCCTATTGAAAATTTTTAAATTAATTTGTTCTTTATTGTTTGTTTTTCTTTAAAAAAAAAATCCTGTAATCCATTTTTCCATATTTTCCATTTCCCTATAACCTGCCTATGTTCTTTTTGACACTAACTCTACATACAGCAAATCAACAGCAAACACACGTAATACAGGATTTTCCAAAAGCGGTCCGCGGTCGTCCTAGAAAGCTTTTCAACTCTAACAAGGAATCGGGTGTCATGTCGCAGGACGATATACTTCAGCAACAGGAGCAACAGCAAAAAATGAGTGCTTTACTAGAACAGGAGATCAATCAAATGCTCTCATCTCCACAATACGCTCAGCGTCGCGGACGTGGTCAACAATATCAACATCTGAATACACAATTGCAACAGCAGCAACAACAACAACAGTTACAGCAAACGCCACAACAACAGCAACCACAACAACCACAACAACAGCAGCAACAGCAAGAACATTCCTCCCCAAACATAATACGCAGCAATGGCAAAATAAAATACGAAAGCGACGACGAGAAACGCAGACGCCTCGATAAGATGGCTGCTCATCAAAGAGCTCTACGAGCTAATGAAACACCCGAACAGCGTGTGGTTCGCTTACAGAAGCTGAGTGAACGTGCTCGACTAAAACGGGCCGAGATTCGTGCCACCGAAAGTCCAGAAGAGAAAAAAGTTCGACTCTCCCGTCAAGCTGAGTATGCACGTATGCGTCGCTTACGAACTCACGCCCCGCATTTTCGGACTAAAACCGAAGATGGTGGCTCCACCACACCATCGGGCATCTACGAACAGTCACTGGGTGCTTCTACAAATGGTGGCTACGAATCAAAAGTTAATATCAGTGTTGATGGTAGTGTTGGTAGCGTTAGCGGTGGCAGCATTTCGCAGGAAAGTGCTTCAAATAGTGAGGATCAACAACAGCAGCAGCAACAACAACAACAGCAGCAACAACAACAACAACAACAACAGCAGCAACAAATTTTACAAATGCAACAACAGCAAACACAGCAACGCATGCTACTTCCAGGTCAAACACAAAATTTAATTCAAATAAACAGCAATCATAATAATTTTATTAAGGGCAACAACAAAGAATACAATAACGGACAACCGGAAAATAATGACATGTTAAAAATCCTTGAACCCATAATTGTCATGAAAACTAAATAATTAGAAACAATACATTTTTAACTTGAACGGTATGAAATTGATGACGAGGACGACGACGACGAGGAGGATGGTCAGTTAGTTAGTTAGATGGCGGGCGGTGTGTTGACAATTAAAAATTTATTTAAGCTAAAAAAATTTTTTTTTCTTTAATACAAGCAAGAATGATAAAATAAAGATTACGCCAGCTCGCAAGAATAAAAAAACATTTCTGCGCAATATGGAATTCTGACGTAACTCGCCCTGTGTTCTCATTGGCTAGTAAAACTCAGTTGTAGAACTATTACACACACAAACACTCACATAACATATTTCCTTCCTTCGTCGCTTTATTTTGTTTTTATGTAACTTACGTCCTGGCCCACGATTTCGACAAAAACCCTTCTATCGCTTACTTATATTGAAAACAAAAACCAATTTTCTTATTTTGTTTTTGTTTTGAATATAACTAAGCGACAGATAATTTCTTGTCGACATCGTGGGCCAGGCCGTTAGTTTTGCAGCTTTTAAAAAACAGCATATAATTTTTTTTGGAAATATCTCTGAGTAAATTAAATAAAATAAATAAATAATTGAATAAATTTCACATCTGATACAGACTTCGTAACCTTTGCGAGGGAACTACTACGTCATCAAACGGTAAATCATGCGCAAGGGGTAATCTTTATTTTATCATTCTTGAATACAAGCACTATTTCAAATCAATATATTTTTTAAATACTGCATACATACATATATTCAGTTTTCAAGTACATAATTAACTTAGCGTAATCAATCGTCGTAGGTAGTGTTAATAATTAATTTCACTGGTTTTCATATTCTGTGAGAATTTTTTGTGACTTCACATACATTTTATGAATTTAAGTAGAATTGTTTGAACATAAAAGCAGTAGGACATTTAATAAATTTCGTGTACGTTGTGTTACATTCAGATGTAAACAAAAGCAGTTTGGAGCAAGAACATAATAAGTACGTGACGAAAATCGGAAAGTTTGTTCCGACAGATTTAAATAATTTTTCGTAAATATATTTACAATCTTTTGTGTTTATTTTATAACAATTTTGTTTTTGGTTTAAAAAGCAATAATATAAAACTGGTTACAAAAATTTCGAAATCGATGCTATTTCATCACGTAGTTTTAAGTATTAAAATTTTTTATATTGGACATATACATAAGTATATATTTTTTCGTTTTTGCGTCAAATACATTTTGCAACAGATCAAAAATCAGATAAAAATAAAATTAAAAGTATACAACAGCATATCGATGATGATGGCTTAATATAGAAAAGGCGTATCTCGAGTTTTTACAAAAACGTGTTTTTAAAGTGTTCTGCTACACATTGTCCACTCACAGGCACAATTAACTGAGCTAAAGTTAAAAATAATGTATTTATATTCAATATTTTTTAATAAGTTTTTTTCACTCGTCCTCTAAAGTTAAATAAAGCAGGATACGCCTTCCTTTTTAGGTAGATCCGGGAAGTCGACTTATTTTTCAGATTCAAATATCTCAACAATTGCTCAATTCACAATTGGTAATTTCAATAAAAAAACATTTAGCCAACTCACAAAAGTCTTCTAATAAAATGGCAAAGTAATAAATTACTATTTAAGGTTAAACAAAAAATTGTCCTAAATGTTAAATTCAATTGTTAGAAAAATATAGAATTTATAATTACATAGCATCTGAACTTAACCAAGTTAACAAAAAGAGAATAAGTACCAAAAGTACAAATTTTCATTCGTTTTATGCCCAAAAAAGTACCCTGTATTTATTGAATATGGACCATATGATATGCGTCTATAGAATATTATCCAAATCCATTAAGCCGTTTTCGCTTTACAGTGGAACAAACTGAAACTCACAACAGAAATTTGAAATATTGGTTTTTTTGTTACACAGTGTAATTTTTTTCTATCATCGTTCTTCTTCAGACAATAAAAAACAAATAAAAAAAAGACTGTGAATCGGTCCAGCCATTCACGCGTGATGCCTTGGCCAAGGGAAATCAGTTTTGTATACATATCGAGCCATAACCGCTAAACAAGCTTAATCGACACGTTTTTTGGACATCGTTTTTTTTTACGAAAATTTATAATTTACGATCGCAAATAATCGGTATTTGATAAAAAAGTTAAGTTCGAAAATTATGATGCTTAAGCTTTTTTGGCGGTTACGGATTACTGTGACTTGGCAAATTGCTTATAAGCAAATGTTTATATACATATGTACATATGTATGTATATAAATAAATTACCAACAACGTTTGCACGATTTCTCTTGCAAATTGTTATTGTGAATTGAGCAAACATTTTTCACTAATAAAAATTTTTATTCCACATAATTTTAAATACAACATACATACATATTTTCAAAATTTTGATTTTATATTTTACTTTTTACATTTATATTTATAGCTCTGCATCACTCATCGGAACAAAGATCTTTTTGAAGAACAAAATTTTTCTTTATACTCTGCAAGTATTAAATTGTTATTTGGTATTCTTTCGATATAGATACATACATAAATTCAGCGGAATCTTAGTTGGCTTAGGACTAACTACCTAATGTTTAAGCGGCGCTCTTATGTCAGAAACGTATTTTGCAACAACTCTTCTGGCGGAATATCTCATAATTCAACCAAGAGTAGCTTTTCTAATTGATATTTTTGTGAGATTTTTATTCAGATTTTTTTTGGACTCCCTCGAACAAACATTTTAAAATTAAATGTAATTTTAGTTTATTTTATTAATTTTTCCTAATATTTTTTTTGGAACATGACTTTATTATTGCACAGTCAGCATACCGATTATATACATTACATTTATTAGAAGAAAGCATTAATTTCAATATAATACAATCTAACATACACGTACGATAGTTTAAAGTTTTCAAAGTAAAAATAAGAAAGAAAAAAGAAATACCTTTTAAATATTTTCAAAATTAGAAGAAAAAAAAATATACAACATAAAACTGTTAAAAAGTAAATGCAAGACCTAAAGAAAACCCAATATAAAACAAATACATCTAATAAAATGGCAGATAAGACAAATATATAACATACATATATATAGACACAAAACATCATAATCCTATAAATAAATACATACATTTAGTAATTAGACGCGGTAGAACAACATGCATACATTTACATGAATAGGTACGTACATGCATAAATGCTATTTATGTACGTCTTTTAATAAAACATAATTTAAAAAAAAAAACTCTTACATACATTTTAATTAAAACTGAAACAACCAATTTTTTTTTAGTATAAAAATACTAACAAAGTTTACAAGATGTGTGCTTACTAATTGTTGTATATATTGCATATGCTAAAATTATCTAATAAAATTTATATACATAGTTGTTGTTGTTAACATGCTGCATAAACTTCAACAATAATTTCATAAACTTTAGCACTTACAATCGATACAACTGTTAGTACACCTTGTGAGAACACCTTTTAGCTATAAGAAATTAAAAATTGCAATTCGTAGTTACACTTTTTTATTCATTTCTTTTTTTATTTACGATTACATGTGAAATAAAACTAATATACATACATACATACATATAAACATATTTTATTTGTAATATTAAAAATAAATATTTTACTTGGTTTAATTTTATATTTTTTTATAGAAATATTAATTTTCTCTTTATTAAAACAACAATTAACTGATGTATGTAGAAAGTATACATATTATTGTAGCAACAAGCATTAAAAATTTATACATACATACATATATAAATAAAAAAACACAAAAAAAAACTAATATCCTAAGAATGTAAAACTATTAAAAATTAACAAAATTTTAGGTTAATATTACTGTGTAATAACAAAAAAAAAATAACACAAAATTAAATTACATAACAAACACATTATTTACATATAATAAGAAGAAAGAAAGAAAGAAAAGAAAAAAGAAATATACATGCATAAATACATAAATATATACATATGTTTAAATAAATAATAATGAAAAATATTATGATATATACAATACAATATATATACATA
Organism: Tachina fera; assembly: GCA_905220375.1. NCBI lineage: Eukaryota > Metazoa > Arthropoda > Insecta > Diptera > Tachinidae > Tachina > Tachina fera. Next base: position 81,962,199 of record LR999966.1, read on the forward strand.
AATTAATATACTGTATACATTATATATTATGTATGATTTAAAACTAATAAAAAAGAAACTTAATAATAAAGTCAATAATTTTTTAAAGTAGTATATAAAAATTATGTATTTTTTTCTCTTTCAGAAGACTTAAAAAAAGCTGATAATTTACAACAAAAAAAATCTATTCAGGGAAAGCGTCTGATTTAGTTGATTTTCTATGTTATCAAGAATTTTGAGGAAGCAATTGGTTAGCTGATTTAAGTCCAAACAGGACTCCTTTGTCTTACCCGTTAATTGCAGAGCAATTGTGTAAGGAAAAAGATAGTTCAGAAGCACTTCCACCAGACCAGAGACCTTTATTTGTAAGCTAAAAAAACTTGTTTTAAAACCAATTCAATTAATACTTCAGTATGTACTATCGTTGTCAACTCAACTCAGTTCGGCTGTCTGAAAAAACTCCAATTATTAACGTGACTGCATCCGGTCAAAAATACTTGTGTGGCAACAGTACATTCTTGCGCAAGCAATGAATGAAAAAAATTCTGGCGATTCTGAAGGAAGAAGATAATCACTCTTATTCCAGCTTGCTTCCGATTTTGCAACTTCTCGCGAATTTTTGCAAACTTCGCAATAAAAGAGAATTTTTGCATGCTTTCAGCTTCCTAACAGTTTTGGCGATTTTTAAAAAATAAAAGAATTGCCCATCATCCCGCTGATAGAAAGTTTTTGCGAATTTTCGTCATTTTCGCGATTTTTATTGAATTTTTTGCATTCCCTTCACACACTTCAACTTTTGTTGATGAACTTTTAATTCAGCTGTAAGGAAAAAAGAGATATCTGCATTTCCTTCTCCGTCTTTCTTACAGCTGAATTACAAGTTGATCAACAAAAGTTAGTGTGTAAACCGGGACTTACGAGTTGATCAACAAAAGTTGAAGTGTATTAACCGGGACTATGACAATGTTGTCTTTATTAATGCTTTATGTTTAGCGTGTGTGTGGGATTTGGGAGACAAAAAAAAAATGGTACTAGCATTGCTATTGTCCCTGGTAGGGAGGGCGAGTAGTGGAATTCCAATTTGTTCCGTCTTGTGCAGAGTTTTTATTTGTTTTTTTTTTCAAAATTTTATTTGTTAGTGACTACTGCGGTTGTGGGTTGGGTCCTGCCCTGCGGATGGCTCTGGGTCTGTCTACTCAGTTTTCCAAAGAAAAAAAATTTCTTCGAATTTGTATGCTATTGACATTACAATTCGAAAGCATTTGCTTTCGTTTCGAATTACAGACTAGACCCTCCCGATTGAGCTGACTGACATCACAGTTGTAAGCACACGTTAAAAATATACGGACCGCCATTTTTCGTATTAAAAAAAACTACTCGATATATGGTTCCAAATTTAAAAACCCGTTAAAAGTAAAAAAGCGTTGAGTATTCTTTAGTAACGAAAGACTGTTGCGATTTGAGCCAGCACTACGTCGAAGGGTAAGCACAACCTCGATGCTTTGGGACTGATTCTCATATTTCTAATTAATATTGCTGAAATATTGCAAATGTACATATGTATGTATGTATAATTTTTCAAAACCATAAATTTAATTAAAAAATTTTGAAAAATGCGTTCGTTTTGCCCCAGCCTCATAAGTAAGTGTTGTACCTATTCGATATATTGTTACCATAATATAGAAATGCCCTTATTCATTATTTTTATATTTCGATAGAAGAACATCTAACGCATCAAAAAATGCAAAATCTCGATTTAAAAAATATAACGAGTTAAGACCTTTATATATTCAGGTAACTACATACATATATGTAGATTAGATTGGTAGGTCTTGTTGTTAATTTTACGCATTCATACATATGTATATACTTACTTATATATTGTATATTTTATTTATTTATTTATTTACTTCAATCCGATACATAGGAAGCCTAAAAGGCCAATTATACATGTACCTATAGAATTATATTAATAGTCACTTAAAGCTACAGAAAGTAAATTATATGTTATATTATATAAAAAAATAAAAAATTATAAATTAATTAAATGAATAAGTCTCAGTGTCAGTGAATTAAATTTTTTTATTTCTTTTCGCCCCCCAATTATAGCCAACAAAATGCTAAACATACTAACATTGCATGCGATTGACACTGAATATTCGGCAGACTCAATTGAATGGTGTCCACATCACGAATTTCGTAACTACTTTGTTTGCGGCACTTATCAGTTAGAGGAAAAAAGCGAAGAACACTCTAGTTCTCGCAAAGGCCGTATTTATTTGTACAAATTTGATCCTATTTCGAAGTCTCTCGACGAAGCTGATCGCTTAGAAACAAGTGCAATTCTTGATATGAAGTGGCTTAAAGGAACCGATTATGAACAACTACCTCTGTTAGCCACGGCAAATGCTCTAGGGCAGATTGAAGTCTATGTGCTGCAAAATATAAAACTAAAATTTCTACAATCCATAAATTTAAGCACGGAGCACGCAAGTCTGTTGGCATTGTCGCTGGATTGGCAGAAAAAGTGTAATAGCTCAATGCAAGATTATATATTAGCCTCTGACTCCAGAGGGGATATCACTTTATTATCTTTAAATAATCAAACAGAATTGCAAAAAATACGAACTTGGTCGGCCCATAACTTCGAAGCATGGATCTGCGCATTCGATAAATGGGATGAAAATCGCTTTTTCACTGGAGGAGATGATACATTTTTACATGCCTACGATCTAAGAATGGAAAGTCGAGTGCTGCTTAACAAATCGCATACGGCTGGAGTTACTTGTCTCTTAAGCCATCCAAAGCGTGAACATATTCTTCTGACCGGCAGTTATGACGAAAATCTACGTATTTTCGATACTCGTTACATGAAAAACCCATCCAGTGAAATAAATCTCTCTGGTGGAATTTGGCGTTTAAAATCTCATCCCTTGCAGCAAGATCTTATATTAGCGGCTTGCATGTACCACAACTTTAGTATCGTTGATATGGATGAAATGATTTCACCAACATTGGTTGGTGAATATTTTGAACATAAAAGTATTTGTTATGGGGCCGATTGGTGTTATAATGGAAATGAAAACGACTTTTATATGGCTACTTGTTCATTTTATGATCATAAACTTTGTGTAGCTCTTCTTGAGAAAAATAAATGATAAATAAAATTCATCTAAATCTGGTCTGTTGTTATAATGGAAAACTTTTTACGTCCCATAATCATAATAATTGTCTAATACATGTACTTATAATGGCCTAATACATTTATAAAGTATTTATTTATTTATTTATTAAACATATTAATGCAAAGTAAATTTGCATAATATGGTGTTGCACAAATATGGGCGGAGTAACGAAGACCATATGCCCAAGATGGTATTAACAGTATTTTATAAGGTTTTGTGACTGACTGTACACGACCTATGCCTTCACATAGGAAGTAGGCAACGTGGTTGTTAAAGAAATTCCACAAAAAACCGCAAGATTATACGGTTATCCGTGGCAGATCAGTCAACCAGTGCGAGCGAGACGAAAAACTCTCGAAGGCCAAACAACACACACAAGCCTGACCGCACTTAAGAAATAATTACGATGACGCGAGAGATGTTCCCCGACCCAGAGCTGCTTAACGACTCCCATTTATAAAGTAATTAAGCGTAGACTTATGTGTGAAAATTAGTGTAAAAAACGGGGATTCGATATTTGGGGTAAATAAGCGATAAAGGTATTTAACCGATCGGAAATTAAGCGGGTTATACTGTAGTTTTTTTTGGTCATTTACGATATTATTATTATTACTCGTCAGCTGATCTTTTGCATACATTACATTAATCAGGTGACCGCACTAGACCAGGTTACTCATTTCTGTTTACCAAGTCAAATATCATAATTGGATTGTGTAGGTATAAGCTTAAGTACATGCTTTTATTTGGGTTATACTCAAACACCTAACGAATATTCAGTTTGTGTCTGACATTTCCGATTAGAAACACTCTTTTTACGATGCTAACCTGTTTTGAAAAGTAAGATGGTAATTTATACCAACGAAGTACATGTTGTTATTGCTGTTGTAGTATTTGTTGTTGTCATGAGGGTACTAATTGATGTGCCTTGCTTAGGCCCCTTCCACATTAGGCAACTTTACTTGCGCAAGTCTTGTGTTTGTGGGTGTGAGAGGAAAGGTCGGTTGAAGGGCAAAGAATTGCCGAGATTTGAGTACAGACTTGCTTGAACTTGGCAATTCTGCCACAACTTGGCAATTCTGCCACAAAACGTCAACAAAGTAAGAAAACTCGAGCATAAGAAAATTAAACTTGCTCAACAAATGAACTGAATGTGAACATAGAAGCAAGTTCAAAAGAAAATAAATAAAAATGAAAATTATACTTGCGCAAGTAAAGTTACCTAATGTGAAACGGGCCTTATAGCGAACAATTGACAATTTATTCGTTTCGTCGCTTGATGCATATAATTTTTTGACATTCACTTTGTGTGACCTTGTGCATGGCATATCAATACCATAGAGTTGCATCGAATGCGACTACCTATAGTTAATGTGCATTTGGTGCCACCTTGTGTTATTATTCGAAGAAACTGCCAAATTTATAGAAAGTCTGGCAATAAATGTAGCGAATCTTGACTCGTCCAGCACCAGAGTAGCAAGCCGAGCAAAAAATTTCAACGGCGGCTGAAAGACAAATATTTTCGGCGTCGGCGGCTGAACGGCTTAACGCCGATTTGTTTAAACATTTGAAAAAAAATTTTAACCCAGTCTGTTTTTAGAAAAATACGTGAATTATTGAATCACCACGTTGTAACATTATTCATTTTGCAATAGTTTGAATATTGCAGTAATTGATATCCTAAAAAATAGCTTCGTAAATTATTTGTTAAATCATAGAAACATATTCTAGATTATTATTAGAAGGCAATTATGAATAAAATTTCGCGAGAAATTTCTCATTTTTCAAATTAGAATTTCTTTCCCTATTACTTGCTATTAGTTGGAATTTTTTCTCGGGAAAAATTTCTCGCGGAATTTTATTCATGATTGCCTTCTACATAAATTTTATTTAAGCTTTTGTAATGTCTTCATTGTGTCGTGCAAAGCGAGCAGCTGTTAGATAGAAAGGAACAAAAACATTATGTTTGTGTGGCCAGATTGTTGGCAGCGCTGGTATGCTGGCGTATGCACCGGCTAGGGCTCGCCGTCTTGGGGTGGAGTTCTTGCCAGCCAATCTGGTGTTTATTGCTGCCTACGACATTAACAAAAAAAAAAAATATCATACCAGCTTTTAAACATAAAAATTTAAAAAAAAAAAATATGAGGCCCGAAGCAAACACTTCTTCCTGGTCTCTCCTTAAAAACACGTCACTTTAGCAAGATGACCTGGCTGATGTTCTGCCAGGTTCTATACCCACCCTACCATGACATCTTTTATATGTTTCGTTAGACGTCCCAATACATTCGCCCTTTTGCTACAAATTACCCCTTACTCACCTCCTCTCTTTTTAAATTTAGTCCATTATATGGAAGCGTGAAATTTCAGGGATTATATACAAATGTCTGTGACATATTTATTTAAAATAAATTGTTTTCATTAAAACAATAAATTACTTAAAAAACTTTAACTTACATTTTACAGTAAATTGCTGACACTTCAATTTTCTGTTTTAAAAAAAAAACACCCCTAAACCGCGGCTAAAAGAAACCTTACGCGGAGCTACCCTAGTTTGAGCTCAAAATAGTGTTCTGCTGGACGCGCACTTTTGCCTCAAGTTGGGCAAAAGGATTGACCTTTACGGTTAATGTTTTTTCTCCAAAACAAAATAAATAAAGATATATGAAATTTGACGACTAAAACAAGTGTGTATAATTACTTTAACAAAAATGTAATTTTGAAATTTGGACTTTTAAAAATTAAAAAAAATGTAATATAAAAATAACATAATATATATATCTATATATCCCATTAGGGCACTTAAATAATACAAAAAAAATTTTACGGTCTTACAATTTTCCTTTTGTTTGCATTTGGGAAACCTGGGCGTTGACGGCTGCCTTTCCTCCGGCTGGTGGACGATGCTGGATGCTCCCCCTTCCCAGTTATGGCTTACTTCTGGGTACCGGCTTCTTAGTGCGTTTCCTGATCTTGCTGGCTTCAGTGTGGTGCGTGGGTTAATATTTTTGTGGTTAACTTTGCGGCTTTATTGGCCTGCTGGCTTGCAGTTTTCTTTTATATAATTAATAGCTAATAAATCACTGAATATTTAAACATAGTTTAAGTTAATTTTCACATAAAATTAAAATTGATTTAAATACACTTTAATTTTTTCAGTGGCTAATTAAAGTTAATATCAAATTACGTTGAAAGTATGGTAGCACTACAATATTTCCAAATATTATGGAAAGCTTTCCAAAGAACAACTGTTTAATATAAATAAGAAAGTTGATTTATCAAATTGCAGAAAAATTAAATAGCAAAAAACACTTTTTATGACACAAAAAGAGCATCGGAATGCATTTTTCTATTTATATATTTCATGAAATGAAAATATGTGTTACATTTGTTGTATATTTCCGAAAATTAAACGAAAATTATTTTAATAAGACCACATGATGTTCATTTACATGCATTAAAAAAACACACACATGCCGAAAACATATGGTATGTTTGTAAAACTTAAACAACGCTTAAATGCACAATGTTGGCTATTTAAGATTCATTTTATTTTGTGGTGAAAAACAAAATTTTGTGTTTAAATCAGATTTAAAAATAAAATACATATAATCATTGACTGATTTATTTGCCCTTAATGTGTTTATTTATTTTTACTATTGGCTTTAAAATACCACGCCAATGCTGTTTTATATTTTGCTTTTTAAAGTATAGTCTCTATTTATTTTCTTTTCTCAGCGTTCTTTCTTTTTTTTTTTAATATAAAATAACACCATTCTTATTTTATCTTGTATAGTTTTTAGTTTTGTTTCTATAAGTCTTCACAAAAATAAAAATAAAATAAAAACACCACGACACCTTTTTATTCACTTGTGCACAGTCTCACAGTAAGTATCAGATTGAAAATTTTTCAGATTTTTCTGGCACATCCAGCATCATCCAAAAGCCGCATTCCTGGAAGAGGAGCCGTTTACGTTTTTTTTTCTTTCATGATACGGTGCTCTATGTATTTGTTTATCTTATTTACCTTTTTTTTTCTTTTATTTACTTTTGCATGTACTCACAGCTGGCGCGAAATTTATCAGCTATCAGCTGTGAGTACTGCTTTATCGGCCGAACTGTGCTGCGTTTACACCAGGTGCACATGACACTTTCCGATTGAATTAAAAATTAATTACTTTATTGCAACACTGCTACGGATCAACAAACAAAAAGCTTTGAACAATTAATTATCAAAAAGTCGCCTGACTGCTTAAACAAAAAAGTCTATGTAAACGAGCATGTATTTAAGAACGGACTCCAAAAGAGAACGTAGGTGTTGTCGCAGCTACGTTACCATTCACATAAACATTTTTCTTTTATGTGGAAGCAAAAACAACTATCTTTCCGGGACGCTCGCTATCATATTAAATACGAAATTTGAAAAAGTATAAAAATAATAGACAAAATAACGGCTTAGAACTAAGCCGCCGATACGCCGAATGGTTCGGCGGCGGCTCGGCTTGTGTAAAAAAATCGGCTGACTGGCTAGCCGCCAGCCGCGCCTGCACGGCTTGCTACTCTGTGCAGCACCTAATAGCGTCGTTGTATTTTTTGCGGCATCGGGTTTATCAATTATAACGGTTTTAATAATTTCTAAAAAACACGCGTTATTGATGTTTAAATTATCCAAGTGTAGGAAAAGTTTTCATTTAAAAATAAATCTAAATCTACTTATAATTTTTACTTGTTAGCGAGTGCTAAATACAATTATTGTGGATTATGCAAACAACTTGTGTCCGGCCATCTTGGGTTGCATTGAATTAGTTTAGCGTTTGTAAAAAAGTAAGCAAAAAATGGATTCAAATTCTCTATACGATTTGAAGCGCTTGGAAGAGCAAATTTTTCAATATAAACCAAACATAAAATCCTTTGAAAAGAAAAAATATGTTAGAGAACGACTACGAAATCAATTGCAGTCGAAAGCTGTGGTTAAAATTCAGCGTATGGATGCAGAATGCGAAAGTTTAATGATCAGCCTAAAGCAGAGACTAATGTTGTTACAAGATTTTTTATTACCAAAAAAGAGGAATGAAGTTGTACAGAAAAGCGAAGACATATTGGAGGAAAGTGATGACTTTAAATTGAATTTATCCTCGGAATCGAGTGATGACGAATCGTTGTGTTCTTTAATGCCTAAAGGAAATGACGTAAAAACAAATGAAACTCAATGCGCTAATAATCCTGAATCAGATGACTTGAATTTGCCATTGGCTTTACGTAGAAAGTCTAGAGAAAGAAGATTAAGTTACAAAAGTTACAGTTCCGTGTCTACAACACACGCGAAGAAAAATCTTAATAAAGTGCACAGTAAGCAGGAAAATACGGTAACTACTTCAGGTGTTGTCTTTCAGAGTGAAGAACATTTAGTAGAACAGGAGGAAGTCGATACAACACCAACCCTTCATATAAAAATTCCCTCCTTGCACAGAGGAAATGTGCATTACATTGTTTTAGACAGTTTGAATTTTGCACGAAAAGTTTTTAACTATAGGGCAAACGAAGTTAAACAACAACAGCAGCAGCAGAAAGCTATTTCCCACGACAATAAAATATCGAAACATCATAAAAAGCAATTGAAGTGTACAAGAGTTCCGGCTCTACAACAATTTACACCTGAAGAACAGGACTTGGAACTGTCTCAGTTCATCCAAGATGTAATGGCTGAACCTTCTAATGATGAAACTTTACAGGCAACAAATGCTTTAGAAAGCATCAACAACAATCAAAGTGATAACTATGACTTTATTGAAAATGACTCGTTTATCCGATATTCGGAATCATCCGAAGTATTTTCATATTCTCAAAATTCAAGTGAAATCAGTAAAGTACGCAAAAAGTGTCGCAAAAGTAATAAACGGTCAAACGAGCAACAAAATGAGCCTCCAAGAAAAAGAGGACGTAAACCAAAAAAGAAAATTGATATTGATACGGAGCAGCTCCAACCGCAACCACCTACAAAAAGTAATTTAGCCCAATACGTAGAACTTTTCTCAAGTGATTGCGGTCTATTACCCGGATCAAGTACACCCGCTGCTTCTTCTACTAGATCCCAGCCTTTGGTTTCATCAACAACCCAAAACTTTGAAGTTGTTGATAATATTTCGCAGATGCAAGAGCACCAAAGTTCTCCACAAGAGCCCATTACATACTACATTGATGGTGATTGGGCTAATGGTGGACCATGTCAGTTGGTTACTACAAATCGACTGCCCGTCGATGGTGATGAAATGAATCAGGAAAATGCGGAAGTTCAAAATTTTGTAAGTTTTTTTTTTTAAATAAAACTATATTATTTGCTGCTTATTTATTATGTTGCTGCGAAACCCAGCAAACACCTTTGGTTCTTGCAACTACAACATTTTAAACTTTGAAAAAATGATCGGAGCTACCCCCATTAAAATTTATTGTTATATTTCACATGGTTCTACTTTAACCGATTTTTTCGAAACTTACCACACACATTGAGCTTTCAAATAGACACAATCTTTCATTTCGTTTCATTGTTAATTTTTTCCACCTTTTTCCAAGTACATAATTATTACTTTCTAACATTCCATCCTATTACTTTTAAGTTATTTCATCATAAAACTTACGAATTTTATACCTGCATATATTGTTATTATTTTTTCATTGGAATACTCGGGTATTTTACTACTTGCAATATTTTATTGGCCTTGTAGGCTTGCTATTACAAAAAATCAATAAAAAAATAAATAAATAAGTATTTATAAAAAAATAGTTTAGTAATTTTAAGCCACTTCATCTTTTCTGAATACCCAAAAACGGTAATTTGGCTATATATCAAAAACTGTTGTACTTTTGACGATTTTGACTTCATATTCGGATTCACCATTTTACATTAGGATTGCGTATAAGATACATTTGGTCAAAAAACTGTCACGTAGTGTAATTAAATAAATAATTTTAAATTATACAAATTAAAAATATGATATTTAAAAATTTTTGGTTTATTGTTATTGTTTTTTACTCACTCACATAGATAAATTTTATTGACAATAATGGTCATTCGCATAATGATATTATTGCCACGGTTTTAGAGTGCAACAACAACTTGCCAATATCGATTCCCCAGTCGTTAACAAATTTTACGGTAGAAAATAAAAATAATCATCATCATCATCAACTAATACAGCAATCACCAGCAGATCAAAATTCATTACTACCCATTATAAATATACAGATTCCCCCACTACCAAATAATAGCGGCTCTTCTCACCCTCCACCAGCACACATGCACAAAGAAGTTATAGATCTTAGCATTAAATCGAACACAAGCGTTAATAATATTCCTACTGAACCTTTTAATATCATCGATCAATCAAATATAAACTTCGAAACTTATCAGCTCAGCGAAGATGAGCAGAGCTTGCCCCTGGATTTATCAACAAGAAATTCTGTCACTATAGATAGTCAGGATGAGGATTTTATACGTCGTTTAATAGAAGACAATGATTTTGATTATAGATCAGAAGAACTTAAGAAGATTTGCGACAATCAAAATTCATTATATGAAAATGATAATAATAAATTGTTGAAAACAGCCTTGGATATGCCATTACTGGAATTTGATGCCAGCGGCTTGACACAATTGGTAGAAAATGCAGTAACTACAACACAACAACAGCGTAATTTCTTAACAGGTGACAGACAGACAGACAGACACACCAATATTTTCAAATATTTAATTTATGTATATACATATTTATTTTAGATGAAATTGAATACAATGGCAACAAAAACAATGAAGATGTCAATTTTGTTTCAATGGGTGCTGTTGAGTCGTCTATTGTAAATGATTTACATTTTGCCGATCAATCGACTGAAATATTCAATAAATTAATGGATATTTGTCCTGATAACCAGTTTCTTCATGAAGTAAATGATGAATTTCTTGCGAATGATGATTTTCAATGCCGGGTAGGGAATTCCACAATGTTGGAGCTTGAAAAAGAAACAACTGAGACGGTAAATGTATAATCAAGTATACAGCTTTTGCTTGTAATATTTAAATAATTTTTTTTATATAAAATTTAAAGAATCAATTAAATGATGATGTAGGTAAAGTTCATAGTAAAACTTTGCAAGATAATCACGAAATAGAAAATACCTCAAGCAGCGAACCATCTTCCTCCGCCTCTTTAGCCGTTCAGTTAGATATTTCTGATGTAAATAACTTGAAATTAACACCAGAAATAAATTTAAATCCTGAAATATGCAACAATGCTCAAAAATTGCCAATGATAGAAACCAAAGGTGTTGTTACTGAGATTGAAAATTCGAACACCGTATCCACGTCTAATGGTAGAGACGATAGAAATACTAGCGATAATAAATCTCTTAATAAAGAGTTTGAAAAAGACGTAGAAAATTTTACCAATTGTGAAAAACCTTTTGATATTATTGATAAATGCTTAGATTTTTCTTTTAACAACACTAATAAGTCAAAAGCAAATAGTACAGAAATCACTGAAACTACATTCAATACTAATGATATTAACGATACAAACGACACGATGGCATTTAAAGAAAATAATATCGATACTGGAACTTCGTTGGAAAACTCTCCTCTACAATCTAAGCAAAATGTTGTATTTTCAGTGGCAAAGATAACTTTGAGCGATGATGGCAATCTGTATAATACCGCTAGTGATTCTTCTAGTGAAAAGTCGTATGATTTAAGAGAACTCGGAACTGCGGACTATGATAATAATATGAAAACAAAATTACTTTCATGCAATCTCACAACTGATAAAATTGAAGGCGAACAACCAAACGGTTTAAATTTGTGTAAAAGTATTGTACAAATACAACAAAACACTGAGCAGGAGAAACTGCTTAATATAGCTGAGAATTTAAATTGCGCAAAAGGTATTAAAAAAATTTATTAGTTTTCATTATAAAGATTTCATTTCAAATCCATTTCAGTTCAGGATGATGTTAAAGGCACTTTGGATGATAGAAATACTCTCCATGAAAAGTTATCTCCGTTGGAATTGGAAGCTAAATTAGAATCTCCACTGGATTTTGATGAAGATTTTGATGATGCCTTGTCTCTAGCCACTTCATTTCTCGAGTAAGTTTCACATGTTTGTATTTTTCGCAATATTTCTTATATGTGACTTAATATTATTTCTTCGAATGAAAAGCATTGAATCATGCACTGTAAATCGAAAATTTTCAAATATATACGTATTAGCGGAATTCACTGATCGTATTAAATTTAAAACTTTACGATTTTAAACGTCAAAGCATGAGCGACATTTTCTTCTGTATTGTGAAAAATTTTTATTGTTCAATTGAAGGAGACTGTGAGAGTATTTGTATGTATCTTGTTCTGCTTTTGTAAAATATCTCAAATGTAACTTGCAAACCTTATTGAAATTATCTGATGTACATAACATTTGTTTCTGTTCGAAAATTAATCAGAATGCTGCATTATATGATTATTCTGGAATACTTTTGATAAAATGACAAATTAAATATTATTCATCCATTTCATCATACGTTTTTGTGATTCACATTTGCACCGAATTTAATACAGACTCGCATATTCGACCACGTGGTATGCATAGTGATTAATTTTCGAAATTTCGGATTACTCAAAAATAAGCAAATTTAGAAGATTTTCTTTTTTTTATAAAAAATTCTACAAAGAATTCAATTTCAAAACACTAAAAAAATTTGACTTCAATTTTTATCTATGGATTGGGCATATGTGTAGAAATGGCATTCTGGGCGAAGAGTACGCCCCCTACCTTGAATTACTAAAAATGAAAGCGGTTTGCGGAAAACTAAAATCAGGGACCCTCACAATATAAACTGCGAAAAGGAGCCCTTTTAGATGAAGGGTGGCGTAGTTGCGACAGCGTTAACGTTCTCTTTTGGAGACTCTTCTTAAATCCACCCGCTTTTACATGAAGTGTTTATTTTTGTCGTAATAGTCAAGGTACTTTTTGATATTAATTAGATCAATGCTTTTTATTCGTTCGTTCGTAACAGTTTTACCATAAAGGAAATAATTGTTACTTTTGGGAAATGTAGAGTTAATCAGGACTATCATGGATAAAATTCTGCGTGAAATTTCTCCCTTTTCCAATTAGAATTTTTTGTTTTCCCTATTACTTGCTATTAGTAGGAATTGTTCCCCGGGAAAAATTTAGAAAAATAGGTCTAACTGGCAACACTGCTCGTACATAACATAACTAAAACATTGGAAACTCATACTTCCTATACGAAGGTATAGGTCGTTCGCAGCCACCGAAAGAAACTTCTATACGTGGGATACCGTCTCTTTGGCTACGTGCCTTTGCCTTTTTTTGTTCCATTTGGAATACAGAACACTACTGTTGGGATTTGTGGTACAATTGTACCAAATTTGGTACAATTGCATTTGCACTGGTACAAGTTGAAAAATATGTGCTTTGCATTACAGTAATAATAATTCCTCCTAATATAGTTGCCTAAAACTAATCATAAGAACAAAAATTTGCAACATCGGTACTTCATGCTCAAATTTTTCATTTGTTTTGGTATCACTTTTCCCAGTTCTTTAAGCCTGGTACTCTGTTCACAATTTCGTGCGAAATGCTGTCAAAGTATGTACATATAAATGTATTTGGTATGAAATATTTGCGAAATAAATTCGCAAAAGTAGTACTATGTTCTTGTTGCGAAAAACACGTAAAATCTATCTGGCAGCATGTTTTTCCATACAAAATTAAACTTGCACCATTTTAGTTTATATTATAAGTTTGTTGGTTTATTAAAAAGTTTATTTAACAAAAAAGTAGAGACAAGTTACACTATGAATAGTTAACAACAGAATGAAAAAGTAATATTTTCCATATATCAAACAATATAAAACATAATTCTATGATTGCTTTTCTATACCAGTTTAGCTGCGAAACAGCATCAGCAGTGCTTTTTTCGCACGGTATTTTGACAATGTTGCATTCTTTTAAGCAATAAAAGCGAGAAATTTAGTACATGTCAAATTGTTCACGCGAAATAATCAATGGTACTGAAAAATTTTCACAACTTCGAACAGAGTACCAGCCTTTATGGTAGGTACAGACTTAGCAACGTGTTCATGCAACCAGGTAGGTTGCATTGTTTATAGTTGCGTTCGAAATTGCATTCGACGTTTCGAATACATCAAAATGATTTAATGTTTATATGTTGCATTGTAGGTTGCAGTGTATGTATCAAAGTATGCAGCATGTAATAAAAACGTGTTGCGGAAACACCTTGCAAAAAGTGTACCTAGTTTTAGACCTTGTATGTATACTTACAAAAAGATAGTATTAGTTAATTTTTTTATGCTTTTGTTTTCAATAAATGAAAAATTGTTATGAATTCTTATTGTGCATACTTAGTTAGCATATGGCTACATTTTGGTACAATTGATGTTAATTTGGTACAATTGATGGTACAATTGGTACAATTTTACCATTTTCATGGTACAATGTAGGAATAGCCATATCCCAACACTGCAGAACACCACAAAAATATGAGAGAATGAGATACGCAAAAGAGAAAAGTTAAAATGGTTGCTTCAATTAGGGTTGAGAGATTTTTTCCTACCTTTTTTGCCAAATTGATTTTAAAAATCGCCAAAATAATTTTTATGTTGTTTTTATGTACATATATACATATGTAATATTTCGTAATATTTTTTTAATATAATTTTTTATAAAGTAAACCCCTCGAAATTATATCTTGTAAATTTATCGCATCCAAATCGTATTAATTATTATTTTTTTTTCAACAAACTACTCGTAAATTACAAAAAATCAGAAAAATCGCCATGTCGCCAAATCAAAAATATAGACGCCAAAAAAGTTGAAAAATCGGCATGTTTGGCGAAAAATCGCGATATATGACAACCCTTTTACTCTACCCCGCAAGTTTCTCTTCATTTCAACCATACAAATCAGGGATGGCAAAGTTGGTACAATTGTACCTTTTTGGTACTATTTAAACTAGGAAAGTACAATAGTACACCAATGACTAATTTAGTACATTTAAGGAATCTCCGCAGCTTCACTCCGTATTTCTTTTCAACCGATTGCATTTTCACTTTTGAACAAAGGCGCAGCAAGAAAATCAATAAAATGCTAATTAGTCCATTTCCAAATCATCGGATGTTGAAGCGGATGCTATTAATTTGTATATTTTAAATTTCAACTTAAACAGGTGTAACTTACAAGCAAATTTGTGAAAACGATTCGGTAGCCAGAACAAAGTCGATTGTTTTAATAAAAACAAATAAAAATATGTAATTTGAACTAAAATAAAAAAAATTAAAAATTTTAAAAACTCCCCGAATATATCTAGAGAAGATGCGATATCTTCTAAACGACTGAACCGATTTTCTTAAAACATGGCTAAGGCTGAGTTTACATCTGGGCTTTCTTGTGTGTCATTTGCCCAAAAAAACATAACCAACTAATTACTAATGAAAAACTGTTTGATTCAGTCATATATTTATTGATTTAATTTGCAATCATTTTGGATTCTATAAAACTGTGTATTAATTATGTATGCAACTGTTTAACTTAATAAATACATGTCTGAATCAAATACTTTTTCATTAGTAATTAGTTGGTTATGCTTTTTTTACGCTTGTGTGGCATTTGGCACACAGATGTAAAACCGGCCTAAGAACCTTCTCGATCAAGTCACCTTTCAAACAGAAAAAACTAAATAAAAATCCAGCCGTTTGGTCTGTACGTGGACACTGACAGACACACAGATGCACAGTTACACAGGCACACACTTTTTTGGTCCACACCCTTTTTTTATTTGGGGATTAAAAATATTTAAGTACAATTAAGGTACAAAAAGTACAATTTTTTAAAGTTGTTGGTACAATTTTAAAATTCTCAATGCCTTCCCTGATACAAATGCAAGTCGCAGGTGACGTGTCGCAGCTATGTCACCTTTCATCTAAACTGGCTCGAACTGAAATATGTAAATGAAAAAATTCTTTAAAATTTGGTGTAAATTCTCAATTTACAATACAATAGGTCTGTATACAATAGGTCTGTCTCTGTACACAAATTTTGCGCAAAATGTTACAAAATCTTGCAAAATGTTGTCTGCATACTCCAAATCTCTTGCAGCGAGAGAGCCAAAAAGAGAATTTTTTGACAGTTGGAAGTTAGAGAACCTGCAAAATGTTGCTGGAGAAATTTCCTCTTGCAAGATTTTGCAACTAGTTTGAACAGCTGTTTTTATTACTTTTGAATGAAATAATTTTTGTGAAATGAAAATAAAAATAGAAATTTAACAATGGCAGAGGCAAATAGTTAGAATTGTGTTGATTTTTAAGGTTTATAATAAATTATAATAAACTAAACATTTTATTTCATGCTAGAAACGTCCAAATATAGAGTAGGTATAATAGCTCTGTTTCTTTACTTTTTGGGTAAAGTTCGATAAAATGAGAGGAAACTATAATTTCGCTCAATAATATACAAAAATGCACAAAAGTACGGGAACGCAATAAACCAAAACTTAAACACGAAAATAAACGTCAATGCATGTTTGCATATACATACATACCTATACACATAACTAAACACATACTTATGTACATACGTATTTACTTACATGATTCAGCATACTTGCATAGGTTTTATATCTTAATTTCATATAAAAACTTATAAAATTTTTTCTACCACCTGTTTTTAAAATTTTTTTCATAAATTTTTCTATTTTTTTTAGTTTTTAGGTAAATGTAATTTTTTTTGCAATTGTTTATTTTTCAAACAGCTGTTTGATTTTGTGTTTGCCCAAACTAGCACGAAGAAAAAGTACGGGCTGTTTCGTGCAAGAAGAAGAAGAACATTACTCTCACAAAAGCTATTTCATTTACCCAATTTTCGAGTACGGGAACGCTTTTCGTGTAAATTGGGATCCCGCGGGATCCCAACGTAGAGTAAAAAAGAAACACACCTAATGCTATTTTTCTGGCTAAAATTCGTTAGCTTTGTTATTTCAATTGTTTACACACCGATCAGCTATTTTCTTGCAAGATTTCACTGGATACTGTCTGCGAACTTTTTGAGATATTTTCAGCTGAGAGTAAAATTGGTCTTACTCTCCCAAAAAAGTTTACTGAGTATTTGCTACTGGAAAAGTACGCAGACAGACCTAATAACAATTTCAAAATTAAAATCCAGCAAAGCTATGTACCTACCAATTTTATTTATTATTAAAACAAAAAATTAAAGCTTGGGTATGTCCTCTTCTTCTTCAATTTCATATAAGGATCGGTGACTCAGAAAACAGAGATATTTATTGCTAATATTTTTCGTTTTAGACGCCACTTGTTTTCATATATTGGAAGTTCTCTCGCTCAATCTCAAAATCTGTCTCTACCTCTCTCTTTCCCTTCCTCTCCCTCTATCACTCTATATCTCTCTGCCTGTCTGTTGTTGTCTGTCTGTGTTCCACGTAATTCTTAACAGTGTACGTATGTATGTATATGTATGTTCGTATTAGTGATGCACGAATATGCGCATTGGAATTGTCGAGGATTCGGCCATTTTCAGACGAATACGAATATTTTCGAAAAAAATTAAATAAATAAATGCATAAATCCTAAACGAAATTTAAATAAATGACTAAAAATCTTAGTTTGTACAAATACATTATTATTTTTATAGAAAATTGTGCTTTGTATCATTTTCAAATATTATTCAATGACGATCATTAAAATTTTGGGTACTTTTTATTAACATGAAAATGCGCAAACAAGAGTGTGATGTCCTTTTTCATAACAATTTTTTTATATTTCATATTGCATACAATATTCGTATTCGTATTCGTATTCGCGAATATCGTTTCAAATATTCGTATTCTTATTCGCGAATATCTTTTGAAATATTCGTATTCGTATTCTCGAATATCAAAAATTGACATTCGTTACATCACTAGTTCGTACTTGTAATTAGTAATATAAAAAACTTTTTAAACTTTTTATGTTATATAATACCGCTGTTAAAACTATCTGCTAAATTGATTACATAATTTTCCATTAGTTCTCCAAATGATGACCGTTTTGAGGATTCTATTGTTGATAATAATATTACAACAGTCGTAACGGCGACATCACAAGAGTTACAACAAAATGAAATGTGTCCTACTACTTCTTCTCAAAACAAAAACTTAAAGCATTTTAAAATACCAAAACTGAATAATTCAGCAGACTCAATAATAATCCTTTCAAATAAGTCGGAAGAATTAAAAAAAGTTGAAGATTCTTCAACAAAAAATTCGGTAACGAAAACACAAAACTTAGAAAAAGTAACAAGGACTGTAATAAATGATTTGGTACAATTTAATACAGATGCCAATGTAATATCAGAAATAAAATATTTCGAAAATGAAGAAACAACTGCAGAAAAACTTATAGTTAAAGTTTTTGGTGTCAGCTGCTTACCCTTTTTAGTTGATCAATGTGATGGTGCAACACGATGCCAACTGTCCCATCAACTCAACGATACCGACAAGTTGTATCGAAATTTAAACTCTTTGGATAAAATCCAAGCTAATTTGGCCTACCAAATTCTATACAATCATACGAAATTATATAAAATGTATTTCAATATTTTTTGTACGTACTATACGAATAGAAACGATCGCACAAAATTACTTAATATGGCAAACGATTGTGAACGCTATCCGGAATGTGCAGAATTTATAATTTCCATCTATGAGGGACTTGTAAAATGTGGTCTGAGTCGAGCTAATGCTTGTCGTGTAATATTGAAGTGTATTCGGGAAAAGAACGTTTCAACAACAATTGTGGAAGTGCTGGTCACCATAATTATGAAGTCTGATTGGACCATGTTTACGGATTTCATTGAAAAATACACCCAAGACATGTATCAATTTAACTTTCGAATTTGTATATTGGAACAAATGGCGCCGGCTGTTTTAAATAGTAGAGGGTCTCATATAAAGCAGGTCTTTGGAAAGTGTGTTCAAACGTTGCATCGTGACGACACGGCTCTATTGCTCAATTCTCCGATTTTAATTCAATGTGTGTCTCTTCTGACCACAAATACATAACAAAATCTATTTGATGAAACAATTAAAATGTTAAAAATATATCCTAGTATGACGAAATTTTATGATATAGAAACGACGACGGTATGTAAGAGTTTATTTATTTGACTTTTTTTTAACTTAGAAACCTTTATTTTTATTTTTTTTTCATTTTATTACAGAATTACCTTAAGGAAGGGTATTTATTTATATACATACATATATTTTTTTAATTGTTATTTTACAAATAATATTGTTTTTATTGATTTATTATTTCAAATTCAATTTATTATCGTAAAGTCATTCTGTCTCATTGAATTAATTTCATTTCAAAACGGGTATGTTATACATACATATGTACATACATATGTATATGTATTCGTAATTGCAACAAATGGATACCTCTAAAGGGCCACTCAGACTATAATAGTATTAATACTTTTGACAAAAATGCATCCCTGGTCTTATATTTGTTTCAAAAATTAAAAAAAAACAACTCAACATGTCAAAGCTGCATTTTCCACAAAAGTATTAATACTTGTATAATAGTCTGAGCGGTGCGTAAGCAAAAACTCGCTAACTACCTAAATAGTAAACTAAAATTTGTCTCGTTGCTTAACTTCATTTAAAGTTATTTAATATTTTTATAGCACAGAAACGGTTCACAGAATAATATATCTATCCATTTTGTTAAGTTACGTGCATTCGTTAAATTGTGCCTATTCCACCACTACCTTTATTTAGAAGGATTTGAATAAAATACTCGCCAGTTAATAATTTTTTAAATTCTTGTTTTATTGCCTTACAATCGTTTTACTTTCATAACTACAATGAAAATAATAAAGAAATCGGCAAAGCTGAATATATGTGTACTACTTACTTGCTTACAGTATATCGTTTTTAATTTAAGTTTATTTTAAGGGCTTTTAAAACTGTTCAAAAACTGTTGAAGCAACAAAAAATAAACTTAG
Organism: Tachina fera; assembly: GCA_905220375.1. NCBI lineage: Eukaryota > Metazoa > Arthropoda > Insecta > Diptera > Tachinidae > Tachina > Tachina fera. The sequence goes on from LR999966.1 coordinate 81,982,447, forward strand.
GCGACATAATTTTCGAACTTAATTTTTTTTTACCAAGATCTATTATTTGCGATCGTAAATAATCCATTTGTGCCAAAAAAAAAGAAGTCAAAAAATGAGTCGCTTCAGCTTTTTTAGTGGTTATGGCTTGATGTGCTCTGACAACAGGACAAATACGATTTTTGTACACACGATTTTTCACAGTTTGCTTTCTGTATTCGTTTTCACGATTTTTTCGTTCGTTGCTTGATTTAAACTTTTTTTATTCAGGGTAATTAAAAAAACACTAATGACGTGCAAACCTTTTAAGTCCATATTTTAAAAAACGTTCGAAAGAGAAAAAAAGACACATGGCGTTGCCAGTAAAAACATTTACTTACTTCAATATAAATCTGCTGGTAATTCCAATATCTCCCCCATTTTTTGTTCTCTTTCTGAAACATATTTAAACATCTTTGTTATTATTTGTTGCTATTAGCATCAATAAACCAACTCTGTACAAGGTGGCGCAAAAGTAATTTCATAATTTTAGTTGGCTGCCATTTTGATATAAATTAATTTTCATACAAAGTTTATTTGAAAGTACAAAATTTATGGCATTAATTGGAAAAAATACATCGCTCAAATGGCTGGCCGCCTTCCGAGTTGATGCATAATTTCGCTCGTTTAATGGATTTTGAATTGTTGCTGGCAATGTTAGATTTCAAGACTTGCAGCGTCTTCAGCTGTTAAATGTGAATATCTGGACGTCCAGCTCAAATCTTCAAACGCAAAATCGATCCACCCACCTCCACCGTTGCACAAGCTGTGTGGGCGTTTGCTGTGTTCCACTGAAACCAACAATGATGTAGACCCAATGCAGCAGCTAGAGGAAAAAACCTTTTTCCAATTACAGTCAAATTTTTGTGATTGTAATTGAAAAAATATTGATTACAATTACATGTATGTATGTAGTTGTAATTGAAATTAATGCCTATCAGGTTTCTTTTCAATATTTGACCCTGTTCGTTAAATTGTATCGATTTTAAATCGAACTTTTTTTATAAAACTAACTTCGATATTAGTTATTATTTTCTATTATATCTATTTAATTAATATTTAATTTAATATCATATCTGAAAGAAAATTAACATATATGATTTTAAACACGTTTGCAGGACCGATTATTTACTCCCGAAGATATTGCGTTGCCGATGCAACCCTTTTCTACTTTGAAATATCAAAAAATTATCGGGAAAATGAATGGTCTAACAGTTAAATTCAGCTCCTAATCTAATGAAAAAAGAGTTACAATTTGTATCCCTTAATTAAGTGTATTAAAAAATATTCGATGATCTTTAAAAAAATAAAATTGAAAACATTGAATTTATTTTCTATGTGTTATATAGATTACAAAAACACCAAAGTTAAGTTTTAGCCAGTTTAAATAGTGCTGAGGGCCTGACCTGTTCTTGATCCAAGTTTTGACTTTGGCTGAATTTATTTGCTATCTTAAGAGGCTCATGAAAATGTTGCAGAAAATGAAATAAATGTCACCATTTTAAATCTCTTTCTCTGAATCAACATCCCTTTTATTCGAAACTACATTTACGATCGCAACCAGAGTAATTAAATTAAAACTTTTATTAAATTAATATCGCATTTACAATTTGTAAATTTTTTTTTATTATTTTATCACTTCGTTATTGATGACTTTAATTTAATAAGGTATAAAAAATAACAAATAGTTTTTTTTAAATGGATAAAAAATTTCTACAACAAAAAAATATTTGAGTTTGAAGTGTTAATAACAAATTAATATAAAATGTTTAAACATTAACGTGATTCAAAAAACAACAATTAATTTATCCACTTTTTTGGGTTACGACTAGATCAGTTCACCATTTTCATCCACTTTAATAATCTTAACGTTATCACCATTTTCTGCTAAAACTTCATCAAATGTCTTTCCTTTAGTATTAGAAAACCATCCCAAATTGTCAATAATCAAATGATCGACCGAACATCCATCACATTGTAATATTACCACTCCATTGGTATATGCAGCCTCCGAGACTTGCTTCATATTGCGTGTGTTGCACAGCTTACAACGATAAACAATGTCAACTTTGCGTGTCATGCGACGATAATTCTTTAAAGTTGTTGGTGATATTGAGCCAGTAGATGTTTTGTTGAGAAATTTCTTTCCCGTAAAGATGGTGGCATCGAGTATTGATTTCGGTATAATGAGAGGTTCACTATGTCGATTTTCCGACTTATTGATTGTACCATATTGGTTAATTGGTGTTGAAGTGGTGACATTGTCTACTGGCTGTGTTATATTGATGAGAGCATTTTGTCCATTCTGCCGCAGGAAGCTGATGGTCCGAGAGGTGAAGATGTTACGTAATGTATTCATGGTTAATTTTTACTGTAGCCTAAATTCATTACGATTTCCTTCCAATTATGTGCAAAATTCTTACAAGGTCTCTTGTTCGGAATTTTTTTTATTTATTATATTCTAAACACCTTTGATAAACCAATCACACAACGATACTAATGCATTGCAAATGTAGAAGCTGTTCCCAAATTAAGTGAGCAAAACAGATGGTGAATATGTAAACAAACGGATGTGAAGAATGCTAATAAAATAGTATCAGAGTTGGGAATTTGTGAGCGATGAAACCACATTATTGGGGATTTTAATTGTTAGTAAAGTAGACCCCTGATGTGAAAAATTTTCAGAACAGTAATATATGTAGACCTAAATCCATTATATTATAATGGATAAAAACACGCTTTTATTCACTATAAAAATTTACTACATATCGTCAGTTTGTTTCTGTTTTGATGTATGGGACATTTTTAATAAAATTGAGTTATTGATTGATTATATATGAATAATGTGTCCTCTTTCCAAATTCGTTATAAGTTTTCCGATATCTTGAATATATCTGGAGATATAGAGGTTAAAATTTGCGTCATTTTCACAATTTTTTAACATTGTAAAGTCTGTTTTACGGCAATCGACAATTTTTTTCATATGTGGCACATTTCTCAAGTAAAAGTATTAACATTGTTATTCAAGTCTGTTATAATGTATATCAATGCATATTCTACTCAAAGAACGTAAATCAAAGCAAAGTACAAACATTTAACTATTGTAAATGAAGTTAATTGATATTTAATATTTATTAATATAATTATTTATAAAATATAATCACTGTCTTTCATTTCTTCCTTTGGTTTACCTCTAAAATTCATGTTATATAAATAAAACTGATATTTTCACCTTTTATATCTACTTAATACATACGGTAATTTAAACCAATTGAGCAAGTAGTGAACAATATTGTTTTTATGAATGTGGAATGCGTTGCCAAAGATTTTTGTAATTTTTTTTAAGTCCTAATAACTGTTTATAAAAGTTTATCAACTTTAAGTTTGAATAAAAAAAATGTATCTATTACTTTTATTATTAAACAAAAAATTCTATCGTGTATTTTTATAAAACTAGTGAACTAAACATTCTTCATAGATTTTCTCGAAAACACATTTTTGTCCAATACATCAAAATAGAACAAACCGACGATGTGTATCTGATTACATAAATAGTTATTATTGAAGCTGATTCCTAATAGAATAAACTGAAACCAGTTTTGGAAAAATACAACCCTATTCCTGCTAAGAGCCATTTCACACTACGCCTATTTAGCCTACCTTGTATTGATAATTTTCTCTTAAACCTCGTACGAAAAGTCACATTTAGTTTTTTATTCATGCTTTTTTTGCATTTATATACACGTTTATTGCTGAGAGTACGAAAAAGGCAAAGAGAAATGTCATAAATCCCCTCGAATTTCATTTTGTGCCTTTTGTTCCGCCGCAAGCTTCTCACCACCTGAAAAAGCCTGCCTGCACAGGCAAGCAGAAAAGGCACTGTAAATTGCTAAAATTACTAAAATGAGATCAAGGCATATTCATATAAGGTAGATTCGCTGTGAAAATTGAGTTCTTTCTTGTAAAAAAATGTGTATTGACATCTGGGGGAGATTCAAATTCGAAACTGATTATGAGATCGCCCTGGACTACCTATTTTAATTTGCCTTACGCTATGCGGCGGCAGCAGCCAATCATATTTCATATTTTTAAGTGATAAATTTTGTGCTTTATATATCCTTATTTAGCTTCAAATATCTGATTTTGCTTTAACTGTAAACGATTTTTGCAAAATGGGCTTTTCTACTAGAGGTGGCATATATTCCTACCCTTTATTGACGTAAAAAATTGGAATTGATCAGTTTTGAACTTTTGTCAGTTAATCATTTTCCACATTCTTGGTAATCATGTTTATGCAATAAATACCGCTATGTTAATTTGAAATCTGGTCACACTGGCGCAATTATTGTAAACAAATGACATAACCTCATACATTTATTTACATCCGTAGATATTTTCGTACATACACAAGGCCCATTTAATAAATATCACAAAGTACAATAAATATGTGCAATATATAATAAATAAACTTTCTATACATTTGTATGCATAATATGCAGTGGTCCAAGTTGTATCGGCTCCTTTACGCAAAAGGAATACAGAACTATGTTTTTCAAACTGCAGTTGCAACAAGAACGATTGGTAACTTTAAAAGGCCGAAATTCAGCACAAACAGTGATCAACTGTCCGAAATAAAAAATGCATACTTTCGTAGTGGCAAAGAATTATCAAACGCGGATTGGCATACTATAACAGAAATATTGACTAAAAATTATAGACATATAAATAAAAATAATGTGGATGCTGTTATAGTTGGGCTATGTAACGATTCCGACGATTTGTTATTGGCAAAAAGTTATGTCAAACATTTAATGGCAAATGGTAAAGAACCGAATGACGCTACGTTAGGAAAGTTGTTGAGAGTGTATAATGCTTCATACCATGCGAAGGGAGGAACAACCAATTCTCTAGGGAAAGAGGATCAAGAAGAAGTATTGGATATTTACCATAGGCTTAGGTCTAAACATGATATTTTAGATTCTTCATCTTGTGAAAGCCTTATTTATGGACTGGTGGCGACAGAAAGGTGGAGAGATAGTTTGGATTTACTAGAAATGATGAAAGTGTCTAGTAATGCACCTAGCTTATCTGCTTATACCGAAGTAATTATTAAAACTTTTGCCACGAATAATTTGGAATTGGGTTGGCAGCTTATGTACGAAATGCTTGAACAAAGAAAACAGCCAAAATGTGAAATATTTTTAACATTGTTAGATACAATTCTCAACAAAAATATCAAGAATTTTCATAATGAAATCGAAAAGTTATTCACATTCCTTGGAACCCACAACGTTTTAATGACAAAGGGTGTTGTCGAAGTTTTGCATGAAATTACATTAAAACATCCCAATTTATTAGCCGCTACACCAATTAATTTAAGTCGATTCGGAAAATGCTCTTCATGTGGCCTTTACATGAAAAATGTTTCCCTAAGCGATGAACACTTCAAAATGTTACAAACTCATTTTCTTGATAAAGTATTAATAAGGAATGACGTCTTTCAAAAATCAACTCCAATGGAGGTTAAAGAATTTTGTGACTATATTGAACGTACAGGGCCTTTTGACTGTGTTATAGACGGCCTTAATGTGGCCTACTCCATGGGTAGTAAGAAGCCGACGCAAGCACTTGCTAATTTGGTAAAAGAAAAAAAATACATATTTTAATATAAAAACCGTGCCTAATTATTACTATGTAAACGTTTTAGTTGGCGTCAGTTGTAAAATATTTCCAAAAAAAGAACAAACATGTTTTAGTTTTAGGACGTAAACATATGAACCATTGGCCAAAGAAAACAATGCAATACATAAAGGACAATGCGGCTGTATTTCTTGCTAATGATATGTGAGTATTGAAGTTCAACAATAATAAAATTATAAAATTTTTCACCGAGTTTTTCTTAGATCTCAGGATGACCCCTTTTTATTATATGCAACTCTGAAAAGTGGACCATCGACCGATTTCTTTTCCAGAGATTTTATGCGACAACATGCCTTTTTACTTGGCCCCGAACTTAAAGAAATTTTTCGCAGATGGCAACAAGAACATCAATACTCATTAGTGACACAAACAGAAAGTGGTAAAATTATTGTAAAAGAACCTATTCATCATATGATTTGTGCCCATAAGGTGCAGGACGTATGGCATGTGCCGTATAAAAATGAGTTTTCTCCACACATTACTGATAGTTTTGAACAGCCAAAACAATGGCTGTGCTTAAAAATTTTCAAGTAAGTTATTTTATTCAGCTGAAAATTTTCATTTTAATAATAAAGTAAAGTAGTTACGAAAAACAGTCTCATTTGTAGAACAGCCACCTGCTGTCCTAAATATAGAGCGATCTTAGCGGCTTTTCAAAACGTAAAGTTTACTTTGCAAACTATTTAGTTTGTATGAGAGAAGGTTAAAAAGTTCAAATTTTCTCATGAACAGTTCCTAAAACTGAAGTGTTATGTTACAAAAAATTTGAAATTTACAAAAATTAAATTATATATATTATATATAATTTAGATCAATTTTTTCCTCCTTCATACCCAAGGCGAATCCATACATATTGTTACGTAAAACTATACCAACAGGCTTAATGTAAGTGTTACGCGAAAATGTTCCTACAGGGTTGATGCAAAGAAATATCTAGAAGTATTTAACAGTGATGCCAACTTTTTTGGTTCTAAAAGCACATCAAAATTAAAAAAAGCACTAAAAGCGTAATTTTGAGATATAAAAAGCGTAGAAAGCACTAACGTGAAAAACGAGTGAAAACCCAATCAAGTGAAGTTTTATAATGATTAATATTTTCTAAGCTATTATCTATTTAATGAAATATATTAGATGAAAAAGGTATGCTTTACACTGAAAAAATAAATGCACCAAGTTGTTATCAAAATAATTTTAAGAAATACACTACTAGTGCTTTATCTTAGTTTGGCACTAACCAGGGAACTGCATAATCAGTAATTTTTGACACTTACTGTACACACATAGAAATTACTGTGTCGGGCACACAGCAACAGCAATCTGTACAATCATTGTCGTCACAGTACTATTTTTAATCAATCAAGAGCGCACTCATGTTGTTTGTTGGTCATCGTCTCGTGTGTGTTTCATTGCCTCGTTCATAACACATCTTCGGATCAGTGTTTGGTCTTCGCAGCGCAAAGAAAAATTTAAAAAAAACTCGGAGAACGGAAAATGTGATTTTTTTCTACCCCCTTTGCTCTTCAATACCGTTCGCCTACAAACTTTAAAATTCGTGTTTCAAAAAATCATGGAAAAATTAACGTCTGAATTACGTGATAGACTCTAATGCATATATGGCCTACCCTATAATTTTGCTTTTTGCCTCGATACAAAATGAATACCCTAACAAATGTTCATACATATATACATACATGTTTATGTATGTACATATTTTATTACAAATTTTTCGTTGAAGTTCCGGTACTATAATTCTTGAAAATAAATCATTTTAACGTTACAAAATGGCAAGCGAAAATATCAAAGATTGGGATTTGTCTCTACCTTCATCAGAGAATATAAGTGAAAATATTGACGATATAATTCAAGAGCAACGTCAAAATAATGAAAATCTTAATAAGCTCGCAAATTATGTAGAATTGATGACATATAGACAAATTAAACCAATCAAATCTACTCCATATACTGAGTCTTTAGCGAAAGCCAGGAGAAGAACTTTGCAAGATAATGTGAAACAATTCACTGACATAATGAATCCAAAAGAAAGGGGCGATCGCTTAAAGCGATTAGCGGCCAAATACAATACAATTACCGCAGAGTAAGTTCAAAATGAGACATTTAGAAAAAAATTTAAAATTATTATTATTTTTAGGCAACTCGAAAATATTATTCGATCTGTAAAGTCAAGCGAGCGCCGAAAAGAGTATATTTCAAAACGCAAAGAGGGGATATATTACGACTTACTCACAAAACTTGAACTGCAATGTCAAACACAGTATTTAAACGTAGTGCTAAAAAAATTTGCCAATTTTATATCAAAATTGTCGACAACTATGTGTTTGCCCCAAAAATTGATTGGTCCGTATGCTCGCATGCAGAGAGGTTTATTCTGCAACATTTTGGAGTGTATTGGTGTTGAAAACTCTGCGCAACCATCTACTTATTACAATATAGACAAAGGAAGTGAATCTGTTGTTTGTCACAAACTATCACACGCTATTTTAAGTCTTATTATAAAATCGTTAGATTTGGCTTCAACACGGAGTCCACATGTTGAAGCTTCAAACTTAAATGCCGAATGTGCAATGGATAATTACATAAAAGATCGTTTGCTGCATACGGCAGAAAAGAAAATATTCGGTTCTCTAAACGTAATAAAAATAAACAATTGTTTAGATAAAAATTTTGAAAAATTTATTCGTAAAGTTTAAAGTTATGTTTGTTTGTTGTATTAAAATGTCAATTACTACGAAATAATAGATTCCTCAAAATAATCTCGCTTACTTTGTAACTTTTTATGGACACCTCGTCAGAGAATAGTTATATCGTTACTTTAATATAGAAAAGCCCTAAGTCGTTATTTTTTTGGAAATTGAGATGTTCTTCTTTCTAAATATACAAAAAAACTCGATTTCAAAAAATAGTGAGTTAGGGCCTTTCTATATTAAGGTAACGATATGTACATATGTGGTTACAAAATAAATGATATTTTTATTTTTGATGTACTAAATACTCGTAATAATGAATAAAAAACCCATTTTAAATTTATTACGTTATATAACTTTTCATTTAATCTGACGATATAGCGATATATCTGCAGGGTCAGCGGTGCTTATCAGTGTCTGTATAAATACTAGGCTCACTATAGCATATTATTAATTGAAATAAGTTTATCAGCCTTATTCTGTTACCCCATTTTAAAACGTCATTAGCACGCTTTCAGTTAAAATAAGACAACTGGAACAACAACTGGACAACTGACTTCGAAAATTCGAACTTCTCCCTAAAATTTAATTTTTATCTCAATCTGTTAGGATAGGTGGATTTTATTTTTAGAAAAAAAATTATTCCGTGGGAATTAATTAATTAAATTATTTCCCGAGGAATATTTAGAATTAGGCTGTATAACGGTACCTTAATATAGAAAGGGCCTAACTCATTATTTAGTTTTTGGCATTTTTCGATACATTAGATGTTCTTATATTCCATCGAAATATAAAAAAAATTAATTGGGGCTTTTCTATATAATGACAATATGTCGAATAATAAATTTCTTAAATGTAACTACATGTGATTAAGAAAGAAAACTGTTCGTTATAAAATAAGTTTTGGTTCTCATATTTACATTATCGATGGATCAATATATAATAACAAAAATTAAAAATTTTAAAAATATCTTCTAAGCGTCTGGACCGATTTTTTTCAGATATAGCTAAGAACACTCGATTAAGTCACCTTTAAAACAGAAAAAACTAAATCAAAATCGGGTTCGCCGTTTGGTCTGTACGAGTACTTGTACAGACACACAGATACATAGACACCCACTACAAACTTATAACACCCCTTTTTTGGTCGGGGGTTAAAGGCGTAATTCAAACATTTTTAAAATTGGTCTACAAATCGTTGGTTGGTTATTGGTTTGCTGCAGACATAATATATTTTTGAGTATACTGTGCCGCAAACCAATAACGAAATGGCAAGTTATATGATAATCAATTCCTGAATCAGGCACTTTGTTTCTCCACCCATAATTTCCATATGAAAAAAAAATTTGAAAATTGGTCCACGAATTACAAATTAAATTGATAATCCACATTTCGCCCCCACCCATTTAAAAAAAGTTAGAGGTCTACTAATATGCATTTTGAAAATTGGTCGACAATGACGAAGATATTTGATAATCAGTTATTGGGACGAGAAATTCGATACCTTCCTTCCCTCCCCTTACCGATTTTCCAAAAAAAAAAAAATTGTGTTGTTTTTCATGTGCGAAAATAATTTTGAAAATTGGTCCACAAATCGTCAGTTTGTTTCTATTTTGATGTATGGGACATTTTTAATCAAATTCGTTATTGATTGATTATATATGTATAATGTGTTCTCTTTCCAAATTCCTTATAAGTTTTCCGATATCTGGAGATATAGAGGGGAAAATTTGCGTCATTTCCACAATTTTTGAACATTGTAAAGTCTGTTTTACGGCAATCGAAAATTTTTTTCATATGTGGCACATTTCTCAAGTAAAAGTATTAACATTGTTATTCAAGTCTGTTATAATGTATATCAATCAATGCATATTCTACTCAAAGAACGTAAATCAAAGCAAAGTACAAAGATTTAACTATTGTAAATGAAATTAATTGATATTTATTTTTTATTAATACAATTTCTTTTATAAAATATAATCACAGTCTTTTATTTCTTCCTTTGGTTTACCTCTAAAAGTCATGTTATATAAATAAAACTGATATTTTCACCTTTTATATCTACTTAAATATATACAGTAATTTAAACCACTTGAGGAAGTAGTGAACAATATTGTTTTTATGAATGTGGAATGCGTTGCCAAAGATTTTAGTCGTTTTTTCTTTAAGTCCTAATCAATTTTATTGTTGGATGTAAAAAGCCTATCAACTTTAAGTTTGAATAAAAAACAAATGTATCTATTATTTTTATTATTAAACAAAAAATTCTATCGTGTATTTTTATAAAACTAATGAACTAAACATTCTTCATAGATTTTCTCGAAAACATATTTTTGTCCAATACATCAAAACAGAAACAATCGAACGAAATGGCGAAGTTATGCTCGTTTAAATTATAAAATCTGTTAAAAACTGTGGAAGGAGTAATATATATATACATAAATATATATATATATATATATATATATATATATATATATATATATATATATATATATATATATATATGTATGTATATATACATATATATATAGATACAAGGGGTCAGACCTCATGCATTTTCACAACATTTAAGTGGCACTCTGGAATGAATTATAGACAATATTTTTTAACCACGCTCACTTACTCCCATTTTTTTAAATTATGTTACTACTTATATATAGTATATATATATATGTGTATATAAAGTAAAATAAGTTATAAAACTTAAAAATTGCATTTGTTACGTATATAAGTTGATGGTAAAGTTTTAATATAAACTTGAAAGTGTAACTGCAGTCTTAAAAAACTTTTGCAGATGCCATGTAATGCATTGTTATGCTTGCCCACATACGACGGAACATGTTAAGAAATGTGTTTCTACTAATGCTTCCTTTTTTAATACAGATAATGGAGCCAAAAACGAAACATCAGTTCTCAATACTAAACAAATATAAGAAATACAAAAAACACAATACAAATACAAGAAACGAAACATTAATTGTAAAAAATACCCGTTCCTTTTAATGTTCCTTCGTCTGTGGGCTATTTTATACCATAGCGTTTTAGTATACATATTTAGTAGTCAACACTAGTACTTCTTAATTTAAAAGTGAATGTCGCACTTTAGAAAGAAGAAGCTATATAAATCCATTTTTTTAGAGATTTTTATCCAAGTTTGTGAAAATAAATTGTAAAAATGATTTGTCGTTTATGTTTAAAAGAAATTCCAAATGAATCGTGTATCAAGTTATATGAAAATTTGTGCCTATCATCTGATTCTATAGAGATGGTGAAAATAATCGACAAACACCTTCAAATCCAAGTAAGTGTCAATAAAAGAAAAAAAATGGAGTTTTTAATTGGTATTTCATTTTGGGTAGATTAAACATAATGATACTGTATCCACTGTTATTTGCCAAGATTGCAATGATCAATTAGAGGAGTTTCATCGATTTTCGCAACAAGTAGCTGAAAAACAATTAACGCTTCGTAAAGAATTTTTAAACGTAAATTTTAAAAAAGAATACAATTTTGATGATGGTTGGAGCAAGGACGATAAATGTCCAATAGATCCTGAACAGGCTGGTGAGGAAATGACCATTAACTGTCCAATAAATATGTTTAAAAATGAATTGGACAGTGAGGAAAATGATGAACAGGAGATACCAACGGAAGATTTATTTGACAATGTAATAAACAATGATGAAAAGGATATCATAGCGCCAGACAGTGTGGCCCCAAATCCGGAATCTAATATATATAATGAACTTTCATCAGATGGTAATTTACTAACTATTACAATTATGTAAATTTATTGAAATCGTATGTTTTTTAATTATAGGCGATGATGATGTACCATTAATTAAGTTAAAGTCTGCTAAAAAACCACCACAAAAAAAGAAAGTTAAGAAAACACCGCCTAAAATTCGCGAATGTAAAGAAAAGAAACCACTTAAAAAGAAGCTATCTGCCGAAAAGAAAGTTGCGCTGTTAATAGACTTGATATGTGACATTTGCCAAACTCGTGTGGATACATGGAAAGCTCTAAGGGAACATTTTCTACTGGCACACACCAAAACACCCTATATTAAGTGCTGTGATATAACTTATCGTAAGCCACGAGCTCTAATGGAACACCTTGAGTGGCATAAAAATCCTGACATGTTCAGGTATGTAATACCAAAGTTGTATACAATATGTGATACAGATTTTTGCATGTATTTTGCTTTTATTTGTAGATGTCAGATTTGCGATAAAAATATGTCTAGCGCCCGTAATTTAACTATACATATTACATCGGAACATCCTGATAAAGCAGATATAATAGAGTTTTACGAGTGTGAGCATTGTTCGAAACGTATTCGCAATTATAATTTATATAAGAAACATTTACGATCACATAACAAAGACACTGAAGTTGAATGTCATATATGCAATAAAAGGTAAGGCAATTTTAATCATATATGTATATACATATTTATTTACGTTACACGATTTGTGCGCTTCTTTATTAATTTTTCTTAAAAGTTCATTTGTATTGGAACAGAAAAATTGATATATTGAAACTAATTATAGTTGGCGTATTTCAACTGCGGCAGCGACACATTAATGTTCCACATTAATGAAATTTATCCACTACAACACTAGTTGAAGTCGAAATATGCCAATAATGATAAGGTGTGCTTATTCTAGTTACTATTGGGGTAATCAAACGGTAGTGTTAAATTCACAATGTCATATTGTTTTAAAATTTTAAACTAGTTTAAAATATGACTGCTGTGAGCACCCTCATATTTTAGTGTGTAAGTTGAAACATAAACAAGATAATACAAAACAAATGAGAAAAAAATATTACAAAAATAAAATAATATTTGGTACGAATATGCAAAATTATAAAAAAATTATTCAACGGCTTCTATCTGTATTCGAAAATTATTTGTGAATTTTTGCAATTTTTGCAATATCGTCAGCCCATTATTGGTTTGACCCAACAACCATTTAAAAAGATATTTAGGTATGGGTTATATATATTTCGAATATCTCCTTTCTGAATCCAAAAATGTTTCGCAAAATTAATTATGGTTTCCCAGATATTAAGCATTCATTTTGCTCCATTTCAACTATTTTAAGGTATTGTTTAAGTATTGTTTTGCTGTAAATTCCACAGTTTGGCGTTTGTGTCAAATTCTTCATACAAAAACATACGAAGTAAAGTTAACTCTTGTTTTTCTTCATTTCTATAAGAAAATAATAAAAAAAGTAGGTGCCGTAAGAAAAATTCAACGGCGACTGTTAACCAATAACATCATCACCCAGACGCAGCCGCCGATTAAATGTTTAAATATAAACTTATTAAACACTAAAATAAAATAAAAGAACCCCTAATTATGCAGGTTTGAGTATAACACAAATCATTTAATTTCATTATTTATATTAAATACACTTCAATTACTTGTTTTTCTTGTGTAAGTGTGTAAGCGGATCGATAATTAAAAATATTGCGGCGGCGGCTTCTTGGTCGGCGTTAAACGTTCGACTTATTTCTCAAACATTTTTTCATTAGTAATTTGTGGTTACGCTTTTTTTGCCACATCAGACACATGAAATGCCAGATGTAAACTCAGCCTTAGGACTTTATGACAGTTAAGACAACCGTTTGAATACCCCATATATATAGTTTAATATGATTTGATAATCAATATTAATGTACATACACATATGTATGTTAGAGCAAAAGAAAAAATACTTTACTCAATTCAGTTTGAGGTGTTTTTCAAATTTTGTCATAAAGGGTATGACGTCAGATCTATACACCTGAAAAGTATAAAAAGGAAAAATTGAATTGAAAAGTATTCATTTTTATAAAATATTTGGTGGTGTACAGAATTGAAAAATTATAAAAAAAAACTAAAAGTTTCTGAAAAGAAAAAGATTTCTATCATCAGAAGTGGGATTAATTCAGCCTACACCACATTGGGAAGATGACTGAGGATGACTCCAATCTAAGAGGTCAGATTCAAGGAAATTTGAATCTGCAGGAGGGAAGTCCAGAGTCGAGATCTAACAATTTTGTAATTACGATGGAAGCAATTAATAAAATTTTAGAATCCACACAAGGGTCGCAATCAACCGGCGCGTTGGTGGGTTTTCCGAGTTTTGATCCGGATCACTCCCGCGTTGATATTCAGAAGTGGTGCACGGATATTGATGCAAGGGTACAACGAGACGGTTTGCAGAATTTTGACATTTTGCCTAGAATACAAGTTTCCCTGCTTGGGAGGGCAAAATTATGGTTCGACAAGTACGGCTATCAACTTTATAGCTGGCCGGATTTACGTGCTTCTTTGATACACGCTTTTTCTAATGGTACAGACATTATTACACAACTCAGGAAGGTTGCCAACTCAGAAAGCAATGAATATGCTTCCTATACGGAATTCGTAATGGAAAAGGTTTGCCAAATTAATCAAGTACCTTTTGAAATTCCAGAAGACAAAATGGTCAAAATTGTTATCGGATGCATTAGTGAGGTGAGTTTAAGAAATTCTCTTACGTTTGTTATGCCATCAACTGTGCAGAGTTTGATTAGTCATTTGTCTTCGATACGAGAAAAACCTTTACGAAAGGTAGAAAATATAATACACCGTTTGCAAGAGAATAAACCAGTATCCAGTATTGAAAAAGAAGACAAGTTTTCTAATCCATTGAAACGTAGGCGCGTAGAGGATGAGAAACGTTGCTATGGATGTGGCAAAAAGGGTCATATTAGAGCTCATTGCACAGAGAAACTAAAGACAAATGAATTGGTTGTGCAGAAAGTACTAAGCAAACCCATAGAAACCAAATTTAAGTGTTCTTTCTGTGGAAAATCTGGACACGAAGAACAAACCTGTTGGGCTAAACAAAGAGCTGACCGAAAGCAAATAAATCTATGCAAGATTTCGTTGGTATCAGATAATTACACTCCAGTGGTTATCAAGGGAAAATTATATCATTGTCTTCTCGACACGGGATCTGATTGTTCGTTGATAAGATCCGACATTGCTGACAAAATATCTGCAAAAAGAACTACAAATTTACTGTATGTGCAAGGTATTGGGAGAGAATCTATTTTATTATCTGAGAGGCTTGAAACATTTGTAGAATTTGAAGATCTTATTGTTGAGGTTAGCCTTTATTTGATTGATGGAAAGCATTTACAAAATGAAATTATTATTGGAAGAGACATTTTAAAAGATCCTACGATTACAATTACGGTTACTGCCAACGGATCGTACTTACATCGTAGTAAGTCAGCTTTTTGCCTCAAAAGCAAAAATATTGTTACCACAACTGGTAGTATGTCAAAGCCGCGTGCAAAGGAGCTGAATGTTATTTTGGATAAGTACTCCAAACACTTTATAGCGGGATTTCCTACGGCAAGGGTAACCACAGGATCCCTCAGTATACGTTTAATGAAAGATGTCAATATTTTCTTTAGGCCATATAGGATGGCGCACAGTGAGCGGCAGATAACAAAAGGAATTGTTGCAGATTTGATGAATAATGGTATTATAAGAGAGAGTCACTCACCGTTTGCGAGCCCAATGATTCTTGTCAAAAAGAAAAATGGACAAAATCGCCTTTGTGTAGATTTTAGAGCACTAAACAAAATAACTGTAAAGGATCGCTATCCTTTGCCGAGGATAGAAGATCAACTAGATGAATTGTCTGGGAATAAATATTTTACATCATTGGACATGGCATCTGGTTTTCACCAAATTCCAATTGCTGAGGATTCTATAGAAAAAACTGCTTTTGTCACACCCGATGGACATTATGAATATTTGCGTATGCCATTTGGTCTCGCTAATGCACCTGCAGTTTTCCAGAGGGCTATAAACGTGGCCTTGGGTGAGTTACGAGGCAAATTGGCTTTGGTATACATGGATGATGTGTTGATACCATCCAAAACCATTGATGAAGGTCTCGAAAAGCTTGATATTGTACTCAAGGCATTGGTTGGAAGTGGGTTTACCTTAAATATGGATAAGTGTAAATTTCTTCAAACTACTATTGAATACTTAGGACGAGAAGTATCCGGAGATGGTATACGACCAAGCAAAACCAAAATTGATTCGTTAGTGAGTTCCCCGACGCCAGGTAATGTTAAGCAAATACGTCAATTTATGGGGCTAGCGAATTATTTCCGAAAATTCGTACCGGAGTTTGCTGCAAAAACTGCCTGTATCACGGCATTGACTAAAAATAATACGGAATTTTTATGGAGTAATGAATGTCAAGCGGCAAAAGATTACATAGTAGAACAACTTACAACTCGACCATTATTAATATTGTTTAATCCTGATTTTCCAACAGAGCTGCATACGGATGCAAGTGCAAGCGGATATGGAGCTATCTTATTTCAGCGAGTTAATGGAAGATTGCATGTAGTTGCTTATTATAGTCAGGCAACTAAGTCATATGAAGCAAAATATCATAGTTATGAGTTGGAGACACTTGCGGTGGTAAATGCGATGAAACATTTTAGGCATTACCTAATCGGTGTTAAGTTCTTGTTGGTTACTGACTGTAACGCTTTAAAGGCAACAAAAGAAAAAAAGAATTTACTTCCTCGCGTCGCTCGTTGGTGGATTTTTCTTCAAGACTTTGAGTTTGAGATTGTATACCGAAAAGGGAAGACTTTATCACATGTAGATTACCTTAGCCGAAATGTGCCAACAAAATCTTGTTATCAAATTGAGAGTTTGTCCGACACATGGTTACATATTAAGCAGCAAAATGATCCAGGTATATTAGAAATCATAGAGAAAATTAAAAGTGGTGATACCAACACAACAACACAGTTCAAACTCAAAAAACGGATTGTTATACAAGAAATTGGAAAATACTAACAAACTTTATGTACCCCAACAATGTCGATTGTCATTAATGAGACGTTTCCATGAAGAGAACTGTCATGTCGGATGGGAAAAGACTCTTATGAAGATGCGAGAGCATTTTTGGATGCCGCATATGACTAAAAATGTCAGGAAATTTGTGAATTCTTGTTTAATCTGCCTGGTGGCTAAAAGGCCGTCTGGAAAGAAACAATGTGAACTTCACCCAATAGAAAAGAAGCCAATTCCATTCGATGTGGTTCATGCTGATTTTATGGGACCATTTGACGAAAAAGACTATCGTTATATTTTCATTTTGATTGATGCCTTTACAAAATTTGCAGTTTTATTCCCTTGTAAAACTCTTACAGCTGCGGAAACTGTTCAAATGTTTTATAACTATGTAATGCTATTTGGAGCTCCAGCCAAACTTGTAAGTGACCGAGGCACTAATTTTACTAGTGCTGAGTTTAAAAACTTCTGCATGTCGATGGGAATAACACATCATTTAATTGCTCCTGGTGCTAGTAGAGCTAATGGCCAAGTGGAACGTTATGTGGACACTGTTGCTAACTTATTGAGAACTAATTTAGATAAATGTGGCGAATGGACTGGTTATATCAGTCGTGTACAACTAGCTCTTAATACAACGGTTAATAAAACAACTGGATTTTCTCCGTTGAAAGTATTAACAGGTATATCGGGACGGACTCCAGATATTAGTGCATTTTTAGCAGAGCTCGAAATTGAGCCACAATTTGACGACGTAGAAGAAATCCGAAAGCTTGCCACTGAACGAGAAGAGTTAAATGCAACTCGAATGAAAATCAGATTTGATCAAAATAAATGCAAACCAACTCAATTAAAAATTGGACAAAAGGTTGTCTATTGTAGTAACCAGAGGCGCAAATCGAAGTTACAGCCGTATTATCGTGGTCCTTATGAAATAGTTGGTGTCCTTCCCAATGATCGATATAAGTTGAAGAAAGGAAACTGCAAAACTTTTACTGTTGCAGCAAGGGAGGTCATTCGGCCTTTAAATGAGAGTGAAGACGAGAAGGATGTTGGTAACTAATATAAGGTAAAATGTTCTGCAAAATTCTTTATTCAATAAGAATCGAATTCATGAGCAAGCTTAAGATTGCCTCTGAGTCATAACTTTCAGTTTATGTGTTGAAGTTTGAACAAGCTTGAGATTGCCTCTGAGTCATAACTTTCAGTTTATGTGTTGAAGTTTTGAACAAGCTTAAGATTGCCTCTGAGTCATAACTTTCAGTTTATGTGTTGAAGTTTGAACAAGCTTGAGATTGCCTCTGAGTCATAACTTTCAGTGTATGTGTTGAAGTTTTGAACAAGCTTAAGATTGCCTCTGAGTCATAACTTTCAGTTTATGTGTTGAAGTTTTGAACAAGCTTAAGATTGCCTCTGAGTCATAACTTTCAGTTTATGTGTTGAAGTTTGAACAAGCTTAAGATTGCCTCTGAGTCATAACTTTCAGTTTAGGTGTCGAAATTTTGAACAAGCTTAAGATTGCCTCTGAGTCATGACTTTCAGTTAAGTGTTGATTTGCAAACAAGCTTAAGATTGTCTCCGAGTTGCGATTCAAGAAGTAACATCTGAAATAATGATTCTGTTTACAGCTCTGGATATCTGGTGGTTGGTTGTACAAGGAGACAGATTACTGCTGTGGAATTTGGAATAATAAATTTGTGGTTTCTGTGAACTGTTGGGTTTTTGTGATTTTAGCTTATTCTTTCTGTAATAAACTAATGATTGCTTTGAAACAAGAAGCTCTGAGTTCATCGAGAGCGATGATTTTACAGGATGGCCGTGTTAGAGCAAAAGAAAAAATACTTTACTCAATTCAGTTTGAGGTGTTTTTCAAATTTTGTCATAAAGGGTATGACGTCAGATCTATACACCTGAAAAGTATAAAAAGGAAAAATTGAATTGAAAAGTATTCATTTTTATAAAATATTTGGTGGTGTACAGAATTGAAAAATTATAAAAAAAAACTAAAAGTTTCTGAAAAGAAAAAGATTTCTATCATGTATGTACATACCTACATCCATCCGACTACGAAAATATAAATTTTTGGTATCTCACGAGTAATTAAAATATTTTATATTACATATACAAATTATTTAAATGTGCACTGAAAAACACAATTTCGTATTTAAATTCAACTTAAAAGTACAGTTTGATTACGATTTCAAAAATTGGCCCTTAGTGATACCACTATGGTTTTTTTTTAATTTTTACTCAAAAATCTGCCTGTGTACATAAAATTGTGTGTGAATTGACTACATTGCAATTGTTTGGTGAGAGTTTTGGAAAATTTTCAGTTAATGGGTTTTGTTTTGAATACAAAATCTTGAATAAATTTCAAAAAAACATAGTGTAAACGGTACAGATTTTCATAAGGATTTTAATTCATTAATTTTGTATCCAAAACAAAGCCCATTAAAGGAAAAATTTCCAAAAATACAACCAAACAACTGCAATGTAGCCAATTCACACACCTTATTAAGCATCTTTTATATCAATATTTTGTACAGGGTAGTAAAAATAAAATAAAAATATTAGATTTTGAGTAGATTGCCTACAAATCTACTCACACGCTAGATTTTTTTTGTATGGGAAATCTTGTAAAAAGCAGCTATATTTAGCTCGAAATCTCGTAAGTAACAGATTTCGAGATAGTGTGAATGCATTATTAAAGGGTTTTGTTTTGAATAAAAAATCTTCGATAAATTTAAAAAAAAAATGTAAACGGTATAGATTTTCATAAATATTTAAATTGAAATCTGATAGACCGGGAGAACAGAATATATACAGTAGTGTAAAAAGTTGCAGGTAAAAAAAGATCGAATCAGTTTTTTAAAATTTGTGGAAAAAAGAGAAAAATATAGTGTATTTGTTATTGTATTGTATTATTGTATTGTATTATTGTGTATTACTACTTACCAATTAGCAAAGCAAATAAAACAGACGACGAGACAAATAGAAAAAATACACTTATCTTTCGTCTCGTGACATCTCTGTATACTTTGCGCCGCAAGTACAAAACTATAAATATTCCAAAAATTTGTTTTTTTTTGTGAATCAGTTTATGTCAAGGCGAATTTACATCAGGTGATCAGTGCCCATGCTCTGTAACTTTAGTGAGAACTTTTCCAAACGAAAAGTTTGTTGTCATTCTGTGAAACACAGGATGACTAACAAAAAACTTTGTTCCTTGCTCATGTTTCTTGTAAGCTTATTTCAGGTTGCATGTGAATCAGCCTGTGAAAAACAGGACAACCAATATAATTGTTTGATTTTTCTCGACGCGAAAACTTCTCGCAAGTTACAGAACATAGGTACAGATAGCTGATAATTTCTCTGCTGTCAAATCAAAGCAAAACCTTCGGAAATATTCTGACAGCAGGAATGTTTACATTAACAAATATACAAAGCGAATATATATGTAGAGTACCAAATCGAGACCACCTGGTATCAATACGCATTGTTTGACGTCATGAATTTCAAATTACATATTCTTACAACGATCTAATTTTATTGATTCTCAAAAAACAGATTAGGTGGCAAATTACGGCACTCGATATCGAAAGTAATTTCAAAAAATTTCAATGAAGTTTTCTACATGAAAATATTTTAAAATTTGGATCGGTATCGAATGTCGTAATGTCCGGTACGGAATTCTTGCATTTACATATGTATTTCTACACGGAAAAATAATAGTGTAGCCTTTGTAGAAAATTATGTTTGCATACAAACAACATAAATTTAAAAATTGATTACATGTGAAAAATAAGAAATGTCAAGAATTTCGCTACCAAACAATTGCATGAACATTAATTTTTGTTTCAGTTGTCTGAAAAAAGTCTCCACTTATAGTTGTAACATCCCTGTAATAGACAATAAATTTCAAAAAGTTCATTTAATTTTTTTGTGGAAGTCCGTACTAGCAAACGGAAATTTCTTTAAGAAATTTACCAATCTGAATTTCCGTAAAATATAAATAAAACCAATAAATTTGGAACAGAAATTTAAAATATAAATAGTACAGGGATTTAATGAACAGAAATTTATAAAAAAAATTATTCAAAATGCTATAAAAAGAAATTAAAACAGATCAGACAGATCGTTTTTGTGTCTCGAACTGTTTTTCAGTCTAAATACATACATATATGTATGTATGTGATAAATTAATTAACCCTTTATAACTCAACATTGTTCAACTAATTTTATTTAAAATAACTTAAGAGGTCGTAGCATGAGTAAAAAATATTTCTCCAAGGATTTTTTTTAATTTTATTTTTTGTGGCAAAAATGGGTAAAGAAGGGAATGTGAAGAACTTCAAATATGTGGACGATAAGAGCTTCAAATTAAAAATAATTTCACTCACAATATTTTACAAATAAAAACAAAAATTTAATGACATATAACATTGATTAAATAAAAACAGTAGGGCTACTTTAATTCTGTTATGCTGATATAATATTTTATTGAGAATGAATTCTACATTTTGAAGCAAGATATTGTACCAAAGTTATTGAGTTGAAATAAAATTAATAATTACATTTAATTATTAGTTTTTATAGAGATTTAATGGCGTGTAACATATCTGTAACATGGGGTTGATAAAGGGTTAATTTTGTTTTCCGTTTTATATGTAAACACAAATGTACAGTGGCGAAGAATGTTCCTTTTTATTTTTAGTTGTACCGTATTTTAGTTTTTCGCATAAACGAAGTAGATATGCTTTTGTATGTTGGAGTCGGCTATAGTCTTAGTTGCTTGATAGAAAATATGTGAGCGTACGAATTGTTTGCTCTACAATTATAATTATACTCAGTTACTAAAATTATAAAATAGCTTTTATTTACTTATGTATATTTTTTTTTGAGTACTCATTGTCATTCTCTGATCTGTACACTAATAGATATCTTTGGATAGAAATAACGGGCATTAAAACTGTAGCCGGAATGAAAACTTTTATTTAAATAATGTCTGTAAAATGTGATTATAACAATTATAAAGCAAAAACAATCAAAGAATAAATAAATAATAATAACAACAATAATAATAATAAAAAGACAAAAATATAAGCAAAATTTCTTAAATATGTATGTTTTTAAATTAAATTTCATATAGATTTACATCAGAATACCATTTAGATCGTCATATCAGTAATTTTCATAAGAAAGCACCTCCTCACGTCTGTGATATTTGTGGTCGCACATATAAAAATAAAACCTCATTTAAACGTCATTATGATGAGCATCAAGGCATTGTTTCTAAAGCCGTACAGTGTTCGATTTGCAATACATGGCTAAAGAATGAAGATACGCTACGCTTGCATCGTTTCACTCATGAGGAACAAATAACGCCGTGCAACGTTTGTGGCAAAGTGTTCAAAACAAAACGTAGACTATATAGACACAAAGTATACTGGCATACATTGGACACCAATTTGCGTTGTAGCTTCTGCGATAAAGTGTTTCGCGAAAAGCGCAATCTTGAGGAGCACATGGCCATACATACTGGCGTCCAACTCTATACATGTCCCCATTGCGGCAAAGATTCACGTTCGAAATCAAATATGTATGTGCATATTAAAAGAATACATCCAGATGAATGGTGGAAATCGAAAATGGAGCGTCTGAACTTGAAGCCCAAAACTTCAGTCAAGTCCGAGGACTGTGAATAAAAATAATCTTTAATAATTTTAGTTCATACAACTTAAACTAGAAAGACATTTGGAAAAATTATGTATTTAATAAGATATATTTTATTTGCAATTATGTACGCATATACATACATACATATGTAATGGATTTAAAAGAAAAATTAAATTTTAAAGTGCATATATATTTTTTTTGGTAATTTATTTATTTATTTTTTTATCTGTAACAATGTAAACATACCTAAATATAGTGATGTTTGTATGTATGTACTAGAGCTGAGCACAATAGTTGCTTGCTTGTCTTCATGATGTACACCAAAGCTGGCTACTGAGAGAAAACCGAGAGCAATGTATTCGCGTATGTGTATTAATTTGTTGAGAAGCCGGTTGATGTTCGGCACTCTGGTGCCAGTTTGAACAGCCTGGATGTACTATTGAATTATACTCTCTTTTTAGAGCTCCTGATTTTATGAGATCATTAAAACTGATATTCAATTTTATCTAAAAGTATTCAACCAGGGTGACCGATGACATTTTTCAAAAATTGGCACCAAAAAAGGGGAAAAATTATAAAAACGAAAAAACTACACTAAACATTTTATTTTTAATGTGTTTTCATATAACTCGCCCAAAAAAAGTGCAACAGCATTTGCTTATCTGCCACGCGAGGGCATTAGTTATTGTACTGTCGAAGCATATTTCACTAGTGCACACTAGGGATGCCAATCGGGATCGATTTTTGGAAATCCCGGGATTCGGGATTTCTAAATCCCGATCGATTTCGAGATTTCGGGATCTACAATTTTTTTAATGATTATTACTTCAATAACAAATTTTATGCATTTTAAAAGGTTTTATGTTGATAATATATCATTACACAATTCTCTTTAAAGTTAACAATCTTCTAATACGAGTATGAAATAAAAATCAAAAGAATTTGTCTCATTTATTTTTATGTTGAATAATTACATTTGATGTTAGAGAATTTATACTGAAAACCAAATGTTATTTCCCTTCCAAAGCTCAAAAGCTTCTTTTTGTTTTCAAAATAATTCTTAGTTGTATATTGTAGCACCTTTGATGAAAATAACAATGAAAAAGAAATGTGTCACGAATAGTCATTAAATTGTTAAAACTGCACGTAAAAAATTGTATGGGACTTTTATATTTTATAAGAAAATACCATAAAATCAACGAAAGTTTTAATTTACAAATGGTTTTTATATAAAAATTGCTAAGAAATCCCGAAATTGATATCCCGGGCTTAAATTTTACAAATCCCGGGAATCGGGATTTGCCGAATCCCGGGATTTCGGGTTTCGGGATTTCCCGTTTGGCATCCCTAGTGCACACCGAATGACAATTCTAAAATGAGAACATGTGTATGTGATACTGTTCTAAGTTTTATAATTTATTAATTAAAGACTAAAAAATAAAATAAATATAATAATAAAATAAAAATAATAGGGGTTTTCATGAGATCTCTTAAAATTTCTATTTGTGCAATTTGGCAAACTTGCGAGACTTATTTCATGAAACCCCTTTTGCACTTTTGCGCAAACAGTTTATGTAAATTTGAAACAAACGTCATTAATAAAAATAAAATAAGAAAATTTAAAGACTTTTTTAATCTAAAAACATATTTAAATATTAATATAAAAATAAAAAGTGTGTGTGTGTGGCTAAAAATTACTAGAGAAATCCAAAAGAAGCAAGAAGTTGATGTCTACCAAATGCACAATTAATTGCACAGATTAAGTTTACGCGTCAAAATTTTTGGGCAAACTTAACAGGATTGTGTAAATAAATGTCTATACAATTTTTGACATTTTATTTACGAGAGCGTAAAAATGCACAATTGAACAGTTTGCGAGACTTTTGATCATTCTCATGAAAACCCTTAATATCTTTCACAATGAATATAATTGTAAGTGTTATTATCACTTACAGTCCAACCTAAATTAGAGCGTCAAGCATTGCGTTAGCAGCAGGGTACGTATTTTCAATACATTCAAATAATATTTTATACGTTTGTATGTACTGAAAATACGTACCCTGCTGCTAACGCTGCGCTTGACGCTCTAATTTAGGTTGGAATCTTAATATTTTATGAAATTTTGAGTTTGTGAAATGAAGTATGGTGCACTATGAAGTGTGCAATAAAAATATTGCACACTTGACAACTGTCTATTCAACTGTTGTACAATGGTTTTGTGTGTTTTTTTGTTCCTTCTTTTCTATTTTTGCTTTACACTCAATTACGATCACCACTACAAACAATATTTGCTTTTGAAAAAAATACAATACTGTGCACTTTGTCATAGCTTGTGCTCAGTTCTAGTATGTACATAAAAGAGAAAGTAAAAATTAAAGTTTTTACCAAAGAAAGTTAATAGAAATATGTTCTTGAGGTGTGCTCTGATATTCGAAGCGAAAGTAAATGCTTTAAGTGAGTAGGTTATGAGTTACTTTATTTCGAAAGTGTAACAATGTATACATATTGACACCCATGATTGTATCTATTTAATTATTTTTTAATTTTTAGTACATTTATCTGCAACATTACTATGTGTGTTTACAATAAAACCGTTTAAATTAAAATTTTTTTAATTTTTTTGTGTGTTGTTTACCATTTTGTTCCCACCCGTTCAGTAGAGGGAGGGGAAATGCTATGTGCAGCAAGACTTGCCTAAATCTTGAGGTGAAAACGCTAACGACATATCATTTTCATCCACCCTAATGCCATACAGTTCTCTCGGCGCGCTTTAACCTTTTACCTAACAGCCTAACACCACACTGTCCTCTACACGATACGAAATCTTAACTTGGGTGGGGGATTAATCAGATACCGATTTTAGTTTTATTTTATTTGACTGTCTATACTTAACGATCCAATTATAATCCACCATTTTGTGGCGGCGACTATCTGAAATTTTGATTTTGTATAATGCGCTGTTTTTTTGTTGTCAAGCCTTTCATTTGATACCCATATTGATAGGATTAAAAAAAATAGGTTATCCGTCATTTTGTAGCGGCGGACATCTTGGATTTTGATTTTGTGTAATGCAATATATTTTACTTGTCAAGCCCTTCCATTTGTTACCACTTGATAGGATTGAAAAAAATAGGTTATCCGTCATTTTGCCATCTTGAATTTATAATAATACTAAAGTTCAGATCAATCAGTTGAAAGGAAAATTGTGAAATTTCAATAACTAAATTTTACCCAAGAATAAAACAAACGTGGCGATCTAAATAAAACCGTTTAAAAAGATTTTTTTTTAAATTAAATTAATTTTATTGTGTAAAAAAGGAGATTTTGAGATAACAATACCGAAGTATACTTATTGAACGTTGTTCGTTAATTATTTTTTCAATCTAAATTTCTCAAAAATCTTCAAAAAAAATTAAAGCATCTTAAATATTGTCTGAAAATTTAGTTGCAGCTGAGGAAAAGAAACGTTTGCCAGTCAATACGTATGGACAAAATGTTTTTTGGGTTATTGTACGGAGCCTGCAATATCCTCCTTAAATAAATAGATTGCTTTTCAATAGTTTGGTATTAGGTTTTTTGTTGGAAACTGTGGAAACATTCAAATCGTGTTATTTTTGTTGAACTGTACCCGGATTCAGTAACTTTTATTACGATAATCGTATCGCTATAATGTAACGAAAAATTATATATGTACTTTGCTATTCAGTAACATATTTTAACGATATTCGCTGTCGGTTGGATAAAAAAAATTAATAAATCCCAAGATAAAATTCATTGAGTTTTTCTTTATTATTCTTTGTCCTTTTCGTTTATTTTCACATTTTCTATACAGAGATAGCACAAAATATTGAATTAAATGGTGAATAATATAAAGCTAGAGACTATCGAAAAAAGAAATTACGCAATTACATTATCATTACCGCAATCGAATAAATATTACGATTTTCGTTTCGCAAAAAGTTACAGAATCCAGGTACTGGAAGATAAACTGCTTATTTCGCTCCTGATAGCAAAAGATATATGTACATATATTTATTATTGTTGGTTAGTAAATTTAATTTAAATATATTGAGTAAACCAATCTGAAACTGCGTAATTCGTTAAAAGCGGAAAGCCCCAGATCTTGAAACAGCAAATCCCATGAATGTACTAAATTCCAAAACCGAAAAATTCGGCACTGGCATCGCTAATGTGCTTACATATCGCTCCTTTATATACATACATACATACATACATATGTATGTATATATTTATCTGAAACAATTTAATTTTGGAGTTAATAATGCAGAATAATTCGTTATATTGTGTAGTAATAAATAATTTTTTATATAAATTGAAAGAAAACTTTAAATTTATTTTCTGTAAAATTTAATTTTTTTACTTATGAACATATGTATGTTCATAGAAATGAAAGAGCGATATATACATATATCTTATCTTTGTTAATACTTTATTCCCTGCAAGAAATGAATGATTGAAACTAACACAAACAAATTTTTTCACTAACACATTTAAAACAATTTTACATTCAACTCAATAATGACAGTCAATTGACTAGTCATTTGATCGGAAGTGTGATGCAACTTCACACGTACACTAAAGTTTCCATCACATTTTTCATTTTGCCTTTAATAATTTGATAGAAACTTTGTTCTAGGCAATGATGAATATAGCCTGCATGACTATCGATCAAATGAGCAGTCAATTGACTGGTAGTGTTCTTGTAGGGTTATGTATTTATATTTTTTATTTTATTTATCTGTTCTAATATAAGGCTGGTATAAATAGAAAATTAATATGTACTAATAATAATGCCTAAAATTATACATACAAATTTATTAGGTATAACCAAATACTTAAATTAAAAGGTCTGTTCATTTACTTTCCCAGCAGAAACTAGCAACGAGAGAGTAAGGCAGAAATTTACAAAATTACTCTCCCAAATATGGAAAAGTAAATGAACGCCTTAAGCATTAAACACATTCACCACAACAGCAAGCTACCGACTACAAAATGTCAAATATAGAATACACATGTTTATATGAAAATGATTATTTTGAAGACGGCAAGGCAACATTTGCGGCAGGTTGTTGTCTATGCTGATTTTGTCGTTTTAGTTCAATTACACTAAATTCTATTTCTTTGGCTGCAATGAGAAAATTCAGTGTTGCGAGTACAATACAAAATATTGAATGAATGATATCGCACAATTATTTCATATTATTTAACATAAACAATATACAAAAATTTATGTAAAGCATAAATTGGTTAATTTTTATACTTTTACGTCATATAAGTACATTTTGAAAGAGTATTTTAATTTTTATAAATGCGAAATATTTGAAGGTGGCAGTGCTGAATTATGTATTTATACTAAAATATGACGTGCAGATGGTGCTGATGCTGTCTCCAAAATAATTATGTAGCTGGCTACGAGGCGACAAATGCTGCTAGCGGCATTTGAAGTCGTGTGTTCGTGTAGCCTGCTGTGGTGAATGTGTTTAATGCATTAGATTCTAAACACAATGTTTTGCGGTGTGGTGCGATTTCTCGTTGTGGGAGAAAAATGAACATAATACAACGGAAGACGGCGACGGCAATACTTGTCATTGTTTGCTTAAGGGCCTGTTTCTCTAAATGCGAACGATAAATTTGTTCGAACATTTATATCAAAAACAAAAAACTGAAATTTGTTTTTGTTTTCAATACTAATACGATCGAATATATCGTTCGCATTTGGAGAAACATGCCCTTAGGGCATTTTTATTAATTTTTTTGTGCATACATTTTTATAACTAAAAACAAAGAACTATTAACATTTTATACATTCGCAGATACATTTGATATGTTTTTTAAACTTTTATAATATATGACAAAAATGTGTGAACTTCAAAATCATGTTCTTTTACAATAATGTTGTGAACACAGCCAATTATTCAAATACTACGGCAACGTCAGAAAGAGAAAATTGAGAGAATAAGAAAGCCGGCAATGAAAATAAAATAGATTTTAATTTTATTCCGTCCCGCACTGCGGATTTTCACTTCCAAATCGTATGGACACCCGCACCGCAATAAATAATCGTTACATTGTGTTCAGACTCTTAAGCCTGATACTCTTTTCGAAATTGCGAAAACTTTGATTATTTCGCATGAAAAATTTGACTTGTACTAAATGTAGCCCAACTCGCGGTTTTTTTATAAATTTCTCGCTTTTATTGCTTCAAAGTATGCAACATTGTTGAAATTTCGTGCGAAAAAAGCACTGCTCAAGTTGTTTCGCAGCTAAACTATAATGATGCCAGACTAATTTTGAATGGAAAGACATGATTTTATGTGTTTTTCACAACAAGAACACTGTACTACTTTTGCGAATTTATTTCGCAAATATTTCATACCAAATACTTTTATACATACATACATATGTAGTTTAACAGCGTTTCGCACGAAATTGTGAACAGAGTACCAGGCTTAATGGAAGAAAAACAATAAATTAAGAAAACATGCTTTATTTTTTCATACGTATGCATGTTTTTTAACAAAGAAATGCAAATTTTTTCAGTTTTCCTTTTTCAAATATTTTGTAAATAATTTATTTGACAACAAAACACACAACAGGTGGTTGGATAATTCTTGCCAGTAAAAATTTTACTAGTAATAATTTGTAGGAATTTGTCTCTCAATTTTTTTCTCTCTTTTGACGCTCTCTCCTTGCAAATTTTTTGAGTTAATGAACACTTTCCAGTAACAATTGTTACAAATTCGTAATAATTTTCAGTATATGAACAAACCTAAAATTAATTACTAAATGTATGAGGATTATTAAGTTCGCTAAAATATTAATGTCTAAATAGTTCACATAATAGATAATACGTGTAAACTGATGTACATACATGCTATAGAATGACAAAAGTATAATTTTAAGTACTCTTTGAGTAGTGGCCATCAAACAACTATGAATACGCATCCAACAACTGTGTTTATAAAGCTTTTTTTAATTACGCAGCACAAAGGCCAACAACTAAATTTATAGACCGTATTAAAATAGTCTGATATCAATCGGCTACACATGCGTATGTACAGGACAATTTTATTTACACACACACACGCGCGTATTCCACACATTTTTCATTCCATTTTATATGTTTATACACAAACAAATATATATATATATATATATATACAGTGGCGAATAATAAATAAATATGCCGAGTATCATGCGTATATTTTTTGGTCCAATTAAATAAATACCCATATCCCGAGTATAAACATGCTCAGACTATAATTATGAGAGAGAGATAGTCAATGCGTTTGATACGCATGTGCCATTTTATTTTTAATTGTATCGTATTTTAGTTTTTCGCATAAGCGAATCGGCTACAGTCATAGTTGCTGGATAGAAAATATGTGGGCGTACCAATTGTTTGCGATACAATCATGATTATACGCAGTTAATAAAATTAATGTGTAGTTTTCAATGCAAGAAAGCGACTTGTCTAGAAAATTTTTATAGGAATCACTAAAAAATTTTAATGCTTTTCATATATTTTTTCTTGAGTACTCATTGTCATTCTCTGGTACATATTGTCGTCTAAAAATGCGTAACAGTACTTTTTAGGGTTCCGTACACCAAAGGTGAAATAAATTCAGTGAAGTGCGACTTTGACCCGCGCACGAAGGGTTCCGTACAGGCACGAGATATGTAATTCAATACGAACAATATAAACTATAGGTTTGGCACTTTTTTCGTTTTTGGATTTTTTCGGTTTTAAACGCTTTTTTTTAAGTTTGGGTGTTTTTTGAATTTATTGGCGCTTTCTGAGTTTTAGCACTTTTTTTCACGTTTTGGCGATTTTTTTTGGTTTTTGAAGTTTTTTAATTTTGGCAATTTTTATTATTTTGGCGTTTTTTTTATTTTGGCGATTTTTTATTTTGGTGATTTTTTTTAATTTTGGTTTTTTTCATACAGGTGATTTTTTTTGGTTTTGGCGATTTTTTTTAGTTTTTGCACTTTTTTTTCGTTTTAAGGATTTCTTCTTCTTTCTTCTTTTAAATTTTGGCGATTTTTTTTTGTTTTGGCGATTTTTTTTAAATTTGGCGATTTTTTTTTAATTTTGGCAATTTTTTTTAATTTTTGGCGATTTTTTTTCACATAAACAATTATTTTGGTTTTGGCGCATTTTTCGCGTTTTGGCGATTTTTTTTCGGTTTTTGGCGTTTTTTCATATTTTCATAGTCATTTTTTATATATATATTTACATAGTCAAAATTGCATTAACTGATGGACCACCCTTTAAGTAAAATTTTTTTTCTTATTTTAATGTTTATTGTTGTAGTCTATATAAAAATACACTAATTTTAAAAATTTCAAGTGTCAATATGCATACATACATATGTACATACAATTGTATGTATATTATATGGGATTTTAAAATTTTACGTTGCTCGTTTTGGAACACCCTTTAAGCTTTAATTCTCATGTATTTGTTGTTGTAGTGGCCAAGGTTCTACATACTCTGTCCAAATTTCAGGTCCGTAGCTCTTACGGTTCCTGAGAAAATACCGTGTGACGGACAGACGGACAGCGTAGCGAAAACAATAGGGTTCCGTACACCAAATGTGAAAAAAGGAACGGTAAAACTAAAAAATCCGAAAATTATAAAATCGCCAAACCAAAAAAAATCGCCAAAATTAAAAAAAATTCTAACACTAAAATAAGTCGCAAAATTCGAAAAAATCGTCTAAATGAAAAAATTGCCAAAATTAAAAAAAGTGCCAAAAACCGAAAAGAATCGCAAAAACCCGAAAAAAATCGCCAAAAATTAAAAAAAAATCGCCAAAACGAAAAAAATCGTGAAAATTAAAAAAAAAATTCTAGCACTAAAATCAATCGACAAATTCGAAAAAATAGCCCAAATGAAAGAAATCGGCCACAATGAAAAAAACGCCAAAAACCGAAAACCAAAAACGAGAAAAAAGTGCCAAAACTAAAAAAAAATACCAAAATTAAAGAAAAACGCCAAAAATGGAAAAATCGCCAATCCCAAAACAAAACTCCCTTATTGGAAAAAACGCCAAAATGAAAAAAATCGCCAAAATAAAAAGTCGCCAAAATTAAAAAAACTTCAAAAACCAAAAAAAAATCGCCAAAACAAGAAAAAAGTGCCAAAACTCAAAAAGCGCCAATAAACTCAAAAAAACGCTTAAAATAGAAAAAAACCCAAAAACGAAAAAATGCCAAAACTATAGTTTATATTGGCTAAAGCTCGTATTGAATTAAATATCTCGTGTCCATACGGAACCCTTCGTGCGCGGGTCAAAGTAAGTCGCACTTCACTGAACTTATTTTAATTTTACAGGAGAAGCAAAAAAAACTTTATAAATTTAAGACTATTTTTGAATAATGAATAAATTCAGTATTTTTGAACATATGTGAGTAAAATCTTAAAGAAATATGTATTTTGGTTAATCACATCACGGTTTTGAATTTTTTGATAATACGTTCTTTTGGATTCTCGACGACGATGTATACATACATACATACATATCGCTAATTTACTTCAACAACGTTATAACTCAAAGAAACAAATTTTACAGAAAAGGAGTTTAAAGTTTTTAATTTACACAGAACTTAATGGAAAAAGAAAATTTTATTTTTCTCTCAAAAGTTGAGTCAACAAGATATTTTTGTATGAAATTTTTACACTATATAAACAATGATATAAGGATTTTTTTCTATTTATGGCGTTTTTGAAGTATGTGAATATACACTAATTTCCACTGTCTGCTATTACAAACTAAAATGAAAATAAGAATAAAAACGAAAATAAAGTATTAAGAATAAGAATTGATTATAATCGTATATAACGAATAATGCATTTTTAAGAAAATAACTATTTCTTTTTGTTTTGTCTTAAATTGAATTTTATATAGATTTTGCTCGGAAAATAATTTAAGTCGTCATATCAAAAATACACACAGATATATTAAATATCATATATGCGACGTTTGTGGCCGAAAGTTTAAAAATAAAGATTCATTCAAAAAACATTATGCCCAGCATCAAGGAATCATAGAACCAGCTGCACAGTGTTCCATATGCAATAAGTGGCTTAAAAACAAACACAGTTTACGTTTGCATCGTTTTGTTCACGAAAAAAATCCAACTCCTTGCGAAGTGTGCGGCAAGGTATTTGAGACTAAACATAGTCTGCGCAAACACAAATCCTACTGGCATAAGTCCGACTTAAATTTACAGTGTAACTTTTGTGAAAAAATGTTTCGCCAAGAACGTAATCTGCAAGAACATATGGCTATACATACTGGCATGCAGCTCTATAAGTGTCCACATTGTCAGAAGGAGTCACGCTCAAAGTCAAATATGTATGTTCATATAAAGAGACAACATCCAACTGAGTGGTGGAAATCTAAAATGGAACGTTTAAATATAGACCCAAAGGCTGAGAATCCCGAATTCAATCAACAAAATTAAACCTTTTATATTGTTTTATATGTACATACATAAGTATATAAGTAATTATTCTCCAATTTAATTATGTATGTGTATAAGTATGTAAATATGTACATAAGTATGTATGGACATGTGTAAATAAGTTGCTATTTGTGGTTGTATGCTATAATTATTAAAAATACTCGGAAAGCAAAAAATATATGTATGTACATACATATGTATAATAATCGTTTATCCTACCTAATCTTGGCTGCAAATCCTGGAGAAGTAAAATATAATACAAATTCTGTCGCCGCAATATCGTTATAACTAAATTATAAAATATATAGTACATATTTTTCTCTCATTAAAAAGAGGGGGTGGGGAAAGAGGAACTGCAGTTAATTTAAATAAGTTTGTTAACAATTTGGCAAAACAAAACATTTTTCAGTTAAAACAAATGTATATTTAAAATATTGAAACATTCTCAATTATTGTTTACTAAAAGCCGTTTGCAATAAAACATTTATTAGTTCAATGTAATAAAAAAATATTCATATTTATGTAAATTAAATTTAATTTAAAAAGTAAGCAAAATTAGTATTTCAAGATGTGCAATTATGGTTTTTTCCATTCCAGCAAATAGCTGAGAATAAATTTGTTGGCTCTCATCAAATTCGATTACGCACTCAAGTTAAGAATTAATTTTGGGTTTGTTCTGGATGACATTGCAGTAAGCTTTTAGTCAGGCTAAGTTAAACTAAAAGTTAACTATTTTTGTGGTCAACCTGTAATATTATGGTTTGAGTACTCCTATAATTGTACTCCTATAATTGCTGTACGTATGTACATATATGTATCAGAGAAGAGCAATGAGTAGTAAAAAAGTGAGTAGAGTTAAATCATTAGTTATAATTTCTTGTACGTGTGTATGCGCACTCATACTTATTGCAATGTGGTTCACGCGTTTCAACTTTTGCTGCTCCCCTCGTAATTCAGTTGTAAGAAAGATGGAGATGGAAATACAAATATCTCTTTTTTTCTTACAGCTGAATTACGAGTTGAGCAACAAAAGTTGAAGTGTGTCAACCAGGACCACGAGATAGATTCACTCGAAAGTTTGACCTGCGCATCGAACTCATACTTAAGGTCGCTTCAGACTGTAATACAAGTATTAATAATTTTGACGAAAATTCATCCCTGGTCTTATATTTGTTTCAAAAATTTCAAAAAAGCAATAACAACTCAATATGTCAGTGCTGCATTTTCCACAAAAGTATTAGGCCTAATTTTGTAAAACGCAACGCTTGGCGTTGATAAATTTTGTATGTATTTGTTTTTGTAATTAAAATTGTTTCCATATAAAATTTGACAACGCTTGGCGTTGCGTTTTAAAAATTTAGGCCCGTAATACTTGTATTACAGTCTGAAGCGACCTTTAGCAACATTTATGACGTTGTTGATTTCGACTCTCCTTAACTCAATGCCTATGGACGATGCAAGTATAAGTATAAACCGCAATGCGGACTTCGCATACGAACATTAAAGTTCTCATTATGAGGTTGTGTATTTGTTTCTCTGTTGCTTTTTTTTTTAGTTTTATTTTTTGCAGGAATTGAAAAACAATCATACTTACTACTATTGTGTACTACTTGCAAACTGTTTAATGACTAAACTTTTAAGGAAACATACATAAATGAGTTAAATGAGCTAAATCAATGTGAGTAGTATAAGTATTTTCCTGCAATTAGAAATCAAACTGAGGTGCTTTGAAAGTGTGAGTGTGGTATGAATACCCTGTCGGAAATTACGTTAGCTTTAAACTATTTTGCAAGAAATAAAAAAATAAAGAACTTTGGGTTTGTTCTGGATGACATTGCAGTTATCTTTTAGTCAATCGAGGAAAAGTTAACTAGAAGTTAACTATTTTTGTAGTCAACCACACATTCTCCGACAGGGTATGAATGTCAACGTCGCATTCATATTTATTTCAACCTATATTTATAAATCAATGTCATTGTGAGTGTGCGTACATCAGAGTAGTTCAGTTTAAACGATGTCTACGCATTTATATTTAAAATTTCATGAGTCGGTATCAATAGGAAAAACACGATTCATTGCCGATCACTGATATGTATGTATGTATGCACATATGTATGTATGTTCTCGTATTACAGTGTAAATGTGGTGACTTTCATATAATTTTACAACCTTATTTATAAAAATTATTAAGGTTTTATAAAGGCTTTTTAAGAAAAATTTTTTATGAAAATTTGTTTTAAAAGCCCTTCATAATGACTTCTTATTAAGTTTTATAAATAAGGCTGTTATATTTTAAAATAAACATGCTCTTATTAAATACATATGTATGTACATATGTATGTATGTATGTAACATATTATTAAATTTTTGTTATAAATATACATATAATTAATTGCAAACATAAACCTCCTTAAATCTTATCTAGATGTGCAACAATATATCGTTTGCGTAATCATATTGCATCCGTACACAATAATATATACCATCATATTTGTGATATTTGTGGGAAAAAATTCAAATCAAAGACATCCTTCCAAAAGCACTATGACGAACATCAAGGTATTGTTGAACCTCCTGCCCAATGTACAATTTGCGGTGCATGGCTAAAAAATCAACATAGTCTACGTGTACACCATCAAACGCACGAAGATACACAATTCGCTTGCGATATTTGTGGTAAATTTTTCAAAACTAAAAAGAATTTGAGTCGTCATAAAGGCTATTGGCATCGCCGAGAACGCAATCTTTCATGCAGTTATTGTGACAAAGTGTTTCGTGAAAAACGCAATCTTGATGAGCACATGGCCATGCATACAGATACAAACCTGTATACGTGCCCCCACTGCGGCAAAGAGTCCAGATCCAAGTCAAATATGTATGTTCATATAAAAAGACAACATCCTGATGAGTGGTGGAAATCAAAACAAGAGCGTTATAAACAGAAAGCCGACGATGTCGCAGAAAGAGAGACCGAAGACGAGGTGAAACGTAACTCATCACTAGTTGAGACAGCTTCTACTCAAACCCAGGAATGCAATAAAAGTGCTGAATAATATGCTGATATGTACTACAAATATTTTTTTTCGTATAGAATTTTACTTTAAAATCTAAAAAAAAATTATTTTTAACAGTAATTAATTATAAGAAATGAAAGATTTTTATGTACAGCTTAGGCTGAGTTTACATCTGGCATTTCTTGTGTGCCATTTGCCCAAAAAAACGTAGCCAACTAAGTACTAATGAAAAACTGGTTGATTCAGACATGCATTTATTGATTTAAATATTTTGCAATCATTTTGGATTCTATAAAAATATCTATTAATTATGTATTAAACTGATTAACTTAATAAATACATGTTTGAATCAAACAGTTTTTCATTAGTAATTAGTTGGTTACGCTTGTGTGGCATTTGGCACACAGATGTAAACCCAGCCTTGCTCATGTATTATTTTTATGTAGCCTTCCCTAAGTACATACATACATACGTATGTTCATACATATACACATACATGTAGAAAAAGTGGACAAGAAGTTTGGTTTCTGTAAACTCAGAAAATTTAAAATTAAGTAAGTTTCGATCTAGGTTCAAATAATTAATATACTAACAGCCCTATGTACATATGTATGTATAAAAATAAATTCAGTGAAGTGCGACTTTGACCCGCGCACGAAGGTTTCCGTACGGACATGATATATGTTGACGGTTTTTTAATTTTGGCGATTTTTTTTATTTTGACGATGTTTTTAATTTTGGCGATTTTTTCATATATTATTTTTTTGGTTTCGGCGATTTTTTCGGTTTTTGGATTTTTTTTTTAATTTTGGCAATTTTTTTGGTTTTGACACTTTTTTCTCGTTTTGGCGATTTTTTTCGGTTATTAGCGTTTTTTAATTTTTTTGGCGATTTTTTTTAATTTTTGGCAATTTTTTTTCGGGATTTGGCGATTTTTTTCGGTTTTTGCCGCTTTTTTTTCATTTTTGGCGATTTTTCTCATTTGGACGATTTTTTCGAATTTTGCGACTAAGAATTTTTAGATTTAGATTTTTAGATTTTTTTTTTAATTTTGGCAATTTTTTTAAATTTTTGGCGATTTTTTTGGGTTTGGCGATTTTATAATTTTCTGATTTCGGATTTCAAGTGTCAATATACATATATACATATGTACATACAAACAATTGTATGTATTACATGGGATTTTAATATTTTTTGTTGCTCGTTATGGTTCCTGAGAAAATAGCGTGTGACGGACAGCGTAGCGAAAACAATAGGGTCCTTTTTTCACCTTTGGTGCACGGAACCTTAAAAAACTGGCATGAAGTTAGCATAAGTAGCAAAATGCTTGAATTTTTAATGTTAAATTGTATGGAGGAACTCGTTAACTCCTAATTCAATTACGTCACTTATGCTAGCTTCATGAAATGCCAATTTTTTCTTATACGTAACGCCATAAATATTCTGCCTTGTTACGAGTGACGAATTTTACGAAAGGACTTGTAGAGTGTTCACTAGATTAAAGAAAAATGCTACACGATACCTTAATCTAGTACAGGAAGTTGAAGTCGAATCGAACAATTCGACAAACGTTATAAGTCTTATTAAAAAATATGTACATGCATACATACATACGTAAATAAATTCAGTCGGAATCTGTGTTATTGCTGTATTAGGTTGGACACCGTACTCCACATTGGAATCCCGCGAGATCCCAATTTTACCGAAAACTGTATAAGTTTCAGAGCTTTTGAGAACGTAATGTTCTTCTTCTTACTCGAAACATCCATTAATCCAATTTGGCTAGTTTGGGCAAGCAGAAAAGTAATCAGCTGTTTGAAAAAAACCAATAACAAAGTAAAAAAAATTTTACCAAAAAAGATTTTATAAATTGGTGGTGAACAGTCTTGTGAGTTTTTATATAAAATTAAGAAACAAAACATTCTTGATATGCTGGAGCATGTAAGTAAACGGGTGTATATACATACATACATATATTCATACATACATATGTTGTGTGTAAACGTGTGTATACTTATGCCCTGAAGGAAGCTTGGGGTTAGATGTCTCCAAGTCACCTTGTATCGACTGTTTTGGCGACATTGTCAACGGAGCGTCTACATACATACATACATATGTATGTACATATTAATATTTTGTTTTTGATGTGTAGAAAACATTTTTGTCAGGCAAAATTTAAGTTTTTTTTATAAAGTTAATTTACGAAATAAATTGATTTCGGTAAACAATAAATAAATTAAATAATTAAAAAAAATAAACAAAAAAGAAGTAAATACAAAAGGCAAATAAAAAAGCAATCCATATTGTAGGTACCTACATATAATAATAAAAAATGCGCAAATGAAACAATTGTTAGTGAAATAGTCAATTGTGGAAATTAGGTTGAGCCTAATGAACAATTTTTGGTTTTTCATGTTCCCGCTCTTTTGTACATTCTTTGCGAGAAATTTGTAGCAGGTTGCTGGTAAGGATGGGTAAAAAATGGGTCTAATATAATGATCCCTACATGTAAGTAGGACAGAAATAGAAATATAGAAAGGTGAAAGAGGTGGATGTAGAGTGGAGATGATTAGTTGCTTGAGAAGAGGAGAGTGTGTCGGGAAAAGGGGAGTGTGTGTGCACACGTCATAGGGGGAAGTCAGCAACTGCACCTAATATAAAGACTCGGATTTTTTAATCTTATTTCCGATAACTCGGATAGGCTGATGAAGTATAATCTGCCAAGGAAGTGCAGAGGATATGCGAAATGCTTTCCTCCTCTTCATCATTACAACTGAAACATCATTGTACAGTAGAGCCATACGTTTAGCATACGTTTCGAAAGTGTAGTGGGCGGTCAGTGTGGCCTCAAGTGCTTTCTAGTGAAGTTCTTTGGGGTTTAGGCGAGGTCAAGGGGTTCTCGCTATTACCAGGTGGGCTCATTGCGCCATCTGCCTTGAGCTGATTTAAGAAAGACCGAGCCTTATCCAGCAGTAATAAGAGTGGGAGCCCACAGAGATTGTCGACATCGAATTGTCTGAGTAGGGTTCCCCTCTTAGGCAGGTCATCCGCAACTATTTTGCCTAAAGTAGTCCCATATCCACGCACACAATTTAATATGATACGTGAGGGCTTTGCGACGCACCTGTGAGGGAGTTAATTGCAGACTGGCTGTCAGTTATGATATGGATATCTCTATTTGATATCATATCTCTATCTAATAAATCGTGCGTACTATTAACATGAATAAACCGGAATGTTGTTCTTAATGCCTTCTGCCATTTACTTTCATATTGACTGCAAAATGTATGGTTGTCATTTAATTACTCCAGAAATTCGACGAAATAAATCAGTTATGCCATCAAAAAAGAGATTTGGGCAAAGCCCCTTTTGAAATTTTAGGCAAACAGTTTATGTAAATTTGAAACAAACGGTCAAAAAATTTATTTAATAAAAATATAATAATAGGTGTGTTCATTTACTAAAAATTGTTACGAATTTGTAAAAATTTTTACTGGAAAGTGTTAATCATGGTGTAATTATACAGGTGACTGCGTAAGGATTTGCTATACAATAATTCGGCAACCATATCTGTGTAAAGAACCGAATGTCAAAAGCACAAAAATGTTTGTACCAAAACCAAAACAAAACGAAGTTTTTGACATTCGTTAGCTACAAAGCACATATAGCAAAAAATTATCAGCTGAAGTAGCGCTGCCACCTGTTTAAATACACCTTGGTGTTAATTAACTCAAAAAAATAAATAAATTATTTAAAAAATATCTGAAAAATGAAACCTGAAAAAATGTGAATTTTTTTGTACAAAAAACATGTAATATTTATAATAGAATATTTTTTTCCAACTTCCAACGCTATAAATCGTGCAATTCAAAAAGCAATGATTTAGCTTTCATTAATTTTTTTAAATCACCGTGATTTGACATATCGTGATTTGCAAAACAGGCCCGAATGAATGAAATTAAAAAATTATGAAAAATGCATAAAAATAGTAAAAATACATGAAAACTGTGTAAATAATTTCATATTAAATGCCAATTTCTGAAAAAATTGCAATTTAAAATATTATCAAACAAAATACATCAGAAAACGCACAATTGTATCATGATTTCCATCCATGGTTCTTGCAAGTTTTTACAAGTAAAGCGTTCATTTACTTTTTCATATTTGGGAGAGTAATTTTTTAAATTTCTGCCTTACTCTCTCGTTGCTAGTTTCTGCTGGGAAAGTAAATGAACAGACCTAATAAAATTTAAAGCAATTTTTAATTTAAAAACATTTATACTTTCTATAAAAATAAAAAAGTGTATGTGTGTGTCTAAAAATGCTTAAATGAAGCCAACAAATCCAAGAAGTTGTTATTTAAAAATGCACAATTGCACAGCTTAAGTTTACTAGTGATAATTATTGGGCAAATTTAACAGGTTTGTGTAAATAAATTCCCATACATTTGTTGACATTTTGTTTAGGAGAGTGTAAAAATGCACAATTGCACAGTTTGCGAGACTTTTGAACATTCTCATGAAAACCCTTATTGAATTGAATTTCGAATATAGGGCAGAATTTAGTCTTTAGTTACAAACATAGTAGGAGCAGCACTTAGGGGATAACCCCTACTCATGCAATGCATTGTGCTAGAACTAGGAAAATAGGTTATAGGGAAGGAGGATAGAGGAAGTAGTGTCAGTGGACATTGGATTTAAACTTTCCCACGCTGGTAGTGACAGGAAAGATCTCCGCAGGTAGATGGTTCCACATACGAACAGTGCGGCTAAAAAAGGAATTCTCTGTAATGCGTAGTGCGATTCATTGGCCAATCGACCACAAAGGGATGTGCTCTGAATGAGACACGTGTTGTACGTATAAATGTGCGGCTTTTAGGAACAAGTTCCCTAATTTCATTAGAACACATTCCGTTGCAATAACAATAATTTAAATTTTTTTTGCATTTTTGCACTTTCATATTCGCAGTGATTTTTTGCTTCAATATTTTACCTTTAATTTCCAACTGTTTTCAATTTAATCTTTTAAATGTTTTGACTAAAAATACCGGGATATACAAATCATATTTATTGCATTTTGTTTGCTACATCTCATATACTACAAATATTCACTAAAGAATCCGAAGCTTACTTTAATTTCTCTTTCGGCTAATAAAATACATACAATATATTTGAATAAAAAATTACAAATAAGTATAAAAAAACCGTGGAAAACATCGCATTTTTATAAATACTTATGTACATACGTGAAACATTAAATTTATTGTACTTTGATGTTTTGATGAATACAGTTACGGTTTTATTATGATTATTTTACCCTTGGCCATTACAAGTCTCCAACTTAGGTATGGAAAAAACGAAAGCCAAACAGCCAAAACGTAAGAGAGAGCCATGCTGTAAAATAGCTGTACCTTCCCAAGCACCATTAATCATTGGAACGTCGTCGTAAGGTGAACACTTGCATTCAGGCTTTGTTGGTGGGGCCATTCTATATTTAAATAAATAAGATTAGTTACATACATATGTATGTGTGTATGTACAAACCTTGTGCTGTTATCAACCATGAAATAATGACGCTGTATACCTCGTCTTTTATCAAGAATGGCTTGAACTTTCTTTTGTAGTTCAATATCTTCATTTTTCAATTTTTTGGCCGGCGTTGGGTCGCGTTCCGTGAAATCGCAAGAATACAACTGTCCATTGACTTCTGTGCCATGCTCCGAATAGTTGATTAATTCGAATGTTTTTGTAAAATCATCATAGAAAATAGTTGCATGTTTGGGAGAAATCCGACGGCAATAGCCAATTAACAATAAATTAACGTCAACTCCAGCAGTGCATTCGCCGTAGCCTATATTTAAACTGCGGTAGCGCATAAAGAATGAATTGTGTAACTCAACGTTGCTAAACCAACGATTATCTTCCAGAATATCACCGAGTGGTGTTAGCACAGCTCGTGAACGAACATTACGTCTTAGCACTTTCAGATCTAGACGTGCAGCAATTTCATAGGCCTTATCTTGATCGGTACGAGAACGTGGTACATATTTTTTTTCTTCTTCGTCGGCAGCAACTATTGCGGCCGCGGTTGCCAAGGCGGGATGCAGTTGGGGCAAATCGCTTTCGGGAGTTGGTTGAGCTAAGATAGAGGATGTCTCACCAGTAAACATTATACATAAGCGCCTTACGTCGGTTGGAGATAACATCTCCGAAGGTATAATGGGCTGATTTGGTTGTTGCTCAAATTGAGATGTTAATTCTCGAATGCGCTTAGTAGCGGTTCGATTTTGGTACTGAGCTACAATTTCTGGGTGCTCTTGTACCAATTGCTGTAAACGTTGATATGCTAGTTTTTTTATCAGGTCAACATCCAAATATTGGAGTTCAGTATCAATTTTAGGATCATATTTTGTTTCCTCATCCGATTCATTTGCACTATGATCATTTTCAGGTTTAATTTGAATATTTGAGATTTCTAACGCTTTTTTATCTTTATCGCCGGTCGAAATTTTTTCCTCAGCTTTTATATGCGAATCTTGATTTATTGAAATGTTTTGTTTGTTTCGTTTGATTTTCGATTGAGTTTTTTGTGTTGTAACTGTTTCTTTGTCCTTTAAATTGTCTGCATCTTTCGCTGTTTCTTTTGAAGATTTGTTGTCGTTGTCCTCATCATTATCAGCTGCATCATCGTTGTCACTGCTGCTACTTAATTCTTCAATATTCCCCAATTCTTTTTGTATTTCTCTGAATTTAGCTTTTGCCGATTTCAACGCTTC
This sequence comes from Tachina fera, assembly GCA_905220375.1. Classification (NCBI taxonomy): domain Eukaryota; kingdom Metazoa; phylum Arthropoda; class Insecta; order Diptera; family Tachinidae; genus Tachina; species Tachina fera. The sequence continues at coordinate 82,025,696 of LR999966.1, forward strand.
CAGGTCTTTAACCAAAGACTCGGCTACACTTTCTTTAGAAATTATTTCTGGGGAACTCGGCAAGCATTTGCGACGTTTCACTATGTCATAACGTAGTGTATCCCTCAAAGAGGGTAATAAAGGTGGCGGATTTTCATAATGATATTTTACCATAGAAGGAATTTCTATAGCTTCACGAGATTTTATTGGCAATTTAATGCGAAAAGGTGGATTTTTCATATGTACTCGTCTGAAAAAGTCCATTTTTACTGTCTCATGATCGAAGGGCTGAGCAAATTTATCCCACAGACGAACTCTCTCTGTTGCCGAGATACTAGTCAAAAGATTTTCATCCTAAAAGTAAATTTTTTTTAAGTGTTCTTTCTATTCAGTGGCATGATGAGTGAGTGTCTTACTATAAAATTTTCAACATGATTTGGACACATCCACAAACCAGTCGGTAATGCTGTCATTGGTGGATCTAAGCAGTCCTGGTGAAAATAAAGCGGACAATAATCACACGCTACTAAAGGAGCCTTTTTACACGAGCGTTGACAATAAAAACAAGTTTTTGCTGGCAAAGGTACCAAACCTTGGGTATCCAATTCATAAGGCTTCGAGTTACGGCGATAATTTGGTTTTTTATGGCCGCCATTGCCGTTCGTGCGTATAGGTTGAACTAAGAAAAATAAAATTAGCTTCATTAATTTTAAACATAAACATAAAAATCGCTCACGCTTGGATGTTTAAAATCGTAGTATATTTAAAAGGGTTTACATTTAATACGAACAGTGAATTCCGCTAGTGTAAATGAAAGTGAATTTAATTTAATTATGCCTATATGTATGTATATGTCCGTATGGCCTTTGCCATTTTTGTTTCCAAGCGGTTCACATAATTCAAACAAATATCAAGTATGTACGTACATATATTCAACTCTAACCCCCATATTGATAAAATCAATGTATTTGAAATCCATTTTAAGATAACTAGGATCGCCCGGTGGTCTAACTTAGCCCACTTGACACCTAGTATGTATGTATGTCTTTATTTATTATAGGCACATGTGCACAAAACAAAATTAAAGAAGGAAGTTGTTTTTTTTTCAACCAAATTTAAATCGTTTTTAGGGTTCCGTACACCAAAGGTGAAAAAAGGAACCCTATTGTTTTCGCTACGCTGTCCGTCTGTCCGTCACACGGTATTTTCTCAGGAACCATAAGAGCTACGGAGCTGAAATTTGGACAGAGTATGTAGAACCTTGGCCACTACAACAACAAATACATGAGAATTAGAAATTAAAGGGTGCTCCAGAACGAGCGACGAAAAATGTTAAAATCTCATGTAATATACATACAATTGTATGTACATATGTATATTGACACTTGAAATTTGTAAAATTAGTGTATTTTTATATAGACTACAACATTAACATTAAAATATTAAAAAATTTAAATTAAAGGGTGGTCCATCAGTTAGTGCAATTTTGACTATGTAATTTTGACTATGTAATTTTGACAAATTGCTATATCTTGGAGACCGTAAGAGGTAAACTCTTGAAATTTTCAAAAACGGTAAAACTAAAAAATCCGAAAATTATAAAATCGCCAAACCGAAAAAAGTCGCCAAAGCCTGAAAAAAATCGCCAAAAATTTAAAAAAAAATAAAAAAAAAAACGACAAAATTAAAAAAAAATTCTAGCACTAAAATAAATCGCCAAATTCGAAAAAATCGTTTAAATGGAAAAAAATCGCCAATATGAAAAAAACGCCATAAACCGAAAAAAATCGCCAAAACGCGAAAAATGCGCCAAAACCAAAATAATTGTTTATGTGAAAAAAAATCGCCAAAATGAAAAAAAATCGCCAAAATTAAAAAAAAATCCTCAATTTAAAAAAAATTGCCGAAACGAAAAAAATTGCCATAATTTAAAATAAACGCCAAAAACCGAAAATCCTCGAAACGAAAAAAAAGTGCCAAAACCAAAAAAACATCGCCAAAACCAAAAAAAATCACCTATATGAAAAAAAAACGCCAAAATTAAAAAAATCACCAAAATAAAAAAAGCCAAAATAAAAAAATCGCCAAAATTAAAAAAACTTCAAAAACCAAAAAAAAAATCGCCAAAACGTGAAAAAAGTGCCAAAACTCTGAAAGCGCCAATAAATTCAAAAAACCCCCAAAATAAAAAAACGCTTAAAACTGAAAAAACCCAAAAACGAAAAAATGCCAAAACTATAGTTTAAATTGTTCGTATTGAATTACATATCTCGTGCCCGTACGGAACCCTTTGTGCGCGGGTCAAAGTCGCACTTCACTGAATTTTTTTTACTACTTTTGAGCCAAGAAATCTGAAAAAAAATTATATTGCGCATATCTACATAAAAATATTGATTAAACCATATACAGTATGTCAAGTAATTGTTTTTACATAGTTAAAGTCGTTGTAAATTTTGACTTTTAACGTAAATATTTTTCTCCCTTTTTGCATTATGAAATTTTTTTGTAGTTGACTTCATTTTATATACATTTAAGTGCATATATAGTCGTAAGTTATAAGCAAAATTAAGAATGAGAGCATAAAAATTACATGAAAACCAAAAAAACTCAAAAATTTCTTTGTCAAGAAAATGTTTTTACATCCTTGTATTATATAGTAAGCATATGGGAAAGATTTTAAGGTGTACAAAAATGAATATTGTTTTTGGCCGCCATTGGCATCAAATAGGCCTGTAAGACGACTTCTCATAAAAAAAATTTTTTTTCCATATATACCGCTGAAATTTCTCACTTTCCCTCTTATTACTGTTCTTAACTCCATTTAGTTCTTGAAATATAATTTGGAAACACTATTTTTCAGTTAAACCCATAAGTTTTGAATAGGATATAGATCTGGACCTTGAGATGGAGTATCCACAACTTTACCGCAATTGAAAAGACACCATGTTCTTACCCAAAGTGCCTCATGTTTGAGGTCAATACATTAATAAAAATCTAAAACGTCCATACATATCAGCAATAAAGCCAACCTTACTCGCGCTGTCAACCAAAAACCATTTCAACGTATTGAAGTACCGCTCAGTAACACTCTCCCATGAGACAAAAGCAATTGCTAAAACGATAAATAAATAAATATATTGTACTTCAAGAACTGCTCGCAAATCCCCGCCTCTTAGAGTGCAGCACAAAGAACAACAATTGCCTTTTGCGATAACGCATACTTCCAAGCTTGATGGCTACTACGATAATGTGATTTGCTGCGACGAAACCAAACTTCTGCTTTATTAGAATTACAGATCTAACAAAGTATGGATGAAAAAAATTTTTAAAATATTGGGAAGTGAAACCATTAACCCAACTGTAAAATTTAAAATAATTTCGTTGATGGATTGGAGGTATATATAGTATGTATACGTATATATGTTTATGCTGTAAAAGGAGGAATAAATTTGCTTTATTGAAAATATTATGGATGCGGGGCAGTAGCTCAATATATTGAAGTATTTTTGTGGATGAGAGCTTGAGTTTTCAATTTGTATTAATGTATTGACCTGAAATGTAGGGCACTTTGGGTAAGAACATGTTGTCTTTTCAATTGCGGTAAAGTTGTGAATACTCCATCTCAAGGTCCAGATCTATATCCTATTCAAAATTTATGTGTTTAACTGAAAAATAGTGTTTCCAAATTATATTTCAAGAACTAAATGGAGTTAAGAACAGTAATACGAGGGGAAAGTGAGAAATTTCAGCGGTATATATGGAAAAAAAATTTTTTTCATGAGAAGTCGTCTTACAGGCCTATTTGATGCCAATGGCGGCCAAAAACAATATTCATTTTTGTACACCTTAAAATCTTTCCCATTTGCTTACTATATAATACAAGGATGTAAAAACATTTTCTTGACAAAGACATTTTTGAGTTTTTTTGGTTTTCATGTAATTTTTATGCTCTCATTCTTAATTTTGCTTATAACTTACGACTATATATGCACTTAAATGTATATAAAATGAAGTCAACTACAAAAAAATTTCATAATGCAAAAAGGGAGAAAAATATTTACGATAAAAGTCACAATTTACAACGATTTTAACTATGTAAAAACAATTACTTGACATACTGTATATATATATACTATTATTGGTGGAAGATAAGATACTTAAAAGTGTACGACAAAAAAATGTGCCGTATTTATATATAAGATATTGTACGAAAATTTTGAAATGAAATAAATTTCAAAATCATTTTAAATTTTATGAATATGTTACGGTTCGCTGTGTGTACTTACTTTTATCATTGCCAGGAAATTGTGTATGTATCTCTAACTCGCGCGGTAGCTCAAATTGTTTCGGATTTAAAATGCTTGCCGCTTTTATTAGTTCATCCAGCGGAGTAGGCTTCTTATTGGGATCCAAAGCACGCTGAATTCCCACCGGTAATTTCGAAAGATATTTCTCAGTACTGCTCAAATCACTGCAAATTGAAGCTCTACTGCCACTTCGTTTGCGCAAATGTCGAATTTTTAAGGGAATTGATTCTAAATCCCCGCCCGCCGAAGGGGTGTTAGGTCGAGAGCTAACCATGGCAGAAGCTGATGACGTTCGTTCCACTGAACTGGATTTTGATGAAGATGGTGCAGTTTTTATTGTCATGCGACAATTGTGGCACAACCATTGACCACTTGGTATATCCTCCTCGGTGAGAGGAGGATCGCTTAAAATTTAGAGACAAGAATTAGACGACTTTATACTTATTTCAACAACAATGTTGTTTAATTTCAGGGTTTGAAGAATGTATTTTACTTACTGGCATTGCAAATGAAAACTAGATGGACAACGATCACAGCAAAGCAAATCTCCTCCTTCTTCACATGCATCGCATAAATCGTGGTTGTGTCCACGTCCAGGGCGTTTGTAATATGGATGTTTTACTACGGCAGGTCGTATTCCTAACTTTTCCTCTTCATTAGGTGGGGGTTTTATAAGATTTTGTATTTGCTTTTAACAATAAAAATTTAATTAAGGCAACAAATTTAGATTTCTAATATACACGTCTTAAAATAATATCTGAAGTAGTAAAACTTATTGCCCATTCTTGAGCAATGTGTTTTTTCCATTTCGGAAAACTTACCTCCATAATAGGCAAATCTTCAGTTGGGGTTGTGTCAACTTTAGACATATTTAATAAAGGTTTTAATCCTGAGAATGCAAATGGAACAGATATTAGAATGAATTTTTCGGTGTTTCTTGGTAAATTAAATGTTTGACTTCCATATACTACTAATTACTTTGAGTAGTGATGGCACAAAAAGTACCAAACAGTACATGGTTGCATTTTAATGTTTATGCAATGCCTATTGTAAAAGGTGCTCACTGAACGTACTCTTTATTATACGAGTGCTGCCGACACATTCCCTCGCAACATCAATGCGGTAATGCTTCTAATAACAGAAAACGACTATTTTTTTGAAATACCTAATGTGTAATTTCATTTAATCCGACATATAGTGCCATAACCACCAAAAACACTTATCCGATATAATTTTCGAACTTCATTTATTTTACCAATATCCAACTTACGGAAGCATCAAGAAATGGAAACTGTGCAATCAAGCCAACCTACAAAGTGCAATGTATAATAAAAATAATAAATGGCAATACCATCCGTCAATTGTTTTGATTTATATTTTTGTTATTATTACGCATCGTTGTCTAGTGAGTATTGTTGAATTAATAAAAAAAATATCTTTAAAACTACAAAACTCAAATTACTTTTTCGTAAAAGCGGAAGAAAACAAATCAAAAATGCTGTCTTTCTTCTTAAAAAAGAAACAAAGTCAGGATTCACCACATGAAGAAATGCAAGGCCCAACTGATTCAATATCTAACAGTGGAGCTGACGATTTTATATTCATTGAGAAAAAAAGCAACGTCGATCCATCGCCGCAGCCACCATCGCATCCTATGTATCCACCAATGCCACCAGCTTTTAGAAATGCATATCCTATGCCACCATATCCACCACATGGATCTCCATCAAGGACTACAATAAAGAATCAAACAGCAGTTCCTTATGTTCAAGATGTTCCATTTGTTTTAGCACCTCAGTTACTCGTCAAAGATACATCCGATCTCACGCAAACGCAAGTCGATGGTATATTAGCCTTGTTGACGCGACAAATATCCGTTGAAGAGGACGACTACAATTTCGCATTGGAAAGATCTATACAGAATGAATGCTATTAGTGTTTATATTTATATAAAATATGAACAGACTCCTATTGCAGGAATAGCCATACACAGCTTATGATAATGTAGAAAATAAAATTTAACAAATTAGGTGGGCATTTTTTTAACAATTATTAATAAAAATGTTTGGATTAGTCATAGAAAAACAATTCTTAAGCCTGCAGTACACGGCATGTCAAAAGCCACATCCGTGTGTGGTTGGCGTAAATGTGTATACAAATTTTGCATGAAGAGTGTCGAATGTGTGCCCGTATATATGATTTTGCACAAAGTATGTGTCAGAATGTGTTATAGTAAAATATAGTAATAGTTTCGCAAAATTTTTATTATAAAATTTTTCTTATTTTGGCTAATTTTGTATTACTTATACACTTACAATTTTAACAAACAGCCAACCTAAATCAATATGGCAAAAGTCATGAGTTATTCCCGGTTCACACGTTTCAACTTTTGTTGCTCAACTCGTAATTCACCTGTAAAAAAGACGGAGACGGGCATACAAATATTTCTTTTTCAGCTGGATTACGAGTAGATAAACAAAAGTTTAAGTGTGAACCATGGCTTACAGAAAATGTTTGCAACTCACATGCAATGCAATGCAAGTCGTATTTCTAAGCTGATTAGTTTGAGAGAGAGACGAGGGGAAAAGAAACTAGTACTCAGCTTCATGTACTGTCAATACGTTTTGCTCTCCCATTTGTAATGTTAAAAAAGCATATATGCATACAAAATTCTATACATAAAAAAATTTAAGCTGAAAAATAAGACTTGCATTGTGTGGACGCCGATGAAAGTTCAAAGAAGGGAAAATTATAAGTTTAGTAATAAGACGACTAGTCTGAACTGGGACTAATATATAAACACAAGAGCTACCAATTTTTCATTTAAAAAGTGCAGTGAACCGTGAACACTGAAATTGCTAGTAACTTCAAAATTCAACGTTGTGGAACCCAGGCTAGCCCCAGTGCGGCCACCAATGTACATTAAATAAATAGATATGTCCTAGCGGCAACCCTATTGATGCATTTGGCTGCACTTATTAATTGACAAACTGCAGCCAACTTCACTTTATAAGCTTAAAATTTGAATTTTGCGCATTTTGTTTTACATTTTTCTATAGTTTGTGTTTTTTCAATTTGCATTGTATTTAATAAAGGAATAAAAATGGATTTTGATGATGCTAAAGAGAATATACAGCCACTGGCGCAGGGGCGAAATGCGAGTATTTTACATGCATCCCTTAAAGTGGAATCTCCACAGGAGTTGTTAACTCAGCGGTCGGTTCTGGAGAAAGAGATACACACCTATAGTGGTGATGATCCCCTATCAGTTTGGTATAACTATATAGAATGGATTGAACAAAGTTTTCCTTCGGGTGGAAAAGAATCAGGCTTACAAGAAGTTTTATCCAAATGCTTATCAAAATTTGAGAGTGATGATAGATATAAACAAGACCGTCGCATGATAAAGCTATATATCAAATTTGTAAGCGTAAAATAGTGATCGTATGGGATCAAAGAAATTATTATTTTTTTTGTTACTTTCAAGATTGATAATCTTAAAGATCCGGCTGAATGTTATCAACAGTTATTTAGTGCGGGAATAGGAACTATGGTAGCCGATTTTTATATGGCATGGGCATATTGCTATGATTTGGTAGGTAATACTCGTATGGCAGATGAAATATTTCTCCGCGGTATAGCCTGTCGTGCTCAACCTTTAGATGAGTTGCAAGAAGCCCGCCAACATTTTGGGTTTTCAGTAGCGCAACGCTTAATGTATAAGGATGATGACCCCATTAGAGAAGAAACAGATCGTCAGTTGTTTGAAAGGCGTACTGCATTAACATCGTTGAAGGCTCATCGTCGCAAGCAAGAAGTCGGCAGCATAAGAACTGGTTCAGCAGTAAGACGAGTGTCGCCTGGAACTATTAAGGTTTGTATATTTATACCTGTAAATATTTATTTATTCCGTCTTTAATTGTTCAGTAAAGCAAAACTGCACTTATTTTAATAGAATAACAATGCAAAATTACGCATATAAAAATATATTAAAATGTGAGAACAAATGCAGTTTAGCGAAGCAGCTCCAAACAAAATAAAAAGTAGCCTATATGATAGAAAATTGAAAAATAAGAAGAAAATATTAAATAAGAAATTTGGCGGCGACGCCTATTTCCCGAGTTATGGGGCTCTGAACTTTTTTATAGGAAACTGCGAAAAATCTAAAAAAAAAGAAATGTAAATAGCTTGTCTAATAACGTTGAACTGCACTGCCTTCAGTATTGTCTCCATGGTATCTCCCGATATAAATCCGAAACAAATTTCGAGCACAATATGCAGAAATTTAGCAATATCTATTCTATATAATTAATAGTCAAATATGTTTTTTGTAATCCTTTTTACGCCGGAACCACCACACCGATTTTATTTATTTATTTCATCCATAATGTAAAACAAATGCCTTAAGGCCAAAAACGCGTATTACATAGTAATATTATTGAAAACATTTATATGATTTTAAAGGGTTTTCTGCACAGGTGTGCACAATCAATATTTTATTCAAATCGGTTTAGTATTTTGGGAGCTATAAGCATTTAAAATTGCTACTACTACATGCAAGCATAGTACACACGAATTTTTTAGCTTCCCAGTCGAATTTTTATTAGCTGGCTCAAAATATAACTTAATTTTTTGCTAACTCATAACCAGCTTCTGAACAAACTCAAATGATACAAAGTATTAGTGAAAAATATGAAACGAAATTTTATACAAATAAAAAGACGATACTTTTTTAATTAAAATTTAAGAGAAATAATCTCAGCTTTATTTTACCTTTTTATGGGCAAAATATATATATTAAGGTATGTATTTATATTCGAAGATACATCTTGCTTGCTCGAAATTCACAGAACAACTTAATATAACTGGTAAAAGTTGAAGCTGGCAAAGAAAAAGTTTAATCGCACCATTAGCGGTTTACTCGTTAGAACCTAAGTGAGTACTCGAAAAACACAAAGTTGCTAGAAACAGGAGTTAAATTTAAGCCCTAACAGAGGAGTCAAACCAAAAGGTCAATATTGAACTAAGTATTATAAATTATAAGGGAAAAAGAGAAAATTTACATTTCAGATTTGTTTTAGACAGGCTAAACTGCTTAAACCATTAAGTACAACAACAACAATCAAACGATTCATACCTTTGGCAGTTATAGCTTAAAAAGTACCACGAACTTTTGAAACTGCCCGGGCAAAAATTGTTACTGCCCACCGCAGCACTGTAAATACAAAATTAAATCTCTTCCCAAATTTTTGCACCACCACAGCACTGTAAACATAAAAATATTACTTCACGTTTACAAATACCGTGTTCTTAGTAATGCTATACCACTGCAACACTGCATATAAAAAAATTCGACGTTAGTTTCCCAATACCCCGTTTACAATAATTCTATACCGCTACAACACCGTAAATACAAAAATTTGACTTTAGTTCCCTAAATACCCCGTTTACCGTTTCAACACCGTAAATACAAAATTTTGACTCAAGTTGGGAAATTTCTATTGGGACGACCTTATAAATTTGTATTTATAATATTGTGACAACATTGAAAACAAGAGTCGTGCTGATTGTCTTTTTCTGCCTGGGTAGTTGCCAATTTAAAATAACCCAGGCAGAAAAAGACAATCAGCACGACGTTGCTACGATTGTCTGCGGGTACAACTAACATCAGTACAACATTCGTTTACCAAAATTTTAATGTACTCATAACATTGTTAGATATATTTTTCAAGTTAGAGTCCGTGAGCATGATCGTGTTACAACACTTGTGCCTGTATTTCTTGGCTGTAATTTTCTTGACTATCTTGACCTGCGTTTACTTATTTATTTCTATAAAGTTATTAAAATGGGACAGCCTACACTTCTTACAAACGATTTTTCCTTCATTAACTCTACACGTAATGTTCAGATTGAAATTCCTCGTATATTCCTCTATTTTTGAACGGTCATTTAAAATAAGAGTCTGCAGGGTTTGGAATAGCTTACCATCACCTTTGAAACTATTCTCATATTCTATTTTTATCTATAAAAAGATGCTTTTGAACTGGTTTTCCTCCAGAATATAATATGATTGTATGACATTTAACACATCGGCGGCAATCTTTTGGATCTTTTTTTACTATTATTTAAAATTTAATTTCTCTTACTAATTTTGTGTGGCTGGGGAGTCACTGACACTGAGACTTGTTCATTTAATTTATAAATTTTTTTTATTTTTTTATATTATATAACATATAATTTACTTTCTGTAGCTATAAGTGACTATTAATATAATTCTATAGGTACATGTATAATTGGCCTTTTAGGCTTCCTATGTATCGGATTGAAATAAATAAATAAATAAATAAATAAATAAATAAATAAATAAATAAAATGATAACGCCGAATGACCGTCCTCCGACTCTTGTTTTCAATGTTGTCACAATACTCTAAATACAAATTTATAAGGTCGTCACAATGTAAATTTCTCAAGTTAAGTAACATTTTTGTATTTACGGTGTTGTAGCGGTATTGATTTATTGTAAACGGGATATTGGGAAACTAACGTCAGATTTTTGTAAATACAGTGTTGTAGTGGTACAGCATTATTAAGAACGCTTTATTTGTAAACGTTAAGTCATATTTTTGTGTTTACAGTACTGTCGTGGTACAACAATTTTGGAAGAGTCGCAATTTTGGATTTGCAGTATTGTGGTGGTATATATTTTTTGGGCAAAGTCACAATTTCTGCCTGGGAAGTCTCACCATAGTATGTTGAAAGTTTTTTGAGCTTTGTAAGCTTTTTATTGTCATATGAACAACAGAATAAAATAACAATTTTATTTAAAAATATATGTACATATTTATTTATTTATTAAACATATTAATGCAAAGTAAATTTGCATAATATGGTGTTGCACAAATATGAGCGGAGTAACGTAGACGATATGAGCAAGATGGTATTAACAGTATTTTAAAAAGTTTTGTGACTGACTGTACACGACCTATGCCTTCAAATAGGAAGTAGCAACGTGTTTGTTGAAGAAGTTCCACAAAATACCGCAAGATTATACGGTAATCCGTGGCAGATCAGTCAACCAGAGCGAGTGAGACGAAAAACTCTCGAAGGCCAAACAACAAACACAAGCCTGACCGCACTTAAAAAATAATTACCAACCCACCAGAGCTGCTTAACGGCCGTATATGTACATATACATATATATCAAGAAACTTGACAAGATTGTATGACAAACAATTTTGCCACAATTTATTAGAATACTGGTATAAAAGAAAAATTTTTATTTTAAAAATTATTAACACGAAAACGCAAAATTCTTGTTTTCCCGCGTGATCCCAATGTAGAGTAAATAAACACACCTGATATAATTTTGCTTGAAAAGAAAACAACTATCTTTTCGATTTTGTTTTGTACTTTCACATGCACACATATGTCAAGTGGGGGAATATTAGACCAACGCGCGATACTAGTTAACTTAAATTAAATATGTACATACATTTTAACCCTTTAAAAAGACCAGTAATTAATTTTAATATTAAATATTTATTAACCTCCGACCAACAAAAGGGCTGTTATAAGTTTGTAGTGTGTGTCTGTCCGTGTCCACGTACAGACCAAACGGCTGGACTGATTTCGATTTAGTTTTTACCGTTTGAAAGGTGACTTGATCGAGAGGGTACTTAGCTATGTTTTAAGAAAATCGGTCCAGCTATTTAGAAGATTCACGTCTTCTCGAGATATAGTCGGCGGTTTTTAAAATTTTTAATTTTTTTTATTTTTAAGGTTGATTTACCTTCAACATCATCATCTCAACGTGGAAATACACGAGTTAAAGTTTTTAAAGATGAAAATGAAACACCTAATGCTATTTTAACGTCTTCAAATAATCCCGATACAATTGACGAAGCAGGAAAATCTGTTGTACGTTCAATAATAGATGCTGCACGAAATCAAGAAAATCGAAAAGAACCTGGACCCTGGAATAATACTAAAAATCGAAAGAAGGGAAAATTATTTGGTAGGTCAACAATAACTAGTGACTTAGGCTTTGAAATCCATGAAGATGCTTGTGAGGATGTTCAAAAACCGTGTATTCCCCCTATACCTATTGCCGATCATGAAATTAAATACAACAAACCGTTTAATTATCCTCCTCACTTTTGCGCATTTTCTAAACCTATTAAAGGATGGATCACTCCGGTCACCACTGAAGAAATGCCAGATGCACATACATTACCCGGATATAGTAAATATAAATTGTATCCAAGGCCGAATATGGAGTTTCAGCCAGAAGAACTTAGGGCCTATAAAATACTAAAAGAACGCGGCATTCAAAATGAGTTCACCAAAGAACGTGATGTGTATTGGGGCTCCGGTCCCAATTATAACATACGAGTGTATCCGCACTTTGCTAAAAAATCTAAACCACAAACAATGGATTCATTGGACGAATTCTTTATACCAGAAAAAATACCTGGTCTGCAAGTATGCTTTGAGGAAATTTATAATAAAGATAACAGAATAGAACGTCAATTTGAAGAAATACTGGCTTTGCGCATTAAACGTAACGAAACCAATATAGAAGCTGCTGATATGGAGGAGACAATGTGCACAACAAGTGAGAAGGTACAACGGAGGAAGAGTTTCTTTCCTTTACGAAAGTCACTGGCTCCTACAACTTTTAAAACTTTAAATAAAATGCCGAATATGATGGAAGAAGACGAAAAGTATGAGAAACATGCAGGAGTGAATGAGTTACATTCTAACTCAGTAATATGCTCAGCGGCCGCAGTAGATATTGCTAATGAAGTTGATGAAAATCCAGCTATGCTTTTCAAAAATAGCACTCAAAAAGAAACTTCTCTAATTAAACAAACACCAAAAGTATCTGAAATGGAATCAAGAAGTGGTGAAATCGAAAAAATGTATAGTGACGTAGTAACAAAAAAAGCAGTTATAATTTTTGAAGACGACAATTCCGAAGAAACCGACTGCATCAAAACAGCAAATAACGAAACTAATTTTCAATTTAAGACACCAGCATTGCCTATGCCAAATATTCCATCAATGGCTACATCATCTCATAAAATACCATTTGAAATATTTGACGATGAAAACTTGGAGCCAACAAGTCCGAATTCTATACCCAAAACGGATTTTAATTGCGGCACCGGTGGATTCTTTGACCCAGAAGAAACCTGTTCTACGCAAACATTCAATATATTCTTAAAATCCCAAAGTGTAAGCACTCCTAAAGCTGTTCTAAAATCGAAACCTCAGAAAAATTTTGGTAACATTTTAAAAGAAGTAACAACACCGATGATGATACCGGAGCAGAAAGACGAATTAAATGAGAATCAGAACTGTAACTTTGACAATGAAAACAATACGCCAGAAGCACCAGCTGTGACTGCTTACTCTCCACCTCGCCAGCAACTATCTACAATTTTAGAAACTTCAGAACATGGAACAACTCAAGGAACTCATACTACAGGCGCTACCACAAAATCAACCTTAAGTTCACCCGAATTCGAATTAGACTCTCAAGCAAATGGTGGTGCAAATCAACCACAAACTGCTTTAGAAACTGTCAAAGAATTAACGCATGAGGGATCAGCTTTGATGAATAGCCTGAATATTCAAAATATTGATACCATTGCATCGAAGTCACTCCACTCGGCAAAAAAAACTGAAACACCAGCGTCCATGAGGATGCAAAGTAAATGTGGTGGTTTAAATTTTTCCATTTTTGAAGATTCCATAAAAAACGATAACCAGAAAGTGGGCAATTTTTCACGTCTTGAAGAAAAGGAAGACACAGCTATTGGTTCAGTATTTAAAGCATTACCACCGATACATTTTCAAGACGATAAAACGGAAACAATTTCTAAAATGCTCTTTAATTCCCAACAAGTTAAATTTCAAGATGATAAAACAGAAACAATATCGAAAATGATTTTTGAATCACAAATTCCAACAAAATTTCTAGAGAATAAAGCTGAAAATATTTCCGAAATGTTCGAGCCACCACAACCTATAAAGTTTCCTGAAGATAAAACTGAAACAATACCGAGGTTTATGTTAGAACCGCACGAAGTGGTAAAATCTCAAGATGAGAAATCGATGGAACTAGGATTGACAGAAAAAGAAAAGAGCCAGCAGGAAAACTCCAACAAGGACGACTCTTTTGAATTTTTTAGACATACTCCACCCAAACCAGTAAAACATATGCGAGCTGCAGCAAGCAGTCGTACACCTTTAACATTTGAACCTAAAGGTTTTTGCGATAAAGATATAGCAGGAATACAAAAAACAAAATCGTCATCCCAAAATGTAATTTTATTTAAAGATGAATTGCAACCCAACTTGAAAACTAACCATGTTAGTAATATGAAAGATTCATTTATGTTAGACTTTTCATTGACTGACAAAAATCAGCCAAGTAAAACAAAACCTAAAAGCAAATCTGTTCTCAGGGATTCTTTTCTACTCGATTTTTCAGCAATTGAAGACTCGCAACCTCAAAAGAAACAAATCCAGTCTGAAAGAGAGCATCATAAACTATTAAATGAATCACAAGTAAGAAAACTTTCATTCACAAAAAACAGTCAAGACACATCATGCGAACTCGGGCACAGCAAATCTCGGAATGTATCAATATTGCCAGATTTTTTCGGTATTCCTGAAACCAAAAACAAAAACAACGAGTCTATTGTTAAAAAATCACCAGAGCCAATAGAAAACAGACATTTAAAACAGTCATCTACCAGGCAGATATCATTCCTAAATAACTATTCAAAAGATCTATTAGAAGAGAAAAAAATTGACGATATCAATTGGAGGCAGAATCAAAATTCCATTCCCAGTAATGTCTCTCAGAAACCACACGATGGAACTATATTTAAAAATATTATGATGGATACATTTATCAAGGGTTTTTCAGATATCAGTGAACCACCTGCTAGACCTGATAAAACTAGTGATATCAAGCAGGTGACACTTTATAAGCCAGTCTCCCAAGGTAATTCATCTTTAAGGTTTCTAAACGAGTCTTCAAGACAACAGCAATCTTTAAATCCAAAAAATATTCAAGAGCACACTTCCAATATTGATAATACGTCCAGTAATAAGGAGAAAAAGTTAAGTTTTTTAACGCTAGAATCTTCAAAACAAAATTTATCAAATAAAGAGGAGGCCGGCTGTAATAATAATAAATTCTTCGAACTTAATTGTGAAACCGAAATGTTTGGAACAAATTTTAGCATGATAAAGAATTCAACTTGGCTACCAAATCATGGTCCAGGTGCTTCTGAATATACTAAACAAGTATCGCAAATACAAGAAAAATCAATACATATTAAATCGGAAGAAGTTTCAATAAATTCCTTAACATCTTCACACACTAAAACTCAAAATCAAAATCAAACACTAAAACCTGAAGAACCAACAACAAAATCAATGCAGGGTTTTGATGAAAAGAAGCCAATTTGTAAAAATGATTTTAGCATTGAAATATGCGCATCCGAGTTGGCAGCGATCAATGTTAGAAGTATTAAGTCGGAAGACGTTTCAACAAATTCTTCAACATCTTCACAAACGCAAAATCAAGCATCAAAACCTGAAGAAGAATCCACAAAATCAAAGCAACGTTTTGTTGAAAAAAAGCCAATTTGTAAGACTGATCTCAGCATTGAAATATGCGCATCCGAGTTGGCAGCGATAAATGACAGAAGTAATGTAAATAATAAAGAGAACCCCATAGTCATTTTGGACTCACCCGAAAGAAGCACTGACGATAACGAAATGAGTATTTACTACAATAAAACACCAAAAACACCCAAGCAACAGATACATATCTGGGATGATGCTGATGCATTTAGAACAACCCCTCCAAATCAATATGTTCATGCAGCGCCTGATTTGAATCAAACACAGCAAATAATTGAAGATATTTGTATTAATCCCGATGTGAATCCGTTTAATGTTGATTTGATAAACGCCTTCATAGAGCAACACGATGTAATAACTTACATAGAAAGATTGCCTACTTGCAAACTTGTTGGTTCTACTCAACGTTTAAGGCAAAACGTAACAATTGACATAAATGGTAACGTTTTTAAAGTCATGAAACTAATTGGCGAAGGAGCATATGGGGCTGTATTTTGGTAAGTTTTTACTATAGATTTCAACAAAAAGTATATTAATTAACAGATCCATAATTTTAAAATAGAAAATAATAAAAATTTTTGAAATTTCAAAGTAAAATTCAATATAATTAAGAGAAACTCAAAAAGCGCTTTGAGAACAATTTTTAACTAAAGATCATCGATAAAAATTACTTTTTCACCAAAGATCATCGATAAAAATTACTTTTTCACCAAATATATTTCTTTCGGTTTTTTGTTATTCTAATTTTTCAACTTTGTAGAAGTTTTTACATGGTATTTTTGTACCGCACGTGTACTATTTATGATTTTACTTAGTAAATATAATAGATTACAAGTTAAAACCGGGATTTTTTGGAAGCTGCAATAGCTCAGTTAAATATTTTACTAACACACTTAAAAAAACTGCCTGTATAATGTTTTTATATTCTCTTTATGCGCCTTCTGAGTAGGGAAGCTTCTGAGATGATGAAAGTAAAATTTAATTCACAATGGTCAACACATATTACAAAATGGTACAAGAGTGGTCTTCTTCCTTGAGAGGAAAATTTTTCACATACACCAACCTTACATTCTGCTAAATTATATACCCCTATCATGAATAACAAGGTTAATTT
Organism: Tachina fera; assembly: GCA_905220375.1. Lineage (NCBI taxonomy): Eukaryota > Metazoa > Arthropoda > Insecta > Diptera > Tachinidae > Tachina > Tachina fera. Next base: position 82,042,761 of record LR999966.1, read on the forward strand.
TTGCTACCGTGAAATTTTCATTTCCCTCTAAGGGAAATGAATGAATGCTATCGTGAAGCTCCCGTGAAATTTTTTCCCCGCGACTTTCAGGCATGTTCTGAAAATCACATTTTTCAAATCACATGTGATTTTAAAAGTAATGGTGGTCATGCAGATATTTTTTCACTCTTTATTTTAATTTTTTATTGTATAGAGCATCAAATATCATTTATGAATGAAATTGATCGTATATGATTTTAAAAACGTCAGCAGGACCGTTATTACTTTTCAAATTGCCTGTGATTTGAAAAATGTGATTTTCAGAACATACACCTTTGACTCGTCCGTACGGACACTAAATATGTAATACTATAATAAACGGCAAAAGCCAGCATAAAAAAGATACATACATGCATATGTATACTTACAAGTAATGCATTCTTATCAAACCAAAATCCATCGGTCCTTAGAAATATTTTTCAGTTTTTGAAAAAAAAATTGAAATGCAAAAAGTATTAACTAGTCTTTGATTGTTGTAAATTCCACGGGGAACAAAATGCCACTCATATTATTCCGCATGAAAACTTAAAATATTGAAGAAATATTTCATATGTTTTTCCTACGATGAATAGAGTAGCTACTTCTGCAACTTTTTTTATGAGCAATTCATTCCAATTTTTCTTTATATGTATTTTGAAGTTTTGAACTTAGTACAAGGTTTTAGGGTCAAAGTGTGAATGGGTACGAATGCCTAACATTTCGTAAATGTATTTGTTAGGTATTATCTATAGTTATTTTAATTTGATTTCATATGTCTTTCTGGTTAAGAATTTTTAATTTTAATAAATTAATAAATATGTGCTGAATTCAAGACTCGAGTAGATCTATGTATACAACACAACTTCATGTTCTTATACAAGTTTATTTTCATGTGATTTTTTTACCATATTGTAATATTTGCATTCGCTTTCGCAAAAATGAAAATGTATTATTCGTTTTCGCATTCGCTAAACTGGTATTCGTTACATCCCTAATACATATGTATTCTATGTCTACGTCACACTAGAAGAGATAAAATAACCTAAATGTTAAATGCGCAATCTTGTTTTTTTGATTAATGGTTGGAGCCAAAATACAAATAAATATATGAATAATGAATTTAAACATACATAAGTACGTATGTATGTACATATGTACGAGTATATGATTTTAAAGAGTTTTACTTAATCCGGTGTGTTTGATTACTGACTTTTTTTGTAAATAGAAATTCGCTTTATCACAACTAAGTATGTACCAACTAATTTAATGAATTTCAGTGGCAAAGAAGTGAATACTTGTGAACTGGTGGCAATGAAACAGGAAAAGCCACCAAATTTTTGGGAATATTATATATGTTTAGAAATACGAGCACGCATCAAAACTGACGAAATGGTAATATTAATCAAGAAAAAGTTAATTTTAATAAAATAAAACATATTTATGTGTAATATTTAGGTGCCAGCATATATGAGTGTGGATTATGCTTTTATTGGCAACAACTCCAGCATACTTATATCAAAGTTTTCCCAATACGGTTCACTTATAACTGTGTGCAATAAAATAAAAAAGCATACACTGAAAAATTTAGATGAGTATGTGGTAATGTTGTTTACTAGTGAACTACTGGAAATAATGGATCACTTACATGCTGCCAATATAATTCATGCAGATGTGAAGGCCGACAACCTTTTACTTATGAACAAGTACGTTGAATATTTTATTTTGAGAGGCTACTGATTTTTACATGTATGTTGATATGTATGTGTATAATTTTTATTTTTAGATTAACGTATCCACCTACAGAACGCCACTTGCAGTTAATAGATTTCGGTGTATCGATAGATATGCAACTTTTTAAAGAAGGACAAACATTTAACTTTGTAAACAATGATAATTCGTTCAACTGCCCTGAAATGCGAGAAAGACGTCCATGGTCTTATCAGTTGGATTTGTACGGATTAGCCGGTGTTATACATGTATTACTCTTTGGAAAATATATGGACATTGAAAAGAAAGCGCGAGGATTTTGGATGCATAAGACACATGTTCCACGTTATCTGAACAAAAATCTGTGGGATGAGATTTTTAAAACCTTACTCAACATTCGTGATTGCAACTCTATGCCGAACTTGCAAGACCTGCGGGCGCTATTGAAAAAAGAATTGGAAGAGAAAGACAATTATGTTTTAAAAATGGTTAACGAGTTTAATCGAGCGATTATATAAAACAATTGTATTGTCATGTATGTATGTATGTATGTATAACTAGAGCGGCTCACGAAAAAAGTTTTTGTTACTCCTCTCAGATTAGATTGTTTTGTCTTATGACGTTTCCCAACACTTTTTTGAGAGCCAATTACTTTACATTTGAGTAATTTTTGCATTTTGTCATGTTTTCTTGAAAAAAGATATCGCTCATTTATTCAAAGAATGTCATAACTCAAAAAAAAAAGTTTGCCAGAAAACTAGTTAAAATTTTTCAATTTACACACGACTTAATGGAAAAAGAAAATTTGATTTGAGTAAACAAGATATTTGAATAAAATTTTTACACAATATGAAGAGAACGGTATGAGGATTAATTCTGCATCATTAACTTGAGTTAATGACGTTCTTTGAGTAAATGAGTGATGTATAAAAGTTACATAATTTGAACGGTATTTTCACCATGTTTTCTATCCATTTTTAAATTATATCGTTGCCTTAGTCGGCAAATATGCTAAGTCCTTTTTTTAATTTTCAGGAGGGACAACAACTTATCTAAATTTAATGAAACTAAATGTGTGTGAGGACAAAGACACTATTAATTTTGTTATTTTAATTTAACACAAAAAAAGTTATCGTCTTAAATAAATGAAAGTACACTACATGCAGATTGTTTTCCACTGTACTTAGCAGGTGTTTTTTAATATTTTTTTTGGACTTAGCATATTTGCTTACCAACTGCATAACAGCAAGAAAACAACATAACGAAATTTTAATTAAATACTCACTTTGCATAAAAAGTTGACTTAGCACAATTGCCGACTAAGCCAACGATATATGAATTACAGCCCTTTTCGCAATGTATGATTATTTTATTCTTAACGAAAAATTAACTGATTCTCGGTTTTTTTTAACACAGACCATTTAACCAACGGTTGTTAATTTCCATTTAACCGTCCTTATGTTACTTAAAAACCACATACGATATAGAATATAGCAATGCTGTCCCTATTTGCTTACAAACATTTTTAAAACTTTTCAAAAATATTTACATCAGCAATCATCGTATTTGGTTGTAGACCTTATAATTCTGTTTCATTGTCTAAAGTCCTCATCTGATGGATAAAACAGTCGCGCCGAGCGAAAAATCTTTCTGTTCCTTACTTTTTTGTTGTCCCTCCATATTCCTTAATATTCCTTTCCATTTTTAAATATTTTCCGACAATTTTTCGTTAACCGACATTTTTTTCCGTTAAATTTAACGGACAGTTTTCTGTTAAATGGTGACCGTTAAAAGTTAATCATACATTGTGAAAGGCAGTTAAACCTAACTTCCGGTTAAATTTCATGTTATTTTTTAATTATACATTGTGAAAAGAGCCGTTAGTGTCTTAAATCAAAATTTTTAGTTAACAACCGAAAATTTTTTGAAAACAAGAAATCACATCACAAAAATTCAAAAAGTTTTGTTTGAAGAACACATTAAAAAAATTATTTGTTGTTGGTTTAGCACATCTAGATGCATTTCGTTTCTGCTAAGCATCTAGACTTGCGTGCTAAACCAACAACAAATAATTATTTTAAATTTATTCATAAAAAATATTGAAATGAACACTTTATAATTTCAAATCACAAAATGTGATTTTCAGAACGCGCCTAAATGTTTAAAAAATCTTGTAAAATAAATGCACAATTAAGTCCTGCACCAGACCATTTATAAGACCTTTCAAGACATGAGAGATTTTTCAAATTCTTTACTACAGCGAAATATTCTAAAACAAACACTAAAATACACTGTTGGCAACACATTTGTTTCAGTTGTGTGTCTTGCCAACAGTGTTGTTTAGCGTTTGTTTTAGAATATTTCGCTGTAGCAACTCATTTGAAAAATCTCTCATGTCTTGAAAGGTCTTATAAATAGTCTTGTGCAGGACACTAATGCACAAGGCTGGAAAACGCCTTTCAAATAATGTAGGAGGGGTAGTGTTGTAGCACACATTCACTCGTAGATCCAATTGGTTCCATTGATTCTTGGAAGTGTATTTTTTTTTCTTTTGGAAATTGCCATAATCTTTAATTTTTCATTTCGTTCGAGATCATCAACTATTTATTTATCAGCCTTATTCTGAATAATATCTAACCAGGAGTTAATTCCCCCTTCATTGTTCCCCAATTTTAAAAAGTCTTGAAATTAAAAAAAAACAACTGGAAACAAAACAGCTGACTTGGAAAAATTGAATGAGTATGAGTCGATTATCGATAGCAACCCAACTTCATGGCAACTTCAGTTGCGTTGCTACAGATTGCAATTGGCAAATTATAGTTGTCATTTCCAATAGATAATTAGTGCGTGCATTTTTGCAACCAGGAAATTCTGATTGCCGGAAGTCATATAATTTTTCATTGGTATTATTTGTTTTCTAGCAACCTAATATTTTTAATTGCCTAGTGACAACTGAACTGAAATTTAGTTGCATTTATAACAGACACGATCATGTTGCAAATGTTTAGAAAATAGACTTAACCAATAATAGTCGTAATTTAAATTTCAACCGAACTAGCGTTCTGTTGCTACTCGGTTGCCAAAGATACCAATAGAATATGACCACTGCTGAAGACTAATATATTTTTTTTATCAATTGTCAACGTAACTTCAGTTCGGTTACTATCCATAATGGACTTTTTTCATTAAAGCCTAGTGAATGTTCCAACGTATAGTATGTATATTCATTATGTGAAATTATGTATGTATGCATGTGTGTCATTGTTGTGTTGAGCATAATGTTTCGTTTCTAATTTTAATTTTAGTTTAACTTTAGTTTAAAAATTTATTAAATTTTATTAAAATAAAAAATTCAAAACAATTTATGTACGTTTCTATGTATTTTGTGTGAGTTTTAAAATAAAAACCTAATCTAAAATTAGCATCTTACCGCGACTTCGTTCGCATTCAGAAATAAATTGAAATTTTCGTCTAGATTGTGCTTGTATCAAGTTTAGCAAAAACAGGAAAAAATAAATAAAATGACTAATTTTTAAAAGCTTTACGCCTTAATTTCATGCAAATGCAATAAGCAGTTTTTGCGTTAAAGTGGAACAAACACGAAAACACATACGAACTTTTACATTTATAATATTAGTGGAATTGTTGGCTAGTAATGGCGAAAATTTTGAATTTTTTTCTCAAGTCTTTCATTCTGTTACCAAAAACATGTCCCTGATTAAGACATAATAGAAGTATTTACCCAAGTATAGTGTTTTTTTTTTAGTGTACAACGAATTTTAGTTAATTTTTTTTAAGAACAAACACAACCCGCAAAGCGTTTAGCTTGTCTGCAGAAAACACCCAGAGTCTATGGTGGGAATCGAACCCACGACCTCTGGACTGAGAGAATAGCATCGCTACCACTCAGCCACAGGGTCACTCTAGAATTTAGAATTTTAAAACTTTTGATAGCAATCATATAACCAGTCTGTGTACTGAATTTTATTAAAATCCCTTCAGCGGTTCTTTCGTTATAAGGTAACAAATAAATATCCAAATATACAAACTTTCACAATTATAATAATAGTGGGAAGGATAGTATAGTAGGATTAAAATATTTACCCAGTTCACAACAAATTGTAGGAGTCGTAGTTTGTACAAACGTTGTTGGTAATTTTCTATGTAAACATTTGCTTATAAACAATGTTTCTATTGAAATTACCAACAACTCATGTGCGAAACTACGACTCCCATAATAGCTTGTGAATTAAGCAATTATATAAATCCTAAAAACCTAAACCCCTATAACTCGGCTTATATGTATATATGTATGTAATATAAAACATCCATTACAAAAGTGCATGTATGTAAGTACATTAGAGTTATAATGGGCGCATTCATAAGAAGTAGCTGTTGAGCTCAACAGTTGTGAAACTGCTGGCAACTGTTGGCCCCAACAGCTACTTCTTAGAAACGGCTTGATGTATATAATATAATTGTATATCTTTATTTCATTACTTCATCGCATTTTTAATGTAAAACTTAACAAATATTTGTTGCTGCCAACTAACAAAGCATATAAAATAAATAGTTCTATTTGACCAGCTGTTCAGGCTGAGCACAACGTGTTGACTATAGGTAGCGAAAAAATTTTATGATGGAAAATTACTCAACTGTTGAGTGGAGCGGAGATACTCAACTATGCGTTTCTAAGACAAACACTCAACGGTTGCGCAACTGTTACGTCTTATGAATGCGACCAATGTATGTATATCAATTCATATTCTACTCAAAGAACGTAAATCAAAGGGCGCATTCATAAGAAGTAGCTGTTGAGCTCAACAGTTGTGAAACTGTTGGCAACTGTTGGCCCCCACAGTTGCGTCTTAGAAACGGCTTGATGTATATAATTTAATTGTATATCTTTATTTCGTTACTTCATCGCATATGTAATATAAAACTTAACAAATATTTGTTGCTGCCACCTAACAAAGCATATGAAAGAAATAACTCTATTTGACCAGTTGTTCAGGCTGAGCACAACGTGTTGACTATAGGTAGCGAAAAAATTTTATGATGGAAAATTACTCAACTGTTGAGTGGAGCGGAGATACTCAACTATGCGTTTCTAAGACAAACACTCAACGGTTGCGCAACTGTTACGTCTTATGAACGCGACCAAAGCAAAGTACAATAATTTAACTATTGTGAATGAAATTAATTGATATTTATTTTCTATTAATACAATTTCTTTTATTTCTTCTTTTGTTTTACCTCATGTCATGTTATATAAATAAAACTGATATTTTCACCTTTTATATCTACTTAAATATATACAGTAATTTAAACCACTTGAGGAAGTAGTGAACAATATTGTTGTTGTAAATGTGGAATGCCTTGCCAAAGATTTTTGTCATTTTTTCTTTAAGTCCTAATAACTTAAGTTTATCAACTTTAAGTTTGAATAAAAAACATATGTATCTATTACTTTTATTATTAAACAAAAAATTCTATCGTGTATTTTTATAAAACTAATGAACTAAACATTCTTCATTGATTTTCTCGAAAACACATTTTTGTCCTATACATCAAAACAGAAACAAGCCGACGATATGTACAGTGTAGTTACGTCCGTTTGCATTTAAGGTGACGATATGTATGTGCCGTTTTTAGGGTTCCGTACACCAAAGGTGAAAAAAGGAACCCTATTGTTTTCGCTACGCTGTCCGTCTGTCCGTCACACGGTATTTTCTCAGGAACCGTAAGAGCTACGGACCTGAAATTTGGACAGAGTATGTAGATCCTTGGCCACTACAACAACAAATACATGAGAATTGGAAATTAAAGGGTGCTCCAAAACGAGCGACGAAAAATTTTAAAGTCTCATGTAATATACATACATACAATTGTATGTACATACATATGTATGTATATTGACACCTGAATTTTGTAAAATTAGTGTATTTTTATATAGACTACAACAATAAACATTAAAATATTAAAAAATTTAAATTAAAGGGTGGTGCATCAGTTAATGCAATTTTGACTATGTAATTTTGACAACTTGCTATATCTTGGAGACCGTAAGAGGTAAACTCTTGAAATTTTCAAAAACGGTAAAACTAAAAATCCGAAAATTATAAAATCGCCAAACCGAAAAAAATCGCCAAAACCTGAAAAAATCGCCAAAAATTTAAAAAAAATCGACAAAATTAAAAAAAATTCTAGCACTAAAATAAATCGCCAAATTCGAAAAAATCGTTTAAATGAAAAAAAATCGCCAATATGAAAAAAAACGGCAAAAACGCGAAAAATGTGCCAAAACCAAAACAATTGTTTATGTGAAAAAAAATCGCCAAAATTAAAAAAAATCGCCAAAACGAAAAAATCGCCAAAATTTAAAATAAACGACAAAAACCGAAAAAATCCTCAAAACGAAAAAAAAGTTCCAAAACTAAAAAAAATCGCCAAAACCAAAAAGAAATCACCTATATGAAAAAAACGCCAAAATTAAAAAAAAATCGCCAAAATAAAAAAACCGCCAAAATAAAAAACGCAAAAATAATAAAAATTGCCAAAATTAAAAAAACTTCAAAAACCAAAAAAAAAATCGTGAAAAAAAGTGCCAAAACTCAGAAAGCGCCAATAAATTCAAAAAACCCCCAAACTGAAAAAAACGCTTAAAACCGAAAAAACCCAAAAACGAAAAAAATGCCAAAACTATAGTTTATATTATTCGTATTGAATTATCTCGTAATTGAAAAATAAGAGTTTTATTTTTAAAGAAAAATATTACTAGTTTTTATAAAAGTTTTCAAAGGAATGAAAAAAATATTTTTTTCCGAACAAAGTATAAAACAAAGCTTATATGATTGAAAACCATTTTTCCAATAAATTACATATCTCGTGCCCGTACGGAACCCTTCGTGCGCGGGTCAAAGTCGCAATTCACTGAATTTATTTAATTTCGTCTAGACAAAAAAATCTAAGCACAATAATGTATATTTAAATAATTTGTACTAAATTTTATTAAATAATTGTATATACATAACAAAGTTCAAAATACTATATAGAATACTTTTAGTCTTACATTATCTTATATGTAAATATCTATATATGTAAATACTTCCACACTTTTTCCTTCCTATTTTTAAAATAGTTTTACTGGCATATCTTGCAAATGAATTACATCATTGTGATATTTATTAGAATTTTTAATAGCAACATCACAATCTTCTGCAGATATTCTTGCTATGATTTGATCAATACATTTTTCAGCAATTACTAAACGTTGTTCCTTGACGTCATTGGTATTGTTGTTTAACATACTTATGTTGCACTTAACATTTGACAATATGTTGCTCCATATCGTTTCCATTGGATTTATCATATAAGAGTATGGACTTAATAAAAGCAGAGTTACTTCGGAATTGTTGAAATATTCATCAAGCTCCGAGAAACAATAATCGCTATCACACACAATTACCAAATTTGAAAGATTTTTAGGTTTTGTGTATTTTTTGAATATGTCTTCGGGTCTAATTCGATCTCGACCGCGCTTGATTCCAATAACACCATCCTCCGATATGGCGCCCATTACGTAAACCATTGGATGATCAAATGTTGCAAAAGTCGAATTTGTATTAAAACGTCCTTTGGCGCGGCGACAAAACATTTTAAAGCTGGTTTCTCCCAACCAAATCACGGTCTTTTTCAAATTTATATAGTACTTCAAAGTGTTTACGAATTCTAAACGTTTTTTTCTATTTTCTAAAGTATTTATAAATTTCGGATGATAATCAAGAGAGCGTTTTTGACGATAAAGTCTTCCCTCTAGACTACCTTCAATAAAGTAAACACAAACGTCTTTTCGCATAGTTGCCTTAACTTTAGCCACAATTTCCTTTAAAGTTAGTTGATGGTTATTCTCAATCCATTGTATGATGGTATCAATTTCCTTGTCTTTAAATGTAGTATTGTTTTTACCATTGTTCATAAACATTTCTTTACGGCTGGTCGAAACCCAAGTATATGCTGTTTTGTATTTAACCCCAAGTTCAGATGCTAAAGCTGACCAATCATCACCTCGGTTTGCTGCCTCTACGATTCTTGCTCGATCCTCTGGAGTATGCGTTTTATAAGGAGTTTTTCTGGGAATTTTTCCTGATGTTTTAGATCTAAATGTGAGTGCACAATAATTTAAGGTATTAAAATTTTTAGAAATTTTAAATATTTACTTCGATGTATCATGTCCACCAAGCCATGACATTTGTTCAAAACTTGATATGGGATCCACATTAAACCTGCTATTGTAATGGAAATCATTCATCGATTCACTGACCATTAAAAGATCGTCCTGAGGTATAAGCTCCTCGCTGCTTTCCATCAGTGTATCACCACCTTCTGTTTTGAACTCCACTAATACATCGGTATCTTTGATGTAACTCGCATCCTGCTCTTCGTCTGAATCATCCAGCTTTATTGTCGGTATATCATGCTTTAGTAGTTCTTGTTTGTCATTAATGAATAATGCAAACTTGTGAAAGTCATCCAAGTGTGTATAGCACGATTGGCATATTACGAATGATTGCGATTCTGTAGATTTTATCTATTAGATAGATACAATTAAAAGGATTGAATAGTATTTTTCTTAATCTTAGCACATTTATGTCTCGTTTCCTACCTCTTAAACCATACTATATCCTTACCTTCATCTGTAAATATCGTTCTATAATATCTACCAAGCGGCTGGTGTCTTCAAATAACTCTTGGAAAACATTAAAGGCTTTGGTCCTTCTCAAAGGACTGAAACACAGACCACAATTCATTATTTGTTCAAGCAAATATATGGATATTTAGCTCTTAAGTTTCATTAAACTTTAATTAACCAAAATGTATGCAATACATACATAAGTGTGTATGTAAACAAATATGCGTATGGAAGTTTTTAACAACTAGAAGTGAGCACAAGCCGTGAAATAGTTCACAGTATTGCATTTTCTTCAATAGCGAATATTTTTTGTAGTGGTGATCGTAATTGAGCATAAAGCAAAAATAGAGTACAATGAAACAAAAAACACAAAACCATTGAACAACAGTTGAATCGACAGTTGTGTCAAATGTGCAATATTTTTATTGTAGCGCACAATACTTCATTCCACAAACTGAAAATTTCATAAAATATTAAGTGATAATAAAACTTTTTACAATTATATCCATTGTAAAATATATTATTAATTTATTTTATTCAGGTATGTGATGGTTAACGATCGGATTCAAAACAATCGTTTTGAAAAGATGTGATAATTCCGATAGATTTTGAGTATCTCTGAGCCAATCTGAAACTACTGAATTCCCACTTTTTTTAAATGAATTTTTAGTGAAGTTGTTTCGTTTTTCTTAATGTTGACTTTTTTTCGATAAATCCCCTATTTGGTGCTACTTTTTGAAAAATGTCATCGCTCACCCTTAATTAGGTGTGCACTAGTGAAATATGCTTCAACAATAACTAATGCCCTTGCTTGACAGATAAACAATAGAGTGCTTGTAAGCCTTAAAGAAAAGGCTTACAAGCACTCTCATTTAATTTCAAAATGTGTGTGATTATTGCTCCGTTATTGCAAAACAAAACTTTCAAAAGAGATGTTTTGCTTTACGATAAGAATAGTGCAGTACAGAAGAAAACTGCAATAGAACAATGTTGAAGTACAACCAAGCCTTTCAAAAGGAAAATGAAATAGAACATGAAAATTCATTCAGATCATTCAAAACATGTTTTGAATTTTCCATATAAAAGAAACATTGCGCTTCGTTAAGAAGATGAAAGCTGAAAAGTTTTTTTTTAAATAATTTCGTACATACTTATGTACAATTATATATAATTGGGGTATTCAGATGATACTCATAAATTAACACGTTTTAAAGTAAAAAAAAAAAACGAAAAAATATGACTGCTATGAGCAACCCCTTATACATGCTATGAGCAACCCCTTATACATACTTACATTGGTTACTCTCTCTCTCTCTCTCTCTCTCAATTCCTTTCGTAAACTCTCACGAATTTATACATGTGGTTGTGACAAACAAAATGATTTTTTAATTTTTATTTTAAGTTTATGTATACATATGTATATACATAAGTACATAGTTTGCATGTTATAGCGTATTCTAGTGCACTTGTTGTTTCTGCTTTGATTTACTGTTGTTTTGTTTCATTCTCGCTGTTTGTTTTGATGTTCTACTTGTTTTGAGAATACAAGCACTTACAAAACTGCAGAGACAAACTTTTCGAATGATGCTTGATTTATATTTGTGAGTCATGTTTTGTTATTTATGTTTGCACTAAAACATACCGTTTGTCAGTAGTGTGAAATAGAATACAAATCTTTTAGAATGTCTTACGCAGCCCTTTAATAAACAAATTCTGTTGCATACTTTTGCTAAAAGAGAATACCAGTTTTAGTGGTCTCATAAAATCAAGAGCACTAAAAAGAGAACAATCAATACCATGATAGCATGAAGATCATGATACAATTATACCACAAAGTACTTTGTGATTATACTTGGTAATTGTATCATGATGAAGATAAATCAAGCAATCATCTTGTGCTCACCTCTAGTAACAAAAAACACCAGACTATGCACAAAGAACTGATAACATTTATTACAAATGTGCACAAGCAATTAAAAATAATTATAAATACAACATATGTACATTTGTTTGTGTGCAGTAAACGCATATATCAGAAATTGTATAAACATTGATTTTTAAAACTAATCGACTACTAAAATCAAATTTTAAGTTGGGCACTTAAAACAAAGCCCCTTCTAGTTTAAGTCACATTTGTTAGTGATTGACGTTAGGCGTTTTTTTAAAGAAGAAGCATTTGCAAAAACAGTAGAAATTACATACATTTCTGATATATTTTCAATAAAATTATTATTCTGAAAAACAATGGCTGACTTGGATAATTGGATTGAGATAGTGAAGGAATGTAAATATTTGCCAGAAAATGATTTGAAAAAATTGTGTGATCTAGTTTGTGAAATACTTCTAGAGGAATCAAATATACAGCCCGTGAGCACTCCGGTTACAGTATGTGGTGATATCCATGGCCAGGTAAATAAGCACTATGATTTATACAATCATTGCATTGAACAAAAGAGCTAAATTTTTTACGTGTCCTTTTCTTTGTATTAAGTTTTATGATTTGGAAGAACTTTTTCGTACCGGTGGTCCAATACCCGACACAAATTATATATTTATGGGCGATTTTGTGGATCGTGGTTATTATAGTTTAGAGACACTAACACGATTGTTAACTCTGAAGGCAAGTGAAAATTAATTTAACAAAAATACTGTGTATTAAAAACATTGGGTTTCTGTCCGCTTTTTAGGCTCGTTATCCAGACCGTATTACTTTGTTAAGAGGCAATCATGAATCTCGTCAAATAACTAAGGTGTATGGTTTCTATGACGAGTGCTTTAGCAAATATGGCAATGCAAATTCATGGAAATATTGCTGTAAAGTATTTGACTTATTGACTATAGCAGCTGTAAATATCAAACTCTAGTTTCAAAAGATATTTATTCACTACTTGCAATTCTTTTAGATAATTGATGAGGAAGTTCTTTGTGTTCATGGAGGTTTAAGTCCTGATATAATAACGCTTGATCAGATACGAACCATTGAACGGAATAGAGAGATTCCATATAAAGGTGCTTTCTGTGATCTGGTGTGGTCCGACCCTGAGGACATGGATTATTGGTAAGGCATATAAATTTGCAAATGATGTGATGCTAAGCTATTAATTAGTTTAATGTCGAATATACATTAGAGCCGCAGATTCGCACATACAAAAGAAAAGTGACAATCATCTACCATTGTGAAAGATATACATATGTATGTATAAGACGGTCTCTGAAATTGCAAAAACAGTGCGTGCCAAACCTAAAAACAAAATAGTCAATCCCCTTATTGTGAACGGCGCCATCGACGACACATTAAGACGACAGTAAAAGTTGTCACTTGTCTGATCTCTATCGGCAACAATTGGCTCTTATTGACAATCTCTTACTAATCTGTAATTATTTGTAAATTAATGGAGCAGACAAGTGAAAATGTTTATTGTTGTCTTGATGTGACGTCGACGACACCATTCACGATAAGGGGAATATTTTAATTTTATGGTTTAAATTATCAACGCAACATACTAAAAAAAATAATGAACTGTAGGTTGAAGCGTTGTATAAATTGGTTTGCATTTTTAGAATCTTCACTGAAATATCTTCCATCCTAGTAGGTGAATGCCGATTTTTTCCTATTGCGTACATACATACCTATTTGATTAATTTTCTTTTGTTTTTAAACGATTTTTTCTAAAATCACTTTCGAAACTTTAGATAATAACACAATCTAAAATTAAAAACGTTATGTACATACCTATATTCTGAAAACGTGTTCAATCTCAAATGCTACGTAGTCTAGATTCAAATTATCTAAAATTATATTTTCATATAACAGCCTTATTTATAAAACTTAAAAAGTCTTTATAAAGGGGTTTTAAAACAAATTTTCATACAAAATTGTTCTTAAAAAGCCTTTTTAATTTTTATAAACAAGGCTGTAAATATTTATACTGAAAATATAATTTAAGAATATGTAATTTGAATTTGGACTTCGTAGTATTTGAGATTGAACATCTATTCAGAATATATGGAATGAACATAACGTTTTCAAATGAAGATTGTGTTATTATGCCCTATTATGAGTTGCATTCGATTTTCGATCTTTGCTGGCGATCGAACATCGAATGTTAAATTCATATTATGAGCATCGAAAATTTCGTTGAGCAAAGAATTTTCTATCGAACAGAACTTAGCTTTCGATGAAGAATTTTAATATGAAAAATGTTTACAAAATCTAAGTGTTAAACAATGTTTACATTCAAGTAAACAAAAGCAAATTTTAAGCTATTTTTTTTTGTCGATTTTATTCACAATAACGTCGAATGCTCATCATAATAATCAAATGAAAATTCGTTCGAAAGTTGCTCATAACAAGGGCCATTATCTAAAGTTTTGAAAGTGATTTAAAAAAAAAATCGTTTACAAAACAAAACAAAACAAAATTAATCACCGTCATGTTTGCTGAGTATTTTTGTATGTATTATGTGTTTTTAATTGTTTGTGAAAAATTTAAATATGTACTTTGAAAACGATGAACATATGTGAACATACATACATAGATATGTATGTACTTTCCCGACTATATGTTTTTCGTCATAATACTCGTATTATTCTTTTTTTTATATTTTGATTCATAGTTTTGTTTAAAATATAAATTCTTAATTTTTTTAGGGGTGAAAGTCCAAGAGGTGCAGGTTGGCTTTTTGGTCAATTAGTTACTAAGGATTTTATGCAAACCAATAACTTAGAACTAATATGCCGTGCCCACCAATTGGTGAATGAAGGTATTAAATATATGTTTGAAAGTAAATTAGTTACAGTATGGTCTGCTCCAAACTACTGTTATCGCTGCGGTAATGTTGCGGCTATATTGAGTTTTCAAACGGCAAAAGATCGAGTTGCAAAAATATTTGTAGCAGTACCAGAAACAGACCGTGTTATACCGCCACATAATATAACACCTTATTTTCTATAAAACAGGTAATAGAAAACACAGTTAAATGAAACGAAAAAGAAGACATAAATGCTAAAATATTTTGTAATTTTATTAAAGACTATATCTTATTAAATACATCTTATTTATATTAGAATGAAAATAAACAATTTTTCATTTGTTCTTTTATAACAATGATACTGATATAATAAAAACGAATGAATATGAATACATATTTGTTAGTTTAATATATATACATACATATGGGCAATTCCACAGAATGGCACGTACGATAACCAACCAATCAATTAAGCTTGTATTTCAGATCAGTGCGGTTAGGTTTTTTTTTCTTATATTTTAACAATGCTAGAGCTACTTACCGCTCCTCAATTCGTTGATCATCGTACATGACATTCTGTCCATATATGTATGTGTAATATATATAATTTTTTACAGCTTATTTATAAATAAGTGGATGCCTCGGCATGCTAGTTTGTAATTATGCTAGCCTATCAGTCTGTTTTCTAACGACTTCGGTCTTCCTCATCGCGATTGGTAATTCAGTGACATGAAAATTTTTAAATTGTTCTTGAAATAGCTCAAGGCTATAAAAAGTACAAGATTATAAAAGAAGATATATGTATAAATATTCTTTGAGCTACTAAGTGGGTGGGATGTTATTGTATTGAAGATACACTTGAACATTTTTATAAATATATAATTCTAAAGATTTTGGTGCAATAAAATATTAAGAAGTAAAAAAAAATTAGAAATTGGAGAGAAACAAATAACTTTTCAATTAAAGATTAGGGAACAATTTGTAATCAAAGAAGATAACATAAATATTTCCTCTGTTAGATTAGTAAGATGTTGTGGTGTGGCAATTAGTGTTGGTGCAAATACTGTTGCTAAATTGTGTTCGTTCATTTTGTTCACAGCATAATGGGAAGCGACTCTGCAAATAAAATTTTTCATGAAAAATTTAGTTTTTTTATAATGGCTAGAAATATATTTTTTAATAGTATGTATTTGTTACCTTTGAAGATGTTCCATCATAAATTTCAGGCAATTAAAATGTGCTAATGGAAGATTTTTTGCAGCTTCTCTCATTTGTTCAATTTGCTCATCTTGATTGTTATTTCCTTTAAGATACGTACATACATTTTGATTTTAAAATTTTGCAAATTTTTCATTAAGCTATTGCAAACGTCCTGGAAATCACGCGTTTTGAAAACGCCAGTAACGGACTCTACAAAAAATTTGGCTTAGAGTTTTCGATTTTGAAAATTGCACGATTCCCAGAACCCCTGTATAGCAAAATGATTTTTTTCTCATTATTTTTCAATATGCTGTATTTTTTAATAATATGACGTGCCATTTAAAAGGAATATATATTTAGGTCTAATCGGCTGACAGGGACCCGCAAAAAACAAACAACTTTTAATCCAAAAAAAACTGATTAATATTAAAAAGTGCTTCTCGGAAACACTAAACAGAATTTTTCTCTAATTTTATCTTTTATTTATTCAAATCAAAATCAAATCACTTACTTCCAGCTTCCATAAAACTGGGATATGCCTGAAATGTTATCAATGGTACTGGCAGTAATCGCAAATATAATTTTAAAGTACCCGCAATTACATTTATATTTCCATAAGCTGATTCAGACATGTTAGTTTTGTCTCCGTCACTGTCAAGAGCTAATTTAAGCGCATCGATTTCATCTGCAAAGCCAGATACACGGTATATTCCTTCCTGGAGCATGCCACGTGCTTCTACCTCTTCGACACAACGTCGGATTACAAATGGAATGGAACACTGATACAACTGTACAACTATTGTAAGATCTGTACCAAAAACTCCTCGTATGCGTTTTAAATCGGGAACACACTTAGCTGGTACCAATTCTGAGCATTTATTATGTGCTATGAAACCACAATCTTCGCATTTTACGCCTTGCGCCGTAAAACCCCATAAAAAATTTGCACAAACCTCGCACCAATTTAGACCTTTGAAAGTATGAATCTTGAAAGCATGAGCCTTTTCGTATATAAAAGGCAAAATAGTATCCTCAGTATTTTCCTTATTTTTTGTAGAACTTTGAGAACAATCATCGAGTTCAGCTGTAATGTTTCTTGCAGTATGCACAAAATTGTCGTCATCTTTTAATGTGCAAGTGGGTTTTATTAGAGATTTACGTAAATCGTTCGAAAGAGCACGTAACTTCCTTCGATTTAAGGTCATGTAGGGGCTTTGCTGATAACAATTGCCTGTTTGTTCATTAATTTCCTGTATAATGGGTGCAGCGTGAAGTTTCATATAAAAATTTACCAAACCATCTGCGACTAGATCGTTTATGGTGTCAAAATGTTTTGATTTCTCCTGCAAAAAGTGGCCTTGCCCATCTTTGTGATATACTTTAAAATGTTTAGTTATTTTATTAAATCGTAAACTTAATGTGTAATAATCTTTTGCCGATGGGCTTCGGCGAACCAAATACGTGCCATCTATTTTATTGCATAGTATTTCGTCCGCCTCCAAATGACCCATATCACCATGATATTCCAAACCATAAAAGTTGGGAGTTTTTCCGCCTTGCTCTAATGCATTTGGTAAACACTTAGTACGACGCAATGGTTTGGGTGTTGGAGCTTCCAGTTGTATTTTATACAATTCAGGTTTCCATACTTTTTGCATTGGCGATCCTGGTTCATTATTTTTTGACATAATTCTTTTTACTTTCTAAATCGTGGGCTCATTTTACACAAGTTATAATGTATACATATACTTATGTATGTATGTTTGCTTATTAAAATTAGAGTTATGTTTTATTTCCTAATTCCAATTAGAATAAATTACTGTCAGATAATTGCATATTCCGGCGAACGTAGCCAAGGCACATTAAATTCGGGTTAAATTTTGACATTTCTCATTAATAATTATTTTTTTCCTTTTATCTTTTCGATTTATTAACGATGCTGCCAACTTGCTATATTTTTTAAGGAAATACGACAATACTTAATAAAATAATAGGCCTTATTACTAGTGTCGTCTTACGGCTTTGATTACTGCGATTTTGTACTAGATTAAAGAATATTGCAACCTTTTTTCTTTAATTTAGTACAAAATCGTCGTAGTCGAAGTCGTAACACGACACTCGTAATTAGGCCCAATAAGACAACAATATATCGTCGGTTGACTACTGCTTTCCGCAGTAATAATGCATTTTAAATATACTGTGTGGCAAACCACTAACCAGCCGACAAAATATATAGAACAAAATGTTCTCTTCAAGTAGAAATGCAGATTGAATTTTGTTAAAAATTAGCTGCAAATATCTTATTGCTTGTGAAAAAATCTATTTTAATACTGAGAATATTCTAATCAGAACATGAGTTAACGATGAACTAAAAAGACGCTACAAAATAATGCTTCATATTAGTTCACAAATGATAAAACAGTCTGGAAATTCTATTGATTCGACCATTGACAACCTTCACATTCACTGCCAAAATCGCACAGGATCAGAAATTTGTTTTTATTTTTGAGCCGTATTATATCAAAATCGTGAAAAAAGACGATGTGAAAAAAGAGTTGGGTGTCTATGTGCTGATTTACTCGGGCATAATTATGCTGGCATAACATGGCAGTCTGTTAGCAGGTTCGGTGCATAGAATGGTTTTATGGGTGGCATAATTTTTCAACCAGTCACAATCCCGCATTAGCAGCACAAAACCAATACGCACTCAACTTAAAAATCAGAAAATTTCAAATACATACGAAAAACACTAACATACACAAAGCTGTGTATGCGTATACATTTTATGCGAGATTAATTAGTCTTGTGTAATTTGGATAAGAACAAAAATTATGCGGCATAAAAATTGTTCTCGTGTAAATTACCTCTATGGCAACACCGTCTAAACATAAAAAAGTCCCCTTACAGTTGCAACAAAAAACGCAAAATGAGTGCATACGAGGGCTCACGAAGGGACACCAAAAGAAAATGCTAAGCTTGAGGCAGGGTCCAATCGGAAAATGTAAACTGAGTTTTATTAGAAAATGCAATTACATTTATTGAAAGTCGACGGGACTGAACATACCAATTAATTCGGTCGACAAGTTTTTTCAATGTAACTTTCTATTACAACCCAAGGCAACGCAGTTGAGGAAAAACTAAGAAAGGAAACGAAATGCGTAACAATATTAATAAAAGTTCAATGGAAAAGTGAAATCAAATAGCAGAAGTTCATATAAGTGTATGTACAGCTAAATGGTGTAATTATTACAAAACACGAGTCGTAAAATTTAGTAAAACCGGACACGCGAACAAAAGATGAACGGCGATTAGATGAATAGCCGGGATTGTTTGTTGGTAAATGAACATAAATTTGTGTATTAAGGATTGGTTGGTGGTTGATGGACATAAACAACATAGAAATTTGCAAACCCAAAGAAAGGCACGAATACAGCGGCAAATGCAAGGAAGACCTTGAAAATATAACAATAAACAACAATAAGAACGTAAAAGAAGAGTTGAAAAGAGAAAAGAAGACCAATTAGAAAAAAAATATGTATGCAATAATTGATAAAATTTAAAGTGCAAAAAATATTAAGATCAAATATGAGATACTTGTGATATAAACAAATGAAGAAAAAGTGTAAATTGTTATTGATAAAAGAATTTCTTAAACAATAACAAAATATAATTAAACGAAAAGAAAATAAGTGGTTAGGAAAAAGTTGATTTGAAAAAGTTAAAATGACGACCATGCCAACACAAATTTTAGTGCAACCTATTAAGACAGCGGTTGATAATTTAGCCACCACTCAAAACTCAAAGTCCCTTTCTCCTGGGACATCATCCAGTACAACAGCTCCGATTAACTCGGATTCGGATAAATATATATCCTCAACTGTAATAAATGGGCGTGAAGCTAGGAATTTAGCAGAAAAGCAACGCCGGGATAAGTTAAATGCTAGTATTGGTGAATTGGCAAAAATGGTTCCACATGTAGCTGACTCACCAAGACGTTTGGACAAGACAACTGTTTTAAGATATGCCACTCACGGTCTGCGATTGCAGTATGTTTTTGGAAAATCGGCTATGCGGCGTAAAACCGCACAGAAAAGTGACAACAGTTTAATGACAAATACACTATTACATCTACTGGATAGCTTTTTTATAACTCTCACCTGCCATGGACAGATAGTGTTAATATCATCTAGTGTAGAACATTTATTGGGACACTGTCAATCCGATTTGTATGGTCAAAATCTTTTGCAAATAACACATCCAGAAGATCAGGAAAAGTTACAGCAGGAACTAATACCAAGTGATATTGAGTCATTATTTTTTAATTATCACGATTCTTCAAAAGCCTCTTCAGCAAGTCAGCAGAATGATCCATCACCGAATATTCCGCATGATCAGCATGACAGTTCATATAGCAGACTATCATCTCCTTACCAAACAAATGAAGACGAACGAAATTATCATCATATGGAAAACAGTGAAAACTTCTTGGTCGAGTTAGATGAGAAGCTTCGAGCGGACAAACGTTGCTTCACTGTCCGGTTGGCTAGAGCGTCCTCCCGTTCGGATTCGAAAAAGGTCTATGAAGTTGTTAAAATAGACGGCTGCTTTCGAAGAAGTGATTTTTCGGCATTGGCAACAGGGTCGTGCACTTATCCTATTGTCTCTCAACTTATAAGGCGATCACGCAATAATATGTCAACTTCTCTATGCGGAGGCAGTGACACAAACGGAGTGGGTGCAGAAGGAATGTTTATGCCTCATGTTATGCAACATAATGCTATTGCTCAAGCAGCTTTACACGGTGTAAGTGGCAATGATATCGTTCTTGTCGCAATGGCTCGCATAATAAGACCAGCAAAAGTAATGAATTATTCATTGGAAGCAAATCGTCTAGAATATAAAACACGCCACCTAATTGACGGTCGTATAGTTGATTGTGACAATCGCATTGGCTTGGTTGCAGGATATTTAAAAGATGAAGTGAGTTATATTGATTACAAAGCATTTCTTTTTTAATTTATGACTAACACCTAACCATAATACTTACATACATTTAAAATTTGTCCCTAAAGATATGTAGTAACTTTTTAATTCTATTTTAATTTTACCAAAACCTTATTCTCAAAATTTATGAAAATATTCTTTGATTCACATTTCGGTGTTAACTATGGATGTCAATTTCATCTGTAAATTACAATTTGTAAACCGTCGAATAAACTAT
This sequence comes from Tachina fera, assembly GCA_905220375.1. Lineage (NCBI taxonomy): Eukaryota > Metazoa > Arthropoda > Insecta > Diptera > Tachinidae > Tachina > Tachina fera. Next base: position 82,064,350 of record LR999966.1, read on the forward strand.
TTAGCCGGTTTCATTTCAGGAGTCAATCCACATCAGCTTTTTATATATATGTACATATATAAAATAAATTGTTTAGTTTTGAAGATTTCTGAAAAAATATGAGATTTTGATTTTGATTTCTTAACAACATGTTTAACTTCTTCACAATACTTTTTGCATTAATTGTACTTCAATTATCCTAGAAACTTAAATACACAGAAAGCGTGTAAATAGAACGCGAAATACGTTAGTTTTTTTAAAATAAAGTCTTCTAATAAAATTTTTAAAACAAACCTGCGAATTACTCTGAATCAATTATGTTTTATAAATAAAGTCATAAACATTATGGTTCCAGTCAAGGCACATTGATTTACAGGTAATATCAGGATTACAAAAACAATGAAAAAATACAACAATGAAGAAAACAACATGGATTTTCGTTCATCCAAAATATCAAAAATAGAATTTGTTGTAAACACACTAATAATAAAGATTATTCACAAAAAATTGAAAAAAATTACTCCACGGCAGCACCAGTAACAAACTTTGCAACGTTTAGCACTTTTCACAATTTTTTAATATTTTTTTTGGATTTTTAATTTTGTTTTCAAAGAATTTTTTTTAATAAAATATTTTTCATATTGAACATTTTTTAAAATTTTTTTTTAATTTATCTTTCGTAAACAACTTTTGAGATTTCGGATGAGCTTTAATTAAAAAAAATATCTCAGCTGCATTTCCGCTACTACCTGGTGAATGTGCCTTGGTTCCAGTACAAAAATACTGCCTAAGAACGAATCCAAAATAAAAAAGTGATGAAAACAACCGAAAAAGTTATATTTGGTGAACAAATTCACACATACATATATCCGAAATAAAGAAAAAAAAGATATATGTACATGATTAGAAAGGTTTTAGCCTATTCTTTCTAAATTCGTTTATAAGTTTAAAATCAGTGGATATTTAAGTTAGTTAGAGACTGATTAGCGCACACGAATACGAAAACCCGTACCCTGTCAAGGCAGGACACGTTAGATTTGTTTTAAAGAGTGTTTTATGCGTATTCTAAAAAACAAAAACAAATTCTGAAAAATATTTATTGTTTTTTTATTTTGTGGAAACCCTGGGTAAGCCGATCTTCTAAACATTTTTTTGGTAAATGCAAATCGAACGGAAACCTGGGGCTCGACTGCAATTTTTATTATTTCATATTTTATTCATGTACTTTGAATGGCGGTGCGCAATAAGACCCCAGGAAATAAGGCCCCAAAGTGCAAAATGAAAAGTGACCCTAAACTTAGAGTTATTTTGCATTATGAAATAAAACCCCAAAATTTTTTTTATAAAATAACACACCAAAGATATAAAAATGTTCCCCAAAGCTCAAATGAAAGATGACCCAAAAAATGTGAAAAAGTGAAAATAACAAACATAACTAAAGACCTTAGCATAGGCGTACAAAGGGCATTCCGGAGGGGGAGAAATGACGCCTCCCCACCCCAGGAATTGCTTTGACACGCTAGAATTATTAAAAATTACCTGTAACTATCTATTTTAATATTACTCATAAAAATCACCAGTAGTAATGCCCCCGAAAAAATTTTGATACGGCTAAAGATAAATAAGTATTCAAATCTTAAACCTAAAATATAATTAGTAGGTCTGACCAATGTCGGACATAACTTAGTGATAGTTATTACTTAGTTACTTAGCTTTCATTATTTTGGTAGAACTATAAATTCTCCAGTAGGCTTCTTAATTTTAAGTAACTTTAATGAACAATATTTACATACCCTACAAGAATAAAATCAGTCAGTTGACCGGGCATTTGATCGGAAGTCATGCAGAATATATTCGTCATTGCGTAGAACAAAGTTTCTATCACATTATTAAGGGAAAATGAAAAATGTGATGGAAACTTTTGTGTACGTATGATGTTGCATCTCTCTATTTCTAAATAATGAATATAACATATAGTCGAACTGCTCACTCCAGTGCCTTTTACTAATTAATGATAGTATAAATATTAATCAAGATTGACTGATCATAATTGACTAATAAATATATCACCCACAATTGAGCAATCATACATGATTGATATACTAACAATCAATATAAGTTTTATTATTTTATTTATTTTTTTTCATTACAGGTATTCATTTCAGTTTTTTTTGTTGGAAAAATTAAAAAATTTAATTTTCTATAACAAACACAGGAAAACAAAAATTTGAAAAAAATTTTAGATATTTTTTCCTGTGTTTGTTGTCAAAAAAATAATTTTTTTTAATTTTTCCAACGAGAAAAACCTGAAATGAATACCTTTATTATAAAAAGTCACTTAAAAGTATAAAAGTAAATAAAATATTTAAAACGAAAGATACAATTCAGCAAAAACTGAATAACCTATGCGATATATAGCCCTCTTCTCACCTATAATTTTGAAAAGAAATACTTATATATTAAATTATGTTTTGTAATTTTTTTTATTCCCTTAACAGAATTTTTGTTACCTTGTTGTAACTTTTATTTTTTCCGGTATTCCGGCTAAAAGGTAATAAAAAAATTATTCAACAAATGTGGTAATAATATTTTTATATATTTTTTAAGAAAATTTAATATAAAAATAGATTGCTGAATGCAAAATATGTACTACATTTATTTATAAATGCAAAATTTTAAAATCTAAGATCACTTTAACATTAAAAATAGTGAAAATTTGCAAAAGTGAGAACAAACTCTAAAATTGTTTTAAGTTTGCTAAAATTGCAACTACAAAAATTCGCAAAAACTTGTTAACATTATAGTAATAAAAATTTGGTAAAACTGTAAAAAAGCAAAGAATTGGCTAAAAATCGCGATAATAACTGCAAAATTGAAAACACCAAAAATTAAAAAAATCGAGAAAATCACGCGAATTCGCAATTTTCGAGATGGGTGCTTTCTTGACAGTTTTTGGTTTGACCGCCTTTTACCAATACCAGACTTGGCCATCATTTTCAATATTAGAATATATTTGTGGCCCTATGTATAATCAAAAATTGGCATGGAGTTAGCATAAGTGGCAAAATTTAACAAGATCTGAACGTTTTTTCCAATATAATTTTACATTAAAAATCATGCTAGGATGTAATCGTGTGTTAAAACTACATTATGCGGTGATTTTTAATGTCAAATTGTGTAGAGGAATTCGTCAACACGTAGTTTAATTTTGTCTATTATGCTAACTTATGCTAAAATTGGCATTTTTGATTATACATAGGGCCGTTGGTATTCCTTGCAATATTAGGCACTTTTAAGCAATTGTAGGGGCTGTTTGGAATTGTGAAATTTGTCGCGAATTTTCGCAATAAAATTGATTTAAGCAATATTAAATGAATCTAATGGTTCGTTTCCAATTTTTCGTGAACTTTAACATCAAAATGAATTACAAATTTTCTAAAATAAATTTTTGATACCTACTTTTTTGTGGGTAATAGTTTTATTATTTTATTGTTACGATAAAAATTTATCAGAATACCAACTTTCTATCTTGATAACTTGTTTTTACAAATTATAACCATCCATGGTGACTATTAATACTGTGTCAGAATAGGCCTGCAGATGTCCAACTCTAACTTACATATGTATATGCTAGAGTGAAGTAACTATAATTAATAAATAAATCACTATTGAATTCAATTAAAATTGTTGTGAAAACATGTTGTTTGTGTTACTTTCAGTCATTCATTTCTTGTAGGGTATTTATTTAATAAAAAAAAACGTATGTAGACATGAAATTCAAGACCAGTATAAATGCTAATTAAGAAATTAAATTTTCAGTAATTTTTTCAAACTATTTCAAACATGTACTACATACATATTTATGTACATCCATGAAATCTTCCACACTACATCTATAATAAGGGCAAAAAGATTCGTCGAAATTTGACACAAGTTTTATTTTGCATACACTGCAGATTTTAAAATATTTGCAAGCCAAAATTTTTTTCCATATACAAATATACATATGTATGTATTTATTTATTGTATCTTCAAAAGTGAACTAACAATAAGTACTCAAATCTTAAATCTAAATATAACTAGGCCCGACCAGTGTCAGGCATAAACTTAGTGATAGTAATTAATAATACATAACAGTAGTGCTAAGCAAAAAATATTATAATAATATAAAGCAGTTTCATCTGGAGTTTTGAGTATTAGAGCTCTTGTGTCCCTTCTTTTATGCGAATGTGTCCACCAGTAAAGTTCAACACATTACAATGGTAATGTGTGTGTGTCTGGAGTTTTGTTAAATATTTTACAATTTCCTCATTCACTTTTGTAAATTTGAGTTTTTTATGTACCATTGATTCGATGTTATTAACTGTAAAATTTTGTTTTGCCTTCGTTGAATTTTCTCTGCATTTGAAGCTGAAGCAGTGCCCCATGGCTGAATTGCGTAGCACCATAAGTACACATAGGTTTCAAAAGCGACTTGTATATTAAAAGCTTACAATCTAGACAGAGGGTTGAATTTCTACCAATCAGCCAATGTATCTGAGTTAGTTTAAGTTCCATTTGCTTTGTTGTTTACATGTAAGCCTTCGATCAAGGTGTATACCAAGGTATTTCACATGTACATAAATGTTGAGGAACAATTTTATTATTGATTCCAATGGGGGAACAAGTATCTGTTCGTTTACTTTTATTCTCCATAAGTTTAACGATATAGCATATCACAAGTATAAACCAAATATAAAAGTGGTCCCAGTATACTCACTCCCCTGTGGCACACCGGATGAGATTGATTCGGGCAGACTCATATAGTCTACAGCAGTGAACTGCCGGATAAGAATTTAACTTTCCAAAAGATTTAGAATGTTAATTGGTACATACTTATGTCCTAAATTTTAAAATTAGGCCTTCATGCCATACTTTATCAAATGCCTGAGAAACATCAATACTTCTTTTCTTCAAATGTTCTTCTTATAAATTGAACCAATCTATGTGTTTGTTGAATGGTGCTATGATGACTTCTAAAACCAAATTGATGGTCCGGCAAGGTAACATGACAACATTTGCGCTTTGATCCCCTACAATAACAGACATCTCATTCTTTGATATACATATTATAGGTCTGCACAGATATACCTGCTTGCACCAGTTTAGCGTGTGTTGATTTTTGTATCATAATTTACTTAAATATTCATTAAATCTTGGTGAACTCGCTCCTCTTGTTCGTCTCTCTTCGGAAATTACTGGTAATGGATCATTTGATGGACGTTGAACGGGTTTGAAAATCGATGGGACATTCGCGTAAATAATATTTTTTCGATTTTTCATATTGAATCCATAAAATTTTGTTAAACAGAAATAATAATCGCTTTGGTGGTTACTTGACTCTCTCCAAAGTACTGGAATTGAAAAATTGAAATAAATGTTCTTGCAATTTGAACACTTGTATAAAACAGTTCTGCAACTATTGCAAAAAAAAAAACTACAGCAAAACCAAAATAATATAAATATGCATATTTTAATGATTCTGATATAGCATATCCTTTTTTTAAACAAATATTCACTACACGCAAAGCAAAAATAGCTTGAATCAGTAACACATGATCTCCCTGACATATTTAAACGCTACTACATATTATGAAGATTTGGAATGAATGTGGGCTTCAGTCAAATTAACCCTACGTCCACACCTGATATATTTTTATCATAACAAAAGTCAATCCTTATATTGCAAAATAACTTTTTTTATGTTAGCTCTTTTTTCTATATGGAATTTGACATTTCTCATGATAAGAATATATCAGGTGTAGACTTATGGTATTGCCAGCATGCGATAGAAAATGAACAAGACGTGATAAACCAATTTTAATGCCAGACTCGAATTCACACAGATTAGTTAAAAGCATGCTTCGTTTCCGCAGTCAAATTTTTTCCCAAATTTGTAGACCAGTGTAATTAGTCAATACCTCTTATTTATTATTTATTTATTCAGTTGTTTCAATACATAAGAATAAAAATTGCACATATTAATTTTAACTGTATTTTTATTGACTTTTTTGGTTTATTTTTTTTTTTAAAGTAATAATCGGCCAATTAAAATATATTACAGAGATAATTCCTGAATGTAATAGAAACATAATTAATTTATAGTAAATAATCAAAATATAACTATTTAATTCATTAATAAAAATAAAATAAAAAATCTTATCAAAAAATTTCATGTAAATATTAAAAAATAAATTCAGTCAAGTGCGACTTTGACCCGCGGACGAAAGGTTCAGTACGGACGTGAGATATGTAATTCAATACGAACTTTAGCCTATTTAAAAAAATTTTTGGATTTTTTTTTCGTTTTTGGATTTTTTAGGTTTTAAGTGTTTTTTTAGTTTTGGGGTTTTTGCGTTTACTTGCGCTCTTTTTGTTTTGACTTTTTTTTTTGTTTTGGCAATTTTTTTTTTGGTTTTTGACGTTTTTTTAATTTTGGCGATTTTTTTCATACATATATGAATTTTTTTTAGTTTTGACACTTTTTTCTCGTTTTGGCGATTTTTTTCGGTTTTTGGATTTTTTTTTAATTTTGGAAATTTTTTCGTTTTAACAATTTTTTTTAATTTTGGCAATTTTTTTCATTTCGTCGATTTTTTCTTTTTTTGTCGTTTTTTTATTTGGGCGACTTTTTTCATTTAGGCGCTTTTTTTAGTCGACAATTTTTTCCCATTTTGGCAATTTTTTTCGGTTTTTGGCGTTTTTTCAATTTGGCGGTTTTTTTTCATTTTGGCGATTTTTTTAATTTTTGCGATTTTTTATTATATATACAATTATTTTGGTTTTGGCATTTTATTTCATTTTGGCGATATTTTTCATTTGGGCGATTTTTTCGAATTTGGCGATTTATTTTAGTGTTTTTTTTTAATTTTTTGCGATTTTTTTTGTTTGGCGATTTTATAATTTTCGGGTTTTTTAGTTTTACGGTTTCCAAGATATAGCAAGTTGTCAAAATTACATAGCCAAATCGCATTAACTGATGGACCACCCTTTAACTAAATTTTTTTAAAATTTTAGTGATAATTGTTGTAGTCTATATCAAAATACACTAATTTTACAAATTTCAAGTGTCAATGTATGTACATACAATTGTATGTACATATATTACTTGGGATTTTAAACTTTTTCGTTGCTCGTTTTTGAACACCCTTTAATTTTTAAATCTCATGTATTTGTTGTTGTAACGGCCAAGGTTCTACATACTCTGTCCAAATTTCAGGTCCGTAGCTCTTACGGTTCCTGAGACGTCGACGTCGTTTTTATAAAATTGTATGTAATTTATTTTTTATTTATTTTTGATATTTCGTTAACAGTTTGTTAACATTGTCATCAAATAAAAGATAAGCTTATTTCATGACAATGTTAACAAACTGTTAAAGAAATATCGAAAATAAACAAAAAGTAAATTCTAATATTATACATATACATATGTATGTATGTACATATAGAAAGGGGTAACTCATTATTTTTTTGAAATCGATTTTTTTTACATTTTTGTAAAAATAACATCTAATGTATCGAAAAGTGCAACAAATTTCGATTTCAAAAAAATAATGAGTTAGGGCCTTTCTATATTAATATAACGACGAGGCTCCGCACGAATTGATCTAATATTTTGGAAACTGTACTTAAAATTTATGAATGTTTTTAATTTTTTAATCTCTGATAATGTTAAATAAGTTCAGTAAAGTGTGACTGACTCGCGCACGAAGGGTTCCGTATGGGCACCAGATATGTAAGTATGTAATACTATGCGGACTTTAGCCAGTTTAGGGGATTTGTCCCCAAATTGGGGATTTGTTTTCGCGATTGGGGACGAACATTTCGTATTGGGGATCTGGGGGATTGTATGAATGTAAATATAGTTATCGATATAAATGTATTTTATTGAATGAATACATATGTTATTTTTGACATTATTTTTTTAAATAAAGCTAAAATTTTTTTTCTCAAAAGAAAAAATGTTAATCAAGAAAACTAAATTTGGAGATTTTGGGGATGACAAGTAAAAAATTTGGGATAGGCTCTAGAAAAAAACTGGCAACAGTGACTTTATCCTATATAATATATAGTTTTGGCATTTTTTCGTTTTTGGGATTTTTTCGTTTTTGGGATTTTTTCGTTTTTGGGCGTTTAATTAATATGATGTTTTTTTGGCTTTGAGGATTTATTTTAGTTGTCGCGCTTTTTTCTAATTTTGGCAATATTCGGTTTTTGGCATTTTTTTTAATTTTGTCAGCAGTATGAGTTCATTTCAAAATCAAAACTATTTTGATTTTTCATACTGCATTGTCTGTGTGACTAATACATTAACAAAAATTGAAAATTTACCAATACATGCTTATCGCATGAGCATGAGCAGTAGGTGTGTATGGGCCCCTTTAGACCACTTTCATAATTAGGGGCACATATGTGTGTATGTGTAATTGTATGTATGTACATATATTACATTGGAGTTTAAAATTTTTCGTTGCTCGTTTTGGAGCACCCTTTAATTTTTAATTCTCAAATATTTGTTGTAGCTGCCAAAGTTCTACATACTCTGTCCAAATTTCAGGTACGTAGCTCCTACGGTTCTCGAGAAAATAGCCTGTGGCGAGCAGACAGACGGAATGCGTCGCGAAAACAAAAGGGTTCCTTTTCACCTTTGGTGTACGGAACCCTAAAAATCAGCTGTTGTAATGGCAGTTGTAGCACGTAGACCGATACCATACCTAATATTTTTCAATAATGTTGCATTGAAATTGTAAATATTTGTTTTTGAAGTTGAAGGGGAATCAAAATCATCGCATGGAATCTGCAAAGGTTCTTCAGATTCACCACTGTGCTCTTCATCTTCGCTTGCTTGCAATGCTATCTCCGTCTGCTTTTTTTGCTGATATTCTGAAATTCTTCTTAAATCATCTTCTTGTCTCTTCTGATTTTTAGTTTGACTTCTGTGGTCTCGTAGATCTAGATATCCAATTGGATGCTGTCCAATAAATTCAACCTTCTCTCTTTGACTCTTAGCAAACACTAGATCTTTGTCAGGAATCTTCATATCCGTATAACAAGAGCACGAGATGTGGACTTTATATTAACAGCCAGATCCACCTGGATATGCACCCTCAAAATATGAAAATTGCAATTAAGTATGTCAAAGAGCTGGTCTAACATTGCTATGAAAGTTTTTTCCTTTCCAGTTTTCCAAGTGATATGTTTTTTGCAATTTCCCAGTTTTTTTTCTATCTTTTTCAAACCAGTGTACTATTGCGATTTTAGCGGCAAAAATATTTTTACCGAGCCTCACAAAATAAGGGTCCTTGCATGTCGAAATCGAAAAGTCGTCCACTATGCCATACCTAATGTGTGTACAGATGTATGTATGTATGTGCTTTAAAAATGTTAGATGTAATTAATTGAATTTGGCTAGAATTGTGCTTACATTTGTTTTAATTTTTCGACATTCTCAGTCTAATTATGGTTGTCGTAGTCATGACGAAATATATCTATGGCAATAAGGAACTATTATTTTTTTAAGCAAACATCGCTTTACACACTATAAGTGTAAAGTAAAGAAAGTACGTGCGTACGCTTTTAATGTACAAAGAATATAGAAAACAAAACTTTTGCAAGCATTTTTTTGCGATTTGATAGCATTTTGGAGGCTCTATGTTTAGTGCAAAAGATGGATTTCATCGAGTTTAAGTTTTCATATTGATAGTTATAAACATGTGGCTACGAACGTACGCAAAATAGAAGTCAACTTTGGCTGACAATACACTCAAAAAAAAATGAACTAAAACTTTGGAAAATTTTCTAAATTTAAATAAAAAAAAAGTTGTCGTATGGCGCCAAAGCTGTTTTACTTGAAACCAGTAAAATATTTACTAAATTTCTAGTTCATTAATGAACTATTTTATAGTAATTATATTTTCATATTTAAGTAAAATTTTCCTGAAATTAAGTAAAATTTTCCAATAAAATTCGGAAATTTGCAAAAAAAATTTTCGTCTTTGATCTCAAATTTAGTAAGTTTTCCATTTTTTTGTCTTTAATTCTGGTACTTATTTTTATTTTTAATTAAATTCTATACCAAATGATATGTTATTTATTATATCTTCATATTATATTCTTAATTATACCATACATACATATAAATTCCTTGAGAGGAGACAAGTATTGAACCAGCAACCTTCTGATTGATAGGCAAGCACTCTAACCAATTGCCTAACAAGGCAGCCTGAATAAGCATTGAAATAATTGAGTTTTAAAATTTTATTTTATTTACAAAAAAATAAGTTTCAAGTTCAAATATTCCTCGAAAATATGAAAAACTTACTTAGATTTTTTGCTTAATGCAAACAAAATAAATATTCTATAATTTAAAGAAAAAATACTTAAAACTGGTAAATATTTTTCTAAAATTTAGAATAACTTTTAATATCTTTCAAGTAAGTCAAATTTCATGAACTAATCAGGAGTAATTCATTTCCTAAAGTTTATTTTTTGATTTAAGACGAAATTTACTAGTCCTTAATATAAAATTTTCTTCAGTTCATAACCATTTTCCTACTCTTAGTAAATATTTTCTTTAAGTCAGTAAACATTTCCTGAAATATGAGAAATTTATTGTGTATTTTTATGAACTATTTTTGAGGATATGAACTTTTTATTTTTTATTCATATTAATTAATTTTTACTAGATTTTTGTAAAAATTTACTTAAACTGAGAAAAAATTACAAAAACTTCGACATTTTTTTTACTTGAATTTAGGAAAAAAAATTTCTTAATAATAGAGTCTATGTCTTTTTTTTGACTGTAGTGAAATTTTTAAGTGTATTAATATAGCTCTCTATCCATAATTTACACAATAAAATATCTGTATTGGTTTTTGTTTAATTGGCTTAGTACCAATTGCGAACGTACCCGTCGAGAACGTACGATTATTCCATATGTTTTTTATGATTATCACCAAAATATTTATGGGAAAATGCCTATAAATATCTTCAAATTTCCTTATTAAATAACTTAATAATTAGTGCTTTTTTATGGAAATTGTTACAATTTAAGTTTAACATTTGTTAACGCACTAATAATCCCAAATTATTATATTAATTATTTAGTAAAATATTTTTTATTAAAAAAACATTTTTGGGTGGGGGGGGGGGGTTCCACTGTTGCTAATGCAGATAATCAGGGAACCTTTATCAAAAGAAATGCTTAGAACAACTAGAGTTATTATGTTACAATAATATGTAATTATAAACAATAAATCACGATGATTATCAACATTTTATTTTTCCATCCTGGTTGACGATTCGTGAGAAATGCCCATATTTAAGTTGAAATATATTAAAGGATAACCTACATTAAGCTATCATTCCAAATGAGACTAGGACTCTAAAAAAGACAAGTTGCAAGTCATAGTGCTATAACATCCTCAAAAATCACACAAATTATACGTCAAACCTTGATATAACGACCCTCACTATAACGTTTTCGTCGATTTAACGAATTTTTAGAAATCCCCTACAACGCTCCATAAGATCTGATACAAAATAAACCTCTCTATTACGAATACATTTGTCAATAACCTCGTTATAACGAATTTTCATTCACTGCAGACTAACTGAATAGAAAGAATTATTTACCTCTATTTAACGAATTTTGTAAACTTACAACCTTTGCATAACGATTTCCATCAATTAATTCAAATTATATGAAACAGATACACACAAAATTATTGTGTTTGCAATGAAAACGTCTCCAGCAAACCTTCGTAGTCGACAGCAGCATGCATTAGACTAACGGCTGAAATATTCGAAGAAAAATTTTTTATTACCTCGTTATAACGAATAGAAGTGCAACTTCACCTCGATATAACGAACCTCATTGTAACGAATTATTCGATATAATGTTTTTTTTTCATTCCCTTGAGATTCGTTATACCAAGGTTGAACTGTATAAGGTTTTGACCAGGGTTACTTTCGAATATTTAGATAACGGTGGTACCATTAACTCAAAATCAGCTTATCTCGGCTTAAGCAACAGATATAAAAAATAGACAATGATTGGTATATGTAACACTTTTGAGAAAAAAAAACTCATATTCTTTTCACTTGTTAACAGTGAAGAAAATAAGAGTTTTTTGCTCAAAAGTGAAAACGAAAAGAGAAAAAGTTTAAAATAGTCAATTTCCAAATTCTTTTCTTCTAAATTCAGATGCTAGACAACATACTATTACTATTATATTATTTCCAAAATTTAAACTTAAACAGGTGTAGCATGTGTTTTAACAAGGGATGTAAGGAATGTTCGCATTCGCTTTCGCATTCACAAATTATTCGCTTACTTTTAGTATTTGCATTCGCTAAAATAAATGCGAATTTTCAAGCGAATACTGAACACAAAAAAAATTTTGTAATTCTTTTAAAAAAAATAGCATGAAAAAGATACATATGCTTACAAGTAGCTGGGTTTCGATCACCAAACACAGTGGATTTGAAACGATTAATTCATTACTTCGTACAAAAAATTTGAAATGCAAACACTATTAACTAGTCCTTGGTTGTTGTAAATTCCATGCGGAACAAGTACCACTCATATTATGACAACTTAAAATGTTGAAGATACATATACATACATATACATATATTTCATATGTTTTTCCCAAGATGAACAGATTACTACTTCTGCAAGATTTTTTCATTAATTTTCATTCCAATTTTTCTTAACGTGACAGCATTTCACATAAAATGTTGAACAAAGTATCAGACTTTAGGGCCAAAGGCCTAACATTTTGTAAATTTATTTTTAATTATTATCTATACTAATTTTAATATAATTTCATACATCTTTCATTCATTACATTTTTATTTTTAATAAATTAATATATGTATGTATGTATATTATCTCAATTCAAGACTAAATTTAAATAAAATGCTATATGTAGTACATCTACATATATACAACACAACTTCATGTTCTTATACAAATTTATATTCATGTAATTTGTGTACGTATTGCAATATTTGCATTCGCTTTCGCATTCGCGAAACAAGTTTTCATATTCAGTTATTGTTTTCAGTATAAATTCTCGAACATAAAATTTTATCAACTTAAAAATAGAGGAGAAAAATTCTTTTGATTTTTATTTCATAATCGTATTAGAAAATCGTTAACTTTTAAAGTCAATTGTGTTATTGTTATTAAAGTAATATTTATATATTAAAAAAATGATTTATTTTACCAAAAAATTTCGGGAACGGAATTTGCAAAATCCTGAATACCGGGATTTACAAAAATTAATCCCGATTGTCATCCCTAATAGAAGTTGGAAGTTCTATTTTTTTTAATCGAGATTTTTGCATCATTCTATACATTAGATGTCTTCTATCGATATACGTACATACATATGCACATACATACACACATATGGGCAATTCTCAGGAGACGGACGCAACATTCGTACACTTTTATTTGAGCAAAAAAAAAAGAAAGGAATGGAAAGATCCAATATATATCTTAGTGTTTTAAAGCAATGAAGGAGTAGCATATTTAAGAAAAAATTCTGGGCGATATCAATAACATAGTAAAAAGATATAAGCAAATGTCAGCAAGAAACGGACGCGACAAAAATAGAAGTTATTTTTGTGCACTTAGAGAAATATACATGAAAGAAGATCTTTTATGTGTAGATTTATGAAACATGAAAATTTTGTTTTAATTTTTTTTAAATGGTTAAAGTACAAATACGGACGCGACATTTTTTTCTCATGAGAATTAAACGAAGTAACCTTTCTAATATTGATTGAACTTTAATTAAAAAGTAATAAAACGATAACAAACGCTTATTTAATACTGAAAAAAGTTAATAAATATTGATTTTATGCGACGTATGCGACATTAAGGTATAGGTGGAAGCAACCTCTAACAACTTCCCTTATTAGAGCTCCAGTCTTCTTTTTTTCTGCTAATGCGTAGGTTGCTGTTAGTAGGAAATTTGGAAATTACAAAAAAAGAAAAATAATACAAATTACTTTAAATAATCGCTAAAAAAAGATTCAGCAAAGAAAATATTTCATTTAAAAGTCCCATATTTTGCTAAAAAAAATTTCACAAATTAAAAACGCTTTTACATTTGTTAAGTATAAAGCTTTATGCTTTATTATTTAAAACAAAAACAAAATTTTTAAGCAAAAACAAAAACAAATTTTTTTTTTGTTTGACCTTTTTCTGGAATTACCCATATGTACATTTCAAAAAATAATGAGTTAGAGCATTTCTATATTAAGGTATCGGATATACATACATTAGAGATGAAAAATATATAGAGACAATAATAATGAAATGTAATGCAGCGATTTCTACATGAAACGTAAAAGCATCTCGAACTTGAAGTAGGAATTTACCAAGCAAAACCAATATAATTACCAGTGCTTGAAAATGTATGTTTGTATTTGTAAATAGCTTGTCAAAATACATCTTTTTAACACTCCCAACTATGGCAGTGGTACACCCCTGGAACCACCCCTGGGGGTTCCCCATACAAACATTTAAAAAAAACCTAAAGGGGGTGTGCCACTGGCATAGGTGGGTCGGCCCTCCAAAATTAGTACTGGTTGGTCATACATTTTGACTCGATTGAGAAACTCTAAATGGGTCAAAGTGAGATTTTTCAAAATTTGACCCTTCAAGAAAATTTGACCCTTCGGATCAAAAGTCGGGACATCAAAATACTTTTTGGAGGTATGGTTCCTTCGGCAAAGTTTCTTATTTTGATCCCTAGAATACGATTTTCCTTGTAATTTGTGCGATTTTTAAATCTATATGTATATATTGCCACGGCCTTATATGTAAGAATGGTATGAAGTTAGCATAAGTGGCAAAATTTAACATGACCTTAATGAGATTTGCTATACAATTTCACATTAAAAATGACGCTAGGACTTAATAGTGGTTTAAAACTACATTACGCTCCGATTTTTAATGTCAAATTGTACGGAGGAATTCGTTAAAACCTAGTTCAGTTTCGCTAACTTCAATTATGCTAACTTCATGCCAAAAAATAGTTTATTATGTACTAAGCAAGTCGGTCGATCTATGTATTTATCTATCACCAAAAATAATCATACATTTTCGTGAGAGTCCCACCTCTGTTTATTACCTTATGCCCTTATTACGGTTTACACTTCAACTAAGTTAAATTGAAAACGGAACAACTTAACTTTAAAACAACTTAACTGGTTTTTGAATTACAAGTAATTTTAGTTGTCTTCGACATAATTCTCGAAAGAAAAGTTTCTTATCTATTAGAGACCTGCGAAAACAGTCTTAAAATGTAAATAAGTTTTGTTTTTTAAATGTATTCTCGTGGCATGCATTATACTAAACCAATAATAAATGCGGTCGTATTATAAGCGAAGCACCATGAATGCATTGCTGTTCGTTTATATGAGTGTTAACCAGCGTTGCCGCGAAGACTTCTTGTTCATAACCAGCGATGCCAACTATTTACAACCCAAATGAAATAAGTTTCAGCAACTATTTATAGCCAAAGAGAGTTTTGGATACTTTATTCAAAACGCGCTAACTTAACGCGTTTTTTATTAAAAGCGCTAAGACAAAAAAGCGCGTTTGTCATAGTTAAGACGCGCTACGTCTAGCGCGAAACGCGCTAAATTGGCATCGCTGTTATAACAAACAATCAGAAGTAGTGTTGATGCGTGTATGCTTGTTATTTTGCATATTGTACGTTGGAGTGTGTGTGTAAGATGTATATCCCTGCAAATAATGTTGGACTACGTTGTCCAATCTAGATGAAATCGACTAGTTACGTCGTGGTTCCATGTAATGCAGCCATGCACTATGTCGTTTTAACACAAGCATTCAATGTTACACGAAAGTTTTTAAACGATTATGATCGTTCTTCTTAGGGGTGGTTTTGTGGTGGTCCGATGTAATGCAAATTTAAACCATGTGTTCCATCCCTAAGACATCGCAATTTTAAATCGACCATGTTTTAGCCATACATTTGGACTAGTTTTGGACTAGCCCTTGTCCGTTATGGATTAGTCCCTACATGCATGTCTGGACTGGTCGCGTTATTTGCAGGGATGGTAAGCTATTATTTGTTTAAGGGTGGTTGTTTAAAGCAAGCGAAAACAACTAATCCCTGAAGGAAATGTCGATGGTTAAAATGTACTGAGTCACTTTTGACTTTGTCACCAGTAATACTCTGCAATTATCCGCCATACAATACTTTGTGCTATACACATTTAGCCTGTGTTTGTCATTTACATCTACTAGCAACACTAAAACAATTGACTAGGTAGTGACTACATAGTTCTTATGGGAACATGGAGACATACCAACCAGACATTTACTGGTACATTTCTATACCTTACGTACATACAAATTTATTTATATTGACAAGTTGTTGAAAAATCCACCAGAAATACACCACATCTGTTTCCTCTCTCTCTTTTATACTGACGAATAGAAGAGAAATTGTAGACAATGTAACTATTAGTGGAATTTTAGTGTTGACATAGAGACATTTGGCCCCAGTCTGACTGCAGGGATTTCAATGCATGTGTGCGTTTGTATGTGCTCCGAAATATAAAGGAGCATACACAATATGTGTGTGTATAAACATGCATGACGTTTGTATACGTGCCCACCCAGTTGACCAAGACTTTCCTTATTAATAGCGTTTTCGAATATATCTGGAACATTTATCGTGTAAAACTATCGAGAGTGACACTCAAAAATGAATCGAAAAAAGTTCACCTGTCACTCAGTTTTGTCCCCAAAAAAGATTCGTTATTGAATTTTCCCTATCAATATCAAAAGTGAGAGAATATCAAACTAATTTCGATATCCAAAAAAGGAAGCAGAAAAAGTAAAAAAGAAATTTAATTTCTTTATATTATTTATTTATTTTGACTTACTTATTTTATTTATTTTTTTAATACGCTGGCTGCTATCGTGACAAATATTTTTCTGTTCAATTATTGCACATACGTACATATGTATATATGTAGGTATGTGTTCTTATTTTATTTTTTAGTTGACAGTGCTGTCATGCATTGAACTTGGTACCTCTAGCCTAACAGGCTGAGACACATCCACTTGGCTACCGTCACACATTCGATACACTTTCGAGAGAAATTCGATGCTCGAAGCTTTAGCGAAAATTCGAATTTTCTTAGATTAGCGAACAAATATAATAAAAATGCTTTAGTGAGCATTCGTTTTTATCGAATCTCAGGTCAAGTGGGCATGCGTAGAAAGAAGTAAGCATCACAAATTCTTCCGTCACGAAGTATTTTCATTTTTACTCCTATACCGGCAATAACTTAAACAAATGTATTGCCAACAGTGGTGTTTAGCGTTTGTTTTAGAAGATTTCGCTGTAGTAAAGCATGTCTTAAAAGTTCTTGTAAGTGGTCTTGTGCAGTACTTTATTATCTATGCATGTTTTGTGAAACCATACCCAATAAGCACTCAAAAAATTTAAATTCAAGTAATTGAAATTTAACTGGAAACAAAGTTGAATTCAAAAATTTTTTCAAGTAATATTTAAGTTAGAAAATATTTTGAAATAAAAAATCAAACAACATACAACATGTTCAAATAAATAATCTATTTATTCTATTTATAAATATATCAAATATAAAGTTATTTTTAACAAACAAAATGTGATTAATAACGTGAAAACAATAGTGAAGGTAGATATGCAGAAAATAATTGTAAGAAAACTTGTGGATTACATTTTTCATTCTATTTGAAAAGCATTATTTTTGCAGCTTGAAATATACTTGATTGTAATACAAGGTTGAATTACAGTATAATTCAAGGCTTGAGTTGAACTGTAATACAATTGAAATGTTCGAATTGAATTCAAGTTCCCATTTTACTGGGGAATGCTATTGAATTAAAGTGTAAATCAAGCATAATTCAACCCTTGACAATGGATTGTGTGGCTTGAATAACACTTGATTTACATTTGATTTCAAGCAAAATTGCTTATTGGGTAGTAGCCATTACAAAATATTTCAAATATTTTTAGTTTTGGCTTGACTTTTTTTCTTGAGATTTTATATTTTATGAATATTGGCTGTTAAAAACTAGTTGTCTCATGGTGAAAGAAGTTGTAATCCATAATAAAAATTTGGAAACCACAACTCAACTATCAACTTACTTGTAAATCATAAGAGGGCCCTTAATTTTTCACGATCAAGGAAAAAAGTTATTTGATCAAGCAATAAGAAAAATTTTATAAAAGTTGTTTTTTTGTCCAGGTTATTTTAATTTTTGCATTTGATGTTAAGAAAAAATTCTTTGATTTTTAATTACATATGTACATGAATAACTTTAGATACGAACGAGTTAGTATATGCACAAAAAAAAAAGATTTTTTAATAAAAAAAACCTTTGAATATCATTTGATATTAAATAAAATTCTCAAACTTATTTTGCCTCTCAAAGATTAAACTGGCTGAAAATAATCATTGGAATTAATCTCTGTGTTCTAATAAGCTGATAAAGTAGTACAGTGTTATGAAATGTCACTTAATATACTACAGCATTTAAATCTAATAAATAATTCAATAAAGAAACTATAAACAACACAGGCAGACTTGAGGAAAATTTGTCACAAAAACCTCTTACATACTTTTTCAAATACGAGTATTATAATGAAATTTGATAAAACAACAACTAGCAACAAGATTCTTCTAAGAAAAGATCCACACTGATTTTTTAGTAAGTAGTATGTATACAAGTATGTTTGTGTCAAAATTTGTTTTGTAAAAGTTTTAGGGTTATCTTTTGCTGATTTGATAAAGATGTGAAACTTGTTACAATTCTAAAAGTCGTTTAAGTTCAGGCGCCAGATTACTTTGGTGACTTGTTTGAATTTGGAAGGTACATATGTATGTACATACATATATTAGGAATAGACTGCTGAAAATTAAAAAGTGAACATTTATCTTGGGCAGTCTTTTAATGCGAGGATGGCTAGAGAAATAAGAAATAAAAAAAATTTTGTTTTGGGCGATTGTTCATTTACTTTTACTGTTGTGATATCATTAATATTTTTTTTGTAATTATTTATTACGACCAATCAAAAATCTTAAAAAAACTAAAATATTTTTTTTGTTATGTTCATTTGTATGTGATGCCAACTTTTGAGACCCAAAACGCGTTAAAATGTTTGAAAAAAATACTAAAAAGGGTCAAATTGAAAGAACTTAAATTTTTCGAAAAAGCGGGAAAAATGCATCTTTTAAAAAACATATTTTTATAAAGTAATTTATTAGCAAATAAATAACTAACACGACATCAACACATATATATATATATATATATATATATGCGAACTAGAGACCTGCGTAAGCAGTCTTGAAATTTAAATACGTCATGTTTTTGAAATGTATTCTCGTGGCATGTATTATACTAAGCCAATAATAAATGCTGTCGTACTATAAACGAAGCACGATAGATGTATTGGTGTACGTTTATATGACTGTTAACAAGCAATGTCGCCAAGACGTCTTGTTTATAACAAACAATGAAAAGAAGTACTGTTGATACATGTTAATGATCTTCACGAGTATGATTGAAACGCTGTTTAACACATTCTCAAATTTTCAAACAGTCTTCCTATTCTCATTTGTAAAAGCGGAACGAGCAACGGAATTGAAAAAATGTGTGTTGCTGTTAGAGAATGGAAACATGAGAGAATGGAGTCATTAGAGTAATGAAACATGTGAGATTGAATTGAATATAACATCACTCTAGTTGTCGTTTGTTTTGTTCAAAAAAAGCGAAACAAACGAAACATGCATGTCTTTGCGAGAATGACAAACGAAACACACATTTACTCTCATCTTTCCAAATTTCCAAAAAATTGACAGAAAATCAAAACATTCATGCAGATGTTTAATACATGTATCCTTGTTATTTTGCTATTTATTATTTGGATGGTAAGCTATTATTTTTTTTAAAGGGAGGTTTTTCAAAGCAAGCGCACACAACTCATGTAAATGCATGTGTGCGTTTGTATGTGGTCAGAAGCATACTAGTTTCTTTTGAATTCAGACTGGTTGCACATCTGTTTTTCTTCATACAACGAACTATCGAGCTTTACATTGGGTGTTCATAAGAGCACAACTAGTTGTTTTGTGTAGAGTTGCATAGTAGTTGAAGGACTAGTTGCTGTTATACTAGTTTATAAAAATTCTTTTTTTCCATGTTGTTTACATGACAAACAAAAGGGAGAGAGAGACAGGGCGTCGCTTGTAGAGAAGTGCAGCCGATATTTCATCAATCTTCTTAGTTCTGTATCTTTATAACTAGTACATGACTGTTCCAAAAAGTAACTACTCCAAAAATTAGCAACAGGGATAAGAGAGCATACACAAATTATGTAGGTATGTATGTATGTACATGCATGACGTTTGTATACGCGCAAATGAGAGAAAAAAGCACAAGCGCCACAAATTTTTCAGTCACGAACTATTTTCTTCTTTACTCTTATACCTGCAATAAGTTAAACAAATGTATTGCCGAAAACGTTGTTTAGCGTTTGTTTCAGAAGATTTCTCTGTAGTAAAGCATTTGAAATTGCCCTCATGTCTTAAAAGTTCTTATAAGACGTCTTGTGCAGGTCTTTATTGCGAACATTGAAATAGCAGTACCACCACATTTTCAAAAATTTTCCTGAGAACAAAGTTTCTATTTTTAATTTATATTGCAATAAAAAATATCAGCCCAATTATGAATATTCCTGGGGAAATTTTTCCCTTCCCAATGTCTTGTTCCCGGGAAAAATCTCCCTTATTATAATATCCGAGGGAATATCAAAAAAATGTGCTATCGTGCGGGAATTTAATAAAAAAAGTTTATGGCCACAAATTTATTTGTGTAAATATTTTAATATTTTAAGTTTGCTTCATACAGTGAAACATTTGCTGCGAAACATTTTTGATTTCTCTTTTGAAACTGCATTCGTGTCCACACTGTGAAGTTTTTGTTTGCAGGTTAATACATTTTCTCATATATTTTTCATGAGAATGAGGCGAGAATGACGTACTGAACAAGAACTTCGTGTACATGAAACAAAGTACCCTTTGCCATTCCTCTGTCCGCTCTCGTCTACAAACTCAAATGTTTTGCAGCAAATGTTTCACTGTATGGACGAGGACATGATGTACAGTATAGCTTTTAATATGATTGTGGAAGAACATACTATTGAGGAAGAGAGGCGAAAAATCAGCCAGAATATTTCAAGAAGGCGTATGCGCGATGTTTTAAATCCGCTGGAATTTAATTCCATACTTTCGTTTGATTTTGGGAACAATTTTGGCATTCCATATTCTTTGGATTGTGCCGCACATTGAGGATTACTTTTTAATGAAATAAGCAGCATGTCTACGTCTGTTAAATATGAGCGAAGCTATCTAAAGGGACACCTTCAATAGAAATTTTTATCGCTATAAAATCGTATATGTATTGTTCTGTTGCTGAAAATATATAATTTTTGTTTGGGCCTCCACCTGTTCCTTTCTGGTGCTGCAAATTTTGCGCTGCCTTTTGCCGCACACATTTCTTTTGGTCAGGCCAAACCTGTGTTGAAAAGACTTATACAATTGCTAATTTTTAGTATATCATGAAAATAAACTATTTTAATCAGAAATAATTCATAGTCAGGCTCAAGTTCAGTAATTTCAATTCTTATTGAATGAACTATTTTTATTAATTAATGTGACTTTCTAAAGAAGAGAAGAAAAATTAAACTTAGCCTTTAAGCTGGGGGAAATACCGATACTTTTCTGTGCAGCCTGTTTCTCTAAATGCGAACGATAAATTCGATCCAGCATTTATATCAAAAACAAAAACAAAAAACTGAAATTTGTTTTTGTTTCCAATACTCATATTCGATCGAATATATCGTTCGCATTTAGAGAAACAGGAGGAAAGTTTTAAAAAAAATTAATATGAATAGTTCTTTTCAAATAAAATTTTAAAGGATTAATTCAATTCAGGTACAAAAACAGGTTATTTTAAAATGAATATACATACATATGTAATGTCATTCAACTAATTTAAATATCAGAACTTTCACATAATTAAAATATAAATTAATGATATCTTAGAAAAAGCATACACCAAGGCGATCTCATGTGGTGCCAAGTTAACAGCTGATTTTTTTTTAGGAAGTTTGGCTTTTCAAATTTCATTGCAATAAAATTTGTAGGAAGTTTGATTTGCAAATTTTCATTGCAATAAAATACTGGCAGATTTTGTTGTTGCAGGCTTAACACCACCTGGTATATGCATTCATCTTGGCATATATGGGGTGTTTTTTATTGAGGTATAGAACGTTAAGTTGGCATCACTTTTTTAACTGGCGGCCATTTTGTCAGCTGTCAAGTGATTAATATTTAGTTTCGTTTGCCATTTCATCATGAACAGGTTGACAAAAGAACAACGCTTGCAAATCGTGCAAATTTATTTCGAAAATAATGGTTCAGTTCGCGAAGTTTACCGCAAGCTCCGTCCATTTTATGGTCGACATAATCGTCCATCAGAGCAATTAATTCGGTTAACCATGGATCGTTTTCGCACTATGTTTACTCTATGTGGTAATACGCATCCGCAGAGACGTCGAACAGTGCGCACCGAAGAAACAATTGCCGATGTAGAGCAAAGTGTTGAAGAGGACCCGAATGAATCGATTCGCCACCGTGCACAGCAGTTGGAGCTTTGTCCATCAACTTTATGGAAGATTTTGGATGGCATGAATGTGGATGAGTTGTGGTTCCAACAAGACGGCGCTACATGCATTGCTATACATTGGATTATTTTCTTTGGGGATATGTGAAGTCGCTCGTCTACGCCTACAAACCAGAAACGTTAGGGGACTTGGAAGCCAACATTCGTGGCGTTATTGCCAACATACGGCCCCATATGCTCGAAAAAGTGGTTGAAAATTGGACCTGTAAAATTGGCTTTATTCGAGCCAGCCGCGGCGGCCACATGCCCGAAATCATATTTAAACATTAATGGCATAAAATTATCCTTCCAATAAAGCCAAATTGATGGACATTAAAATGATTTTCTTGTGTTTTATTTCAATTCGAAGTTCTATACCTCTAAAAAAACACCCTGTACATACATACATACATACATATTTGTGTCGCCTACTTTTTAAACCACAAATAACTTTGGAAATATAGTTTTAGCGATTTTAACGAAAACACGTTAACGTTTTGAAAAATAACCTATTACTAAAAAAGACGTTATGCTTGCACTTATTTTATAAATAATGCGACATAACGAAAAAATCCCTACATTTTGAAGGATATAAAAGATCTGTCCGATTCTCCCTACGCCTCTATTTTAGTATCAAAAATACCTACATGTAGGGATTTTCCCTTCTTCTGGCAACACTGCCTGCAGGAAGTCCCATTTCAGTGAAATTTCTTCACCACTATGTAGCGAATAATTTTTATGTATGGGGCCCCTGACCTGAATATATAGTATGAAAAGCAATAAAATATCATAATTTTTGGTCTCCGTACATGGAAACACCATATTCACTCTAAGCAAACACAAATGAAACTTAAATTAATTCAGATACATTGGCTGATTGTTATAAATTCAACCCTCAGTCTAGATTGTAAACTTTTAATATACTTTTGAAACCTTTTAGGCGGCATTATCCCCTTTTCATAGGTCGGGCCCGCCTCGAATTTCTGTCCCGCTTTTAAGAGTTTTAAAATGTTTAATCTCTTATTAAATTTTAATTAAAATGTAACTGATAACAATTCATTCAAAATATTTTGATAGTTATTAACTAACTAGCAAAAACCCCGTGTGCACTTCGTTGCACTTCATTTATATATGTATTTCATTTATATACGAAAAGAAAAGTTTTTTATGTTAGAAGTACCAAGCTAGCGGTTTCATCTTCACTATTTTGTAAAATGCAATTCTGATTATTAACAAAAGTAGTCATATAGGGCCTTATGTATAATCAAAAATTGGCATGCACTTAGCATAAGTTACAAAATTGAACTACGTTTCAATTAGTTCGTCTATAAAATTTGACATCGAAAATCACCGCATAGTGTAGTTTTAACACACGATTACATCATAACATAATTTTTAATGTAAAATTGCTCAACTTTACCACTTATGCTGACTTTATGCCAATTTTTGATTATACATAAGGCCGATATAGTTTAAAAATTCTCACTCCATTAGTTTCAAAGATATTTTTTAAGTAATAATTTTCTCCAATCCCGATTATTTTCTATCGTCGGCAGAAACAGCTGAATTAATATTTAATTTTCTTAGGATATAACACACTTTTTACTCCATTATAGACTTTTGACTGCTTTTTATAATACTATTCTCATTAGTCGTAATTTACACTATGCAAGTCTTATTCCTAAGCTGATTATATGGAATATGGAACAAACTAAGCATCTTAGCAATAAGACTTGCATATTATAAATTAGAACTTATTGGAATAACTTCATACGAAAAAACGCCAAAATGTTTATTCAATTAAACTATTTTTTAATATAATAATATAATATAATATAATAATATATAATATATAATATATAATATATAATATATAATATATAATATATAATATATAATATATAATATATAATATATAATATATAATATATAATATATAATATATAATATATAATATATATTAATATATAATAATATAATAACTTAGCTAGAAGTTTTTATTTAAGATACAGGTTTAAGATAAATTTTAGAAATTGTTTCTTTTCGGCTAAAGGGGGTGCAACTTATAATACTAAATTAAAAAAAAAATTAAAAACTGAAAATTTTTTAAATCGAAAGGGCAATGAATTTTTATCTGATAAACAGTAAAAATATGGGCTGATAAAAGAAAGAAACATCTTTGCAATGGTGTTAAATTTGCTAAATTTTAATAAACAGTTCTCAAGATTTTTGGAAATATGTATCTGTGTAAACTTTAAAAAACGTTTTTCCCGAATATCTTGAAAACGCTTGTTAAGAAAAATAAATAAATGCCATATTCGTGTTCAGCGACCCTAAATTAGCCAAGAAACCATATAATTTTAGAGGTTCATTTTTTTTTCATAGTGTTATCAAAGAACATTTAATTTTTATTTACATACATACATACATACTTACATACATACATATATATGTACTCGTAGATACCCTGCAGGAGAATAGGCGTCAATTGTCTAAAAGCTACTAGTATAATTACTAGAACAGCAAGAACTATTGCGAAAAGGGTTAAAGTTGTTGTATAAAATTACTAGTTCTGACGAGTACTAGTATATGAAGTAGTTCAATTGCAAAATAAATTTTGACTGTCTAACAGATCCCTTGCACTGTACGAAAATTAGTATTATAAAATTATTAAAATTTTAGGTTCACATAAAAATAATTATAAACAAATAATTATAATTAACCTTTTGTATTTTTGAATTTTGATAAATAATTACGAATTTTAACTAGTAGTTGTCAGTGGGTAACAAAATAAATAAAAAATAATAAAACCACCAATTTTATAGAATTTTTCTTTGCAACAGAACTGGTAATAAACTAGTCCTAAACTAGTACCAATGACACTAGTAATTTTCTAAACACACTCAATGTTAATTTGAGCATTAAGATCCCAGTGAAAAAAATGGAAGTCATTCTAGTGGAACTACATTTTCATTGCTTCCAAAAAATCGATATTTTTAATTTGCCCAGAGTGAGCAAAAAAACCATGTAGAAGCTTATTTTAGTCATACAAATCCTTGTAACTCCTCCGTAGTGTTAGAAAATATTAACCAGAATTAAAAAAAAAATATTTTTTTTAAGAAATTTATAAACTAATTTTAGTCTAAAATTTAAAAGTTATTTGATTAAATTTACATGATAACACTAATTCGGGCTTAAATTCGTATAAAAAGAAACGAATTGTTAAAATAGGTAACTACTTACAATTTTTCCTTGATGAAAATATTATCATAGAACACAAAAAAAGGAATTTTTCCTAATATCGCTTCAAATTTGCTGACCAGGCATCAAAAAAGAGGACTTCTTGCAATGACAACCCAATGCAAAAATCATTAGATCGGATCGAAATTTTCACTACTTCCAGAACGCAAACTCTACATTTTCATGACTTTTTTGGAGTCTCTTTTTCTGCTGGGATGTTATAGGAAAGTTTACAGTTGGGAACTAGTTGTGGTGGTTTCTGTACTAGTAAAATACCAGTTGGACACTAGTTCGTTCTCCTGCAGGGTATGTATGTATGGATGTATGTAAATATTTTTTTTAAGTGTATACATATTTGTTCTTTTTTAAAGCGTTTCTTTTGAGTTGAAAACTGTGTTTCCTAAGTAAGTATGTATATACGAACTGTGTATATGGATATTACACATCCCGCTTTCAAAAATACATTTATTTTTGATCGGTCATGTCCCGCTTTTTTCAAAAACTATCTGGTCACGTTAGCCATAACTCATTATATTTTTCAAATCGATTTTTTTCTTTAAATATTTTGATATAAAAACATCTTAAGGGGCCCATACGCACATACTGCTCATGCGATAAGCATGTATTGGTAAATTTTGAATTTTGGTTAATGTATTTGTCACACAGACAATGCAGTATGAAAAATCAAAATTGTTTTGATTTTGAAATGAACTCATACTGCTGACAGTTTTTCAAATGAACAAAAAATGAATTTATTCATTTTTCTTTTTTTTTTTTAAATTTGAAGTTTTACTGAAAAAAAAAGAAAGTAAAACAAACAAAAAAGGAAGTAAAACAAACAAAAAATAAGTTCTGAAAAAATAATGTGTAAAGAAAATACTTTTTTAATTAATTTCTTCAATTCTATGAATAATTTTTTCGTTGTCAAACGCATGTTTATTTTATAAATTTTTATTTTAAATGATGATTGATGGTAAAATATCAATCACACACGTACACTATACCAAGGGTTCATCGGCAGTAGCTGCAAGCAGTATGTGTGTATGGGCCCCTTTATGTGTCGAAAAATTCAAAAATCTCGATTTCAAAAATATAATGAGTTAGGGCCTTTCTGTATTAAAATAACGATATGTACATATGTATACGATACATAATTACATAGTACCTACATTTAAAATTGATAGTTATTAAATAAAATTTCGATTTCTTGCTCTTCCTGATTCTCAGTGCTTAAGAAAGACACTATACTATCTATGAAATAATTTGACATTTTATAAATAAGTCTTGCTTGAATTAATTTTAGAGCACTCTTCGTCAGGTATTTTGTAATTTAAACAAGATATCTATGTACATTGGCAGTAACTTGTTTGATATAATTGGTATAACCGAAACTTGGCTGAAAGATGAAATATCTTCAAATGCTGTTTGTCTTCATAGCTATGTTATTTGTAGAAACGATCGTAAAGGAATTGTTGGTGGTGGTGTTGCTTTATATGTGTCGAAAACTATTAAGTTTAAAGTCGTTTGTAGAGAGACAGAATAGCGTCTTAATAGGAGAGGAGATAGGTATTGTGTAGCTTTTGAATCTTTATTTATTGAAATACAACTCTCTGGTAGAAAAATTCTTATACGACTAGATACAATTACATTATAATCACCCTTATTCCAGTTGTCAACATCGACGTCATGTCAATACAATACCAAAATATTGGGGCTTGTATACTCGCTCTCGAGAACAATTATGTGCTATTGAAAGCCTATTTATGTTCCCTGAGGTCTAGATAATAGCATGAGCCTGTCAATAGCAGTTAGTTGTTTTCGAAAGTGGGCAGACAAGCCCCAACTTTTTGGTATTGTTTTGACGTGAGGTCTATATTGATAAATGGAATAAGGGTGAATATGTGGTGATTTTAATAATAGTATGTTTGACAATATTAAATCAGCTTCTGTCAGAGATTTGGGTTGCAGGCTAAATATAAGGTGTTACCATAACTCTTTGCCTACTCATCTAAGTGTTAGATATGGTTCTACATCATTAATTGATTACTTTTTATTGTCTCCCTCCGTAAATACACTAGTATCTGGTCAACTTCAAATTGCTGGTACTACGCGCCATTCTTTTATATATCTCTCTCTCTTGATATTACTGTACCGACAGTTGAGGAGTTTTTTTGAATATTATGATTATAATGCTGTTGACTTTCAACTCCAAGTCATATTCTTAACTCTTGTGATTTCAATAGGATATTTTGTACCGCTGATGTCAATGAGCAGGCTAGTTTGATGTATGTATTCTTATTTATGTGCAATGCATCGTGCAGTACCACTTAGACGACGTAAAGTCTTAAAGTTGTTTGATAATTCTTGCTTTAATACTCAAGAAATATCTAATATGCTATCAATAAGAAATGCTTCTTATCGTTTATTTCTACGTGATAATACAAAGCAAAACTGGAGTAACTTCTGTCGCCATAGAAATCTTGCAAAAACTGTTATTAGAAATGTGAAGCGTAAAGCGCATGCCGAGTTTTTAAATAACAACAACCCAAAGCAACTTTGGAACAAGCTTAGGTCACATGGTTTGAGCAAGAATAAGTCATGCGTTGAGGATGTTGATGTGAATGCTTTAAATGACTATTTTTCTGCAAACCAAGGTAATTTTGCATTTAATGCAAATGTATTTGATTTTTCAAATGATCGAGGATTTTCGTTTCGTGCCGTGAATCTTAATGAGGTTAACATTGCTTTACAATCAGTAAAGTCTAATGCTGTTGGTTGTGATGGACTTTCACTTAATTTTTTAAAGCTAGTATTTCCATATATAGGGATTTATATTTTACATCTTGTTAATAGTATTATTACTACATCTACGTTCCCTTTAGGTTGGAAAGTTGGTAAGGTGGATCCCATAAAAAAAGTTGGCGAATCTAATGAGATTGATAACTTACGTCCGATTTCTGTTCTACCTGTTATTTCGAAAATGCACAGAGAAAAAACTGCCTAATAAAATCAATAAGATTTTCTCTATGAAACGTTTTTAGGCCAAGGGGTATCCCAGCAGAAAGAAGCGAAGATTTTTTCATAGAGATTCCTTATTGTTTTTATGTGGTAAATCTTATTAATTTTACCAAGAAGAAAACCAAATAAAATCAAGAAGAAATCTTATTATTCACAACTTTTATTACTCAATTTCCGTTATTTTTGGCACCAAAAAAAAAATAACAATCCATAGAGAAAATCTTGTTCATTCTATTAGGTTTTCTTATAAATTGTAAACTAAAAGAATTTCTTATTGATTTCATTAGGTTGCCTTATTGATTTTTTCAATAAGGTTTTCTTCTTGATTTTATTAGGTTCCTATATGATTATGTATAAAGCATCTTATTAATTTTTTTAATAAGGAAATCCTCTTGTTTTTATTAGGTTTCTTGTTATTTCATATCTATAAATAAATATAGAGACAATTTTTTTCATGATATCTTTCGTTCTTGTATAAGCATGTTTTTGTACAATAATTTCAGTGTCGGTCTATTTTTTTTACTGATGCACAGTATGGGTTTAGATATGGTAGAAATACAACTTCTCTTTTGTTGGGAATGACTGAAACTATGAGGCAATCTTTGAGTAAATGTCACCTAAATGTTCTTTTATCCTTTGATCTTACCAAAGCCTTTGATAAAATAGATTATGGAATTTTAATTTCGAAATTGCATCGAAATCTTGGTCTTTCGTCATCTTCTTGTAATCTTTTATATTCATATCTTAATTATAGATATCAATACGTCAGAATTGGATATAAAATATCAAAGCTTTTACCTGTCACGAGTGGTATTCCACAAGGTTCCGTCCTTGGACCTACATATATTATTTAACATCTATATTAATGATCTTTTCTACAATTTTGAATTTATATCGTCCTGTATTCCATTTGCTTTTGCAGATGATTTATTTTTTCTTTTTTGTGGTGAAAAACAGTTCCTGGACGTCATGCAAAATATAATTGATTATAGTATCGAAACTATTTTATGTTGGATGAGCGATAATAAATTATTTATAAATACCGCTAAAACTAAACGTTCTTTGGGCTCCCCAAAACTAATTTGGCCATAAAGATTGATGGTACTGACATTCAGTTTGTTAAAAAAATTAAATGTCTTGGATTATGGTTAGACAATAGGCTTAATTTTGAAAGATATATTAATTCCGTAGCATCCAAGATTGATTTTGCACTTCGACAAATTAATAATGTAAATCTTATACTGTCCGTGCAGGTAAAAATAAAGCTTGTTCACACTTTGATTATGCCTATATTTTTGTATGGGGTTGAAGTTTATAGTCTGTCTCACTTTGGGTTACAACAGTAGTAAACTTACGAAATTATTCAATAGAGTTGTTCGTTTTCTCTATAGTCTTAGAAGACGCACTCATATGTGGAATTATGTATGTAGATTTTTAGGATGTTCATTCGTGATGTGTGTGAAGATAAATTTAAATTTAACTAGCAGAGACAAAAACCAAAAAATTTTACAGAGCTCATATTCAAGGTAACAGAGCACTGTTAAGCACTTAACAGTCCTAGTACAATAAAGAAACATTATTTCGGTTGCGAAATCCAGGAACAGGACTGATGCTATATACCCCAAAATTAATGGAAAATATGGTCTGAGATCTAAATAATGAATTTATACCAATGGAATATATAACAGATATTTCAATAACACAGAAACTTAATTTTAAAAAGGTCCTATTTTGGGTCATTGTAGAAAATAGGAGATGAGTACATACATCTCACTGTATAGAAATGGTGCTCCTGATGGCTCATTAAAGAGCAAATTAAGTGGAATATCTGTAACCATTTTGGGACTTTGAAAAAATTCATTTTAAAAAAGTCATATTTCTGGAGAAGATTATTGTCCATTGTGGGAAATTGGAGATGAGTACATACATATATCCTACTTTATAGAAATGGTGCTCCTAATCGCTTGTTAAAGAGCAAATCAAGTTGCATAATCTGCAAAGTTACTGAGAAAAAGCTCGATTACGTTCAGAAAGCTTTGATGTACCATATGGACAAGGAGGAGTTATGTAAAGTATAAATATACATACATATTGGCATAATAACTCAGGCCTATACATCTCATGATGTTAGTAAAATGTTGGAACCCTTGCTAAGTAAATATCCCTATATACTTACTTTGTGGCAGGCATTAATAATGTGTACCCAAGGTACTATGGCTGGAAGAGAAAGTTTCATAACCACAAATAGTTAACAAATACTCAAGTATATGTTTCTGTTATGTTGGAATTGTTAAGTCCCGACCAAAAAAGGAGTGTTATAAGTTTGTAGTGTGTGTGTCTGTGCATCTGTACGAGTCCATGTACAGACCAAACTGCTGAACCAATTTTGATTAGTTTTTTAGGTTTGAAAGGTGACTTGATCTTATATCTTCTCGCCTATGCTTGAATAAAATTGGTCCAGTCGTTTGATTTGTAAGTCGAAGATTCTTAAAATTTTTAATTTTTGTTATTATTATTATATTACATGTTATGTTTCCTGTAATAAAAAAAGCCAATAATTAAAAACTGTTTGAATATTAATAAATAAGTAAATTTTAATTCAGTTTAATGGTTTTGGACAACAAACATAAACAAACATAACAAAAGGTAAGATAATAATACATAAAATGAATTATGAATGAATTGAATGTAGCCAAGGTCCACCAGTTTCTTGCAGACTTTGGTTATTCAATTGATCCTTCCAAACCTGAAATGAAGTGAATTCAAGGCTGTAAGAATGTATGTGCACACATATGTATATACATACATATGTATGTATGTGTGTATGAAATAAACTATTTAATAATATGTACATACCTTCTTTCACTCGCTTCCAATTCTTACTGTTTTTTTTTGTTGGAAACTTATTTTTAATATTTTTTTATATTTTTATTACACTTTTGATATTTTATTTATTTGGCGCACTTATTTTTTTAACACGACTAGAATTTTTTAATTTTTTTGTTTAAAACGAGTATAATATTTTATTCGCCCACCTTGACGTTTATTGTGAGCCAAATCGTGCTCTACAAACGCAAATAAACTGACATCTGTTACGTTTTTTGATCAAAATCGTCAACAGTCGTGTTCTAAAACCCCAAAAAATAAATGATGCTAACATGTTAGCAACGAGAGAGTAAGGCATAAATTTACAAAATTACTCTCCCAAATATGAAAAAGTACATGAACGCTTTACTTGTAAAAACTTGCAAGAACATTTTTTCATATCAGAACCATGGATGGAAATCATGATGCTATTGTACTTTTTCTGTTGTATTTTTTTGTTGATAATATTTTAAATTGAATTTTTTTTAAGAAATTAATAATTAAAATGAAATTCTTTACACAGTTTCATGTATATATACGATTTTTATGCATTTTTCATACTTTTTTAATTTTATTCCATTAACAAATACAAGAATTCGACTTTCCATCTCTGATCACATTCTCACACAAACAAAATTATTTGCCATTAAAATTGAATTTATATGACTTAATGAAAGAAAAACAATAAATTAAGAAAACATGCTTTCTTTTTTCATACGTGTACGTTTTTTAAGAAAGAAATTAAAATTTTTTCCCGGGAATTCCACTTTTAAAATTTCCCGATTTCCCGAGATTTTTTTAGCGGGATCCCGGGAAATAATAAAACAAACAGTTGACAACTTTAAATACAAAAAACAACTGCTCTCACTTTGGCATTTGTCAAAATTTATTGCGAGCACTGTTTTTGCTAACACATTTTATATTTAAAGATGTATCTTGTCACATATGTACATTGATGTTTTAAGCAGGAACATAGCCGTTATAAGAGAAATGACGAAAGTTTTTATAACCATTTATTGAATTTAAATAATGTTTATAATCGTAACCAATATAAGTGAGAAATATTTTTTTGTTATAAATAACTATTATAACAACCAAACAAGTTTTTTTTTGGTTACCAATGACCATTGTCGAAAGTAATTTTATTTTTCGGCTATCGCTCCAAGAAACCACATCGTATTTTAGATTTAATTGATGCATTTCTAGGGCAAGATATTGGAATGTCTTTGGAAAAGTTAACAAAACGGTCATAATAATATATGGATATCTCACGATAAAGTAGATAATGGTTATTTTCTAGTAATATTTTATTCAGAAAGAAAATAATTGATTTTCGGTTCTTGGTTTTAAAGTAATTTATTGAAATCATTATTCTCTTTTTTTGTTTTTAATTAAATTGTTTTAAATTGAAAAGTCAATTGTATGGACGTTTTTAAAGAACAAATCTACTGATCTGTTTTATTTTATTTTATGTTTGTTTTTATTAACTATTATGTTATTAGTTATATTTGTAAGTTTACTTTTTTAATCTCATATAACATAGTATTTCGTATAGGAAAAAACCTTTAAGGAATTTAAGGAAGTTAAAAACAAAATAAAGTTCTTGTTCCAAAACCCAATTTGAATTAACATTCGAACATTTATGTGTGATACGATGTGTTTTAGTGAGTGTTTTAAGCTTTCTAATCAAATTTGTGTTAATACCTGGAAAATTTTGTTTATTATTCCTCTGGAGCGGGACCCCGGGATATATAAAAAAAATTCCCGCTTTCCCGGGAAGGGAAAAAGTCCGGGAATAAAAAAACTATATTGCCAAGATATAGCAATTTGTCAAAATTACATAGTCGAAATTGCATTAACTGATGGACCACCCTTTAATTAAAATTTTTTTAAATTTTAGTGTTAGTTGTTGTAGTCTATATAAAAATGCACTAATTTTACAAATTGCAAGTGTCAATATACATATGTATGTATATTACATGGGATTTTAACATTTTTCGTTGCTCGTTTTGGAACACCCTTTAATTTTTAATTCTCATGTATTTGTTGTTGTAGCGGCAAAGGTTCTAGATACTCTGTCCACTGTTCGCACTCTTACGGTTCCTGAGAAAATATGGTGTGACGGACAGAAGGGGAGCGTAGCGAAAACAATAGGGTTCCTTTTTTTTGGTGTACGGAACCCTAAAAATGACGTATATTGATATACGAGTACACCATTTTTTAACAATATATTATTTGGAGTCAATCCGTATGACACTTACTATTTTATATATCATACAAAATTTATCTGTGTGTTCTACGGTTGACGTAAACAGTATGTTTACACTGTTAATGTCAACTCTTTGATATATTGTAGAATTCGCTTTTGCTATTGTTATTGTGAAAACATTGGCGGCATTCCATGTTTAATGCAAATTGTCTTGCGTAAGTGCAAATGCAAAATATCGTAGATTTTATTTTAAAGAAAAGTTACGAATACCGCCATTGTGAAAATAATGGATCTATCAAGTCATGACGAGAATTTCGACTGATCCGTAGGGAAAGGATTTTCATGTAAATACATGTTTTCTGTATTTTTTTGTAGTTCAATATAAGTAAAACATCTTTGCGAATCAACAAATTTGCATCTATTTGTTAGTGCATATTCTTGCATATTTTAAAATAAATACATATTTTTGCATATTTCATTATAAATGTATATTTTTAAAAAAGACTTATATTACATTAATGATTATATGTATTTTATTTTTAAATCTTATTTAAACAAAAATTTTGTTTTTCAACGAAAAATTAAATGAATCTCAAATAGCCAACATTCTGCATGTAAGTGTTGTTTAAGTTTTAGAAACATACCATATGTTTTGTGCATGTGTGTGTGCATAAACATCATGTGGTCGTATTAAAAAGAATTTCGTTTAATTTTTTGCAAATATACAACAAATGTAATACACATTCCGATGCTCTTCTTGTGTCATAAAATGTGTTTTTTGCTATTTTGCTTTTCTGCAAATTGATAAATCAACTTTCTTATTTATATTCAACAGCTGTTCTTTGGAAAGCTTTCCATAATATTTCGAAATATTGTAGAGCTACCAATCTTGCAACGTACATAATTTGATATTAACTTTAATTAGCCACTGAAAAAATGAAAGTGTATTTTAAATACATTTAAATATTTTATGAAAATTAACTCAAACTACCCACACAGAAAAATACAGTCGGCAAAACGTTTGCAAAGCGTTTCCTAAGGTGGTTCAAACGCTTGCAAAACATCACATGTTCTACTTTTGGATTGTTGTGCCAACACTCAAATGATAACCTCATGATGGGGTTGGCCAACTATCTTTTACGTCGTTGGCTAAACACTATGCAAACTACAATTTAAGAGCTTTCCCAACATAATTTTTTTGTTAAGTGAAATATATTCCCAATACTTCAAACTCAAAAAGCACTCTGTTTTGCCAAAAATTTTAAGTTTTTTCATCTAGGCAGTTGTAAGCAGAATTTCGTTTTAGAAGCCAATAATTAATAAATAAATGAAATAATAGATTTATTAACCATTATTCATTCATTTACGTAAATAAAAGCTCTTCTCAACTTTATTTTGTAATCCAAGTGGTTTGAAAAAAATTTTGTTAAGAAAGCAGTGAAGCTGATTTTTTTAAACTTTTTAATGTTATTAAATGTTGAAAAAGAGTTAATAAATGCATATTTTATTAGTTTTTAATACATATTTACATATTTTTATATTTTTAATGTATATACATATACTTTATGTACATAAAACGCGATTTTAAATGCATGAAAATACTTTCCCTATTGATCAGATATGATAAGCAAACAAAATTCTTTGACCATAAAATTTTATTTATGTGACTTAATCAAAGAAAAACAATTTATTTACATTTGTGCCTGTTTTTTCCACAAACAGGTAATTTACCTTACACGATAGGTATCTATGGATAGAAATAACGGGCATTAGTCGCAAAACTCTACATAAGATTTTAGGTATTTCATATCTTTTGTTTATAATTATTTTTATTGTTTAATTTTTAAAAATATTAGCGGAATTCACTGTTCGTATTAAATTTAAAACCCTTTCAAATATACTACGATTTTAGAGGCCATGACAGGTAAAACTTTCGCTTCGCGTTGCGTTAAAGATTCGCTTTGACATCTGAGATGAAATGTGCATGCTTATATGAAACATGTCACATAAAGTACTTTTAATGCAAAGCGAAGCGAAAATTTAGGCAACTCTCAACTTTTTGCGTGCTTTGACAATCAGTTTGTTTACTTTTTCTTAATTTGTTTGAAAAAACTTGCATGTAAATATGAAATTTTTTAATAAAATGCTCGTAAATTTACATAAAAAACGAGTTCGTGGCGTCAGAGCTGTGTTTATGCATAAAACAAAATAAAGGGTCCGTCATCTAACGTTTTTTTTTCAACTAGTGCTTATTTCGTGAATGGTAACACTTAGCTCATGTCTGATTTGACAGATAATTAGGGCAGGGGCACAATGAATCCGTCATACGTTAAACTTCGCCCTTCTCAACTGACAGTTGACAGTTGAAATACTTGGTTTCTTATGAGGTCTGTTACATTCAGTACGTGTCCGTCAACGCAAAGTACAAAATTTGTTTAACTTTTAACTTTTTGCGTACGTTGAGTAGTTTGACAGATATTGGTTGGTTTTTTTGGTATGTTTTTTGGTATGTTTTTTGGTGTTTGTGTTTTGTGGTAGTAAAAATAAAGTTAAACAAAAGAAATAACCGAACAAATAGAAAAATTGAATTTAATAAATAAAATGGAGAATCAACCTACAAATGCTTCCGCACATAAACTACTCATTGTGCCAAACTTCACCGTTGCTGCGCAAATGTTAGTTGAAAAAGGTGAAGTTTAACGTATGACGGATTCATTGTGCCTCGGCCTTTAGTTTTATTCTTTCACTGAACGAATATGGTTGTGTATACGCTTGAACAACGCTGGGAAATATCGACTTACAGAAGATGCCTATTTTGCCAAAAAAAAATTATCTTTCCAGGTGAAGCTCATTTTGATTTTGGCTGGTATGTAAACAAGCAAAATTGTCGCATTTGGGGTACAGAAAACCCCACGCATACATTGCAAAGCCGACGCACCCAAAACGAGTCCCGGATTTTGGTCCAGAGGCATTATTGGGCCATTTTTTTCGAAAATGAGCAAGATGTGGCCGTTACAGTCAATGGCGATCGTTATCGGCCCATGTTTAACGAATTTTTGTTCACAAAAATTGAAGAGGAGGATATTGGAAACATTTGGTTTCAACAGGACGGCGCTACTGGTCACACAGCCGAAGCTACACTCGATGTTTTGCGCCCTGTTTTTGAAGATCGCATTATCAGCCGCAGAGCTGATGCCGTTTGGCCACCTCGGAGCTACGATTTGACACCGTTGGACTACTATTTGTGGGGTGACGTCAAAGATAAGTGTTACGCCGACAAGCCAGAGATAATTGACGCTTTAAAGCACAATATTCGTGAAGCCATTGGTGAAATACAGCTAGCTGCACACAATCGATAATGTGCTTAAAAATTGCACCGATCGTGTAGGGTACGGCATGGCCAGCCGAAGCAGCCATTTGAATGAAATTATTTTTCAATATTAACCGGAAGGATTGTACTTTCAGATAAAAAAAGAAATTTGAGAAAATATTTAGTAGTTTTTTTATAGCATTTAAAAAAATAGTTATCTGGCGGACCCTTTAGTAAAACAAACAGTGAGTGTTGTATTATTATATTATTATATAATTTTTTTTTAAGAACAAACACAACCCGCAAAGTGATTAGCTTGTCTGCGGAAAACACCCTGAATTTCTGGTGGGAATCAAACCCACGACCTCTGGACTGAGAGACTATGTGGCTGAGAACTCTTAAAATTGCCATTTGTGCAATTGGGCAAACTTGCGAGACTTGTTTTATGGAGCCCCTTTTGAGCTCTTAGCAAACTGTTGAAAAAAAACGTCAAAAAGTTCATTTAATAAAAATAAAATTAGGAAATTTTAAGCAATTCTTAATTTAAAAACATGTTTATATATTGCTATAAAAATAAAAAAGTATGTGTTGTGTCTAAAAATGCCTAAAGAAAGCCAAAAAAGCAAGAAGTTGTTGTTTAGAAAATGCACAATTGCACAGACAAAATAATTGGGCAAACATAACAGGTTTGTGTAAATAATTTTCTATATATTTTTTAAATTTTATTCACGAGAGTGTAAAAATGCACAATTGCACAGTTTGCGAGACGTTTGAACATTCTCATGAAAACCCTTAATGATTTTCCTTTAAAAACTAAAGTTTTTAAAAAAATTAACTCGTATGTATGTAGAGTCGTGCGGCTTAGAGTATGTGCTAGTTATGTAACTAATGTCAAATGTTGATATTCGCGAATACGAATACGAATATTTAAAATGATATTCACGAATACAAACACAAATATTTTATGTGAAATTTTTAGACATTAAATTCGGGTCCTATTTACGGCTACAAAATCAAATATGAAAAAAATATGAACAAGAATTTCTTACTCCTGTTCGCGTTCATTTAAGTAAATAAAAACTATCCAAAATTGTAAAGGTCGTCATTAAATAATATTTAGTTTTTAAAATTCTTAAAATTTTTGGCGGAAAAATGACAAATAGCAAATGACGTCGATCATCTAACATGGTTAAAACTAAGTTGGATAAAGAACAGGATTTTTAGTCAGTGTTCGTGTTGGTTTTATTTATACAAATCATCATAAGTTTTGAAGTAAAACATTCATCCAGCGTGACCCTTTAATCGACTGCCTTGCCACTTTTTGTCCACCTTTTTTTAGAGTGAATTATATAACAATCCATTAAAAATAAAATGTTTAGTGTAGTTGTCTCGCTTTTTTTAATGTTGCCCCTATTTTTTGATAAATTCCCTATTTGGTTCCACTTTTTGAAAAATGTCACCGGTCAACCTACATTCATCTCTTTAGGTGAAGAAAAGTACTTTAATTTTTTTTAATGTTAATTGTACAAGAAGTTTGTTTTGATTGATTTGAATTGTCTTGTTTGTTTTGAATTGTTTTGTTTGAATTGAAGTAAATTTCTTTTTTAGTTATTACAAACTAACATACATAGAAGTATTTTATGCCATTTTTGAAATTTCGGTGAGGATTTATGCATTTGTTTGGGAAAAATATTCTTATTCGCCTAAATTTCGCGAATACGAATACAAATATATAAAAATGGACGAATATTCGGGAATTCGAATACGAATACCAATATTCGTGCATCACTAGCATGTACATACGTACAGATATTTTTTTATATAAAGAAATGCACATTTTTGAGTTTTACTTTTTCAGATATTTTTCAAATACATAATTAATTTGAAAACAAAATACAGCACATCTGCAATTTTAGCAAACATAGCATGATTTTTGCTACAAAGGGTAAGTGTGGCGGCTCTGCAGTCGTAAAATTTTTTAAACGCAGGGGTTTACTTGTTTTTATTGCAAAAAAAACGAAAAACACAGCTGTTTTAGCATTGAGAACATTTGCAATTTTCAATATGCAATGGTTTTTGGTTATGCATATTTATTCAAGTGATGCAAATCTCAGTTGCATGTGCTTTGTTGTTGTGGTCTTGCAGAATATAGCACGTCTGCTACATTTGCAATATCTGCAGGACTTGCAACGGCAGTATGCAACGAAGGGTGATTTCCGCTACTATTAATAATAATTTGCAAGATTTTTTTTGCCTTTCAATATTTCTCTCTCTTTTGATGCTCTCTCTTTGGAAACTTTTTGAGTTAATGAACACTTTCCAGTTACAATTGTTTTTTAAATAAATTTATTTATTAAGATCAGAGGATTTTATAAGAATTTTATTATGTTAGTTCGAAACAATATCTCGACAAATAAGCATCGTACAAAAAAGTATTTGGCATACACATTCATATCTACTATATATAAGTATACCCAGCAAAAAAGTGAGGAAAAAGGAGTAGAAAAGCACCACATCTATTGAGTCAAACCACTTCAAATTTAGGTAAACCCAATAAATTTTACATTGACGTATCATTGAAAGGAAGTGGTTTTCTTTTGAAATTTTTTTAACTCCAATAAAAATCATATTTTTGGTGCTATACAAATTTGAATCTTGGGTGGGAAAATAATTCAATTCACAAAAGTAGTTAAAGAAGTGATATTTATTCAGTGAGTAAAATCACTTGTATATGGTTTGAGAAGTAAAAAGATTACATAATTTAATTTTCTGTGCAGACAAACTTTTTTACTGAGAGTTTTCTGCAGCTTTTCCAATATTTTATCTGGAAAATCAAAGCTACCATACATACTAGTGGCCTGCGTAAGCAGTCTTGAAATGTAAATACGTCATGTTTTTTAAATGTATTCTCGTGGCATGTATTATACTAAGCCAATAAGAAATGCTGTCGTACTTGTTTAACCAAACAATGAAAAGAAGTACTGTTGATACATGTATGCTTGTTATTTTTCATATTGTACGTTTGGGTGCGTGTGTAAGATTTAGATGGTAAGCTATTATGTTTGTGTTTAAGGGAGGTTTTTTAAAGCAAGAGCAAACAACTCATGTAAATGTATGTGTGCGTTTGTATGTGCGCAGAAAAATAAGAGAGCATACACAAATTATGTAGGTATGTATGTATTAGTGATGTAACGAATGTCAATTTTTGATATTCGCAAATACGAATACGAATATTTTAAACGATATTTGCGAATACGAATATTTGAAACGATATTCGCGAATACGAATGTTATATGAAATATAACGCATGTTTTCTAATTGTAAACAAATGTCAGCTGTTAATGTGTGACGTCACATCAGCAGAAAAGTAAAAGCAGAATAACTAAAACGAACAAATTTGTTTAAAAGCTAGTTAAAATTGAACACAAAGTTAATATAAAATAACAAAAGAAAACATAATGGTGTCTGTTCTGAAATACGCGTCGACTTGGTGAAACTTACATGGAAAACAAAAACAAAATTGTGTAAATGTAAAAAATTTGTTTTTGTTTCTCATACAAAACTAACCGTTTATAAAAGAAAAAGTAACGCGTTGAAATTCTCACGTTTATTTCATTTAAGAAATACATGGCAAACAAAAACAAATTTTCAAAAATTGTTGTTGTTGAATGCAAAGTTTCACTTCTTCGACGCGTTTTCCAGAATAGCTCCCAATAATAAATAAAATTAAACAAAATAGTTCAAAATGAAGTGTGCTGTAGCTAATTGTAATAGTATCAACAATTCCAAGGCATGTGAAATTAGTTTTTTCTTATTTCCAAGTGATGCTACAATTCAAAACCAATGGGTAAAATTTTGTGGGCGAGGAAACAAACTAAACCAAAAAACTTCGTATGTGTGCATGTTGCATTTTTGTCCTGATGACATTGAAAATAGCTTGCAGTATGAAATGTGTATGTACTGTAATATGTTTACAAAAATCTGTATTGTTCCAAGGATTCGCTAAAAAGAGAATTTTAAAACGTCGAACCGTTCCAACAATAACACCGACTTCAATTCCAAATACTAAATTGTATGAGGAAAGACCGTCAAGAATTGAAAAACGGGAGAGCAAAAAATTAGTTGCTTCAATTCTGCAGGAATATATAATGTTGTGCAGTTGCAAGAAAATGTGGCCGATGATTTCCAACCAATTGTTGAAGAAATTAGTGCTTACAATGTTCATCCTGATTTAAATGCGTAAGACGTTGAAAATTTAAAGACCGAAGTGTAAGTAGTGTTTGCATTGTTTAATTCCGTGGTCAGCAACCTGTACAATTGCATTTTACAATTGTGTGTGTTATACTCTCACCACGATCCGGTGTTGCCAATTTGAAAGCAAATTTTATTTTATTATGGTCAGAAGAAACACTCAAGTTTTGTTTAGTGCTACCTCCATACAATGGTTAGTAAAAATATGTTTTTGTAGGAAATTTTCTTAAAATAATTTAAATATATGCTTGAAAATGCCTTTGCATGTCATGTTTTTTCATGCGTGACATCACACATTGTCAAATCAAACATTCTGGTTTGTAAAAATAATTTTCTGAAAATAATTTTTTTTAGTAAATTATCATCACACATATTTTCTTATTGTGGCAACGCTGATTCTTAACAGCATGCGATACACACAACTTGTCTGTTTGAATGTTTAAGATAGAGTGTTTAATGTTGTTTATTTCTCATCAATGCGTGTGTACCCATATGTAATAGAAGAGTATATTAAAAGGTGCGGCGCCCTTATTTCGCCGACCAACTGTTTAATCAAACATATTTAAACACTAAAGGTATTCACGTCAAAAGTTGCACTGATGCGAAAAAGCAAAATTGCAAAATTTTCAAAAAATATAACAACAACCACATAGAAAATTATTTTGCACAAATGATGCAAAATTGTCAGGGTCTGAGTAAGTGCAATATTATCAGGGTAAATTTGGCATTGCCAATCCAAAAAAATGTGCAAAAAGTACTTAAAAAATCAACCATACATCAAATTACAACGCAGAAATACCTAAATGTATTTCTTTTAAAAGAAAAAAACAAGTGGTTGAAGATGTTTTCGGTACAAATAAAGTAATTGACACATTCTAATTTTTTTTAAATTCTTAGCTAGAAATTGTAAAGAAATCTTTAAATTTGATTTTAAGATCACAAATACATAATTTTGCTATATTCAAAAGACCTATGTATGGCTTAAATTGTTATTAGAATTTTGTTAAATAATACCAATATTATTAATATTGATATTTTTATTAGTGAATTAATTACAAAATTAATCAGCAAAGTTCCAACACTTTGTTTCAGCATTTAAACAAACTCTTTTAACAATTATGAAACATAGGAGTACAATATATCTTTACACATATTGTGTTGCTTTATAGACAACTAAACAAAATGAGTTGCTCACGTCAGAGAGTGCAATTATGCTTTTTTGCACAGTTGCGAGAGTTGACGTGAATACCTTTACTGTGTCTTTCTTAAGGCAAGCTCTTCGAAGCGAGAACAAGGCTGAAATGAACCATATATATTTCTGTGCCAAGAAATGAGATGGACGTTCAGTTCAGCCTTACACATGATCTACCTTACAGGTAGATCATCTCAGTGAAGGGGGCTTATCAAAACCAACAGAAGACATGATGTGTAAAATGCAGGCACTTCACAAAATTTTTGAAATAAACAATAAAGGAGGCTTGCTTATCACAGAAGGTTTTCTGAAAAAAACACATGGAATTGGCCAAATAACGAAATTACCGAATTTTCTAAACAAAGAAAACGAAAAATTAACAACACAATACACTGACTTTTATTGTGATATACATAATACACAAAAATAATTGATTTTAATTTTTAAATAAATGTATTTTTAATAAATATAAGAACACTGATTGCTGTTATTTTAGAAATTTTCTTAGTTATCATTCATTTGTATATACATATAAATCTGACTGTTTGTTTATGCTTTGTTTTTGCTTTTGTTAAACGATTGGCTGATGTGACGTAGATGCGCAGAACGGAAATTTTTTTACACACTGAATGCGCAATCTTGTATTTTATCATTCTTGTAACACAAAAGCGGTAGAGTTGGCATCGCTGATGTCAACACACATATTTCAGTAAAATTTTTTTGACATTTAAAGGGTAAATTTCTCAAAGCGAATTGAGCTGAGTATACCTTATATGAAATTATATGAAATGAAATTCAGTCACGTTACTTTCTAACTTATATTTAATTCAGTTGTGTCAACCAATATTTTAAAATGGTTATTAGAAATGAACGGAATCAATTGTTATTACTAATAAAATATTGTGAGACTTCTATTTGTATTGTAATTATAGTTTTTTGTTTATAAATATTTAAGAATCGTTCATTTGATTGGTAATTGATAGCAAATATGGATGGAACATTGGAATACATAAGTAAATATTTGTTGCTCCAACAGATTTTTAACCAATCTCTTCTCGCTGTGTAGTTGTATTGTTTTTAATTTAAATGTTGTACGTTTTTTCATAAAATTCAATTTTTTATTGAAGTCATTTACCTAAATTCATATGTTTTTGAAATTCCCGAAAATTCCCGGGAATAAAACATTTTACTTCTGGATTCCCGGGAATTGGAAAAGTCCGGGAAATCAGAAACCCTAATTGACAACCTAGAAATTGATTTCTGCGTTTAGTTTATAGTAAGACTATAAACATACGAAGTTTGTTAGCTAAATTAAATTTTTTTTGGGTTGAAGTCTACTGACGAGTTCCAAAACGGGAACGAAATGCATACAGACATTGCTTAACCATAAAAACAAGCCAATTTTTCAAATTAAATAAATAAAGACTTTCTGCCCTATGTATAAGCAAGAATTGGAATGAAGTTAGCAAGTGTCGAATTTGAATTAGGTGTTAACGACTGCATCCATACAATTTGACATTAAAAACACTAGCATTACCTAATTTTAATCCACCTCTACCATAATTTTTAATAAAAAGTTTCATGGCGAAACTCTTTAAGATCATGTTCAATTTCGCCACTTATGCTAACTTCATGCCAGTTTTTGCTTATACATAAGGCCGTTTGTTTCAAATAAATATACTTCGGTATTTCATGAGTAATAAATTTTTTGAAAACAAAGTAATGATTTAAAATTCCATTAGATTTGTGGTTAAAAATAACTTCTTTACCATCTAAAAATATGCATTATATACTTTCGAGGTAATTTAAAAGTGGTTCGTAAGGAAGTAACCCCTGTTATTTTTTTTTTTTTTTGCTGAGTAATTATGCCAAATATCATAAAATATTTTAATTCTTCATTTCCTTTCCGCGCGACACTTATATGTATCTTAAAAACTAATTGTGTTCTTACCAATGTTTG
Organism: Tachina fera; assembly: GCA_905220375.1. Lineage (NCBI taxonomy): Eukaryota > Metazoa > Arthropoda > Insecta > Diptera > Tachinidae > Tachina > Tachina fera. Next base: position 82,109,178 of record LR999966.1, read on the forward strand.
ATTAATTTTTGTCACAAAAAAAACAATACAAACCATTTCCCTCCCATATTTAGACACTTATTTTAATTTCATAAAATATTAAAATTTATCCCTTATAATTTATCTAGGTACGCAATCTGTGTCCATTTTCGTTCATGCACCAGGATGATGTACGTTGGGTGATTGTGGCATTGAGGCAAATGTACGACAGCAACAGTGACTATGGTGAAAGTTGTTATCGATTATTATCGAGAAATGGGAATTTTATTTATTTAAACACAAAAGGTTATTTGGAAATCGACAAAGCTACTAATAAAGTACATTCCTTTATTTGCGTCAATACATTGCTAGACGAGAAGGAAGGCAAGCGAAAAGTACAAGAAATGAAAAATAAGTTTTCGATTATAATTAATGCCAAAGTTCCAACAAATACTATGCAAGATATTCCAGCGTCGCAAAATCCGCAGCAGTTGGAAAGAATTGTTTTGTATTTGATAGAAAATTTGCAAAAACGACAAACAAATTCCTGTATTGTAGATGAAATATATTCGGAAGACGACGACAAACGACATGCTACTGTGCCGCCCTTATCGTTGGTGGCCCCTGAGCCGGAGTCAGTTAAAAGTTCAATTTCAAAATCAGTAAGTGTTATAATTGCCACTGCAGCGAAGAGTTTCACAGTAAAAAGTGAGATAATGGTAAGCGAAACAAATACCAACGGTGCCAACACAGAAATTTTTACAAAAAATAATGAGCAGGGAATGAATACCTCCTCGACACAGGCAACTGCTTCGCAATACGAAACCATTCTACATCGACCCAGTGTATTGCAGATGAGAGCTAAGTTAGAACCTCAAGAAGTGGACGTAGCGACCTCCAATTCAAGCTCGCCTAATCACATTCATGCAAATCCTCAACATATTTCTCTACTGAAGCGCATACGCATTGACAACACAGCGCCAACAACGGCATTAAATGGAGATGGCGAATATTATACACCGCAACCAGTGAAACAACGTCTTTTATGCAATTCTTCCATCTCACCATCAACACATACTACCTGCCTTAGAACAAAGTCGTTCTCAATCGATGAACAAAATAATAACTCTACAAACTTTCATGATTTCATATCCTCATCTTTACGTAACGTCGGAGAATCCTTAGATTGCATTGATGTTCAAACGTCTAATTTACGGCACAACTGTACCAGTCTACCCTACTCCCTGGATAATAAATTGGATGCCATTATTATTGAACAGAAAAAACAGAACAAATTTCTCGTTAATATTAAAAACGAGTATGAAGTCTACAGAGAGCAGCATCCCAAATTCTTAAAATTTACTCAAAACTCAAAACAAAAGCGTAATAATCAACATCAGAAAAACTCTGTGCCGGATGAACTTTAGTAAGGACGTAAATAGATTGTCCCTTCAACTCTATGTCTAATTGTTTGTTTAACTGTTTAATTTTGTACATGTAAGTAAATTATTACTATTGTTATTATGTATTACACTTAAGTATGTAATAATGGAGAAAAATTAATTATATATATTGTTATAGTAAGTGTTATAGTAATTTGTGCTTTAAAATGTTCTTATTGGTTTTTCAAAAATATTTTTTTATTTTCGGTCTATATATTGCACTTGTTCTCCCAAGGGAGTTAAATCACTATTTAAAAAAAAACAGCATTACATAATTTTCGCTACTCTTTCACCAGAAAAAAATTAGTTTCATCTATCTTTGTTATATCAAAGTATACATATGCCTTCTACAGCAAATTTTTAAATTTTGAGTTGAACCCCTTTAGAGGAACCAGTGCGATATGTAGTTATGTAAGTATGTAAGTATATTACCCGAAGTAGTATCTAAGAAAGCCGCCAACCACGGTTCTGCATTAACTTAGGGGCCACACGTTCAGTTTTTGCCTTTCAATTCCGTTCAATTTGAAATACACTCACACTTCTTTTTTTAACTAATACAATCAAACTTTTTGTGAATTTGAAAACTAGATTGTTTTCAAATTCGCCTATCCATTTATATGGCAATTCAATTCTCAATTTGAACAGCTGGTTACAGCACATTGATTGACTGTAGCTACAAATTTCAGTTGTTTCTTCGTCTGTGGCATTTAAAAAATTAAATTGACTATCAATTTGTGTCACAGCTATCAATTTCAAGAAATTTAAACACACATTGTTATGTGTGATGAAATTGAAAGTGATTTATTGAACGCGTGGCTCCAGCGTAAAAAAGCTTTGCTTTTTGTGACACAGTGCTTTCGGAAAATGTCAATATTTTTAAAATGTACTTTATTAATTTAATTTGTGCAATATATGTATGTAGTTTAACACATAACAACAAATAACAAACATAATTTGGCTTACAAAGCGATATGAACTTTAACCTGATTAAATCGTAAATATATAAATAAATAAAGTTCGAGCAATAATAATTAAAAATTAACTAACGTCCGAGTGAATTGACTTTAAGTGAATTCTTCTTGGGCATATCAATCAGGCGAATTTAACAGAATTTTTTTTTTTTTTGCGAAACAATATGTCAGAAAAATAGTAGTAAATAGCAGGAAAATAAGAGATGCAAAGTGAAACTTTTTTCATTACGCAAATTTCTTTGATATACATATGTACATATTGCTCATTTACTTCAATAGAGGCATAACTCAAAAAATGATTTTTTGAGTTAATGCAGAATAATCCCAATAAGCAATTTTGCTTGGAATCAAGTGTAAAACAATTGTTATTCAAGTCCCATATTCAATTGCCAAGGGTTGAATTATGCTTGATTTACACTTTATTTCAATAGCATTCTGCAGTGAAATGGGTACTTGAATTCAATTCGAACATTTCATTTGTATTACAGTTCAATTCAAACCTTGAATTATACTGTAATTCAACCTTGTATTATAATTGAATTCAAGTATATTTCAAGCTTCAAAAACAATACTTTTAAGATAGAAAGGAAAATGCAATCGACAAGTTTTATTATAATTATTTTCTGCATATCTACCTTCACTATTGTTTTCACGATTTTAATCACCTTTTGTTTGTTTAAACCACTCTTTCATTTATCTTTGATATTTTTCACCAGAATTTAAATTTTATTAAAAAATAAATTACTTTTTTGACAAGGTTTGAACATGTTGTATGTGGTTTGATTTTTTATTTCCAAATATTTTCAAACTTGAATATTACTTGAAAAATTTTTTTGAATTCAACTTTGTTTTCAGTTAAAGTTCAAGTGCTTAAATTTTAATTTTTTGAGAGCTTATTGGGATGCGGCATTTCGTATTTTATCTTTTGTCATCACCTACTGAGAGAAGAATAATTTTTCATGTCTTCATTAAGTTGCATGCATATTGAAAACTTAAAACGCGTTTTCGGCAAAACGGTTTTTTGGGTTGTGACAACATTGAAGTAAATGAGCGATATGTATTTATAGTTAATTTTAATTATTATTGTATTTATGTTTTTTACATATCGCTCATTTACTCAAAGAATTAATAATCATATTGTTCTTCACATTGTGGAAAAATTTCATATAAATACAGCTGAACCTCGATTATCCAGGTCGCACGGGCACGGACCCAGCACGGATAATCCAAAAACACGTTTAATAGAGGTTATATAAAAGCACAAAGTGTTACATATTATTGTAAATAAAACATAAAATTTTAGTTTTTATTAAAACATTAAATCTAATTTTTTTGCACGGATAATAGAAATAAAAGCACGGTTAATGGAGGTCAAGAAACAAGGTGACAGCATGCCGGATAATAGATGTAGATGTGTTCAACTGTATATTGTTTATTCAACTCTTAAAAACAAAATAAATTTACTTTTTGTATTAAGTTGTGTGTAAATTGAAAACTTTAAACTAGTTTTCTGGCAAACTAGTTTTTGAGTTATGACGTTCTTTGAGTAAATGAGCGACATGTGATGTTTATTTAAAATTGTTTGATTGACAGTTGCATCTTTTTTTTAAATGAGTATGGTAATTTTTTTTCTGACATGAGTAGTAAAAATACTGGATGCGTTCACACTGTAATTCGAAACGAAAGAAAACTCCTTCGAATTTTTATGTTTAACATTAGATACAACTCGAAAGCATAAGCTTTCGTTTCGAATTACAGAGCAGATCCCCAGGATACAGGATACATTCAATTTCGAAAGCAATTTAAAAAGACATATTTCAGTAGAGTGTAAATGGAAAGATTTTGAAATTTTCGTTTAGTTTCGAATTATGTAATATGACTACAGGTTATTCCTAATTCTATATTTTGCCTCCAGGTTATTACGAATTACATGTACATATATATGTATACATATTAATTTCTACAAAAACAAACAATTAAGGCGTTGATTCACTATCCTACACGATGGCACGATGCATTTTCAAGAACATCTTGCAGAAGTCTGACCGACTTTAAAAAATCGTTTCGAAATGATGTTTTAGGTGCCACATCATATCATTATCATACAAAAATGATGCAAAAACAAAATTCTCAGCTGTCTGACAATAAAAACAACTCTGATCGCATAAAATCTATCATTTATGAAATTTTTCATAAATATTTATAAAATCGTACGAAATCTGTCACACAGTTGCATTTTTAGTCCACACTACCACACCTTTTGAGCACACTTGTCATATTTGGCAGATCGTGCTATTGTGTAGGATAATGAATCACGGCCTTTATAGTGCACACTTTTCTTTATAGTTCGCATGACTACCCTCCATATTTTGTGTTCGAAAATAAAAAATTCAAAAAGGAAAAACTGAAGTAAAAATAAAAATGGCGTTTTCAATTTGGTTCTTTTTGTTTTACGTAAGTAATACCGAGATATTTGTATTACCAAAATTAATTGCATAATTATTACTGTCAATGTCAGTTGTAAACGCAGTGTTACGCTAAATTTTTTTTCGTTTCAAAATTGATTTGGACTGATATCTAAATTAAAAAGCAAATTCATTTAGCTCTAATTTACACTATGCAAGTCTTATTGCTAAGCTGATTAGTTTGCTAGGAGAGAGAGACGAGAGGAAAATAAACGTTTATGTTCCCCTCGTCTCTCTCTTCCACAAACTAATCAGCTTAGCAATAAGACTTGCATAGTGTAAATTACGACTCATCAAGATGGCATCGTTAAGAAAAAATAGTAATCAGCTGTTTTATTCTCCGCAAATTGAAACACATACTTTATGGATGTATGATTGCGTTTAAATAAAATTTATTACAAATGCATATGCACATTTCGTTACCTTAATATAGAAAGGCCCTAAGTCATTATATTATATAATTTTTCGGTACATTAGATGTACTTCTATCGAAATACATATACAAAAAACGAGATTTTCTAGTCAAGTCCGGCGTCCGGATTGTGGAAACAGGGAGTAAGCTTTTTCAGAACATCTTTGGAAGAAATAAAGAATTTTTGTTTAATTAAACGCACGACTTTCCTATCTGTTCGCGGTAAGGTAACGTTTTCTTAGGGTGTTCGCTGATATTACCTTGTGCTCTTGTTCAAATATCTTTGTAAATTTAAATTTACGTATATCGAAACTATTGATTTATTAATGGTTGAAAAAGTTGCTTACGTTTCAACCATTATTGTATATGTATGAGGGATGAATTTTTCTACCGAAGGGATTTTCTTTAATTTCGGAAAATTTTTGGCCTAACTGAGTTACAAAACCGTGGGAGAAAAGACGCTAGAGCAATATGTATAAGTAAAACAGACTAAAAAAACGTTTTAATATTCAAGTGAACAAGTGGTTTATAAACCAAATTTAACGTGGGATAACGGAATATCGTTACAATGCATCGATTTACGCGATTTACGTGTCACTCAAATACGCGTAAAATAATGTTCAGTATTTGAACAAAATCTTTTTTTGGAACCAGGAATTTAGTATTTCACGTAACGCCAGATGGCGCTGCAGTCGGTATCTAGGTTATTTATTTATACTGCAACTAAACGGCTGGAACGTCTTGAATGAATTTTTGTGTATGCATTCAAGTGGGCATATGTTTTTGTTTAGTTTTTGGCCCAACAACTGGCCACTGTGTGAAGTAATTTGTAGTTACAAAAATAATAAAATAATTCAAAATAAGACAACATTTGCCCCGCTCCGTTAATATTGTTTTATATTGAAATTAAAACAGGAGTCTACTCTGTAATTCATATATGAATTCGAAAGGTTAAATTTTTTTTTTTGTTTTTCTATGGTTCTTATAGTTGATATTATTATTAATTATGCTGATGGTGTAACACAAATCGCAGTGCTGCATTTCGCGTCAAATGAAGGTTGCCATCATTTTTAAACAAACACAATGCAAACACAATGTTTGCAGTGCGGTGCGATTTCTCTTTGCGGCAAAGAAAAATAAACATAATACAACGGAAGACGGTGACGGCAATAATTGTCATTGTTTGTTTAAATTTTTATTAATTTTTTGTGCATACATTTTTATAACTAAAAAAAAATTATTAACATTTTATACATTCGTAGATATATTTGATATATTTTTTAAACTTTTATAATCTATGACAAAAATGTTAGAATTTCAAAATCATGTTTTATTTTACAATAATGTGAACACAGCCAATTATTCAAAAACTACGGCAACGTCAGCAAGAGAAAGAGTATCAAAAATTGAGAGAATAAGAAAGTCCGCAATGAAAATAAAATAGATTTTAATTTTATTCCATCAAGCACTGCGGATTTTTACTTCAAAATCGTATGGAAAACCGCACCGCAATAAATAATCGTTACATTGTGTTCAGGCTCTTAATAATTACAACTGTCCATTTTATTATAATTTTTTTCTTCTAAAAAAGAAAATTTAAATGTACTTCTAGTTACATCTTTATACGTTTTTACTGTCAAATTAACGTTTTTTGCATAGTCGGGTCTTTGCAAGTACTTTCACGTCTAAACGCAGGGTAAGAGAAAGGTTAACTCAGAGAGAAAAATAATTCTTTAGACCTTTCCACAATGAATTCAAGAAAATGGGAATTTGGAGCAACGTAAATTAAATTTCAAAACAAATAGTTTGAATTCAAAAAGAAAAAAATTTATTTTAGAATTAAAAAAAATTTTATTTGTTTTCATTTGTTTGTTGTTTTGTTTTTCTGAAAGAAATATCTTAGCATTCATATATGATGGTAATGATACAAAGTATTTTGTCACAATTAATGGAATGTGCTTAATAGCCCATTCAGGCTGACACGAAATTAAGTAATTTCAAGCTCAAATTGCAAACGAATTCCAAAGTGTTCATGACTCTACTGAATAACAATACACTTGATTTTGCAAACATCTTGTTCATTGCGGCAGACATTGAAGTACTTTTTTCAGTTCAATGAATTCTTTTTTCTTGCAAAAATCGTCACAAATATAATAATTTTCTATCTTTTTTTAATTTCAATTTTCATTTCTTTTATTTGTTGTTGAGATATGAGATAGTTGTAAATTTATTCATGTCTGAAAAAAGTAGTTTTAGTACAAAAACAACGTTGTATATTGTAATTTCTTGTTAATTTCATCGAAATTAAGTAAAATAACTTAATTTGAAAAATGTCAAACTATATGGGAAATTACTTAATTTGAACTTGATTTCGACTGAAATCACGAAATTGCTTATAATAGCCCATTCAGGCTGACTCCAAATTAAGCAGTTTCGTGATTTCGGTCGAAAACAAGTTGAAATTAATTAATTTCCCATATATTTTGACATTTTGCAAATTAAGTTATTTTACTTAATTTCGATGAAATTAACAAGAAATTACAATATACAACTCTGTTTTTGTACTAAAAGTACTTTTATTTTCAAACATGAGTAAATTTACAACTATGAGAAACAACAATTAAAAGAAATAAAAGTTTTGACATTCAATATTATAGCCCATTCAGGCTGACACGAAATTAAGTAATTTCAAGCTCAAATTACGAACGAAATGAAAGGTGTTTATGCAGGCACTGAATGAGATTTGAGTTGTTTTCGCAAACATATTATTCACTGCGGCAGACATTAAAGTAGTTTTTTCAGTTGAATAAATTCTTTGTTACACTTATACACATTTTTCTTTAAAAAATTTTCATAAATTTAATAATTTTCAATGTTTTCTTAATTTAATATTGAATGTCAAAATTTTTATTTCTTTTAATTGTTGTTTCTCATAGTTGTAAATTTACTCATGTTTGAAAATAAAAGTAGTTTTAGTACAAAAACAGAGTTGTATTTTGTTATTTCTTGTTAATTTCATCGAAATTAAGTGAAATAATTTAATTTGGAAAATGTCAAAATATATGGGAAATTAATTAATTTCAACTTGTTTTCGACCGAAATCACGAAACTGCTTAATTTGGAGTCAGCCTGAATGGGCTATTAAATTAAAAAAACAATGAAATTTATTAAATTTATGAAATTTTTTTAAAGAAATATGTGTATAAGTGTAACAAAGAATTTATTCAACTGAAAAAACAACTTCAATGCCTGCCGCAGGGAATAATATGTTTGCGAAATTAACTCAAATGTCATTCAGTACCTGCATAAACAGTTTTCATTTCGTTCGTAATTTGAGCTTAAAATTACTTAATTTCGTGTCAGCCTGAATGGGCTATAATTTTGAGTCAGCCTTATCGGTCTATAAAACTATTTAATTTGTTTCAAATAAAATTTTATTTTCTTTGAAAAAAAATTGAGTTTGACTTAAAAAAAATTTATTTGAATCGAAAACCCGTTAATTGGGAGTAAAAACCTATATATAAATTTGTGTGTATATACATACGTACATTTCGTAGATATAATTTGATATATTTTAATAAATTGTAAAATCACTAGGACAATTTTGTTTTTTTTTGTTGGTAGTTACATAATTACTGTTTAACATTTATTAATATGTTATGTACGTACATACATATGTATGAATAGTATATAATATAAAATATGCAATTAAATTTAAATATTAAAGAAATTAAATTAAATTAAAATTAAATTATATGTACATATATTCTCCTGTAAGGAGCATAGGTCATAAGGTTAAATAAAAAAAAATAAATGTAAAAAAATAAATGGTATGTGTTGTATGAACAAGTTGATGCTACTCTGTATAATAATATAATATTTGTATGTAGATACATATATATGTATGTAAAAACAATAGGACAATTTGAAAGAAGCAAGTACAACTTATCAAGGCATATTCATACAAAGTATATTCGGCACTATTCGCTTTGAAAAGATTATAACTTTTATGTCCAAAAATATACATATACTCGCGTGGACAGTTGAGACCAACTCAAGGCGAATCCATATCAGTTGGTGTCAACTGATCAGTACCTGGATTCTCTAATTTTTTGAGAACCGAAAATCGTAATTTTTTATCGATATACATACAAATTAATATTTAATTATTTAGTTTTATTAAAAAAATTTATTTTATGTTGACTTTCTCAGTCAACATCTCAAACCAAACTTAAAATTATTTTTCATTCTTATATTTAATTAGATTATTCTTCTTTACAGCAAAAAGTATCATTTTTATTTTCATTTAATTTTGCTTGTTTGGCGAATATTTGCAAAATGTTGCAAACACTCATTCAACAGGTAAAAACATTACACCGTTCATATTTAGCAGACATAACGTCAGCATAATTTTGTGGGAAAGAATTTATGTTTTATTTAAAAATAAAAAATTCATATCTTAACTTACATATGTATTTATTCGCTTGCGGTAACGATAATGTGATTCCGTAATTTATGTTTTACGATAGTCTCTAGCTTTATTGTACTCACCATTTAATTCAACATTATGTGGTATCTCTTTATAGAAAATTTGAAAATAAGCAAAAAGCACAAAGAAAAAAACTCAATGAATTTGATTTTAAAATTAAATTTTGTTTTTCTCCAACCGACATCGAATATCGTTAAAATATGTTACTAACTAGCAACGTCGATAAATTTTTGTTATATTTATTATAGCGATACAATTATCGTAATAAAAGTTACTGAATCCATGTACAGGTGACTATTTTTCTATTGCCGTAAAATATATAGTCGGCCATGTTCTTCAAACCATTTCGTTTTGAAATCGCAAAATTTCAAAAACGGAAAACAGTTTTCTTTTCATCGGATAATTTAGTGCATTCAAAATTAAGTTCGGATAAAATATCTCAAACATATGAAACCTTAAAACCAAATAAAAAGCTGCAATAAGTGAGATTTCTAGTTGAATTTTTTGCTGAAATTTGCCGATTTTAAAACGAAATGATTTTCACAACACGAGAGTGTGTGTTACTTTTCCGAACGGTCTTAGATATCAATTTTAAATACTCCAATTAAATATTCAAATTAAGCTTTTATTCCAAATGAATGCATAAAACTTCATTAAAAATAATAAAAAGAAATAGAAACTTGGTCCAGGGATGCTCTTAAATTGGAAAATCATAATGATAGTAGCATCATTTTATAATGTTATTTTGAGTTTTAGTTTAAGTCGACTTAAGCACTTATTCCTTTTTACCACAAATGTAAGAGATGCTAATTTAATATGTATTTATCTTAATTTCAGCAATTATGCAGTAATACATTTACATACATGTATTTCTAGATCCTAATAGAAGAAGTTGCAAAGCAGGAAACTAAAAGGCTTAAAGTACGGTCACACTTGTTAAACATTTGCTCAAGAAAGCGTAACCACTAAATGCTAATGAAAAATCTTTCAACTCAGAGAAAAGTTAGTCAAGTTAAAGAGTAGCCAATAGTGTTGGATTCAATGACATTATCTATTAGTTGTGTTCGAAACTGTTTACTTTGATAAACAAGTGTCTGTATTAAATCTTTTTTCATTAGTGTTTGTTGGTTGGTTTTTGGGCAAATGTTTGACAAGTGTGACCGTACCTTTAGCCTAAAATTTTTACTACAAAAAAAAATCTTTGTAAATAATAACATTAAAATCCACTCCTTCACTGTCATACGTTTTTTTTTTTTTGAGTTTATATTGCAGAATAATTAGTCATATATCTTATTTTGTGTAAAAAATGCATAAAAATTTCTTGTGCACTAACATGTATGTATGTATGTTAGTGTACAAGAAATCTCATTGAGCTGTATGTAAATTGAAAACTTGAAACTCATTTTATGCAAAACTGGCTTCTTTGAGTAATTGACTATTTTGATATGTAATAGCTTTTATTTTAAAAGTTATGTTAACTGTTTTATTTTTTAACAATTATAAATAAAATTGATTTCTGTACGAAGTACGGCGAAATTTACAAATTAATCATTACACCGCACATTTCTTAAACTATACTATTAAAGCGGGTTTCACACTATTCTTACACTCTTGAGATTTTTATAAGAATTTGCGAGACCGAAATTAAATTATAATTGATAAGACTGTCAAAAAATCGCATTAAAAATCCTACTCACTAACATTTTGCTTAAGATCGCTGAGAGTCATACTATTCTCAAATTAGTATCCGAATTTTTTTATTTATTTTCTGACAGATTCATAGAACATACATACATATGTATGTATTGTTTTCACACTACAAGTATTAGAGTTTTCAATTTGATTGGATTTTTAGTGTGAAACCCTCTTTAGGAATCATAGAATTAACATTTAAAAACATTATTTTAATATATAAATAATTATGTCGGTATGTTTGTACATATAATTAAAAATAATTTTTAACAGCTTTAAGCTCTGGAGAGGAAAATTGTTTATATTTTTGTTTAATTTTTTTATAAGCTGGCACAGTTAAATATTCGATATATAAGCTATTAATAGTTTTTACTCTTATTAAAAATAAATTTAAATAAACTTAATTTAGTATTCATTCATTATGTTCTATGTCCATAAACTTTCAAAGTTAAAATTTAATTTTGAATAATAAGAAAAAATAAATTATATATGTACATAACTGAAATATTTGTGTGAATTTATTTTTGGTTAAGGAAGATAATTAAATACGACCACTATTTGCAAATAAATTAACTCACTGTTTATACGGTATTGCAAATGTATAAAAACTTGGTAGCACTTATATATAAAAGTTACTTATATTAACAAAACAAACAAAACAAAACGTTATTAACAAAACAATTGTTTAAATGTATAAAGTAACAAACAATAATTTGTTTTTATTGTCATTATTTATTTTTTTCTATCAATGTTTTTTTGTGCAATATTTATCAATTTATTGTTTTTTTTTTATTATCAAACATTTCTAAATGTGGCAACGTCAAGGATTTTAATTTCACAATACATAGTGCGTCAATCATGAATAGTTCTCTGAAGTAGTAAGTAGCAATAAAAACAATAATATGGCAACAATTTACAGTTTTTTTTGCAAATAATCCCAGCGTATAAACGTAGTATTAGACCGGATTAGACGGGTTTACATCTGCGTGCCAAATGCCACACAAGCGTAAAAAAGCGTAACCAACTAAAGAAAAACTATTTTATTCAGATATGTATAATAGTTTATTTTAAAGAATTTATTAATTTTCTTTAATTTAAAATATTTAATAGTTTTTTGGTTTAAATTTTAAGTAGTCTTTTTATATTAAATATACAAATAAATTTCCACTTTTCAATTACACAGTTTTAATCTGCAAATACGGAATGAATTAGTCAAAGAATTTCATCTACATATATAATTAATAGGCAAACATGTTTTTTGTAATCCCTTTTACGATGGTACTACTGCACCGATTTTAAAAAGATTTTTATGGTTTTAAATGGTTTTCAGTACAGATGTGCAGAATCTATATTTTATTCAAATCGGTTTAGTATTTTGGGAGCTATAAGCGTTTAAAGTTGCTACTACTACATGCACACATATTACACACGCATTTATTAGCTTATAAGTAAACAAGAAACAAAACATGAGATTGTGTGTGTGTTTGATCTAAAAAATTTTTTCTCTTATTTGTTATTGTATGAAAGCCATAATACTTAAAGGAAGAGAGTTCAATAAATTGCATTAGCTTAGTTAAAGGGATTTCGTTTGTGTTTTTAATTTCATGTATTATTTAATTATGCATATGTGGGTGGCTATGTTTTAATGCATTTTTTATGACGTTCAGATAAATTTTCTCTGAATATTAATAAAATTATTTACATTTAGATTCTAGAATACGGACGATTGTGTCGTCCGTTGGTATATCTTGTACATAATTAATAGACAATTTTATAGGATCCAAAATGATTGCAAACTGTTTAAATCAATAAATATATGTCTGAATCAAACAGTTTTTCATTAGTAATTAGTTGGTTACATTTTTTTTGGCAAATGACACACAAGAAATGCCAGATGTAAACTCATCCTAATGTGCAACAAAAAATTAGCAACAATTTATACATACATACTTACATGCATATGCATATATGTATATGAATGTAAGTTATACTTGGCTCAATTCGCTTTGAGAAATTTATACTTTTAGTATCAAAAAAGTGTATTGAAAAATGTGTGCTGACATCTAACGTATGTACATTAGAGTGGCCGTTATTAATTTTTTTTGTGTTCTTATATTCTCTCCCCCCAAATCGGTTTAGTTTTATGTAAAAAAAAATACAAAAAAGTTTTATAGCGATAAAGGGCCACTCAGACTATAATACAAGTATTAATACTTCTGACGAAAATGCATCCCTTATATTTGTTTCAAAAAAACAATAACAACTCAACATGTCAGAGCTGCATTTTCCACAAAGTATTAATACTTGTATAATAGTCTGAACGGGGCTTAAGTTGGGTTTTAGGGGGAGCTTCCGCCCCTCAAAGTTGGCCTACAACCCCATTTTTCAACGTAATTTTTTTCATATGACTATCTTTTTAAAATATAATTTTACAAGAATATAACATGGCAATATTTTAGCTTTTCTAGTCAACAACATTAGTCTCAAAATACCCATTGAGTATATGGGCTTGAGGGTCAACTTTAAGGGGCGCACGCACCCCCTAAAAAACACAACTTATTGCTATGAATTTTTTTTTTGTATTTTTTTTTACATAAAACTGAACCGTTTTGGGGGAAAGAATATATGAAATAAAAAAAAATCTCCATACAACTAACGGACACTCTAATGTACATACTAGTGATGTAACCTATGTCAATTTTTGATATTCGCCAATACGAATATTTATTTATTTATTTATTTTGGAACCTTCTACAGCAAAACTTAACGTCTTAAAGTAGCAGAAGTATACTAGTAGTTATTTTTCCATTTACAATAGAAATAAATACCTAATATAAAATTAAAATGAAAAAACACTTGTAGTTCTAACAAGTTTAAATTAAAAAAAGTTAATAAAAATATTTGCATGTAAAATTACAACATATTTAAAACGATATTCGCGAATACGAATATTATATGAAATATGAAATGTTAAAAAATTGTTATGAAAAAGGACTTCACACGTACTTGTTGGCGTACTTTAAAGTTAATAAAATATCCAAAATTTTAATGATCGTCATTGAATAATATTTGAAAATGATACAAAGTACAAATTTCTATAAAAAATTAATGTATTTGTACAAACTAAAATTTTTAGTCATTTATTTACATTTCGTTTAGGATTTATGCATTTATTTATTTAATTTCTTTGGAAAAATATTCGTGTTACGTATTCGCCAAATTCAGACGAAATTTGTGCTTTGTATCATTTTCAGGGTGCCCCTCCGGCTGAGTGGTAGCGATGCTAGCCTCTCAGTCCAGAGGTCGTGGGTTCGATTCCCACCATAGACTCTGGGTGTTTTCTGCAGACAAGCTAATTGCTTTGCGGGCTGTGTTTGTTAAAAAAAATATGAATGAATGAATGACGATCATTAACATTTTGGGTACTTTTTATTAACTTACTTTAAAGTACGTCAACAAGAGTGTGAAGTCCTTTTTCATAACAATTTTTTAATATTTCATATTGCAAATAGTATTAGTATTCGTATTCATATTCGCGAATATCATTTCAAATATTCGTATTCGCGAATATCGTTTGAAATATTCGTATTCATCACTAATACATACGTATGTATGTATATATGTCGTATATGTAGGTTGTGGGAATACTCCAATTAAATTTCAGGAAACATTATCTTAATGGCCAGATCTCAGAGAAATTAAAAAAATACAAAATATTATAAATGTCGAAATTGTGTTCTGACAAAACAAGTTACACGTTTGTCAATGTAAGTGATTTTCGCTGAAGAAAAATAATGCCCGTGCAATTGCTAAAATTTAAAATTTTTGTGTGTACCTACATGCGGAGATATACATATACATATGTATATGTATGTATGTACATAAATAATATAAGATATAAAATAAGGATAAACACCGTATAAAGCAAGTTAGGCCTAGAAAAGTCAAAAGTCAAGCACACATGTGACTATGCTTTCTTATTAAGTAAAGAAATATCAAACAATTATTTTCAGATGTGTTCAGATAACATGAGGTAAGTGGCAATGTGTTTCTTTCGAAGAAAACAATTCTTTTGCAAGTCAACTTAGAAAAAAATTATAAGTTGTCCTGTTGATTTAGAAAAAATATAGGAACATATTAAAAAAACCCCTTTTCAAAAGCATTTAAATAAATATAGATAATTTAATTCTTCTGTATACATTCCCCATTAAATTTTTGTATAAGAAAAAGGCACGTCCATTTTACATACATATTTTCCAATTTTTTTATGCAAAATTTAATGCACTATAAACCGTCCATTTTTCATGCAAAAAAAAAATTTTATTAAAAAAAGTTTAATGGAATACACATCGTCCATTTTGCGATTTTTTATCCAAAAATTTAATGGACTATAAAAAGTCCATATGGGATATATATCGTCTGTTTTTTATGCGTATAATTAAATAGACATGGTGCATTTTTGAGACAAAAATATTTTTTAAGAAAATATTTAATTGACTATAAATTATTAATGCAATAAAATTTCTTATAAAAAAATTTAATGGAATTTTACATCGTCCATTTTTCATGCAAAAAAATTAATGGACATTAGCTTACAAGTAGGTAATATGTGTGTATTGTGTGTGTGTTTGATCTAAAAAATTTTTTCTCTTATTTGTTTTTGTATGAAAGCCATAATACTTAAAGGAAGGGAGTTCAATAAATTGAATTAGCTTAGTTAAAGGGATTTCGTTTGTGTTTTTAATTTATTATTATTATTAATTTTATCGTTAATTTTTCGATTTTTTATAGAAAAATTGATTGGAACTTAAATCCTCTATTTCGTATGCAAAAAATTAAATGGACTATTCGTGGTTTATTTTTCATGCAAAAAATTAAATGGACTATACATAAAAAGTTTAAAATACTTCCTTGTCAATTTTTTAATTTTTTATGAAAAAATTTAATGGGCTATAAATTGTCCATTTCGTATGCAAAAAATTAAATGGACTGTACAAGTCGTCTATTTTTCTTGCAAAAAATTTAATGGTTTATGCATTGTCCATTTTTCATGAAAAAAAAATTAATGGGCTATATATATACATCGTCCATTTTTCAATTTTTACCAAAAAAATTTAATGGTGTATAAATAGTCCATTTCGTGTGCAAAAAATTAAATAGACTATACATCGTCTATTCTTCATGCAAAAAATTAAATGGACTATACATAAAAAGTTTAAAAGACTTCCTTGTCAATTTTTTAATTTTTTATGAAAAAATTTAATGGGCTATAAATTGTCCATTTCGTATGCAAAAAATTAAATGGACTGTACAAGTCGTCTATTTTTCTTGCAAAAAATTTAGTGGTTTATGCATTGTCCATTTTTCATGAAAAAAAAAATTAATGGGCTATATATACATCGTCCATTTTTAAATTTTTACCAAAAAAATTTAATAGTGTATAAATCGTCCATTTCCTGTGCAAAAAATTAAATAGACTATACATCGTCTATTTTTCATGCAAAAAATTAAATGGACTATACATAAAAAATTTAATGGACTATACATTGTCAATTTTTTTATTTTTTATGAAAAAATTTAATGGGCTATAAATTGTCCATTTCGTATGCAAAAATTGAAATGAACTGTATACGTCGTCTATTTTTATTGCAAAAAATTTGATGAACTCTGCATTATCCATTTTTCATGCAAAAAAAATCTTTTATGAAAAAAAATTGATGGGCATACATCGTTCATTTATAAATTTTCTTGCAAAAAAATTTAATGGTGTATAAATCGTCCATTTCGTGTGCAAAAAATTAAATAATAGATAATAAATAGACTAAAAAAATTATAAAAAAAATTTAACTTTTCATGCAATAAAACTTGATAAAATGAAATGGACTATATGTCGTCCATTTCTTTTGAAAAAAGTTAAATGAACTGTACATCGTCCATGTCTTATGTAAAAAATTAAATGGAATATATATCGTTAATTTTTCATGCCTAAAATTATTTGGACTATACATCGTGTATTTTTTATGGAAAAAAAATAAATGGACTATACATCGTCTATTTTCATGCAAAAAAATTTATGAAAAAATTTAATGGAATTATTTTTTGCATCAAAAAATGTTTGGTATAAAAAATTGACAAAAATGCTATCTGCGAGGCTTGAAAATTTTAGAAGAGCGCAAAAAACTGTTATTTTCTCAAATTGCAAGGTTTATAAGTAAATTTTGATGAATAGTACAATTTACAGAAGACATCTTAATTCTACTAATGTTAATCAAATACAGTTATTGCTCTTGGACTTGGAGGAAATAACAGTTTTATTTTGTCTACTAAAATATTCCAGAATTGCAGATAGCACTTTTTGAATATAAACCGTCGATATGTTTTCAAAACCTCAACTAACTTTAAATTTTTTATATTTAACTAGTATTCCAAAAACGCAAAAGAAAATTTTTATTTTACTCTGAAATTTTCTTTTTAAATATTTAAATTTTGCCAAGGTTTTAATAACTTAAATCTGATTTTAATTATTATAACATAAGACGTTATAATAAATTAAAAACGAAATAATGTAACAAGCAAAGTTTACAAAAAAAAATTATGCTAAAATGAAAAAATTTTAAATTTTTTTCGATTGAATTTTTTCGAAATTTTGGCCAATTAAAAATTGTTAGATGTAAACAGCCCAATTTTAAATGTTTCCCCAGAAATACTTTTTGAGGAACTATTATTTTCTGAGAAAAAATTATACTATTCTAAAGAGATAGCGAAAGAAATTTATCCTTACTAATATTATAAATGTGAAAGTGAGTTTGTTTCTTTGTTTGCTACGCTTTCACGCTTTTTATATATGACACGGATTTTCAAACCCCTGAGTCGATTTTCAAAATTATTAACTGCGTCAAACGGTGCCTATTTGTTATACGGTTCGGAACCGGTTTTTTATATTGAGTTGGGATTTTTTCCGAAAACCCCATTTTAATGTGAGGGCAATTTTCGTTTCGAGTTTGATTGTTTAAACAGTTTTGAAACCGGTTTTTATTCTGTTTGAATTTTTTTATCACCTTTTTGTGAGCTTTATAGTTTTTTTAACATTATTAGTGAGTAAGAAATAAAACATTCATACATTTTAAATATAGTTTCCAAATATCAGATCGACGCGAGGGGAGCCGCGGGTATACGGTAGTAATTTATATATTTATTTTTGTATGTATGTAGTTATTATATATATGTGTATTTTTGTATATGGGTATATATGTATATATACATATATACATACATACATATATACATATATACATAAATACATGTATGTACATTTATATTAATAATAAAATTAAGAAAAATATAAAATTTGTGTTCAACAACCGGACATACATAATAAAATTAATTAATTAATTAAGAAATTTCTAATCGAATGTGGCCCTTTATGGGTATATTACTGAAAATAAAATAAATAAATAAAATATAAAAATAAAAATTTATATAGAAAACAAAAACTATCCCAAAGAAAAACTTAAAAAACCGGTAGAATAAAAACCATTCGTTGTCTACAATAACTAGTTCTTATTAAAAAATAAAGATTTTTATAATTTTTTGCTAAAATTATTGTTTTGTTGATAGATTTTAACAGAAGTATTTTGTAAAAAAAAACTTGTAATTTATTTCAGCGGTGCTTGTTGTTGTCTTTGATTTGAATAATAATAATAATAATTTGAATAATATTTTTTGACCCTAAATTTAGACTTGCTACTGAAAAATAGAACTAGTTTGACATTCTGTGAAAAAATGGCAGAATTTTCTTATTTCTGCTTATTCCGTTCATTATTATTTTTTGAGAACAGGGTTGACTTGCCAGGGTTGCCATAATAAAATAAAGCCTGATATTAAGGAAATTTCGTTGTCAAGAAACTGTTTACTTTTTTTTGTTTGTTACATCCTTATCTAGATATATATTTATGTACATTAGAGGGGCCGTTAGTTGTATGGTGAATTTTTTTGTTTGATTTTTTATATTCTCCCCCGAATCGGTTCAGTTTTATGTAAACAAAAATAAAAAAATTTCATAGCGATAAGTTGTGTTTTAGGGGGTGCGTCCGCCCCTCAAAGTTGCGTGCTTAATTGTTATTTTACATTGATATTGGCTTACTGGTCTTACTCGTGTAGCATTCAAATTTCCAGAAATCATTTTTAATACATCCGTAGAGAAAGCTAAAATTAAAATTAAATTACTAATTAATAAAAATTTAGCTACATAGGAAAAGTCCAGAAAAAAGTGCAAACATATACATATATGTGCCCTTAATTATGAAAATGGTCTAAGTCATGTGCATTTTTACTTCGAAATATCAAATAAATCTTTGAAAAACTTCAATAAATGTTTAAAAAAATATTAAATAAATTTACAAAAATCAATTCTAATGCAACTCTAAATAAAAATGTTGCATAATATAAAAATAGTTTTTAATTTGTTCAAATGTAATCTACTAAAAATTTCGACGGAAGAAATATATGACACTTTCATAATTAAGGGCACATACATATGTATTTTTTCAAGAAAATTTCAACATTAAAAAACTTTTCTTTTTGTGTTCAGCAATTCAAAAGATATATGAATTACAAAATAAAAGTATGAAAATCAGTTTTTCTAGTTTTTGACATCTTAAAAGCGCAAAAAGTACCAATTGTCACATATTTTTTAATAAAAATGTGACTGCACACACGCTCTATATCCACCAAAAAGTACTGTATCCAAAAGTACCTTTATCATAAAGTACTTTTTCCCAAAAATAGCATTTTTCCAAAAAGTAACTTCTCAAAATATAATTATTCGTAAGAGTACCCTTTTTCAAGAAGTACATGTTCCAAAAAGCATCTTTTTCAAATACTACTTTTTATAGAAAGCACGGTTTACAATAAAGTATCGCTTCAAAAAAGTATCTTCCTGAAAAGTTTTTTTGCTTACAAGTTCTTTTTTTAATTATATTCTTTTCCCCAAACAACCTGTTAAAAATGTTTTTTTTTTAAAGCACATTTTTAAGTCGTAAATATACCCTTTTTTTAAAGAGTACTCTTTCAAAAAATTATTGCCGAAAGGTACATCTCTCAGCAATTACCTTATCAAAAAGTTTTTATATACCAAAAGTACATTTTCAAAAATTAGATTTTCAAAAATATGCCATTTTCTAAAATCACCCTTTCAAAAAAGTGCAGTTTCCAAAAATATAAAAATTTTTTGTATTTAAGTAAGCACCCTTTTTCTAAAAGTACCTTTTTCGAAAAGAATTTTTTGAAAATTATCAAATTAATATTCAAAGTAGCCTTTTAATGACGGTTGGTTAATAAAATTCAATTGGTTAATAAAATTCAACTGATATTTAATATGTTTCAATTATAAGAATTCTCCTGAATATAAAAATTTTGGCATCGTTTCTCGTACTTACCCTTTTTGGTACCTCATTTGGGTCCTTCGAAAAAATATACATTTTATTATATCAGGTTCTACTGAGCTGTCAATCAGGCGGAAGTCATAGTAAATTATTTCTACATATATGTTATACATATGTACCTTATCATTAACAAAAAAGTAAGGAAAACGGGTACGATTTTACCCCTTTTTAATGGGAATTTTCAGAAAGTGCCAAAGTCTATTCGAGATTCTATCCAGAAGAAAAAAACTCAACAAAAACGTGCAAAAGTTATAAAAATTCAGTTTTTACCCCTTTTGACCACTAACAGTACACATATTGAAAAAGTACC
The DNA here is from genome assembly GCA_905220375.1 of Tachina fera. NCBI lineage: Eukaryota > Metazoa > Arthropoda > Insecta > Diptera > Tachinidae > Tachina > Tachina fera. Next base: position 82,130,360 of record LR999966.1, read on the forward strand.
AAACATGTGTTGGCTTATTTTTTAGCAACATTGGCATGCTTTTGGAAGTTTTAGTCTATCTAATATAGTTTTTGAGTCATAAATATAACAATTTCACCCTTATTTATCCCCTTAGCTCGCTTTGAGCGCTTCGAAATAGCATACATTTTACTATCTCAGCTTCTACTGAGCGGTAAGAAGTCATAGGAAATTATTTTTACATATACATATGTCATATGTACGTATGATATCGAAAAAGTATCAAACATGTGTCGGATTATTTTTTAGCAGCATCCGTTTGCCTTTGTGATTTGCAGTCTATCTATTGTAGTTTCCGAGTTATAAAAAAGATACCGATTTTACGCTTTTTACCCCCTTCGCATTCGAATTTCCAAAAATCCCTTTTTACATATTAGATCTATAGATTGTAACGGGAACCTACACACCAAATTTCAGCTACCTAGCTATAGTCGTTTTGGCTGGACGATGATGAGTAAAGGCTCATTTAGCCGACAGTAATGTACTGTAACTGCAACGTAAGAAACAGCTGATCGATATTCTTATATGAAAAGTAGGTTACGTTACATTACATCTCTATACCCATTTTCATTACTTTTCACATAACAATATCGATCAGCTGTTTCCTACTGTTGCAGTTACTTTACATTACAGTCAGCTAACTGAGCCTTAATTAAGTCAGTCAGTCAGTCACTCAATAACGATGCTCTTTTATATATATAGGTACTCGTGGATTAACCCCTCCTATTTGTCACGGTATCACGCGTGAATGACTGGATCGATACTCTCCAATTTTTTTGGTTCCTTTTTATTGTCTGCAGAAGAAGAATACGAAAGAAAAAATTAAGAAAGTAAGTAAGTATAAATTAAGTTTTAAGTCTACTCAGTTTCTTTCTGGATGCGAACGAAGTCGAGGGAAAATGCTAGTATTATATATAAAAGGAAATATTTTAAACTGTGCAACAACTAATATTTTTTGGTTCGAGTGTGGGGACTACGCATAAGCAGAGTATACGTGGCATCACAATGGAGCAAAACGGTCTAAGTGAGTCCGGGTTTCTGACTGCCACCCCTACCTAACCTAACCTAATATTCTATATTTATGATTTGCAAGTGACAATTTTTAATGAAAAAATAACACCAAATTAATTGTAAATATTCTGACAAACACGTAGTAGAACGGAACAACTAGCTATTTTCGAAGGCCACTATACCTTCATCATCAGCGTTCTTTGTGTTTGGTCCACTGTGTGGGGTGTCTTTTTTGGTCGGGAGTTAAAAAGAACACACAAAAAAAGGAAATTATAACAACTTAGACATACTATGTTTACATACATATGTATATACGAATTCAGTCAGAAATATATCAGACATATCGGTACATCAAATATTTATTTCCATATGAATTCGATCAGATAGCAGCCACACAATTCTTATATTCAATAACTGACAGACATCTATCTATACGAAGTCTCTAACAATGAAGTCAGAAATTTGCACGAAATGTCTGATTCAGACAATTTCGGACTACTTTCCTGGTTGGCTACTTATGAAGTTAATGATTCGCTTAAGTATACTCGCATTATAATTTCCAAAAACCCACGCAAAAAAGTTGATTCACCTAAAGACACCAGTAATATGTATATGTATATTAACTTTTTTTATTATATACATACACACATACCCATATATGTATGTGTATATATATATATGTATATACATATATATCGTCAGCTGAAATGCAAATAAACGTAGCTAACAAAAAATTCAAAATTGCATTTGTTGTTTTTGGGGTTCCGTACACCAAAGATGAAAAGAAACCCTATTGTTTTCGCTACGCTGCCCGTTTGTCCGCCACAGGCTGTTTTCTCGAGAACCGTATGAGCTACTGACCTGAAATGTTGACACAATATTTAGAACTTTTCTCGCTACAACAGTTAAAAATTAAAGGGTGTTCCAATACGAGCAACGAAAATTTTTTAAATGTTATGTAATATACTTGCAATTACATATAGACACTTGAAATATTCAAATTTAGTTTATTTTTATACAGACAATTAAAACTAAAATTTTTAAAAATCCAAATTAAAGAGTGTTCTATCATTTAATGTAATTTTGACAACTTGTTGTATATTGGAAACCATAAGAGGAAGACTCTTGAAATTTTCAACAACGCTAAAACTAAAAAATTCCAAAACTATAAAATCGCCAAACCGAAAAAAATCGGCAAAAACCGAAAAATCACCACAACAAAACAATCTCTAAAACTAAAATAAATCGCCAAAAACCGAAGAAATCGCCAAAATGAAAAAAATCGCCAAGATGAAAAAAAACCAAAAACTAAAAAATTGCTAAAACGAAAAAAGCGCCAAAACTAAGAAAAATTCACTAAGACTAAAATGAATCGCCAAACCGAAAAACCCAAAATGCAAAAAAACGCCAAAATAAAAAAATGCCAAAACTAAAAGCATCGCCAAAACCAAAAAATCGCAAAAACTAAAAAATGCCGTACGTGCCCTAGTGTCCGTACGAAATCCTTCGCGTGGGGTCAAAGTCACACTTTTTTTAAAAACTTTATCATAAAACTCAGTCATATTAAAAAATCAATGAAATATAAAGAAAATGTACTTCAGTCCCTTGAATAATTTTGTTCAGTTTCAATTTCAATATTTTATAGTTATTTTAAGCGTGTCAAAATAAATTCGAATTAAAAAAAATATTCTTCAACAACAATTCAAAAAGGTTACAAAGCTTATAGGAAATTTTTCAAGAGATTGTTGAGAATTACAAAATTACAATCATAATAGGCTAAGAAACTTTTTAAAAAAATCGGCAAATAATCACCCATATCGTGAATATTTATTCCTTCGAAATATTTCCCTTCTGCCTAAAGTTGCAATCGTGAATTATTTCCACGAGAAAAAACTTGCATGTTCGAAAAAACATGGCATCGCCGATTTTTATTCCCGTGAGTTTTTCCCCAAAAAACACGTGTATTTTTTCACAAACGTTTTGTTTGTGAATAAAAAAAAGAAACATGCTTGTTAAACTAGTTTGAGTTTGTTTTTAAAAGGAGATAAAATTCATGAATTAATTTATATTCTTGTATATATACACGCAGAAAAAAGATTGGTCGCAAAATGGTTAGGCCAATAGAATATGATTTGCATGAACTATAGTTCAGTTCACACTATCAATTTTCTATTAATCCAAAAAACAATCCATGTTTATTGCCATAAGGGCAAAACTCTAATAAAGATATGATTCAGACACGTCTTAAATTGATTGCAACAACCGAGCGTATGCTTTTGTTATGAATAATTAACTTATTGCTTAACACAACCGAATAAAATATTATGAATTGGATTTTACTACCAACTTTTGGTATTGGCAACTAAAAAATTTTCGTCCTATTTTAACGTTAAAATAAACACTTTCTTTCAGTTGCTGCAACTAACTAGAGGTTGAGTTTACTATCATAGTTTATAGCAGCAATTTAAAAAATTAGCTTATGTGATTTTCAAAGCTATTATGATTTGTCAATTCTCAAATGGTTTTTCAAAGTCTGTGCATAAGATAACAGGTTTGGGGCTGTTCAAAATGTGTGGTTGAAGAAATTCATATAGACATGCTTCACCACCAGAAAATAAATTGCAATTAAAATAAACTTATGATAATATGCCTAGCAATAAATTTCTTAAATTTTGTTTTTTATTTGCGTTTATTGTTTATTTTTGTTTCAGCAAGGAAGACCAATTTTTCTTTCACATGTACCAATTATGATATCGTTTTAGTTATATTAACCATATTTTCGGTTGCAAGAATAACTTTTATTTCAAATACCATACAGCTAACCAATTTTATCTGTTGTTGCAACTATTGTGTTAATGGTTATAATAATTAAATATATTGTGGTACCACAAAAAAATTTATAGTTGGTGCAACCGCCAAAATTCGATTGGCAACAAATTCGGTTGTCTCAACGAATTCGTTTTCCCTAAGTACATATTCATAGCTATATACATATATTATATACAATATTGTATACAATATATATATATATATATATATATATATATATTTAATGTTAATAAATAATTCTGCATATTTTTCACTTACATACATATGCACATTATTTCCGATAAACGCAGTGGATTTGATGCATCTCCCAAATTTCGTCTCTTTATTTTTTCCAATAAAAATAACATAAATCGAAGCAAAATTCTATTAATTTTGCTGAACAATAACAATTTATTAAGGAAATTATAAAAATACGCGCAAAAAGTAAAAAATACAATTACATCAATTCACAATAGCATGTTCGACTCGCAACAGATGTTTATTTTATTCCCTAACTATTGGCGATGCCAATTTCTTGCTCCTGGAAATAAAATAATTATTTCCAAGAATTTATTCCCTTGAGATTCGCGATAAGGATGAATATTATTCAGCATGAGGCAACACATTGAGGTTGTCTAAACTTTTTGAACTGTCGTTGAAGTCTATTGAGGTGTTGCTTAGCGGCAACGAAATGCATCTAGTCATGCTGAACCATCAACAAATAATTTTTTTAACGTGATTTTGCATTTCAGATAACGCGATATTGTTTAACAATTTTGATTTTAATAATGACGACAATCTACTGGAGGAAAAAATAAACATATATATGTACATGTATTCAATACCTAAATGTTCTACAAGTTTTTGGTGTAGTCTTCCGAAAGTAAAACCTGAATGAAAACAAAAACATTTCAAGCCGCCTTCATTCATGTTTTATCCAAGTGTGCTGACTCTAATTAAATAATCTAAATACATACATATATGTATAAATATGTATCGACAATAACTTAATTTCTAAGTAAATAAAATTTGTTATAAAAGCTTCTACTCAATTGGAGAGCTGATTAGTTAACAAAACGCGTTCGTGGTTAAACGGTGAAACTAGCTTGAAGCAGCACCGCCAAATCGATTTAATTAAAACAATTTCCGATATAAATTAAATAAGCACTAAACTTAACAAAAAAAAAAAAAAAAAAACAGCAACCAAAATGGTAAGTTTTGTTTCGTAAAGTATAAACTTTATGCACTGAAAGAATCCAAGTATCATCAAAGATTGATTATTGCTACGCTTTAAATATATATGGCAGAGCAAAGTACGCAGAAAGTTTAAATTAGAATATCTTCAGAGAAAATAAACTGAAATATGTCACAGACAAATAAATATTTGTATTTTTCACATCACTTAATTTAAAAGTGAAATATGTAATTGTTTAAATCAAATATTAAATCAATTATTTCTGTTTGCAAAATAAAATAAAATACTTGGAGTATTTATTAAAAAAAAATATAATTTACACTGAACCAAAAATCATTCTTAAAGCAAGAATTTTGCGTTGTCGTTTTAAAAAATGCTTTCTTATTAAAATAAAAATTATATTTTTTTTTAAATTACAGTGAAAAAGAAATGTATTATTAAACATTTTAAAAAGAAAAATATTTTACCATTATATCAAGAATTTGAATTTTTAAAAATAAAAAAAAAATCTATTTTTCCCGAATAAGATTTAATATTTGTGTGGTTTTGAAAAAAAAAGTATTAATTTATTAATATGATCAAGTGTATTTTAATTTCCATTTCACTGTTTAATTCTTGAGCACAAAATCTTAAATTTATTGCAAATTTTAAAAATAAGAGTGATTGATATTCACAATAGCGAAATTTTTTGTCAAACGCGCGTCATAACCGAAATTAAAATTATGTACATAGTTCAATCAGCGCTTTCCATAAAAATATAATTTCAACATTTTTAATTTTAAGACGAACCATCGATAATTTTAAAATTTCCCCATTATTAATTTAAAACGTTTCATTCTTTATTTAAAAACTGTCCATTATTAATTAAAAAACATTTCATTTGTAATTTAAAAATAATTACTTTTAAAATAAAAAAGTTTCATTATTACTTCAAGAATAGTTGTTGTCTTTTTAAAACAAATATATTTTTTTAATTCAAAATAGTTTTGATTTTTAACAAGAATGAACATTTTTAAAATAACACAAAACAAACTTATGTGTAACTACTTTGCACAAGTCAGGCAGGCGACTCGTCTAAAAATTTTGTATGAAAATTACTCCAAAAAATTAGTTTTTTCTTATATAAATTTTATACTCAATTTGGCCGTTCGTGTTGTATGTAGAAGCAGTGGGTAACGAGGGACATGTTTGTCTAAATGCGAGCGAACGTTTTGGTCGAAGATTAGTATTGGAAACAGAAACAAATTTGAGTTTTTTCTTTTCTTTTTTTAATATAAATTTTCGATCGAAACGTTCGTTCGCATTTAGACAAACAGGCCCTAAGTTCATAAAGGTTTTGTTTTTAAAATGAAATTGTTTTTTCTTGATATTGAATTTTTTTTTGGCTGTAAAGTAGTAGTAGTTATATGTACATACATACATATCATCGTATAAAATGCATAAGGGATTAACATCATGCTTAAAAAATATTTCAGGAAAAAAAATTATAATAAAAAGCAAACTATTGTGATAACAAAATCTGTTTCTTCAGTATAGCATTATTAATTCAAAATTATTTAATGATACTAAAAAGAAAAAATTTTAAAATTATTAAGTTTATTTTATATCTCCTGAAGAAATTTTTGAGAATGATTGTTAGGGCATTTTGCATTTTATATGACCATATGTACATACATACATATATTTCCCAAATGTTTGATGCAAGGATACAAAGTTAAAGTCATGGTAAAATATTAAAAAAAAAACGATCAGGTAATTTTGATAGTGTAAAAATTGTTTGTATGTCAAAATATGTACATACACTTGTTTATAAATAAAACAAATTATAGATGAATATTAATTAAGAAATGAAAACTAATGTAAAAAAATTTGACATACAAAAAAACTAAAATATACATCTACACTTGTTTAAAACAATATAATTTATTAATTCACAAACCTATTGTCGGATTAGTAGATCGTACAAACGCTGCACAGTGGTTCATAATCCAAAAAATTGGTAATAAATATATACATGTATATATGTACACGCAAAGAAAAAATATGGCTGAAATAACCATAATCAAACAACAGCATACCATGATTGAATTATGTGGTTGCAGTTAAATCATATTATTGTCAATAGAAAAGCAAAGTTTAAATAATCACCCTTATCGTGAATGTTTATTCCCTCGAAATATTTTCCTTTTTCCTAAAATTGCAATCGTGAATTATTTCTACGTGAAAAAACTTGCAGGTTCGAATAAAATTGGCATCGCCGCAAAAAATACGTGTATTTTTTCACAAACGTTTAGTTTGGGAATAAAAAAAGAAGTACAATGTAAGTAGTTTCCTTGTTGTTTTTTAAACTTGTTTGATTTTATTTTTTAAAGGATTGCAAATGCATGAATTTATTTATATTATAGTATATACGGCCGACAATTCTTTATGTTTTTCACTTACATACATATGTAAATTACTTAAGATAAACAAAGTAGATTTGATGCAACTCTCAAATTTCTTCTCTTTATTTTTTCCAATAAAAATAACATAAATCGGAGCAAAATGCTGTTCATTGCAATTGCATCAATTCACAATAGAATGTTCGACTCTCAACAGATGTTTATTTTAATCTTTAAAAATTGGCGATGTCAATTTGTTGTTCATGGGAATAAAAAAATATTTTCAATAATTTATTCCCTATATGAGTTAATAATAATATTACTATTGTTAGATTTGACTAGAATATAATTGAGACTTACCATATCATGTTCTTATATTATAATAATATGTTTAAATACCGGCCACAGTTTTATTTTATATAATAATAATATTTTGTTTTTAATCATATTGGTAGATCTTTTGTTTAAAACAGCTGTGCGTTAAATCCGAAATAAAAATAAATTAATATTGTTGAAATAAAATGTATATCTAGGCGCACGGTAGTTCGCAAGGCCAAGTTCTGGCCTATGTACGTAGTGTGTATATTTACACGAAGCCATTTCACCTGTTTTTACCCCCTCATAACTTTGTTCCCCGCCACCATAAAATTTTACAGCCTTATTTATAAAAATTATTAAGACTTTATAAAGACTTTTAAAGAAAAAGCCTTAAGAAGTTTTATAAATAACGCTGCTAAAATTTAAACCATAATTAGAATAAATTCATGTAACAAGTTAGCAAATTATCTAGAAATTATGTGACACCCTTACGATTACAAATTTATATAATGCATAGCATGTTGTAGTGATAGGTATTGTTCTAAAGAAGAACTTGGTCAAAATTTTTATCTCACTACTTTTGATGGCCGAAATTTTGAAGAGGAACTTGGCCTTTTTTCACATTTATGTTTTTGTGAGGCTATGTACCCAGAATTAAAAGAAAAGCTAGATGGCACTGCCGTCAGAGATCCATTTAGCAATGTTTCTATGGTTACTCTCTCTCACACACTTTTTAAAACAAACAGTCATTTGTATTCTATGATGACGTATGTAGATGCGCAGTAGAAAACGTTTTTGTATGTTAATTTTTTTTATAAAAAAAATTAGCTTGAATCTTATTTAATAAAGTGCAAGTATTAAATGTAAACTTTTGCACTCTTAAATTTTTGCTGAGTTGTTAGAATTACAATTTTTTAATTTTCCTTTACAACAGCATTTTCTATAATAATTTGTGAACTACGAAACCGAAAAAAAACCTATTGAGATATTTTAAAGACATCATCATATAATGCATCTTTTGCGCCCTATCTATATATGTATATATATATATATATATATATATATATATATATATATATATATATATATATATATATATATATATATATGTATATATATATATATATATATATATATATATATATTAATTCCTGTTGGTTGGTGAATTAAAGTGAAATATGCTCATATCCTCAGTGAAAATAAATATAAGATATAAGGTGATAAAAAAAAATTCCTATAGGGTACATATTCATATTTATGTATGTATTTAATCTTAAATCACTACTGAGTCATGATTCCGGTAACACTAGATATGAAGTGACATTAATGAAAAACTTAAAATTGCGAGTAATCGTTCAATGTTATTATTTCTTTCTATAACTGCGTGGGCGATTTAAAACATTTTAACTGGAAATTAGAAAAAAAAAATAATAATAATATTGAACGATTTTAATTATTTTTTTTTGCACATAAAACATACATACATACGTATGTATGTATGTACGTATGTGTGTATGGCACACAAATGAAATTTGCATTAATTTATTTTTCTGAAGGTGCAAGTTTATAAATATTTATGTATGTATTTATCTCGCTAATTGTGAATGTTGTCATATTAATAATTAAATTTCTTTTTTGTTTTCAGACCTTTAAGATAGCTTTACTAGGGTTATGCTTAGTGCTTATGACGTTTTCGAATGCTTATGCAGATAATGATGTTAAGGCCTCAGCGGAGTCTGAGAAGGAAAAGAAAGTGGAAAAACGCAACATATGTTCAACCTGCTCATATAGTGGACGTACGTATTATACTTATCCCGACGGTACAACTGTACAAAGACTTATTTACCGGGATCAGATACAATCACGCGGTATTCAAAAATTTATTGAAATATTGTTTTGAGCACTTGCAAAATTCTTAAGCACTATTGTATGCACTTCCCATATAAATACATATATGTATACATATGAATGTTCGCACTTGAATCTGTATCTTGTATCCATTTAATATAACCAAAATTTCTAGAATAACATTTTCATTCCTTAAAAAAATTCACAAATAATTCAAGTATAAGTGCATAAGAGCAATCAGCTCTATTACAAGTAATATATGACTCCCGTAATAAGGCTGAAAGAAACTCACTCAAGGCTCAGTTAGCCGACAGTAATGGAATGTAACTGCAACGGTAGGCAACAGCTGATCGATATTTTTATATGAAAAGTAATGAAAATAGTTATAGAGATGTAACCGTATCGTTGCAGTTACATTCCATTACTGTCGGCTAACTGAATCTTTATTTGCATTGATTGAAAAGATCATTCTCAGATCAATATTTTGGGGATATGGCTTCGAAGACAAACAATAGGTATAATAATGGCCAGCACTACTGCCGAATCACAAAATCTGGTTGCTATTGACTTTTTTAGAAGCATTTGTTTCACTTTGACACTTCATCATTATATTGATTTCCTACTAACAGTATTGATTGAATATTTATCTAATCAAACTATGAATAGTGCGTTTACATTTGAGCAAAATCTAGTACTTACGAGATTTCGACCAAAATCTAGCAGATTTCCTATAAAAAACAAAATCTACTTCACTATATTTTATCCAATGTCGATTAAAATCTAGTAGAACTTATTGGTGCAACTATGGATTTTTTTTCAAATTTGTACTAAAAAGTCAGAGTGTGTACGTAAAAAGGTGTGTGTATTGGCTACGATGCATTTCTTTGGTTGTACAGGGTGTCCGCCGAGAAGGTATACTAATTTGTTTTGCCGCCATTTTGGTAAACATTAGTCTTAACAGTTCATATTTGGCAAATTTATTATGGAGAAATATTCGAGAAACCAACGTGTTTAAATCGTTAAAACAGCCAGCCCATGACAACACCGATTTTCTTGAAAAAATCATAATGAGTGACGAGGTACATTTTCATTTGAATTGATATGTGAATAAACAGAATAGTCGGTTCTGGGCAATGGAAAATCCTCAAATTGGTCATCAGTCATCTTTGCATCCATTAAAAGTGACAGTCTGGTGTGCAATTCATTGGATCTGACTTCTTTGAAAATGAAAACGGCGGAACGGTAACTGTGAGTGGGGAGCGATATCGTGATATAATTAAAAACTTGTTAACGCCACAACTGCATGCTTTGGGGACTTGATTAACATGAGGCATCAACAAGACGGTGCCACATCGCATACAGCCAGGATTACAATGGAATTACTGCGAGTAGTATACCTTCCCGGCGGACACGCTGTGTTATTGAAAAATGGTCAGTTAATGGTTTTTTATAAAAAAAATCTTGGTAAATGTAAAAAAAATGTGTTGTAAATATTTTAGATTTTGAGGAAGATTTCAATTAAAATTTACTAGATTTTGTGCAGGTGTAAATGGCCTATAAGTATTATTTTGGTTTTCTCAATTTTATTATACGAGTATTTTTCAATTTATCTTTAAAATGATACGAAATTAAAACAAAAAATTAGGCGACGTTTCAACCCAAGGCTGTCACGGAAATCCCTGTGGTGTAAATGCTGTCTGTCAAGAATCGGCTGGCGGCCGACCAGTTTGTTCCTGCCCCCCTGGCTACAGCGGTAATCCTTTGACTCACTGCAATCGTGGCGAATGTTTGGATAATATTGATTGTCGCGGAGATTTACAATGTCAAAATGGTCGCTGCGTTAATCCCTGCATTGGTGCTTGTGGAACTAATGCCAATTGCGAGGTGTGTTAAAAAACTAATTTTTGGTCTGTACAAAATTAATCGTTCTAATATGTATTTCTTTTACAGCCCCGAAATCACGTCGCCGTTTGTAGTTGTCCACCTGGTTTTAATGGAGATCCATTTACTTCTTGCCGAGTGGCTGATCCTGGTAAGTGTTTCACTACATTTCTAATTGCAAATTTTTTCAATAGAAAAAAGCTTAAGCGACATAATTTTCGTTGTCAATTTTTTTTTATCAAAATCGATTAACCGACAAGCTTTTTTGGCTCGATATATTAAAAATATATATATTAATGAAATTATGTACATACATGCATATCGTTACCTTTATATAGAAAGGCCCTAAGTCATTATTTTTTTTTTCTTGAAATCGAGTTTTTTGTATATTTCTAAAGTAGATTGATTATCTAATCTAGCATAAAATTCAAGAATCTCGATTTAAAAAAAAATAGTGCGTTAGGGCATTTCTATATTAAGGTAACGATATGCATACATATATTTTTATATTTCGTACACTTTTTGCATGAGCCTAAAATTTTCTGAAAAATATGGATCGATTTCGATTATATTAACTTAACACAAAGTAACCAGTGTTGTCAAATTGTTTCTGACCTATTTCGACAAATTGATTTTAAAAATTGCCAAAATTAGCCAAAAATCATTTTTTCTTAGTAAATATTTGATAATAAATTGGTTTTTATATAACACTTTTCTAATATAAATTTTTATAAAATGATCGTACGAGGAATATCAGAAAATCGCCAAAAAACAGACACGAAACCACGAAAGCAAAAATTTTTTTTATAATAAATGATTGAATGTTATACACAATAGTGGCCTGCGTAAGCAGTCTTGAAATGTAAATACGTCATGTTTTTAAATGTATTCTCGTGGCATGTATTATACTAAGCCAATAAGAAATGCTGTCGAACTATAAACGAAGCACGATGGTTGTATTGGTGTACGTGTATATGACTGTTAACAAGCGATGTCGCCAAGAAGTCTTGTTCAACCAAACAATGAAAAGAAGACTGTTGATACATGTATGCTTGTTATTTGGCATATTGTACGTTTGGGTGTGTGTGTAAGATTTGTATGGTAAGCTATTATGTTTGTGTTTAAGGGAGGTTTTTTAAAGCAAGCGCACACAACTCATGTAAATGCATGTGTGCGTTTGTATGTGCGCAGAAAAATAAGAGAGCATACACAAATTATGTAGGTATGTACATATGTATGTCTTTAATACACAAGAAAACAAACAGGTTGTTTTTGCATCATTTTTGTGACACCTAAAACACCATTTTTTTAAAGTCTGCAAGATTTTCTTGTTAATAAATCGTGCGATCGTGTAGTATAGTGAATCAGGGCCTTTAGTCCTTTTTCTTAGTTTGGCACTAACTCTCAAAATTTGGCGTTTTGAGTCTTTAAAACGCATTAAAAATAGTGCCAAAAGCACCAAGTTGGCATCGCTGGCAATAAGTGAAAAATGTTTAATTTTGCTGTTATTTAAGAGAGACAGAGAGAGAGATCACTTTTAATATTCATGCTAGGAACACAACTCAGACTAAAGGATGGATTCATTGTGCCCCGGTCTTAACGACAAATTTCGTAAACGTCCATGAATTCATCGATAAGAATTCGCTGAGTAAACTCATCGTATGAAGCACAACAGCGGCGAAAAAATAACAGCTCTTATAATTGATAAATTTGGTGTTGTTTTTGCAAAGAGAGAGAAAATTGTTTTTTCGTCGTTTGTCGGACTAAAAATAGAAATAAGTATTTCAGAGTTTGTCACGCCCGACGAATTTCGTTCAACGCCAGTTTTGTGTTCGCCACGAAAAGTTCGTCGTTCGCCACAGTTGTGTTCGCTAAAACGAAAAATAATGTTTAAAATAAATTAAAATAAAAATAGATTTTCTATGGAAACGGAATATCAATTTTAAGTATGTATTTAAGTTCAATCGAAAGACAGGTTATTGCGAGTTATACTGTTCTCGTAAATCAAATGATTAAATTATTATAGAAAGAAGAATTTTACTTGAAAAATTTTATGATTATTACATAAGTGGTTTGTCAGCAAAAATATCAAATACTTTTACACCGAGTCCATATTTTTATACAGAACAAAGAATTGAGAAAAACAAGAGATACACTGTTACTCATTAAAATCATAAAAGTAGAGTTGTGTGGTTCATAAATGAACTAGTTCAGTTGAACGATTAAGCAAATTTGTTTTCTCTCTTTTTTTCTTAAATAGGCATTAAAATAAAAATGAGCCCACTTCGAAAATAGACCCCAAAAGATTAAAAATAATTTAGTATCAGAAAATTAAAAACTGATTTCGTTTTATTTAACATGGACCGAAAAAGTTTGTATGGTACACTCGATAGTTCGTTATAACAGCACTTTACTGTATGTTTTTTTAGCTAAATTTAAAAAATCAATATGGATTTGTATTAAAAATTTTAAATAAATTATACTAAACTTATTTGTGATTGCGAGGGGCAATCAAGAATCATCATTTCATCAAGCAAATTAATTTTAGATTTTTTATTATTGAATAAAACTATGCTAAAATACTTGTTTGGGATGTTAATAGAATTTTCGCCTATTGCCATTAGATTAAAAACATATGTACATATGTACGTAACAGTGTAATTTTAAAAAAGAAGAAAAAAAATACAGAGAATCTGGTTTCAAGTTTTTTTCATTATTATGAAGATGAAAAGGCATTTTGTAATTAATTATACATTTTTTAGATACAATAACATTAACTAAACGCCCCAACATTAAAAACACCCATTTCGATCGAGTACACATTTTTTTAATAATTTGAATGTAGTACATATGCTTATAGATATATATCGCACACTAAACTATAAACAGTCACAACTCAAAAACTCATTTACTCAAACTATGCATAGTGGGGGATTTTGAAAAAAATAGTGGAAATAATTCTGCAGTTTCTAAACGAGCCGTCCGATGGTAATGAAATTTCATACAGCATTTAGGGAGGTGTCACCGAGTCTGGAATTTGGATTATATATCCTAAAAGGGGGCAGAGCCACAAAGCCCCGAATTGGGCAACCTCGGGTTAATGAAAAATTCAAACTGATGCCAAGCTGATGTTTTTGATCTGATAAGAAAGATTTTTTGCAAGTGGATTTCTCTATCCAAGGGCTAAAAAAAGTCTGCTCCATTTATGCAGTTTCGCTTACAGTTTAAAAAAAAATTAATTTTGGGTTTTTTATCAGCCTTGGTCCACTGTTCTGCTCTGCTAATGTAGAAATCAAGACTTGTTAGATTTTAAAATGAAACTTAGTGTGAGTTAAAAAAAAATGTATGTCAAAAGCACTACTATGTCAAAAGTTATACGCAAATTAAATAAAATATTTAAAAAAGTAGATTTTTTGCCGTTTTTTGCAGAAAAAAGTTGTTATTTATTTTTTTATTATTTAAAAATTTTGCTAGGATACCAACCCCATATTTTTATTTATTCAAAAGGTAATACTATAAAAAACATTATTAGGAAATTTGTTGTTCAAAATTTTCGTTATTAAAGGTGCCATATTGTTTTGAAATGGACCTATTTTTGTTATAAATATCAAATGTAAGGCCTTTTTTTCTTATATTCCAAGGCTGGAACCAAAAAATTTGTCATTCCACCTTACGACATGATATGTTTTTTAAATATTTCCCAACATATTATCTGCGCCCGGCGAAAGATAAGGAAAGTAGTGCAGAAATACCAAAAAATCTCATTTTTGGGATTTTATGAAATCCTTTTGGGAATTGTCGGGAGTTCAAAAGAAAATTGTATGTGGTTTTACTTTTTGTGTATTTATTGCATAATAGAAATTTCACTGCAATCGGACGGCTCGTTTAAAAACTGCAGAATTATTTTCACTTTTTTTCAAAATCCCCCAATGTGCAACGTCATAACTCAGAAAACAAATTTAAAGCTTTATTTTTACACACAACTTAATGCAAATAGAAAATTTTACTTATAAACAAGATATTTGTATAAAATTTTTACATATTATGCATCAACTCAAAAATTCTATTTTTTGAGTTATGACGTTGTTTAATTGAATGGGCGATATATAAAGGTATTTTAAATTATTCAAGAAGACTGTATGGCAAAAGAAATTTTTTCGGTCGTTAGAGATTTCTTCAGTGTACTCTTTTATGAAAAAAAACTTGTGACTGTTTATGATTCAGTGTGCGATATGAACAAAATATCATCAATTTTTGTAAGTACATACTCATGTATATACATATGTATTGTTTTTATAGAGTAACCTTGATCTTGAACGGATGACAACAATTTTTTTTATTACAAAAAATCTTCTCCAACAATGTGCTTCGCTGTCTCTCCATAATTTCAGCCTACATTTCGGATACATATTTAAATGTAATAGGTGTAATGATTGCAAATTAAAGACAGAAATAGTTGAACGGTGGACTTTTAAGGAAATATGTACTCTACTCAAATATTAAATACTTTTTTTAAATGTACAAAAGCGCCAACAGAATTTTATTAACTTCGCATTTATTTAAAAACTAGTTTACCTTCATTCATAGACATGCGCAAAATTATTCGATAAGTTCTCTCCAGGTAAACATACACACACACACATTCATATAAAGCTGTGTCATATTAATTACATATTTAAATCTTTAAAATAAAGCCATGATTTAATTTTGTGTAAAAAGGCAAAGAAAAAAAAAAATTATCAAAACAAAACTTTAATAATGAAGGGCAGTTTATACTCGTATTGCACAGTGGCTACAATAGCAAAATATTTTCCAGCAGTCTAGCGACTCTGAAATCCGTACTTCTCTTATCGAGAAGTACACTTTGTATCGCCTCTGTCTCGAGAATAATTAAATGGCTCAACCAGAGTTATCAAATATTCGACATTTACAAAAACCTTATTTCGAATAGTCCGAAAAAGTCTAATTTTCGCAGAAAAAACCGTTCTTTTCTTTTATTTAATTAATGCACTAATGTATCGTTGCGTTGATATTACATATTGCAAAATTGTATATACCTACAAGTAAGACATATTATTAATACCTATTCGAAATTCGAAAATCGTAAATTATGTTCTTCTTTATCGGTCGTTAAGCAGCTCTGGGTCGGGGAACATCTCTCGCGTCATCGTAATTATTTCTTAAGTGCGGTCAGGATTGTGTGTGTTGATTGGCCATCGAGAGTTTTTCGTCTCGCTCGCACTGGTTGACTGATCTGCCACGGATAACTGTATAATCTTGCGGTTTTTTGTGGAATTTCTTTAACAACCACTTTGCCTACTTCCTATGTGAAGGCATAGGTCGTGTACAGTCAGTCACAAAACCTTTTAAAATACTGTTAATACCATCTTGGGCCCATATTACTCCGCCCATATTTGTGCAACACCATATTATGCAAATTTACTTTGCATTAATATGTTTAATAAATAAATAAATAAATAAATAAATAAATGTTCTTCTTTATTCTTAATAATTCTTTTAGAGCTATTGATTAGTGCCTTAATTGTATTCCGAAAATTGTGTCGTCTTGTCTATGGGGGAAAATAAATCGCAATTGTGACTTTTTAAAATAATTATTATTTATTAATTGCGTTCGCGTAAAAAACAAAAATTTTACTAAACTTTACTGCATTTTACTAAATTGCGTTCGTGTGCCCAAAATGCAGTAAATGAGAACACAAATTGAGAGAGGAAAGTGACAGTTCTCGACTGAATGCTTTGCAAATTTTTACTGCAGAAATTTGTCGTAGTAAAGTTTAGTAAGATAAAAACATATGATTCAAAATGTAAAGAAATGAAAAGGTAAGCAAACGAAAAGTGAAAAAATTTGAGAAAATGTTAAATAAAAATTGTTAAAGTCATTAAAAAATAATTAATTTACAAAGCATAACAAGAATAAATGTAAATATACATATTTTGCTGTATATTTTATTAATCCTTTTGTTTTGCAAATTATTCAAATTACTCAGAGTTGTAAAACTGTAAAGTATCTGGTTACTTAGTATTGCACTTGCTTTTAAGGTAATCAGTAACATCAACAAATATTCATGTAGTTTTTATTAATTTAACCAACAGCAAAACAAGGAAATCAAAAAGAAATTAATTACAAATATTACATGAAATAAATTACAAAATTTATTCTTAAATTGTTCGTGTTATAAAAATATTGAATAGGAGTCAGCTGTTTCTTTAATTTTACTTATTTCTACTATTTTTCCGTTCGCGTACTTTTTTCAGTAACAGCTCTTTTTGAGAGTAAATTTTAAAATTTTTGCAGTAACTACTCATTTACTGCATTTTACTGCAAAAGTAAAAAAACACACCTATTGTCTATGCTAGAAGGTTCGTGTCTATGATTTACGCTTTTGTTCCAAACCTTTATATCTAACACATATTTTATTCATATATGTATTTTTCAAACTTTCATATATTTTAATTAAATTTTTTATTTTAAAAACATGGTAATAATAGGTCTGTTCATTTACTTTCCCAGCAGAAACTAGCAAAGATAGAGTAAAGTATAAAAAGTAAGTGAAGGCATTACTTGTAAAAACTTGCAAGAAAATTTTATTCATATCAGAATCATGGATGGAAATCATGATACATTTACATACTTTTTCTGATGTATTTGATTTGATAATTTTTTTTTAAATTTATATTTAATGTGAAATACGTTACACAGTTTCATGTATTATTTGCTATTTTTATGCATTTTTCATAATTTTTTAAATAAAAAATTGCCACTTTCCATCTCTGATCAATATGAGAAACAAATAAAAATTCTTTGGCAATAAAATTGAATGTATGTGGTGGCTTAATGAAAGAAAAACGATAAATTAAGAAAACATGCTTTCTTTTTAAGAAAGAAATTCACATTTTTCAGTTTTTCTTTTTCAGATATTTTTGAAATAATTAATTTGAAAACAAAACACAGAACAACTGTCTGAATAATTCTTGCAAGTAAACATTTTACTAGTAATAATTTATAAGAATTTTTTAGTCTCTCAATTTTTTTTCTCTCCTTGCAAACTTTTTGAGTTAATGAACAGTTTCCAGTAATAATTGTTATAAATTTGTAAAAATTTTTAGTCTATGAACAAACCTAATATTTTTGTTTTTTATTATCAAAAACAAAAAACACTTGTGAAGAAAATGATTTAGAAAAGATTTTTTCTTTTTTGAAATTTGTACGGAAAAAATATTTTTTGAAACGAATTTCGTTATTTTTCATACAAATTTGAAACGTTTAGAAAGGAAATTCTTTTAAAACATTTGCCTATTAGAAAGTTCAAAGCAACCACTCAAAAATATTTTCAAACAAAAACGTCCTAAATCTTCTTCTGCTGCATTTATCTGGCATTTACAACTGCACGAAATCTATGCGATTTAAATTAAAATCTTTAAGAAAATCTTCACCGTTTTTTTACATTTATCAAGATTTGTATCCAAAATAAATCTCATTAACTTAATAATTTCCAAAACTATAACCAAATAACTGAATTTGGCCAATTCACACACCTGTTTATGTACACCAGGCTGACTTTTTAGTACAAATTTGACAATAAAAAGCATATGCTTAATTCAAATACACTTTCTATTTAATTCTCGCAGAGAGCCTCTATCTAAATACAATATTTTAAAAACATTAGTGTCTTCATTTTTATATGAAAATTTCCAACAACAAGTTTTACACTATTATAGCTATTTAATATGATAATACAATCGCTACACATGAATTAAGCAATAGTTGATCCGTAAGTTCTATTAGATTTTAAGTAGATTTTGTTTTGTATGGAAAATCTAGTAAATTTTGCCCCAAATCTCGTAAGTATTATATTTTGCATAATGTTTACGGTCTAGTAAAATTATAAAAATTAAAATACATAAAAAATCTTAAATTGGATTTGTAACGTTACATTATCAAAGCAATAAAATATGTAATTTTATTTTAAAATTTTAGAGGAACAATGCCACCCTAGTCCATGCGGCCACAATACCAAATGCGAAATTATCAATGGTGTTCCCACATGCTCGTGCTTAAATGGTTATATTGGTAATCCATTAAGTGGTTGTCGGCATGAATGTGATCACGATGGTGATTGCAGTTCGCGCGACATGTGCAGCAATTTCAAATGTGTACCCGCTTGCCAGCAATGTGGTACTGGTGCTACGTGCAACACTGTCAGTAATCATCGTGCCGTTTGTGAATGTCCCAAGGGTTACATTGGAAGTCCACTCACAGAGTGTCGTCCAGAATGCTATGGTGACTCTGACTGTCCGGCCGGTAGACCAGCTTGTTTCTATGGAATTTGCAAAAATACCTGCGATGGTGCATGCGGTGTAGGAGCTGATTGTAATTTACGTGGCTTAACACCCGTGTGCAGCTGCCCACGCGATATGACTGGAGATCCTTTCGTTCGTTGCCGTCCATTTACTAAAGGTAATTTGTAGTGTTCATATACATACATATGTACTTACATATGTACATATATACTTTTTCCCCGTTAAGTATAACATATTTTATCTGAATTCAGCTGATTTATGTGAACCGAATCCCTGTGGTACCAACGCCATTTGCATACCTGGCCATGACAATACAGGACGCGAACGCCCCGTTTGCAACTGCTTGCCAGGCCATACTGGCAATCCATTAACTCATTGCTCAAGAGTAAGTTTATTTTCTTTTCATAAACGTTGATGCAAAAAACAAAGATAATTAATTACGTATATTTTCTTTACTTTAAAGGGTGAATGCTTAAGTAATAGTGAATGTCCCGATAATAAGGCTTGCATCAACTATCAATGTGTTAATCCTTGCATTGGTAAATGCGGTTCTGGTGCCGAGTGCGAACCCAAGGCCCATTTGGCTGTTTGCAGATGTCCGCACGGATTGTCGGGCGATGCTTTAGTTTCTTGTCGCCAGTCACGTACCTACCCTGTTGCCAAGTACGATACCACATCAACTAACTCTTGTTCCGTGTGCTAAATATGAAAACTTCTCCCCCATTACTGCCATCCTTATTAATTCTATTTTATTAATAATTAATTTTTGTTTTTCTATTTACCGTCTGTCTAACTAGCATTGCACTTAAGTTTTTTTTAACACTATTAGATATTTTCTATAAAGTAAAATTAATTTATCAGTTAATAATTACGCTTACATGTACATAAAAAAGTTTAATAAATTTGATTTTAATACTGTATATATAATATGAATACGTTTCTATATTTTCATGCCTTAAATATATATATATGTATATGTATGCATTTCTCTGCATTTTGTACGATTTTTCCTAAAATTTTACCTAACATAGAGCTGCTGACGACCTATACAAATATATAAAGAATTAAAAAAAGGTTTCCTTTTCTTTGAAAAAAACAAGCATATTTGCTTGGTGTCGCATGCTACAAAAAGTTGGCATTACTGAGGAAATGCCCATATGTATGTATGTACATATGAATGTAGTTTTATATACATAATTACATAAGTATGTATGTATGTACAGATGTATGTTGTTGTTGAATTTTCTTAATTCAAAATTACGCTGTTCAATCTATTTTCCCAAATCGAACGATATTTTGAAGAATTTTAATTTAATTCATTCAAATGTCTTATAAGGTATTTACACCTGCGCGAAGTCTAGCAGATTTCAATTAAAATCTTTATTAAAATTTATACCGTTCACACCAATTATTTTTTTTACATTTATCAGGATTTTTTATCCAAAAATAAAAACCATTGACTGAAGTTTTTCCTAAGCTACAACCAAACAACTGCAAATATAGCTAGTTCACACACCTTTTTAAATGCATACATCGGTTTATTTATTAGTAAAATTTTAAAGAAAAAAAAAAGCATAGTCGCATTATTAAGTTGAACTAGGTTTAAAGTAGATGTCGACAAAATCTAGTAACGAAGTAGATTTTGTTTTGTATGCTGAAATTTAGTAAATTTTGCTTGATATCTATTAAGTACTTGATTTTTTCCCGATATAACACTGAATGTGGTTGCTACATTGTTCAAAACTTATAAGCTTTATCCTGTGTGTTGAAATTTATAACATACAAATTAAATGTTATCGTAAAAATACACTTTTTTATTGAATTTATAATTTTATGGGCCTATCCATAGTTTAGAATTATCAAAAATGCCAAATTTACGTACAAAAACAAATTTGCATATTTAAAAAAACTACTCCTGAAATATTTAATTTTTGTCGCTTACGATAAAATCGAAAATAAGGCTTGACATATCGAGCTCCATTAAAAAATCGCCCAATAATAAAAAAAATCGCCAAAAAATTTTTACTTATGATTTTGGGCAGTATTTAATTTTAGTTTTTTGGAGTTTTTCATTTTGAAATTTTGGGCAATTTTGTCGTTTAACTTGAGATACGGTTTCGACGACTTTCCGTGTGGACGGAGGGATTTTAAACACTATATTATATGAAATCGCGGCTTCCCTATTGTTTTCTTCGCTACGCTGTCCGTCTGTCCGTCACAAGCTATTTTCTCAGGAACCGTAGGAGCTACGGGCCCGAAATTTGGACACAGCATATGGCCGCTAATACATGAGAGTTAAAAATTAAGGGGTGTTCCAAAACGAGCAACGAAAAATGTTAAAATCCCATGTAATATATGTACATACAATTGTATGTACATACATACATATATATGTATGTACATATGTGTGTATATGGACACTTGAATTTTGTAAAATTAGTGTATTTTTATACAAACTACAACAATTAACACTTAAGTTAAAAAAAATAAAATTAAAGGGTGTTCTATCAGTTAATGCAATTTTGACTATGTAATTTTGACAACTTGCTGTATCTTGGAAACCGTAAGAGACAAACTCTTGAAATTTTCTAAAACGGTAAAACTAAAAAATGCCAAACATATAAAATCGCCAAACCGAAAAAAATCGCCAAAAATCGAAAAAATTAAAAAAAATTCTAACACTAAAATAAGTCGCCAAATTCGAAAAATTCGCCCAAATGAAAAAAATCTACAGTAATTAAAAAAACCGAAAAAATCGCCAAAAACGCAAAAAAAGGCGCCAAAACTAAAAAAAAATTTATATTAAAAAATCGCCAAAAACCGAAAAAGGTGTCAAAACTAAAAAAGCGCCTAAATGAAAAAACTCGGCAAAATGAAAAAAACACAAAAAACCGAAAAAATTTACAAAACTAAAAAAATCGCCAAACGAGAAAAAAGTGTCAAAACTAAAAAAAATCGCCAAAATGAAAAAAAACGCTAAAAACCGAAAAATCAGTAAAACTAAAAAAATAGAAAAATGGAAAAACAGAAAAATTAATAGTGATACTTATAAATGTGTTTACCAAAGGTAAATCAATTGTATACACAACAATCATTTCTCATATTCCGTTTCATAGAAAATTTAAGTTAAATAGCTAATGTTAATAAGAATCTCTACCAAGGTGCTGATGAAGTGCATGGCTGCACAGAAAAGTATCGCTATTTTCCCCAGCTATAAAGTCTAGTTTAATTTTTCTTCTCTTCTTTACACTACATTTTCACATGAAAGTACTTTCTTGAAATTTCTGTATACGTATTATGAATGAAAATTCTAATGAAATAAATGAATTTCATGAAAATTTCTTGTTCGTTCTCACAGGAAAGTGAAAGTTCATTTTAAAAATGACGTCAAAAAGTAATGTTGTAAAAATTTGGTTTGTTTGCTACTTAATTAGAGTTACCCCCCCCCCCCACCCGTTGCCACAAGTGCAAGTGAAAAAAAATCAATACACTCACACTTTTTACTAACACAGCCGCAGTTTTGTCACTGGCGAGTCAGCTTGCAGTGGAAATTTGAAGCAAGTAAATTTTTACATTTGTCGCAAGTAAAGTGACAAAACCAAAAACAGTGTTGCCGAGTATAGAATTATTTCATTAATTTGATTAATATTGAAGCTGATTTTTGGTATATACATATAAAAAGGATATTGATAAATGACACCAAGGCTCATTTTAGAGCTAAGTTCGAGTATAAATTTCATGTTTAAATAAAAGAAATATATTAACAACACAATTGAAGACAAAATTGACTACTTGGTAACACTGCAGTAGCAGTTGAAGTAAAGCAGTGTTTGCTACAACTTGCACTGTGCTGTGTAGCCACTCAAAAAATTTTTGTTTTTTTTTTGACATTTCTCCTGATTTTCGTTAGTAATACATATACACTACTTGCAAGTAATTACTGGCATGTGACAAAGGGGGTTACCAAGAATATGCACATACAGAAAA
This sequence comes from Tachina fera, assembly GCA_905220375.1. Classification (NCBI taxonomy): domain Eukaryota; kingdom Metazoa; phylum Arthropoda; class Insecta; order Diptera; family Tachinidae; genus Tachina; species Tachina fera. The sequence goes on from LR999966.1 coordinate 82,154,129, forward strand.
TTTTAGTTCAATAAGTTTGGAATAAGTATTATTGTTAATATTTTAATAATATTATTGTTTTAAAAAAGCATGAGTTGTGTTCTTCATGTATATTTGAAAATACCAAATAATAAATAAGCATAATTTATAATAACTATTTACCACAATCCCGTATATTTGTAAAAAATCTTTAAACCGGGTAACACTGTTACTTTCTGAAAACATCAAAAATTTACTTTCCTGAAAAAATCGTTGAAAGCTGACTGGAAATTAAAAACAATGTGAGTGTAGTAGTAAAAAAATTTGATTGCATTGTTACTTTCTTGCAATTAGTTTCACGTGTAAATGGTAGGTTAGAAACTCACATTAGTTAATAAAAAATATTCCATTCAATAGGAGTTGAAATTACTGAGCTTAAGCCCGAATAAAAAGTTATTTCTGATTAAAATTCACTACAGTTCAAATATATCTAAAAACTTCTAAAAAAAAATTAATATTTTAGAAAATAATGAGGAAAATAACTAACAAAATACCCATTTAATATATGGGCTTGAGGGACAACTTTAAGGGGCGGGCGCACCCCATAAACAACTTTATCAATTTTAAATTTTTTGTTAGTTACGCCTTTTTGCATTTTAGCTAACGACATGCTATTATTTTATATTTTCTAAACTTCACAATGGGATCAACTAGCATCCAAGTGGGATGGTTTTGACCTTTGAAACTTTCAACTTGTGCAACCTAAATTTCAAATTAAACGGGTGTAGCACGTGTTTTAACGTCCGAATTCACAAGAAAACAATGCGGAAGCCAGAACATAGACTTACATACATACATACATACATACATAAGTATATAATCTATTGAGTTCTTCACGAAAGCCAATTTTTGCTACATTTGTTGTAAACATGATCCAGAAATTTAGGGAAGGAATATAAATAATTTTGTAAAATAAAATTATCGTGTATATTTTGGAAAAAGGCTTTTTTTATCACGGCATCATGAAAATCATGGACCAGCTTTGTATCATTTGTCAGGAAATTTTTTTGGGGAATCACAAACATGATGAATACTCCGAAATTGTAAGCAAAATTATCCAAACTTGGAAAAACTAATAGCTAATATTAGCGTTAAATTGAATTGATTTGGAAATAGTTCCTAACAACCTGAGCTATTATAGAGAAGCAGAAAGTGAAAAATTCCGCCAGGACCTCAAGACTATGGAGGAGAAGCGAGGGACGCTGGGATCGCCCTATGATTTTAGACTACTGCTGTTCAGACTACAAAAGCCACAGGAAATTCCAGAAAAAACGCTTACCTTAATTCTTATCGATAACATTTTTTTATTATTATTTTGTTGTTATTTGTATCATTCTTACCACTTTGGTTGTTTTAAATCATTTGATCTTTCATCTCAAAAAGTAAAGTCAAATCAACAAAAACATTATTATTTTTGCATTCTGCAGACCAAAATTACTTTAAATAAGGTAATTTGCTGAAGCTGCAGAAGCAGTGTTTTCCTTGTACTGATGAAACAAAGGATTTGAATTTAAAATATTTCTGCAGCTTTTTCTTGATTATTTTCTTCATATTCGTCCGAATACAAAAGTTCATATTCCTTTTCAGTTCTAGCTTCTTGATGAGTTTGTAGATGCGATCGCCAGGCTGATTGTCTTTTAAATTGTTTACCACAAACATTACAACTATAGGGCCGATCATTAGAATGTATAACTAAATGGCGTTTGAGTTGTTCGGCCGTAAGAAATGATTTATCACACTCCAAACATTGATGTTGTTTTTGGCCAGTATGGGAACGACGATGCACCAACATGTTACTAGATATGCAAAAAGATTTACCGCATATGTCACAAGAATAAGGTTTTTCGCCGGTATGCGTGAGCATATGTTTTTTATATCCAGATTTTTGTGTTAAACTTTTCCCACAAACTTCACATGTGAAGGGCTTGATTCCGGAATGGGTTTGCATGTGCATACGAAGAGATGATGGCTGGCGGTAAGATTTTCCACAAAGTTTACAAGTATTTGGATTATTAGGATTATGTGTGGACTTGTGGCCATCGTAGGCATTACGTGTTTTGAACGCTTCTCCGCAGACTTCACATTTATAGGGCGTTTCATCAGAATGCAGCTTCATGTGATATTTAAATGAACTAGAATTGCTCAATTGTTTTCCACAAATCTAAAAAATAAAATTCACATGTACTTTAAATTTTATTAATAATTTTTTTTGGTTGTACCTTGCATTGATTGTCTGGATTTGTAGGTTTGTTGTTGGAATTTGTTCTCCGTCTCCTCGGATGCATTGGATTTAATAAGCTATTTTCTGAACCCGAATTAGTTGTGTCATCCACTTGCCGCTTGTAACTTTGTTGGGACATTCCGTCCTGACTGTCAGTTAACAGTTCTGCATATTCATCATCAATATCATTTACTTGGATTTCATATTCAACTTTATCATCTTCTTCAACATCTTCAATATGTTGGTGTTCTTGATCCTGTTCTAAATCTTCTTCATTATCGTCTAGATGTTGGATTTCTTCTGTAATTATAGTAGTATGATAAATTTCAGTTGTTTCCGCAACTTCTTGCTCTATATATTCCATTTCTACTATTTCGGGTTCGTCATGCTCTTGGTGCGGATTCTCAGAGTCATCTTCGTTCTCCAACACTGTCAACTGTAGATATTCCTCCCCGTTATCGTTTTCGTTAACGTTAAAAATTTCTTGTCGTAATTGTTCTCTCTTCATTTGAGCAGCTTCCGCCAATTCTTGTAAGTCCGCATCCGCCTCGCTTACAAAAATAACGTCTTCTTTATCATTTTTTTCCTCGATCGTAGCTGCATTATTTATCATTTGAGCACCCAATAATTCATTAGCACGCAAAACTTTCTTCTTGAAGATATACGACTTGATCAGGTCACAAACGCAATTTGAACATATAAAAGAGGGTAATGAATTACTTTCGTCTTCTGCAACTTCTAAACTTGTGCAAAACGCTAACAAGGATCCCAACGTTGTAACCTCTCCCATTAATAATCCTTGCTTATATAAAGATTTATATTCCTTGCACTCACAAACACAAGCCCGACAAATAACTACATCAACTGTCGTTGGAGCCATAATTCAAATATTTTAATTTAATATAAACAATTGTTTTCTGCAACAATTCACAATTCACAATTTTAGTAATGCAAAATTTGTAATTGAGAATAAATTTGTCTTCGCACAGTGTTGTGTTATAATGACAGAGCTGTTATATAATAGGGCTTGGAGACGTCAGTATCAGCGATCGTTCGCTGCCTGCCGTCAAACTGCATGTAAAATAGCATAAAATCTTATCCCGAACTGTCAACGTACAAATAAAAATAATTATAAAACATATTTGTGTGCACCTTGTTGTAATGATAAGGCCGCTTGGTATTACATTATACACTTTGGTTAGTATCAATGCACTTTTATTTCCAGGTAATATCAGGATTACAAAAACAATGAAAATATACAACAATGATAAAAACAACATCGATTTTCGTTCATCCAAATTATCAAAAATAGAATTTGTTGTAACACAATAATAATAAAGATTATTCACAAAAAATTGAAAAAAATTACTCCACGGCAGCTACCACTAACAAAATTTGCAACGTTTAGCACTTTTCACAATTTCTTAAAATTTTTTTTTCGTATTTTTAAAATTTTTTTCAAAGAATTTTTTTAATAAAATATTTGTCATATTAAAAATTTTTTAACATTTTTTTAATTTTTCTCTTTCGTAAACAATTTTTGAAGTTTCGGATGAACTTTAATTTAAAAAAAAATAGCTCAGCTGCATTTCCGCTACTACCTGGTTAATGTGCCTTAGTTAGTATGTAGCAAGGCATATCAAACCAATTATGTTATGTTATTATCACATACATATATTTACAAACGCGTTACATACAAATAAAATATTGATACAATGTAATCACTATCGCTTTTACAGATTTGAACGAGTACACCTTATATAATATATTGTTTAATTCCGCAAATAGTAAATATGTACCTATCCACGACCAGATAGCATAACAATTGTTATATAGGTAATCTAAAGCCCAGCAAATGAATCTCCTCACGTATTTAGTGAAGTACGGCAGCCCTATCGACTGAATGTGTCATGCAGCGCCCTCTATAGTAAAAATAAAGCACATAGCGGCTGTCAAAATATACTGATTGAATTCTAACCAGAAATTATCCAACAGAAAAAGAACACGGCCTTTAAATTTGTAGAATTTTGTGGGAAAAAAAAATTGCAGCATTAAAAACAAAGTGATATGGCTCAAAGTGGTCTCACAAAGCTGGTGCATTGCGTCTTGCGAAATGCGGTTGGAAAACGTTGCTATACAATTCATTATCGTGGCCTAAGCTCTGTGCCTCTAGCAACTGCTGCATCAGTAAGCCACAAACATGCGGCAAGTACCATACTATGGAGCAGTGGATACAGAAAATATCTTTATAGCACAGATACAAGTATATTTAGCAGAATGAAGCAATTTGTAATGACATTTATATTTGAGTACTTTTGTTATAGAAAAACCTTCCAGCCCGGAAATTTTATCGAAACTATTTCCCCAAACAGCGATGAGTGTTGATGAGGAAACAGAACGCGAACGCAAACGCAAGGAAGACGAGGAGGCAAAGGAAAATGAAAAAGCATGGAAACGTATGAAATTAGGGTAAACTGCCTTTTAGCAACTTCAGTTATAATGGAGTAGTTAATGCTTATTACCTTTGTGCATTTTAAAAACACAGTTTTGCTGTTTTTGCTGGTTCAGGTGTAGCCCTGGTAATTTGGGCAGTTTATGAATTTGGCAAACCAGAAGTAGATGCCGATGGCCAAATAATAGAAGACGAGTTCAGCAAAAGTCCTATTGTGCAACAATATCTGCAACGAATGTGGAAGTCAATCAATTACTATCAAAAAATGATACAGGAGCCTTCGAGGGACAAACTTTTGCCAGATCCCTTAAAACCTCCCTACATACAACCGCCATACACTTTGGTTTTAGAAATGAAGGACGTTTTGGTGCACCCTGATTGGACATATCAAACTGGCTGGCGTTTTAAGAAACGTCCTAACGTAGATATCTTTTTACAAGAATGCGCCAAACATTTTGAAATTGTGGTATTCACGGCTGAACAAGGCGTGACAGTTTTTCCCATCTTAGATGCTTTAGATCCTAATGGTTATATTATGTATCGTTTGGTACGTGATGCCACTCATTTTATTGATGGCCATCATGTGAAGAATTTGGATAATTTAAATAGGGATTTGAGAAAGGTAAATGTTTATTTATTTATATCTTTATATAAGAAATTATAAAAAAATTGATGGACACACAAAAATTAGCGGGGTGACATAAGACCACATACGACGCATGATACTAGCAATAGTATTTTTGTTAATGTTTTATGTGACTGACTATGTACGACCTAGGCCTTCGTATATGAATTAACAGCGAGTTTGACAATGAAATTCCTTAAAAGTAAACAGTAAAATTATAAAGAAGTTGGGCGTAGCTGCGCCAAAATATCTAACTATCGACTTGACATGGTTGCTGATGAAGTTCGTACAGCTCCACTGGGTGTGATGTCAGTGGATAAAAATGTCAGCTTTATATACATACAGATCTATGTACATATTTTCCAGTGCAAATAGAATATTGGAATTGTTTCTATTCATCGTATTACAATTTTCTGAAAGCTTTTTTCTAATGAAAGCTAAATTTTACTATCTGTAATATACAACAGCCATTTTCATTTTCACTGAAAAGAATTTAAAATATTGAACAAAAAAACTGATTAAGAATAATTACCCATTAAATAAAAAAATCATATCGGTTTAAATAAATAAATATATGTACATAGATAAAAAAATTATTGGTGCTTTTTATATTATTTTTTCAGTAAATTATTTTTGATTAAAAATACATTAAAATTAATTTTTGAAGAACAACCTAGATCCAGATCTACCGAAACAATAAATTTCAATAAATAATAAAAATATTGCCGCATATTCATAGTCAAAACAAAGTATACTTTCCAAATTCAATACCAGTATCAACAAGAAAAAACTGTTTTTAAACTCTTTCCTATCTCTCTCTCTCTGTCATTATTTTTAATTTATTTAATCTATGGTAATTATTTAAATTTTTTTCAGGTTATTGTTATTGACTGGGACCCTAACTCAACACAAATGCATCCTGATAATTCTTTTAACATTGCACCTTGGTCAGGTAATGATGACGACATGCAACTCTTAGACTTGATTAATTTCCTGAAAAGTAAGACTAAATCTATTCTGTACAAAATAATTTTTATTAATTCTCTATTTTATATCCAGTCATTGCTACTAGTGAAATTGATGATGTTCGTGAAGTTTTGCGCTTTTATCGTCAATTTGATGATCCTATTATGAAATTTCGCGAAAATCAAGCCAAACTTTTAGAACAAATGGAAGAACGCGAGCGAGAAGAAAAATCTAAAACTAAACCAATTGTTAAAAACTGGACTAGAAGTTTTTGGGGACGTTAATAAAGCGGTATATTTATATATATTTTTAATCCCTTTAAGCATTTTTTAATTAAAGTTTTTGCCAACATTATTAATGTTAAGTTTTCATTTAATTGACTAAATAATGCTAAACCACAAAAAAATCTTATTATTATAAATATTTTTAATATCAATATCAAAAGCAGAATAAATTTAAATAAAATAAATAACACCGTCAATGACAGAATCATTACTCTTATTATGTGTGTTTTAGTTTTTACTTTTGCAGTAAATGAGTAATTACTGCGAAAATTTAAAAATTTACTCCCAAAAAGAGCTGTTGCCGAAAACAACAATGCGCTCGAGCAGCCAAAAAATAGACTGAAGCATGTTGTATACCATGTATGTATACCTAACTTGTTTTCTGCAAAAGTATATTTTTTGAGTTATGAATCTTTTGCAATAAAGGAGCGATATGTACATATCGTTACTTTAATATAGAAAAGCCCTAACTCATATTTTTTTAAATCGAGATTTTTCATTTTTCGATAGGGTCTTCTATCGATATACATATACAAAAAACTCGATTTCAAAAAATTAATAAATAGAAAGGACTATTGGCTAGAAATTTTCTATTCACTAGAAATTTTTTCTTGAGGGCCATTACGACTGGTGATTGTCATGAGTAATATTAAAATAAATAATTACATGTAATTTTTAATAATTCTGGGGGGGGCAACACCAGGCCCACCAAGATGGGCTTTTTTATGCTTATGGAAATCGCTCAAAAGTAATAGAAATTTTGAGTGATTTCAATACAATTATTCTAAACAAATTAGGTTTGTTCATTTACTAAAAATTGTTACGAATTTGTAAAAATTTTTACTGGAAAGTGTTCATTAACTTAAAAAGTTTGCAAGGAGAGACCGTCAAAAGAGAGAGAAAAATTGAGAGACAAATAAATTCCTACAAATTATTACTAGTAAAATTTTTACTTGCAAGAATTATCCAACCACCTGTTGTGTGTTTTGTTGTCAAATAAATTATTTCAAATTATTTAAAAAATTAAAACTAAAAAATGTGAATTTCTTTGTTAAAAAACATGTTCACGTATGAAAAAAACAAAGCATGTTTTGTTAATTTTTCGTTTTTCTTTCATTAAGCCACCTAAATTCAATATTAATTGCAAATAATTTTGTTTGTTTGGCCCCTTTCACATTAGGCAACTTTACTTGCGCAAGTATAATTTTCATTTTTATTTATTTTCTTTTGAACTTGCTTCTATGTTCACATTCAGTTCATTTGTTGAGCAAGTTCAATTTTTTATGCTCGAGTTTTCTTAATTTGTTGACGTTTTGTGGCAGAATTGCCAAGTTCAAGCAAGTCTGTACTCAAATCTTGGCAATTCTTTCCCCTTCAACCGACCTTTCCTCTCACACCCACAAACACAAGACTTGCGCAAGTAAAGTTGCCTAATGTGAAAGGGGCTTTTCTCATATATATTCAGAGATGGAAAGTGGAATTTTTGTATTTGTAATGAAGAAAAATTAAAAAATTCATAAAAATAGTAAAAATACATGAAAACTGTGTAAAGAATTTCATATTTAATGCCAATTTATAAAAAAATTTAAATTTAAAATATTATGAAACAAAATACATCAGAAAAAGTACAACTGTATCATGATCTCCATCCATGGTTCTGATATGAATAAAATTTTCTTGCAAGTTTTTACAAGTAAAGCGTTGATTTACTTATTCATATTTGGGAGAGTAATTTTGTAAATTTCTGCCTTACTCTCTCGTTGCTAGTTTCTGCTGAGAAAGTAAATGAACTGACCTATTGGTTATTCGTAATGTGAAATCTATATTTATATAAAAAAACAAAGCACTCAAATTTGTTTTTGTTTTCCATATAAATAGACACGACGCGAATTTTTACTTGTTTTCTATAAAGCGACAACAGTTAATGCCCCTTATCGGGAATAAGTCACGAACGATTTTTTCACGTGAAAATTTGAAATTTTGTATGCAAAAATTTCCCGATAAAGGGAAATATTTTTAAGTAAATCCCACTAGGTCGACTTTATAAGAAAAGCAATAATTTGTGATGTGTTTCCATAAAAATAATGTAACAAAATGATAATGAAACAAATTTATTTATTCTTTCGCATATTATTTATGTATATTTTCTTTCTTTGATAATTATTCTTTTAAACTTGGATTTTTCTTTGGAATAAAGTTTTTGGTTTTTATACTGTATTTATGTATGTATTCGTATGTAAGAAAAGAAATAATTTTAGCTTTTGCTTGAATTTACAATTGTTAAACCTTGTTGAATATTCTTATGATTTTTTTTTTGTTTCTATGTAAAAAAAATGTAACGTTGGGCTGGATTAAATGGACAGGTTGATTAAAAGTTATAAAAACAGATAATTCTTTTTTATTTATATTTTAATAATAACTTTGTGTTTAGGAGGAAAAGTTTTTACAAAACAAATTTTTTTTTATAAAACATCAAATTGCACGCAATTACATATTTATTTATTTTTTGTGTAAGTAAAATCAAACCACGATATTGAGAATAATATCAGGAATGTTCTGGAAATTACGTGATTGATAATCACAACTGTGATTTTGTGCTGTTCTGTAAATCAAACTGTTTTTGTGTTTTTCAATGAGATTTTAACTTGTCGAAAACAAACCATAAATATGTTTTTTTTTATTTCGACGATGAAAAATTAACCTGAAATCACAAAAGCAAATAATATTTTGTCCCTATTATTTTCTTAATTTTCATATGTGTTTTTTGTTGAAGAAAATTCTTAAAGAACACATTGATTAATATCTTTAAGGAATTGTTTATAATGTTCGAAATATCGAGCAATAACCGCTAAAATTGCTTAAGCAACACATTTTTTGGGCTTCGTGTTTTTTTTTTATTAGATTTCGGTCAAAAATTGCATATCGAAAATTATGTCGCTTAAGCTTTTTTGGCGGTTATGGCTCGATATAGTAGTGTCAAAAACAACCAAGAGATTTCAAAACGTTAGAGACTTACTTAGTTGCACGTTTTGAAATCACAAAATTATGTGAACAGAATATTATTTTTGTGTTTTCAAATCACTTTGATGAAATATAATTTTCAGAACATGTCTGTATGTTTAGTATTTCGTGTGTGGTTTTGTGACATAGTAGATCAAAACGGCCAGACCCACTTCCAGATAGAATTTATTTTGTGTATATTTGAAAAGTAATTTGACTAAGAGTTTTTTTAAGGAAAGTCTGTTTGGCCCTTTTCAATTCACAACGACACAAAAGCCAAATGCCGTTCGCGTGGTTTTAATATTAAAATGTTCACTTATTTACAAAATTATATTTTAACTTTAAACGTTTTCTGTTTCTTTTAAATTGTTTTTATATATGTATATATATATATATACTTTTTTTCTAAATGCAATCTTCTATTTATACTTTTATTTTTATTTTTTAAATTTCTTTTAGTCAAGCGTTACAAAAATAGTAATTCATTTTCAAATCGTTTATTTTTTATATCCAGATCTTTCTATTTCTATAATTTTTTTAAGATTAATTTTTGAGTGTGTTTTGTTAGCAGGTTTTGTTATTGAAAAGGTTTTCTTAAAAAAACGCTATGTGCGATCTAATTTCGTATTTTTTTTTCAAATTTATTAAGCTTTTCTAACAAGTTTTATATAGAAGTATCGTTTTTTGAATTTTTAACGATTTATTTTTAAAGGATAAAAACTCTATGCAAAAAATAATGAAACTCAGGAAATGTCTCGATACTTGTACTAAAAAATTCGTTTTGATTAAATCCAAAGGATATTCAAATAACAAGCGTCGGAAATAGTCAGCTAATATGAATTCGCCTTGATTAAAAGAATTAATTCAAATTAAATTATATTCAACCATAATTACGTCACGTCAATACAATTCAAACAAAAAACATTTTGAGAAATTCAACTTTTAAGTTTAAAAACAATATCCATCCCAAAAGATTTTGAAGGCAATTAATAAGCATTTATTTAGAACAAGAAACTTAAATAAGTACCGGAATGTTATACTTAATTCTTCCCTCTTGTTTCAGTAGGCGTAGAAAGGCAATTCTGGGAGGTGCATTGCCATCTAGAATTGCTGTTTCTCCCCCCCCCCTACAATTATTAAAAATTGCATGTAATTATCTATTTTATTATTACTCATGAAAATCACGTCATAATGCTCTCCCCCCCCCCCCCCCCTCCCCGCCCAACCAAAGGAATTTTTAACCAAGTCGTGTAAACATACACTTCAAAAATATGAACTGCGGAACAAATCGGGTTCAGGTCCTACTCCCAAAAATAAATAAAAATTATCCCATCCGATAGACCACTAAAATATAAGAAGAAAAAACAAGCGGCGAGCCTTCACAAAATTGTGATTTGATGATATACTCGTTGAGCCCGGTAAACGTTGTCTTACACTTAATTATTTTTTTAAATACAAATTAGTCCATAAAGTAAGCACTTGATGGATCAAAAAAAAAATAAAAGCCAACCGGGTATTGACTTGAACATTTCAGCTAGACAGCTCTTATAGTTCCAGAGATCATGCGTCAAGACTGGATCACACTGTCATCATAATGTAAGTAGCTATTTTCTCTGCAAAAAGGCATAAATAATAATCAAAATGGCATTTTTACTCAATTAATTTTGGAATAAGTCTATATGGCTTTATCGCCAATGCTGTGTGGCACAATTATAACCTTATATTTCAATTAGTTGAGAAATAAGGCAAATTTAGCTTATTATTTATGACTTTATTTCAGTTAGGCGACGAAAATCGGTACATTGTGCCGATAGCACAGAATACTTTACTCTTCCTGCCCACAGTATCATCCAGAATTTACGAACAAACACATACCAGGATTTTAGTAGGTATAGAAATTTTACATCCAATGCAGTAAATACTGGTATTATTTAAAAGCTTTTAAGATGATTTTTCCAAAACAGCACTGCTTTCTAAAGATTCTTTGTATAGCCGGGCTTAAGGATTTTTCTCCACCATAATTTTTTCCAACCCGGCACTGATTACTAAAGATTATTTGTATAGCCGGCCTCGGCCGGTCTATGTATGATTCTTCCCTTCGCCCGGGCTTAATTACTTTCTCCACCATGGGTTTTTCCAACACGGGGCTACTTACTAACGATTAATTGTATATTAATTGATGCCAATATTCGGCCGTTACATTTACAAATGCAATGCACAATCACAAACTTTAAAGGCCCATAACTGAGGCTCGCTGCCAACTTTGTTTATTTTTAAATTTTCTATGGGATACGATAATTTTTATTTTATTTTTGAGAGGAACTAAACCCGATTTAAGCCAAATGGTAGATTTGTTTCCTTCTAATATTTTCAAGACCGATAACATTATAAAATTTGCAATTTCCTTTGTACATACCATGATCACATAATACTTCCATGCATCTTCACACGGGTCAGTCTTCGCTCCACATTCATTCTCAGCATAAAGTTATTCCGCATGATAGTGACTGGTTACGTTGTTTGTTTTATTTAAACAAAAACAGATATTTATATTTAACACACATTCTTATTGGCAATGAACACATAAAATTTGTATTAAATTTCTAATTACTGCACCACAAAGTACAACTGCACTCTTGAAAGGCGAATTGATACCACATCAAAACACAATTCGACGTGAATTCGCCTTGGCACTCTTGCTTTAGCACAGAATTAAACGTAAACATTAAACAGCTGGTCCATCCCGTTTTTCTTATTCCAAGGCTATTTAGAATGAGCCTTCGCACACTGGACTAATTTTTAGGCGGTACAATTTTTGTTCTTTTCATAACACACGGGATGATTATTAATTTTAAATGAAATAAATTTTTTAATAAAATTTATGTATGTATATGTACATAAGTGCACAAAGCTTTGTGTGCGTTAGTGTTTTTATGTTTCTTTAAATTATGTACATAATATGCGTTGGTTTTGTGCTGCTTATGTGAAGTTGTAGCCATGACTGTCAGATATGCCGATTTTTCGTCAAACGTGGCAATCCAAATTTTTGGATTGGCGACAGGCGATTTTTCTGACGAAGAAAAAATTTGTTGGCGATTTATATGGCCATTTTTTTTAACAACATTGAACTTACAAATTTTTGCAATTCAGAAAATTAGTTTGTTGAAGTAGATTAAAAAACAAGTCCTACCAAAATTGGCAAGAAATTAAAACAATTTGATTTTAGTGACTTTTCTCATATTAATTCATATAATTACGGAGTGCGTTTTCAATTCGGATGAGAAAAATTGACAAGAAATATTTTTTGGCGAATTGGCTAATTTGGCTAAATTTTTATACGATTATTTTATAAACATTTATATTAAAGTGTTATATAAAAAAAATTATTGTCAAATATACATATACATATTAAGAAAAACTACATAAAACTGATTTTGGCGAAATAGATCGGATAAAATCTGGCAACCTTCGTTGTAGCTGGTTGAAACTTTATGCCAACTAAAAAAATTCTCTTACCCTCTCTCAACCACAAAAGGACATGTTATGCTAGAACAATTATGTTCGTGTGTGAATGCTCATTAGGAGGAATTTTTCCCTCCAACTAATGATTGGCAAGAGAAAATAACTTCCCGGGAAAATTCATAATTGGGCTGATTAAAAATAGACCTTTTCAGGTTAAAATAAAGAAATAAAACTTAATTAAATTTAGAGGATTTTAAAACTTGTAAATTGTAAAATAAATATTTGGAAATGCTTTCTAAACGATTAAATTATTTTTTTTATTAAATTATTTTTCTTTATTTCATTTAACTATAATTCTTTTTATTTATTTTAATTATAGTAATAAATTTTCTTTTTCTTTTTGTATATAATTATTTATCTTTTTTATATTAATTTAAATTTAGCATTATGTTAACATTTATACTTTAATTAAAAAATATTATCTTTTTTAATGTATAAATAGACTTGTTGAAATGTAAAACATAAAATAATAATAAAAAAATCAAAGAAAACTAACATAATCTCGTTTACATATACGTATATTTTAGAACTATTTTCCACTTTTCAACTAGGAAATTAAAATCTAAAATATGTGACTACACGACGACTTTTTTATATTATTTTTCTATATATGAATAGATATACTATATATGTATAAATTAAATATTATTTTTTTCAACTTCTTTCTTAAGTTCTCCAATACAGATAGATACATTTACTGTTTAATTTTTTATGTGTAAAAATTATAGTTTTTTTTTTAAATTAAATAAATTATGAAAACGATTTTATGGTTGACTCTGGTATAGAAATTGCATTGAAATATCCAACGGCTGTAGTGATTAATTTAATTTAATTTTATTCTTTTTAATTACAATTAAAATTTATAAATAAACAACAAAAATTATATGAATATATTCATTCTACTACCTTTTGGGTCTATGTAATATTTGATATTTAAAATTAAAAAAAAAAGATATACATATGTATGTATGTACATATAGTATATTTTACTGTTAATTATAAGAAATGGTCAATATTTATAAAGAATTAATTGGTGGTGTTGGTAGTGTTGGCTTTTCTTCTTATATAAAAAAAATTTATAAGTAATTTCTTGTATTTTGTTGTTTGATATAAAATAGTAAAACTATACTGTTTAATGGATTCTTTTTTTATTGATTAATCTGATTCATCTTCCCGGTCATCGAAGCCCGTTAGATCGACCGCTTTAAGCATACCGCGCGATATCGCATATTCAATCAAGGCCAAGTGACAGAATACATATTGGTCGGGCATTTGTATCGAGTACGCTCGTTGCGAACGGATTCTTTCAACGGTGCCGCGTATATCTGCTGTCCCAACGTCTTCCAGGCGAGATATGCAAATGTCCAAAGTAATAAATGTGCCTAAAAATAAAAGCATATTAAATAATTATTTGTATTTTATTAAGTAAATTTAAAAATATTGGGAAACAAAACGGAACGAGACGGAATGGAATACTAATACATTTAAAAACACACTGTGTAAAAATTATAAAATAATTTAAAATTGGAAAGGATAATTCAGTAATTATTTTTTTGTGCAAAAGCGTTTACAGATAAGCTTGGCCTTACATTCTTACACGGTTTCAAAAAAAGATTTTATTTTGATGTACTTTTTTATTTCCAACTTAAATGTCATTCCAGTGCACATTTTGTGCTCAAAATTAATTTTACAGCCAAACGACCTATTAAACTAATTTTTTGGAATCAAACTTCGGAAGCCTCCCTCTTAACGTCCTTAAATTTTTTATCACTTAATCCAACGATGAAAAAAATTGTTATCTCTATCTTTTATGCTCACATCGTCTCATGCGTGAGAACTTTTTACTAATATTAATATTACACTCACCTTCGACATTATACTAAATTTTTTTAATATTCAAAAACTATAAATTTTTATGTATTATAAAAAAGTTTACTACACTCAATCGCTATTTGAAATCACACACAAACACACTTGATAAAGTGACATTAATGGCCTGTTTCACAATAAGGAAACGAAACTTTCGACTTGCAATTTATATTGAAAACAAAACCAAATTTTCATAATTTATTATAAATAATAAATAAATAAAATTGTCGAAATATTTTATAAATAGTTGTTTTCTAGCTTTTGTTTATATATTCACCCTTATCGGGAATAAAAGCCGAACATTTTGTTCACGTGAAGTATTTCCCGTGAACAAAAAAAATGGTGATCAAAATTAGAAAATAATATGATGACAACAACAACGCAAACATTTGCGATCAAAATTTTAGGGAAAGGGAAAACTTTTCATGTGAACTTTTATTGCCGAAAATCTCTTGGGCTGAAGTCTACTTATGAGTACCATATGGGGGAAGGAAATACATATAGACATTGATTAACCAAAAAAACAAGCTAAAATTTCATTTCAAATAAATATTTTTATTAAAGTATTTTTGTGTTTTCATTAAAAAAAAGTTGTACACTAAAGAAACACATGGATCTCGTAATCCCGGGATTTTTAAAAATCAATCGCGATTGGCATCCCTAATAGAATGTGGAATGTGTATTTTTTAAAGGTATTTTTTATATAAACTTACCTGTTCTTCCTATACCGGCACTACAATGCACCACAATTGGTGGTCCCCTTGGATGGCCAGCCCATGTATCACCTAATGCTTGTACCATTTGCGCTTGTTTCTCGCGCACCTTTTGCAGGAAGGTTATCATGGCCATGGCTGAACTGGGTACACCATAGTCCGGCCAACTGGTAAATTGCCAGTGTGACACATTTCTAACTTCATCAGTCTAATCAGGAATGTAAAAAATAAATTTTTATTAAATTTACAATACCCCATATTGTGAATGGCGTCATCGACGTCACATCAAGACGACAGTAAGAACTGTGGCTTTTCTACTCTTTGTCGATAGCAATTGACTACTTTTAACATGCTCCATTAATTTACAAAGATTAGAGATTAGTAAAAGATTGATAATAAGAACCAATTGTTGCCGATAAAGAGTAGAGACGTGACAACATTGACCATCGTCTTGATGTGACGTCGAAGACGCCATTCACAATAAGGGGGAATAACTCTAATAATAACTTTTATCTAATACTCGTAAGTATGTATTATAACTTACCTTTGTATTTCTCAGTTCCAATGAGGCTACTGTATAATCTTCATTAGCTTCCATACTAAGTGTTCGCACATGAAAGTTACCAAATTCTAAGGAACTATTTTCTTGTGGTTCCCAATATTGACCGCATTTAACTCGTCCACGTTCCATAACGCGAGTTGTCATAACTATAACTAAACAATGTTGTTCCCAGATCATGCGCCAAAAGTCTTGGGATGTCTTTGGTAATGGGCCTGTAACAGAATAAAATCGGAAATTTCAATGAGTGAAAATTCAATAATTTTTAAAGTAAAAAAAACGTGTAATTTTCACAATATTAATATGCGATCCATTAAGTATATATATATATATATATATATATATATATATATATATATATATTCTGGGTCCTTATGAATAGGAAACCTATTTTACATTTCAGTTAGAATAAAATTATATACATAAGGTTTGTTCATTTATTAAAAATTTTTACGAATTTGTAACAATTTTTACTGGAAAGTGTTCATTAACTCAAAAAGTTTGCAAGGAGAGAGCGTCAAAAGAGAGAAATAAATTGAGAGACAAAAAATTCCTACAAATTATTAGGTCTGTCTCATGATACAATTATAATAGGTACATGCACAAGCCCAGCCTGTCACTGTATACATTGCACCTAGTTGTCAAACTTTGTTTACAAGCTGCAAAAATGTTAATGTATGTGTGTAAGCAAAATGATTACAGTGTTGCCAATGAATTTACACATGGCTGTGTCTCCAATTACACATTGAAGAAAATTACTCTACACATCTTTTGTGTAGGTTAAAATTAAAACAATAATAAATAAAAATAGAACCCAAAGTAGAATTACACACATATTATACAAGAATTCAATTACATCGCCTACTCATGTGAGTAGAAATTACACACTGTCTAACTACACCCATATTGGCAACACTGAATAACTATAATCATTCATGAATGCCGCGTCTGCAATTGTACTTTAGTTACCCTGTAATTGTTATTTTTATAAACAAAAGACAGTTGTTTCCGACAATTTGGGGTTTGTTTATACCAACAAAATACATGTGTTTT
The DNA here is from genome assembly GCA_905220375.1 of Tachina fera. Taxonomy (NCBI): domain Eukaryota; kingdom Metazoa; phylum Arthropoda; class Insecta; order Diptera; family Tachinidae; genus Tachina; species Tachina fera. The sequence goes on from LR999966.1 coordinate 82,171,411, forward strand.
TTGGTGTTGTAATTTTGTTGTAGTTCTGCATGTACCTAGTGTAATTGTATCATGGTCTGTCTGGGTACTCAGTAAATTTTTTTGGGAGAGTAACACCAATTTTACTCTGTCGGCTGAAAATATCTCAAAAAGTACGCAGACAGTATCCAGTGAAATCTTGCAAGAAAACAGCTGATCGGTGAGTAAACAATTGAAATAACAAAGCAAAAGAATTTTAGCCAGAAAAATAGCATTATTGGAATCATTGGTTCTGCTTTTACGCCACAGTCGCACTGTATATTTGGACGTTTCTAGCATGAAATAAAATGTTTTGTTTATTATAATTTATTATAAACGTTAAAAATCAACACAATTCTAACTATTTACCTCTGCCATTGTTAAATTTCAATTTTTATTTTCATTTTACAAAAATGATTTCATTCCAAAAATAATAAAAACAGCTGTTCAAACTAGTTGCAAAATCTTACAAGCGGAAATTTCTCCAGCCACATTTTGCAAGTTCTCTAACAAAAAATTCTCTTTTTGGCTCTCTCGCTGCAAGAGATTTGGAGTACGCAGACAACATTTTGTAACATTTTGCAGCGCTACTTTAGCTGATAGTTTTTTGCTCTATGTGCTTTGTAGCTGTAGAATGTCAAAAACTTCGTTTTGTTTTGGTTTTGGTACAAAAATTTTTGTGCTTTTGACATTCTTCGGTTCTTTACACAACTATGGTTGCCGTATAATTGTATAAAAAAAATCCTTACGCAGTCACCTGTATAATTACACCAGGGTCTATGTATAAGCAAAAATTGTCATGAAGTTAGCATAAGTGGAAAAATTGAGCATGATCTTAAAGAGTTTTGCGATAAAACTTTACATTAAAAATCATGCTAGGACTTAGAGGTGGGTTAGAATTAGGTAATGCTACTGTTTTTAATGTCAAATTGTATGGATGAACTCGTTAACACCTAATTCAATTTCGTCACTTATGCTAACTTCATGTCAATTTTTCCTTATACATAGGGCCGGTAATATGTACGTATACGTAAAAAGAAAAGCATGTTTTCTTAACTTATGGTTTTTCATTCATTAAGCCACATAAATTAAATTTTAACGGCAAATAATTTTGCTTGTTTCTCATATATGATCAAAAATGGAGTGGCATTTTTGTATTTGTTAATGAATAAAATTAAAAAATTATAAAAAAATTCATAAAAAAAGATAAAAATACATGAAACTGTATAAAGAATTTCATATGAAATGTAAATTCCTAAAAAATTGCAATTTGAAATATTATCAAACAAAAAACATCAGAAAAAGTACAATTGTATCAATATTTCCAGCGATGGTTCTGATATGAATAAAATGTTCTTTCAAATTTTTTACAAGTAAAGCGTCAATTTACTTTTTCATATTTCGGAGAGTAATTTTGTAAATTTCTGCCTTACTTTCTCGTTGCTAGTTTCTGCTGGGAAAGTAATTGAACAGACCTATAATTATAAAAAAATCAAACGATGATTCCAGGGTTGGAAAATTTTAACTTTATTTTGGTATATACATAGAAGTAACCAACTGAAATTAATTTTTTCTTTTCCCCACAAATTTCAAGATTTTTTAATGGGTAGTAAGTACTCTTTTAATGCCTTACAAAGTAATGAGTGGTACTTATTTACCTAATTATTTTATGAGTATAACAATGAATAAAATAAGAACTTATTTATATCATTACGTGAAAATATTTATTGTAGTACTTTCCAGTTAATAATGAAATATATCTAGAGAAAAATTTATTGATCGTAAAAATAAGCTTTAAAAACAATAAAATCACTTTGGTTTAATATAATTTTTATTACAAAATTAAAGTATTTTCGCATATTTTCAATATACGTATTCATATATTTTCTTTGTAAAATTAGGATTTTTAACAAATCCAAAAAAAAGGTACAAGTTTTATAATTTTGTTACAAAATTATATTTGCCAGTTAACTTTTAAATAATTTTAGGCAAGAAGTAATCTACTAAGTTTTGTATATTTGTAAGCAAAAAATAACCCATTAAACTTTGAATACTTTTAGGCAATCAGTAATCTATTAACTTTTGAATATTTGTAGGCAAAAAGTATAGGGTACCGCATACTTTTTGAACTTCTCAAACAAAAATAATGCGTTATTCAGTCAAATTGTAAGTACTTACGACTGGGGAGTGAGTACATACACTCTTTTGCATTCTAGTAGGCAAACTTTTTTGCTGGGTAAAATATACATATACTCGTAAATAAACCAAATTCTTTTGTCAACAAATGCCCATATGTCCCTCATTATAAATTGGACTAGAGCAAAAACTACATGGACCACTGAGAGAAAACCGAGAGAAATGTATTCGTGTTTGTATGTGTATTGATTTCAGTGAAGCCAACTATTTTGGCTCTAAAAGCACTCAAGCACTGATATCTAAAAAGCGTGAAAAGCACTAACGTGAAAAACGACTGACGATCCAAACGAATGAAGTTTAATAATGTTTAATAGATTCTTTAATGAAAAATATCAGACGAAAAACGTATGCTTTACACTGAAAAAATAAATACACTAAGTTTTTATTAAAGTAGTTTTAAGAAATACACAAATTTCTTAAAAGCATTATTTAGTGATTTTTCTTAGTTTGGCACTAACGCTCAAAATTTGGCGTTTTGAGTCTTCAAAAAGCACTAAAAATAGTGCCAAAAGCACCACGTTGGCATCGCAGATTCATTTGTATAAGAAGCCGATTGATGCTCGGTATCCTGGTGCCAGTTTGAGCAGCCTGGAAATATGTACATATGCATGTATTTATCTACGTAGGTATTTACCAGCGTTGTCAACTTTTAAATTTCAAAAAGCACTGAAACCACTAAAAAAGAGCGTAATTTAAGTAAAAAAGCACTAAATTTTTAATTATTATCACATATTAAAAAAAATTGTTATAACCAAATATGCATAACAAAAATATAATAATCGGTTGACCTTGCAATACATTTTTAAAACTATAAATTTGAGGCATCCGATACACATTTTAATTGCCTTTTGTAGTTATTATAAAAAATTTTATTTTCAATAATTTTTCGTCAGGAGAGAAACGTATTTTTCGAATTCAATTAAATTAGAAATATCCGATAATTCTCAACTGAAAACTCGATAGTGGACTAATTATATTTTCCCTAGACTAGATAAAATTTCGATATTAAACTATACTTGGGTAAATACTTCTATTATGTCTTCTTTGCTGCGTGGCAAAACATTTTTTTTATATTAATTATGATTTAAATGTTAAAGTTTAAGGGAAATATGGCGCTTATTTCTTCCACCAAGCCTTGTACAATCTTGGTAGAATTTTTTTTAAATGCTCCATTTAAGTTCAGAGCTTATTTTTTATATATATAGATTTCTCCTAAGGAAAAAATAGGTGAGGAAATTTTTCTTCGAATTTTTGGTTTAGTGCCACCGACTCGAAACAAAAAGCACCGATATGAATTTAAAAAAGCACTGAGCACTAACTTCAAAATTTTTCGCGTCGAAAATTTCAAAAAGCACTAAAAACAGTGCGAAAAGCACCGAGTTGACAACGCTGGTATTTACTATGTGTAATTCCATACGTACGTCGGTGAAGGGTATATAAGATTCGGCACAGCCGAATATAGCACTTTTACTTCTTTAATTCAACTTCTATTATTACTTCATATGACCCACTCGTAAATATTTGCAGAAGTGATTGTGGCAATAAAAGAAATGCAGAAGATGGAGAGATAATATAGAAAATAAATCAATATAAATTCGCATTGTATTTAATGAAAAGAAAATCTTTATGTGTATGCACATTAATATTGTCACATACGACATACACACTTGCCTCCACTTGCGGGATATCATTTTTAACAACTAATCTAAAAATATTCCCTATAAATTTACTGTATTTAAAAAACAAAAAATTAAAAAAATATGTCTTAAATAAAAAGTTATAAGGAATTTACACCACTTCGGTCTTTCTGGGCCACCCTGTACATGTATAATTATGAATACGAGTATATGTCGCTATATGAAATCAAAAGACAAGAAATTACCCTGAAGGAAATGTCGGTGGTGAAAATGTACTGAGTCGCTTTTGAATTTGTCACCAGTACTACTCTACAATTATTCCCCATACAATACTTTGTGCTATAGACATTTAGCATGTTCTTGTTATTGAAAATCTACTAGTAACACTAGAACAATTGACTAGGTAGTGACTACATAGTTCTTATGGCAACATGGAGACATACCAACCAGACATTTACTGGTACATTTCTATACCTTAAGTACATACAAATTTATTTATATTGAAAAGTTGTTGAAAAATCCACCAGAAATACACCACATCTGTTTTGTCTCTTTCTTTTATACTGACGAATAGAAGAGAGATTGTAGACAATGTAACTACCACTAGATTTTTAGTGTTGACATAGACATTTGGTCCCAGTCTGACTGCAGGGTAGATACATATCCATATATGTACACACATATACTATATATTTTTTTGTTGCAAAAAAGTATCTTTAAAGAAGTTATTTTATAGTTATTTTCTTTTTCATGTTGCCAGTCCGTCTGTCTGCCCATCCATCGTCTGACCGAGTACAAAAGTAACTTTGCTTGTTTGTTAAGCTTTATTGGCTAAATCATTGAATCGATTTTGATGAAATTTAAAGCATACAGAGATCCGCGTGCAAAAGAATCATTCATATCAATTTATATATTTTCTTAAAAGTAGGGCCAAAATGGGGACAGTTGAGCACTATCTGCGCTCCGAAGCTAAGCAACCAATTTTTATGATATTCGAAGCAAAGACACATCTGCGTCCAAAAAGAACACACAGGTTTTTATAGTTTTTAAAAGCTAGGGCCAAGAGGTACCAGAGGGCAATTTCTGCCCCTCCTAAACTATCCAACCAAGTTTTATGAGATTCAAAACATACATAGATATGAGTGCATCTGAATCTAAAAGTACACACACTCTTTACATATTTAAAAAAAATTAAATCACCCCCGACCCGAAGGTGTCGGGGGTGATTTCTGCCTTGCAGGCGTTTTTTATAATATTAAAAATATGTATAGGTAAATCTGTGTCTAAAAGGAAATAAAGGCTTCATATTTTTTTGAAACTAGGACCAAGACAGAGGTACGGGGAGGCAGTGGGCAGTAAATTTCGAAGAAAATTTTTACAAACACTTTATTATTATTGATTTTGAAAGGATTTTTGTTTCTTCAGTAAAAAATATAAAAGTGTAGTTACGTCCGTTTGCATTTAAGGTGACGATATATATGTTGCCTAAAAAGACCCAAGGACTTCGTATTTTTGGGTCAAACATGATTTCCAGTTTTTACGATTTTTGGTAATTTTGGCGATTTGGAAAATTAATTGAACTTTAAAAAATTTCATAGAGGTACTCGAATACTACTCGCACATTGACGAATTTATTAAACACAGTATACAGTATTTCCCTAGTGATATATAAAAGAATACTTTATTTTTTCAGTTCGAATTCGCATAACAAGACAAATATTATAATGAGATTAAATTAGATTTGATTTTTCAACATAAATTAAATCTCGTTTTATATAAATAATATAAATAAATTAAAATAACACAGCGTCCAGCTTACTAATAAGAATATTCCGAGATTTCAGAATTTAGTAACTTTTGATGTAGAAAAAGTTTTAATTACCCTATTTGATTTACGATAACCACGTGAGCCATGCCCATTCCTGTTATTTATAAACGCTGCACATATGTACATACATTTTCCATTAATCCCCTACTGCGCTCTTTATTTATTACATCATTACCATCACATACCATTGTTCTTTTATTCGTTTCCCCATCACTCAGTCGACTTAATGAGTAAAACATAAAATAATATTAGAAAAGTGTACTTTGGCCAAATGGGTGACATGGTAAATATAAAACGAAGAAGTGGAAAAACAAATAAACGTCTTTGCGTTCGCAAACATGTTTAATTTTTGCCGTCATTATTTGTATTTAAAATAAGAATTAGGTACAACTTAATGGTGGACAAAACATACGAATTGTAGTAAAACAAAAATGACATCTTAAGGTTGTGGCAGCTTGTGGTGCCACAAATTTTTAATTGGAAACATTCAACCTTATTCCAGTTGTCGACATCGACGTCACTTTGACACAATACCAAAAAATTGGGGCCTGTTTACTCACTCTCGAGAACAATTTTGTGCTACTGACAATCTATTTCCATTCCCTAAGATATAAAAAATAGCATAAACCTTCCAACAGGAGTCAGTTTTTTTCGACAACGGGTACACAAGCCCCAATTTTTTGGTATTGAGTTACAGTGACGTCGATGTCGACGACTGGAATAAGGGTGATTAGTAAAAATATTTGTTCCTCCAGATGCAATAACAAAACAGTCCGAACTAGAGCAAAGTTATCCAAAACCGTCCCAGATAGCAATTTTTGTGCTATTTTGAGAGCGAAGTAGTGAATAATTTTTTTTTCATTTCCTGTACACACTAGTACGAACTTTTTCTTCTGGGTAAGTTCGGACAAGAATTAAATAATCATCTGTTTTTGTTTACATATGAAACTGAAAAAATAATTAGAAAATTTGCAAATATAGAAAAAAAAGTTTATACATTCAAATTGATTAAAAAGCAAAATGCATGGTTTTTTGAACAACTTTGAACTTGTAAGCACATTTTTGTATATTTCTCTATTTCTTTAATATAAAAAAGGCTTTTTATAATTTTTTAAATAATTGACGTAGCTTCTACTTTTTTTTTGCAGATTTTTTTCATTTACTTTTTACAGCTGTTGCCAATGATGTACAATTATGGTTTTTTGCGTTCCAGCAATTTTGGATAACTTTTGCATATTCAGAGAGTAATTTTCTTTTTTCTCTCATTAGTCCGAACTTGTACGAAATCTTGTGGAACACACCTACGATTTCGCAAGACGAAAATTGTTGGGTCTCATTGATCACTGCGGTTCGGGATTGCGGAAACATTTTTTTTGTGCGGAAGCAAAATTTGAAATTATTCATTCCGTACCCTAATAACACTTCGATTGCACTTTAGGAGAGAGAATATGATGTGGGGTGTACAAGAGAGGAGTTACCTTAATGATTTGAAAATAGTGGAGATGAGCAAGTGTCGTGTTTTTCTTTCGTGACACGAACACAAACGACTCGCAACAGAAAATATGATTTCATGCATGGTCGGATCGTATCGTCTTGGGGAAAATTTGTACGAAAAACCACGAAAACATTTTATGTGTAAAATATAAACTCAACAGCTTTGGTACAATATCTTGTTTCAAACTGTAAATTCATTCTTAATAAAAAAATTGTATATGCTAAAGCAGAACAGACCGATCACACTACCAACAATGCCAACTAAACGTACAACTAACCCGCATGGAATTTAGATTCTAAGTGAAGTGGAAAGTTCACTTAGAGTTTTATTTTTTTATTTATTTTATTTGTAACCAATTACATATTAATTAAAAAGTAATAAATTTCATCACCTTATAGTTTGATGTGCAAATAAAGACTATTGGCAAAAAAGGTTTCTAATGTAAAGTGGGTATTATTATATTATTATTATAAGTGTACTGTACATAGACTCTGGTTTCTTTCACTACAACGAGTGAAGGTCTTTGTGACTATTTTCGTTTAAGTTAAGTTATGATATAATTTGTAATATTTAATAAATAAATAAAAATAAAAAATAAAACATCATAATTAATCAAAACAGGGATGTTAAATCAATTTCGCGGAAAGCTTATACCAAGGCGAATTCATATCAGGTGATATCAATTCAGCAGCTGAAGATCAGCTGTTAATTTCTCTTGTTTTAAATCAAAGAAAAGCGTTCGGAAACTTATGCAGAGTTGCAACCAACTGGTATCAATTCGCCTTGTCTTATACCGTAAAAATTAATAATTGCAATTTGCATATCGTTCGATATTTACTCCTATTGAAATGAAATATTGAAACACTGAATTTAGAAAATTTTGCTTCAGAAAAATTTCTACTACTTTTCAACCATAAAAGTTACGTGTAAAAATTAAGTTGGTTATGCAAACAGCTGTAACGTGTTACAGTTAATCGACTACCAGCGATGAGCCAAAAAAAAAATCAAGCCCTAAAAACAATTAACTTAAATAAAAACGAAACTCACCTTGTGTTGAAATGTATGCATTTTTCTGTTTATAACCATCTACAAAATTGGCATTTATGTAGTCGGACAATTCGTCACCATCGACGCGGGATAACACCACTCGACTGTGGTCATAACAGAGAACATCTGTATAACGATTTTTGGTTAAATTATTGCGCATTCTGAAAATAATAATAAGAAGAAAAACGAAAAGCATAATATTAAAAACTGCAATTTACATGAAATTTTGCTGCCTGAAACTTGAATCTTTAGAAAAAATAAGTAGTTTCATTCAACAAATTTTCTTAAAAAAAATTCTTTAGAAAAATATATATATCGTTAGTTTAACATAGAAATGTCCTTCCCAACTCATTCACCCCTATCGTGATTAACAAGTGGCATTTTCATTCCCCTCGAAGGGAAAAATGCTATCGTGAAAATTTTTCCCATCTACATATAAGTCCCAGTGAACGTAAAAAATGGAAGAAGTTTTGTAAAGCTTAATAACAATGTGCTAGTTCAAAAATTTAACAAGCGGGGGACCTGGTGGATTAACTTAATTTGAGTACGCTGAATCCAATGGTGTGGTTAACACCATTGGAAAAATTGCAATTTTTAGGTGCTTTTAACCAAGTTTCTAATCTTAATTATTTTTTAAACAAGAGCTAACCTAAAAAAATGACTAGCACCTTTGGATTCAACGTACTCGAATTAGATTTACACACTGGGTCCCCGGCTTGTTACAGAAAAAAAAATTCAAATTCGAGCACAGTGTAATTAATTTAAAATCAAACAAATTTAAGTTTAATAATAAGAAATACACAAAGTATAGTTTCTTAGCTTTGGCAGCTATGCACGGCCATACAATTTACTGCGTTTGAGATCCATAAAAAGGTGTTGCAGGGAATTATTGTTTACAATCGTGAACTTAATTTACTAATTTTATCCTAAAAATAAATATTTATGACTTTTAATGTTTAATTCGAAGCAAAATATCGAAATTATGTGATGTAATAATTTAGTTCGTCTGCAAAAATAAAGTGAACTAAACCAAGGGAAAATTTAAAAAAATTCCCGTGAAGTTATTCACCCTTATCGCAAGTCTCAAGGGAATAAATTCCTGGGAATAATTTTTTTATTTCCATGAACAACAACAATTTGACATCGCCAATAGTTAGGGAATAAAATACACATGTGTTGGAAGTCAAACATCCTATTGTGAATTGATGTAATTGTATTTTTTACTTTTTACGTGCATTTTTATAAATTTCTTAAGAAATTGTTATTAATCAGCAAAATGAATAAACAAAACGTTTGTGAAAAAATACACATATTTTTTGGGGAAAACTCACGGGAATAAAAATTGGCGATGCCATATTTTTTTTCAACCAATCGAGTTTTTTCACGTGGAAACAATTCACGATTGCAATTTTAGAGAAAAGGGAAATATTTCGAGGGAATATTCACGATAGGGCTAATTATTCATGTTAAAGGAAATCAAAAAAGGGAACACATTTCTTTTTGATGAAAAGGGAACATATTTTTAGGGAAAAATTTTCACGGTTGGGATGATAATTTTATCTATCGAAACATGCGAAAAATTCGATTTGATAGAATAAATGAGTTAAGCTACGTACAGACGATAGTCAGATATTACAATATTGTCAGCAATATTGTGCTGAAAAATGTACTGGCAATCAAGAACTGCCAGCACAATGTAGATTGCCATTTCACACGGTAGTATCCAATTCGTCAGATAATCTTACAATTTATTGCCAGACGGTTGTATGACGATAAATTCTGTAAAAAATTATCAGAAATATTGTTATGCGTTGCCATATTGTTAGATATTGTTATGCATATCAATCGTTTGTGGTTAAATGTAAAAAGTGAAATTATAAATTATTATGGACCATTAAGAAGCAATTGCAATGATTTGGGATGCATATATTTTATTATATATTTGCACTTTCCTATTTCTTTAAAGTCAAGGTCTGTTGTTATGCGTTGCCCGACTCAAAGCATTTGTTAGAAATTGTTAAATATAAATCGTTTCCGATAAATTATTATGCCACATAAAGAAGCAATTGCAATGATTTTGTCTGCATATACATATTTTATTATATATTTTTTCTTTAAAAAAGAAAGAATTCTCTTATAAAGACGCCATTGTTAGATGCATTAACTTCGCACGTTTGACGTCTGACAAAATTTGCTAGCTCACACGGTTGTAAGAAATTTGGAGCAGATTTTTCTTGCAATATTGTAAGATATCGCAACCCTATGTACATAGCTTTGAAGGCTCAGTTAGCCGACTGTAATGTAATGTAACTGCAACGGTAGGAAACATCTGATCGATATAGTTATGTGAAAAGTAATGAAAGTGTTTATAGAAATGTAATGTAACGTAACCTACTTTTCTTATAAAAATGTCGATCAGATATTTCCTACATTGCAGTTACACTCCGTTACTGTCGACTAACTGAGCTTTTAGGGTGTTTCTATAGTAAAGTAACGTTATGCACAAGCGTATTGTATTTACCTTGCATGTAGGAATGTGCCATCGGGAGCCCGACTACGTATTTCGGCATATTCCTTCACAAGCCCTTGACGTCCCAATGTTTTAACCATTTGAACAATTTGTTCAATTGTTTTCGGATCACCCTCTTGCCCGGCCAGACTGTCGTCATCACTAAAACCCGACGAGGCACTACTTGGTGGGTTCTCTGACCAAAAATCACCGAGACCCGTTTGACAACTACTACTTCCACCGACACCGATACCAATACCTACGCCCACAATTGGTGACGGCGTTGTCGTCGTCCCACAAACACCACCAACACCGTTTACTAGTGCGGCGACTGTATCACCGTTTGGCGTTGTAATGACGTCTGCGAGATTTATCAATTTATTGCTGTGTTGTTGAATGGGCGATGTGGTGCTATTCAATGTATTCACAATTGGCACTAGTGTATGATGACCGTTTGTTAGGGGCGTTGATGCTGTTATTATAGTATTTGTTTGAATATTTTCGTTTGGCTCCGCCAGAAAGCGCTGGCAATCACCGTTTATCACCACTCCGGTGGCTGATTGTTGTTGTTGATTGTTCGCTGTTTGCGAGACAATTAAGTTGTTTTGATTTGTTATGGTTGCTGCTGCTGCTGCGGATGCTGCTGTTGAGAAACCACCAATATTGGCGAGCAATTCGTCTTCACGATTCGTCATCGATTTGCGGCAATGCAGTAACCATGAGTTGTGTTCAATTTCCAGTGTACCACCGAGATGTATGGGCAATGCTTTGCGAGGCACGTGTAAACTCAGCGTAGGCACTGACACTGTAAAAACGCGTTCGCGCAATTTTTCTCTGACAAATAAACGCAGTATTTTGAAAGGAGCTTTGAACCACAACGGCGCCGTTACAATAAGAACCTTTTTTAAGCGCGCCGGATAGCCACCCTAAAAATAGTTTACAAAAAAAATACATATATGCATAAGTATCATATAAAAAAAATTAATTGCGAAAATAATAATAATATCAATTATTTTAAGATTAAGATTAAATTATTTTTTTTGTCATTTCTCAGTTCTAAAAATAGAATTGTCATAACTTCATGACTATTAATCTGATTAGTTTTACTTTAGAGATGTTTTTGTAATTTTATCGATTTAATTACAAATTCTCGTACCTTTTTTAATTTCTAATATTCAACGTTTGTCACGATTTCAATATAATTTTCTTCTTTAATCTCCATTCATTTCCTGTTTATCAAATTTAAATTTCAAATTAAAAGTATCGTCATTATTTTAATTAATTTTTGCACTTTATGTACACACATACATACACATCCATGAATGAAGTAACTACATTATTATTTTTTAAGTACAAAGTTATTTTTTTTAATTAGGATAATAGATAGTTCGATATAAAGAGAGACAATTTTTTAATATGTACATATATATGTATGTATGTATGTGAGATTTTCTTTTTCAAGGAATAAATTAACAAGTTTAATTAAGCATCGAAAGAAAACATCGATGTTTTCCGATTGTTTAGGAGCAAAAAAATATCGGATTATATCAATGTTTCGACAAAATACATCGAGTGTTTTTAAATAATAGATGTTTTTTGTCCATCCCTTGTGTGCGTCCTATTTACAGTGGGGTTAAGGTCCCCGCCTTTTGTAGAAGGTTGTGGCGAATCCGTATCGGAAACGAAGTAAACCTTGAGTTATATTATACGATTATCTTCGGCAGTTTTATGTAAAATCCCAAAATATTTTCGTGGAACATTTAAGCTCTCTAACTATTCTTTGTATGGGTATCTACGAGTATTTTTAGTCCTTTTCGCGAATATACATACATAATTTCCCATAAAAAGCTATGCAAAGTGTTAAAATGTTCTAAAAAAAAATAGTCGCGATAAAATTTATTCTGAAGAATAAATAAAGCTCTTGTATGGCTTTTATGGGCGGTCTGCCTGGCCGAGTTTGGGTTAATTCGGAATGCGTCTTTTTTATACCAGGAAATTTTAGGACTTCTACTTGGAAATCAATTGGTTCAATCCCAATACGAGTATATAGTTTTTGAACAAAAAAAATATAAAGACATTCCACTGTGCGGCGTAAGTCAGTTCACGCATATGTCATGTTTTAGAATTGGCAGTTTTTCTTGAAGCAGTTCTCTTCAATTCTCTTTTAAAACTGCTCGATTGTTTACACACGGACGGTTTCCTGTTAAATTTTCCTATTGTTTTAATGCAGTGAATGATATAACAAAAGATGATTGAAGTAACTTTTCTGTACAAGAAAGTCAGTACCCCTCTTCTTTCTTCTTTCCCCTCTCTTCCATAAACTCCGACTTGCTTCAAGAAAAACTGCCAAGTCTAAAACATGAGTATCATAAATAGACCTTAGAGTTGCATTCACTCGCTTATCACTTAAATCGCATTCACTTTGCAAGTTACTAATCTTCTTTTCTTTATAATTGTATCCGACACTTATAAACTTTCTTTAAACTGAGGATTTATTTCGTACTTTCGCTTTGAAAGTTTTTATTTGCTAATTCAGTTCAAATGTCAACGGCAAGTAGGCTTTGAAATAAATGCCACTTGAATAGGAAAGATACTCGTACTTATGTAAATGTCATTTGCATTATTTTTATGCTCAACACTTTTTCTTGCAACCTTAAATCGAACAAAAAGTAGATTAACACTTAATTACTCACTAAACGATTTGCATAATATTTGCAGGCACCATACCCCCGTAACTGAGTGAGATCGGACAGCTATAGATGCAGTCTAGCTGCAAGAATTTTTTTTAATTTATCTTTATAACAGTGAGTACGAGTATGTGTTAAGCTGTTCGTGGAACTAAAGATACGCATTGACCCAAAATGTTATGACCGTAATCGCTTTAAAAGGAGATTTAACGTATTAAATGACATAAAACAACAGAACAAAACAAGAGACAAAAGTAAAAGGGCTTTTAGAAAAAGGAGGTTGTTAAGTGAAAACTGACAGAGACACGCTTGAAATCACCAGTTGTTTTTGTTTGTATGGTTTTATTATTTCGATGTATTTTTAATTTTCCCTCTGATACCCCACTCCCCACAACCCTCCTCGTCATATTGCTACTCAGCAATATGTCACTTTTGTACTATAATATTTTGTTATTTGCCTGTCTGACTGCTGCCAACCAACCAATTGTGTACATGTTATAATAAATTGGATTGTTTTTCTTTTATTTTTGCCATAAAATATTTAGTGCAGCCCAAAAATACTCGTACGTACATTAGGTCAATGTATTCATTCATATTTCATTGTAGAACATTACAAAAACTTATTATTAAATTTGAAATAAGTAATTCAGAGGCATGTTTCTGTAACTTCTGAAAAAATAAATACATAATTATATTGATTGTCCTATTTTATACACTTAAATAAATTTTCAAATATATTAATAAAGCCTCCTTCAGAATATTATACTTTGTATCATGATACAATAATATAAAGGTAAAACCACATTTGACGTTTAAAATTAATTATGACTTTTACCCAAATTATTTGAATACTGTTTTTTTGTAAACAGAGAGGAAAACGTTGCCACATGCATATAATGGTAACTTTTATTTAGGAATGCTTTTTGAAATGTGTAATTTCGAGTTTTGGAATTTTAGTCCAATACATATTTTTTTAAACATTGTATCAATTGGACATCAGGATAACGAAATTTGCGTGTAATATGACCTACAAAAGTAAGCAAATGTTTGATTTTTAGTTAATTCACCTGATAATAAAAAAGGCTCACGGCTAGGGATGCAACATCATTCTTAAAAACATCGATGTTTGAAAACATCAAAAATTCGACAAAAAACACGCGAAAATGAGCAAAAACTTGCTAAAAACAGCATAACATAATATTGGTTCATCCAAAAATGGTGTTCGACCAAAGTTCTGTGTTCGCAAAGAGTAGACTCCCAGAATGTGAAAGGGTACGTGTGGACAACACTGCTTTAAAGCAATAATGTAATGCATGTATTTAATGTGATAGTTACCTTTGAATAGGAATTGCACTTAGGCTCAAACGGATGCAATTGCTTTTTACATTCATATGCTCTTCACGGAAGTGAACAGAACAAATGAAAGGATTTTTTGGTAGCAAACCATCATCTATATTGCATGCTTCTATCCATTTCTGCCGCATATATGGAATTGAAGGAAATTGAAAAAACTTGACATTCGTGCCTTTGCTGAAATGCTTAGTATTACTGCAGTTGTGGTATATGCAGCTCATTGCTCAACTTTTATTTTATTTACACAAATTAAAATTATATATTATATATTAATATTTAATAACTTTTAAAGCAAAAGTGATGAATTTTTCAATATTTTTATTATAAATTTTATTTTTTTTAATTAAAAATGTATAACAGTCAGAAAGTAATCAAAAAACTCGGATTTTACAAATGAATACGGTAGCATTATTTTTGAGAGTAAAAAATAATCTGGATAAACGTCAGAAGGTTAATATGGCGACGAAAAGAGAGAATGGTTTTACCTTTATATTATTGTATCATGCTTTGTATTTATACTTGTCAAAATTTCAAATAATTTGTGCAAGTGTGATAGTCTGAACGCAAAATGTCATCAAAGTGGCAAATAATACGATAAAAATTTTGACATCGCCGCCGATAGCGTGTCGTCATTGATGTAATGTTTTGTCATATGTATATGGGCTCAAAATTTTTAATAAGTGAATCGTATGGAAATATATTTCGTTGATGTCATTTTTTTAAGTTTTTGTGATATCTTTTCTTAAATTTGTTCTGTTATTTAGATAGAATATTTTTAACTGCTGAGTTTTTTCAAGTGCCGGCACATCCCCGCCTGCATGAAACCGCTTTGCCGCCGCTAGTCAATGAATAGCACAGACATTTTCATTGAACAGCTGTTTTGTTTTCTGCTCGTATTGCACATTTTATTTGAAGTGTGATGGTCTGAACACAATATGCGATTTTCTGTATTGGAAAATGTGATGAAAGTATTAATACTTGCATAATAGTTTGAACAGGGCTTAAGTAGGTTTATTTTTACAAAATTCACAAGTTGATAAAAATTTTTTCGACTCGAAAAGTTCTCACATTCGTTACAGAAACTAGGCAAGTGAAAAAATATATTTATTAACTATGAAGTGTTCGACACCAAAAAGTTAAAAAATCTTGAAAACACTTCGTTTTATCATATTTTCCGGGAGAGACAATCCAAGTTTACCAATGTGAATAAAACTTACATGTGTACATACATACTCCATTTCAAGATATTCGAAGGCAAAGTTGCAAAAGAACAACTTTTTTCATTTGGATATTTCTTTAACACGTTTTATTTTGATAAACGTTCTCAAATGGAAGCATTCTCCATTGACTTTCGCTCTCTATAATTGTTCTGAGGGAACAAAGACTTACAAAAGAATGCATAAGAAACTATGCGATCGCAAATAACTTTAAAACACATACATATTTTTCAATGTCACGTGCGACATCGGAAAATAACATTTGTTATCAGTGCAGAAAGCTCATCAAATACTCAAAATATTCAAAAACTTTGCTGAAAAATATAAAGATTTGTGATTATAAAGTTCGTCGCGTGCAACATCAAAGTGTAAAATTAAAAAAATTGCTTAAAAATATTGCTGTACTTTTTAAATTATTTAAATTTAGATGAGCAAAAACAGCAACAAAAAAATAAAGAGGAAAATAAAAATTGAAGGAAGAAGAAATATTATAACAAAATCAGTTAGGTGAATACTTCTGTTAATTTAAATTTTTTTTAGATTGTTTTTTTTTATAATTAAAAAAAAACAAAATAAATATCTTGATGGAAACAAATGTCACGTACAACGGTGATTAAAAATGTATTTAAAAATAAATAAATAATTTTTGGTAAAATCAAAATCATTGCACAATTTTCAAAAATTAGTCACATTAAAATCATATTTCAAATATCGCTAATCGTTGGCCACACAAACAACTTCTATTTTTGTCACATGCGAAAAAAATTTCAAAATCAATCTTAGCACAATTATAGGAATGGTTTAGAACTAAAAGTTACACTTCTTGTCGAAACAAAAATTCGTTTGATTTTGACTTTTGGTTCACTTCAAACGTGTAGTACCACAGTCACCTTCGAAATT
Source organism: Tachina fera (assembly GCA_905220375.1). Lineage (NCBI taxonomy): Eukaryota > Metazoa > Arthropoda > Insecta > Diptera > Tachinidae > Tachina > Tachina fera. The sequence goes on from LR999966.1 coordinate 82,188,277, forward strand.
CATATACGTACATACATGTATGTATGTATATGTATATTTGTTGAGAAAACCAAAAAAAAAAGGCAAAGAAAAATATACGTATTTATACCTTGGAAAAATTTTATGATTAAATTAATTAATATTTTAATTAAATATTATGAAATGAGAAAGTTTTTTAATTTTAATCCAACAAAGGAAATTATTGAATCGATCAATGACTAAATTAAACTTGTTTGTTAAAAATATTTGAGCTTGAGGTCACTTTTTAAATAAATATTTATATTTATTTCAATATATTATTTGTATTTAACGTGTGTTAAAATTAATACGAATTTAAAAACTTCTACTTCCACTTGCACTTATTTATTTATGCTCAATAAACATATACATACATACATATGTACATACAAACATACAAATAAATTTTTTATATACATACATACATATATTTATTTACTTTTATTTTTCCAATATTACGCCAGTCCAATGTGTGACTTATTCGGGCAAGTTTTTTTATTAAAAACATTATAGAAGTTAAAAAAAAATATTTATTCTGAATAAACATATACAGAAATATTAAATAAGGTCGAAAAAAACACATATAAACAATTAATTATCAAAACACTGATAATCATTTTTTCTGCGTAACCAATTTCCTTCAGAAATACTCGCACCCAAAACGGCAACGCTGGCTACAAATTATTGTGTGTTCTGATGCGTATGAGTGTTGAAAAATATCATCATTCGTGTCATTCGTGTCAGATGTGGTCCATAGCGTATAACGGGGGACAAATTACGGCATTGGATATCGATCGAAATGACCATACAAACGTTGTTAAAATTGTATGAAGATTTGTTCGACATCGAATGCCGTAATTTGGCCCCTGATATTTTTATATACATATGTAAGCAATCTAATTAAGTATACAACTACTAAACAAACATAATTGCGTTAAAGAATTCCAAAATTCATTTTTAATGAATTTCGATTATCATTTACATTTGTTATTTTAGTGTTGTAAATTTCAAATTGCGATTACCTTTTACAACACTTATTTGTAGTGTTGTAATTTTAGTTGTTTATGTTTAACGTGACCAGATGGTTTTATTTTTTGCAAAAACGGGACATGATACATAGATTAAAACGCGGAATTTCGAAGAAAATACCATCAAAAAGCGGGGTTTAAAAATAAATATTCTTTAAAAAGCGGGATATGTAACATACATATACGAGTACACAGCTTCGTATGTACTTAGGAAATATAGTTTTCAACTCAAAATAAACGCTTCAAAAATAAACAAAATCATTTATAGCAAAAAAATATTTATTTATATAAATAAAAATCAAATGGCGTTCGTTGATAATCGCATCAATTAAAAGTGGCTGCACCGATATCACCATTTTTTGTAAATGTTGCGCCAACTGTTAAAACCTAGCGACAAATTACGGAATTCCATAGTTTTACCATACAAAATGATTTCGTTAAAGCCAACTTAAAACCATTTTTGAATTGGTTTGAAGTTAGTTTTATGAAATGCAAACTTGTTTTCGCTGTACTAAATTCAGTGCTGCCAAGTTAAAATATGACCGGAAGCAGCTGATAATGTCTATGCCAGAGAATTAGAATAGATACCGATTGAGAGATTTTCAACTAGCAAGAGTTGAAAAAGGGCTTCATGAAGCAAGTCTCACAAGTTTGCCCTATTGCACAAATTGAGTTCCCATGAAAACCCTTCATAATTTAATTTCCAAGCACTTCTTCACTTTGTATCAGTAGTTCCATAATTTTAAAAATGTTTATTTACAATATATAAAATAATTTTCATTTTAGAGCGAATTGTGAAATTTCTGAAATTTTCATAAAAACAAAAACAGTTTTTGTACAGTTTGTCAAATAAGTGTTGTAAAAAAGCAGAAAAAAATACAGCAACAAATACACACATTTCTGCAGGAGATTTACTTTATTTTGAACAAAATTATTAAACAGTCAGTCTGTGAGTTAAAACCTTAATTTATCAAACTTGCATTGTGAATGTAAAATCAGCTGTTTGTATTTCTAATGTTTAAATCAGGTTTTAACTTTAGGTGTGACACAATATTAGGTCGGTTAGTTAAAACCGCTACGATATCGATAGTATGTATATATTAGTGATGTAACGAATGTCAATTTTTGATATTCGCGAATACGAATACGAATAATTGAAACGATATTCGCGAATACGAATACGAATATTACATGCAATATGAAATATTAAAAAATCATTATCAAAAAGGACTTCACACTCTTGTTGGCGTACTTTAAAGTTAATAAAAAGTACCCAAAATTTTAATGATCGTCATTTAATAAAAAAATTAATGTATTTGTACAAACTAAAATGTTTATTCATTTATTTAAATCTCGTTTAGGATTTACGCATTTATTTATTTAATTTCTTTGGAAAAATATTCGTATTCGTATTCGCCTGAATTTGACGAATACAAATACATTCGTATTCGCATCGGCTTGAATTTAGCGAATACGAGTACATTCGTATTCGCCTAAAAATGGCCGAATATTCGACAATTCGAATACGAATATTCGTGCATCACTAGTATGTATACTGAAAATTCAAGATCTTCTTCTCAAATCGCTAATATTTGTCTTCCTGGATTGAATAATTCAATAACAAGATAGTAACGTCTCTTATGCGGAAAACACATAAATACAGGGTGGCCCAGAAAGACCGAAGTGGTGTGAATTCCTTATAACTTTTTATTTAAGACATATTTTTTTAATTTTTTGTTTTTTAAATACAGTAAATTTATAGGGAATATTTTTAGATTAGTTATTAAAAATTGTATCCCGCAAGTGGTGGCCATTTTCTGCTTCGCACAAATGTGCTCTTTCCATTTCCATTATTCATAACTTATTTATGAGTGACGAAGCCCATTTCCAATTAAATGGGTTTGTTAACAAGCAAAACTTTAGGATATGGGCTAAGGAAAACCCGAGAGTACTTCATCAACGACAATTACACCCAGTTAAGTGTACTGTTTGGTGCGGTGTTTCTTCAGAAAGGATCATTGGTCCATATTTTTTGGAAAATGAAAGAGATGTCGCCATTTCCATCAATGGTGATCGATATCGGGCCATATTGGAAAATTTTGTAAGGCCAGCCGTGGAATACCATCCGAAAATATGGTTCCAACAGGATGGACCCACAGCGCACACTCCGAGGGCCACAATGGCTATTTTACGCGACATCTTTGGGGAAAGAATAAATTCGCGTAGAAGCAATTTTAATTGGCCTCCGCGTTCCCCGGATTTAACCGCTCCAGACTGTTTCCTTTGGAGTTATTTAAAAGGGAAAGTTTATGTTAATAAGCCTAGGACTATTGAGGAATTAAAAACCAATATTCCAGACGAAATTAACAACATAACACCGGAAGTTTTGCGAAAGGTCATGGAAAATGTGTTGAAAAGAGATCATTTGTGCGAAGCAGAAAATGGCCTCCACTTGCGGGATATCATTTTTAACAACTAATCTAAAAATATTCCCTATAAATTTACTGTATTTAAAAAACAAAAAATTAAAAAAATATGTCTTAAATAAAAAGTTATAAGGAATTTACACAACTTCGGTCTTTCTGGGCCACCCTGTATATATGAACATATGTATGTACTCTTATCTATGTATTTTATGAAATACTGCTTTTATTGTGAAATAAATAATGTCATACAATTTTCTTCCTTTTATTTTTAATAATGTATAATTAATTTAACAAAATATTAACGCACAACTGACTGTGTAGGTCGGCATTATATGTACATATAATTTATTGGTTTATTGAGCGGAATCTTTTTACTGCGTATATATGTATGTAAACTCTGCGTATGTTGCATGCACGAGTACTAAAATTTGTATTAAAATTTTTATGTATCTGCCTTTTGAACCTTCGTCATCTTATAATGCGACAATATAAAAATCATTTGTTTTATTTTCTATTTATAACATTATTCACTTGCATAGAAATTTACACGAAAGATTAAAGAAAAAATTAGCAATAAGAATAATAATAGAAACGTGGGTGAAGCTTGCCATACACGACAAGTTTTTTACATATGACATGTCAAATTTTCCACTGAAAAATACGTACATACATACTCGTACATATGTACATGTCGTGTGTTATCATTAAGACATTGCTTCTGTAAATGTCAAACACATTTGTCTGAAAAATTTTCTGACATCAGCTGTTTTTATTAAGAACAAATACTATGTCGTCAGAAATCTAAGCCATAAGGAAACGGACAACGGCGGTCAGCAATATATGGCGATTTGTTATACAATTATTTTATAAAAATTTATATTAAAAAAGTGTTAAATAAAAAGAAATTCATTATCCAATATTTATTAAGAATTTTGAGACTTTTGGCGATTTTTAAAATCAATTTGGCGAAATTGGTCAGAAAAAATCTGACAACCCTGCTTGCAGCAGAGACTATGTGCTAAAAAAAATCAAGAAATAACTCTTTTTGCAAAAAAAAAAGAATTAAATAAATAAAGTAAAACAAAAGAACTCCTTAGAAAGCAAAGGTAAACCACCAGCACTAGAATGAAAAACTTATTATACATAAATTAATGACTAGAAAATGTCAATGGAAAAGGTTCTACTATTTACTGTAACACATTTGAAGGCGAAAAGTTATTCATAAATGAGCTAAATAGATACAAGTACATATGTACGTACATAAGTATGTATCTTTATGCAAATGTAGCTGTTCGTTTTGTCATGTGTAACCCCAGTTAAAAATGAAAAGCTTTCATTAGAAGTAGTTCACTAAAGGAGTGAATGTCTCCTAAATAACCTTTTCTTTTGTATCTATATTGTTCAGTATAAAAATAAACAGACTACTTAAAGATTAAAACTTTGTTGCTTTTGCATGCGGATCAAAGCTTTGAAGCAGAAAAATATGGGGAAATGAAAAAAGTTCATATGTATGTATAATTATATGAATGACAAGGTAAATATTAATAACAATAAGAAAAAAATTGTGCTACAAGAGGTAAAGAAGAATAATTTACACACTTCGTTGCATATTTGGAATTTTAGGCAATATCATTATGCTTTTCTAAAGCGTTTACCAATTTTATTATAACAGCTGATTTTAGAAATATAAAACTAAAAAATTAAATATTTAAGGCTGTCAAAAGCAAGTCGCAGACAATCCGGGATGGGATTTCTACTCTGTAATTCTAAACGAAAGAAACTGTTTCGAATTTGTATGCTTAATGCCCGTTATTTCTAGCCATAAATATCTTACAGTGTATAGATATCTATCGTGTAAGTTAAATTTTATAAGGCAAACTCGTAGATAGAAACCTTAGGGAAATTACCTGTAGAAATAACGGGCATAAAATATGTAAATTTTAAAACATTTTCTTTCGTTTCGAATTAAACAGTAGACCCTTTGGTATGTGATGGAAATCGATCGATTTCAAATCAGACCGCTTTTAAAAAACAAATTCTACTGAAAGATGTCTTATTTGTTGTTTTTTCTTATATTGTCTTTGAGGCTCAGAAAATTTTATTCGATATTAATTTCGATTTCACTGCATCGTGCCATTTACATAACACCTATTTGTGTGTTATCAGTTTTATGAAATTTCGCGATTTAAAATCAATCGATTTGCATCACACACTACAATATCAAAAGGCTAAATCCGCCGCTGATATCTTTACATTAAATTTTCATCCAGTTTTTGCTGCAAATTTTCTAAAAATGTATGTCAATTAAATGTTATTTGAAAACATTGTTGCCATTTTAGCATTTTCAGTGCTAGATCTGGCATTTTCATTAGTTAAAAAGCATTAAACTTTTGAAAAATTCTGCTAAATGCTTTCTGGCAGAATTTGTTGTAAATAAAAATCTTAATTTGTTAAAAAAATTGTTCTGTATAGAGAATTATTCTCATAAATGTGCATGTATTTAAAAAAAAAATTAAAAGTTCCCTGATGATCTGCACTAACAACAATAAAATGCGCATAGGATCCAGCTAACCCCTCAATAATCAATTTTAATGTATGTTTAATAAAAAAATATTTACTGAATAAGTAAAATTATAATTTGGGATTATTAATGCGTTAAAAAAATTTTAAATATAATTGTAACAATTCCCAAAGCTCCAATTATTAACTATTTTATGTTTGAATGTGATATAAAAATAGCTGGCAATACTAATAAGTTTGTGTAAACATGAAATTCAAAGCTATTTCCATATTTTTATTTTTTTAAATTATATATGGCATTATGCTTTTCTTCTGTAGAACATTTTAGCAGAATTTTTTCACCGATTTAGCATTCACTCATCATCATTTTCTGGCAACACTGTTTGAAACGTTCAATTCCAACGCCGCCGAAAGTTTTTGTGACAGCGCCGTCTCTGTGAATTATTTTCCAGCGCAGGTCTTTAGTTATTTTGATCTTATAAAATAAATAAAAGTACAGTTGTTTCAATGTTGCCAAAGTTTGCATTGCTAGGGCAGAAAATATTAGCTTCATATGTGTTGTTGTTGTAGTGGTGTTGCAGCAATATACAGTTTGTGAAATACATTTTTTCAAAAAATTTATAAAATCACAAATGTTTTAAAATTCATTTTTATTTTATTTATTTAATAACCCTCATACCTAAATAAGAGCGGAAAGCGTTGCGTTAGCAGCAGATTACGTATTTTCAGTACAATCATATAATATTTTCACATTTAGATTTACTGAAAATGCGTACCCTGTTGCTAACGCATAGATTGCCGCACTTATTTAGGTATGAGAGTAAGTGCCATTTAACATTATGCCTTCTTAGCCTACCTTATTTTGAAAATTCTGGATTTGCAATGACAGGGTGAGTTCGATAGTATTATAATAAATTTCTCAATCTCAATAGCAATGAGCACATATGTAAGTGAAAGATTTGAGTTTATTTTTGCGAAGAATATGTATGTACATGTATGTAATTAATTTTTAAAATAATGAAATGCAGAAACTTATTTTGATGACTATTCGAAATAATACCATACGCAACGCAAAGACTTAAGAAATTTAAGAGAGCTCGGAGGATATTTACTTACTGCGCTATGTTTTTTCAGAAATGTTTGCAAAGATTTTTCTTCGTATATTTTTTTTTTGCAATTTTATTTGCTATTTTAGAACGGGATTATTTTGAGGTTTTTATGAATTTCAAAAGACCTAACATACCTCTTCCATCTTTGAATACAAAAATTAAATACACACATAAGTACATCGTTACTTAATAATAAAAAAAATACCTATGGAAAAATAATTGCATTAAAGCAGCTAAAGATCAAAAAACGAGTATGCAAACAATTCATTATCTAGTAGCTTGTTATAAATAGAGCACATTTACGCAAGCCCACGAATCTGAAACTGTTACTGTCATAAAGAATTATATTTATCTATATATACATTATTTGCATTTCGAAATGCATAAATAAAAATGAAAAGCAGTGGCTTTCAATAGCAAACATTATTACAAACATCAGCAAACAAAAAAAAAGACGTGCAGATATATTACTTTAGATTTTGTTGTACAATAGCTTGACCTCAAGAAGACACACTTTTGATATTTTTTTTTTGCACATATTACGACTAAGTTCTCAAACACTATTTACATGCATTTTATTTTTGCTTTAAGGGAAACTTTTGCTATGATTGATGGAGCTGATTTTGTTTCTTTTCATTTAAATAGTTGAAGGTTCGTATGCCAAAAGATTTATGTTTTCACAGGCTGGAAGCAAAGTGAATTTTTTTTCTATAAAAAATTAATTTCTTTTTTGTTAAGCAAAATTGTAAAAGAAAAGACTGGTTTCGCAAAATTTTGTGTAATAGTGTTTTCACACTGAAAGCTAAAACCTGGTTTTAACGTTAAAACCATTCACACTGCAAGTTTGTTAAATACAGGGGGCAAATCACGCCATTCGATACGACTCGTAATTTAAAAATATTTCAATATAACCTCATTTGAAATATTTTTTTATTACGAGTCGTATCGGATGCCGCAATTTGCCCCCAGGTTTTAACGCACAGACTGTCTAATAACTTTGCTCAAAGAAAAAAAAAAATAAATCTCCTGCAGAAATATGTGTATTTGTTATTGCATTGTTTTTCTGCTTTTTATAACACTTATTTGACACACTGTAAAACAATTATTTTTGTTTGTACAAAAAAACTCAGATATTTCACCATGCGCTCTAAAATGGAAATTATTTTATAGTTTGTAAATAAAATTTTTTTAAATTATAGAAATACTTATACAAAGTGAAGAAGTGCTTGGAAATCAAGTTATTGTATAGAAAAAAATGCGCAAATATATAACAAAATAAAACTTTTTTATCGGCAGATCGATGTCAGTCATATCGTCTATTTTCGCTTCCCAGAGGTCAATGAAAATATTTTCGTTGTTTTCCGTCCAAATTCTTTTTTCCGCAATTTTTTTAATTATTCAGGGCAATCATGAATAAAATTGCGCGTGAAATTTCTCCCTTTTCCAATTAGAATTTTTTGTTTTCCCTATTACTTGCTATTAGTTGGAATTGTTCCCAGGGAAAATTTCACGCGGAATTTTATACATTACCAGCTGTTGCTGTTTTTAACAAAAACAATTTGTATGTTAAAACTAGGGGACAAATAAGCTCTCATACCGATAGGTGCTAGTTCGATCAAACCAATGTGCTATAGATATTCGTATCAATACGTGTGCGCACAAGCATGTAATGACAATGAACAATGTTACCAAATATGTCTGTACATAAAAGAATCATTGGGTGCATTCTTAGAAACGCATAGTTGAGTATTTCCGCTCCACTCAACAGTTGAGTAATTTTACATCATAACATTTTTTCGCTACCTATAGTCAACACGTTGTGCTCAGCCTGAACATCTGATCGAATAGAGCTTTTTCTTTTATGTGCTTCGTTATGTGGCACGAGCAAATATTTGTTAAGTTTTACACTAAAAATGCGATGAAGTAACGAAATAAATATATACAATTAAATTATATTTATCAAGCCGTTTCTAAGATGCAACTGTGGGGGCCAACAGTTTCACAACTGTTGAGCTCAACAGTTACGTCTTATGAATGCGCCCATTGTGTATAAATTTAACAAATACCTAATTTATATTATGAATTTATTCATGAAGTCTTTTATACGAAACTTTTTGCCAATTCAAGCACTAGAGAAGAGAGTGATGTATAAAAAATTACGTAGCATAAATCTCTGAAGCATTTTGGACAAGTTTTTTGATCAAATTTGGTTCTTCCGGCCCCCCCCCTATTGACAAATGAAAAAATTTCATACAACTAATTTTATGAAAAAAATGCGTAAATGCGTGGCGGTATTCTTTAGAAAATTTCTACTTAAAAAAGAAAAAATTATATAAACTCGCAAGGATTAAAACAGTAGAAAGCTGATTATATAAGCCGTAAAAAAAACAATAACTCGAAAATTGGCTCACAGCATATAAATCGCGAAAACTTGCAAAATGCCAAAATATATATATATATATATATATTCCAAAATCTAAAAAAATTTAAACGAATGCACTCAGTACATTTCCATTATCAAAAATAATCCATGTAAAAAAGTTGCGAAAATTCGGGAATAATTTCTTAATTAAAAAACATTAAAAAATTTATTAGAAAACTCTAAAATTGTAAGGAATGTCAAAAACTTGGAAAAATTTGCGAAAAAGATATCAAAATCGGATACTGATTAAAAATCTTTAACTGTAAAAAAAATCAAAGAATTGAGAACTTCACTTTTATTGTAAAAAATAAAAAATTAGCGATAGATTGTAAACAGGCCCTAAAATAACTTCCAAATACCCAAAAATCTAAGGAATGCCAAAATAACGAAATATTGCTCAAATTTGCTAACATCAAATAGAAATTGGTAAAAAAAAATCAACATTTGGCTAAAAAGTCACTTTTATCAGGAAAATTTAGACAAATTGCAAAATTGCAAACAAGTGCTAAAATTTTTTAAAAATGAAATAATTTTTAGTCAGGCTTAAGTTCAGTTATTTCAATTCTTATTGAATCAAATATTTTTATTAATTAATGTGAGTTTCTAAAGAAGAGAAGAAAAATTCAACTTAGACTTTAAGCTCGGGGAAATACCGATACTTTTCTGTACAACCACGCACTTCATCAGCACCCTAGTCTATCAACTTCATTCAATAAGAATTGAAATTACTGAACCTAAGCCTGACTAAAAATTATTTCTGATTAAAAATCACTAAAGTTCAGTTAAAATTTACAAATGTTTCACTTAATTAATCATGGGCAAGTAAAAATAATTAATGTGATGATGGTAAAAGATAAGCAAGAATAGTTAAACATACTTAGGTAGAGTAATATAATTTCGTGCTAACCTAAATGGAAAAAAGAAAAAATGGAAAACAGAAAATGAATAGTGAAACTTATAAATGTGTTTACCAAAGGTAAATCAATTGTATACACAACAATCGTTTCTCATATTCCGTTTCATTGAAAATTAAGTTAAATAACTGATGCTTATAAGAATCTCTACCCAAGTTGATAGACTAGTTTGCTGATGAAGTGCGTGGCTGCACAGAAAAGTATCTGTATTTCCCCCACCCTAAAGTCTAAGTTTAATTTTTCTTCTCTTCTTTAGAAACTCACATTAATTAATAAAAATATTTCATTCAATAAGAATTGAAATTACTGAACTTGAACCTGACTATGAATTATTTCTGATTAAAAATCACTAAAAAGTTCAATTAGAATTTACAAATGTTTCATTTTTTAAAAATTGTTAAATTTGTAAGGTTAGCCATTCTTCCACTAACTCGGCTATTAGCTCAGATATATTTAAAATGGAGCGTGTTTTCACACTCACGATTACTTCCGTAAATATTTAATAGGGCTTAGGGAAGACGAAGAAAGTGGTGTAGGTAAAACAGCTTTATTGAATTTTGTGTTAAAATATTATTTTGATAAAAATTTTAGTACTTCAACAACTACAAACTAGTATTTCTGGCAACGCTTATCAAAAAATATTTGAAAAATCGAATGTGTTGCAAGTCATGGGTATGTCGATAGATATGCGTAGATATGCGTATGAAATAAAGTGCGCAGGGGTAAAGGGCAAGTATGAGAATGAATGGGTATCAATACGCACTAGCATTAAAAATGTTTGATATGTGCTGTATTATCCAAAAATTTGTGTATCGATTGGCTTTCCCTGGTACATACATACATATATTCATCATCACGAAGGCATATCGTCGCCTCAGAATAGGTTTAGCCCATATGCCACACAGTTGGAGTGGAGAAAAACGAAGTTTTCAAAAAGTTTTCTCAAAATATACCAGATGGATTTCGCTTGTATTTGCACCACCGGTTCCGACACATGTTTTAAAGAAAATTTAAAATTTTTGTGAACTTACACCAATGTTTCTTCGTTGAAGTTAATATTACTTTATTGTAAAAGTAGAAATACGTTTTGTGTCATATACACCACTTTTCTTAATTTATTTTTAAAAAGCAGCTTTTTGTGCTCCATACGTATACTTAACTGCTGTGTCACAGCTGTGAATTGAGAATTTGTTGTTTTGTATATTTTTCTTGCTATCCAGAGAAATAAGTCGGTCGTTTAACGCCGACCAAGAAACCGCCACCGCAATATTTTTAACTATCGATCCCCTTACACACTTACACAAGAAAAAACAAGTAATTGAAGTGTATTTAATGTAAAGAATGATATTAAATGATTTTTGTAATTAAGGTTTTTTATTTTATTTTAGTGTTTAATAATAGACAGATTTTGTAAAAGATTTCGTTTCTAAACGTTTCAAATTTGTATGAAAAATAACGAAAATTCGTTTCAAAAAATATTTTTTCCATACAAATTTCAAGACGAAAAAAAAACGTTTCTATTTACAAAATTTGGTGTTAAGTTTATATTAAAACATTTAATCGGCGGCTGCGTCTAGGTGATGAAGTTTTTGCTTAACATTCGCCGGTGAATTTTTCTTACGGCGCCTTCTTTTTTATTATTCATTTCTTATAGAAATGAAGTAAAACAAGAGATAACTTTACTCTGTACATTTTTGTATGAAGAATTTGACTCAATAGCCAAACAGTGGCGTGTATAGTAGTGCTGGGATACTATTGATAGTACTATCGATACTATCGATAGTTTTAAAATATCGAAAATATCGATAGGAAAAAATATCGACATCGATATTATACAGTTTCGAAAACCTGAGGTGTTTTAAAATTTTTTTAACTGACAGCACAATTTTTCTAAAATTGTCACCTAAAATAACGTTTATTAACGTTAACGCAGATACATGTATACATATTAAAATAAACATAAGAATATATACTTTCTATAAAGGGATAAAAAAACTAAATGTAACCTGCTAAAAATTTAGTTATATTTTCTTTCTCAGTTACGAACGTTCAGTCGATAGTAGAAAATATCGATAATATCCCAGCACTAGTGTATGGCAAAACAATTCATATTAAACCTAACATAGTGGATACGGAGCAAAATGAATGCTTAATATCTCAAAAACCGTAATAAATTTCGTGAAATGCGTTTTTGATTCAGAAAGAGAGTATTCAAAATATATACATAATATATCTGCAGTCTGTTGCCCTGTCGGCATAAAAGTAATCATTCTCATATAAACATGTTTATTCTATCCTTAACATTTTGTAGTCGGTAGCCTGCTGTGGTGAATGTGTTTAATGCATTATAGAGAATAATTTTGTATAACATTTTAAGTTGTGATATAACGCGTATATTTTCGCCCTTTTCCGCAAGAGAAAAAACCCATATGCCAAGGAGTTAGAGGGTTAAAATACTTTACTGATAAAACTGCCTATGTACTTAAAAAGGTGTGTGAATTGGCTACATTGCAGCTGTGTGGTTGTAGTTTAGGAAAAATTTTTATTAATGGGTTCTGTTTTGGATTAAAAATTTTGACATATGTCACAAAAAAAAACTTGTTGTAAATGGTGTAAAGATTTTGTCCAGGTCTAAATGACCCATTACAAACTTTTTATGTTGAGAAATAATTTATATTTTAGTATAGTTAATATTAAGTGGTGATTTTTTTTTTCTTTGAGACGTGTATTATTTGTATTTATAATAGAACATTTAACCTTTAATATAAATTTCAAATGAGATTTTTGACAACTTTAATATATTTCAGTAAAAAATTTAATTATATATGCCAATCATAAATACATATTGTGTATGGGTCTACACATGTAATTTTTTTTTTTTTTAAATAAATAATGTCTTATAAATGTCACTGAACTTTAAATGACCATATTATACACATGTACACACGTATATAAAGACGAGTTTTTAATTAAAAATAATTTGCAAAATTTATAAAAAGAATTGTACATATTTGTCACTGTAAATGACAAGCAGCGAATCACAAATCCGTTTTATTTTTCTAGACATTTGAGTCTCTTAAGAAAACAACATTAACAGAGGTATTTAATTAATTTTTTTGTACTTGTGCCAAAAATTAAAGGGCAAAAGATGGAGAAAAGATCAAAATACTCGTATGTAAATAAATTTAAATGATTTTCAATTTTATTATTTAGTAATAAATCATCTCATGGTTGACGAAGAACGTCTGACTAAATTTTTCAATTAGTCTGGCTTTTTAAGTCTTGCGATATGGCAGCTCTGCGCAGCACCATCGACTACTTTGAGATGATTTGGCCATGTGCAAAATGTATGGTAAATCATGTCTAAATTAACATTATTTCCTCAAATCACCATGTTTTTTTCGAAAGCATACCCATACCATAAGTTTATATACTATAAACTTCTTAGGCAGATTTTTTATCTGAGTAGTACAATAGCATAGGGAAAATATTAGGCCCACAGATTAGCATTGCGACACATACACAGAAAAAAATAATCTTGCAATAAACAACTTTAATTGAAAATAAAACCAAAAATTAATTAAAAATCTATTTAAGTCAATAAAACTTTTGTTTAAAAATTTAATTAATTACAATTAAATTTTTAATTGATTTTTTTATTTATTTTCAATTAAAGCTGTTTATTGCTGCAATATTTTTTTTCTGTGTAATGGATCAGAGATTCTAACAGCTTGAGGCAAAATTCATTTTCATTTCAATTTCATGAAATTGAAACCCCATTACATTTTACAATTTATAATCTCAATTAACTTGACAACAATGTGCCAGTTAACTTGTCACCATATGTGGTCACTGGGTACCGCTGGTATAAGGAATTCAATCCTAGACGCTGCACAGTGGGATGGTTTCATAAAACTTTGCGCAAAAACTCAACTATAAGGAATGGGCCTAGATTATTGAAATTCGGAAAGCTCACACTACACGGCACGTAAAATACTATAAAAAATTTTCGGCATGTGTAGCCCCACCAAAAATTCTCGTGACGTCATAACCAAATGAACATGCCATACTTATTGTGGGAATGTTGAAGCATAAAATATATTTGATGTTTGGGTTTATCAAAGTTCAAAATAAAAAACTAAAGCAAAACAAACAAAAAACCCCCACCAAAATCCAAAAAGGTGCTTCAAAATATAATTTAAAATACGTTGAGTTTTACCCACAGATATCGTTTATCACAATGATTGTGTATTTAATTGAATACTCGAAAAACAAAAACTATCAGAAATAATCAGTTATAAATTAAAAAAAAAACAAGTCCAGAAATGCCCAAGGGCTGTTAGTGTACGAGTACTTATGAGATGACTCATGTCTAGAAATATGTGTGTGCCCCAAAAATTGTAGCAGTTATCGAACTTCTTAATCAATAAATAACCAAACGACCATTGAAGCAGCAAAGAAAAAATCTGATAAAAAAACTTTCTAATGCGTTTAAAGGCGTCACTTTCAAATCAACGCAACCAATTTTGCTAAAACTAATTAAGTAAGACATAATAAAAAATAATTGTGACTTTCCACTCAGTTTATCAAGATTTTATTACAAACTTATCGACATTTTTCAAGTCATTGGAAGGCATGATCAGCTGATTGTATATTTTGATGATTCATGGTTGTTGATTGTTTTGTGCTTAATTGTGTTACGAATTAGTTTCTTATGGCGATTTAGCAAAATTTTTAAATGCTCGCTCACCTGATTTTTAAGAAGTGTTGAATATTTTACGTTTACAAAAGCACAAGTTTCAGCATAAAACATTAGAGTATTATATATTTCTTTTATTCTATTTTTTTATTTTGTGTTTTTATTTTATTTTATTTTTTTATTTGATTTGTTATTTATTTAAAGGAATTTATTATTTGACATATTGTCAGAAGTGTACGTACAATAATTGAAATTTATTCACCCCTATTCTGCATTTCGATTACGTTCCCGCATTCAGTAAGCACGGATCGAAAAGAGTTATTCTACAAAAAAACTGAATCGAAAGAAAAAGAAGAAGAGAAGAGTATGTTTAAACCTGCTGCTTGCTATGAAACGGGTGAAATAGGAACAGAAAAATTAAGCGATTTTGCAAAAATGTTTAGCAAAAAGTTAAATTTAGTGCAAAAAACAGTGATTTAACATTAAAACAAATGATAATTAAATATTGTGAAAATTTTTATTAAATAAATTCTTGCAAATTTAAGTGCAGAGAGCTAAAAAAACGAGTTATTTGTGGCCAAACTTATCCAGTGTGAAGAATCCTGTAGCGCCGGAGGTGATATTTTAATTTTTTACACATAATTGCAACACAAAAATAAAGTTTATTTGTGATTTATTTAAACGGGCTAAAGTTCGTATCGCTTTTTTAAGCCAAATTACATGTGATAATTATTAATGAACAAATAACATCAAAGTTAGTTGTAAATATTCTGACAACACATAGTTGAACGGAACAACTAGCTGTTTTCGAAGGCCACTAAACCTTCATTATCAGCGTTCTTCTGTGTTGTGTAGTTCATTAGTTAAACATTCTTTTGCATTTAATACTTGCATTTTTTTTTTAATTAATCTCTTTTTAAAGCTAAAAAAAACAAAAATTGAAAACGCTCCGCCACTAACAGAATACATAGAATCGAAAGAGAAATCGAAGAACGGAACGCAGAATACCAAAGTTGCCAAACGGAGAAATTTACGATCCGAATCGAAATGCAGAATAGGGGTGATTTGCTCGTAGTCAAGCATGTCTATATACCCATTTCATTTGCGCTTCAACCAAATTATCAGTGGACTTCAACCACAAATTTTGAACAGTCACAAGCCACAAACTTTCAAAAACTATTTGAGAATTCATAAATAATAATGTTTTTGAAAATCACAAAAGATAAAAGAAGCTTAGGCCGAGTACACACTGTGGCATTTTGTGACAAATGTGGAAAAAAAAACTTTGAGGGGCGGACGCACCCCCTAAAACACAACTTATCGCTATGCAATTTTTTTGTATTTTTTTTACATAAAACTGAACCGATTTGGGGGGAGGGGAGAATATAAGAAATAAAAAAAAATAAACAAATAAATAACGGCTCTAAGAATATTTTCTTCGTGTGAACTAGGGATGCCAATCGGGATCGATTTTTGGAAATCTCGGGATTCAGGGTTTTTTAATCCCGATCCCAAAAATCCCGGTATTTTCAGGATCGCGGAATTTTCGGGATCCCGGGTTTTTCGGGATTTTGTGATCTACATTTTTTTGGTAAAATTAATTATTTTTAATCAGAAATAGTTTTTTATTCGGGCTTAAGTTCAGTAATTTTAATTCTTATTGAATGAAATATTTCCCACAGCTATAAAGTCTAGTTTAATTTTTCTTCTCTTCTTTAGAAACTCACGTTAATTAATAAAAATATTTCATTCAATAAGAATTGAAATTACTGAACTTAAGCCCGAATAAGAAATTATTTCTGATTAAAATTCACTACAGTTCAAATAAATCTAAAAATGTCTAATATAAATTATTTTTTTTTAATACATATTACTTTAATAACAAATTTTATGCATTTTAAAAGGTTTTATGTTGATAGTATACATCATTACACAATGGTCTTTAAAGTTAACAATTTCCTAATGCGAGTATGGAATAAAAACCAAAAAAAAAATTTTAATCTATTTTTAAGTTGATTAATCGCATTTGATGTCAGAGAATTTATACTGAAAACCATAACTAAATATGGAAATTGGTTTTTGTTTTCAATATACATATGTAAATTTTTTCTATAATCTTAACCAAAACGAACATACATACTACTTATCTATGGACTTTTGAAAAACGAAACGCATTATTTCTTACGTTTACGTCAACCCGACAACAAAAAGGTTGCACTTGCCTTGTATTGTATTCTAATTCAATTGTAAGGAGCTGTCAATAGTACTCAATTGTTATCGACAAGTAGATAATTGCTAATTTTGTTTATAGCGTTGAGGAGTCACTGCAATTATGAATAAATTACCAAAGGAAATTTCTCCATTTTCCAATTAGTTTTTTTATTTCTTTATTATTTTGTTTTCCATATTATTTGCTACTGTTTGAAATTATTCCCCGGGAAAAATTTCTCGTGGAATTTTATTCATAATTGCTCTCATAATATAGAATAAGACCGAATAAATTTATCAAACTTATATGAATTTTCCAAATGTTATTTCCCTTCCAAAGCTCATATGTTTCTTTTTGTTTTCAAAATAATTCTGAGTTGTATATTGCAGCACCTTTGATGCAAATAACCGTCAGAAAGTAGTTAATTTATTTTGCTGTTGTTTTTAATTTATAAGAAATATGTCACGAATAGTCTTTAAATTGTTAAAACTGCACGTATAAAATTATATGGGACTTTTAAAAAATACCATAAAATCAACGAAAATTTTAATTTATAAATAGTTTTTTATATAAAAATTTCTATGAAATCCAAAAAAAAAATCCCGGGATTGAATTTTACAAATCCCGAAAATCCCGGGTTTTCGGGATTCAGGATTTCCCCTTTGGCATCCGTAGTGTAAACGCAAATGCAAGTTTAAAAATTAACAGCCTTATTTATAAAATTTATGAAGGGTTTTTGAAACAAATTTTCATAAACAATTTTTCTTAATCTAAAATGGAAACACAGCAAACGATTATACAAAACAATTAAATTACCTTGTAATAATCTCGTAAGTAAATGTATGCAGCTGGAATTGTTCAAACAAACTCTTATGTAAGTATGTACATATGTATGTATGTATGTGTATTTATTTAGATATTAATTTGTTTTTTTGCATATCATTTTTATTTGTATCTGATTTGTAATAGAAAATAAAAACACTGCACAATTTTAATTAGAACTTTTGCGGCTAGAACTTTTTTTATCCAGAAGAGATTGAATATATAAAATTTCTTAATGTTAATTCTCCTACGTTTTGCTTTATTTTTTTTTTTCAACAATTATTTAGGTTGATTAATTTCATTTTATTATACAACTCGTGTAATACTTTATTTTTATTCATTATTATGTAGATACTTTTTGTGTTTATTTATACACTTGAATGAACGAGGAGTGAATGAATGAATGTACGTATGTACATACGTACACTTGTATGGCTACAGGTACGGGTAACGTGGTGGAACGGAAAGAATAATAATATGTTAATTAAGTTTTTATTTTTTTTTAATATTATTTTCCTTCTGCGTATTTACATATGTATATGCACATATGTTCATATATGTATGTATTTTTTTCAGTGTGTGTGTGGTTGTTTAGCTGCTTAACCTTAAAGTAGAGAGTGTTGAGAAAAAATTGACTAGAATTGATTTTTTACACAATTTTATGACAAATAAGTGTTGGACTTTTTTTCTTTGTTAATTCTCTATTTATATTTTGTTTTTAGCGATTTTTTTAGAGTCTTAATTAAACACAGGCACGCACACGCACACACATACACACGTACGTATGTACATATGGATTTTAAGTTGTAAAATTTATTTTTATTTCTTTCCAGCTTATTTACGAGTATTAGTTAACAAAATTGCCTTTTTGGTTTTTTCCTCTTCAAAATTGTATAATTCTTGGGTGAGTGTAGTTTTTTAATCTTTTTCAGAAACTATAAATAATTATTTACTACATACAATTTCTTTGCACCACTTTTCTCACACATTTTTGGGTATTTTATTTTATTTTTTTGAAAACTTTTTCCTCATGTACTACACATTTACTTTAAAAATTTCTGCTTTTAATTAATTTTTCTTTTTGCTATTTTAGAAATTGCAAGTTTTTCACACAAAAATAAAACAAACAAAATCAAGATTTGTCGTTGTATTTGAATGGATAAAATGCCACAGAATGAAATCAAGAAATATTCACAGAACTCTCCTCAAAAAATTTTTGCTTAATGTTGTTCTTTCCAAATTTTATTATATGACCAGATTCTCTTATTTGCGTTTCAAGTCTCTATTTTTACCTCGCAAAATTAATACAAAAGCAACCACAATAAAGAACAACAAATTAAATATTTTACAGTATTGCCAATATAAGGGTTGAAGAAACGCAGAAACGTTGAAAACGGAAACTGTGTTGCTTGCGTTAATTGCTCACCCCTACTCCTTGTTGATTGACGGTGTTTGACACGGTTTTACCATCACACTTGCTTGTTCTTGGTATTCATGCGGTGGTTTTATAGCTCGATCAATAATTTGTACATAATTTAAATGCAACTTGTTTGGCGTCTAAATTTTTGATTTGGCGATATGGCCTTTTTGTTGGCTATTTTTTTTATTTTTGTTATTACATACTATCAATATTAATAATAATATTTAATGTACATATAAAAAAAATAAATGAAGGTTTCATAATGCAAAGCCATTTATTGGCCAGACAAAATGCTGCCTGTAGCTAAAGGCAAGTTGTGAAGTTGTGCCCCTAAAAAATAAATCCTAACAAAATTCGCCTGCAAGAAATTAAAACAATTCGATATCATGATTTTTCTTATATTAATTACAGTAAAATTAATGCATTTTGGATTTGGATGAGAAAAGTTTACAAGAAATAATTTTTGACTATTTTTTTTTACTTTTGATAATTTTCTGCTAAATTTGTATACAATACAATTTTGTAAAAATTTATATTAAAAAAAATTGTTATTATCAAATATATATTAAGAAAAACTACATACCATTGATTTTGGCGACTTTTGACAATTTTTAAAATCAATTTGGAGAAAAATCAAATAAGTTAAGGAGCAAAAACAGAATAACAAATGGTTTTGATCATCAAAATGGTTGTATAAATAATTCTGCAAAAAAAACCAACTTCAATGCAAAAATTTGATAGAACATTTTCGAAATTAATTTATGGTACCAAACTGCAACCATAAAAGATTGTGTGTTTTTCAGAGGTCAGAGTGCGTGTAACGTTTTATAAAAATCGGTAAAGTAGAACCAATTAAAATAAAATAATAAATTTTAATGGGCGTGTCTCCACTCATTTTTTTAAATGAAAGATTATGTCTGTTTTAGAGCTCAAGGTGTTTGGTAAGTTTAGTAAAAATCGGTTAAGTAGAACCACTTGAAATATAATAATTAATTTTAAGGGGCGTAGCTCCTAGTACCAAAGATTTTTGCTATGTTACGCAGGAGTCAAATAAGCATAATATCATAAAATCATGTAAAACAAATTGTGGGCGTGTCAACTGGAACTGGAAGCTATTTAATTTTTACAATCGTTCTAAAATGTACCGATTTATGAAGTAACAATGTCAAAAAAAATAATAATAATACAGACGAATTGGTAACCTTCTCCTCTTTTTGAAGTCGTTCAATAAAGCACCATATACACGTTTCAATTCAATTGTCAATTGAGTCTTTCAATTGAATTGATTCTTTGCTACACACTTTATAAACTGAATTGAAAGATTTACATTCAACTGTCAAATTTATATTTTTTTCACAATTATAAATTTAAAAATGTAAAACTTCTATTGCATTCATTCATTAATTTTTATATTTTTTATTTAAAATTCAATGAAATTAATAGTGCATTTACACCTGCATAAAATCTACCACATTTTAATTAAAATATTCATGAAAATCTATACCGTTTACAATATGTTTTTTTTGACATTTATCGAGATGTTTTTATCCAAAACAAAACACATTAACCGTTTGATTTGTACACCAACCGACTCAATTGAAAATTAAATTGAGTCGTGTATGGGCTGCTTAAAATATATTTCAATTTTGCACCAAAATCATGATATTAATTACAGGGTCTTTCAAATAAGATACGAGTATGTAAAACAAACAAATACATATTCCTAAAGTAATCAATCACTGGATGTTTATTTAATTATACAGAGATGACTATGCCATTAGTAACGGAAAACAATTACCCTTATCGGGAATACAAGTTCAAGTGAAATGTGTTCCCTTTCCTTAAAATTGTGATCGCCAACACTTGCGTTGTTGTTGTATTAGTATACCATTTTCTAATTTTCTTCACCATTTTTTGTTAACAGGAATTACATATTTCACGTTCGACTTTTATTCCCGATAAGGGAGAATATCAGCTAAATGGCCGCCAAGGCTACCCTTGGAAAGACCATACTATTTTCAAGAAATTTTCTACATATTTAGTAAGTAATGTCGTGTAATGGTTTTGCTCCCTTGCGTGAAAAGTTTCCTCACCGTTTGATTTCTCGAAGAGGTTTCATGAACTTTTTTAAAGCGGGCTAACGGAAGTAATTCTTGCGGCAGAAAATTCGGAGTTTACAAAATTTTATAATACGAGTATTATGGTCTGACCCACGACATTGGCAAGAAATTTTCTATCGCTTACTTATGTGTATATTAAAAGCAATAATTATGTTTTAAGTGTGACTGTTTTATATTACGAGTAACAAAAACTGGTTAACAAAATACACAAAGTAAAATATACAGCGTTGCCATTTTGGTACTTTTTTCCTTTCTAAGTACCCGAAATGTTGTTACATACGCGTTTCATAAAAACACGTACATATTTTCAGTTCTTTTTACAATTTCTCGCAGTACTTTTTAGTGATTTTTTTTAATAATCTTAACTTTTCAACTTAAACAAGGCAAATAAACAAATGCTTCTAGACTTTTCCTTATAAAATTTTTTTTATTCATTTGCTAAGCAACTATTTTAATATTTTAATTAAATTTACTATTCATTTGATGTAATTTTAAAATAATTAATTTCCCGTTATAGCGATTTATTTTGTGATAGTAAAAAATATAAAGATTAATTTATAAATAACAGAGACTATTTAGTTAGATAAGTGATTTTTTACCTGCAATTTTTTTTAATGTATACCCTATTTTACTCTATTTTTATATGCTCACAGTGTTTTTGATGATTTAAGAGTTGGCATCACTGTTAAGATAGCAAATATTATAGAGTAAAACCATCAACACTTCTATTTAGGGATGGGCACATGTACCGATATATGTGTATCGTATCGATATTTTTGAACATTATCGATATATATTTTTTTAAAACCTCGATATTTCGATATATCGATATTTTTTATATGAAAAATTATTTTTACCAAAAATATTCTAAATTTGAAATATATACACATTAGTGATGAGCCATAATGCGATTTTTTAATAATGTTGCTCCTTGGGAATGTGATTTCTAAATCGCTGTTCTTTTAAACTGTGACTATGATCACAGTTTAGCAGTATTTTGTTTGTAGCAGTTTTGCTATTTTGAGAAAATCTAATAAGAAGAGCAGCAGTGAAATTAGATAGTGACTGTGATCACTTTTTAACACATTTCAGCTCGTCTGCTTTAAAAGTATTTATTAGTATTGGTATTTTGTTAAATACTAATATGAAGAGCGACAAGAACAAACAATTAGCAATCAACCCCGTCCAAATATTGAGATTTTCATAAAAGAGGCAGAGAGACAAAAATTGCAAATATGAACATGTGGGATGTACATAGTTGCCAGAAAAGCCGATTTGACACGATTTTTTAATAGACAAAAGCTGAAGGTATAAAAAAATTCATGTGGTAGCCTTATCTAATGTTAAGTAAGCATATAGGAACAATCACAGTTTGTATAAAAGAACTATATTTCCAAAACCTGTTACTTGATAAATTCATTCACAGTTGTGATTAGTGATTTTTCAGTCGCTGTGAAAAAAGAACAGGTTTCAAAATATCGCTCAACTCTAATACACATACTAGCATGCGTACATACGATATGTATTCACAAACATGTTACATAAATTTTTTATTAAAAATTCAATAATTATTTATCAAACAATTCAATAGAAACAATATAAGCAAAAGATTAAATAAAAATAATAAAACAATTCAATACATGGTGTAATTATGCAGGTGACTGCGTAAGGATTTATTATACAATAATTAATACGGCAACCATAGCTGTGTAAAGAACCGAAGAATGTCAAAAGCACAAAAATATTTGTACCAAAACCAAAACAAAACGAAGTTTTTGACATTCGTTAGCTACAAAGCACATAGAGCAAACAATTATCAGCTGAAATAGCGCTGCCACCTAGTTAGATACACCTTGATTCAATATAAACAATAAAATAATGGAAACAAAAAATTTAACTCAAACAAGGTGAAAGGAAATGCATATAACTACATGCATACTTATGTACATGTATTTATACTCAAATCGCATTTATTGCGTATAAATGAAAATATAGCTATTCTAAAAATAGGTATATTTTTGGTCAAAACAGCTCGAAACAAAAAACTAATTTTTCATACAAAAAATTTGTCTGACGTTTTATTATTTTTTTGCTTTCAAAAATTATATCACTCAGTGCTGTCAGTAGATTTTTAGAAAAATACTTACGTTGAAACTTTCGCTACGAAATTAATCATTTTAATTTAAAGTAGTATGAAAATTTTTACTTCTATGTAAAATATGTCAAAATAGAAAAAAAGAATTGTATGGATTTTTTTTTGGCTAATACAAGTGGGTGATAGAGCTGGGTCCAACTCGTTCATTTGTTTATTTTTGCCATATTTTTGTATTTTAACAGGTTTTGTATGTCTTACACACAAATTGCAAGAAGCAGGTTCATTGTTTTGTTTTTAATTTCCACACAGGCGACATATTTCTTTACACGAATCCACTAAAGCAATAACTAAAGCCACATAAAATATTACTTGTATTTTCTCCGTATATTGACCAAGGCACATCAAAAAGTTAGCCCTGGTTCTACAACAAATATTACAGCACAAAAGCCTCGTGAACTTGGTTGGTATAAATTACCATAACACTTGTCGATGCAATGATGACATGGTCTTGTCAGGTTATAAGAAATGTCAAACACCATACAAAACTCAATATTTTAGAGTGATTGTTTGTTTAGTGTTATTGTGAATTTTTTTTCTTCGGATCACATTGATGCCAATATCGTATAGTTGAAAAACGGCAAAAATTTATAAAGCTCTTAAAAATATCAAAACCCGATACTCGTGAATAAGAATCGATGTATCGATATATCGGTTTTTGGAATATCGGCCATATATATCTATTTTTTTTCCCCTCAAATATCGATATTTCGATACATCGATATTTTTTACCCATCCCTACTTCTATTCATCTCTGGTATTTAAAAAGAAACTCTCACTTTTATGCGCAGAATTTTTGCAATTTTTCAACCCGCAAATCTAAACATATGTATCTATGAAGGTGTTCACACACACACACTCAGACGAACATTCAATACCTACACACGCACACACGTCTCTACTTGATTGCACAAATGAATAAACGCATAATAAAGGAACAGATGTAAAAAGGGGGTACTAAAAAATTGAGTATGTATGTTTCAGCATAAAAGTGGGGTTGCATATGGTTGGTGTGGAGAGCCAACCCTCCCTCTCTTACTTTAATATACACGAACTTATTACCCAGCGAGCACAATGTTAAATCTTCAAAGCAGCATATGTATGTAAATATTTGATTTGCAATCGCGAGTTAAGTCCGAATGAAAATATATGAAATATATACAAAAAACGACACAGTAAAACAGAAATAAATCAATTTATTAGAAAAGTCGTTATATCGAGGACACAATATTTTGTTCGTTATATAAGGTATGCAATGAGAAAATATTTTAGCGTACGTTAAATCTTTGGCAAAAAGGAAAAAGTGCTTAAGTCTGGTTGAAATTTCAATTAATTTGTATGATTTTTCAGGAAGTTGTAGCACTATGACTTGCGACTTATCTTTTTTAGGCTTCTAATCTCATTTGGAAGAATAGCTTAGGTGTAACCTAAGCTGAAAATCGACTTGAATGCTTAAAAGTGCTCTTCTGCACAACAGTAAAATATTATTTAAGCACTTTTTTCCTAATGCCAAAGAAATTGTGAATTCGCTAAACTAATGCTCAGTACACACTATGATATATGGTGACATCGCAGTAGTGTGTACTAATGGCAACGTTTTTCATTACCGATATTTATCG
This sequence comes from Tachina fera, assembly GCA_905220375.1. Classification (NCBI taxonomy): domain Eukaryota; kingdom Metazoa; phylum Arthropoda; class Insecta; order Diptera; family Tachinidae; genus Tachina; species Tachina fera. The sequence continues at coordinate 82,213,734 of LR999966.1, forward strand.
TTGTGTGGCATTACTTTCCATATAAAAAAGAAACATAATGTGAACGACATTTTGAAATTGACACCACAAAATTACAATACAAGAAATTCCAGATGTGTACTCAGCATAAGTATCCATAAACTGTAATTATTACTAGACACTCGCTATAACGCATTAGAAAAAAATTGGAAATATTAACACTGAATTTTTTCATTTTAAACCATTCTTAGCAGTTCGGGATTTACAAAATTATGTGTGATTTAGGGCCAAGACTTATAAAACAAAAAAAAACAAATTGTTTTAAAAATATACATATAATGTAAAAAGCAGGAAGTCAAAATAGAAATAATTTTTGTTTTATCTTCGCAATAACATGTTTAAAATTTATACTTATTAAATATTAATATTAATTCGTTTCTTTAAAAAAGTGTCTACCAGCAATGTCGAAAAAAACGCTTGTTAATAATTACATACGAAGGGTTACAGCAAACAACACATATGAAAAAGCCTCACATTGGCAACACTGTCCTTGTTATTCTTTTAATGCATGTGTTTGTTTGTGTGTGTGTGTGTGTTTAATTTATTGTTTTTGTTTCATTCAATTTGTTTCCTTAAATAGGGGTTGTTTGTTATTTGTTGTCATTTCGCAATAAATTTCTGTTTTGTAACAAAAACAAAACACAGCAATAACAACAACAACAACCAGTTATTTAAGGCCTTAAATATATTGGAAAATAAAGTTGTTAAGATTGTTTTAGTTGCAGTAAGAATAAAACAGGTATTAAACAAAATTATGAAACATGTTTGAGTTTTATTTGTCTTTGCTTTCCATTCTTGTAATTTTTAAGGTGGGAGACTTCCAAATTTGATTTAATTAATAATAAAAATGGTCAGGCAGCTTTTTTTTTTAATAAAATTTAGCCAAACAATAAAATTAAAAGACATACTTACATACCTACAGTAGCTACAAGCGAAACTTGCACACTTAGTGGAAAAAAGTTGTTTTATAAAATATACTTATTTAAAACTACACCAAATACATAAAGTATTAAAACGAATTTGCTAATTTTTATTAAAGTAATAAATAGGTACATACATATGTATGTATGTATTTCATTAAATAGCAAAAAAAAGTTTTAAATTTATGTTTATTTGTTTATGATACATATGTATAATGACATTTGTTGACCAATAAAATGGCTACTAAGTTCACATTTACACTATGCAAGCCTTTTTAGTTTGTTAGGAGAGAGAGAGAGAGACGAGATGAAAAGAAACGTTTATGTTCCACTCGTCTCTCTCTTCCACAAACTAATCAGCTTAGCAATAAGACTTGCATAGTGTAAATTACGACTAAGCACCACTGAATTGACGATTTCTCTGCATTTTGACGATTTTCACCTCTCAAAATACACTAGTGACGATTTTAGGTACTGAAATGACGATTTTTCTAAATTTATAAATCATCTGTTTTAAAAATAAATACATATATACATACATATGTACGCATGTGAATTCTGATTTCATTTTGTTTTTTTTATTTATTTTTTATTTTAATGGTTTTTATGATTATAGGGCATTTACACCTGCACAAAATCTATCAGATTTTAATTAAAATCTTTATGAAAATCTATACCGTTTACACCATGTTTTTTTGACATGACATTTATTAAGATTTTTTTTATCCAAAACACAGCCCATCAACCGAAAAATTTCTAAAACTGCAACCAAACAACTGCAATGTAGCCAATTCAATACCTTTTTGAGGAGATCGTAGCTATTCAATCATCTTTTATATAAATTTATTGTACAGGGTAGTAAAAATAAAATAAAATTATTAGTTTTTGAGTTGATTGCCTACAAATCTACTCACAAACTAGATTTTGTTTTGTATGGGAAATCTAGTGAAAAGCAGCCAGATTTAGCTAAAAATCTTTTAAGTACTAGATTTCGGGATGTTGTAAATGCCCTATTAGGCTATATACATATATATTATTGTATATGTGTATATTTGTTGAAAGCATAGTTAATAAGTTTGATCCATTGTAATAGTTTTTGTAATAAAACAATTAAAATAAAAAAATTTAATATTTTTGATTTGACGTTTTTTTGACGATTTTCTAAAATGACTTGACGATTTTTTACACAGAAATCTGTAGTTTTTGACGATTTCACCTCTAGAAGTTCTGACAACAGTGCTAAGCACAGCTTCAAAATTTAATACGCCTTATTGATACCAGAAGTGCTGCAGCACTACATTATAAAAAATTTGCAAAAAAGCAGAGTTATAGAAAAAGAATGAAGTTTTCCTCTACCTCTTCCTTCAAGACCTGTCTTCACTAACACTATCCCTTCCCTACCACCCTCTCTCACTATCTTCTCTTCAACTCACAGGTAGCACAAAGGGATCATTTTATTGTGAGCTGGGGGCAAATTACGGCACTCGATACCGTTCGAAATTTTAAAATATTTCCATATAAACTCTATTGAAATATTTCATAATTTCGTTCGTTAACGATTGCGGTAATTTGCACCCTGGACTCTAAATTTCACTTCCTTACCAGCAGCCTGCTATCCTAATCTAACCTAACCTATGATGGAGTTTTTGGAAATTTTCATTAGATCATGATTGCAATTTTTCAAAAGTCTTGCGATTGTGTAGGAAAGTGAGTCCTACCCTTTAGCAATACAATGCCACCCAACGGAAAATAACGGAACTTGCAAACTTTGCCACCATTATGTCACAAAATGGCATAATGTGCACTAAGCACAGGCCATGGTAGAATTATACAGGTGACTGCGTAAGGATTTGTTATACAAAAATACGATAGCCATAGCTGTGTAAAGAACCGAAGAACATCAAAAGCACTACAGTAATTGTACCAAAGCCAAAACAAAACAAACCTTTTGACATTCGTCAGCTACAAAGCACATAGAGCAAAAAATTATCAGCGAAAGTAGCGCTGACACCTGTTTATAATTACCTTGGCACAGGCTTTTGTTTCAGATAATAAATTAAACGAATTTCGCCCACGCAAAGTTTACTTTGCACTCTTGAGTTTGTAGGAAAAAAACTCAAGACTTTGCAAAGTAAATTGCGTATACAAATGGGGTCTTAATATGCCAAAGGGGTCTTAATTTAGAATGAATTTCGAACTCTGAAAAAATAAATCTCCACTTACATAAATTTGCTGTGATCTAAGTATGAATATATCTACTTATGTAAATCACTAGAAGTGCAGGCAGCTGCAACCAGCTAAACGATTGTATTTCGTATCTATCTCTCTGAATAAAGAGGAATGCAATGGGATGTACGAGTACATTTAACAATTTCAAAATGTTGCACTTTTTTCACTTTAAAAAACTTTTTTTGTTTAATTTATTTTTTATTTTTGCACAAAATCCACAGAAACATTTTCTTTAAATAAATATTTTTTTTTTCATTTGATTGATGTTGAGATTAAGCAAATTTCGCTTTCATGGGAAATTTTGCCAAGATATTTAAATAGAATTTATTTTAACACTTTAAATACTATTTTCTTGAGAATTTCACATACGTACTAAAAAAAGCAACAAAAATAGTTTAAGGTCAGAAAATTTATGTATTACAAATAAACTTTTGATTTGTATGTATTTATGTATAAACAAATTAATAGAAAATTCGAAACAATTACGAACGAATGAGTACTTTTACTTTCAATGTCAAGTGAAGAATAATTAAGGGTTTCTTTCACGAATTTTACTTATTTTTTTTAGGTAACACAAAACACCTGCACAAATTTCCAATTATTTCACATTAAATTTTTACATACTCGTATGTATGTATGTATACACGCTTAGTAAATCCCCGACCGCTTCATACCATATTTAAGTATATTAAAACAAAAATGTATATTATTAATTTAATTTAATTTAACGTAAAAACCGATAATAAATTGTACTTTAACGCACGACTAGAACAAGAAAACTAAAACGAAATTAGCTAAACGCAAATCAGACAATTTTATATTACAAAAAACAAAAAAAAACATACAAAAATAAATAAATTAAAAGTTAAATGAAAGAGAGAAAGAGAGCGTTATAAAACGAAACGAATCAAACTCACTGAAACAGAGGAGGTATTGAAAACAAAAACAAAACAAACAACAGTATCAAGCGCCGAATACAAATCTACCCTTCCTTCATATCCATATACATATGTATTACACATGATATTAAAAAAGTACGTGTGTAATCAATAAGTCATAAATTTAAAATTAATGAAAGATAGTAATAAAAACTGTTGATGAGCTCTCCTAAAGGCCATCGCCGGAACTTTCCGCTAAACATTTTTCGTTTTATACAAAAAAAGTCTTTTTTCTCGAAATTGCTCGACAATGACATCTGCGAACCAAACTATATTTACGAGTATATCAACCACATGCAGTGTTGCCAAATATGTACGTTTGAGGAAAAAAATGCTCATAGCGAACAAAAAATTTGTTTTCCAGAAGAAAAAAAACTGGCCAGTTTAGTGTGTATAGAAAACAAAAAGAAAATGGAAATTTTTTTTTTTTTAATTTTAATTCTTATACTTAAAAACGCATTTGCATCCATACGTTAATTTTTTTTTGCCTTTAGATAATAATTTTTTAAACTTCTATGAAAAACATAGAGGAATTTTAATTTAAAAGCTCTAAATGAGTTTGTCACTGATATGAAGTAAGAAGAATATCGAACTGACAACTTTAAAAAAAACTGATTTTTGAAAGAAAAAACTGCATGGCTGACTGCTCAACTCTTAAAAAACGGGGAAAGCACACAAATCTGCACATTTGGCAACGCTGTCCACATGCAACTCTACAACCAGCGATGCCAACTTGGTGCTTTTGGCACTATCTTTAATGCTTTATGAAGACTCAAAAGCCCAAATTTTAAGCGCTAGTGACGAACTAATAAAATGCACCAAGAAGTGCTTTTATGAAATTTATGTGTTTCTGAAAATTACTTTAATAAAAAATCTTGGTTTATTTATTTTTCATTGTATACTACTTTGTTTTGCCGCCATTTTGGTAAACATTCGGTCCTATTATCGTTTGAGTAGCGTTTTAAAACGACAGACAACAACGACAATTTTACATTGAAAATATCCCGTTTTACCCTAGCACCGTATTACCATTTCAATATAAAATTATTTATGAGTCACCTTTGCATCCAATAAAAGTGACATTGGATCTTAATTCTTTGAAAATGAAAACGGCTTAACGGTAACTGTGAATGGGGAGCTTTAAGCTTTTTAGATCTCAAAATTACGCTTTTAGTGCTTTTTTAAATTTTGTATGTGCTTTTAAAACCAAAAAAAGTTTGCCTCACTGTCTACAGCACAACTGCAGAAAAATGGGAAATAGCCAGTGTTGCCAGCAGAAACTAAATGTTAAAATTGGTTTGATGACACTCCTATAGATCCAGGGTGTCGCATACACATACATATGTACATCATTGTTTAGATATTTTAGCAAATATTTCCGGGTAACACTGAAATATATATGTACACTCCTTGCCACTTGAATAGAGAGTATGTGAAATGCAGCCGTTAAAAATATATATTTTTTTTATTAATTATAAACAAAATTAAATAAAAGTGAGTAGAGGAAAGTGCTCAACTACAATAGAAAAAATTAAACTCGCCAAAGAAATTGGTATAATTAGTATCTAACTGCCGTATTCAGAAAAAATAATGTAGGTTTACAAAATGTTTATAAAACACGCTACACGTTTTTTTGGAAACCTAAATTATTTTTTTTAATCAGAAATAATTCTTAGTCAGGCTTAAGTTCAGTAATTTAATTCTTATTGAATGAAATATTTTTATTAATTAATGTGAATTCCTAAAGAAGAGAAGAATTATTTCTGATTAAAATTCACTACAGTTCAATTAAAGAATATAAAAATGTCTCACTTAATTCATCATGGGCACGTGACAAAATATGTTCACTTGGCAATCACAGTTTCAGAATGCTGGAAAGCCAAATAAACTGTAGAAAGCAAAAACAAAGTAACATAAAGCCACTACAATAATACTTACATGCATGTACCGATGGTACATCGAATAAGTAAATATAATTAATGTGATGATCGTAAAAGATAAGCAAGAATAGTTAAACATACTTAGATAGAGTAATATAATTTCGTGCTAACGTAAAATTAAAAATGGAAAAAATAGCAAATTAATAGTGATACTTATAGATGTGTTTACCAAAGGTAAATCAATTGTATACACAACAATCGTTTCTCATATTCCGTTTCATAGAAAATTTAAGTTAAATAGCTCATGTTAATAAGAATTTCTACCCAAGTAGATAGACTAGGGTGCTGATGAAGTGCGTGGCTGCAGAGAAAGGTATCGGTATTTCCCCCAGGAAATTACTGAACTTAAGCCTGACTAAGAATTATTTCTGATTAAAATTCACTACAGTTCAATTAAAGCACTTAAAAATGTCTCACTTATATTTTTTTTTGTTTTGAATAAGGCCTTAATTATTTAAAACATGAAAAGGAAACAAAATAATTGAAATAGAAAACTGGAATTAATAGTTATTTTCAAATCATTCTATTAAAAAAATCGTGTTTTTACACTTCCATACAAATTCTAATTTTCTTATCTTATTACAAGGATAAGAAATTTAAAATTTTACCCGTGAGACTGAAAAGTGTCCATTAAAACATTTTTGAAGTTATGAATCATAATTTTCTTTAGCATCATGTTTAACATTAAAATCAATCAAAGTTGTACTTATTTTTTTATAAAAAAAAAACACAATTCGTCTGGCTGCTAAATGTCTATCAAAAAAAGATTATGGAATTCGAAATATTTCTCAGCAACTCTCTTTCGATTTCTTTTTTATATATGAGTCTGCGCTATAACTTGCTCTTGATTAGATTAAAATAATATAAGAAAAAAACTTTAGAATATTTATCATTCTTTTTTTAATATAAGAATCTCTAAGAGATAAATATATCGTTAATAGTTTGTTTATTTTATTTTTCAGTATTAAAATAAAACTAAATAAAATAAAAATAAAACAAATACTTCGACACTTTTTCAAATTTATAAAGTATTTGCATAAATGTGTCTGACTGAGTGAGTGACTAGTGTATTTGTGTAATTTTCTTGATATTTATTGTTTATTTCCTTTCAAGTGAGTATATTTTACGAGATTTCCATATTTGTATGTATCATAAAATTAACGCTTAAAAACGAGTATGTAATTAATTTGCATTGAAAATGTCTAAAGTAAAGTAAAACGTATTATTTTTTATCATCATAATGACTCATACGTTTTTACACCTACTCGCAATTGCCGGCAGATACCTGTTGGTTTCGACTTTTTTTAAATGACTACTAAACAAACATCATACCCTCAGTGTGTTTATGTATTACGTCCCGGGATATCAAAGGAAAAATTCTAAATTAAATTACAATTTTCTTTAATGTTCTAGTAGAAATATAAAATTATTCAATTTGTGTGCTAAGCACCAAATTTCAAATAATTCACAATATTCGCTCGCCTATTCTCGTTCGAGTATCATTTTAAAACAATAAACAGAATAACGTTAATTTGATACTGAAATGATAAAACGGTATTAAGGTAACACTGTAACAATGTAAAATGGCGGTTATCAGTTAGAGTCCTGCGTAAGCATTCTTTAAATGTGAATACGTCTTGCTTTTTAAATGTATTGCCGTGCCATGTATTATAAAGGGTGTGTTTTATAGAGTGACACAATTTTAAATCAAGAAAATGTATTTTTAATATCAATGAAACGGGCTTCAATGGAAAGATAATTTTATGAAATTATTGTTTATATATGATTTCTGCCATGTGGCCGCCACGGCTGGCGCGTAGACGGCGCAATCTGGAACACCAATTTCAACAACTTTTCGCAGCATTTCGATAGCTCTTCGAATGTTGATTTACAGCTGTTCAATTTTTTTTGTTTATCGATGTAGACAAGTGACTTAATATAACCCCAAAGAAAATAATCCAATAATGTTAAATCACACGATCTTGGTGGCCAATTAATCATCAAAAGTTTCTTTGAGTAGATCAATTGTAGCGCCCGCTGTGATGCATGTGGGCCCGTCCTGAGGTACGAAAAAATTTCGAATCATGTAACTATACCGTTCACCATTGACATTAGCATTCTGACCATCAACGTTTTTGAAGATGTATTAGTGTTTCGACAAAAGCTTGTGGATTCTCTTCACTCTAATAAGGCATTGATGCCAACTCAAAGTTGTGACACTCTAAAAAAAACACCCCCATAGTAAACCAACAATAAATGATCTCGTATAATAAGCGAAGCACCATCGATGTAGTGATGTTCGTGTATATGATTATTTACATATGATGTCGCGAACACTTCTTCACCTGGGAGCAAATTGCAGCATTCGATATTGATCGAAATTTTAAAATATTTCAATAGAATTTAAATGGAAATGTTTTTAAATTTCGCTCGTAATTTCGCCGTAATTTGCCCTCTGGTTACAAATGCTGGTAACAATTACATAACATAATGTTCAGTGTTACCGTTATTTTCCGGGGAAGTGCCGGAGAACTCCTTGGATTTTGGGAATATTTTGTTTAGTTTTTTGAATCTCCAATATGGTTTGTTTTGTTGCTAAAATGTTCGTGACTTAGATAAATTGTTCTTGACAGATCTAACTGAATGTGCCTCTGCTGAAATAAAAGTGCATACACATGTGTAGGAAAATACATCACACATTCTTTCGTCACGACGTATTTGCTTCTTTGCTTCTATAGCTACATTAACAGAAACAAATGTCTTGCGAACAGTGTTGTTCAGTGGTTGTTTTTGAAAAGTTCGCTACATGTCTTGAAAGTTCTTTTAAATGGTCTTATGCAGGGCTCTTTTATCGGTCAGTTTAGAACGATGACTATCAGGCCTAGTCATCATTTAAAAAAACCTAGTTTCGGAGTTTACAATTAAAATTCGGTTCAAACCCTGGTCAGATAACCGTTTTTTTGTTTGTTAATTAGATAGTTTTAGCGCTTGATGTGTAAAGTTATTGCATATTCCACCGGATATAAAAACCGATCTATATGACTTCGTTGCAAACTAAGCAAATAAACACATTTTTTAACAAATAAACACTCTTAAACATAAGTATATTATAGTTTCAATTTATTTAATAAGCTTAAAGTCAGCTTTTTTATATAAAGAACAAATAACAATATTTATGATCTGAACGGCCTAAAGTTCGCATCGATTTTTAAGCCAAATTACATGTGATAATTATTAATGAACAAATAACACTAAAGTTAGTTGTAAATATTCTGACTAACACATATGTAGTAGAAACGAACAACAAGCTGTTTTTAAAGTTTGCAATACCTTCATCATCAGCGTTCTTTTGTGTTTGGTCCACTGTGTGCGGTATCAGTTTATATAGATTTCTGCTTTATATACGTAACATTTATGCAAATGGAATATGGGAATTGTTTTGATTCATCGTATTTAAATTTAATATTTTTTTCTTAAGCATGGTGAATTTTTGTAATTTTATTGCCGGAAAATTTTAAAATTTTCAATAAGTTGGTTTTGACTTACCAAAACAGGTTCAATAATAAAAAAATTTAATTTTTTAAAACCATTTAAATAACCGGTTTTGGAGTCGATTGAAAAAATTAAAATTTTTAAAACAGAGTTTCGGGGTTTCCCTTTCTCTCTTCAAAACCAGTTTTGTTAACCGTTTTTTTAATGTAAACGAAAAAAATTATATCAATAAACAATTTTTGAAAACCGGATTTCTCTTTTTTGAAAACCGGCTTTGAGGGTTTCTTTTTTAAAACCCGGTTTTGTTAACAGGTTTTATTAAACGGTTTTTAACCATATAAACTAGAAAAAATTTCTTATTACTACATAATGATTTTTTTGACACAAACAAGTACATACTAAGGGCCATTTTCACAACCTGCGTTTAACTAAGGGTAGGATTTTGTCTTCCTGATAAATGGTTGTGCATTATGAAACCTTAATTTATCCATTAAATATTATAATTATTTATAATAATAACAATAAAAAATTTAAGTTGTAATAATGCAAAAATATTTATCGCGCAGACAAAATTCTACCTTTAACCAAAGGCAAGTTGTGAAAATGGTCCTAAGTAATACAAATAAAGAACCCCAAAATACACAATCCAAGCAAAAACAGGAATTTGAAAAATTTTTAAATTGAAATTATCCATATTACATATTAATTTGTTCAATTGTAATTAGAGTTTTTTTTACTCCCGGACTTTTTCATTTCCCGGGATAGCGGGAATTTTTTTTACATATCCCGGGATCCCGTTTTAGAACAAGAACTTTATATTTTTTTAGCTATTAGTTTTTAAATTCCTTAAAGGTTTTTGCCAACACGAAAAACTTTTTTATATGAGATCAAAAAAGTAAACTTACAAATATAAGTAATAACATAATAGTTAATAAAAACAAACAAAATAAAAAATACTCCAGGTTTGAGATTTAAAACAGATCAGTAGATTTGTTCTTAAAAAACTTCCATACAAGTGACTTTTCAATGTAAAACAATTTTATTAAAAACAAAAAAAGAGAATAATTATTTCAAAAAATTGCTTTAAAACCAGGGACCGAAAATAATTGTTATTTCTTTCTTTCTGAAGAAAAGGTAACTTGAGAATAACCATTATCTACTTTAGGTTATTATTAAACATTATCGTGAGATATCCATGTATTATTATACCGTTATGTTAACTTTTCCAAAGACATTTCAATATCTTGCCCTAGAAATGCATCCAGCACATCTAAAACACGATGTGTATTCTTGTAGCGATCGATAACCGAAAAATAATATTACTTTCGACAATGGTCATTGGTAACCAACAAACTTTTTTGGTTGCTGTAATTGTTAGTTATTTATAAAAAAATAAAAATAAATATTTCTCACTTATATTGGTTACGATTATAAATATTATTTAAAATCAATAAATGGTAATAAAAACTTTAGCCATTTCTCTTATAACTGTTATGTTCCTGCTCAAAACATCAATCTATGTGACAAGATATATCGCTAAATAAAAAATTTGTTAGAAAAAACGCTGCTCGAAATAAATTTTCACAAATACCAAAGTGAAAGCAGTTGTTTTCTATATGTAAAGTTGTCAACTCTTTGTTTTATTATTTCCCGTGATCCCGCAGCAAAAATCCCGGGAAATCGGGAAATTTTTAAACTGGAATTCCCGGGAATTCTCGGGACGGGGGGAAAACCCTAATTGTAATCGACTAAATATCTCGGCGAAAGCAATAGACCACTTTAATAATTAAGGGCAAATATGTATGCAGAACTAATTTTGGGGATTCAAACGGTAGGCATAAAAGTCTGTTTGAAAACACAAACAATTGCATATACTTAAAAAATTTAAAACATGCATCGTTATTCCAGCTGTCAATATCGACGTCACTTCAATACAATACCAAAAAATTGCGACTTGTCTACTCGTCGAAAACATGTGACTGCTATTAACAGCCTCATGCTATTTTCTAGACCTTAGGGATCCGAAATAGCACAAATTTGTCCTTTTTTTGGTATTGCAGTGACTTGACGTCAATGTTAACAACTGTAATAAGGGTGATTATGACGATATGACCTTTTCGACTACCATTTGAATATCCAATTGTTGCAGTGTAAAAGCTACACTGCAGTAAATTCTTTGGAAGTGGTGTAAGGTTGTGAAATGTGATTTATCGAAGATATTTACGAGTTTTTTTTTTCAAGCTCACAACTTTGCGTTGGTAACTCTGTTTTATTTGATAACCGATTTAACAGCTGATAGCAGCTGTTTATTTAGTTTGATTTGTCATTTGACCATGAATAGATTTATACTAGAGCAATGTATGCAAATTGTTGAAATTTTCTATCAAAATAATGGTTATGTTCGTCAAAATTATCAAGCACTTGGTGCATTTTATGGTAATAATAATAATAATATCGATTAACTATGGAATAACTATGGATGGTTTTCGCGTATACTCTTAAGGATGACGTGCATCCCGTAAGATACCAAGCAGTGCTCAACGAACAAAGTATAGCCACTGCAAAGCAAAGATTTTAAGAGGACCCACATCAAGCTACTCGGCGCCGTTTTTGACAAATAAGAACGTGTTCACTAAAGAATCTTGGTTAACGAAACTTTAAATTGTGCAAGAATTCAAGCTAAACGACCATCATTGGTCCTCGAATTTGCCTAACGGCCGGAAGCAGAAATTCATATTGAATAATTCCACGTAGCGGCCCTGTTAATTGGAAACATAGATCGTGTGATTCAACCCCATTGAATTATTTGCTTTGATGTTATGTAAGGTCTGTCCATTAAACCAGAGAAAATTGACTACATACCGGGAAACCAATATTCCAAGAGTTATTTGCGAAATGCGCCCAGAGGGAAAAATGTATATACAGATTAACAAGAAAAAAATTTAAGTACATAAATATATTAAACTTTTTCTGAAAAAGGCCCATGTATTAAAAATACCTACACATATATAATTTTTGTTGAAGAGAATTTCGCACGAACTCATCTCTAGCTTTAGTTAATAAATTCTATAGAAAAAAATAAAAATAAATAAAAAACCTACACATTCTATTGAATTTTGGAGAAAAACAAATACCAATTTGGTAATGCTGTCGGCGTTGGTCGTCAATAGCTTGCTTATGCTTTCAGCATACCAAAAAAGGAAATATGATAGGATAAAATTTACAAATACATAAGAGAAAAAACATATTAAATACATACAAACATACATTTGTGTTGAAAATGCGTTAATGAAATGAAAGTGATAATTGTTTACAATGATTAGGTTATCATATGTTTTTATGAAGCTTAGTTAAGCAAATGCTAAGTTATGATTTTAACCTGCATACAAGAGCACAATCAGGGTTTATTGAACAACAAAGATGAAATGTTTTTTTTTTGTTTTGTCTGCACTCAAATTTTTTTTCAATTCATGTCCATCACGAGTCAAAATTACAAAGCATTAAGTAAAAATTAATAAATGTCGTTTGTAATGAATGTCTCTTACTGGTCGTCATACTCGTCACATTGTTCTAATTTTCGCTGGGTAACCGATATACCAACATTTACATTATTGTTTAAAAAGAAAATAATAACAAAAATGGTACAGCACAATTAACCTGTCGCTTCTCCACCCACTTTTGCAGTGTTGCCATTTGAAATGTCGTGTAATGACTATTGTGAATTTTACATGTATGTTACATTAGCGTGGTCGTGATTTTTTTTTATTTCTTATATTCTCTCCCCGCTAATCGGTTCAGTTTTATGTAAAAAAAGCAATGCTAGTCCGATCACAGGGGAGATGTGTAAACATCTAGTAATGAATTTTTTTTTTAATATTGGCTTATGGTAACTAAAATAAGATATATAAATTTTTGACTATACTGTATTTAAAAATCTATGGAAAACTGCATCTATAGTAGTGAAATTATTAGTTATTAGCTCATATGCAAGTGGAAAACGTCAAATAAAAATTTTGATAAAGCTTGCGACTGTGGGTTTGCAAAATTTGTATTAAAATCTCCACCCACAATAATTGGCATGAGATGATAAGGCACCAAGACGTAATGAAGATATGTTATAATCAGGGAAACCACAAATATGAAATTGCATGTTTTTTCTTGTCTGATATATCAATGCGGAATTAAGATATTTATCCGTTTCAGAACTTTTTATGAATTCTGGCATCGAATTGTTAGTGCATATTTTTGCATATTTTACCCTTTAAAGCATGCTTTTGCATACTTCACTCTAACACGCATATTTTGAGAATTTTTAGAGCATATTTGGCGTTTTTAGGGCATACTTTTTAATTATATTTTAATAATTAAAAAAAAATTTTGCTAAAAAATTTTACTTTTTTCCATAAAAATTTCATATTGTAGTAAAAGAAACAGTAGTATGGGGAAGCAATATTTTGCTACCATTATGAAGTTAGACTTTTTAAAACACAATGGCCTCCATTGTGTATGTTCTAGCTACCGAATCGATTTCACACGTTTTCTTGTAAATTCTGATGTTAAAACACATGCTACACGTGTTTAAGTAGAATATACTAATTATTAGAATGTGTTCTAACATCCAAATTTAGAACAAAAAAATTTAAAATGAACGATTTAAATTTTTTAAATTTTCACTTAGTTATAACAGTCTTGTGAAAGAAAAACGAAACAAGAAAATTAAAAAATTTTAAATCGTCCATATCCAATTTTTTCCTGCTAAATTTTAATGCTGGAACAAATACAGGCCAGGTTTACATTTGTATGCCAAATGCCACACAAGCGTAAAAACGCGTAACCAACTAATTACTAATGAAAAACTATTTGCTTCAGACATGTATTTATTAAGTTAAAAAATTTCATACACAATTAATAGACAATTTTATAGAATCCAAAATGATTGCAAACTGTTTAAATCAATAAATATATGTCTGAATCAAACGGTTTTTCATTAGTAATTAGTTGGTTACGTTTTTTGTGCAAATTGGCAAAACTCAGCCTTAGTTTGCTAATTGTGACGAACGCTGCCCTGATTACATCAGTTGAGGTTGAAAAAGAACATTTTCAATGTATAAAAAGTTTATTTAGATGTGACCAGCGGCGATTTTTATCTAAAAAGCTAAGTGAATAGTTTTTGTTTATTGCAATAACAATTATAAATAAAAAGCTTGTCTTATTCTTCAAAATACAGTTGCAAGGTTTTAAATCTGATATCGTGATCGCTTTTGAAGTAAAAGTTAAATTTTTGTTCTTAATTAATTTTTTATTGTTTCCTTCTTATGCTTAATTTATTTTTGTTTTGTTTTATATGCAAATTTTATTGAATTGCTAAATTTTAAAATTAGATTTTCATTTTCAAAATAATCCAATTTATGTTATTTTTAAGAGCATATTTTTTGAGTTTTTAGTGCATATTTCGAAGTTTTTAGTGCATATTGAATGCGCATAAAACACTTTTTTGGGAGCATATTTCTGGTTTCCCTGGCTATATAAAATAATATTATAAAGACTGCTAGATATCTTTTAAACAAATATTTGACATTTAAAACGCTCTTTTATTTAAAAGTTTATACTTATTTTATTTATTTTAACTTTAACTTTTTAACAAAATTATCCCCACTGGCAACACTATTACACTTCACAATTAATTTCTATTAAAATTAACATTGCTCCTGAAGGTATGCTTTAAAATTCGTTTGAGTGTATTGCTAGGCAGCTGGTAAGTTTATCTGTACTTCTTGTTCGTATCATTACACTAATACACTCATACATATGTAGCTCACACCGATTTGATAACGCTTTACGATCTTACTAAAAATTTGTGATTGTATTATGAAAAAGATTTTTTACCCCCTAGCGTATAGATGTTTACGCATCCAAAAATTACAAAAAATATCAAGATTTCTGCTTAATATACTCAGTCGACAGTGAAAATTTAATAATGAGGGTGGCATTGGCTGAAGTAGTTAGCACGTTGACTACAAAACCGAAGATCCTGGGTTCAATCCCTGTATCCGACAGCCATTAAATAACAACACCATGCATTTTTCTGGAGTGCATTAGTGTCCCTTTGTATCAGTTGTTGTAGGAAAGTTCAAGTGGTGAAGGCATAGTCACTGGTCACTGAACTATACCGACTTCCACAGATACTAATCCTAATGTAACATCAGAGCACCCACCTTCGTCGGTATTGTGTAGCAGAATCATCGGGAAGTAAAATAACGATTAAAAATGGCTACTAAGCACAGCCTCATTGAAACCAGAGGCGCTGCAACTCTGCATTATAACGTGCAAAACGTAGAGTTGTAAAGGAAAAGAAGCTTTCCTCTATCTCTTCCTTCACCACCTGTCTTGTCTATCACTATCCCTATCCTAAAGAAGGTAACACCTATAAGTAGTAGTAGGCATTCATTGCCTGAGTGTTACTTCCCTTTAAAAATAAATAAAAAATATATAAAAAAAAATTAATATGTGAATTTTTTTGATTCATCGTATTACAATTTGCTAATAAAAGTTTTTTTTTGTAATGAAAGCTCAATTTTACCATCTCCAATTTTACAACAGTCTTGCCATTGTCGTTTGTTCTTTACTAATTATGCACATGTTAGCTAATTTGCTTATTTTTTTTTTTTTTTTTTTCGTTTGATACTTTTAAATATATTTATTTAATTACTTTCACATTTTTGAAGGCTTCGCCAAGACTAAAATATTGAATTGGGAGCAAATATATATTACAGGTCAATTCCCACGAAAAAATAATTAAATAAAAAAATATTAATGTATTCAAAATTTAATGTCTTTAAAATTTAAAATTTCTATAATTAATCGATAATTTCTTTTTATAATCGCATATTAAAATTACTTATGTGTGCACGTCTGATTGAATGCGGAAGTAACGGGCGTCAGAGGTATTTGTGAGATGTTTCTTTAAAAAAAACCAACGTCACTCTTGTACGCCATTCAAAAGAAACATTTTTGATCACTGGTCTCAAATGCATTTTGAGCACGTACGGATTATCAACTACTATGCATACTTATAGTGTGCTACAAAAGTTTAGGCGCTTGAATGACCAGCCTAAATATTTTTGAGACGACAACAATATGTACATAAAACAATAATTCCATATTTGAATTTGGATAATGTAAAAACGACCAATTTTGGGGGGGGGGTCTCAATCAAAACCATATAATTTGGCTTACACAGCGATACGAAATTTAAAAAGCCTAGCAAGTTCAGCGCTACTGCAAATTTTACTAAGATCAGGTAATTCATTCGAAATATCGTTGACGAAAAATTTCCAAAAAAAAAACCTTTTTTTATAATAATTTCCTCCTCAATATTAATTTTATGTATTCACTGATTTTTATAGACTTAAGAAGTGTATCGGATGCCGCGGATTCGACAAAAAAAACTGTAGCTTAGCGGAGTTTCAGGGACAAACTGCAAATTCAACCGATTCCCATGATTTCTTTTAAATAATTTTTAAGATTTTTTTTTTAATTTTGGACGTTGAGTTTTTTTTAATCATGAATTTATTTCGAAGTAATTTGTAAAAAAAAACTATTACACTTATATCATGATTTATAAGTCATGTATATTTTTATTGCAGGATAAGTTTTTAGTATATAATTTTGATTAACCCTCTTTATTTGCTCATTCGTACTTTAACATCAATCCGTGATTTATATGACATTTCGTGATAAGAAGTTCCTACAGCTCTTTATTCAACATTATTGTCTTTTTTTTAATACAATTTTATATTTTTGAAAATGCACTTTTTTCACTTTGAAAGCGGAAAAATATAATAAAATAATTTCAAATAGTAAAAACAACACAAAAACAGAAATCATCATTTTTCCAACCCGCCCCGTATCAAAAAAAAAAAAAAAAACTATCACCTCTATCGTGAATGACAAGTGAAATTTTTGTTCTCATGAAAAAATTTTTATTCCCCTCGAAGGCAAAAATGCTATCGTGAATCTCTCGTGAAAAAAATTTTCCGCTATCAGTTCTCAGTGAATGTAAAAAACGGGAAGCTTAAAAATTAATTTAAAATCAAAAAAAAAAAATTAATTTAAATATAAGAAATTTATAAATTTAAGGTTCCAAATTAATTTTTTTTAACTACAAAGTTGTGTTTTTCGTTGAAAAATTTTTGTAGTATACCACATAAAATTTACTGCATGTGACCCAAAAAGAGTTACATACTGATGTTGCAGGGAATTGTTGTTGACAATCGTGAAATTTATTTACTATTACATATTGTTCTAAAAATATATATTTATAACTTTTAATATTTATGGCCTGTTTCACAGTAACGAAAGAAAACTTTCGACTTACAAAATATATTGAAAACACAATCAAATTTTAATATTTTATTGTTGTTTGCAATATAAATTTTCAGTCGAAAGTTTTCTTTCGTTGTTGTAAAACAGACCATTAATGCAAAGAAAAATATAGAAATTGTGCAATGTAATAATTCAGTTCGCCTGCATAAATAAAATGAATAAAACCAAAGGAAAAATGCAAAAAATTCCCTTGAAAAATAGTATTCATAATAACGGGAATCAAGGGAATAATGTAAAAATATTTCTAGGGAATAATTATTCACGAATTTATTTCATCGTCAATAAATTGGACCTTTTGTTGCAACAATTTTGAGCTCTTATAATGGACAACCCTTCATATTATGCAATTTTGTAAATTTTTTTTATAATAAAAACTATAACATGTAATTTATTTTTAACACATTTCAAGATATTGTACAATTTTTTCTAAAGTGCTTGTTTGCAGTTTCAACACAAGTTTCATTTGAAATTTGCATAGTTGATTAGTTTGTTTGTATACAATTCACCTAAATTAGTAAGGGTATATAATAGTGATGCACGAATATTCGTATTCATATTCGAATTGTCAAATATTCGGTCATTTTAAGATATTTGTATCAGTATTCGTATTCGGCAAAATTCAGGCGAATACGAATACGAATATTTTTTCAAACAATTTAAATAAATGAATGCATAAATTCTAAACGAAATTTAAATAAATGGCTAAAAATATTAAATAGTTTGTACAAATCCATTAAATTTTTTATAGAAATATGTGCTTTGTATCATTTTTAAATAATTGCTTAATTCAACAACAATTTGAATCGTGTATTTGTGTATCAAATACATTTTTTGTTTTATAATTGTGAACACCCTCTGTGTAGTGTATTAATATATTTTGTATTTTTAATGAAAAAAGAAGAACAAGCTACACACAAATTCTCTCAGAGAGCCTCTCTCTGAATACAACATTTTAAAAACATATGAAATAAAAGTGTAATAGTGTATTTAATTTTTATATGAAAATTTCCAACAACAAGTTTTACACTATTATAACTATTTAATATGATAATACAATCGATACAGAGATACAAGAGGTTTTGTGAATTAATTTGGGTAGTTTTTATTAACTTTAAAGTACGCCAACAGGAGTGTGAAGTCCTTTTTCATAAAAATGTTTTAATATTCCATATTGCAGGCGTAAATAGAACCCCAATTTAAAGTCTATAAATTTCACATATAATATTCGTATTAGTATTAGCGAATATAAAAAAAATTGACATTCGTTACATCAATAGTATATATATGTATGTAGGTTTGTCATTCCATTTGTAATATTCACAATATTTATATGCAACACGGTATTGTATGTATGTACATATATATTATATTCTGGGTCCTTATAAATAGGATAGTCAGAATATTTACAATTAACTTTGATGTTATTTGTTCCTTAATAATAGTAACATGTAATTTGGCTTACAGAGCGATACGAACTTTAGCCTAATCATATCATAAATATAGAAAGAAATGTAGTTCGAACTATAATAACACTGTGCTCGAACTCGATTTCTTATTTTTTGTAACAAGCCGGAGACCTGCTGGGTAAACATAATTCAAGTACGCTGAATCCAATGGTGTTAACCATGTTTTTAGGTTAGCTCTTGATTAAAAAATAATTTAGATTGAAAACTTGGTTAAAAGCACCCAAAAATCGTAAAAATTTTTCCCAGTACAAACATTTTATGAATTGTGAAGGGTATATAAGATTCGGCACATTGGAACATAGCACTCTTACTTTGTTTTATATAACAAACGATATTGAATTTTTGTTGCGAAATTTCTAATTAACAAATACTTGCATATATGTAAATATACAATATAATATGCAAGCACAAAAAAAAATAACACTTGTAATGCCATAAATGATAACAAAGACGTAAAAGACAAGCAAATAAACAAATCAATCACCAACGTTGCATCTGGCTGTCAATCGATAACTATAAATAAATGTCAGTTCATTTATTATCTGTAAGCGTAGTGATTTTTCTTTTCACTTCATTCATCAATCATGACGTTAAGATAGTGTGCAGAAATATATGATCAACAATAACTGAGCTTTGTTTAAGTTAAAAACTTTTAGGTAGCTATTACATTGATTAAAAAAAATAATGCTGAATATTACACTGAGGCCACAATCATCGCCGTTAATGGAAACTATAGAGGTGTGGCTCTATAGAACTTAATACAGAAAATCACTCTTCATCAAATAATCATTTAAATGTAAGTTTAATTTAAAGAGAAATATAAAGTTTTTTTTTTAACGGAGGAAAAAGTAGAAAACAATTTAACAATTATAATATTATAGCATGGACAGAATACAGGTCTAATTTGCATTAGCACTCTTAATTCAAATTAACTTGTGAATTATCCCCATCCCAATGCGTGTTAGATTTACCGTAAATGCACTGAATGAAAGTGAATTAATACTGAATTTAGCTATATGATAACACCGTCCAAATATGGTAACACCGCCCACAATCAATCACATGGCAAATTGTTTTCGTTTTCAAAGTTAAAATGGATTCAAAGTCAGGAAATAATAAGTTATTTTAATTGTTTTTTAAAGAGAAAAAAGAAATATTAAAATCGAAACACATTTTTTGCCATTTTAAGATTTCCAAGGAAAATAATCGAAGTGTGTGATACGAAAGTAATGCACTTACTTAATGCAAATACTGTCGTTTGTCAGGGTAAATTTTTAATTCACAATAGTACGCTTTTAATGCAAATTAACGCTGTCGTCTGTCTACGCTATTGAATTGTATAAGAATTAAATAATTTTTCAACATTATTCGATTAAATTTTTTATCGTTCCTAATATTTGAATGGGATTTAAAACTCAAAAAAGTTGATAACGTTTGTTCAAACAACTTTAAACTTGAATAGCATGACTACAATATTAGTAATTAAATAGCTAGAATAGAATAATTTATATGTTGCCTGTTTTCATAAAACGAAAGAGACTTTTTTGGCAACAATTTATATTGAAAACAAACAAAAAAAATAGTTTTACTTGTTTTTATGGCCTGTTTCACAATAACGAAACGAAACTTTCAATTTACAATTTATATTGAAAACAAAAACAAATTTTCATATTTTATTGTTGTTTTCAATATAAATTTTCAGTCGAAAGTTACGTTTCAGTTTTATTTCGTTATTGTGAAACAGGCCATTAATGTAAATTATCGAACGAAAATTTAATTTCGTATGCCGAGTATAATTTAAATTTTTGGGAAAAATAGTTTCCGTAGGAAACTTTTTTGAAATATATAAGTACTTCTAAGAATTACTAAGCATACTTTCTTACCTTTAATAATGTTAAAATTTTTTGCGATAGATCATAATCAAAATTTGAATATTTCGAGCCGCTCATATCGTATATGAACACCAGACCGGCCTTTTGTGTTTCCGTATCGTGTAGAGCACAGTCCAGTTGATAAACGATGCCTTGCAATGTCGTTGTATGTGTGACACTTAAAGGACTGTGTTTATTGGCGGTGAATAGAGCAATTGCAGCTCCACTGGAATCACGAGCAGACTAAATAAATAAATATGCAAGTAAAAGAAAGAGAAAAAAAAAAAACAAATTATTCTCCAAAACAGAGTTTATGTTTTGAAAACATACCAGTATGGTGAATTTGCCTGTTTGCAGTTCTGAGCACAGTGGTTCTATATCTGGATCTATATTATAGAGGCCTTCTTTAAGGCGTATCTGTTCATGTTGTTCGTATAGGGACACAGCACGTGGCACATCAAATTTACGTGCGTAAAGGAACTTGACAGCAGTTGTCTGTGAAATATTGCGTCTGGGCGCACATGTTGAGCCGATATTGTTGCAAATATCAATAAATTGTTTAACAGCCTGCAAGAGAAGAAAGTATTAAAGGATTTTAAAATAATAATTAGTACGAGTATACAAATCAGTTCAATTAATAAATAAAAATTAATTAATGTCTATGAAATTTAAGGAATCTCAGCTTTAAGTGCCGTTTGTTTGCATTTAAAATGCTTTTATGAGGTTTTAATTGAAAATGTACAAATAAGAAATCCATGTGCTTATCATAAGCGGTCTGCTTTTAGTAGTTTAAAAATAAATTGATTCATTTGTTGTGTCCAAGTGTCTATGTAGTGTTTGCTGCTGGTCGTGAGAAACTTTGGTTTGTTTATTTTATTGTTGTTGTTGTTGTTGTAACTGCTTAAAAACAATTAAATTAATTGATTCAAATGTAAACATGTCACTGTCTTAATAATTAATCATATGCACTTTTAGCTCTTATTTATGTATTAAAGCCCTGCACAAGATCATTTATAAGACATTTCAAGACATGAGAGATTTTTCAAATGCTTTACTACAGCAAAATATTCTTAAACAAACGCTAAACAACACTATTGGCAAGACATTTGTTTCAGTTGTTTGTCTTGCCAACAGTGTTGTTTAGCGTTTGTTTTAGAATATTTCGCTATAGTAAAGCATTTGAAAGATCTCTCATGTCTTCAAAGGAATTCTTAGAGCCTGTCTCGCGATGTCGATAACGTTTGACTTGTCGCACACTTACATTTGAAACAAAAAAAAAATAATAGAAGCCGAACGTTGTCGGCATCATGGGACAGATCCTAAATTTATATTTTTTTTTTGACTAACATATTTATAAGCGTTATTTAATACATACATATATCTCCTGAATTATTATTTATTATTTTAATAAATTAAACTAAATAATATTTTGTATCGCTATATACTGGGAATTCCGGGAAATTGAGAAATCATCCCCGCTTTCCTGGGAAATGAAAAAGTCCGGGAAAAGAAAAACTCTAATAAACATTTTGCGGAAGCAAGCAAATAAAAGCTAAACAAATCATTTCTACAAATTCGCAAGCGTTAGTAAAAAATTAAAAAGAAATACATATGTATGTATGTATGTATGTATCGTGCATTAAAATTATAATTGACTGACTGTAAGATACGAATTTTATACAAACATGTATAAATCTTGTAAGCAAATCAGATTTTTCTAAAGAAATTGAATTAAACAAAAAAAAAAATAAACAATAATAATTCTATGACAGAAGTCATTTCTCAAAATAAATATGTTAACACTATTATCACCATGTATTTTAATTTAATAACTAATATGTAAGTAATTTAATTGTTCTAGGAATTAATTAAATAGTTATTTATATTTTTTTCGATTATCACTAATTGTGTATTATTAATAACTATAACTAAGTTTATGTCCGACACTGGTCGAGCCTAATAATTATATTTTAGATCTAAGATTTGAATAATTATTGTTAGTTCATATTTGAAGATATAAAAAAATTACACATTACCATCGGAACTACTTGCCATATAATGACTTACTTTTCTGATTACCAAATTTCATTACTCGCTTACAAATGGTAATGTGCTAAAATTTAAAAAAAATTATGTACAATTTGCTAAATGATAAAAATTATTTTTTTTAGATGAAAGAGATTACGTGAAGAAGTTGTCCTATAAAAAAAGTAAGTACTTCTCAAGGTTCGATTATTTTAGTCTCACACCTTGTTAAAACTCATTAAGTTGGTAATCCAGTAGGGAAGAGCTTCCACCAAAAATGCTTAATTTCAAACCCGGTTACCTTATTTAAAATTTTTTGCTGGATACATGTATTAAAAAAATGGAAAAAATTGTCACGGCGAATCGATAATAGATGAGACCGACCGAATGCCAAACTTTATTTTTTATCAAGAGCACAAATATATTCAAAATACGTCGACTCAAAAAACCTAACTTAGAGCAAGAAAAACTAGTTAATTCACTCATTATTGCAAAAATAAATGATGTGCCTTCCATAAGATGGTTTGAATATGCCTACTAATTTATAGGTCTGCAAAAAAAATTTATTTTGCACTGGTTTGCGTATTTTTTAGAGACGAAATTCGATCAAGAAGCAAATATTTTTTAGAGTTAGCTTCAGAGTTTTTTCCCCGTACTTTTTCATTTCCAGTGAAAGCGGGAAATTTGTTTAAATATCCCGGGATCCCGCCCCAAAGAAATAATAAATACATATTAAATTTGACAGGCATTAATACAAATTTAATTAGAAAGTTTAAAACATTAATTGTATCAGAGAACAGCATGAGACCATTCGCATTTGCTAACAATTCATAAATTCGTTGCTATTGCCATGCATTTATTCGACAACAATAACAAATGTAATTGCTATGATACCATTCATTGCGATTTGTTGATTGCTAATACGAACTTTATTATTATAATGCAGACATAACACAAACAGCGAAATGAAATGATGCAGCATGAAAGAATGGATTTCTTTCATACCATTCACTCAGTATTCGCTGTTCTTTTGTATATCACGTTTAAATAACAAGTTTATTTTAAGTGATTTTAATGATTATAAATAAAAAAAAGCAGTGTGAGGGAGGAAATTTAAAAAAAGAAAAATGCCAATATTTACAGTGTTAGAAAAAAAGAAAATAGAAAATGTAAAATAGTTCTTAAATGTATTTCAAATAATTGTTTTATATAAAATTTGACATAAAATACATTTCAAATCTATATCGTGTTTTATGAATACTAATGTAGGACTTTTATATAAGCACAAAATAATTACAAGGACTACGTTGTGGTAAATCACAGTAAAAAACATTCGCACCATTCACTGAGTATTCGTTGCTTTTGACAAGACCAGTGAAAATTTATATAAAACAAGCAATGCACGCAATAAAATTCACCGCACTAATTTCTTTCGATTGTGCCATGTGTTGTTTCTTTCAAATGTTGTGGATTGACAACTCTCTGTTATGTATTAATAATACATAAATACTCGTGTCAGTGATCGGCAATGAATCGTGTTTTATTCATGCTCATTCATGAAATTTTAAATATAAATAAGTAGACATCGTTTACACTCAACTAATCTGATGTACGCACACTCGCAATGATATTGATTTACAAAAATAAGTTGAAATAAATAAGAATGCGACGTTGACATTCACATTCATACCACACTCACACTTACAAAGCACCTCAGTTTGTTTTATAAATTCAGGAAAGTACTTATACTACTTGCATTGATTTAGCTCATTTACATATGTATGTTTATTTAAATGTTTAACCCCATATGCCACAAAATTAACGTATACTTCAAGTGTACGTTAAACCGGGTTTTGAATGAAAATTTTGTTTTAACGTACACATCAAGCACACTTTATTTTTTTTTGCATATGGGGGTTAGACATTAAACAGTTTGCTAGTAGTATACAATAGTAGTAAATAGGGTTGTTTTTCAATTCAAGCAAAAAGAAAAAAAGCAAAAATTAGCAACAGAGAAACAAAAACACACCACCTCATAATGAGAACTGCAATGTTCGTATGCGAAGTTCGTATTGTGAATCATACTTATTTATTTTTCATCGTCCATAGGCATTAAGGGCTCAGTTAGTCGATTATAATGTAAAGTAACAGCAACGTAGGAAACAGCTGATCGATATTTTTATATGAAAAATAGTTTACGTTGCATTACATCTCTATAACCATTTTCATTACTTTTCACATAACAATATCGATCAGTAGTAGTAGTAGATCAGATCGATAGTTTCCTACTGTTGCAGTTACTTTACATTACAGTCGGCTAACTGAGCCTTAAGTTAAGGAGAGTCGAAATCAACAACCTCATAAATGTTTCTATTATGAGTTCGATGAGCACTTCAAACTTTCCAATGATTCGCTTCATAGACAACATTGCAATAAATATGAGTGCGCCATGCGTACAAGAAATTATAAGTCATGATTTAACTCTATTCACTTTTTCACTAGAATCTAGTGACTAGATACTCATTTCTGTTCTCTGATTCCTAACCACAAATTTTCCCACCCTTTATATTATCGCAAGCAAGTATTTGAAAATATTCAAACATTTGTGTGCGCACAGCCCCATTAACTTGTAACAAGACGTCGTCCATCACGTACAAACAATGCGTGTATGGCCAGCTTTAGCACAAAAAGTTCCAGAGATGGCTTTGCAAGGTCAATCTATTTCCATTAGTTTTTTATGTATTTCTTTTACGTTTTTACACAGAACAAATATACATATATATTTTTTTTAAATTCAAGCCAACAACGAAATTACATTTTTTTAATCATTAAAATTATTTAACATTAAACTTTTTCCAGCGTAGGTATAGTTTTGTTGTTGTTTTTGTTGTATTGACTAAAAGAAGAAAAAAATCACTTTGAATTTGATAACAATTTCAGAAACCAGCCACTTGAATTATTGAGTATTTCCAGCGAACTTATTTAAATTACTTCGATAAATAACACTTTGATATATTTTGCGTAAATGTCGCCCGTAATAAACAATTCAGTTCCAGAGAATTTTGTCAACGATAATAAAATAAGATTATTTTAATTTAGTATTTGTTTTCTTTAATTTTTTGCAAATAATAAGAATTATTTCCTTTTAATTTAAATTTTTATTTTAGGAAAACAAAACAAAACACAACCAACCTGTTTGTATTGCTCTATGCTAGAGTTACACAATAATATTTGATGCACCATTTTTTGTCTTATATTTATGAAAAGTAGAAAGGAAACACTTTTTTCTTTGTTGGAATTAAATTTTTTAAAAACTATTTTTCACTTGTATTATTTTTTTAGATATCTTTTTCATGTATTTTTACTTAAATATTAAAACTTAAGAGAGAAAAATTAAAATAATTATTTAACGAACTAAACCCGTTTGCGTTTGATTCATAACTGAAATTGAAACTTCACACTTTGCGTTCAATTCAAACGACGATGACGACGACGACGGCAGACAGACGCTGTTCTTTTTCTGCTGCCTTAACTTAACGTCGATCAGCAATTACAAAAAAAAATGTTGTTCCCTAAACGATGAAAAAAATAAATAAATAAAGGAGAAACAAAAAAGCATTTCAAAAGAATTTTATATAAAAATTTTGCTTTTAACGAAGTCTAAACAAACGATTTATTGGTAATTAAAAAAAAATATTAAAAAACAAATACGAATCATGTGCATCTAAAAAAAAAAGATAAACAGTGTGAACGGATGGATATATAGACGAATGATTGGTTTCCGATCATACAATCATGCAAAGGATGGCAGAGACAAAAAAAAATTTGCTATAAACGTGGTACTTTTAAGGTGTTAAGGAGACGGTGTGTGTAGTTTATTTTCTTTACTTTTTTTTAAGTTGAGCTGAAATTCTTAGAAGTTAATAAAAAATGTTCCAAAGCCAGCACAACAACGAACCGAAATTAAGGCCAACAATAAAAACACGAATTTTTTTTTATAGATAATCAATGTGTCTGTCAGACTATATGACGATCATGTTTTACACAGTTTTTGTTCGAAATGTTTATTCAGTGTTAGTGCTTTCGTTACCTGGTAATGGGATGACCCTCATACAATTTCATATCTCTAGAAGATTTGTGAGTAACCTACTGGTTGGTTAGAAGTGTTTGCTGTTTTTTTTTTTTTTTAATTTGAAATATGCATGATGTTTAACAGTGGTTTCAAGTTTCAAATTTTGAGGAAAAAAAATAAACCAAAAGCTAACTTGTTTTTTTTTAAGATTCCGCATACCGAAAGTGAAAAGTCTGTCCGTCACAGGCAGTTTTCTCGAAAACTGTAATAGGTGCGGGCCTGAAATTTTCATAGAATATGTAAATATTTGGCCGCTATAGCAACAAATATATTTATTTATTTATTTAGTTAGTGTATTTTGAAGTAGTCTAAACCAATTTACACTGAAATTTAAAAAATCAAAATTAAACGGGGTTCTATCAGTTAAAGAAATATTTAAATATTTTACAAATCGTAAGACACAAACTCTTGAACTTTTCACAAACGCTAAAACTAAAAAAATTGCAAAATAAAAAAAATCGCCAAAAACCCAAAAAATCGCCAAAACTGAAAATATTCTCTAAAACGAAAAAAGGCTCCAAAACTAAAAATCACAAGGACCCGAAAAAAATCTCAAAAACAAAAAACAAATTGCTGAAACAAAAAAAGCTCCAAAACTAAAAGATGACTAAATCGCAAAAATAATTAAAAAAAAAATCGCCAAAACTAACAACTCGCTACAACGAAAAAAACGCCAAAAACCGAAAAAGTAGTTTAAACTAAAAAACTATTCCGCAAGAAATAGAAAGTCCCAAAAACCAAAAAAAAAATCGCCAGAACTAAAACAAATCACTAAAACCCGAAAAAATCGCGAAAAAGGAAAAAAGCACAAAAACTAAAAAAAGCTAAAACTTAAATAAATCGCCTAAAACCCAAATAATCGCAAAAAAAAAAGAAGAAAAAACGCCAAACCAAAATTGCCAAAAACCGAAAATAATTAACGGGTACTTAATTTATTTTTTTTTCAATGTCCACCACATCAGGCAAGATATTTGATTATATCGACGACAGTTCTTATATTATAACATATGTAGTGTCCGTATGGAACTATACGTGTGCGAGTCAAGCTGTTACTTCTGGCGAGTACACATCTGGCACACATGTGCTCAAAAAAGCGCAACCACTAATTACTACACAAAAAAAATATTCGGCATTAGTTTGGGTTTGGACAAAAGTTCATTATTGCGCAGTGACACTAAAATTATATTTGGTTTTATTGCGATATTAAGTTACGACGAGCAATCTCCGTAATATTTATATATCAGAATTTATTAAATTCATGTGAAGCCAACATTGAAAAAAGAACGGACTGCAAGCACATCTTTCTATTTTTACAATAATTTTATTTATTTAAAGCCTGGATCACACAGTCGGCACAATGTACCGATTTTCGTCGGCATATTACAATAAAGTCATAAGTAATAAGCCAAAATGTCACTTTTACTTAATTAATTCTTGACTAAGTCTATATGGCTTTATAACTAATGCAGTGTGGTGCAGTTATGTAATTATATTTCAATTAGTTGAGAAATAAGGCAAATTAAGCTTATTACTTAGGACTTTATATCAGTGAGCCCACGAAAATTGGTACATTGTGCCGATCGTGTGATTCAGGCTTAAGAAACGTAACACTCATGTCATGAATGCTTACTACTACTACTAGGTCTTACCTTTTTCAGGAAAGGGATAGTGATAGACAACAAGACAGGTAGATGAAGGAAGAGATATAGTAAAGCTTCATTCTTTTACAACTCTGCTTTTTGTATGTTTTTAATGTAAATTGTTGCATTAACTCATATTTCGAAGGCCGTTAAAACCATGCTCAATTTTGCCTGTTATGCTAACTGGCATGAAGTTTTTCTTAATGCATGCTTTCATAAGAGTGAGTGGCCGTGACCGAAGAAGCAGTCACGCAGTTTAATTTTGTAAGATAATCTGGGCTATCATGAATAAAATTTCGCGTGAAATTTCTCCCTTTTCCTATTAGAATTTTTTGTTTTCCCTATCACTTACTATTAGTTGGAATTATTCCCCGGCAAACATTTCACGCGGGATTTTATTCATGATAGCCCTGAATATAGATAAAATTTTTTTTTTTTTTTGACAAATAATTCTAATTTATTGAGTGACTTCCCATCCCCATTTGACGAATACTCAAACAACCGCAGCCAAAGACTTATTCTCCTTTATATGAACATGAAACATTGTTCATATGAAACTTAGATTTTTTTTCCACACAGAATACTTAAGTTTTATGTGAAAAATCTATTCGCCTTTTGTTCCCTCTTAGCAGGATTGCCAGATTTTTTCCGACCTAATTCGCCAAATTGCTTTTAAAAATCGAAAAAAATAGTGTAGTTTTTAATAATATAAATTTGATAACAAATTCATTTTTATTTAAGATTTTTTTTCATATAAATTTTTATACAATATACTACAGTCTTATAAAAATTGTGCAGAAAATCGCCAAAAATTATTTCTTGCAAATTTTTCTCTTCCAAATTCAAAATGCTTTAATTGCTCTATTTTTTTTTTAATTTCTTTCAGGCGAGTTTTGGTAGGATTTATTTTTGAAACTACTCCATCAGCAAATCAGTTTTCCTGACTTAAACAAATTTCGGAATTCAATTTTGTTAAAAAAATAGCTATAAAAATCGCCAACAGATTTATTTATCGCCAGAAAAGTCGCCATATCGCCAAATAAAAAATTTAGATGACAAACAAGTTGAAAAATTGCCACGTTTGGGGAGAAATCGCCATATCTGACAAACCTGTCCTGGTCTGCTTGCCCCCTGCATTGAAATACAAATTTGACGATAAGTTCATTTCGAGAAATTAACCTGTTAATTGGCTTCCAAGTTCATACGGTTTTACATCTTTCAATTATTTCGCGTTCATTTGGGGCCACTTGAGGTCAATGGCTTGTGCTGTCTTGGACGATAGTATTGTTTGTGGTATTCGTGACATACGACCAGCAATGTTCGAAAAACTGGCCAGAAATTCTACGTCCAAAAAGCTTTTAGCGAAAAATAGAAAAGGTGGCAGGCAGGCCTTATGTCCGAAGTCATTTTCAAGTGTTAATGCCATGTGTTGATCATTCAAATAAAAAAAATTGGATAAACAAATTATGTTTTTTGTGTATTAATTATTACAGTTTAATAAAGTTCTATCGGGCTTAAAAAACATATCAAAAGATATTTACATCCAGTGAAAAAAATGGAAGTCATTCTAGCGGAAGTACATTTTCATTGCTTCCAAAAAATCGATATTTTTAATTTGCCGAGAGTGAGCAAAAAACCATGTAGAAGCTTATTTTAGTCACACAAAACCTTGTAACTCCTCCATAGTGTTAGAAAATACTCACCAGAATTTAAAAAGAATTATTTTTTTAAAGAAATTTATGAACTATTTTTAGTCTAAAATTTAAAAGTTATTTGCTTAAATTTACATGAAAACACTGTTTCGGGCTTAAATTCGTATAAAAAGAAACGAATTGTTAAAAAAGGCATAGAACACAAAAAACGGAATTTTTCTTAATATCGCTTCCAATTCAGTGACCAGGCATCGAAAAAGAGAACTTCTTGCAATGACAACCCTATGTAAAAATCATTAGATCGGATCGAAATTTGCACTACTTCCGCATTGTAAACTCTACATTTTCATGACTTTTTTGGAGTCTCTTTTTTTACTGGGCATAAATAAGCATATTTGATGCTTATTTAATTATCTGGATGTTTTTAAAATACAAAAGTACATAACTCCCTAAGAATTAGAATCTGTAACCTTAAGTATACTTTGGAAGTCATGCAAATGTCGATCTATAAAAACAACTTCCATAATTATATTTTTTTTTTTATTAAATTATTCTATAAATATTTTTGCCGAATTATTTTCTCGCACGCCAAAGAAATGCAAATAAAATTCAAATTGACTCTTGCTTTTTCCACCGCTTGGCACACTGTATGCACTCGAAGTAGCCTGGCGCTGTCATTTTAACCCTCTTCATCATAATTTTTTGTTTTGTTTGTTGCTATTGCTGTTGCTGTTGCCGTTGCCGTGTTACCGGCAATTATCACCACTATCAAGGGCATACCTTAAATTTGAGTCATTCATATTTAAAAAAAACAGCAACAACAACAATAACACCGGCTGGGTAATTTAAAAACTGAATATTTGTGTGTCTTTTGCTTATTGGCCAAAACTTTAAATATGTACATAAGAAATAAATTAATTTTAAAAAAGTACTTGTCTTTTTAAATTTGACTAATTAATGGGTGTAATGATGTTGTTGTCGTTGTCGCTTTTAAATAGTTCGTATTTGTACAATTTTACAAAAAAAAAAGAAACTCACGCCTTGAAGAAAAAAAGGTGGTGTGGTGCTGGTGGTGGTGGTGGTCGTGTTGTTGATATTAAGGTGATGTTGCTATGAAGCAGCCAACTGAAAATAAGTTGGCATAGGTAAGTTTCTAAACAACTCGTTCACACACACACACACACACACACACAAAGATACATATGTACATACCCCGCAGTCAGACTGGGGCCAAGTGTCTCTATGTCAACACTAAATTTCTAGTAGTAGTTACTTTGTCTACAATTTCTCTTCTATTCATCAGTATAAAAGAAATAGGGAAAACAGATGTGGTCTGTTTCTGGTGGATTTTGCAACAACTTGTCAACATATATAAATTTGTATGTACGTAAGGTATAGGAATGTACCAGTAAATGTCTGGTTGGTATGTTTCCATGTTCCCATAAAAACTATGAATTCACTACCTAGTCAATTGTTTTAGTGTTACTAGTAGATGTAAATGACAAACACAGGCTAAATGTCAATAGCAAAAAGTATTGTGTGGGGGATAATTGTAGAGTAGTACTGGTGACAAAGTCAAAAGCGACTCAGTACATTTTCACCATCGACATTTCCTTCAGGGTACATACATACGAGTACAACGCATTTATATTTTAAATTCAAGTTAAAATAAATGTCACTGAGTCAGTGGGTTGTATGAACTACACACACTACAATGAAATTAGTTTGATGGCGACAGGCGTTTCGATAACGATAAACTTATTTTAAGAACACAACAGTAGCCTTCCGGTTTGACAAACTCTCGTTTTAACGAATATACCGCCCAATTGATGCATGCAGTGAACAAACTAAAAGTTCATATTCAATTTAACAAACATATTGCAGAAGATTATGAAAAAAGATTGTGATTGACAACATACAACATAAACATGCAGTATGCTAAGTAAGTATTCGTGGGTGCCCCTGTGGCTGAGTGGTAGTAATGCTAGCCTCTCAGTCCAGAGGTCGTGGGTTCGATTCCCACCATAGACCCTGGGTGTTTTCCGTAGACAAGCTAATCGCTTTGCGGGTTGTGTTTGTTCTTAAAAAAAAAATATAATAATAATATATGTACACCCTCAAACAATCCACTGCCTTGTAATAAATTAAATTACTTAAATTTGTTCTATGAAAAATCGCTCAAAACCAAATCGACCAAAAATAAAAATCTGGGGGCAAATTACGGCAGTCGTTATCGAACGAAATTATGAAATATTTCAATAGAGTTTATATGGAAAAATTTTAAAATTTCGTATCGTTTCGAATGCCGTAATTTGCCCCCTGAAATCGCCCAAATTTTTTTCAAAAAATTTTTGAGCAATTTTTTTTTTTGAGATTTTTCATTTTGAGCGTTTTGGGTTTATATGGAAATTGATTGACTGGCGCACGAAGGTTTCCGTGCGGTCACTAGATATGTAATACTATATGAACTTTAGCCTGTATAATATATACAGGCAAATCCCGGCATAACGAACGATATAATGTCAGGCCCATTCGTTATGCCGAAAAATTCGCAAAAATTTTTTTCAAGTGTTATTTTAATTATCATTATTGTAGACATCATACAATATAATAAAAAGAATGAGGGTAACTTAGTTTTAAATAAGTTACCAAATAGTGTGACTGTGATCACAGTTTAGCTGTATTTTGTTTGTAGCAGTTCTGTTATTTTGAGAAAATCTAATAAGAAGAGCAGTGAAATTAAGCAGTGACTGTGATCACTGTTTAACGCATTTCAGCTCTTCTGCTTTAAAAGTATTTATTAGTATTGGTGTCTTGATAAATACTAATAAGAAGAGCGACAACAACAAACAATTAGCAATTAACCCAGTCCAAATATTGAGAATTGATGTATAAAACGCAGAGAGACAATAAAATTGTATATATATGATAATGTAAGCTGTTCATAGTTGCCAGAAAACACGATTTAACACGATTTGACGATTCTTTCTTGACAAAAGCTGAAGGTATAAAAAAATTAATGTGGTAGCTTTATTTACTGTAAAATAAGCATACAAGAACAATCACAGTTTGTAGGAAAGAACTATATTTTCAAAACCAGTTCCTTGATAAATTCAGTCACAGTTGTGATTAGTGATTTTTCAATCGCTGTGAAAAGGTAACAGGTTTCTAAATATCGCTCAACTCTACTACCAAATACAAACTAAAGAATTCAATTGTTTTTGCATTTCCATTGCTGCTGTAGATTTTTTTTTATATTTTTTTTTTGCCGTTCTTTATACGTTTATCAAAATATTCGCCATACAAAGTAGAAAAAATCTTAGAAATATGTTCCTAGCAAGTTTTTGTTGTTTATTTTGCAGATTTTACTTCATCATTCGTTATATCCACTATAAAATTAGGCTAGTATTCGCTATATAAGGTTGTTAATGTAAAAAGTTTGAACGTTCGTTATATCGGATTTTTGTTAAATCGAGATTCGTTATACCGAGATTTGCCTGTATTTTTGAAATTTTTTTCGTTTTTAGATTTTTTTTAGTTTTTTCGGTTTTTGGCGATTTTTTTAGTTTTAACGCTTTTTCCTCGTTTTGGAGATTTTTTCGAGTTTTCTCGGTTTTTCCGATTTTAAAATTTTGGAATTTTTTAGTTTTACCGTTTTTGAAAATTTCAAGAGTTTTCCTCTTACGGTTTCCAAGATTCAGCAAGTTGTCAGAATTACATAGTCAAATTACATTATCTGAAATTAAAATTTTTACATTTTAGTGTTAATTGTTGTATTCTGTATAAAAATACACTAGTGTCTATGTCCTTTTCACCTTTGGTGTACGGAACCCTAAAAAGAAAGAACGAATAGAATTTGCTTTCGAGTTCGCGACAATTCCTAAAAAAAAAATCGCAAAATCCCGAAAATGGGATATTTTCAGTATTTTTGCTGCATTCTTTTAATTTTTCGCCGTGCGCAGATAATATTTTTGTATATATGTATATTTAAAAATTGTAATTCTAAAACCTGTTACTTGATAAATTCAGTCACAGTTGTGATAAGTGATTTTTGAATCGCTGTGTGTTTCGAAATATGGCTCATCTCTAGTGTACTGTATTTAAATTTTGTTTGTAACAATCGCATAAATACGAGTAAAAATGCTACCAAGGAATTCAAACTATATTGCCAAACGAACGCTTTCTTTCGACATCATGTGTACAATTTTGCTCTGTTTCAGTTCATTAAATTTATTGCTTATACAACATTTAAATAGATTTCAGTTGTTGACAAGAGAATCAATTAATTTGCTGTAACACTGGGCTTTTGTAAGATTCTTTTGCGCAGACTCGAAATTTTTTTTTGCAATATTCGTAATTTTTGGCAATTCACATACATACATATGTATGTATGGACATACGAGGGTGGATCATTAACTCAGCAAGATTTAGAATGAAACACAGCGTTTCATTATTATTTTATTTTTCAACATAGTTTCCTTTTAGTTCTATGCACTTATGTGTACGAGTAGTTTCCACAATGCAAGCAAGCGACTTGTCTAAAAAATTTGTATAGGAATCACTCAAAAATTTGAGTGCTTCTCATATAGTATTTCTAGACAAGTCGCTTGCTTGTATTGTGGTAAACTACACATCAAATCAAAATAAGAATTAGTTTGTGAAATGCTTCGTCGTTGGACTCAAATCTCTTTCCGCCGAGCCATTGTTTCAAGTTTGGGCACAAGAAGAAACTAAATGACGCAGCTTGATAAAATTTAACAGGAGTCAATTAACAGTTGGCTGTTGGGAGGAGCAGTATTGCCATTTCAATAAGATGCGACAAATTCAAAAATGAAAGAATTAACGAGCCACCCTCGTACATTTTTAATGTTGTAAAAATATTTCGTGTACATTCTTTAAAATTAATACCGACAAAGGAATAATTACTAAGAATAATTCTTAAGAATCTTAAATGACAGTTTATTACTACAATATCTTAATACATCATCGACTAGCGACATACATTTGTACATACATACATATATGTATACATATGTACATACATAAATGTACATACATATGTATGTACGTAAGTATACATATAGTATATTTTTTTTATTTTAATTACATATTATAAAAACGAGCCAGCGTGCGGTAG
Organism: Tachina fera; assembly: GCA_905220375.1. NCBI lineage: Eukaryota > Metazoa > Arthropoda > Insecta > Diptera > Tachinidae > Tachina > Tachina fera. Next base: position 82,249,579 of record LR999966.1, read on the forward strand.
GTGTATGGATTCCAAGTATTAAGCGAAGATATTTGTATTTCAACACATTTACGACTAAATGTGCTGAAATGTTAATATTAAAGTCTTATCAGCCAGAAATGCTAATAAATGATAATTTTGTTTCGAAGAATTTGTTTTTTGCAGCCAATAAAATGGAAACTGAATGACGCATTTATTTAGTTATTGGCCTCAGAAGAAAAGCATAATGCGTAAGATACAAGATACTAATTTCCGAAAAAAAAAATATAAAAAAAATTCAACTTAATCTACCTACATACAGCTCGCGCTAAGACTTCACAAGTTAACTGTGCGCGCCAAAATAAAGTAAACATTTCAACAAATAATTTTAGCAAAAATTATATTGAGATTTTATCATAAATTCATACCCAAATAAAATTAAGACATGCACTAAATTAAAATATATCAGCCTTATCTATAAAAATTATTAAGCCTTTATAAATGCTTTTTGAGAAAAAGTTTGTATGAAAATTTGTATTTACAAACCCTTTATAAAGACTTTTTGAGTTTTATTAATAATTATATTTGATGAAAAAATAATTTCACGTAATGACTCAATTAATTGACCACTAAGATCGTGTGATTTAAACCCATTGAACTATTTTCTTTGGGGTTGTGTTAAGTCAATAAAAAACAATTAAACACCTGTAAATCAGCATTCGAAAATTTGTTGTCGAAATACGTCAGCAAATGCTGCTAAAAGTTTTTGAAAATCGGTGTTCCAGTTTGCACCTTATACGCGCCAGCCGTGGCGGCCACATGGCAGAAATCATATTTAAACATTAATTTTATAAAATCTTCTTTCCAATAAAGCCAGTTTCATTGATATTTAAAATATATTTCCTTGTTTTATTATGATTTAAACTTTTGTTACTCTAGAAAAAACACCCTTTATGTATATCTCTTAGTGTAAAATAGCCGCTTTACTTGATTTGACGCAAGAGCAATTAATTAGTTTCGATTTTCCTTGACGTACACCATGATGATTAATCAAGCAAATGTTTTGTGCTCACCTCTATTATGTACAACGGTTATTGACAGAACTCTAAAGCTTCACTGTATTAAATTTATTAATTACTTTTTTAACAAAACATACTTACACCTAATTATCTAAAAGATTTTTCTAACAATTATAAGGATTTTTAAAAATTCTGCCGGTCATGAAAAAATAGACATAACAGTAGAATCCCACAAATTCGAACCATCCAGATATTAGAACCGGCCATTTCAAGGTATAGGACGCTTTTATTTCTGGAAGTGTTTTTTTTTTGTTTGTTTTTATTTCCACTAGAAAATATTTTTCTTTTATGTTTTGGAACTAATAAATAGGCGAAAAACCAAATTAAACGCTCTTAACCGGGGGTTATAATTTCCGGAAGTTTGTTTATATTATTTTTTTTATTTTTACTACAAATTATAATTTTTTCGTATTATTTCGTGTTGTGTACAATTCGGTCATGTGTGTGAAATTTGATATACTTGAACAAATTTTGGTCAGTTGGTGACTGAAGGTGAAGTGTCCATACGTGTGAAAGTTGCTAAACTAAATGCCAATCAAACGTAAAATATAACTTATGTTTTTTAAACTTTTTATTAGTAAGTCATCTGAGAAAGAAGGAGTCTCTACGAACAGAGAAAAATTAAGAAAACGTAAAGGCATAAAGAGCACATCTCTAAAACTTGTTAAAAGTTTTTATATCAATTTCATATGTTCAATTAATTAAATATTAATAAATAATATTTATATAATTATATAATTTATTTGTGTTAAAATAAAACTAACATAAATAGTTTTATTATAATTTTCCTTGAAAAATTTCCACAATTTTTTAGAAACTCGAAGTGTCCAATGCACTAAGTGGTTCTACAGTATTTATTCCCTGGTCTCTGAGAATTCATCGAAACCGAACTTCACTGTATTAAATTTTTTTAATTAGTTTTTTTTTTGACAAAACATTCTCACGCATATTTGTCTAAAAGCATGCAAAAATAATCAAAATAATTATTAGGAAACTAAAAAATTCTGTCATTAATCAAAATAATGTACATACATACATGTCGTTACCTTAATACAGAAAAGCCCTAACTCATTATTTGTTTTAAATCGAGTTTTTTTGTATATTTCGATAGAAGAACATCTAACTAATGTATCAAAATGTCCAAAAAAACTCGATTTACAAAATAAAATAAAAATAAAAATGAATTAGGGCCTTTACTTCATTAAGATATATTAGTGTGGCAAATATATTTAAGTAAAAGATTCAAAACCACTTTGGAAATCGGGGCACCCCTTAACTTTTTTTCACTAGTAATAAAACTATGATTTATTTAATAAAGTTTGAAGATAATTACCCAATTCACAAAGTCACAAGTTATAAGTGATAAGTTACAATTTAAGACCAAATAGCAGCGTTGTGAACGGCCTGTTGTATTGATATATAAAAAATTTTTATAAACGATAAATTCTTTCGTTGAAAAACTTATTAACTGATTGAATTTTATGCTTTTATTTCGAAAATATTAAGAAATGTCCATTGTGGTGATGTGGTATTATTATGTCATCGAAGTTAAAAAACTATTATTAGATATTGCAAATTCGCGACGTTGATTTTTTTTTGCGATTTACATATATAAAATTCGGAGATTTTGCTATTCTTTACAGTGTAAGTGATTTCTTCAATGCATTAAGAAATTTTTCGCGAGCTTGCGGATTTTTCGCGAAATTGCGATTTTTCGCGTTTTTTCAGGGCTTATTTTATTTCGAAGAGTTTTGGCGATTTCTACTGAATTTTAAGGATTGTTTCCGATTTGGCGAATTCTCGAGAATTTTTGCAATGTTAGCTATAAAAGCGATATTTTTATTTTTTAACATGGTGATTTCTTATGAATTTTAAGGATTGTTTCCGAGTTTATGAATTTTTGCAATATTCGCCATGAAAGCGACTTTTTTTATTTTAACCAGTTTTGGCGATTTCTAATGAATTGTTTCCGATTTTGCGAATTCTCTCGAATTTTTTAAATATTTGCTATAAAAGCAAGTTTTACAAGTACATATTCTGATTCTTAGCAAATTTTTGAGAATTTCGACCATTTTTACCGAATTATTGGTATTCCTTAGAGTTTTAGAGATATATAATAAAAATTACGGTTTGCATTTTGTGCGAATTTCTGTTATTTTCGCAAGTGATTTTTGCCGCAGTGAATATTTGCATAATTTAGTATTCATATGATAAAAAAATATCCATAACAAGGCAGAGATTTTGACTAGAATTGTTAAGTCGTCAAATTTAATTTTGTTGCAAAAATTTATTTATGCAAAGAATTCTTGAAGGCAAGTTTATCGAACTATGCGAAGTTCATCGTTCTTTTCAATTGTGTTTTTAGCATTAGGCCGGGTTCACATCTGCCATGTGGCACACAAGCGTAAAAAAGCGTAACCAACTAATTACTATTGAAAAACTGTTTGATTTAGACATGTATTAATTAAGTTAATCAGTTTTATACATAATTAATAGACAAATTTATAGAATCCAACATGGTTGCAAACTGTTTAAATCAATAAAAACATGTCTGAATCAAACAGTTTTCCATTAGTAATTAGTTGGTAACATATTAGACATAGACATAGGTAATAAAGTCTTATTGACATAAAATATTTTTATATGAAAAATATGAGCAAGATTTTATGACAGGCATAAACGTTTATGACTTACAACCAATATGACGCAATAGAACAGTTTGTGAATTGGCTCAATATTACAATTAGAAGGCTGCTTCGTACATAGAAAAAATTTTCCTGCGATAAACACTACACGTAAAAAAAACAAAAATCAATTAAAATTTTTATTGAGTCAATTAAACTTTTAATTAAAATAAACAAAAGTTTAATTGAATCAATTACATTTTTAATCGATTTTTTTCTTTTTTTCAGTTAAACGTGTTTATCGCAATAACTTTTTTTTTTCTGTGTAGATACTGTAGAATGTGTTAGCAGCATCCACACTGGCTGGCGCTAGAACGTGACCTACAAAACTTTTCATGCACTTCTGTTACATACGAGTACATACATACATATTGTTCCCTGAATGTGTGTTCAATAAAAACTTTTCCAATACAATAAATACTCTTTGCTAAACGGAGTACAAACTTTATTATACTCGTAAATATCAGCAGTTGTTGGAGGAAATGTGTATGTAGTTGGTTTGACTCTTTTATACATATCTTTCATTTGCATTATTATTTTTTTAATTTTTTTTATTATTACAATGACAAACTAGTTGCATTTTGTTCCGATAATAGTATTTTGCATACAATAAACGTATTCAGAGAAATGGGATATAGCAGTTTATAAACAATTTCCTTTAGAGACGAGAGTAACAATAAAATTAAATTAAAATAAAATAAAATAAAAAACTAGATAGATATTTCTATTACTACTCGTATCAACAATGTCCTCGTTGTCATAATTTGAATTATGTACACATCCGTTTGTTACGTTTGCCATCTAGAGAAGAGTAATTTAAGAAAAGGAAATGCAAAGTAAATGGAAAATAATGAATGAATTCGTGTTAAGTAATGATATTCACCATTTTTTTTTCTTCTTTCAGTAAATCAGATATTTATTTATTTATCTAATTGTTTGTTTATTTGTAATGAAAATTTTATTTTTCTTTTTACTGCAAAATTATTTCATTGACTTTGTCTATATTTTATTGTTCTGTGAAGACATTTTGAGGTTAAGTGGAATTGATGTTACACATTTACATAAATTTCAAAGGTTTATTATTTATTTATTTATTGAAACATATTCCCCCTTATTGAGAATGGCGAAGTCGACGTCACATTAAGACGACAGTAAAAATTATAAAAAAAACGAGTTTATTAAAAGATTGTCCATAAGAGGCAATTGTTGCCGATAAAGAGTAGAAAAGTGACAATATTTACTGTCGTCTTGATGTGACGTCGACGACGCCATTCACAATATGGAGATTATACAAAATAAATTTTAATATGCCTTCACATAGGAAGTAGCGACGTGGACAACCAGTGCGAGCGAGACGAAAAACTCTCAAAGGCCAAACAATACACACAAACCTGACCGCACTTAAGAAATAATTACAACGACGCGAGAGATGTTCTTCAACCCAGAGCTGCTTAACGACCGATCAAAGGTTTATGTTTAATAGAAAAAGTTTAGCGGTTGAACGAAGTCTATTAGAATCTGTATCATACGTGGTTACTAACATAGTGCAACACGAAAACACGGACACCACTACGTGACAAAAGACCAAAAACTAAAGACCCATGTCTCCCAGTTTTGCCTCAAGACATGCACTATAACCCAAGATTTGGGGCATCGGTGCCATTTTTGCATTTTCTCAGACTCATATCTAGTTGTAAGTCTTGTCATAAGGATTCAAAATTGTAAGTAAACATATAAAATCCAAGATCAAAATCGAAAAAAATTCAAAAAAAATCGATTTTTTTTACCTTTATTCCCCTGTTCGGGTCCATGGGTATCAAACCGTTCAAAATTTAAGGCAACAATCAACTACAAAAATGTATTTAAGATCTTAATAAACAACTTCTTAGAACATGTGAACCTCCTAGAAATGATTCTTAACACCGTTTAGGTAGCGCTTATGTAGCTAAAGTGTAAAGTGAAAATTTTCCCGAAATTTTTTTTATTTCATTTGTTTGGAAATTTTTCACTTTTGCGGCTACCTAAGGACTACCTAAACGGTGCTCAAGTTGTGTGCTTCGCATACTGTTAAGAATCAGCATTGCCATAGAAAAAAATTAATTTTTTATTTAATCAAACAGTTACTCGGTTAAAAAATAATTGAAAACCCTGATTTTGAGTAAACGCGGCACACGATTTTGGGTACAGCTTTCTCATCTTCAAATTTTGTTTTCAATATGCCAAATATGCGGATGATCGTCCAACAAAATTTTGTGGATTTGTTTAAAGGTTTCTTCCGTGAACACTCCAGTGGTTCGCCTTGTCAGCTCGTGCGGCTTTATTTAAACTCTGTCACGGAATATTTTATAGTCGGTCATCTTGATCCGCCCTCGTATTATCGGTAATTAAACTGCTACACCTTTATTCTTAAATGATTTTTAAACTTGACTTTTCTCGAACAAAATCCGCTAGTTATGTAAATGAATATTAATTTTAATAATCGTTTATGAGTACCGCCGTTTTGAGTCATTTAGTCATTTGGCTACAAAGAATATCCAAGTGTAAAGGCCCAACTATAATATGAATAAGCTGGCTTAAGCTAATGCCAGAATTGAACGATAAGTCTGTCAATTAATTAAGCAATTCAGATGTGGCTTTTAGGTGGCTACAATGGACTTACATCAGCGTTCTCAACTTTGAAATTTCAAAACGCACCAAAATGGAGAAAAAAGCACGCCATTTACAAAAAAAAACGCACCAAGCTTAGAATTTCTTTTTTTTTTATTTCAAAATGTTTATTGAATTAATAATTTTGCATAAAAAATATAATATTATTTTTTTGTAAATGAGACATTTTTTTAGATTAATTGAACTGTCAGATAATTAAAAAATACTTTTGGATTTGTTTATATGTAATATACTGAATACCTCGACCAAAGAAATATATGACTTATACAAGTTTCATAATTAAGTCCACATACATTAATTTGTAAAAAATTATACATTTTTAAACATTAATTTTATAAAATAAATTCTGCTTAAAACTTTAATAAAAAGAGATCAAAAATTAACTATTCCAAATTAATAAAGCTAATATTTTCATCATTATTGTTATCATAGGGTCATAAAAAAGATTTAATTCCAAATTGTAATGTTTTGTAATCATCATTACTATTAATATGGTAATTAACACTATCAGGAAGTTGATAAAAGTTTCACAACAAAAATTTTCCAGTTTAAACCCACGACACCAATTTGCGTTGGTGCCACCAAAAATTTAAAAACGCACCAAAATTGAAAAAAAGAGCACCACGCAGCAACTAAGGAATTTTTCGCACAAAAAATTTCAAAAAGCATCCAAAATGGTGCGAAACGCACCAAGTTGACAACACTGACTGAAAATGCACAAACAGTGTTTTCCGTACGGAATGTGCGTTCAATTTGGCCCTTAGCTTAAGCAAATGACATTTGACGATACTTGACGAAAAGTTCCATAAGTATATTATAGTTTGCCACATATGTACGTTTTATATGTAACCGCACAGTTGCTTAACTTCGCTTATTCATATTATAGTTGGGCCTTAAATGTGTTGCTACAAGTCAACTTTTGCTCTGCATCCCACAAAAAAACTAAAATTTATATTTTTTAATTAAAATTTTTTTAATTTTGCTTTTGTTCTGCCTGTTCCCCTATTTTTTTTATCAATATGCAATGAAAATTGTTTGATTCTATCTTATGCTTTCAGAAACACTCTTAAGGGGTTAATAGCACAATGCACAATACAATCATTTTCAATGAATATTGAAAAATTCTCATTCCGCAGACTTACAATTTTTTATATGTACACATTTTGTTCTTCGTTGAACAAAGAATAAATAATTTATCATTGATCAAAAAAAAAAAAACTCAAGCAATTTTATCAAATGTAAAAAAAAAACATTTAAACAAAATCATGTAAAAAAATTGCTGGTGAGTTTATGAGTTTAATGGAATTCGAAAGAGTGGAAAAGGAAAGAAAAGTGTGCGAGTGATTTGTTTGGATATTTGCCATCATCATCAACCAACCCATCAAGAACAAACACAACAGTCGAGAATAGAGATGGGCGCGTGTCGAAATTTTCCAGCACGACACGAACACGAATACCAAGACGCTCAACACATACGAAACACGCACGCGAAAAATTTTGTCAAAATGATACTGCACAACAACACGCACGAAATATTATTGGTATGGTGTTGAAGATCAGAAAATTTAATTGATTTCTTTCAAGAGTCGCTTTTCAAAATATGATACCGAGTTGGCACTGCCAGCTGATACTATCGGCCATCACAGCTGATACTATCGGCTTATATACAGAATTTTAAGCTTCACAGGCCCATACAAAGTATTAAATTTGTTCTCTCCTGGAAATTCATTCATACATATTTTACATCTAAAATAGTTTCGTGTTTTTTGTGTCAATTTTGCTCAAAACGAAACGAACCGAACACGCACGAAATCAGATTTTTTGTCACGAAGACTTCGTGTTGAGTCGTGCGTTTTCGTGTCACGGAAAAAACACGACACGCGCCCATCTTTAGTCGAGACACACAAACAGACGGACGGATAATTTTTATTTTTTTGTACTCGCATGTTATTTATTAGCTTCCGGATTAGCAGGAATTACAAGTAATAAAGCATGTGTGTGTCTGTGTGTGCGAGTGTGTGCATTGGAAATTCTCATATGAAATTCATATTTGAACATGTAAATTAGGAAATTTAAAAAAAGAACGACAATACAGGGTGTTTTTTTTCACTGTTTTATGACTTTTTGTTCATGATCATGTACATATATAAATACTTCCAAAAAGTAATTGGAAATTACTAAATGTCTAAGGTTTACTGGAGACAATCAAATAAACTCTTTAAGCACATAGTTGCCTTTATGTTGCTGTGTGTGATGTTTTTTCGGCTACACGTACGCTTACTTGGCAATGGTTGATAGAAATCAAAAAGTTTTTAATTTTTTATTTATCGGCTATCAAACAATCTCCCACTCTGATTGACAAAAAACATATAAAGGGTGATTTTTTAGCAGCTTTCTTTTTGGCAACACTTTTTTTTAGCAACTCAGCTGTTTTCGTGTATCATGTTACTGTTAAACATGTTCAGTTTGGTCTATAACTCAACATGAAATTGAACAACGTTTGCAGATTATTAAATTTTATTATCAAAATTCATGCTCGTTTAAGAAAGTGCATCCGTGCACTTCTTCCATTTTATGGTCAGTCTGGGAGAACTTCTTACGCGGCTATTCGGAATATATTGTGGCTAAATTTCGCACCAAATTTAAATTATTAGACCTCAAACCATCAACACGCATGCGTAGAGTGCGGACAGAGAAAAATATCGCAGCTGTATCCGCCAGTGCTCTTGATTACCGTAAATAATCGATCCAGTGCCATTCGCAGCAATTGGGCCTCTGTTTTTTTTTTTTTTTTTTGCTTAAAATGGAAGAGCTGGACTTGGCTGCCATGTGATTGCAGTAAGGCGGTGCCACATCTCACACAGGACGCGAAACAATATCCCAGTTGAAAGGGGAGTTGGGGAACAGTTTATTTCACATTTGGGGCCACTCAATTGGGCGCCTAGATCGTGCCCCCAACGGTTGACGCATTGGAAGACAATATTGATAAATTTATTCGTGAGATATGTTGGAGAGAGTATGCCAAAATTAGACGCAGCGTTTGAACCATTTGAGGCGTAGCCGCGGTCAAAATTTACATGAAATCATCATTAAACATTGAATTATATAGATTGTTCTACCGACTCAAATAAAGATTTCATACATTTCTCTAAATTATATGTATTTTTATTTTATAAGTCAAATCCGAAAGCTCTATTAATTATGAATAAAATTCAGCGAGAAATTTCTCCCTTTTCCAATTATTTCTTTTCCCTATTACTTGCTATTGTTTCGCGGAAAACATTTCTCGTAGAATTTTATTCAGGATTGCCCTCTATAATGTTTTTTAAATGAGGCAGCATAAAGGACAACTAAAATTTATAGGGGTTTTAATACGAGTACTACAATCACACGCATGAATATAAAAATACTCTGACTATTAATTAGCTACACATGAGTGTATACGGGCCTATTTTATTTACACAAAAACACAAAGCATGTTTTTAAACAGCCACACACACAACCACACATTTTCCATTCCACTTTTTATACAAAAATATACATATGTACGCATAAGGTGGCGAGTGGTGGATATATATCCCGAGTATCATGTGTATATTTTTTTGTATGATTAAATATCCATAGCCTTGTACTCAGGACATTATATACATATGTAAATATTAGAAAGACAATTAATTGTGCTTTTTATTTTAGTTTTTCGCATAAACGACGTAGAGATACTTTTGTATCTTGGAATCGGCTATAGTGATAGTAGCTTGAGAGAAAATATGTGATTACATGCAGTTACTAAAATTAATACTATTTACTTATGAATATGAATCGCCAAAAATATAATCAAATGGTGTCAAATTGGGCAAACAAATCAATTTCGTTACTCGTTCTTTAAATGAATTTATTGCATCGTACTCTATGTGAGCTGTGAGCCTATGCCTATGAGCTGCAAAGTGGGACAGATAGCACAAAAACTTGCAATAAATGTGTATATTTTATAATACAGGCCTCATTTAAGTCATAGTCTTCCATGACTTCATCACTAGGCCATATAACTTCAGAACCTTCTCCAAATAGTTTAACCGACAGCTATTTTAGTCAATCTTCAAATAAAACAATGTTATGAAGTAAAAATAATCCTTCTGCCAAAAAAAACACCCGCTAACTGTATGCAACAAAAATAAAGAATATTGAAAGAATATTAGCATTAACAAATGCAACGTGTGTTTATATGTGTTTAAAATAAATATCTCTGTCGATGCTTCTAATTTTATCTAATTATTTTATACAGCCAACTTGATCACGTATTTTTTTCCGTCTAAATGCGCTGAAATCATAAATAATGCTGAACATGGTCGGTCAGAATTGTAAAGGAAGTCTATGGTTTGTTCTGGACGCCTAAAGAAGTTATTAATTTATTTAGCCACTCAAGTTTTGGAGATATCTGAAATGGGTTGGAAGAAAATAGAAAATATTTTGAAAGCATTGTTCATATTTAGCACCATATTTTGGACCATAGCTGTTAAGTAATCATTATTAATCGTACTGATTACTAATTTAATTACTTTTTTTTTGAAAGGTGAAGGTGAATGATTAAATTACGATTATATTTAGTTTCGCAAGATTACTAATTGATTACGATTACTAATAATGGAAAAGTAATCTGAATTACTTGGAATTACAAAAAATTATTCCGGATGTTATAGATTTCGGCGTCATAAAAAGTATTTCTAGGGAATTAATTCACGTTGAAGCTTCCCTAGATCTGTCGTCTGATCACTCTTCCACGATCGTTACAATCTGTAGTCCACTGAGAAGCGCTTTACCTCACCCATATGTCAAGATGATAAATCGTGTTAATTGGCTGGGATTCAAAAAATATCTTAGTAGTTATTGCACGGAAAATATTACGCTAAGAACACCCAATGATATTGAATCCAACATTGCAAATCTTAACGAGAATATTAAACAAGCTTCTGAACATGTCACTACCTCCCATCCGCATACTGGGTTCAATAAAATTTATTCTACAGACGTTGAACATCTCGTACGTGAAAAAAGAAGAGCTAGAAGGGAATGGCAACAGCACAGATCACCTCAACACAAAATCAGATTTAAAGAGTGCACTAAACGACTCCAAGAGTTGCTTGCATCTGAAAAAACTGCATCTTTCAAAAATTATTTGGAAGGGCTTGATTTCACAGCAGCATCTAATTACTCTTTGTGGCGCGCTGCTAAAAAGTTTAAAACACCCGTTGAGTTTAAGCCACCTCTGCGCACATCTACCGGAGGTTGGGAAAGAAGCGATACTGAAAAAGGTAACATTTTTGTTGAGCATTTAAAATCCGTTTTTACACCAAATACATGTACCGGTGTTGCTGATTTGCCGAGTGTAGTTGCTCTACCCCCTCGACCCTTAAAATTTACGATGTGTGATGTACAAAAACTAATTGCCGAGCTCAACCCGAAAAAAGCTCCCGGTATGGATGGAATTAGTAACCAGATGCTGATTAAGTTACCTCGTACTGCAATTAGAATCCTCTTATTCATTTTTAATGCCATTTTACGACTGGAGTATTATCCAGACTGCTGGAAGCTTGCCAAGGTTAAAATGATTCCAAAGCCAGGTAAAGATCTTTCCAAGGCTGAGTCATATAGGCCAATAAGTTTACTGTCAACAATGTCAAAGCTTTTTGAAAAGCTACTCATGACAAAATTGTCTTCAATTTTAACTGATAATGGGTGCATCCCGGACCATCAATTTGGTTTTAGAACCCAGCATAGCACCATTGAGCAAACGCATAGATTGGTTCAATTTATCAGAAAAACATTTGAGGAAAAGAAGTATTGTTCTGCCGTGTTTATTGATGTTTCTCAGGCATTTGATAAATTGTGGCATGAAGGCCTGATTTTGAAATTGAAGACATACTTACCAATAAACATTCTAAATCTTTTGGAAGGTTACATTGTTGCACGAAAATTTACAGTTGTGGAAGGACACTTTATGAGTATGCCTGAAACTATCTCATCCGGTGTGCCACAGGGGAGTATACTGGGGCCATTTTTATATTTGATTTATACTTGTGATATGCCTGTGAGCAGTAGTATCCACACTTCTACATTTGCCGACGATACCGCCTGCCTTAGTATGAACGAAAACCCTGATGAAGCATCCCGAAAACTCCAGGAACACATTAGCCAGATGGAACTATGGTTAAACTTATGGACAATTAAGGTAAATGAACAAAAGTGTGTCCATATAACATTTACCTTACGAAGAGATACTTGTTCCCCCATTCGGATTAATAATCAAGTTGTTCCTCAACATTCACATGTGAAATATCTTGGTATACACCTCGATCGACGGCTTACATCGAAACATCACATTGACTTAAGTTAACTCAAATGAAACTAAAATTAACTCAGGTACATTGGCTGATTGGCAGAAATTCAACACTCAGCCTAGACTGCAAACTTTTAATATACAAGTCGCTTTTAAAGCCAATATGGTGTTACGGTATCCAGTTATGGGGCACTGCTTCTGCTTCCAATGTAGAGAGAATTCAACGAAGACAAAACAAAAAAAAGTGACTGAAGAAATTGCAAAATACGCAGGCAAATATCTAACTAAACTCGTGTCACATCCTAATCCGCTTGCTCGTAACATTTTGAACTTTGCTGGACACATCCGCTTAAAAAAGAGAGATACAAGGGCTCTAATACTAAACACTCCGAATGAAGTTGCTTGAAAAAAAAATTTTTTTTGCTTATCACCACTTATGTATTATTTACAACTATCATTTAGTTATGTCTGGCATTGGTCGGGCCTATTAATTATATGTTAGATTTAAGATTTGAATACTTATTGTTAGTTCATATATGAAGATACAATAAATAAAAAAAACATGCATAAAAAAAACAAAAAATTATCAAAAAGAATCAAAAGTAATTAAAAAATAATTCGATTACTTTGGAAGATTACTTTTAATTCTTTTTAATTTTTATTTATCGAAAGTAATTATAAAATAATCCAATTACTTTTAAAGATTACTTTTAATTATTTTTGATTATTTATTAATAATCGGATTATTTTCTGATTACTTTTGATTTTTTTCGATTATTTTTTATAATTTCAAGTAATTAAGATTACTTTTTAATTATCTATTAGAAATTCGTTTAAAGGACATTATATAATCAGTACAATTCTTTTTAAAATGTAATCTAATTGATTACTAATTTTAATCGAAATTTAACAGCTCTGTTTTGGACGAAGAGTCTTGAGGCTTTGTGACAAAAACTTGACTCAGGAAGATCCAAACTGATACTGGATATGAATAGGAAGGCGATAGGAGTATTGATGGGCGCATTGATTGGTCAATTCTCGGTCAGAGCAAGGATCAGCATATGGGAACTGACTGACACTCCAGATTTTTGTAGGATGTGCGAGGATGAAGAGGAACCAGAAACCATTGAACATATGAGTCTATCAGCGCTATCAGAACACATATAGTAATTTAAACAATTGCTTTTTTTAATTATTTATTTGATGATCTGTGCAAAAACCATTCTTCATGTCCATTTTCTTTAGAATAACAAAAGGTGGCTTACTCTACTTTTTTTTGATAGTTGGTATGGTAAATACTATATTTATCATCAGAACAGCAACAGAAAAACCAATGTGCGTTACACCACTTCTGCGCTCATAGCCTCATATTATGTGCATTACTCGAAGCTAGATGTCTGAGCAGCTGCTTAAATGAAAGCATTAATGATATCGCGAAGTGTAAACTGGAGGTTATCAGGGGCTTCATCATGGGAATTCAGTGGTTTAGTGACAGATAATTAGGGCGCTTCTGGGGTATCAACATAAGGTAATCACAATGGACCCAACTGGTTTCCGAATGGAGGTGTGTTGTAGAACCACCCTTCCTAACATAAACTAAACTATGAAGAAAATTATTCACAAAGATTTGTCTGCCGGAAAAGAGGGAAAGGTGTAAGTTTTACATTTTCATAGAATTGATGATACGAAAAATTTTATTCGGAAATTTTCACATGTTAGATTCTCAAAGAAATCTCCAAAGTATCCGACTTGAACATAAACATCAGAAATAAGACAAAACTAAAATTAATAAATAAATTTATTAAATTCCGACAGTGTTCGATTTTATAACTTCACTTTTGTAATAATAAAAATAATAAAAGTTTTGGGAAACCCTTCAGCAATAGCTCGTTTCTAGCTACAAAGAAAATTCACTTTAATAGAATTAAAAACAAATTATTAAAACTCATTCACAACTACGGAATGGACGTTTGAATAAATTACAAAAAAAAAAATAAAATAAAAATAGTATCTAAATGAATGATGTGAGTGTTCCTGTTTTGGAATTCGCACAGACATCATAATATTGATTCATTCATTGAACTTGTCGTTGTCTGTCTGTCTGTCTCTCTAAATACTTCCTTTGAAAAGATTTATTTGCTTTATTGCATGAGAACTTTATTTAACTTTTAGGAGTAGAAAAAAAGCAATTAAATTTTAAGTTTTTCTGTTGAACACTTAATTAACTTATTCTTTTAATTGTGGTGGACATTAAGGTGAGAAATCATTAAAGATTTAAACTTACACAAGTTAAAAAAATCCTCGTAAAAAGTTTTCAAGTGCATACTTTGTATTTTAACAACTTAAGTCAGCAGTATAGTATTTAAGATTAACTTAGCAAAAATAAAAATATAAAAAATTATACACACATTTTGTTGTTGACAAGAAAAAAAATGTTTTTAAACTGAAACTATTCGTTATTCTTTATTTCTCTTTAACAGATTTAAATACAGCAGGCATCATTCAACAAAGTGCTCAAATAATTTTTGTAGCATCAAATTATACTAAAGAAATGATATTGGGCATTTCTATTTTTGACAAACGCAAAAAGAGTTCATTTAATAAGGTGGCAGCCCTAAACCAACTGATTTACTTTACATAACGTATATACCTGATATAATATCAAATATATTTTTATCAGCAAACGTCAAATTTCATAGCAGAGAGTCATATTACGTGTGGACTTCAATATTAGTATTATATTAATATTATATCAGATATTATAATATTGTTTTCATAATATATATTTATAAAACAATATTATGATATCAAGTGTAAAAAAACGCACAGATACATAAATACGAGAAGAGAAATTTGTGTATTAAAATGAAAATTCATATTTTTTGGTAAACAAATGCTGAAATGTTTTAACTATACACGATGTATTAAGAAAATGCCAAGTTTTTTTATAAAACACACAGTAATATTAAAATAAACGAAGATGTTCACTGCGCGGCTACCTGATAATTATGAAATATTATGATATTTACAAGACAACGTTTTCCCTACATACATAGATATTAATATTAATATAAATATATTTTTCTTCTCATTCTTCCGACGTTCTATTTAATATTATATCAGAGTTAATATCAGGTATAGACGCTATGTTATGTTACAAGTTACACGCAAAAGAAATATATAAACACGTCCTAAATTGAAGGTTCAGTTCGCCGACTGTAATGGAATGTAACTGCAACAGTAGGAACCAGCTGATCGATTTTGTTATCTCTATATTTTGTTATCTCTATAACCATTTTCATTCACCTTATCGTGAATAAAAGGCGAACATTTTGTTCACGTGAAATATTTCCCGTAAACAAAAAATGTTGAACAAAATTATAAAATAGTATACTAACACAACAACAACGCAAACATTGGCGATCACAATTTTAGGGAAAGGGAACACATTTCACTTGAACTTTTATCACCTTAATCACCCTTATTGCTTTTCACGTAACACTTTCGATCAACTGTTTTCTACTGTCGCAATTACATTCCTTTACAGTCAGCTAACTGGGCCTTAACTCTGGGCTTTCCAGACCAGTGTGAAACAAAATCTTTTTTTATACGGTTCGGAATCGTTTATTTTTTTTATTTTTTACGGATTTTTTCCGAAAAACACATTTTTGGGCTGGTTATAGCAATTTTTGTTTCGGATTGGATTGTTTTATCAGTTTTAAGACCGGTTTTTGTTGTGTATTTCAACTTTGTTATCACCTTTTTGTCGGGTTTTTTCGGTTTTTTTTTCATTATCAGTGAGTAAAAAATAGCAAAACAATCATAAATTTTAAATATAGTTCTAAAAATAAATATCATCAACGCGAGCGGAGCCGCGGGTAAAAGCTAGTTGAAAATAAAACTATATATGTGCTCTTAATTATGACGGTTGTCTAGGCATATACATATTCCTTTGATCGAGATATTTAGTAAATTAAATTTGAACAAATCAAAATATATTTTTATATTATGCAACATTTTAATTTGGAGTTGTTCTAGTCTCGATTAATATAAGTTCATTTAACATTTATTAAATATTTATTGAATTTTTTTTCAAGATCAATTTAATATTTCGAAGCAAAATATGTGACTCAGATCACTTTCATAATTAAGGGCACATATGTATGTATGTATGTAAAGAGTTAAATTTTCAAAAAATAGTTTAACAATAAAGTTAGTGTATTTTTATGCAGACTACACCAATTAACACTGAAATTTAAAAAAAAAATCAAAATCAAAGGGTGTTCTATCAGTTAATGTAATTTTAATTACATATCGTCTCGGCTGGTTATTAGTTTGCCGCAATAATAATGTATAAGTAATACTCTGTGCGGTAAACCAGTAACCACCTGACGATATGTAATTTTGATAAATTGTTGTATCTACAAAATTTTGAAAAACGCTTAAACTAAAAAATATCAGAAATTAAAAAAATTTTCAAACGAAAAATCGCCAAAATCAAAAGAGCACTTAGATGAAAAATATCACCTCCGATAAAATAAATCGCTAAAATGCAAAAAAAAATTAACATAAGTAAAAAAGTCAATAAATCGGCAAAACAAAAAAATCGCTAACAATAAAAGTATGTACATGTGTTGTGAAAAAACAACAAAAAAATCGCCATAACTAAAAAACACCAAAACTAAAAATAGCGCCAATGCTAAAAAATCGCCAAAAAGATAAGATAAACATAAAATAAATCGCCAAAGTCCGAAAATAGGCGCCAAAACGAAAAAAAAACACCAAAACTAAAAAAACTAAAAAAACGCCAATACTTAAAAATCGCAAGAAATCGCCACATTAAAAAAATCGCCAACACTAAAAATATGTACATACATACATATGTGAAAAAACAAAAAAAAATCGTCAAACCCGTAAAATATAAATAATAATAAAACGAAAAAGCAACAAAAACTAAAAAATAGCGCCAATACTAACTAACAAATCGCCGAAAACCGAAAAAATCGCCACAACAAAAATAGCGCCAAAGCAAAAACAACCGCAAACACTAATCTCCATATGCAAAAAAAAAATTAAAGTGTGCTTGAAGTGTAAGTTAAGACAAAATTTCCATACAAAAATCTGTTTAACGTACACTTGAAGCATACGTTAATTTTTTGGCATAATGGGGGGTAAGACTATGCAAGTGTTGCAAAAAAAAAACAAACAAAAATCGCAAAAACAAAAACTCCAAAAGTAAAAAAAGCGACAATACTAAAAAATCACCAAAACCCGAAAAAAAATCGCCAAAAAGAATTAAGTGCCTTAAGGAACCCTGTAGTGTGCGAGTCAAATTTCGAAATGATAAAACTACACCGAAAAACATAAAATTGCATGATTTACAGAACAGCATAAAATCGTCAGCGTGGTCGTCGTTTGAAGCTACGTAATTTTCAGAACAGCCCTGCATGCACGTACCATTTTATTATTGACAAGTGATTTAATGCCGTCAGACAGTTAGGCTGAGTACGTAGTATACATTTTTGGCACTTCTTTTGTTTTCCTATTGTTGTGTCATTTTCAAAATATGTGTGATGCCGTTCACATTGTGTTTTTTTTTTTGCTCGTAGCGCAATGCCACACAATGAAAACTATCGGGAATGACAAACGTTGACACTCGTAAGTAAACACTACTGCGATATCAAAAAATGTTCTAATGTGTACTCAGCATTAGCTGACATGTTTGAAATTACGAGATTTCAAATATTTTTGCACGCAAAATATCTTTGCAGTGATTTCAAAACAGTAGGCGGCCTATGCTACAATGCGAGTTAAAGGAACATATACATACATACATATATACATACATACATACATACATATATAGATATATGTATGGATATGTATATGTATGTAGGTATAAAGTGATTTTAAGAACATATCTGATACAATATGGAAATGTTAGTCTGATTTGACAAGTGTCATATCAACAAAGTGCTTGTAATTTCTGGTGTTGTTATATTTGTTGTAGAACTAGGGTTACCTTATTCGCGTTATAGCGAAAATACGATGAGGAAAATAAATCGTGATAAATCGTGTAAATCGAAAATAAAGGCAGAATCGCGTAAAAAATTAATTTTATTAATTAATTATTAGAAGCGTTTAATTAAAACACATAAAAATAAATCTTTATTCATTAAACCAAATAAATGCTATTCATAAAAACAAAAACAAAATTAAAAATATCAGAAGCGTTTACTCAAAACACATAAAAATAAACCTATTAGACACAAAACTATTCAATAAAACACATAAAAAATCGTGTAAAGGCTTCATTAGTCCTCACTTTCTGTTGCTGGTCTGTGCCGTTCTTTTCCGTATAAAATATTTTTCAATTACTTTTTCTGTGAAAAAAAAAATCAGCTGGCAACCTATAGAATTGATTACACTTGTACAAAAAGTATCACAACACACTAATACAGACACACTTTTGGCTGTCAGTCTTTACACGGTAATACAAAGTATTACGACTTTGTAGAATGAAAATATTATGAAATTCTCTCCGTATTTAAAAAAAAGGGTACAAAGTCATGTTTACACTGATACTATAAGTAAAATGCAAGCAAATATATTGAATTGTTAAGTTAATAAAATAAATGCAAAATTGCTCAAAAAAATGTGTACTAATAAAACTGAATATTGGAGAAACCATTTTATTATTTCAATATATATATGTATGTATATATAATAAATATAATTTTTTTTTTGCATATACCTAGGTTTTTTTATTGTTTGTTTTGTTTTCTTCTGCCATCAGCTACTTGATGGTTGCAGTTGTACAATATTTACAAAAACAACATGAAAATTTCCTGAGTTGATTTTGGTTGCTTTTGCAAAAGCGTTAACATCTTAAATAGATACTGCTGGCACTAATGTTTACTATGAAATACACCTCTGGTGTGATGAAAATACTTAAGTTTCTAAAATGGTTTAGAAAACAAAACATTTACCGTCTGCTTGTCAAATTTTCTATCCGTATTCTCTCCTACTCGATACATTTTGCGTTTACATGATAATATTTTGTAGAATCTACAGCATTTTTCGACATGTCGTAATACATTGTATTACCATGTAAAGACAGCTTTAACGTTGAATTCTATTTTCTACAGATCTGTCCGCAACAGAACAGAATGAAAATGGAAAAACTAACCACACATACAGATTTTCAGCTGAACAGAAACAAAACAGCTGATTCAGAACAGAACAGCACGTACAAAATAATTCTGTCTTAAGTCGAGGTATTATCATAGATCTCTCAATTTACACGAAAACCAAAATAATCGTGTAAAAGTGAAATCGTGTAAATCGAGGTATAAGTGTAATTTAATGCATTCTGGCGAAGCACACAAAATAAACATTACATGTTAAAAAAAAAGCAAAAACCAGACAAGATAAAATATTTACAACAATAAGCAAAAAAAGAAAAACAAACTAACCTTGAAAATACCAAGAAAAAACTTGCGATGACAATTATCCTTACAATCCTCAATCATAATGACGAGTACGTGTTTGATGGATGAACGAACAACCAACGTATTTGGTAGATGATAGAGAAGCGAAAAAGGTCTTTAAGAAATTCTCTTTGTTTTTTTTTGCGCAAAAAATAGTTTTAAAAAATCAAGTTAAAAAAATTTAAAAACTGCATTTCAATGCCATCCCATGATGTTCTTTTTCACTTTCTTTAAAAACACTTCTTTATCTTCTTTAAAGCAAATAGTGAGTAGGTACTATTCTCAATATATTTTTCAGATAACAGTTTTATTTTTTTTTTTTGTTCTTTTTTCCAATGAGAAATTTCTTAGTTTTTTTTTTACATACTAATTTAAAATATCATATTACAAATGTTAGTATTTGTTTTAACTTTTCAAAATAAGACCTTCCATTAACAAAAGAAAGTTGTTTGTTTATAACATTTTTTATTTTATTTTAGCAAACGATTTCTCCGTTGAATTTAAGAAAAATACATATAAAAAAAACATTACTTTTTTTAACTTTTTAAAACACAATTTAAATTTCTTCAACACATTTTACAACAACAACATAAATAAACACACATTTTTTGTTGTTGTTCATGAAACACACTAAAAAAAATCGATAGAAGCCAAAAAGAAATTTATTTAACTTTTTTTCATTTAATTAATAATAATAAAAAAGAAACACAGGATTTAAATTTAAAGAAAAAGTGACACACAATATGTATGACTAAATTTTTTTTAGCAGCTTCCGCAACTGTAACCGTACGTTTCGTTTAATGCCAGCCACAATAGATTATGGCTGAATC
Organism: Tachina fera; assembly: GCA_905220375.1. Classification (NCBI taxonomy): domain Eukaryota; kingdom Metazoa; phylum Arthropoda; class Insecta; order Diptera; family Tachinidae; genus Tachina; species Tachina fera. The sequence continues at coordinate 82,270,621 of LR999966.1, forward strand.
AACAAACCGATCCGACAGACAGAGGCCCAACCGGCGAACTAGCGCTGCTGCTGCCTCTCAAGTTCAGCTGTTCAGCACAGAGTTGTATAAAATCTAAAACAAAAATAAACAAAAAGCGCGCCGTCGCAACGTTTTAAATTACAACAACAACAAAAACACACACACACAAATTCTGCAGAGAAAAGTACAATAAAATGAAAAAAATAAATAAATAAACAACGACAACTTAGCGAAACACAAAACCAACTTACTTACGCACATTCATAATTTTAGTATTAAAAATAAAACTAAAAAGGCAACGTTGGAAGAATGGAAGCAGAGAGCAGCAGCTGCTGCAAAAATTTTAAGTACCTACTTAAATATTATTTTTATTTACCCCACTGTCCTTATGACTGTATGATTGCTTAATATTATGACAAAAAAACAACAACACCATAATAAAATAATCACCACAGAAATGTAAATACATATGGAGAAAAGTCATAAACAAGGAGCAGAAAGAAACTGCTGGCAAAAGCATAAAAGATCCGGTGAATTATGAACAAAACGGTGATCCAAAAATAGTGTTGCCATAACATAACAAATTTTTGTAATCAAAAGTTTTTCAAATGCAACTACAATATTATTAAACCACATTTTTACTTGTACGAGCGGTCCCACGGTGTCGACAGAGGACCTCCGATAGTAATCGATTGGAAGATCCCTTTTAGAGGAGCAAAAGGCGTAAGCTTTTTGTAAAAATTTATCGTTAAGGTTGCACAAGGGCCACGGAAAATTAACGACTTTTGCAAGCAATATTTTCTTTACATGGCTTAGACGCCATTTTGCCCTCCTTCTTGCATATTTTCATCGAGCCGAATCTCAAGAAAAAAATTATCCGTTCGCTTTCGAAATATTTAGTTTTTAAACTTTTTTCATATGGTGGCAACCCTAAAAATTTACCATATTACAAAAATTAAAAAAAAAACCATTTATGAAAAACTCTTAAATTTATAATTTCAGCCATATCGGTCCAAAAATTTTACTGAAATTAATTTTGGGCTAAAAAGTTACCCATTGTGCACTGGCCAGATTTATTTCTGCAGCTCACATCATTATATTGACTGTCCCATTTTGCACATGGTTATTCATATAAAAACTTAAATAAACTTACAAAAAAAACCATCAACAAATACATATAGGGTCTGTCCCACGATGTCGACAGCGTTCGACTTGTCGCACACTTGCACTTTAAACAAAAGCAACATTTTAAAATTTTGCTCCCCGTGATTAATCCTCCTATTCCAAATAGCCGGGGAATAAGCAAATACGGAAGAGAGTAAAATCTGGATCAGCTGTTTAATGTTTACACATTTTTCTGCACTAACGCAAGAGTTCAACAATGAAATTTAATAAAAATTTTATGCTTTCATTATATTTAATATATTTGTTTTTGTTTAAATAAAATTTAAAAAAAAGAGTAACCATTAAAATGAATTAAATTCACAAGGACTGTGTGTACAAAGAAAATTGTAAATTTTATAAAGTTTTTCTTATCGGTCTAGATAATATTAGAAGGGAACTTTGCAACATATATTAATATGATTTTCAAATTTTTGCATTAGTTCCCTTCAAAGTGTTTGGGGAGAAAACTCTCAACAAATTCTCCTTTAGAATACCTACTTTTTTCCCGTGGAGTTTTTTCTCCCCCTCCCTCATGTTCAGAATACCTACTTTTTCCCGGGGAAATTTTAATTCATAATAGGAGGAATGGGAAAAGGGAAAAAACTCTCGGGGAATTGCTATTCATAATTGGGCTGGATATAATTAATTCATTATTTTAAGACTCTGTTGCTGAAAACCAGAAAAATTAAAACACCAGAAACTACAAGAATATCTATCCAACCACAAAGCGAATAGTGATGTGGAATTAACAGGAAAGGCTATTCCTGTAGATAGCCAAAAATGTAGTTAAAAGCTTAAAGAATAATCCAATCATTTAACCAAAAGCATACCAACAAAAAAGTTGGAAAACAAAGAAGAATAAAATAGAAATGTCCCAGCCAACGCTTAAAGTTGTTTTGTTACAAGTGTTGTTTGTTTAGATTTCGTTTTTAATACTCTCTAAATAATTTTACCCTTATTCTTGGCAAGATGACGAAGATGTGGCTATTGTGAATTTTATTCATTGTGATTGTTCTAAAGTGTGTATTAAAGAACTGGATGAGTTGATTCACTTTTGCTGTCCACTCACATTTAAAAAGCTTTTGTTTTGTTTTTTAATATCATCATATCGCTCATTTACTTCAATAGTGGCATAACTCAAAAAATGAGTTTTTTTTAGTTAATAATGCGGAAAGATGTGGCATTTCGTATTTTATCTTGTGTAAAAATTTCATATAAATAGCTTGTACCATCACCTCCTGAGAGAAGATTTTTTTTCATTTCTCCATTGCGTGTATGCAAATTGAAAACTTAAAACGCATTTTCTGCAAAACTGGTTTTTTTGAGTTGTGCCACTATTGAAGCAAATGAGCGATATAGTAATGATGTTGCTTGCAGTGTTAACTCTCTAATAACTGACTGTCATTAACCAACTCTTGTTTTTTTAGCACTGTTTGCAAAAGTAAATAAATAATAAATAACAGTAATACTGTTGTTTGGACAGAGTTAATAAAACAGTGCGTATATGTATGTTTTCATACATTTATAAAATAAATTTAAACAGCTTTTGAAAAGTGTTTTAAGAAAATTTAACAAAATGAATTCAGAAATAATAACATAATAAACATGTTCAAGAAATTTTTAAAACAATCATTCTGATTCACTGCTTTTGTGAATCATATGAATAAGCAGAACTTGCAAACAATGGCATGCATTTATTAACAATAGTCTTGTGAATATGAATCAAGCATGAGGAACTTTAATTTTTTCATTGTTAAGTGCTAGATAAATTATTCATTTTTCAGAAAGGTAAAATTATGCTCTTTGATTCGTAATCATGCAGATCTCTGGTGTGTATAAGCTAAGACTTAAGACTCAGTTAGCCGACTGTAATGTAAAGTAACTGCAAAAGTAGGAAACAGCTGATCGATATTGTTATGCGTAAAGTAATAAAAATGGTTATAGAGAGAGATTTAATGTAACTGCAACTGCAACTTGGAAACTGTAGAGATAAGTAGAAATGGACAAATGTAAAATATATATCGATATACATATGTATGTATGTATATCATATCGATATTTTCGATATATATTTTTTTGAAACATCGATATTTTTCGGATACACATGTTGCAAAAATTCTAAATTTAAAATTAGTACACTTACTAACTTATCGGTCCATAATCGCCAAAAAAAAAATTTAAGCGTCATAATTTTCGAACTCAATTTTTTGGCCAAAATCGATTATTTTCGATCGTAAATAATCGATTTTCATCAACAAAAAAAACGAGGTCCACATATGTCTCGGTTAACCTTTTTTGCCGGTTATGGTTCGATATGTAGAAATATGTATGTTACATGAATTTATTCCTTAATTCACAACAATTTGAATCGTGTATTTGTGTATCAAATACACTTTTTGTTTTTTAACTGTGAACACCCTCTGTGTAGTGTATTAATGTATTTTGTATTTTTAATGAAAATAGAAGAACAAGCTACATACAAATTCTCTCAGAGAGCCTCTCTCTGAGATACAACATTTTAAAAACATATGAAATAAAAGTGTAATAGTGTATTTTATTTTTATATGAAAATTTCATACAACAAATTTTACAGTCTTGTATTTAATATGATAATACAATCGATACACAGATAGAAGAGGTTTTGTGAATTAAGGATATAATCCAAAATTCAAAATGTTCAATAAATGCAATATATCGAGAGCCTATATTCAAAAGACGTTAACTCAAATTTGATAAAAATAAGTTTCTGATGGCAAATAACTCCCCTATGCAATATTAATCTGTAATATAAATTTCGAATCAAAAAAATTATTTTTTCTCGTTTTATATAAATTTTTCTTATTCTTCTATCTCAAAGTATAATTTATTTTGGTGAAAATAAATGCTAACTCACATGTAAATTTCCAATATTAATCAGAAATAATTCCTAGTCAGGCTTAAGTTCAGTAATTTCGATTCTTATTGAATGAAATATTTTTATTAATTAATGTGAGTTTCTAAAGAAGAGAAGAAAAATGAAACTTAGACTTTAAGCTGGGGGAAATACCGATACTTTTCTGTGCCGCCACGCACTTCATCAGCACCCTAGTCTAAAATGGAAAAACAGAAAATTAATAGTGATACTTATAAATGTGTTTACCAAAGGTAAATCAATTGTATACACAACAATCGTTTCTCGTATTCCGTTTCATTGTAAATTTAAGTTAAATAGCTGATGATAATAAGAATCTCTACCCAAGTAGATATACTAGGGTGCTGATGAAGTGCGTGGCTGACTAAGAATTATTTCTGATTAAAATTCACTACAGTTCAATTAAAGAATCTAAAAATTTCTCAATTTCCAATATTTTAAAAAAATAAGTAATTTATTATAAATCTACCTAATATATTATTGCATTTGGCATACGGGGGGTGTACTGTGTAATGCGAAACGAAAGAAAAAGCTTTCGAATTTGTATGTTTATAACATGCAAATTCGAAAGCAGTTTCTTTCGAATCGAATTACAGAGTAGACCCCCTGAACACGAGTCTGGTAAGGATTTTGATATCATATGGCTAGCTTTTGAGATAAGGTTACTTTTAATATATTAGTTCACATAAGCTTTCGAAATTAATGATTTAGAGTGACCCTGTTACACTAGAGAGTGAGTTATAGAGTACTAAAGCTGATCACTTCGAGATGGAAGCGGCTTTCAGTCAGGCTTAAGTTATTTTTTTATGGTATTTTAAGTTTTTTCTTGTAGCTCTTCAATTCTCATATCTAGTATTGAGTAAAAGATTTCAGAATTTGATTAAAAAACAAATAGTAGGAATTTAGCAGGAAAATATTAAAAATGTGTTAACTGGGATTAACGAAGGGAAAAAATAAAAACCAGACAATTGATAGATCTCCTTCATCTATTTCACAGTCTACATTTTTCTTACGTTTAACTTTTTTTTACCATAAACTCATTCTGCGTTTAATAAAATATTTACCACCTTTATCCTTCATCTTGAAACTAGACAAAAAAAAAAAATAAAGATGCTGAGATTAAGCCATGTTCATTTTTTATCATTAAAAGAAGAAAGAAACGAGCTGGTGCGAAAATAGTTTAAGAACAAATTAAAAGGCTAAAGAAATAAACCTAAAAAACAAACATGATACTCGTAAGTAACAACAGTTTTTATGCGTTATTTTTTTTGGAATATAAAAAAAAATTTACGATGTTTTAAATGGAAGAAGGAAAAGCTGAGAGTAGACAAAACTGCCAGTCAAAGAAAATTACATGAAAATACAAAACTTGTTGCTATTTTCGCAACATGGAGGATACACTCACAAAATTTATCTAGTCAATTAAATAAATACACATAATGGAATTATGATTTTTTCAACAACTTCTAATTTTCTAAATTTAAGATCTTGTTAAGAGCCTAAAGCTATGTACAGACAATTGTCAGATCTTACAATATTGTCAGATCTTGCAATGTGCTGACAATGTAGTGCTATTATTGTTATTGAATTTCTTTATTTAGAGATTTACCTGATTTACATTAAGCATTTTTTTATGAAATTTCATGAATTTTGTTGCACGCAACTTTTTCTATTTGCTAATTGTAGCGATATAAAAGTGAATGTTATATAAAAAAGGATGTAGAATAAATATCTGGTGCATTTTTGGCAACGCTTTTGGTATAAGTTTCTCTTCGAGTCTTCCTCTTGAAAAATAAAAAATTTTCATGCAACTAATTTCATCATGAAAAAAATGCTTAATGTTAATAAGGTAATTTTTATATATTTTTTTCAACCAAACGAACGGCACAAAATCAAAATAAAAATGAATGCTGGGCGGGCCATCAAGCATGGTAACATCAAACCGACAAGCACACGTACACGAACTTGACAGCAAGCATTTTGATCGTCTACAAATCCCTTATGGTCCAAGAAGCAATTGCAATGATTTTGGCTGCAAATATTTTTATATATTTTTTCTTTAAAATCAAACGTGTGCAGTGTGGCTCATAGAAAGAATTCTCTTACAATGACGCCATATTATCAAATGCATAAACTTCGCACTTCTGACAATATTAAAATGTCTGACATATACATGTCTGGAAATAATTTTACAATGTCTTTACACTATTGTAAGATGTCTGACAATTTGTTGACAGCTTCTAGTCTTGCAATAGACTAACCTAACAATGTTTTTTTCTGGCAACGATGCCAGACAAAAATTTCCAGTTCAAACGGTTGTAAGAAGTTTTTAGCACATTTTACTAACAATATTGTAAGATCTAACAACCGTCTTCTGTACATAGCTTAAGGTGTGTACAACGTCCCTTAAGGCTGGATTTGATCTCTACAAGAACACTACCAGTCAATTGACTGCTCATTTGATCGATAGTCAATAATTGACTAATATATCACCCACAATTGAGTAATCATACATGATTCATATGACAATAAATATGTATAATTTTTATTATTTTAATTGATTTTTTTTATTATACCAAGATATAAAAATAAATAAAATATTTAAAATAAAAGATATACTTCAGCAAAAACAGAATAAACTAGGCGGTATCTAGCCCTTTTCACACCTTTTCACCATCAACGCATCTTGCTTTTTACAAATATCTCATATTAGAAAAGAAATATAAATTAAATTAAATTTTGTAAATTTCTTTTATTCAATATTGTTTTTATTTATCTTTTTTAACACTTATAAATTTTAATTTTCACAGACAGAATGAATTGTATTTTTTTAATAAAACTCGGATGTTGTAAAAGTTTTGGCATATGTAAGTATGTACATTAGATAATAAATAAATCCGTCATCACTTTCTATCAAATGACTAGTCAATTGACTGTCACTATTGAATTCAATTTAAATTATTGCAAATGTGGTAGTAAAAAAATTTTGTTTGTTTTAGTTTCAGTCATTCATTTCTTGTAGGTAAGAAAACACACACAACATAAGATTTAATTTAAAGGGCGTTGCTACGGGATATTGTCTGGAAATTAGAAATTCTCAAAAATAAGAACAACTTTAGGAACAAAATCGTTATTATTTACGAGTGTCTACTGTGTACACAAAAAAAAATTTAAATAAAATAAATTGTTTGCATTTTTTAGAATCTCCATGCAAACCTTTCACTAATCTTTTTCTTCGAGTGTAAAGTACCTACAACGCGTCAATCTTTAATGATGTTCTACGTTTAACTTTTTCTTCTTCTGCCATAATAAGAAGTGGAAGTAAAAGTTCATTAAACTGACAATGGTTTTTATTGGATGTTCTTTCTTTACTACATATAACAGTAATAGTAAAAAAAAATTCTAGTAAAACACGCCTAAAATACATCATTTAGTTTTAAAATTTAAAACAACAAGATTACTTGCAGCTTACTATTACAACGAAAATGTATTCGCACATACATACATACATACATAAGCACATAAGTAAGTATGAAAATCGGCTAAAACGGAACAATAACAAAATAAGCATTTAGAAAACAGTGTTGCCAGCCATACAAAAAAATTTATAACGAATGAATTTTCCGCACTCGGGCCTTTGTAAAGACCTCAATAATGTTTATAAATAAGGCTGACTGTAAGTCTTTACAGTATTGTTTTTCAACAGATATTTATTGGGAAACCGCCTAAACTGTTTTTTTTAATAGAAAAGCGATATTTTTTATACATACAATATCTGTTAACTCTAAGTACAATATGTAATACCTAATTGAAGTACATATCGTCGCCTTAGAATTGTTTTGCTCCACCGGCCATTCTTAAAAAAATGAGTTAGGTATGGAAAATATATATGTACTTTATATTAGAGTGGCCTTTATTTTTTAATTCTGCTATTCTCACCCCACAAATCGGTTCAGTTTTATGTAAAAAAATATACAAACAAATTTCATACAGATAATTTGTGTTTTAGCGGGTGCGATTTGGGGGTGTGAGAATAGAAGAAATGGAAAAAAATTCTCCATACAACTCACGGCCCCTGTAATGTATATATTTTGAATACCCTCTTACTGAATCAAAAAACGCGTTTCATGAAATTTATTGTGGTTTCTGAGATATTGAGGGTGGCGATGGCTGAAGTAGTTAGAACGTTGACCACAAAACCGAAGATCCTGGGTTCAATCCCTGTATCCGACAGTCATTAAATAACAAAAACCATGCATTTTTCTGATGTGCATTAGTGTCCCTTTGTATCAGTTGTTGTAGGAAAGTTCAAGTGATGAAGGCATAGTCACTGGTCACTGAACTATACCGACTTCGGCAGATACTAAACCTAATATAACATCAGAGCACCCTCCTTCGTCGGTATTGTGTAGCAGAATCATCGGGAAGTAAAATAACGATTAAAAATGGCGACTAAGCACAGCCTAATTGAAACCAGAGGCGCTGCAACTTTGCATTATAACGTGCAAAACGTACAGTTGTAAAAGAAAAAGAAGCTTTCCTCTATCTCTTCCTTCACCACCTGTCTTCTCTAATACTATCCCTTTCCTAAAGAAGGTAACACCTATAGGTAGTAGTAGGCATTCATTGCCTGAGCGTTACTTCTCTTTAAAAAAAAATATTAAGCACTCATTCTGCTTCATATCCACTATCATTAGGTTTAATAAGTATTGTTTTGCTATACACGCATAAAAACATAAGAAGTAAAGTTAACTCTTGTTTTGCTTCATTTCTATAAGATATGAACAACAAAAAAAAGAAGGTGCCATAAGAAAAATTCAAAGGCGACTGTTAAGCAAAAACATCATCACCCAGACGCAACTGCCGATTACTTTTTTACCGATTATAAACTTATTGAACACTTGCGGCCCTATGTATAAGCAAAAATTGGCATGAAGTTAGCATAAGTGGCAAAATTGAACATGATCTTAAATAGTTTTGCAATGAAACTTCACATTAAAAATCATGCTAGGACTTAGAGGTGGATTAAGATTAGGTAATCCGAAAATTTTTAATGTCAAATTGTATGGAGGTACTCGTTAACACTTATTCAATTTCGTCACTTTTGCTAACTTCATGCCAATTTTTGCTTATACATAGAGCCGTTGAAATGTATTTGCTGGTGGTTCAGCTGAATTAAATTAAAATACAATTATGACAATATGTGGAATAATTAATAAATTTCTTAAATCTTACTGAACACTAAAATAAAATAAATCTTAATTATGCATGTTTGAGTATTACAGAAATGATTTAATTTCATTCTTTATATTAAATACACTTCATTTACTTGTTTTTATTGCCTAAGTGTGTAAGCGGATCGATAGTTGAAAATGTTGCGGTGGCGGCTTCTTGGTCGGCAATAAACGATCGACTTGTTTCTCTGGACAACAAGAAAAATAAATTTGAAGCATTCATTTTCATCACAACAACAATGCACAGCAATAAAGTATACGTATGGAGCAAAAAAAGCTACTTTTTTAAAATAAAAATAGAAAAGTGGCCTATGCGGCACAAGACAGTATTTTTCACTTACAATATAAAGTAATATTAACTTCTAATTTCTTTCATGAAAGTTCACAAAAATTTCAATTTTTTTCAAAACATGTGTCAGAAGCAGTGGTGCAAATATAAAAGAAAGACATCGGGTATATTTTGAGAAAAATTCATGCAAACCTTCTTTGTCGTTTTTCTCCACTCCAACTTTTTGACGTATGGGCTAAACCAATTCTGAGGAGACGATATAAAAAATTTACTTTTTACGTAATCAAAATTTCACTTCACATCATATTTTTTTTTTGCTAAAAAAAATTAAAAATAACATGAAGTATAAAATTTCTCTGCCCGTATCGTTTAAAAAGCGGGGCAGTCAGGCAGGCATATCAATGTGTTGTAACATTTATTTGGCACAATATCTGTTTAAGTAACAGATTAATTTTTTTTAATTATAAGACATTTTTTCTACCATATTTTGTAATAAAAAAAATTATTTGTGGTATTGCAAGAAGATGGAGAAAGAATTGGGAGAGAAAAAGTATACTAAATTATTTTAAATGAATGAAAGTAAAAGTTTTCAATATAAATTGAAAAAAACTAACATGCATACATTTAGATGTTGAAACTTTAAAATTAAATAAGCGGAAACAGTTTTTTTAAGAATATGAAAATACTTACATATCGATGGCTTAATATAAATAAGGCGGAACTTGAATTCTCAATATTTTATAGGAGAAGCAAAAAACTGAAGAAAACCTAAAGGATTTATGTACATGCATGCATAAATAATTTTTTAAGTTGCCATAAGTCCTTGATTTTTAATTGTAACGAACTAAGATCTTTAAGGAGGATGCAATTATACGTCCAGAAAACGTTAAAACCCTGATTTCGAAAAAAAATTGAGATACGCCCTTTTTATATTAAGCCATCGATATGTACGTGTATTGTTACAAAATATCTTAATTACTGTTAGGGACAACAAAAACTTCTAAAGAATTTTGAAACTTCAGTTAATCTGAGGAAAAAGTGTGCAAATATTCATACATAAATATGTATGTATTAGAGGCCTGCGTAAACAATCCTGTAATGTAAATACGTTCTGTTTTTAACCGACTTCGAAAAAAGGAGGAGGTTAACAATTCGTCTCTATTTTTTTTAGGTGTGTAGGTTCATAACTCGGTGCATTTTAGACCTATTTTAAAACTTTTTTTGTTGTCTGAGAGGGTTTAGCTTCCCATTGGTTCCATTCAAAAAAGTGGGTTAGGACACGCCCACAATTTTTTTTAATTTGATTTTACGATTTTTTATTTATTTGATTGCTGCGAAACCTAGTATAACATTTCACGTGGTTCTACTTAACCGATTTCTACGCAAATTATCACACACCTTGAACTCTAAAATAGAGACACTCTTTTTAAAAAAATGAGCGGTCTCACGCCCATTAAAATTTAATATAATATTTCACAAGCTTCTATTTCACCGATTTTAATGAAACTTGGCACACAGCCTAAGCTTAAAGAAAGGCACAATCTTGCGTTCAAAAAAGTGGGTGGGGCACGCCTATTAAATTTTAGTATAATATTTCACGTGCTTGTACTTAACCAATATTTACGAAACTTAGCACACACCTTGAACTCTTAAAAATACACAATCTTGTTTTTAAAAAAGTGGGCGTAGTCACGCCCTATGAAATTTAACACTATATTTCGTTAAAAAGCTAAAAATAAAACTTTAAAAAAAATTAAACCGACTTCAAAAATAAGCACTAAAAAGCTAAAAATAATATTGATCTAGTTGTTTGAAGTTGGTGCCAGTAATACTGGTACATCCATACTGCCCAGAGTGCCGAACATCAATCGGCTTTTTATACAAATGAATACACATACGCTTATACATTTATCTCGGTTCTCTCTCTCTCTCTGTGGGCAGCTCTGATGTACATGCATGCCGTTTGTATACGAGCCCCTGGGTATGAGAAAGCAAGCATCACAAATTCTTCCGTCACGAAGTATTTTCTTCTTTACTCCTATACCTGCAATAACTGCAACAAATCTCTTGCTGACAGTGTTGTTTGGCGTTTGTTTTTGAGGATTTCGCTGTAGTAAAGCATTTGAAAAATCCCTCATGTCTTAAAAGTTCTTGTATGTATGTGTGTGGTCTTGTGCAGGACTTTAGTATGTATGTATAAATGAGATGAGATGTAGTCCAGTTAAAACTGACATTAAAAGATTTGGCTTAAAGCCAAAATGAAAGTTTTTAATCATTACGAACGAGTATTGTTGCAAAAATACAGAATTTTATTTATTCAACAACAAAAGTTGACAACTTATTCGTAAAAAATAAAACTAGGTTACTTTTTGTATATTATGCTTCCATTTTATATTTCTTTCTTTTACGTTTTTTTTATAACATCTAATAGGGTTTTAACCCAAAAAACTATTAAGAAAAATCGGCCATTAATGATGAACAGAAATTCGGTCATGAAATAATGAAGATGTTCACAGATGTCATTTCATTTCCTGCTGCTTTTTTGTTTAGTTTATTGGTATCTTTAAGTTAAATTAACATTTTTGTTATCTTTTTTTTAGCTACTCGTATCCTCATTATTTTTACTGTTAGTTGATGCTGACAGCATTGTCAAGCTTTGAGTTTCAAGAAGTGTCAAAACGTTTGAAATAACCTCTTTTCTTTCAATAAAATATTTTATGTGCCACACACACTGATTCCGAAGATATCATAATATTTAAGTAAAAATCTGATCAACATATTACTTTTTAACAAGAAAAGTTGTTCAGACTCTGAGCAACTTTTTACTAGAAAAGTTGTTCAGACTCTGAGCAACTTTTTACTAGAAAAGTTGTTCAGACTCTGAGCAACTTTTTACTAGAAAAGTTGTTCAGACTCTGAGCAACTTTTTACTAGAAAAGTTGTTCAGACTCTGAGCAACTTTTTACTAGAAAAGTTGTTCAGACTCTGAGCAACTTTTTACTAGAAAAGTTGTTCAGACTCTGAGCAACTTTTTACTAGAAAAGTTGTTCAGACTCTGAGCAACTTTTTACTAGAAAAGTTGTTCAGACTCTGAGCAACTTTTTACTAGAAAAGTTGTTCAGACTGTGAGCAACTTTTTACTAGAAAAGTTGTTCAGACTGTGAGCAACTTTTTACTAGAAAAGTTGTTCAGACTATGAGCAACTTTTTACTAGAAAAGTTGTTCAGACTGTGAGCAACTTTTTACTAGAAAAGTTGTTCAGACTATGAGCAACTTTTTACTAGAAAAGTTGTTCAGACTGTGAGCAACTTTTTACTAGAAAAGTTGTTCAGACTATGAGCAACTTTTTACTAGAAAAGTTGTTCAGACTGCGAAATTTTTCTACTGAAAACTGGTTATTTGCTTTTCAAAAAAGTCCGAAGTGAAGTGAGTGTATGATAGTTAAGTGATGCAAGTCAAATGGCTTTTCCAAATCTTTTCAAAGGGATGCCTCAAAGCTGGCGAGACCAATGGATATAATAATAATAAAAAAAATAATCAAACAGTTCGTTGCTTTAACTCAGTCACTCAAACTCAGTGACAGTTCATCAACCGGCAAAATCCGCTTACTTAAAGATGTGTATACTCGACAACAATAAGTGGAGAGTGCTTCAAAATCCGAAAGTATGTTGTTCATAATTAAATACAACTGCAAATGTTTATGTTGATTTACTCATTTTGTTTAACAATTGATAAGAATGCACACTTAACAAACAAATGTGAACAAACTAAACAAAAAAAGCTACAACTCATTTTTTAAATGTGTCGCGACTCGCTGACAATGGAGAAGTTGGAAGGAAACAATAAAATGTTGCAAATCTTTTTCAAATCTTTCCTTATTTATTCTTAAGAATTAATGTTTTGGAATTAATGTACAAATAAAAAATATAAAAAATTGCTGCCTTGACAAAACATAAGAAAATAAACCTTCTTTTGCTTTTTAAGCCTCTTTAGGCTCTTGCTTAACAAATAAAGGGTGTTTTTTTAAGTTGAAGTAAGATACAAAAAAAAAATTTATTTTTATTTTTAATTTTAGATTAGTTAATTTTTTAAGAAAGGTACCAGAAAACTTTGAAAATGTGATATCGAGAAGTATCGAGTTACGCTTTTTCAAACTCGCAACTTTTGCAAAATTTGGACGGATTTTTAAAAAATTTTGTATATTTGTTTCAAGTTATTTTTAATATTTTGAAAAATATTTCGGTGTAAATTTTAAAATTCTGTTTTTCACTTATTTTTTTTTGTTTAGCAATAAGCTCAATTATCTTAAGTAATAGTTTGAGAAGATCCCCTTCTTTGAAACACTTGCAACACAGTGATAAACAAATGCATGATTCAGTTTGGGCCTATGTGTCATTATGGAGTCCAAAGCAACGCCACCCGTTGGCTGAGGTATTTAACACGCTGACTACAAAATTTAAGGTCGTGCGTTCGAGCTCGGTTTCCAACAGTCATTAAATTACAACGCCACGTTTTTTTCTGTTGTGAATTAGTGTGTCCGTTTTTATCAGTTGTTTGTAGGAAAGTTCACATGATATAGACACTGGTCACTGAATTACTCCTGCTTCAGCAGATACTAATGGTAATGTAACATCAGAGCCGCCCTCCTTCGTCGGTACGGTGTAGCAGAACCATCGACGAACTCAAATAACCATTAAAATTACTACTAAATAAAGCTTTGAAAATTTAACACGCCTTATTGACACCAGAGGTGCTGCTTCTCTGTATTACTAAAAAAAGGGCAAAAAAGCAAAGTTGTAAAAGAATGAAGCTTTCCTCTATCTGTTCCTTCACCGCCTGTCTTCTATCTTCACTATTCCTTACCTAAAAAAGGTAATAATATCTAGTAATAGTAGTAGGCTATCAGTCATTCATTCCGCTGTGCATTGTTCTGTGTTGCCATGACAGTCACAAAAAAGAAAAATACGATTTCAATTTCTGCCTTTAAGTCCCAAAAATTGACTTTTCAATTAAGTTCCATTTATTTTTAAGTGCCACTCGAGTACCGAATTCATTTCTTCAGTACAAAGTTGACAGACATTTAAATGCACAACCTCGTGTACTTATGTAAATCCCAGTTAAGTTTTACGAGCATAAAATATATTTTAGTGTGCTTGTGAGTGTTTATTTAACACATGTACATGAACATCATGTGATCGTGTTAAAAATAATTTCGTTTAGTTTTCATAAATATATAACATATACAATATATAGTTTCATGGAAAAATAAGTAGAAAAATTAATTCTGATGCTCTTTTTGCTTCATAAAATGAGTTTTTATGTAATTTTAGTTTTCTTCACTTTGAAAACCAATATTTTTTTATTTATAGTAAGCAGCTGTTGTTTAAAAAGTCATCAATAATAATGGGAAATTCTGTAGTGCTGCCGTACTTTCAACGTAATTTAATAAGAACTTTACTTAACCCCTGAAAAAATTAAGCTACATTTAAGTGTCACTTAAATTTAAGTGGCAATTATTACCTAAATGACATATAATGGGGAAGTCAATTATTGAGAAAATACAACCCTAGTATGATGGATTTTGTGAAAATTGTAAAAATACAATAACAATTCATCAGATCAGGGTTGCATTTTTTTCGTAGATCATGCGATTGTGTAGGATAGTGAGTCATGAGCTTAAAAGAAAGAAAAAAACACCCGATATTTATTGTTTACTCTGCTGCACGAACAAATGATCAGCAGGCGTTATAGTAGTGGTACCACTTATTTCTTACAAACGACTGCTTAGGGATTGCCGTTCGGATTTAACCGAAACCGAAACTGCGCTTTTTAACCTATAAAAACCGAAACCGACAAAAAAAGCGTCGGTTTTTAAGTTTTACTTTAACATTATTATCTTGTTTAAAAAAATAGCAAATTTAGTTTACATTGAAGACTTGTATACATTACTAAACATTCTGTTGTTTTGTTGTTTTCTGTCACTGGTAACTTCTGCATAAAAATAAGATTTCGTTTAAACAACTCTTCATTGAATGCTTTAATGTTTCTCAAGCTTTTTATACACATACTTATTACCAGGGAAACCAGAAATATGCCCATATAAAAGTATTTTATGCGCATTCAATATGCACTAAAACCAAAAAAAATCAAAAAATATGCTCTTGAAAATAAAACAAACTGGTTTATTGTAAACTAAAAAATATTTTTAATTCAAAAATTCAACAACATTTGCATATAAAATAAGACAAAAAAAGGAAACAAAATTAACAAAGAATAACTGGGTTTGAAGTGCAAGTTAAAACAAATAATACAAATTAATTTTCATTCGATGCTCTCATAAGAATTTGACTTCAATTTCAAAAGATCACGATATCAGAATTCATGCTTTGAAACTGTCTTTTGGCTAAATAGGACAAGATTTTTATGTATATTTTTATTGCAATAAATAACAAAATATTGACACATAATTTCAAATAAAAATCGTTTCTGTCTCATCTAAATAAACTTTTATACATTCACAATGTTCCTTCAACGTCCTTTCGGTGCAGAGTCCGTTACAAATAACAAAAATTAATTTGTATTGAAATTAACGTCCGTAAAACCGAGTGATATATAAGAAAAATTTATACAACAATTTTCCATGTCATTGGACCAGAGATTTTGATGGCGAAAAATAAAAATTTTGACCAAACCCTTAATTTGTAAGCATATTAAGCCAGATAGCGCCAGAAAAAAATTGTCTTTAAAACTTAAATTTTTATTTCGAAAATGAAATTTTAACAAGTTTCTAGAAGAAAAAAAATTATATATATCTTTTTTTCGGAATGGGGTGTCCTTTTAAAAGGACGGTTGCGCTAAGTGGCTTAAAATACAGAAACAAATTCTATAAACTATCAAAATATGCACTAAAAGCGTAAATTATGCTCTAAAAATTCGAAAATATTGTAATAATATGCGTGTAGGACTAATATATGCTAAAACATGCTTTAAAGAGTAAAATATGCAAAAATATGCAGTAACAAATCGATGTCAAGATTCTTAAAAAGTTCTGAAACGGATAAATATCTTGTCGCCGCAATAATACGTCACACGAGAAAAAACATGCAATTGCATATTTGCGGTTTCCCTGCTCATTACTAAATGTTCCTTTTCTAATATAATAAGTACCTGAATTGAATACAAACCAAAGAAACTTTATTACTCACTCCAATAGTAAACAATGCTTTCCCTCGAATAATTTTTCCCAGAAATGTTTCCCTTTTTTGATTCCCCTTACCTTATCATAAATAATATCTTTCACGTGAATTTTTTCAATTTTCCCTTGGTTTTGTTTGTTTGTTTTTTTTTTGCAGGCGAACTGAATTATTACATCACATAATTTCGATATTTTCTTCGAATTATACATATAATATTAAAAATTATAAATATTTATTTTTTGGGCAAGATTAGTAAGTAACAACACATTTTTTCATAGAGTATGAATCTCTTTGGTTCACAGACAGTAAATATCATGGTGGTGAAAAAATGAAAAAATAGCTAAATCATTAGATACACCTCCATGAGTACAACTTTAAAGTTAAATATTCAAGATAGCATTTTTCCATTCGAGGGGAATGAAAATTTCACGTGAAGAAAAATTCCATTTGTTATCACGATAGGGGTGATTATTTTTAAATCATCATTTATGTATCTTTCCAGCATACATACATACCTTTTTATATAAATGTATACTTTTAAAACCGAAACCGAACCGAAACCGCCTGTTTTAATTTCCACGGTTTTTGGCAAACCCTACGACTGCTGACATACACACATACATATACATATATGTACATGCACATCGCTCTTTTATTGCAACACAGTCATATCTCAAAAAATTCATTGTTGTAGTTAAAAATGCAGTAGAATTCGTCTCACACAAATATCTTCAACACTAAACTTTTCTTGGAGAAGAAGTCATTTTTTTTTTAATTTTTTCTTGTATATAAATTAAACACTTTAAACATTTTTCTTTTTCAAAACCGCTTTTGTTGAGTTATGACTATGTTGCAATAAATTCGTCGAATAAACAAACAACTCGGTACAAAGGAAGTTGTTTTATATTAATTTCTTTTTTTTCATTTCTTTTTCTTCTTTTCTTATTCTTTGTAAACAATCGTTTATAATTTGCTAAATATTTAACGTATGCAAATATTAAAAAAGTATTTTTTTTTATCTTAAATGAAAAGCAATACACTTTATTTTGTAAACAATAAATATTGTTTGCGTACAATAAAACCAACATTTTACTTTCTGTTGTATAACCGACTCAAGATTCTCAAGTACCTATTTTATTTACATATTTATTTATTTTTACCTTGAATTTGCTAATATGCAATCTAACAACTTCGTGCTAAAAAAAATTATGCAATAAAGGCAGAATTTCGCTCGAAAATATTCTTTACATGTGAGCAATTTTTTACAAGGTTGGAAACCGAAACAAATAACGGTATCGGTATTCATACCGGTACAACTATTTTTTAAATTTCGGTATCGGTAACGATATCGGTATTTTTTTTATTTCGGTATCGGTATTACCGGTACATACCATTACCGAGTTTATAATACCGGTATACCGATATATGTAACTGCTAAATTTGTTAATTCAGACAGTGGACATAGCAAAAAATCTTTTTTTTTTTTGTTAAATTACTTCGAAAAGGGAGTATTTTTACATTAAAATAAAAAGTATTTAAACTTATATGTTTCTATATACGTTTTTATATTTTTATTAAAAAATAATTTATTAAAATTATATATTCGAATTCTCGAATATTCGTCCGTTTTTAGATATATTCGTAGTCGCCAAATTCAGACCAAACTAATATTGCAATATTTCAATTCAAATGTTTTGTAATTTTGTTTGGAATTGCCGGGAACTCAAAAGCAAATTCTATTTGTTATTACTTTCTACCTAAGAAAGACTTTTCAGCCGAAAATATTTATTGGCAAATGTTATGTTTAATGTTACAAATTATATTTTCTAAATCTAACAACGTTTGCCTTCTCCATTAGCAGAACAGTGGACAAAGGTTGGTAAAAATTTAAATTTTTTTAAACTTTTTCTCAAATATTTCCTAAACTGTAAGCGAAAACCCATAAATGTTGCCCATTTTTTTTTTAGCTTTTGGATAGAAAAAAACCCACTTTCAAAAATCTTTTTTATCTGATCAAAAACATGAGCTTGGCATCGATTTTAATTTTTCATTAACTAAAAGTTTACCCATTTTGGTGCTTTGTGACTCCGCCCCTTTTAAGGATATATAGCCTAAATTCCAGACTTGATCTCTGTAACACCTCCTCAAATGCTGTATAAAATTGCATAAAAAATCGTGCAGCTAGTTTAAAAACTGCAGAATTATTTCAAATTAAAAAAGAAAGCGTCGGATCGAGCTAAAAAATTAAGACCGCATTTATGGCAGCAAACCTCATATTTTAGACAGCGCACATATGTATGTAGCATATCAATTAAAGAAAAAAATCCTTAATGTGCATACATAAAAAAGCACTCTTCAAAACTTTAAATCTCCGCATTACCTTGTGTATCTGGAACAACCAATATACTAACTTTCGCGATTTCATATAAATAAGTTATTTATTTAAAAAGTTATTATTTAAAATAACTGTCTTTGTAAGGGCTTTGCTCTTTTGACCAATTTAGAACATTTATATGTCTAGAGATACGTTTTTCGTTCCTAAAGGCATTAAGCAGCTCATGAAGTTCGTTAGTATTTCGCACTGGTGATGATTATGATATGATTGCACTTTCCGGTTGATTAAAAAAAAACAGTGCTGCATAAAAATGTGTAAAGGCGAAAAAAACGTGTTTATATAAGAAAGTTAATTGAAATATATTTAATATATTTTTGAAATTTTATTTTGTGGGAATCGGTATACCGGTACATACCGGTATAGACCTAAACGGTATTTCTGATACCGGTATTTTCTAACCGAAATGTGTTTCGGTATCGGTATCGATACCGGTATATAATTATAGCGGTATTTGAATCGGTATCGGTATTTTTACGATACCGTTTGCCAACCTTGATTTTTTATCTTCTTTTTAAGTTGAAGTTACAGAATTTTATGTCAAAGTGATTTTGTTAATTATGTCGCGGATTTACATGTGTGTGCCTTGTGTCAAAGAAAGCGTAACCACTAATTACTAAGGAAAAACTGTTTGATTCTGACATGTATTTAATGATTTAAACTCCTTCCAATCATGTTGGATTTTTCAAAATTGTCCATTAGTTATATATGACACTTAGGGTTTTGGATTTCCCGGACTTTTATACTTCCCGGGAAACGGGAATGAAAAAATCTCGTTCCTAGGAAAAGCTATTTTTCTACATTAGGTACATTTGTTAAAAGCAAGTTGGCGAAATTTCGACTGTTTTATTAATTAGTAAAAAGAATGCTTTTTAAATAAAAGTTAATACGCAAGCAGTTTTAAGACAGATTTTTATGAATTTTCAAGTGGATTCAAGCAAATATAATATGGTTATCCTCACAAAAACATAAATGTGAAAAAAGGCCAAGTTGCTTTCCAAAATTTCGGCCATCAAAAGTAGTGAGATAAAAATTTTGACCAAGTTCGTGCTTGGTACAATACCTATCACTGCAATTTGGTATGCATTATATAAATTTGTAATCGTAAGGGTGTTATATAATTTCTAGATAATTTGCTAACTTGGCAATAATAACATAATATAATATATGAATATAATATAATAATATGAACATAATATTTTTGTTTTTTTTAAATCATGTCTATTAATTGGAAATAAATTACCTTTTTCAATTTGAGAAATTCTGATGATTGATAGCATTAGCTTAGAAAACACGTGCCAAAAGGTTTTTCATTAGTAATTAGTGGTTACACTTATTTGGGTAAATATTTGACAAGTGTGAACCTAACTTAAAGATTCAATCATAAATCACATGCCATAAATAAATGTGTTTGGTTCTCATATTAGTGCTGCCACAACCATAAACAGCTGTTTATACGTTCATTTGTTTATTAATTTCAAAAGTGCAACAACAAATATATCTAATCAGGAAACAGCTGTTTATCGTTACGGCGAAAAACCAGAATTCAATTGGTTTCTATGGTTATGGTCATGGCGAATCACCTATATAATCTAATACAGTTTTGAAAATCAGTTTGGTTCGAGCACCTGTTTTGTATAGTTATGGTTATAGTGCGTTTAAATGAACCACTAGCTACAGTGCTATAAGACGTTTTTGCATATTTGTTGCTAAACTACCTGGCACCGACTTCCTAGCAATATTGTAGGTAACAATATTTCACTGAAACTTAATAACCTTCTAATTTCTATATTTTAAGTTAATCTTTTCTTTAGAAAATTTTTATTTATAAAAATATACCTTTACCTATGAAATATTAAATTTCCTTTAATTAAATCCAATATTAGGCAGATAAAAGAAATATAGCATAGACTTAATAATGAAATTAATTACAAATATAAGAATTGTTGCAAAAACCAAAATTGAAATTTATGTATTTATTTACAACCACAAGGGATTGTAAAATTTATTGAAATGTTCTTTCTTTAATCTGTTCATTTTTATCAATTTCATTTAATGCCAAGCAACTGCGAAAAATTGAATTTTACTTCCTCACTTTTGGGGGCTGGAAGTAAATCATTTGATTGTTGTTAAAAATAAAAAAAAAACATGCACACATTTTCATTATGCATCAGCAAAATTGCGCATATTCCAACAAACAAGTGGCTTTGATTTCAAACTGTAGCGTTGCCAGGAACTTTAAAAGGTAAAATTACTTCTTGTTGGTAAATATAGCAAAACTTTTTTTAGTTCTTGGATAGAAAATAAATCCACTGGCAAAAAAATCTTTTTTATCAGACCAAAAACATTAGCTTGGCATCGGTTTTAATTTTTCATTAACCCTAGGTTGCCCACTTTGACACTTTGTGGCTAGGCCTCCTTTAGGGATATATAGTCCAAATTCCAGACTTAAGCTCTGTGGCATCACCTCAAATGCTGTACCAAATTTCATAACAGTCGGATCGAGCTAAAAAATTTATGGCAGCAAAACTCATATTTTAGATAGCGCACATATTAAGAATTAAAAGAAAATCTGATACAAGATGCTACCAGTCTAATTTATATGGAAAACAAATAATAATAATATGAAAACTTTTAGAAAATTAAAAAAAATCATTTTCTTCATAACTTTTGAAACTTGCCTACATACAAGTATGTATATGAAAAATAAAAAATAAAATTAATGTTTTTGAAATTTTTTTTGTTTTCCATATTTTACATTTATTACACTTTGATGAGGTATCACTGTTATAAACGTGTATAATTAAGTGATGGTTTGAAATATTTATTACAATTGAAAAATTTACTAAAAACTTAGAAAGCAAATGGAAAAAACTAATAACTGATAATTCAAAGGAAAAATTTATTTTTTAAACAAAAAACTGCACGACTGCTCAACAGCTTAAAAAACTGCGAAAAAAAACAGATAAATCTGCAAATTTGGCAACGCTGGGTGTACAAACGAACTGCATATGGCAACCACAAATAAGCAATCGAATGCATACACACGCATACACAAACATGCTGTAAACAATATGCCCTGTGGGAAATTACGTTAACTTTTAACTAACTTTAAGCTAACTATTTTCAAACTAGTACTCCCGATAATTCGTAATCGCAAGGGACCGGCCATTAAAATAACATAAATACGAATTAACGGGGATTTTCCATTTATTCACCAAAACGATAAAAAAAAACATTTTTCTTTATTATTCATTAACAAACTGATCTTAAAAAAATAAACACATATACAAGCAAAAACCCCACGCAAAAAAAGCCGTGAACAAAAAATTATTTTTTCCATGTTTCTATTGTTTTTATTACGGATTATAAGTGGAAGTTAGCAAACAATTACGATTTATAAGAGGCCAAGACGATATTATTTAAAAAATAAAATTACGAATTATCGAGGGGACCAAAATGTATGGAAATTCAAGGGACCGACAGTTTATTACGAATTATAGGGAATTACGATTTATCGGGGTGCGAGTTGTCGGGATTTGACTGTAATATAAAACTGAAATGAGTTTCAAAGTAGCTGAGAATAAATTTGTTGGCTCTCGTCAAATTCGACTACGTACACAACCTAAATGATTAGAGTCTGAAAACAATGTAACGATTTTTTATTGCGGTGCGGATTTCCATTCAATTTTGAAGTAAAAATCTGCAGTGCGGGACGGAATAAAATTAAAATCTATTTTATTTTCATTGCGGAGTTTCTTATCCTCTCAATTTTTGATACTCCTTCTCTTCTTGCTGACGTTGACGTAGTTTTTGCATAATTGGCTGTGTTCACATTTTTGTAAAAAAAAAACATGATTTTGAAGTTCAAACATTTTTGTCATAGATTATAAAAGTTTAAAAAATATATCAAATATATTTACGAATGTATAAAATGTTGATAATTTTTTGTTTTTAGTTATAAAAATGTATGCACAAAAAATAAACGAAAATTTAAAAAAACAATGACAAGTATTGCCGGCGCCGTCATCCGCTGTATTATGTTTATGCAACGAGAAATCGCACCGCAACGCAAACATTGTGTTTAGACTCTTAAATAGAATAAGTCCGCAACTTCAGGAAAAATCACTATCAAATTACCAAAGCTTATTAATAAAATCTACGGCAGCAACTTCAAATGCTCTCCAATATTTGTTTCATTTT
The DNA here is from genome assembly GCA_905220375.1 of Tachina fera. Classification (NCBI taxonomy): domain Eukaryota; kingdom Metazoa; phylum Arthropoda; class Insecta; order Diptera; family Tachinidae; genus Tachina; species Tachina fera. The sequence continues at coordinate 82,294,010 of LR999966.1, forward strand.
GTTTTGTGCTTATATTTCTTTGTAGTTTTGTTCACAAAATTGATGAAATTTATTGAAAGTATGGTAGCATTGTTGAGAGAATGAGTATTTATATGTGAGAGCATGAGAAAAAACGTTGTCAAAATCAAATAGATTCTATCCTTCGACTGCTTTCTGGGGCTTCCTTTTGTGTCAATTTGTATGGGAAATGTGTTTATGCCGCAATTCTGTTTGATCAATAAGTGTTAATTTTGGGTTTGTTTGGGATGACATTGCAGTTAAATTTTAGTCAGTCTAACGTCCCTTTTCACAATGTATGGTTAAGAGTTAATGTGTGCTTTAACTGACAGTTCTCCATACAAAACTTGCCATTAAAGACCCTGTTAGTTTTTAACCATACATTGTGAAAAGGTACGTAAGAAAAGTTAACTATAAGTTAACTATTTTTGTAGTTAACAACACATTATCCAACAGGGTACATACTACTTACTTACATATGTACATAGTTGGTCGTTTTAGGAATGAATTCGTGTTGCCTCTTGTACTTATTTATTTATTTTATCTAGGTCTGGCTATTATGATGATGGATGGGAAGGTTCTGTAAATGAAAAGTACACAAAATACCAACATGTAGCACATAAAAAATTAGAAATTTATTAGAGTTCGATGTTGTATTATTTCACATTAAAATTTGAGGGAAAACGATAACAATTCATTTCAAACAGAAAAATAATAAATAAAATGCCCTAGTTTTTCTGTAGTGGAAATTAAGTATATACGAGTAGTTTGTTAAATGTAACAGGAGATTAGTTTTAAATTTATAGATGTGTATGTAAGTAAGTGCATACAACAAAAATTATTGATTTTTTCTTACTTTTATATTAAAATTTTATCACATTTACGATAACATTTTTATTTAATCTGGTTGGATTTTTGATTATTTTCAGGGATAAATAAACTAGTATTCGATACATTACAATATTACAATATGTTACAATATTGCCAGATCTGGCAATGTGCTGACAATGTACTGGCAATCAAAAATTGCCAGCACAAGGAATATTGTCAGTTCACACGGTTGTCAGAAAATCTTACAAATTATTGCCAGACGGTTGTATGAAAATAAATTCATCTGACAAAATTGTCAGTTCGCACGGTTGTCATATGCGAAAATGGTCAGATCTATTAAATATCAATCGTTTGTCACTGTGTTATACATATGTAAAAAGTGAAAATATAAATTATTATAGCCCATTAAAAAGCAATTGGAATGATTTTATCTGCACATATTTTATTATATATTTTTTTTTTTAAACCAAGCGTGTGCAGTGTTTCCCATAGAAAGAATTCTCTTAAAATGATGCTATTGTCAGATGCATGAACTACGCACATCTGATAATATTAAAATTCAGACGATTGTAACATGTCTGACAATTTGTTGTCAGCTACTAGTCTTGCAATATACTGACAATGCTTGTTCTGGCAACGGCGTCTGACAAAAATTGCCAGTTCACACGGTTGTAAGAAATTTTGAGCACATTTTACTGGAAATATTGTAAGATCTGACAACCGTATGTACATATCTTTAGATAAGCAATAAATTCTATATTTCATAGCACACAGAAAAAAATACCAATGTAAAATCAACATGCCAAAAGGTTAATTCAAATTCATGCAAATCGCATTAAATTTACTATGTTGTTTGAGTGTGTTAGTGGTTATTTGCTTTGTTCATAGCTGCAATACACTTTGTGCTTAGTTGTATAAGTTGTTTTTTTTTTTTTGTAAACAGCCAACAAACTTCTGCTGGCTGGTAGGCAGTCTTGCATTCGGAGGATCGCAGATTCGAATCCTGTAGTCAACAAAGTATTTTGTATTTTTGTTTTTAACTAAAACTTTTCAAGTCAAAGCATTTTGTTTTTTTAACTAAAACTAAAACTTTTCAAACAAATTGTATGTAAAATGTCTAGAAATATTGTTAAATTATAATTTAATTCAAGGTGGTGCATATTTAGTGTGTTTCTTAAGAATATTTATTTATTTTTTTTATTGTAAAAAGCTTTTTGAACTTTTAAATTTTTTCAATTCGCATTAATGTATTTTTCATTATATATGTATTAGTGATGCACGAATTGTCGAATATTCGTCCATTTTCAAGTGGATGCGAATACGAAATATTTTTCCAAAGAAATTAAATAAATAAGTGCATAAATCCTAAACGAAATTTAAATAAATGACTAAAAATTTTAATTTGTACAAGTACATTAATTTCTTTATAGAAATTGGTGCTTTTTATCATTTTCAAATATTATTCAATGACGGTCATTAAAATTTTTGGTACTTTTTATTAACTTTAAAGTACGCCAACAAGAGTGTGAAGTCCTTTTTCATAACAGTTTTTTAATATTTCATATTGCATATAATATCCGTATTCGTATTCGCGAATATCGTTTCAAATATTCGTATTCATATTCGTATTCGCGAATATCGTTTGAAATATTCGTATTTGTATTCGTATTCGCGAATATCAAAAATTGACATTCGTTACATCACTAGTATGTATATGTATTAGTAAATTTAAAATAATTTATTATTTCCTGAAAAAGCTACACAACGTTGCAGCGAAATATCGATAAAATAATAAATAATGTTATCAATTATTTACAAAAAGGACCTTAAGCTTGAATAAAACTTGTATATATTAAACTAAAAGGTCGAATAAATTATTATAATATAATAATATTTATATACAAACATTTTTCGGATGTCTGTGTCAACCACACGTAAGTTAAATAATTAATAAAATACAATTATTACATTAAATTAAATTCATGTTGATCTAACTTGAAATAACTTTGATTTTTCATTTTGATTTTAACAGTTCTTAAATGTTAATTCAACGTAAAATAAAGTTATTTCAAAAGGAATATTTTTTTTTTGACAATTACTATAAATTATGTTAAATTAACATGAAACACACATGAAGCAAAATCATTGCCAAAAAATGTAAAATTAACCATATTTTTAATGATTCTACATTGTTTTTTTCTGTGTGAGACAATTTTAGGCAACAAGTGAGCCAAAATTAAAAAAGGTGCTCAGATGAAAAATATCACCTCCAATAATGAAAAAATCGCTAAAATGCAACAAAAAAAAACAAACAGTACAAAAATGGTAGGAAAAATTAAAAAAATCGCCGAAAACCGAAAAAATCACCAGAGCGAGAGGAGCGCAAAAAAAATCGCTAAAACTAAAATAAATCGCCAAAACTTAAAAAGTCGCCAAACGAAAACGAAAAAGAACACCTAAACTAAAACCGAAAAGTAGCCAGAAACGAAATAAATTCAGTGAAGTGCGACTTTGACCCGCGCACGAAGCGCTCCGTACGGACACGAGATATGTAATTCAATACGAACTTTAGCCAATATAAACTATAGCTTCAGCATTTTTTTCGTTTTTGGGTTTTTTTTGGTTTTAAGCGTTTTTTTAGTTCTGGAGATTTTTAAATTTATTGGCGCTTTCTGAGTTTTGGCAGTTTTTTCTCGTTTTGGCGATTTTTTCGGTTTTTGGCGTTATTATTTATTTTTATGATTTTCGAAATTTCACGAATTTTGGGTAAATTTTTCAGGTTTTTCGTATCGTGATTATTTTTGTGGAACTTGAATTTTTTGTGGTTATTAAATTTTCTGCCCAATTTTTGTATTAAATTTTAAATTTTTATAATATTTAGTTTGTTTTTAAAAAAATTTGGATGCAAGTCAAAATTTAAAATTTTTGGTGATTTCTATTCTTGTTTATTCTGGATTTATTGAGAATTATAATTTTTTAACTTTGCTATAATTTTTTTATAAAATATTTGTATAAATTTTTAGTTTTTATATAAAAAGAAAGAAGAAAAAATAATTGCAATTTAAATTCATCTAAAACAAGGAATGCGCAACTAAAAAAAATATTTCACTATTAATTAAAATTACGACAAGTTATTACAATCATTTTCATTGTTTTATACACGTGTTTCCCAACTATTAAAATAATAATAAAAAACTAATATGGAAATTTTTAATGATAGGAAGTTATACATATGTGTGAGTATGTATGTATGTATGTATGTCGTCATTGATATACGAGAATAAAAAGAAAGTTGAAATAGAAAATTTACTGAAATTACTTTCCTCCTGTCCCTTCGCCTTTCTTGAATGACGCTTTAACAAATTGATGCTCAATATTGAAGACAAGACACACACGAGCAAGCACACAATTGATTTACGCCAACACATTTTATTTATTTTATTTTTTTTTGTGGTTTCTCTAGTTGGTAAATCAACAACAGACTTTTTGTAGAAAATTAACAACAATATTTTATTTTTAATACAAACGTAGACTTGATGTCTGGAGAAAAATGTAAATTAATTTCAAAACTTTTCTGTTGCCTGATGCTACTCGTACAAACATTATGATCATTATGTTGCTGAGGATGACGACGCACTGACCCACTTAATTTGTTGCCAACTTAAGCGTGCAATATGTGCGAAAGTGTAGAAAAATAATTGTTCATATTTTGTTGGCGGTAATGTTGTTGTTTTTAATTTGGCGTTTTCTTAACGTTAAAGAGCAAATTATTCAAGTTAATGTAACATGAACAAGGTTTTTTTTCGAAACACATTCATATTTATATTTCTACTCGTACTATGAGTCTATTAGGCTGCTTACATATTTTACAATGAACTGCGCTCGCTTGCTTTGTTGAAGTCTATTTATTTTAGAAACTTAACAACTCAAATGTGTTCTTCATTCTGATTGTTAAATTTCACTTCCTGTGTAATAAAAGGCAACAATCACAAAACAAATGCAAGAACAGAAGAAAAAAAATATGAAAAATTTCACACATCATACACATTCAAAATTGTGTGTATACAACAAAATAAATTTTAAATTTTTTATTCATCTGCTTAAAATGAAAATTTTGAATTTGCTTTAGAGTAGCTCAGCTCGCCCCCATTACATATTATATGCATACACAATTATAAAGAGCATCGTCAACAAACGACCCATAAAAGCTCGCTGGGATGATGACATAACACACTACAACTTGGATTTGCAATTCAAATGAACTCACAAATCAATGGAGGAATATATTTATTTAGCATGCAGATCAGAACAAATATGACGTTACGCGGCACGTGTCTTAATGGACTGACTGTTACTCCAATTTTACTTATTAAAATGTGTGTTAGTATAGTTTTGGCATGAGAAAATTTAAAAATCAATAATATTATTAAGGAAGCAGTCAGAGGTCTGAGCTAATTTTCTATAAAAAAAAATTTACTCACAATCTGAAAAACTTTTGTAGTAAAAAAGTTGATCTGAGTGTGAACAACTTTTATAGTAAAAAGGTGCTCAGAGTCTGAAAAACTTTTCTAGTAAAAAGTTGCTCAGAGTCTGAAAAACTTTTCTAGTAAAAAGTTGCTCAGAGTCTGAAAAACTTTTCTAGTAAAAAGTTGCTCAGAGTCTGAAAAGCTTTTCTAGTAAAAAAGTTGATCAGAGTGTGAACAACTTTTGTATTAAAAAAAGTTGATCAGAGTGTGAACAACTTTTGTATTAAAAAAAGTTGATCAGAGTGTGAACAACTTTTCTAGTAAAAAGGTGCTCAGTGTCTGAAAAACGTTTCTAGTAAAAAGTTGCTCAGAGTCTGAAAAACTTTTCTAGTAAAAAGTTGCTCAGAGTCTGAAAAGCTTTACTAGTAAAAAGTTGCTCAGAGTCTGAAAAGCTTTCCTAGTAAAAAGTTGCTCAGAGTCTGAAAAGCTTTTCTAGTAAAAAGTTGCTCAGAGTCTGAAAAGCTTTTCTAGTAAAAAGTTGCTCGGAGTCTGAAAAACGTTTATAGTAAAAAGTTGCTCAGAGGCTGAAGAACTTTTCTAGTAAAAAGTTGCTCAGAGTCTGAAAAACTTTTTTAGTAAAAAGTTGCTCAGAGTCTGAAAAACTTTTCTAGTTAAAAGTTGCTCAGAGTCTGAAAAACTTTTCTAGTTAAAAGTTGCTCAGAGTCTGAAAAACTTTTCAAGTTAAAAGTTGCTCAGAGTATGAGAAACTTTTCTAGTAAAAACTTGGCCAGAGTCTGACCATTTTTTTCTAGTAAAAAATTGCTCAGACTCTGACCATTTTTTTCTAGTAAAAAATTGCTCAGACTCTGACCATTTTTTTCTAGTAAAAAATTGCTCAGACTCTGACCATTTTTTTCTAGTAAAAAATTGCTCAGACTCTGACCATTTTTTTCTAGTAAAAAATTGCTCAGACTCTGACCATTTTTTTCTAGTAAAAAATTGCTCAGACTCTGACCATTTTTTTCTAGTAAAAAATTGCTCAGACTCTGACCATTTTTTTCTAGTAAAAAATTGCTCAGACTCTGACCATTTTTTTCTAGTAAAAAATTGCTCAGACTCTGACCATTTTTTTCTAGTAAAAAATTGCTCAGACTCTGACCATTTTTTTCTAGTAAAAAATTGCTCAGACTCTGACCATTTTTTTCTAGTAAAAAATTGCTCAGACTCTGACCATTTTTTTCTAGTAAAAAATTGCTCAGACTCTGACCATTTTTTTCTAGTAAAAAATTGCTCAGAGTGTGACCATTTTTTGGAAATGGTATTTTTAAAAATTTTGTGGCAGACTTTGTAGTTTTTAAAGAAATAAATCTTTGTTTATGTTTGTGTTCTTTGACACTTGATTATAAAATTAACTCTCCTCGACATCAGACGTTATTTTATCGTTTCGCAAGTAAGTCATCGCATTTGTATATGATACGAGTGTACAAACAACAAAAGCAAAGGGGTTCAGAAATGTTTGCAGTTTGCAATGATTAAATGTCACTGTGAAACATCATACATTTCATTGAACAAATAATAAAATTGTGGCAACGCATTTTTACAGTTCAATGATTAATTTGGCTCTGAAAATTACCATATTCGCCGGCATAAGCCAGTAACCCAATAAAGACTTTATAGAAGAAGCCCCTGTTTCGTACATAAAACCCCACTACTTGTGCTATTTATTTAATAATAATCAGCAGCAATACAACAGTTTAATTGTTGTGGAACGAAACAACATGTTAGAAACAAATATGAAAGCAGGCTGAAAATTTTTCTAAAAACGAATATGCAGCAGAAAGAAAGCTTAAACTATTTCAAAAGATTTCTATGCACAGTTTAAGAATTTAGGATGGAAAAATTATAATTTATTTAGGAAGTATAAAAATATTATCAAAATTCGAAATTTCCTGCCTGCCCTCGTATGGTAAGAAACTTCCGTTTGGAAAAATAAAAATCTGTTTTTACTATTATTTTCGTTTCACTATTTGCTTAGCTTTATTGCTGTGCATATTGTCGTTGCAGTTGCAATTGCAGTTGTTGGATTTTTCTTTATCCTCCAGATGCTATATTGACCTAAATAGTGAGTTACCCACTTTGTACTTTAGTTTGCTTTCATTTTTTTTCCTTTTAGTTTTTTATAGCAGAGATTAGATGGTCTTTTTATTCCTTAAGCATTGTTTGGTGCACTAAAACTAAAACTATCATTGCTTCGCTATTTCTTGTCAGTATTATCTACTCCATGTAATCATTCTTATTTAGTCTGCTTACTTCACTTTACTACCAACAATGCCTTCCTTGCAAAAAAAACCAAATCCCATGATTATTTTTTATATACATATCTTTATTTCCTTTTATTTTTTGCAATGTGTGGTGATGTGTGCGAAGTGAAATCCTGTTTTGGTTCCTGTTTTGTGTTACAAAAAAAATGTATAGAAACTGACTTTAGAAGTGTGAATTATTTTATGTCTGTTGTTGTGCATGTGAGGGCTGTTTTATTTTTATATTTTTTTTTTGTATTCAACCAGAACAAGTTTTGCTCGTACATCATGTGCAGAATTTCTTTCAGCTTGCATTTTTGTTGCATGTCCTGGCAATAGCAACCAACAATGGAAAGGGTCATTGTACTTTTAGCTGTTGTAAATAATCCTTTCAAAGTGGCTACAATTTGTTTATAGCCCAAAGGGACTTGAAATACAATTACATATGCATGCAAATACATTGAGAAACTGTGTTAAAATTTTGCACTTCAAAAACAGAGATTTCTAAACTAAACAGAGATTTGAAATAGTTTTGCAGTTTAATTAAAAATTCTTTATTATTCCGATGGAGTTTTTTTTTTCAAAGAAAAAATATACAAATAATAATACAAAAAAAATAGTCATAGTCCGTGAGAGTTCTTAAAAGTTTATTTCCTCATTTCGAATTTCGAATTACAGTCCGAAAAATGCAAAATTTTTAAATCACTTGTGAATGCAAAATGGAAAATACTATTTTTTGCTTGTAAATGTCTAAAAATGTCAAGACACGAGAGATTTTTCAAATGCTTTACTACAGCGAAATATTCTAAAACAATCGCTAAACAAGACTAACAACTGAAACAAATGTCTTCCCAACAGTGTTGTTTAGCGATTGTTTTATAATATCGCTGTAGTAAAGCATTTGAAAAATCTCTTGTGTCTTAACTTAACTTCAAATAGTAACATTTTTTGTGACAGATCATAAATTTTGTGACTTCAATTCGAAATCGCATTTTTTTTATGCGAAAAGTGATTTTAAATGGCTGACAATTTTTAACCAAACAATCAAAAATATTTCAATAATTATATACATATGTATGTATATTCTGAGCTAGTGCTTCGATTACAAAATTATGTTTGCCAAAAAAAAATAAAAAAGTGAATTTTCAATTTATTTATATATTTTGATTCGAATCTTGTTGGGATTTTCTGGCGGCAGGCACACATTTCACAAACATAACTTAAATATTTTGCTATAAAAACTTAACTTACCAACTCTCTAACTCTTAATTGAAACAACATGACAACAATATCGCAAGCAGCATTACTAATTGCATCAATTCTCTGTCAACCTTCCACGCAAATTGCTTTTGTGAGAAGTCTTAACAATTTTCCCAAGACTCATGTTAATGTTAAAGCAATTATACTCTACCACGACGAATATTTTTTTTTTCATTTTTAATTTTTCTTTATTCTACAAACTAATTATTACATTAAACAAATATGAATTATGGTTGTGGATATTATTTTTTTGTTTCTTCATTACTTATGACTATTATTATTTATTTAAGACGAGAACGAACGAACGAACGTCGCACATAAAATAATTACATATTATGCGCATAACAATTGTGTGAATTGGAATAAATTAAGTGTCGTACTCGTTCGTATCTACCAGTTTTGGTACAAAAAGAAATAAAAGGAAATAAAAAGTATTTTTTTAACACTCTCTAAGTAATGAAACATTAAAATGCAAAGATCATTTCAATTGTCGTGTCTGCCTTAATGCAGCAATTCTAAATACCGTTCATGCTTTTGCTCTTTTAGCACCTGCAAAAGAATTTTTTTTGTTGACACACAAATGTTTTGTTCAAATTGAATTACAATTCCATTCCATATTTATACTTAATATACATTTTTTGGTGAAAAAATTTACACGAAAATATTTAATGAAAAAATTTTTTGAGGGTTTGCTTTGATTTGCAATGCTTTACTAGAAAAAGTTTCTCAGACTCTGAGTAAAAAGATTTTCAATAGGATGGTGGCTTAAGAGTAAAGGGGGAGTAGGTAAATGAAAGCAAGATATGGGACAACCTGAAGAAAAAGAAATTGTAGGCGAAAGCAGGTTGTCATGGCAGGATTTCCTTAATCCTGATGGGGAGGGCAGGCAGAGTCTATTAACATCAACCGACTCATATTTGAATGTGTACATTTGGGATGTAAAGGGGTATATGGACATCTTGGGGTAATTTGACAGCAGCTAATTGTCAGCTAAGGTTCACTGAGGGTCCCAAAAATTTCTTTTTTTAATGTTTAGTTCAATCAACATCCCAAAGCTGGTATGATTTTTGTTTGTTTATTTCTGTGTGGTAAGTAGCACGACACCAGGTTGACATAGCAAGAATACAACCCAAAACGGCGAGCCCTAGCCGGTGCATACGCCAGCATACCAGCGAATTTTTTACTAGAAAATTTGTTCAGACTCTGATCAAATTTTTTACTAGAAAAGTTGTTCAGACTCTGAGCAACTTTTTACTAGAAGAGTTTTCAGACTCTGATTAACTTTTTACTAGAAAAGTTGTTCAGACTCTGATTAACTTTTTAATAGAAAAGTTGTTCAGACTCTGATAAAATTTTTTACTAAAAAATTTGTTCAGACTCTGATAAAATTTTTTACTAGAAAATTTGTTCAGACTCTGATCAACTTTTTACTAGAAAAGTTGTTCAGACTCTGATCAACTTTTTACTAGAAAAGTTGTTCAGACTCTGATCAACTTTTTACTAGAAAAGTTGTTCAGACTCTGATCAACTTTTTACTAGAAAAGTTGTTCAGACTCTGATCAACTTTTTACTAGAAAAGTTGTTCAGACTCTGATCAACTTTTTACTAGAAAAGTTGTTCAGACTCTGATCAACTTTTTACTAGAAAAGTTGTTCAGACTCTGATCAACTTTTTACTAGAAAAGTTGTTCAGACTCTGATCAACTTTTTACTAGAAAAGTTGTTCAGACTCTGATCAACTTTTTACTAGAAAAGTTGTTCAGACTCTGATCAACTTTTTACTAGAAAAGTTGTTCAGACTCTGATCAACTTTTTACTAGAAAAGTTGTTCAGACTCTGATCAACTTTTTACTAGAAAAGTTGTTCAGACTCTGATCAACTTTTTACTAGAAAAGTTGTTCAGACTCTGATCAACTTTTTACTAGAAAAGTTGTTCAGACTCTGATCAACTTTTTACTAGAAAAGTTGTTCAGACTCTGATTAACTTTTTAATAGAAAAGTTGTTCAGACTCTGATTAACTTTTTAATAGAAAAGTTGTTCAGACTCTGATAAAATTTTTTACTAAAAAATTTTTTCAGACTCTGATAAAAATTTTTACTAAAAAATTTGTTCAGACTCTGATAAAATTTTTTACTAGAAAATTTGTTCACTCTGATAAAATTTTTTACTAGAAAATTTGTTCAGACTCTGATAAAATTTTTTACTAGAAAATTTGTTCAGACTCTGATAAAATTTTTTACTAAAAAATTTGTTCAGACTCTGATAAAATTTTTTACTAAAAAATTTGTTCAGACTCTGATAAAATTTTTTACTAGAAAATTTGTTCAGACTCTGATCAACTTTTTACTAGAAAAGTTGTTCAGACTCTGATCAACTTTTTACTAGAAAAGTTGTTTAGACTCTGATTAACTTTTTAATAGAAAAGTTGTTCAGACTCTGATTAACTTTTTAATAGAAAAGTTGTTCAGACTCTGATAAAATTTTTTACTAAAAAATTTGTTCAGACTCTGATAAAATTTTTTACTAAAAAATTTGTTCAGACTCTGATAAAATTTTTTACTAGAAAATTTGTTCAGACTCTGAGCAACTTTTTACTAGAAAAGTTGTTCAGACTCTGAGCAACTTTTTACTAGAAAAGTTGTTCAGACTCTGAGCAACTTTTTACTAGAAAAGTTGTTCAGACTCTGATTAACTTTTTAATAGAAAAGTTGTTCAGACTCTGATTAACTTTTTAATAGAAAAGTTGTTCAGACTCTGATAAAATTTTTTACTAAAAAATTTGTTCAGACTCTGATAAAATTTTTTACTAAAAAATTTGTTCAGACTCTGATAAAATTTTTTACTAAAAAATTTGTTCAGACTGATAAAATTTTTTACTAAAAAATTTGTTCAGACTCTGATAAAATTTTTTACTAGAAAATTTGTTCAGACTCTGATAAAATTTTTTACTAGAAAATTTGTTCAGACTCTGATCAACTTTTTACTAGAAAAGTTGTTCAGACTCTGATCAACTTTTTACTAGAAAAGTTGTTCAGACTCTGATCAACTTTTTACTAGAAAAGTTGTTCAGACTCTGATTAACTTTTTAATAGAAAAGTTGTTCAGACTCTGATTAACTTTTTACTAGAAAAGTTGTTCAGACTCTGATTAACTTTTTACTAGAAAAGTTGTTCAGACTCTGATCAACTTTTTGCTAGAAAATTTGTTCAGACTCTGATGAACTTTTTGCTAGAAAAGTTGTTCAGACTCTATCAACTTTTTGCTAGAAAATTTGTTCAGACTGTGATCAACTTTTTACTAGAAAAGTTGTTCAGACTCTGATCAACTTTTTACTAGAAAAGTTGTTCAGACTCTGATCAACTTTTTACTAGAAAAGTTGTTCAGACTCTGATCAACTTTTTACTAGAAAATTTGTTCAGACTCTGATGAACTTTTTACTAGAAAAGTTGTTCAGACTCTGATCAACTTTTTACTAGAAAAGTTGTTCAGACTCTGATTAACTTTTTACTAGAAAAGTTGTTCAGACTCTGATCAACTTTTTACTAGAAAAGTTGTTCAGACTCTGATTAACTTTTTAATAGAAAAGTTGTTCAGACTCTGATTAACTTTTTACTAGAAAAGTTGTTCAGACTCTGATTAACTTTTTACTAGAAAAGTTGTTCAGACTCTGATCAACTTTTTGCTAGAAAATTTGTTCAGACTCTGATGAACTTTTTGCTAGAAAAGTTGTTCAGACTCTATCAACTTTTTGCTAGAAAATTTGTTCAGACTGTGATCAACTTTTTACTAGAAAAGTTGTTCAGACTCTGATCAACTTTTTACTAGAAAAGTTGTTCAGACTCTGATTAACTTTTTAATAGAAAAGTTGTTCAGACTCTGATAAAATTTTTTACTAAAAAATTTGTTCAGACTCTGATAAAATTTTTTACTAAAAAATTTTTTCAGACTCTGATAAAATTTTTTACTAAAAAATTTGTTCAGACTGATAAAATTTTTTACTAAAAAATTTGTTCAGACTCTGATAAAATTTTTTACTAGAAAATTTGTTCAGACTCTGATAAAATTTTTTACTAGAAAATTTGTTCAGACTCTGATCAACTTTTTACTAGAAAAGTTGTTCAGACTCTGATCAACTTTTTACTAGAAAAGTTGTTCAGACTCTGATCAACTTTTTACTAGAAAAGTTGTTCAGACTCTGATTAACTTTTTAATAGAAAAGTTGTTCAGACTCTGATTAACTTTTTACTAGAAAAGTTGTTCAGACTCTGATTAACTTTTTACTAGAAAAGTTGTTCAGACTCTGATCAACTTTTTGCTAGAAAATTTGTTCAGACTCTGATGAACTTTTTGCTAGAAAAGTTGTTCAGACTCTATCAACTTTTTGCTAGAAAATTTGTTCAGACTGTGATCAACTTTTTGCTAGAAAAGTTGTTCAGACTCTGAGCAACTTTTCACTAGAAGAGTTGTTCAGACTCTGATAAACTTTTCACTAGAAAATTTGGTCATGCTCTGAACAACTTTTTAGTAGAAAAGTTTTTTCAGACTCTGATCAGTTGTCCCAGCTCTGAATAGTTTTTTTTTTTCAATAATACATAGGCTGTTAAAATTCTACTGTATTTTATATAATAAATAAAATAATACCAAATTAGTGGAAGGAATTATTTCACACTGCAAATAAAAAACCATTGTATTTTTATGTCTGTAATTACACAAACAATAAACTGTTGTGGCAGTAAACTTTACTGAGCAAATAAATGGCCACAACAGAATTGGTTCCTGTGTCAGCATTCTTGGAACAAAAAATTTGGCAAGAGCACAAGATGTAAGTTTTTTTACTCAAATGAATTAAAAAAAAAAACAAAAATTCTAGCGAGAAATTGCAAAGAAGGTCAATGCTTTGTATTGCAAATATAGATTGCAAAAATAGAGTTTAAGAAAACATTAAAGAAAACATTATCCATTGAATTTTCCTGCTTTTTAAATCAAGAAGATTTTTTTTACTGATTTGTGTAAATTTTCTTTCTTTGCATCATACATGTACATCGTTACCTTAATATAGAAAAGCCCTAACTCATTTATTTTTAGAAATCGATTCTTTTGTATACTTCGATAGAAAAAATTTCGGTTTGAAGAAAATAATGAATTAGGATATTTCTATATTAAGGTAACGATATGTATGTATTTTAAACTAAATGGTGTTTTATTAGTTAATGTAATTTTGACTATGTAATTTTGACAACTTGCTGTATCTTAAGCTACGGTCACACTTGTCAAACATTTGCCCAAAAGAGTGTAACCACTAAATGCTAATGAAAAATCTTTCAAAATCTTTCAGACAAAAGTATATCAAGTTAAATAGTAGTGAATAATGTTGGATTCTATGATATTGTCTATTAGTTTTGTTCGAAACTATGTAATTTGATAAACAAGTGTCTGGATCAAAACTTTTTTCATTAGTGTTTGTTGGTTACGCTTTTTTGGGCAAATGTTTGACAAGTATGACCGTAGCTTTAGAAACCGTAAGAGGCAAACTCTTGCAATTTTCGAAAACGCTGCAACTAAAAAAGGCCAAATTTTAAAAAATGCCGATAAGAAAAATGGCTAAAATGAAAAAAGCGCTTAAATGATTAATATCACCAAAAATAAAGTAAGTCGTTCAAATGCAAAAAAAAAATCACCAAAATTAAAACAGTGTCAAAAAAACTAAAAAAACTCAAAAAATTTAATAAAATCGCGGAAGCGAAAAAACAGCATATCTAAAGAATCTCTAAAAACTTAAAAACAACTGAAAAAAGTCGCCAAAACGGAATAAACGGCCGAAATGAAAAAAGCCAAAACTAAACATAAATCGGTAAAACTAAATCGGTAAAATTCAACCGAAAAAAATCGAAAAATCAAATAAAATCGTCAAAACTAAAAAAACGTTATAAACCGCAAAAAACCCCGTCAAAACGAAAGAAACGCTGAAACAAAACAAAAAATAAAAATATGTGGATATTTTAATTAATTTTTTTGTTGTTTCAGGATATTTTATTATAGAGCCTATATCCGTTTATAAATTAAAAATGGGTTGATATTCTACTTAGTTGGAGGTCGATAAGTGCCTACGGGTGCGAAAACGTACGTTTTACCCGTAACTCAAGATTTTGGGGATAGTTTGGAAAATTTTAAATACAGGTTGTTGTGCTCGACAATACTTACCAGAAAAATAGTAACACTTCCAGGTATTTCGATTTCATTAAAGTTTGTTACACAGTGTTATGCCTTGCTAATGAATTTAAAATTACAAACGGAAAAATAATTGAACAAAAGTCGATAAATCGTTCAAAAAAAAATCTAACACATATTTTTGACAAATTTTCATTCAATAATGGTGTGAATGAAATTTATAAATGCCCAGCAAAAATTTCAAAAAAGGTAATCGGGTTTAGAATTAAGCATGAGACTAAAATAATCGATTCTTGAGAAGTACTATGTGTAATTTTTTGCTGGGTTTTTAATACACACCACATGGAAAAAGTTAGAGGGGCCGTGAGCTTTTTCCAAAACACCAAAGTTCGGGGGCTGGTAGCGACCCCTTTAAAAAAATCGTGGGCAATTTTTTCACGGTGCTTAATATACATATATTCCGGTTGGCCCATAACAAAATCCAATGTTTTTTATGAACCACCCTAATGCACATAAATAATTTTGTTTTTATAACGCCTTCTGAAATTCACTTATTTAAATTTTATTCTCTTATCAGGACCGGAGCAGCGTTGCCCTTTCAGTTAAAAGGCGGGAATTGCAAAAACTCACGGACTAATTGATCAACCCTCGTGCATACATACGTATGTACTAGTGATGTAACGAATGTCAATTTTTTATATTCGCGAATACGAATATATGTGAAATATATAGACATTAAATTGGGGTTCTATTTATGCCTGCAATAAGAAATATTAAAAAATCGTTACTTTACACTCTCGTTGGCGTACTTTAAAGTTAATAAAAAGTACCCAAAATGTTAATGATAGTCATTAAATAATATTTGAAAATGATACAAAGCACAAATTTCTATAAAAAAAATTAATGTAATTGTACAAACTAAAATTTTTAGTCATTTATTTAAATTTCGTTTAGGATTTATGCATTTATTTACTTAATTTCTTTGGAAAAATATTCGTATTCGTATCCGCCTGAATTTAGCGAATACGAATACATTCGTATTCGCCGGAAAATGACCGAATATTCGACAATTCGAATATAAATATTCGAGCATCACTAGTATGTACATATGTGTCTCTGTTTAAGTGATTGTTCAACTTTTGATCGTTTTAAAGTTCCTGTGCAAAAAACAACACATCTCTGGCACCCAAAATTCAAACTACTTGATCTGATACGTGGAGTATGTATGAATGTGTA
Source organism: Tachina fera (assembly GCA_905220375.1). Lineage (NCBI taxonomy): Eukaryota > Metazoa > Arthropoda > Insecta > Diptera > Tachinidae > Tachina > Tachina fera. The sequence continues at coordinate 82,310,268 of LR999966.1, forward strand.
AAAAAAGAATATTAAAAGAAAATAAAACCAAACACTAGAAAATACCCTGACTTAACAAACACAGAAATTGTGATGAAATTATTTAACTGGAAAAATGTAGCAAAACTACAAAAAAAAATACATACAGACAAACAAAAATATTTACGTATGTACACATCGTTAGCTGAAATGTAAAATAACTTAACTACATTTATTAAATTGTATAGGCGACAGAAAAAACTAAGGGCCACACCCACGATGTCGACAATGTTCGACTTGTCGCACACTTATATTTAAAACAAAAACAAATTTTAATATTTTATTGTTGTTTCAAATGTAAGTGTGCAACAAGTCGAACGTTGTCGATATCGTGGGTTAGACCCTAAAAGAAAATTATACAAGTGACTGAAGTAAACTTTCTTTATTTTAACTTTTAATTAACATAATTAATTAAATAATTAAAAATGCAATTTAAATTTTTTTGTTTTAGTTTTTAGTGGTTTTGCGTTACAGCTGACTATATGAATGTATGTAGTATGTACTAGTACATTAATATAAGCAACAGCAGAAACAAAAAATATTACAAGAAAAGCAAAAGTAAATAAAATGAAATGTAGGCAGATGAGACCGCAGCCAGCATCTCACATTGTCGTCATCATCCTCAATATTCTCGACACGAAAAAGTTATCACGGATAAATAGCAAAAATACAAGTAATACAAACTGATTATTTTATGTATTTAGTATATTTAATGCCATAGTACTCGTTATATGGAAACAGATAATTTTATTTAAACAAAACATTAAAATTCTTTTATAATTGCATGAATATTTTATAGACAAACTCTAATTTTTATCGGCTTGCTAGAAGAATGAAATGCATTTCCTGTGCCACTCACTGCATACATTGCCATGGCATATTTTATACGATATTACAATACATAACTAATTTATTTATAAACGACCTCGAAAAAGGCGGTACCCATTCTCATAATCAATTAATTTTAATAAACTTTCATATGATACGCACATTGTTATACTGGGGACTTAACTGTTACTTAACAGTTTTTTTTGGAATTCATTTTCTAACGCTTAAGACATATTTAGGGTTCCGTACACCAAAGGTGAAAAGGATCCCTAATGTTTTCGCTACGCTGTCCGTCTGTCCGTCACACGCTATTTTCTCAGGAACCGTAAGAGCTACGGACCTGAAATTTGAGTATGTAGAGTATGTAGAACCTTGGCCGCTACAACAACAAATACATGAGAATTAAAAATTAAAGGTTGTTCCAAAACGAGCAACGAATAATTTTAAAATCTCATGTAATATACATACAATTGCATTTACATACATATGTATGTATATTGACACTTGAAATTTGTAAAATTAGAGTATTTTTATATAGACTACAACAATTAACACTAAAATTTAAAAAATTTAAATTAAAGGGTGGTTCATCATTTAATGCAATTTTGACTATGTAATTTTGACAACTTGTAAGAGGCAAACTCTTGAAAAACGGTAAAACTAAAAAATCCGAAAATTATAAAATCGCCAAACCAAAAACAATCGCCAAAAATTTAAATAAAATCGCCAAAACGAAAAAACCGCCGAAATTAAAAAAAATTTCTAACAATGAAATAAACACCATAAACCGAAAAAATCGCTAAAACACGAAAAAGGCGCCAAAACCAAAATAATTGTTTATATGAAAAAAATACGCCAAAATGAAAAAAATTGTCAAAACGAGAAAAAAAGTGTCAAACTAAAAAAGCGCCTAAATGAAAAAAATCGCCAAAATTTAAAAAAACACCAAAAACCGAAAAAATCAACAAAACTAAAAAAATCGCCCATATGAAAAAAATCTGCAAAATCAAAAAAATCGCCAAAATAAAAAAAAACCGAAAAACGAAAAAATCGCCAACGAGAAAAAAGTGTCAAAACTAAAAAATCGACAAAATGAAAAAATCACCAAAACTTAAGAATATCGCCAAAGTAATAAAAATCTCCAAAAACCAAAAAATAGCCAAAGCTAGAAAGAAAGTGTCAAAACTTTAAAAAGCGCCAAAACTTATAAAAAATCGCCAACCCCAAAAACGCTAAAGCTAAAAAAACGCTCAAAGCCTAAAAAACCCAAAAACGAAAAAATTTCCAAAAATATATTTTATATAGGATAAAATTCGTATTGAATTACATATCTAGCGTCCCTACGGTTCACTGATTTTTTTTACTTGGAGAAGAAGAAGAAGAAGAAGAAGAAGATTTGTAAGCAATTTCGGTAATAGGCTGTATTTCTATGGGTTGCAATGCAATCAGTAGCACTTATTTATCTCTTTCTGAATTAGTTCATGAATAATTGAGCAAAATTTAAAATATAATAAAAAAACTAAACACCTAATTTTAAAAAAATTCGTGTGATTTTTTTTAATTTTTTTTTATAATTCTTTTACATTTTTCTCAAGTATTCATAAATTATTGTTAGTTCGAAATTTATGCTATGAAAGTGTCAAAACTTTAAAAAGCGCCAAAACTTATAAAAAATCGCCAACCCCAAAAACGCTAAAGCTAAAAAAACGCTCAAAGCCTAAAAAACCCAAAAACGAAAAAATTTCCAAAAATATATTTTATATAGGATAAAATTCGTATTGAATTACATATCTAGCGTCCCTACGGTTCACTGATTTTTTTTACTTGGAGAAGAAGAAGAAGAAGAAGAAGAAGAAGAAGATTTGTAAGCAATTTCGGTAATAGGCTGTATTTCTATGGGTTGCAATGCAATCAGTAGCACTTATTTATCTCTTTCTGAATTAGTTCATGAATAATTGAGCAAAATTTAAAATATAATAAAAAAACTAAACACCTAATTTTAAAAAAATTCGTGTGATTTTTTTTAATTTTTTTTTATAATTCTTTTACATTTTTCTCAAGTATTCATAAATTATTGTTAGTTCGAAATTTATGCTTGGCCACAGTAGAGATAAGAAGTTATTTATTAACGTATAATTTTTAAGGAATTGCCCGGTAACATAAGCTCAGTAAATTTTGACCTCTGAAGATCGGAAACCAAACTCATAACACATACCATTTCAAAGGTAATTTTCTGCTCTTTAAGATGACATCTCAATGAAACATTTAAGTTAAGTAGTTTTAAATATGTATATACTTCAGTGTTGCCAGTTTAGGGATTTGTCCCCAAATTGGGGATTTTTTATGCGATTGGGAATGAAAATTTCGTGTTGGGTATCTGCGGATTTGTTGGGGGATGATAACAAAATTTTAGGAATTTTTTGGGATTTTTTTTATAACTGATGGTAAGAAGAATGACTTTTGAGCTAGGAAATGTACGTCTGGAAAGTCTAAGAATTTGTGATACTATTCATAGTGAACACATAAAAAAATTTCGATTTAAAAAAAATAATGAGATAGGGCCTTTCTATATTAAGGTAAATTATTATGTAAATGAATTTTATTGAATAAATGTTATTTTTGTCATTATTTTTTTAATAAAATTAAAAAAAATAAATTTTTTTTATAAAAGAAAACAAATCAAAAACTGGGGATAAGCTCTAGAAAAAAACTGGCAGCACTGATATACTTACATAATTTTGTAAAGCCGCTTTTTGCTAAATTTTCTCATTTTGAAGTCGCTATATTTCGCATATTTTTTTTATTATTATTATTAGTATTAAAAATACTTTATATTTTACATACATAGATATTGTACACATTCAATTATTTTCCAATGAATTAACATTAAATGAGTGTTGATTAAATCTCACAAAATTTACACATTTTTTTATAAAAACATTATTATTTCTTTCATTTTTCATATTATTTGGCAAAGAATTAAATAGTTGAAGCCCCTTGTAAAATAATGTTTTCTGCATTAGTGTTGACGTAACCCTCTGTATTCGAAAATCATCTGCATTTCTAAGACTGTAGGGCTGGCTCTCACCCACATATTTTATTTGTTCACATAGATATTCCGGAGAATCCCCTTGCTTAATTTTTCTAATAAATTTTAAAGTGTTGAATTCCAATCTTTGTTTAACAGTCATCCATTTCAGATTATTTAGCATTGTATTAATATGAGTATATCGATCACATTTTCAAATTATCCTCATAGCTTTATTTTGTAGTTTTTGCATTCTTTCTAATTGGCTTGTGTTGCTGCATGTATGTATATAAAATTGTTGATCCAAATTCAAAGTGGGGCTTAATTATAGTGTTATATATATTTATTGCTGTACTTTTTATTATTTTATTTCTTATTCTTTTAAGGAAACCGATTTTTTCCCCAATTTTTTTGCATGTATAGTCTATATGTTCATTAAATTTATTATTATTAATTTTAAATATTTCATCATTTCAACTTTAATTTATTTCTATTATTTTCGTCTTATTTTCATTTAGTTTTAATTTATTCATTTTTAACCATTTGCTTACGTTATTCATGTCATTAGTCATATTTGTCCGACATTCTTCATCATTATCAGCAGAAGTAAATATCAGAGTATCATCTGCATACATGGCCATCTCGCATCTTTCCAGAATATTTGACATGCCATTGATATATATTATAAACATCAGGGCGTCTAATATTGAACCTTGTGGTACACCAAAATTATTTGCTTTTTCGTCTGATATCGAACCATTAACTTTTGTTTTTTGTTTTCTTTTTTCCAAGTATGATTGAAACCATTCTAATTCTTTTCCCCTTATTCCATATATATATATATATATATATATATATATATATAGCTTTCTGAGCATTATTTGTCGGTCTATTGTTTCAAACGCTCTCTTGAAATCGAGAAATATTGCCATCATTTTTTTTTTGCTTATGACATAGTTTACTGCGGTCTCACAGGAGTATTTTTTACGAAAGGTTAAAAAATTCGCATTAACCTTAGTTATGTCAGAAGCATCATTCGTACAAAATTGCATCAAAATCGGAAGCGAAAATTTTAAAAATGTTAATTTTGTTATTTGGCTATAAATGTTTTCTTTCACCCAACGAAAATCTTGAATTTTGATGGCTCTCGGCGGGAGCTAGCTTTGATTTTAGGCCCCTAGTTTCGAGGATATTTTTTTTAGAATTTTGCTTAGATTTCGTATTTGCTAGACGCATTTTGGTTATTTTTTCACACACAAACAAATTGACCCAGCCTAATGTAAATATAGTCAGGAAAAATAATAAAAAAAAATTTTTATGACTAACTACAATTTAAAATTTCAACCCCATAATCATAAAAATAAAAGACATTTTATTTCGATTATAAACGCATGTTGATATGGACATATGTATGTATGTATGTATGTATAACCATGGCGACATGTAAAATAATTATGTACATACATATTTATCAAGGGCCCTCTAATGTTTATTTTCAAAAAAAAAAAAAAAAAAAAAAAAGGGATTCAAATACTTGGTTGCCACAGAAGAAAATTCTATTCCTCAAAAACACCAACACAAAATCATCAATACTTTTCCATTTAAACAACAGCAACTATAGACATATTAAATAAAATCAAGTAACTAAACCAGCACTCGAACACAACACCAACAACAAATTAAGCAGGAACGAACATTTTGTTGCCATTGCAACATTTTCACTGCTAAATTTTTAATATTCTTCAGTGAGAAATTGTTGAATTCTTTTTTAAATGCTACATACATATCGTTACTTGAAACTCAGAACGAATTAAGTAGCATTCGAATAATTTTACAGAAGCAGAAAAAAACATGATAAAATTAAAAGTATTAGAGTAAAGTATGCGAATTTCTCCGAAATATTAATTAATAGGAATGCTGCAACCCATTATTTTTCACGTTAAAGTCGTTAGTCTGGAAACTTCCAAACTGCTAAAAATTATAACGGATTTTTTAATGGAATCTAAGAATCAAAATCAATAAAAGAATTGTACGAAAAGTCTTTTGTGTATAATTTAATTAACTAATTTTAACATTTTCCACTTAGGTGAGTTGTTCAAAAAAATAAAGTGTTTGGGATTTCTTTCAAATAAAAATTCATATTAAATTTTAATATAAGAAAAAGTGAGAAGTAAGTTTGGAAATGCTACGGAATATCATATTTTGCAATTTAAAACTACAATTATACATCTATTAGGAATGAGAAAAACATTATTCTCAAGCAAAGAGCGTTGATTAATGATCTTCGAAAAAAAAAGGAAAAATATACAGAGAAATTAAAGAAATCCTTGAGTGCTCCGATCAAATGATAGAAAATGCCCTATCATATGAAAATAAAGCAGAAACTCGAGACCGCAAACGCAAAACGTCTAGCGTGGACGACCGACTTACAGTAAGGTGTAGAAAAACCAATCCTTCGGTGTCGTCCAAAAAGATACTACTATCATAACTATCCGCAGACACTTATTAAAGTTCCCTAAAGACCATGTCAAATGGCAATAAGAACAAAGAAGATTTTTAGGACAAAATTTCTGGGATTTTATATGTTTAAATGTGTTTGTTTTATAAATTAAAGTTTGTGTGAAAAATTGAAAATAAAATAATTAATTATACAAAAATAAAACATGTTAACTCGATGAGAATTTGCAAAAAATGAAATGTTATAAGCATAGTTAAATTACGTTGTCCTCTTGTATAAGATGAAGAGAAATATCGGCATTTTATTTTTGTTGTTCTGGAATTTCACGTTTGTAAATTCACATTTACATATTTCTAGATGGAAAAATAATCGTGCAACCTTTTCTGTAGAATTATGTTTGCATACACACAAATGCATCTATTTTTGAGTTTACAACCCACAAAAATACAAAAACTTATTAAAATTTTATGAAAATTAGAAATGTTAAAAATTCAGTGGCCAAACAATTGTGTGAACATTAATTTTTGTTTCAGTTGGCTGAAAAAGTCTCCACTTAAATTTATAACTTCCCTAATATAGAAAACTCCATGTAATTTTCTTTTAAAAGTCCGTACTAGCAAATGGAAATTTCTTTATGAAATTTACCAACCTGAATTTTTGTAATTTTTATTTTGTACATACAATTTGTATGAGAACCTGAAATTCCGTATGAACTCCGTACCAGTCTTTACAGTGGAAAATATCGTATTTTAAATTTGGACTGAGAAGTTTTCAAACTAAGAAAAAACTGAATTCTGATACCAACACGGAGTTTCAGTAACCACAAATTTCTAATAGGCAGATTTTGTAAAAAATGTTTTGGTTTTTAAAACAATCGTTTTTACCAAGGTACAAAATATTGCGAAAAAAAAACTTGACAACCCGCAAGCAACACCCTATTATAAATTTAATTTTTTTCAAGTTAGGCCGGGGACTTGGGATAAATCAAAATTAAATTGAATTTAATTTAATATTTGGTGTAGTCTTACTGATTTATGATATAAACCATATGATGTGGTTGTATCTGCTTGATGCGTTTTTGCAGATAAATGACTGGAACATAGAATAGTGAGCAGGTAAAAAGGGAATTTGGAGCCTTCTAAAAAACTGAAAAGTAAAGACATACTGCTCTTTTCATAATAAATAAATTATTACAAAACGATTAATAGGAAAAATTATTTTTTTATGAATACGGTAGAAAATAAAAAATGTCGAGGGTTGTACAATGCAAAATCTAAAACAATTTCTTTAAATATTATATTATTATATTATTCGATCTCGACTGTAGTCGAAAGTGCTGATCGATTGAATTTTTATTTGGTATTATAACCAGCATTGGACAAATAATGTCTTTATTGCGAATATCAAGCAAAATGACAACCTTACCTAAGAATCAAAAACATTTACAATAATTTTTTATACTAAAATATTTCATCGAAAGCTAAATTCTGTTCGATAGAAAATTCGTTGCTTAACGAAATTTTCGATGCTCATAATTTCGTAAGCGACAATTTACGTACAAAAACAAAATATTGAATATTAAAAAAAATCTTCTCCTGAAAAATTTAATTAATGCCGCTTACGATAAAATCGAAAATAAGGCTCGATATGAAATGAACATTCGATGAAATTTTTCAAAAAGTGGCACCAAATAGGGAATTTATCAAATAAAAGGGGAAAAATTTAAAAAAAACGAGAAAACTATATTGAACTTTTTCAGGCTTAAGCCTGGTACTCTGTTCAACATTTCACGCGAAGAGGCAATTTGTCTCTTTGGTCGGTCAAATGGTCACGCTGGGTCGATAGCCAGCGAAGATCGAAAATCGAATTCAACTCATAATAAGAACCAAAGTATATACTTATGTACATATCGTTACCTTAATATTGAAAAACCCCAACTCATAATTTTTTTTAAATTGATTTTTTTGTATTATTTCGATAGATAATGCATCGATAAATTCCTAAAACACAATTTCAAAAAAATAATGAGTTAGGCCCTTTCTATATTAGGGTAACGATATACATATGTATATTTATGTATGTACATTGAATTAGAAAAACGGCAAAGGAATTGGCGGCTTCTAAAAGCCTATTATCAATTATACGGCCGAGGCACAGTGTGTCTGAGAAACAAGAGGACAAAAGGAACAGCTAAAGTGCATTTCACTTAATTTGCATGCTTGTAGGACGTGCATACATGCATATGTATGTATGTATACATACATATGTATGCATAAATGGTTGTTGCTGTTGTTTTCACTAGTCACAGGAAGTTGTAAAGTACCACCTGGAATTATGAAAAAAAAAATCGAAACAAAGTGAAGCTACAATAGGAAGAAGCCAAGACAAGGAACAGCTGAATATGTATGTATTTACTCGACGAAAACAACTCACCAAGCCATTGAAGGGAAACCTCTTCGCCACATCAACAACTAAAAGGCAAATTTTGTTGTAATATACACATTATGAATGCAAGTTTTAATATTTGATTCAAAAGAAATAGGTATATAAACAAAAACCACTTGCTGGCAAGCGGCATTTCTTGTTTCCTTTCTAACTATGGGCCCCCTTATTTACAATTTACTTTCTACATATTCTTTAATTTTATAAATTGAGAAAGTTAAAATAATTGCGGATTTTTTCGAGAGGATATCACATCATGTAAAGGAATTCAACTTTCATATGAAAGAACACACAGCCACCTTGTTGGAAGCCACAGCTTCTCACATTTTTCATTTACGCGAGTTTCAATATAAAGATGTTAACATTCCATATAGGATATGTATGTATGTATGTATGTGCATTCATACATATATTCTACACATTTATCTATGCTATAAGCACTGCAAGTTTTCATTTTCATCAAGTTGGAGGTGTGGGCAATGTAGAAACACTTGTTTTTCTTTTTGGATTTATGTATTATTTTACACTTGCACATTTACAAAGTTTCTTGCAAATTGTTGGACGGATTTTTTAAATCTTTTTTTTATTTGCATCCATTTCTTTAATTTGACTTCTGTTTCTTAAGCACACAGTCCATACAGTTTTACACACCTCATTGTTGCATATAATAACTTAAATTTTATAAATTTTAATAATTTGTTTGCCACTTACAAATTGAATTTCATCCGATGCAACTTCCGACGCCATTTTGAACGTATATGATTCTGGTTTACTAATCTTCACCAACATTATCGGTCGTGGTGTTGTCGTTTTCCATGAAAAGAACAACTACAGCAAAAAAAACATGCAAAGATTACACAAGAACAGTGATAAAGTGGAAATCAAAACAAAAAATAGAAAATATTACAAGAGGAAAATGTGAAGGGAATGCAAAATATGCAATAAGGAAAGAAAAAAAAGCAACGAGTAAAATATTGACAGAGTTGCTATTTAATTAACCCATTTGGACCAAATACAAACTAGAAAGAAAACAAAATAAATTCATTTATTTATTTATAATTAATAACGTTGTTTTGAAACATTAAATATTTCTAGAGAATTTCTAGGGTAGGAAATAGTAGAAGGGTGGAAAATAGTAAGTGTGTGAGGGGGACAAATTAAGTATAGTGACATTGCTCCAAAAATAATAAAAATTCGCTATCCAATAGAAAATTAAAACGTAAAGAGAAAAACTTATATGGAAAGATTGGCGGCGAGACTTCGATAATTTATTTAATTTTATTTATTTCACAGCAAATAGCATTTAGTCCTTGATTTTTATTTATACCTCACAAAATAAAAGTTATTTTGTGAGTTTTATTTATTCCTCACGAAATAACAGTTTCTTTTTCATTATTATATTTTTCTCAAAAAACAAGTTTTAAAACTAAATATAAAAAAATAAATTTAGTTTTTAATAGTGTCTGGCTATAAATTTAATATTAAAGCGGTTAACATTAATTTTAGCAAAAACTTACTGTTATTTCGTGAGGAATAAGTGAAAATCAAGAAAAAACTTTTATTTTCTGAGGAACAAATAAAAATCAAGAAATAATGACTAAAAATAATTTTTAAAATAAAAATTATAATCGTTACAGTACGAATAGACGTGCAGTACAGTACAGTACGAAATGACGTCACAAAAAAGTTTGTGTTCAAACTTATATTAAGGGTTGGCTAGACGTATAAGGTAAAAAAAAATTTAAAGCGATTTATTATCTGACAAATATGTTGTATATATGTCACATGTTTTACATTTCTGTGTTCGTTTCTACAAAAAATGCAACTGTGGAAAAAATTTTCAATTTCTTTTCTGAATATGTTGCATGGAAAACATGTAAGCATGTTATTCCCTGTCTACATTTGCAATTTTGTTGCATGCAATTCTGCTGCGGAATTGCGTAAGTGTCCACATTAGAAAAATCGAGTACTGCAATTCTTGTATTTGTTATGCCTTCTTCAACCCTACCAAACTTCAAGTTGAATAGAGAAAATTGCAAAGCAAAAGAGAATTGCCGAGAACATGAAACACTGTACCCCTCCCCAAGCTTCTTACCTCTCTCTCCTAAAACAACCAAGAATTGCTGCAACAAAATTGCAAGTGTGGACACTGAGTTACATATTTTACCCCCACTTTATTCAAGTTGTACATACTGCCATTTTACCAACTGTGGTAATGAAGGTTTTATTTTGCATGTCAAGCTTATAATTTCTAGAGAAGGTTTCTTAAATAGAAATAATAAAAATTACTATTACAAAAATTAACATAAATAAATATTTATTTAAATATTGTGACTGTTTTGGTTTTTTTAAACATAATTAGTGATGTCAATGTGTGCTTATAAATCATAATAGTGTCTGGAAAACCTCTCAAATAGCCTTAAAAATCGCTAATGAAGTACATTAATGATAAAATGTAACCGTTGTAAATAAAAGCAGCTTATTTTGTTCGATTGTAGTAACAGAATATGTAACACTTGAGAGTGATTCTAGGTAACATTTAAAAATGCTACACATATATAGTGTAACATATTTTCTTCAGAAAAGAAATCGCCATAAGTTCTCCTATGCATACAAAGTGCGAGTTTTAAGCTTTGATTTTTAATGCTTCTACCGTGAGGCATATATTTATGTTTTTCCTTTTATTTTGTAATGCGTATTAATGCGTATTGGACCCATTTGGGAACATCAATATAAAGCATATGATATTTCATTCAGATCTTGATAAAGATCTAACATAATATTATAACTTTCTAATAGAGATAACAGACAAATGCAAAAATCCTAAATTATTTTAAAATCACCAGCGTATTGTTAAAATATTTACACTCAAATTTGCACTAAAAGCCGCTCAATTTAATCATTTTATGCACTGAATCCTAAACTTCTATGTTTTAATTTAAAACTCTAGTCCTTAGCAATACGAATTTGCATAAAAACTTAAACTAGAGCTGAGTTTTGACTACAACTTCGGTCACTGGCACCAGTTAGTTTATTAGCGGCTTGGTGAAAAAAATGACCAAAACATTTGTGTACGTGTGAATTTTTCTCCCTCTCTAACTTATTAATTTCACTTAATTAAAACACATATATCTGAACTGCTTACTCTGCTACGTTTTTGCCAGTCACAGATTACATAAGCATTGGTGAACTATGACTAGTCAATGGTTACAAGACAACTAGTCACCTATTACTAGTCAATATTTACGTAGAAACTGGTAAAATGTAACTTTTAAATAAAAAATATAATTTATAGTACTTTTTGTTTAATTTTATTTGCTTTTTTATTACAAAAATAACTCTAAAATACATAAGTAAATAGCATTTAAAACAAAAAATACAAATATACAAAATCACTAAATAACTTAAGCGGTATATAGGCCTCCCATCTTTTCATCTCCAACGCACCTTGCTCTCTACAAATATCTAAAGTTTAGAAAATAAATATACATATTAAATTAAACTTTGTAAATATCTTTTATGTACTATTTTACTTATCTTTTTCAATACTTTAATAAACTTGCACAGACTGCATGAATTGCGCCTTCTTCACAACGCATTTTCCCCTTTCCAAATATCTAAAAATTGTTAAAGAAAGAAATACATACATACATACATATGTATGTATATTTTTAATTAAAATGTATAAAATTTCTTTTATTCATTATTGTTTTTATCTTACTTTTTCACAAACACCATAATTATTTTTAACACTTTTATGCATTTTAATTTTAAAAACCGAACGAACTATAAATTATTTTCAGTAAAATTCAATATTTTAAAAATTTTGACATATGTACATTAGATGTTCCACTCTAGCATATATGTTAGAGTAGAGCAACTATACTAAATGTTGAATTGAATGAAAAATTGTTGTAAATGTGTTAGTAAAAAATTGTTGTTTGTGTTAGTTTCAGTCATTCATTTCTTGTAGGGTATGTATGAAACTGTTTAACTTAATAAATATGTACAAGTCTGAATGAAACAGTTTTTCATTAGTAATAACGACTTTTTTACGCTTGTATGGCATCAAGGCGAATTCAGTATCAGGTGACCTTATCAGTACAACTATTTTACAACACAAAAAACAACATGTAGTTTGCTGTGCTAGAAAACCAATCTGTCAAACGATTTCTGAACAAATTTTGACGTTTTGGTTCAAGTTGCTCAATTTCGTATCAACAGGTCACCTGTTACTGAATTCGCCTTGGTATGGCATATTATATATTTCTATCCGGAAACGTCAAATTTCATACAAGAGAGAGAGAGAGAGAGAAAGAGTGATATTACGTGTGGACTGCAATATTAGTATTATATTAATATTATATCAGATATTACAATATTGTTTTCATAATATATATCTAGAAAACAATATTGTGATATCAAGTGTCAAAAAACGCACACATACATACAGTGCCATTCAATATAATAGCACCAGTTGCAATATTCTGATTCGATACATGTTAAAATTTCACCTATTTATTATATATTTTTTTTGAGTGTAAAAAACAGTTACATTTTTTATGCCATCTCAGATACGAGAAGAGAACTTTTTGTATTGAAATTAAAATGAATACTTTTTGGTAAACAAATGCTGAAATGTTTTAACTACACACGATTTATTAGTGAAATGCCAAAATGTTTTATAAAACACACAGTAATATTAAAATAAACGAAGATGTTCACTGCGCGGATGCTTGGTAATTATGAAATATTATGATATTTATAAGAGTTCATTTTCCCCTACATATATGTATATTAATATTGATATAAATATATTTTTCTTCTCATTCTGTCGACTTTCTATTTCATATTATAGCACAGTTAATATCAGGTATAGATGCTATGTAACGTTTCAAAGTAAAATTATACGTGTACTTGAATAACTATCCGCAAACGAGGACAGAGGGCGTATATGGGCTAAAACGTTGCCAGAGTTCTTTTCTTACACTGCAGTTAGGCCCCTTTCACATTAGGCAACTTTACTTGCGCAAGTATAATTTTCATTTTTATTTATTTTCTTTTGAACTTGCTTCTATGTTCACATTGACTAGGTTCACACACAGCAACTTTTGTTGCGCAACTCTTGATTTTATGGACGAGGGAGGAAAAGTGAATGGAATCTGTGCATAATTGCCCGTGCTCCAGTTTTCTTTTGTTATCTCATCCGTAATTTTAATGGTGAAGCTAAAGAAACCAAAAATTGCCGAAACAAAATTTTCCTGTGTGAACGTAAAAGCAAGTTCAAAAGAGAATTGAAGTAGAGTTGCGCAACAAAAGTTGTCGTGTGTGAACCTAGACATTCAGTTCATTTGTTGAGCAAGTTTAATTTTCTTATGCTATTGATTAGTTGTTCTGTTTCATCTCGCTTCCGATTTCTCATTATTTTTTAACTTTTTATTCACAAATAAAATTTTCTTAACACAAAATTAATTAATTAGACAACACACCGAAGAAGAAATAAAAGACAATGTCAAAAACAAATCAATATCCCAAGCCAACAATGACAGCTGAAACAGAATTGCCAAGTTCAAGCAAGTCTGTACTCAAATCTCGGCAATTCTTTCCCCTTCAACCGACCTTTCCTCTCACACCCACAAACACAAGACTTGCGCAAGTAAAGTTGCCTAATGTGAAAGAGGCCTTAGACACTCAAAATAAAAATGAATGCTTGGTGGGCCATCAATCATGGTGACATCAAGTCGACAAGCACACGCACACAAACTTGACAGCAAGCATTTTGATTGTGTCCAAACCCCTTAAGTTATGAAATTCTTAAAGAGACACACACACAAACATACATAAACATATACACATATACATCCATTAGAATTTTCCAAGGCACATTTATTGTTGTGATTTGATGATTGATTTATGTGCCTTGGAATTTTCATTATGAAAATAGTCACAATCATTTAACATCGAAATATCATGAAAGCTCCAAACTTAAAAAAAAATATTTTATGTATACTTATATAAACTAAATAAATATAAAATGTTGAGCAAATGCAATGAAATTAAAGATCTGATCATATTTGCTACAGCTCTTTTAAAATCAGTTGGTGTAATGAAGGCACTACCGAGCAATTTTTTGAACTGAACCATTCATTAAATATATTTAGAGTCTTGGAAGAAGTGTTGTGCATATAATGATTTATAGTATTGATTACAATATTTGCATTATAAATAAAAGTGAATTAACTTGCAAAAATTTAATGTTTCAAATTTCTTTTCCTCATATTACGTACACATCATAGAATTTAAGTAGTTTTTAGCTTGTGTGTGCTATGAATAACCTCCATTTTTCATATTATAGTCACCCTGTGTTTGATGTCTTTACACTGAGAATAGCAAAGTTACTAGTCTTCTCAATTATTTCTTTATCCATCATTCGTGGGGAATTTTTATTTGATGCATTCAAAAGAAAAGAAAGGCAGCAAAAACTCTTTTGCGGAAAACAAGTACAGGAAAAATAATAGAAAATAAATCTAATAAAAAAAGAATAATTTAATTAAAAACCCAGAAGAGTGCAAAATTAAGTAAATTAAGTTGTAGAATTAAGTGCAAGACAAAATTTCTTTGCAATTAAACAAAAAGAAAAGAAAAGTGCTTCTAACTTCAAACCATTAAGAAAAAAGGTGGTGAATGAATGGCTTAATTGAAAAAAAGTTTGCAAAAAAAGGAGTTACGCAAATAAAATTGCATTAAGTTATAACAATTTTGCAAAAAAATAAAGAATTGTGTGAAGTAATAAATGAAAATATAAATACATACAAGCAAACAAAAAACCAGTCACAAAAATAAAGAAATAAATCGTACTTTGCTGGATTTGCTTGCTTCTTGCAAAGTATTAATTTCTAGTTGTGTAGTTGCGGTTACATTGAATATTAATACAAAAAAATAGGAAAGAGAAACATAAATCAGAGCTACTAAAATAAATATTTTTGCAAGCAACAATGGGCGATTCATCGACGTTGGCCAATGCGGGACCCCGTGTTGTAACCATTTATAAAACAGAAACGGGTTTTGGCTTTAATGTACGTGGTCAAGTGTCCGAAGGTGGTCAATTACGTTCAATTAATGGTGAACTATATGCTCCTTTGCAGCACGTCAGTGCAGTCTTAGAAAATGGAGCAGCTGAAAAGGCAGGCATTAAAAAAGGCGATCGCATTTTAGAAGTGTAAGTAAGATTTTTCTTCGTATGCAAAACAACATTCCATAAGGGCGAAAGAGCTGCTGCAGATGTGTAAATAATTGTATTGAAATTTGTAATAAATCTATAATAATACGTCATCGTTGTCATCGTTGCTTTTTGTTTACCCCTTGATTTTATAATGGGTGGAAACAAAAACCTCTTGCCACATTGTGTTTTGCTATGAGCCTGATAGATATTTGTTGGATTCTGTTTTAATTGCTCAGCTTAAATAAACGAATGACCTGTTTTATTTACTTCAGCAACCGCCTTCGCCTAATTTTTACACGTATATACCTACATACATACATAAATATATATGGCTATATATGTATGTGTATATATATTTTCCTAAATAACTAAAAATAAAAGAATTTTATGACTTATTTTTAGATCGGTTATCATAGTTGCTCTTATAACTAAGCATATATCTTATTAGACAACAAAAACTTAAATATTAAACAAAAAATTATAAAGAAAATAATTTTTTTGTGACTATGTATTTTGCTAGAGCAACGCAAGTTCTATGCTTGTACTCGTACATTGTGACAAGTCTCACCACGTAGATACTATCAATCAGCAACAAATGAAAGAAATGATTAAATTGACAACTACTTATGAATTTTGTTTCTTCATTCCTTTCTTTGAATATACTGAAGATAGAAGATACATAAAAGTTTTCAATTTGCTGTCTGCGAGATAAATTTTAAAACCTTAAAATTACATATTTATTTATTGGTACATACTAGTGATGTAACGAATGTCAATTTTTGATATTCGCGAATACGAATACGAATATATCAAACGATATTCGCGAATACGAATATGAATATTTGAAACGATATTCGCGAATACGAATATGAATATTATATGCAATATAAAATATTAAAAAATTTTTATGAAAAAGGACTTCACAAACTTGTTGGCGTACTTTGAAGTTAATAAAAAGTACCCAAAATTTTAATGATCGTCAGTGAATAATATTTGAAAATGATACAAAGTACCAATTTCTATAAAAAAATTAATGTATTTGTAAAAACTAAAACTTTTAGTGATTTATTTAAATTTCATTTAGGACTTATGTATTTATTTATTTAATTTCTTTGAAAAAATATTCGTATTCGTATTCGCCTGAATTTGCTAAATACGAATACATTCGTATTCGCCTGAAAATGGCAGATACATACGACAATTCGAAATTCAAAGAACTGGTGACTAAGACCATATGGACGAGATGTTATTAACAGTATTCTTAAAAATGCTTTTGTGACTGACTATACCCGGTCTATGCCTTCACATAGGAAGTATCAACGTGGTTGTCAACGAAATACAAAAGAACCGCAAGATTATACGGTTATCCTTGGCAAATCATTCAACCAGTGCGAGCGAGACGAAAAACTCTTGAAGGCCAAACAACACAAAAACGCCTGAGCGCACTTAAGAAATAATTACGATGACACGAAATCTGTTTTTTAATCCAGAGCTGCTTAACGGCTTAAAATTATATTTTTGATAATATTTATTTATTTTATGTAAGAATGAAACAGATGACGTACAGTTTTTTTTTGTTAACCCTCGATATAAGATAAAACTTCTAAACATTTACTTTTAATTGTCATAATTCTCTGTTCGTATGCTCTTTTTATTGACATATGTTTCGATCTGTGGCTCCCAGATATTTGCCAACTTATCTACAACTTAAAAAAAAACCAAATGGCAATTTGTAAACAATATTCGAGACTTGCTAATACAATAAAAAAATATATAAAAAAATGTATGGAAATCCGAGTCATGTTGGTGTGTAATAACCTTGATGATTCAGCTGGAAAACATCGCTATCCAATTAGAAATAGTAAATAACACAACACTCTCAAATAAATCTACTTTGCACATCGTCTATAGGTTCATCCAACAAAAATATAACATACCATGGGTCGTATGAATAAAAAAAGTATTTGCTTTTTACTTAAAAATTTGTTTTAAAAAACAACAAAACACATACATATTTTGGGTTTTAAAACAAATTTTTAAGTTAAAAGCAAATACTTTTTTTTTATTCATACTACCCCATGTCACCAGCAAATGTTCGCTCGATAACTTGTATTGCAAACAACAATAAAATGAGAAATTTTGTTGTTGTTTTCAACATAAGTATTCGATCGAACATTTGCTGGTGACATCGTGAGACAGGCCGTAATTCATAAACAGTCGCAATTCAAAATTATCAAAATATATTTTCCATTATGTCTGTTACATATCGCATCATAACGGTCGAAATAGCTTAAGCGACATAATTTCGAACTTAATTATATGACCAAAATCAATTATTTGCGATAGTAAAAAATCTATTTTCGTCAAAAAAAAAACCAAGTCCCAAAAATTTATCGATTAAGCTTTTTGGGCGGTTATGGGTCAATATGAGCTTGCGTCATTTGTATATTATAGAAACCCCTTCTTAACACATTGTAGTGTGTTTGGCTATGGAATATATCCGTCCGCATACTTATGTGTTTGACTGTGCCAGTAATTCATATTTGTCCACATACTTATGTGTTTGACTGCATCAGTTATTTGTCATCAGCAAGTAACTTGATCATCTGGCTTATTTGAATATTTTATGCCTACACATACAATGCACCTGGTCGGCGTGTATTTATGCCGACCAAGCATTTTCTCACGATAAGTTTTAAGTTAGTTTTATTTCATTATATTTATTAGTTTTTATTTAATTCATTTAATATAAAAAGTGTGGTCGACCAAGATGGTCGACATAAATAAACAAATAAATTAATAACATGGCGATCCTGCCAAAATACTTTAGAACATTGTAGTGCAAAAGTACAAATCAATTTAAAATTTCTTATACATAACAAAGAAGTGTTGCGCAAATATAAAAGATTATCAAATTATCTTCCGTCTCGCGACATCTCTGTATATCCTCTGAGGCTGCGAAATGCATAATAATAAAAAAGATAAATACCCAGCTAAAAAAATTATATATGGTCCATATATTTTTAATATATGAATGTATATAACTATATATGAATATGTATGAATTCATGTATGGAAATATATGGGATTATACATGGCAAAACTATTATATATGAACTAATATATGGACTAATATATGAAATGTATTATAACATGTGAGCTCATATATGAAAATTTAATTATGAAGCTCTTCATATCTGGATCCATATATAAATATAAGATTTTATATATGGAGCCATATAAGAATTTATGCATACATGATATCTCACATAACATCGTTTTTGCAATCAAAAAAGCTTGGAATTTTATCACTGCTGAATTGGAAATCCATTGGAAAATACATACGGTATGCAAAGTTTATATGCGTATCCTCAACGTTTAAAAAAGAAAAACTTTTTGTTACAAAAAACCATTCTTGTATGATTTTATACATTGTGGCCCTATTTAATATATCAAATAATCATGAGGATAATCCAGTCATTAATTTTATAGAAAATAACAAAATTCTCTAAATAAGAAACAAAGTTTATTTTACTGTCTTGAAAACTATTGTTGGACGGATTATTTTTGCTTTTATAATTAATTGCATTAGTTTTTAATCTAATTTCTTAAGCTAAATGTTATGTACGAATATGACTCAAGTGTTTTTTAAATAATTGATTCACCTTTTGATGAATGAAATGACTTTTAGTTCGTTTTGAATTATTTGTCCAAACAAATGTTTCATTAAATACAACCTCTCTCAAGAGTCTAAAGAAAATTAATTTTAGTAATTTAATTTATTGCACAGCAGTGCGCTTTTGTGAACCAAGAGTGTGTGAATATGAACTGCATACTGTGGAGGCAATTTACACATACATACATGTATGAAAATGTATGAATATATATAATCATATATGGCCATATACCCTCATTTTTCGGATCCGAACCATATATGGGATATCATATATGCTCCATACATATTTTTTTAGCTGGGTAAATAAAGAAAAATCAAGTGCCTTATGAAAATATAATAAAAAAAAAAAGAAATAAATAAAACGTTTAAAATTGGGTATTTTTTTTATAAAATATTAAAAAAGAATAAAATATAGTTTTCTAACGTTTTTAAAAAATTAGTCCCCCTGCCGCAAAACAAAAACTTATAAAACAATCATGAAACGTTTAAAGTTTACAGTGAAACAACAATTCAAATCAATGTATCGTTGAAGTGCTGTTTTTTTTTTCTAATAATAATTGGCAAATAAGTAAAAATTACACCTAATAATAATAATTATAATAATTGGAAAATAGAAAAGTTTTTGTAAAATTTGAAAATCATTAAATACCTATCACAAGTTTGAAAAACCTAAATTGAAACTGAAATTATTCAAAAAAAAACGTTTGGATTACTTTTGCCATATCTTCTTATATAACTTACGCTTTAAGGAAATAAAATAAAAATATCTGCAAAAAGAAAAAAGAAAGATGGAAACAATTCCCCAGATTTCTCTGATATCGGTCCCTTTCTTAACTGTTGACTTCAGTCTCCGACAAAATTATAATTCACCGTCACCGCCATAATCATCATCAAACTAACCATAATAGTCTATACTGATAGAAGCACCTAAAACTGATAATAATAAATATAAATTTGATGAAGATTTAGCATCACCATCATCAACATCAGCAATTTCTTATGACAACAGCAGCATTTACATCTACAAGTAGAGCCTCTCCCAACATGTCACAAACAAATATAGAATTCCTAAATACAGCATCCAAACTGCTACCTGACTTCGACGGAAGTCCAGAAAACCTACAAAGCTTCATTGATGCTTTGACACTTGTGGAAAGCATAAAGGGTACACATGAGGCTATTGCGGTAAGTCTTATTAAAACAAAACTAAAAGGCATTACTAGGAATATAGTAACAACGGAATCGACCATTTCAGCGATAATAGTAAAACTCAAATCGACTGTTAAGGGTGAATCCGTTGACGTCATCAATGCAAAGTTAATGAATATAAAACAAACGGGCAAAAATGCCAATGCCTATGTTAAGGAAATCGATGAACTTGCAAAAAAATTGGAGACCGCTTACATATCTGACGGCCTCCCAAATGAAACTGCAAACAAGTACACAACACGTGCAGCAGTTTCAGCAATAATAAAAAATGCATCCAACGAACGAGTAAAACTGATCATGGAATCAGGAACGTTCCTAAACATGGATGAAGTTAAAACAAAATTTATAAGCAGTTGTACGGACGCATACGGACAACCTAATGCTATATTAACTTTCCAAAACAATTACAAGAATAATTTATCTAATAGTAGAAATCGTTACTCTAGAAATATTGGTAACAGACCCAATAACTCTAATAGGCCCCCTGATTCCCATAATCAGAATAATGGTAAGAGGAATCCCAATAACAGAAATACAAGTGACCGGTATGCACCTAGAAGCTTCAATAATAACGGAGTAAGGAATCAATTTAACAACAATAATAACCGTTACAACAGTAACAACCGCAACGTGAATAGAAATAATAATATACGTTGCATGAATGACAATAGTTCGGGAAACGAACTAACACCCCTAAGTACTCAATAGACAGGAAAATCCACAACATAAATACAAATTTATACAGTTATCTAGTCTCCAGAACCACTCTAAATGACAATAGGTCCACATTCTTAGTAGATACAGGTGCAGACATATCAGTCGTAAAACACCATCAAGTTTTATACCAACCAATAGACATTACTAGTCAAACCAGAATAAATGGCATTGGGCAAGGTATAATAACTACAATAGGCAAAGTTAAAGCTGATTTAAAACAAGAAGATCTGCTAATAGCTCACGATTTTCATGTCGTAAAAGATGATTTTCCGATTCAAGTAGACGGAATAATAGGAATGGACTTTATTCGAAAATACAAATGTATTTTAAATTACGAAAATAATCAAGATTGGATCACCTTGAGAACTAACGACGTTCCGTACGATATAGCAATCGCTTTAAGAAACGGTCCAAACATCAATTCCATATCACTGCCAGCAAGATCTGAAGTTATAAGACCGATAAACTTCATATCCAATGAGGAAGAAGTATTGATACCTCAACAAATTATGCAGGACGGCGTATATATTGCCAACACAATAACTACTAAAGCAAGGCCATTGGTAAAAATCATAAATACCACAGATAAAGACCTAGTAATTGATAACATTCAGGTAAAATCCGAAAGTCTAAACGACTATAAAATTGTCAATTGCAGTTCTGATACTAATGCCAAGCTAAATAAGGAAAAACTAAAAAAATTAACAAAAAACTTTCCCGAATACGCTCATAAAGATTTAAGAAAATTATGCTTAGACTACATAGATATTTTTGCTCTGGAGACTGAAAAAATAAGTACTAACAATTTTTACAAGCAGAAACTTAGACTTCATGAACCAACAACCAGTGTACATCAAAAATTATAGAATCCCTCATGCTCACAAAGAGGAAGTTAATGCCCAATTAGATAAATTAATAAATGATGATATAATAGAACCATCCATCTCGCAATATAATAGCCCTATTCTAATAGTACCAAAAAAGCCATTACCCGGCTCAACACAAAAAAGGTGGAGATTGGTCGTAGATTATAGAGGAATAAATAAAAAACTGATAGCTGATAAATTTACATTGCCTCGTATAGATGACATTCTTGATCAGTTAGGAAGAGCCAAGTTCTTTTCATGCCTGGACTTAATGTCGGGATTTCATCAAATAGAATTGGAACAAGACTCTAGAGACATTACATCTTTTTCCACAGAAAAAGGCTCTTTTCGCTTTAAAAGACTGCCATATGGTATTAAAATTGCCCCGAATTCATTCCAAAGAATGATGTCATTGGCTTTTTCTGGATTATCTCCAACCCAAGCCTTTGTATACATGGATGACTTAGTAGTAATAGGTTGTTCTTCAGAACACATGCTACAAAACTTAAAACAAGTGTTTAATACTTGCAGAAAATACAATCTCAAACTCCATCCTGATAAATGTACATTTTTTTGTCGTGAAGTAACATTTTTAGGTCACAAATGCACCGATAAAGGCATCTTACCTGACGACAGCAAATACTCAATTATACAAAATTATCCAACACCTACAAATGGTGATGAAGCTAAACGCTTCGTAGCATTCTGTAATTATTACAGAAGATTTATACCAAATTTTGCTGAATCATCGCGACATATTACCAGATTATCTAGAAAAAATGTGCAATTTGAATGGACTCAACAATGTGAAAAAGCATTCCAATATCTTAAAAATCAATTGCTGAGTCCAAAAATTCTCCAATATCCGGATTTTTCTAAAGAATTCTGCATAACCACAGACGCAAGTAAACATGCCTGTGGTGCCGTTTTGAGCCAAGAAAAGCAGGGTATTCAGCTACCAATTGCTTACGCATCCAGATCTTTCACAAAAGGTGAAAGCAATAAATCAACAATAGAGCAGGAATTAACTGCAATTCATTGGGCAGTACAATATTTCCGACCATATGTTTACGGCAGAAAGTTTGTAATTAAAAGCGATCACAGACCCCTAACTTATTTATTTTCATTAAAAAACCCGTCATCAAAATTAACCCGTATGAGGCTGGACTTAGAAGAATATGACTTTGTGGTGGAGTATATTAGGGGTAGAGAAAATTACGCCGCGGACGCGCTGTCACGTATAAATATTAATGATATAAAAAATATTGACGCTAATACAATACTGAAGGTAACTACGAGACTTCAGGCAAAAGCAGGTAGGCACTGTAATGACAATGGTATAACGGCTAATACAAAATCGGTTGAACTAAAGGTTTATGAGGCAATTAATGCTCAAGAGCACAGTAAAATGCCACAATTGCATTTTACCAAAAATAAAGTTATAATTAGAAAAGGAAAGAAAATTCTTTCCGAATTTTTGTTGAAAGACACGGTTATTGATGGAAATGTAGACTTAGGTCACCTCTTTCTAAAGCTTGAAAAAATAGCTGATAATATGTGTTTAACAACCATGCGACTACACTTCGATGATAGTCTGCTTAAATTCCTAGGAACCAATGTTGAAACCTTTAAGAATAAAGGCAATGAAATACTACAAGAAAGTAAATTAACAATTGTGCTCACGCCTAAATTAACAACAATTTTCACCGATACAGATAAATTACAAATCATGCAAAAATATCATGATGATCCTATTTCAGGAGGACATCCGGGGATAACACGTATGATAAAGAAGATTAGACTTCGATACCATTGGAAAGGCATGACTAGAGACATAGCCCAATATGTAAAACGGTGCAAAGCATGTCAAGAAAATAAAACAGTTGTCAACGGTAAAGAGCCATTCATCATAACTCCTACACCGTTAAAGGCATTTGACAGAGTAATAATTGACACCGTAGGACCACTACCACGGTCCGAGTCATTAAACGAATACGCTGTCACTATGATATGTGATTTAACCAAATATTTAGTTGCAATACCCATTCAGAATAAGTCAGCCAGAATGGTTGCCAAAGCAATTATGGAAGGATTTGTTTTGACTTACGGTCCAATGAATACAATACTAACGGACATGGGAACAGAATATATGAATCAAGTTATGTCGGAATTATGCTCAATGATGAAGATAGAGAAACTCAATTCTACTCCGTATCATCATCAGACTTTGGGTACTGTTGAGAGATCTCACAGAACATTTAACGAATATCTGCGAACATACATCTCATCCGATAAAACAGATTGGGATTTGTGGTTAAAATACTTCGTATATTGTTACAATACCACCCCATCTACGGCTCATGGTTATTGTCCATTCGAGTTGGTTTACGGAAAGATACCACCAACTCTTGATTGTACAAAAGAAAACATTGTAGAACCATTGTACAACATTGATTCATATGGAAAAGAGGTTAAATTCAGACTTCAAGTGGCGCAGCGAAGAGCTGCCAATATCATAGAAAATGCTAAGTGGGAAAGACAACAACTTTCCACCCAGTGGGCAGATCCAATAGAATTAACCCTCGGGGAACTCGTTTTGATCCGCAATGAATCGGGTCATAAGCTGGATTCAGTATATAAGGGCCCCTATAAAATATCCAATATGGACAACAATAATAATGTAGAACTCCAAGATGAACATGGGAAGTCATTCACTGTTCATAAAAATAGGGTAAAGAAGTTCACGGGGTAAAGGGTCTTGCTAAGAACAGGGGAGGAATGACACATTTTATTCTAATTTTTGATTTTCTTTTGTCTCTGATTTCGTTCCAAAAGATGTGTCGGTTATACTTTGCTTTTGGCGCTTATGGCGCGGTAAAATTAAGAATTTTTATAATTTTTAAAACTATTTTAATATTTATGAAGCCTTTTTAAGAAACATTTTGTGTTAATTTTTTATGAAAACCCTTTATAAAACCTTAATAAGTTTTATAAATAAATCTGATAGTTTCTAACACTATGGTAAAAGAAAACATAAAAAACCAAAAATTTACTACAAGTACCATATAAACTTCATATGTATGTATGTCCAAACAATTTCATTTTTAAATTAAACTTAAAAAATTCTAAGCAAAATGTCAAAAAAAAAAAAAAAAAAATCCAAAAAAACATACTTTTATTATTTTATACATAATGCATACATAAAATAGCAAACGATTTGTGTTCCCATATTTAAAAGAGAAAAAGTTTAAAGTTTTATTTAAAAAAAAAAACACCACAAATTGGTCTAAGAGGAACATAACTTAAACAAGCTTATAGACATAAAAAAAAATTCTATCTGTAATATGTATTGTACAAAACAAAAAAAAAATTACCTTATTTAAAAAAAAAAATTATTGTTACTTGAAATTCACAAGTATGCTATGTGAGAAGCCCCCTTCATTTTTAAATCCATTGTAACTAAAGAATGATCAACTACCTCGCATTGATCATTCTTTCTGAAAAAGGGAGGTGTAGTGTGTTTGGCTATGGAATATATCCGTCCGCATACTTATGTGTTTGACTGTGCCAGTAATTCATATTTGTCCACATACTTATGTGTTTGACTGCATCAGTTATTTGTCATCAGCAAGTAACTTGATCATCTGGCTTATTTGAATATTTTATGCCTACACATACAATGCACCTGGTCGGCGTGTATTTATGCCGACCAAGCATTTTCTCACGATAAGTTTTAAGTTAGTTTTATTTCATTATATTTATTAGTTTTTATTTAATTCATTTAATATAAAAAGTGTGGTCGACCAAGATGGTCGACATAAATAAACAAATAAATTAATAACAACATTATTTTTTTTATATTTCGAAAAATTCAAATATGTATATCGATTTAAGGAAACGATATGTCGTCGTTTGAATATGTTTGAATACACTGTGCCGCAAACCAGAAACCAACCGACGATGTATCAACAGTTCGTTTCCATTTCTGAAAATCCAAAATTTATTGACTTGTGACCGCTTGTGATTTAGTGTGCTATATGATCAAAATTTTTCCAGACTGCGCATGGGACACACCCCCTCCGCCCACAGTCATCTACTAAATAAAAATCTTTCTAATATCCGTGTAACAATTTGCAGTGTAATACATATTCTTTCAATATAAACCCTACTTAAGAGACTTTAACAAAAAGCTGATATAAATAGTTGTATTTGTTTCTGTTCCTGATTTGTTTTTGTTTTATCTGAATTTTATTTAGCTAGAGCTTAAGTGAACAACAATGACAACAATACATACAAACAACATAATGCAGTTACAATAAAATATTGTTGATATATTGTTAGTCATTTCCATAATGCTCATTTACTTCAATAGTGCCATAAGGTTTTTAAGTTAATAATGCAGACTAATTTGGCAAAATTAAAGTACCACATAAATATGTACGTTTTGCTACCACCTTTTGAGAGAAGAATGTTGGAAAAATTTAAACGCGTTTTCTGCAAAACAAGTTTATTTTTTTAATTGAGTTGTGACACTATTAAAGTAAATGAGCAATATGTATGTACTTCAAAATAGCAACAAACATTCATTCATTTTTATATTTAAGTAAAAGAGGCGCTGCTGACTTCTTTGCAGTTTTATTTTTAAAAACAAATATCAATACATACCTAAACCTAGTTTTGCATGGCAGATACATACGATTAGAGACATCTACTGCGTTACAGAGACCAATTGTGGAAAAAACCTGTGGGCTGCCCAACATTCCAAAACACGTTAAAGTGCAGAGCCTACTAATGAAATATTTCCTGTATTTTTTATAAGATAGATATACATACATTCCGGTTTCTTTATAACACAATACAAATTGAAGAGAAATTCCAACAAATAATGAAAATATAATTAGAAACCAAAACTTAAACTGTTTCAAGGGAATATAAAAAAAATTGATTATTATTTTCTAAGTTTTAATTTGATAAATGTGAAGAAAAATATCGATGGGAATTTAAATATTAAAGACATAAACCATAATGTCTAAAACAACCAATTTGCAGCCTAAAATTAGTGGAAACAACCTGTTACTAAAGGTCGCTTCAGACTGTATTACAAGTATTAATACTTTTGTGGAAAATGCAGCTCTGACATGTTGAGTTGTTACTGTTTTTTGAAATTTTTGAAACAAATATAAGACCAGGGATGAATTTACGTCAAAAGTATTAATACTTGTATTATAGTCTGAAACTGCCTTAAATGGTACTACAGTAAACACCCACAAACTACATCCGCTTTGTTCCTCGGGTGATTCTAATTTTTGAAATGTTCTAATTTCTGGAATTTTTTTTCTTACAATAATATTATCTGATAATAATAGTTGTGTTTTTTTCTTTCTTAACAGAAAGTTGCAACGACAGAGTAAGGCAAAAATTTACAAAATTACTCACCCAGACACGAAAAAGTAAAGGAATGCTTTAAACACAACACCTCCGTACAACGAATTTCGTCGTGCGTGACGAACTCTGAGATAGATTTATTTCTATTTTGTACGATGACGAACGACGAAAAAACAAAAATTGAGAGAAAATTCTCTCTCTCTCTCTCAGTTTTTGTACACACAACAACCAACTTTATCAAATATGAGAGAAGAATTCGGTGAGTAAATTCGTTGTTATTGTGCTTCACACGACGAATTTACGCAGCGAATGGTTACTCAGTGTCCACACTTGCAATTTTGTTGCAGCAATTCTTGGTTGTTTTAGGAGAGAGAGGTAAGAAGCTTGGGGAGGGGTACAGTGTTTCATGTTCTCGGCAATTCTCTTTTGCTTTGCAATTTTCTCTATTCAACTTGAAGTTTGGTAGGGTTGAAGAAGGCATAACAAATACAAGAATTGCAGTACTCGATTTTTCTAATGTGGACACTTACGCAATTCCGCAGCAGAATTGCATGCAACAAAATTGCAAATGTAGACAGGGAATTATCGACGAATTCGTCGACGTGGACGAAATTCGTCGTTCGTCAAAATTGTGTCCCTAGCATTACTTGTAAAATTTTGCAAAAAAAAAAATGTATTCACATCAGAACCATGGATGGAAATTATGATACAATTGTACTTTTTCGGATGTAATTTTGGATAATCTTGATTGATAACGTTTTAAATTACAAAATTTTTAAAAATCTACATTTAATATGAAATACACATCTTCATTTAAATCTGTTCTATTGAAAAATACAAAAAGTCATGTTCCATCTCTGATCAAATATTGTAAACAAATAAAATTCCTTGACTATATAAATTTATTTTGCTTACCAGTAGTTTTCATCTTAATAAGTACATAATTAGCTAATTTTTATTTAAATTTAAGTTGTAATTAAATACGATTTCATTTTTTCAGTGCTTAAGTAAAGTTCTTATTAAATTACTAAATTCCCAGTTCTTATTAAATTATTATATTCCCAGTATTTTCGGAAGCTTTTTCAAAAAACAGTTGTTTAACATAAATAAAAAAGTTACCAAGGTTATCCAAATGCAGAAAATTAAAATTGCATAAAAACAAATTTTATGAAACCAAAAGAGCATCAGAGTGCATTTTTCTATTTATTTATTCCATGATATGAAACTATGTATGGTACATATTATATATTTCTGAAATTTAAGCGAAATTGTTTTTAATACGACCACATGACGTTCATGTGCCCAAAAAAACGTAACCAACTAATTACTATGAAAAACTGTTTGATTCAGACATGTATTTATTGATTTAAATAGTTTGCAATCATTTTGGATTCTATAAAATTGTCTATTAATTATTTATTAAACTGTTTAACTTAATAAATACATGTCTGAATCAAACAGTTTTTCATTAGTAATTAGTTGGTTACGCTTTTTTTACGCTTGTGTAGTATTTGGCACACAGATGTAGACCCGGCCTATGTTTTCAATAAACACACACATACGCATAAAAATATATTGAACGCTCATAAAACTTAAGTAGTATTAAATTAATTAATGTTGGGCATTTAATTTTTATTTTAATATGCACTCAAAAACACAATTTCGTATTTAAATAGATCTTAAAAATAATAACAGTTTGATTACCAAGTCAAAAAATCAACGATAAACAATAAATTAAGAAAATTTGGTTCTTTACTCATGTAAAGAGTTTTCTTTTCTCAGATATTTTTCAAATAAATTAATTTGTAAACAAAACATGTGTGTGAAGATAAATTCGAATTTAACTAGCAGAGACAGGAACCAAAATTTCTAACATAGCTTCTTGTTATGCACATAACAGAGCACTGTTAGCTATTTAACAGTAATCGCTAAATGGATTATGATTCCAAATCTTTGGAACTGGATCGAGATAGATAAATTTTTTTGTTGGAAAAATTTCTCCAATATGTAGTTTATGAAATTATATAAGTATTATGGTGAAAATATGTCCGGTAGAGCCAATAAATCAGATTTAAGAAAACACTATTTTCCTGAGAAGATTAGTGGTCATTTGGATAAAATATGGAAGAGCACACGTACTACGCCATATAGGTGTGGTACTCTGGAGGGTCCTAAATGCGATCCAAGTGTTCACGTTTCTCAAATAATTTTGGGAATTGAAATAATTGATTTTGAAAAAAATTCTTTTTAGTGAAATTTCTTGAAAAGATTAGTGGTCATTTGGATAAAATATGGAAGAGCACACGTACTACACCACATAGTTGTGGTTCTCTGGAGGGTCCTAAATGTGACCCAATTGATTACGTTTCTGAAATAATTTTCGGAATTGAAATAATCGATTTTGAAAAATATGCTTTTTTAGTGAAATTTCTTGAGAAGATCAGGGCAAAATATGGAAGAGCACACGTACTACACCATATTGGTGTGGTACTCTGGAGGGTCTTAAATGCGATCCAAGTGTTCACGTTTCTCAAATAATTTTGGGAATTGAAATAATCGATTTTGAAAAATATTCTTTTTTAGCGAAATTTCTTGAGAAGATTAGTGGTCATTTGGGTAAAATATGGTATACATGTATAATTGGCTTCCTATGTATCGGATTGAAATAAATAAATAGAATAAATAAATAATTTTCCTTTAAAAACATTTTTCCCATAAAAATAAAAAAGTTTCTTATAATAAATATTAATGGCCTTATTTATAAAATTTAAAAAGTCTTTATAAAGGCTTTTTAAAACAAATTTTCATAAAAATTTTTTCTTAAAATGCCTTTATAAAGACTTTTTAAGTTTTATAAATAATGCTGTACATTTATTGTTGATTGCCACCAGACTTTTAGAAAAGCAAAAGCTTCAAAGCTTTCGTCGCATGACTTGTATTACTTTTGCAGTGGGGAAATTTAACATATCAAACATGAAAAATACACGTGTCGTGATAAAACGACATTCAGCAAAATAAATTTCCTTCATCATTGCATTTATTGTTTTTTTTTTAAATATGCTACGAGTAACTTGAGCAGCGTATTACTCGTTTGCATAAATAGTTTCATAAGCTAAAGTTCTATTAAATAGTTTAACTTTTGTATAATTTTATTTATTTTTCTAAATACGAGTGTGTATATATGTATGTATGTATAAAACCACTTTTCCTTGCTAATGACTTAATTTTGTTTTTGTTTTGAATTGACAGTGTAACTGAATTTGAATGAAACTGTTTTAAAAACAATTGTAAGCGTATTGATATTGATATCTGAAAATAAAATCTACGAGTACAATATATCGCTCCTTTATTGCAACATAGACTCATAACTCAAAAAAGTTAGTTTTGCACAAAATTAGTTTAAAGTTAAGCCGATAGCCCGTAGTTGCCAGTGCTTTGTTTTAGTTTAGTTTATTGTAATTTTAATTAAAATAATATTAAAAAATAATAATACATAATAATGTATTTAAACTTTTTAGTTTATACAGGCGAATCCGCTTTAGCGCAACACGCTTTACTGAAATAAATTGGATTACTGAAATCGATACAAATCCCTGCACTGATTTTAAACGCAGCTAGTCTTATTCATTTCCCTTTAGCGAAACATCGCTTTACTGAAAATATCGTATTACTGAAAACCAAAAGCAAGCCCACAACTACGTTTTGTATTTCACTTCGCTTTAGTGAAAAAATAAACAATGACAAGTTGATTTATTAGAAATCGATTGCATAAATTAAGGATGAAAAAATTATGCATGTTTTGTCCGTTAAAAAATTAAATGGCAAAATGTATTTGTCCTTTTCGCTCTCACGTACTTTATTGTATTTTTCTATTATATTGTACTGATATTAAGCAGTACGCTTAACTGTAACAAATTTCAGTAATCCGAACTACGTTTTATGAGAAAAAATCGGATAACTGAAAAAATTTGGGTTTTTGGTTATTTCCAGTAACGCGGAGTCGACTGTATCTATACAATTTCAATAGAGATAAAAAATATTTTGTTTAATATTTTCTTTTTCCAGGAATATTTACATGCAATTTTATCACAATATTATTAATTAATATTATTACTTTTTCACAATGTATGGTAAAGAGTTAACGTGAACTTTAACTGACAGTTCTTCATACAAAACTTGCCGTTAAAGTCCCTGTTATCTTTTAACCATACATTGTGAAAAGGTACGTTAATATGATATAATTGATTTGTCTGCATTATTAACTCCAAAAACACATATTCTGAGATATAACTTTGTTGCAATAAATAAGTGATATGTTTAATTTTTATAGAATAATTTTATGGTGAATATTTTTGTGCTGCACTTTAACTCTTTACATTCCCGCGTAAGGGTGCTGGTTTCTTCCTTTTCATCTATTAACTTTGAGCTTTTGTAATTAATCTTTGTTACACTGTTAATCCACACACATTACCCATAATTATATTAAGTTTACAGTTCACTTATTTGTTTTAAGTGAGGCTTTTCATTTCTATTTAATTGAAGTCATTGCCACTATATAAAAACAATCATCCAAAACTATTAAATTCATAATATGAATTAATTTCATATTAATTCAAGGCACCTGCCTGCCATTGAACTATTAAGGCACGCAATAAATGCCATTAAATATACTTTTAGAGTTAAAAAGATTGGCGGTAAATTTCATCTTTCATTTTAATATTTTACAATTAAAATTTGAAGCAAAGCAAAACAAATTTACGATTTTCGGCACGGACACTAGATACATATGTATGTTTGTGCACTTTTTTTGGGGGTTTTTGGAGATTTTTTTAGTTTTGGCAATTTTTTCGGTTTTTGGCGATTTACTTAAGTTTTATCCATTTTTTAGTTTTGAGTATTTTTCTTAGTTTTTGCGATTTTTTTTGTTGGTAGTTTTTCGGTTTTTGGCGTTTTTATTTTTGGTGATTTTTTCCGTTTGTGGCGATTTTTCAGTTTTTGGCGATTGTTTTAGTTCTAGCGATTTTTTTAGTTTTGGTGATTTCTTTCGTTTTTGGCAATTTTTTTAGTTTTGGCGCTTTTTCTTAGTTTTGGCGATTTGTTTCCGTTTTAGAAATTTTTTTCGGTTTTTCGAGATTTATTTTAGTTTTATAGATTTTTTTAGTTTTGATCCATTTTCTTAGTTTTGGCGCTTTTTAGCTTTGGCGCTTTTTCTTAGTTTTGGCAATTTTTTTGTTGGTAGTTTTTCGGGTTTTTGGCGTTTTTTAGTTTTGTGATTTTTTTCCGTTTTTGGTGATTTTTTTAGTTTTGGCGCTTTTTCTTAGTTTTGGCGATTTTATTAGTTTTGGTTATTTCTTCCGTTTTTTGGGGAATTTTTTTTTGTGCTTTTTCTTAGTTTTGGCGATTTTTTCCGTTTTAGAAATTTTTTTCAATTTTTGGAGATTTATTTTAGTTTTATCGATTTTTTTAGCTTTGGCGCTTTTTCTTAGATTTGGCGATTTTTTTTTTGTTTTTTTTTTGGTTTTTGGCGTTTTTTAGTTGTGAAATTTTCCGTATTTTCGGTTATTAACGATTTATTTTAGTTTTAGCGATTTTTTTAGTTTTGGCGCGTTTTCTTAGTTTTGGCGATTTTTTCCGTTTTTTTTTGGATTTTTCGGTTTTTGGCGATTGATTTTAGTTTTATCGATTTTTTTAGTTCCGGAACTTTTTCTTAGTTTTGGCTCTTTTTTAGCTTTGGCGCTTTTTCTTAGTTTTGGCAATTTTTTTTGTTGGTCTTTTTTTTGGTTTTTGGCGTTTTTTTTAGTTGTGGTGAACTTTTCCGTTTTTTCGGTTATTGACAATTTATTTTAGTTTTGGCGATTTTTTAGTTTTGGTGCTTTTTTCGTTTTGACGATTTTTTAGTTGCAGCGCTTTTTCTTAGTTTTGACGATTTTCTTGTTAGTATTTTTTCAGTTTCTGGCGTTTTTTTCGTTTTGGTGATATTTTTTCGTTTATGGCGATTTTTCTGTTTTGGGCGATTTAATTTTAGTTTTAGCGATTTATTTTAGTTTTGGTGTTTTTTTCGTTTGGCCGATTTCTTCAGTTTGGCGAAATTTTTTTAGTTTTGGCGGTTTTTTAGTTTTAGCGGTGTTTAGCCTGTGATATACGGACATCGTAGCGAAAACAATAGGGCTCCTTTTCAAGTTTAGTGTGGTGGAACCCTAAAAAGGAGTATAGTTCAAAATCGGCTTTAAAAAATTATAATTTTTAAATTCTCTTAAATACATCCCAGTTTTGGCGTATACATAAATACATACATACATATATGTACATACATATGTTAACTCTAGACGAGCTTGTAAGAAAATAAAACAATTTTCTGGTGTCTACTCGCATTTGGCGCTCATATTATAAATACATATAATGTACATATATGTATACCTACATATAAAAGTAAAAAACATAATAATGTTGCATGCAACACGCCAATATGAAATAAACTGTAATGGCTGAAAGAGTCATAAAAATATTTCACATAAAGATGTTTCATAATTTTTCAGATTTAGCAAAAACATTTTAGAGGTACGTAGTGGGAATATAAAAAATTTAATAAAAAACCCAATAAGTAAGTAAAGGATTTGCTCCAAAAATACGTCTGACCGAAGAGTAGCAACGTCTTTCCTAGACTTTGATCGAACTGTAGTGTATAATCCCTTGTTATTTAATTATTAATTTATTTATGCTACTTACACAAAGAAAGCAAATACAATAATATTTATATTTAAATGCACTTAATTAAATTGATGTTTATAGCAACATCCACTTTAAAGAAAATATTTGTATGTATTCAAATGATAACGTATGAACAAAAATCATATTTTTTTTCTATATTTATGATTTGATCGGGCTAAAGTTCGTATCGCTTTTTAAGCCAAATTACATGTGATAGTTATTAATGAACAAATAACACTAAAGATAGTTTGTAGATATTCTGACTAACACATAGTTGAAACGAAGGCCGCTAAACCTACATAATCGGCGTTCTTTTGTGTTTGGTCCAATGTGTGTGGTGTCAGTTGATGTAGATTTCTCTTTTATAGGGTGCCTCGGTAGGCCAGTGAGTAGTGTGCTAGCCTATCAGTGTGGAGGTTGTGGGTTCGATTCCCACCATAGACCCTGGTCTGTTTCACTACAACGAGTGAAGGTCTTTGTTACTATTCTCGTTTAAATTAAGTTATGGTATAATTTGTAATTGTATTTGTAACATTTAATAAATAAATAAAATACAAAATTCTCTTTTATATACGTAACTTTTATGCGAATGGAATATGTGAATTGTTTTGATTCATCGTATTTCAATTTGCTGAAAGCATTTTGTAATGAAAGCTCAAATTTACCATCTCTAATCATATTTTTGTTGTTTATTTTTGTTCATGTTAAATTTTCATACGACATTTAAATAAATACGTTTTCGTTCAATTTTGTTTGGTGGGTTGTGCAATTAACTCGGGTGCAGTCTGTGTAATTTAATTTTAAATGAGATTATCTGTAATTTACATCAATAATGTCGAAGTATCATATTGTATTTTGTTGTCTATCAAAATAATATTTCCTTTTTCTTTGGTATTTTCCAAAAAAAATTTTTTTCTTCTTTTATTTATAAAAAAAAGAGGGAATAACATCATGATAACCCTGACCTCCAGCTTTTGCATTTATTCTACTCGTATCTTATTATCTGTCTATATACTGTTGTATTTCATTTCGCTTTTTCTTTTTTATGTGAATTTGCTGGTCATGTGCTGGCATGGAAGTGATAAAAAAATACAAAATACAGGGTGTCTCAAAAGAAAAATTTATCGTGCTTGTTCGATAAATCGAGTCGATTTAGAAAAACTAAATTCATTAATAACGAGTTTCTTCACACTTTTTTGTAGTCCATCCATAGAACATTTATTTTTTGTTCTGGCGTTTTTTTTAGTTTAAGCGCTTTTTTTGTTTTGCTGCGTTTTTCGATTTTTGGTGATTTTAAGTTTTGCTGCTTTTGTCATGTTGGCGATTTTTTTTGGTTTTTTGGCGATTTTTTAGTTTTAGCGATTTGTTTGGTTTTTGGTGGTTTATTTATTTTAAGAATTTCTTTCGTTTTTGGTGAATTTGTTATTCTTAGCAAATTTTTAAATTATCGATTTTTTTTTTGGTTTTTAGCGATTTTTTTTAGCTTTTAGCGCTTTTTTTCGTTTTTTGGTGATTTTTAGTTATGGTGCTTTTTTCATTTTTTGCAATTTTCTTTAGCTTTAGCGCTTTTTGGTTTAAGCGATTTTTTTCGTTTTGGCAATATTTTTATTTTTTTTTATTTTTTAATTGGCGACCTTTTTACTTTTAGTAAATATTTTTTTTATTTGAGCGAATTTTATTTTTGGTTCGGGGATTTTTTATTTTTAGCGTTTTTGAAAATTTCTAGAGTTTGCCTCTTACGTAGCAAATTGTCAAAATTACAAAGTCAAAATTACATTACATTACTGATGGAACATCCTAAGCCCTGGATCACGGCATCCTGCTCTTGTATTCTTTTAATTACCGCAAGTTCATATTGTGCAGAAGGAAATGGCAGGTCGTAGTTTAGATACTACAGATTTATTTCAAACTTTCACGTGCATGCATCCCACTGTGCAATGGTGTAAAATTCTCAAATATTCTTTCACTGCTGTGACTTTTTCAAATCGAAAATAATGCCATTATCAATATTTCCTATGATACATACTCGTATGTATGTCTGTATTTAATTAGAATATTAAATTAGAACAAAAAATTTAGTAAATATTTTTGTTGACACTGCATTCTCGACTTAAATAATGGACTTGAGAAGCGGAATTCTTATCAGTTGTCTGGCTGTCTGTATGTATGTTTGTATGTTTGTGTTTACGTGTGTGTGTGCGCGCTGAAGATTTCACTTTTATTTGTTTCAAGACTAACCATAAATTGATATATATAATTTAATCATGATTTAATGTATTATTATCAATTAAATTTTTTAATTTTATTTTCATCTTTATTTTTTTAAACAAGAATTTCTAGAATAAAAAAAAATAAACTGGAAAAAGAGAATAAAATTAAAATTCTTTTGACAACGCTTGTATTTTTATATTCATATTCATTTGCCTTCCATAAAACACTTTCAATTACGAATAAAACGTGAAATCGTTTAAAGCGTTTGTAGCCGGCATCTGTGTGTCTGTCTGCTGCTGTTCTTTATTCTATTATAATTATTATTTTTTTATCTTAATTTTTATTATTGTCAAAAGTTAATTCAGTTTGAATTGTTTGTTATTGTTGTGCTGTGTGTCGTTGATTTTAAGTTTCAACTAAATGTTGCCTTTTAATCATGTACAATTTGCTGCTCTTCATCAAAGCAGACATTTAAATAATATTGAGCAGAAATTTTTAAGGTAAAAATAGAAAAAAGTATGTGGAAAACTTTAAATTTCAATTTACAAATTGATTTATTGAAATGAACAAGAAAATAATACATACATATGGACGGACATATGCAAGTTTAAATTGCAAGAAAGTACAAAAGAAAATATGTGAAAGGATAAAAATCGTTGGTGACAAGCAGAAAGGCCTTAACTCAAATAACTGTAACTTTACAGGAGAAGGTAGAAACATAATCAGCCCAATTGTGAACAACAATTCCGTGCGAGTTTTTCACTTTTCCTTTTTCTCCAAGTATTTTTTCCCTTTTTTTACCAAATGCGGGAATAAAAAAACTTCCCGCGAAAAAAGTAGGCATTATGAACAACGTTGAACTTACTTTTTTCACTAAAAATCTTTCGCTGTCAAAACAGAAGGGAGTTTACATAAAAACATATTTAATACGCCATTAAAACAAAATTTATTTACATAAACTTGTAGTTTATAGTTCTTTTATGTGGAAAAACCCAAATAATGCCCAAATAAATTATTTATAAACTTTTTTTTTTACATATTTGAATTTGGTGAATTTTAGTAATTTTGTTTACTCTCTCACTCAAAAAAAAAAGGAAGAAACAAAATGTCAACAACTTGCAAAACAACGAGCTTCGTAATGCGTATTACTCTTTTTTTGCTCCCAAGGAATTTATGATTGGAAGAATGTTTTCTCGTGAAAATTATTTTCCGTGAGAAATAAATTCTGAGGAAATATTCATGATTTATCTGAATAGATAATACTATTGAATAGTTGTACACTATTGTAATAAATTTTTGTGACGAAGTGTACTCGTATTTGTGTGAAATGTATGGGAACCACTGAAGAACTCAATGTCATAAAAAAATACAAGTTAGGGCTTTTCTCTTTAAGACCATCAATATTTAATATGAGTATGTTGCATGCAGTATCGTATTACCAGTGTAGAAGTTTTGTAGCAGCAGTACAAATGCCATTTATTCTAAAGCAAGTTGCACACTTTGCGAAAGTTGTTGTTTTGTAAGAGAAGTAAGTAACACTTAGGCAATGAAGAATGCCTACTACGATTACCAGGTGTTACCTTCTTTAGGAAAGGGATAGTGATAGAGAAGACAGTTGATGAAGGAAGAGATAGAGGAAAGCTTTATTATTTTACAACTCTGCTTTTTGCACGTTTTTAATAAACAGCATTGCAGCGCCTCTGGTGTCAATGTGGCATATTAAATTTCGAAGCTGTGCTTAGTAGGCATATTTAACCGGCTTCAAAAAAAGGAAGAGGTTAACAATTCGTTTCTATTTATTTTTTTTTGGGTGTTACTTCATAACTCGGTACATTTTAGAACGATTGTACAAATTCTTTTTTTTTTGTCTGAAAGGGTATAGCTTACCATTGATCCCATATAAAAAAAATTGGGCGAGACATGCCCAAAATTTTTTCACTGTATGAACTTTTGTCCCAGTTGTACGAAATATTAAAAAGATTTTATTTTTTTGACACAACTTGGTAAACTTTACGTGTTGTAGCAAAGTGTGTGGCTTGCATAAGAACGTGGTTAATATTTATTTTATTTATGTACATACATGTGTACATATGTATGTATGTATACACATGTCTTCTACACCCACGTTTGAAGTTTGTTTTAAATAGAAAGTGTAATGTTTTCTTCCCCGAAGTGCAGTAAGTACACATGTATGTATTTGGTTTCATTTCTTTTAATATTCTTGAAAAATTTAATTGTAAATTATTAAAGTTTTACCAAAAATCAGAAGAACTCAGAAATTACAAATGAAATTTTGCTTCGTTAATTAAAGTGAACTTTAAGGAAATCACATGAAAAACATTTACTTTGCAGTGAAAATTGAAAAAGCGTCCCTAATATTAAGGATGGATAAGTTTGAGGCTAAGAAGTAAATTCGCTGTCAAATAAAGAAATGTCAAGAACTTAACTGTCATCGTCTGCCATTTATTTAGTAAAAAGTTGGAAAATATCAATCATGGAACGCTAAACTCTTGAATAAAGAATTTTAATTGTGAAATTTGTGAAAGACCAGCTTTACGTGATCAAACCAGAAAGAACTGATGCCCTGAAAGATGAAATTCGGTGCTGCATTCACGAGATAAGCGAAGCTTTGTTGTGAAATCAGATTAGAACTCAGACAAGTGTAAATAGAACTTGAAAGAATTGCAAAGAAAAATAGCTACAATCTTAAATATTCCCTAAAAAATCTTTTCTCACGGAAAATTATTTTCTTGAGAAAAAATTCCTCCAATCATAAATTCCTTGGGAACAACAAATAATAATAAGTGGCATCACTAAATTTCGAAGCCAGCTGTTTTGCTAGTTGAAATTTTGTTTTCTAACCTTATTTTTTGACGTGCAAGTATAAACAATGTTATGGGAATTGTAAAACTTGAAAATATATTTTAAAAAAGGTTTGCAAATGACGTTGCACTATAAAATAATATTTTTAACCGACTTCATAAAAAGGTGGAGGCTATCAATTCGTTTGATTTTTTCACATTGTTACTTCATAACAGTGTCTAAAATTACCGATTGTTTGATTTGTTGTTGATTTTTTTTTTTGTCTAAGAGGGTCCCCCCAGGGGAGTCGATTTCGACTACGGGTGTGGCAAGCCCGGGGCCCCAGCTGGGGTGATGTGGCTTTTTCCATTGACGTACCTTTGGTACATTACCCATAGAACTTATGTTGTTACTACCCGATCTCTGAAATAACAGAGCAAAGGATGTGCACATATTTATAACAAAAGGAAGACAGGTCCTCTTGATGTCAGTTAGGTGCAGCGTCACCTAGAACTGCCCCTGAGTTCAAAAGACGATAGAGGTGAAGCCCTTGTGGTGGAACTTCGAGGTCTAACCAGAGGCTACTTCTGGTGCCACGGGTGCCGGTGGCCCGACAGCCGAGCTGCTTTGAAGTTATTGAGTGCATGTAGAGGTCGTCAGTGTTCTTTGCTAAAATGCCGAGTTCGTCCTACCCCACGGGGTTTAAGGGATGATTTTGGTATGTGTAGAGTAGGCACTGGATATT
The DNA here is from genome assembly GCA_905220375.1 of Tachina fera. Classification (NCBI taxonomy): domain Eukaryota; kingdom Metazoa; phylum Arthropoda; class Insecta; order Diptera; family Tachinidae; genus Tachina; species Tachina fera. The sequence continues at coordinate 82,350,583 of LR999966.1, forward strand.
TGGCGACACAGGCATGCGTTCATTTCGGATGAGTGGTTGAGCTGTGCCGGCAATGGTTGAGGAATTCTCTTGGGGACCTCGCTATGGTGTATACACAACACTATAGCGTGGAAGCCGGAGAATTAACGTGGTGGCTGTGGTTGCTACCAAAATCGCTGGGAGAATAGTCTTGGCTTCCCAGTGTTAAATCAATGCTAGTGATTGGCGTGACACGGTCAGCCAGACACTATTCTAGGTGCTGTTGCCATTCAACAGAAGCTGCTATGGGCACGGACATAGCAGCAGCTATGACTTCGACATAGCAGCAGAGTTTAGATAGCTCAAAGTACCTCAGCAAGGTACTTGAATGTAGTACAGGGATAACTATATACAAAGATTGCAACCTATGTGCCTTTGAGGAGTGGGCATAGGTTCATTCTAAAAAGGGTGCATGGGGGCGATGGTCTGGCGTCTTACCTAGCACCCGGTGTTTCGGCACCCGTGAGATTAGGCCGTCAAGGCAGGTGCTCACGGAAAGCTATTGCACATCTGTCTAAGAGGGTATAGCTTCCAATGGTATAGCTTCCATTGTAAAAAAGTGGACGCGTACACGTCCATAATTTTTTTAATATTTAATTTTATGATATTCTACCTATTGCTGCGAAACCTAGCAAGCACCTTTGGTTCTTTTAATCACACAATTTAAAGACGAAAAAATGGGCGGGGCTACACACAATATTATATTTAAAAAAATGGGCGGAGATATGAACAACAGATTTTAAAAAATTTTTTTGTCAGAAAGACTTTACTTCCAGTTTGGTCCCATAAATTTTTTTTCGAAAATGTTCTAGCAGGGGGCAAAGTACGGCACTCGTTAACGAACGAAATTACGAAATATTTCAATAGAGTTTATATGGAAATATTTTAAAATTTCGAACGGCATCGAGTGCCGTAATTTGCCCCCCGGTCTTTGTATTGAAGTCGGTTTTTTTGGCTGACTTATATTTATTATTATTATTGCATTCTCATGATTTTTTCCGAAGAAACTTTTGGTAAAAAATGGGTAACAAATCAAATCCCTAATAAGCGAAAAGGGAGAAGTGCTAAAACTTGCACGGAATTTTAGTTTATGTTTGTGCTAAGTACTTTCATGTGTGATTTTTTATATCATCCTGAAATTATATGCATATAAATAATGATATCGTTACTTCATTATTTTATTTCATCCATAATGTCAAATAAGTATTATTAGAAGAATTAAACGAAATCCGCAGAGACAACATAAAATTATTCCTTAGAATAAAACTTTTACGGTTCGAATAAAAGTTGAATAATAAATATTAAAATGTTACAGCCTTATTTATAAAACTTAAAAAGTCTTTATAAAGGGCTTTCAAGAAAAATTTTGTATATGAAAATTTGTTTTAAAAAGCCTTTATAAAGAATTTAAGTTTTATAAATAAGGCCATTATTATTTCTTTTAATTTTAGGTCTTGTTTTTGAGTTAGCTCATTTTTCTTTAGAAAATTTTTACATTCACTGAACTTGTTAAAATATATAGTTGAAATCATAATCTGGCAACACTGTTGATAAGTTTATCACATATTTCCCGCCTCTTTTCTTATCCCAAATTTCTATCATACCAAGAATTAAATACGTGTGTGTATGTGCAAAGTCTTGCAGGAACCATTGCAGTGGAACTCGGTTATAACGAACACCGGTTGATAACGAATTATCCCGTATATCGAACCTCTAACTTCTCCCTGTGCCAACAGTTTTTTATAATAATATTTGATAAAAATTAGAGCAGCAAAGGAATTTTCGCTTATTACTCATTATTTTATTTTAAGTATTATTAATAAAACTGCATGAACATTTTCGGGCTTATTGAAGAAAAAACAAATCAACTGCTGCTTTTTTCTCTCTGTCAGGTCAAAGACTCGTGTGTGCCATTTTAGCAATTTTCTAATAAATCTGCCAAATGTTTTTTTTTTGATGTAATGAAATCACTAGAATGGCTGTCAAAGCTTTTAACATCTACATATTTCATCACAAAACACTTTATTTCAATGTTTCTTTGTAGTTGTGTTTTGCACTTCAGAAAACCGTGTCGAACAATCACACATACATAAAATGTGAAATCAATATTATACTATGATTGTCAAAAGTGATGGCACGCTAGTGAATTATTTCTTTGTTTACAATTGTAGAAATAATAAAATTTGTATGGATATTTATCGTTTTTATTTGTAAAACTAAAAAAATTTATTTACCCACTATTTTGTTATCGGATAGCATATATTTTTAGGCTAAATATACAAACATAAAGGTGGTTGGTTATTCAAGAAAACTCGAAAAACCATAAAATTCTAAAATGAAATAAACGTGAGAATTTCAACGCGCTTCTCTCTCTTTTAAAAACTCCGACTTTTGTATGATAAATAAAAATAAAATTTATTACTTTTATGAACACCCTTATTGTGAATGGGGGTATTGAATGTAAATATTGTTACTTGTCTGTTCTTTATCGGCAACAATTGGCTCTTATTGACAATCTCTGACTAATAGTAGTCAATTGTTGTCGACGAAGAGTAGACAAGAGCAAATTTTTATTTTTGTCTTGATGTGATATTGACGACGCCATTCACAATAAGGGAGGAAGTTTTGTTTTTGTTTTCCATGTAGCTTTCACCAACTCGACGAGTATTCTAAGGAATAGACATACAAGAATTTTTATTTGCAACTATTATTAGTGTGTATAGAAAATTTGGGTTATCGAGCGATAACTACTCACTATGATCCGAATACTCAAGAATAAAAAAAATAAAATATTTTCAAGTATGTTGTTCTAAAAGAAAATTTTAAGAAATGTTCCTTTTACAAAAAGTACCATTGCCAAATAATTTTTTTTAAATAAAGTATATATTTTATTTTTTATTTTATTTTATTTGGAAAAAACCTCCGGAGCCAAAAAGTAGCTGGTTTTAATAAAAGTACATTTTTAATAAAGTACCTTTTCGTAAAAGTACATTTTAAGTAAAGTACCTTTTCCTAAATGTACATTTTTAATAAAGTACCTTTTCCTGAATGTACATTTTTAATAAAGTACCTTTTCCTAAAAGTACATTTTAAATAAAGTACCTTTTCCTAAAAGTAAATTTTTAATAAAGTACCTTTTCCTAAAAGTAAATTTTTAATAAATACCTTTTCCAAAATGTGCTATTATATATTTAAAAAAGTATAAATTTTAAAAATTAACCCTAACAGAAAGCGTAATTTCTTAAAAGTACCTTTTACAAAAAATACAAAATACACCATTTTTAAAAAATACTACAAAAGTACTTTTATCAAACACTACTATTATTTTTCGGCCACTAAATTTATATATTTAAAAAAAGTGTCAAACACCTGTCCCTCATTTTTTGATCTTATTATAATGCTTTGGGATTTGGAGACATTAGCTTACCGAATTTACCCGTTTTTATTCCCTTATCGTTTGAATTTACCAAAATCCCTTCTTAGTAGATCTGTACATCGATGTTTTGCTACTAAAAAAATATTCATTCAGTATTAATGTACATAAAAAATATTTGAATAGAAATAAGTACCAAAAAGAGCCCTAATAAATTCGAGTTTTAAAATACTACCAAAATATATACGAGGGCACTAAATTAAAAAAATTCTAGTACCAAAATAAATCGCCAAAATTAAAAAAACTTCAAAAACCTAAAAAAATCGTTAAAACGGGGGAAAAAAGCTCCAAAACTAAAAAAAATCGCCTAAAACGCAAAAAATAAAAAAACCCATATTAAAAAAACGCCCAAAGCCGAACAAATCTCAAAAAACGAAAAAATGCCAAAACTATATATTATATAGGCTAAAGTTCGTATAGTATTTCATATCTAGTCTCTGCACGGAACCCTTTGCGAGTCAGAGTCGCACTTTACTGAATTTATCTAATTTTATAACGATGCTTTTGGAATTTTATGTACACCTTACTTAGACCCTAATTTACCCGGTTTTTATTAAATTTTAGAACTATGGAGAACAATTGAGCTCCATTATTGCAAAAAACTGGTGGAATCAGTTCCTCGCTTACGAAATATTAAAACAAAATAAAAATTAAATTACATACATGAACTATTTTAGTGTACGAATATTAATTAGATGTTTTTTTTTTGCTTATCACAATATCTTTATTGTAAACGCTAACCAGAAATATTTTTTCCATCGATGTGTTTAACATTTTTTTTTTTGGTGAAATTTTGAGTGTTTGTTTGAAAAACCTCTTTGTAAGCTTGCCGTCCATTTATTAAATTGAGCCACTGTACATGTGTACATGCATACGAGTATTTATGCAGTAATTAAAGTTTAATGTTCCATGGCTGCTGTGTGTTTAATAATTAAACACTTACATACATAAGTACATATATTATATGTTGTATGTCATTTAATATTGGTTATTGAGCAAAAACTTTTATTAATTTATTTGTTCTTTTTTTTGTCTTTGTATTTTCTCTTAGCATTTTTTGTTTTAATTGTTAGGTTTAAAATGCAATATTAATTAATTTTACGTATCCTTTCTATTCTGTTCTCTTTTCATGTTTGACTTGATTCAATATTTCACAGAAATGGTATTAGTGTGGAGGGTGCGACACACAAACAAGTTGTTGATCTCATTAAATCTGGTGGTGATTGTTTAACATTAACCGTTATATCAGTAACACAACAAGTAAGTACAACAGCAGCCGTATTTCCAACAACAACAACAACAGCAGCTTTATTATTACATACTTCTATAAAAGTGCACAACGGTTTTTGTTGCTGTTGTTGTTTTGTTTTTGCATGCATGTTAAATTGTGAGTGGGCGTATGCATGTGTGTGTGCGTGTTAAAATTGAAAACAAAAGATGCTTGAATGCTAGAATGTACATATGTATGTACATACTTATGTATGGGTAAAAACTACCCTGAAGGAAACGTGGGGTTAAGTGTCCCCAAGTCACCACTTTTGTCGACTATTTTGGTGACATTGTCAACGGAGCGTCTACATATTAATATTGTTTTTGATGCATAGAAAATATAGAAAGATACACACAACTATGCTTCTTCTTAATGTTTTATTGGCTTGTTGAAAATAAAAGTGGCGTCATGCAAAATTTAAGTTTATAAAAACTTGTTTAAGAAATAAAATTAAGATGTTAATAACTATAATGTATTGAACAATTCAAATTCATATTGTACCTATAAAAATAAAAAATGTGAAAACTAAAATTTTTTTAGTGAAAGTGCCAATTATGGAATTTTTTTTTAACCTGTGGAAGATTTTGTGCCATCAGTTAAGATTTGTCACACTTTCAGATCCATACGTAAGTGTTTTAATTTACTAATTCAGCGAAAATTTAAATTAATCAGTACAGTTTTACTAAGGACATTTCCCACAGAGTGGTGATATCGTCAATAGTAAGTCAGTACAATCTTACTATTGACATTTTCCACATATGGTCCCACAAGAACTACCTAGTCAGTATTGACGTAGTATACTGGTAGATTTCGTAGGACAAGCCTGTGTTGAATGTCAATAGTAGATATCATTAGTTGGGGTATAATTTGTCAATAGTACTGGTGACATCGTCAATAGGTAATCAGTATAATTTTAGTATTGACATTTCCTGCAGGGTATTAACAGTGGTCACTGCTTGATGCAAATGGGTATTTTATGAGTGCAAAATTTTGGGGACGTTTTTATGCATCGAATTTTTCTGTTCGAAAATGAATCACTGGACAGAATGTTATAGACACTACTTTCATAAATACAAATAATGACAAAATGCATCAAGCAGCAAAATTCTAAATATTCTATGGGAAATAGTTTCGGGTGAAATATTTTTTCCCTAAAATAAAATCACATTATTCCGAATAAACAAGCTCAATGTATGTCATAAAAATGTGCGATGTGACGTATAAGTAATATTTAATTTGTCATTTTAATTGAAGCATTCGCACAAAAATATACAGGAAACAAAGAAAAAACTTGTACAATAAACGCTCCGCTCTTCTAATCAAAGTATCTCTGTTGCTTTGTAAGATTTTAAGCTAAAAGCAAAAACAATTTCAAGGCAAATTAATCAGCTTTCTATGAAAATCTTTAATTTTATTAACAAATTTATTTCAATGCTAAAAAATAACCTAACATAAAATAAAACTATTTTCAATAGCAAAAAAAAAATAACTTGTACACTAACTTTTCCTTCAGGAAGGAGCTATGAAATTAGAAATATAGTAAGAATTACTACTAAATTTGGACAAGTCTAGCACAAAGTATAGAGAAATGAAGGAAGTGAGTGATGAAAGGAGCTAGAATCAGCTATGACACGGGTTCTGCAAGAAAAGGACAACTGTAGTATATTTGTTATTAAGTTGCTAACAATATAATCAAAACAAAGAAGAGAAAATGTGTACTTTGTGAAATGAACAAGAGAACATTTTTACAAATTTAAATGAAAGATTTTGAAGTGTTGAACTAAAAAACACAATGTGTAAAAGGTTATTAGCGGTAAAAAAGTGATTATAATTAGTTTCCAAATAACTACAGGCTTCATTTTAAGAAATTTCATTAAAAAATATTAATTTTTACCATTTACTTCCAAAAAGTACATGGCGAATATGACCACAAAGAATAAAATCAAAATACATTTGAACAAAGAACATTTGTACAAAATTAAATCGAGGAATGTGAATATGATTATTATTAGTATTAAAAAAGTGATTAAGATTTGTTTTCAGATCATTTGTGATTTAACTTTAACCTTTTTCGTTCATAAATATTAATTTTAATCATTTAATTGCAAAAATCTCAAAGCGAATGAGGACACAAAGTATAATGTGCAAAAACGTCAAATCAATGCAACTACGAAAGACATCTCTGTGTACTTTGTGACGTCTAGCATCTAATAGATTGTTCTCATAGAATGTAGTAAGGTTTTGGTAATATTGGAAGGTATATGCCCTGGAGAAAACGTTTGAGTTAATTTTTGCTCATAATCTACAGCTCGCGCAATTTTTCTCCACATACGCCCACAGAATTTCATTAGTACTAGTACTAAGGACAAGGGAGGATTTGCCTTCAATTTTTTCCATCTTGAATGGAAGCCGTTCTCTTATTATTGAGGACAAATATTTCGGCTATTTAACTCTAATTATTCAATCGTCTCCAGTTACATACATATATTTAATTTGGTAGCTAACTATACTAAATTCTCTTTTAGTATTTTTAAGAAATACATTTTATTCATTGTATGTTCTATAAAAACCGGATTTCATATGCCACTCGATCTTATTGAGCCCCATACCATCATATTACACGCCCCATGCTGCACCGTGTTATTCAGTTTTTTTTATCGTTAAGTGTGGAGCTTCTTTTTGCCTCACCAATCTATAACGATAACATCCAAATAAATTAAATTGTTGTTAACAGTTTCTTCTTCTGAAATACTGTTTTCTTGTTTGTTCGATATAGACAGTTTTGTCCTCAAACGTATGTGGCAGCACTGGAAACAGCACAAAAAAGAAGAAGATATATACAAATACTATCACAAAGTCTGTCTCTCGCTGGTGAAGATTCTTTACAAACAGTGTTGCCAGAAAATGATAATGGGAGTATGCTAAATCGATTAAAAAATTGTGCTAAAATGCTCTACAGATGAAAAATAAAATGCTAGATTTTAAATCCTAGTGTGTATATTTAAAATGGTTTAAAATTTATTATTAACCGTGAATTCAGCTAATAACTTTTTTTTGGCATCAATTGCGTTATTTCTTTTAGTTAATAATAATTTTCATTACCCTCTCTTATCACTTCAGGAAGCAGAAAGACTCGAACCTCAAGAAGATCAAAGCGGTTATTCGTATATTGATTATTCCGATAAACGATCATTGCCAATTAGGTACGAGTAGTAAAGACAGCATTACGAGCTTAACAAAATACATAATAAAAACCAAACATTTTTCTTTTTTTTACATTTTAGTATTCCTGATTATAGCATTATCAATCGCAATGGTGAACGTTATATTGTATTTAATATTCACATGGCCGGGCGCCAGCTGTGCTCGCGTCGCTATCGTGAATTCTCCAATTTGCACTCCATTCTACGCAAAGAATTTAGCGGCTTCAATTTTCCCAAATTGCCCGGCAAATGGCCCTTCCAATTGAGCGAACAGCAATTGGACACCCGACGTCGCGGTCTCGAACAATATTTGGAAAAGGTTTGCGCTGTACGTGTCATAGCCGAAAGTGATGCGGTACAGGATTTCTTAACCGATTCCGAAGATGATATTTCTGCCTCGCCAGTCGACATTAAAGTGATGCTGCCCGATCATGAGGTGACAACGGTGTCGGTGAAAAAATCCGCAAATGCTCAAGTTGTATGGGAGATATTAGTACAACGCGCCAACTTCACATCCTATACGCAGCAGTATTTTTATCTATTCGAAATAGTCGAATATAATTTCGAAAGAAAACTGCAGCCACACGAAATACCCCATCAGCTGTACGTTCAGAATTATAGCACGGCTTCGAGTACATGTCTGTGTGTGAGGAGATGGTTATTTTCGGTATCGCGGGAATTGACTTTGCCGCAGGGTGAACAGGCAGCTAAATTTATATTTTACCAGGCAGTCGATGAAGTTAATCGTGCGAATATACGAGCCGAAGGGCGTTTGTATGAATTGAAAGCTCTGCAGGATGCTAAAAAAGCTTCAGAGTATTTGGCGTTGGCACGCACACTGCCTGGTTATGGCGATGTGGTATTTCCACATTGCGCTTGCGATAGTCGCAAAGATGGTCATGTGGTGCCATCAGTGGGTAAGTTTAAAATCTCGATTTTTCATTTGTTCTTTAATAAAGCTTGATTATTATTTTTTATGCAAAGGCATGAAAAGCTTTCGTTTACATGCTTGTCGTGAAGATGGTTCTTTAGAATCTCAAATGGTGGAGTTAACTTGGGATAGCATTACCCGTTGGGAGAGCGACGATGAGTCGATGTCATTCTGTTTTCAATACAATCGGCCCGACAAACCAGCCCGATGGGTCAAGGTTTACACACCTTATGTATGTTGAATTGAATGTAGTAAAAAAAATTGTTAAAACAAAAATAAAAACTTTAATTTCTGTTCTCTTCTATTAGCACGCTTTCCTCTCTGACTGCTTTGATCGCATAATGGAAGAACGCAAATGGGAAGATGCTGTCGATTAACAATTACAACCACAACGTTACTAGATTTAAATTTAGCATGTAAAAAGCAACACATTTAAATTTAAGTTAAAACAAAAAAAAGGAAAAGAGCAAGAGAGGAAAACATTTTCTTGCAAAAAGTTACAAACGAAGGAGATAAAATGTATCTTATCATTTTGTAAATTATTTAAGCAAAAATCATTATTACTTACTACATACATGCATACAATAACTGTCATAGTTTTACTCCTATTTAGCGTCCATTATAAATTTATTTAATCTATTATTGTATACACATACACACACACACATACATACATACATAATTATAATTGTATTTTTTATGCTGTTATTAAGTTACATTTTAGTTTTGTAAAAACTTTCGCTTGTTAAAAAAAAGAAAGAAAATATTTAGCAAATTTGTTCGATTTTTGATAAGTGCGGTCAAAAAAAAAAAAAAAGAATTTATGATTTTTCTTTACTGAAATTCAAAAATATTTAATTAAAGTGGATTTTTATTCTACGAAATTAATGTTGATATTATAAGTATTTCTTACTAGAGCTGAGCTTTTGTATAACAATGCTTTTATTATATACATATTTTTTTTATTTTGTTTATTAGAAATTTATAATATACATACATATTCCTTATCTACATATATATACTGACAATTAATGTAAGTACATGCATACATATGTACATATGTATGTATGTAAATTTTTAGACTTATAATTTGCCATTCTGAACAAAAGAAAAAAAACATTTTTCTCTAATTTAAATTAAGTCAAAACATAAATACATTCTTATAAATATTCCAAAATTTAAACAACCATATTTTATTTATAAATACAATAAGAGTATAGATAAATAGTATATACAAATACTGTGAAGTATATCTACATATTTGCAACAGATTCAAAATTAAAATAAAAATGTTTGCTGGGACTTTAAATTTTTGTTTGAGGCCTTGCAGCTTATGTATGTTTATGTACGTAATTCTCAACAACATTTTGCGAGTTTTTCTATAAACGTATAAAGTTTTTTTAGCTTTTTTTCAGGAATTTTTTGGTGAAAGTATACTGCATATAGGATAAATTCTTCATGTTTAAAATCAGGAATTGCATTGAGAGTTCTAAACATTTTTCAATTAGCTTAAACATTTTTTACTCCTTTTTTGCTTCATCACCAAAAATATAAAAAAACATTCACATTTACAATAAAATTAGTAAAAATTTTGTGAATTGAGTTATTTGTTGCTTAAATTAAGATTCAACGAATTGCCATTTGTATTTTGTATCTCTATACTTTTCATCATACAGGCGAACCCCGATAATTCAATATCCCGTTAATTAAAAAATTTCAACAATTTGAAATAAACTGCTGGTACCTACAGAAAAACTCTTTTTAATTCGCAAAAATTCCATACATTTTGTGACCCCTCGTTAATTCGTATAGTGTTTTTTTACATCGAAGTCTGATGCGACCCCTCTAAAATAAATTAAGTTGCTAGTGAACATTCTCTTATATTACGATCGTAATTTTTGTGTTTCTTAAGATTAGTTTGTTTCTATTTTTTGTAAAGCGTGTGGCGTAAAAATGTCAGAGAAAAACTCACTTCATTCACTAAATTAAATTTGTATATTAACCTAAATCAAAATTTCGGTATTGCGCTAACTCTCTCTACACCTTTTTTGGGAGGGTTCATATTGATAATGGAATTCTAAATATAAATTTGTATTCACTCAATATCAATTTGAATTTCTCAATATAAATTTGAATTACCTCAATATCAAATTGGATTTCTCAATATCAATTTGTATTCTATTAATATAAATTTGGATTTCTCAATATTAATTTGAATCCACTCAATATCAATTTGGAATTCTCAATATCAATTTGTATTCTCTCAATATCAATCAATTATTATCAATTATCAATTTAAATTCATTCAATATCAAATTGGATTTCTCAATATCAATTTGCATTCTCTCAATATCAATTTGAATTTCTCTATATAAATTTGTATTCCCTCAATATAAATTGGATTTCTCAATATCAATTTGTATTCTCTCAATATCAAATTGGATTTCTCAACCTAAATTTTTATTGTCTCAATATCAAATTGGAATTCTCAATATCAACTTGTATTCTCTCAGTATCAATTTGGATTTCTCAATATCAATTTGAATCCACTACATATCAATTTGGAATTCTCAATATCAATTTGTAATCTCTCAATATCAATTTGAATTTCTCAATATAAATTTGTATTCTCTCAATATCAATTTGGAATTCCCAATATCAATTTGTAATCTCTCAATATCATTTTGAATTTCTCAATATAAATTTGTATTCCCTCAATATCAAATTGGATTTCTCAATATCAATTTGTACTCTCAATATCAATTTGAATTTCTGAATATAAATTTTGAATTTCCTCAATATCAAGTTGGATTTCTCAATATCAATTTGTATTCCTTCAATATCACATTGGATTTCTCAATATTAATTTTTATTCTCTCAATATCAATTCGGATTTCTCGTTATCAATTGGAATTCTCTCAATATCCATTTAGATTTCTCAATATCCATTCGTATTCTTTCAATATCAATTTTGAATTATCGTTATCAATTAGAATACTCTCAATATCAATTTGTTTATTCTCAATACAAATTTGTATTTTCTCAATTTCAACGAATTATCGTTATTTTACTATAGTCTGAAGAGATTTTCCTCATTTGCAAACGAATATAAAACTATTAATACTACTCTTAAAATGCTGAGAGCAGAAATTTTTCTCAAGAAAATTATTTATTTATTATTATAATTATTTTCTGGAAACCAAGAATTTCTTTCTCATTATTAAAGATAGCAGGGGCAAATTACGGCATTTGATACGGTTAGAAAATTTTAAAATATGTATTTCCAAATAAACTCTTGAAATATTTCGTAATTTTGTTCGATAACGAGTGTCGCTCGTTTGCCTTTATTTACCAGCTGCTGTTGGTTACACAGTTTTCAGCAACTGGCAACGCAACTTATGGCTTGATTATGCCGTGTCAACTCGCAACGTAACTGAAATTGAAATTAGAAGATTCGTTGATATTCCTTTCTCCCATATTTTACATTCACTGAGAACTGACAGCGGGAGAAAATTTTCACGAGAGATTCACGATAAAATTTTTTGCCTTGGAAGGGAATAAAGATTCACTAAAACGGAAATTCTACTTGTTATCCACTATAGGGATGAATCCCCCTTTTCTGGAATAGAAGTTCAATCGAAATGTGTTCCCCTTTCCCTAATATTGTGACCGCCATTGTTTGCGTTGTTGTTGTGTCAGCGTACTACATATGTATTTTCTAATTTGTTCACCATTTTTTGTTCATGGGAAATACATATTTCATGTGAACAAAATGTTCGTCTTTTATTCCCAACAAGGGTGAATATTTTGCAATGGAATCTTTTAACTGTTTTTTTTTGTTCACTGAATTCTTGCAGATGAACTGAGTAAAGACATGCAGTTTTTCTCACAAGTAAATATTCCTCTTTATTGTGAATGGCGTCGTCGACGTCATATCAATGCGACATGCTACATTAATTTACAAATCCTTAGAGATTATTAAAGGCCCTGATTCACTATCTTACAAGATCGCACGATTCATTCACAAGAAAATCTTACAGAAGTCTGACCGACTTTAAAAAATCGCTTCGAAATTGTGTTTGTGCACCACCTAGGTGCCACACTATCATACAAAAATTATGCAAACACAAAATTCTCAGCTTTATGACAATAAAAATAACTCTGATCGTATGGAATCTATCATTTTATGAAATTTTTTATAAATAGGCCGGACTTCCTAAACGAATGCAAGCAATGCATAATTAAAAAATGAGTATGTCTTACGTGCAACCTTGCGTTGCAGAGACAGCTTTTGCATTTTATCGGCATTTAGGAACGTCGATATGCAACTCACACATGTTTGCATTCAAAATAAAAATGATGCGGGATTTGATTTTGAAGTATATGGATTTTAATTATGCATTGCAACTTGCCTTTAGGAAGTCGGCCATATTTCTAAAATCGCACGACTTGTCAAAAATATCTGTCACACAGTTGCATTTTTAGTTCACACTATCACACTTTTTTAGCACACATGTCATATTTGGCAGATCGCGCGATTGTGTAGGATAGTGTATCACGGCCTTAAAAGTTTGTCAATATGTGCCAAATGATTCCGATAAAGAGTAGACAAGTGACAATATTTACTGTCGTCTTGATCTGACGTCGATGACGCCATTCACAGTAAGTGGATTACAATTTTATAAATATATTTTTAGGATATTAGAATCGGTAAATAGTCTGCAATCAGCGGTGTCACAGAAACCAATGTTATAAGAATTGGTTTTGAAAGCGATACGAAAAAATGCTTTGGTGTCATGAAAACCAATGTTGTCATTTTTATCTTCGAATGGAATTGATGTGGGTTTTAGGTGTCATAGAAACCAATGTTCGATATTAAATTTCGATGCTCATAATATGAATTGAACATTCGATTTTTTATGTTCGGATAGCCAGCGAAGATCGAAAGTCGAATACAACTCATAATAAGGGCCAATGTTTATAACTTTTAATAATTAATTTGAAGAAAAATATCGAAACTATACGTTGTAATAATCCAATTTGTCTGCAAAAAGGAAGTAAAAGAAATCGAAGGAAAAGTGAAAAAATCCCCGTGAAAAATATAATTCATAATAAGGGGAATCAATAAAAGGCAAAAAAACATTTCTAGGGAAAAATTATTCACGATACAATTTGGAGAAAAAATGAATTTGAATGATTATTATTTTGGAAGAGGAAAATATGTACTTTATGATTTAAAAATCCGAAACAAAAATCTAAAAATATTGAAAAATTTACAAAAAAATATCCTGTGCAGAAAAAAATCCTACATTTATGCAAAAAAAAAAAACAAAATAAAAATTAATAAATTTAAATGTTAAAACAATTAATTACTTGAACGAATTATCAACAAATATGTACATGATCAGTGAAACAAATCATATTTTTAAATTATACAGAAAAAAGCAATTATTAGTAAAAAAAAAATATAAAATAAAATAAAGAAAAACTACTACTGTTTAAAATCTATTTCTAAAAATATTGTTAACATTTACTATTATTAACAAGAAAGAAATGCAATAAAAAAAATAATTAACTGAAGGATATATATAGTATAGCTTACTTTTATTTAGATCTCTTAAAAAGGAATAACTTAAAATATTAAATGAAATAAGAACGCGCATACAATTCAATTGGTAGATATGTATATTGGCTCAAGAGAGATCTTTTTGTTTAATTTTATACTCGTATATTGTACATAATAAAAGGACTTTACAAGAGTATGTATATATATATATATATATATGTAGTACTGATTTTACACCATAAATATATGGTACAGAGAATGACTTATACCCGACATCCGAAATACGTACTCAAAATATGGGAACAAGCGAATTTCAGTTGCTTTATCAACTGGCAATGATTGCATCGTTTGAATATTATGGCGTATGAGTATTATAATACTGAAATAATACAATACCACTCATACGCTATTATACATATGTATGCAAAAAGCAGTTATTCGCAGCGTTTAAAAACTTCTCATTTGTGTATTTTCTTTTGCTTCTGCTAATACTACTGCTTCTGAAAATTCAAGTGTCGTTGTAGAATTTAACACAATAAACGAATAGTTATACAAAACGAAGACCTTCAGTTTTCGACATATTCGAAAAGATTTCTGTTTGTCAGGGCGCTGTTTTAAATAAATTCTGAAGTTATCGTAGTAGAGATGTTGTGTGTTTTTTCTTTTCTTTTGATTTTGCAGTTTCAATTGTGTATTTAACTGCTTGCTGGAGGAATTGTTGTTGTTGTTGTTGTCTTACTATTATATTTGTACATATAGGAAAAAACACTCATACACACACAAAACACACATTCAAACACATACATACAAACATTTCTGCTTCGTTAACTTCATATTTATTTAAAGCAGCTGTCACTCAAACCGAAAACTTTTCGAACATGTCCAGAGTTGAAGCTCTTCGTTTTGTATAGTTATTCGTTTATTGTGTTAACTTCAACTAAGGTCAATGAAAAAGCACAATTTTACGACTTTTGCTATTTCGACTGCAGTTTTTTAAACGCTGGTTATTCGGGCCTGTAGTGCGATTCACTAACTTCTTTGTTAACGATAATCGCATCGTTAATGTAATTATAACAAAAATTTATCGAATTTGCTATTCACTAAAATTTTTAGCGATATTCGCTGTAGGTTAATGTCAACTCTGTGGTTATTTAAGCGACAATAATTTATGTGCTGTTAATTTTATCGACAAAAATCAACAGAAAATATCAGCTGAGTCCTATAGTTAAAAAGAAGTTTCAGAATCACACAATCGTTATTTTAAGCGACAAAAATTAGGATTGTCGGATCGTTAAAAGTTACTGTATCGCACTACTGTTCGCATCCGAATAATAATGGTCCTGCAGACCATTGCAGTCGGTGGTAGTTTTCTAACATCATGCGGTTTCAAATAGATCGGTTTACAGAACATTGTGAGAAAATGAGCAAAATATATCACAAACGTTGCACAGTGGGGCCAAATACAAGTTTTTTTTCACGAATAAATTTATATCTCCAAAACTAAAATAAAACAGTGAGGCGCTCTAAATTTGATGTGGATAACTCTTAGAACAAACTGCATGTTTAAACAAAATCTTGCAGGTATAGGAGTAGGGAGTCGGGTACCCCCATACAAAGTAATTATTAATTAATTAATAAACATAATTCTTTTATATAAGAAATACAGAAGCAGTAACAAAATGCACATAAAAGGTGCTTAGCCAAAAAAGAAAACAAAAATTCATGAATCTTAAATTCACACACGCTCCTGATGATTTTGCCTGCCATTGATTGACTTCGGACACGAATTAAACAAAAATAGATTTTTTAACAAGCCTAAGAAAGTCAGCCAAAGTCACACGTTATTTTAAAAAATCATTATTATGTATAAATACAACGAGAGTCGCGCGTGACTTACACGTGACTAGTGCGTGACTCACGCGTAACAAATTATGAAAGTTTTACATAAAAAAACGTTGATGACAAATATAAGGATTTGTGATCGTGGTACGCGCATTAAGTTGGTCACGTGCGACACCGTAAGAGTAAAATTAAAAATTTTTTTTGCATAGAAATTAGATTAATTAAATGTAGATCCGCAAAAATTGCCAACAAAAAAAAAACAAAATAAGGAAGAAAATTTCAAGGAAGATGATATCAGTGATGCCAACTTTTTTGGCTCTAAGAGAACATCAAAATTTAAAAGAAAAACTACAATGCGTAATTTTAAGATCTAAAAAGCGTAAAAGGCACTAACGCGAAAATAATAATGTGAAGTTTAATAATGTTTAATATTTTCTAAGCTATTCTCTATTTCGGCAAGAGTATCAACATCTTTTGTGAAATATATAAGACGGAAAAGGTGTGCTTAACACTGAAAAAATAAATACAGCAAGTTTTTTAATAAAGTAATTTTAACGGCCCTTTTCACAATGTACAGTTAAAAGCTAACAGGGAATTTAACGGCAAGTTTTGTATGAAGAACTGTCAGTTAAAGTCCATGTTAACTCTTAATCATACATTGTGAAAAGAGACGTAAGAAATATCCAAATTTCTTAAAAGCACTACTGAGTGCTTTTTCCTAGTTTGGCGCTAACGCTCAAAATTTGGCGCTTTGAGTCTTCAAAAAGCACTAAAAATAGTGCCAAAAGCACCAAGTTGACATCGCTGGATTCCACTTGTAGAAATCGACGTCACTTTAACACAGTAACAAAAAATTGGGGGTTGTGAAAACAACTGACTCCTGTTGGCATGCTTAAGTTATTTTTTAGTCCTTAATGAACGGCAATATACTATCAGTAACACAAAACTGTTCTCGAGAGTTAATGAACGAACCCCAATTTTTTGGTATTGTGTTAAAGTGACGACGATATCGACAACTGGAATAAGGGTGATTATGAAACAAATTATAAATTAAGAAATATATTTTTGTTAAGTTCTTTGGTTTTGCCTTTAAATAAATACGTTAAATATGTCTTTTGATTTTAAAACATTCTTGCTAACCTTTCTATTTATAATTTCATAAAACAAGCAACATAAGCAATATAAATATTGTGATGAAACAAATGTCACGTGCGACTGTTTTTAAGATTTAATTAAAAACAATATATGTATATAAATAATTTTTGGTTAAAATTAAAACCATAATTATATAACAAAAATTACAAATTTAAAATTCCCTGAATAAAAGATGTGATATCTTTTAAACGGCTGGACCGTTTTTCTTAACCATCTCGATCAAGTCAGCTTAAAAAAAACTTAATCGAAATCGGCCCAGCCGCTTGGTCTGTCACATTAAAATATTGCCTCAAGTTTTGCTGAGATTATAATTGTAATCGTTGGCCGCAAAACAGCTTCTTTTTTTTGTCACATGCGAATGGTTTGCTTGTTTGCAATTATCTCGAAAAATAATTTTTTTTCAAATTCAAACTTAGCACCAATTACAGGGTTTATTTAGAATTATAAGTTATCAATTTTATTTTGACGTTTATTTCACTTTAAATGTCTACGACGACGGTCACGTTCGACATCATGGAAATGCCCATATGTAGTTGTAATTATTAAAGATATTGGGACTTGTTCACTATTTTTTACGAGTTCATAAGCATGTGCGAAAAAATACAAATACCTAATGGTGATTTCAATACTATTTATATTGAAGAAGGTGTGAATTGAATGTTTTTTATTTTTTATTTTCATACATACATATCGCTCATTTACTTCAATAATGATATAACTCAAAATAAAAATAGTTTACCAGAAAACGATTTATTTAATTTTCCTCTCAAGAGAAATTTTTACACAATATGAGAATAATGTTATCAGGATTAATTCTGCAAAAATTGTGTTTTTTGAGTTATGACGTTAATGAAGTAAATGAACTGTAGATATTGAATAAAACATATTTATGTAACATTTAAAACAAAACCATAAATTATTATTTAGTTATAATTTACATACTGTAGACAACACAGCAAGTGTCTTTTAAATTTTTTTCTTTTAATTTTCTTAATGTCAAATGTGTACAATAGCAAATCTCCCTCCCTCTTACCCCTCCTTAATGATCCCAGTGACCAAAGTTTTTCCAGCGTTCCATATGCTGATGATGAGGACAATAATGTTGACTCCTATGAGCAGCCAAACTCAGTGAGCGCTCGTGTTAACTTAGATCGTAATGTAGATCTTTCAATATTGGTGCATTTAAGTGAAAGTGAAAAAGAACATAGTGATTCGGAATTGTATAGAAAGGATTCCCCTTATCCTGCTTATTTACCCGGTTTCGTTATTAAAGCTCACAATATAGCTGGCTATTTAAAAAGAAATTCTATATCGCTGCCAACGGGTCTTAATGAGCGTCTTCTGGACGCCTTGAGATTTCGAAGTCATATACCGCATGGCGGCAGGGAACTCGAAGATATCAATAAAAGTTGGGGCATTGAAAAGGTAAGTTGAGAAAAAATTTAATGAAATTGCTGGAAAATAAAGATTTCCATAGGATCGTAATGATGAATTATATATTTACGCCATCTGTAAATTATGTGTTATGATAATTGCAGCATAAAACTTAAAAGAAACTAATACTCTATATATATCGGGGAATACTTCCGGTCTACTACTTCCAATAGGAAGCTAGAGATCGGCGAGTAGTTTCTGAATTTTTGGAGTTTTCTACTTGCCAAGGCGAATCTAGTTTCAACAGATGACAATCAGCTGTTAATTTCCCTGTTGTCAAATACAGCAATTTTTTTTAAACAGGAAATGTTACACTAATTGCTGCACTGTTTCGTTGCATTTCGTCTCGAATTGAGTTCATCTGGTATAATTCGCCTTTGGTACTTACAGTATTGTGTATTAATTATTTGTTCTTTTATATATTAAAAACAAGTAGTTATTAAAAAAAAAATCAAAAAACCCGACTGCGACCAACTTTGAAACGTTAAAGATCCTAAATGATCATTCGAAATGAAAAATCATAAGATAAACGTAAAGCTGATTTTTAAAATACCTGTCAAACGATACCCACTTTGATATAGTTCGCCGAATTTTTATTTTTTCGTATACACAAAATGGCGTCTGTTGGCCGCCATATTAATTTTGACTGTGACACTCCCATGATTAAGACAAATCGATTGATGTAAGAATCATCAAAATAGGTCCACGCTTTCGGTTTATATAGTGCCGTAAAGGAAGCACAATACCCTTCTTTGAGTCGCGCAGTCGGGTAATAATCACAGCTTTGTGATGAAATGTTTTTTAACCGACTTAAACAATTTTAACTTTTTTTTTGCACTGTCACTTCATAACTTGATACATTTAGGAAAAACCTATTTTTTTGATTGGGATGGTACAGCTTCCATTTGTTCCCATGGTAAAAAAGTGGGCGGGGATACACCCATTAATTTTTTAATTTGATTTTATTATATTCTACTAATTTGATTGCTGTGAAAATTAGCATATATGTTGCTTGGATGTTTGTAATGCCACAATTTAGAAGTTGAAAAAATGGTCGGAGTAACGCCCATTGAAATTTATTATTAAATTTAATGTTCTTCTATCTGACGGATTTTAATGAAACTTGACACACACCAAGATTTTTAAAATAGACACAATATTGCATTGAAAAAATTTTATATATTATATTTCACGGGCTTGTACTAAATGGATTTTTGAGAAACCTAGTACACATTTGAACTCTTAAAAGGCCACAATGTTGCACTAAAAGAAGTGGGCGGGTCTACGCCCAATAAAGTTTGGTATTATATTTCATGTGCTTCTATTTTATTGATTTTAACGAAAATTTTTTAAACTCCCTAAACTTTAAAAACGACACAATATTGCATTCAAAAAAGTGGGCGGGCTACGCCCATACAATTTTATATATTATATTTCACGTGCTTGTACTTAATGGATTTTTGCAAGATCTAGCACATACTTTGAACTCTTAAGAATACAAAATCTTGCACTACTTTACCGATTTTTGCGAACCTTGGCCACATTCTGACCTCTGAAAAATACTTAATCGTGTGTTAAAAAAAGTGGGCGGGACCACGCCCATGTAAGGCTAATATTAAATTATATGTACTTCTATTTATCCGATTCCCACGAAACTTGGCAAATCACATTTTGGGTCTTAGAATAACATAATTTTGTGCTTAAAGAAGTGGGGGAGGGGAACCAACCCATTAAAAATTAATGCTATATTTCACGTCATTCAACCTGACCGATTTTTACAAAACTTGGCATATAAACTTGAACTCTGAAAGTGACGCATTGTTGGGCGGACACGCTCCTAAAAATAGAAAATTTTCACTAAAAACTTAAAAATAAAACTTTGACAAAAAAAATTAATCCGACTTCGAGCTAAATCTTGCTGCTTTTTACTAGATTTCCCATACAAAACAAAATCTTAAACTACTACCCTGCATAACGTATTTATAAAAAAGATGAGTGAATTAGCTATTGTATGCTTAAAAAGGTGTATGAATTGGCTAAATTGCAGGTGCTTGATTATAGTTTTGGGAATTTTTCAGTTAATGGGTTTTGCTTTGGATAAACAAATCTTAATATACATATGTCGAAACAGTCGTTAAGCAGCTCTGGGTCGGGGAACATCTCTCGCGTCATCGTAATTATTTCTTAAGTGCGGTCAGGCTTTTGTGTGTTGTTTGGCCTTCGAGAGTTTTTTGTCTCGCTCGCGCTGGTTGACTGATCTGCCACGGATAACCGTATAATCTTGCGGTGTTTTGTGGAATTTCTTTAACAACCACGTTGCCTACTTCCTATGTGAAGGCATAGGTCGTGTACAGTCAGTCACAAAACCTTATAAAATTCTGTTAATACCATCTTGGGCATATGGTCTACGTTACTCCGCCCATATTTGTGCAACACCATATTATGCAAATTTACTTTGCATTAATATGTTTAATAAATAAATAAATAAATATATAAATAAATAAATAAATAAATATATGTCGAAAAAAACTTTGTGTAAACGATATAGATTTTCATAAAAATTTAAATTAAAATCTGTTAAGTTTTGTGCAGGTGTAAATGCACAACTGGTTGTATTTCCTCAAAAGTCGTACAATTCTGTAGGATAGTGAATCCTAACCTTAACTGGCATGAGGTCAATATACGGATGCATCAAGTAAAATTATACTTTGACCCAACGTTTTTTTAAACTAATAAATAAATCAATTGTCTTACGCATTGTGTGGCATTTCGAAACGACTGGCTGAAATCACAGCTCTCTTTTACATTAAAGGAATTCAGGTGCGGCACAAAAAAATAAGTATTATGGTACTCATGAAATTCGGTATTAACAGAAATTTGATTTCAGCACACACAGTGGGATGGCTTCATACATTTAAGGGAAAAAAGTGTGAATAGTGGCTTTAGATCATGCAGAGTTGACCCGCTTAAGGGTCACTCTGACTTTTATTATATTTTGTATTAATACATGTCAAAAATTCAAATAATACGTGCAAGAGCGATACTGAGAATGCAAAATGTCAAAACGAATGGTAAATAATACGATAAAAATTTGACATCCCATAATACTTGGCCATTTTTTGAAAATTTTCTAAACGATAATACTTTTCCTCTGATCAGAGTTGAATTATTATAAAATCCAAACTAACAAGTCGTCTGTTTCGACGCTGTTGCCATGCCGTCATTTAAGGTATATTTCTTCGTCTGAAAATAAACGAAATTATCGTATTTTCTTTTTCCTTATCTTATTTAAATCAACTACTTTATTCATCGTCTATTTTCAAACGCCGGCACGACCGTAGCGTGCATGAAACTACTCTGCCGCCGGAAGTCAACAATTAATATAGACATGTTAATATTCAACAGCTGTTCGCTTTATACTTGTGTTTTTAATGTAATATGAGGTGGGTTGGTATGAACACAAAATTTCACTTTACGTTAGATTTTTTGACAGTCAAAAGAAATGTCTTTAGATTTCTTCCGCGTGAAGTGTCATGAATGTCTTTGTACATGTAATATATGTAGTCTGAGTGGTTCTTTAGCAGTACATCGACTAAATTGTGAAAAAATCGAGTTTAATCAAAATCAGCGCACGCAATCTAAACCCATTTTTTCGAATACATTTATTTTACCATCCAAGCAGAAGTCTTCCAATTGGTTATATTCCCTTCCTAGAATAAAAAAGACGCATACGACCATGCAATTCAAACCAATTTTTCCTATTCAAGCCCACAGTGATGACAAAACTCATAATAATACATATGCATTGATTGACGAGAACATAAAACACGTGTGCAAGTTTCCTTTAGTTTTGCGCATATTTTTCCAATACATTGCAGTGTTCCCAGTTTAGTGGATTTGTCCCCAAATTGGGGATATTTTTTCGCGATTGGGGATGAAAAAACCAAATTCGAGGGGATTTTTTCATAACTAATGGTCAAACAAGAATGATTTTTGAACTAAGAAATATGCGTCTGGCACAAGTCTAAAAAAGTGTGTTACTATTCATAGTGTTTGGTTTCTAATAAAGAAGAAGTATGAAGGCAGATTAACCAATAATGAACACTACCAAAACAAAAATACGCAACAAAATGCTAAACGACCTTTTTGAAGCACTTCTTAGAATAAACCCACACTTTAAAAATAATTCAATTTGTTGTGACAAATTTAAACCTTCTGTCAAATGCTAAAGCCTTTTTTAAAACAAGTAATATGTACAACAAAATTTCTGAGGCTGATGAATCAGAAGATTTCGATTCTAAAGTTTTTGAAATGTTAAACTTTGGTTAAAAATTGTTTATCCTTGTGTATGTTAAACTATGTGTATTTTTTTCTTTACAAGTTTTATAAGTACGAATTAAATTTATATGAACGTAAATATACTCGTAGCTATCGATATAAATGAATTTTATTGAATAAATGTTATTTTTGTCAATATTTTTCAGATAAAATTAAAATAAAATTAAAATTTTTTTATTTTTTTCACAAAAGAAACAATTTTGATAAAAATATCAATTTGGGAATTTTTGGAGATGAGAAATCAAAAATTGGGTATAAGTTCTAGAAAAAACTGGCAACACTGATACATTGTGCAACTTATTAAATACTTTAGAGTAGAGTGACAGTAACAATAGCAATATAATACTCAATTGTAGTGACCGGTGAAAAAAATTATTTAAAAAAAAGTTCATTTATAAAAATGGTATCGCCAAGAAAATATAATAATCAGCTGTTTTCTTGGCCGTAAATAATTGTAAAGCAAGTTAGTAAAAAAGAAAGTAATACTTGTATTCTATTGTGAAAATGCCTTTTTAATACGCGTCAATTGGCAACTGCATATGTACAGTGTACACTATTGAGATTGTTTATCACAGAGATAGCTCTAGATGTATGTACGTGTATGTACATCTAGATTGTACATTGTGTAGATATTTTACGCAAACTTCTTGAGAAAATCATTCAAGAATTATCGGCATGATGATAAGTGGAATGAATACCACTGATTGTATTGAATGTTTTTAAAATTTTTTCTTTCGTACTTGAATTTCAATTGTTAAAAAAAAAAATTATTTGTTTTATTTATCTTGTTTTTAATTTGGAAAAAAAAATTATGAGATTATTTACAATCGGTACTTTAAAAGTTAATGTTATAAATAACATTATTAATATAATTTATTAAATAATTTCACTTACTAAATAATATTTTCAACACGATTAAATATCTGGACAAATGTAGAATTTATTTTTAATGGATATTATTTATAGTCTCTTATTTGACATTATAATATAAAAACTTTATATTTCTTTTTATAAGAAATTATAAATAATTTTTGAAAGTTACTGCTGTATTGGAATTGTACAGAACCCAAACAGCATAAATAAATAAATAATTTTTTTTGTCGAACGTTAAAGAAAATAAAAATAAATAAGTTTATTTTCTATGGGTGGACTTGGTCGATTTTAATAAAGGGCATGCGCCCTTTTTTATTCTAGTGTATGCAACAAATTTTAAAACTTCTGTTGAATTGCATGGTAGGTGGGCGGTGGTAGCGCCCGATTTTGATGAAATTCTATTTTTTTTTAATTTAGTCCGTATAATGCTCGGTGTCAACTTTGAATGATCTAGAATCACTGCTTATAGTTTTTGCACCAAAATGTATGCGGTCATCGCACAGTGCGACGCTGTAGCAGAGCTACGTAACATTTTTAATTCATATATCACAGTGGAAAGGGACAGAAAAGAAGAAGAACAAATACAAACTGGGTTTTACCGTAAGTTATCTCAAATTTTTCTCAGGATCGTGAAAAAACAAAAAAAAAAGAATCTCCAAAATCCGAAAAAATTAAAAAATCGCCAAAAAAAGCGCGAAAAAATAAAAAATCGCTAAAACAAAAAAAAAAAAAAAAATAAACCGAAAAAAGCACAAAAACTAAAAAATATGCTGAAACCCCAAGAAAATCTGTAAAACGAAAAAAAGGGCTCAAGCTAAAAAAAAGCCAAAACAAAGGATTATGTACGGATACTACATACATACATATATAATACTATATGAACTTTAGCCTATATAATCGAATATCTTATCTTTTGTAGACATTAAAAAATAATTTTAAGTACCCGGTAAGCTTTTCTCGGTTTTTGCCGATTTCTTTTTAGGTTTGGCCTTTTTTTAGTTATTTTTTGGGATTTTTTCGGTTCTTGATATTTTTTAAAGTTTTAGTGCTTTATTTTTTTTGCGATTTTTTCGGAATTTGGCGGTTTAGTTTAGTTCAAGCGATTTTTTTTAGTTTTGACGCTTTTTTTAAATTCAGCAACTTTTTTCTGTTTTGGGGGTTTTTTACGAGTAGTTGTGGTGCATTTTTGCTCCGAAATTTTTTGGTTTTGGTGTATTATCATTTTTTTTAAATTGGCGATTTTTTTGGTTTTTGGAAATTTTTTCAGTTTTTGAAAATTTTTCGGGTTTTGGCGATTTATTTTATTTCAAACGCATATTTTATTTTTGGCGCTTTTTTTCGTTTCGGCAAATTTTTTTTAGATTTTTGGCGAAATTTTTTTGTGGCGATTTATTCAATTTTGGCGCTTTTTCTTAGTTTTGGGGCTTTTCGTTTGTAGATTTTTTCCGATT
Source organism: Tachina fera (assembly GCA_905220375.1). Taxonomy (NCBI): domain Eukaryota; kingdom Metazoa; phylum Arthropoda; class Insecta; order Diptera; family Tachinidae; genus Tachina; species Tachina fera. The sequence continues at coordinate 82,376,097 of LR999966.1, forward strand.
TTGGCGTTTTTTAGTTATATCGTTTTTTTATTTTTGGCGATTTTTTCGGCTTTTGGCAATTTGTTCCGTTTTTTGCGATTTATTTTAATTTAATCAGTATTTTTTAGCTTTTGCGCTTTTTCTCGTTTTTGCAACTTTTTTCGGTTCTTTTGTGATTTTTTAGTTTTGGCGTTTTTTTCGTTTTTTGGATTTTTTTTCAGTTGGGCGCTTTTTTGTTTTAGCGTTTTTTTTCATTTTGGCAAGTTGTTCAGTTTTTGGCGATTTATTGTAGCTTAAGCGATTTTTTTAGCTTTAGAGCTTTTTCTTATCTTGGTGTTTTTTTGTTTTGGAGTTTCTTTTTATTTTGGGTACAAAATGTGTGAATAAATTAATTCTCAGTTTAAATTGCGCACATAGTCAGCGTAAGTGACGTCATCATTTTCAAACGTATCGCATATGTATGTTTGTCCCCACAAATACAAGCGAAAATTGGCATGTGAAGAGGACGTCTCAATAATAATAAATAATAAACGATAATTAATAATATAAATACTCAAACCTCAAATCTCTTCAGTAACCCGCTTCAGATTTCCCATATTGTTTACCTTTCAAATTGTAAATCAATAAATAAATACAAACTGATAAAATTTAATACACACATAATTTAAAAACAGTTCATAAATTAATATAATAATTAATCGATCAACTAAAAAGAGGATAGAAAGAAAAATACAACAAAACAAGAAATTATTGCAATAAATTAATTAATTTATTGCATTAATTTTGATTGATCGAATGAATATAGAAGTACCATTATAATATTGATTAATTTTATTTATCAAACTCTATAAATCACTTGAATGATGAGATTTAAGGGATTGAATTTGCAACAAGTCCTTGTAAATCAATAAACAATAAATTTTATTTGCCAAGCACCTGCACGCACACACAGTGGGCTGCAATAAGACAAAAAGGGTACTTGTTTTTATTTAATGATACATTATTGGTATTCTTGAAACCGTCAAAAACGCCAAAACTAATCAATACCAAAATGAAAAAAAAAATGCTGAAACGAAAAATCGCTAAATGAAAAAAAAACGTTTAAATGAAAAATATCACCAAAAATAAAATAAATCGCTAAAATGTAAGAAAATCACTAGAAGCAAAAAGGTCGTAAAAAAAATAAAAAAATCACCAACAATCAAAAAAATCGCTTAAATTAAAAATATATATGTATGTATGCATTGTAAAGAAAAAATAAAAGCCGCTAAAAATTTAAAAAAATCTCAAAAACGTAGAAAAACGTAAAAAATAAGAAAAAGCGTCAATGCTAAAAAAATCGTCAAAAGGAAACAAGTACAGTACGGAACCCTTAAGGAAGTCCCACTCAACGAATTTATTAAATGTACAATGGAAATATATTTTTTTACCATTTTCTTTTTATTATTACAAAGGTTGAATGAAATAAATTCAGTTAAACTTGTGAAAAATGTGCAATAGCAAACTATTTATGTGTTTTTGCATTGTTTTTAAAATCAGTCAATAAACGTGATTTGTATTTTAAATTAATCATTCAGAGTTATTTAAGTGCGTGGACAAAAATAACTAAAAAATGCAGTTGTGAGTTTATTATTGAAAAGATTAGCAAATGTTTAATCACTATAAATGACTAATTGATTTTTTTATTGTATGATGCCGCATCTAACAAAAAAATAGACTTTTTTATAAATGCAGTGACATGCCTTAAAAATAATCACTACAAAATAAAAAAAGCAAATCGCGGATAAAAATAGTGGGCCATAATTATAGTCACAGAATAAATTCGGTTCGTTTTAGAAAAAACTTAAAATTAAAAACCTTTTTCTTAATATTTTTTATTATAGTCGAAAACAAAGTGTGTGTTAAGTTGAACCGACTTAAGCTTTAAATTAGACGTGACATAGCCACAATGCCATAACCATAACTAAACCAAAATTCAATTGGTTTCTATGGTGAGAGTTATGGCGTTATGGCGAGTCACCTATATTACCAAATACAGTGTTGCCCATTAGTTTGGTTCGAACGGCTGTTTTTTATGGCTATGGTTATGTCACATCTGATTGAACCTTAACTGGGTGCCACAACAAATATTGGAAATTTTTCATATGATAGAAAACAAAATATAAGAAAGTGGCATCTCCCTCTCATGTCTCTCATCACTCTCTCATCCGACAATGTGTTATGAAAAAAGGTTAGATTTGATAACAAGGTAAAATAAAACAACCAAACATAAAAACAATCTATCAAATAATTAATATAAAGAAAATTTAAAAGGTGTTTGAATTTTGTATTATTTTAATAGTTTATTGTTCAATAATTGAATTATAAATTGTTTATGGGAACAAAAGAAGCTAAGAGATGTGTACATACATACAATAACATACATATATATTTTCTCTTTTATTTTAGGGTTTTTTGTTTTGAACTAAGGAGCCAGAGTCGAAGCTAACCTAGTTAAAACAGCTTCAGCATGTTTTAACTTTAGAACCGACTTTTTCCTTTAAAGTGCAGTTTTCTCGTCTATGGTAGGTCGAAAGTTCATTTTTTAAAAAAGTGCATTCTAAAACTAAAAAAGTATAATTTTTTGTTGACTATGGTTATGGCCCAGTGATTTTACTTTATATTTATACATATATTACATTTTAAAAATTCGCATTGAACATCTCCTATAAAATTATATAATAGTATTTAGTTTTTCGATTCAGCTGACGGTATAGTATGTTTTTTTGATGTCAGACAATTTTATTTATATAAAATATATATCAGTCGTTAAGCAGCTCTGGGTCGGGGAACATCTCTCGCGTCATCGTAATTATTTCTTAAGTGCGGTCAGGCTTGTGTGTGTTGTTTGGCCTTCGAGAGTTTTTCGTCTCGCTCGCACTGGTTGACTGATCTGCCACGGATAACCGTATAATCTTGCGGTTTTTTGTGGAATTTCTTTAACAACCACGTTGCCTGCTTCCTATGTGAAGGCATAGGTCGTGTACAGTCAGTCACAAAACCTTACAAAATACTGTTAATACCATCTTGGGCATATGGTCTACGTTACTCCGCCCATATTTGTGCAACACCATATTATGCAAATTTACTTTGCATTAATATGTTCAATAAATAAATAAATAAATAAAATATATATAATGCAAAATTATTACAAAAATTATAAATAAGGCAAAAGAATGTGAAATGTAAAAAAATCCGTGACTAACTAATTGTCTGAACATAAATTTTTATTTGAGTTGATAAATGTCAACGACTTTGTTTGAATTTACTTTTTGAAAATTGCAAAACCTGCATTTCCATAAATTTTTCTTTAAACAAAGTTCTTATGAAATTCAGTCTATTGCCTGAAACATTTTACAAGAAAAAAACCTGAAAAATTATCAAATATGTATATGAAAGAAAATTCATTAATTCTGGCAACCCTGCACGGACGGTTTACAAAACATCGATCTCAACAACTCTGATCGAGGCATATCAAATTAAATGTGCCTTGACTCTGATGTAAATAAACAGAACAGAATTCAAATGGAATCTTAATTTATATTTTAAAGAACAAGCACAAGTGTTTGTTTGTTGAGTGAGAAATATGTACAGTGTACATTTGTAATTAGATAATTTTTAATTAAATTATTGTTTAATGTTTATTTAATTTATTAACAAAACGATTTCAGTAGATATCTTCCGTTGTCGTCTCTATATAAAACAAATATTAACAAAACGATCAGCAAGCGAGCGGTAAACAACTAAAGAGTGTTATAAACATATTTAAAAAAATAACAACAAATACGATTCGAACAATTTATAACAACACAAAAAGATGGTAGAAACCGAAACGATGATCGTTGTTTTAAGCGATGTAGAGTGTTGCCAGAAAGAACTTTTTCCCAGTGGAAATTTTTAAAATTTTAAATTAACTACTTTTTTTAAAAAGATTAAAGAAAAACTGGGGCAAATCACGGCATTCGACGCGACTCGTAATTTAAAAATATTTCCATATAAACTCTATTGAGATATTTTTACATTACGAGTCTATAGAATGCCGTAATTTGCCCACTGTTTGATTGTGGAAATGAATGAGGAAAGATATGTTGTAAGTTTGATCCAAATAATTGGGGCTGTGTGGCGAACTTAATATTGCTGAACTTGTGATGCGGGAGACCGCACAGTGGGATGGCTTTTTAAATTTATGATAAAAAACAATAAGTGGTGGTACTAGGTCAACGAAAATTGGCACCTACCAGGATTATATTGACTAAATTAAAAAAAATGGAGTTTATTCAAAATCAATCACGACCATGCAATCCATATTGATTTTTTAGCAAAAAAATTTTCTTATCCACGGAGAAGTATTGAATTGTGGTACAAAAAAACCAAGTTAATTTTCATATTGATCAAAAAAGAGGGAAGTCACAGGGGCTGGGGTCTATATCTTGGGAACGAACGTTCGTAATTCTTTCAGCTGCTGAATGAATGCAGGTTTTCCAAACTGGTGGCCAGGAATATAGCTGAAGGTGAAAAGGTAACCTTCTACGTCGACAGCTGGGCAGCGCTAAGAGCTTTGAAGGAACACAATGTCAAGTCGAAGCTTGTTATTGACTGTAGGAGATCCCTCAACTTGCTTATGGACTTATATAGTGTCAGATTGTGTTGGGTTCCTGGCCACAGCAGTGTTGTGGGAAATGAAATTCCTGATGAGCTGGCAAGAATAGGGTCGGCATTAGACAAGGGAATGTGTGACAGATCGGTGAAATTACCGATAGGTCATTACTATAGGGGACTCAGTAATTGGGTAGAAGGCAGGGCCAACAGTTCATGGCAAAATAGAGAGGATTGTACAGTCTCGAGGACTGTGCGGCTAAAACTTGACTCAGGAAGATCCAAACTACGACTGGACATGGATAGGAAGGCAATACAAATCGTGATAGGCGAATTGAGTGGTCACTACTCGATCAGAGAAAGAACCAGCATTTTGGAAACTGGCACTACAGATTTCTGTAGTACGTGCCGGGATGAAGAGAAACCAGAAACCATTAAACATATTATCTGTCACTGCCCGAGGTTGCAACGTCATAGTCTTAGATGGCTGAGCAGACGTTTCCATGAGAGCATTACTGATATCGGAGAGTGTAACCTAGAAGTCATCAGGGGCTTACTGAAGGATAATAGGGTCACTTCTGGGTACCAAAAGGAAGAGGGACGGTAAATATTACTTACAATGAGCAATAGTAGGTAATCACAATGGACCCAATTGGGGTTTCGAGTGGAGCTGTGTTATTTGTCACCACCCTTCTTAACCCAACCTTACCTAATTTTAAGAGACTTATCTTTCTAGGACATATCTTATTGGTTTATGGTATTCATATAATTTTTTTGTTTAGTTTAAGGAGAAATATTTATATTAAAGCGAAAAGATATTTATGGACTAGAGCATGACAAAAATATCATTTTAAGTACTAAATCTTATAGAATGTAGGAGCTGCAATCATACGCATGAGTATAAGAATACTCTAACTATTAATCGGCCATATGTGAGTATATGCACGGATATTTTATTTATACACACACATGCAGCATGTTTTCAAATAGCCAAACACGCATACGCATGGTCGCGAGTGATAAATAAATATCATCAGTATCATGCATTTAAATATCCATAACCTGAGTGTAAGCAAACTCCAACTATAAGTATAAAAGCGAGTCAATGCTCTTGTAACGCATGTTCCTTTTTATTTCTACTTGTAAAGTATTTTAGTTTTTCGCATAAACGAAATTGAGGTCCTCTTGCATGTTCGAGTAGGTTGTAATCATAGCTGCTGGAGAAAAAATATGTGAGCGTACGAATTGCTTGCGCTACAATTATGATTATATGCAGTTACTAAAATTAAGATTATTTACTTAAGTATGGTTTTTTTGTTGTGAGTACTCATTGTCATTCTCTGATACGGACAACTGAATTGCTTGAAAATATAAATCACTTCTTGCCTGGCACCCTAGCAAGGGCTTTATTTGAATTTTCCAAATATAAAATAAAATTTTTCTAAAAACCCATACAGCTTCTAAATGCATATTTTATTTCAATACAAAATTCCACCATATGATTTTTGAAATTGAGTGATCGAAAAATAGATTTTTTGACTCAAAAATCCCACTGTTTGACGTAAGAGAATCTAATATTTCCGATTTAAGATTTCACACATATCAGTGTTGCCAGAAGTAGGGGAAAATTCCTATATGTTGGTTTTTTTGATACGTAGGGAAAATCAGACACATTTTTTATATTCTCCAAAATGTGGAGATTTTTCTGCCCTATAGCATTATTTATGAAATAAAAGCAAACATAACATTTTTTAGTAATATTTTCTTTTTCAAAACAAAAAAAAAAATCCGAAAAATCGGATTTTTTTTAGCATGTGTAGGTATTTTTTCGAGCAATATACCGGCAACACTGACGCTTCTACATAAAAATATTCTGCACTTATTTGAACATATTTTTCTATCAGAATATAACAGTCCCATTCTCTCCCTATCTCTTGTTCCTCCCCTCTGAAAAATGATATAAGCATTTTTAATTAAAATAACACAACTGTCTGAAATTAATTAAGAGGAATAGGAGGATTTTATTTTCGAGAAAAATGGGCTGTATTATATTTTTTTATTACTAAAAGTAGTGCACCGCACAAGTGGACGAAAGCGGCAACTTTGTTTGCAAGTGTAATACAGTAAACGTTATATATGTGTGTATGTATGTATGTATGCATATGTGTGTATGAGCGAATGATCGCTTTTTTCTGAAGTGGATGTTATTTTGTTGGTAAACTGAGTGGCGGACTAGATACTTGAAAGTCTGGTCGAATGTCTAACTGCTAGCGATGGTAAGCGGCAGTTTCTCGCTTTAGCTAAGCGGTATTAAACGTGCGTTGACCAGTTAGTTAATGCTATTATAAGAAGTAACGGTCAGAAAAAGTTAAATAATAAAAAATATTATGCAAAATTGTTAAAATCATAAAAAAGAACGGGAATCGTTCTTAATATTCATGGAATAGAAAGTGAAATTAATTAACTAATTATATGGAATAAATTAATTAATTAAATAGTTTTATATGCAAATCAATTTATGAATAATATTATAACATCTAAGTGATTTTTGATTTTCACAATTAATATGAATTCCTTATATGAAACCTCAAAACAAAGAGAACCTCTTATGGCCGAAAGTCCTAAACATCCAGCAGATAAAACCAATATTCCTTATGCTGATGATGAATCTATGGATGATGCTAATCCCAGTCGCAAAGATTCTTTATGTAGTAGACAAAATATGGACTTAATTGTACAAATACAAAACCAAAATGATATGCAAAATATAAGAAATTTAGAAAATTGTTTTGACAAAACTGCTTCAGAAGAATCAATTGCCATGGAAACACCAGCAGCGCCTTTATCGCGTAATTTACGTCGCAATTCGATTTCAATGCCTTCGGGAATAAATGCAATCGAGGACTTGGAGGCTTTAAGGTTGAAGCATCAAATGCAGGAACAGGAACCAGTGGTGGAAGAATATAAGAATGGCAGTCATACAGATAGTGTAAGTGTAAGAAACAGTTGAATTTTAAAAGGTTGAATCAAAAAATAAGATGGAAAGAACAGAAAAATTAAAAGTAATTTATAGCGATAAAAAAAGAGGGAGTAATTTTTCACTGCTTCTTTTTTTTGGATTTTGGATTTCCCAAAAACTAGCATTTGTTAAAGCCGGATATATGTATATACATATACATAAATGTATATAATTGAAAAATTGTTATGTTATTGTCCCAGCAAAAAATGTTCTAAAAAACGTAATAGGGTTTGGAGTTAAGCATTTTTGGTGGAAGCTCTTCCGTGCTGGATTACCAACTTCATGACTTTAACAAGGCGTGAGACTAAAATAATCGATTCGTGCGCACTACTTAAATTTTATTATTTGGCAATATATTTACGTAATCTATGAAAACTAAAAGAATCATTCTTCTCATCAATCAACTTCTACATAATTTTTTTTGGTGGGATGTTAATAGTTCTGGCGTCTAATCGATTACGTTTTTTTGGTTAGAGATTGAGGCATTTGATATCGTACCATATTATTACATTGCTCGATAGTAAATACTATAGTCACAAACTAAAGAACGTGATCGAATCAGTTCGTTATCGAAAGCGACGATTAAATCTCTGCTTTAATTTTTTTCTAAGTAAAAAACTTTATTATGAGCGAAAGTGCTCTCAAATCGAATGAATAAATAATTTCAGTAAATTGCGACTTTGAATCGCACACGATTTTTGGCGATATTTTCGGTTTTCAGAGATTTTTTGTTTGTTTGTCGCTTCTTTTAGTTTTGGCGTTTTTTTTCGTTTTGCCGACTTGTTTTCGATTTTTGGCGATTTTTTTGTTTGTTTTTTTCAATACATATTTTTAGTTTAAGCGTTTTTTGTTTGTATTTAGCCCTGTCTTCATTTTTTGTTTGTTTTTTTTTTCAACACATATTTTTAGTTTTAGCGATATTTTAGATTTGACACTTTTTTCATTTTGGTGATTTTTTCGGCTTTTTGCGATTTTTTGGTTTTTTTACTATACATATTTTTAGTTTTCCATATGTTTTAGATTTGGTATTTTTTCGGTTTGTTGATCTTTTTAAATTTTTGGCAATTTCTAGTTTGTTTTTTTTACAATACATATTTTTAGTTTTAGCGATTTTTTTACATTTGGTGCTTTTTTCATTTTGGCGATTTTTTGTTGGTTTTTTACAAAACATATTTTTGTATTATTTGGGGTTTTTCCATTTTAGCGGTTTTACGATTTTTTTAGATTTGGTGCTCAATTCATTGTGGCGATTTTTTCGGCTTTTTTTGGTGTTTTTTATTTTTAGTTGACCGGGTTTTTAGATTTGGCGTTTTTCCGTTTTTGGCGATTTTTTTCATTTTTGGTGTTTTTTGTTAGTTTTTTTATAATACATATTTTTAGTTTTAGCGATTTTCTTAAATTTGGTGTTTTTTCATTTTGGCGATTTTGTCGGTTTTTGGCGATTTTTCGTTGGTTTTTTACAAAACCTATTTTTGTGTTATTTGTTTTATTTGGCGTTTTTCGATACTGGCGATTTTTTTTGGTTTTTGCGATTTTTTGTTTTTTGGCGACGTTTTACTTTTGCTGATTTTTTTTCGAATTTTAGCTATTTATTTTATTTTTGGTGATATTTCTCATTTAAGTGCTTTGTTCATTTTAGCAATTTTTCTTTCCGGCAATTTTGTAATTTTGTGATTTTGCGCTTTTAAAAATTTCAAGAGTTTACCTCTTACGGTTTCCGAGATACTGCAAGTCATCAAATTTACATAATCGAAATTGCATTAACTGATAGAATACCCTTTAATATTGATTTTTTAAATTTCAGTGTTGATTGGTTTAGTTTGAATAAAAATACACAAAATACACTTTGAAAACTTTCAAATGTCTGTATATTACATTAGGATTCCAACATGTTTCGTTGTTCGCTTTAGAACACCATTTAATTTTTAACTTTCATATATTTTTGTAGCGGTCAAAGTTTTGAATATTCTGTGAAAAATTCAGGTCTGTAGTTCTCGAGAAAACCGACTGTGACAGCCTTTTCACCTTTGGTGTACGAAACCCTAAGAAACAAGAAATTGTAACAATAAGATTATGTTCATTGAATTTATTGGAATTTATAAAAGTCCCTGCATCGTAAGGACACCCTAGATTATTTTTTTACAAGACGAAAATGCAACCCTGATATGATGAATTCTAATCCTAATTTAAAAACTTTCATAATTCTCTTTTCGCCAAAAAATATTCGAAGCCAATACCCCTGGTATTTTGATATACATATTTGATTTATAACTATTTAAGATACAATTTTACTATTTCCTTAACAAGTCATACATTTTTTCAAATAAATAAATCATTATTATTGATAGATACTCTTCCCACAAAACAAATTCACATCTCTTAGTTTATTTAAAATTCATTCACTCATTTGCATAAATTAACGATTTTAAGACAATCGTAGATGTATAAAATGATTTTTTTTTGTATTCATTAAACATTTTTATTTGATCTCTCACCTAATATTTGATTTAGTTACATTTTTAATATTCATTACACGTAATACGAGGGTAATTGTTAATACTATAAAAAAAAACGATTTATAAGTCATTGAAAAATTTTAACAGTTTATCCACCCGGTAGATCTGATCGTTGTAATGCAAAACACTTTATTTACGAATAGATTTGGCACAATAGTTTTTAAGTTATTTAAAAACATATTTTTTAATTTTATGGTTAGCTACTCTTATTTTTTTGGCAGTTTTTTAAATTTGTAATCATTATTTTTTTATATGGAATACTTGTTCATAATAAATGGTATCAGGGAAGATAATTAAGGGAACTTTCGAAATAGAAATTTTGTTTGCCATAAAGATAGTGTTATATTAATGATTGGATCAGGCCAAATTTCATATCGTTTTGTAAGTCAAATTGCATGTGATAATTATTAATGAACAAATAACAACAAAGTCAATTGTAAATATTCTGACAAGCACTTAGTAGAACGGAACAACTAGCTGTTTTCGAAGGCCACTACACCTTCATCATCAGCGTTCTTTGTGTTTGGTCCATTGTGTGTGGTGTCAGTTGACGTAGATATCTGCTTCTTTCTACGCATGGGCGCGTATACAAACGTCATACATGTACATGTACACACTAGACCTCTGTACAAGACCACTTACAAGAACTTTTAAGATATGAGGGATTTGTCAAATGCTTTACTACAGCGAAATCTTATCTTCCAAAACAAATGTTGGCAAGAAATTTGTTTTAGTTATTGCAGGTATAGGACTAAAGAAGAAAATACGAAAGAATTTGTGAGGCCAGCTTTCTCATACGCAGGCGAGCGTATACAAACGTCATGCATGTACATACGCACATACGTGTGTGTATGCTCTCTTATTTTTCTGCGCACATACAAACGCACACATGCATTTACATGAGTTGTGTGCACTTGCTTTAAAAGAAACCTCCCTTAAAGACATAATAGCTAACCATCTACATCTTACACATACACACACACACTCAAATGTGCAATATGCAAAATAACAAGCGTACACGCATCAACACTACTTCTTTTGATTGTTTGTTAAGAACAAGAAATCTTCGCGACATCACTTGTTCCCACTTGAGCTGAGATTCGATAAAAACGAATGCTCACTAAAGCGAAGAAATTTTGAAACAAAATACTTCGATATTTGTTTACCGAACAAGAAAATTCGAATTTTCGCTAAAGCTTCGAGCTTCGAACTTCTCTCGAAAGTTTTTCGAATGTGTGATGATAGCATAGAGAATGTGTGTAGCCTGTTAGTCTAGAGATACCAAGTTCAATACATGAAAACACTGTAAGTTAAAAAATAAAATAACAACACATACGTACATATATATGTGCAATAATTGAACAGAAATAAATTTGTCACGAGAGCCTAGTGGATGTGTATTAGTCTGCTAGAATGGAGGTACCATGTTCCAATCCTGCAGCGTAAGTCAAGGTATTAAAAAATAAATAAAATAAGTAAGTTAAATAAAATAAATAAATAAATAAATGAAATAAGTAAAATTACTTTTTTACTTTTTCTGTTGCCATTTTGGGATATCGAAATTAGTTCGATATTCTTTCACTTTTGATATTGCTAGCGAAACTTCGATAACGAATGTTTTTTTGGGACAAAACTGAGCGTCAGGTGAACTTTTTTCGATTAATTTTTGACACGATAAATGTTCGAAATAAATATATTCAATAACGAAAGCCTTGGTCAACTTGGTCAATACAAGCCTCTCTTGTATATTGTTGTTAAACAAAATATCGAAGCAAAATACGTATGATACAGTAGCCAGTATACTGAAATAAGTAGAAACAAATCAATGAGTAACTTAAAGAAAAAACTTTTCATCCCTTAAAAAAACAAAAAACACCCACACGGAAAAGAGTTTTCAGAGGGTTAAAATTTAAAAAAAAAATTGCTGAAATATAAATCACCAAAAAATAAACAATAACATGTAATTAACTCTCATTGATCTACTAATTATATACAGATGCTTATTGTTTTTTTTTGTAAAGTAAATTATTACGACACAACACAATAATATTTTTTTTTTAAATTTTTTTCACTTTGTAAAAACAAAATCATCATACTCGTATAAAATTAACATTAAGAGAAATATTAAAAGTGTATATTTTTAATTGTACTGCGAGCATACTAAGGGCGATTTTCACAAAGGTAGGATTTTGTCTGCCCGATAAATAGCTTTGCATTATTGCAACTTCAAATTTTAATTTTTATTATTATCAAAAAAATAATAATAATTAATGGATAAAAAAAGCAATGTGAGTCCGATCAAAGGAGAGATGTGAAAACATCTAGTAATGATTTTTTTTAATATGGGCTTATGGTAACTAATAGTGTCCTGCACAAGACCATTTATAAGACATTTCAAGATATGAGAGGTTTTTCAAATGCTTTACTACAGCGAAATATTGTAAAATAAACCTTAAAAAACACTGTGGCAAGACAAAAAACTGAAAAAAATGTATGCCAACAGTGTTGTTTAGCGTTTGTTTTAGAATATTTCGCTGTAGTAAAGCATTTGAAAAATCTCGTATGTCTTGAAATTTCTTATAAATTGTCTTGTGCAGGTCACTAGTAACTAAAATAAGATATATAAATTTTTGACTCTACTGTATTTAAAAATCTATGGAAAACTGCATCTATAGTAGTGGAATTATTAGTTGTGGTTGCTTGTGGAGAATTGCTTACAGGCAAGTGGAAAACGTCAAATAAAAATGTTGATAAAGCTTGCGACGGCGGGTTTGCAAAATTTTTATTAAAATCTCCACCCATAATAATTGGCATGAGCTGGATATTGGTACCCAATTGTCATGCACCAGCTACAGTGTAAGGCAACAGTACGTAATGAAGATATGTTGTAATATAATATTATAAATTCTTTATAAACAAATATTTGACATTTAAAACGTTCTTTTATTTAAAAGTTTATATTTATTTTATATTTTTTTAACTTTTTAACAAAATTATCCTTACTAGCAACACTATTATACTTCACAAGCAATTTCTATTAAAATTAACATTGCTACTGAAGGTATGCTTTAACATTCGTTTGAGTGTATTTCTATGCAGCTGTTAAGTTTGTCTGTATTTCTTGTTCGTATGATTGCACTAATACACTCATACCTAACTCACACCGATTTGATAACGCTTTACGATCTTACTCAAAATTTGTGATTGTGTTGTGAAAAAGATTTTTCCCCTCTAGCGTATAGATGTTTAGACATCAATAATAAATAAATGTTTTATAATGGAAAGCCACTTATCGGGCAGATAATAGATTGAAAATTAAAGTAGATATTTTATTTGTTTTCAAAGTTCATTTTCAGGATCATTAAATTTTTGTCTATACATGTTTCCTTAACAATTGGAAGGTACTACAATAAGTATTTTTTTCAACAGTCCTGCTGACTGTTTTCGACACTTGTAATTTGAATATCTCCTAGATGTTAACACACATTTTCAGTAATTAGTTTTGATATCTAAATTATAAAATTTTCAAAGCTAATTGCGAACTAAAAATATAATTCAATGTGAGGGAATGGGGGAACAATAAGAGTAGGCTGTCAAAAATATAATAAAGGAAGTATCGTTTTTGGATATACAATTTAATTTGCAATTCCTAAATTGCTTTACAATGATCTGAGAGTCCTCCAAATCTTATTTCAGTGTGAACTATTTGATTAAACGGCAAATATGCTATGCATATAATATTTTATTCATGTTATAGTATGTACATACAGAATAACTTACCCCATTCTATTATCACTCATTCCTTTACTGAAACTACAAATCCGAAAAGTGGTATGAAATTGATAGAATGGGTAAATATTGCTGTCACCTGCAAAAAAAAATATAGTCATAATGAAATCTAAAAAAAATAAGATCAGGAAAATTAATAGTATTCTTAAAAGTTAGACAAAGCCAAAAGAAAATTTTCATAGGGACCTAAACTTAGACAAGGTCTATACAGTTACGTAATTTGGTGTTAAAGTTGAAGTTTTTATTAAAAAAAATATAGGTACCGCGAAGCACACATTACAAATTAAATATGTACATAAATATGCGTATGTATATCAGAGATCTGTATGATTACGGAACAAACGGCGTAGTTTAGCATTTTCTAAAATGAATATTAAGCTAGCACTTAACATTAAAAAATCGAAAGATGCTATTGCATGTTTCATATCAATTATACTGTTAGTAATAAATGCATGCCACTGCTTGTAATTTCTATTCATTTATATGATTCACTAAAGCAATGAAGCAGTATGATTGTTTTGAATACTTCTTAAAACCCCTTCTGACAAATACAGTTTTATGTAGTATTATAAAATAAAATAGCTAGCCCCATTTTATTTTATATATGTACTATTTTAATACGAGAAAAACTTTTAATTAATACGCAATGTTTTATTAACTTAAGACTTCATCTAATCAACGTCCTTTTGTGAGTTATTTTATTGATATACAAAACAATCAAACAACATTACGAATTTTTTATTGATTTTTACTAACGGCGCAAGCAATATCATTAGTAAATACATACTGATGTTAAAAAACAAAACAAGAGTATTGTAAAAGTGAGTGGAGAGGGAAAGTGAATCAACTCATACAGTTCTCTGTTATGTACATATTTGCTTGCTAATTAAATTTGTTAAAAAAAACCTCTAATCAAGAGATCAAAATTATTTTTTCTAAAGATTTAATAAAAAAAGCGATATCAATGAAGGGCACACTACACTTTAGATATGCACATTAGTAACTTAATTTTTTTTAAACTTATATTTGCATTACAAATTACTAAGTTTCTAATATCGTCTCAAGTAATTCAGGCAAAGCGGCCAATAAGGAAATGCTAAATGTTGTTGTTGCTTTTTTCCCTATTAAAATTTATTAAGTAAAAACTTAAAAAATTATATTAATAAAATCAATTAATTAATGTTAAAAATTACATAAATACATGTACATATGTACATACATATATATGTATATACATATGTATGTATATTAAAGTAGATATTCTATAGCTACATATTTAAAAGTAATTATAAATTTTTTTCTATAATTTAAATTTTTACTTTATATGTAGTACATATGTATGAATGTATGTACATATGTATGTATGTACATATATGCGATAAGTTAATTAATCAGTGTTCGAAAATAAACATTATTTAATGTACTTTTATGTTCTGTAAAGTACAACCTCACTTACACAAGCGCTAATAATGTAGGTATACCGATTACATTAAAATTATAAGTACTTATAATTTTAGTTAACTTGTTCCCAACGAGAATAGTTATGTTAACCTACTCAAAATGATGATGATCAACACTTCGTTTTGTAATGCTAAAGACATTATTATTAAAGTATATTTAATGCATGTGGGTACACTCAAAAAAGTTTTACAATAACTGAATGTACAAGAAGTTTTTGTTAACAAAAAATAAAGTAAATTTTTCAGGTAGGTAAATTTTTACCAAGGTATTTGTATGTGAGGTCTTTGTGTTTATTGTTTATTAAGCAAACCACAATATATTAATGATTTTATATGCACTCAATATAATAAATTATTTAGAATATGTATTTAGTAAAACAATTTCATCAGAAAATTTTTCTCGTACAATTTTTACTTAAGCGTTTATTTAGTAAATGCTACATACGAATGTGGCTGTGCCATCACGAGAATTTTCAGCATGTTGGTTAATTTTTTTAATAAGTAGTAGTGGCTAGATGACGTTGAATTTTAATAGTATTTTTGTTCCAAAATCTAAATGTGAAACATTTAGCCGAGTCGTGCACATTTCCAGAAGCAGCACGTGTGTAAAGATGTGAGTTTCTACATTAAAATGTGCTACTAGTAGACGGAATGTAGTCAATATAGCTACATGGTGACGTCAAAACTGCCTTAGAACCACATGCGAATGTGAAACTCCCATGCGATATGCTATTTCCTTTAAATTATTTTCTTTCATTATAAAAATTAGATTCCAACTTAAGTGTATAGTTTAAAAAATTAAAATGGTTTCGCGTAAACTGCCTTAGAGCCACATGCGAATGTGAAACTCACATGCGATATGCTATTTCCTTTAAATTATTTTCTTTCATTATAAAAATTAGATTCCAACTTAAGTGTATAGTTTAAAAGATTAAAATGGTTTCGCGTAAATTTTTATTTGCAGCGCAGTGATGCATTTACGAACACACCCTTTACTAACAGCAAATTTTGAGTGTAAATGTATCAAGAACTGTTGCGTCCACACATACCCTATCATATTCTTTGTTAGTATGTGTGCTAGGCTGTGAGCATCACTCACTCATTATACCCGCTTTGCAATGTGGTCAGCTTTTGAAATTTTGAACGCGAAAAAATATGAAGATACTTGTAGTGCTCAGTGCTTTTTAAATTTGTTTTTATTTTTTTTTGTTATATTCTTATGAAAGGAAAGTTTGGTATGTTCGTTCTTTTTGGTGTTTTTTTAGCATGTGTTCTTTAATATATGATTCTCTTTTTGAAATATAAGATTGGCTTTAATAAAAGTAAAACATATTAAATTTAGTACCTTTTTATTTAACTTAAGTGTTTTCCTGGTTGCAGTGCTTTTTTATCTAAAAGTTGACAGCATTGTTCTCTGTTATAGAAAATTGAGAATGCGCTCACCGCCAGTGCTGTCAGATGTAGAGATTTGTCACCAAAGGCGACGTTCAGACTTCGTTTTTATCGATGAAAATTTTGAAGTGGCTTTTGTCTATTTATTTGGCAATATTTCAATTCCTTGGAGATATTTTTAGCATATACATACCTATGTATGTATGTAATAATATGGATTAATGTTACAAATATGGCAAATAAACATAAAATAATTCATGCAAAAGAGAGTTGTTTTCTAAATTTAAAGTTTGTTTTTTATGAAACATAGTGGGAAAAACTTCGTTTTATGAATTGGAACTAGCATTTTGGATAATGAAGTATAAAAAGACGTATACCATTATACCATTAAGGACTTAAATTACTGAAAATAATGACTAATACAATAATTTGATTCAATAATTGGCACGTGTACTTAAAAATATTCTTAAGTAAATATAGTTTGTATATTATCATTAACTTCTTTTAATGTAACATTTTTTGTTTGTTTACAATTTAACAATATTTGTTAAATAAAGATATATATATTTTCATATACTATATAATACTTTATTATATTGGCGCTACTCGACAACTAATTTAGCGAGGAGGCTAAAAACAAATCTGGTATTACTGGCTAGCATTGATCAAGAATGATGCACATATGTATATATGTATGTATGCACAACCGGAAAAAATTGAGTAAACATCACAGTGGAACATATTATAATTTTTCTCTCTAAATTTTGGAAGCAAAAAATTTTTAGTTTTTGTCTTAATTTATGTATGTAATGTAAACGAAAAATGTGGTTCATCTTACGAAAACATTCGTTATTTTTACGTTACGAAACCCTTCTTTGATAACACAAACAGTATTTGTTTATCTGTGAATAACAAAATTTTGTACATTTAAAGGTATTTCTTTTCGTAAATTTACAAAAATTATGTTTATATTATAAAAGAAATTCGTGAATCATGAAAAACAATTTTGTGTCATATACAAAATTTTAGATAAAATAGTTAATATATAAAAATCTGCAAACATAATATTTTTTCTTACATTTAAATAATAAGTTTGTAGAAAAATCTATAAATCTTGGAATGGAAGGTTGTAATAATTATGAGAAAATATAATTTTAGTGGAATTATTGCAGTCTCTGTATTTTCCATACACTACATGCATACATACTACACATATGTACATTAAACTATACACTGAAACTCGCAAATCAAACTGTCGATTAAATAAAAAACTAATTTTTATTACAAAAATTTTTAATGTAAAATGACAGGAAAAGAAATGAGGGAAAAACTAAAAAAAAATAAAAATAAATTTATACATATGAAAATTGTTTCCGAATAATTCAAGAAATAACCACAAACGATATTAAACACTGTATTACTTCAAATCGTTTGCTTATGTATGTATATGTATGTGCAAGCCATACATATTATAAACATCTCAGTATTATCAATTTCGACTTTTGAACTAGAACTTAAAATGTCAAAAAAATAATATCAGTTTTCACTTTATCATTTTAAATTTCTTTCTGCATGTTGAAATTTTTGAAAACAAATGATCTCCTTTTTCGAAAAACAATAAAAGAAGAAAAATTTTTTTGCTGTTATTTTGCTTGCAACTGCCCACTGCACACATCTTTTTACCTACTTTTTTTTAACTATAGGACTGCCAACCTTAACGATAGTAATTTTATCCCATATTTTTCTTGATAAGTTCGGTAAAAAGGGAAGACAAAAATTAATCCTAATTTTCATATTCTTTTGCATTCATACTTTCTATGATTTTATCGGTAATCAGTTAATTAAACTTTATGGATTTAAAAATTATAACCAGTGGATTCTTAACTAGTGTCAGTTTCTACAACATATTATGGTTAGGAAGTAAAGAAAAGTATTTGTGACCAATTTTGGCAATGGAAAATGTCAAATTCCACTCACAAATACAAAACAAATGCTTATTTTACTCAGAATTATTGCAATATTAGACCTAATAGTGGAATAAGATTTTTCAAACCACGTCCAATTGTGCATTCAACTATACTATTCGTACCCTCAGCAATGTGTTATTCTCGAAAAACTACGTTTTTTTGCATTTTTATAGCCCGTGCTACTTATTATTATTTTATTTCTTCAAATATTACATTGTTTGTGTAATTCCCAACTCATTTCTGTTGTTAGTTCCAGAAAATATATTATTTTTAATTACTTGTCTTGGGAGAAAATTCGGAAATATGCAAAAAATAAAACATAAACAAACACACGGTACCGCTCATTAACGGTCGTATCTAGCCCCTGAATTTTTTGGGAATTCTCATTTAAAAACTCGATATTTAATTTGGGAGGTGTAATACTTTTTTTCAGTGATTGATAATGTACATATATTTAAATATATGCATGTATAAATCAAAGCTGGCCAATGAGAGGAACCGAAAGTAATGTATTCGCGTTGGTGTATTTATTTGTATAAGAAGCCGATTGCTGTTCGGCGCTCTGGTGCCAGTTTGAACAGCCATGGTATAAATCAAAGCAGCTCCCAGAGAGAGAACTGAGAGAAATGTATAAGCGTATGTGTATTCATTTTTATAAAAAGCCGATTGATGTTCGGCCCTCTGGCGCTTCTCTGGGCAGCCTGGATATATGTAAATACATTTCTATGTATTTGTGTAAGATACATACACAACTTTTAATTTTTCAAATAGGTTAAAAAAGCATTGTTTAAGGCTCAGTTAGCCGAATGTAATATAATGTAACTCGAACGTAAAAAACAGCTGATTGATATTTTTATATTCAAAGTAGGTTACGTCACATTACATCTGTATAATCATTTTCTTTACTTTTCACATAACAATTTTTATCAGCTGTTTATTACTGTTGTAGTTACTTTACATTACAGTCGGCTAACTGAGCCTTTAGCCAACAAAACAAGCAAAAATGTCCTTTTCACTTTTTATTAAACTTTCACCAAATTACATAACACATTCCACTGAATTTTAATATTTATTTGTGACAGCTTTTCGTATGAATTCCACTGCAGTCTGTGCTATTTTTTATATTATTAGGTTTAATATTGCAATACTTTTAAGTAAAATATCATGACATTGTTCCTTATTACTCGTAATTTATAAGACTTCCAAATAAAGATTAATTTTAATTTCGAAAAAAATAATTAAAAACCCATAATATTTTTTGATTTGAATTTGACATTTTCCGTGTCAAAAAGTGGTTCTTTACTTAAAAACCATAAAATGTAGTATAAAGTGAAACTCGTTAAGAATCCACTGGTTATAATTTGCAAATCCATAAAATTGAATTAAGTAATTACGGCTATGATCCAAGAAGGGTATATACAACAAAAACAATATGTTTTTGTTTCCTACGTACATATGCACTTGCAAAAGTTAGAAAATGGTATAAATTTGTATCCACACTCTATTGCCAAACTTAATACAAGAAGAACGGTTTTACATTACATGTGTAAAAGTTGGCAATCCTGGCTTAAAATTATTAACAGATAAGTATAAAGAGTGCATGGCGCCGTCCGTCTGCAATGTTCTTGGGTTGGTTTAATCTTCTATTCTATTCAGTGTTGCCGGAATCCTAAATCATTTTAAAGGGATAAAACTTCAAACTAATCCAAATTTAAAATATTACGCAAAAAAACGGCTGGCTGTTCCGTTCAACTATGTGTTGTCAGAATATTTATTTATCACATGTAATTTGGCGTAAAAAAGCGATACAAACCCGTTCAAATAAATCAAAAATTTTTTGTAATTTTATTTACGGTGCTCTATTCCTATATACATATGTATATAAATATGCACATTACTTGTATGTATATAAATAAATCACGATAGCAGTGACTTCTGACAAATAACACTGTGCAGCTTTTGTATCTGAAGTAAAAAAAAATATAACTGAAAATTATATTAAAAATTGGAGGGAGTTCCAAAACTCTTTCTTTTCATTGTCTAGAAAAAAAACTTCTTGTTTGCATGGAACAGAACAGAACTCGTCTCTTGCACCATAAGCAGCCTAATGTGTAACTTTTGTTTTTGATTTGTTTAGTTGTCGTACTTTCCGTTGCCGATAATTTAAAAAATGATAAAAAATAATTGTTGGATGGAGCACTATTGGTTAAGAGTAAATAATATAGCTCCTAAAGCCAACGTGATTATCAAAAGTGAATAATTCGAGCATACAATAATGTTGAAGCAAAATTATATTAAAATTACATACATATCTTATAATTTAAATACAGTTGAGAGAAAAATTGGTTTGTTCCATTATAGATAACATCGCAGAATTCGGCAACACTGATGTTTTAATGCGTGTTGCTTTATACTCTCAATAATTTTCTCTCCTAGTTATATGAATGGATATACATATCTTTACAGTGTTTGCTTATGAAGCACTAACACTCTGACAAAAAACACTAAAATTTAGTGTATTTACACATAGTTCTACAAAACAATTTGAATTTCAATGCTAAAGGCCGTCAAGCAGAGTGCTTTAGAAAGCATATTACTTGAGTTGAAAACTCATTGTGATTCTAATCGTGTAGTGTATATGTAAACATACACAAAGTAGAAAGATGTCATATCTAACCCCTTGTATATTACATTAAATAATGTACAGTTTATTTTCGTACACTGTAATTAATTCAATGCGTATCAAAACAAACATTTCGTTGCGTTCATTTTTCTAATGTGGAAATAATATTACAGAATTAAATTCTTTAATAATGATAACAATGAATACTACAGATGTGTAAATAAGTACATACATACGTAATTTACTAATAATACATCCGTAATAAATAGAAGCTTTATTAAAACAAATATTAATGCTGTTAATTAACTGTATGTACATAAAGATGTATAAGTACATGTATGTACCCCGAAGGAAATGTCGATGGTGAAAATGTACTGAGTCGCTTTTGAGTTTGTCACCAGTACTACTCTACAATTACCCCCATACAATACTTTGTGCTATAGACATTTAGCATGTGCTTGTCATTGAAAATTTACTAGTAACTCTAAAATAGTTGACTAGGTAGTGAATTCATAGTTTTTATGGGAACATGGAGATATACCAACCAGACAGTTATTGCTACATTTCTATACCTAACGTACATACAAATTTATGTATGTTGACAAGTTGTTGCAAAATCCACCAGAAATACACCACATCTGTTTTCCCTATTTCTTTTATACTGACGAATAGAAGAGAAATTGTAGACAATGTAACTACTAGTAGAATTTTAGTGTTGACATGGATACACTTGGCCCCAGTCTGACTGCAGGGTATGTACTCGTATGCACATATATACATACATATGTATGTATTATAATACAAATTAAAAGTACTGGGAACTATATTTGACAGTATTGAAATACATTAAATTTAATTGCTTACTGTGTCTACAAAGGGTTAATTTTTTAAATGAAAGCCTTACGATATGTCTTACTTTTTAAAATGTTAATAAAGTTAATATGAGTGCAATGTATACGAAGCAAAAGGCACACAGTTTCTTAATCAACCTTGCCAGTTATTTATTTTATTTTGTTTTATATACATCCATACATAAGTATGTAGATATGTATGTACATTAGGGGAGCTGGGCTTGAAGGTCAACTTTGAGGGGAGGACGCACCCCCTAAAACACAACTGCAATGCGTGCATGCAATTTTGTTGTATTTTTTTACATAAATCTGAACCGATTTGGCGGGTGAGAGTAGAAGAAATAAAAAAGTCTCCATACAATTAACGGCCACTCTGATGTACATACATACATATATTTAGTTATTATATCTATTATTAAAATTAATACATTATATTATTAAATTTATTGTTGTGTTTTATGTCTATTTAATTTATTATAATTTAATTTAATTTTAAGTTTAAAATTTGTAAACGCACTAATAATCCCAAAATTATATTTTACTTATTCAGTAAAATATTTTTTTTTAATAAAATACATTGAAATTGATTATTGAGGGGTTTAGCTGGATCCTATGCGCATTTCACTGTTGCTAATGCAGATCATCAGGGAACCTTTACCCAAAGTTTCTTAGAACAACTAGAGTCATTATGTTATAAACTTTCATTTAAATAAATGAGAAGCTCAACAACAAATAACAAAGTTGAAACAAGAACTCAATAATCAACATGTTTTTTTATTTTCTTACTTTACCATTACTACAATAGCTGAATTTTTTTCAGCATCAAATTGTAGACATAAAGAGTATGTAAAAAGAAAATAAATGTAAATAACAACAACAGCTATTCAAGATAGAGTGTTGCCACACAAGTATTTTTTGACCGGGTGCCGTCAAATTAATAATTAGTGTTTTTATGGGAATTTTTACAATTTAAGTTTAAAATTTGTAAACGCACTAATAATCCCAAAATTATATTTTACTTATTCAGTAAAATATTTTTTTAATAAAATACATTGAAATTGATTATTGAGGGGTTTAGCTGGATCCTATGCGCATTTCACTGTTGCTAATGCAGATCATCAGGGAACCTTTACCCAAAGTTTCTTAGAACAACTAGAGTCATTATGTTATAAACTTTCATTTAAATAAATGAGAAGCTCAACAACAAATAACAAAGTTGAAACAAGAACTCAATAATCAACATGTTTTTTATTTTCTTACTTTACCATTACTACAATAGCTGACTTTTTTTCAGCATCAAATTGTAGACATAAAGAGTATGTAAAAAGAAAATAAATGTAAATAACAACAACAGCTATTCAAGATAGAGTGTTGCCACACAAGTATTTTTTGACCGGGTGCCGTCAAATTAATAATTAGTGTTTTTAAAAAGTTCTTGTTTCAACTTTGTTATTTGTTGTTGAGCTTCTCATTTATTTAAATGAAAGTTTATAACATAATGACTCTAGTTGTTCTAAGAAACTTTGGGTAAAGGTTCCCTGATGATCTGCATTAGCAACAGTGAAATGCGCATAGGATCCAGCTAAACCCCTCAATTATCAATTTCAATGTATTTTATTAAAAAAATATTTTACTGAATAAGTAAAATATAATTTTGGGATTATTAGTGCGTTTACAAATTTTAAACTTAAATTGTAAAAATTCCCATAAAAACACTAATTATTAATTTGACGGCACCCGGTCAAAAAATACTTGTGTGGCAACACTCTATCTTGAATAGCTGTTGTTGTTATTTACATTTATTTTCTTTTTACATACTCTTTATGTCTACAATTTGATGCTGAAAAAAATTCAGCTATTGTAGTAATGGTAAAGTAAGAAAATAAAAAAACATGTTGATTATTGAGTTCTTGTTTCAACTTTGTTATTTGTTGTTGAGCTTCTCATTTATTTAAATGAAAGTTTATAACATAATGACTCTAGTTGTTCTAAGAAACTTTGGGTAAAGGTTCCCTGATGATCTGCATTAGCAACAGTGAAATGCGCATAGGATCCAGCTAAACCCCTCAATAATCAATTTCAATGTATTTTATTAAAAAAAAATATTTTACTGAATAAGTAAAATATAATTTTGGGATTATTAGTGCGTTTACAAATTTTAAACTTAAATTGTAAAAATTCCCATAAAAACACTAATTATTAATTTTATTTTATTTTATTTTATTTTATTTTATTTTATTTTATTTTATTTTCTTTTATTTAATTTAATTTAATTTAGTTTAATTTAATTTAATTTAATTTAATTTAATTTAATTTAATTTAATTTAATTTAATTTAATTTAATTTAATTTAATTTAATTTAATTTAATTTAATTTAATTTAATTTAATTTAATTTAATTTAATTTAATTTAATTTAATTTAATTTAATTTAATTTAATTTAATTTAATTTAATTTAATTTAATTTAATTTAATTTAATTTAATTTAATTTAATTTAATTTAATTTAATTTAATTTAATTTAATTTAATTTAATTTAATTTAATTTAATTTATTTAATTTTCTTTTCTTTTCTTTTCTTTTCTTTTCTTTTCTTTTCTTTTCTTTTCTTTTCTTTTCTTTTCTTTTCTTTTCTTTTCTTTTCTTTTCCTTTCTTTTCTTTTCTTTTCTCTTCTTTTCTTTTCTTTTCTTTTCTTTTCTTTTCTTTTATTTTATTTTATTTTATTTTATTTTATTTTATTTTATTTTATTTTATTTTATTTTATTTTATTTTATTTTATTTTATTTTATTTTATTTTAATTTATTTTATTTTATTTTATTTTATTTTATTTTATTTTATTTTATTTTATTTTATTTTATTTTATTTTTATTTATTTTATTTTACTTTATTTTATTTTATTTTATTTATTTTTTTAATTTTATTTTATTTTATTTTTATTTTATTTAATTTAATTTTATTTAATTTAATTTAATTTAATTTAATTTAATTTTATTTTATTTTACGCCCTCATATGCAACTTTCTTTTAGTTCTTACGCGCGGATTAGAAAAAAACTGAAAAGGTACCGAATCATATTTCCGTTAGAAATACAAATGTGTCAAGTTGCTAAGGCATTTATTTTATTATTATGTTAATAATATTTGTACAATTCAAAATAAATAAGATGAAAATAAGGTGTGTTATCAGCAATTTTTTAATAATGCTTTATCAGTCACTAAAGCCACCTTGGGGCGGTAGGTGGGATATGCTTTGTATTGATATTTGTCATGCCCACAAATTCTGCCCCAACGCTTTAGGGGGCGTATAAATCACTACAATTTGTTACAACTTTGTTGCAACTTTGGCTCATAAGTTTCGTTTAGTGGGAACTAAACATTTAAATGCAATTAGTTTGTATAATACTCGTACTGTTGATGCTGATGACAATCGTTTTCAAAAGCCAAAACAAATTGCCAACACATTAAATTAATTCATTTATAATTTGTAAGGGAGTCAATGAGATGGGGGACGAATTAATGATATGAAAATGAAAATACAAGCAGAACTATTGTTAAAACAATTGTTTGACACGCCAAGTCAAACGGGGCTAACTCTGATCATTCCCATACTCAACACCACACAACTGTGTAATTAAATAATGTGATCAATAAATTTACACAGCGAATGTGTATGTATGCATGTATGCTTTTCGAAGAACAGTGGTGTAGAATAAAAATGGCAAAGATTGCATTAAAAAAAAGCAGAGTAATAAGTACATGATTGTGAGTGGGTGGCATAACTACATTATGGTCTCTGCAATATTTTATGGTTGTGGTAGACAAGCTTGTTTCGAAATCGAAATATTGCAAAGCTTAATTAATTAATTAATTGCTAATCACATTTGATTATAAAGTTATTTTTAGCCATAAATATGGACGAAATATCATAAATACGAGAATTTACTACATATTATTTTACCGAAAAATTTGCCAATGTTATACATGTATTCGCAAATATTAGTGTCCTTAAAATAATCAATAAATAACAAACAAAAAATTACTTTAAGTTCTAAATTCTGCGAATGAGGAGTGATAAGAAGTAATTAGTCAGTAAAAAAATTAATATGTAGAAATCTCAGAGATAAACTTAATATATACATATAACGTCCTCTATTTAAAACAGGTTATACATATGTACATACATATTTATCGCACTTGTTCTTCTAAATGGAATCAAATGAAAATTCTCAGTAGAGGCGAAAATTGGTTTTTTGTTCAAAAGAGGGATGCAGCGGTTTTTGTTTTTGCGAAAGAGTAGAGAAAATGATGTAAGAAATTTACAGTGGGTAGATTTGACCACTGTACATTAGAGTGGCGGTTAGTTGTATGGAGAATTTTTTTGTTGATTTCTTTTATTCTCAACACCCAAATCGGATAAGTTTTATGTAAAAAATAATACAAAAAAGGACCTCAAAGTTGGCCCTCAATCCCATATATTCAATGTAATTTTTTTTGGTTTAGTATTTTTATGACTATACTTAATATACGTATGTATGAAATAATTTAACAGATATAAGCCCTTATTGTAAAAGCTTAGTAAATTAATTTCCATATAAATAATATTTTGGTAAATATAATTTTTGGTATTTTGTTGGTTATCTTCTTCATTATTTCTTAAAATATTAATTTTAGCAAAAAACTTTCTTTGAGACTAATGTTGTAGACTAGAAGAGCTAAAATATTTCCATATATCATGTTCTTGTAAAATGATTTTTTAAAAAGATAGTCATAGGCCAAAAATTAAATTGAAAAATGTGGGCTTGAAGGCCAACTTTGAGGGGCGGACGCACCCCCTAAAACAAAACTTATCGCTATGAAATACATAAAACTGAACCGATTTGGGGTTGAGAGTGAAAGAAATCAAAAAAAATTAACAATTAACGACCACTCTAATGTACATACATATGTATATGTATATCAAATTTTTGCAAAAAGTGAAAATATCCAAATTTTGAGTCGAGCCGCTTTAGAGAAACACGTACGATATGTATTTATTTAAAATGATTCAAATTATTCAATAAAAAAATACAAAACAAATCAATATTACAAAGGAATTGAAAATACAAAAAGACAATAAATTTAAATGAAAACAAAAATGCATAGTTATAATAATCACAACAACAACATCAACAACAACAAAAACAAAATAATTAGAATTAAATGAATAGAAAGTAAACAAATGACAAAACCAGCTTTAATAAACCGCAAAGGTTTGATCAGATAACGATCAATTAGAATAAAAACGAAATAAAAACAATTTATAATATATTCGAAATGTATTCAAACCCACTGTGCCATGATTAAAAAATTTAATTAAACATCATTGTTTCGTTTGATATTAAAAAAAATTTAAGTCTTAATTTTAGTTCATCACCAGACTTGCAAACGTTTATAGGAACGGCTAAAAGAATTTTACAAATAAATTCGAATTTAAATAAAAATTTTAAAAATCAACAAGTTTCTCTAAAAATAAAGATTTTTCCCAACTTCTTTGTTCTTGCATAATAATGGCATCTTTAGCAAATATTTTTAATCAAAATCAAGGGCGTGTCAGCGGCACTGAAAATTATACCAATCATTCATATCAAAGGCCAAACACCATTAATTTAAATGAAACAAATTGGCAGCAGCAAAGTGTTAAAAATATCGAAAATATTTATAATAACTCAACTTCGGAAAGTGTGAATAATATTTTGGACAAGGCAGGTACTTACTTGAATTTATTGTAGATTTAAAATGAAAATGTTCTTACTTATTTGTCTGCATTCTAAGCTCCCTCCCTGCCTTGTAAGTTTTTTATTTATAATATTTTTTTTTTTACTAGTGTTCGAAAACTATTTGTAATCAGCCACTGTGCGTCATGCAGCAAGCAAATGTTTGACAAATGCCAACAACATTAAAAAACAACAGTTTCAATTAAAAATAGAGATAACGGTATGCGTTAGCGTTTGGGAAATAGTAATTCCCATCTGGGAATGCAAGGATAAATAGAAGCTAAATTTACAGGGAATTACCCGGGAAAGTTCGATTTAAAAAAATTCATACATATCGTTACCTCAATATAGAAAGGCCCTAATTAATTTTTTTTGGAATCGAGTTTTTTGTATATTTCAATAGATTATATAATGTATCGAAAAATGCAAAAGTCTCCATTTAAAAAAAACAATGAGTTAGGGCTTTTCAATATTAAGGTATCGATATGTAGTTATTTACCAAGGCCTATTTATTTTTATAAAATATTCATTCTTTTGATATTAAATATTTTCTTTTTCCCTTATTAAATTCAAAGCTTTAAACTCGTCGCCAGCAAAAAAATTTTATTGATTTACAACTCTATTAATATATTATTACAATACAGAGATTTGCTCAGTTAAGTATGTTGTCTGAATGATTCTTTGTATTTTATTTGCTAAATTATAAATCCATTGAATAAAATCGCATTAAAATTTTGTTAAATAGGTCTTCCCTTTTTTAATGACAAATCATTCGTGCAATTAATTGTTTTAAATTTATCACTACAAAATGTAAATTTGAATATTTTAACTGCCAGAAAATTACAGATGAATTATTGTACAAGTTCAACAGAATTGTAGAAAGAGAGTGAGAGAGATGAGCTCGACATCAGACCAGCTTAAAGGCTCAGTTAGCCGACTGTAATGTAATGTAACTGCATCAGTAGGAAATAGCTGATCGATATTTTTATATGTAAAGTAGGTTATGTTATATTACATCTGCATAACCATTTTCATTACTTTCCACATAACAATATCGATCAGCTGTTTCCTACTGTGGCAGTTACTTTACATTACAGTCGGCTAAGTGAGCCCTTAGAAGCTCACTTCCAGTTGCTTTTTTTGTGTGGAAATTTTTAAAGTAAACGGTAGATATTATACTCAACCCAAAGGCGCCCAAAATCGATTAAAATCTCTTTTTCATTCTATTAGTTTTAACACCATGAACTTCAAAGACCTAATGTAAATTTTCAAGGTATTCATTTGAAAAAAATAAAAATAAATATTAACGTGACCTTTTCCTGGTCCAGATTTCAAATTTTTGTTGCAGCAACTTTTTAATTTTTGGTACAAAAGAAAAGAGTGAGAGAGGGATACAAAACTCTCACATATATATATTCAGGAACTATTAAAATGTGTGGAAAAACTATCGGCCAGTCCCACGATATCACCAGAAATCATTCTATCGAATACTTAGATTGAAACAACAACAAATTTTTTAATTTTATTGTTGTTTTCAATAGTCGATCGAACGATTTCTGGTGACATCGTGTGACAGGCCGTATATGAAATAGAAAATTGCAAAATAGGAATAAATGAATTCACAAAAATGTGTAAAATGTTGTTTAGAATCTAGTGCTGAATTCTATAGCATTTATGAAAAACAATATGATGTGAAACAAACATTTAGTTCGTAGCTTTAATTTACAATGAAATACAACACTTAGCACACTTTTGTGAACACCTTTGTTGAATTAAAATTTTTTATCTAAAACTTGCAGACAACTGACGATTCTTGCGGTTCAGTTACAGTGAGTGTACCAGAAAAAAGTGTCACAACAATTGAAGGCAAGGTAGCCGACGAGGATAGTGATGATGAATTACAAATACATGGCAAGAGAAGGTGAGTTTGAAGGTATAATAGATAATACTACATATATATGTACATATGTATGTATGTATGTTTGTATATATATTTACTTATAGAATGGGGGAGGGTGAGAGAATAAGAAAAATTCAATTCGAGTTTCATCAAAATCAGCCACGTCAATTTTTTTTAATATTTCATTTATCATTCGAAAAAAAAACTTTGTTCTTCATCTATAATTTCTGAGACTACATCGTGACAATCAATCCAAATCCTGTTTGGATGGCTCATGTCTCTAACGAAGCCAGTGTATTTCACGCTGAAATTTTTGTTGTAAGGCAAGTAGAGGTCGAAATCGATATCTTTGCATGCAGAACTTCTGTCCCTGAGATCATATATTGATGATATTTACTAAGTCCCAACATTCCATATTTTCTTATGCCCAATTTATATCATACCACGAGTCTACTAGCTGTGCTAAGAAGAAGGATTCACAATTGGAAACAAAATAGCTGAATTTTATTCTCAGGAAAAATGAACTTCGAGGGAACTATTTCCCGGAGTGCATTTAAGAATAAAAATTAATTCTTTATTACACCAACTCTATAAAATTTACTGCATGTTAATCAAAAAGGTTCTTTCTCTCTGCAAAAGAGCGCTGCAACGAATTACTGTTAATAACCGTGAACATTATTTACTAATCTTGTACTAAAAATAATAAAAATTCATCGTTCTACCTTTTTGTTAAGTCGTTACGAGAATCAATTACAAAAAAATCATTAGACACAATTGTGACAATATAATCAACTGACAGCTCTGAATTACTTCGTGCATTTTTTTGAATTTGTTTCCAACTGAATGATCAGCTTAAGATAACTTCAGTATTTTTAACGGTACATACTGGATAAAAAACAAATTAAATCATTCGTCACAATTCTAATAAATCGAATTTATACAGAAAAAAACAATGTACGATACATTCGTACGTCAGATAGTTCGTGAAACACAAACTTGTGAGTTTCATACAGAGAAATTCATCATACGTTAGCTGCGTTCGAGAACGAAAAAGTTTTTAAAATTCTTTTACTATCTTTTATGGAATTTTATTCGATTGCGTACGTGTGCACGTTGTTCAGTTAATGAGAGTTTTTAATTAAGAGAGCATAAAGCAAAGTGCGACTTTGACCGGCACACGACGGACTCCTACGGACACTACATGTGTAATACTATACGAACTTTAGCCTATATAATCAAATATCTTACTTAATGTAGACATTTAAAAAATTTTTATTTTGTTTGGGCGTTTTAGTTTTAGCGCTTTTTCGATTTACCGATTTTTTTAGTTTTAGCAATCATTATTCGTTTTGGCAGTTTTTTGGGTTTTTGGCGATTTTTTTTTTGGTTTTTTTTGTTATAGCGATTTTTTTAATATCTGTCGTTTTTTCATTTTGGCAATTTTTTTTTTGTTTTTTGTAAGAGCGATTTTTTTTAGTTTCTGGGGTTTTTTGGCTTTGGCGAATTTTTCGGTTCTTGCCGATTTTTTGGGTTGAAGCGTTATTTTTTTCAATTTAATGATTATTTTAGTTTTAGCGCTTTTTATGTGTTCTGGCGTTTTTTTCGGTTTTTGGCGAATTGTTTTGGTTGTTTTTTAGTTTTAGCGATTTTTTTTAATTATGGCGTTTATTTCATTCTGGCTATTTTGTTTTAGTTTAAGCGATTTTCTTAAATTTCTGTCGTTTTTTTCGTTTCGGCGATTTATTTCGGTTTTTGATTATTTTTTTATTGCTTTTAGTTTTAGCAATTTTTTTTTGATTTCTGAAATTTTTTTAATTTCGCCGGTATTTCGTGTTTGTTTTTAGTATTCTGGTGATTTTTTTTTGCATTTTGGTGATTTATTTTACTTTTCATTTAAACCTTTTTTGTTAATTTTGGTGATTTTTTACGAAATCACTTCGAGCCCTTTTTTCGGTTTTATCGAAAATTGACTTTTTGATTGAAATTAAAATTTTATGCGCCTACTACTAATAGCTCAGAATTATCAAAATGCCAAAATTGTTGATAACTTTTAATATACAGGCTGTACAATTTTATCGTAAGCGACAATTTACGTCCAAAAACAAATTTGAATATTTAAAAAACACTTTCTCCTGAAAAACTAAATTTTTGTCCTTACGATAAAATCGAAAATAAGGCTCGATATGTTGGTTAAAAAACAAATGCTAAATGATCGGTTTACATAACAGGGCCGTATAAAGTTATAAAAAATATCATTTATTTAGTTTTGATGGCAGATATATATTCTGATATGTTCTGTACTCCAAATGAAATTTAAATGTGCCGAGTTGCCATAGAATTCTTTATGGAAATATGTATTTTGAGTGACAGTTCTATGGCAATTCCAAACGATTTAATTTCACTTGGATTACAGAACATACCTGACTGATTCTTTTTAAAGGCGAATCAAGTGAACAGATTATTATATTGAAATTTTTGTTTATAATTTCTTGCATATACATACATGCACATATGTAATTTTTTTGCGTTAAAATTATTAATGCGAAGGTTTTTATTGCGAGTATTTTCTTTAGATTACTCAGTTACTGAATTTTACTGGAAAGGAACTCGAACAGACCTATTTTCTACAAATGTAATTTGTTGATAAAGTTGATGAGGCTTGATGTTGATAAAAGATGAAATTAAATAAAATAAATTTGCGCCTGTCTACCAAATAAATACATTCTTACAAACATATCGTCACCTAAACTCCAAAAGGCCGTACAAAAAAAAAAAGAAAATTCAAAAAAGACATTTGGATTGATTACGATGTGACTAACTAAAATATATCTTTCCCTAAAATTATAACCGATTTCATTCATTATTGAATTTAGCACCTAACAAGTAAATAGTCCTAAATTTATAAGGGTTTTTGCTTCTGGTGGAGAAAAGAAAAAAAATGTACTTACGGCCTTTTGGATTTTAAGTGACGATACATGTATGTATTTATAAATGTACAATCTTTAGATACGAGTAGTTGCTGCTGCTCTCTTAGCAAACAGTAAATTTAATTTTCTTATTTAGTTTAGTTAATTTCACTGATTTACTTGCTCAACTTTGTTAAGCTTACAAAAAAGTATGAGAGAATACAGAGAAAGAGTAGTCCGCCAAGTGAATTTAGGAATCACTTAAAGTTATTCAGTATTAAAATGGATCTGCTACGAATAACAGCTCTTTTTTTAAGAATAGTGAAGGCTTATAAATTCTAAAACGATTGCATTTTTTCTTTCATTGCAATCTTAAGTGATGCGAAAAAAAAGAAACTAATCTGTAGTATTTAATTAAAATTTTGCAAAAAATTATATAAATATACGTATAGCCGGAAGATATAATTTATTCAAGTCCAATATTCAGCACGAGAATATATAAGCAAAATAAAATTAAAAGAATAAACCTAAAAATTAAAAGTCAGTGGAAAAATTTAAATTTAATTTAAATTAAAAATTATCATAAAATATTTGATATCTATCTACAGCTCATAAACGTAAAAGGAGGAGTGTCTACCATAACAATTACCATCCGTTTATAATCAAGGTTAAAATGAAAATTTTACTTTTGTTGATCCATCTATAAAAAATATTATCAAAATAATAAACAAGAATTTCTAATTTACACTATGCAAGTCTTATTGCTAAGCTGATTAGTTTGTGTGCAAAGAGAGACGAGGGTAACAGAAACGTTTCTTTTCCCCTCGTCTCTCTCTCTCTCCTAACAAACTAATCAGTTTAGAAATAATATTTACATAGTGTAAATTAGGACTAAGTAGTGTTAAAGCATATAATTATTATTTTGTTATTTTAAACTTTTTAGTCAGTTTATTAATATAATATTATTCCTGCTCTTTTCGCGGAACACCGTTAGATAATCATTATTTAAGATAAATGATCTGCAACAATGCACATGCTTTATTATTCTATTTGACAATGCAATTTAGTTTAAGCAATACACACTTTTAAACTAAACTTTAGTTAGTCCCGGTCCAGACTTGCAATTTTTGTTGCACCAACCTTTAATTTTTTAGTGCAAAAAAAAAACGAGAGAGGAATACAAAATTCATATATTCAAGAATTGCTGCATTAAAAATTGCAAGTCTGTACCGGGAGTTACTAAAGAAAGAAGAAATAAATTACAAAAAAATAAATATTGTATAAAATACGAGTTGATTACTTTAATTTTATTGTGTGTGTGTGTGTTCCGTAATGATAATTTTTTTTATTAAAATAAATACATAAGTATGTATTTGACTTAATATTTGCAGAGACCGTTTCCGTACTCGACGAAGAGCCTCTATAGCCCCTCTGCCGGCCCTGCGCTTAAATGACAAGGAAATGTTGGCCAGTGATCTCGATGCATACAGTTTGGCCAGTAATCAAGCCTCTATAACGAGTGTGAACTCATTGGCCAGCTTGTTGAGAGAGAAAATGCAAGTATGTTTGATAATAAAAGTAGATTCATTACAAATATTTATTATACATATGTATTATCTTCTGATTTTATTTTTAGGCATTCCCTAATATGATACGCAAAAAGAAACGTGAAACTAAAGATTATAAAATTAAAATCTTTGTGATTTTAATGTTTTTTATGGTGATATTTTTGGTAAGTAAATACTAAAATAAAAAAGTTTATTGTCATTTAATTAATGTTTAGCAAATACAATAAAACTATTTTACGTAAACATTGATATACTTAAAATAATTGTATGGATTTCGAGAGTTAACTCAGCAGTTGCCAACTTACATAAGTACATTAAACTATACAATAATTTCCAACTTTTTGGAAAATTACGGGGTTATGATAATAAATTCAGAGACCAAACAAATATTTACATATGCATGTATGTTCATCTGTCGTCATTTTGAAAGATCACATCGGCTAAGGTTTTCCGACATTTGGCATGTTCATGCAGCATATCGGTATATGACACTATGGTCCTTATTAGGAGCAGGTTTCGATTTCCGACTGCATTTTAAAGTGCAGATCGAACTAATTTTTACTTTGTATTATAACGCACATTCGACTCAAAATGCCGCTATTGTGAATTTATCACTGTGATTATACACAATATTTTATCAGCTGAGACTAATAATAAATAAATTCACTTGCACACGAAGGATTCCGTATTACGTTTGTTTCTTTTTAGCAATTTTTTCTGTTTTTGGTGAGTTTTTCGGATCTAAGCAATTATTTTAAGTATTGACGATTCTTCAATTTTTGGCGTTTTTTCCTTTTTGGCGATTTTTTCTCGTTTTGAAGATTTTTTTGGTTTGACATTTTTTTTGGTGTTTTAGCGATTTTTTTAAATTTAACGTTTTTTATAATTAATATTTTTAGTTTTAGCGATTTTTCATATTTGGCGATTTTTTAAATTTTGTTGAGATTTCTTGCGATTTTTTTACTTTTAGCATTTTTTTACATTTAAGCGATTTATTTCGTTTATATGTAGATATTTTTCGTTTAAGCATCTTTTTTATTTTGGGCGATTTTTCGTTTCGGAATTTAATCTAATGAAATTTATAAAATTTTCAAGAGTTTACTTCTTACAATTTCCAAGATACAGCAAGACTGATAATAAATAAATTCAGTAAATTACGAATTTGACTCACATACGAAGGGATCCGTACGGCAAAAAATTATTCTGAAATTTTTTCGGTTTTTGAAAATTTTTTCGGTTTTTAACGACTTTTTTTGGTACTGAAGTTTTTTTTTGACTCTTACGCTTTTTTAATTTTGTGGCGCTTGTTTCTTTTTTCGGTAATTTTTTTGGTTTTTGGGGATTATTTTTCTTTTTGTGATTTTAGTGATTTTTTTTAGTGGTGAAGCGTTTTTAGTTTTAACGCTGTTTAATGTTTAAAA
Source organism: Tachina fera (assembly GCA_905220375.1). Taxonomy (NCBI): domain Eukaryota; kingdom Metazoa; phylum Arthropoda; class Insecta; order Diptera; family Tachinidae; genus Tachina; species Tachina fera. Next base: position 82,411,874 of record LR999966.1, read on the forward strand.
TTTTTTTGTTTTGCTGATTCTTTTAAAATGCATTGGCACAAAGTCATAGTCAAAATAAAGTAAACGTTAAGAATTAAAACCAGTATTTCCATACTTCTAAACTCCTAAAATATATTTTGCTTTGACTATGACTTTGCCCCATTGTTGTAATTTTTGGCGATTTTTTAATTTGGAGATTTTTTTGGTTTTTAGCGACCTTTTTAGTTTCGGCGATTTTTTTTTTTGCATTTTAGCGATTTATTTTATTTCGGTTGATATTTTTAATTTAAGCGCTTTTTCATTTTGTTGATTTTTCGTTTTGGATTTTTTTTTTAATTTTGGGATTTATTAGAGTTTTGCCTCTCAATTTATCGAAAATAGTACAGTGTCAAAATTACATTAACCGATAGAATACCCTTTAATTTTAATTTTTTTTAATTTCAGTGCTAATTGGTGTAGACTGCATAAAAATACACAAACTTTGAAAATTTAAAAATGTTTCGTTACTCCCTTTGGAATAGGCTTTAATTTTTTACTGTCATATATTTATTCTGTGAAAATTTCAGATCTCTATCCCTTACGGTTCTTCAGCCTGTGATAGACAGATGGACGAACGGAAGGACATCGTAGCGAAAACAATAGGGTTCCTTTTAACCTTTGCTGTACGGAACCTTTAAAATTAATCGAATAAATAATATTATTTGTTCTTTTTTTGAAAAAGTCTCAGCCTACTGTGATTGTAGTTGTGTAATTCTCAATAATCTATTGAGAGTTTGTGTATAAGCATTAGGATTTTTTGAACTGTAGTTGAAGTCTTCAGATGCGTTGCTTGAGCAGCAACGAAATTTATCTAGACCTGCTAATCCAACAACAAATAATTTTTTTAATTCATATTAATTTTAAACTATAGCAATTAAAATATCAAATTTCCAATACTTATTATATCACTATTTACTTTCTCTAATTTTTTCAGATTGGATTTGCCTACATAGGCTATCAGCGAAAAGTCTTGGCTTTTTCCTATTTCGATAAAATCAAATTCAATTCCATAGATCGCATACTGAGAATTCTGAATCATGATGAGAAAGAGGTGATTTCGGGTCAATTGGGTAAAATGATAGGCTGGGATACACAACCGTTTCGCTGTCTCGAAAATCGACGCAAAGCAGATGGCAGCTTGTGCCTGGAATGGAATGGTATTGCCAGACTCTATATGAATTTCGAAGACAAGGATGTATTTCGTTGCTACACATTACATTGGCAGTCACTAAACATGGGCACTTTTCCCACCGACTGTTATGAGCTGAAGCGCAATAATGGCCTGTGGTTTGGTGGCAGCATAACTCATAACCTGAGCTGGTCTTTGAGCGAAAGAGATTTTGATTATGCTCCCTTCTCCAGTGGAGACATAAAGATACATCAGTTCGGCAATGGTGTTAAGCGGTATTTTATAAATTCGATTGGAGTAGCCATACAAGTGAATAACAAGACTCCATTGCATCTGGCGGTTAATACGACGGAAAATGAATTTTGCTTAAGAGCCAAGAACGATGATTATACGTTTGTCAATAAATTAACCGAATTGCCGGAGTTGGATTATAAAATTTGCACAACGGAAGATATGAAGTCGCTGCATATGCTAATGACTCAGCAGAGTTTGTGGGATGGCTTAAAGGAGTCTGATATAAAAATTTTACACTCGCTGATAGAGGAGCCCGTGTGGCAGATTCCTCATCAATCCACTGCAGAGTCATTTAATGAAACTTCCATTTACAATTATTCCGAAGATGTTATTGGCATGGGCTTTATGCGCTTGGGTCACATATTAATCAATGAATTCTGGCAGGAATATATTGGAGACTTTACAGTCGATGCGAGTAGATTTCCCACTTTGAAGGACACAATTGATGTATTGCATCGCAGGGGCTTTAAAATTGTTTTCACCATACAACCGTTTATCAGCACGGACAGTGAGAACTTTAAAGAAGCCGTGCGCAAGAAATTGTTAATCTATGAGAGATATTCAGAGAGAAGCATACCGGCCTTGACACGCTACAAAAGTTGTTCCAGTGCCGGGGTAATGGACATAACGAATAATGATACCGTGGCATGGCTGAAGGAAAAGTTATTGAAACTTAAGCAGGACTTTAAGGTGGATAGTTTCTATTTGGATTTGGGCACGGGTTTCAACTTGCCGCATTACTATCAATGTCGCCAAGCGCTGGACAATCCCGATATGTATAACAGACTTTTCACTGAGAGCTTGGAAAGTATCGGTTTCATTGGGGTCTCTACGGCCAGTGCAGTGCCGAAACCTCCTGCCTTCCTCAGCATGCCACCCATAAACTCTTCGTGGTCAGGCTTGAATGAGGTCATGTCCACTGTGCTAAATTATGGAGTCATTGGTTATCCATTTGTGCTGCCCGGCGCCATTGGCGGTGATTACGGCTTGAATAGAACATTGAAAAAAATGCTTTCCTTTTATTCTTTGGGTCAACCATTATTGCCGGAGCAAGATCTTTACATACGCTGGCTGCAACTCATGACCTTTATGCCCGCCATGCAATTCAATCATTTGCCCGCCGAGTACAAAAGTGATTACATAACGGAAGTGGCCAAAGAACTGACAACCGTAAGGCAAAAACATGTTATACCTTTGCTATTAAAGTATCTGAGTGAATCGCTGAACGAGGGTTTGCCTTTGGTGCGTCCCTTATGGATGTTGGATCCTCGCGATCCAGCCTGCTTGAGTATTTACGATGAATTCTCGATAGGAGAGGAGATGATAGTGGCACCAATTTTAAAGCAAGACAGTGAAGAGAGAGAAGGTATTTTTGTTGTTTTGTTTTTGGCCCTTATTCACAGTCAAAACAAAGTATACTTTAACTGACGTATTCATAAAAAATATTTTTTTATTCTTATAGAAGGTTTACAAAATAAATTTTGTATGAAAATTTGTTTGTTAAACGTTTTGTAAACCTAAATATTTTTTTTCGTAATAAGGTCTTAAGATTTTAAAATAAGTATTTTGTGGTGTAAATCTGGTTTTAAATTTTTAAAGTATACTTTATTTTGACTATTAATATAAGCCTTTAATTCTATTTTAGCGTACATACTAATTAATTGAATTTATTTGCAGTGTATCTTCCGCAGGGTGTTTGGAAAGATGGCATCGATGGTTCGCTACGCAAGGGCAGCCGTTGGATACACAATTACAAAGTGGCCAAAGATAAGATTGCTTATTTTATAAAAATGCCCGATAACACTAGATTTTAGAAAATGTGATAAATGATCATACATACAAACGAGTACATTTATTTAATATACATACGTAATTTAATTTTAAGTTATAGTTTTCGTTAATAAAAAATCAGATTGTCTTATTTAAAGTTGATAATAAGTAAGCTTTTAAAAATGTTATTGTTAGAACAGAATTCTTGAGGTCAATGACCCATGGGCGAAACATTAGTGCATTCGAGACAAAAAAAAATTTACTGTTAATATCGAAATTATAACGAAAAATTTAACAAGTTCGGAAAAAAATTAAAAAAAAAGAATTTTTTTTAATAATTTTTACAATTTAAATTTAACATTTGTTAACCCACTAATAATCCCAAATAATTAGTTTATTTATTCAGTAAACTATTTTTTTATTAAAAATACATTGAAATTGATTATCGAGGGGTTAAGCTGGATTCTATGCACATTTCACTGTTGCTAATGCAGATCATCAGGGAAAAATTTCTTAGAACAACTAGAGTTATTTCATTTAAACAAATGAGAAGTTCTTTAATATCAAAATTGAAACAATAACTCAATAGTCAACATGTTTTTTAATTTCTTACTTTACCATTGATATAATGCATTGGCTGACTTTTTTTCAGCTCGCACTGTAATTGTAAGAACCCAGCAAAAAATTTCAAAAAACGTAATCGGATTTGGAATTAAGCATTTTTGGTGGATGCTCTTCCCTACTGGATTACCAACTTAATGATTTTAACAAGGCGTGGGACTAAAATAACAACTTGTTCACGTAATTTAATCTAAAAAAAAAAAACATTCTCATTTAGAAACTTGCACGTAATTTTTTAAAATTTTAGGTAATGCGATTTGTAAGGGTGTAATGAAATTTGGTAATCAGAAAAGTCATTATATGGCAAGTACTTCTGTTGGTAATATATAATTTTTTGCTGGGAAATATGTAAAGAAAATAAATGTAAAAAACAACAACAGCTATTCATTGTTATAGCAAGAATAAAGTGTTGCCATACATGTATTTTTGAACGGGTTCAGTCAAGCTAATAACTTGTGTTTTATTTTTGGGAATTTTTCGCATAATTTAACTGGGAGTCTGGTATGAATTAAAGGCTCGCGTAGTTTTTCAACCAAGCCCACTTTTTAAATTATGTTGCTTCTTCCACATATTTTTTTTACAAATTTTATAATATAAACAAGCATAACTTCGCCATTTGTGGAATGAATTTCAAAATTCTTTTTGCAAAAAGGAGGTGCGGGAAGCCAAAATTTATTAACAAATTACTTTCTCATTTGTTGAACAATTTTATTATCATTTGTGGACCAATTTTCAAAATGTTTTTTTGCATATAAAAGGGGGTTGGGTAAAATTAGCCCGCCAAAAAATTTATTATTAAATTATTAGTTTTTAAGCCTACTATGCTTATTTTTCTTTTGTGATTTTCAAAAATATTATTATTTATTTATTCTCAAATAGTTCTTGAAAGTCTGTGCATAAGATAAGAGGTTTTGTGACTATTCAAAATGTGTGGTTGAAGTCTACTGATGATTTGTTACAGCAACAATGAAATGCATATAGACCAAGCTGAACTACCAGCAAATAAATTTCAAATTTAAATTACTTAGTTGTTTGTGGACCAATTTTCTAAAATTCTCTTTGCATATGGCAAACGTCCAATATTTTTTTAATTGTTGCGGGAGTGGGTGAAGTTAAATCCGCCCCAAAAATTTATTATCAAATATTTTTGTCATTCTTGGACCAATTTTCAAAATTCATTATCCATATGGAAATAAAAATAATTTTTTACTAACTTTATAAACACTTTTTATCTTATGTGAGACATTTATTTGTAGATTTTTAATTGAACTTTTAGTGAATTTTAGTCAGAAATAATTTTTAGTCAGGCTTAACTTCAGTAATTTCAATTCTTATTGAATGAAATACTTTTATTAATTAATGTAAGCTTCTAAAGCAGAGAAGAAAAATTAAACTTAAGCTTTAAGCTGGTGGAATACACATTAATTAATAAAACCTTTTTATTTTATTTTATAATGATGGGAATAGCAAAGCACATCAGTTTAATCTAGTATAATTATAATAAATTCAGTACTGTGCGACTTTGACTCGCTCACGAAGGGTACGGACACTAGATATGTAATACTATATGAATTTGGAGTTTTTTTTTAGTTTTTGTGGGTTTTTCGGTTTTTGGCGTTTTTAGTTTTGGCGTTTATTTAGTTTTGAAATTTTTTGTTTCTTTTTTTTGCGTTTTTTTTTGTGGCTTTTCCGGTTTTGGGTATTTATTTTAGTTTGGCTTTTTTTGTTTGTTTTGCTGATTTTTTCGGTTTTTGGCGTTTTTTCACTTTGGCGATTTTTTTCATTTTGGCAATTTTTATTGGTTTTTGGTGATTTATTTTAGCTTTGGAGATATTTTAGTTTGGCGCTTTTTTCGTTTCTTGGCGATTTTTTAATTTTGGGATTTTTTAGTTTTAGCGTTTTTGAAAATTTCCAGAGTTATTTTCTTACGGTTTCCAAGATACAGCAAGTTGTTAAAATACCATTAACTGATAGAATTCCCTCTAATTTAGATTTTAAATTAAATTTTTGTGTTAATTGTTGTAGTCTGTATAAAAATACACTAATTTTGCAAATTTCAAGTGTCTATACATACATATATAATTGTGTGTATATTATTGTATATGTTGTTGTAGTGGCCAAAGTTCTACATATTCTGTAAAAATTTCAGTTTCGTAGCTCTTACGGTTCTCGAGAAAACACCCTGTGGCGGACAGATGTACGTCCCAGAGAACACAATAGCGATCCTATTCACCTTTTGTGTACGGAACCCTAAAACATTGCTTTCAAACCGTAATGATTTGCTCTTCGTTCGCCGGCGCTCGTTGGGGTATTTTGATACCAAAAATGGGAATTATTAAAAAATTATTTGTGAGAACTGAATGACTTTTTGTACCCGGTCAAAATACACAAAATTCCACATTTTCTAGTGATGTTGTTGGCGACAACAAAATAAATTTGTATTCATTTAAAGTTTGAGTCGCTTGACGTTTTTCTTGTGCACATTGAAAATTAAAATTTTTGGTGTTTTAGTATTAGAGAGTGAAAAAAGCAACAATTTCACTATATCTATACAAAAAATCCATTGGGAAGAATTGGGGTCTTACCCCAAAAATTGTTAATTGGATCTATACTGCAATAGTACGTCCAATTCTCATGTATGGCATCATCGTGTGGTGGCCATCCCTGGAGAAAAAGACGTATCTATACACCTTACACAAGGTGCAAAGACTTGCATCCTTGTATGTAACCAGTGCTATTCGCACCACTCCTACGGATGCACTGGGGATGCTTCTTCATCTACTACCATTAGATCTAGTAGGGAAGGAGATGGCAACGTCCTCGGCAATCCGTCTTAGATGTGTTTCTCTGTGGAACGGAAATGGAACCGGCCACTGCAGAATACTCGATGGTGAAGTTAGGGGATGGAGGATTGACCAAACCTCCCCTGCTCTACTACACGAACGTCTTTATAAAACCTGGATACCATCTACAGAAATGTGGATGAATGGAACTCCAGATAGAAGAAAAAGTGTTGATTTTTATACGGACGGCTCCAAAACACATGAGGGTGTGGGCTATGGGGTCTTTTCGAGGGCTTTAGGTCTTCGTATTGCAAGGCGACTTCCGGATCACTGCAGTGTCTTTCAGGCAGAGACCCTTGCTATAAGAGAAGTTGCGAACTGGTTAAAAGTGAATGTCACTTCAACGACTTTAATTAACATTTACACCGATAGTCGAGCAGCTATTATGGCCCTCGAATCCTCGCTTCTAAGAACAACAACAGCCCTCGACTGCCGATCATCTCTAAATGAGATGGCAGAGCAGTTTGATATTAGGATTATCTGGATCCCGGGGCATAGAGGCTTACTGGGGAACTCTAGGGCTGACGAGCTTGCTAGGATTGGTACAACCTTACAGGTTCCACCGGATTTGGAATGTGTAGGTCTACCCCTACTCTCTTGCAAACTCAGACTTAGGCGCAAGACAGAGGATGAAACAAATAGAAGGTGGGTCACAAGAAATGATTGCGTGATCACAAGGCAGTTATGGACTCACCTAAATAGAGAAGGTACGGATTACCTAATTTCAAAGAATAGAAAACAAATCTCGATTCTCGTGTCCGTGTTAACCGGACACTGTCTCATAGGTAGGCATGCACAAAGGCTAAGGGTTGAACACAACGACTTTTGCCGTAGCTGCCAAGATATTGATGAAGAGGAAAGCATAGAACATTTTCTTTGTCACTGTCCTGGACTTGCAGGAAAGAGAATGGCCACAATGGGCGCTCTTGAATTCAGGGAACTTTCTGACGTTGCTGGTGTTAAACTTCAACGTATTAGCAGCTTTATACTGAGCTCTGGATGGTTCGACGGTGGGGACTCCGCATAAGCAGAGTCTCCGTGGTATCACAATGGACCAAAACGGTCTAAGTGAGTCCGGGTTTCTGACTGCCACCCCTACCTAACCTAACCTAACCTATTATATACATATGTATTTAATTAATTTTGGGGTTTGCTATTATTACAGCGTCTTGGTATTAACATTAATCCAAAAATTTTTACTGCAAAGTCAGCACGAATTTGTTACCAATTTTAGCATCGAAAGTCCCACAGTGTAGAAATATATATACATATTTCAGATTTCACATCGGATGACGAATTTTTGCTGACGCCATGATTCTGTATATTTTCACTTACATATACAAATATGTTTTATAATTGGCGACGAATATTCGCACAGTGTATTAAGAATACATTATTACTGCGGCAAACCAGTAACCAGCCGACGTTTTGCTAATACTAGGTTAAAGAAAAATAATATGTAGACCAAATATCATTCTTTGGAAAAAAATGTTTAATCATGGATGGTTTTGATCTTAAATAAATTTTCTATGAAGCGTTTAGCAAATTCCTACTCATTGTAATGATAAGTCTAATGGTTAACACAAAAGCTCTTTTTAAATAAAAGCGTCATCTACTTTCTGTAAAGCAAAATAATTTTGTAAAGCTTTTGCACAACACTTTAAAAAGATTTTTTTTCTGGTTTACAGTTTTGTTTATACATACATATATACATACATACCTACTTACATAATGGTGGTAAATGTACAATACACATTGATCCAACGACGCTAACAAATTTTATTGCAGAAATATTGACCGCTTTACACAATTAAACGCTTTTCATTAGTAGAAATCACTATAATTAACACTTTGCACTTATTTTTCCATCATTTAAATAACTTATTTGTAATTAATATTGTATTAAACTTCGCCGCACATGTAAAATCAACCGATCGCTCTGACTGCATTAAATAAACGGAGGAGAAATAAATAACAGAGCAGCATAAAGTAAAATAATGAAAACCAGTGTTGATAAACGAAAACAGAAAAGGTGTTGCCGTTGTTAAGGGAAATTATTCACGTGTAATTTTTGTATTACGGAAATGGAATAATAAAAATGCTGATAATTCAATATTAATTAACTCACTGACTGACTAATTCATGAAAAATAATAAGTTTGTTTTATAAAGGGTTTATAAAGCAAATTTTGTGTGCATGTACAACTCTCATTTTAATCTAACATGATTTACATATATAGTAATTGTCAAAGAAAATTTTTCCTTTTAAAATAAGTTTATTTCACGTTGATTTAACATTTACGTGCGTAGTGTTAAAATCAAAATGCAGAATAATGTTGAATCAAAGTTATTTCAAGTTAGATCAACATGAATTTAATTTAATGTACTAATTGTATTTTATTAATAATTTAACTTAATTTGCAATTTATTTGCTGGTGGTTCAGCTTGGTCTATATACGTATTTCATTGGCGCTTGAACCAAATCATCAGTAGACTTCAACCACAAATTTTGAACAGTCTACTGATGATTTGGTTCAAGCGCCAATGAAATACGTATATAGACCAAGCTGAACCACCAGCAAATAAATTTCAAAATTTCAAAATTTCAAATTTCAAAAATATAATTATGACAATATGTCGAATAATAACTTTCGTAAATTATTTAACTTATGTGGGGCTGACATAGACATCAGAAAAAAAATTTCCCCCGCCAATATTTGAACTCGGAGCTCATCGCTTGGTAGTCAACGTGCTTACCCCTGCAGCCACAACAACTTTAAATAATTTTAAGATACACACTGAATATGTACCATCTTGAATTAAATTATAACGGTATAATGAACGATATATTGTCAGGCCCATTCGTTAAACCGAAAAATTCGTTATATCGCAACTTTTTTTAAAATGTTATTTTAGTTATTATTATTGTAGACATTATATAAACAATAAAAAGAATGACAGCAGTTTGTTTTCAAATATTCTACCAAACAAAAACTAGAGTACCGCACACTTTCTTTACATTTAAATTGCTGCTGTTGATTTTGTTTAATATTATTTTGCCGTTCGTTATATAGAGCACACATTTATTAAATCATTCGCTATATAAGGTAGTAAGAAATGTTACAAACATCTTGCTAGCAAGATTTTGTTTTTTATTTTCCGATTTTTCCTTTAACATTCGTTATATCCAGTATAAAATGAAGACATTATTCGCTATATAAGACTGTTAATGTAAAAAGTTTTGACGCTCGTTGTATCTGATTTTCGTTAAAGCGAGATTTGCCTGTACTTTAACTTACCTGTAGGATTTGAACGGAGGAATAGGAGGAACGCAGGCTCCTACTTCAAGACTAATACATGCCTACCAGCCAGCAGTAGCTTATCGGCTGTTTACAAACATAAAAAACCACAACAACTACACAAAAAACATCTACACAACTAAGGCTGAGTTTACTCTGCCATTTCTTGAGTGTCATTTGCCCAAAAAAGCTTAACTAATTAATTACTAATGAAAAACTGTTTGATTCAGACATATATTTATTTATTTAAGCAGTGTGCTATTATGTTGAATTCTATAAAATTGTCTATTAGTTATATATCGAACTATTTAACTCAATAAATACATGTCTGAATAAAACAGTTTTTCATTAGTAATTAGGGGTTACGCTTTTTTTAAGCTTGTGTGGCACATGACACACATACTTATGTATGTAAACCCGGCCTTAGTACAAAACTGTATTGCAGCTACCCAATAAGCACTCAAAAAATTAAAATTCGAGCCCTTGAAATTAAACTGGAAACACAGTTGAAACACACAGCATTTTTTTCAAGTAATTTTCAAGTTTGAAAATATTTTTAAATAAAAAATCAAAAAACGTAATTTATTTATTATCAAAATTGAAATTGTGGTGAAAATATAAAAAACATAAATAAAAAAAGTGGATTTAAATAACAAAGGTGTATAAGGTCGTGAAAACAAAAGCGAAGGCAGATGTCCAGAAAATTAGTATTGGAAAACAAAGGAATTGCATTTTGCTTTCTATTTTAAAAGCCTTGTTTCTGCAGCTTGAAATACACTTGAATTCAATTGTTGAATTCCATTGCAATTCCATGCTTGACTTCAAGTGTAAAAACATGTTAGGTTCAACTTGAATCACACTGTAAAGGTACTGTTTTGTTCGACTGTAATTCAATGGTTAATTTTGCTGGATTCGCTATTGAATTCAATTGTGTTTCAACTGTAATTCAACACTGGAAATTGTGAATAGATTTCAAATGGAATTCCACTTGAATTCCAGCCAAAATGCTTATTGGGTATGAGCAAACCCAATAAGCAATTTTGCTGGAAATGAAAGTGTAAAACAATTGTTATTCAAGTCACATATTCAATTGTCAAGGCTTGAATTATGTTTCATTTACACTTTATTTCAATAACATTCTCCAGTGAAATGGGAACTTGAGTTCAATTCGAACAATTCAATTGTATTACATTTCAATTCAAGCCTTGAATTATACTGTAATTCAAACTTGTATTACAATTGAATTCAATTGTATTTCAAGCTTCAAAAACAATGCTTTTAAAATAGTTTTCTTATAATAATTTTCTGCTTATTTATCTTCACTTTTGTTTTCAAGATTTGAATCATTTTGTTTTTTAAGAAGTCACTTTTTTATTTATCAAGGTTTGAACATTTTGTATATTGCTGGATTTTGTATTTCAAAATATTTTCAAACTTAAATATTACTTGAAAAAATTTTTGAATTCAACTTTGTTTCCAGTTAAATTTCAAGTGCTTGAATTCAAATTTTTCTTGTAAATTTAATGTGATTTGAATGAATTTCAATCAACCTTTTTGCATGGTGATTTTACATTGGTATTTTTTTTCTGTGCGCATCAATTCATATTGAATTTAAAATATTTTTACAAAAGCGGTCTTCCTTAGCGAATCAAACATATTAAAAAAATAACGATAACTCTGTTTGTAAGATTCTTAACAACTTTCTTAATCGGACTAAAGCTCAGTATTTTCAATTCTTATTGAATGAAATATTTCACTTCTCATATTCCATTTCATTGAAAATTTGCGTTAAATAGCTGATGTTAATAACATGATCTCCACTTTTAGCTGATGTTAATAACAATCTCTACCCAAGTAGATATACATGGGTACTGATGAAGTGCCTGGCTGCACAGAAAAATATCGGTATTTCCTCCAGCTAATAAACTCGAGTTTAATTTTTCTTCTTTTCTTTAGAAAATGACATTAATTAATAAAAATATTTAATTCAATTGAAGAATTGAAAATACTGAACTTAAGCCCGATTAAGAAATTGTTCCTGATTAAAATTCACTTTACTTCAATTAAATTTAATATGTACCACTTAATTTTAAAAACTATTAAAAATACGAGTTAATGAAATATTATGACTGATAAGTTCTTTGAGAGAAATGTGTAAATAAACCCATCTTCACTTAATAAGAAATTATCAGCAAATAGCACTATCAGTATATGTTATATCGGGGTTATATTTGAACAAGTTTTGAAAAATTGCAAAACTATGACTTGATCACAGTATACTGTGATCCGATGTTTTTTCCTCAGCGAATCAAATATTTGCACCTATATTTATTGAATGGGTATAGGTCAAATAAGTTTTTGTTTCAAATCAGGACTATTACAATTCTAAATTAAAATGTTGCATCACATAAGGAATAGTTTTTGATTTTTCAAATGTAATCCGATAATAACTTTGAAACAAAATATATGTATGTATGTATATGACTTAGACCCATCACTTTCATAATTGAACCACAGCCGCGAATAACGTTGTAAGAGAGAATTTTTGCAAAACAATTTTTTTCACAGATTACCGTTAACATTACTGTCTTGCGTTATTAAAACATCAAACCATCCATCCATCATCGCCGCCAAAATACAATTACAAACAATCAGTCAGTGGGAGAACTTTGTAAGTAAGTAAGATGCAAAGTGTCTTGCGTAAGTGCAAATGCAAACTATCGTAGCTTTTCTTTAGATTGTGTGTGTATTTTGTTGTTGGATGTGAAAGAAAAGCTACGATATTTTGCATTTGCACTTATGCTAGACAATTTGCATCAAACATCGAACTCCGCTATTATTTTCGATAAGCTTAAAAATATGAAACACAAAAAAAAAAACAATTGCTTTAAAATACGTTTTCTGGCTCCTCTGAAAAATTATTATTTTGTCACTTACAACGTTATTCGCGGCTAACCTTCAATTATTGAAGCATTTGCCCCAATCGCGGTTATTATAGAAATAGCAGCATTTCAACGAAATTCAACAATAAAAACCTTCACTGCTGAACAAAATTTATTCTTGAAATTTTTTTTGTGCTAATTTGTTCTTAATACCACATTATCTTATCATTATTATAAAATTATAGCTTAATATGTTTTAAATGGATTTGATAATGCAAATAGCAGCCACGAGCACTGTTATCACCATCAACTTCTAAATTTAGATATACAAATAATTCTGAACAAAGGAAACTCATTTAACGCAAGAGAAAACGTTTGCTTGCGTTTTTTTGTTGTTGGTAGTAAAATTAATTGCGCCATTTTGTTTTATTTTATATCTGGCCAGGAGCACAAATTGAAGTTTGCTTTATAAGCAACCAGATAGAAAAGCAAAATAATAGAACAAAGTATAATCGTTTTAAGATAAAACATTTAACAAACGTTTGAGGATTTTCCTGGTTATTGGGTGAGGCAATCAGAGTCACTATAACTCACTTGGACCATTCTGTTTCTTTGTGATATCACGTAGACCCTGCTTAAACAGAATCCACACCGTCGATCAATATAAAACTTTAAACACATTGCAGTTCAACCTTGGCAACGTCAGAAACTTCACTGAACGCAAGAACGCCAATGGTGGCCATTCTATATCTTACTAATATTGAGAATACGTCATACGCTAATCGTCGCATTTTTCAATTGACAGCTAAGTTGAAAAAGAGACAGGGTTTCTTATGATCTATGCGACATTCACCATGTATACTTGCGTCAACGCAAAGTATAATAGTAATGCAACCTTTAACTTCAATTTGGGTTTTTGTGTTTTGTGGCAGCAAAAATAAAGTCCAATAAAATAAAATAAAATGAAGTAAAATTAAATAAAATAAAATAACATAAAATAAAATAAAATAAAATAAAATAAAATAAAATAAAATAAAATAAAATAAAATAAAATAAAATAAAATAAAACAAAATAAAAAAATAAGCTAAAATAAAATAAAATAAAATGAAATAAAATATAATAATAAATTAATATACTTACATACATATAAAAAATAAAATAATATAAAATAATATAAAATAAAATAAAATAAGACAAAAAAAATTCTAAAATAAAATACAATAAAATAAAATGAGATACAATAAAATAAAACAAAATAAAATAAAATAAAATAAATTATAATAAAATAAAATAAAATTAAATGAAATGAAATAAAATAAAATAAAATAAAACAAAAAAAAAAATAAAATAAAAATAAAATATATTAAAATAAAATAAAAAAAAATAAAATTAAATAAAATAAAATAAAATAAAATAAAATAAAATAAAATAAAATAAAGCAAAATAAAATAAAATAAAATAAAATAAAATAAAATAAAATAAAATAAAAAAATAAAATAAAATAAAAAAATTAAATAAAATAAAATATAAAATATATTAAAATAAAATAAAAAAAATTAAATTATATAAAATAAAATAAAATAAAATAAAATAAAATAAAATAAAATAAAATAAAATAAAATAAAATAAAATAAAATAAAATAAAATAAAATAAAATAAAATAAAATAAAATAAAATAAAATAAAATAAAATAAAATAAAATAAAATAACATAAAATAAAATAAAATAAAATAAAATAAAATAAAATAAAATAAAGTAAAATAAAATAAAATAAAATAAAATAAAATAAAATAAAATAAAATAAAATAAAATAAAATAAAATAAAATATAATAAAATAAAATAAAATATAATAAAATAAAACAAAATAAAAAAATTAAATAAAATAAAATATAAAATATATTAAAATAAAATAAAAAAAAAATAAAATTAAATAAAATAAAATAAAATTAAATAAAATAAAATAAAAAAAATTAAATAAAATAAAATAGAACAAAATAAAATATTAGATATTTAAACAAATAAACAAATAAATAAAAAAAATTAAAAAATAACTTAAGCTGAATAAATAAAATTGAGAACAACCCTATAGAAATTGTGCAAATATTCTCATCAACAACAAAGTACTCATTGTATCAACTCCTCAGTTGGAAAAGGCGACGCATAAAATATAACGCATTCTATCGTACCTTTTCACAATGTATGGTTAAAAGATAACAGGTACTTTTGTACCAAGTTTTGTATGAGGAACTGTCAGTTAAAGTTCACGTTAACTCTTAACCACACATTGTGAAAAGGTACGTATATGACTCGACTTTATTAACCTATGACGGCTCTTATGTGACTCGGCCTATAAAAATGCATAAGCCTTCTTTTATTCGGTATCCTCTGCCAGAATCAGACATTAGAATCTTGTTGTTATTTTGGAAAATGTATAATTTTGTTGTACGGTGTTATACGAGGAAACAAATACATACATATATTTTTTGCTCAAATCCATCGTATACATTTAGATAGCATGACTTTTGTTTACCAGCCAATTTGAGATCACCTTGAAATTTCTATTTTTTCTTTGTATTTAATCTGTAGTCAAGTTATTTTTATTTAATCTGATTTACAGCAAGAGCAATTCCGCCTCAGGACATGATGATAAAATTGCTTAAAATATGGGATTGATAAAAATAATTTAGATAAGTATGAACCAAAAATTGCATACAAAACTCTAGCAAATAAATTAAATATAATTAAGGTTGTTGTTACCAAGTGTAAAATTCATTGTCAAATAAAATAAAAAGAAAATGTTGCAGTACGAAAGTATTTAAATGGACTAACAATAATGTAGGTGGCAAACAGAGGCGTAATATTTTCAGATACCTTCAGAGAAAGTACAATTTTAAAGTTTTGTTTTAATTATCAGGTTACAAGTGGTGGAAGAAAAAATCGCAGGACACATATAATCAATAATCTTTACAATGAAGGAGAGAGAGAGAGAGAAAGTATATAAAAATGTGTATTACTCTCTTCCCACTTCTCTCGCTACATCAAGTCAAACAAAATTCACAGCAAATAGGCTTTCTTAATGTAAACTTTTCAGAAAAAGTTATTAAGCTAATCATGACTTCATAAGGGATTTGAGACGTCTTTTGCCATATGTAGGGTACACAATAGCACAAATAACTGCAATAAAGAGTTTGCTAATTTGCTTAAGCGGATGCTAACCATATTATTTTTTACGAAGCCTAATAAAAATGCACCTTAGAAGTATAAAAGCCCAAAATTTTTCACAAATTTCAGTATTTCTTTACTCACATTCTGCAAGTGAACAAAACGAGGGAATAATTTATAACAAATTTAACAAAATGAATTGCAAACAATCCATTATTTTATTTGTAATGGCCACATTATCATTGACTGTTGTTGCCACCAGCGAACAGCAAACCTTTCCGAACTTCCAACAATTAAGGGCCCACGCCGAAGACAGTGATTGCTTTGAGGAATATGAGATATATACCATCAGACTTAACAATATCTATGACACGAAGTATAAAAATTGTAATAAAACTGCCAAAAAAGAAAAATCAGATGCCGAAGCTGCTTCTAGGATTAAAAAGAACGCTTTTGCTGCTAGTGCTAACCAATCTTGTCAAGAGATAGCCCATTGTAATCAATACAAAAGAGTTCAGGATTCTTTGGCATGTTTTAGCAAACAGGTGAGTTAAAACATTTATTATTCGCTTAGTAATGCAATTTGAGCATGATGAGAAAGCCTTAGAGCAGATACGTCCAACCCATATGCACAATGTGCAAACTTTTATAAAGAGCTTTTTGTGATTTCACACCGACGAGAGTACAACAACCACAACAACAACACAACCGAATACAATTCTTGCTCTTGCCTTGCAAAAAACAATAACAAATTTAAGAGCTTTCAAAGCTGTTTACCTCAAATAAAAATGTGAGTGTATGTGTGTTTGGACGTAGCTGCCTTAGAGCTTTCAAATTTGTGAAACTAATTATATAACAATATCTTTCTTTTTGATATTTTTCAGGGTAAACAAAGTGGTATTACGGCAAGTAATATTAAAATAGATGCCACTAAGGAGTCGTATAATTTGGAAGAAAAGTTGCATATAATCAAAAACAATCGAGACGTATGCGTCAATGAAACAGCAACAGAATTCAATAAGAAAGTCGCAAAAGGCAATTCTCTTTTAATCGGTTGCTTATGGGGTGTAGTTGACAAGTGGCCTGTGCCCAAGAGTTCAAGTGAAGAGTCCAGCTCCAGCTCCAGCGAAGATTTCAAGGCAAGCGAGGAACATAAGTTAAGTGAAGACGAATCTGATGCTACTGATAACTTTGCATCGGCACAAGCTGAGAGTTTAGACGAAACTGATGGTTCTGGATTGTTTGGATCTCGTTTTAATAGAATAAGTCATTAAATTAAATGCATAAAATACACATACATATGTACGTGTATACATACATAATTTGATTTTTATTTTTTAAATTTTGTTCCTCAAATTGTACGCGAATGCTGACAAACGCTTGTTGAGTAATAAATTTTTTTGTTATTTTGAAAATTTTTCTTGGCGTAAAGTATTTGTGGTTTGTAGTTCTCAATAATTGATTACGAGTTATTTCATAAGCTTTGGGGACTTATAAGCTATTTGAAATTGTCGTTGAAGTCAACCGATGAGTTCCCTACGAAGCAAAAATAAAAAATAAAAAATGCATTTAGACCTACGCTACGTCAAGTCATATGCACAATGTGAAAACTTTTATAAAGAGCTTTTTGTGAGAGGAGTACAGCATCCACAACAACAACTCAACAGACCGCAATGCTTTTTCTTACTCTGCAAAGAAACAAGAACAAATTTAAGAGATGTCAAAGCATTTATCCTTAAATCAGTGTTGCCGGAATCGAAATTCGATTTTACACAGGCGAACATCCAAAATTATCCAAAATGTTGTAAATTGTCCAAAAATAATTTTGTGTTTTATAATAAGTAATGCTTTTTATATAAGAATATATATCGAGTGATTTTTTTGTTCTATTTGTTTTTTCAGTGTGAATTTTTTCATTGCAAAAAAAAACATATTCGAAACTTTTGCCAATTCCAAAAATGCTGAGTAAGCATTGCCATTTCACACTAACAAGCGAACAACACTTCAAAATCATTGAATTTTATTATCAAATGAGAAATGTGTCTCCTAAATTATGTCCATTTTATGGTCGTCATAATCGATCGACCTTTTCAAGCTGTAGTGACTAAATATCACGCAAGTTTTTTGAATATTAATCCACCAATATGTATACAAAGAGTGTGCACTGAGGAAAATACTGCTGTTATGTATATCGGACAGTGTCAATAAAGACAGCGATATGTCAGCTACGAAACTTTTCCTTTTTGGCCATTTCAGCGTGACATGAGTCTCTGAAGCATTTTCAGCAACATTTTGTATCTGATTTGTTTTTCCGGCCTCCTGTTAATAAATAAAAATATGTCATGCAACTAATTTTGTAAAAACAAAATGCTTAATGTAAATGTTAATACGATATATTGCAATTTTTAATTCCATAATTTAATTTTCAACATATTTTTGGTTGGTTCAAAATGGTCGGATCAACATTGTCTTATACATTCATATGCAAAAAATATTGAGACGATTGTACCAGACGACAACTTATTCTTATGTAAGTTTTTGTTAATTTTAATTTGCTGAAAAATTTGTCTACTGAACAGTTCTAAAATAAAAGAATATCATCTCCAAGAAAAGTATAGCCAAACAAAAATATTAAACGATTATAATTATAAAAATGTTTATTAGTAAATTTGCGGAGCCAAATTCTTTTTAAATGAAATGATGATCCTTAATTAAATAATTTACTTGTGTATAATTTTGGAGCGCAATTACACAAAAATTACACAAAAAATCTATGGTCCCAAAATAGTTCAAGAACAAATTGTTTGTCCCATTTTTGGATAATTACACAGAAATTGGCAACGCTGCCTTATATGCAAATAACAGTGTATGTGTGCGCTTAGACGTAGCTGATTCCATGCAAATAGTGTTGGAGTACATTGACCAATCTAGATAAAACAGACTACCCAGAAAAAAATTACACATTACCATCAGAAGTACTTCCGATATAATGACTTACATTTCTGATTACCAAATTTCATTACTCGCTTACAAATCACATTACCTAAAATGTAAAAAAATTATGTACAAATTGCTAAATGAGGAGAATGCTTTTTTTAGATTAAATAGATTACGTGACCAAGTTGCCAAATAAGAAAGTAAGTACTCTTCTCAAGAATTAAGTTGGTAATCCAGTACGGAAGCGCTTTCACAAAAAATGCTTAATTTCAAACCCGATTAACTTTTATGAAATTTTTTGCTTGGTAGTTACATCATGGTCCCATGTAATGCAGTCATGGATTATGTCATTTTAACACAAGCATTCAATGCTGCACAATAAGTGCTCGTGTTAAAACGATTATGATTGTTTTTCTTAGGCACTTACAAATTGTATGCGAGCAGTGTATAACTATTCAGTATTACGAAGGATATGAATGACACTTCTCATAAAACACCTCCATTAAGGTACTTATAGCTTGCATGTAATTGCCTCAAAATGGTTAATCTTTACCACGAATTAGTAGATATTATTCTTAATCAAAGTAAAGTCTGTGACACATTCTGGATTTAAGTTACAACTGGGAGGGAAAAAAACTAAAGTGATATTCTGAAAAAATTTCGTATAGGTATTTTTTCTTTGTTTGAAATATGTCAAATTTTTTTAGTGAAGTCCTCTGATGATGTAAATATCCTTAAAAGGACTAATTATAATCAAAACGGTTCATATTCCCTTGATTTTTTCTTTACTCAACAAAAAGCGCATATTTTTTGAAGCACAAAAATATTTCAAATAATCGGTCAGTTTTTACTTACTGCCAGCGTTGCCGTTGTGACACTACAGTATCACTTTTGACACTTTTTCGTGCCAATGACACTTTTTAGTACTCCTTTTTTAATTTATTCCTTTGTACCATCTTAACAAAATCATATGCTCAAAAATTGATCGAAGCAGAGCTGCTCATCCAGTTGCCGATATTCGGTTCGATGGTGTCGATCATTTTACTATTTTAATCGATAGAAAAGCCAAGAAATGGTGAAAATATTGCAAAAAATCTGACACCCGAATCCCTGATTCCAAATGCAAATTATTTCTGGGAGTATCGCAATTAAAAAAATATGTATTTTAACTTACTTTCATCTTAATAAAACTTTTTATAAATACAATTTAAATGTGATTTTTCATTACTTGCAAACCGACAAGACGGTATATATTTACATATACAGTGTTCACTATTCTTTACTTGGCGTTCGTTCCTAATAGGTGTTTACCAGTAAATTAATATATAAACTTTAAACAAAAATATTTAGCTTCATCCGATCATTTTTACGATCTGGCCGGTTATATTAATTAATTTTATTTTATTCTAATGTATATAGTTAATTGTTAAAATTCGTATTTGTTTTTTTTAAATTGAAATAAAAGATATTTTTTTTGTTCACAGACAACTTGACCTTATTTTACTTTAAAATATCCCTTTTTAGGGTTCCGTACACCGAAGGCGAAAAAAGAAACCCTATTGTTTTTGCTACGCTGTCCGTCTGTCCGTCACACGGTATTTTCTCAGGAACCGTAAGAGCTACGGTCCTGAAATTTGGACAGAGTATGTAGAACCTTGGCCGCTACAACAAAAAATACATGAGAATTAAAAATTAAAGGGTGTTCCAAAACGAGCAACGAGAAATGCTAAAATCCCATATAATATACATGCAACTGTATGTACATATTAGTGAAGTAACGAATGTCAATTTTTGATATTCGCGAATACGAATACGAATATTTCAAACGATATTCGCGAATACGAATACGAATACGAATACGAGTATTTGAAACGATATTCGCGAATACGAATACGAGTATTTAAACGATATTCGCGAATACGAATACGAATATTCTACGCAATATGAAATATTAAAAAATTTTTATGAAAAAGGACTTCACGTTCTTGTTGTCATACTTTAAAGTTAATAAAAAGTATCCAAACTTAAAATGATACAAAGCACAAATTTCTATAAAAAATTAATGTATTTGTAGAAACTAAAATTTTTAGTAATTTATTTAAATTTCGTTTAGGATTTATGCATTTATTTACTTAATTTCTTTGGAAAAATATTCGTATTCGTATCCGCCTGAATTTAGCGAATACGAATACATTCGTATTCGCCTGAAAATGGCTGAATATTCGACAATTCGAATACGAATACGAATATTCGTGCATTACTAGTACATATGTATATTGACACTTGAAATTTGTAAAATTAGTGTATTTTTATATAGACTACAACAATTAACATTAAAATATTAAAGAATTTAAATTAAAGGGTGGTCCATCAGTTAATACAATTTTGACTATGTAATTTTGATAACTTGCTACATCTTGGAAACCGTAACATTAAAATATTAAAGAATTTAAATTAAAGAGTGGTCCATCAGTTAATACAATTTTGACTATAAGACCGTAAGAGGTAAGCTCTTGAAATTTTCAAAAACGGTAAAAATAAAAAATCCGAAAACTATAAAATCGCCAAACCGAAAAAATCGCCAAAACCTGAAAAAAATCACCAATAATTAAAAAATAATCGTTAAAACTAAAAAAAAAATTCTAGCACTAAAATAAATCGCCAATTCGAAAAAATCGCCCAAATAAAAAAAATTGCCAAATTAAAAAAAATTTCCAAAAACCGCAAAAATCGCCAAAACGTGAAAAATGCTCCAAAACCAAAATAGTTGTTTAAGTGAAAAAAATCGCCAAAATGAAAAAAATCACCAAATTTAAAAAAACATCGCTAAAATTAAAAAATAATCGCCAAAGCGACAAAAAATTGCCAAAATTAAAAAAACGCAAAAAAACGAAAAATTTCCTCAAAACGAGAAAAAAAGTGCCAAAACTCAGAAAGCGCCAGTAAATTAAAAAAAGAACCCAAACTAAAAAAAACCGAAAAAACCCAAAAACGAAAAAAATGCCAAAGCTATAGTTTATATTGGCTAAAGTTCCTATTGAATTACATATGTATCTCGTGTCCGTACTGAATCCTTCGTGGGCGGGTCAAAGTCGCACTTCTCTGAATTTATTGATCCTTTTTTTTCTTAAATGCCCTTTTTATGACACTTTTTTGAAAATTTTCTGATATAAATTTTTCAATAATTTTTTTATGAATTATGAATTCGTAGTAAATTATGAATCTGAAAACCGCATATTAGTGACTTTAACTGTACTTACTTACATATGTATGTACATTGTACATACATACATACATACAAACATACATTTCTGCAATCAAATAAATGTTTGTGCTCTCTTTTTTTTAACGGTAAATTATGTATGATAAACAAAAAAGAAATTTTTTCCATTTATGCAATTTTGTTTTAGTTTGCAATTTAAATTTCATTAAATGGACGCGTATTCGAAAGTAGTCGGGAATATGTTTAATAGAAAATTAAAAATCTTTTGAGATAATATTATTACATAATATTAACTTACATAAATACATACATACATACATATCGAGCCTTGAGCGCAACATTATCGTAAGCGACATCTGGTCAAATTTTTTTTATTTGAGAAATTAAGATATCATGACATAGCTCAAAATTCGAAACTGTCAAAATATCAAAATTGCTTATAGTTTCAAAAATACGGCGGCTGAGATTTTATCGTAAGTAGATGTTTGTTTTAAAAATTGAATCCACACTAGTTTTTTATAACCGTTTTCCTTCTTGTTTCCTTGTGGCCTTCTTCGAGAAAACGGACCGAGTGTGTGAAAATGAAGTTTTGAAAAAAAAACGCATTTAAAAAATAAAATTTTATGCTCTAATGCAAAAACGATTGTTAAAGTTAAAGCATGCTTTAAGACCGGTTTTGCCGTTCAAAATTCGTTTGTTAAACCAACTTTAAATTTACCATTCCTTTTGCATAAGGGGTTAATGTTTTTCCCATTTTTATCGATTTTTTCAAGCTCGCGCTTTTTTGACACACTAGGTCCTTTTGCTCAGAGAAGCTCACATATACGAGATATTTTAAAATAAAAAATAAGTAAATACTGCTTCGGTTAAAGGATTCTTAAAGTAAAATATTGATATATAACAAAATATATTTTTCAAGTATGGACCCCAAATTATCTAAGGTGATATTTGAATAAAATACTTATTTAATTGTGTACTTAATGTATCTATTAATTGTGAACTCTAGAATAAAAGCCTGCCTCAGACTTTGGAAAGAATTCCAAAGCTAGTAAACTATAGTGACGCTGATGATTCTTACACTGGAGATCATTTAATTGAAGTGTTTTTTGTTGATGTAAAAGGAAGAAAACTATGGCGGAAAAGTAATCCAATCTGTATCTTGGCAAAAGAGGTGAAGCCAAATCCTTGCATTGGAAAAAAATGCCAAAATAATTGTGCAGCTAAATTTAGTGAAACCGATAGAGTTGAAATTAATGAATTTTACTTAAGGCATGTGAAATGAAGAGAGGAATTAGACGTAAGCGGGTTTGAATACTCTGTTAATTTTGGAGGAGAAAAATACAAGGTATGTCAACAATTTTTATAGCTTAAGCTTGGAATTTCCCAAATGTCTTTCCGATATAAGTATATTTGCTAAATTAAAGAAGAATCATTATAAAATTAAAGCAAACAAGAAAGTACTTATTAAATGTAGTGAAGAACCAACGCGATTATTGTGTGACTTTATTGAAAATCTACCAGCGGTTCCTTCCTATTACTGTCGAAAAAAAAGCAATAAACTGTATTTATCGGAGGAACTACTAAATGTGACAAATCTGTACAAAATTTACATGGATGCTTTAAAGTCTTCTCTCACCAACAAATATTAACCGTGTCATTATTTATTTTTTATATTTAAAAACAAAAAAAGACAAATGTAATATTTGCGAAATATATAAAAATATATACATATACGAAATCACGTAACAAATTAAAAGATTCCGATATTTACAAAAACCACTAAATACCTAACATACTTATTAATAAAACACTTTATAACATTTAAATAATACTGTTTATAATAATACGAGTATCTATTTATTACCAAAATAATATTGTTGTTTTTGCTTTTGCTAACCTAATTGTAGTCAGATTTAAAAAAAAAACAAAATGCACCAATTTCTTTTTCTATTAGATAAAAAACACAAAAAAAGAAAAAAAATCGTAAACGACAAAATTTTTTAAATTCCTTCATTAATATAAAAAAGCAAATTATCGTAAGTGCCATAACTAGTGCCAAATATGAAAATACAAAATGGGGTTAAGAGTCCCCAAGTCGTCACTTTTGTCGATTATTTTGGTGACATTGTCAGCGGAGTGTCTATTAATATTCGGCCCTGTTCGGTAAACCGAATCCGAGTAAAGTTCTCGTTTTCAAGAAATTAATAATGGTCCAGCAGGCGTGTTTAAAATCATATACGATAATTTTCGTTCAGATATGATATTTGGGAATCTATATAACACAAAATTTTAAAAAATCTAAAAAAATATTTCTATTGTTGGAGTTAGTTTTCCGAAATCGTGCGGTTTCAAATCGACCGGTTTACAGAACAGCACTGATTGTTTTTAATGCGTAGAAAAAATATTCTCAGATACACTTCTTAATGTTTTATTGGTTTGTTGAAAATAAAAGCGGCGTCAAGCAAAATTTAAGTGTTTATAAAAATAGTAAGTTGAAGGAATCAAATTAAAACGTTAATACATACATATGTATAATGAGCCATATTTTCGATTTTATCATAAACGACATGTTATCGAAAATAGATTTTTTTATTGAATTGGAATTTTATGGGCCTAGTTAAGAATTATCAAAATACCAAAAATTTTTGAAAGCTTTAAGGATACGGCCTGTATAATTTAATCGTAAGCGACAATTTGCGTACAAAAACAAATTTGAATATTTAAAAAAAATTTACTGAAAAATATAATTGTTGTCGCTTACGATAAAATCGAAAATAAGGCTCGATATATACTTTATTTATAAAAATTGTTTGTCGTGAAGTCCAGTTTTTCATTTTTAATTACGAAAATTTTTAAGTTAAAAATTAATTGCCTTTAATTGTTGAGTTAACAATCTGATTAGACTATTGTTTTGTTGTTGGATTTTATAAAAAAGAAGTTTGAAAAAAAATCAAACGAAATGTTGCGTGTTTAGAAATAAAATAAGTGCATTAATAAGTGTTTGGATTGGCCATTATTGTCGCCCTTGTTACAAGAAGTTTAAAAATTGGCAACAAAAAAATCTGGCAGCCCTTCTCTTAAATGAAGATCTACAATTTCCCTTCGATTTTACTCTGGACTTCTGAGATCTGACACAACACTTTATTGGATTTATCTGTTTGATAACCTTTTAATGTTAAATATTCAAAACTATTAAAGTTTATTCTAACAGATGTAATGCATGTTTGCTATATATTTATATTACCTCCACATCACTAAATTGTTAAAACTAAATGTATCTCTCCTACTCGTTTACTTTTATTTGATTAACGAAACTTTAAATCTTAAATTTCCAAGCGTCAGTACCGGCGAGAAGTGATGCAACTATTTCATAAAATTAAAGTGACTTGTAACATTAGGTAGAGAGTTTACATCGAAAAGGAATTTATTTATTTCATTTAATATTTATAAAATGTATACCAAAATATAATTTAAGTGTATTCGCCTACGATTTGCGTAGTAAAATTGAAGAAAATGAAAAACAAAAAGTGTGTTACTTCTTAGGTACATACATACATATGTATATACATATGTATATGTTCATGTACATATAAATATCTAATGCTTCTCGCTTAGTGCTTTAATACATTCAAAAGAGAACCGAACAAACCAGATCCCTCACGTTCGGGCTCTTGGGCAGTTTCAGCTGGAACAGCTGCTTCAGCAGCACTAGCAGGTTTTTCAGCAACGTCAAATTCTTCGCTTGATTTTAGGTCTTCGCTTGACTTATGTTCCTCGCTTGAGCTGGTCTCTTCACTTGAACTGCTTGGTACAGGCCACTCATCAACTACACCCCACAAGCATCCGACTAAAAGAGAGTTTCCTTCTGCGACCTTCTTATTGAATCCTACTGTTGTGGCATTGATGCATGCGTCTTGTGTAGATTTAATTCTCAAGATTTTTTCTTTCAAATTAGCCAACTCTCTACTAGCGTTTACATTAATTTGATAAGCTGTAAGAGCGTACTTATGCGCCTGAAAAACGTGCAAAGAGATGTACATATTTATATACTTAGTCCTCAAATTGTTTATATTTACTTAATTTGATTTGATGAAAGCTCCAAGACTTGTTGTTTATCAAGCCCAAATTACGCTATTAAGCGAATAAATATTTTAACTCACCTCTTTGTCATAACATGCCAAGGATTCCTGAACTGGTTGTAATTTATTACAATGTTCCATCCCTTGACAAGATTTTTTAGAACTGGAAGCAAATTCATTAGTCTTGGCCCTAGAAGCAGCTTCGGCATTTGATCTATCTTTTATGGCAGTTGTATTACACTTTTTATACTTGCCATCATAGATATCGATAACTTTGTTGTTATATATCCCATATTTCTCGAAGCAATCATTGTTCTTGGAACGGGCCAATACTTCTTGCAAGCTTGCAATATATTGCTGTTCACTGGCGGCAGCAACAGTCAATGCCAATGTGGCCATAACGAATAATATAATGACTTGTTTAAAATTCATTATATTTGTCTTGAATTTGTTATAAATTATTCCTTGGTTATATTCACTTGCAGAATGTGAGTAAAGAACTGCTGATTGTTCTGAAATTTTTTGAGCTTTTATACTTCTTTTGCTAATTTTTATAGGGCCTCGTAAAAGCTGATATGTTTAGCATCTGCTTAATGAAATGATCACATTCTTTACCAGTTTAATTTTAGATGAATGAAAGGAAGGTATTTGTGCAATTTTGTACCCTACAAAAGGAAAAAGGCTTTTGCAGAAGTCATTTTTTTAGAGATTACATTTTTGGATGTAAATTTCTTACATAAGCATTATCAAAAGTAAGCCGATCCATATAATCAGGAAAGTAATTGTAGTAACGAATTATGCAGTTGGCTGAGGATATTTGTTTGAATGAAGCCATGATATGTATGTATATCGTTTTTAAAGCAAACTTTTTTTAAATCTCCATAAGAAACTTAAACTAAAACTTAAAAGGATAATTTCAAAAATAAGGCTGACGTTAACTTGTATCTAAATTACTGCGAGTATGAGGTATTGACTGGGAAAGTTTGAGGGACTACGTGAATGATACTGTGGAGTTCCTTTAAAGGTGGGGTTCGTTTGTTAATTTACATGAGAGCCCACAACAGGTCTGGACTGGCTTACATGTATGTATATTCCTGGACATGTATAATTTTACATGAAAAGGGGAGTGCGAATGGATTAATACAGATTTGTATATTATTTCACTCTCTTTATTTGTGCAGGTTATTGATGATATGATTTATTCTTCTTCCACTTGTAAACTGATAGTACAAAATTTTAATAGTATCTCCTCTGAATGTAAGATGTCACGCCTCTGTTTCCCATTTTCATTATTATTATCTTACCTTAAGACTCTTTCAGCTCAATGCTTTCATTTTAGTGCATCTAATAAAAAGACTTCTATAAATTCCAAGGCTGCTATTATCTTAATAATTTTGTGTTTATTTACTTCCTAGTCACTCAAAATATCACCAGAATCCCGAACTTCAATCGGGTTCTTATTCAAATTAATACACATACCCGAATACTTTTCTCTCGGTGGCCAGCACTGATTTATCTGCACGCTTCCAACTGTTGTAGGGTATAATTTGTCAAACCTTGGCCGACGTATCTTTTATTCTCTTGAATTTTGTATGCAATTATCTTAATTGTTCTTATCAAGCCCATGTCTCTTAAACATATACTTACGTATATCATAATACTATGATCCGTGATTTTTCTTAATTTAGTTCAAATAAAATAAAAGGAACTTAGCTATAGAGTAAATATAAAGATCAAATAGAAATTTCAAGGTGAATTCGAACCAAAAGTAATGATATCTAAATCCACACATATTTACATACATACATACATACGTTTGATTTTAGCACAAAAATTATTTTTTCCTCGTATTCACCACACAACAAAACTATAAATTTTCCAAAATAGCAACAAGGTTCTGACGACTGATTCTGGTAGTGGATACCAAATAAATAATACACGTGTATCGTCGTTTACGCGTTTGCCTTAGCCAGGTGATTGATGATATTTTTAAAAAATTGGCAACAAAAGAGAATTTGTTCAAAAAAAGGGGCAAAATTAAAAAAACGATAAAACTACACTAAACTTTTTATTTTTAATGTATTTTTGTATAATTCACTCTGAAAAAGGGGGACAAAAACTGGCAAGGCAGTCGAAAAAGTGGAAATTTGCCACTTTATTCGGTCACGCTGAAGAGGACTTATTGTTCCACCGCTCTAGAGAAATAAGCACGAGTAACAAATTTGTGAAGCATGTTAACCCTCTGATCCTTCATTGGTTTAATTTTTTATAGTCCCTTTGCTAAAATTTCGTTAATGATGGGAGTTTTCTTAATCCAATTCCCTATAAAATTTGTAAAAGTGCTATAATATCATGCATCTACTAAGCTTTCAAAATATCAATATTTTTTTATATTTGGCTTCTTCTGCCGGAGTTAGATTTTAGAACCTTGAATTTTTTTTAAGTTTTACCGTGTATGTGCAACGCAAGAAATGGTAAAAGTATATTTAAAACATACTTTGGGACCTGCATCATTTACAAAGGTGTGAAGTTCACGATAAGCTTGTTTGAATGAATGTTTTTATTTTCAAAATGATGTAACGGAATGCATCCGTACCTGAACGACAAATAATTTTTTAAAATTTTTATTCATTTTGATATGCGTCAAAAAATATATTAGTGATTTCTGTTCGTTCATTTGTAGCAATGTTGCCATTCTAGCATTTCTGAGGGAAATCTAATGCTTTGCCGCTGAATTCTGAGCCTACAACAAAAAAGTCATTGTCAGCACAACCCTCTAAATTTGATATACATATGAACTCGTATGTACGAAGGGTGGACCAATAAGTCCGTGACTTTTTTTAATGAAACACAGTTTTTTCTTTTCAAACAAAAATTAATATTTCAACATAGTATCCTTTTAACTCAATACACTTAGTTCATTTAGTTCCAGTTTTTGTATCCCTTCCAAGAAATAGGAGGTCCTTAAATTAGGCATTTGTTAAGAGCTAAATCTCTTTCTACCGACCCATTTCTTTAGGTTTGGAAATAGGAAGTAGTCACTAGGGGCTAAATCTGGAGAATAAGTGCGAATTAGGGAGAAATTTGAAGCCCAATTCATGGATTTTTGCACATGCGTGTGTGGTCAGTTGTGAGCAAACGCGGCACCCATCTTGCGGAAAGCTTTATCATCATATCATACCCAAGTAATCATTCAGAATATAAACCACTGAGCCGTGTGGGATGCCTTTGGCATCAACGATCTCACGCACTTTTACTCTTCGATCGGCCAACACCATATCGTGAATTTTTTAGAAATTTTTGGGTGTACTGACCGTAATTGTCGTCATTTGTACTTTTGCGACCATAACGAAAGTCAGTAAACCACTTTTACACCATTGAAATCGATGGTGCAGAGTCCCCATAGTATTTATCGAGATTTTCCTTGGCTTGATTACTGTTTTTTTTACAAAAAATAATGTTTAATGAGCACTTGAAATTTACTTTTTTAAATGACGACACTTGCTCAAAATTTGACAGTAGTCTACTAACAGATGTACTTGATGGGAAAAGTGTTGCATTTCATATATGTAACTACGAGGGAAGTTCAAAGTCACGGACTTATTTATCCGCCCTCGTATAAATTATTCCGAATAAAAGAAATTTATTTATCTCGATCACGGTTATCTACAATAAAAATATCTATGCAAACAACGTTATCGTGAAGGTCACACCTTTATAAATGGTGTTGGTCGCAAAGTTTGTTTTAAATATACTTTTAACATTTCTTGCGTTGCACATACACGGTAAAACTTAAAAAAATTTCAAGGTTCTAACAACTAACTCCGGCAGAAGAAGCCAAGTAAAAAAAAAATTTATATTTTGAAAGCTTAGTATATGCATGATATTATAGCACTTTTGCAAATTTTATAGGGAATTAGATTAAGAAATCTCCCATCATTAACTTTTCACTGTATGTACTAGTGATGCACGAATATTCGTATGCGACTTTTTGCAAAATTTTAGCAAAGGGACTATAAAAAATTAAACCAATGAAGGATCAGAGGGTTAACATGCTTCACAAATTTGTTACTCGTGCTTATTTCTCTAGAGCGGTGGAACAATAAGCCCTCTTCAGCGTGACCGAATAAAGTGGCAAATTTCCACTTTTTCGACTGCCTTGCCAGTTTTTGTCTCCCTTTTTCAGAGTGAATTATACAAAAATACATTAAAAATAAAAAGTTTAGTGTAGTTTTATCGTTTTTTTAATTTTGCCCCTTTTTTTGAACAAATTCTCTTTTGTTGCCAATTTTTTAAAAATATCATCAATCACCTGGCTAAGGCAAACGCGTAAACGACGATACACGTGTATTATTTATTTGGTATCCACTACCAGAATCAGTCGTCAGAACCTTGTTGCTATTTTGGAAAATTTATAGTTTTGTTGCGTGGTGAATACGAGGAAAAAAATTATTTTTGTGCTAAAATCAAACGTATGCATGTATGTATGTAAATATGTGTGGATTTAGATATCATGACTTTTGGTTTGAATTCACCTTGAAATTTCTATTTGATCTTTATATTTACTCTATAGCTAAGTTCCTTTTATTTTATTTGAAATAAATTAAGAAAAATCACGGATCATAGTATTATGATATACGTAAGTATATGTTTAAGAGACATGGGTTTGATAAGAACAATTAAGATAATTGCATACAAAATTCAAGAGAATAAAAGATACGTCGGCCAAAGTTTGACAAATTATACCCTACAACAGTTGGAAGCGTGCAGATAAATCAGTGCTGGCCACCGAGAGAAAAGTATTCGGGTATGTGTATTAATTTGAATAAGAACCCGATTGAAGTTCGGGATTCTGGTGATATTTTGAGTGACTAGGAAGTAAATAAACACAAAATTATTAAGATAATAGCAGCCTTGGTATTTATAGAAGTCTTTTTATTAGATGCACTAAAATGAAAGCATTGAGCTGAAAGAGTCTTACGGCAAGATAATAATAATGAAAATGGGAAACAGAGGCGTGACATCTTACATTCAGAGGAGATACTATTAAAATTTTGTACTATCAGTTTACAAGTGGAGGAAGAATAAATCATATCATCAATAACCTGCACAAATAAAGAGAGTGAAATAATATACAAATCTGTATTAATCCATTCGCACTCCCCTTTTCATGTAAAATTATACATGTCCAGGAATATACATACATGTAAGCCAGTCCAGACCTGTTGTGGGCTCTCATGTAAATTAACAAACGAACCCCACCTTTAAAGGAACTCCACAGTATCATTCACGTAGTCCCTCAAACTTTCCCAGTCAATACCTCATACTCGCAGTAATTTAGATACAAGTTAACGTCAGCCTTATTTTTGAAATTATCCTTTTAAGTTTTAGTTTAAGTTTCTTATGGAGATTTAAAAAAAGTTTGCTTTAAAAACGATATACATACATATCATGGCTTCATTCAAACAAATATCCTCAGCCAACTGCATAATTCGTTACTACAATTACTTTCCTGATTATATGGATCGGCTTACTTTTGATAATGCTTATGTAAGAAATTTACATCCAAAAATGTAATCTCTAAAAAAATGACTTCTGCAAAAGCCTTTTTCCTTTTGTAGGGTACAAAATTGCACAAATACCTTCCTTTCATTCATCTAAAATTAAACTGGTAAAGAATGTGATCATTTCATTAAGCAGATGCTAAACATATCAGCTTTTACGAGGCCCTATAAAAATTAGCAAAAGAAGTATAAAAGCTCAAAAAATTTCAGAACAATCAGCAGTTCTTTACTCACATTCTGCAAGTGAATATAACCAAGGAATAATTTATAACAAATTCAAGACAAATATAATGAATTTTAAACAAGTCATTATATTATTCGTTATGGCCACATTGGCATTGACTGTTGCTGCCGCCAGTGAACAGCAATATATTTGCAAGCTTGCAAGAAGTATTGGCCCGTTCCAAGAACAATGATTGCTTCGAGAAATATGGGATATATAACAACAAAGTTATCGATATCTATGATGGCAAGTATAAAAAGTGTAATACAACTGCCATAAAAGATAGATCAAATGCCGAAGCTGCTTCTAGGGCCAAGACTAATGAATTTGCTTCCAGTTCTAAAAAATCTTGTCAAGGGATGGAACATTGTAATAAATTACAACCAGTTCAGGAATCCTTGGCATGTTATGACAAAGAGGTGAGTTAAAATATTTATTCGCTTAATAGCGTAATTTGGGCTTGATAAACAACAAGTCTTGGAGCTTTCATCAAATCAAATTAAGTAAATATAAACAATTTAAGGACTAAGTATATAAATATGTATATCTCTTTGCATGTTTTTCAGGCGCATAAGTACGCTCTTACAGCTTATCAAATTAATGTAAACGCTAGCAGAGAGTTGGCTAATTTGAAAGAAAAAATCTTGAGAATTAAATCTACACAAGACGCATGCATCAATGCCACAACAGTAGGATTCAATAAGAAGGTCGCAGAAGGAAACTCTCTTTTAGTCGGATGCTTGTGGGGTGTAGTTGATGAGTGGCCTGTACCAAGCAGTTCAAGTGAAGAGACCAGCTCAAGCGAGGAACATAAGTCAAGCGAAGACCTAAAATCAAGCGAAGAATTTGACGTTGCTGAAAAACCTGCTAGTGCTGCTGAAGCAGCTGTTCCAGCTGAAACTGCCCAAGAGCCCGAACGTGAGGGATCTGGTTTGTTCGGTTCTCTTTTGAATGTATTAAAGCACTAAGCGAGAAGCATTAGATATTTATATGTACATGAACATATACATATGTATATACATATGTATGTATGTACCTAAGAAGTAACACACATTTTGTTTTTCATTTTCTTCAATTTTACTACGCAAATTGTAGGCGAATACACTTAAATTATATTTTGGTATACATTTTATAAATATTAAATGAAATAAATAAATTCCTTTTCGATGTAAACTCTCTACCTAATGTTACAAGTCACTTTAATTTTATGAAATAGTTGCATCACTTCTCGGCGGTAGTGACGCTTGGAAATTTAAGATTTAAAGTTTCGTTAATCAAATAAAAGTAAACGAGTAGGAGAGATACATTTAGTTTTAACAATGAACATCAAACAGAAAAATCCAATGAAGTGTTGTGTCAGATGTCAGAAGTCCAGAGCAAAATCGATGGGAAATTGTAGATCGTCATTTAAGAGAAGGGCTGCCAGATTTTTTTGTTGCCAATTTTTAAACTTCTTGTAACAAGGGCGACAATAATGGCCAATTCAAACACTTATTAATGCACTTATTTTATTTCTAAACACCCAACATTTCGTTTGATTTTTTTTCAAACTTCTTTTTTATAAAATCTAACAACAAAACAATAGTTTAATCAAATTGTTAATTCAACAATTAAAAAGCAATTAATTTTTAACTTAAAAGCTTTTGTAATTAAAAATAAAAAACTGGACTTGACGACAAAGAATTTATTTAAATAAAGTATATATATGTATTATGTACATGTTGATGACAAAATTAAAATAGGAAAATTTTCGACGAGCATTTTACAAATCTTTTTCTTTTTTAAGAGAGGTAACAGTCATGCAATTAATGTCTATTACTGCTGCTATTACTGTGTTAAGTTGTTTAGGAAAGATACTGGTGGTGAAGTAAGGGATAGAGGAAAATTTTATTCTTTTACAACTCTGATTTTTTTTGCATGTGCGCCTCTGATGGCAATTCGTCGCATCACATTTTCGAAGCTGTTTTTAGTTGCCATTTTATTGGTTTATTTACTTCGCCAATGATTCTGCTACACAACAATATAATTATAGGTATTACATATAAAAATATTTTATTTAACTAAATCTAAATTATTTTTAACTTTTTAGTGCTTATTTTTGAAGTCGATAAAAAAAGTTTCATTTCCAAATTTTTAGTGCCAAATTTATAATTATAGGGGCATGATCACGCCCAATTCGGCAGATAATAGTGTCTGCCCCTTTTCCAAACTCAACATTGGGTCACTTTTAGAGCTCAAGGTGTATAACAAGTTTTGCAGAAATAGGTCAGGTAAAAGCAGGTGAAGTATAATATTAATCTTTAGTGGGCAAGACCCTGCCCACTTCTTAAACTTTAAAATCATGCCATTCGAAAAAGCTACAATCCTTGCCAATTTTCGTGGCGTGACCACGCCCACTTATTTTTACAATGGAACCAAATGAAAGTTATAGCCTCTCAGATCAAAAAATTTTGTTTGCAATCGATTTAAAATGTACTGAGCTATGGAAGTAACAATGCTAAAAATAATAAATAAAAATACAGACAAATTGATATCCTCTTCCTTTTTTAACCGACTGTGCGATGAAAGAAGGGTAGTGTGTATATAAATCCTATGTATATATGTATGTGTATGTGTGTGTGCGTGTGTGGTCCTTTGCTGCATTATATAAATCGAACGCGTGGACCGCTTTTGATGATTCTTACATCAACCGATTTTCCTTAATACTGGGAGTGTCACGAAATATATGACAGCGGTCAAGGCATAAGACTAAAATAATCGATTTTTGAGTACCTACTGTTTTTTATGTGTAAACATCTATGCGCTAGGAGGCAAAAATCTTTTTCACAATACAATCACAAATTTTTAGTAAGATCGTAAGGTGTTATCAAATCGGTGTGAGCTATGTATGAGTGTATTAGTGTAATCATACGAACAAGAAGTACAGATAAAGTTAACAGCTGCATAGAAATGAACTCAACCGAATTTTAAAGCATACCTTCAGGAGCAATGTTAATTTTAATAGAAATTGCTTGAAAAGTGTAATAGTGTTGCCAGTGGGGACAATTTTGTTAAAAAGTTAAAATATATAAAATAAATAAAATAAATATAAACTTTTAAATAAAAGTGCGTTTTAAATGTCAAATATTTGTTTATAAAGAATTTATAATATTATATTATAACATATCTTCATTACGTACCGTTGCCTTCACTGTTGATGGTGCGCGACAATTGGGTAACAATCTCCATCTCATGCCAATTATTATGGGTGGAGATTTTAATAAAAATTTTGCAAACCCACAGTCACAAGCTTTATCAAAATTTTTATTAGACGTTTTCCACTTGCCTATGAGCAATTCTCCACAAACCCCCACAACTAATAATTACACTACTATAGATGCAGTTTTCCATAGATTTTTAAATACAGGAGAGCCAAAAATGTATATATCTTATTTTATTTACCATAAGCCAGCATTAAAAAAAATTCATTACTAGATGTTCACACATCTCCTCTGTAATCGGACTCACATTGCTTTTTTATTTGGTAACTTGTTCTATTTAATTTAAAAAAATCATTCTCCTCATTTATTTTTTTTTAATTTAAGGTAATGTGGTTTGTAAGCGAGTAATGAAATTTGGTAATCAGAAAAGTAAGTCATTATATGGCAAGTAGTTCTGATGGTAATGTGTAATTTTTTGCTGGGTATATGACGTAAAAGTATAAAAAATAGCCAATTTATGCTTTACATCAATTTTTGGATATTGTTTCTGTTAAATAATATGAAATTATTGTACGATATCATTCATTCAACATTTTGTATTACACTGGCAACACTGATTTTTCTCATTCTAGACGAAGAAATAGAAATTTGTTTAATTGGACTGCAACGAAAAAATCTGCATATACAACAACCTGCCATCCTGTTGCCTTGCTGTCTTCAAGAGAATCATGCTAGGAACACAATTGGGACGAACGACGAATTTTTCGGTGCGAGCGTTCGTCATAAAAAATAAAACACATTTGTGCATATGGAAATGAACCTCCGTAGAATGAAATTCATCGTGCGTGACGAACTCTGAGATAGATTTATTTCTATTTTGTACGCCGACGAACATCGAAAAAACAATTTTCTCTCTCTCTCTCTGTCCTTGTATATACAAGTGATACAGGGTGACCGATGACATTTTTCAAAAAGTAGCACCAAAAAGGGGATTTATCAAAAAAAAGGGACAAAATTAAAAAAAAAACGAAAAAACTACACTTAACTTTTTATTTTTAATGTATTTTTATATAATTAACCCTAAAAAAGGCAGACAAAAAGTGGCAAAAGCACTCGAAAAAGTGACAAAAGCACTCGAAAAAGTGGCAATTTGCCACTTTAGTCGGTCAAACGGTCACGCTGTATACAACAACCAACTTTATCAAATATGAGAGAGAAATTTCACGAGTAAATTCGTCGTTATTGTGTTTCACACGACGAACTTACGCAGCGAATGCTTATCGACGAATTCGTTGACGTGGACGAGATTCGTCGTTCGTCCCACTTGTGTTGCTAGCATCATTTTCATCTAAACATGTTTATTCTATCCTTGACATTTTGTAGTCGGTAGCCTGCTGTGGTGAATGTGTTTAATGTATAACATGTATTTAATATAATACATTACTTCAGATTTTGTTCAAGAACTATTCCCGAAAATTAAAATGTGACTTATAAAAACAGTTAGAGAATTAAAATCGAAAAAGAATTTATTTATTTCATGCAATACAGAAACAAACATACATACGTAAATATTCATGAACATTTTGTTTGTATGTAGACAATTTTATACCGAAACATAATTTATTTATTTTATCGCACAATTTGCGTACTAAAGTTAAAGAAAAAGAAAAACAGAAAATATGTTTCAACGTGTGTAGGTATACATATGTACATATATGTATGTGCATATTGTATGTTATATGCTTTTCCTTTAACGGTTTAGTCTATTAAAACGAGATCTGTACAATCCAGAGCCTTCGGGTTCTTGAGGAGTTTCAGCTGGTGAACTTGCCGGTTTTTCAGCGATGCCAGATTGTTCGACAAATGTATGCTCTTCACTTAACTTATTTTCATCCCCTGTTTTGGTCTCTTCGCTTGAGCTGGTCTCTTCACTTGAACTGCTTGGTACAGGCCATTCGTCAACTAAGCCCCAAATACATTCGGTTAAAATAGTTTGGGCTTCTGCAATCTTCTCATTGAAAGCTATTGAAGTGGCATTAATGCATTCGTCCTGGCTATTCTTAATTTTGCGAACGTTTTCATTCAAACTAGCCAACTCCTTACTGGCATTAACATTAATGGTATACATTGTAGCAGCATATTCTTTCCCCTGTAAAACGTCAAATAAGATATTGCTATGTAATTAATGGAACAAATTGCACACGGACTCCTAGACTTGTTGGTCATCATGCCTAAATTAGGGAATAAGGAGAATAATTGTTTTAACTCACCTGTTCGCTGAAACACGACAAAGAATCCTGAACTTGTTGTGATTTATTGCATACTGCTATTCCTTGACAAGATTGTTTAGAAACAGAAGCGAATTGATTGGTTTTAGCCCTAGAAGCAGCTTCGGCATCTGATATTCCTTTTGTGGCAGTCGTATTACATTTATATAGCTTTGCATCATAGATGTCGATAAGTTTCTTGGTATACACGTCATAATTCTCGAAGCATTTATTATTTTTGGAACGGGCCAATAGTTCTTGAACGTTTGTAATTAATTGGTGGTTACTGGAGGCAGCAACAGTTAATACCAACGTCACCATTACGAATAATATAAGAACTTGTTTGAAATGCATTTTATTGAATATGTTATAGATTATTCCTCGCTGTATTCACTTGCAGAATGTGAGTAAAGAACTACTGATTGTTCTGAAATTTTTTTGGCTTTTATACTTCTTTTGCGCATTTTTATAGGGCCTTGTAAAATATGATATGGTTATTATCTGCTTAATCAAATAAGCTCACTCTTTGCCAGTATAATTTTAGATGAGTTGAAAAAAGGTATTTGTGCAATTTTGTACTCTACAAGTGGCAAAAAACATTGCAAAATTTTTCAAGTCTTTGAGAGGTTGCAATATATTTTTTTCGGGGAAAACATTTACATACTTATAAAATTGGAAGCTAATGCGCTATATAAATATTATCAGAAGTCAGACAGTCCATATATTCAAGAAAGCAATATGCAATTGTAAAGATTCATGCAGTTGGTTGAGTATATCAATTTGATTATTTTACGCAAAAATACATAATATTTCGTTTTTAATTTAAACCAAAACTAAAACAAGTACGTTCTTAATAATTTTAATATTATTTACGTACTTGCAATTGGTGGTAGGGCATCATTTGTTTACCCTTGCCTGATTGTATGTCGTATAATTTTTTCATATCTTAATAACTATTATCATTATGGCTTTAATTCATATAAAATAAAAAGAACTTGACTACAGAGCATATGTACATATATAAAACACAAATAGAAATTTCAAGGTAAATTCAAATTTGAGGGTAAATAAAAGTTATGATAATAACAGTGCCGGCCTTTGGACCAATCTTTGCGCGTACTTGCATGCATACGATAGATTTTTATCACAAAATATATGTACATATTTGTTTCCTCGTATTACACAATATAATAAAATTATTAAAAGAAGTACATAATTATCTTCACATACATGAATTAATAAGAATATGCTGCCGCTTATTCAACCCCAATTAGTAGTTGGTTGATTAATTTATGTGGCTGCCTTCTGCACGCAGTCATTCAAGTGGAATCTAGATAATTACTTTTTAAAAAAGACCACTCCACTCCAACTTATGTAGAACCATATCTAAGTATACGGTGGTAGTTACTAGATCCAACCCATCCAATCTCAGATAAATTTGAAAGGAGGTCTAGTACATGACTGCCTAGAAACTTGTGTCTCGAGAAATGCAAGGCTGGACATTCTTCTTCTTTGCTTTAATCTCGGCAACTTCGGCAGAACTCATTATAGAATAGGCCTATCCTACTAGCATGTCTGCCAACCATCCACTGCCCCGTAATAACTGCAACGAGGCTCGAGATTTTCTTTCATTCCTACTTGTTATTTCTATTGAGGGCGCAATGATTTGTGACAATGAGTTTTTTAGCCAATATTTACTAATTTTGCGGTAGTCGTACGTACGCCTTACGATATTTATATTAGTTTTATATTCTTTTTATCGTAATATACTTCAAGAATGAGATATGGTAAAAATAGAGGTGCGAGCGTCAAAGATATGATATAGCAAAAAATAGTTAATTGCACTTTGAAATCTATCAGTTACCCAATCCCCAAAGCATCTGGAAAACATTTCAATATGTACATTTCCTGGGTTCAAGAACGTACGTTCGTACGATTTGATGTACAAAAAATATAGAAAACAAAACTTTTGCAAGCATTTCTTTTTGCGATTTGATAGCTTTTTGGAAGCTCTATGTTTAGTGCAAAAGATGGATATCATCGAGTTTAAGTTTTCATATTAATAGTTATAAACATGTTTACACGATCGTACGCAAAATAGAGGTCAACTTTTGCTGACAGTAGTGAAATGTAAAAATCTGCGAAATGGAACAGAATAATGAAGAGTGATTAATTTATTTCAAAAGTGTATTAATGTAGGTCTCTATCCAGTACTCACACAATAAAATATCTCTATTGGTTTTTGTTTAATTAGCTTAATTACCGATCGCGAACGTATGGGTCACGAACGTACGATTTTTCCACATGTTTTTTATTATTATCACCATGCCTCCTTCCCATTTTTGAACTTTTTTTTCTTCTCCTTACACTTTTCTCTTCTAACTTGATTGTTATATAGAGATTTTGAAGAAAGAGTGCAAACATAACATATTTTTTGCATGTAAAATAATTATACATATGTGAGGCCGCATAGAGAAAGGGACCTAAGGGTAAAAAAATCTATTTTAATTTTTTTTTTGATGTGGACAACATCTGAGCATCGAATGAGAGCAATCCCATGCCCCAAAAGTGTTCCCTCCCAGAGATATGCGCGTTTTATGATGTGATGGTACAGCAAAGATACACGTATTTAAATCTTTAAAATGGCTCTGGTTTTTACCCTTAGGTCCCTTTCTATTTTCCGCGTCACATATCTATCTGAGATATGCTATTAAACCATTATTTTATATAAACATAGACTTTTTTATAATTAAAAACAATAAATCACGATGAAAATCAACATTTCATTTTTCCAGCCTGGTAGACCATTCTTGGGAAATGCCCATATATGAAAAAATATAAATATATGTACCTTCACCACATATCGAGCCTTTTTTCGATTTAATCGTAAGCGATATGTTGAAACTTTTCAGATACGGGCTCTAAAATTTTATCGTAAGCGAAAATTTATGTACAATAACTTATTTGAATATTAAAAAAAACCTTCTCCTGAAAAATTTTATATATGTCGCTTACGATAAAATTGAAAATGAGGCTCGATATGTATGTATGTGTATGCCCGAAAATATAACGTAAGAAATAACAAAATTAAACAACTTTTTATACCTTTTATTTGAGTCGTCTTTCTTTCATTCTATAATAAAAATAATATTAAATAATAATTGTAACAATTCCCAAATGGCAATATTATTAACTTGACTACCCCGTCAGAAATTTTTGTGTGGCAACACTCTATTCTTGAATAGCTGTTGTTATTTTTAACATTTATTTTCTTTACATACTTCTTACAATTAAATAGTGTCCACACCTGTTGAATTTATGTATCACGATGTATGTCAAATTGATATCATGATGAAAATTCATCATGTCGAGCCTTATTCTCGATTTTATCGTAAGCGGCAAAAATTAAATTTTTCAGACGGTTTTTTACAAATATTCAAATATTTTTTGTACGTAAGTAAATTGTGGCTTACGATAAAATTTTACAGCCTTGACAACTAGACTAGGCAATTTTAATTTCAATAAAAAAGTCTGTTTTCGATAGCTAGTCGCTGACGATAAAATCGATAAATTTTTAAATATTTTTTATATTTAACGGCCTTATTAATAAAAATTTTTGAGGTGTTATAAAGGGTTTTTAGAACAAATTTTAATACACAAATTTTCTTATTGAGCCTTTATAGTTAATAAATAAATTCAGTGAAGTGCGACTTTGATCCGCGCACGAAGGGTTCCGTACGGACACGAGATATGTAATTCAATACGAACTTCAGCCTATATAAAATATAGTTCTGGATTATGTTTTTGGGCTGTTTCGGTTTTAAGCGTTTTTTTAGTTTTGGAGTTTTAGCGTTTTTTTTTGGACTTTTTTTGATTTGGCACTTTTTCTCGTTTTGTCGATTTTTTTTTTGGTTTTTGACGTTATTTTAATATTGACGATTTTTTTTATTTTGGCGATTTTGTTAATTTTGGAATTTTTTTTTCATATAGGCGATTTTTTTGGTTTTGGTGATTTTTTCGATTTTCGGCGTTTTTTTTTCATTTTGGCTATTTTTTTTAGTTTTGACACTTTTTTTTTCTCATTTTGGCGATTTTTTTGTTTTGGTTATGCCGCGCTATTTTTAGTCTTAACACTTTTTTTCTCATTTTGGCGATTTTTTTCGGGTTTTGGTGTTATTTCAATTTGGCGATTTTTTTCATTTTAGCGACTTATTTTCATTTATGCAACTTTTTTTCATATAAACAATTATTTTGGTTTTGGCGATTTTATTCGGTTTTTGGCGTTTTTTTCATTTTGGTGAGTTTTTCCATTTGGGCGATTTGTTCGAATTTGCCGATTTATTTTAGTTTTCGAAACTTTTTTTTTAATTTTGAAGATTTTTTTTATTTACGTTTACGTTATCGTTACGTTACGTTTACGATATCACTCATTCAACATTTTGTATTATACTGATAACATTGAATTTTCTCATTGCCGCCAAAGAAATAGAAATTGTGTAATTCCAACTGTGATATTAGAAGTTAAGAAAAGGCTGTGATATTTTATTTTTATTTTATTTATATTTGCAATTATTTTTTACGTTATGTGTTTTATGTTGTACATGTTATGTCTCTTTAAAATACATCATAAAAACTTAAAAGTAAATTGGAATAAAAGATAAAATATATTTCAATAAAAATAATTATCCCTGAAGATGTTGGAAAATCCCAACGAAACGTCGGATACATTAAGAATGAAATAGAAAACGTCTTTTATTTACATTTTGAAGAAGTTGAATGACCTTGAAAGCCTGAATAGATACAATATCTACAAAACTACATTAATTGATATTAAAAATAAGGTCGAGAAATTACATACAAATACATAAGAAATTAGTTTAATTGAACTACAACGATAAAATCAGCATAGGCAAAAACCTCCCACCATGTTGCCTTGCTGTCTTCAAAATAATTATTTTCATATAAACATGTATATTTTATTTTTGACATTTCATAGCCGGTAGCATGCTGTGGTGAATGTGTTTAATACCTTAATTGTTGTATTCTATATAAAAATACACTAATTTTACAAATTTCAAGTTCCATACACCTTTAATTTTTGAATGTCATGTATTTGTTGTTGGCCAAGGTTACGGTTCCTGAGAAAATAGCGTGTGACGGACAGACGGACAGCGTAGCGAAACCAATAGGGTTCCTTTTTTCACCTTTGGTGTACGGAACCCTAAAAAGCACGTAGAATGAATCTCTGATGCATTTTTGGCAACGCCTTTCATATAAGTTTCTCTTCCAGGCCTCTTATCGAAAAATAAAAAATTTTCTTGCAACTAATTTCATGAAAAAAATGCTTAGTGTAAATCAGATATAATTGCAAGAAAGTAACAATACAATTAAATTTTTCTAACAGAGTTACCCCTTTAAAGAATTTTTCGGGATTGTGGCAAATAGTTATTATAAATTGTGCTTATTTTTAATAAATATTTAAATAATTATAATAAGGGGTTTCATGAGAACTCTTAAAATTGCCATTTGTGTTATTAGGCAAACTTGCGAGACTTTTTCATGAAGCCCCTTTTGAACTTTTGCGCAAACATTTTATGTAAATTTGAAACAAACGTCAAAAAGTTCATTTTACAAAAATGAAACAGGAAAATTTCAAGAAATTTCTAATTTAAAAAATATTCATATATTCCCAGCAAAAAAAAGATACTCCAAAAAAGTCATGAAAATGAAGATTTTGCGATCTGGAAGTAGTGAATATTTCGATCCGATCTAATGATTTTTACATAGGGTTGTCATTGCAAGAAGTTCTCTTTTTAGATGCCTGGTCACTGAATTGGAAGCGATATTAAGAAAAATTCTCTTTTTTGGGCTCTATGATAATATTTTCATCTAGGAAAAATGGTAAAAAGTTATCTATTTTAACAATTCATTTCTTTTTATACGAATTTAAGTCCGAAACTGTGTTTTCATGTAAATTTAAGCAAATAACTTTTAAATTTTAGACTAAAATCAGTTCATAAATTTCTTTAAAAAAATATTTTTTTTTTTAATTCTGGTGAGTAGTTTCTAACACTATGGAGGAGTTACAAGGTTTTGTATGACTAAAATAAGCTTCTACATGGTTTTTTTCTCACTCTCGGCGAATTAAAAATATCGATTTCTTGGAAGCAATGAAAATGTAGTTCCACTAGAATGACTTCAATTTTTTTTCACTGGGGTTTCTATGTAAATAAAAAAGTTTGTGTGTGTGTGTCTAAAAATGCATCTTGTTTACAAAATGCACAATTGCACAGCTAAAGTTTACGAGTCAATTTTACTTGGCAAACTTAACAGGCTTGTGTAAATAAATTTCCATATAAATTTTGACATTTTATTTACGAGAGTGTAAGAATGCGCAATTGCGCAGTTTGCGTGACTTTTGAATATTCTTATGAATATTCTCATCCTTAATATTTTATGTTCAAATATACATGAAGAAGAATAATATTATTAAAATATTAACAATAATATTTATTTCCAACTTATTGCCCTGTAAATTTGTGTATTTGAATATTCTAGAGTAACCATACCATTTTTTTCCAACTTTACATTTAAGAAGTTTATTATTCCACATATTGTCATAATTATATTTTAATTTGAAATTTATTTGCTTGTGGTTTAGCTTGGTCAATATACGTATTTCATTGGCGCTTAAACCAAATCATCATCAACTTTACTTTTCGACGACATTTTTAAAATGGACTTTAACTTTTCCATGGAAACGAGCAAGAAAGTTTCATGAAAGTCATTTATTACATTAGAATTTTTATTCATAATACGTATACAGAAATTTCAAGAAAGTACTTTCATGTGTACAACACGCGTTAGTATATTTTATTACAAACTTATTGGAGTTTTATTTTATTTCCGCTTTATTATTAATATTCTAAAGTGAAGCAATTTCCCCTGCAGCGGCAACATTTTCTTCTGCTTTCTTTAACTACTCTCATTCTTCTTTTATTTTTCTTCATTATAGTTGTTAAAGTTACAAAGATCTTCTGCTTTGCCTTGTGTTGTATTGTTTAATCGAAAAATAATTGTAAAAGTAATTTAAATTAAATAAAACTTAGTGAAAAAATAAAAGTGTTTAATTGGGAAATACGATGCAAATTTGCCAATAATTGTGCATTAAAAATTGTTGGCGTCTGTCGAGAAGCATTGTTGTGATGTACACACGTGCACACAAACAATTTTCCACTTACATGTATGTATGTCGTACATATGAATGTAAGTACATATGTACAGGCGAAATTATGTACATTAGAGTGTCCGTTATTTATAGTTTTGATTCCTT
This sequence comes from Tachina fera, assembly GCA_905220375.1. Classification (NCBI taxonomy): domain Eukaryota; kingdom Metazoa; phylum Arthropoda; class Insecta; order Diptera; family Tachinidae; genus Tachina; species Tachina fera. Next base: position 82,456,719 of record LR999966.1, read on the forward strand.
TTATTTTCACCACAAAATCGGCTCAGTTTTATTTTAAAAAAATACTACAAAATTTCATAGCGATAAGTTGTGTTTTACGGGGTGCGTTCGCCCATCAAAGTTGGCATTCAAGCCCATTTTTAGGGCCAAAATGAGAAAAAAAAGAGTTTAAACTAAAAAAGCGCTTAAATTAAAAAAGTGGCCCAAATAAAAAAAACCCCAGAAAACGAATAAATCAATGTAACTAAAAAAATCGCCTAAATGAAAAAAAATCGCCAAAATTAAGAAAAATCGCCAAAAACCGAAAAAAATCGCCAAAAAGGAAAAAATGTCAAAACTAAAAAATCGGCAAAACCAAAAAAAAAATCGCATATATGCAAGAAATCGCCAATATTAAAAAAGGCCAAAAACCAAAAAAATAAAAAATAAAAAAAGTGCCAAAACGAGAAAAAAAAGTGCCATAACTAAAACAGAGCAAATAAACGCAAAAAACCCCATAACTAAAAAAACGCTTACAACCGAAAAGAACCCAAAAACGAAAAAAAAATTCCAAAACTATATTTTATGTAGGTTAAAGCTCGTATTGAGTTACATATCTCGTGTCCGTACGGAACCCTTTTGCATATGACTATCTTTTTAAATATTCATTTGACAAGAATATGATGTATAGGAATATTTTAGCTCTTCTAGTCTACAACATTAGTCTCACAGAAAGCAACAATGAAATGCATATAGACAATGCTTAACCACCAGCAAATAAATTCCAATTAATACAATTAAATAATTAAATTAAAAAAAGGAGTGAATTGGATCCAACTATTTCACAAAATTAATGTGAATTATACAAACAGATAAAGAATTTAAATCGAAAAATAATTTTTTTATTTCATGTAATACAGAAACAAACATACATACGTAAATATTCATGAACATTTTGTTTGTATGTAGACAATTTTATACCGAAACATAATTTATTTATTTTATCGCACAATTTGCGTACTAAAGTTAAACAAAAAGAAAAACAGAAAATATGTATATGTACGTATGTACATATGTACATATATGTGCATATTGTATATTATATGCTTTTCCTTTAACGGTTTAGTCTATTAAAACGAGATCTGTACAATCCAGAGCCTTCGGGTTCTTGAGGAGTTTCAGCTGGTGCACTTGCCGGTTTTTCAGCGATGTCAGATTGTTCGACAAATGTATGCTCTTCACTTAACTTATTTTCCTCCCCTGTTTTGGTCTCTTCGCTTGAGCTGGTCTCTTCACTTGAACTGCTTGGCACAGGCCACTCGTCAACTAAGCCCCAAATACATTCGGTTAAAATAGTTTGGGCTTCTTCAATCTTCGCTTTGAAAGCTGTTGAAGTGGTATTAATGCATTCGTCCTGGCTATTTAGAATTTTGCGAACGTTTTCATTCAAACTAGCCAACTCCTTACTGGCATTAACATTAATGGTATACATTGTAGCAGCATATTCTTTCCCCTGTAAAACGTCAAATAAGATATTGCTATGTAATTAATGGAACAAATTGCACACGGACTCCTAGACTTGTTGTTCATCATGCCTAAATTAGGGTATAAAGAGAATAAATGTTTTAACTCACCTGTTCGCTGAAACACGACAAAGAATCCTGAACTTGTTGTGATTTATTGCATACTGCTATTCCATGACAAGAATGGTTAGAAACAGAAGCGAATTGATTGGTTTTAGCCCTAGAAGCAGCTTCGGCATCTGATATTCCTTTTGTGGCAGTCGTATTACATTTATACAGCTTTGCATCATAGATGTCACTAAGTTTCTTGGTATATATGTCATAATTCTCGAAGCATTTATTATTTTTGGAACGGGCCAATAGTTCTTGAACGTTTGTAATTGATTGCTGGTCACTGGCGGCAGCAACAGTTAATACCAACGTCGCCATTACGAATAATATAAGAACTTGTTTGAAATGCATTTTATTGAATATGTTATAGATTATTCCTCGCTGTATTCACTTGCAGAATGTGAGTAAAGAACTACTGATTGTTCTGAATTTTTTTTTGGCTTTTATACTTCTTTTGCGCATTTTTATAGGGCCTTGTAAAATATGATATGGTTATTATCTGTTTAATCAAATAAGCTCACTCTTTACCAGTTTAATTTTAGATGAATGCAAAGAAGGTATTTGTGCAATTTTGTACTCTACAAGTGGCAAAAAACTTTGTAAACTTCTTCAAATCTTTGAGAGGTTGCAATATATTTTTTTGGGGAAAACATTTACATACTTACAAAATTGGAAACTAATCCATATATTCATGAAGTAAATTGGATTCTATTACGCAAAAATTTATAATATTTAGTTTTTAAAGCAAACTTGTTTGCCACTTTATATGACACTAAAACGGATAATTTAAAAAAATAAATAAATTTAGCCACTATATCTGTAATACTACATGTACGATTTCTCGTTACGGGAGAGAAAAATAAACATAACACATTGAAGACGGCGACGGCAATACTTGTCATTGTTTGTTTAAATTTGTATTAATTTTTTGTGCATACATTTTTATAACTAAAAACAAAAAAATTATTAACATTTTATAGATTCGCAGATATAAGGTCTGTTCATTTACTTTCACAGCAGAAACTAGCAACAAATATGAAAAAGTTAATGGACGCTTTACTTGTAAAAACTTGAAAGGAAATTTTATTCATATCAGAACCATTATTGGAAATCTTGATACAATTGCACTTTTTCTGATGTATTTTGTTTGATAATATTTTAAATTGCAATTTTTTTTAGAAATTGACATTTAATATGAAATTCTTGACCAGTTTCATGTATTTTTACTATTTTTATGAATTTTTCATAGTTTTTTTTTATTTTATTCCATTAACAAATAAGGGAACTCGACTTTCCATCTCTGATCACACATGAGAAACAAACAAAATTATTTGCCATTAAAATTTAATTAATGTGGTTTAATGAAGGAAAAACAATAAATTAAGAAAACATTCTTTCGGTTTACATACGTATGCATGTTTTTTTTAACAAAGAAATGCATATTTTTCAGTTACCCTTTTTCAAATATTTTTTAAATAATTAATTTGACAACAAAACACTCAACAGGTGGTTGGATAATTCGTGCAAGTAAAAATTTTACCAGTAATCATGATACAATAATATAAAGGTAAAACCACATTTGACGTTTAAAATTAATTATGACTTTTACCCAAATTATTTGAATACTGTTTTTTTGTAAACAGAGAGGAAAACGTTGCCACATACATACATATAATGGTAACTTTTATTTAGGAATGCTATGAAATTTGTAATTTGAAATGTCTAATTTGAGTTTAGAAATTGTAGTTTAACACATATTTTTTTTAAATGTTGGTTGTTTTAATTGGAAATGAGGATAACGAAATCTGTGTGTAATGTGTTGGATTTATTAATTAATTCATTAGATAATAAAAAAATCCTCACGGCTAGGGATGCAACCTCGTTCTTAAAAAGAAACGCCATAAATAGAAGCGATATATCGATGTTTTAGTTTGTTATCATTAGATTATTTAAATGTCTTGCAGTGGATAATAAATTTACAAGCTGTTGTAACTAATATATTCTAATATAATTGTTAGTACAGCAGATAATGCATGAGCGTATGTTTCATACATATATTATAATACACATTCGCGCAAATTTATTGATGGCTTACAACTCGAACAAACACACATACTGTGATACTTGCATGAGGTAAACAGCTTCGAAAGCTCTTAAATTTGTTCGTGTGTCTTTGCAAGGATCTTGGCGACATCAATGCTTGCTGCTGCGCTTGCTCTCGTCGGTGTGCACATTGTGCATATGAAGTGGACGTTGCTGAATAAGAGCTAATGTTTTGTTGATAGGTACAACTGTTCTCCTTTTTTTTTGTTCGCATAGGACATGGCCTACGATTGGACTAGGACCATATTGTAATTATACCATTTCTCCTAAAAATGGACCATGTAGTCCAATAATATCCGTAAGGACGCTACAACCCGTGCAACAATTTCATTCGAATAATGTAAGGCAGCTACGTTAAACACACAAAAAAAATAGTTATGGTCAACTAGAAAATATTTCCTAAGTTATGCTAGGAACGCAACTGGGACGAACGACGAATTTCGTCCACGTCGACGAATTCGTCGATAAGCATTCGCTGCGTAAATTCGTCGTGTGAAACACAATAACGATGAATTTACTCACCGAATTCCTCCCTCATATTTGACAAAGTTCGTTGTTGTGTGTACAAAAACTGAGAGATACAAAGAGAATTTTCTCTCAACTTTGGTCTTTCGTCGTTCGTCGGTGTGCAAAATAGAAATAAATCTATCTCAGAGTTCGTCACGCACGACGATCTTCGTTCTACGGCGGTGTTGTGTTCATTTTCATATGCACAAATGTGTTTTATTTTTTATGACGAAAGTTCGCAGTTGTGTTCCTAGCATTATGCAATATATTATTGCCAACTCGCCTTTAAAATGCCTTCAAGGCTTTGCAGTTTGCTGTTTTTCGAAAATGAATTTAAAACAACGAACAAAATTATGTTTACGTTTTTAAAACATTTATTTATTTTCATGTGAGTGACTACACGAAATTGACTACGTGACTACGTGAAATTTTTTGTGTAAAATTAATTAAAATGCGGTCTACATATTTTTCATTTGACTTTAACTAAAATCCTATTTAATTTTTAATGTTGAAATGCTAAGAAAAATTGTTTTCTCTTATTTTTTGCTTTAAATAACTAAAATAATTTAATAAGCGAGAAAATGTGAAATGTGTGCCTGAAGTGTACGTTAAATAAAAATTTCCATACAAAAACCGGTTTTAACGTACACTTGAAGCCCACGTAAGTTTTTTTGCCACATGGGGGTTTCTCTATAATCGGATTAACTTAACTTTCAGTAATTTTTATGACCAAATTCAGTATAACAAAATATTTAATAATTTAACTGTCAAACAAATCACAAGAATTTTCAGCATTGAGTAAAAATAAAGTGTAAGTTATAGGAAAAAATTAACATAGTTCTAATAACAACAGAACATACGAAATACAATGAAAATTTATATAAATCTATGTATAATTTTCTAAATGAATGCTTGAATCAATTACAGATAAAAATGCATACGTCCTTGTTCATAAACTTTAAAATGAATTTGAAATGAATTTTATTTAAAATTTTTCATTGAAATTTTTTTTAATAGATTTTGTTTTTTTTATTCCGTCACTGCCATAATTTTGTGAGTGTAATTTTTTGGTTATACCTAAAAGTTCTTTTTATGACAAAACGAAAGCTTTTGAAAATGTTTTAAAAAAAGCAAATTTTAAACGATATTTTTTATAAACGAAACATAAAAACGGAAGGGCTTATGTTTTCTAAAAACAGGCTGTTGGTGTGCATAAAAATATTAAAAATATATTAACTTTGAAAATTTCAAGTGCCTATACATATATATATATATATATATATATATATATATATATATATAATTGTGTGTATATTACAATAGGATTCCAACATGTTTCGTTGCTCGCTTTTTAACTGTCATTTATATAAATTTGTCGTTGTAGCGGCAAAAGTTTCACATATTCTGTGAACAATTTCAGATTCGTAGCTCTTGTTGTTCTCGAGAAAACAGTATGTGACAGACAGACGGACAGACAGACAGACATCGTGTCGAAAACGATAGGGTCCCCTTTCATCTTTCTTGTACGGAATCTAAAAAACTACACAGTCGTTAATTTAAATAAGACAGAGTTTGCGGTCGGAAAGCTAACAATGCAAAGAGAGTAATAGACGTATTTATATTTCATTGATCATATTAATCCTATAATTTTTTCTTCCCGCCAGAAATTTAAATGACACTTTATGTGAGTGCAAGATGTGGCGCCGCTGTCTCCCACTTAAATTTGTATTATCTTGTAATTCAATACTCTATTTTTATTGTATTTTTAACAGAGAATTATTCTCAATTACATCTATCTATATAAAACAAGATGTGTGTATGTATGCATGGTATGGACTCCAAAACGGCTGGGCCGATTTTGATGAAATTTTCCAGGAATCTTCAGAATATTCAGAAGGGTGACATTGTGAAGTCTGATTTTTGATTTTCAGTCTGCGGATGGAGGGGCCTGGCAAAATCCAATTTTCATATTTCACTACCAAAACCACATATATTTATTATTTTTTTGCTTAGTTCTTAATATTATTTTATTTACAAGAATTGTGGTAGGGCATCATTTGTTAGCCTTTGCCCGATTGTACGACGTAACTTTTTCTCTATTGAATCTGGTATGCGATTATCTTAATTGTTCTTAGATATCATACCCATATCTTAATCATAATTATCATTATGACTTGATCCGAAATTGTTCTTGCCTTAATTCATATATAAAATAAAAAATAATAACAATAATTTCAAGGTGAATTAAACTTTTGATAAAAATAAAAGTCATGATAATTAAATGCATAAATGCATACATACGATGGATTTTAGTACAAAATATATTTGTTTCCTCCTATTACACCATACAGCAAAATAATACATTTTCCAAAATAAGAAAAAAGTTTTAACGACTGATTGTGGCAGAGGATATCGAATAAAAAAATGCAAGCGTATCAGCGTTTACGTCTTGTGAAGTAGTATGTTGGAGCATTAATTTTGCAGAACCTATGAAACCTTTCATTCCCCACTATATTTATGTGGCTATTGTCCTCTTCGTAAAAATTAAGAAAAGATGCCTTCTCAAACAGTAAAAAGTGGTATTTTCTATTGATCTGTTGAACAAAGCAAAATATCAGGGTTGCATGTTTTACTATGCCGATTCACTATAAAATTAGTAAAAACAGTGTGTAACCAGGACTGTCAGATATTCGCTATATCTCGCCAAACCTGGTTATTTTTCAAACTAAATTTTTGGCAACTAAATTTTTGGTTTGGTGACATGGCGATTTTTATGACTATTTTTGATGTGTAAACATCTATACGCTATGAGGTACAAATATTTTTCGCAATACAATCACAAATTTTGAATAAGATCGTAAGGCGTTATCAAATCGGTGTGAGCTATGTATGTATGAGTGTATTAATGTAATCATACGAACAATAAATACAGACAAACTTAACAGCTGCATAGAAATACACTCAACGGAATTTTAAAGCATACCTTCAGGAGCAATGTTAATTTTAATAGAAGTGTTGCCAGTGGGATAGTTTTGTTAAAAATTTGAAAAATATAAAATAAATAAAAACTTTTAAATAAAAAAGCGTTTTAAATGTCAAATGTTTGTTTAAAAGATATATTCTTATATTATAACATATCTTCATTACGTACTGTTGCCTTACTCTGAAGTTGGTGCACGACAATTGGGGAACAATCTCCATCTCATGCCAATTATTATGGGTGGAGACTTAAATACAAATTTTACAAACCCACAGTCGTGAAGGTTTATCAAAATTTTTATTTGACGTTTTCCATTTGCCCATGAGCAATTCTCCACAAGCCCCCACATTTAATAATTCCACTACTATAGGTGCAGCTTTCCATAGATTTTTAAATACAGTAGAGTCAAAAATTTATATATCTAATTTTAGTTACCATTTCTTATATTAATTAATGCATTTTAGATTTGTATGAGAATAATTTACAAGATATAATTTTTCGATTTTCTACAAAATTTTTAAACGATTATTCTATAAAAATGTATATACATATGTAGTAGTTAAATTAATTGGCGATTTTTAAATTCAATTTGCCAAAATAGGTCAGAAAAAAATCTGACAACCCTGTGTAACATCAGCAATCAGGGATGCCAATTTAGCGCTTTCCCGCCAGACTTAGCGCTTTTTAACTATGCCAAACGCGCTTTTTTGTAGTAGCACTTTTATTTAAAAAAAACGCGCTAAATACGCGCGTTTTGAATAAAGTTAATAACATCATTTCAGTTCAATATTTTTTTTATCTTTCTGTATAAATTTAACAATTTTTTAGTATCCAAAACTCTGATAAAATTTTTTAAATTGATTATTGATTCAGCTGTCACAAATAAAATTCCCTTGACTGTGGTTAGAATTAAAAACTCTTTTTAATGCTGTAAATGGCAAATATTTTGAAATTTCACAACTAAAAATAAGCACAAATAAAAGCTAAAGTACAAAAAGCATTTCAATCTCAAAACTATTCGACAACTTATATGTTGTTACAAAGTTTGGCATATAAAATTTAAATAAGAACTGAGCATTTCGATTATTTGGAAGGCTGATTCTGATTCTGTATTAAATGATTTCAGTTATTTAGGATATAATTTCGAAGAAGCAATATTCCAAAATCTGAAAAAAGGGTTACTAAAAAAATTTTATTTACTAATACACATATCGATTTTTACTAAAATTTAATTTAGCGCGTAGGAAAATAGCGCGTTTTGGCTATAAATAATTGACAATGTTGCAACTTAGCGCGTTTTAGTGCTTTTTGAGAAGGGGAATAAATAGTTGGTATCGCTGTCAGCAATGCTCAGATGTAAGCTTTTATAAGTGTTGGAAAAGGTGTTTTTTATGTTTGCCATCCTCATCGTGAATTAAGATTTAGTTAACTGACTGTAATGGAATGTAACTGCAACGATAAAAAATACTTGTAGTGCGACTCACTAACTTTTTTTTAACTGCAATCGCATCGTTAAACGAAAATTTAATGAATTTGATATTCAGTAAAATTTTTAACGATATTCGCTGTAGGTTAATGTCAGCTGTGTCGTTATTTACGCGACAATAATTATGTGCAGTTAATTTCATCGACAAAAATCAACAGAAATTATAAGCTGAATCCTTTCGTTAAAAATAAGTTTCAAAATCACACAATCATTATTTTAAGCGACAAAATGTACAGAAAAATATTACAATTGTAAGATCGTTAAAAGTTACTGAATCGCACTACTGATCCAATATTGTTATGTGAAAACTAATGTTCAGATTCTTACATATTCCGGTTACATCTCTATAACCATTTTCATTACTTTTCATATAGCAGTATCGATGAGCTGTTATCTACCGTTCAGTTACATTCCATTACAGTCGGGTAACATACTGAGCCTTTGGTTGTTAATACCTTTTTATTTTTTTATTTTTTTGGTGTTGTACAGTGTTATTTACGTAATCACTGAGAAAAAATATTAAGATAAGCTGATAATCGTGAGAGATAAAAATACAATTTCTTTAATAGGATTTATGTATATCTAAATTAAGAAGCTTGCATTGATAACAGTGCGATATGATGGTCGCAAGGGCTGCTTGCGAGATATCAAATTCGTTTAATATAATTTAAGCTGAAATTTCATTATAAAGATAACGAAGTCTTAACAACAGTTTAACTAAAATTATTCACGAGTGGCCGTATCCAAAAAAAAATTACATGAGCTTGAAGTGTACGTTAAAAAAAATTTCCATACAAATTTTGACAAAATAATAACTGAAGTTCAAACTATTTTTTTTTTTGGATGCGGCCCAAGGTCTTTATTGTTAAATGACTTCTTGAACAAAAAGTTTATTGAAATGCTGTTTGTAGGGATGTTTGTCGTGGCTTGGGTCCAGTTCTCTAAGTCCTGACCATCGAAAATAAATTTACAGTGTTGTGCATAAGCGGTTGTTAATGTTAAAGCATTCTTTAAACCGGTTTCCTCATACATAATACCTTCACTAAGCCAACATTAATATTAACAATGTCTTATGAATATATTTGTAAGTATTTGTTAAATTTTTATTTAAGAATTTCTTAATATTTATACTTCCATAATTATTTGCGCATGCGTTGGATTTGCTGAGGAAGATGGTTTTGGCCATAACGGATATTTTTTTCGCAAAATTTACAAGTCAGAATTTTTTACTAATTAATACTTTCTAAAATGTCGATGAGATTTTATATATCGTCACCTAAAATCCAAAAGTGCATAACAGCCAAACAATTCAAAATAGACTTTGATTTATTATGAAATGATTAAAATTTTGCTCACATATGTTCAAGAATACCGATTTTATTCATTATTCATTATTAGTCTTAAATTTATAAGATTTTTTGCTGCTCCTGTAAAAAACAACAAGCGTACTTACGGCCTTTTGGATTTTATGTGACGATATACAACTTCAGTTCCAAATAAATTTAGTCGGTGTGGGATAAGCGTTTTTTTTGGTTTTATGTTAAAAGCATAAAAATTTAAACACTTTTGCTTTCGAATTGAATTACACAAAAACCCGAAATCGAGCCGTCCAGATAAATTTGTAAACGAAATCAGGTTTTTTCATTATATCAGTTTTTAGCAAACTCTAGTTTGTTTATTTCTCTCAAAGAACTTATAGGCCATAACAGGGATAGCATTGCGAATTTTAAAATTGTACCACCAACTTAAACAATTTTTACTTTTTTGGCCTTGTTTGTACTAAAAGATTTTATTCTGGCCACACCTGTTTAAATTGAAATTTAAAATGTACAAATTAATAACATGTGCTCTAGCATCCAAATTTAGAAGAAAACTTATTTGGAAATGGACGAGTTCACATTTTTTTATTTTCTCGCTTCGTTTTGATGTCACAAGATTGTTTTTAAGTGAGAAGAATATGAGTTTCAGTGTTCAAAAGTGAAAATTGACCTGTGCAATCGTTTTTAAATAAATGCGGAGTGAAACTTGGGAGATTCATTAAATGTACTATATTAGTCATTGGTATGCTATTGTACTTTCCGAGTTTGAATAGTACCAAAAAAGATAAAATTTTACCAACTTTACCATCCCTGGGCCATAATATTCCATTAAGTCATCTTTTTATTTGACAAACATACGTACTGTTCCACTATGTCGACAGAAAACGTTTGCTTATAGAAAACAGAAACAAATTTTCTAATTTTATTGTTGTTTTCAATTCGATAAACCGTAACTTTTTTTCCTAATTAAATTTTATATGATTTTTATAATAAATTACTTCAAAAGGGAGATATATAATATCATACAGGGTAGCGAAATAGAAAGAAGCACTTTGAAATAGTGATAACAAATGAAAGAAAGGTATTCTCTTTTTGGAAGTTTTTCTATAAAATATTATCGATTTTTAATTAATTGCACTTATGTATATACAAAATACATAAATATATTTATTTAATCTCATGTTTTTTTGAAAAATTCTCTTATTCCTAGTTTATACTATGCAAGTCTTATTGCTATTATTCTCTTCCCACGTCTCTCTTTTCTAACAAACTAGTCAGCTTAGCAATAAAATTTGGATAGTGTAAACTAAGAGTTAATAAGAAATATGTGCATAAAATAATTTTTAATTAAGCCAAACACGAGGAATTTTTCTTAAGAAAAGTGAGCCAGCCATACCAGTAATTAAGAAAATGTATTTAAATCTAATTACTTTGTTGGTAAAAATAATACATTTTCAACGTAGCCAAAACATTTAAGGAAAATATTTGTATTTAAAACGGGAAAAAGCAATTTTTTCAATGTGTAGGGTACTTAAAAAACTTTCATTGGCATCATTGCTTTGAAATCTATCATTCCGGGCGAAAATTCCAAATGACTGCAATAATATGCGATTTTAAAAAAAATAGATATATAAAATTACATACATATGTATGTACATATGCATTACATAATCAAACACAATCCCACACAGCGATAAGTTTGTCTGCGGAAAATGTTCAAAATCTATGGCAGGAATCGAATCCACAACCTCTGAACTGACAGGCTATCGCTCAGTCACAGAGGCATACATATATGTATGTTCATATGTATGTATGTATGTATATATACAAAAAGTAAAGTAAGAAATTATACAAAAATCAACTTTTGAACTTTAGGTGCTTAAAGTTGCAACGCGTTTTATATCTATAATTTGAGTATCTTTTTCCTTATTTGTTTTGTCAATAATTTAGAAAAATTATCGTTTTCTAAGTACATAATATGTATGTACATATGTGTGTATGTATGTTTGTGTGTATTTATGTACCCTGCAATTGTCTAAAAGCTACTAGTATAATTTCTAGAACAGCACGAACTAGTGCGAATAGGGATAAAGTTGTTGTATAAAATTACTAGTTGTGATGAATACTGGTATATCAAGTGGTTCCAAGGCACCACATTGCGAAATAAATTTTGATTGTCTAACAGAGCCTTTGCACTGTACGAAAACTGGTATTATACAATAACTAAAGTTTAAGGTTCACCTAAAAATAATTATAATCAAATAATTATAATTAACCTTTTGTATTTTTGAATTTTGATAAATAATTGCGAATTTTAACTAGCAGTTGTCACTGCGTAACAAAGGAATAAAATCACCAATTTTATAGAGTTTTTCTTTGCAAAAGAACTGGTAATAAACTATTCCTAAACTAGTACCAATGGAACTAGTATTTTTCTAAACACAATGCTAATTTGAGCATTAAGATGTTATAAGAAAGTCTACAGTTGGGAACTAGTCGTGTAGGTTTCTGTACTAGTAAAATACCAGTCGGACACTAGTTCGATCTCCTGTTAAATATTTTTAATATTCAAATATTTAGGAATCTTAAAAATCATTAAGTTTATTCCGTTAAAATAATTAATGCAAACCTACACATGAGCGTTTTGATTAATAGAACAGGCGTTACTAAAATATTTATATATTTTATTACATCCTTATTGGAGTTTTATTTTATTTCCGCTTTATTAATTATATTCTGAAGCATTAATTATATTCTGATTCAGCGGCAACATTTTCTTCTGCCTTCGTTTTCCAACACTTATTTTTTATTTCTTTAACTACTCTCATGCTTCTTTTATTTATCTTCATTATAGTTGTTAAAGTCACAAAGATCGGCTGGTTTACCTTGTGCTGTATTGTTTAATCGAAAAATAATTGTAAAACGTCATTTAAATTTAATAAAACTTAGTGCAAAATGTTATTTGAATTGATTTTTATGAAATAAAAGTGTTTAATTGTGAAATACGATGCAAATTTGCAAATAATTGTGCATTAAAAGTTGTTGGCGTCTGTCGAGCAGCATTGTTGTGATATACACATGTGCTCGCACACAATTATCAGTACATGTATGTATGTAAGTATGTATACGTGAAATTATTTACCATGCCAAAGCTTTTAAAAGTTTGTTTGGGATAAGTATTGGTTGCAGGAGAAACTTTTTAGTGCCAAGTTGGTATATGAAATGAAGATGTCGCTGTTGTTTTAAATGCATAAATAAAATAAAGTAAAATAAGAAGTGGGGAAATATTTTTTAAAGGTAGTGAAAATTTATTACAATTGATTACCATCAAGACAAGAACGAAAGCGAATTGAAAACGAGGTACATAGATGACAGTGATGGTATTTTGGTGCGTTTCGGGTATTTTTTGTTGCTTTTTGCTTCTTCATAAACGCGAAATTTTGGTAATACCCTTTTTTAATAAGCTGGTATTTACAGTGCTTTTTAACAATTTCTCAAGAGCTTTTGGTGCTTTTTTTGTAAAATAAAAATATTTTTAATTTACAATCCTAAAATAAAAATATACATAAAAATATTTTTAATTTACAAACCTAAAATACTTTTAAGCGCAAATATAAGCATCTTTTGACTGAGCCTTCTTAAATTATTTTTAATGACAACAACGGAAACTATGTTAAAAACAATTTAGAAAACTTTTCATAATTGGTATTAAAAAATTAAAATTTTAAATAGAAATAGTAACTGGAAAGTACCACATAACTCTCTGCATAATATTTGATTGATAGTAGTACGCAACAGTGATCTGCATGATTACGAATCAAACGGCATAGTCTTGCATTTCCTATTGGCATTAAAAAACTTATGATTCTACTGCATGATTCATATCAATGAGAATGTTCTTTATAAGTGCATGCCATTGCTTGCAATTTCTGTTCATTCATATGATTCACTAAAGCAATGAATCAGTATGATTGTTTTGAATACTTCATAATGTTTACACAAATATTTAATCATCCTAGAACAATTGACAACATAAGGTTTTAGACAACAGGTAGCCTGGTTCCAATTTCTTGGTATCGTGTTGACGTGCTGTCATTGTTGACAACTGGAATAAGGGTGAATATCGCAAAACACAAAAACTTTTAAGTTAGTTAAAAAAAGTGTTGCTTTTAATGCATTTTGTATGTGTAAATGATTTTTCAGTAACATCTTTATCCTAATCTAGGCCTAAGCTTAACTTACCAAATGACGAACACCGATCATATAACTATATACTAACATTTTAAAAAATTTATATAATTAGTATTAAATATTTTGAGGCAAAAACGTAAAATTATATTATAGGTTTTACACCCCAAACTCTCATATTTTTAAATGGCTTAATGTATTAAAATTAAAAAAAAATTGGTGATTTCTTACTCCCTTTTTCGTATTTTTTTTTTTTTTTGAACTTTTTACCCTTTTTGCAACAGCTTAATGTGCTTTTGCTCTTCGTAGAGATACCACACTGGTAGATGTGCTCTATCATGATATTTAATAAACATACCCAGCAAAAATACTGTTTTTGTGCAAGAAAAAAAATAAAATTTCTTAGTTTAAGTGGGCACAAAGTAATTAATTGGGCAGAGTCAAGCCGAGATTTTAGCTTTATTTTTCTTTTTTCTTTTTTGAAAAAAATTAGTGTTATTTTACAAAAATGTTTGATGCTCATCGTTGCGCGCCTCACAAGTTATATATGAATTAGTAATGCCCTCTCGTCGTGTTTAGTTTAGTCCTAATTTAACATCAGACCACTCTCTCACTGAAGGCGCAGTTGGCCGACGGTAATGGAATCTAACTGCACCGTGTGTATTGTAGTTCTGATTATATGTATAGGAAAATATAATATTCATTTTGTTTGAGAGGTGCCAGTCTCCCCTCTCCTATACCGCCAAGATTTTGATGGAACATGCAGTTTTTTTAAGATCTATCCACATAATTTGGTGACCCTCACTGTTATAGATGTGAAGATGTGAATTGATACGCAAAAAAAGGTCTTTGGTCCCACTGTGCTTTGGTTCGAGGCGTGACGTCCACGTTCAACTAGAACAACACAATAAAATTTAGCTACAGTAACTCTCCATTATCAATCTGAATCACAATTTAAATTAAATTAATTTATTTTTATTATTTTAACATAAAAAAATCAATAATCAAACAAAGTTATAAAATTATTGTTTGATACATGAATAGAGCAAAACAAAAATAGGACAGTATCTATATAATTTTTTTTTTTTGTTAAAATTGCAACATTTTCCATAATTTTTGGTATACTAATAAATTTTTCTTAAGTTTATATTTGTTAAAACTAAGTTTCTGAAAACCTAACTGCCAATTTATCGAAGACCGCAGAGTGATAAAAGTATAATTTTAAATATTTTTTGAGTATTGACTTTTAAAAAACTATGAATGCTAAAAATTAAAAACACGCTCATATGCAAACATACCCACTAATTTTATACCGAATGTGTATACCAGCAATTTTGTTCATGGAGATTATAAAGATACTCTGAGTATTATCCGATTGTACATGCGTATATACAGGGCTATTTTATTTATACAAATATTTAACGTATTTTCAAGCAGCCAAACACATTTTCCATTCCATTTTATATACACAAATATATGTACATATGTATGCGGTGGCGAATGATGATGAAATATCCCGAGTATCATGCGTATATTTTTTCGTCCGACTAAAGATTCATAGTCTAAGTATTAGCATACTGCGACTATAGGTATGACAGAGAGGTTTTCGCATAAACGAAATAGAGATGCTGTATATGTTGGAATCGGCAGTAGTCATAGTTGTTGGAGAGAAAATATGTGAGTGTTCCAAATTTTTGCGCTACAATTATGATTATGCGTAGTTACTAAAATTAAGATTATTTACTTAAGTATGTATATTTTTTTGGGTACTCATTGTCATTCTCTTTCGAAGACAATCCAAAATTCTCATCTGCCTTTTTATGTGTATATGTGACGCGCAAAATAGAAAGGGACCTAAGGGTAAAAACCGGTTTTGTTCAGGAGAGCCATTTGAAAGATTTAAACACGTGTATCTTTGGTTGACCTCAATTTCATAAAACACGCATATCTCTGGGAGGGAACACTTTTAGGGCATGAGATTGGTATCATTCGATGCTCAGATGTTGTCCACATAAAAAAAGTGAAAATTGATATTTTTACCCTTAGGTCCCTTTCTCTATGCGCTGTCACATACTGAAAATAAAACCAAGTTTAAGTACTTTGAAAACTTAAACAAACCATTCAAACTTGTTTTTATTTTCAATTTAAATAGACAGACGACAATTTTTACTTGTATTCTATAAACTTAAATAGAATAAATTTAATAACAACGAAAGAAGGACTGCAACGTAAAAAAAATTACCGGTTACGCTAATCAGGGAGTTGTTATAATCGGAGCGTTGCGCAAATCGAGCTTGTAGTCTGAAAAATTTACAGTGATTACCCTTAAGAAAATTTGATAAAGAAAAAGAAACCAATCTAGTTTTTCCATGCAAGGTTAGGGTTATTTATGTTAACGTTGCTCAATTTATTAGTTTGTATAAATATTTTATTCTTAACAAATTACTAAAGACCAATTAGGCGCTTAAAATATAACACATTACACACAATTTATTTAATAAATTACAACTACATATAAAGAGTATTATGTAAAAACAACTTTTTTGAAAAGTTTTCTCCAAAATTTTATAATTTATAATTAGCATTTAATATGATAATTAAAAATAATAAGACTGAGTTATTAAGTACATTTGTTGTTGTTGTTCTTAAGCTAAATAAAAAAAAATAATAAATAAAATAAATAATAAATTTAATTATAAATGCTTAAAACTATATTTGTAAGACGGACTTAGAACTAAAACTAAACATCTATTAAGTAAATTAATTTAAAGTGCATCAGGTTTTCACTTAAATTTTCAAAACATGGAATATTTATTTTAACTTTAAGTTCTTAAATTTATTTTCTTGTACTTCTCTAAATACTACAATTGGGCAAATTCTGTTCACAGTACTCGGTTTCGCTGGGCCTCGTATTTGGATTACATTTCTCTTCCTCCACCACAATATCATTTTGATCCAGACACATAACAGATCTCTTTCTCAAGGGCAAAGGATTATTTGTGCTTTTGCAAGTGACGGGGCAAAATTGCCAAGGACCTGTTAACCAGTGAGCAGGACAAGGTTTGTCATTGCATTTCTTGGTTAAACGTAAAGGCATATCGTTTTCGGCAAAAGCCCAACAAAGCTCCACATCGGAAGTTACTGCAAAACAAAAAGACAAATAATGTTTAATAGAAAAGTTACGCAAGTTAAAATAGTTTCTTTGTTATTAACCTTTGCCGTTTTCATAGCATATGGGCTCGCGATATTGTAGACCGCCACCACAGGTCACCGAGCAGGCGGACCACTCACTTAATTTCCACAAAAAGTGCTTGGATGAACTCACAGTTAAGGCAGGCAAAGTAAATTCATAATAAATGCCAGCAGTGGGTTCATCACTTCTAACAATAATCTTAAGGATAAAGAAAATTTTATGATTAAATTAGATTAAAAAAATAATATGTACATATGTGTGCATGTTTAGAAACCTACATAAATTGCTATGGAATGTTGTATGGGTTGCGGTATCTTTATTATCTCTTGATCATCCAAGCGATCGTACAAACTTTCTGCACCCGCTATTACAAACTCTCCCGGCATCGATATTAAACTGTCACCATTCAAATAGAACAAACTGCTATTCGCTCTGGCAATGCCCAAAAAATGCGGCGAATTTCCCAGCTCTTTGATAATAATATGACGAGCTTTCGCCGGCAGCACTACAATTTCCACATAGCCTTCACTCACTTTAAGGGTTTCGTTGAAAGTAGCCTTTACCGTCTTACATTTATCTCCTTGGCCATTGCAAATGCCACAACGATCCTCTTGCATATCCGAATCAACAACCCAATCGCAACCAACTTTCTAAAGAAACTCACATTTAATTAAATTTGTTTTAAGCGATTGTCAGCAAACACCAGTGCGTCTTTACTCACCCTACAAATGCCATCGATACACATATTATTGGTACCCAGTGTGCAAGGTGTACCGTCTAGAACAACATCGCCCCAGTTCGCAATAATGGTGTCATCATCATCGTTACAATAAAGTTTGCAGGGATTTTCTGTTAAGGGAATAAATTTTATTTTATATTAGGCAACTTCTATAGGATGATAATTTTACATAATGTCGGCGAGGATACATTTATTAGAAGCTCCAGCACACAAGAGTTTTAAAGTTATCTATAATAACTTGGTACACTTTCACAATGGAGAGGGGAGAGTTTTAAAATCAAAATGTTTTAAATGCATACGACTATAATCTATTCTTTTTCCCATCAACTAGTTCCCAAAGTGATCCTACTGATAACTAGTGCTAAAAAAAATTCCAGGACGTTTTATACTAAATTTTCCTTGTATTCGTTGGATCCTTTAACTTTGAAAGCCCAAAGTATTTTTAGCAGCTCTACTTACGATACAGTAGCACGGAAATGTATTTACTAGATCTATGGAAAGAAAATCTTACGAGAAAATTTTTTTGGAACATTTTAACCCTCTTAATCTGCAAGTAATTTCTGGTGTAAGGGTAAATGTTGATCTTTGTATAGAATCTTATGCAGGAGTAGCTCGAAAACCTCTGTAGTTAGTACTTTCGTAAAATTTAATTTCATAATTCATTATGTCTTTAAATATTTTTTTGTTCCCGTTCTGGAAAATATCTGAATAGAATCACACCAGGCGCCGGACTCCACAACTATGAGTTTTGTAGAGTTCACCAGTTTGCGTGTTCTTAGCTCGCCGCCTATTTTTCAGTGAAAATTTTTTAAACTAACGCTACTGCAACTGTCAAAATAATTTATGTTCAACGCAATAAATCAGCAAGTGATAGATTCATAATTGCCATTCATCGCTTTCCCAACCGGAAGCTCAAAAACTCTTTATCTATCCCAAACTTTTGGGACACAAATCTCCAATACTGGCAACGCTGCAGGGATGACTTGGACTTTGAGAAAATGCAATCCTAGTGAAAACGAAAGTCCCTGATTCACTATACTAGATGATCGCGCGATTCGTTCACAGGAAAAACTTGCAGAAGCCTCAACGACTTTAAAAATTCGCTTTTAGGTGCCACACTATCATACAAACATTATGCAAAAACATCTGTTTTCTTCGTTGATTGTTTTGTGTGTACACATGCAATCATTTATTGTAAAAATTTTCATTTTGCTTTCGTTGTTTAAATAAAATTTAAAAAAATAACCGACTTCAAAAACAGGCTCTAAAAAGCTAAAAATCTTTAGAGTCAGTATAAAATATTTTTATAAGTGTCGGTTTATTTATTATTTTTTAAGTTTTATTTTAAAATGTTTAGTGCCAAGTTTATATATTTAGGGGCGCGGTCATACCCAATTTCGCAAACATAAGTGTCTGCCCTCTTTTATAATTTCAACATCCCGCCACTATCAGAGCTCAAGATGTATATCAAGTTTCGTAACAATGGGTCATATATAAGCACGCGAAATATAATATTAATCTTTAATTGGCATGGCCACTCCCACTTCTTTAAGCAAAAAATTATGTCATTCTAAGAGCAGAAACTCTTTACGAAATTTATTGGGAATCGGAAAAGTAGAAGTACATATAATTTAATACTAACATTTAATTGGCCTAGTCCCGCCCTCTTTTTTGAATACAACATTAAGTATTTTTCAGACCTCAAGGTGTGTGCCAAGTTTCATAAAAATTTATTAAGTAGAACCACGTGAAACATAATATAAAATTTTAATGAGCACAACCACGCCCTCTTTTTTTAATGCAAGATTGCGTCTTTTTGTGAGTTCAGGGTGTGTTCCAAGTTTCGTAAAAATCGGTAAAATAGAAGGATGTGATATATAATATTAAGTTTTATTGGGCGTGAGCCTCCACATTTTTTCTACTTCGAGATTGTGTCTTTACGAGGGCCCAATGTGTTGGGAAAGTTTCGTAGGAATCGAATAAGTAAAATATCATAAAACCAATTAAAAATATTAGTGGGCGTGTGGTCCCCCACTTTTTTCACAATGGGACCAAATTATAGGTGGAAAACTATCAATGGCACTATCCTTACTATCGATTGTTAATATTCTTTTGTGACTCGATGTTTTTACTCTGCAATCAATTAATAATTGAAAACAATCGATATTTTTTAGTCACTAAGCAAAAAATATACACATAAAGTTTTTAAACTATCGAAGATTTTCGATAGTAACACTATCGAGAGTTTTCCACCTCTAGACCAAATGGAAGCTTTATCCTCTCAAATAAAATGTAGAGAAAACCTATTGAAACTCCTATTGTTCAAATGTTTCCATCAAAAAGTACTAATTGTGTCAACCTCCTCCTTGTGTCAGTTGAAAATAGCGACGTCAAATGTAACACGGATTCTAATGTAATGTGGAGAGACACATCAATATTTAGGTTCAATATATATAGTGTGTTTGTTTACAAAAAAAATAGTATATGTGTGACTATTTTTATAATATCATTTTTAATAAGTCCCTAGTCATTACTTACGTTTATCAAAATATGGCAACCATTTGTAGAAAACACCCTGATAGGGTTTCTCATTATACTTTTCACACTGCTTAGCACGGAAACTAGGCTCATCCTTGGGGCAAGCATGGGAATTACAAATTTGATACCTTTTTTTTAAGTAAAGATGGCAGGAAGTTATAAAATATGCAAAGAATATAATCTAAAGCAGCAAAAAATATTAATTTACCTCTTCCTCTCGCCAATACAAAATGAGCCGCCATTCGCCGGCAAAGGACTATCGCAGTCTCTTTGTTGTATCGATACGCCTCCTCCACAAGAACGCGAGCAATCACTCCATTCAGACCAACTACCCCAGCCGCCATCAACTTTTTCTAACGACTCCTGCGGCACACAATTGCCATTCTGACACCACTGCAAGGCACGTTTAATTAACGATTAATAAATTAGTACTTCTTTAATGCGGATTTCAAACTTGAGTAAGAAATGTGAAAATTACCAAAACAAACCTTACGATTTCCGCAGGGTGTTCCCGGCGCTGTAGGTCGCATATTGGTTATACATTCACCATTAACACGACACCATAATGTCGAACAGATTTCGTTCATGGACGAACAGGCGCGCACCTCACTGTCCGTTACGTTATACTGCAGACGACATTGTACCTCAGCA
This sequence comes from Tachina fera, assembly GCA_905220375.1. Taxonomy (NCBI): domain Eukaryota; kingdom Metazoa; phylum Arthropoda; class Insecta; order Diptera; family Tachinidae; genus Tachina; species Tachina fera. Next base: position 82,478,015 of record LR999966.1, read on the forward strand.
CTATATCTATGACCTGGCTGCTCTTCCGGATATGCATACTCACTAATATCGACGGGCTCATCATCCAAACACTCACCCAGACCTTGGCTGATAGATTGATTGATTGTTTGTGAGTTGTAGTTTTTGCTAAGCATAATAATGTATTTTTTACTTACTCTAGAAAATGTGTGATAAATTTTCGACTACAATTTGACCAACAGACTTGTAGTGTATCGGCTCCAAATGTCGGTGTCATAATGTGCACGATTGAGCCCACTCTGGGATGACAGCCAATTTTAGCCGTATCGTGAAACATGCCAAAACTAAAATGGATAAAAAACTTTTTTTATTCAGATGATGTACATATTTAAATGAGAAATCAATGAATATTAAACAAGACCATCAATTCGTTGGGATGATCCTGAGTACACTGAAAATCATTCATAGGGATAAAATAAATGAAAAATGTCGTTCATTTTACGACACCATTTATTGGTTTTACTATACGAGATGCTTCGTACACAGTAGAAATGATCGTCGTTTATTTTACGAAATACTTTTTGTATTTTTACAAATTTTTTTTCGTACATTTACTAAAAAAAATTTTATATTACAAAATAAATTCGTGGATCATGAAAAGCAATTTTGGGTTATATACGAAATTTTGTATAAAATTGAAATCTGTTACAGCATATTTCGCACTGGCACTCACTATTCAAACTGAGAACACAACTGCGACGTACAACGAAGTTTTCATTGCGAACTTTCGTGTTTTTAACCATGGAATATTTTGAGTGTACTGACTATAAAATTTAAAAAACGAAAACTTTCAAAGTTCAAAATGGACTTAATGAGGTAGTTGGGGTGTCTAGACACTTTCAGATTATATTGATATGTTCATCTTTACCGTAGCTACAACTGCTAAATATTATTAGTAAAAAAGGAGGCCCAGTAATTTATTCTGAAAAAAGTAAAAAAAATATCCCTAATTTTTGCAAAAAAGTGCACGAAGATATTTATTTTGGCATAAGATTCTAAAAAGATTTGTTTGTCAGACTGTAAGGTGCAATATTGCTTTATATAGTTTAGATCTATCAATAAGTCTGAATTAACTGTTGGCCAAAAACTGATGACACCATTTTTTGAGGGCGCACTGATTTTCGAAATCGAATAGTAATTGGTAAGCAAAATCGCCAAAGGGGTTTACTTCCCTTTGGTAATACTATCAAACCTACACTGTCAAGACCGTGTGGATTTTTCAATATTGCACAGTGTAATCAGTCATCAAAAAAAATCAAAACTTCTTGATTTTTATGAGTTACGCAAACAACTACGTGGTTGATAAGTTTATTTGATCGTCTCCATACAGCGTTGCCAAGTGTGCCGATTTTTCTTTAAAATTATAAATTTGTACACTTTTTTTGCTTCTTCGTTTTTTTTGTGGACATACATTTTTTTGTTTTTGGCGAAAAAAATTTTGAAATGGCGATTGCCGATTTAGTTGGCGGTATTTGAAGTCCTTGGCTATATTTTTACGATTTCAACAAAATAGAATAATGTTAAGAATATGAAATTTTTTAAAGGAATTTTCTCTACAACATTAAATATTTCGTACAAAAAATTCTAAATGCCTTGACTTTTTATCTAAAAAAATTTTTTTCTGAAATTCCAGAAGTTAAAATAAATATGGAAAACAAAATCTCATTTGGTGTTTATGAAACACAGTGGGGAAAACTTTCTTTTAATAATATTTTCCGTAAAAAAATGGTAAACAAAATTTGAAAATAGAATACTGACACAACAACAACATAAAAATTGGCGATCATAATTTTAGGGAAAAGGAACACATTTCACGGGAACTTGTATTCCCGATAGGTGTGAATATAATTTTTATGTTTTACGATAGACGTTACCAACTGAATTAAAAATTTAACAATATTTGTTATCTAATTACAAAATAAAAAAAAATGTTGTACATTAAATTAAAGTAATGTTATATCATATTGGCGATATTTGGCGATATTCGACAAGTCATTTGGCGAGGAGGCTGAAAATAAATCTGATAACACTGCATACGGCCGCTCCTTCATGTCATCATAATCGTAAAAACACTTCATCAAAGTGCAATTTAAACAGAAAGCAAAAATAAATAAATTCAGTAAAGTGCGACTGTGACTCGCATACGAACGGTTCCGTACAGACACTACATATGTTACATACACACATATGTTACATACATGCAACTTAAGCGATTTTGTTAGTTTTGGCGATTCTTATTTCTGGAGCTTTTTTTTTGCTTTTGGGATCTTGTAGGGTTTTTTTTGGTTTTTCAGGTTTTTTTAGTTTTGACGTTTTTTATTTGACAATTTTTTTTTTCAGGTTTTGACGATTTATTTTTGGTTTTTTGGCGTTTTTTTCATTTTGGCGATTTATTTTAGTTTTAGAGATTTTTTTAGCCCGCCGCTTTTTTGATTTTGCGCTTTTTTGCAGTTTTTTAGGTGGTTTGTCGATTTTATAATTTTAGGATTTTTTTACTTTTATCGTTTTTGAAAATTTCAAGAGTTTGCCTCTTATGGCTTCCGAGATTCAGCAAGTTGTCAAAATTACAAGGTCACAATTACATTAACTGATAGAATAACCTTTAATTTGGAATTTTTAATTTGGATTTTTTTAAATTTTAGTGTTAATTGTTGTACTCTGTGTCAAAATACACTAACAATGCAAATTTCAAGTGTCCATATATAATTGTGTTTATGTATGTATATTACATAGAATTTTAATATTTATAGTTGCTCGTTTTGGAACACCCTTTAATTTTTAACTGTCATGTAGTAGTAGTGGCTAAACTTAAAAAAGAGTTCAAAAAGAGCTCTTATACACACTTCTAATAAAATAATATGATACTGTTAGACATTTTTTGGCGGGCAGTCGTTTTTCTTCAAAGAAAAACTGATTTTTTGTTCGATGTGGGCAACTTTTTCTCAAATTCATGTGGCAACGCTGTCTGCAAGGTACTTCAAGTCAATACTTGAACTTTTAATTGACTTCTCAAGTAAAGCCGGACTAACATCTGTGTGCCATATGCGTAAAAAAAGCGTAACCACTAATTACTAATGAAAAGCTAGTCTAACTTTATCGTGCAAGATATTGAATCAATGCTGCAAAATATTTCACAAAACAACAATACTAATAAAGTTTTTAAAAGGATAAGCTATTGTCTAACTATTTTTTAACCAATGATATTTGGGGGTTTAACTAATGGTAAACTAAAAGCTGTGAATCAAATATTATTGGTGAAAATATTGCTATTAGCTAATTAATGACTTTGAATTTGGGCCAAATTGTATGTATGTACATATGTATTTTTAATTTTTATGCAATTTCAGTTTTCCATGCGTTGACATTTCACATTGCGCTGTCATTCTTTCATATTATTTAAGTGAGCATTTAATTTAAGAAACAACGAATTAACAATCAATCTCATAAATCTTAACAACATAATTATTTTAAGATTATTTTAAGAAAACACAAAAAAAACAAAATACATCAATTAAGTTGATTTATTAAAATCGGATTACAAAAACGTAACTGTCAAAATTATAACAACACTATCATCAGATCAATCACCAAATAAAAAGTAATTTTAATAGTAATTAATTTAAATTTTATGCACAGTGCACAGTGAGTAGAATTAAATTGAAAATAAAAACCAATTAAAGACAAAAAAACAACATCCATGTGCGATAATGATAAATAGATTTAAACTGCTAAATTTTTAAATATTTTATGGTTTGTTTTTGTTTTTAGAAAATCAAGTAGCAGTTAAAAAAAATTTAACTACTTTGGATTGAGAAACATGTTGTTAACAATTTAAAAAAAATATATAAAAACACACACACTCTCACACATAATTGAAGTGGCAGTACCACCTGTAACATTTCTATTAGAGATGGCCACTAATCAAGTGATCGCCAGAGTGTGGTTAACACTGTAAAACTTAAATTAGACGCCATAGTCATAATGCCATAGCCATAATGGAACCAAAATTCAATTGGTTTCTATTGTAATGGCTGTGGCGTTATAGCGAGTCACCTTTAATAAACTACAGAGTTGCCCATAAGTTTGATTCGAACAGCTGTTTTGTATGGTTATGGTTATGACACGTCTAATTTCAGCTTAAAGTTATGTATTAAGCAGATAGGCCAAAGCAGGCTACACAGCAACACGACTAACTATCGCGGCCGATTAGTCAGCTACTCTTAAAATTTTCAAAAAGGATAAAACTAAAACATACTGAAATAAACAACAAATGTTGAGACAAAAGACCGCCAAAATTCAAAAAAGCGCTTAAATGAAAAATATCAACAAAAATAAAATAAAACGCAAAAAATCACCATAAGTAAAAAGGTTGCCAAAAAAATTTAAGAAATTGCCAAAAACAAAATCTTTGAAAGGAAAAAAGCACCAAAATAAAAAAAATATGCTAAAACGAAAAATATCGCTGAAACTAAAAAACACCAAAAACCGAAAAATTAGCTATAACGACAAAAATCTCCAGAACCAGAAAAAAAATCGCCAAAAACGAAAAAAACCCAAAACCGAAAAAAAGTGCCAAAAACCAAAAAAATCATCAAAACAAAAAAATCGCTAAAACCAAAAAAACAACCGAAAACCGAAAAATGGGCAAAACAAAAAAAAAACGCTAAAACTGAAAAACGACAAAAAAATACATTCCATTATATAGGCTAAAGCTCGTTTAGTATTACATATCATTACCTTAATATGTATATCTGTGGCAATAAGAAAAAAGTGCTTGTGTAATATTTTACTGTTTTACAGGAGAGCACTTTTAAGCGTTCAAGTCGATTTTCAGAAATTTCTTTTCACTTAAGTTAGGAAATTCTCTGTTAACCCTTATTTTTTTCAGCCAACATACACACTATAAATAATACATTTAAGTTGAAATATATCAAAGTAGAACCTAAATTAAGCTTTTATTCCAAATGAGATTAAGGCCCAAATTTACAGTCATTAGTTAACTAATAGCAATAGTTTAACCAATAATATTTAATTCACAGCTCTTTGTTTACTATTAGTTAAACCGTCAAATGTCAGTGGTCAACAAATACTTAGACAATAGCTGATTTATTGTGAACTTTATTAGTAAGTTGTTTTGTGAAAATGTTTATGCACATTTCACAAATACGTTATCAAGCACCTTCTTTGTATTTTTTGTATTCAGCTGTAACACATTCTTTTTATTTTATTTTCTACTATAGAGTGATTTTTACGATCCAATTTCAGCACTAATTCAATATTTTGCACAGTAAAGTTAGATGAGCCCGCACTGTTTTATCCATTTTTAAGAAATAATATAACAGAGCTATCGATAATGAAACTTACTTGTTATATAGACTTACCATTCTTTGCTCATATTAAGAACTTTAGTTAAACAATGCACTCTGAATATGAAGTACTAGTTAAGCAATAGTTATCATTTTAGTTCACTAATAATTAACTAATGACTGTAAATTTGGCCCTAAAAGTCTAAAAAAGAGAAGTCGCAAGTCATAGTGCTATAACTTCCTGAAAAACTACAACATTTAATTGAGATTTTGACCAGGAGTACTTTTGAATATACAGATTAGTCCCTTGCTAAAGTAGTTAGCACGTTGACTACAAAACCGAAGGTTCTGGGTTCAATCCCCGTATCCAACAATCATTAAATAACAAAACTACGCATTTTTCGGACGTGCATTAGTGTCGCTTTGTATCAGTTGTTGTAGGAAAGTTCAAGTGATGAAGGCATAGTCATTGGTCACTGAACTATACCGACTTCAGCAGATACTAATACTAATGTAATATCAGAGCGTCCTCCTTCGTTGCGTAGCAGAATCATCGGCAAAGTAAAATAACCAATAAAATGCTACTAATTACAGCTTCAAAAAAATTAATACGCCTCATTTAACACCAGAGGCGCTGCAACACTGCATTAATAATAAAGTGCAAAAAGCAGAGTTGTAAAAGACTGAAGCTTTCCTTTATCTCTTCCTTCACCACCTCTCTTCTCTTTCACTATCACTTTCCTAAAGATAGTAACAACTAGTAATAATAGTAGGCATTCATTGCCTGAGTGTTACTTCCCTAAAAAAAACTCATTACTTTTTTGAAATTGAGCTTTTTGTTTATTTCGATGGAAATGCAAAAATCTCGTGACTCAAAAAAATGCGGCGTTAGGGCCTTTGTTATATTAAGGTAACGATATCTAGTGTCCTTACGGAAGCTTTCGTGTGCGAGTCAAAGTAGCACTTTACTGAATTAATCATACTTTTACCTGATACAAATAATTTTTTCAAGCGTAATTTTAAATGTGAAATACTTGAAGGTGGCACCACTGAAATATGTATTGAAACTTGAATATCATTCTATTATAATGCTGTGGACGTCTTCAAAATAATTAAGTACAAGGCGACTAACTGCTCAGTTAGCCGACAGTAATGTAATGCAACTGGAACGTAGGAAACAGTTTATATGAAAAGTAGGTTCCGTTACTTTACATCTCTATAACCATTTTCATTACTTTTTTCATAACAATATCGATCAGCATGCAACATTGATACAGTATTGCCTTGCTGTCGTCAAAATAATCTTTCTCATATAAACATGTGTATTATTATATTTTTGATATATTAAAGTCGGTAGCTTTGCTGTGGTGAGTGTGTTTAGTCAATCCTTATAATTTTTTATGAAATTCAATTTATTTAAAGTTTTTTTCTCATTCAATATTAATTGCTGAGTTTTTGACTGAACGTGACGACTGCTCGTGAATGAGAAGTTACTCACGATCTCATACATATATATTTTAAATTCAAACAGACATCATAATGGCAACAAATAAAGCTGGAGGTGTTTCTGTTTTTTTTAACGAAAATGAGGATACTGCGAGTTAAATGCGTGGAATCGAATTAAAGAGCAGCCTACATTTAAACGGAAATAAACTGATATGACACACATACGAGTATACCAAAACAAAAAACAAAAAAAAGGAAAAACAAGCTCTCAAACATCAAATGTTAAACTAAGCACTCAAATCAAATTAACAAAAAAGTTGTAGGCAAAATAGTAAAATAAATAAAAAATAAATAAATCTTTTAATGAATGAGTGGATGAATGAATGAATTGTATTTCGCTCACATCATACTGACCAACAACCAACCACACACTTTTTCAAACGTATAAACGTTTAAAAATTTTGCTTTTTTTATTTATTTATCTAAAAAAAATCCAACTAATTTGGCTTAAAGTCAATATTCTAATGAATTTAGTTTCATTGAAGTGGTTCGTTCGTTCGTTCGTTCGTTCGAATTGATTCATTACAATGATTTCATGTAATTTTTGTAACATTGTTTAGAAAAAAAAAATTACAAGTTACAAAAGCCCGCACGTTGTGAAAACTGACCCGCTTGGGGCAATACTCGTACACCCACTTTGAAAACGTTATTACTCGTATTACACAAAAGACCAGTAATAATTTGTATAGAATGAAGGAAACCATAACGAAAATATGTTTTATAAGAATAACAATTTGTCTAATGTTTCTACACTCTTTTAACTGTTCATATAATGTATATTTGTGCATTTGCTTTGGCAGGCGCAAATGTCAAGATTTATTATGAATATGAATGTGAATATTTATTGTTTATGAGTTTACTAACAAGTGTATAATATGAAAAGCGTATAAAATGCGAGGGAAGGAGACCAAGGGCCCCAACATTGATTGCACAGTGTTAGCGATAAAATTAATTATTTTTGTGGATAGAAAGTATTTCTAAAGGTACGGTCACACTTGCCAAACATTTGTCCAAAAAAGCGTAATCAACAAACAATAATGAAAAAAGTAGTGATCCTGACACTTGTTTATCAAATTAAACAGTTTCGAACACAACTAATAGATAATGTCATAGAATCCAACATTATTCGCTACTCTTCAACTTGAGCAACTTTTCTCTGAATACCTTAATTAAGCAATATTTTCGTGATTTAAAAGGTTCTGAACTATCTACGTCCAAACACACATTCTCTGATATTTGCATTTGATGTACGAGCTTTGAAAGCTCTTACAATTTGTTCTTGTTTCTTTCGCCAAGATCTCATTGGCTGTTGTGCTCTCGTCAGTGTGAAAGCACAAAAGCTTTTTTTTTCAAAAGTTTGCACAATGTGAATATGGCTTGGACGTTTTTTGGAATTTTTTCCTTTATTTTATATTTTGGAAAGAAATAAATTCGTTTTAAAAATCAGAAAAATCAAAAATATTGTTTCACGGTTGGAAAATTTAAACTTTTTTATTTGTATATAAAAGTGACTAACCAAAATTACTTATTCTTTTTCTTCATAAATTATATATACAGTATTTTTCGTTTATAGCGAACCCGCTTAAAACGAACTTTCGCCTAAAACGAACCATTTTGGAAAGTACGAACTTTTATTTCTATAAAACCATGAAAATTTTTTCACTTAAAACGAACCCGCTTAAAGCGAACTTTCGGTTATAACAAACTTTTTTTGCATGTAAATTGTTCTTTTTTTCGCTTTAAACGAACCAAGAAGTGTGTTGCCATGAACAAAAAATGCAACAAAAAAATATCAAAACAAGTCAGAGTGCTATATTCGGCTGTGCCGAATCTTATATACCCTTTACCAAAGTGCGTTTATGTAGTATAGAGATACAAACATAAGCACAGAGCTTTGTAGGTGCATATTCATTTCGTGAGAAAATTCATACTTTTTTTCTAGTGCAATTTTTAATTTTTTGGCATTATGTTTAATTTGGTGCTTTTTAAATTTTGGCGATTTGTTTCATATAGGCAATTTTTTTTTGGTTTTGGCGATTTTTTTCGGTCTTTGGCTTTTTTTTTAATCTTGGCGATTTTTTTTCGTGCTGGCGATTTTTTTGATTTTGACGATTTTTTCATTTAGGCGATTTTTTTATTTTTTATATATTTAATTTTTTTAGTTTTGACAGTTTTTTTCTCGTTTTGGCGATTTTTTTCGGTTTTTGGCGTTTTTTAATTTTGGCGATTTTTTTTCGTTTTGGCGATTTTTTTTGATTTTGCCGATTTTTTTTCATTTAAGCGATTTTTTTTAATTTTTGGCATATAGGCAATTTTTTTGTTTTGGCGATTTTTTCCGGTTTTGGCGTTTTATTTTTTAATTTTGGCGATTTATTTTCGTTTTGGCGATTTTTTTTGATTTTGGCGATTTTTTTTCATTTAGGCGATTTTTTTTAATTTTTGACGATTTTTGTTCATATAAAAATGTTTTTTTTTGTTTTGGCGATTTTTGCGGATTTTTGTCATTGTGGGATTTTTTTTTGTTTTGACACTTTTTTCTCGTTTTGGCGATTTTTTTCGGTTTTTGGCGTTTTTTTAATTTTGGCGATTTTTTTTCGTTTTGGCGATTTTTTTTTCATTTAAGCGATTTTTTTTAATTTTTGGCGATTTTTTTCATATAGGAAATTTTTTTTTTGATTTGGCGATTTTATTTCGGTTTATGGCGTTTTTTTAATTTTAGCGATTTATTTTCGTTTTGGCGATTTTTTTTTTGATTTTTGCGATTCTTTTTCATTTAGGCGATTTTTTTTTTTAATTTTTGGCGATTTTTGTTCACATAATCATGTATTTTTGTTTCGGCGATTTTTTTCGGTTTTTGGCTTTTTTTTTAATTTTAGCGTTTTTTTTTCATTTTGGCGATTTTTTTTGTTTTGGCGATTTTTTTAAATTTTTGGCGATTTTATAATTTTTGGATTTTTTAGTTTGACCGTTTTTGAAAATTTCAAGAGTTTAACTCTTACAGTTTCCAAGATATAGCAATTTGTCTAAATTACATAGTCAAAATTTCATTAACTGATGGGCCACCCTTTAATTTAAATTTTTTTAATTTTAGTGTTAATTGTTGTAGCCTATATAAAAATACACTAATTTTACAAATTTCAAGTGTCAATATACATATGTACACACATACATACAATTGTATGTATATTACATGGGATTTTAAAAGTTTTCGCTACTCATTTTAGCTTTTATACATTTGTTGTTGTAGCGACCAAATTTCTACACACACAGTCAAAATTTCAGACCCGTAGCTTTTACCGTTCCTGAGAAAATAGCCTTCTTCCTAAAACATGAAATATGTTTAATTATTAGGAAAAAAGTTAAAGTTTTCCAACCCTGGAAACGTTTTTTAATCTGTTAAGTTTTTAAAATTTTTTTTTAATTATAAATACCAATTTTATTCATACCGAAGTATAAAATAAGTTAATTTAATAAAAAAGTAATAAAAACTTGTTTTCGGTAGTTATTTTCTATGGGTAAATTGAGTTTGAGTTTTCCAGCTCTGAAACCGTCTGCTCGATTTTGCTGAATTTCAATAGCAAAATTTTTCGGAAAATTTCTGACACACCAGTCCAAGAACGAAGTCGCTAGCTCTTCTGGGAGCTTGGGAAAACCGATTTCACGTACAGACAGACGGACAGACAGACAGACGGACAGACGGACAGACGGACAGACGGACAGACGGACATCGCTTGTTCGTCTTCCCTATGCATAAGGATCCAGAATATATATACTTTATGTGTCGCTTATTAATATTGTAGAAATTACAAACGGAATGACAAACCTATATATACCCTTTTACCATTTTTTGGTAAAGGGTATAAAAATGCAAAATTGCAATGTGTAGCGTAAGCTGTGTAAGAAATTTTCTTCAGTCTCGCGACACTCCACAACAAATTCTTGACCACTTGGCCCAAGTGGAAGTGTATATAAATGAAGCCAATATACTAAGCAAACTAAAATAACTGATTTTTTTAAAGATCACAATGTTCTAAAATTGTTTTAATAAATAAATAAATAGCCAAAGTGTTAAAAAAAAGACATGTGCACACACAATAATGGTTTCTTGATGTCTTCACTTAAAACGAATTTCGCTTAAAACGAACAAATGTGATCAGCCCCTTGAAGTTCGCTTTAAGCGAAAAGCACTGTATTTTATAGTTTAGAAAGAAATATTTAAAAACAAGAGTTGGAAAACTTAAATTTTTTTGGCATATAAAAGTAACCAGGTCAAATTAACTTTTTCTCTTTCCTTAGAAATTAAATATATTTAATATTTTTATATATTAAAAATCAGAGAAATTAAAAATACTGCTCCAGAGCTGGAAAATTTAAAATTTTTTGGTATATAAAAGTAAGTAAATAAAAAAATATATTTTTTTCTCTTTTAATTAAAAATATTTTCTATTTTAGAAAATAATAAATTAGTATCAAAAATCAGAAAAGTCAAAAATATGTTTTCAGGGATGCGAAATTGAAAAATCTTTTTTGGTATATAAAACTAACTAAATAAAATTCATTTTAATTTTTTTCCATATATGTACATATTTTATGTTTCAGAAAGAAATAACTAAAAGTATGATTTCAGGGTTGGAAAATTTAATATTTTTTTTGGTAAGGCAGATCAAATAAATCTTTTTCTTTCTTTAAAAGTTAAATATATTTAATATTTTTACATTTCAGGAAAAATAGTTTGGTGTGAAAAATTAGCTCCAGAGCTGGAAATTTAAAACTCTAATTGGTATATAAAAGCAACTCAATTAAAAAACTTATTTTTTTCTGTGTTAATTAAAAATATTTTCTACTTTAGAAATGAATAAATAAGTATTAAAAATCAGAAAAGTGTTATTCCAGGGTTGGAAAATTTAAACTTGACTTTGTTATGTATATAAAAGTAAACAGGTGAAATTAATTGTTTCTCTTTGTTTAGAAATTAAATATTTGTAATATTTTTTCATTTCAGAAAGAAATATTTTGGTATAAAAAATCACCTCCACAGCTGGAAAGTTTAAACTCTGTTTTGGTATATGAAATAAAAATATTTTTTTATTTTTACTTAAACAAAAATATTTAATATTTTAGGAATATCTTTACTCAAGACACACAAAAGCAGTTGTATAATTAGGTTAGCCTGAGTTCAAATCTGGCATTTCTTGTGTGTCATTTGCCCAAAAAAGCGTAACCACCTAATTACTAATGAAAAACTGTTTGATTCATACATGTACTTGCAGATGTTTTAAAATAAATTTATTTTAGTAGCGTTATGGATACTTATTTACTTCAGTTTTCAATATGGTAAAGGCTGGCAAAATCTTTAACTTATTTATATACATATATGTACATAATCAAGTTGCTTTAGCTGTGGGTGAATAACTTGCAACTATAAAGTACGTACTACGTACGTAGTACGTTGGTATATAATACTGTTTGTTTGTTGATATGTAATACTCTTTGATTCCTTTTTGACTATATCAAATTAGTTAGTTTCACTAATTTTGTTGTTTGGGGCAAGTTTATCCATAAGACCTTAACTAAAACTTTTAGCACTTTATAAAAGCTTAAGTACCTCAAATAAATTAATTTGCTTTATATTATTTATTTTAGTGATCATCAGATATAAAATAGTTTCTAATAAATTCCTTTTAGGATACTTCTCCTTGTTGTACTGGACAGCTAAATGGAAAAGTTAAACAAGTTTAAGTTCATACAAAACTGATTATTTCATATTCATACAATTTCAAAAAAAAACACACACACACAACAGGAATTTGAACATGTACATATGTATGCTTACATACATTCATACACACACATATGCATACATGTGCTGTACGACACAAGAACCAGTGTAAATAAGTTCTACGCAAATGCAATGTACAGCCAGCAAAATGATAAAAAAATGCAATAAATGTGTGGGATTTTTTTCTTTTTTTTCCATTACGTTCATTCCTTTTTTTTTCTTACGTTAGCTGGTGAATAATGAAATTAGTGCCGGTTAGTCTGCCGCGATCAATGTTATAATTCTAAAAGTCTCTCGATTAATAGAAAACAACTTAATTGCCGTTTTTTATTTATTCCACGTATGTACATTGTTATTGTTGGTGTTTTGGTTTTTTTTGTTGTTTTTCGTTATTGTTGCCATTTTCAGCTAGACTGCTTGGTTTTCTATAGCCGGTGGCGGCAAGTCATAATAAAGCGATTTCTGCCATTCATTCCGTTTGCCTGGAAAATCTCGTTTAAATATTCCTATTGCCGTAATCAAATTCGCATTCAAAAGTCAATATTCATGCATTTGCGTCTGAACATGCTTTGCAATTTAATTATTCATTCGTTGTAGCTAAATATTTTTATTTTCAATTATATAATAAAACAACAACAACAGAAAACTATTATATATTGTTTTTTTATGAATGACTAAAGCGCAACATTTAAATTTGTTCAGACGCAATTTAATTGAAATTTAGATCAAAAGTTATTAACACTTTATTTCGTTATGTTTTCAACAGATTTATTAGATTTTTTAATTTGTAGGTGTTTTACATATATTTCACAAGATTAAAAATTTCACCATACTGCTGGCAAAATTTTATAAATCAAGACTTTAATATTTAAACATATGTTTATATGTATATAGTATATGTTAATGCATTATAAAATCTTAAGTTATTTTAACTTTATATACAAATTTATGCTACCAAAGGTTTTTCGTTAAATTCTTGAAAATATACACAGAAAAAATTATTCCCGAAAAATGTGCAAACAAAAGTTTGTTTGAAATAAAATTTTGATTCAGTAAATATTTTTTACTATTCCAGTAAATAGTCTGATGCAATTTTGTTTCAAGCAAAACAAAAAAAAAACAACATGGAGTGAAAAATTCTAGTTGATACAATTAATATAAAGTAATACTTGTAACAACATTGTTTACAGAACATTTCTGTTCCAATATAGAAATTGCATACTGTACACAACAGTTATTTATTTTATTTACTTTATATTTTCATTAAAAAATTTTGTTGAATCAGCTAATTGTTGATTGAAAAAATCGGGGGTTTTCCAAACAAATATTAAAAAATCTTGCATTTGAATTTACAAATTTCTTTGTAGGACCTAAATTGAAAAACTTAGTATTTGATTCAGAGAATTTTGTGTTTGAAACGGAAAATTAGTTTTTTCTGTGTATTTGTATTTGTATGTTCATTAATAGCTAATAAATCACTGAATGTTTAAACATAGTTTAAGTTAATTTTCACAAAAAATTAAAATTGATTTAAATACACTTTCATTTTTTCAGTGGCTAATTACAGTTAATATCAAATTACGTTGAAAGTATGGTAGCACTACAATATTTCCAAATATTATGGAAAGCTTTCCAAAGAACAGCTGTTTAATATAAATAAGAAAGTTGATTTATCAAATTGCAGAAAAATTAAATAGCAAAAAACACATTTTATGGTACAAAAAGAGCATCGGAATGCATTTTTCTATTTATATATTTCATGAAATGAAAATATGTGTTACATTTGTTGTATATTTCCGAAAATTAAACGAAATTATTTTTAATATGACCTCATGATGCTTATGTACATGCATTCAAAAAACACACACATGCACAAAACATATGGTATGTTTGTAAAACTTAAACAATGCTTAAATGCACAATGTTGGCTATTTAAGATTCATTTAATTTTGTGGTGAAAAACAAAATTTTGTGTTTAAATCAGATTTAAAAATAAAATACATATAATCATTGACTGATTTATTTGCCCTAAGTATACAATATCCGTTTGACAATTTTGATAAACTCCATCACATCTGTATGCGGATTCAGTAAGTTTTTGCGAACCGAAAATCCTAATACTTATCGATATATTAATATATATTGATTTGCCGTAACGACAATGTGATTCTGCAATTTATTTTTTTTTCCGATAGTGTACATCTGTGCCTTATTCTCCATTTAATTGTATATTATGTGGCATCCCTGCATACAAATTATCAAAATAAGTGAAAAACACAAAAAAGAATTAAAAAAAAATTTAATGAATTTGAGCTAATTATTTTACTTTTTACTTCAACCGACAGCGAATAAGAAAAATATGTTACAGAATACCAAAGTCGACAAATTTCCCTTATATTTATTATAGCGATACGATTATCGTAATAAAAGTTACTGAATCCAGGTACAAGGGTTATATTTCCTCACTATGTATGTATGTATGTTGGGCTTTACTATGTAAGATAGGGAATATCGGCCTTTAACCTGTATTAAAATATTAAACGTCTTATTTGAAGAGCAGACTAATCGAAACTGCATTATAAACATTAGTATCCTGCACAAGACCATTTATAAGACCTTTCAAGACATGAGAGATTTTTCAAATGCTTTACTACAGCGAAATGTTCTAAAACAAACGCTAAACAACACTGTTGGCAAGACAAACAACTGAAACAAATGTCTTGCCAACAGTGTTGTTTAGCGTTTGTTTTAGCATATTTCGCTGTAGTAAAGCATTTGAAAAATCTCTCATGTCTTGAAATGTCTTATAAATGGTCTTGTGCGGGACTTTAATGTACATAGAAAACCATAACCTGGTTGCATTTTTCTACATAGAAGGGGTCTTCGATAATGTAAAATTGATTGATCTGATAGTTATTTCATATGTCAGTAAATCTTAAGTTACAGCCGGCCTTAATAAATTTTTGTGTAAGAACTAGAACATTGAGCGTAACATTGACTAAAATAAGAAAAACTGGAATTTCAAGTTGTTGTGTAACAAGTTGTCAAAATTACTTTAACTGATACAATACCCTTTAATTTTGATTTTCTTAAACTTCAGTGTTAATTCGTGTATTTGAACATTTCAAGTGTCTATATATAATTGTATGTATGTATGAATATTACATTAGGATTTGAACATGTTTCGTTTATCGCTTTAGAATCCTTTAATTTTTAACTTTCATATATCTGTTGTGGTAGCAGCCAAGACTTTATATACTCACTGAAATACAGAATATTATTTATCCATATATATTTTTTTTACATATGTGACCTTCTCCGAGAAGGTCCGAAGGGACCTAGTGTGTCAAAAAACGGTAATTTGGAAAAATCGATAAAAATTAAAAAAAAACATTAAAATTTTATTTTTTAAATGCGTTTTTCTCAAAACTTCATTTTCACACACTTTTATACGGGCAACTTATTCATTATCATTATTTTTATTTGCAAATAGCTACTCGTAAGCCCTAATTTACACTATGCAAGCCTTATTGTTAAGCTGATTAGTTTGTGGAAGAGAGAGACGAGGGGAACAGAAACGTTTCATTCCCCCTCGTCGCGCTCCCCTAACAAACTAATCAGCTTAGCAATAACACTTGCATAGTGCAAATTAGGACTAACTGACTAAAACAATTCACGATTAACGCGCTATTTGCAAATAAAATACTTCAAGTTGCCACGCTTACAAATGTTTGCTAGTAAGAAAATATAAATGGATAAATATTACACAAAAACATTGAGAAAAGAAAATAATGGCAAGTAAAATAAATATTATTTACATTTAGACATTTTTTTTTGTAAACATAAGTAACTCATGTTTTAGACTCGGCAGTTTTTCTTGAAGCAAGTCTGAGTTTGTGGTAGAGAGGGGAAAGAAGAAAGAAGAGGGGTACTGACTTTCTTGTACAGAAAAGTTACTTCAACTCTCTTTTTTTATTTCATTTGCTGCATTAAAACAATAGGAAAATTGAACAAGAAACCGTCCGAGTGTAAACAATCGAGCAGTTTTAAAAGCGAATTGAATTGAAAGAACTGTTTCAAGAAAAACTGCCAAGTCTAAAACTTAACTAACTTTTCTATAGAAGTGCTACCAAGTTTTTGTACTTATGCTATGCCGTTTAATAATTTCAAATAGTGCACGTATAAACGTAGCAATAGGCCGGGGTCTAAGTAAAAACATTTTGGTACATATTTCTGGTTGCCCTGCTCCTAACTTTGGTATTTCAATACAAAATATATTAAAAATCTTGTTTTTTCATTTCTAAGTTATATTGTAAATAAATATCAACCAGTTAACTATAATTTGCAACAACTTGAGCAAGTATCAATTAATTTAAACTATTTTATAATTACAAATGACTTTCATCGGTATTGTTTAATATTATTATTATTATTGTTATTATTATCATTATTATTATTACTGTGTATCAGGTTTAAGCTGTTAAGTTTTTTTTCTTGTCTGTCGCAAAGTTATATTTTTCCATGAATGTTTGTTATCAGTTGAATTACATGTACATATATTTTTATATAGTTTAAATTTGCAATTCAATAAGATTTATGATTTGTTTTCCTTTGAACTGATGGCTTAGTTAACTAAATTTATAATTCAACTCAAAAACACATTTACTTAAACTTTAAGTGCAAATATTGCATTATTTTTTGTTAAGCAATTAATCAAATGTGATATTTTTATTATACATATAAATATTTGAAATAAAAAAAAACAGAGTGAATTGCAATTGCTTATGGCGGGGGGTCCATTTGATTTATGCGAAATATAACAAATTATTGTGTTATTATCCAGTTTTGCGATATGTCTATATTAAATTTTTACTTATTATGAAAATTCTCAATAAGAATAGACACATAAATTAGTTTAAATTAAGCCAGACTTAAAAAAAATTTATACGTGATTTTGAAAAGTTTTTTGTCATTGAAAAATTTGTAATGCTTAATATTCAATATATGTACAGCAAAACTTTTATTGCAAAATTAATTTCACATTAAATCTTTTTGAATGCTTGGCGCATAACGACATGATAATTAACTTATGTTTTTTTTATTTGCAGCCTACAGGATATGCTTTTTGATACTCGTGAGTCAAATATTTCTTTATGAAAAATTCAATTTTATATACATTAAAATTTTTACAACTTTAATGTTAAATAAATTCTCTGGCAATAAGGAAAAAGAGCTTGAGTCATATTTAACTGTTTTGCAGGAGAGCACATTTAAGCGTTCAATTCGATTTTCAGAATGTAATTTCTTTTACAGTTAAATTTTGAAATTCTCTGTTAACCTTTATTTTTTAAGTAAACATCGTTCTACACACTATAAGTAATACAATTAAGTTGAAATATTCCAAAGTATAACCTAAATTAAGTTAGTATTCAAAATGAGATTAGAGGTCAAAAAGAGATAAGTCGCAAGTCATAGTGCTATAACTTCTTTGAGATTGTGCCAAGGAGTACTTTCGAATATGCAAACTACGAAGGTACCATTAAGTCAAAATCAGCTTATCTCGACTTTAGCACTTTTTCCTTTTTGCCACAGAATTATTATGTATATTTATCATACACATATTATAGAATTGCGTAAACAGTATTGTTTTTAAATGTATTCTCGTGGCATGTACTGTTATAAACCAATAATAAATGCTGAAATTTAATAATCGAAGCATGATGGACGTATTGATGTTCGTGTGTATGAGTGTTTAAAAGCGATGTTGTGAAAACTTCTTTTTCGTAACAAACACCCAAAAGAAGTACTGCTATTATGAGTTTATGGATGGTTATTAAAAGCAAGCGTTTATGGATGGTTATTAAAAGCAAGCGTGCACAACTAATGTCAATGCATGTGTGCGTTTGTATGTGCGCAGGAAAATAAAAGATAATACACAGTAAAGTCCTGCACAAGAGCATTTATAAGGCCTTGCTAGATATGAGAGATTTTTCAACTGCTTTACGACAGCGAAATATGCTAAATCAAATTCTAAACAACACTATTGGCAAGACATTTCTTTCAGTTGTTTGTCTTGCCAACAGTGTTGTTTAGCGTTTGTTTTAAAATATTTCGCTGTAGTAAAGCATTTGAAAAATCTCTCATGTCTTAAAAGGTCTTATAAGTGGTCTTATGCAGGACATTAATACACAAAGCGTGTGTGCCTGTGTACATGCATGACGTTTGTATCATCACAAAATTTTTCACCCAAGAAGTATTTTCATCTTTACCCCTATACCTGCAATAACTGAAACAAATATCTTGGCAACAGTGTTGTTTGGCGTTTGTTTAAGAAGACTTTGCTGCAGTAAAGCATTTGAAAAATACCTCTTTTAACTGATCTTTTGCAGAGGTCTAAAATGTACTTACTTGTGTCCCAATTCATGAGCTATAGTGTGTGACAACATGATACCATTATCTTCATTTACACTGCAGGATTGTTTTGGCTTGCACATGCCGCCCACATTGGCCAAGCCTAGAGTCCTGTGGAGATACAAATTTAAAAAAAATAATTAGTTATAGAAGAGACATCAAAATAATCTCTTTAAATAAAAACCTCTTTTATGAAAATTTATTTTTGCTTAGTTTTAAGAAAATTGTTTAAACTTTTCGAGTGCATTTTTTGCTTAGTTTTAAAGAAAATATTTTAAACTTTACGAACGCATTTTTTGTACCCCTTTTTAACGAGAAATATTTTTTTTATTTGGGGGTCTATTCTGTAATTCGAAACGAAAGAAAAGTATTAAAACTTTTAACATACAAACTGTAAAGCATTTTCTTTCCTTTCGAAACACAGAGTAGATCCCCTGATTGGGTAGAGTCCAACTGCCAGAAGACAGCTACGCTAAACAAAGCTTTCAGTAATGTTGAATGAACGCATTTTTGAAACAACGCTTAAGTTTAAACTCCAAAATAAATTAATTTGTATAATTAAAGAAAAAAATTATTGTACTTACATACAATTATTGCCACAAATATTTTTACGCGTTATCAACACAGCCACATCATGATGTTGAGGATCTAATTCATTCGCTGTGTTCAATTTATGTTGCCAACTAGAAAAAAAAAAAACTGTTCAACACTTTGTCACAGCATAATTATGTCAAAGAAAACTTGAGTGTGTCACAGCACACTTTTCTTATAGAGAAGTTGACTGTCTTTGCTTATAGAAAAGTTGTATGTATCACAGAACACTTTTCTTGTAGAAAAGTTTAATGTGTCACAGAACACTTTTCTTATAGAAAAGTTTAATGTGTCACAGAACACTTTTCTTATAGAAAAGTTTAATGTGTCACAGAACACTTTTCTTATAGAAAAGTTTAATGTGTCCCAGAACACTTTTCTTATAGAAAAGTTTAATGTGTCACAGAACACTTTTCTTATAGAAAAGTTTAATGTGTCACAGAACACTTTTCTTATAGAAAAGTTTAATGTGTCACAGAACACTTTTCTTATAGAAAAGTTTAATGTGTCACAGAACACTTTTCTTATAGAAAAGTTTAATGTGTCACAGAACACTTTTCTTAAAGAAAAGTTTAATGTGTCACAGAACACTTTTCTTATAGAAAAGTTTAATGTGTCACAGAACACTTTTCTTATAGAAAAGTTTAATGTGTCACAGAACACTTTTCTTATAGAAAAGTTTAATGTGTCACAGAACACTTTTCTTATAGAAAAGTTTAATGTGTCACAGAACACTTTTCTTATAGAAAAGTTTAATGTGTCACAGAACACTTTTCTTATAGAAAAGTTTAATGTGTCACAGAACACTTTTCTTATAGAAAAGTTTAATGTGTCACAGAACACTTTTCTTATAGAAAAGTTTAATGTGTCACAGAACACTTTTCTTATAGAAAAGTTTAATGTGTCACAGAACACTTTTCTTATAGAAAAGTTTAATGTGTCACAGAACACTTTTCTTATAGAAAAGTTTAATGTGTCACAGAACACTTTTCTTATAGAAAAGTTTAATGTGTCACAGAACACTTTTCTTATAGAAAAGTTTAATGTGTCACAGAACACTTTTCTTATAGAAAAGTTTAATGTGTCACAGAACACTTTTCTTATAGAAAAGTTTAATGTGTCACAGAACACTTTTCTTATAGAAAAGTTTAATGTGTCACAGAACACTTTTCTTATAGAAAAGTTTAATGTGTCACAGAACACTTTTCTTATAGAAAAGTTTAATGTGTCACAGAACACTTTTCTTATAGAAAAGTTTAATGTGTCACAGAACACTTTTCTTATCGAAAAGTTTAATGTGTCACAGAACACTTTTCTTATAGAAAAGTTTAATGTGTCACAGAACACTTTTCTTATAGAAAAGTTTAATGTGTCACAGAACACTTTTCTTATAGAAAAGTTTAATGTGTCACAGAACACTTTTCTTATAGAAAAGTTTAATGTGTCACAGAACACTTTTCTTATAGAAAAGTTTAATGTGTCACAGAACACTTTTCTTATAGAAAAGTTTAATCTGTCACAGAACACTTTTCTTATAGAAAAGTTTAATGTGTCACAGAACACTTTTCTTATAGAAAAGTTTAATGTGTCACAGAACACTTTTCTTATAGAAAAGTTTAATGTGTCACAGAACACTTTTCTTATCGAAAAGTTTAATGTGTCACAGAACACTTTTCTTATAGAAAAGTTTAATGTGTCACAGAACACTTTTCTTATAGAAAAGTTTAATGTGTCACACAACACTTTTCTTATAGAAAAGTTTAATGTGTCACAGAACACTTTTCTTATAGAAAAGTTTAATGTGTCACAGAACACTTTTCTTATAGAAAAGTTTAATGTGTCACAGAACACTTTTCTCTTAAAAAAAATTAAATTTTCTTATAGAGTTGACTGTGTCACAGCACACTTTTCTTGTAGACATTTTTGCGGTTAATAGAACACTTTTCTTATAGAAAAGTTGATAAAAAATATGTTGCACATATTTTTTTATAATACACATCTTATAAAAAAGCGGAACGTGTCCTTATAAAAAATTCTACGCTAGTGCAACACACTTTTCTTATAGAAACATTTACTTATTTGACAGCATAATTTTCTTTAAAAAAATATACTCTGTCAGTCATAGCACAGTTGAAATTAAAGTAGTTAATGTGAAATTAGAATATGAGAATTATTATTTTTATTAGCATCTGCTATGTGACAAATTAAAATCAAATCAATTTATTTGTCAAAGGGCAGTTTTAAAATAAATCCACAAGATCCAAGATATTTGAGTAGTGCATTCATTATGAGATCAACTCACCCGCAAAATGTATCCAAATTCTGTTGGGCATTTTGTGTTAGATTCAAATTTGGATGAGCATCGTCCTCGTCAAGGAGTATGATCCTAACAACGACTATTTCGATGGCGTTACCAATGCTGGGATCCTTGTAAAGAGCAGATACCATATTCATTATCGTTAAAAGGTACGTTTCAATATCGTCATGAAATACAATCATAGTGGAATCGGCAACGATTAGAGTTTCTACATGTCGTGGGCTGCTAATTGAACGTTTTGTACGTTTATGGCTGGTGGCATAAAGTGATGGCGATGATGGTGGTAGTGGCAGCAGTGGTTGCTGTAGGTGAAACTCTGGTTTCAAATGTTGTTCATGCTGTTTGTGTTCTTTATGTTTGTGTGATTGCGAAGCAAAATCAATTGTTGTTTGTTCAAATGATGGTAGAGCTGACAACGTTGGAGTTGCTGGTGATGACGATGATGCTGCTGATGACAAGATGTTTTCTTTTTGCATGTGTTTGTAAATATGTTTCTTGTGTTGCTGATGATATTTTTGGTGTTTGACATCCGTCGTTGTTGTTGTTTGATATTTATATTGAGATATCTGATGTTCATGCTGATGTTGATGCTGATGACGTAGTCTACGTATTCTTCTGCCACCTTGAATTTTTACCTGCATATAATTAATATTTTGTTTGTCATTCATGAAATATGTACATAGATAACCAAACACAAGTATAAAGTAATTTAAATAAAATTTCTTTTATTCTTTCACTTACTTACCTTTCCCTGAGGTTGCCACTCCACTATTCGAGCTTCGATGCGTCTTTTTGGTTCTTTAGTACCACAATTGCTAAAAGCCTTCTTTGGCTTCTTTCTGCCATCGCTCTGCTGTAATTTATGTTGCTCCTGCTTGCGTTTCTGTGGTTTTTTGTTCTTATTAGTAGTGCTTTGATTTGCTATCTGCATACAGAACAAACAAAAATATATGCTTATACTTTTAAAAAAATTTGTTTTACAACATTTAACCATGATTTGTGCCATGAGTTGGCTTTTACAAATAATTCAAAGATTTAAGAAAAATTGCCCTTCAAAAGTTTTTTTTAAAAGGTACATTTTAAAAAGATTTTGTTTAAAGGACCTTGTTTTAAATCACAAATTTACTTCGAAAGACTAATTTCATAATAAATTATCTTAAATAAATAGTACTTCCTTGAAAAAATAACTTTTTGAAAAATGTCCTTATAAAAAAAGCATTTAAGGAAGAAACTTTTTTGAAAATTACTTTTTGAGAAAGAACTTTTTAGGAAGGTACTTTAAAAAAGTTCTTTCTGAAAAAGTACCTTTGATAAAAAGTACCTTTAAAAAAAGTTTTTTGAAAGAGTACCTATTAAAAAGTACTTTTTGAAAATAAATCTATTAAAAAAGTACTTTTTGAAATGGTACCTGTTAAGAAAGTACTTTTTGAAAAAGTACCTACTAAAAAGTACTTTTGGAAAGACTACCTATTAAAAAATTACTTTTTTGAAAAATTACATATTAAAAAGAAATTTTAAAACAGTACTTTACTACGCAAAATTTTTGTACACCCATATTTTTTTCTTTTCCAAAGGTAATTTTTTAGTACTTCTTTAGAAGGTACTTTTTTAAGAGGTAGTTTTTTAAAATGTAATTTTTAAAAAAGCCCTTTTTTTAAAAGGTACATTTTGGAAGGTAATTATTTTTAGTACTTTTTTAAATGGTACTTTTTTTAGAAGATAGTTCTTTAAATAACACTTTTTTGAGATGTACTTTTTATAAGGTCCTTTTTCAAAAGGTCCTTTTAAAGAGGTGCTTTTTTTAAAATGTACTTTCTTTAAGAGGTACTTTCTTAGAAGTTACTTTTCTTAAAAGGTCCTTCTTTAAAAGACACTTTTTAAAAAAGTACTTTTTCAAAAGGTACTTTTTTGAAAGGTAATTTTTTAAAAAGTATTGATTTAAATAGAACTTTCTTAAGATGTACTTTTTGGAAGGTACGTTTTTAAAAGGAAGTTTTCTAAAAGGTATTTTTTCTACAAGTCACTTATTTAAAAAGGACTTTTTAAGTAATTTTTTAGAGGAACTTTCTTAAAAAAGTACTTTTTAGAAACGATCTTTTTTAAAATGTACTTTTCAAAAAGGTAATTTCTTAAAAGTCACTTTTTTTAAATATTTATCCAAAAAAGTACCTATTAAGAAAGGTTCTTCTTATTTACAAGTATGAGTATATTTACTGAAGAGTACCTTATTTAAAAGGTACCTTTTCAAAGGATGCTTTCTTTAGAAATACTTTATAAAAAGGACTTTTTATAAGGTAATTTTTCAAAAGAATACTTTCTTTAAAGGGTACATTGACAAGCGGTTCATTGAAAAGTTATTTCCTTAAGATATGAAATTTTTAAGAGGATAATTATTTAAAAGTACTTATTTTTAAATGTACCTTTTTAACAGGACTTTTTAATAAAGGTACTTTTTATAAAAAAAAATACTTTTTTTTTGTAGATCAGCGAAATTGTCTAAAGAAATGGAAATAGTTTACAATAGTTTTCTTCAGTGTAGGCTAAAAATATGTAATATCATATTGTTGGCTTAATTTCTTTTTATATTTCCGTGTGAGTGTTGACAATTTTTTTATTTCTATGTAGACATTTTCTTCATTTTGTTCGGACAAATGTGTGTGTTTTTTTGCATTCAGTTATTTTTCAATAGTGGGTTGCTGCAATTTGTCTGCTGGTTGCGTCTGTTGGTCGCTCGTTTATTTCTTTAGAGTCTGTCAACCTTCCTGCATTTTATGCGCATGTTAACTTTTTCCATCATGCATTCATTTCATTCAGTCATTTGCTTATTCGTTCAACCATTCACAAATACACAACCCACCTAAATTTTCTACTTTTATTTAAAGTTTTTTATTAAACTAAATTGTTACTAACTTCTTATGGATCGGTGAGAGTGTGTGTGTGTGTGTGTGTGTGTGTTTGTATGTGCGTGTTTGAGCTGGTGTGTCTTTTTTTAAGTTTAATGCAAATTTTTATAATTACCTTTTCTTTAACAGACGATCTTTGAAATATAACATGCGGATGTCCGTAGATTTTGTGGGCTGCATGATGTTTTGATGGCTCAATGTAGTATTCATTATTCTTAGTTTTTATGTGACCGACCTGAAAATAAACATAATAAGCGTAAAGATAAAAAATAACTAGCAACAATAAAATGTTTAACTAAATATATGATTTTAACATTTTAACATTTTTAACATTTTTTTAAACTTCCCTACCTCCATTCAATTCAAACTCAATCATAATTTAAGTTGTGAATGGCAACACCATTCAGAGCTGAGTTGAGAGCGGCAAAATAGACGTCAACAGCAGTGTTGTCAGATTTTTTCCGACATTTTTCGCACAAATTGATTTTAAAGATCGCCAAAAGTCGCCAAAAAATTTTATATAGTTTTCCTTTATATACCCGTATGTATAGTTTGATAATAAATTTTTTTTTCATATAAAATTTTTTTTATATAAATTAAAAAAAAATAAATAAATAAAAATTTAGCAAAAGTAAAAAAATAAAATCGCCAAAATATATTTCTTGTTAATTTTTCTCATCCAAATTCGAAATGCATTCTGTGGAAATAAGGAAAAAGTGCTTAGGTCATATTTTATTGTTTTGCTGGAAAGCACTTTTAAGCATTCAAATCGATTTTCAGAAATTTATTTCTTTTACAGTCAATTTGGGAAATTCTCTGTTAACCTTTAGTTTTTTTTAGCAAACATCGTTCTACACACTATAAGTAATACATTTAAGTTAAAATATACCAAAGTGCAAGCTAAGTTGAGATGTTATAAAATAATTGATATTTTACTGAAATGTACTTTCGAATATGCAGAATTCGGAGGTACCATTAACTCAAAATTTGCTTATTTCGACTTAAGCCCTTTTTTTTGCCACAGCATTTATTACTATAATTAATATATGTAAGCAAAATTATCAAACCCAAATTGTTTTAATTTCTTACACACGAGTTTTGGTAGGATTTATTTTTGTAACGACTCCTTCAACAAACTAATTTTCTTGAATTGCAAAAATTTCATTTAGTAGTTCAATTTTGTTTAAAAAAATAGCCATAAAAATCGCTAACAAATTTTTTTATCGCCAGGAAAATCGGAATGTCGCGAAATCAAAAATTTAAATGCCAAAGAAGTTGAAAGATCGCCAGGTTTAGCGAGAAATCGCCATATCTGGCAGCCCTGGCTGGCTAAAATATGTATTACACTTGAAAAATAGAAAGACTTAAGATATAAACCCATTACATTTCTCAGTGAAAGACTTAAGGTAGAAACTCGAAATTTAATCTCTCTCGAATACAAAAGACTTAAGGCAGAAACATTTTTATTTCTGCATTATTATTATATTTAAAGACTAAAGAAGCAAACTCTAATGTATTATATAGTAAGAAAAGACTTAAGACACAAACATTAATTAAGTGGTTAAATTTAAAAAGACAAACATTATTAAATTCTTCATGTATTAGGTTGAGTACACACTGTGGCACTTTGTGCCAAATATGGCAAATGGGAGCTGGTGGCAAACGTTTGTCATTTCAGATATTTTTCGTTGTGTGGCATTACCACAAAAAAAAATATCACCGTGTTGACTATGACAGTGAGAAAGAAAGAATTTTATGTGTTTACTAAATTTTAAATAAATTTATATCAATCGAGACTAGTACAACTCTGAATTAAAATGTAAAAATAGATAAAAATACTTGTTAATTTGTTCAAATCTACCTCGACCAGAGAAAAATATAACTTAGACCACTTTCATAATTAAGGACACATATCGCACTTAATCAACAAGAGGGTATTAACTAAAAATTTTCAAATGTTCAGTAGAGATGAAAAACTGTATGTGGTTATATTTTAAGAGAATTTGAAAATCCGAATACATAATAGTAAGCAAACTCCATTTAAAAATATATTATCATTGTTTTTATTTTAAAACCGTGCAATTATTGGGGAAGCATATCTTTTCTGTTTGAAAAAAGTCATAACTCAAGCAAAAATTGAGGACTTTTATCATAAAAATAGTCACATTTCGAATTAAAATCCTAAAGTAAAGCAAATTTTATCAACAAAAAAGCAATCGGTATACGCTGAAACTTTTAAGAGTAGATAGATATTGATTTTATTAGTTGATTTCTTGCAAAAAGTGAAATTGTAAAAATTTTTGAATTAATACGCTCTTGTTGATTGAATGCGATATGTAAGTTAATCAAGGATGAAACCTTGATTTAAAAAAATGTATGTATGTATATGTAGAATTTATAGGGACAGACATGTAAAAAGGGCAGAAATTTCGGTGGAGTTAGGTGGTCTTCATGCATACGAAATTTAGTAAACCAACTTGAATCCTGCTTCCATAAACTGGAATGCAGAGTGCAATAGAATCCTTTGGTGGCTCGCATATTATGTACTGGTCTTTTACACCACTTTCTTTGCCGTTTTTTTAGATTTTCTTGATTTTTTCTTATTATTAATAAACACACGGTAGCACTATACAATTGAATAATTTTGCGATTATCCTTTAGTATAAATATTAATTAACAAACAATACGAAAAAAAATATCTCACAATCACAAAGCAAACGGCACTAAATGTCATTATGTCAAAATTAGTTCTTGATGTCAAAATTAGTTCTTGACATTATTTAGGGAGTGGACTCTCTCTATCCTGTCACAATAACACAACAAAATTGTGTGTCATCGAAAAACAGCACTGCACACATATGAAAATGACACCACAAAATTACAACACATGAAATGCCAGATGTATGAAAACTCGGCGTTAGAATCTGAAGATTAACAAAATAAAAAACACTTCTGGAGCGGAAAATTATAAACTGAGAGAAGAAAAGTGATGAATTTGTGTTGTTTTTAGGTTTCCGTGCATCAAAGGTGAAAAAGGCACCCTATTGTTTTCGCTACGCTGTCCGTCTGTCCGTCACACGGTATTTCCTCAAGAACTGTAAGAGCTACGGACCTGAAATTTGGACAGAGTATGTAGAACCTTGGCCGCTACAACAACAAATACATGAGAATTAAGAATTGAAGGGTGTTCCAAAACGAGCAATAAAAAATGCTAAAATCCCATGTAATATACATATCAATACAATTATACACTTCAAATATGTAAAATTAGTATATTTTTGTATAGAATACAACAATTAACACTAAAATTTAAAAAATTTAAATTAAAGGGTGGTCCACCACTTAATGCAATTTTGACTATGTAATTTTGACAAATTGCTATATCTTGGGAACCGTAAGAGGTAAACTCTTGAAATTTCGAAAACGGCAAAACTAAAAAATCTGAAAATTATAAAATCGCCAAACCAAAAAAAGAAATTGCCAAAAATTCAAAAAAATCTCCAAAACGAAAAAAATCGCCAAAATTAAAAAAAAAATTCTAACACTAACAAAAATAAAATAAACGCCAAACGCGAAAAATAACAAAATAATTGTTAATATGAAACAAAATCGCCAAAATGAAAAAAATCTCCAAAATTAAAAAAATCGCCAAATTGAAAAATCGCTAAAAACCGAAAAAATCGCCAAAATTAGAAAAAAGTGTCAAAACTAAAAAAAGCGCCTAATGAATAAAGTCGCCAAAATGAAGAAACGCCACAAACCGAAAATCGTCAAAATTAAAAAAAAATCGCCAAAACGAAAAAATCGCCAAAAACCGAAAATAATCGCCAAAACGAGAAAAAAATATCAAAAATAAAAAAATGGCCAAAATGGAAAAAAAATCCGAAAACCGAAAAAATCGCCGAAACAAAAAAAATCGCCAAAATTAAAAAAATCTCCAAAATAAAAAAATGGCCAAAATTAAAAAATCCTCGACAACGAAAACAATGCCAAAACTATATTTTATATAGGCTACTAAAGTTCGTATTGAATTACATATTTATCTCGTGTCCGTACGGAACCCTACGTGCGCGGGCCAAAGTCGCACTTTAATAAATTTATTTATAATTGATATTTCATCAAAATTAAACAGTAAATAAATTTTTAAAATTATTTTCGTTTCCCTCTGTTAATCCAATCTATATATATCAATTCAGTGGAAATGTTTGCAATCAATTAAATTATTTGCAAGGGCTTGTCATACTATTCTCTTAGTTACAAATAAAGCAAACATATTTTTCCCTTAAACTAAAAATTAAATAAATAGAAACCAATTACTTTAAGTTTCGCTTGATTTATTATTACCCCACATTACATTTTTCCAAATGATACAACAAAGCAATGCTATTTGTCTAAAAGCTCCATATAATTGTTATTCTAAGAAAAAAAAACAATAATCACTACAAAGAACTGTGTCTAATTGTTCTGCTATTCC
The DNA here is from genome assembly GCA_905220375.1 of Tachina fera. Taxonomy (NCBI): domain Eukaryota; kingdom Metazoa; phylum Arthropoda; class Insecta; order Diptera; family Tachinidae; genus Tachina; species Tachina fera. Next base: position 82,507,320 of record LR999966.1, read on the forward strand.
CTGACCTTTAAAAACCAATAAACAATCAACATACGAAAGAAATAGTATTGCACAGAGTGAAAACTATTCAACTAAGTGAATTTATATAATTTTATTTATTTTTATTATTATTCATTGTATATTCTTCTAATGACATTCATAATAAATATATGTATGTATACAATGTATAAAAAATTAAAACATTTAAGTGTTGTCATACAACGTGTTTATGACTCTAATGACAAATAATTGGCGCTTCCGTTAATGTGAGAACTCTACTCAGCTGCCACGAGAAGAAGTACGTGTAAGACATACGCGAATACATTAAGACACGATAAGCCATGACCAGACTTCATAAGAAGTTGATTATTTTAATTTTTTTCTTGATTTTATTTTATTTATTTTTTGATCGTCTTAGAAAAATGAAATGAATAAAAAATGTTATTATATATTCATAACTTTAATTTTTAGTATGACAAGAGTTTTTAAAATTACAGTGGTTTGTTCAAAAGGAATCTTTTTTAAAGAAGAACCAAAAGAGAAATTTTAATAAGTTAGTTTTAAACTTTTAACTAAATAAGAACTCCATGTTGGGGGGCATGTTGAGACTAAATCTTAAGCCGTCTTTACACAATTTGAACTTTAATTTTCGATTGTAATAGCTATATCTTAGCAGTATTCATAAAAAATAATTTTGATTTATAAGAGGTTTATAAAACAGGTTTATAAATGTATAGAAATAAGATGAAAGTTTAGATACTATTAGGACAGTTTTCGAAACCGTAATTAGCCGCCGAGAACTTTGGTGGCTGCGACTTATGAAAAATTGTCAGCGGCGGCTATTAGGCGGCTCACAATCGATTTGCTTCGTTCTCTGATTTTAACACTTGATTGACCCACAGTGCAAAGAAGTAAATGCTAAAGTGGCGCCACACATAATTTGCAAACGAATTGTGCACATCAGCTCTAAGGCAACGGATTTAACACTCACGCTTAACACTTTGTCTGCACATAACTATTAGAGTTCCTCCTAGCAGACATAACAGACAAGACAATGAACTATATGTATATACAAATGTATGTAAGGACAGACAGACGAACATAAAAAGTATCCATTGTAATTCCATACATTTACCCTCAACAAATCTCCTTAAGCACGATTGTTGTTTACAACTCAGCAACATTATCAAATTTTTTAGAATAAAAAAAAAATAACATTTCTTGTAGCTTCAAGTTACAAAAAAAATTCAAAATAAAAAATACATATACAGATATAAATTATCGCGGCTTTTGACAACTGTTTAACACATTCACACAATAGGAAAAGGAATAAGAATTTTTACCTACCAAGCCATGACACGTTGATATTGCTACCCTTGAATCTTGCTCTTGTCCTCTGACTTTGCCATGATAATGGCAATTGGTGTTTTTCTGTGGTCGTTTGCGTGTGCGTAAATCTCTTTTGTGTCGTTCCACAACCAAATGTGGCGTCATAAAATATGAATTGGGTCTAGAGGAAATACATATAACATACATGATTAAAATTACAATTTGATTTACTCCTGCTGACATTATTATTATAAATTTATTACTCTAATTCTAAATGAAATGTTTCGTCGTTTATGTGCAACTGATAGTGGACTTCAGGTTCTGCAGATATTGTATTTCCAAAATCACTAAAACTTCTACGCCTGCGATGGTGCGTATAGTGTTCGTTATGGTGATGCGTTAAGTTGTGGGTTAGATATTCTCCAGTTTTTGTTACTTTTATCGGTATGACAAGCTCCCCAGATATCAGTTCGTCCGAATGCAAGCCTGCAAAAAAATACATTTTAATTAAAAGATTTTATAAGCTATTGGAAAATAATAGTGTATTTCAAATTATAATGCATTTAATAAAAGTATTAAATAATAATAACTTCTAATTTCATAAATAATGTTTCTTAATGCTAATTTGGCTTGAGCTGTGCTTTATTTAAAATTTTCAAAGCTGTACATCCCATAAATCACACCATATAAAATTAAATTTAATGATTTTACTGAGCAGCAGTATTTAAATTTAATTAAAAATAATTTCAAGACAGAATATGATTATAGGCAATTATTATGTTACGCAAAGGCGTACGAGGGTGATTAAAAAACCTAAAGAATTTATGAGACAAGATCAAACAAAAGAGAAGAGAAGAGAAGAGAAGAGAAGAGAAGAGAAGAGAAGAGAAGAGAAGAGAAGAGAAGAGAAGAAAAGAGAAGAGAAGAGAGGAGAAGAGAAGAGCAGAGAAGAGAAGAGAAGAGAAGAGAAGAGAAGAGAAGAGAAGAAAAGAAAAGAAAAGAAAAGAAAAGAGAAGAGAAGAGAAGAAAAGAAAAGAAAAAAAAGAAAAGAGAAGAGAAGAGAAGAGAAGAGAAGAAAAGAGAAGAGAGAGGAGACGAGACGAGATGAGATGAGATGAGCAGTGCTGCCACAACCACAAAATTTTTACAATCAAAATTCACTTTAAAAGTTACCAAATGAGAAAAAATATAACCAAATTTCAATATGTAGTATTTTTATTAAACGAAACAGTGATTTCATGTAAATTTAAGCAAATAACTTTTAAATTTTAGATTAAAACTAGTTCATAAATTTCTTTAAAAAAATATTTTTCAGGTGAGTATTTTCTAACACTATGGAGGAGTTACAAGGTTTTGTATGACTAAAATAAGCTTCTGCGTGGTTTTTTGCTCACTCTCGGCAAATTAAAAATATCGATTTTTTGGAAGCAATGAAAATGTAGTTCTACTAGAATGACTTCCATTTGTTTACTGGGATTTAAAATGCATACATATCTATAATGTAACGCATGTGATTTGAATACAGTAATAATAATAACAACAAAACAAATATAATTCTTTCTTTTTTTATGTATGTATGTAATAAGTTAACGCTTGTACATGTATGTATATAAAAAATAACAGTTTTTTGTAATATAAAGTAAACAAAACTTGCAGTTCACAGTATTATAGTTTGAATGTGTGTGATGTTAAATTTTAAAATTTATAACCCTTGACACAAACCTTGTGCTTTTCTTAGGGTTACGCATTTTTCTTGGGAAGGAGGCGATGCAGGCGGACAAAAATGTTCACCTATTATGGACCACATAGCACTCTAAAACCGTGCATATCCAGAATTACTGGAAGTTCGAGTTTTCAGAAGATTTTCGAAAAACTTTAAATTTGTCCAACTAATTCAGATTTTCCAAAATGTGACCCTTTTTTTATTGGAAGGAGGCGATACGGGTCGATAAGCAAACTCACCTCCTATGGATCACATAGTGCTCTGCAGTACAGAGTTACGGCTATTTACTTAAATTAAAAGTTGTTGACAGTGTTGTAGACGAAAAGTATTGTAAACAAGTGAGTAGCAATGAAGGCGAATTCATAACAGGTGGCTGCACTAGCGATTTTACCCACAGCTATTTTATTTTCAGTTGCCTTGGTAGCAATACTAAAAATTGAAGAACATAAAAGCTTAAAAAGTATAACATAAAAAATATGTACATGTGTATCATTATTTTGCCAAAAAAAAATAACCAAAATGAGAAAAATATTCACATCTCCACATTAAAGAAAAAAATAAACACTTTTGGTTAGAAATAACCAGAAACAGCAGCCCTGGAGATGAGACTAAACGAGAAGATATGAGACCAGACAAGACTAGACTAGACTAGACTAGACTAGACTAGACTAACGATCTTAACTTTACAAAATGTTTAAAAAGCTTAATGACTTGCATAGTAGAAGTTCTTTTGGCCGTAGCAATAGGCTCTTGCGTTTTATTAATTCATGAAATAACCCTCGTTTCCCTTAAAACTATTTATTTTTTGTATACGTTAGGCTATAAAAACTTAAAAATTGCCATAATAAAAATAGGCGACAAAAAAAGTTCATTCATAAAAAATTCATTCAATAAACAACAATTTAACGTTGGCGTCAAACTCTATATTCGTATGCGAATGAGTGAAAAATAAATTGAAAAACAAAATGTTGTACAATGTATGTACTCACATGCATGTACATATGTATGTTTGTCTGCATGTATGTATATCTTAATGGACACACACATTTGTATTTGTGTGTAAGCATTTTAAACTTATAAGATGCCATAAATCATAAATAAATTTAAAAATTTTTTTATACAAAAAATAAAAAAAAGATTTAAAACTTCATTTAGTTGCCACCCATGTTTAGCATCGATATTTAAATTAAAAACGTTTTTAGGCTTGCAGGAAAAAAGAGTCTTTAATAAAATTGTAAATCGGTGACAGAAGTGAAATAAACATGACTTTATAATTAATTTACAAAAAAAAAAATAACGACATGGAAAAAGAGAAAAAAATGTTAAATTGAATAATACGAATACTTGCAGACGAGTATTTATCATACTTATGTTAGTATGATTTTGTGCACTGTGTACTAAGTTTTATTAATTGCCTAGTTTTTGCTAGCAAATGTTTTTTCCCAATGACAATGTATATTTACAGACGATAAAGTAAGGTCTGAAGTTTTTCAATTGCTAAGACACAATAATTGCTTTATTTAAAGTCATTTTAGCATTAGATTTTTTGTACAAGCTTCAATATGTATTTTTTCTTGATTTACTGTGTATGTATGCAGTACAAGTATCCCTCGATTTACACGATAGATACGTTCCTGAGAAAGTCGTGTAAATCGAAATTTAAAATTTTTATATGAAAAATCGTGTAATTCGAAAATAGAGGCGGAATTGCATAAAAAATTTATTTTATTAAGATATTATATATGTATTTCAACTTAATTTTTAAAATATCAGAAGCGATTACTCAAAACACATAAAAATAAACCTATTAGAGACAAAAATATTCAATAAAACAAAAAAAATCGTGTAACTCGAGGTATTTCATAAATCTCTCAATTTACACTAAAACCAAAATAATGGTGTAAAAGTGAAATCGTGTAAAAAGAGTATCGTGTAAATCGAGGGATAAGTGTACATATGTATGCCATACACTTTAATAAAATTAATTTATTTATTTTTCTTTTTTTTTTATTTAATTTCAAATAATGCAATCTCTAAACTTGGACATGTCAATCAGTATTATTACTTACGTCCAATCCAAATCACCCGATCAAATTACACAGCAGCAACATTGTTGTGTTTTGTATTTTAAAAACAATAATTTTTTTTAACTGAAACTAATATTTAATATACAACAAAGTAATTCTGAAAATAATTATTTATGTATAAGAAAAACTAAAGTTATTAGATACAGACATGGAAGATTTGAAGATTTGAAATTCACACCCACACAACAAATTTGTAGAACAATAAACTTATCTGTGAAATTTGGTCATCGGTATTTTGACTTGACTACATTGGCAAGAATTGAACACAACGAAACAAAAAATTAAACGCACTTGTTGTCAAGGCCTGTACGAACATTTACTAAAGAAGTTTATTATTCGACATATTGTCATAATTATATTTTAATTTGAAATTTATTTGCTTGTGGTTTAGCTTGGTCTATATACGTATTTCATTGGCGCTTAAACCAAATCATCAGTAGACTTCAACCACAAATTTTGAACAGTCACAAACCTCTTACTTTATGCACAGACTTTCAAAAACTATATGAGAATTCATAGAATAATAATATTTTTGAAAATCACAAAGACAAAATAAGTTTGGTAGGCTTTGAAACTCATACAAAACCCAGCAAATAATTTATATTCGATATGAATCTATTTTATTTTTCTACACCTTCATACAATTAGAAATCCATTGGATAACAATAAAAGTAACTACAAGGCAAAATGAAAAATAAAATCTAAAATTTAACATTTAAGAAGTTTATTATTCGACATATTGTCATAATTATATTTTAATTTGAAATTTATTTGCTTGTGGTTTAGCTTGGTCTATATACGTATTTCATTGGCGCTTAAGCCGAAGGTCCATACCATCCGTTCAATGCGTAGTTGCGTTTTATGCATGTGTCAAAAAAGTAGAATCAAAGTAATTTTATGTGGCAAGTTACAGAACAAAACGCAAAGAACGTATAGACGCATAGGACGGATAAAGTAGATCTACTTTCTACTTTTGTATCCGTCTCATGCACCATGAAAAAACGTCAGCTGTTTTTGAAAGCGAAAGATGGCAAATTATATTATATTTTCAATGATATCGATAAAAACGGTAGTGTGGTGGATTTAAATTTTAAGTTTTTTTGTTATAAAAAAGTTTATAATAAATGAAAAATATTTTGTAATAAAGATTATAACTATTTTCAAGAATAAAATATATTAAAATCAGTTTTTAACATAAATATTTCAAAAACAAAATTTGCATTCTAGTTATCGATTGCTTTTGTGTACTGAGTGTCATCTCTGTTGTGTTTATTATTATTTAAGCAAGTGCAATGGAGGAGAAGCTAATTGAAGCTGTGAAAAATTACGAAATTTTGTATAATAAAAGCCTACTCCTCTACAAAATATTATATAGATAAACTCAATGAATTGAGTGAATTCATTTAAAATCACAATTTCACTTTCCATTTTTGCAAGAACTGTTTTTATTTTTAAAAATATTCACACTACAGCTGATCACAACAAAAATATTTGGCGCATAAAACGTATTGCATGTAACTTGAACTTATAATCGAAGAGAACGTACAGAAACGCATACAACGCATATGCATAGAACGGATGGTATGGACCTTCAGCTTTAAACCAAATCATCAGTAGACTTCAACCACAAATTTTGAACAGTCACAAACCTCTTACTTTATGCACAGACTTTCAAAAACTACTAAGCTTATTTTTTCTTTGTGATTTTTAAAAATATTATTTTATTATGAATTCTCATATAGTTTTTGAAAGTCTGTGCATAAAGTAAGAGGTTTGTGACTGTTCAAAATTTGTGGTTGAAGTCTACTGATGATTTGGTTTAAGCGCCAATGAAATACGTATATAGACCAAGCTAAACCACAAGCAAATAAATTTCATTTACTAAAGATTTTTTTGTTGCTTATTATTACAAAAGAGTTTTTAAAATTGTTTGATTTTTATATTTTGAATATATGGGCTTGAGGGCTAACTTTTCAGGGCCAGATGAACCCCTAAAACACAACTTATCGCTATGAAATTTTTTTGTATTTTTTTACATTAAACTGAATCAATTTGGATGTGAGAATAACAGAAATCAACAAAACAAATCTCCATGCAACTAACGGCCACTCTAATGTACATACATATGCATGTGTGTATATGGACACATACATACATGCATACAAACATACTCGTATGCTTTTGCTTACAATTTATTCACTCGATTCGTTTGGTACCGAGTTACATCATCAGAAAATTTCTTTGCTATCGAAATAAATTTCTATTGGAATGCAAGTTCAATCACGAGTACAGGGGGCAAATTATGGCATTCGATACGATCAAATGCCGTGATTTGCCCCGAAGAATTAGCCCCAGACTCTGACTCGTACACGAAGGGTTCGATGCAGACACTACATAGTATGTAAAACTGTACGAACTTTGACAAATACAATCGAATATCGTGAGACATTTGTAGATTTTTAATTGAACTTTAGTGATTTTTAATCAGAAATAATTTTTAGTCAGGCTTAAGTTCAGTAATTTCAATTCATCATCATCCGTTTCAGTGTAAATTTAAGTAAAATAGCTTAAGTTAATAAGAATCTCTACCCAAGTAGATAGACTAGGGTGCTGATGAAGTGCATGGCTGCACAGAAAAATATCGGTATTTCCCCCAGCTTAAAGTCTAAGTTTAATTTTTCTTCTCTTCTTCAGAAACTCACATTAATTAATAAAAATATTTCATTTAATAAGAATTGAAATTACTGAACTTAAGCCTGACTAAAAATTATTTCTGATTAATAATCGAATATCTTACCTGATGTAGACAGTTTAAACAAAAATTTTTGTTTTATCGTTTTTTTATTATTAATTTTATCGATTTTGTTCGTGTTTTTGCGATTTCTTTTAGCTTTGGCGCTTTTTTTCGTTTTATCAACTTTCTTCAGCTTTTAGCGATTTTTGCGATTGTTTTGTAGTATTAGGGATTTTTTTAGTTTCGGGGCTCCTTGTATGTCTTGGCGATTTTTTGTAGCTTAGGCTTTTTTTCATTTTGTGCAACTTTCTTCGGGTTTTGTCGATTTTTCGGTTGTTTTTTTTTTAGTTACATCGATTTTTTTAGTTTCTGCCCTTTTTCGTTGAGTGATTTTTTCGGATTTTAGCGATTTTAACCTATGTTTTGCTTCGGACATTTTTTCGGTTTTTGGAGATTTTCTTTTAGTTTTAGTGATTTTTTTTTTTCGTTTTGACGACGTTCTGACAATTTTTTCGGTTTCTTAGACATAACGATTTTTTAGTTTTTGACGTTTTGAGGATTTATTTTGGCTTTTGGCGATTTTTAGTTTTTTTGATGACATTTTTAGTTTTGGTTATTTTTGAACTTAGGGATTTATTTTATGTTTGGTAATTGTTTTCATTCAAGTGCTTTTTCGATGCGGTGTTTTCTTTATTTTGGTATGGTTTTTGAAAATACATATCAAGAGCAATGCTGTAAAAAATGCCGCAACAAAAAATCGCCAAAATGAAAAAAGCAGTTAAATGAAAAATATCGCCAAAAATAAAATAGATAAATCTCTAAAATGTCAAAAAAAAATTACCAAAAGTAAAAATGTCACAAAAAGTAAAAAAAAAATCGACAAAAACCGACAAAATCGCCAAAACAAAAAAAATGCCAAAACTAAAACAGCCGAAAAAATCACCAAAGCGCGAAAAAAAGCCAAAATGAAATCACAGCCGCAGGGCACCCTTCGTGCGGGAATTAAGGTTTCACTTTACTGAATTTATTTTTAAATGTTTGGATTTATGTTTTATATTTTTAATTTTTTTATCTCAAAGATGAATTTTTTTAATTTCAAATCAAAATAGAAAAGAGCGATTAATAATTCTATTAAATGTTAGTTAAAAAGAATTGAAATTATCAATTACAATACACTGAACAGGGGTCGAATCATCACATCCGTGAACGTACAACTCGTCACGTAAACATACTATTTTCAGATTATGACACTCGTGAACGCACTGAAATTCCATTCAGCTTATACGATTGACTTATCACTTAATTTGTTTTCGTATGATTGTGGAAATGATCACGATTGTGACGATTTGAGCCCAGCTCCCGAATTCCGTAATTCGCTAATGCTTAAGCTAAATTCGATCGCTAAAATGCTGAACAAATAAAAAAATTAATATTTTTGGCGATGACATAAAACACTAAAATTTCGGCGAATTACATTTTTAAGCCATTGACTGATTTATCAATACAGTCAAAAAAAAACTTAACTAAAACTTTGGAAAATTTTCTAAATTTTAATAAAAGCGCCACCAAAGCTGTTTTTTGCTTGAAACCAGTCAAATATTTACAAAATACTAGTTCATTGATGAAACAGTATTTTTTACTCATTTTAAGTAATTAATTTTTACTAGATTTTTGTAAAAATTTACTTAAACTTAGAAAAAATTACTTAAACTTACAAATATTTTTTACTTGAATTTATGAAAAAAAATTTCTTAATAATAGTACGTGTCTTTTTTTTTTTTTTTGAGTGTACACGTTTGAAAATTTCATTCGATAATTTGACCTTATAGATTTTGAGCGATAGAGATTTAGCTTTAGCGAGGTACGGGAGCAGGATACACATTTTAGACTTTTAAGTTTTAATAGAAGGAATTTTCAATTTTATGCTTGAATAACAATTTATATAATTTAATGTAAAACTGCCAAAAACTGTAAACTAAAATGGTTTGCAGAAAAAAAAATAATGCCTTTTCCTTAATAAGGAATAAACTGCCTCTTTGGCAACATTGAATTTTTTTTGGAATATTTATTTACATTGAAAACAAAACCAAATTTTAATGTTTGTTATTGTTTTCCATATAAATGGTCGAGAGATGTTAACTTCCGCATTTAAAGAAGGAGACACTTCACAACCATGCATAACTAACGGCAGGCGACCACAATTACGCACTGTAAAGGTTTGTTACGAAAGCGATTAACTAACTAAGCATTGTTGCCATTTTAGAATTTTCTCTAGGTTTCTTAAAAAAAACTTATGTAAATTTTTAATTTGAAATTTAATTTTACTTCGTTAGAACTTTCTAGGAGATATTTTGGGCCCATAGTACTCTCTCATTACAATTTTCTGGCAAGACTGTTGAGCAACTTTTGAATTATTCATGATTCTCTATTATTCTCTAACTGCATTTCTGCTATAAACGTAAAAGTTGCCCTATTTAAATTTCAGTGTGTGAACCTGATGAGATATAACCTCAAAATATAAAAAATTAAACTGTTAGCTTATGCTTAAATTGAAAAATAATAAAATACTTACCGTATAATTTTTGATCAGCATGAACACGTTGCCACGTTGACAGCAGAATGAGGCACAAAATAAAATTTAATTGTAGTTGAGGTTCCATATTTCTTTCAGTGTTTTTTTTGTTTACTTATTTATTTAACTTTTTTAGATAATTTTGTTGCAATTTATTTTATTTTATTTTTTTTTTTTAATTGGAATTTTTGTGTTGTCTTTTTTAATTATCCATTATCAATAAGTTTATTTATTGTGTACATTATTTTTAACATTTCAATTCGTTGAACATTTTGTGTGAGAGTGTGTCTGGAAGAGTTTTGTTGATGTTGGATAACGAGAACAAATGAAATCTGTAATGAAAAGAAATAGAAAATGTTTAATTTATTAACAAAAAAATTTAATTTATTACAGTTTTTAAAATAGATTTAAAATATGTGATCTTCTCCGTGAAAATGAAGTTTTAAGAAAAACGCATTTAAACAATAAAATTTTTATGTTTTTTTTAATGTATAGCGATTTTCCCAAGCTCCCGTTTTTTGACACAATAGGTCTTTTTTCTCGGAGAAGGTCACATATATTAAGATCAGACAGATTTTCACATTTGATAGTCGATGTTTGTTGGCTAGCTTAGATCGAAAATCGAATGATTGCCGTAATAAGGGCTCTATGACACAAAAACAAAGGTTTGTACCAAAGTCCCAGTAAAAAAGTTTTTAGTAATTTTTAAGAAACAACATTTTTATTTCTTTAAAGGAATATATATTAAAAATATGCAGATAATTGGCTGCAATTCTCAGTTTTTGAAAAAAAGAACAAAGCACAACTTCACATCTGGTAACACTTTCATTTATTGCAATTGACAAATTTTAGCATGCGAACGAATATTGCCGTCACAGCTGAACCCAAACTCATTCCAATTCGACTGACCGCTTTCGCTTAGATTTTCCTTCAATGTCGTTAAAGGCTGTTTCAGACTATAATACAAGTATTAATACTTTTGACGAAAATTCATCCCTTGTCTTATATTTGTTTTAAAAATTTAAAAAAAACAATAACAACTCAACATGTCAGAGCTGCATTTTCCACAAAAGTATTAATACTTGTATTACAGTCTGAAGCGACCTTAAACAGGCTGTGAATATCCCTAATGTAACGCTTACCATCAATCTGGCCTAAACTATTAATTTGATTTAATCAAAAGCTTCAATAGTTCAAATCAACTTCATTAATAATGGATACATTTAATTGTTGATGATTTGAGAAAATATAAGAAATCCATCCATCATGATGTTGTGGTTTATCTTGTGGTAGTTACCATTTTTTAATAATTACAGCAGACAGATAAACAATACAAAAAAGAGGCTTTTCAAACCACAGCTGTTTATCATAAATAACAATGTTTATGTTATCAAAACGCAGAAAACTAAAATTGCATAAAACATATTCTATGAAACTATAATAATAAGACCACATGGTTTTCATGTACAAGTTTTCAATAAACACACACAAGCTCAATAACATATGGTAGGCTCGTAAAATTTAAGTAAAATTGAAATATACAATGTTGGGCATTTAAGTTTCATTTAAATGTTTCTCAACTTAGTACTGAAAAAATGAATTCGGTGCTTAAATGACACTTAAATATAAATGACACTTAATTGAGAAGTCGATTATTAGGCCTGACTCTGTTTAATTCAAAACTTTTACAAAAATTATTATCGGACCTTAAAAAATTATTTGTAGGACCGCGTTTATACAAAAATGTTTACTGATTCAATGAATTTGGTTACTGAAAATTACATTTTATTTATTATTCTGTATATGTTTTTATTTCGTTTATTTTTGCTGTTTTAACAAATTTATCAATTTAGCGGTTTTTGTTAAAAAGGATAATTTTTCATTGCGAGGTGGTAACGCTGCATGCATAAATTCTTTAAATTTTTGAAACACTACCTTTGTGTTTTATCGTTCTTTTCTAAAATGGCTCATGATATACAGCAAATATATTTTAAACTTCTTTTCTTTTGCATTCGTACATATACTTCCGGGATCACCCTCGTTATTTTATTAAATACTACCTTATGATAGCTGATACTTCAAAAAGTTTCATAGTGCCACTTATGACATTTAATTTCAATTCACTCTGCTACTTGAATTTCAGCAGCAGAAAACTTTATGTGGCGCCAGCAAATGACCCAACAATACAAACCAAAATAAAACATAATTTTCATAATTCGAATTAAGTTTTTTAATGGGATATTTTAATTTAAACAAACACAATTTTCTATAACAAAATCATATAATAAAAAAATTAGATATGCAAAACAAAAATTTTAGTTTAATAAGTCCACACAATTTTAAACAAATTATGGCAGAGTGAATGACTTGAACGGTTGCTTGGCTGCTCGTTAACATTTTTTTAGTGATTATTTTTTAAAGGAGACTTTAAATATTTTTAAACAAAGCAGGAATCTACCGCTAATTACCCAAAATGGAGCGCTAAAAATCAAACGTTTTGCTCTATAGAATAATAAATTTTGCACTAAAACAATGAATATAAAATTATTTAAAACTCGAAGATTTCCTAGATTAACGGAGTATTTATTAAGTGCCAGTTTATAGAAGACAAGCAAAAATTGTCGTCTGTCTTATTTATATTTAAAATAAAAACAAATTTAAGTATTCTGTTTTTGTTACGATTATTTTTTGGTTATGTTCGATAAACAAGTAGTAAGAGCTTAAAATCTGTGGCAATAAGGAAAAAGTGCTGAAGTGATATTTTTACTGTTGTATAGCTTTCAAGTCGATATTTTTTTCCAAAAACGGAAAACAGTGTTCTCCTTCAGATAATTTAGTACATTCGAAATTAAGTTCGAATAAAATATCTCAAGCGTATGAAATCTTAAAAACAAATAAAAGCTTTCTTGTTGATTTTTTTCCTGAAATTTTTCGGTTTCAAAACGAAATGCTTTTCAAAACCTGGCCGTATATTTCTTTTGCAGTTAAATTGGGAAATTCGGTGCTTAATATTATTTTATTTAAGAAAACATCGTTTCACACACTATAACTAATCGTAATATACTCAATTTTGAATATAATAAAATATAAGTTAAATTAAGCTATTTCGGAACAAAATGTTTGTCTGGAGAATTTTTTTTTACTGAGAGTTTTTTGCAAGACGATTCATCCATTTCGAACATTTTGTCTGGAAAATCAAAGCTACCATATGAAATACGTGTGTAAACGATGCGTATTAATTTTAAAAGTGGCAGCACAGCGGCAAATTTACAATAGAAAATTGTCACACACATCTTTTTAATTGTTTAATGCAATTGTTTCGTTCATCTCCATGCATATGTATATGTGTTTTATTTTATACAAGTATACTCTATGCTTGTATTATTCATATAACACGATGTGGCAGCTCAGTTCAACTTTGGCTGAAATATTAAAATAGTTGGCAGCTTAGTTCGATTTTGTCCGGAAAAAAATTAAAATTAAACCAATTCAAGCAGAAAATGTTCCCAAAAAATTTTGTTCTCTTCTTCTCTCTCTCTCATAAAAAGAGAAATGTCGAACTCCATATAAAAAATTTTGTCCGGACAAAAATTTCGTTCGGAAACAATGGGTTTAAGGGCTTTTAAAGCTTTTTCCCTCAAATACAAGAATCAGGGAAGGAAGGCATTTGGAATTTTAAAATTGTACCATCAACTTTAAGAAATTTTACTTTTTTGACCCTAATTATAGTAAAATATTTTTTTAGTTCAAACTACATATTTTTATTAGTTTTTATTAAAATAATCGACTTTGTTGTGGCCAGCGAATCGTTTTCACAAATTTGCTTTTAAGTGATTTGGAAATGGAATATTTCACATTTTTTTTTATTTTCTTGCGTCGTTTTGCTTTCACAAGACCGTTTTCAAGGAGAAGAATATGAGTTTCATTGTTCAAAAGTGAGAATTGACATATGCAACCGCTTGAAAAGAAATACGGACTGAAACTGCGGAGATTCCTTAATGGCCTATTTCCCACCTGCGAAAGAAAACGTTCGACTCACAATTTATATTGAAAACAACAATAATATATGAAAATTTGTTTTTGTTTTCAATATAAATTGTAAGTCGAACGTTTTCTTTCGCAGGTGGGAAATAGGCCATAAATGTTATAAATTAGTCATTGGTGTACTATTGTACTTTCCGAGTTTAAATAGTACCAAAAAAGGTACAATTGTACCAATTTTGCCATCCCTGACAAGTATCAGAGCAAGGCAAATTCATAACAGGTAAAGTTGAAAACACAGCTGATCTACTTTATTTCGGCAGCGTCGGCTCTTGAGAAAATCGTCGGCGGAAGCTGAAATCAAATAAGATGAAAATCGAATTTAAGAAAAACAAAGATTAAAAAAATAGAAACTTATTTGCTGGTAGTTAAACATTATCTATATATGTATTTCATTGGTGCTTTGCCAAATCATCAGTAGACTTCAACCATATCTTTTATTAAGGTTTCTAAGTCTACTACGCTTATTTTTCTTTTGTGATTCCCAAAAATATTATTATTTGTGAATTCTCAAATAGTTTTTGAAAGTATGTACATAAAATAATAGGTTTGGGACTGTTCAAAATGTGTCGTTGAAATCTACTGATGATTTGGCAAAGCACCAATTAAATACATATACATATATACAATGCTTAGCCAACACCAAATAAATTTCAATTAAAACAAACATATGACAATATGGCTGTGAGCCATCATGGCCTAGATCTCTGCTTTAGTATCTTCAATCAGCTGCTTTTGACATAGAGGCCTCCCATGGCAACAATAAAATACCATATTGTTTTTATTGTTTTTACTTTGTTGTAGTATTAACTTTACCTGTCATGAATTTGCCTTCTATCAGAGTATATGTATTTGGAAGTAGCTGACATATGACATTATGATTCAGAAAAACATAAGCAGCAAGTCATTCCGCTATAACTTCTAGATTTTACCTAGCAGTACTTTTCAATAATGAGAAAAATAGCTTTTCTTGACTTAAGCACTTTTTCTTTTTCACTACAAAAAATATTACAAAAAAATAATCAACAAGAACTCACATGTAATAAATAAAAATAAAAATGTGTGCCTTGAAATTTATAATATTTTTATTATTTTCCTCGTATTTATTTACTCTCATTTTATGAAGAAGAAAAAAAACTGATAAAGTTAGCAAGACAAATTTCTTAACAACAACAACAACAACTATATAAAACATGTGGCAGCCAGACAGACAGACGGATAGTTATACATGTTTTATTTATTACTCGCTTTTTAATTCCATATTAAATGTTAGTAAAGTTTTTTTTAATATAAAAACATATTTTATTTCATTGCTTTTAATAATTTTTAATACAAGGCGCCACAGAGCGTCTTCTTTCCAGGTTTTGTGGCTCTTAATATTATTACGACTTATTATTTTTTTTATCAAAACTGCTCTTGTTTGTATAAATTATATTACAGATTACAGAAACAAAATAAAAATATGTAAAAGTAAAAAATTGCAAATGCACACAATTGTTATTATTTATTTAAGGTTGGCATATGTGAAAAATGTGGCTCTAAAGGGAAATAGTTTGACGATTTTGTACCATGTATTGGTATATGTTTGTTAAATTGCACATCCTGGAAGCTCAAATAATTTGAAAAGGAATAAATAAAACAGGAAACACATTATGCAGATAGTTTTCTAATAAAATATTAAATAACTCGGTCAATTTCTAACAGATTTTTTTAAAACAAGGCTGTCTTTTACTCGTAACCAATTGTTTTATAAATAAAGTTATACATAGTATGGTTCCGGAACAACAATACTGCATAAGAACGAATAAAAAGTAGAAAAATTAAAAAAACCGAAAAAATAGACATATGTATGTCTGAAACTTACTGAAATAAAATATACACTATTCGAAAGCACAGAAAAACGTTTTCCTTTAAAAACACGTTTAATTGAAAAACCAAAAATCAATTAAAAATTGTATTGAGTTAATTAAAAATTTTATTGAGTCAATAAAACATTTAATTAACTTAAATTTTTAAACAAAAGTTAAATTGAATCAATTACAGTCGAAACTGCCTTAGCGCAACACGCGTTACTGTAACAACACGCGTTACTGATTTTAAATGCAGGTAGTAGTATTCACTTCGCTTTAGCGAAATATTGGTTTACTGAAAATATCGTATTGCTGAAAACCAAAAGCAAGTCCACAACTACGTTTTGTATGAAACTTACTTCGCTTTAGTGAAAACAAAAACAATGACAAATTTATTTATCAGAAATTTATTGCATAACTTAAGGCTGAAAAAATTGTGCATGTTTTTTCCGTTAAAAAAGTAAATGCAAAATGTATTTGTCCTTTTCGCTCTTACGTACTTTATTGTATTTTTCTATTATATTGTACTGATTTTAAGCAGTACGCTTAACTGCAACAAATTTCAGCACATTTTTAAAATGACACCACAAAATGACAACACGAGAAGTGGTAGATGTGTATCCAGTAGTGTCCTGCACAATACCATTTAGAAGGCCTTTCAAGACATAACAGATTTTTCAAATGCTTTACTACAACGAGATATTCTAAAAGAAACGCTAAACAACATTGTTGGCAAGACAAACAACTGAAACAAATGTCTTGCCAACAATGTTGTTTAACGTTTGTTTTAGAATAGTTTGCTGTAGTAAAGCATTTGAAAAATCTCTCATGTCTTGGAAAGGTTTTATAAATGGTCTTGTGCAGGACACTAGTATCCACACGGAATCCTTCGTGTGCGATTCAAAGTCACAATTTACTGAATTTACTTTTTATTAATAGCGACTTAAAACTAAATTATACATTTGTTTCAAATATCTGCTGATATTTTAGAAAGCATATTCAACTATTTCGAATAATTCTGCCAGTAGAAAAAATGTGTTTGCTGTGTATTTTCATTCAAGCAAGTTTTATTTTTTCATTTCATTCATATAAAAATACAAATAACAAAATTTATTTATACGTTTGCGTGTAGATCGAAAATATTTTATGAATGAAATCTAAAACAGCCAACAAAGTTGTATTGAGAGTATGTACATATGTATGTATGTATTTCATTCATTTAATTGTATTTCGACATTTGGACGTGAGTGTTTGTGCGTGCGTGTTTGGTTTATTCATATTATATGCAGATTTTAAAGGTTTATTTTTTCAAATACTTTATTTGCGTTTTTACAATTTTTTTTGTCTGTAGAAGATACGCTAAGTTTAAATGGCGCATGTGGGCAGAATCACAACGAAAATAAATAAAAAAGCAATAATATTTTATGGGTCTGTTAGCGTTCAAATGATTGCTTTTTTTGCGCGTGCTCCGTGCCTTTATCTATCTCTCTCACTATATCTTCTTCATTAACGCTGTCATCATAATAAAGTGTTAAATTTACAACTACAAAAGGTGGTTTGGTATTAAATTTGTAAATTTATTTTAAGCATATGTAAAAGAAGATGTTTTTAGTAGAAATATAACTTCCGTTGTTAAATGAAATGCTTTTATTTTCAAAATTATAAAATTTTAATGGATTTGCTGGAAAATACATACATGTGTATGTGTATGTATGTTAGTGTATAGCTTTGGCAATGTGGCATAATAACTTAAGTCGACTTAAGCAATGCCGTGTTTCTCATAAGTTTCAACGCTACCGCTAAGAAATTAAAATTTTATAAGATTCTGGACTAAACTGGTGTTCTATTGAAATTTCAATTTCCCAAATCTGGACTAAAAATTCATTCACATCTACTGAAAAAATAACGAAAAAAATGTTGCTTTCTGTTCTTTAATAAGTATTTCAAAATTGTGTTTTTGCTTTCACGTTTTGTCATTTGCTGGGCACTACCCTTATGACGCTCTACGTCTGAAGAAATTTATTTACGTACAGTAGAAAAATCTTCTCATAGTAAAAAAAAATTAAACAGTTAATTTTGTACACATGCGCATAACTCATTATTGGAGCTACGCCCACCCAAATTTAATTTAAAATATTACGTCATTCTATGAGACTGATTTTATCGAAACTTGGCACAAATCTTGAACCATTAAAAAAGACACAATATTGAATTTAAAAAAGTGGGCGGGACTACGCCCATTAAACTTTAATATTACATATCACATGCTTGTAATCAGCCGATTTTGACGAAAATTAGCACACACTTTGAGCCTTTAAAATGACACAATCTTGCATTCAAAAAGTGGGCAGGGATACAGTTTAATATTATATTTCACGTGCTTCTATTTGACCGATTTTTACGAAACTTGACACACATCTTAAACTCTTAAGAAGACGTAATCTTGCATTCAGAAAAGTGGGCCAGACCACGCCTATTATTACATTTTAGCATTATACTTTAAGTGATTTTACTTAACCAATTTTTTTTTTAATTTGGCACACATTTTAAGCTTTAAAAACAAATTTGGAATTAAAAAAGTGCGCGGGACTACACTCACTAAAATTTAATATTATATTTCATGTTCTTCTTCCTTACCAATTTTTACGAAGCTTCACACATGCCTTGAATTTTGAAAAATTCAAAATTTTGTGTTAAAAAAATTTGGTGGGGCTACGCCCATGAGAGGCTAGTGTTAAATTATATTGCTCAGTTTAAAGTTTTCAATTTACACACACCTTAATGGAGAAAGAAAGCCTCTCAAGGGCTGAGCAAACCAGATATTTGTATGACATTTTTACACAATATGAATAACAATATGAGGTTTAATTAATCATTAACTCAAAAATCCATTTTTTGAGTTATGACGTTCTTTGAGTAAATGAGTGATTGATATGATATATATTATATATGTATATGATTCCCACAAAACTTTGCAAATAGTTTGGGTCTTAGAATGCCATAATTTTATGCTTAAAGAAGTAGGCAGGGTATGCTATATTTTACGTGCTTCTACCTGATCGTTTTTAACGAAACTTGGCATTCACCTTGAGCTCTGAAAGTGATGCGATGTCAAATTTAGAAAAGTGGCGGACAATAATATTTGCATAATTGGTCGTGAACATGCCCCTAAAAATAAATATATAAACTTGGTACTAAAACCTTAACTATTAAATATTAAAATATATTAAATCGATTTTGATAATAAGCACTAAAAATATTTAAAAAAAATATATTTATATAAATAAAACAATTACAATAATTCATTTATTCTACATTTATGATTTGAACGAGCTTTTTAAACCATATTACCTGTTATAATTATTAATGAATAAATAACACTAAAGTTAGTTGGAATATTCTGACTAACAGATAGTTGAACGGAACAACTAGCTGTTTTCGAAGGCCACTAAACCTTTATCATCAGCGTTATTCTGTGTTTGGTCCACTGTGTGTGGTATCAGTTGATGTAGAGTTCTGATTTATATACTTAACTTTTATGCAAATGGAATATGTTAATTGTTTTGATTCATAGTATTTCAAAGCTGTTTTGCAATGAAAGCTCAATTTTACTATCCCTAATTTTGCAACAGTCTTGCCATTCACAATTCAAATTCACATATTCCATTTGCATAAAAGTTACGTGTATTAAGTAGAAATCTACATCAACTGATACCACACACAGTGGACCAAACAGAAAAGAACGCTGATGATGAAGGTTTAGTGGCCTAAGAAAACAGCTAGTTGTTCCGTTCAACTATGTGTTAGTCGTAATATTTACAACTAACTTCAGTGTTATTTGTTCATTAATAATTGTCACATGTAATATGTCTTAAAAAGCGATTTTAGCCCGTTCAAATCATAAATAGAGAAACAAATGAAGTTCGAACAATAATAATTAAAATTAACTTAAATTCTTTTCTGTTTTATTTTTAATTAAAATTCTCCAAAAAATACGCATTATTTTTCGCAAAACTTTAAGGATTTCGTAGAGTGCATACAGTGAGATGAAATAAATTTTTAGCTTAAATAATTAACAATATTATAAAACACATACATATTTATATTTCTATTTATATCTCATGTGAGAAAAAAAATTAAAAAAAAATACAACTTTATCCAACATGTTCAAAAGCACTTGTAGATTTTATCATATTCACTTAGTTTAGCCATTAATTGTTTATCAGCAACGATGACAACTCATTTCATATTATTGCCAATTAAGGTGAGAAGTGTTAATTGAAAGGCAACTTAAAAACATCGTTAACAAATTAATTTATTGAAAACATTAACAAACGACTACAAATCAGGTAACAACTAGAGATACACAAAAATGGATTTAAAAAAAAAGAAGCGGACATTAAAAAAAATCAATAAAAGTAAAAATTTCAAGATAATTTAAATTGGTTTAAATTCGACATTTTTCAACGTAATTTACATTCAACTTAAGATTATCTACAATTTCACACCCACATTTTTTATGGTGTAACGAAAATGTATCAGTCCATTGGAAAATAAACGAATGACTTTCATTTGATCGCTTTTAATTTTTCAAGCTTTTATTTGAATTTAATGAATGAATTAATGAATCTCTTGTTAATTAATTCAATGCTAACACGCCCGCACTAATATCATCAAATTAATGTTATTGTGCATTATTTTTTTCTTTATTTCTTCAAATATTAACGTCATTAGTTTATTTGATATTTTAATCACAATATATTTTTTTCTAATATTTTATATCATTAAACGTGATTGCTTTTTTTTAATAATCAAAATTATCATCACTAATTCATATTGATTTTGATATTAATTTGATTTAAGTGTTATTTTATTGTTGTTGTTGTTGTTGTTGGTCAATCTGTTTTGAATTTTAGATTACGATTTTAAGAAACGCTACAAACATCTTTATATATACAATTCTTGGAATTAGTCATAATAGATAGAATTCAATTGTCATTATAAAGTAGAGATGGACGCGTGTCGAATATACCAATACTACACGACCGGAACACGCATACTGAGATGTCCGACAGGTACGAGATATGCACACGATATTGCACCACAACACGCACGAAATCGAAGTGAATAGCCAAAAAATTATTTATTTATATATACAAATAAATAAATATTTTTATTTCATTTCCAAACTTTAAGCTTAAATGATCAAACAGAATGATCATACAAAATGACACAAAAAAGCAGTCCAGAAAGTAGTCGAAAGATAGAATATATTTTAGAGTCTGAACACAATGTAACGATAATGTATTGCGGTGCGGTTTGTCATACGATTTTGAAGTAAAAAACCGCAGTGCGGAAGAGCATAAAATTAAAACATTGATGTCAGTTTCATAACACAATTGTGGAAAATAAAATCACAAACATTCTTATCCTCTTTCATTCTTTTCGTCTCATTGACGACTAATTAGTCGTCAATTGTATTGTGTATTATGTTTATTTTTCTCTCTTTTCAGACTCTTTTTTTGACAGCGTTTTATCTTGTGCTGTCATATATAAATAAATATTCTCCAAGCAACGTTACCATACTTTCAATAGATTTCACACATTTTGTATTCAAAACTACAAAGAAAATTTTTCCCGAAGTTTCGGACTTATTCTCTTTAATCATTAATAGACCCAACAAACAAATTTTCTGATGTTAATTTTTTTTCTTTATTTGAAGTTAATGCAAATATATTTATTTTACAAAAATTAAATCAAATTTTTTTCCCCGAAAAAAAAAATGACAAGTCCATTTTTCGTGAATTTATCGTACACAGAAATAAAGAGCTCATCTTTAATTTAAGTTGTATTTTCGTAGCTTAAGTACGAGTGATGCTTAAAAATTTAAACATAAATAGTACGCATCGCGAAGGTCTATGAGTTGTATTGCTATCAATCAGCTGTTTGCCTGACGTAGACAAAGTCCTTTTGCATTTTATGTTAAAAGCAAGCTGCACACTAGCATTTTACGTCAAAGGTGAAGAGAAATAGTGAAAAATATATTTATACACACATCGTCAGCCCATTATTGGTTTGACCCATAGACCATTTAAAAAAAATTAGTTATGTATGGGGTATACATATGTGCCCTTAATTATGAAAGTGGTCTAAGTCATGAGCATTTTGGCCTGGAAATATTAGATAATTCTCTGAAAAACTTCAATAAATATTTAAAAAATATTAAATAAATTTATATAAATCGAGACTAGTACAACTCTAAATTAAAATGCTGCATAATATAAAAATACTTTTTAATTTGTTCAAATGTAATCTACTAAATATCTCGACCGGAGATATATATGACTCAGACCACTTTCATAATTAAGGGCACATATGTATATATTTCGAATATCTCCTTTTTAAATCCAAAACATGTTTCGCGAAATTAATTATGGTTTCTGAGATATTTAGCATTAATTTTGCTCCATTTCAACTATTTTAATAAAGGTTTAGTAAGTACATATTATTTTGCTGTACATGCCAGAGTTTGGCGTTTGCGTCAAATTCCTTATACAAAAACATGAGAAGTAAATTTAGCTCTTATTTTGCTTCAATTCTATAAGAAACGAATAATAAACAAAGAAGGTGCCGTAAGAAAAATTTAACGGCGACTATTAAGCAAAAATATCATCACCCACACGCAGCCACCGATTCAATATTTTCATATAAAATTATTATTAAACACTAAAATAAAATAAAAGAAACCTTAAATCATTTAATTTCATTCTTTACACTTAAGTGTGTAAGCGGATCGATAGTTAAAAATATTACGGGGGCGGCTTCTTGGTCGGCGTTAAACGATCGTCTTATTTCTCTAGACAGCAAGTAAAATACACAAAACAACGAAATTCTCAATTCAGAGCAGTAAAGTATACGTATCGAGAACAAAAAGCTACTTTTTGAAAATATTTTTAGTTTTACAATAAAATAATATTAACTTCCAGCTTAATGAAAGTGAAAGTTCACTAAAATGTACATATTTCTCCCAAACATCTGTCGAAAGCAATGGTGAAAATACAAAAAAAATCTTCTCTTCTCTGTCGTTTTCTTCATTCCGACTTTTTGGCATATACTACAAACAAATAATGGGCTGACGATATGTAAATAAAAAATTTATTAAAATTAATACGATGTGCACAGTGAAAAATTTCAATAATTTGCAAGTTTAGTGGTCTTCGAAAACAGCTAGTTGTTCCGTTCAACTATGTTTTACTCAGAATATTTACAACTTACTTTAGTGTTATTTGTTCATTAAGAATTATTATAATTATCACATGTAATTTGGCTTACAAAGCGATACGATAGCCTGTCCAAATCACAAATATAGAAATTTCTTATGGTTACTACACGCAGGCATTCAAGTAGAATTTAGATGATTAATTTTCGAAACCGTAGGGACATAGAACCGTAGAACCGTATCTTAAGGTGCGGTCACACTTGTCAAACATTTGCCCAAAAGGGCGTAACCAATAAATGCTAATGAAAAATCGTTCAATTAAAAGAATAGTTTGTCAAGTTAAAGAGTAGCCAATGATTTTGGATTCTATGACATTATCTATTAGTTGTGTTCGAAACTGTTTAATTATTATTATTATTAATTATTCATTAGTGTTTATTGGTTACGCTTTTTGGGGCAAATGTTTGACAAGTATGACCGCAGCTTAAGTACACTAAAAAAGACATGTACTATTATTAAGAAATTTTTTTCCTAAATTCAGGTAAAAAAAATTTCTAAGTTTAAGTAAGTTTTTACAAAAATCTAGTAAAAATTAAAAAATAAAAAGTTCATATCCTCAAAAATAGTTCATAAACACACACAATAAATTTCTCATATTTCAGGAAATGTTTACTAACTTAAAGGAAATATTTACTAAGAGTAGGAAAATGTTTATAAACTGAAGGAAATTTTATATTAAGGACTAGTAAATTTCGTCTTAAATTAAAAAATAAACTTTAGGAAATGAATTACTCCTGATTAGTTCATGAAATTTGATTTACTTAAAAGATGTAAAAAGGTATACTAAATTTTATGAAAATATTTACCAGTTTTAAGTATTTTATCTTTGAATTATACAATTTATTATTAATTTGCATGTAGCAAAAAATTGAAGTAAATTTTTCATATTTTCGAGGAATACTTGAAATTGAAATTTATTGTTTTTTGTAAATAAAATAAAATTTTAAAACTCAATAATTTCAATGCTTATTCTGGCTGCCTTGTTAGGCAATTGGTTAGAGTGCTGAAGAAGGTTGCTGGTTCAATACTTGTCAACTCTAAAGGAATTTATATGTATGTATGGTGAATTATAATTAAGAATATAATATGAAGATATAATAAATAACATATCATTTGGTATAGAATTTAATTAAAAATAACACTGCACAACAAAATAGAGTCTTTTTCATGACGTTTAAATAAAAATGGCCGATTCGTATGTATTTTTGTCTCCTAATTACGATTGTGTCATTAGATTTTATCCATAAGCTCTAGTTTTGAAGATATAGTGTCATTTAGGATTTGCGTAAATTGCACATTTTTTGTATTATTCCGTTATTATATCACGAGTGGTACTCCAAACTTAGAAATACTTTCCGGATTATTAATCTACACAAAAATCGCTTTCATTTAAATAGATTCACATTGATGAGTATATCAGTGTATCTGACTATTATTGCAAGGATGCTTAAAATCCTATGTTTTTAGTTTAGTCCTTGAAAATCTTTTGATTTGATTTTTTTATATCAAATATAACTAATTCTTATTTATTTTTGTTCGTTGATTACAAAAATAGATTTATTTCTTTTCTAGCCCCTCTAAATTCAGAGATATTTTGTGTTACATTAAAAAAAATCTTGTAATAATACGTACCAGAATTGAAGACAAAAAAAATTGGAAAATTTACTAAATTTGAGATCAAAGACGAAAAATTTTTTTTGCAAAGCTCCGTATTTTATTCGAAAATGTTACTTAATTTTATGAAAATTTTACTTAAATATGAAAATATAATTACTATAAACTAGTTCATTAATGAACTAGAAATTTGGTAAATATTTTACTGGTTTCAAGTTAAAACAGCTTTGGCGCCATACGACAACTTTTTTTATTCAAATTTAGAAAACTTTCCAAAGTTTTAGTTAATTTTTTTTTAGTGTATTCTGATGCGGTGATAGTTACTAGATACAGCCTGACGCGTTAAGATATCTGATAAGGTCATTCAACCCAATCTCAGATAAATCTGAAAGCTCGTCTAATACATGACTTTCTAAGAATTTGCGTCTCGATAGATGCAAAGCTGGACACTCGCAAAGAAAGTGGAAGATTACCGATGTCATTACTGTACATGATTACCGCCGCAAAAAAGCTTAAGCGACATATTTGTTGAACCTCGTTTTTTTATCTTTACGACTGCAAATAATCGATTTTCTTCAAAAAAAGAACAAATTAAAAATTATGTCGCTTAAGCTTTGTATTTGGCGGTTATGGCAGAGTACAATCTTTTGCTTTTGCTGTGCTGTGAAAAGTTTATTTATTTTTTAAACTTAACTTTTTAAACTGTTGCTGTGCTGCGCACATGTCTGCAGTTAAGTCACAGCACAGCTACATACATTGCGCGTGACTGATGAATGTCCTGTTGCTTTCACTTCGAAATTTTAAACTTCAGTCAAAGCACAATTTCAAAAGTTCGTGGTTTTTTATGCTAAAACTGCCGAAGCTATGAATCATCGTTTGTTTGTTGTTGTTATTGTACTTATTTTTTTAAGAAGTTTAGCCTAACAAAATCAAAGCGACAGCAAAACCAACAGTCGAATTTTGTGTGCTGTTGCTTTGACTTTAATTGGGAAGATCTTCTCAGCACAGCAACATTCAAGTTAAATTTTTTATCGTTTAACAGCACAGTCCACAGTCGTTCTTTGGTTTTTTGTTTTGTTCTTTCGCTTTGCTGTCAAAGCAAATGAAATAAAAAAATTTAAACAGTTTCAAACGCACCAGAGTGTCGAAATTCAACAATAGCTTCTTATACAAAAGAATACACATACACGAATACATATCGCTCATTTGCTTCAATAGTGGCACAACTCAAAAAAACCAGTTTTGCAGAAAACGCGTTTTAAGTTTTCAATTTGCATACAACTCAATGGAGAAATTAAAAAAAATTCTTCTCCCATGAGGTGATGGTACAAGCTATTTATATGAAATTTTTACACAAGATAAAATACGAAATGCCGCATCTTTCTGTATTATTAACTCAAAAAACTCATTTTTTGAGTTATGCCACTATTGAAGCAAATGAGCGATATGTGCCCTTAATTATGAAAATGGTCTAAGTCATATATTTCTCTGCTCGAGATATTTCGTAGATTACATTTGAACATATCAAAAATTATTTTTATATTATGCAGCATTTTCATTTAGACATGTACTAGTCTCGATTTATATAAATTTATTTAATATTTTTTATATATTTATTGAATTTTTTCAAAGATTTATTTGGTATTTCGAAGCAAAAATGCACATGACTTAGACCACTTTCATAATTAATGGCACAAATCTCTCGGTGGCCAGCACTGCTTTAGACCCTTTCAAAAATCATAATTCATTCCCGACCTTTCAAAATACATATTTTATTTTTTTAATTTATTTCGTCTTTCTCTATTACTCACCAAATTTACTGTACATGTATCGGCGGCAAGAAGATTATAAATTTTAATAAAAATTTCAATAATTGTCATGCAATATTTATGAAAACATAAACTTTAATTTACAAGTGATTTAAGAGAAAATAAAACTGTTTCATTTCGAACATCACACCACTTAATTTGAAGAGGGGTCGGTCGTCTGATGTGGCGCCAGGTAAATACTATATTTTTTTGAATCTTATATTTTTTTTCTGCTATAAACTAAACACTTTTGTCAATTTATTTATTTGTTTTTTTTTTTAATTTATTTATTTTCTTAATATTTTTTAACACACAAATAAATGATCATTATTTAATACTCTAATAGATATCGGAGACAAGCACCGGCACAAATGTTCACTCTTACAGATACACACAGCCACTAACAAAAAAATATTTAACACATATGTATATAAATCGCACTATTGTTGTTGTTTCAAAAAAAAAAAGAAGCAATCATCAAATATAGATTTATGTATTTTTTTTTTTGATTTTAGTTGTTAATTTAATTCTTTATTGTTATTAATATTTAATGTTGTTTGAGCCGATTTTTGTAGCAGAAACGGCAGGCGACAGACGGACACATTTGCCAGATTCAATTCTCGATAAGTGAATGAATAAATAGACAGACAGAAAGACAGACAGCTAGACGTACAGACGGTCGTCCAATAATCGTGTTACACAGCAAATTAAAGTTCTGTTCTGTTTGCTATTGAACGAAACGAAACGGCTGTGATTCACACCGACAGGCAGCAGCAACATCAGCAAACGAAAGGCGGAGAAGACGGCAGACGTTATTATTAACGACAACAAACAACGCGAAAATAATATATCTTTAATGAATAAAAAAAATCTTTTTTAGAAAAGCAACAACAAATATGCATACATACTTCTGAGTTACAAAAGATAGAAAAAAATTCAATTATTTCACTATGGAATTACTAAGAAAGACCCTTACGAATTTGTGCAAAATTTATTTTAATTTTCACGTGTTCTACAAATATTTTACAAAAACCATTCATTTATCTTTTCTATAAATATACATACAAGTGTATATATTTTTTAAGAGTTTTGTTTTCAATTCAAAACTTTTTTGCTTTTTAAATTTCGGAACTAACAACGCCGCGCCACGATGTTATCCATTGGATACACAAACTCAAACTAAGTATATATCGTAAAATGCTGGAGAATTTAAAAGAGCTGCTTGTCGAACAGCATTTCGTATTCGTGTATGATTTGTTGGTGTCTGACAGACTGGCTCCCCATTTACGATCATTATGATCGTTTTTTTCCCTAAAGCAAAAAAAATAATACGAATGAATAAAGCGAACTCATTGAAGCACTGTGGGTGAAAAGGTATAAAATTAATACGAATTTACATATATACATACATGCCTACATTATTTAATTAATACAGCAAATTTAAATATTATGATATATTTATTTTTGTCTGCCACGTATGAAGCACATGTGAGAGCTTTAGCGTGAATAGATTTTCAAAATCATATACTCCCGACCTAACTTTCCATGGAATTCAACGACAACAACAACGTGAGCCTCATTGCTCAAGTGATGGCAATAATAAAATATATTAATAATAAAATATTTACATATGTACATACATATATGCTACTTTAAAGATACCAAGTCACAGAAAAATTTCATATTAAAATCTACGAAAACAAGGTTAATACAAAATTTGTGGTTATATGTATGTGTTTCATGTTAATTCAACATGATTTACTATAATCTTCAAAGAAAATGTTTCCTTTTGAAATAATTTTATTTAATGGTGATTTAATATTCCACTACTGTTAAATCAAAATTTAGAATTATGCTGAATCAAAGTTACATCAATTTGAAACAACCTGAACTGGTTTTTTAATTACTTACTATCCCCTCTCTTCGCCATATTATGTTTTATTCCTTCTTTTTGTTTAACAACTGACAAAACAAAAAACCTTTTCTTTTTTTATAGCTGATAGCCAAAGTAGCTAGTGCTATTCAAAATATTATATTACTCTTATATTTATATAAGTTTAATATCATGTAAATAAATAAATAAATAAAAAACCTTTTAATTTATATCATAATTATACTTTTTATGCTGCACTGAAAACGTTAACTTGGAGTGCCTATAAATCAGCTGATATTTGTTTTTTTACAAAATTCCAATGTGTAGCAAATAAGCTTTGATACATATGTATATTCTAAATCGAATATAATTAACAAAAATTTTATTTTATTTATTGAAAAAAATCATTTCTGACCAAAATTTCGCGTCATATTACTTACTGTGCGGCGGCGGCTAGAAGTCAACTTGCGCTGAAGAGGCTTTGGCGGCGGCTGTCAACAAATAAATCCGTCGGCGGCTAGTGTATGTCGTCTAAAATTCGCCAAATGTCAACGGAATCTCTCAGCTACTATTAATATCAGAAGCGGACGCATACTTCTCGTTTGATTTAAATAAATTCAGTAAAGTGCGACCTTGAATCGCACACGAAGGGTTCCATACTGACACTGCATATGTAATACTATAAACTTTAACCTATCTAATGGAATATCTTACCTGATGTAGAAATTTTTCAAACAATTCAGTACCAGGTAAACTTTTTTCAGTTTTAGCGATTTTTTAAGTTTTGGCGCTTTTTCTTAATTTTGCTGATTTCTTTCGTTTTTGGGATTCCTTTCGGTTTTAAGCGTTTTTTTTAGTTTGGGTGTTCTTTTGCGTTTTTTGTTATTTTTGGTTTTTTTTGCGATCTACTTTACGAATGTTTTTTTTAAATTTGCCATTTTTTATTTCTGACGATTTTTTTATTTAGGTGATATTTTTTTTAATTTGGGATTTTGTATTATTTTTACATTACATTACATTACATTAACTGATAGAATACCCTTAAATTTTGATTGTTTAAATTTCAGTGTCAATTGCTGTAGTCTGCATAAAAATATACTAACTTTCACAATTTCAAGTTTTGATACATAATTGTCTGTATATAACATTAGGATTTCAACATGTTTCGTTCCTCCCTTTAGAACACCCATTAATTTTTAACTGACAACCAAAGTTTTACATATTCTGTGAAAATTTCTAGTTTATGGGACTCATGGTTCTAGTCTGTAACTGACAGATACACACAGACGAACGTAGCTATTTTCCTAGTTCTAGCACAATGCATTGCATGAGTAGGGGCCATACCCGGATCACTACTCCTGTTACAAAAAAGAAGTCAGTTATCAACTTTACTCATTTGAAAAATTAATAAATTATTTTTACACCCCACTGTGCACTATTGTTTTGATTAAGCTTTTGGTTAAGTGCTTTATAGCAATGGCCAATACTCATATACACATGCAACAAATGAATGCCGGTAAAAATTAAATGATATTGGGCGCATTCATAAGAAGTAGCTGTTGAGCTCAACAGTTGTGAAACTGCTGGCAACTGTTGGCCCCAACAGCTACTTCTTAGAAACGGCTTGATGTATATAATGTAGTTGTATATCTTTATTTCGTTACTTCATCGCATTTGTAATGTAAAACTTAACAAATATTTGTTGCTGCCACCTAACAAATCATATAAAAGAAATAGCTCTATTTGACCAGCTGTTCAGGCTGAGCACAACGTGTTGACTATAGGTAGCAAAAAAATTTTATGATGGAAAATTACTCAACTGTTGAGTGGAGCGGAGATACTCAACTATGCGTTTCTAAGACAAACACTCAACGGTTGCGCAACTGTTACGTCTTATAAATGCGACCATTATGTTCCAACGTTAACTCTCCAAATGAATAAGAAAATAAAAAGTTAACTCACAAAGTTGTTTTTTTAATCGATCATAGTGAACACAACAAAAATCCAAAATAACTCAATTTGATTCAATTCATTCATAACTTTCAAAATCATTAAAAGAAATATTGAGTGGCTTAATTCTGTTTAATTTTTTTTTCAACATGATATTCCTCTCCATCTCCTTTCTAATGACTGTGGACTACATGAGCACTTTAGTATCTTTGAGTTCGCTCATCCCAGTTGACCAAGACTTTCGCTATTGATTTCCAATATATATCGAAAATTTATCGTGTGAAACTATCGAAAGTGACACTCAAAAATTTGAACATGGTACCCTCATTCTAACAGGTTAATACACATCCATTCCAACAGACTATCGTGACAAATGTTCTACTGTTCAATTATTGCACATAGATATATATGTAGGTATGTGTTGTTATTTTATTTTTTACTTACAGTGCTGTCTGTCGTGCATCGAACTTGGTACGTCCAGACTAATGGTAGAATTAGTCGAACCGAATCGTGTTACTTTTGAAGTGGTCGTATCGTTCAATTCTAAATGTTAGTTAGTAAAAACGTGATGATGTCAGCGAACGTGTCAGCTGTTACTGCGTTTCTCTTTGCTTTATAAATGTGTGTGTGTGTGTATGTAAGAGAGAAGTTGACGTAGAAATCTTTTTTTTTTTTTTGTAGATTTCTACCTCACGTACGTTACGATACATATTAAATAAACAGCAACATGTTTTATTAATGTTACAGATTTTGTCAGCTGATCCGTCAAATCACGATACGGATCTACTAATTCTACCATAACAGTCTAGCACACATCCAATCTGCTACCGTCACACATTCGAAATACTATCGAGAGAAATTCGAAGCTCGAAGTTTTAGCGAACATTCGAATATTCTTACATTAGCGAACAAATATCGAAAAATTTTGTTTCGAAATGTCTTCGCTTTAGTGAGAATTCGTTTTTATCGAATCTCAGGTCAAGTGGGTTATTACACGAATCTATTACATATGTATGTACATACATATGTATGTATTTATGTGTGTATGGCTGCACTTTTAATAATTTTTTTTCCACTTGGGTGAAAAATACTTGCAAAAGTATAAACAAACATTCTGTAAGATTTTGTTATTCTCTTCTGGTCTATCGATTTCATTAGTTTGTGTGTTGGCTGTTTGGTTTCCAAGAGGTTCTTTCTCATTTTCCTTGTCGTTACAATTTACTTCTTATGTATTTCTTTTTCTTTTTATCAAAATTAATGTCAATTGATATAAAAGCCTGACAGTGGCGCTAACATTTTGATCATGTTACGCGTACAACTATTGACTACATGATGTTTGTTGCTGCCTGTTTTTAGTGATGTTGTTGTATTGTCATTTTTGCTGCAGCAGTTGTTGTTATTGCTGTCATTGTTATTGTCCGACTACGAACATGCATGCATATGTACATATTTGTAGTATTCAATTAATTTCTGCCTCTGTGTGCTATTTGTTATTTTTATCTCTATTCAATTTAATTTGTTTTTTCTTCTCCTATTGTATTCGTAATATCATGCGATGGGATGGGATGGGTTGGATGATTGAAAATGTATTTTGACATTGAGCTTTTTACACAATCAATTTTTAGATGCTTAGGTAAAGTCAATTATAACTTGCTTAAATTCACTTACATAAATTGTTAATCGATTTTAAATATTCAGGCCTGTTCTGAAAATTAAGTTGATTTAAATTACCAACCGATTTGAATATCACAAAAATATTTTATTTAACTAAGTATACATATGTATGTATATGTATGAATTATTTTTAGCTTTTTAGTGCCTATTTTTTAAGTAGGTTCAATTTTTTTATAAAAACTTTTATTTATAAAATTTTTAGTGCCGACATTATGTTTTCAGGGACATGGGCACGCCTAATTTTTAACACATAAGTATCCGCCCACTTTCCTAAATTCAGGATTGCGTCACTTTCACAGCTCAACATGTAACCAAGCTTCGTAACAATGGGTCCCGGCCACTTCTTTAAGCACAAAATTATGTCATTCTAAGAGCCAATAGTCCTTGCCAAGTTTCGTGGGAATAAGTAGATGTACATATAATTTAGTGCTTACCTTTAAGGGGCATAGCCCCGCGCTCACTTTTTTACACAAAATTAAATATTTTTCAGAGCTCAAGTTATGTGCGAAGTTTCATAAAAATTGGTTGTAGTAGAAGAACGTGAAATATAATATTAAATTTTAGAGGCATGCCCCGCCCAATTTTTTGAATTCCACGTTGTTTTTCAAAACTTAAGGTGTGTGCCGAATCAAAAAAAAATTCCTTAAGTACAAGCACGTGAAATATAATATTAGGCGTGGCCCACTTTTTTGAATGCAAGATTAAGTCTTTTTACGTCCTTTTTCACAATGTATGGTTAAGAGTTAACGTGAACTTTAACTGACAGTTCTTCATACAAAACTTGCCGTTAAAGTCCCTGTTATCTTTTAACCATACATTGTGAAAAGGTACGTTAAAAGTTTAAACTGTGTGCCAAGTTTCCTAAAATTTGTTTACAAAATGTAGGCCAAGTTGTGTAAAAATTGGTCTAATAGAAGCAAGTGAAATAATCGAGCCTGTTCTGTAAACCGAATCTGAGTAAATTTCTCGTTTTCGAAAAATTAATACTGGTCCTGCAGATGTGTTTAAAGTTATACACGATAGTTTTCTTTCTAATAACAAAAAATCTAAAAAAATATTTCTATTTTTCGAGTTAGTTTTCTAAAATCGTGCGGTTTGAAATCGATCGGTTTACAGAACGGGGACGAATATATTAAATTTTCTTTTCGACTTCGAAATTGTGTCGTTATAAGAGCTGAATATATGGGCTAAGCTTCGTAGCAATCGAATGAGTAAAATATCATAAAATTAAATTGAAAAATGTATGGGCGTATGTCCGCCCACATTTTGTTCAATGGGACCAAATAGAAGCTATACCCTCTCAGACAAAAAAAGGAATTTTACAATATTGGTCTCAAATGTACCGAATTATGAAGTAACAACGCAAACCTCCTACTTTTTTGAAGTCGAAGTTGCGTTTGTTTCGTTCCTTCAAATATTTCTCGGACACATCTATTATTCCTCGAAAAAGACGTAATAGTCTTAGCGATATTTTAAAGTGGATCACTTTTTAATTGGGTAAGCGTATTGTATTTATTGTTGATTGATTCTTATGGCAACTTACTTTGCAATGTAAGCATTAAAAAAAACACTTTTTCTTCAGAATGCTTTTGCAAAACCAACTGCTAAAACAATGGTAGAACTTGCAGCCACCAATTTACAAACAATTAAGTAGTTGTTGTCGCCATCATTGGGATACACACATGTGGGCAAAAAAATAGTTGCGGAGAATTCGTAAAAATTGTGCTGCCAACTAATATACTTACACCAAAGGTGAAAAGGAACCCTATTGTCTATTGTCTGTCTTTCTGTCATGGGCTGCTTTCTCTAGAACCGCAAGAGCTACGGACTCGAAATTTTCACAAAATATGTAAAACCTTGCCCCTAAAGCGAGCAACGAAAAATCAAAGTTAGACGGTATTCTATCTGTTGATGTAATTTTTACTATGTAGTTTTGACAAGTTGCTGTATCTTCAAACCTGTAAGGGCCCTATTTCTAAAATTAAAAAATCTCAAAATTAAAAAATGTTGAAACAAAAAATCCCCAAAATATAAAAAAGCGCTCAAATAAAAAATATCGCCAAAAATTAAATAATCCGCTAAAATACAAATATATTACCAAAAGTAAAAGGGTTGCCAAAAAACTAAAGAAAATCGGCAAAAAACGAAAGAAAATCGAGAAACTTAAAAAAGCACCAAAACTAAAAAATCGATAAAACTAAAAAAATTGCCATGTATGTATGAGTGTAAGTGTGTATGTATTGAACTTTGAAACAAAATCAATCTGTGTGTAGTTAGACAGTGTGTAATTTCTACTCACATGTGTTTCCATATAATTAAATTCTTGTATAATCTGTGAGTAATTCTACTTTGGGTCCAATTTTTATTTATTTTTCTTTTAATTTTAACCTTCACAAAATATGTGTAGTGTAATTTTCTTCAATGAGTAATTGGAGACACAGCCATCTGTAAATTCATTGGCAACACTGTAATCATTTTATTCACACTCATACACTAACATTTTTGCAGCTTGTAAACAAACTTCAACAATTATATGCAATGTATACAGTAACAGGCTGGGCTTGTGCATGTACCTAGCACAGAATATTAACCAGAATCCTCACTTCTGAGTTAAGCGAAATCGTCGTATCAGCTGATGTATAAATATTTGAAGGGAGAGAAAAAATAGGCTTTTTGCATGTATAAAAAGCAATAGCCATACATAGCATTTGTGACCATATGATTGTGAAAAAGTGCAAAATTAAATTTTCCAAAAGTGAATTATTTTAGCCTTATTTTCAATAAAATATAAATATTTGCATAAAAGAGCAGTGATTTTTGTGTTTAATTTACTTAATTAAAGGCCGGTAGTGTTCTTCAACTAGTGAATGTAAATTGCGACCTAAATAATGTGAAAATGTTAAAATATTTGCAAAAACAATTCCATGTTTTCATTTCATGTCACAAAATAAATTTAATTTAAATATACTTTTTAGACTTAATGCGCTTTAAATGCAATAAATCTTGATGTAATCGGTAATAAACATATTCGTATTACGTGTTCTCAATGATATCTTCCAATGCATCGCTCTGGAATTGGTTGTTTTCATAAAAAACACGAATTTTAGTACATGGTCGCTTGTTAAATTTATCAATTTTGTGTAATAAAAAAGCTGAAATTGGAAAAAGAAAACTAGCTGGAATTACTTCGGACTGCGAAAAGTGAATATGACTATTTTAATGTGCCTTTGGAGGATGTTAAATGCGAATTATGTACATACGTCGCGGCATTGTCCAATGGCAAAAACGCGGTCTGATCCAAAATGCCAAATGGCTGGCTGAAATGGAACCATGTGCAATATACATAGACATCGATGCAAAAAGTGAAAAATTTCAACGAGGCAACATTGCAAGGCATAAACAAAGTGGTATGTGACAATTATTTTTTGGCCAAATGTTATTTTGATGTACGGGAATACGACCGGGCACCTATGGAGTTCTTAGGTCGATGTGATCATTTTATGGCCATTACATACTATCAAAGAGCCTTGAAACTAAATCTTAAATATCTGACGGCTTGGGGTTTAATGTGTCATGAAAGCTGGAAAACACGAATGCTGCTATACAAAGGAATAAAAAAGCTGTAGGTAAGTTTTAAATGTTGATTGAATCCATATTAGCTACACATAATTTGTTTATACATGCTTAAATTATTTTCATTTTAG
The DNA here is from genome assembly GCA_905220375.1 of Tachina fera. Classification (NCBI taxonomy): domain Eukaryota; kingdom Metazoa; phylum Arthropoda; class Insecta; order Diptera; family Tachinidae; genus Tachina; species Tachina fera. Next base: position 82,543,537 of record LR999966.1, read on the forward strand.
GAGAGACCTATGAAAAACTAGATAGATTTTGAAATTCCATAAAATGTTATAGTTAAGCATGTAATGTGGGTGATGTCGAAGGTGTTATGTATAAAATGGCCAATCGGAATGAAAAAATTGGAGCCTTAGAGCTGGGTGTTGGGTGCTACATTATGTATTGCAGCGATGAAAGAGCAGCGGCTGATAACTAGGGTTTATATCATGGCTCACGAGGGGTGAGTTATTATGAAGGCAAAGAAGAATATCATCGGGCATCGCAATATGCATCCAAGTGCTTAGAGTGTAAGTTAAATTACAAAATTTTTGAAAATAAAATACTATAATTAAAACTTTTTTTCTAGCGTAAATTAGAAGCCAAATCTACTTAAAACTGAAAATAAACGGTTTGGTGCGGCCGCAAGTGATACTTCTGTAAGCTTTCAATCTTCGAAAATACAACAAACGATGTGACCACCAGAAATCGAGACTAATGTGAATAATATATTTATTAATGAATTTAAATATCGACACATAAACTTAAGATTTCCGTTGCATAAAAACTTAAATACAAATAACAGTAAGAAGGTATGCTTAACCAAATTGTAATTTTCTCACTTGATATATGTATGTACAATTAATTATGGAAGTGGTCTAAAGATACGGTCACATTTGTCAAACATTTGCCCAACAAACACTAATGAAAAAGGTTTTGATCCCTATGACAATGTCATAGAATCCAACATTATTGGCTACTCTTTAACTAGACAAACTTTTGTCCCAATTGAAAGATTTTTCATTAGCGTTTAGTGGTTACGCTTTTTTTTGGGCAAATGTTTAGCCGTACCTTGAGTCATATGTATATCTTTGGTCGAAATATTTACAGCTTTATTTATAAAAACTATAAAGGCTTTATAAAAAATTTTCATACGAATTTATTTTAATAAAACCTTAATAAAACAAAGAGGCAGACGATGATGTTTGCTTGTCTTCTATAAATTGGTAGTAATCTTTTATAAAGCCTTAACAAAAGAGTATCAATACAAAATACAACTTAATTTAAGTAAACCAATTTATGTGCAGTTTTTATCATGCAAATTAAATTGTTGATTGATTTCTGTAGACATTTTTTAAACAAGTCGCTTGCTTAATATAATGTAGAAGCAAGTTATTTCTTTACTAAGCTTATACTCACCCCAGTTTGTAGTAACAAAATCATAAAAAAGTATGTCCAATTTTGAAATTGTATTATTATTTTTAATTTTTAAGTATTGTATAAATGTATGTATATTTGTAAATCATCTTAAATTGTTACAAAAACAAAACGAAATTAGAATATTTACTAATATAATTAATTAACATTTTTTAAATACATAAATACATTTCAATTAAATTTAAAAATAAAATATTAAATTTAAAATAATTAAAATTTAACAATAAAAATTAAATATAATTTATTTACATATGCCATCAAAGTCTAAAGTTGTTTTCTTTGCGAACTTTCTTCCTTCTTGGATGCATTTCTTTCCAGTTTAGATTTTTTTTCTGTCAGGTTTTCTTGTTGGACTTCATGTATGTAAATAAAAAATTGGAATTTTTGTATTATTAATATTGTATATGTTGTAGTAAAGCCAAAATTTTATCTCTTTTGGAAAATATTATGTAGCCCTGAAAAGGGCTTTTTATATGATTTTTTTTCGACCTTATCTGGTCTAGATCCATCATGTTTTGCTAAAAACAGCATCACCTCTTGTAGGATGTGACTCTTCGCCACGCATGATGGTCTTGAGTAAGGAGAAGCTTTAAATGCGTACGCATTATCCGTGCCAAAAAATAAAAAAACCGGTTCAGAACCGGTTAAAAAAAATATACGATTTTTGACGCCTATGATGTAGCTTTCCATTAAGGGAAGAATTTTTAAAATCCGTACCAAAAAATAAAAAAACCGGTTTAGAACCGGTTAAAAAAATATACGATTTTTGACGCCTATGATGTAGCTTTCCATTAAGGGATGAATTTTTAAAATCCGTATCAAAAAATAAAAAACCGGTTCAGAACCGGTTAAAAAATATACGATTTTTGACGCCTATGATGTAGCTTTCCATTAAGGGAAGAATTTTTAAAATCCGTACCAAAAAATAAAAAAAACCGGTTTAGAACCGGTTAAAAAAATATACGATTTTTACGAACATATTTGGATTCCAATTGATCTGACTACTTCATTTTTCCACGATATGTTGACCAACGTATGTACATACATATTTGTACATTGGACAAGAACTTCATTGTTATATCCAACGTACAAAAGTTTACATATTTATACTGTATTGACACAATCATGCACATTACGTATGAAGTATTCAACAGATCAATTGGAATGTTGTTCCCGCGACACACACACCGACGTTTGTATTTGTACATTGGACAAGAACATCATTGTCCCTTCCAAAGTACAAAGTTTCTCCGCTTCAGGACATCCCAAAATGCATCTGTTGCTCCTGGAAAAACAAGAATATATTAGTAAAATCCTATAAATAAATGAAAAATTAAAATACTTACATTTTCACTTTACCTGCTTGTCTGCTGCTCCAAAAAAAGTGCTATTTTTATCGTTAGCACTTTTCTTTTTGTCATTTTTTCATTGTTGGTAATTTGTGGACAAGATAATCTACCAATTTTTGTCCACAAATTACCAACTTTGGGCAGGATTTTGGCGCAATAACACTTTTTCTCCACTTTGCGCCAAATCCTGCCAAGAAATTTTATTTTTTGTAAACACTAAATTTTACAAATGTCAAAACCGTATACTTTGTGCGATAGAGAGAAATATAGAAAAATTCTCCAATGTTCCTATCTCTATCAGATTATTTATACGGTTGAATTCGCTTGAATTCGCCCGTGTCGTGTCTAGTTGTTAGTCTATGGTACAGTAAAATCTCGGAAAAGTTAAGTCTCGAAAAAGTTAATCTCGCGGAAAAGTTAATCGAGCGGCTGTCTTCACGTGCCGCTCTAAAAAGTTAATTTTAAATTAACTTTTTAGAGCGTGCATAAAAAAAACGAAAAATTCTGAGTAAAGAGAAATATTTTAAGGTAAATTCAGCAATTCGTTAAATACATGTGCATTTCTATAAGAGCTAATAACTTTAAAATTTTACAGGTCCGCAAATTTTCTCATGAAAATAATTTGCCACCAAAGGCTTTGTTGCTCATAGACAACTGCACGGCACACAAGCCTATTGATTTACTGAAAACTGAGGACGGCAATATTATAGCAATGCTTTTTCCGCCCAACGTCACACCAATGGATCAAAATCCAATAAGATTGGTCAAATTGGGTTATCGAAATAAACTTTTATGCAACATGCTTGCAGAGGAAAACATTTCAATTGACCGTATGTTGAAGTTACATACAATTCGACAAGCCATATTGATGCTTAAGGCAGCTTGGGATGAATTGTTGCCAAGTGTTCTCAGCAACTCATGGAATAAAATAAACAAGTGGGATGATGATGAATATCAAGACGAAGACAACATTCCACTGTCTGCGCTTATTGCACTGAACAGCGAATACAACAATTCAATTAACGAAGTTCAAGTTTTACTTTCGAAGGTGGCCGATAATGTGGAGATCAACATAGATGACGTAGAAGGCTGGAATGAAGATCAAGCAACAGAGGATGTAGAATGCGAATTGTCTTCTGATAGCTCTGACTCAGATATCGAGCAAAGTAGCCCACAAAAGGAAGTTAGTTATAATTTAGCACTCCAAAGCATAAATAATTTAATAAAATACTTCAAAAATGATGTAAAAGAGGTGGAAGACTTGATTCTCAAACGCACTAAATTAGTAGCAGCCTACCACAACAAAAGCAAGAAACAAACAACTTTAAAAAGTTATTTCACAACACCTAATACATAACTGAAATTTTTTAATTAATCATAAGTATGTACATACATATGTATAATATTAAAAATAAATGAAATAAAAATATTATTTACAGAAATATATGCTTTAAGCTTTATTTCGATAAATTTAAAAAACCTTCGGAAAAGTTAATAATTCGAAAAAGTTAATTACCCTTGGGACATTTTGATTAACTTTTCCGAGATTTTACTGTACCTAGTATAATTGTATCATGAGCAAAACCAATAGATTCATTTTTTTTTAAAACTGCTGTAGTTTGTGAAATGCTTAGATTCTCGCTACTCTTTACCATCCCGTAATACCTTACAAAATGTACATATGGGTAATTTGTACAGAGAAACAAAATGTAAATTGCAATTAATCCTGAACGAAGTGGAACACTGTGTAATTACAGCAGATTGTTTGTCATCATGCGCAAATGAAGGATACTTGACTGTTTTATGTCTTTTTATTACAAAATAATTTACTTTACGTGCAGCAGGCTTATCAACAAAAAAAACTTCTAGTGGCTACCAACCACTGTGCAGATAACATAGCATCTTCATTTCGCGCTGTATTTGATGAATGGGTCATTACGAAAAAGGTAACATCCATCGTAAAAGATAATGACAGTTCCATGATAAAAGCATGGGAACTGCTACAAAAGAAACATCTTCCTTGCTATGCGCATACTGTAAATCTGGTAGTTCAAGACTGTTTAGTCCGAAAAAATATAAAAGATGTTTTAACTAAATGTAAGCGGATAGTGAAATTTTTTTATATCAAACACAATTTCCTACGAAAAGTTCTACTACAGGAGGTACCCACTCGATGGAAAAGCGCTTACAGGATCATTGACGTCAACTTCAAAAAGAATACAAACTGAACCACAGCAGTGCCTCCTTAAATTTTTGCAAAATTAAATTGCTAATACAAAAGTGAAAACAAGCAGAGTAGATGCTATTGTTTATAATCGACAGTACACTGAAAATGGCTTCACTTAGATCCTGTTCGACATGTTATTTATGCATTGCAGCAACTTCCACGGAATCTGAACGAATGTTTAGTAAAGCTGGCGCCATAGTTTCAGAAAAAATAAGTTGTTTAAAACCCAAAAATGATGACATGACTCTTTTTCTGAACAAAAATTATTGGATTACCCAATAACTTCAACACCAAATAATAGTGTGTTTTTTAGAGTTATCGTCGCGAATAAAGACCTGAGCCAAACAAAACAATAGATAAGAAATTGGTTTAAAAAAATTTTACATTTTTTTCTCATATATTGTACTAAAAGTTTTACCTGAATATATGAAATAAATTTCCACTTTTTTTCAACAAATGTCTTACTAATTGAGATTTTACTATCCAGTCTTAATTCTCGAGCCAAACTTAAAAAAACACTACTGTGTTTGTAATTTTTTTCATTGAACCTCCCAATGATCTCATGAAATCACTATGTCATTACTGTAAGCGTTTTGTTTTTCGTTATTATCCTTGAATTTTATTTTATTTTGTAAAAAAAAATTATTTTTTTATTTAATAAAACATACTTTGTAGAATCATACAAACATAATTACTTATCCTTAAAAAATTATCCTATAGTATCGCTAGCACTGGCAAAAACAATCGAAACTATCGAATGTGGCGACTATCGATAGTTTGACAGCTCTAGATTACGGCATAGGGAAACCTACGTTATTTTTTATTTATATTTTTTTTAATATACATAAGATGGAGCTTAGCAAATTTATTTATTTCTGTATCGATTCCAAATTTCTAGACAAGTTGGCTGCTTGCAACGTGTAAACTACACCTAAATTTCAAAAGTCAGAAGTTACATAGTTCTTAAATTCAGTAGGCGTATGGATTAAATAAATAAATTTAAGTAATGATAATGATAATTCATTATAATTTCCAACTATTAAATGTCTTCTTTTTTCTATAACAACACAATTAGAAGGCTCTGAAAATTTCTCGACAATTTGTGCTGTTACGACTTTTTTACTTAAACGAAATTAATTACTTAAAAATTACTAATGTTCTTTTTTATCTTAAGCCTTACACAACTATTTTGTTGTACATTTGTGTACTAACAATGTGCCCATAACTAATGACCTTAAACATGATACAATTATAACAGGTACATGCACAAGCCCAGCCATGATACAATTACACTAGGTACATGCAGAACTACAACAAAATTACAGCACCAAAAAACACATGTATTTTGTTGGTATAAACAAACCCCAAATTGTCGGAAACAACTGTCTTTTGTTTATAAAAATAACAATTACAGGGTAACTAAAGTACAATTCCAGACGCGGCATTCCTGCATGATTGTAGTTATTCAGTGTTGCCAATATGGGTGTAGTTAGACAGTGTGTAATTTCTACTCACATGTGTAGGCGATGTAATTGAATTCTTGTATAATATGTGTGTAATTCTACTTTGGGTTCTATTTTTATTTATTATTGTTTTAATTTTAACCTACACAAAAGATGTGTAGTGTAATTTTCTTCAATGTGTAATTGGAGACACAGCCATGTGTAAATTCATTGGCAACACTGTAATCATTTTGCTTACACACATACATTAACATTTTTGCAACTTGTAAACAAAGTTTGACAACTAGGTGCAATGTATACAGTGACAGGCTGGGCTTGTGCATGTACCTAGTATAATTGTATCATGAGCCCAGCCTGTCACTGTATACATTGCAGATAATTGTCAAACTTTGTTTACAAACTACAAAAATGTTCGTGTATGTGTGTGAATAAAATGATTACAGTGTTGCCAATGAATTTAAACATGACTGTGTCTCCAATTACACATTAATGAAAATTACACTACACATCTTAATTGTATATAAAAATAGAACCCAAAGTAGAATTACACAAAGTTTATACAACAATTTAATTACATGGCCTACACAATGAGTAGAAATTACACACTATCTAACTACGCAGAGATTGGCAACACTGAATAACTATAATCATGCAGGAATGCCGCGTCTGCAATTGTACTTTAGTTACAAAGGACAGTTGTTTCTGACAATTTTTCATTTGTTTATACCAACAAAATACATGTGTTTTTTTGGTGTTGTAATTTTGTTGTAGTTCTGCATGTACCTAGTATAATTGTATCATGACCTTAAACATCATGTCTTATTTGTAAAAAAGCAACAAAAACTGCTGATGTTACCACTTAGCGTTGCCACCAATGAAGCAAAAAAATTTACACGGAAGTTGTGGACAAAAGGAATTTTTTTAATATTTTATTAATAATTTATTTTATCAGAACTACCACGAAAAAAATAATAATTTTAATTAGGAATAATTTCATAATTGGGCTGAAAATCAGTACTTTCAATTCTTATTATAAAGAGAAATATTTTTATTAACTAATGGGGTTTTCTAAAGAAGACAAAAAAATTAAACTAGACTTTTGGCTGCGGCAAACTGTCGAAATTTTTCTGTCCCATTAGGAACTTCATCAGCAGCCATGGCTATGTACTTGGACAGAGATCTGTTGTTAAAATCAGCTGTGTAACATGAATCTTTAATGGAATGGAACATAAGAAATTATTTCGAGCCTTATTTTCGATTTTACTGTAACCGACATGTTATGGAAAACAGTTTTTAGGGTTTCGTCACTGTTGCCAATTCAGCTATTTTCTCGTCAAATCTAGCGATTTTTAAGTACATTTTGCAGGAAAAATTATGATTTAGCTATTAGCGCCAAAAACCGAAAAAAAATTGCCAAAATTAAAAAAAACGGCAAAATTAAAAAAGCCGCCTAAATGTAAAAAAGCCAAAAACCGAAAAAATCGCCAAAACGATAAAAAAAAGTGCCAAAACCGAAAAAACACAAAAAACGACAAAACTAAAAAACCCTCAAAACCGAAAAAAACCAAAAACAAAAAAAATTGCCAACACTAAATTTTATAGAGAATAAACTTCGTATTGAATTTTACATATCTAGTGTCCCTACGGAACCCTTCGTGCGCGGGTCAAAGTAGCACTTCACAGAATTTATTTTTTATTTAAATTAAAATTTTATTGCTTAGAACTATCAAAACTTTCGATCACTTTTAAGATACAGGCTGTAAAATTTTATCGTAAGCGATAATTTACGAACAAAAACGTATTTGAATATTTAAAAAAAAACTTCTCCTGAAAACTTTAATTTTTGTCGCTCGATTTATTATTGACACAAACCTAAAAATTGTTTTTCAAACATTAAAGGCCATATTCAGAAAAAAATAATTTAGGTTTACAAAACGCTTAACAAACAAATTTCCACAAAAAATTTGTTTGGTAAACCTTTCGTAAATCAAAATAATTTTTCTGAATACGGCAGTAATAATATTGTAACTGCTAACCAATTTTAAATTTTATAACGTTTTTAAAATAAATAAAATCCCTGAAGAAGCCATACTGAAATGGCGAAATATTGGAAAAATAAAAATAAATATTTATACATAAAGTGACTTGAAGCTCAAATATTCTGCACAAACACATAAATACCAAATAAGGTCGAAAAAAATTAATTATTTTATTGTACATACAATTACACTATGCAATTGTGCAACAAACACACAGATTTGACAGTATTACCAAAGAGTAGTAAAACCCTATACCTAATTTGGCTCTTTAGCTGGCCAGTGGTCACGTTCTGTTGTTGTATACATATATACAAAAACAAAAAATATTTTTGTAATTGAAAGCAAAAAAAGAAAACATTAAATAACAAAAAAAAATTAGAAATATCCTATTGAATTTAACCTAAGGTTAACGAAATATCTCAAAAAAAAAATCAAAATATATATCGCATTCTTTGAGTAAATAAGCGATATGTAAGTACCTAAAGCTAAACAAATAATGTAATATTTGGCAACGTTGAAGTTATCGATTGTATTTCAATGTATCTTTTACATAGTGCCCACACCTGATGAATTTATTTATTTATTAAACATATTAATGCAAAGTAAATTTGCATAATATGGTGTTGCACAAATATGGGCGGAGTAACGTAGACCATATGCCCAAGATGGTATTAACAGTATTTTAAAAGGTTTTGTGACTGACTGTACACGACCTATGCCTTCACATAGGAAGTAGGCAACGTGGTTGTTAAAGAAATTCCACAAAAAACCGCAAGATTATACGGTTATCCGTGGCAGATCAGTCAACCAGTGCGAGCGAGACGAAAAACTCTCGAAGGCCAAACAACACCGCACTAAAGAAATAATTACGATGACGCGAGAGATGTTCCCCGACCCAGAGCTGCTTAACGACTGATGATGAATTTATTTTTTGATGAAATTTAGATTGATATCATAATGAAAATTCATCACGTATAGACTCAATTTATTAATATTATGGCAGCGTTATGATGTAAACATCAGAGCTCACTGCCTAATAAATGCATCTTGATATCAAATGTAATTTTATGTGTTACTGTGCATTTAACATTTATTAAAGGCCATGATACACTATCACACAAAGTCGTGAGATCTACGAAAAATTACATCCCTGGTATGATGAAGTTTTCAAAAGACAATAACAATTCTTCACACCAGGGTTGTAGATTTTCGTAGATCGCACGACTTTGTATGATATTCTCGTTTAAAAAAGGCGACAAAACAATTATTTGTGTCCAAAAATTTAACATTAGATACTTTTGGCAAGTATTTTTAAAATATTTGTTTGATTCATCATGATATAAAATAATCAACGTCTACCTACCACTTTGTGCTGACATTAATGACATTAATCTGCCGGCGTTATATTACGAGTTATGATACAAAATCAACAGGTGTGGACACTATGTTAACGCTGTGTTCACTTTGTAAAAAATTTCTCTCCTACTTTCTTTTTTTCTGCTACATGCATAAGTTTTTTATTTGATTTCAAAGATACCACTTCTACTAAATAATGGCAACACTTAACAAATGCAATGAAAATTTTCTTTATTTTTCAAAATTAATAAAATATCTAATACAAACATTGCATGAAAAAAAAGATAATAATCAAAATAAAATAGTATTTTTTCTGTACAATTATTTGGCAACGCTGTACCAACATGGACCGCTGATAGTGGCAGACAATGTTGATGTTGCAAACAAAGCAAGTTACAGTGAGAACAACAATGTAAATGAATCGCATCATTAGCTTGGATGTTGTTTATTTTGAAAATCGGTTTCGCTGTTGCTGCTATTATTACCAAAACGACATTATTCACTTACATGTGTATGTTTGTATGATTGTATGTTATCGTTGTTTGCTAAAAGTGCTTGCAATGCTGTGAAAATTGTTGTTATCATTGTCGTGTAGCTGCTCGTTTTTTTTTTTTTTTGGATTTTACTCATGTTGCCGAGTTTATTTTTAAAATAAATATTACTTTTCCCCCTTTTTTATCCAATACAAAAAAGACGCCGACGCCAGTTGGCGGCAAATTGTGGCGACACGTCTGGAGCGTGCGGCATATCAGCATGTCCCCATGTACCAAAACAACTTAAAAAAGGCAGCAAGCATACTCGTACTACAAAATATATGCACATATGTAAGTATAGCAACTAAAACAACAAGAACAACAGCAACAGCGAAACCTAACGAAACAACAATCAAATTGTATGAGTCGTATTTTGTGTTTAATACAACAAAGGTATGCAAGTACTCGTACACACATACAAACTTACGATAAATCGGTTGAATATGTGTGAACTGAATTGTATCATTATCATCATGCGGTAGACGGTAGATCGATCGATAGTCTGTCTGTCGGTGTCTATGCGCTAAAATAATATTTAATAGTTACAACAACAACAACAACAGCAGCAGCAACAAGAAGACCAACAATAACAACATCAACAACACTAACAAACGATAACTTAAAAGAAATCAAATCTTTATAAGAAAATCTTGACATCAGCATAATAATGACGCCTTACCTGAATGACTTGCTGGTTGCCAGACAAGTTGCCAGCCTTCTTCTGGCTGTCCAAAGCCAAAAGGTTTTACTGACACAAAAAAATAGGGATGATTACTTACACATAAGTATGTATAAATTGTTTTATCTCATTTAACATGACAATGGCTAAGACAGAGGTATTAAGTTCACTAACGAGGTTTAGAGCTGATGCCGGTGAGGTTGGATTTTTATTGATAATTACACTGTGATAAGTCAAAAATGTAACAAGCGGGGGACCTGGTGGGTAAACCTAATTCGGGTAAGCTGAATTCAATGGTACTAACCATTTTTTTTAGCTAGCTCTTGTTTAAAAAATAATTTAGATTGCAAACAAAATCAATTAAAAAATTGCCCTAATCAAAAAAATTGCCCCACAAAACTTGACGAAAAAAATTCGGAAAAAAATTTTTATTTTTGTTCCAAAAATGTTTTCTCAGGACGCAAGTTCATCAATACATGTCTTTTCATGTGATATATATCGACATAAAGGTTTATGAATAGTAGAAAGCTAAGAAAATTTTAGCCGTTTTCGATGACCACTAAACCTTCATCATCAGCGTTCTTCTGTGTTTGGTCCACTGCGTGTGGTATCAGTTGATGTAAATTTCTGCCCTATATACGAAACTTTTTTGCAAATGTAATATGTGAATTGTTTTGATTCATCGTATTTCAATTTGTTGAAAGGTGTTTTGTAATTAAAGCTCAAATTTACCATCTCTAATTTACAACAGTCTTACCGTTGTCGTTTATTCTTTACTAATTATGCACATGCTATTTATATGCTATTTTTGTTCTACTTAAGACAAACTTTTTTGGTTTATTACTATTAAGTATATTTATTTAATTTTTTCCACATGCCCATGGATATTAATTTTAGTTAATTTTAATTATTATTTTTCGAACTTCATTAGTTTTTATATAGCTAGCTGTTCCGTTCAACTATGTGTTGTCAGAATATTTACAACTAACTTTGATGTTATTTTTTCATTAATAATTATCACATATAATTTGGTTTAAAAAGCGAACTTTAGCCCGTTCAAATCATAAATATAGAAAAAATTCAGTAAAGTGCGAATTTGACCCGCACACGTAGGGTTCCGTACGTAGCCTATATAAAATATAGCTTTGGCATTTTTTTCGTTTTTTTAATTTTGGCGATTGTTTTGGTTTTGGCGATTTTTTTTGTTTTTTTGGCGATCTTTTCGGTTTTTGGAATTTTTTCCAATTTGGGCATTTTTTTCTCGTTTTGGCGATTTTTTTTCATAATAACAATTATTTTGTTACTGAAGCCTTTTTCGCGTTTGGCGATTTTGTTAGTTTTTGGCGCTTTTTTCATTTTGGCGACTTTTTTCATTTGGACGAATTTTTCGAATTTTGCGACTTATTTTAGTGTTAGAATTTTTTTTAATTTTGGCGATTTTTTTTAGTTTTTGCGATTTTTTTTAAAATTTTTGACGATTTTTTTTTGGTTTGCCGATTTTATAATTTTCAGATTTTCTAGTTTTACCGGATTTGAAAATTTCAAAAGTGGAACTTGGAACTTTTTATTGCTTTTTTAATTCATGTGTGGGTTGCAAAAACGCTAGGCATTTAAAAAAGAGAAGAAATAATACGTTCGTGAGTGTTCAACGAATTGGAAATGGACACAAGGCCCACACGCCAGGAAATTCTGGAAGTATTCACCAAAAAAGGAGTACACTTTCCGCATTCGGCTACCATCGGACAGCTGCGTACACTGTGTGGCCTCCGGCTCGGGTGCAGGCGCCGAGGCGGAAAATACGACTGCATTGCTAGACATCAGAAATGGTGCGTTCGTAATGCAATCGTAATGTCATGTGCCTGACGTTAAACAAGATGAGCCAGAGTTATCTGCCGCCACTGAGTCGATGCATTATATGGGTTTTGAAAATTATGCAGACAAATCTGCTCAACAGATGACGTATGGCACTGATGTCTCTGCTGCCACTTCCGTCAATTTTGGAAATTTAACTGCAGAGTTTGATACTGTCTCGCCTCACACTTCAGGTGTTGCTGAAGCTACTAATTCATTGGAGACTGAATTAAAAACCCTTTATGTACGCCTGGAAATACTGCGGGCCCAAGAAGAAATCCGTGTCATTGAACTAGATAGGCCCAAACATGTGGTAAGTGTGCGTCAACATATCTATTTTACTGAGATCGATGCTGTTATTCCGCCGTTCAGTGGCGAGAGTCATTATGACGTCGTCAAGTGGTTCGGTCAATTCGAGGAATACACAGGAATGTGTGGATATTGGGAAAAGGAGCATTGCCTCGGACTGCGACGTCGGCTGGCAGGGGCAGCGAAAAGCTATGCTTTCAATTTGGGTCCCGTTGCATATTCCGAATTAAAGGCGCATAAACATTTACCCAATGAATCTGCATCGGCTTATGTAATCGCTATGCATACCATAGCTACACAGGCGAATATTGATAAGCAGGAAGAAAACAAATGTTGCGTTAAAAGTTATTGGCAATAACAAGACAAGCCCCGCGGTTCTGTCAAGTTTAGCTAAGATGCCTGAAGATGCAATTAGGTGCTATAACTGCTCCCAGTTTGGCCATTATCAAAGTAAGTGCCCAAAACCTATGCTGCCACAAAATTCGTGTTTCCAGTTTGGTGTAGCAAAGACTGTCCAAGAAGAGGTCGCCCTATAGCTGCTATCGCCGAGGATGATTCAGATGGAGCAGAACCAGTGGACGCATTCCAAAATGTAAGTGTTGCCTTCATTATTAGAGATAAGAGCACTATACCTAAACCAAATATTTCTCTTCTGGCAGTCCGATTAGCTGCATTGGAAGGTCGTTGCTACAATTTGCGGTCAATAATGATAAAACCGTCTCACTGTTTCGCGGGGTTGGCCCGAATAGAATAAGTGCTTTTGGATATGTAAAATGTAGAATATTATATAAGAAGTGTGACGTAATACATGACTTTCTTGTATTACTTGATGAAGAGGCGGTTGTACCATTGTTGATCGGCCGGGGTTTATTGCCCCGATTAAATATTCAACTTTGTCATATGAAAAAAAAATATGGTAGAGAACAGCTGATAAATTATTGTTAAGTGCACTTATGTCTTTTAATATATTTAGAGACCCGAAGGGGGGTATTAAGGGGATTCCAATCATAAATGATAGGCACGAGATTTTTAGTTTGACTTTTCCTGACGTTGGTAGTTTTGGATGTGATAGGGTTGGTCACCACTTCTGGTGATCGGGGACAGGAGGTCATGGGTAGTGGGTTGTGTGGTTGCCCTGTGAGAGTGGTCGGGGCTGCATTGGGACATTGTGTCAACATTGATCCTAGGCTGTGCCGGAGTGCAGCCGCTATTATTGAGAGGACCCTATTAGAGTGTTACGTCGGTGGCACCGGCAGTGGCCAGGGGGTGTTTGATTATTCGATGAGGATTTGCCTGAGTAGTTACACGCCAGTGTATAATGCCCTCGGAGATTATCGTTTCGCGAACGCGAGGAGGTTAGGGGGACCATCGATCGCTTAATGCAACAGGGCGTGATTAGGCATAGTGCATCTCCATATGCCTCCCCGCTGGTGCTTGTTAAGAAGAAGAGTGGGGCGTTGCGCATGTGCGTGGATTATCGGGCTCTGAATAAGGTGACTTTGAGGCAGAGTAGCAAGCCGTACCGGCGCGGCTAGCCAGTCAGCCGATTTTTTTCGACAAGCCGGCTTATCGGCGGCTTAGTACTCAGCCGTTATTTTGTCTTTTATTTTTTATAATTTTTCAAATTTCGTATTTAATATGATAGCGAGCGTCCCAGAAAGATAGTTATTTTTTCTTCCACATAAAAAGAAAATGTTTATGTGAACGGTAACGAAGCTGCGACAACACTTACGTGCTCTTTTGGAGTCCCTTCTTAAATACATTCACGTTTACATAGACTTTTTTGTTTAAGCAGTCAGGCGACTTTTTGATAATTAATTGTTCAAAGCTTTTTGTTTGTTGATCCGTAGCAGTGTTCCAATAAAGTGATTAATCTTTAATTCAATCGGAAAGCTTAAATAAAATTTACGTAGAAGGCAATCATGAATAAAATTCCGCGAGTAATTTTTCCCGGGGAAAAATTCCAACTGATAGCAAGAAATAGGGGAAAAAATTCTAATATGAGAAATGAGAAATTTCTCGCGAAATTTTATTCATAATTGCCCTGATAGTCTAGAATATGTTTCTATGGTTTAACAAATAATTTACGAAGCTATTTTTTAGGACATCAATTACTGCAATATTCAAACTATTGAAAAATAAATAATGTTACAACGTGGTGATTCAATAATTCACGTATTTTTCTAAATACAGACTGGGTTAAAACTTTTTTTAAAGGTTTAAGCAAACCGGCGTTAAGCCGTACAGCCGCCGAAAATATTTGTCTTTCAGCCGCCGCCGAAATTTTTTGCCCGGCTTGCTACTCTGCTTTGAGGTATAATTTCCCTTTACCGGTTATTGAGAACTGCTCTGAGGATTTTGGGGGGCAAGGAGTATTTTAGTGCCCTCGATTTGAAGGAAGGGTTCCACCAGGTCTGGTTCCACCCTAAGCCGGTTAAGTATACGGCTTTTTTCACGTCATTTGGCCAGTATGAGTATCGTTTTATGCCGTTAGGATTGCGTAATGCACCTGCGGCTTTTCAGTGGTTTATAACCCTTGTGTTGCAGCGGCTTATAGGGGCTGGGAAAGTAGTGGTGTACATAGATGACATAGTTATAGCGACTAAGACTTGTGGTGAACATGTTGAGGTATTGCACGAGGTATTTTTGCTGTTGAGTGGCCATGGACTGGAGCTGAACTTGGGGAAGTGTAGATTTGCTATCGCGAGCTGGACTATCTGGGCTATCGCGTGAGTGAAATTGGGGTCCGGCCGAATGATGATCATATAGAGGCGATACGGGACTATCCTATTCCTAGTAGTGCTAAGGAGGTGCGGCAGTGTTTGGGGTTATTGTCGTATTTTCGGCGTTTTATGCCGGATTTTTCCCGTATTGCCCGGCCTCTTACGGACCTGACTAGGAAAGATTGTGGCTTCGAGTGGACAAAAGCATGTACTGATGCTTTCAGTAGGTTGAGGGATGGTTTGATTCAGGCCCCGTGTTGTCGGTATATAGCCCATTGCGGGACACTGAGTTGCATACCGACGCTAGCTCAAAGGGATTTGGGTCGGTTCTTTTGCAGAAACAGGATGATGGGAAATTTCATCCTGTGGCGTATTACTCTAAATCTGATTCTGAGGCTGAGTCTAGGTACCACAGTTTTGAGTTGGAAACATTGGCCGTCATATACGCGCTGATAAGGTTTAGGATTTTTTTGGAGGGGATAAGATTTGTCGTGGTTACTGATTGCAACACGCTGGCCCTTGCCTTGGAAAAAAAGTTGGTGAATAATCGTATAGCAAGATGGTCCCTAGAGCTCGAGAGCTATGACTATGTGGTACAGCATAGGAAGGGTGAAAGGATGGCCCATGTCGACGCACTGAGTCGTATGTCAATTGCGGTTATTGTGGATAGGGCTGATATGGATAGGAACATTCAGGTCGTTCAGAGTAGGGCTCGGGACATTCTGAGGATTAGAGAGAAGTTGGAGAAGGGGGAAGTAGAGGGATATTCCCTGGAGAACGGACTGGTATTCTGTCATGGTACGCAGGGGCAGAACCAACTGTATGTGCCCGCGAATGAAGGACAAGATTGCCTAAAGTGCATTTACTACTCTGCAGCGCGGAGTAATAACGAGAGGCGATTGTACAGTATCACTAAATTTGTCAAACTTTACGCTGTGAACTCACCGGGCACTAAGGAGGCTTGTTGCGCCCTGGCAAAGTATTTCGTCAATTACAGCAGGCCCAGGCGCATTATTAGTGACAGGGGATCGTGCTTCACTTCTGCTGAATTCGAGCGTTTTGTATCGGGTAATAATATCGCCCACGTGAAGGAGTCTGTTGCCTCACCGCAGTCGAATGGCCAGGTTGATAGGGTGAGTTGTGATTTGAAGGCAATGTTGGCTAAATTGGGAAAGTTGGCTCATGTGGGATTCTCCATCAATAATACTGTGCATGATACGACTAAGCAGTCACCCAGTGTGATGTTGTTTGGGGTGGAGCAGATTGGTGAGCTCTTGGACGAATTCACTGATAGGGATAGGTCGGATAGGGGAGGGGTTTATCTTGCAAAGTTAGGTCTGAAGCGGAGGGTACAATTAGAAAGTCCCAGGAGTATAGCGCAGAGTATCATGGGTGGAGTCACCGGACTCCTAGGAAGTTTGAGGTATCAACCGGAAGTTCATACCGAAGTACCGAGAGCCTTATATCATCCGAAATTACGTTGGAAACGATCGATGTAGAAAATTGTCAGGTAACTCAAATGCCCTACAAGGCAAAGAAATGGTTGGAGCCTTCTGTAGGCTTGGATGAGCTTGGTTTATGCACAGAAGGAAGCGCTGACGAGTGTACTGATTATGAGTACTTGGAGGATGCATACGTAGATTGTAAGTCAGACGATGATGGAAGGATGGAGTGAGAAAGTAACGGTAGAGCGATCGGGGTCGATCGCAGCGTCATGTCGGCCGAGATTGTAATGATCCCATCTGGCAGCCTTACGCATAGTCTGGCAGTATTAGGCATAGTTGCATATATTCGTACCAACGATAGACTCATTCCATCTTTTGCGAATCGCCATTTTGGCATTCTTTAACTTTTCTTTGACAAAGACGCAAGTAAGCGCACAACAAAAATTATAAAATATTAAATGAAGCAAAATAGACTCAATATAGGAAAAAATATTATTGCTTTTAATAATAACTAAAAATTTATAGAATTTGCTATTCAGTAACATTTTTAACCAAATTCGCTGTAGTTTAATGTCAGCTGTGTCGTTATTTAAGCGACAATAATTTATGTGCTGTTAATTTTATCGACGAAAATCAGCTGCGTCCTATCGTTAAAAATAAGTTTCAGAATCAAAGAATCGTTATTTTAAGCCGTAAAATGTATAGAATAAAATTACAATTGTCGAAACGATAAAAGTTACTATCGCTCTACTGATGTAGAAATTTTTTTAAAAACATTTTTTCAGTGTATTTTGTTTCAGCTTTAGCCGTTTTAGCGTTTTTTTTTTTTGTTTTTTTCGAATTTTTGGCTTTTTGATGATATTTTGGTTGTTTTTTAGTTCCAGCATTTTTTTAATGTTGTCGCTTTTTTTTGGCGATTTTGTTTTTGGTCTTTAACGATTTTTAGTTCGAACGATTCTTTTAGTTTAAGCGCTTTTTTAGTTTTAGTGCTTTTTTCGTTTAAGCGATTTGTATCGGTTATTGGCAATTTCTTTCAGTTGTTATTTCGTTTTTGCGATTTTTTAAGTTTTGGTGCTTTTTTCGTTTTGGGGATTTGTTTAGTTTCTTGGCAACCTTTTTACTTTTGACAATTTTATGGTATTTCAGCGATTTATTTTATTCATGGTGATATTTTTCATTTGAACACTTTTTTTGTTTCAACGATTTCTATTTTCGGCGTTCTTTTTAAATTTAAGATTTTTTAATTTTATCGCTTTTGAAAATTTCAGGAGTTTGCCTCTTCCGGTTTTGAAGATACCGCAAGTTCTTAAAATTACATTAACTGATGGAATACTCTTTAATTTTGATTTTTGAAATTTCAGTGTTAATTTGGTGTGTGTAGTCTGCATAATAATAACTTTTAAACTTTCAAGTGTCGATATGTAATTGTCTGCATATTCTATTATGGTTTCAACATGTTTTCTTGCTTGCTTTTGAACACCCTGAAATTTTTAACTGTCAGTTAAAGTTTTAAATATTTTGTAAAAATTTCAGGTCCGCAGCTTTTACGATTGTCGAAATCGAAGCGAAAACAATAAGTTTCTTTTTCACCTATGGTGTACGGAATCCTGTCTCGCTGGTTTACCGGAATATAAAAATGCACATTTTTCGCTGATGGCTATTCACCAAAATCTCGTCGTATGATTTTATTTTGCTGTGTGAATGAATTTTGAAGTTTCCAGTATTCTTCGATTATTTCATGTGCCGAATAGTGTCCTGGATTCAATAAATTTTTGTAATTCTGTAATTTCTTTTTTACTATCTTTTACATCTGTGCTTTACTTTCCATTTAATTGTATATCATGTGACATCCCTGCATACAAAATGACAAAACAAGGGAAAAGCACAAAGAAGAATTAAATAAAAACAAAATGAATTTGACCTTATTATTTATCTTTTTTTATTTCAACCGACAACGAATATCGTTAAAATATGCTACTGAATAGCAAAGTCCATAAATTTTCGTTATATTTATTTATTATTACGATACGGTTATCGTAATAAAAGTTACTGAATGCAGGTACTGGTTTTCATTCCGCAGATTGTCATCGATGGGAGATTGTGATTATTATTATTATTTCTTGTGGTTTCATTTAAGCTAACCAAGATGTTATCCTAATGCACACGATTCTGGATTGGGAGTGCCAGCTATTCTACCAGACTAGCTTTGTAAAATATCAGCCGCTGCTCAGGACTATGGCGCTGCTTGAGTTACTCCTAACCCGTTGAATGAATTAGTAAAAAATAAAAAACTTATATGAACTAATTTGTTAAATCAAAAATTGGTATTCTTAATGGCAAATGCACAACATGTACATATGTACATACATACATATGTATGCATACATGGCATCATTGTAGAAACAACAAAAACGATCAACAACAGAAGCAGTCTCCAATGATCGCACTCATCAGTGGCATCAACGTAATCGACATTGTGACAGGCAGTTTACAAAAAATAAAAAATAAATAAATTATAAACATTAACATTTCAAGTGACGCCAAAAGTCAATATCTCAAGTCATTCATATTTTAGTCGCTTTGGCTTTTTTTTTTTTGTAACGGACAACAACAAAATTGATCAGTGCACAAGATGTACGAGTCAGTCAGTTTTCTTATTGGCTGCCACAATCGATATGTCTTTGAGGTGAACACATTCACTTTCAATAACAAAATATTTAATTAATAGTGTGCATTACAAAGTGTAGTTTTAAAAATAGTATACACATAAGAATTTGTTGTCTGTCCTAAATTGTTTATTTTTTCTTGTGGTAGCTCATTATCAAGATAAGAAGAATTTATTTTTAGCCCTAAATATATACCAATATCTAATGATAATCAATGTGTAATATTTAAAAGTACAAGTTCATCAATGACGGGCTTACAAATTGTTAGCCCTAATACTCAAATTCACAGTCTTTAGTTAAATAATGAAAGTGGTTTAACCAGTGAAATTGATAAGAAAAATTGTTAGTTAAGCCATGGGCGTTAGTTAACTATAGACTGTGAATTTGAGCCTAAATGTATCTAATGATAACACAAATGTCAATACGTAATGCAAGGTTGATAATATTTTAAAGTTTGTTGCTCTGGGAGATAAAAACATTTTTCGAAGGATTGCACTAAATAATGTACAATTTTGATTTGCTGTCATCGTTAGTAACATTTTGACAAGTGGCAGTGCAACTAAAGTTCGGTTACCATCCATAATCAAGCCTTCAGTTCGAAGAAGTGTAAATTAATGAGATTTTTAAGAATTAATACTATTTCTGGAACTAATTGTGATATTATTATAATGATAAGTAATGGCAAAGCATTGTACATGATACTTGCACATACGATTCTTTAATATGGATGAACAAGATGCAAAAAATCAGTGCGATTCAATTGATAACTTTTTACTGTGCTCGAATTACTCTTATATGACTTTTCCACAACCCGTAAAACTGTGCTGAGCAATAAAAACATTTTTGTTAAATACTTTCATTCTCTAACTCTACTCCATATGAATTTTTCTATGTGAATATGAAAGGTTAAATTGATTCCCAAAATATTCGCCATTAAGTTCATCGACATACATACATATATGCCCTTAATTATGAAAGTGGTCTAAGTCATATATTTCTTTCGTCGGCATATTTAGTAGATTACATTTGAACAGTTTAAAAAATATTTTTATATTTTGCAACATTTTAATTGTGTTATTTGAGCCTCGATTTATATAAATTTAATTACTATTTTTTAAATATTTATGGAAGCTTTTTTAAGATTTATTTGATATTTTGATGCAAAAATGCACATGAATTAGACCACTTTCATAATTAAGGGCACATACATACTATGTATACATACGTTTTTGAATATGGAAATATTTAAGAAAAATATTTGCCATAAGTCTAGTTGACTTCCAAAACGTATGAATACAAAATTTTCTATACTTTTTATATGAGCATCAAGTTTGAAAACGATCAACTGATGGCTTTTTGCACGTTTCTTAATACTTGTCGATGACGTTTCGCAAGGAAGTATTCAATGTCAATGTTTTTTACTTCGGTTCTATGAAACACCACACTTTGTTCGAAAACAAAGCAAGGGAATTGCTACCGTTATTCAGCCACGACGATTACATTATACTGTTACCACACAAGCATTTTGGTGTAGACTGGTGAAAAATTAAATTGGCTATACATCCTAAATTTTTTACTGCAAAAAATATTTCATGCAATAAATGTAATTGACTATATATTGTTAATTTTTCACACAATAAATTATTTCACAAAAAATTATTTTATGCAAAAAAAATCATACAAAAAAAAACGTGTGGTACTCGGGGACTTCCGTGGTAAAGCTATTGCATAGCATTTTTTTTATCAACTTATGCAAATTTATTTTCTAAAATAAAAAACGAATACGAATTGTCTGTTTGTTTGTGTTTATCATTTTTTGTCAACAACAATTGCTCTTAAGTACGCCACACTGTGTTTTCCGACATGTAAAAATCTGTTCTAGCAATACTGTATGTTAATGAAATCAATCACGTTGAATTAACATTTAAGTACTGTTAAAATCAAAACGAAGAATCATGTTGAATCAAAGTTATTTCAAGTTAGATCAACAATAAATTTAATTTAATTTAATATAGTAATTGTATTTTATTAATTATTTAACTTACTTGTGATTGACAAAGACATTAGAAAAATTTTTGTATATATAAATTAAATAGGCTTCCCCGGCCAAGATTTGAACTCGGAACTCATCGCGTGGTAGTCAACGTGCCTACCCCTGCAGCCACAACAACTTTAAATATTCTTAAGATACGTACTAAATATGTATTATCTTGAATTAAATTATAATTTAACATTATTTCTTATCATTTATTTAAAAAATTTTAGTTTTAGTTTAAAAAAAAGAACAAATTGCTTTTAACTTTTAGTTAAAAAAAATAAATAAAAACTATTGGGCTATACACGTCGTCTATTTTTTGTGAATCTTATTAATTGTCCAATTAAATATACAATAAATCTTAAATTTTTAATGCAATAATTTAAATCAAGGTTGGCAATCGAAACAAATAACGGTATCAGTATTGATACCGGTACAACTATTTTTTAAATTTCGGTATCGGTAACGGTATTTTTTTATTTCGGTATCGGTATTACCGGTACATACCGTTATTGAGTTTATAATACCGGTATACCGATATGACTGCTAAATTATTAGTTCAGAGTGGATATAGCAAAAAATTTCTTTTTTTTAATTAAATTACTTCGAAAAGGGAGTATTTTTACATTAACATATAAAAACATTTAAACTTATATGTTTCTATATACGTTTTTATACTTTTATTAAAAAATAATTTATTAAAAAAGTAAAATAAGGAAACTGCAGTTGAAACTTTGCATATATAAAGTATACATTTTGGTTAATTAAACAAAATAATAAAAATAAATACATACAGTGTATGTACATTATACACGAAGTACATGTAGAATTGTATGCACTTAGTAATTTGCGAATATTCATATTCGAATTCCCGAATATTCGTCTTTTTTCAATATTCGTATTCGTACTCGCCAAATTCAGACGAAACGAATATTTGAATATTTGATATCAAGCAATAAACAATATTCTTGTAGCCAACTTAAAAACAAACAAAACAAATTTCTCGTACAATTAACATTTAGGGCCATTATTACAACTTAAATATGTTTAAAAGTAGGATTTTGTCGGACGTATAAAACGCTACTGTAGGCTATTCATTATTATAAATTTAATTTAACTTACCAGGAAGGATACATTGCCTTTAGTTTAGCGCTCACTTTAGGTTAAGTTAAAATTGTACTGATGGACAACTTTTTATACGTCCGATAAAATCCTACTTTTAACTAACTTTAAGTTGTAACAATGGCAATCTTTAACTTCAGATATGAAAGATTCGAAAAATGTTCTCCATTATCTCTATCAACCCATTAACCCTATATTTGAATTAGACCTATTTTTTGTTATAAATATCAAATTCGAAAGCTGTAAGCAAAAAATGTATTACGCCACTTTAAAACAAGATTTATTTTTAAATATGTACAGTATCGGTCAAAACTAAAGCACGATTTTCTTGTTAGCAAGAAGTGATGCCATAACATTAAAAAAATCCCTATTACAGAGACTATCTTATAATATTTGAATAAATATACGTTGTAGTTATTAAACAAGAGATTTGTAACATGTCGCTTTTCATTAACACTTTTTTTTTGCAAATATATGGCAACATGTCTAAAAATGCAGTGACAAAACTAACGCACGTAATGTTGTATGTGTATTGTTATATGTAATTATAAGATGATACCAACAAAAAGAACCGTTACTTTTTCAAGTATTGCTCTAATAAGGTATAGAGAAATTTTACAATAAGTTTAATACTAGTTGTTTCTTTAATTTTAACGTCGGCACATCGTTTTTAGTCATAAATAACGAGAAATGGCACGAAATAAATATTCAGTTCAATTAAAGGAGAAAATTATTGCTGATTTTAAAAATGGTGAATCAGTTACGCTTATTGCAAGAAAACTTGGTGTTCATCACAGCGTAATTTCCAGAATAATAAGTCGTTTTCATGCTACAGGCACTTTGTGTACAGTACACAAGGGTGGTCGCCCACGGAAAACTACTAAACGCGAGGACCAAGCAATAACACGAGCAATAAAAATGGATCCCTTTGTGTCTTCAAAGTCCATTGTAACTCAATTGTCATTAAACGTTGCTCCCAGAACTATTCGAAGGAGAGCTGTAGAAGGTGGTTTGAAATCATATAGAAGTGTGAAAAAACCATTTATTTCACGAAAAAATAGACAGGCCAGAATTAGCTTTGCGAAAGAACATATCAACTGGACGACTACACAATGGAAAACTGTACTTTTTTCTGACGAATCCAAATTCAATTTAAAAGGTTCCGATGGATTAAGGTTAGTTCGTAGACCAAAAGGACAACGCCTTAATCCACTTTATACTCAAGGCACAGTGAAACACGGAGGAGGTAAAGTTATGGTCTGGGGATGTTTCTCTGGTCATGGTATCGGCCCAATTCATAAAATAGATGGAATAATGGATCGTTTCATGTACAGAGACATCTTACAAAATGTAATGCTTCCACATGCAGAAGAAGAAATGTCAATCCAGTGGAGATACCAACATGATAACGACCCCAAACACACATCTAAATGTGTGAAAGAGTGGTTCGTGAATAATGCAATTAACGTTTTGCAGTGGACAGCGCAATCACCTGATCTCAATCCCATAGAAAATCTATGGGACATTGTAGATCGGAAGATATTACGCGATAACTGTAAAAATGTCGATGAACTCTTCAGGCACGTGGAAAATGCCTGGAACAGAATTTCTCCAAGTCTATTAGCAAACTTAATTGATTCCATGCCACGCAGATGCGCAGAAGTTTTAAAAAATAATGGCTACGCAACAAAGCATTGAAATTAATTACTCTGTTTTGTTGATTATTGAATATGTGCTTTAGTTTTGTCACTTTAAAATTATGTATAAAATTATTTTTCCAAGTTTTTTTCTTATTTTGTATGTTGAATTTATGTTGTTTTTGGTTTGGTTAAACCAAATTGATTTTAATTTTAATACATCTACCAATAAAATTTGAATAGGTATAATAAAATTTTTCATAACTGTATTAAAAAAGATTTGTGAAAGGAACTTCGTGCTTTAGTTTTGTCCGATACTGTATATCCAAAAATCTAATCAGCGTCCAGCGAAAAATAAGAAGAATACTGCAAAAATAGTGAAAAGTTCCATTTTTAATTTAATTTTTTTGGAAATTGCCGGGAACTCAAAAGCAAACTGCATATTGATTGCATAATTTTCTACCTAAGAGACGAAAATATTGATTGGCGAAACTCTTTTATAATAGCGAAATAATTAACCCACTTGTTTCTTCAAAAAACGGCGAAAATCGACTTTTGTTCAAAATTTTAGTTTAAATTGAGTATAACTTTTGACTTAATTGTAATTTTTATACCAAATTTTTTTTTTAATATTACAAATTTTGTCCCTTATTCATAATGAGTTTAATTTTTTTAATCTAACAACATTTGACTTCTCCATTAGCAGAACAGTGGACAAAGGTTGGTAAAAAGGTCAAAATTTTAATATATTTTCATAATATTTCCTGAACTGTAAGCGAAAACCCATAAATATAGTAGACTTTTTTAGCTCTTGGATAAAAAAAAACTTGCAAAAAATCCTTTTTATCTGATCAAAAATAGGAGCTTGGCATGGATTTTAATTTTTCATTAACCCAAGGTTGCCAACTTTGGTGCTTTGTGGCTCTGCCCCGTTTAAGGATATATAGTCTAAATTCCAGACTTAAGCTCTGTGACACCTTCCTAAATGCTGTGTAAGATTTCATAATAATAGAACAGCTAATTTAGAAATTTATTCCAATCTTGTTTACAAAATCCTCACTGTGTATGGGGCACTTTAGGCCCCGCTAGGCATTTATGGCAGCAAACCTCATATTTTATACAGAGCACATATGTAGTATATCAATTAATGAAAAATATGTTTGGAACCAGTTTAATGTGCAATACATTAAAAAAGCACTCTTCAAAACTTTAAATCTTCGCATTAGCTTGTGTATCGATAAAAGACAATATACTAATTTTGGCGATTTCATATACAATAACTCTCGCTGGCAGTGGCTTTGCTCTTTTCACCAATTTAAAACATTTATATGTCTAGAGATACGCTTCATAAGAATGTGTAAAGGAGAACAAAAACGTGTTTATAAAAGAAAGTTAATTGAAATAAATTTTTGAAATTTTATTTTTGGTGGGAATCGGTATACCGGTACATACCGGTATAGACGTAAACGGTATTCTGGATACCGGTATTTTCTAACCGAAATGGAATTCGGTATCGGTATCGATACCGGTATCTAATTTTAGCGTTATTTGAATCGGTATCGGTATTTTTACTATACCGTTTGCCAACCTTGATTTATATATACATATTTATTTACTATATATGATACGTTTTTCTTGCAAAAAAATTTTTCCTGAAAAAAATGTTTATGAAGAACTTTAAAGGACTATAAATCGACCCTTTTTTTCCAAAAAAGCTAAATAGACTATAGATCGTCAATTTTTAATGCAATAAATTAAATAGGCTATATGGTACCTTGTTCTTCCAAATAAATTTTTCCTGAAAAAAAATTGTATGAAAAAACTTAAGAGACTGTAAATCGACCATTTCTTATAGAAAAAAGCTAAATATAATATACATCGTCTATTTATAAATTGTCCAATTAAATAGACAATACATCGTCAATTTTTCATGCAATAAATTAAATAAAATATATATGGTACCTTTTTCTTGCTAAGTTTTTTTTTAAGAAAATATTAATGGGCTTTACATTGTCTCTTTTTTGTTGAAAAAAATTTTTATGAAAAAATTTAAAGGACTATAAATTGTCCAATTAAATAGACAATATATAGCAAAAAAATTAAATATGATATACATACAAAATATAATGGGCTATACATCGTCCATTTTTAACTTTTTATGAAAAAATTTAATGGGCTATAAATTGTCCATTTCGTATACAAAAAATTAAATGGACTATATACGTCGTCTACATTTCATGCAAAGAATTTAATAAAATATACATCATCCATTTTTCATGCAAAAAACTTTTTTATGAAAAATCTTTAATGGACATCGTCAATTTTTTAAGTTTTTATGAAAAAATTTCATGGACTATAAATCGTCCATTTCATATGCAAAAAACTAAAAACACTATACATCGTCTATTTTTCATGGAAAAAAATAAATGGGCTATACATACTTAATATAATGGGTCCATTTTTTAGCTTTTTATGAAAAAATTTAATGGGCTATAAATTTTCCATTTCGTATACAAAAAATTAAAAGGACTATATACGTCGTCTATATTTCGTGCAAAGAATTTATTTATTTATTTATTTATTTATTTATTTACAAGAAAATATGTAATACAAAGCCTTTAAGGCCAATTATATAATATTACATAACAGTTAAAAATACCTTAGGTACTAAATAATAATTGTTCATTAAATAAATTCATACCATAACAATTCATTGATTTATAATAAAAAAGATTTACTATCCCAACATAAAATCAGCTCCCCAGCCAAAGATAACATAAGTAGGAAATATAAAAAAAAGTAAAGTAAAGAAAGGTCCCTTCAGTAGCAGCAGTATTAGTTAAGGTGAATTGAGTTAAATTCAATCTTTAGAGAGACATGAATAATCATAGAGAATATAATTTTAAAAGTTTCAAACGAAATACATTGTTTGAATGAGAGAAGACACGTAACTGATTCCACCACCGCGAAACCCTGATAATAAAAGATTTCTCTAAAAAAGATGAACGAATTCTAGGAAGAATAATCTGAGGGTTTCTGGTAGAGCGCGAAAATGTGAATGACTCATATAATGATAAGGGCCTAGAACTCTTAATAATTTTATAAAACAATAGAAGATTTCTGTACTTAATAAACTCATTAAAGCTGCACCCTAGAAATCTGAAGAAAACCAGATATGTGCTCGCGACGACGCACACTAAACACAAAACGTACAATTACATTAACAAGCCGATGTAAACGAGTAATATGTATACCGCAAGAACCAGAATAAACTTCAATCCCATATAAAATCTGGGAAATAAGCAAGGCCCATGCCATTTGTAATTTAACTGATAAAGGTAAGTACAAGTTAATAGAGTAAATCCTACGCAATATACCAAAGATCCTGCCACTTAAGCAGTCAATATGTTTGTCAAAGGAAAGTTTCCTATCAATAATAACTCCTAAGCACTTCAGGTGATCAACAAATTCAATGCGTACTCCATTCAAAGATAAACTGAGATCCACAGAAAAACGATCAGTGGGCCCAAGCACAATAGCCTTAGTTTTTGTAGGGTTAATCTTTAAGGATCTGCCAGCAGTCCACATATAAACCCTTTCAAGGGTAACATTAATGCTCTCCATCAATCTATCTTCAAAGCTACGACATCCTCTAAAAAGTAAAAAAACGTCATCTGCGAATAAAAATGAATCACACGTAGACGAATTTATATTTGAATGTATACTGTTAATATATAACATAAATAGTAAGGGACCCAAAACTGAACCCTGAGGTACACCAGATGACATGGCACATAGTTCCGAGCAAGCATTATTCAAAGCAGTGAATTGAAATCTATCAATTAAGTACGAATATATAAGCCTACAGGCAGGCCGCGAAAAATTGAACTCACTACGAAGGACATCTAAGAGAATACCATGGTCAATCGAATTAAATGCCTTTGACAAATCAAGAGATACAACAACACTATACTGGCCGTCATTAGCATAACGCCTAACATTATCAGTTAGAGTAAGTAGTAAGGAAGTAGTATTAAGACCTTTCTGAAAAGCAAACTGCTTAGTATAAATGTTAGTTGAAACCGATTCAAGAATTTGGTCTTTAATGATGTGCTCAACTGCTTTAGATAAGGCAGGAAGTATTGAAATAGGTCTAAGATCATCAGGACCAGTACAACTGAAGCTTTAGGAATAGGAACAACTCTAGCAGTCTTCCAAGAGGAAGGAAATTTAGATGTTGTAAGTATAGTATTGACAAAGTATAATAGTTTCTCAGATATAAAAGTATAAATAAGTTTAACAAATTTAATAGCAATCCCATCAACCCCCACCGACCTAGACCTTACCTTGAATAGCGCATCCCAAAACTCACTATCAGTTACACAACGAAAGGAGAAAGAGTTAAAGATATCCATATCATCAAAGTTCACCGTGCTCCGATTTGGGGAGCAACTACCAGTAGCAAAAAAGTTATTAAGTTCATTAATATCACCCTGGAAAGGTATCTCATCATCCCCAATGGCCCCGGAACGTCTTAGGATTTTCCAAAGGCCAGAAGTATCCACGCCTTGAAAAACCCGAGAAAAGTATCTGCGCTTAGCTTTACGAATAGTAGCCTTAGCTTTATTCCGATATCTACAAAAAAAATTTCCAGTTAGCCTCAGATCGGTTCAATTTATACGCACGATAAGACAACTCACGAAAAGAGCAGGCACTGACAATCTCACTAGAATTCATCCAACAATGGTTATAATAAGGAATTCTTCTACTAACAACAGGAACAAAATCAAAGAGCAAGTTTAAAAGAGAATTTATTGAAAGACATTGAGAATCAGCATCACCATTGTAAAATTCAGTAAAATCATAATCTGCCAAGCATAAAAGTAATCCATCCCAGTCGATAGAATTGTAGTCCCTATATTCGTAATATTCAGCTAGATATTCAGGCTCAATACGAAAAGAAGCGAATAATAATTCATGATGTGATATAGAGCATACCATCTGATCAGAAAACGCAACTATAGAAATGGCACTGACAAGCCAAAAATCAATAAGCGATGAAGATCCATGCGCAATATGAAAGTGAGTAGGACGAGAATTATGGACAATATTCAAACCACAACGAGAACAAAGAGAACGCATCAAACTGGATTTATTAATATCAAACAAATTGCAATTGAAGTCACCAACAATAATACAATTAGAGTAATGGGAAAGAAGATCCTGGTGTAGATACTCAAAAGATGAGATATCACCATAAGGTAAATACACAACGCCAAACACAAAAGAAGAGTTATTGAAAGAAAGCTCAATAAAAAGAGACTCACAAATTCCCAATTCAGAAACTTGCAGGATCCTCTTATATTTAATCTTATCGGATACAAAAATTCCGACACCACCTCCCCTTGATACCAGACGATCGTTTCTACAAAATTTAAATCCAGATATCGCAACAGATTTAGTTGAAATATGAGGTTTCAACCAAGTCTCAGTAACAGCAAAGATATCAAGATGAGAATTATGAATAAGTGATCTTAATTCATCTAATTTAGAATAGTTATTCGAAGGTTTAAAACTCTGACAATTTATGTGGGCTATATTGAAATTTTGTTTAAATGGTTGTAACGAGTTCTCCAAAATACGATTGCCACTGAAAAAAGGACCATTGCCTATGTTAGACGTCATTTAAATCATAAAAATTATTACGGGCGGGGATACTGAACTTAATTAGGGGTAAATCATTATTATATAAAAACATTTATCAAATAAAAATAATTAATTAATTTCCATTTTAACTATACAGCTGATAAAAAATAAAAGAATGTAATTAGATGGATATGCATATAATATATGTATGTATGTAGGTATACAAACATGTACATAAGCAGGCATTGTACTCATATATTACACATACGTGCACAATTATACCCGCACATACACACAAATACAAAAACAGAGCCAAAAGAGAATTTCGATAGAAAAAATAGGGATTGTGGAAGGATGTTAGTATGTATGTATGTACGTACATTCATATGTAGTACATGTTTATACACTATCTACATACCTAGTGGCTAATGGGCTACAATATTCAAATAGTAACTGCCTTATTCATAAAAAATATCTAAGGTCTACCAAGCGCTTATTTGACATATTTCTATGTGAAATTCATCAAACAAACCCGTAACAAACCCAAGATACCCTCCATGAATCAGACCGCTAATAAATATATACAATTAATATACAAAAGCAAAAATAAAAATAAAGATGCACATCGATTAATTATCCTCAAGCAGGGAAGCACATTCAGTACTATTGTATGTCACGTCCTTTCCATCGGCCATAGTCAGCTTGACTTTTAGTTTATCACCTTGAAGCAGTCTGAATTTTCTTATAATCTTTTTACGGAGAAGCTTCCTGCAAATAGCACTCAGCTTACCTGCAGCCGGGGCAAGATGATCATTCAGGTATATACGGGAATCAATATCACTGCTAATAACATCGCCAATTTTTAATGAGCGGGTCTTAAAATATTCGCTCATAATGCCATCGCGAAGGACAATACTGTTGAATTTCACAAGTATACATCTTTTCATATTAATATAGCTTACTTGTTGAATATCACTGGCGGACACAGTATGGTTGTATTTCGATCCGATTTTAATTATAACTTCCTGGAGATTATTAATGGTATTTGGGAGGCCAGTAATAACAATGTCACATCGATTTAACCTGCGATGCAATGCATAATTGTCTTCCTCTAAATTAGTGATCATATTATTTAATGTGGTGATAGAGGTTTCAGCACAGCTAATTCGTTTGTTGCAGTTTACAATATCAGTCTTCACTGCCGTCATTAAGGAGGCCAAGTCAGCTTTAAAACCCTCAGCGGATTCATTCAACTCCCTTCTGATAGAGCCCAGGTCACTGTCAACTTTATCAATAAAGCTGTCCATTTTTGTGGTAAGGGAAGCAATATCACTTTTAGTTCCAGCATGGTCACTATCCACCTTTCTGATAAAGCTGTCAATCATGTTCTTTAGCACCGAGATGTCATCTTTACCGGCCCTCGGGTTATCATAGCAAGAAGTGCAGGTAAATGTAAATTGCTTATTTTTCCTAAGCACAGTTAGATCACTGTCAGTCACGCCAGCACATGTGACATGAAGCCACAATAAGCAGAAACCACACTGGACACTAGCTTGGGTTTTAGAAATGTTGTCACCGCAGCCACCGCATTTATACACCTTACACACCGGCATCGTAATGTCTTTCATGGGCATAAAATATATCGTCTATTTTTTGTGAAAAAATTTAAAGGACTATAAACTGTCCAATTAAATACAATACATCGTCAATTTTGCATGCAATAAATTAAATATACTATATATGTATGGTATTTAATCAAATATACATCATCCATTTTTCATGCAAAAACCTTTTTTATGAAAAAAATTTAATGGACTATACATCGTCCATTTCATATGCAAAAAACTAAAAACATTAGACATTGTCTATTTTTCATGCAAAAAATAATTAAATGGGCTATACATACTTAATATAATGGGCTATATATCGTCAATTTTTAAAATTTTTATGAAAAAATTTCATGCAATATAAATCGTCCATTTCATATGCAAAACACTAAAAACATTATTCATTATTTTTCATACAAAAAAAAACTAAATGGGCTATACATACTTAATATAATGGGCTATACATCGTCCATTTTTTAACTTTTTATGAAAAAATTTAATGGGCTATAAATTGTCCATTTCGTATACAAAAACTTAAATGGACTATACAAGTCGTCTATATTTCGTGCAAAGAATTTAATGAAATATACATCATCCATATTTCATGCAAAAAACTTTTTTATGAAAAAAATTTAATGGACTATTATAAATCGTCAATTTTTCAAATTTTTATGAAAAAATTTAATGAAATATAAATCGTCCATTTCATATGCAAAGAACTAAAAACACTATACATCGTCTATTTTTCATGCAAAAAATTAAATGGGCTATACATACAAAATATAATGGGCTATACATCGTCCATGTTTTAACTTTTAATGAAAAAATTTAATGGGCTATAAATTGTCAACTTGGTATACAAAAAATTAAATGGACTATATACGTCGTCTACATTTCGTGCAAAGAATTTAATAAAATATACATCATCCATTTTTCATGCAAAAAACTTTATTATAAAAAAAATTTAATGGATCGTCAATTTTTCAAATTTTTATGAAAAAATTTAATCGACTATAATTCGTCCATTTCATATGCAAAAAACTAAAAACATTATACATTTTTATATTTTTATTTTTAATGCAATAATTTAAATAGACTATATGGTACGTTTTCCTTGCAAAAAAGTTTTTCCTGAAAAAAAATTTTATGAACAATTTTAAAGGACTATAAATTTACCATTTCTTATATAAAAAAAGCTAAATAAACAATACATCATAAGTTTTTGATGCAATAAATCAAATATACCATATATGGTACGATTTTCTTGAAAAAAAATTTTATGAAAAAATTTAATGGGCATAAAATATATCGTCTATTTTTTGTGAAAAAATTTAAAGGACTATAAACTGTCCAATTAAATAGACAATACATCGTCAATTTTGCATGCAATAAATTAAATATACTATATATGTATGGTACGTTTTTCTTTCAAAAAACTTTATGAACAAAATTTAATGGGCTATGTATATATACATCGTCTATTTTTTGTGAAAAAAATTTTCATGAAAAAATTTAAAGGATCATAAATTGTCCAATTAAATAGATAATACATCGTCAATTTTTAATGCAATAAATTAAATAGACTATATATGGTACGTTTTTCTTGCAAACAAATTTTTCCTGAAAAAATCTTTATGAAAAATTTAAAGACTAAAAATCAACCATTTCTTATAAAAAAAGCCAAATAGACTATACATCGTCTATTTTTCATGCAACAATTTAAATGGACTATATATGGTACGTTTTTCTTGCAAACAAATTCTTCCTGGAAAAAATTTATATGAAAAAATTTAAAGGACTATAATCGTCCATTTCTTATACAAATAAGCTAAATAGAAATACATCGTCTATTTTTCATGCAACAAATTAAATGGACTATATGTATATAGTAGGTTTTTCTTGCAAAAAAAAAAATTTTAAAATTTAAATGACTATAAATTATTGATAATGGCCGTATCCAAAAAAATATTTTAGCTTGAAGTGTACGTTAAAACAAAATTTTCATAAAAATTTTGACACTTGAACACTTGAAGCTCAATTTTTTTTATATGGCCCTTAATATTCAGATATGTGCCCTTTTTTAAATTGCACATTCACTTATGTATGTATATTCAAAAATTTTGTAGTTTTTAGATTTTTAGAGTTACAAGATACATACTTCATAAAGACTACCAAAAACACATTTCCTTATGAAACTCTGAAAACTCACAACATCAAAAATAAAGCCAAATGCACCAGCTCTCTCGGCGTATGTCAAATACGACTACAACTGTTTGGTAATAGATTAAAGAAAAACTGTTGAAGTCGTCTTTAATCTATTACCAAACAGTCGTAGTCGTATTTGAAATAAGCCTTACACAATTAGGGCCAATTTATTGTTGATTTTTTAATTTTTATTTTTCACACAGTATTTTCCTTTTATTTACTATTTTTTTAATATTCGACAAATATTTGCTTTCATTTGGCAAACACGAATTGGAATACGAATATCTAAAAATTGCCAAATAAACGGGAATTTGAATACGAATATTCATACGAAATTACATACATATATTTATAAATATTTACATATTTAATATGTAAACTTTAATAGTCCTAATATTGATTGTCTTCCACTTTCGCCATTAAAAAGTTCTCATTTTCCTTTACTTCATCTAGTTGACCTCCTTCTTTATGATGCTTTCTTTTGTGCATATGAAAGGCATTATTGGACATGAACTATTCTTCGCATTCGTCACATTTTATTAATTGTGCTCGAAAATGTTTTTCAGCATGACGCTTCAATTCAGCTTGGAGATGGAAGGATTTCTCGCACATACAGCAATCATATTGTAAATTATTATTATCACTTTCTTGTCTATGATGCTTTCTCTTGTGTAAATATAAACCTGTCCGAGATGTGTAAGTATGATTACATTGAGCACATTCAAATTTTCTAGCTTGTATGATATTATCCCCTAACAAGTGTTTTTCCTCGTGCCATTTCAAATCATAATGGTGCCTAAAAGCCTTGGCGCAAATGGAGCAAACATAAGGTCGTTCACCAGTATGCACTCTGATGTGCCGTTTAAGGTCATCAACACGTACAAAGGATTTCGAACAAATTTCACACTCATTTAATATTACAGATACTTTATGACTATTCATGTGTCGTGATAATGATTGAATGTGAGAAAACAGATTGCCACAAACACGACACTTATAAGCTTTAGAATTGGGATGCGATTCTCGAACATGAGTGACTAGATCTTGTTGCCGACCAAAAGGCTGTAAGAGAAATAATATATAAATATCGAATAATAACCGCTAAAATAACTTAACGACACATTTTTGCATTTCGTTTTTTTTCGAAAATCGACTATTTACTATCGCAAATAAACGATTTTATTCAAAACCTGAAGTTCGAAACTTGTGTCGTTTAAGTTTTTTTGGTGGTCATGGCACGATATGTATTCAGAAAATAAAAACAATCAAATTTTAATTACACATTGACATATGCCACAATTAAATCCATTTAATAAAGGACTTGTAACGCGCGGCTGTTTGTGTCTATACCCTGATATTGGTATAGTATTCCTGACCCTCTTTGAAGTTTTCTTTACTATATTTTGTACTTTTTCAGCTGTTATTGTTGTAGTTATAGTTGTTGTTTCTTCATTACCGGAATCACTAGTGGTTGAGGCCTCAAATAAATCATTTAATGTGTGAGATTCTTCAACAGGAGAATCATTTGATATATCGTCGTAATTTTCTTGATCTTTTAATAATACTTGTTCTTCATTAATTAATGAATCCTCATTTTCTTCTCTTAATAACGCTGTTTCTTCAATCATAATTAACGGCGATTCATTTTCAGAAATTTCATTGAAATATTCACAATATTCTTTAACATCTTCCGCTTCTTCAAATTTCTCTTTAATTTTTTTATTTTCTTCTGCTGAAGCATTAACATTTTTTATATCTTCCTCAACTTCGAATGTAACACTATCATCTGCTACTTTGGAAGTATCGTTTTCAAAAAAGTTTATTGCTTCACAAGGCTCTTCGAAATCGTCCTGACAAACTTTTAATTTGCAGGCCAATCTTCGTAAAACGTTATCAGCTTTACGTACTTGTATACAAAAATAATATAGAACTGTTATTCTACTAATGCATTCTCTACATAATTTCGGAGGAAGGTTCTCAGTTGCCGATATCTGAAAATCAAACAAACTTGTCTTTTAGAGATTATTAGATCAAATTATTTGGACATTTTTACACACTTCAATATTTGTCGATTCAAAAAGCATTTCTTTTACACTAAGAAATGTTCCTAGCATCACATCCATAATATTCATATTTTCCATATTAACATCATCCTCACTTGTATCTGCCAAGCAAGTCCTGCATAATTGCCAGTTGTTAACTTCATTCAATTTCAAGTCTTCTTTAGTATTTCCTTTAAATTCCAACACATTTTCATAATATATTATTTTACGCATTGATTTATTCATTTTTAATACCACTGCACGCAGTTTTATCCAAAATCATAGACTAACTAGAGAACAACCCTGTGGAACAACCTATTCTGCGTCCAAAATTTGTTTTTTTAAACAAATGCACTACATAGCAGAGAAACAAGTCGAGGCAAAATTATCGGCGGCGGCGGCACGGTAGTTTTATGAAGGCGGCGGCGTGCCGAGAGAATTTTCGGCGGCTTACATTTGCATTCGAAAATTTAAAGAGCAAATAAAAATTTAAACTGAAAATCGATTTTCAAAATTTTTTCTCCGAAATTTGTCTTAGCAGATAAAATTTGGGCTGATTTTGAGCCGATACAATCAGCGGCGGCTTGATACACAGAAAAATAATCGGCTTCGAGTCGGTCGACTTCCCTACAAGAACACTACCAGTTAAATGACGGGTCATTTAACCGGTTGTGCTAACTGGTATCTCTGTTAAAGTTTCTATTAGTTTATTAGGAGCAATATGAAAAAACTAACGGAAACTCTTATGTACATGTGATTTTGCATCTCTCTCTATCTCATTAATTCCACCCGACTACGTAACATATATTTGTGCTGCTTACTCTGATGCCTTTTATAAGGTTATGACTACCAAAATATCGGTTAGCACTAACCAGTTAGGCAAACGGAAATATCGGTTAGCACTAACCAGTTAGGCCAACGGAAATATCGGTTAGCACTAACCAGTTAGGCAAACGTAAATATCGGTTAGCACTAACCAGTTAGGCAAACGGAAATATCGGTTAGCACTAACCAGTTAGGCAAACGTAGATATTGGTTAGCTCTAACTAGTAAGTCATAACGTAAGTATTGGTATATTTAAAATTTTTTTTCATTTAAATTTCAAATTAAAACTTTTATTAAAGATAAAAAACACAATTCTTAAATCTAATTTAAGCAACATTCCCTTCATCTTGCTAACCAAAGATGGATGCGTGCTTTCGGTCATTGGGTACAAACATCCGCCCAGAGTTTGCTCTTATGGCATTACATTTTCCAACAAAGCTTTATGATATTCCGTCATGCACAAGAGTTTGGAATTTTTTGTTTGAAAGTGCTCGTGATCCTAGATGGATCCATACGTCCTATCATTTGGTATAAGCGTTCGTTGAGTATTTGTTTCTGATCTTGTGATATTGCGTTTACCAACAAAGGCAAAGTATTTTCAGGTCCTTAAAGAAATGGTGAGAACAATTAAATCATCTAAAACAAAAATATTATTTTAAAATATATTACCATTTTGATGCATTTGCGGAATAGCCAGAGTTGCTTGAATCTGTTAAGTGTTGTGGGCACTTAGGACAAATGTTGGCCGGGTCCCATATTAGGTAAAAAAACCATAAGCGACATAAAGTGGGAATATTTGGCCAAGTTGTTGCAAGCACCATGCCGCAATGACGGATATTGTTGAGAAAATATAGTACGAACATGTTTAACGCCGATTGCATCAAAATTTATTGTATTTAAAGCTCATTAAGCGTAAAAAAATAATTAAAATAAATTTATTTTGTCAATGCAAATTCTTGAACACGTTTTCACATATATTTTATTAATTTCCCATTATTTAGGCTTAATTTAACACTCAGAACTTTAAGAACACAACTGGCTTTTGATTAAAGAATTTAAAACACAAATATTACAGCCATATTGCACAATTATTTAAATTTTATTCCAAAAACGTGTAAAAATTAACTTTTGGAAAAGTTTATCTGTGATTTTTCACAATCATGTGTTCACAAATGCTACGTATAGCTATTGCTTTTTATAAATCCACAAAGCATATATGTTAGAGTGAAACAACTAATGCAATATTTGCCCGAACTGCCACTAGCAAAATTTTTTGTTCAATACGCTTTTTTTCCTAAGAACCCCAAAATTTCCAAAACCCATTTGTATACTAATTAAAATTTTTTTGACAATAAATAATCAAATAATTGTAATTTATGGAAACATTATCAACATATTTTGATAAAACTTTAATTTAAATAAAACTTAAGCAAATATGTGCAAAATTCACTATAAAAAATATGCAATAAGTATTAGAAAAAGAATCCTCCAAATTTTATAGAAGAAATGAAAGTGTGGCAGCTCCGATAACAATTAAATTGTTGCATGTGTGTTAGTAAAATTGTTTTGTTTGTGTTAGTTTCGGTCATTCATTTCTTGTAGGGTTGTTTCTCTGCTTCATAGGAACAAGGCGAATTCAGTATCAGGTGACCTTAACAGTACCATAGACTACTAAATATTCTCATTCAAATATTCATATTCTGTGATCAGTACAACAATTTTACAACACAAAAAAAAAACATATAGTTTGCTATGCTACTAAGCCAATCTGTGAAAAGATTTGAGCAAATTTTGACATTTTGGTTCAAATTGCTCAATTTTGCACCAACATCTGATAATCAGCCGGGCTGATAAGGTCACCTGATACTGAATACGCCTTGCATAGGACTTATTTGAGATGAAAATTGTATGTCATATGGCCGTTTGTTTGGAAATGTGTATTAAAGTCCTGCACAAGACCATTTATTACACACTTCAAGAAAAAATCTGAGATTTTTCAAATGCTTTACTACAGCGAAATATTATAAAACAAACGCTAAGCAACACTGTTGGCCAGACATTTAAATTGTTTGTCTTGCCAACAGTGTTGCTTAGAGTTTGATTTAGAATATTTCACTGTAGTAAAGCATTTGAAAAATCTAGGATGTCTTGAAAGGTCTTATAAATAGTTTTGTGCAGGACACTAATGTGTATGTTAATGCTGCTTCTTCTCTTTAAATTTTTATTGGGGACATTGAGAACGAGAATTTCGTGCTAGCCACCTGGTGATTTGTTTGGGAATAACGCGATAGGCCAAGGCACATTTAATACAGGTACCAAGGCGAATTCACATAAGGTGGTCTTAATTTGCAACTCTGCGTATTCGCCTTGTATATTTGTTAGTGTAAAATTTCCTGCTGTCAGAATATTTCTTAACGTTTTGATTCATTTGACAGCAGGGAAATTAAGTCAGCTGGCGAATTAAGATCACCTTATGTGAATTCGCCTTGACAGGTACATGCATTAGGCAAAACTCTCTGGCAACTCTCTGCTTCTCACATAGCTTTACATGGTAATTGTCAAAAAATTGTATGCATCAAACAAGACTCAATTGTATTTGTCAAATGAATTCTTCGTTATAAATTTGTAAACAAAAAATCAGCGGATGAGCAATATGCCTGATACGTGTACCTGTTTGATATGCCTTGCGATAGGCGTTTGGGAATTTTTATAAATTCTATAAACATTTGTGCCTGGCAAGTACAAAATAGTGTTCCGTTATTCACCGCGAAGACATATTTGATTCAATTTAAAATTAATTTTATTATTCTGCAATATCGATTCAAATAATTATTGCAACAATAACTAATA
The DNA here is from genome assembly GCA_905220375.1 of Tachina fera. Lineage (NCBI taxonomy): Eukaryota > Metazoa > Arthropoda > Insecta > Diptera > Tachinidae > Tachina > Tachina fera. The sequence goes on from LR999966.1 coordinate 82,583,335, forward strand.
ATGTGATTTTAATTTGGAAACAAATACACAAAAATAAGCTGAATGATTGTGGCATGGATCACACGATTGGCACAATGTACCAACTTTCGTCGGCTCACTGAAATAAAGTCATAAGTAATAAGGTAAATTTGCTTTATTTCTCAACTAATGGAACTATAATCCACATATGTAACTGCACCACACTACATTAGTAATAGAACCATATAGACTTTTTCAAGAATTAATAAAAAATAATCACCCTTATTCCAGGTGTCAACATCGACGTCACTTGAACACAACACCAAAAAATTGGAGCTCGTGTATCCGTTGTCGAAAACAACTGACTCCTGTTGGAAGGTTTATCCTATTTTTTAGACCTTAAGGAACGGAATTATTTTCAGTTGCGCAAAATTCTTCTCGAGATCGAGTAAACAAGCCCCAATTTTTTGGTATTGTGTTAAAGTGACGTCGATGACGACAACTGGAATAAAGGTGAATAACATTTTGGCTTATTACTTATAAATTTATTGCAGTGAGCCGACGAAAATTGGTTCACTTTGGCAAACGTTTGATCCAGGCTTAAGACCATGTGCCTATGATGTTATTCTTTTTTAATTATTTCAACAATCTGTATGTGCAGTTTAACAAAGAATCCATAGTCATCAAACCTCTATAGATATACTACCAACATTTTTTGAGAAAAAATGAAATACATTCTACCTGATTGCGGTTGGCATATTTCCACTACGCCTAGTAGTAAATTAAAAAACAAGGGAACATTTTTCTTTAATCTCGAAATACGCCAACCGTCGTCACGTTGATTGATGCAAATTCGAAAAGGTTAAATACCGATAATACATACATATGTATGTATGTATGCACATATTATGTAATACATGTAATTTGAATACGATTTCATTGCAGTGACTTTGAAGCATATGCATGTTTATTTATTTATTTGGATTTTATGCCTATACATATCTTAAGTTACAAATATTTTTCTTTTAAATACATTTGGGTTTACGCATAAGTTTTTGCTTTAAAAATTCTACAATATTTTTTTATTGCTTAAACCCCTTAATAATATGTATAATGTATGTAAATATTTTTTAATAAATAATATAGAACTCAAAAAATTTTAATTATTAGGAGAGGTAAAAAATTGTATCTATTAAATTAGTTTGAAAATTTATTTTATTTTAATTTAATTTATTTTAATTTGAAATTTACAATATTATGAAAGTCCGATAATAAGTATGTATATTGCGTTATTTATGTTTCTTATTTATTCCGGGATAGTAAGAGAAAATAAAATTTTTTAATTATCTTCAGAAAAAACTTATACATAATTTAAAAAATAGCCATTACTTCAAGACAATATTGAGTCACATTAATATTAAAACAAAAAATTAAATAATTTTTTTAGTCAAAGAAAGATTAGTAATATAATAGTACCCGGATAAACCAAACATTAATATGAAGAATTTTTATTTTTCTATAAAAACATGAATGTTTTTTAGCTTTTTTCAGGAAATTTTTAGTTAAAGTCTAATGAGTTTCATTATGAATTTCCTAAATGAAATACACATAGACATGCTTAAGCCACAACAAAACCAAAATTCTTTATATTAATATGTACATAACGTACACTAAAATCATTAAAAATCACAACTCAAAATTATATAAAAAGTTTCATAATATTGATCAGAACTATATAAGATTTTTTACCGTTGATAGATATGAATTTAATAAGTCGTTATTTCCAAAAAGGAAAAATAAAAAGTTTTAAGTTAATACAAAAAATCGCGAAATTACAATTGTAACTGAAATTATTGCCCGAACTACTGGTACATAGCTACACAAAAGTATGCAAATTCAAAAAGTTTGTTTTAGTTAAAAAAGAAGGAAAGCATTTCTGTGATCAAGAGAGAACAAATAAAAAACCAATCCCGTAACCTATTAGATTTGAAACTTTGTATGTATAAGACTGAAATTGCCATTTGTTGGAATAATTGCAATTTTTATTTTAAAATTTTTTCCAGAAAAATTATATTTTTTATAATTTTTTTATGTGTGTTTATTGTGTTTCAAGCTTTTCTGCAGTTTGGAATAAGCACAAACGAAATACTATTATCTACACAAACTTCAGAAACATCAAACATATACGGGATTAAAACTTAATAATATATTTTTATTTAATCTTCAAATAAAGTAGCAGAAAGCTTGTAACACAAATATTGAAAAAAAAATCATACGACATGGTACATATCGCTCCTTTATTGCAACACAGACATATTAAAAAAAACATTTTTCGAGTTAATAATGCAAAAAACTTCATTATATCATACATAATCTTGTGTAAATATTTCATAAAATTACTTGTAAACGCACTTCTTGAGAAAAGGAAATGTTTTTATATCTTAATTGAGCTGTGTGTAAATTAAAAACTCAAAACTTTTTTTTCTACAAAATTAGCTTTTTTGAGTTATGTCTCTATTGCAATAAAAGAGCGATATGTATATATATATATATTTAGGGCCCTATGCATAATTAAAAACTAGCATGAAGTTAGCATAAGTGGCAAAATTGAACAGTTTTAAAAATCAACGTATAATGTAGTTTTAATACACTATTAAATACTGGCGTGATTTTTAATGTTAAATATTATGGAAAAACTCGTTAAGACCATTTTCAATTTCGCAACTTATGCCAACTTCATGATAGATTTTCATTATGCATAGGGCCGTTAGAAAATAACATAATAGTTGTGTGCATTTTTAACTTTTTTTAAAAAGAAAACATAAATTAAAACAAGATTTTGTAAAATATATAAAATTTGTATCAGTAAAGAAAACGGCATTGGGTAATTCTTGCATAAATATTTTCTGTCGATTTAAAATTTTAGCATTTTGTGTGGGTCTTTCGGTGACTAATTAAATGACTCTTCTCTCTGTATGACTTGTCGCAAATTGTACATAAATATTTTCGTTCGCCGATATGTTCCAAAAGATGAAGATCAAAAGTTTGTACATCATTAAAGGACCTTAAACAAAATTCACATATTAAATATTTTCTTGAACTATGAGTTGACTGATGCCGCTGCCATTCATATCTACTTTTGAATGATTTACTGCACATTGAACAAGGATACTGTGTTTTTTTATCATGTGACCTTACGTGACGTTTTAGTGATTCTTCCGTTAACAGAGTTCTCGGACAAAGGTGACAATTAAATTTCACGATTTCTTCTACATTTTCATGACTTATTTCCTGATGACGTCTTAAATGATTAGTCTGCTTAAAGGTTTTGCTACAAACATTACAAGAATAAGGGCGTTCATCAGTATGAATTCTCGCGTGCCGCCTCAAATCGCCCCTGCGATTAAAGGACTTAAGACACATTTCACATATATTTCGTTTTTGATTATGCTTTTTCACAGTTATGTGCATTGATAATGCATCTAAGCTATAGAAATTGTCGTCACAATATGGACATTTGTAAAAGTCAATCTCTGGATGACAACGGGATAAGTGTTTGCCCACGGCTTGCTGGCATTTAAATACTTTCATACAAATACCGCATTGATTTTGGGAAAGATCTGCAGTGGTTTGCGTACTTCCTGGAGCAAAATCTTCATAACCATATTCTTCCGAATAGTTTGCGTTGGGAAATGATTCTTCACCAAAATTCTCAAATTGTTCACTGTCCGTATTTAATTCATCTATTATAAAGTAAGTGCTATTGTAAAAATTTATGTTCTGATCATACGCCATTGTATTATCCAGAATTATGGTATCTGCTGCGTCATTATTTGTTCGGTGATTTTTTTGATGATAGTTAAAGTTTTTCTCATATTTGAAAGCTTTATGGCATTCATTACATTTAAAAGGATACTGCTGATACGTTACATCATTGGAATTTCCATCTGCAGATACGATTTCTGATGTATTTATTTCCTCGTCGTCATTTTCTGATGACAAAGTTAATAGATTTTGTTCATAATTTTCGCATAGATTTTGATCCTCATTATCGCAAAGCTCGTCTTTATAATGATCATCGTAATTAGTATTAGAAAAATCATGATTATTCGAATGTGTTTTTGTATGAACTAGCAAGTTTCTTTTATATTTGTAGGTTTTGCCACATTGTTTGCAACCATATGGGCGATGTTCTGTGTGAGATCGCGTATGACGATCCAATAGAAAGTAAGTATAAAATGACATGTTACAATATTCACAAAAAAAAGACTTTCTTAAATTTAAATGACCTCTTTTATAATGAATAGGAATCGATTTCAGTTTTGAAAATATCGTCGGACAATATAGACACTTAAATGCTTTTCCTTGAGGATGGGCATGTTTTGCATGTTTAACAAGGTCTTTCTGAAATGAAAATCTCTGAAAAAAAAAATTATTACTTTTCAGTAAAAATTTGAAATTCTGTTACAGCTATACCTAAACAAATGTTGAACAGCAGGAATGCGAATTTTCAATACATTCAAAGATCATTTAATGTTTTGGTATGCCCTAATTCATGAATCAAGAAAAGAAGATAGCGCAGTCAGCCGTACAAAAAAAATTTCTATGCGCATCTACGTCAATATAGAATACACACGAGTGTTTGTTGTAAAAAGTGTGTCTGAGAGAGCACGTTCCACAAACAAATGTACATATGTATGTATGTACTTTGTTTACAACAAAATTCTACATCTACGTCACAGGCTTAAAATAAAATAACGGACCTGCGCAATGTGTAATCTTGTTTTCTTGATTCATGGCTCTAAAATTTAGATTCTAAATGCATACATACATAAATATCGTCGGTTAGTTATTAGTTTGCGGCACAGTATATTCAAAATACATTGTCTGAAGCAAACCAATAACTAACCGATGATATGTACCTATACATACATGGTAGTTCACAAAGGGATCATCATATTATATCCTTACCAGCAGCCTGCTAACCTAACCTACATAGTAGTTTGTTGTTAACGCAACACTCAACTATTTAATTTAGGTATGGCTCTTTCTTAGATTTTAAGATTCGGTAGAGCCGAATATAGCACTCTTACTAGGCTGTTTTATTTTTCTTTGTGTTTAATTAAATTTTTGTCTAACTTTCGTATTGCTTAGAAGCCAAGTTTCTATTTATTTACGTACATAAATAGATACCGGGTCAAGTTACGGCATAAACTAAAAAGAAAAATTAAAAATTGTATGGAATTTTTTTCGATCATACATGAAGATGTAACAGCCTCCCAACACAGCATCTTCGATGTATGTAATTAAAATTCTTCTTGTCCTATTTGTTCCTAACTCTACGTATCCACCTGACATGAAATGTTGTTGTACATTAGCTATAACTACAAAAAAGCTTTAATTTGAGCAGCCTATACTTAACATTAACTTAAAGTTAACTTTAAAGTTAGTCATTTTGTGTTAAATGTATACCGCAATTTAAGAACAATCTCTCAACGACAAATAAATTTGGCTTTCTCAACAATACGAACGTTAGTATAATTTAACTAAGTAAAATAATATACCTACCTTTTCACAAACAGCACATTTATTTTCAATTGGATAATTTTTTCCTTTTCGATTTGCATCCGTCGCCCCAAACCTTTGTGAATTCGAATGTATTGATCGGGTCTTATCCAAGAGGGCATGTCTTCTGTTGAAGTGTGCAGTAACTGATTTGAATTTGGAAAATAACGCAGGACAATGCTGACACTTGAACGCTTTTTCATTTGGATGATCTGTTTGGGCATGTTTACCAAATTCTCTTTGGCAAGAAAACGTCTACAAGTAAATACCAATTAGTTTATGATTAATAACATAATTATTTAAATTACCTTTTTACAGATAACACACACATTCTCAATTGAATAAATTTTTCCTTTATGATTTGTTTTAAATTCCACTGGATTAGTGTCTACTTGCGAAATGTCCAAAACACTATCATTCCCACATATTTCGTCTTCGTCGCTTAAATTTACAACATAACCCGCATCGGGATTAACCATATTCCCATCCATCTGATTCGAATCTTCTACTAAATCTATAACTTCGTTTGCAATATTAGAGCTTGTGGCTTCTGATATTGTATCACGATTCTGTAAAAGCGACGTAGTTGTATGATTTTCAACTAATGGATTTCTCATCTTTCGATCATCTATATTTCTTCGAATGTCTTGAAACATATTTTAAAGAAATTTAAATTTTTATAATTTTTTTGTTTATATGTACACATAATTTTTTTATTTGTTGGGGGTAAGCCAATTTAGGCTAAAAACACTTTCCTTTTTTTGGTTCAGCTGCCTTTGTTCTTCTGATATTGATGGCACAGCGTCTGACATATTGTGGTTGTCAAACTATGTATTTAAAAATTATCAATAGATGTTTATATATGGAATTTGACAAAAAATGAATCATTATATTAACAGTTGCGCGAACCTTATGCAGCTGTCATAAGTAGAGCTGTGTAGCTCATGAACGAACTAGTTCAATTGAACGATTCAGTTAACTGAGCGCTGTGAGCCGTTCAATTCACTGAGCGCTGTCAGCTCAGGACTGAGTCGTTTCTACATTTGTATCGAACACTTTTAGTAGCTCGTTTTAGACACAAACCTATAATCAAACTCATTTATATAGCATGTGGACTTATTCAGCAGCTCGTTTTAGACACAAACCTATGTCATTTAAGTAGGTTTGTGTATAAAACGACCTAATGAAAGAGTTTGTTACAAATCTTGTACTTTTTCAGCATTTTTTTGTGTCGTACAAGTGCATACATAAAAAAGTATACATATGTATGTGCATACATATGTAGATATGTATATTTAGTAACAAATTCCACTCATTAAACTATTTTACTTTTATCCATTTTTTTCGGTTTTCGCTCTTTCTTTATGCTTGAAAAAATGTTTCACTACAAATGAACTGAGCTACTGAGCTAACTGAATGAAATACTTTAGTAAAGTGAGCTGAGCTGAAAAGACCGGTCACTCAAAACAGCTGATAAGCACAACACTAGTAATAAGCTGATAGTGCTGCCAGATCATTTACCCAAGTCAGTGTCACACCTACTGCTTGTTGAAGCCCATATGAATTGTTCGCTTGACATAATTGTTAGCAAGTGTAAGCAAGTGGATGTCAAGATGACATCGGCACAAAAGAAAAACGAGCCTTGACTTGCTCATAAAAACCGTAATCAGCTGTTTTGTACCCATAAATTGAAGCATAAAATTCTATATCCAGTTTGTGTTTCAATATATGAGCAAGAAAACAGCTAATTACTATTTTATGAAGGATGATATCTTAACAGCTGGGCTTGCTCCTAAATTGCTTTTAACTCGCGTGAAGCCTTCATCAGTTTTCGATTCAGCCGAATTTTATTAATTGTGAGAAAACTTGTCTATTACCCAACAATTATAAATGATATAATTAATCTTAACAAAAGTCAAATTTGACTTTTATGATTCATGTGTAGACGTTAGGTTATGTAGTTTGTCACTTCGATGTGTATTGCCGACTGGAAGGAATTAGGTGGCAAACATTTATTATATGTATGTGGCAATGCTAATTGCCCATCAATATTAATGTCAAAAAAATAAAAATTTTATCCACTGTATTCTTTTCGGTTGCTGTTGAATATTTTCATATTTTAAGTAAGTTAAATTAAATCGAACTAAATTTATGTGATATAAAAAATTTGCAATTTCATATAAAAGCATAGAAACAACACTGTAATATTTTATATTAATGTTAATAAAACTGTTTTTGAAAGTTGGTTCTGCGACTTATGTAATTAATACAATGATATAAATATGTATAAATCAGTTGTTTTTTGAATAATCAATTACGTTTATTTTTATTACAGACAAGTATGATTCGTGCACCGCTTGTTAAGGCTTTGGGCACACTGGGCTCGCCCACACACAATATTGCCAGTAGAGCGGTGCGTACGAGTGCCGCTCTTGCCCAGACACCAGCAAAAGCTCCAGAAAAGATTGAAGTGTTTGTGGACGATATTCCTGTTAAAGTTTTACCTGGCACCACAGTGTTGCAGGTATGCCGCTATTTGATTCTGATTTTATGTCATTGATTTTTCAATTGTGAAATTATTTACATGCACAATCAGGCAGCTGCTATGATTGGTGTAGAAATTCCACGTTTTTGTTATCATGAACGTTTAGCTGTAGCTGGTAATTGTCGTATGTGTTTGGTGGAAGTAGAAAAAAGTCCCAAACCTGTAGCCGCCTGTGCAATGCCCGTCATGAAGGGATGGCGCATTAAGACAAATTCCGAAATGACTCGTAAAGCTCGCGAAGGTGTTATGGAATTTTTGCTTATGAACCATCCATTAGATTGTCCAATTTGTGACCAGGGAGGCGAATGCGATTTGCAAGATCAAGCTATGGCGTTTGGTTCAGATCGCTCACGCTTCACCGATATCAATTATACTGGAAAACGGTACTTGCGGATTACTTATTAAATTCTGCACTAAACTGTTTTTCCGTTTTAGCGCCGTCGAAGATAAAGATCTTGGTCCTTTGGTTAAAACAATTATGACTCGTTGCATTCATTGTACTCGGTGTGTTCGGTTTGCTTCGGAAATTGCTGGAGTAGATGATTTGGGTACAACTGGTCGCGGCAATGATATGCAAATTGGAACATATATAGAAAAGCTTTTTTTAACAGAGTTGTCCGGAAATGTTATTGACTTGTGTCCAGTTGGTGCTTTAACAAATAAACCATACAGGTACGTTTTTCTTATATATATACATACATATGTATGGGTGGCTGTGTACATAAATACATGCATGTGTACATTTTGTATAGTTCCTTAACAAATTTAATGTAATGCCAGCGTACATTCTCTGAACAAATTAAACGATTGAATACTAGTAACTGATGAATAGATATTTCAAAATTAAGAAATCATTACTTCACTTATGTTACGAGTGTTAATGTTTCTTTACAAGTTTTTGTTTAAATATTGCAGTTATTGCACTTTCCTTTTTATATCTGTCTGCATAAATAATGAAGCTGAAACTGCTACTGCTTCTATTTATGTAATAATTTCGAAGATTTTCACAAAAAGCTACTCGTACCAAAAAAAACTATAATTTAGAAAATGAAAAATAAGTTTCAAAATTTATCAAAAAACCGAAATTCTTTAAATAGTTCACCGAAAAATCGTGTTTTCTGATAAATCGTAATTACCTAGTTCACTGCAATTCTATTCACTTCAATTATTTACATAATATGGAATATAAAGCCACAGAGGAAAAAAAATAATGTATTACATAATAGTAGCAATAATACCTAATAATAGCAAGATAAAACGTTTTCTTTTGGGTCGAGTCTTGCTTCATATAAGTTTAAATCGATTGATTTCCTATAAGAAATGTATAAAAATTGACGAATCCAAAACACCCACAAAAACGAAAATTTGCTAGCCATCTGAAAAGAATTATAAAGCACCTTGTTTTGGTTTATTTAGTAATTTATAAAAAAAGAAATGAGAAGTATTTTTCTAATCTTTCCTTTAGCTTTGTTGCCCGCCCCTGGGAAATTCGAAAAATCAGTAGTATTGATGTTTTAGATGCTGTGGGTAGCAATATTATCGTTAGCACACGTACCAACGAAGTATTGCGTATTTTACCTCGCGAAAATGAAGAAGTCAATGAGGAATGGTTGGCTGATAAATCTCGTTTTGCATGCGATGGGTTAAAACGTCAACGATTAGTGGCTCCTATGGTTCGTATGCCAAACGGAGAATTGCAAGCGGTCGAATGGGAGGGAGCTCTAATTTCAGTTGCCAAAGCTTTAAGGAATGCTAAGGGTTCTGTGGCAGCTATCTCCGGCCAATTGGCTGATGTTGAAGCAATGGTTGCCCTCAAAGATTTACTTAATCGTAATGGAGCTGAAATTTTGTGCACCGAACAAGGGTTTGTTACCACAGGCGCTAGTATTGATTTGAGGTCTAACTACGTGTGTAACAGCACAATTGCTGGTGAGAATTTTAAAGTTTTACTTCTATATTCTTGAACAATTTGATTTTATTTAACAACAAAAATTAAAAATTTTAAAAACCCCCGATATATCTAGAAAATATGTGATATCTTCTAAGCGGCTGACCGATTTTTTTCAAACATGTAAGAATACGCTCGATCAAGTCACCTTTCAAACAGAAAAAACTAAATCAAAATCGGTCCAGCCGTTTGGTATGTACGAGTATGTGTACAGACACACAGATACATACTACAAATTTATAACATCCCTTTTTTGTTCCGGGGGTTAAAAAAGGTTTACAGCATTTTTATACGAAAATTTGTTTTATAAAAACTTATGTAAATCAACAAAGTATTTCCTTGAAGTCTTTTAGTATTTTTTATGCAAAATATATTTAAATACTTATGTATTTCCACAAAGCGTTGGAGGAAGCTGATGCTGTGTTATTAATTGGTACTAATCCACGATATGAGGCTCCTTTGGTAAATACACGTCTCCGCAAGGCTTATGTTCACAATGAATTGGAAATTGCTTCCATTGGTCCTAAAGTAGACCTCTCTTATAAGCATGAAAATTTGGGCGAAGACGCCGGTCTAATTACCCGCGTTTGCTCAGGTTCTCACGCATTTTCTAAGGTTTTGGAGGGAGCTAAGAAACCAGCCATTATTATTGGGGCTGATGTACTTGAACGAAGCGATAGCTCTGGAATCTTGTCGACGGTTTCTGCTTACTGCAAAAAACTAAACAAATCTGTAAGTTTTATTTTGTACTTTTTTTTTAATTTAACTTAAATATGTTATGGTTAACATTTTAGAACTGGAACTCTTTAAATGTCCTACAAACAAATGCCGCACAAACAGGCGCTTACGATATTGGTTATCAACCCGGTATTCAAATCGCCATTAAAGCCAAACCTAAAGTTTTGTTCTTATTGGGTGCTGATGCTGGCAAAATTAGCCGTGATCAATTGCCGCAGGACTGTTTCGTTGTTTACATTGGTCATCATGGTGATAATGGTGCATCCATTGCTGATGCTGTATTACCTGGTGCAGCGTACACTGAAAAGCAGGCTACTTATGTCAATACCGAAGGTCGCGCTCAACAGACTTTGTCCGCTGTATCCCCACCAGGCATGGCCCGCGAAGACTGGAAGATTGTGCGAGCACTTTCAGAAGTAGCTGGTAAGTGTTCTCTTTTCAGAGTAAATATATGTAATTGTACTATTTTCCAATTTCGGTTTAAAGTGTTTACATATGTGATAGGTACAAACTGTTTTCAAAAAGTTTTGCCATTTTTTGGATTTATCAGTGCTAAACTACCATCTAAACAAAAATTTTAACCTTAAAATTTATGTTAATACTATTATTTCAAGGCACTCCCTTACCCTATGACACTCTTGATGAATTGCGCAATCGCATTGAAGATATTGCTCCCCATTTAACTCGCTGGGGTAAATTGGAGCCTGGGGTTTTCCAAGGTCTAGCGGATCAAGTAGCTGCGGTAATTTTATTTACTGTTACTAATTATTTAAATTATTTAAACAAGCCATTTTATATTAGGCAAAGTCCATTGACAACACAAAAATTGACATAAAATTAAAAGAATTACGCGATTACTTCATGACTGATGTCGTTTCAAGAGCTTCTCCTACAATGGCTAAATGTATATCGGCTGTAAATAAACAAAACACTAAACACCAGCAACGTGCTGTTTGCTAAATGTTCTTTCTCTATGAAAAGGTGTTTTTGTAACACATATTTTTAACTAAATTAAATATAGTAGTAGTAAGCTTAGCTACATAATTAAAAAGTATATTTCCAAATAATAAATAAATCATAAAAGAACAAGAAATATTTATTAATAAACGAGCGTAGTTGTTGAAATTTTAAAATGTAGTCTTTCTTATTTCATAGAATTTAATAAAAATATTCTTCTTTCTGCCCAAAAAAAACCGACTTCAATGCAAAGATCTGATAAGTACGTGAAATAAAAAATTCAGTGGCGCGATGCCAAATTATTTTTTTATTTGATTTTCGAGGTTTAAAAATTTCTGCAAAACACCAGGCGCACAGAATCCAGCAGCAGGTGAACTTTTTACAGCAGGGTGATTCAATAAAAACAACAGTGCAATGCAGATAAATACACAGGGTGATCTGAGTAAAAGAGAAAGATAATAGGGTGTAACACCTACACTAAAACAATGCCAATCTAGCGATGCCAGAATTTTTTAACAACATATTCAAAAACCATTTCCCATTCTTCAGAATATTTGAAATAGACATTTGAAGATCACGGTTTAACATTTAAATGTAAAGATTTCTTCCAAATGGAAGTCAGATGTTTTCCATTCTTCCAAAAGTCCAAAAGTGGTATGATATTGCGAACTATTATTTTATACAAGATTAAGGTGCTTCAATTTCCATTTTTGTCTAAAATAAATAAAATCTATTTTATTTAACATTTCCTAAAGCAATCTAAATAAATTTAAAAAAATTAAAATCAAGTTTTATCAAACAATATGATACATGCAAAACAATAAAATATAAATGTTCATGTTATATTAATTGCATTTCATAGACATAGAAAAATAATCAACAAAAAAATATTATTTTTTAGGGAATAAAATTGCATAACATTTTACTGACGGTCATATAATAAATTTAATGAGGCCCTATATTGAACAAAAAAATTACGAAAATTTGCTTCATTTTCTTTTACGTCCTCCTTAAGTTCCATTTCAAATGATGTGGGCATTTGTGGAAATGTTTTCGTATTTGTCTGTTCCTGTGTATAAGAATCGTAATTGCAGAATGAATTATCAATAATTATTTGCTGACAATCACTGGAAACATTTTCCTTTTTCGTAGTCTTGAATTTTAGAAATTCTTCCATTGATACATCTTCTTCGTTATTTAAACCATTTGAGTTTAGTATACCAGCGTCGTTAATTAAATTGTTTGAGTTTAAAAGGTTTACGGTGAACTCGTTGTTATAATTTAAATTTATGTTCTCCGGATTATCATTGTTAATAAAAATTGGTTCTAGATTCGAAGATATGTTAAAATTATATATGGCATCTGGTGCAATAGGAGTTGATATGTTTATGTTGGGTTTTCCACTTGAACTGAGATAATCATATGACGTAACATTTGCTTCTGTATTCATTGAGTTATGAGCACTTCCAGTACTGAAAAGATTATAAATTAACAGGTATGGAATTTTAAGTCCTTATTAATACTAATTATTTTTGGCGTATTAAACTTCAGTATAAAATTTGTTTTGTAAGCCTTTGATTAATAAAAAGATTGTTTATGAATACGGCAGTAGATTATATTTAGTTTTTACTATGTCCAATTTATATAACACGTAGTTCAAAGCTATATAGCAAAACTTACGAAAATCATATTTTCATATCTTTATACATATATGTTTCTCAATAACAGATTGGGCCAAATTACCAGTGTCATATTTCAACTTCGATTGCGACTACGACGATTTTGTATTAGATTAAAGAAAAAATTTATAATAGGGCGCGTCGATTTTTTTCGATACACATAAAGCATATGCTGAATATACGGAACACACTTAGATATTGAAAATTTCTTCAATAAAGACATTTCATAAGTAATGGTTTGTGTGGAATTTCAATACTCTGTTTTTTTCATTTGATATAGTTTCTGAGATAAACTGTTTTATATAATATGAATGGGTGGGATGGCAGTATCTATTTTTTATTATTTGTCTAGGGAATCGACTTGCAACAATATTAATTAAAATTTCACAACATTAAATAAGTTACAAAATATGTATATAAAGAATACAACAATTTGTTACAAGTTTAGAAACTGTATAATCCCATTTTTTTACTGCATTAGCACTTAGTGAAGTGTATAAATCTATACAACTGGTTAAATTTGTTACACGTTCTTCTAAGAGGATCGGCATCAGTACGATTAGCTCCAAAAACTTTTACTAATGGAAGAATGAAGTTCACGCTTATCGTTGTTGGCGTATTTCGGCTTCGACTATGACGTTTTTGTAATAGATTATAGAACACCGAAATATTTTTTCTTTGATTTTGGACTTAATGGTCGTAGTGGAAAATACGCCAACCACACTATAATGTCAATTATGTACCATATAATCGAACGTCAATTCGGAAGTATGTAGATAGTAAGACAAGTTTTGACTGTTCCCATAATATAAAAATAAAAAAAATTTAGCCTCTTTCAAAAGTTATTGCCATCAGGAAAATATTTAAATATTAAAATTTTCATCGCAAATAGTGAAAATCCTATTATAAAGTTATACTTTTTTATTTGTCTCGTACAAATATACCCGCTCTATTACGAATGATATCTGTTTCTTAACCTCTGATACCAAATTCAACTAGGTATTAGGCAAGCCATTGAAATTTGAGTTACGAATGATATGTACATACATACATAATGCATGTACCATACCTACTCATATTTTAATTTTAGGAGGGCAAATAAATATAATTATATAGCTGTATGTGTGTGTTGATGCTATAAAAATAATAAAAATGTGTTTTCTTACCTATTATCTGCAACAACTTTTTTCACCTCCAATGAACCATCTTCATACTTTGGTAAATATTCACCAAAAAAATGTATTATCTGGTCGTTACTGCAATTACCATAATACCCGGCATACAAAGGAAGATATTCTTGGCTCAAATTTAATACAGAATCATGCGGATTTTCAAAGAGTTCAGCTGATATTTCAATAACTTGATCTTCCGTTCCAGCATCCGGTCCTAACTTATAACTTGGAGCTGATTCAGAAGCATCGAGTTTTTCCTTTAAAATACGTTTTTCGTTGTTAAAGTGCATTATTGTTTGGAATCGCAAACGGCTTTTTTTGATTCTAGAGAGACCGCCATGGAACATAAAGCATAAATCACCCATCATTCTATCAGCAACATGTTTAGGTATATTCGTGTTATGTTCATGTAACATCCCACTCGATGCCACTGAGTTTATGTCAGTAACATGCGCTGGCATTTGTCCTAACATCTGATATGTATGCCTTCGTATTTTTGCCAACAAATCTAAGCGATGGCGTTGGAAATTTTCATTTTTATACTGCAGCAACAAATCTTCTTCGGCTTCTGGGGTTGAATTTAAACGTTCAAATTTAAATTCTTCCAAATGTCTTAAGAAGCTAGAGCTGTTCTTTATTTTAAATATCGAACGAGTAGAATTCAAATAATCTTCGAGCGTAACCAAATCTAGGAGTATGACTGTGCCATCACGATTCCAACGCAGAAAATCACAATATTCTAAATTCACTACCAACCACAGTTTGTAGGGAAAAGGAAAGGTTAATATATCTTGTCTTGTTACACAAGAAAAGTTTACTTCCATAATAAACTATAATTACTACTAATGGCCACAAATTATATTCTAACAAGCAAATTAACTAATAAAATTGTTTTATATATTTTTTCCGTCAAATAACGGCGTCCACTCAACTGGGTGGTCCAAATTTTTATAAAATTTAATGTTTGTATAGTATAGCCAGACTATTTATTTCTATATTCAAAAGTGCTGCCAATAGAAGTGAATTAAATTATACTGCACTTTCTATTAGAACAATTTTTATATTTAACATAGCGTCTATACCTGATATAATATCAAATATATTTCTATCAGCAAACGTCAAATTTCATAGCAGAGAGAGTCATATTACGTGTGGACTGCAATATTACTATTATATTAATATTATATCAGATATAATATTGTTTTCATAATATATATTTAGAAAACAATATTAATTGCGTTCGCGTACTCAAGTTTTTAAAAATTTTTACTGAATTTTACTAAATTGCGTTCGCGTACCCGAAATGCAGTAAATGAGAATACAAATTGAGAGAGCAAAGTGACAGTTCTCGACTCAATGTTTTGCAAATTTTTACTGCAGAAATTTGTCGTAGTAAAGTCTAGTAAGATAAAAACATATGATTCAAAATATAAGCAAATGAAAAGTAAGCAAACGAAAAGTGTAAAAATTTCGAAAAGGTTAAACAAAAATTGTGAAATTCATTAAAAAATAATTATTTTATAAAGTATAATAATAATTACTGTTAATAAAAGAGTAAATACATATATTGTAATTTACTTTTGTAATCCTTTTGTTTTGCAAATTATTCTAATTACTAAGAGTTGTAAAACTGTAAAGTATCTGCTTACACAGTTATCAGTAACATTAACAGTCATATAATTTTTATTAATTTAAGCAACAACAAAACAAGGAAATTAAAAAGAAATTGTATACAAATATTACATGAAAAAAATTACAACATGTTTTCTTAGATTGTTCGTGTTATAAAAATATTGCCACGAGTACCAATAAAAAAACGAGTTGAGTAGTAAAAAGTTTACATATATATTTTTTAACACTATGTGGAGTAGGACCCAGCTGTTTCTTTAATCTTACTAATTTTTACTATTTTTCTGTTCGCGTACTTTTTTTAGTAACAGCTCTTTTTGAGAGTAAATTTTAAATTTTTTTTGCAGTAACTACTCATTTACTGCATTTTACTGCAAAAGTAAAAAAACACACCTATTATGATATCAAGTGTCAAAAAACGCACAAAGAGAAATTTGTGTATTAAAATGAAAATAAATATTTTGGTAAACAAATGCTGAAATGTTTTTACTATACACGATATATTAAGGAAATGCCAAAAATTTTTATAAAACACACAGTAATATTAAAGTAAACGCAGATGTTCACTGCGCGGCTGCCTAATAATTACGAAATATTATGATATTTACAAGAGTACTTTTACCCCTACATAGATATTAAAATTATTATAAATATATTTTTCTTCTCATTCTGCCGACGTTCTATTTCATATTATATCAGAGTTAATATCAGGTATAGACACTATGTAAAAAAATTGCGCCATATATAAATATATTTGCAACTTAAAATAGTTCGTTATGTCGAACAACATACATAACTTTTATCAAATATGAGGTTATTATATTTTGTCTATAGAATAAAGCAACTGCATCCTCGTGCAATTGTACAGCTTATTGAACTGTGTAGAGAAAATCGACGATAATACTAGCAATGAAGTATTCAGTAATACTGTGGTCTATGGGTCTTTAAAATATTTATCCCTTACTAATATGTAAGAAATTTATTATTCGACATATTGTCATAATCATATTCTAATTTGAAATTTAGTTGCTGGTGGTTCAGCTTGGTCTATATACGTACTTCATTGGCGCTTGAACCAAATCATCAGTAGACTTCAACCACAAATTTTGAACAGTCACAATTTCTTACTAATATGTATTATAAATGTAAAAGTGAGTTTGGTTGTTTGCTACGCTTTCATGCCCAAACCGTTACACCGATTTTGAAAATTCTTTAACCAGTGCAAAGCTATGTACATACATATGTATATTACCAGCGTCAAATAAAGGATATTTTTTTATTCAGTTCTGAACCGGTTTTTTATATTTGGTACTTATTTTTTTTGAAAAACACATTTTCGGGCTGCTTAGGGTTAGATTGTTTAACCAGTTTTAAATCGTGTTTTATGTATTTTTTTGAACAGGTGCTCTCGATTTGGAACTCTGGAAATCCGCATTGTATATTTCGCCGGGTGGTTACTGGTTTGCCGCATAGTATATTAAGAATACATTACTACTGCGGCAAACCAATAACCACCCGACGCTTTGTTAGTGTAACATTTCCCGCTGTTAGAAAATTTCCAATGTTTTGCTTTGATTTGACACCAGAGAAATTAACAGCTGAATTTGGATCACCTGATATGAATTCGCCTTAATTTAATAAATGTATAAACAAAACAGACCTGTCAACTTTCTTAATTTCTTCAAATCACGGCGATTTAAATAAATATAAGCTTAATCATTGCCTTTATAAATTGCACGATTTTTAGCGTTAGAATAAAATATTTTATTGCAAAAAACTTAAATTTCAATAAAACTCACTAAGGAGTCACATATTAATAGTTTGTTTTTGAAAAACCGTGATTTTAAGAACAGACCCAATGATCTCCCTTTAGAGTTAGTCCTTGTTCAAACATGCAATTCTTTCAAAATTTTTTAAATTCCCTTTAGAAATTGCATTCACGTTCACATGACGAGAAACCCTCTTTTTGCAATCTTATATTTACATTTCAGAAACAGTCTTCCAAATTCTCTCTCTCTCTCTATGGAATTATAATTCTTTAGATCTTAACTTTAACATTATTTTTCTTTTTTCTTACATTGTTAAGCCAAAACCTAAAATACAATAACCAAAGTTTATCAAAAAAATTAATAAAATGTTCTGTTCTGGAGAACAAAAGAGAATTTCCAAATACATATAAATGGAACATTGTAGTCCATCCCATCCCATCTTCTCTCACCTATCACCTATAAACTCAAGACGTGTAGAATGTGAGCCAAAATTACGTTTTTAATTTTAGCTTTAATATTTTTTTTTATTAAAAACTTATATCGTACACAAGGTGTAATTATATTTTTAATTTTAAATATTATTTTAAATAAGAAAAATATAGTCAAGGAAGTATTAAATAGAAAAACAATTTTTTTAAAGAAATATTTATAAAATAACAGCAAATAAAAATATAATTGGTGAGGAAGTTTAAATTATAAATTTTTATTTAATATATGATCTATAATCAATTATTTAATATTCTTTTAAGCAATAACTATTTTTCCTTTTTATTTCATTTAAAAATACATATTTATAATTAATTATTAATTTATTATTAATAATAAAGTAATATATATATTATTTTATTATTATTAATTTTTAATTATTTAGTATATAGTGCGTGGGGGAGGGAAAATATAATAATGTTATAACCTGTTATTATGTATTTATATGGTTTTGCAATTGTTTATTGTTAGTTAAATTTTATAAATTGTTTAAATTTCAACTATAATCATGTCTTGAATGTTGCGTAATAAATCTTGCATATTTCACAATAAATCCCTATGGAATACCCAGGTATGTTTTGTATGGGCAAATTTATGGGATAACCATTGAGATTCTAATAAGTTAAAACGATCTCTACTAAGATACAACGGTTTGCCACGTCTGTAAAAGAACAAAATATTTTACATAATTCAGTAAGTCAGGTCAAATAATAATGTTGTCACAATTACAAGTACTTACTTTAAATCACGATCTTCTTCATCAAAATCATCCAAATACAGTGAACCCCATAGACATGCTCGCCTACCACGTATAACAATAATATAGGTCGAGGTAACAACTAAAAATATACCAATGCCTCCGCCACAACTAATGGTATGCTGAAATAATATAAAGGAGTATTTAATTGATAATAATGCCTATTCGGGACAAAAACAAAACAGCATAAATGTAAAAATTTGTTTTTGTTTATTATGCAAAATTCACAGTGTTTAAAAGAGAGAGAGAGAGAGAGAGAGAGAGAAACGTGATGAAATTTCTAAAATGAAGAAATGTTTGGTAAGCAACAAAAATTTTTGAAACTTTGTTTGTTGTTTTAATCGGCATTTTCACTTCTTCTATGCGTTTTCTAGAATAGCCAGCAGTATTTTTTTTGATGATTAAAAACTAATTAAAAATCTGATCGAAATTGATTCCGACAACACGCTTAAAAATTGACTTCCCAGCGAAAACTGTGCACAAGTTGAGAAATCAGTAACAATTCTACAAGTGGTTGAAGCGCTATTTTTTGGGTGAGGAAATTTGTAAGACTTTTTCAATATCTCTGACAAATTTCCTGAACTAATTACAGAAAATATGCCTTTCTCTTAAATTAAAGAATATACAATTTAAAAACTGCTAAATGAATGATTGAATATCAGATAATTCGGCTGGTTGTTTGGTAAGGTTAGGTTAGGTTAGGAAGGGTGGTGCTTTACCGCACCTCCAATCGGAGACCCAATTGGGTCCATTGTGATTCCCTTCTGTTGCCCTCCCGTTTGCAGCCAGAAGTGACCCTATTATCCATCACTAAGACACTAACGTCTGCTCAGCCATCTAAGCCTATGACGTTGCAGCTTCGGGCAATGACAGATAATATTGTTACGTTTTAACTCTGTTTAAAAAAGCTTTTAAGTGGACCCGAAGATTTGCAAATGAATACAAGACTCAGTGTAATAATTTGGGTTAAGAATGATACACGTTTTTTTACAAATAAACTTAAAACTAAATTATTCAAGAGCTTAAATACACTAATACAGCTAACATTACTCAAATATTACAACTGGTTACCAATGCGCCTTCCTCACTGTTGTATACGCACGTATCTCACTTGACACCTCTTTGTCTCTCACAGTTGATACACCAATACCTCTTTGTCTGCTGCTCGTCACACACGAGACTCACTCTGCCGGCACTCACCGTTGATACGCCAATAACAACTCTCTGGCCGACACTCACCGTTTATACACCAATAAAGACTCACTGGATTTACTTACACCTTTACACACGTCTATTCACTGCGCTGTTCCCTTTACCAGTCGACACGATAGACTCCACAATTATCTGACTTCCACGATAGACTTTGCTGTCACTATAGCCTCTTCTATAGTTTCTCGTTTTACCAACTCACGTATTTTAAAGCACAGACTGCTTTTAACTATCAACTCACTACTGTATCGCAGACTATTATTAAATCACAGCTTAATTATCAACTGACTTTCTTACTCGCAACTGATAGACTTGTTCACAACTTGTTCGTTCACAACACAACTGTAACTTCTTCATAACTGACTTATTCACGACTGACTTGCTATTGGTTGCGTCGCCCTTTTTATACTTTGCACCAATACCACTAGAAGTTTCAAGCATAGTCCAGACGATAATTATCATCTTAAATGTTGTTTACTAAGTGCCCAATTAAGTTCATGTGGTAGCTATGTACATGCATGTGTATATCCATACACAGTTAGCTCAATGAGTTGTTTACTTTATTTTTGTTTTTCGTTGGAATTTAACATGCATGCATGTATGTATGTACATAGTGAATCTTCTTAATAAGCAGGCGCTCGTAGTTGTTGTTGGTTGTTTACTTTTATTCACGTATGTAGGTATGTGCTGGGTTTGTTTATTTATTTCTTTGGTTTTTTCTACATGTTTCTTTTTTAATGACCCTGTAGGAATATTTTCCGCAACACTTATGTTAATCCTGTTGGAATATTTTTGCACAATGCTGCATTTATCTTGTCGACGGCCATATTCGTAGCAATATGTTCAATGGTTTCTTCATACCCGCACATCCTAAAAAAATCTGAAGCGCCAGTCTCCCAAATGCTGGTTCTGGCTCTAACCGAGCAGTGACCAGTCAACACGCCTATCATGATTCGCATCGCCTTCCTATTCATGTTCAGTAGTACTTTAGATCTTCCTGAGCTAAAAACCCCTCGAGGCTCAACAATCCTCCCTACTTCGCCATGAATTGTTGGTCTACCCAATCACTGAGTTCCTTATAGTAATTTTAACGATCTTTCCGACATTCCCTCATCCAACGCCGACCCTATTCTGGCCAGCTCATAGGCAATTTCATTTCCCTCAACACTGCTGTGGCCAGGAACCCAACATAATCTGATACTATACTTTTCCATACGCAAGTTGAGGGCCTTCCTACTCAGTAACAAGTTTCGATTTGACATTGTATCCCTTCAAAGCTTTTAGCACTGCCTGGCTATCGACGTAGAAGGTTACCTTCTCACCTTCAGCCTTCTTGGCCACCAGCTCCGTGGCTCTAAGGATCGCCGAGATCTCAACCTGGAAAACACTACATTCATTCGGCAGTCTGAAAAAACTACAGATGTTCGTTCCCAAGATATAGACACCAGCCCCTGTGCCTTCCCTCATTTTTGATCCGTCTGTAAGGACTGCACTACCCTCATACATCCTATCGGATTTGACCCAATAGTCCCTATCCGGAATTACCATTAAGGGTGTTCTACTAAAGTCGACCTTAAAGTCCGTAAACCCAGGGTTTACGGATTCCTGGTCACAAAAACCGATCTTATTTAAGATTGATGTGTGACCTGATATTCCTGTCCTCACCAAACCTGTTTCCACGATTCTAAGGAGACTTCTAGCCGCCGTTCCCATCACAAAGTCCTCTATAGGAAGTAGATGGAGAATGACGTCTAAGGCAGTCTGAGGTGTGCTCCTGAGCACCTGTGATGCCCATCGACGCACATCTCTGAACCTTAGCTAGTAATCTGCTGTGACTTTCCTTCCTCCATGCCTCCCACCATACCACACAACCATAGGAAATAACCGGCCTGACAACCGATGTGTAAATCCAGTTTACTACCTTCGGTTGCAGACCCCAGTTCCTTCCTATGGAGTTCCTGCATGCGTAGTAGGCATTGAGCCCTTTGTTTAGCCTTTCCTGCGTGTTAATTTTCCAAGAAAGCTTCCTACCTAGGAAAAAACTTAGGTATTTAGCCCCCTCTGCTAGTCTCAGCTACACCCCTCCCATCCTGGGGAGTATAAATCTTTCTACTTTGTATCTCCTGGTAAAGAGGACTACCTCGGTTTTTTCTGGGTTGACTCCTAGTCCTTTACTGCTGGCCCATGAGGATAGATCACCCAACGCATACTGCATGATTTCACTGATAGTGGGAAGAAACTTTCCCGTTACCAGCAAAACCACGTCATCCGCATATGCAACTATCTTCCGTCCGCTCCTGTCAAAACACTTAAGAATTACGTTCATTGCCAACAACCACAATAGAGGTGACAAAACTCCTCCCTGTGGTGTACCTCTTGTCACTAATCTCCTCAGGCTTCCTCTTCCCATACTCAAGTTGATGATTATGCTCTTAAGCATGGTAATTATCCACTCCACCAGAAAGTTGTGAGCCCTAAGAGTCTCCAGCGACTCCCTAATAGCCTCTATACTTATGTTGTTAAAGGCTCCGCCAATGTCTAAGAATGCAGCCAGTGTGTAATCCTTGTGCTGCAGTCCTCTCAACAGATCTGCCTTTACGATAGGCATGTTGAGCGCCACTTATGACACGGGTATCAATTGTGTTCCTTAGATGCAGATCAATCAGTCGTTCTAATGTTTTCAAAAGAAACGACGAAAGACTGATTGGCCTGAAATCCTTCGGCTTTGAGTGGCTTGCCTTACCCGATTTGGGTATGACCTAACCTCTCTTCAGCCTTTCGGTATAAATCTCCTGTTGTTTGGTAAAGTTTTAGATTTTTTCTGACATCAAACAAGTCGTCAAAAAAATCTGTGACAATAAGGCAAAAGTGCTTAAGTCATATTTTACTGTTTTGCAAAAGAGCACTTTTAAGCGTTCAAGTCGATTTTCAGAAATTTCTTTTTGTTGTGGTTAAGTTGGCAAACTCTCTGTTAACCTTTAGTTTTTTAAGCAAATATTGTTCTAGAGACTATAAGTAATACATTTAAGTTAAAATATACCAAAGTATAACCTCAATTAAGCTATTATTCCAAATTAGATTGGAAGTCTTAAAAAGATAAGTCGCAAGTCATAGTGCTATAGCTTCCTTAAAAATTACACAAATTAATTCAGATTTTGACCAGGGGTACTTTCGAATATGTAGATTACAGAGGTACCATTAAGTAAAAATCAGCTTATCTTGACTTAAGCACTTTTTCCTTTTTGCTACAGAAATATTCATTACAACAAAATATACACCCCTATCGTGAATAAAATGTGAAATTATTGTTCCCATTAAATTTTCATTCACAGTTATCGTTGTACCTTCATAGTGAACGGTCGATTAGCGGAATTTTACATATTTAAAATATAAAAAAAAAATTATACAAAAAATTATTCCTAGTACATATTATTCGTAATAGCTACATACATACTGTCTTTAATAAATAAGCTAGCTTGATTTGCTTTGCTAATATATTTAACATAGTATAAATAGCATAAACAAAAAAAAAACACAAACAAATAAAACACAAACAAAGTAAGTGCCCTTGAGGTATACTCTACAAGAGTACCTCAAAAACAAACAAATTTTGAAGTGAGCTCTAACGGCAGAAATGCCTATTTTACTGTGAGTTCTGATGCTCTTGATGAAAACAATAAAAATAAAAAATCTGATGACAAACTTTTTCTAACGGCAAAGCCACTACTTCGTCAGCGATCAACCTCGCTTTGTCCAATGACAGCTAGGGATTCGTTAACGTTACCGTTGCCTAGTACTTCTACATTTAACTCAGCGATATCTTCCGCTTCCGGCTCGTGGTCATCACTTAATCAAGTTATCAACAGTAGCCTAAAACTTAACGTTCAAGTCGGAATGTACAGATATATAACAGTAATAAAGCTCGGGCGTACCCCAAATTCTACTAAAATTGTATCTGCCCCAAAGATATCTAGGGATACCAGCGCATCTTCTACAAATCGTCAAAACCGTTTTCAAATATTGCAAGATTACAACGACAAACCCGATGTACCCACGAACAAAACCTCCAAGCCGCCACCAATATATTTGAGAGAAAAATAATTCAAACGCTCTTATCAAAAAATTAATCTCATATTGTTCCAATAAAACGTGGCAACATCGATGAAGCGAATATTCAAATTTCCGCAAAATGGTTTCTGAATTTGAAAAATATAAAACAAGTTTCTACACATACCAGCTTAAGAGCGCTAAAGGCCTGCAGATCGTATTGAAGGGCATATATTCTTATGTTGTCCCCGAGGAAATAAAAGATGCACTCGTCCTCCAGGGATTTAAGGTAAAAAATATATCCAATATAATTAATAAGGAGAAAGTCCCCCAACCTCTATTTCGCGTTGAACTTGAGCCGAATGATATAAAATTAAAAAAATTTATAATTTAAAATACCTCTTATACCGAAAAATCACAGTTGAAGAGCCACATAAGCGTTCAGGTCCTGTACAGTGCCATAATTGCCAAGAATATGGCCATACAAAAACATACTGCAATTTACCCTCTGTTTGCGTTGTGCGCGGCGAATTACTCGGTACTGCTAGTTGCAATAAGCCAAAAGATCTAAGTGATAAAAAATGCAGTAATTGTGGAGGTAATGACACCGCTAACTACAGAGGTTGTCCTGTATTTTCTTTCGTTAAACAGGCTATGGGTTAAAAACCTAAATTACCTCCAGCTCAACCATTAAACGCGTACTCCGCCACTTTTTCTCAAGTGAGCCAACCAGTTACTTCACGTGTATCGTATGCTGATGCTGCTAGGCTAGTTCTATTCCCACAAAAAATGTTTCACCGCCAAATAATTCAACGAATGCAAACTCAAGCTTTAACCTTAGTCTCCTTGAAGCTGCTATTGAGAATCTGATGCTAACTATAAACAACTTTACAACAAATATGACTAGCATGATGCAAGAAATGCTGCGACTGCAGAATACACTGCTTCAAGCATTAATTAACAAACCATGAACACGTTAAAAATATGTTTCTGGAACGCAAACGGCATTCGCCAACATAAAAATGAACTTGAGCACTTCCTTACGGAAAAAAATATTGATATAATATTAGTCTCTGAGACTCATTTGACTTCGAGAAGCCTTTTAAAAATTTGTGGCTACAACTTATATGATACAAAGGACCCGAGAGGAAGAGCATGTGGTGGATCTGCAATTCTAATTAAGTCAAGACTCAAGCACTACATCCTAGACAACGTTAGTGAAGAATATATGCAAGCTACGAATGTTTTTGTAGAAACTTTTTGTACAAATTTCGTGATGTCATCAATTTATTCCCCTCCCAGATTTTTAATCACTGATAATCAGTATGAGGATTTTTACAAATCTCTTGGACCTTGTTTTGTAGCAGCTGGCGACTATAATGCTAAGCATACGATCTGGAGTTCGCGTCTTATTATACCTAGAGGTAGGGCGTTGTTCAACACAATTTCAAAAATGGGCTTGGATGTTATTTCGAGTGGGGAGACCACTTATTGCCCTACTGACATACCGGATGTTATAGATTTTGGCGTCACAAAAAATATCTCTAGGGATTTAGTTCAAGTTGAAGCTTCTCTAGATCTCTCGTCCGATCACTCTCCCACGATCGTTACAATTTGTAGCCCATATGTGAAGATAATCAATCGTGTTAACTGGCTGGGATTCGAAAAATACCTCAGTAGTCATGGTACGGAAAATATTAAGCTAAGAACACCAAATGATATTGAATCTAACATTGCCAATCTTAACGAAAATATTAAACAGGCTGCTGAACATGCCACTACCCCCCATCCGCAGACTGGGTTTAACAGAATTTATTCTACAGATATTGAACGTCTCGTAGGTGGAAAAAGAAGAGCTAGAAGGGAATGGCAACAGCACAGATAACCCCAAAATAAAATTAGACTTAAAGACTGCACTAAACGACTCCAAGAGCTGCTTGCATATGAAAAAACTGCATCTCTTAAACATTATTTGGAAAATCTCGATGTCACACCAGCATCTAATAACTCTTTGTGGCTCGCTGCTAGAAAGCTTAAAATCCCCGTTGAGTATAAATCACCTCTGCGCACATCTACCGGAGGTTGGGCAAGAAGCGATACGGAAAAATGTAAAATATTTGCTGAGCATTTAAAATCCGTATTTACCCCAAACACATGTACTGGTGTTGCTGATTTGCCGAGTGTAGTTGCTCTACCCTCTCGACTCTTTTTAAAGTTTATGATGCGTGATGTACATAAAGTAATTGCTGAAGTCAAAGAAAGCTCCAGGTATTGATGGAATTAGTAACAAGATTCTGATGAACTTGCCGTATATTGCAATAAGAATCCTGCTGTTTATTTTTAATGCCATATTACGACTGGAGCATTATCCACAACTCTGGAAGGTTGCAAAAGTCAAAATAATTCCAAGGCCGGGCAAAGATCTTACCAAAGCTGAGTCATATAGGCCAATAAGTTTGCTGTCAACTATGTCAAAACTCTTGTAAAAGCTTCTCATGAAAAAATTTTCCCCTATTCTAACAGATAATATGTGCATACCGGACCATCAATTTGGTTTTAGAAGTCAGCATAGCACCATTGAACAAACGCATAGATTGGTTCAATTTATAAGAAAAACATTTGAAGAAAAGAAGTATTGTTCTGCCTTGTTTATTGATGTTTCTCAGGCATTTGATAAAGTTTGTCATGATGGCCTAATTTTAAAATTGAAGACATATCTACCAAGTAACATTCTAAAACTTTTAGAAAGTTATATTTTAGGCCGGAAGTTCTCTGCTATGGAAGGAGAATTTATGAGTACGCCCGAAAATATTTTATCCGGTGTACCACAAGGGAGTATACTGGGCCCAGTTTTATATTTGATTTATACTTGTGATATGCCTGTGAGCAGTAATATACACACTTCTACATTTGCAGATGATACAGCCTGCCTTAGTATGCACGAAAACCCTCATGAGCCATCAAGATATCATCAGGAACATATAACGCAGCTTGAGCTATGGTTAAACTTATGGAGAATAAAAGTAAACGAACATAAGTGCGTACAGATAACATTTACCTTACGAAATGATACTTGTGTCTCCATTAGAATCAATAGTCAAATTGCTCCTCAACATTCACATGTGAAATATCTTGGTATACACCTTGGTCGTCGGCCATATTGACTCTAAGCTAACTCAGATGAAACTTAAGTTATCTCAAATACACTGGTTCATTGGCAGAAATTCAACACTCAGCCTGGACTGCAAACTTTTAATATACAAGTCGCTTTTGAAGCCAATATGGTGTTACGGTATCCAGTTATGGGGCACTGCTTCAACTTCCAATGTAGAGAGAATTCAACGAAGACAAAACAAAATTTTAATGTTAAGGTGGAGTAGATGTTACTCCATGGTACATCAAAAATTCAAATTTACATCGTGATTTAAATATGCCACAAGTGACTGAAGAAATTGCAAGATACGCAGGCAAATATTTAACTAAACTCGAATCACATCCTAATCCTCTTGCTCGTAACATCTTGAATTTTACTGTACACATTCGCCTAAAAAAGAGGGACACAAGGGCTCTCTTACTCCAGATGGGACTGCTTGAAAATATATTTAGTTTTCCTTTTTGATTATCACTACTCATGTACACTGGTTGGGCCTAATTATTATATTTTAGCTTTAAGATTTCATTACTTATTGTTAGTTCATATTTGAAGATACAATAAATAAATACATGTATAAAAAAACACATGAAGGGAAATTTGCTATCGGGAATTTCATGGGAGCATTTGTTCCCGCTATCAATGCGCAGTGAATATAAAAAACGGAATGAAGGCTTGTAAATCTTAAAAATTAATTGAAAATCTGACAAATTAAAGCTTAAAAGTAAGAAATACACACATTTTAAGTTTAAAATTAATTTTTTAGTTTTTGAACATTTTAGGTGGCGTGGAAAAAATTCTTTAGACACCATAAACCAGAGGTTAATATTCAATAAAAAAAGGTATTGCGGAGAATCATTGTTATTAATCGTGGACTGCTCTTATCCTAAAATAAATTATTTATAACTTTTAATATATAATTGGAAGTATAATATTTAAATTTCGCGATGTATTAAGTCAGTTCGCGTGCAAAACCAAAGGAAAAGTTAAATAATAAATGTAAATAATAACAATACATGTACATATATGTAAGTATGTACACATATTTGTTACTTGAACGTAGTAGCTTAAGTTCAAAGTACATATTTTATTTTTTTTCCGTTAGAAATAACTTGCTCTATAATCTAGGGTTGAGCGAATAAAACTATGGATTAAACACAAGCTAAGAGGTACTTTTGATAGGAACATTTTCTTAAACTTTCTTAAAGACTTTTGGATTTCTAAATATCTTTTTTTCGAAACGCTCCCAAGATTGTATGAAGATATGTATGTATGTATGTACGTAGAAAAAATTCAAACCCATGAACAAATTATCTTGATGCGTATTTAGTGAAATTATAAATAAAGCACTTCAGAAAACTTACCCTAACTGCTTCGCAGCATTCGTTTTCGGCGCAGCAGTTTTGTTTGAGACACACTATAGTTCCACACAGTAGACAAATTGAGCTTTCTTTGGGAACTTTGTAGCAATTTAAACAAGGCCGCTCGTGGTAATACTAAAATTATATTAGAACCAAATATTACAATTGCTTCTATAAAAAGAATTCAACTTACCGTAAATAACCTTTCATACTCTCTGGGTAATTGCAACAATTTTGGTTGTTGCCAAGCAGAATGTTGATTAAGTAAAACCAATTCTCGTACTGTGTCTGTTGGTGGTCGTATATTCATTAGCTGTTCACACCAGAATTTCGGTAGAGATTCTTCGGTGCCTGGTATGAAACACAGGCCTTTGGAAGCATTAAAGCAATCCCAATCCATGGAATCAGTAACCAATTCAAGGTAGTAAACTAAGCGCACAAACTCTAGTCCTGGAGCTAATATTTCGGGCATTTCATGTCGGTATAAATGTTGACGTAGCAAGGCTGCTATTCGTAGAAATTGTAGACAGAGGGTCTGCAATTGTGTTTCCATCGATTTTAGATTTACTTCCACACCTGCCGAAGATCCATCTTTAGAACCACTACTGCCTCCGACGGCAGCGGAAGCGGCAGCCGATGTAGAAGGTATGCTATCACGCTTAAGATAAGACATGCGGTTCGTGTTTTTCAATACTAAGGCCATGGCGCGTCCCAAATAAGACATATGCGGTGAGCGCGTGGAGTTCCTACGGTTAGAGAGATTACTATCTTCCGCTGTTGGCGACGATTTAAAATTATCCAAAATATAATCGCACTCGAGATCAGTTAGTGTGACACAAAGTTGTACAACAATTTGATAATATAACAAATTGTACATAACTTTAACCATACAAGTAAAATATTCTAAAAAAAAAACAAAAACAGAAAATTAGCTATTGTTTTTTAAACGAAGAGATCTGAAAATTACCCTGATCTAAATGTAATGGTGCTAGAAGAATAAATTTCAGCAACAAGGCTATGGGATCTGCCAATAGTGCTGGTATGACTTCGCGACAGTGTGTCGGTACGGGTGCGCTTTCTGCTACCGCCATACCAGCTAAAGATGCCCATGAACTCCATAAGGGCCACTCGACTAACACTCGCACATGTACGGAAAGTACATGTAGCAGCGGTACAATACAATCTCTTTTTGCCTTATAGCGTGTGGTGTTTGTTGTACATAAAGAACCTCCACGCTGAATAATTTCAGACTCTAAATTAGTACGAGCTATCGAGGTGACAAATATAAACAGACTGCGGAACGTTGGTGGTATACGTTTCATTTTCCGATTTGTTATATTTGTCATGTCTTCCATTGCACGTCCCATAGCTTCGGATAGTTTTGTTGAGGTCTAAAACAGAATATTTGAAAAAATAAAAAGTAGAAATAAAATTCATGTAGCAGCATAAGAAATAAGCTTACCGGTGGCCTTTCGTTCTCTTTTATTAGATTCGCCAGATCTAAAACTAATCTCTCGAATGGCTGAACACCAGAACGTACCACTGGAGTTGGTCGATCTAACTGAGGGCTCAGTGGCAAAACTGAATTTGAAAGTTGACGACAAACAGGACAATAAAACTCTCCTCTTTCATGTAAGTGCTGCCTTTGGCTAGCATATAAAGTCTTTAAATAAGCGTCTAAGCAACTTAGATGCAAATGATGCCCACATGACTGCACATGAACACCGTTTTCATAAGCCATATTATTAGATAGATACCAGGACTCTTCGCCAAATTTTAAACTTAAAATTTCTGTCCGTCTATTGAATTCGGTTGCTAAACGTGTGCTATGCTTAAGTCTTTCTTCATCTTCTGACGACAACGGAAGTGGCAATCTTTCGGTCGTCCTCCGCCGATGGCCGACAATGCCACTTGACTCAACGAGAACTACTAGACCGATAGGATTCGATTCCGTACTGGGGGTTGTGCAATTGCATATTATGCAATCGTATTCTTTTTCGCGGGGCTGCTCTTCGAAAATGTCCTCTTCCTCCTCCATGCCAGCATCCATATTATTGGCAGCAGCAGTTTGCATAAATTCTTTTTGTTTGTTCGCAAATTCTTGCATCATTTTCATTTGTCTTTCACGAGCTCTCTTGCGACGTTCTTCCTTTTCCTTAGCTTCTCTAGCTTTTGCTTCAGCTTGTTTCTCACGCTGATTCGGCCAAAGCTTACGTCTTATTTCATCAATATTTTGAGCGCATGTTTCATCTTGTTTTGCAATTTTGCGCAAAAGATTTCCAATAAAATAGGTACCGTCTCCAATGCGGGAATCGGAAACCTTAATATTACGTTTCCTTATTTGACTAGAAGCTGCTGCTGCAGCAGCAGAGGAAGTTGACGGCTCTGAAGATCCTTCACAGTCTACATCCATGGCAGACGAAGATGCAGGAGAATCAATTCCTGAGCTAGAATCTCCTTTTTCATCATCGGAATCGGTGCACGAAAAACTATCTAAAGTGCCACTCAATTGTGAATGTAATTTAAGGAGAAGCGATAATATGCTTTCGTCTATAATAACTTCATCTTTGCTAAGACCATCGATTGCATTGTCGACTGAACGCTTACGATTGCTGGCATCAAATGCTCGGCGAGCTCCTAAGGCACTTACACCGAGCGTGGGATTTGAAGGTACAACATCCATATTTGTACTTGGTACTGCTACGGGTTGTACACGAGGGAAAGGTACTAAGCTGCCTATCGAATTGGTAGTCGTTGGAGGGAACATTTCCGACTGAGTTTGTCTCTGATTTTGTGTAGCTTGCTGAATTCTAGGCTGATTAGTAGTATTTGCTGAAGTGCCAGGACTTTGAACTTCACGCAGTACTACTTCCATTCCTGTGTCTTCGGTCATTGTTATAGGTTGTAACGAAAAACGGTATTCCATCGAAGGAGAGCTACCTCCAGCATTTTCAATAGCATTAGAAACCTCACCTATCAAATCTTCGTCTTGACTATCCTGTGGTACAAGACCAGTTTCGGGTACAACTGATAAATCGGCGGGTAAGGCCACTTCCATGTTTTGCAAACGCATAGGCACTATGGCAGTTGAAGTTGTAGTTGCGTTTGGACCAGTAGAACTATGAGCATAACTCAAATTGCGACCCATATTTTCCAGCCAATCCGTGGAAATATCCATGTCTATAGGACTAATATCATCTAAGTCATAATCTACACCCGGATAGAAAGGATTGGATCTGTAGTGAGCTGGGGTCACCTGAGGCTCTTGAGACTTCAGAGATATTTTTGTCACTAAATGCCTTAAATTACAACTTAAATTATCTGTAGGATAACATTTAAATAATTTGGGAGGATCTCTGCGCAACCCAAAACGATAGCATGGCTTATTCTGGTCTTCACATTCAACGATAGCGGCATTATCACTGCCCATTGGTTTAGTATCCTCACTCGTTTCGATGGCAATTTCCAATAGGAATATCGCTAAGGCCAGTAAATGTTCTGATACATCTCGAGAATGTACAGCTCGGTATAATATTGATAATACAGTTGAATGGAAGACTCGAGAGCTTAAAATGCGACAGGGATCACTAAACGCTGGCCCTACCGGTCTTGGCAGTCTAAACGGTGGCCACAAATTACCACTTGTAGGCATTTTGTTTTTCGACTTGACGTAATTTGTGAAACGGTCCAACGACGACTGAAAATCTCTTCTATGTACAGCTCTTAATAGCACGTGTAAAGGGTCATAGTACTGTTCCCACACCTCATCGATGGGTGTAAATAAGCCTTGCTCTAAATTTTCCGACCCAGCCGAGGGTGCTTTGTATACAGACAGTTTCTTTAAGAATGTTTCGAAATTTTTTGTATGGACATTTCCTGACCTCTCAGGCATCAGTTCTAGCAACTGCGAGTGAGTCTTATTCTCTGTGGCCAGAAGAGCACTTATTTCAATAATACACTGGGTGGCTTCATCGTTGCCTAAATTTGTGCGACTGGTTACCAAAGTGGCAAGGAATGTTAGGAAACCTTCAAGCATGGAAGTTTGTTCCATTTTCTGTGCCTGTTTTAGCGGTGCCATTTCCAGCCACTGTGCAACGCCAAATATTTCAATTGTGTTTTGTAAGAAGAAATATTGTGGCAAATTTGTGGCACAAATCTGGAGAAAGAACAAATCCATATCCGCCATAGAATTACAGAAATTAGCCTGAATATAAGTCATTGCTTGACCTTTGATCTGAAGACCATTTCGAACCCAAATGCCGGCTAAAATCTCGTAGAAGAAACTCTGTAAATACAATATTTAAAATAAAGATAATTGGTAACGAAAAAGCTAAAAGTGTTTAGTAATTTTCCAAAATGTGTGAGTGTATAATATTGTAGACCTTTATTGTAACAACTGGCGTGTATATATATATAAAGCTAAATATTATTTATATATTAAATCATTATTGTTTTTAGTTTAATAATACCCTGAAGATGGCCAACAAAGTTGGTCGAAATATCGGAAATAAATAACCAAAAATTAATAAAAAGTAATTTTATTTATTTATTAAAACGGACCTCAAGCCGAACACATACATATGTATACACGCCAATTTTCCAAAATATTATAAGAGGTATGTATAAATACATATGTATTTATTTACTTTTAGTATATAGGTCTGTTCCAGGTGCATAACGAAACTTGTATAAATTTACCCAAAAGCGTTCCAGATAATAAATTTTGTGCAATTTTCGGTCCCAAAATCCCGAATCCCTGAAAATCTCGGGATCCCCAAAAATCTCGGGATTTCCTAAAATCAATCCCGATTGGCATCCCTAGTCTCTACATACTTCTACCTCTCTTTAATATATTAAAGTTATTTTACGGATCAGTTACAGGCTATTTCGAATGATGCAAAATTTTGTTTTTGTGATGTTATACGTTTTAAGCGACTTAAATCACTTAAATGAAATTTAATTTAAAAAGTAAGCAACATTAGCATTTTTAGATGTATAATTATAATTTTTTGCGTTCCAATAATTTTGGATAACTTTGCCACATTCAGAGGGTATTTTTTTTACTTTCATTAGTCCGAACTTTTGGAACACACCTATTGTTATTTTCAACATACGTAAATACATGAACGAAAGTTCTTGTTCATTTCCAGCAAACAGTCAGTAATATAAAAATTTCGTTTTGTTTTTAGAACAAAGTAGAAATCACCGCGTATTCATATCATGTGGAGTGAATATTACTCACAATTGAATGTCTCGAACCGGAGTTTTGAATATCATTATGAGATACACAAAAAAACTCAATATTATGTGAGTATTCCTGGAACTTTTATAGTCGTTAGTTTTTCTTTAATAATTCGAAATGTCTGCTAAAATGTTCTACATAAGAAAAAAATAGAATGATACAGCCTTATGCATAACGAAAAACTTCATGCTAGTTAGCACAAGTTCCAACATAGAACATGGTCTTAACAAGTTCTTCAATACAATTTCACATTAAAAATCGGCACATAATGTAGTTTTATGCCAAAGGCACTCACTATCGAATGTGCTACGTTTAACAGTGAAAATGCTAAAATGCCAACAATGCACAATATAGAGAACGATGTTTCGATTAATTAGACGGCTGTTAGACGGCTTTTACACACGCAAAGTTTACTTTGTCCCGGTTCACACACTTCAAGTTTTATTGATCAACTCGTGGTTCAGCTGTAAGAATGGCGAAGACGGAAAACCAAACATCTCTTTTTTCATACAGCTGAATTAATGATTAAACAGAATTCCGGCCTAAACACATTTCCCATACAATTTGACACAAAAAACCAGCCGCAGAAAGCAGTCGTGAGATAGAATCTATTTTATTTTGAGAACGTTTTTTCTTATTCTCTCACATATCAATACTGATTCTCACAAAAATGTTACCATACTTTCAATAAATTTCATATATTTTGTAAACAAAACTACAAAGAAAATTAAGCACAAAAGAAAATACAACAAAAATCAGAGAGCATTTGAAGTTACTGCCGTCGATTTTATTATGGGCTTTATTAATTTGTCAGCGATTTTCCTGAAGTTGCAGACTTTATTCTGTTTCATCATTTACGAGTTCAACAACAAAAGTGTAAGTATGTCTCGGTTCATATGTTTCAACTTTTGTTTCTCCACTCGTAATTCAGCTGTGAAAAAAGATATATTTGTATTTCCGTCTCCGCCTTTCTTACAGCTGAATTACGAGTGGAGCAACAAAAGTTGAAACGTGTAAGTCGGGATTATGTAAACTTAGACTTTGCAAATTCTTGAGTTTGTAGGAGAGAAGGGAAAAGAGAACAGTAATATTAGTGTATACAATACAAATAGTTGTCAAACTTATTAGACATGGCTGTGTCTCCAATTACACATTGAAGAAAATTACACTACAAATCTTTTGTATAGGTTAAATTAAAACAAAAATAAATACAAATAAAACACAAGAGAATTACACACAGATTATACATGAATCTAATTCCATGGCCTACGCATGATAGTAATTGCACACTTTGTGTAATTACGTACATATTGGCAACACTGAATAACTATAATCATTCATGAATGCCCCGTCTCCAATTGTACTTTAATTACCCTGCAATTGTTATTTTTAAAAACAAAAGATATCTGTTTATACCAACAAAATGCATGTGTTTTTTGGTGTTGTAAATTTGTTGTAGTCGTGTATGTACCTTGGATAATTTTACCATGGGAACATCTAATATTAACGAAAGCTTTTTTTTGAGTTATGACTCTCTTGCACCAAAGGCTGCATGTATGCAATAGTGATGTACGAATATTCGTATTCAATTCGCCGAATATTCGGCCATTTTTAGATACATATATGATTATTTTCCCAAAAAAATTACAAAAATAAATGAAGAAATCATAAACGAAATTCAAATAAATGGCTAAAAATAAATTTTCATAAAATTTTTTATATAAATTTGTGCTTGTATCATTTTCAAATACTATTTAATGGTGATAATTATAATTAAAATTTTTAGTAGTAGTTTTTATTAATTTTAAAGTACGCCAACAGGAATATGAATTTAACATATAATATTCGTATTCGCGAATATCGTTTCAAATATTCGTATTCGTGAATATCAAAATTTGACATTCGTTACATCACTAGTATGCACATATCGCACATTAAATCATAAACAGTCTTAACTTAAAAAATTGCAAATGTGACAAAAAAACTTTTGAGACATAACGGTATTTTGTTGCAAAAAACAAATTTTTGACGAAGTTAGAGATTTGTTCAGTCAACTGGTTTATGTTAAAACAAAACCATTTTGATAATTTTGAGTTGCGATATCTGAGTGTGCGATATCTGCACATTTGCATTGCAAGCAAGAAAATGAGAAGCAAAATAAATAAGTATAATAAACAAATAGCACACACATATATATGTACATGTTTATATATGTAAGTATATATGTATGTATGTACGTATGCATATGGATGTGCACATGATATGTATAAGAAATAGGAAGATAATCTGAAGCCTCAAATATTTATTTAATACATGCAATTAAAGAGAGAAAATGCAAGTAATAGTTAAAAATAAGAGATGTGTACATACATAAATATGTATGTAATTGCAAATCAGGGTTGGAAATAGATAAATTAAATTTTATTTATTGTTTATATAGGTAGTATACCTTTATTACCCAAGGGCCGTAACGATTATAATTTTTATTTTAAAATTACTTTTTAATCATTATTTCTTGATTTTTATCTATTCCTCAGAAAATAATAGTTATTTCTTGATTTTTATTTATTTCTCACAAAATAAGGGTTATTTTTTGATTTTTATTTATTCCTCAGAAAAAAAAGAAGTAAAAAATCAAAATGTAACTGTTATTTTTTTGAGGAATAAAAAGTCACAAAATAACTTATTTTTTGAAGAATAAATAAAAATGAAGAAATAACTGTTATTTTTTTGAAGAATAAATAAAAATCAAGAAATAACTATTATTTTCTGAAAAATAAATAAAATTCAAAAAATAATCGGTAAATTTTAGTTTTTTAATTGAAAATCAAAAAAAAAATAAAAAAAAAATTTAAAATCAAAAAAATAAATATCATTGCATCTATAGGTAGTCCATGTAATATGGAGTATCATGGTATATTCCTTGCGGACGCAGCTCTTCTCTATTATTGCAACTTTTTCAGTTTAAATTTCGAAAATAATCGTTATTTGCGATCCCTGTTGTTTACTAATTATTAAATTATTTGTCCAACTTGAGGTCCGGTTATAAATAGAAAAATTCGAAGTTAAAATGCGCCAACACCAGTGTTTTCCTATTTCCTACATATTTTGGTTAAAGTACCCAGTGGGAAAAGGTAATGAATAGTAAAGGAGAAGGTAATGCACAGCATGTATATTTTTCATTCAAGAATTCATTACTGTTGAGACAGAACATGTCCTAGGAAAGTAATGAATTATTTTAATGCGTACATGCCTTCTTCGGCAGAAGTGGTAATGCACGTGGTAATCAATCTTAATTTGTGTTCTATGAAATTACCCTCTAGGTTTGAGGCAAAAATTAACGAATAAACAATTTGGGCCCAGCTCTAGGGGTCATGAACCCCCTGGTCTAGTCGAGTACTGATATATTTGTTACACTACCAGTTAGTTAGATTCCACTATGTGACCCAGCTGCATCCATTCTTGCTCATAAATGTTCAAAAATTACAGTTTTCCATTCCTGATTTGCACATGCACAAAACTTAAGAGAGTTAATATAAAAGAGAGAAGGGACAACGAAACAAAATAAGAAGAGAAAAGCCAAATTGAATAAAAGTATTATCACTGCTTTGGAGTATAGACCGTTAAAGAAAACGAATCAAATGATTTTTAACACTCGGGTGGAGGTGACGTTAAAAACAAGCAACATAGCAGTCGTTTATAGTGAACACGTCCGGTGGATTACAAACATGCGTTTGTTTGTATAAATAAATAAAATAAGTAATAAAATGATGTGTGTATAGTATGTACATACATAAGTATTTACATACACAGTTAAGTATTTGCTGAAGTTTGTTTTCTTTGTTTGCTTATTCAACTAACTAGTCATTAAAACAAGTTCGAATTAGCAAAAAAAAGTTATAAATAATTTTTTAATAAAC
Source organism: Tachina fera (assembly GCA_905220375.1). Taxonomy (NCBI): domain Eukaryota; kingdom Metazoa; phylum Arthropoda; class Insecta; order Diptera; family Tachinidae; genus Tachina; species Tachina fera. The sequence continues at coordinate 82,621,468 of LR999966.1, forward strand.
CAGTTTTTAAGTGTGTACCAAAGTATCGTATTAAAAGGAGTTAAAAAAAGAAATAAAAGAATAAAGGAATATTAAAATTTTTTTTTAAACAAAATGAAACTGCAAAACGGTTTATCGTCATATTTGGGATGTATGATACTTGCGTTTTTGATATTATCCTCACCCAGAAGCTCTTCAGCTTTAATTGAAGATGCACTAGATGTGTTCCATGTAGTCAAAGAAGTCACAACAGCTATCTTAAAGGCCTGGGATATTGTGCAACATTCCCCAATTGCTTCAAATATACAATTTCCCTTAATGCGTGATAAACAGCGAAAGGTGTTATCACGGCTGAAAGAAGTTAGTGCACAAATACAACGTACAGAAGACCAGGCAAGTTAAAATAAAGCTGAAACTTATTCAAGTTCTTAAACATTGGTTGCATTTGCTTTTATTTGCAGAATGCCGAGCAAGTAGCTTGGGCTATACAATCGGTTGATAATTTTATCGAAGGCAATTTACAATTGCTGGCGAAACGTAATGATATCACCGATACAATGAATCGTATAACGTCGCGTTTTCAACAAATGCAACAGTACGTTGTGCATCAGGAGAAACTGGAGAATGCGACGTTGTTGACATTTGCGGAGTGGACCGTTTCGCCAAATGCCTATTCAATCCATTACTTAATGGATCGTTTGCATTTGATAATGTTCGGTTCGGATGATTACGTCAGCAAATCAAACTCAAATATGTTTGAAATGTTGGCCATTAGTTATGAGGTAATAAATGAAATCAAGCGTATAAATGATTACATATTTAAACGTAAGAAGTCTATGAAATTATTTAAAAAAAAATGTATGAGTGGGTAGAGTGGTCATTAGAAAACATTTCTAATGCGAAAAGGTATTGTGTTTATGTAGTACTCGTACATACAGATTTACATAAAAACATGCTAGAGATTTTTGATGAACAAAAGCGGCCATTGCTAACGAAAATGAGAGTTGAAAGACCCTAAAATGGCTAGTTGGATGAGTACGAAGATGACTTCTTCCATAAACAGGCTGATACAATATCTTCTTAAACATACATACATAACTCGAAATATTTTGCGCGTCCAATCTTTTCATAATTTCATCTACAAGAATGCATTCCCAGATTAAAACAAATTGTTTAAAATATCTCCCATAAGCAAAAAACTACAATGGAACTCACACAGAAAGTACATTTTTTATTAAATACATACGTACATACGCAGTTCCTTTTTTCACTAAGTGAAATCCAACACTTCATTTACACATGAAAGTACTTACTTTCCAGAAAATTTCTTGTTTGTTTATATACGTAGAGTTCATTTTAAAAATGTCGTCCAAGCAAAATTGCTGTGTACATATGTATGTACATACATATATGTATGTATGTACCTCTAGAATAATTTTTTTTTTCAACGAAAAGCCAAAACGAAACGAGTGGGATTAAAATGATATGCTTTGGTTTTCATATGGTTGCGCCTTATGGTTTATGGTTCTTGACCGAAAAAATTTAGCATTAACGTCAAAAATTAATAAATTTTATTGTACTTCGATGAGTTAATTTTGCTTATACTTATATACCATACTTCTGTAAATTTGTGTATATGTATGTATGTATTTTTAGTGTCATTTTACGTTCTGTAAACGTCAAAAAATTTCTTGAAAATATTACTGAAATATGAGTAGCAATTAAAAAAACGTGAGCGTCTTAGTAAAGAAGTATGAATTGTATTGCGACTTTCAGGCAATTACTTTTACTGTTCTATTTAGTAGTACATATCGTTACCTTAATATAGAAAGGTCTTAACTCATTATTGAAGTCGAGTTTTTTGTATATTCCGATAGAAGAACATCTACATATGTATAGAAAAATGCAAAAAATCTCGATAAAAAAATAATGAGTTAGAGCCTTTCTGTCTGGAGGTAACGATATGTATGTATGTATGTACATATGTATATTGGTTAGAGTTACTATCCCGCAAATAATGCTGGACTACGTTGTCCAATCTAAATGAAACAGAACTAGTTACGTCATGGTCCCATGTAATGCAGTCATGGATTATGTCATTTTAACACAAACATTCAATGCTGCACGATAAGTGTAAATAGGAAATAGGAAATAGAGACTCGCTAGTTCATTTTAATAATTATAGTCTACACTACTGACTTTGGTACAATTGCCTATGTATCACCGAGGGCGTGTATCTGACAAAATATTTTCTACTCTTCAAAATCAAATATTACTATGTAGATGCTCCGTTGACAATGTCACCATAAGGTCATTAAAGTAGTCAACAAAGTGGCGACTAGGGGACACTTAACCCGAAGCTTCCTACAGGAATATTATAATTCTTTTTCTACACATACTTACATACATATGTATGTACAAAGTAAGTTAAATTTAGGAATATTATTTTACCATACTTCTGTAAATTTGTGTATATGTATGTATGTATTTTTAGTGTCATTTTACCTTCTGTAAACGTCAAAAAATTTCTTGAAAATATCACTGAAATCTGAGTAGCAATTAAAAGAAAACGTGAGCGTCTTAGTAAAGAAGTGTGAATTGTATTGCGACTTTCAGGCAATTACTTTCATGTGTAAATATTATGTTATTAATGATTGCAATGAAATTATTGATTATTTTAAAAAGCCTTTAGCTTAACTTATTAATGAAATAATAATTTAGCTGCCTGAAAACTACAAGAGCAAAAATGTGTTCTATTGAAAAAAAATTGATTCGTTAAAGAATTAGAAAACGAAAAATTCTCGGTACGCGGCATTGCGAAAAGGTACAAAAAATAAAAATAAGAGGCAGAAAAAAGTCATAAATTATTTTCTTAAATCACCCATAAATCATTATCAAAATATTTAATAAAATATATGGGGGCTTTTGAAGATATTGGAAAAGCACGATTAATTTTTAATTTAATTCATAAAATTTAAAATGAACTTGAAATGTACTTTATTTTGAATTTTTCATACAAAATCTTCCTAAAATGAATTTCAAATTCATTTTTTTTTTATGAATCAACGATATCTCTGGAACGAATCGGCAGTTCATTTTGGTCGAAATTGTTTGCTTTTGAAAAATATTTAAATTTAAGAAAGCTAAAAAAAATTTAGAAGTGAAATTTTTCTATGTCATAGGTACATACACACAAGTATATCTGTGGTCACAAGCAATTAAAGCGTAAGTTTCGAGTAAACCCACTTTTAACGTACGAACGTTTAGTTGCAAAATCAAAATTGGCAAATAGGTATAATTTTGTGGTAAATTATTAAAAATTCATCAAAGATATTATGAAAATGTAGCTTTTAGTACAATTTCGAGTTTACTAAAAAATTTATTAAAACAAATTTTATCAATAAAAGACTAATCGGAATACGCTGAAATGCATATGGATGTTGGTAGTGGATTTCTTGCAAAAAGTGAAATTTTAAAAATTTCGAGTTAATACCCTCTTCTTGATTAAGTTCGATATGTATGTGTGTAGGTACATTAATTGGCATTTCTCTCAACAAAATTTCTGCAAAAATTTAACTTTACGTAATGTTATAAAAATTAAAAAGTCGTCAGAAATAAACTACTAAATATTTTCTCATTTCTTTAATTTCAACATAACGTTGGTGAGAAAAACAAAATGGAACAGAACAAGAAAGACTTCATAATTACAAGAGTCTTACATATTATAACAAAGAAAGTTTTTTCTTTGGATTAACACCATGAATCATCTAAATAGTGGACTACATGCACAAAAAATATCGACATTTTACTAAGAAATATGTAAATATGTACATATGTGTGTATGTACATACGTACAAAAATAAAGCGGTTTCGAAAGTAATGGTGTCTTTTTGTACGGGTATATTTATAGTATCTAGATACATATACATACATACATACAGGTAACCCTCGATTTACGCTATCTGTTGGGAACGAACAATGTACGTGTAAATCAAATTCGCTTAAAATAAGGTTCAGTATTGGCATGAAATCTTTTTTAGGGACAAGAATTTCGCATAAATAATTACATGCAAAATTTTATTTTGAGACCTAAGAATCGTGTTAAAAAATTATTAACTATTTTTTATTTTATTTCTACTTTTCAGTTTTCCAACAACTTACTATGTATGTGTATGTTGTTGCTTATTTCTATATAAACATTTGAAAGATTTTTGTTGTATTTTAAAAAAAAATATTGGAATTTAAGCACGACAAAAATTACTTGAAACATTTCAAACAAGACAAATTCACTTCCAGTTAATAGCAAGATTACAAAAATACAACAACTTAAAAAACATCAAGGGTTTTTAGTTGAACCAAAACGTCAACAAGAGAATTTGTATAACAAAATAAAAACAATTCACACTAAGTTAAACAATTTTCTCCATGGCGGCTACCACTAACAACATTTCCAAGGTTAAGAACTTTTCATAATTTTTCAAAAAATGTTTCATATTTTTAAATTTGTTCTTTGTAGATTTTTTAATAAAATATTTTTCATGTTAAATTTTCGCAAAATTTTTTTTAATTCCTTTTTCGTAAAAAATTTTTGAAGTTTCTGGCTAACGTGTTATATTAAATTCGCGTAAAAAAGATTGGTCGCATTCATAAGACGTAACAGTTGCGCAACCGTTGAGTGTTTGTCTTAGAAACGCATAGTTGAGTAGTTTCGCTCCACTCAACAGTTGAGTAATTGCTGCCATTTTTTCCATCATAAAATTTTTTCGCTACCTATAGTCAACATTTTGTGCTCAGCCTGAACAGCTGATCGAAAAGACTTATGCCGTTTATAATATAATGCAACGCCGCTTTGTTAGATGGCGGCTGCAAATATTTGTTAAATTTTGCATTTAAAATGCGATAAAGGAACGAAATAAAGGAATTAAATTAAATTACTAATTTCATCAAACATATGTATGTATATCATGCTGTCTATTTGTATTATATAGTACATATTTAATTCACTATTGCGTTTAAACGTTTTTTTGAGCACATGGCGGCTCAGCGTTAAAATAAAAATACTATAGGCGCAGGTCTTTCTTTTTATTGCAGTGTTGTTCAAACACAGAATATTTATTTTAGGGAGCAAATTTTATTGTAAAAATGGAAGATTCCTGGGCTACTGACTTCATTAAATATTCTGTGTTATACATACACTTTAGCTAAACTACTTAATTTAGCCAATCTAAGTTAGTTTATTTGTTGCTCTTTCGTTCGTTTTCAATTGCTTACGTTCATCAGCTGTTCATTTTGCAGTACATCCATCAATCCGTTTCTAAGAAGTAACTGTTGGGGCCAACAGCTGCCAACAGTTTCACAACAGTTGAGCTCAACAGCTACGTCTTATGAATGCGACCATTGCGTAATTCAAAAACGGTTGATATTATTCATCCGCATTATATCGAAATCGCTTAAATGAAGTATCGCGTAAATCGAGGGTTACCTGTATGTATAGCACGTTGAATAAGAGAGTCTATTAAGACTAAAAGAGAACAAAGACTAGTGTTGATTTGCAAAAGCGTAAAAGACAAAAGTTAATAAATTTAACAATAAAAATGTAAGCAGAAATGCTAGTTTAATATAAAAAAATCATAATAATTTTTGTATATTAAATTACTGCAAGTAGGTACCTACAATCACACAACATAGTACATAGTATTTACAAACATACATACATATGTCTGAATCATCGAATTTAAAGAAAAATGTATGAGTGCCATTTTCGGTTTATTTACACAAAATCTGTCTTAATTCTTTGGCATTTGCATGAGATGTAATACAATTGTTTTAAGTGTCAGTGACCTATTTGAGTGAAGAAGTCATGTAATAAATATCAACACAAAGTCGCTCTATCGTCAGCAAAAAAAATTGTGGACGTGGAAGTTTTCACAAAAACTCACATATCGTTAGCTTAATATAGAAAGACCTAAATCATTATTTTTTTGAAATCGAGATTTTTACATTTTTCGATACATTAGATGTTTTGCTATCGAAATATGTATGCACAAAACTCGCATTCAAAAAAATAACAAGTTAGGGCGTTTCTATATTAAGGTGACGATATACCGAGCCTTTTTTTCTATTAAAAAAATTTTAAATATTAAAAAAACCTCCTGAAATATTTAATTTTTATCGGTTACGATTAAATCGAATAAGGCTCGATATGTGTCGCGTTATTACTGCAATGTACACTAAACTCTTTTTTACACGATTTTGAAATAACACGGTTCGAAAATACGAACAAATTATTTGTTTTGCACGAATTTGTTGATATTACTTACACGATATTAATTTTTTAATTTTTAAATTTTTAATCCTGTTTGTAATAAGCGTGTATGCCTGTTATCCGAATCCAATTAGTAAAAAATTATCTTTTCATTTGAATCTTTCAAGCTTGGAATAAACTTTGTTTTATTATTCTTGTGAAAATGAATTGCTTTTCTTATTTAAAATGTATTTTTTTATAAAACTTTTTTATATTTACTTTTGTTCTGCACGTTTTCAATGTTGGTATTCTTTTCAACTTGCATGTATTTTTTACACACTTTTTTTACACGATTTCCTAAGGAACGTATCTACCATGTAAAAAAAAGAGTTAGGTGTATTTAGCTTTAATTTCATAGACGATTGAAGAAGATAATTTTCTTGAGTCTATTTTTGTCAGATATACCTACATACATATATACGACTTGTGGATATGATACAGTTATTTTAAAATTTCGGGTTTTTTAGAGGCATTCCTATATTCATAATTATATACATATGTATGCACATATGTATTTTTATTGATATTAACCATTTTAAGGTAAGACAAAGAGGGTGATGTAATTGGATTATGCACATATCCTTGTTTCAAAATTTGGCATAACCAATAAAGTGTATATTTATAAAGAACTTTTAATAAATACATAAATTTTTTCAAACTTCTTTTTATGTGACAAGTCTTTGCAAAACTGAGTCACTTATGTATGTATATGTGACTTTTCTGTATGACACAGATACATACATATGTACATGACACTCAGTTTATCTTTAGAAATTTTTTTTAAAAACTGATTTCATATGCGACATATTTTGCATATTTTGAAAGCTTCAAAAATTCGTGGGTAGCGAACGTGTGAAGCGACATATTTTTTTTAACTTCGTTTTTTTACAACAATGGATTTTATTTGCGATATTTATTTTCATTCTTCAGAACCTAAGCTTTAGATTCTAAGGTTTAGATATTCCGTAAAATGTGTAGTACGTATTTACATATGTATGTATGCGTTTTCAAATAGCATACATATGTTAAGCTTAGTTTCAAAACTGCATAACTAAATTTTTTTAAGATTATAGGAAAATAAATAAACAGTTAATGTGATACCTATGCAACTCTTTTTTGATTTATAAGTTAGGCATTTTTATTAAGCTTAAACTAACAATATTAATCATTTGTTAGTTACATTTCTGCTGACTATATACAGATACTGTTAATGTGGAACGGTCAGACATTTCCCACTCATTGTTTTTTTTTTTTTTTTGAATTCCTAAATAGATTTCAGTCTGTATGTCTGCCTACTTAACGTAGCGGGTGGTTGGAAATCGCATGTTCATGTTTTTTTTTGTAAATACATATTTACATACATATGTATGTATAAGATATATGTATGTATGTATGTAGTTATTGCATCCAACCAAAAACAAAACAACTAGAAAAAGGGAGTTAAAATAAATACAGAAAAACAAAGTTTTAGAAATTCTCTTTTTGAAACGAAAAAATTTATTTTCAGTGTGGCCATTTTAGAATTTTGCAGCTCAATTATTATATATATATTATAAGTTTAAACATTTTTAAACAATTTAAAATTGTCTATGAATTTTTAATTGAAAATATTTAAGTAAATTTTGTAGGTTCAATACTTTTTATTTTTAATAAATGTTTTTTACTGTTATTATATTGAATTTCATTTAATTTTAATGAAATAAAATATTTGTGAGACTTAGATTATGAAAAAATAAATATTTTTTAGTTCAAGAAATGCATTTAAATTTTAGCATTATTTTTAACTATCCGCCGTCAAAAATAAGAATTCACTGATTTTACCTCAATTTTCGAAAATCGAATTTTTACCAGATATCCACGTTTTGAGATCATGGGAATATATTCGCGAATACGAATACGAATATTTCAAACGATATTCGCGAAAACGAATATTTGAAATGATATTCGCGAATACGAATACGAATATTATATGCAATATGAAATATTAAAAAATTGTTATGAAACAGGACTTCACACTCTTGTTGGCGTACTTTAAAGTTAAAAAGTACCCAAAATTTTAATGATCCTCATTGAATAATATTTGAAAGTGATACAAAGCACAAATTTCTATAAAAAAAATTAATGTATTTGTACAAGCTAAAATGTTTAGTCATTTACTTAAATTTCGTTTAGGATTTATGCATTTATTTATTTAATTTCTTTGGAAAAATATTCGTATTCGTATTCGCCTGAATTTGACGAATATGAATACATTCGTATTCGAATCCGCCTGAATTTAACGAATACGAATACATTCGTATTCGCCTGAAAATGGCCGAATATTCGACAATTCGAATACGAATACGAATATTCGTGCATCACTAGTATGTACATATGTATTTATGCATGTGTGTATAACTTAAGAATGGCTTAAGCGATCGGAACTAAGTTTACGAAGACATTGGCTTCACTTTGATTTCGTGGTATAATGATATGATTTGATTCGGTAGACTTTGAGAATTTTCGAAAATAATTTTAATTTATGAAATGTATAACTATAAAAAGAGCGTTACTGTTTTGGGGCCTTCCAAAATCGAAATAAATAAAAATGCTTATGTAAATTGGTACATTTTTATATTAAATATGTATTTAGTGAGGACAGCACAATACTCCACAATTTAATGCCATTTTTCGCGACGAAATATTTATATTTTTAAATACATATACATACATACATACATACATAGATATATCCCGGAATATGCTTACAGCCTTATTTATAAAAATTATTAAGGCTTTATAAAGGCTTAAGAAGAAAAAATTTGTATGAACATTTGTTTTAAAAACCATTTATAAAGCCTTAATATTTTTTATTAATAAGGCTGTTATTTTCTATTTTATTATTTATTTTAAATGTTGTTATATCGCGAAAATTTAAATTTCAGTTTCTTGTTCAAATTAAGATTGAAACTGACAATCTCATATGAAAAATGATTTTCTATCATTTCATTACATGGTTTTATTAAGAATTTCATATATGTATGTATTTTTAGAGCAATATTTAAGCAGAGCAAACAAAATTTATCGTAAAGACTATCGGAATAATAAAAATATTTATTCAGATATACGATTTCTTTCAATCGCATATAAACGATTTCTAATGTTCCTGTAAAGAGTTTTCTTTTCGGTGCAAAAAAATAGTATTTTAGAATAGGAATTATCGGCAATAAATTTAGATACAAACAATTTTATCGCCATAATATACATACACACACTTACACACAAAACCCAAAACAAAAAATAAAAAAATTTAAAAAACATCCCCAGCTTTGAGAAATCGTCAATGCTGGCAGGTCTTAATGTATATAAAGCTTACATCAATGTTGTTGTCGTAGATACTTTGCTAAAAATACATATCCAACACTAAACACAAAAATAGCAATTCAAAAATCGGATATTTTCAGTAGCCAAATTTTGTAGTGCACTCAAAAACTTAGCTTTTGAAATGCTTGCATAGTATAGGATTAAATAAAAAATTTTTTTTTGAGAGGGTGGGGGAGAGTTGCTGGTGATTTTATGAGCAACATTAAAACAGATAGTCACGTGCAATTTTTAATAGATCTAGGGAGAGCAAAAGTAACTCTTGTGGGCCAATTCCTCCTCTAGAGTGGCATTTCTACGCCTATGAAATAGGGGATAATAAGTGCTCATAGTTTTGTGCTGGAACTTTCGATTTAAACTCTTTCATAGTGAATCTAACAGGATGAACATCCGCTGGAAACGGATTCGGCATCTAATTGGCAACAAGGGAACGTGAACTCAATGAAGAGCGTGCCTTATGCAAAACCAGTGGATATTGAGAAAAACACACGGGGCCTTCATTGAAGAGTACTATTTATTGTAGTATCAATAGAACAACGAAATAAAACTGCGAGGTGTCGTAAAGTAGTATTGAATAACTTATTGACCGACCATAAGCTTAATGAGGCCAACAATAAAATCAAAATACGAAACGAAAGTTTATTTTCGTCGCAAAGAGCCCCCAGAGAAACCAAAGCTAGTTTAATTAAAGATGAAATCAGACGTTTCATACCTATAGCCATAACCAAACAAAAATTCAATTGGTTGCTATTGTAGTGGCTATGGCGTTATGGCGAGTCACCTATAATTAAATACAGTGTTGCCCATTAGTTTGGTTCGAACGGCTGTTTTCTGGTTATGGCACGTCTGATTGTACCTTTAAGCTATAGTACATATAATTAATTAATATTAAATAGGAATTTCTATGCATATGTACATATGTATTTCTGTATGTTTAAAAATCCATACGAATGTATGCAACATTTTGGAAGCTTTGAGTATTTAAAATGAAGTTGCAGCTTGCAGTTGTTGTAACTTGAAATCTTCATACAAGCACATATGTATGTATGTATGTATGTCAAATATACTCTATTTGTATAGATATGTATACACAAATAAACGATTTACACATTGGCACCTACTTCTATGAAACTAACACATATACATAAATATAAATATAAAAATTTACAGAACATTCAGCTGGGAGAAAACAAACCAGGTGCTCCTTTGAGGTCGTCTGATTAAAACATAAAGACATTCATTCATTTTCAAACATTTTTTTCAAATTCTGCCGATAGAATCAATATAATACCATTTGTAATAGAAGAAACAAATACTGAAACGTAAGAAATTTACAAACACATACATGCGTACGTAAATGAACTCGTAAAATTTAACAATAACAATGCAAAGCTGAAAAATTTCAAGATTTACAAGATTTAGTTTAGGTGTTATTTTTCATAAATCTTTCATTTATTTAGAGTTTTATGTTTACAATTATTTAAAATCGATTCTATAATTCAAATCAAACCACCTCAAAACGTTGCACTGGGTATTTACTAATAATTCTCAGGATCTAATAAGAGAGTGTGAGGTCCTTGGAGATGTCCCATTTAGATAGATCTTAGTCCGAACAGTTCAAAATCCGATTTTAATAATAAATAGAAAACTTAGAATGTGCTACTCGTATGATTAGCAAACAAAATTTAAAATAGTTCGTAGTTATGCACTTTTTTGTATATAAAATTGTATTTTTTTGCAAAGCCTTTTCCCCCGAAATTTTGTTTCAAATGGCAACACTGGTATGAATGCACCTTCAGAATTAAAAAAAAAACAATAAAATGAGCACAGATACAAACAATAAAGTGAAACTCAATGCATGAATTAAATATGAGAGAAAAATAGGTAGAGATACAAAATAAACAAGAGTTGCCATTAAGTGGTATGGAAATAATATAAAAGCACTAATAATCAAAAGCTTTTAGCAGCGCTTCATAAAACATTTGTATTTTGATGCGAACTTTTATGTAGTAACTATGGAAACTCTGTCCTTTTGTTATAACCAATACAAAATAGTACTAGTCAGAAAATTGTGTGTTTTCTCAGATACATTTTTATTTTAAATCTGTAACGTACGCTATACGGTTGACAATAAATCGAAAAAGAAATAAAAGTGTTAAAAAAAAAAGAAATTGAATCGCAAAAAATCAAACAAAAAACAATGTACCCACAACAACCAGTTCAAAAAAATTAGTTTAATAAAACGAAATTAACTAATTCAATTGCTCTTCAATAATATTTTTTAAATAAAAAGCAAGTGAAAGAAAGCAATTAATATAAAATGAACAAAAACAAACAGAATTAAAATTTTCAATAATAAATGAATAAAAAAACACAGTGATTTAAAATATTTTTTGTCTTTGTTCGCCGTTAAAGGTCACCAGCCAACATAGAATAATAAAAAAAGATTTTGTTTAAACAAACATATACCTACATACATATGTATTATGTATACATATATAAATTGGAAACTAAATGCCTAAAACATAAAAATAGAAATTTCACATTTTATTTTAAATTAATGGAATACATTATTAGTAAGCTGTGGTTAGTTTAGCTTGTTTTCATGTTTAGTTTGTTTTTGTCATATTATTCTAAAATATTTTCTTTCATTTAAGTTGAGGAAGTCGTAAAGAGTATAAAGAAAATATTTATACAATCAGCAGTATACACAAAATACCTATTATTACCATATGCATAATAATGTTTATTTAAGACAAAATATGGGTTTACATAAATACATACCATACCATGTATGTATGTATCTACGTACGAGTATGTATGTATGTATGTATGTACATACACATTCGTGAAATTTTTGCAATGTTTGCAAAATCTAAATATTTTTATGATTTCTTTTGCTGATTGTGTTTATTTTGCAAAGAAAGAAGCCCGATTTTAAAAACTTACTTATGAGATTTTTATTTTGCAATTAGTACTTTTAGCGCAAGTGTAATAAGAATCTGTTCTGATTATTTAATAACATAGCATATGGTTTTGTTTAAATGATAAACACCAAATATCGTAATTTATAGTATGAGATGATTATTTTAGCCTGTTCTGGATGTTAGAGGGATTTTAAGAAAATACCTATGCAGGGAATATTTTTACAAAGATTGATTGTAAATTATTTTTATTATTATTTTTTTAATGCAGTTTATGCTGAACAATATACATATGCATCTTTTTCCTTTTAGGCTTTATTATTTCCAGACTTACTTCGAAAATTCGAATATGTACATATGTATCTGATTCGAGGAAGAAGTTTTTTAAGTCTATGAAAATATAGAATTAAAAGCGTCTTCACCGAAGACCTGTGAATTAAGGAATATGTGTAGGTGTAATATGAATTTACCATACATACATATATAGACGACCTTTACAGTATCTGCCCCACCATAGATTACTTTTACTTAGAGGACAGCAAATGAAAAATTAAATAGTCTAAGGTAGATTAATCAGTTCCCCCAGTCCTACAAGTTTTACAATAATTATTATTACACACAGTGCGAGCTCGATTTGCGCAAACGAACGGAAATCGTAGTTGTTGCTTTTACTAAAAAAATTGCACTACCGGTTCATCAACAATTTAATATACAAACATATCACAATTTAACTTAATAATTAAATTACCTTATTATTTATTAATACGAAAAAAAATCATTCATTAAGACCCAAATTCAGAGTATATATGTACTAGTGATGCACGAATATTCGTATTCGAATATTCGGTCGAATACGAATGTATTTGTATTCGCTAAATTCAGACGGATGCGAATACGAATACGAATATTTTTCCAAAGAAATTAAATAAATAAATGCATAAACCCTAAAAAAATTTAAATAAATAATGATTTTAGTTTGTACAAATACATTAATTTGTTTATAGAAATTTGTGCTTTGTATCATTTTTAAATATTATTCAATGCCGATCATTAAAATTTTGGGTACTTTTTATTAACTTTAAAGTACGCCAACAAGAGTGTGAAGTCCTTATCAGCGATATTTCTTTTTGAGTATCGATATCGGTATCGGATCGGCAAAACGGCGTATCGTTACGTCCCTAATTATTTTATATGTGCAATTAGTTATGAAAGTGGTCTAAGCCTAAATCTTAAAAAAACTTCAATATATGTATAAAGTAAATTTATATTAACCGAGACTAGTACATTTCTAAATTAAAATGTTGCATAATATTAAAATATGTAGAGTTGCCATAATGCAAGCAAGCGACTTGTCTAGAAAAAATATATGAAAAACACTCAAACTTTTGAGTGATTCCTATAAAAATTTTCTAGACAAGTCACTTGTTTATATTGTTGAAAATACAAAATAGTTTTTGATTTGTTCAAATGTAATCTACTAAATATCTCGCCCTAAGAAATATATGACTTAGACCACTTTCATAATTGACGGCACATACATACTTGTGATGCACGAATTCTCCTGATTTTGAATAAGAATATTTTTCCAAAAAAAATTAAATAAATAAATGCATAAATCCTAAACGAAATTTAAATAAATGGCTAAAAATATTAGTTTGCAGTTTTTATTAACTTTACAGTACGCCAACAGAAGTATGAAGTTCTTTTTCATAACAATTTTTTCATATTACATTTTGCAAGCGTAAATAGAACCCCAATTTTATGTCTATAAATTTCGCATACAATATTCGTATTCGCGAATATCATGTGAAATATTCGTATTCGTATTCGTGAATATCAAAATTTGACATTCGTTACATCACTAATACATGTGTACATATGACATGAATAGAGCAAAACAGAAAATAAAACTTTTTTTTTATGGAAATTGCAGCAGCGTCCTTAATTTCTTGAATAGCAATAAATTTTTGTTAAGTACTACATTTCCGAATATCTAAATTCAGAGGACAGACAAATGGTTTTAATATTAATAAGAAATTTGCACTTATAGAGAATGTTTTTTGGAAAAAAGTTGCACTTATAACGACTGCAACGTAAACATAAACGTAATCGTGGAGTTGCAATAATCTGTTATTGCGCAAATCGTACTCGCACTGTAACAAAAAAACCTCATCATGCACTTTATTGCTATAAATACTATACCAGTTGTCAAAGGTGGTTTAAGTTGACAAAGTTGTGTCTCTTAAGAGAAGTCTATAACATCGTATAGAACTCCATTTTCAACAGCGATGAAAATAAGAGTAAAGAGTAAATCTTTAGGATTATATCCACAAAAACTAAATTTAATTATATGTACTCAAGAAACATAAAATGGCAAATGTTTCGCTTAATAGTTGTAATCAGAAAAATATATTCCCATAAAAAAACGCACAAAAGAAGTGAGCTAGCCTTAAGCCTACCACTATATAAATATCGCTTCTTTTCATTTCAAAAAATCAGAAAATTAGTTTAACATTTTTATTTTATATTTAAATTGATATTGAAAATCTTCTTCCCAGAGAATATACAACATATTGAATCATTCTGTATTATTAGCATTATTAACTTCAAAAAGGAGTTTTTTTTAGATAAGACTATATTGCAATAAATGAGCCATATTATGAAAAGCTTTAATTCATTTTATTCTCATTCCAAAGAATTGAATATAGTAATAGTTTAAAAAAAAATGGGGAAGTTATTTATCCTCTACACATTTTTCAAGTTTTTCAAGGATCAATCACAAAGGCAGAACATTATAGATAACGGATCGTACAGGCTCTTTTCATTAAAAAAACGCAGTTTAGCTTGGGAAATCAATTTTGAAATTTTAGTAACTTTTTTTTTCAATTCTTATTTATACAGAATATTAGTTATTTGAGGGTGAATGGCCGAGATTTTTTTTTGGCAAACCTAAACTGAAAACTGCTACATATGTATTTATACTTCTTTTAACACGAAAACTAAAAATAGACAAAAGAAATATGTATACATAGGAGTATGTAAAATAAATATAACTAAACAATAACTGAACGCAAAACAACGTTAAATTTGAAATTAAAAAAAAATATGTATAAGCCAAACAATTTTACGCTCTTTGAATTATTCATGCAGCAATAATTTTGAGCAAATGTTGGAATTTTGCTTATAAAGCATAAAATCTGAACAGAACGAACAAGCAAAAGGAAACTGACAGAAAAAATATCTAATAAAAAAAATAAACAAACATTGCGTCCAAATAGCATTCTAAAAATTCGGTAAACAAATCATCATGGATACTTTGAGCAGAAAATTAGCGTTGCTGACAACGACATTTTTAGTATTGCTTGTTTACTTTAATGTAAATGTAGCCCAAACTTCCGCTTTATCTTTTAATGCAACACGAACAATTTCTGCCATTGAAATCGATGCTGTACGCGATCAATATCTAAGCTTGGAGCAGTCTTTATGGCAGTATTTGAGTCGTTCACAAAATAATCGGGACGTTGAGCACCAAATGCGTAAAATTGTCGATGCTCATCGCGAGTTCATAAACGAACACATGAATTCAACATGGCCTTTGGCAAAGTACGACATATTAAATCACTATGAATGGAGCACTTTGGAACCTGCTCTACAGCAAATTGAAACATTGTTTGCGGTCTTCATACGGATAATAAATGCTCAAGAGAATAGCGTCGATTTGTCACGTTCCGAACAATTGAGTGACCTAATGGATAACATTTTACGTAACGACCGAACATTTTCAATGGCACGCATATTTCAGGATACTGAACTGATAATGGTGAAACAGGCAATGTATTATCGTGCCATGATGGTTAGTTGAACATTTTATTAAATAAAATAAATATAAAATATTGCCATTCATAGCGTACATATGTATACAATTATTTGATAACAAAGCGTGAGATAAGGGAAATTAGTATATAGCGTGTTGGTTAATAATTTGAATTAAATTCAAATATGCATATATAAATACATACATACATATAAATACATATGTACATACATATGTATGTATGTAAATATAAATTAAATTTAAAATTTTTTTTTGTATTTTAAGGTAATTTATTGTTTGTTATACATTTTATGTCGGTATGTTTACCGACAAATTAGAAATTGCATACAAATAAATATATTTATTAAATTTTGTATGCAAACTTTCCTCATCAAACTATATATCGTTGGTCTCAAGTAGAAAGAGGCCCTAACTTAAATAATGGTAACTTTACAGGAGAAGGTACAAACATAATAGATACTGTAATATTCAAAATAAATTATTATTATTATTATTATTAAATTACTATAAGTGCAGGTTTAAATTAAAATTAAACAGTATTTTTGACACTTGCAATAAATTTTTGTGACGATTTTGTATTTGTGTGAAATGTATTGGAATCACTGAAAAACTCAAATTCGTAAAAAAATACGAGTTAGGGCCTTCCTATTTGAGCCCATTGATATATACATTAGGGGTATAACCAATTTTTTTTGGCATAGTACCATGAGGTCAACCATATCCTAGTAACCACGAAAATCATAATCTTGTGTAATTTTTCTCAAAAAAGTTCACGCACCAATTGGTTTTTCTAAACAGGTGTATAAAAAATTATTTAAAAATTTATTATGTTTTAAATTACTCAAAGTTACATGTATGCATTTGTATAAAAAAAGACAAGAAAAATTATGAGTTATGCTCTAATTCTGTTCATGTATCGTCTTGTCTATGAACGGAAAAGAGCCGCATTTGTAATTCTTTAAAACAATTATTATTTAGAGTCTATGCTAGAAGATTTGTTTATTTGATTTATGATTTTGTTCCAAACATTATTTCCAACACATATTTTTTCATATATGTATTATTCAAACTATTTAATTTTTATGTTTTAAAAACATGGTAATAATATTTTTATTTTTCATTATCAAAGACAACAACCCTTTTTTGAAGAAAATAATTTAGAGAATTCAAACACAAGAACTCAGAAGTATTTTCAAACAAAAAACGTCCCAAATCTTCTTACTGAATTAGGGCTTGAGTTATTGAAAGATACAAATTTAAGATTTAAAGTTTGAGGAGACTTACAGAAAGGATAAATATCCTGAACAACTTTAATGGCACGCTCCGCACAGACATTACTTCTTTGTTGGTTTCGGATTATTGAGTCATCTTATACATACATACATATATTATTATTTTATATAATCTAAAATTATTTTGAGGCCTTCTCAATGCAATATTGAGTATTCATAATTTTATACTGTGTTTTTTTTATCTATTTTTTGTTTTAAATAAACATATTATTAATTTTTCTTAAGCAAAAATAAAATTTTCAAAACTCCATAGCTATGGCAATTGTTAAAAGTTATGTCCCTGCTAGGGATGCAACCGATACCGATATATCGGCGATACTTCTGATTTGCCGATATATCAATATAGGTGATATTTTACTGTCGATACGACGATACTTCTTAATTTTTTTTAGACCTGTTTTGAACAAACAATTAAATTTTTAACGCTTTTTTTGTATAACAACTAAGAATAATAACATATTAAAAGCTTTGCACCATATTAGTGAAATGTTCTCTCAATGCTAAATCATGTACATATGTATGTATATATGTACATATGTATTTTGTTAAAAAATAATTTGTTTTTTGTTAATTTCAGATTCAAATATCAATTTTAAATATTAATAATATCTTACACTATAATTTTGTACAATAAAAGAGTTGCTCTACTTGAATTTCTTTAATTTTAATTTGAGTTCAATTTCAATATGGGTATCGGTATCGGAACCGGTATCGACGATATTTCTTTTTGAGTATCGGTATCGGATCGGCAAAACAGCGTATCGTTACATCCCTATTATATGTATGTATGTAAATTTGTAGTTATACTTTGAGATAAAGTGTAGCAAACATGTAGATATGCAAAATTTTTTGCAAGACTTTTTATAGGTGTCCCTTTAGATGATATTAACTGATAAATATAGTTCTACTCGCTATCTTCTGAAAATCTCTTTTTAAGTCCTGTTGGAGCTTTTGCATGCAAAATGTAGTGTATTTTTTTTTACTATGTATGTATGCAGGAAGATTTGCCGAAACTTTAAGTGGAAACCCAAGTCAAGAAAAGCCAAGAATACATTCTTAAGACCAGGCAAATTACTAAATGGCTTTTAGATATTGGGAAAATTCAACATTCTGTGTTTTTGTTTACTTTTTAAAATATAGCGCACAACGGGAATATGTAACTACCCGCAACGAAATTATGTCAGATTTGATTTCCTCTTCTTCAGCTTAACTTAAATTAAGCATGGAATCTTAGTATAACCCTTTGAGTTTCACTTTCAGCCAAACAATTAAATTTATTCAATAAATTTTAATTAATAGAATAAATTTTAAGTGTTTCACAACACAATTGAGTGCTTTACTAATAATTTTTTTTCAATTATTTGAATTTTTCAATCCCTCGCTTTATAAAATGCTTGTAAAAGATCGCATTCATTTAAAATTGCAAAATAGACCACCATTTATTTTAATTTTAACAAATGACGATATACGAGTACTATTTAAAAATACTCTAATTGTTAAAAAAACATCTGTGAATATTTGCACAACTATTGTTTCAATATTTGCACGACTATTGTTTCCACACAAAAAAGAACTAAATAAAACAATCGAACGCGATATTATTATTATTAAAAATGTAGCAACAATTTGCAAAGTTATTATACATACATATGTGTATGTAAATACCCTATCGGAGAATGTGTAATTGACTACAAAAATAGTTAACATATAGTTAACTTTTCTTAGACTGACTAAAAGCTAACTGCAATGTCAACCAGAACAAATCCAAAATTAATTCTTAAGTTGAGTACGTAGTCGAATTTGATGAGAGCCAACAAACTTATTCTCAGCTACTTTTAAACTCATTTCAGTTTTATGTTAATGGCCTATTTCCCACCTGCGAAAGAAAACGTTCGACTTACAATTTATATTGAAAACAAAAACAAATTTTCATATTTTATTGTTGTTTTCAATATAAATTGTAAGTCGAACGTTTTCTTTCGCAGGTGGGAAATAGGCCATAACATTTTGCTGTTGTTATTTTAGATGGTAGCTTAGCTGAGTGGTAGCGTGTTGAGTACACAAATTGTGATGATACATACATGTTCGAACCCCAGAAATTTTTTTTTAATTTACTGACTACAAGTTGGTTTAAAAAAGTCAACTTTAAGTTAGCTGCAAGTAATGCAGAGTGAGCCAATTGACTATCGCCTAGGACATCGCAATGTTAAAGTACTCAGTTGATTACATTGCGAAGTAATCCAAACAGAAAAGAAAACTCTTCCGATACCTCTCGACGGCTTTTTTATACACAGTACTACTTGCGAAATAGTTAGCTTAAAGTTAGTTTAAAGTTAGCCAAATTTCCGACAGGGTATGTACACAAATCTGTAAGTATGTATGTATTTACATTCATACTCGAATGCCTGTATGTACATATGTATCTATGTATGTATGTATGTTTGCATAGTTTAATACAAAAATAAAATAAATTTGCTTTGTGAATTAGTATTATGGTGTTTGTTTTCAAATTCTAGGCTTCAAAAGAAGAAAGATGTTTGAATCAGCAATCTACTCAACAATTCCTTTACTCATTATACACGGACATTGCATGCACGGAACTAAAAGGTTACACAATGATGGAATTCTCATGGATGATGTTGAAACTGTACGGCAAGGGTAAGTAGTACATTAAGATTAAAAAAAATCTCTTAAAAAAGTTTAAAAATAAAAATTGATATCGTATTAGGGAATTTCACGCAAGAAGCTGAACTTATGCGCAATGATTATGAAAAACGTACTGAAAAAACTGTGCGATTTTTAAGAGAAGTTATGCAACGTGCCGATCGGATTGTCTGGCGTTGTGATCCTGATAAATATGTACTGGGTAAGACATACGAAGAAGTGACACGCCTACTACAGGGCTATATTGAGAATGAGGTTGATATGAATAACAACGCTGAATGCTGGAAGACTTGCGATGATTATGAACGCAGCAAGAATGAAGGATGTTTCAAAGATAAATTCTGTGCCAGACAGGAACGTTGCTCGGGCCATATACACAATTGTCGTTATGTTGACTCTGATATGACAGTTTGCCCTTCGGTATGTAGAACAAATTGATTTTGGGCTTATATGTACTTAATATATATATATGTACATATGTATATATGTGCAAATATAATATTTTCTTTATAATAAATATGCGTCTTTCCCAGGCACGTGACAGTGTTCGCCGTTATGAATTCATCGAATATGAAAATGGTGTTACTTTAGGAAAGGTTTCCAATTGTCCACGTGGCAAGACAGCGGTAAGTTAGGTTAATTAATTACTGGGGTTGACGCCTTACCGGACATTACCCATCTTAGAGGTATTGGCTGGAAAAAGTTTGAGGAACTACGTAAATTATACTGAGTTCCTACGATGGTGTGGTTCGTTTTTAATTGACATGAGAGTGCACAACATCCCTACATTGGCTTATGTGTATGTCCTTTGACCTCTCGTCAACCTAATCTAACCTAAATTATGTTAATTAAAATTTCGATTTCAGTTTTCATAAGTTATAAAATATTAATAATTAATGCGTTCATGTTTCTTTGCAACAAGGTTGATTCATGGTGGCGTTATTTGCTTTGGCATTGTAGCTACTGTTTTTGTTTGTGTGATGATCAATACAGCACCAAAACGGATCGTTATTTCAATCTACGCGAGACTGTATCGAATGTCAATGACAACAAGTAAGTTGATATTAAAATTGACCTTAAAAATTATTTGAAAGAAAGCAAGTAACAAATGTTGCGTTATTTCTAATAAGGGTTGTAACTGGCTTACGTTTCACCAAGACAAATCGTGTGTTCCATCTGCAAATTCAAGAAGGGCAACTTTTGCCCAGAGGCATGATTAATGAATCTACGCTCGAGTGGAAGAAAGTCGATAATTATACTCTAAATGAGAGGGGCATCCACAACAACCGGGACTATTATACTTTAACTTATGGTGCCAGTACTATTGATTTGGATGACGTACACACTGAGGATAATACGTTTGTGGTAACAGGTGTGCGGTTTCGTATCGTAGGAGCACATTTGAATTTGGAAGCTAGATTAAGTGAATTTAGTTTTGAAACTGGCAAACTGGTTAATCCCAAAGAAAACAGTTTCTGGAAATCTAACGACAACACAGATGTCAGTGGCGATAGAAGGTAATAAAAATACGAGTACTTAACTAAAAATATTATTTTCTAACTAACTGGTCTAACATTTGTTTCAGAGCCAAAATTGAATTTAAAGACCCCGATCTACCCACTCGCACTATTGCCAAATCCGTACCTGATTCCCGTCATAATCAATATCTAGAATTTACTGCTTCTAGTTTTTACAAGGACGCTTCACAATCGACCATTCCGTTTATAGACATTCAGGATGTTATATCAAAACCTTCGGTCCCATTGGCTGGTATTGGAATCTATCACAAAGGCAGACCAGGCTTTGGAGGGTTCTTAGCCCCAAAGCTAATGACTTACGATTTTGCACCCCATATCCGTACACCTCAAAAAACATAAATTTAATTTTCTTTTTAATATACAGATACATACATAACTATTATCTTTTATTTTTTATTTTATTTAATTAAACACCACTTTCTAAAATCTTGAAAGAAAACAGTAGTATTCCAGCCGAACAAAACAAAACTATTTTAGTTTGCATATTAGATTTTTCTAAGAACAAATATAATTTATCTAATAATAAATAGTGTTAAATAAAACAAGCATAATGTGAGGATATATACATTTAAAAAAACATATAAAAGCATTAAGAAATGCCAAATATAGAAATTAAATTATATATTGGAAATACGCATACATTTAATGATTTTTGCTATGTATAATCTTAAACACTGCATTCGTATCTTTAATAGAAATAAGTTTATAGAATATCAAATATGTGAAAAATATGTGAAAATTTTCAATAAAAACGAACTAAATCAAAGAGGTGAGTGCATTTTTTTTATTATTGCTAACTTGCTAATTGGGGTTTATAGTTCACTTGCATAGTCTGTACTAGGTAGGAGGTGTTAGACATAACTCTGGTCAGTTCGAGACACGCTCATTTAATTTGGGAATGGAGGGTCTCTTCAGACTGCTCATTCTCTGACCATCGCTATTTGACATTCTCGGTTAGCATTTCAAATATATATTCAACATTATACGGTAATAGACGAAAAGACAACTGGGTGATGCAGAACCAAAGCCTAACCAACTTGACTGCTCTCCCACCGAACATAGAGGGGGCTACGGTTACTGATTTAGCCGTAGAAATGCTAACAAATGCGTTCAAAGTAGCCATGGACTCATCATATAAGGCATTAACACAACGCCCAATTCCTAGACTACCTTGGTGGTCTGAAAGTATAGCAGAAGCTGGTATTTAAATGAAGCAAAAAAAAACAGATAACTGGTCACTTTATACAGCCTCATTGTATAAATTCAAGAACGAAGTCAGGAATGCAAAACGCAAAACTTGGAGAGAATTCTGTAGTAATGTAGAATCTTACCCCAAGACTAGCTGACTGTGTAAAGTCCTAGTGAAAAAGCCGTAGATACGCGGCTACATCCAAAAATTAAGATGGAAACTGTACCAAATGGCATCGAATCTCTATAGGCCCTAATGGACACCCATTTTCCGTGCTGTCAACCTTACAGTGATACGTTACAAGCATGCCCAGTCACTGGTATCCATAGACATTACTTTACAGAAATTGAAATGAGCTCATGTGGTATCATTCCTGCCAATCTGCAACATAACGAAGATCTTTTAATTTCTTGGCTACTTGCGATATACAAAGCTTGTATATTATGGTCATATGTTTCAATTGCATGGACTAAATGCGATGTGATCTTTATCCCCAAAGGAGAGAAAGCATCATATACCAAGGTGAACGATTTTAGACCCATAAGTTTAACTTCCTTCGTTTTGAAAGCTCTAGAAAGAATTATGGAGGTTCATGTTAGAACAAACATAGATGGGTCTCTTCTCTCAACACGCATACACCGCGTTACATTCGCTTATAAGACACATAGAAAAATCACTTGACAGCCTTTATGGACACCACAGGAACGGCCTCCATCACCAGGCAGGCACACAGAGGTACCCCAGTTGTGAAATGTTACAGTTAAGATTCTGCTCTAGGAGCGGCCTCAGTGTCAACCCAACCAAAACAGGACTAATACTCTTTACCAGGAGATAGAAAATCTCCCACTTCAATCACCCAAAACTGAACGATATTAACATAACCCTGTCGGATAGTGCCAATTATCTGGGTGTTGTCGTTGACAGTAAACTTTCCTGGAGAGAAAATTTTCAGGTGAGAGTAGCGAAAGCCTATATGGCAATTTACGTCTGTAGGAAAGCAATCGACCCCAAAGGAGTAGGTTGGATACTAGAGATGGTCATAAAACCTCTACTAGAATCAGCGAGCAACCAGTCACGTTAAGAATGGATTATCCGCAAAATGGTAATTATGATAAAAGGTGCTCTTAGATACACGCCGACTGGCTTCTGGTAGTCTTAACTACTAGGAAGTTAGCTCTAAATACTGCCGTTAGACTAAACGCAACATTGGAACATGCTAGCAGTCTTAATGCAGTAAACAACATAACATAACAACATAACATCTCATTGACTACTGTACTCTCAAACCGTACTTCAATAGGAATTTTAGTATTTCGTTGACATGAAGGTTCTCCCCACTGGACGGAGCCGACTTTTCAATTCCGAATTTCAGAATTCGGAATTGAAATGTACTTCAGACACCCCAACGAATTTAGAATATTACATTCAGAGATATCCGGCATTAAAAGAGCAACACACTGGCTGACGTTTTATCGTATATCAAGCAGAGATATCCATATCATAACTGACAGCCTCACAGGTGTGTACTCCACATCTTTCGTTGTCCAAGAATGTCGTAAAGATCTCGATAAGCTTGCGCAGCACTCATGTATCATAATTAATTCGGTGCGTGGACTAATTCAGGCAACATAGTTGCGGATGAACCGGAAAAGTGGGGAACCCTACTCAGAATAGTCGATATCGACAATTTCTGTGGGCTTCTATTTTCATCCTGCTGGAGACGCTTCGATGTTGCCTTTCTAAAATCAGCTCAAGACAGATGGCATAATGAGGCCACCTGTGTGATAGCGAATGCCATTTGGTCGCTCCTAAATCCTCACAGAACTAGTTGCCTCATGAACTTCACTAGGAAGCACTTGATTAATTCCAAACGTATGGGTCTCCCGTACAATTATTACTGCTACAGTTGTAATGATGAAGAAGAGGAGGAAAGTATTTCGTATCTCCTCTGCTTCTTTTCTGCTCTGGAGGATCTCCGTCTGCACTTCCTTGGCAGATTATCCTTCAGCAGCCTATCCGAGTTATCGGAAATAAAATTCTAAAATCTTATGCTCTTATGCAAAAACGATTGTTAAAGTTAAGCATGCGTTAAAACCGGGTTTGCCATACAAAATTCGTTTGTTAAACCAACTTTAAATTTACCAATCGTTTTTGCATAAGATCGTTAGTCTTTATATTAGGAGTAGCGGCTGGTATGGCCGTTGATCCTCTTTTATAGCGTGTGTATACTCACAATTTTCCCGATACACTCTCTCCCCTCATCTAGTAACTATCATCTATATCTACCTCTTTTGTCTTTATTCTCCCTTTCTCTGTTTCTATATACTGTCCAACTTACAGGTACCATAACGGTATCATTGTATTGGACCCAAGTGAGCTATAACGTTAAATTTCATCTTTCACGAGCAAGCCTATCAACAACAGCTCTTATGACGTGGGCAAACGAACATATGAAAAGAATAGCTCTACTGTATTTCATCAAAAATATAATCGATCATGTTTAGATATTACAAAAAATACTGCTGAAAATCTGACAAATCAAATAAATAAGCACAATAGGACAGCGACATGTTCAAATAAAAATAATTAAAATAAAAAATACAAACGTCGGGACTCATCTCTCAGTTATCTATTAAGCGAAATAGATATTGAGAAACCATACTGTTCATCATTTAAAGACATCAAAAGTTTCAATATCAATGTTCCACTAAAGATCAATAGCCACCTCATAGTCAAGAAACAACACAACATAATTTATTATCAATACAAATTAAACAGAACCTATAAAATTCAGATTCAATCCACACATCTAAGGTATCACAACAAAAGACATATGTATAAAAAAAAACTGATAACGTCTGTTAAGCATACGAAAACGCTAAAATATATTCAAAATCTTCAACTATTACCATAGGCGAAAAAAATTCATCAAGTTCAAAAACTTCTCTTGGTATTTTGACAGATGTGTTTCAGATTAACGTGAGCACCTGCCTTTACGGCCTACTCTTTCGGTGGTCTAAACACCGAATGAGGGTGAGCGTCCAGCCATCGATCCCATGTGCCCTTATAAAGCACCATGTGATTTACCAAGAACACATAGGCTGCAATCTTTGAAGATGGTTATCCCTGCACAAGTAACTTGCGGAGGTACTTGGAGCTATTTAAACTTTTGCTGCTAAAGCCCGGTACTCTGTTCACAATTTCGTGCGAAATGCTGTCAAAATACATATAAAAGTGTTTGGTATGAAAAATTTGCGAAATAAATTCACAAAATTAATACTCTTTTCTTGTTGTGAAAAACACGTAAAGTCATGTCTTTCCATGCAAAATTAGTCTGGCATCATTTTAGTTTAGCTGCGAAACAACATGAGCAGTGCTTTTTTCGCACGGAAATTTAACAATGTTGCATACTTTCAAGCAAAAAAAGCAAGAAATTTATAAAAAAAAACCCGCGAGTTGGGCTACATTTAGTACATGTCAAATTTTTCATGCGAAATAATCAATAACAACACCTACAACAGTGTCCGACTGCCCGCGTCAAGCCAATCACTAGCATTGATTTAACACTGGAAAGCCAAGTCAATTCTCCCAGCATTTTTGGTAGCAATCACAGCCACCACGCAAGATTTTCCGTGATCACGAGCTGCAAGTGTGGCTGATCACACCCACAGCGAGTTCTTCAACAATTACCAGCACAGCGTTACCACTCATATTAGCGCCAGTACCTACTTCAATTGGAGAACATCACCTACCTTTCAGTAAAGGATACACATTACAGCAATCCAATTCCTAGCGCAGCTCTGCTATCGGGCCACCTGCCCCAGTGGTACCAGTTTTAAACCAATGGTTACACATCGAAGTTCCACTCCGAAAGGATTCACCTCTGTCATTTTTTGAAGGCAATATAGGAAGCTACTTCCTTTTACAAGTATGTGCACATTCGCTGCTCTGTTATTCCGGATATTGAGTAGTAACACATATGATCTATGGGCAAAAAGTCACTTTACACCGGCAGGCTACATGGGATTGCCACACCCGTAATCTCTTTAGCGATTACACAAGAACTTATATAAAAAAATTACTATTATATTCCATCGTCCGCAATCAAAACGAGCCGTTTTTATTCTAGCAGTTATAAATATAAGTTTATAATTCGTTACGAAAATGCTGAGCATGACTTCCCAGGTAAGAAAAGACAATCAGCACGAAGTTACTACGATCGTGGTAGGTGTGTTTCGACTTCGAAAGTTTACAGTGTTCTTTAATCTATTACAAAAACGAAAAGGCGGAATAATCCATATACACATTTTTATAGGAAGGGTGGTGCTATACCGCACATCCACTCGGAGACCCAATCGGGTCCATTGTGATTCCCTTCTATTGCCCAGTAAAAAGTAACATTTACCCCCAATTTTTACCCAGAAGTGACCCTATTATCCCTTACTAAGCCACTGTATTCCCATGATGAAGCCCCTGATGTCCTCTAGTTTACATTTCCCGATATCAGTAATGCTCTCATGGATACGTCCGCTCAGCCATCTAAGCCTATGACGTTGCAGATTCGGGAAGTGACAAATAATCGGCCTGTCCCACGATATCACCAGCAAACGTTCGATCGACAACTTTTATTGCAAACAACAACAAATTTGCTAATGTTATCGTTGTTTGCAATACAAGTTGTCGATCGAACGTTTGCTGGTGACATCGTGGGAAAAGCCAAATATGGTTTCTGCTTCCTCTTCATTCCCGCACATACTACAGAAATCTGGAGTGACAGCTTCTGGCTGGTTCTTGCTCTGATCGACAGTAACCATTCAACTCGTCTATCACGATTCGCATCGCCTTCCAAATTAATCTCCACTAGCAGTTTGGATCTTCCTGAGCTAAGTTTTGCACACATAGCCCTCGAGACTCTACAATCCTCCCTCTTCGCCATGAACTGTTGGTCCTGCTTTCTACCCAATTACTGCGTTCTTCATAGTAATGACCGATCGCTAATTTCACCGATCTGTCACACTTTTCCTCATGTAACGCAGACCCTATTCTTGCCAGCTCATCGGCAATTTCATTTCCCTCATTTCGGAAGTCTGAAAGAACTACGAATGCTTTTCCAAGATGTAGAAACCAGCCGCTGTGGTTCCCCCATTTTTAATCCGTCTGCAAAGACCGCACTACACTCATATTGTTTATCGGATATGACGCAATAGTCTCTATCTGGAATTACCAGTGAGGGTGTTATACTAAAATTAATTTCTGCGACCGTGAACCCAGGGGTGCGGATGCCTGTTCACTAAAACTGATCTCATTTAAGATTAATGTGTGACCTGTTATTCCTGTCTGCACCAAACCTGTTTCTACGAGTCTAAGGAGACTTCTAGTCACCGTTCCCACCACAAATTCCTCTATAGGAAGTAGCTGAAGAATGACGTCCAAGGCAGCCTAAGGTGTGCTCCTGTGAGCCCCTATGGGGCACACCTCCTGTGACTTTCCTTTCTCAATGCCTCCCACCATACCACAACTATAGGAAATAACCGGTCTGACAACCGATGTGTAAATCCAGTTTACTATCTTCTGTTGGAAACCCCTGTTCCTTCCTATGAAATTCCTGCATGCGTAGTGGGAATTGAGCCCTTTCTTTAGCCCTTTCTTTAGCAAAACACCCACGTATTTCGCTCCCTCTACTAGTCTCAACTACACCCTTCCCATCATGGGAAGTACAAAGCTTTCTACTTTGTATTACATGTTAGAGAGGACTAGATCGATTTTATCTGAGTTGACAGCCAGTCGTTCACTGCTGGTCCAGGAGGATAGATTGTCCAACTCCGTCTGCATGACTTTACTGATAGTGGGAATAAATTTTCCCGTTACCAAAAAAACCACGTCATCCGCATATGTAACTACGAGTAACTGCAGTCCGCTCGTGTCAAAACGCCTAACAATTGCGTTCTTTGCCAACAACGACAGTAGCGGTGAAAAAACTCCTCCC
This sequence comes from Tachina fera, assembly GCA_905220375.1. Classification (NCBI taxonomy): domain Eukaryota; kingdom Metazoa; phylum Arthropoda; class Insecta; order Diptera; family Tachinidae; genus Tachina; species Tachina fera. The sequence continues at coordinate 82,650,539 of LR999966.1, forward strand.
TGTGGTGTACGTCTTGTTACTAATCTCCCCATTTTTCCCCTTCATAAACTCGAGTTGATTATGTATTTGTAAATATACGAAAAGTTAACCCCGCAAACTTCTTTACATCACTAGTCTTCAAAGCATTGGCGCTTGACTCACGTAGCAGGGGCGAAACAATAAATACAAATGCCTTTAAATAGAAATTCATTACATCCCTTTAAAAAATACACTCTGAAGAAATCATAAAAATGTACAGTTTGCGATCCGGAAGTTGTGAAAAAATTTTATAATTTCTAATGATTTTTGCATACGGTTGTCATTGCAAGAAGTTCTCTTTTTGTAAGCGATTTTAAGAAAAATTTCCTTTTTGGAGTTCTATAGTATTTTAAAAAATTTGTTTATAAATTTCTTTAAAAAAATCTATTAAAAAAATGCTATGGTGAGTATTTTTTCAAACTATGGAGGAATTACAAGTTTTTCCATCACTAAAATAAACTTCTACTTTTACTTTTTTGGAAGCAATGAAAATCTTGTTCCTTCAGAATGACTTGAATTTTTTTACTGGGTTCTGTTCCCCTCGTCTCTCTTTCACTCAAACTAATCAGCTTAGCAATAAGACTTACATAGTGTAAATTAGGACTTTCGAATTCTAATGTTAATAATATAAAAATTCGAAAGTATTTCCTATCGTTTTGAAATACATATTAGACACACTGAAATTAATGAAAGCTTGCCGAAATTGTCTCAAATTCAGGAAATTATTTTAGATTTTCTTGCGAAAACACATGTATGCATGTACATACATGAATAAAACTAAATAAATTAGAACTTTAATATCGGGCTTAGTATTGAATAATAGATGTTCATGTTAATTTGTATTTCTAGTTATTTGAAGCATTTATATGCAAAATTTAGAGCTTCTTACTAGCTGAAAGTTTTAATAAATTGAATAAAAAAAAACTCACCTGGACTCTCAACGGATGCATCATTAGTAAAGGTAAAATATAAGATCTGGTTGGCAACACTTCTGACAAAGACATGCCCATTTTAGTAACTGCTTGACAAACAAAAGCGGCCAAATAACGATGCAATGGAAAATGAAAAGAGGCCTGCAACATTTCCTCCTAAAAAGATATAACAAGATATTTACATATGTACATATATATATCTATAGCCGACATTTTGTGATCTAACAACTTACTTGAGAGATTTTTGGTTCTGGAAAATAAATAGCATCTAGCCACTCGTGCAGCATGTTAACACAGTAAGTTATAATCTTTTTAGCGAGTTGAGCATGTTTACCATCTTGTAAGTGTGAGATAATTGACCACATTGGATAAGCGCTGGCTTCCAATTCACATGAAAAAGCGGCATAATATGAATTGGGTTCAAATTCCACATGTAAGGCGGTCTCACGAACATTTACATTCATGCCTTGGAGCATTGAAAGAAATTGAAACCACATATCAATGAGATTGTCATCACGAAGGAAGACCAAAGCCACTGATTCATGCGAAAGGACATTGTTGAAGTCAGACACTAAAGGCCAATAACAGTGATCTTTCATAACTTGGCGGGTACAGTCAATAACGAAATGGAAATTCTTCTTAGGATCTGCAAGTACAAACATATAAATTAGTATGCAACAAAACGATTTAAATTTTTGTGCTAATTACCGTGTAAAGTGTTTTGTATGAGTATTTTAGACATCATTAATTTTAAACTTATAATCATAACATGAAGCAGTGATAGTTCATTGACCATTTTTAAAGCTAAACTTTCATTCGAAAACAATTGTACACTCATGTGCACAACCCGATTGCTCAACGTGTCCGGATCTCTGGACATTTCCAATACCGATGGTATGCGGCTGTAGTGCATAACAAAAGTTCTGGTAAGGTGTACCTTGTAATCTTGGTCTGGCAACATGTTGAGCAGAAAACATACTAAATTCTGAGGAAACTCAAACTTGAAGGTCCAAAAGATGAATTCTTCCAGAAGAGTTGTGTGCACTAGTTTCTCTCCCAAGGCGGGCAAATGTTTATATTCGTCAGGAGGTTCGGGCCGTGGGAAACGATTTACTGCTTCTTCATATTTTTCGCGATTCTTTTTCAAGACTCGTGTATGCCGTGTACTGAAACGGTTGACATCAGCAAATTGTTTATATACTTCTTGGCTGATAAGAGCTCTTGTCATTACTTTGCGCATTATTTCGCCCATATTATTTAAATCAATAAGCATATTTGTGAATAGTTCACACAATTGTGCGACCACCACGAATGATTGTGATGTGGCATCACTATGTTCGCGAAAATGTTGCAACAAACGGAACAATAGTTTTGGCATTATTGCTTCAGCAACCGCCAAAAGATTGGCCGGTACCGGTTCTTTGTTAACACGATTATTTATGCCATGATCACTACAGAAACCTTCAGCTTTCATAACGGATGTATCACCGCAATCGCATGCGCCTCCGGCTTGTGATAGAAACATATTGAAGTCATGATTCGTATGATCGCCCTTTTTAAAACAGTCCCTACATATGGACATACAAGGAGATATGCCACATGTGCGACATCGATAAGCCACAACATGCGGCACCCACACTAAACCACATTTGGCATGATTATCGTAACTTCGAACTGAAAAAAGACAATAAAAAATAAATAAAATTATTTAATTTCATTATAGTACATATTTTCAAATAAATGTTTGGTTTACATATGAACTGTTAATTGCATTCTTATGTTTAAATAGTAAATTATTAAGTCCTATATTTCTCGTATGCTATTTCATTATTTAATTTTATTTAGATGTACATACGTACTAGTTTAACTTAACAATTCTCTTTCTCATAAAACCCCCCATTAACTTCAATACAAAATACATTTCCACTAAAAAAATAATAAACTGAAAAATTGTGAACTTGAGGCTTGATTAAGAAAACATTACAGTTTGAATAAAATATAAATGATAAGTATGCGTAAAATAGTTTTAAAATTATCTCGTTCATAAGTTTTGTTCATTCATAATTTTTATTTTTAAATAAATAATAACTGGATGCAAATTATGGCACTCGTTATCGAACGAATTTACGAAATACTTCAATGAGTTTATATGGAAATATTTTTAAATTTCGAATGGTATCGAATGCCGTAATTTGCCCTTTGATCAAGGCAGAAAAAAACTCATCGGTGACAGTAGGGTGCTTTTTCTATTGACTCTTCGAATGATCTATCGTTGCTACAATAGAACGTGTTCTAATGAAAAAGTAGTGCTATTATATTAAACTTTCATTGAACCAAATGAGAAGTTTAACAACTAATATTATACATAGTTGAACTCAAGAACTCAATAATCAATCGTGTGTTTTTATTTTCTTACTTTGCAATTACCTTTTGTTTTTGTCAGAGAAGTGCCAGAAATATTTGGTGGATGCAAGTGCATTAGAACCATGTCTAACAACATTTTGAATGCCTCTTTATTCAAACAGTATTGACTTAGTTATGAACCTGTAAATCTTTTAAACCATAATAGTGCCTACTTAAGCCATCTCCATCAGATACATATACATATATATTACATTGCTATAATCAATCCCTCAATACCTTACTTTTTATTTTTTCGCTGGTGTCTTCCTCTATTAGTAAAAATAAAAATGCAGCCATCAACCATTTTAAATTCCATAAAAATATTATTTATTAAAAAAAGTATGTCATCATCGCTGTACTTTAATCGCTCAACTTTAATCGAATGGGCAGCAGTCGACATGTGTTTCTGAAGTTAAAAGCTGATTAGATTTTAAACTTGATCGGTTTCTGTTATTTAAAAAAATAGTTTTGTGAAAATTTTATCTACCAAACCGAATCGATTCACTTTCTTACGACGTGTGAGTGAACTCAACATCTTTCGAATGCGGCATATTTACATTCAATTTCTAAGTTATGAGATGTTTTCATACGAGTACATATGTACATAAAACTCACACACACGCACGCACATATTTTTGTGCAACTGGCTCAAAACTTGGAGCTGCTATCGTGTTTTCGTTGTGTAGTTACCCTTTTTGTGCAAACATGGTTAGCTTTGCAATGCAGGGAGGCCATGCGAGGGTTGAGGGCATGCGTTCAGAGCCAGACCGGGAGCTAAGCAGAAGATATTCTTAACTGCCCTTACACACCAACATTAACGGTGCCATAATCAGAATCTTAATGGTATCTATTCTGATACCTGTCAAGGCACTGGTTATACGCCAAACTTTCATCGGCAACGTCAATCTCCGCTTTCCCATTTAGTCGCCTCTTACGACAAGCAGGGAACCACTGGGGTAGAATTCTAACCCGCTAACCCCACGGGTACTGTAGCAGAGAATATCAGAAAAAGAGAGATAGTCTATTGGAAATCACCAATAGCACGTAGACACATTGGCAAGCCAACCAGCAAGACTGGTTGCCAATATCTTTTGAAGATTTCCTAGTCTTAGCTCGTATAGCTAAAAAACACACACACAAACATACACTTATATTGAGCCTTATTTTCGATTTAATCGTAAGCGACAAAAATGAAATTTTTTAGAATATTTTTTTAAAATATTCAAATATGTTTTTGTACGTAAAATAATGTAAAAGTACGTATTTTAAAAGTCATCAACAATTTTGGCATTTTGATAATTTTCACCCATAAAATTTTAATTTTAATAAAAAAAGTATATTTTCGATAATATGTCGCTTAAAATCGAAAAAAAACGCTCGATATGTATATCCATACATACATGTATATACAAGCATGTGGAAATCCGAATCGACTCCCACAACTTCAAAACTTTAAAATATTATGAAAAATTATATATATGTACATACTATATAAAAATATATCAAAAAATTAAGGATAAAATCAGTAACTTCATATAGCAGAAAGTTAAAATAACAAAACACTTCTGACGTCTACATGCATACATATTAAAGGCCTGCACAAGACCTCTTACAAGAACTTTTTAGACATGAGGGATTTTTCAAATGCTTTATTTACTACAGCGAAATGTTCTAAAACAAACGCTAAACAACACTGTTGGCAATACATTTGTTTAACTTATTGCAGGTATAGGAGCAAAGATGGAAATAGTTCGTGACTGAAAAATTTGTGATGCTTGTGCTTCTATCTATGCATTGGCGCGTATACAAACGTCATGCATGTACATTAGAGTGGCCGTTAATTGTATGAAGACATTACATTAAAAAATGGGCTTGAAGGCCAACTTTGAGAGCCGTACGCACTTCCTAAAACTCAACTTATCGGCGAGAAATTTGTTTGTATTTTTTTACATAGAACTCAACCGATTTTGATGCGAGTAGAAGAAATCAAAAAAATCTCCATACAATTAACGGCCACTCTAATGTACATATACATATGTATGTATAATAACTTTGTAAATTGTTGCTACATTTTTAATAATAATAATAATTTCGCCTTCGATTGTTTTATTTAGTTTTTTTTTGTGTGGAAACAATAGAGTAGAAGAAATAAAAAAAAATTAAAATAACGGCCAGCCCAATGACCATACATACATACATACCTACATAAGTTGTGTGTATCCCTGCAAATAATGTTGGACTACGTTGTCCAATCTAGATGAAACAGACTGGTTAGATCATGGTCCCATGTAATGCAGCCATGGATTATATCATTTTAACACAAACATTCAAGCACGATAAGTGTCCATCTTTAAACGATTATGATCGTTCTTTTTAAAAACTTACAAATTGTATTCCAGTAGTCTATAATTATTCTATATGGGGTAGTTTTGGGGTGGTTCAATGTAATGCAAATTTGGACCATGTGGTCCATCCTTAGGACATCGCAATGTTAAATCGACCATGTTTTAGCCATACATTTGGACTAGCCCTTGTCCTTTATGGAGTATTCCCTACATGCATGTATGGACTAGTCGATTTATTTCCAGGGTATGCTCTCTTATTTTTCTGCGCACATACAAACGCACACATGCATTGACATTAGTTTTGTGCGCTTGCTTAAAAAACCTCCCTTAAACACATAATAGCTTACCATCGACATCTTACACACACACTCAAACGTACAATATGCAAAATAACAAGCATACACGCATAAACACTACTTCTGTTGATCAGGCTTGCCATTTTAGTGTTTTTAGTGCTAGATTTAGCACTTTATTTCTTCGTTTAGCACTAAAGATTTTGAAAATAATGCTAAATGCTAGTTTAGCACTTTCTTAAAACTATTTGGCATTTTTTGCACTTTTTTATTTCATTAAATTCAAAAATTTTCCACAGATAATTCCTTAGGACAAATTTCGATCCAATTAATATTATATGTTTATCAAATTTATTTATCTTCGTTAAGTGTTTAATATGACAGGAGTCATATAATTGAACCGATCTGAGATACACATATGGGTAAAAATATATTAAAGTACACCATTTGAAATACTAAATTAACAAAACTTGTTTTGATGAATTTTGCTCACAGTAAAAAACTTAACATAATTCTATTTAATTTTGCCAAAACATTACACAATATACATAATTATATATTTTTTTGTTATGAAAAAATGTATCGTGGTACCTATGAATATGATATACACGTTAGCGATATGAAATACAAAAAATTCACAATTTCATTGCAATTGTATGGGACACCTAAGAAATCAGAGAATTTAAAAATGTTAACTGATTTTAGCACTTTTTTGTGTGTGCTGTAGAACATTTTAGTACTTTAATTTCTGCAATCTAGCACTTTTCCTCTTACACCTTATGACAACACTGCTGTTGATTGTTTGTTACGAACAAGAAGTCTTGGCGACATCGCTTCAGAACATTCATATACACGTGCACCAATACATCCATCGCTCTTCGCTAATAATACGACAGCATTTATTATTGGTTTAGTATAATACATGACAAGACAATACATTTAAAAAACAAAACGTATTTACATTTTAAGACTGTTACGCAGGTATCTAATACATATGTATGTTTATAACTCAAATTTTCATTTTAATTTGTAAAATTAAAGATTTCATCTTATACATTATTGGCAAGTCGTGCACATTCTTCGACAGTTAGACTGAAATTGTTCAAAATTGATGAAAATTTTAAGAGAGCCATGCTAGCACAGGAGTTTGTAGTGTGATCAAAGTATTTATTAACTTCTTCAACAGTTTGTTCAACAATTGCGTTAAGATTTTCCATGGCGTCTTGAGACTTTTTCACACATTGAGCCGAAGGTACTTTAGAAGCATCAGTACTGTCCTCATAGTTTCCATTTTTACACGCATACTTATTAACATTTTCAACTTTTCTTGTATTGGTTTTAAGCTTTCGAACATTATTCAAAATCTTGGCTGCTTCTCTTTTAACTCTAGAACCGCACAATCCAATTTCATAAGTAAAATCAGATGACACGTCCTCGGCACTGTAAGCTGCCTGGACCATACAGTTGATACCACGTAAATTTTTAGTAGATATAGTAACATAATCGTTAAAAGATGGTGGTTTGACTGTTGTGGTGGTGAGAGCAGCTGTAGTGGTTTCAGCCTCAGTTGTAGTCTCTACTGTAGCAGATGTAGTCGTTTCATTGCTATTGGAGTTTGCATTATTATCCACAACTGTTGTAGTTTCAGTTTCATTAGTTCCAACAGTTGTTGTTACTACTGTTGCAGCGGTAGTTGTTGGATCTTGTCCTGCTGCCGACGATATCAAAATAACAATGCAAAATGCAGTTAAAAATTTAAAATTCATTTTTCCCGTTTAACAGCCAGTGATGATGTTCTTTTCTCAATTACCTCATTTAATATTCAAGTTGTGGGGTATTTATATTAAAAAAAAATAAGTTTCTTGGACAAATATTTGGTACGTATTATAATACTCGTATTAAATTAAGCAAATATTGTGGACTGATCTCTAGCAGAAGAATACTGTAATGTAAATTATTTTAAGTCAACAATAACAAAATGAACAAAGAGCCTTTATTCAAAGTAGAAAATGAACGTTATGTAGAAAATACAACAGTTAATAATTTGTTCAATTAACGAGCTTGCATTAACGTCATATGCGTTGTATAATCGTCTAGTTATACAATTGGGGTATTCAAATGGTACTCATAAATTAACAAGTTTTAGAGTAATAAAACAAACAAAAAATATGACTGCTGTGAGCAAGCCCTTGTAGTTTACAACTATAAATATTGTACTTATTTGTATTTTGGTTTTAGCACCTCTGTACATTGCTTACTCTCCCTTTCAATTCCTTTGGTAAACTCTCACGCATTTCAACATGTAGTTATGGAAAACAATAAACATAGCTGAGAAAGTCTTATTACTTTATGACCTTTTGGTTTGAGCAACAGCAATAATTTTATTAAACTATGTTAAATGTTAAGACATTATGACAATTAAGACACTTAAGACACCCTTGTGAATACCACAAATATGTATTGTATTTTCTTGTTCTTGGTAAGTTTCTTACAAAAGTCTGTTCTAATTATACAATTGAATTTTATATGTTTTTCACACATGTACTTAAATATAAGAACGCGTCTCATTAATTCAATAAATTTTAATATAATAGAAAATGTATATTAAGATAATTCAAAATAAATAAAACTAATAAATTAATAGTGTAAACTGATATGTTTCCATATTGAAATAAGAAATTTCTACATGACTAGACTTTCGTTAATGTTTCTTATTAATTCAATATGGTTTTTATTGATTTTTAGCTGTTTTTTCTCTGGGTGTAGTTCTATTGTGGCCAGGTCTGGGAAAATTCTATATGTTAGATTAATTTGTATACATCTTTTAAACGTATAACACACTTGCACTAGAAAATAAATTCATCTTAGTGATTAAATATGGATATATTTAATTCATTTCAATTCAACTTTCAAAATATTTTTGTCAAAATTGCTTATAACGAACAACTTATAATAATTTCGCATCAGATTAAACTTCCCATACCTGGTTAAAACTTTCATTCTATCAAATCAAGCGAGATTGAACTTTTTATAATAATACTTAAGAATATAGTAGAGATTTTCGAGTAAGAATGTGTGATTATTCATTAGGAAGAATAATAATAAATGAGATCCCTTTCCTTCATATTAGAAGTAATGTTTCTTTATTTTCATTTTTAATTCGGTTGATTGTTATGATAAAAGATTGAAGATTTGTGGGTGTGTCGAATAGTTTTTTTCATACAGGATTTCCCGGGAATACCCGCACATTTTCTGGGAAAGAAATCACGGGAAATTTCTAAGGAAATCCCCGGGATTTTTTTATATTTTATTATAGCAAATTTATGCGTATATATTTCTTTGTGCGTATATATTTCTTGATGAGTGTCGTTATTCATTTTATGAATGCGTTGGTGCAATAAGAAGATGACGACAGTAGTGGCTTTTGCAAGCACTTCTGTGAATTAATTTTCGAAAAGAAATGAAAATGTAATTTATGTGCAAAAATTATTTTGTGTAAAGGTAAATGTACTAGTGGCCTTATTCGCCACTGGGGCAAAATTGGAATGAAAGCCTCAAGATCATAAAATAAAAAAAAACGTGTAAAAACAACCAACATTGGAAAAATATTCTAATAAACAAGAATATTGCCTTACCCCCATTTTTTGACTTAATAATTAAATATATAATTAGCTAATTTTTATTTAAAATTAAGCTGTAATTAAATACGATTTAATTTTTTCAGTGGTTAATTAAAGTTCTTATTAAATTACGTTGAAGGTACGGCAGCACTAAAAAACTTCCAAATATTATGGAAGGTTTTCCAAAGAACAGCTGCTTACCATAAACAAAAAAGTTAGGTTATAAAAATTCATAAAATAAAATTGCATAAAAACACATTTTATGAAATCAAAGGAGCATCACAATGCATTTTTCTATTTATTTATACCATCATATGAAACTATGAATTGTATTTGTTATATGTATATTTATGAAAATTAAATTAATTAAATTTTTCCTAATACGACCACATGATATTTTCAATACGACCACATGATGTCATGTCTTTGTCTTCAATAAACACATACATGCATAAAAAATATGGTGCGCTCGTAAAACTTAAATAATAATTAATTACACAAGGTTAGGTCTTAGGTCTTAGTTTCTAAACTATTAACATTTATTTCGTAATCTCTGAAGCTTAGGAGCCTTTATTTTCTAAACAGCACATGAAGTTCAAAATTTAGTTCTAGCACAATTCATAAAAATAAAAAGAGAAATGTGTAAGAAAATAAAAGACCCAGATTTGTTTAGTAAAACATAAAAAATATTCGTTCCCAATTCCTTCTAAAAAGTTGATGCTTTCATATGCAGAAGAGTTGCGTGCGTAACATGATTAGATTTTGATTAGATTCTGAAAATGCAGCAAATGCTGTTGATGAAAGAGATGATAATAAAAATGAAAAATTAGCATTTCATAAATTTAAATCAAAATACGAGTATGCATGTACGTGACGGACGAGTCCTGACATCATAATATATGTACGAGTATTAATAGATATAACAAATTATGTATGAAAGCTGCTTAAACAGTTATTATTAATATCGTTGAGGTTAAAAAATTAAATACCAGCGGCACTATGTATAATCAAAAATTGGCATGAAGTTAGCATAAGTGACAAAATTTAACTACGTGTTGACGAGTTCCTTTATAAAATTTTACATTAAAAATCGCAGCATAATGTAGTTTTAACACTCGATTACATCATAGCATGATTTTTAGTGTACAATTGGTTAGCAAAACACGTTAGGATCATGTTCAATTTTCCCACTTATGCTAACTTCATGCTTACATATACATAGACACATATCGTCGGCTTAGACCCGTCCCTGTCGGAGAATGTGTGGTTAACTACAAAAACAGTTAACTTATAGTTAACTTTTCTTAACGCTCAGACTGTAATGTAATGTAACTGGAACGTAGGAAACAGCTGATTTTATTATGGTCAGAAGAAACACTCAAGTTTTCAAGAAAGGCATATTTTGTTGCTCCTACGTCAATGTAATGGTGAGTAAAAAGATGGTTTTGTAGAAAATTTTCTTAAATAATTTAAATATATGCTTATGCTTTAAAATGCCTTTGCATGCATGACAAAGCACGTTGACAAACCAAACATTCTGTTTTGCCACAATAATTTTCTGAAAATAAAAAATTTAGTTAATTCTCATCACACATATTTTCTTATTGTTGAGAAAAAATTTTTTCTCTGGCAACGCTGATTCTTATGAGTATACGATACACAAAACTTATATTCAACAATGCGTGTATACACATACGTAATAGAACAGTATATTAAAAGGCGCTTCGCCCTTATTTTGCCGGCCACGGGCTTAGACTGAAACCGTACTGAAACCATTTTTATAACATATGACATTTTAATTCCATTCGAAAGAGAAAGAGACGCCGAATCGGTTAAAATATTTATTTTAATTTCAAACTCTATGTAAATGCGATGTACATATAGAAAAAATTAACAGTTGTTGTAAAATTTATTTAAAGTGAGTTAGAAGGTTTATACTCAAGCCAACGTAATGTATGCATTTTATCTAACTTATTCCACAATTTGAGCAAAAAAAAAGAATAATATAATAATATTTCATCAATGTTTGCACAGGTATTTAAAATAATATTATCAATACATTCGTATTTAAATTAAAATATTTTTTCTCTATCTTTTAATTAATTTTATGTACAATTATTTGTTTTAATAATTGAACTGTGTGCAATAAATGTATGTATATATGTATGTACATATGTATGTCTGTAGTTTATGCATCAAACCTTTCAGTATGTAAATATATAAATACATTCTAGAATATGTTCTCTAGTTCAGTATTACAAGAATAGTCAGTCATCTATCAAATACTACGAGTAGCAAAAAAATGGTTTCCAATAAAACTATGTTACTTTTTGGTGCTATCCTCTTACTAGCCAAGGGTAAAGTCAATTGCGCTGACTTTCAAAATAATGTTGTAGCTTCGACAAAAAACTTGGGTGGTATAAATTGCTTGATCGACACCGTATTTAATGTAGAGAACACTGCCAACGACTTCATCTATGACATTGAAGTTTGTAAGGTTGAGGAGGAATCTGATGTGGTGTCCCAACTGGTGGAATATTGTGAAACTCTTACAACAAAAACAGAAAATGTTATTGAATCTAATAACTACATTTGCAAAAATGCCGCCTACAATGAATCAAAAGATGCCAAGAAATCTCCTCCTGCTCTTTGTGCCAACGCAATAAGGACTCGCATGGATAAACTCAATGCGATCGTTGACAAAATTGAGAATTATGTTAATAATAATGCGATTCAGGTCACCGATTCCTGCAGTAGCATTGCTACAAACAATCTGAAGACGAATTTGCCCATTTTCGCGAATTTAGTTAGCAATTGTGCCAAATTATTTAAAAAATAGAAACACAATAGAAAAACACTAAACTTGTATTCTTAAAAGCTAAATAAATATTGAGCAGTATTTTTTGGAAGTTTTTGTTTTCATGAACTCTTCAGGGTAAAAATCTTAAATGACTTTTAAATGAGAGCCTGAAAACCAAAGGGCTATAAGTGCTAAAACTAAAAATAACTAATATCTAATTCAACGCTAAAGGTTGCGTTTCACAAAATAGTCTGCTTTTCTGCACTTGTACTCCTCCTCTTTTGGTTTTCAGCCCTTAATCTATGTATCTACTTGTATTACGACTGGACAATCTTTTTTTTGGAAAAAATTGTGGGAATGAATCTACCAAGAAGCCATGGTTCTAAGCTTGCGAAAATATCTTGTCCGTATTAGTAGTCGTGCAGGTAGTTTCAAAATAAAGGACACTCACAAAAAAGAGGAACGATATCGATCCTAACCGGAATTAAAAAAAATACAATTACGATTCAGACAAACCAAACAGGAAAATGTGTTCAAAATATTTTAAATATTACTGGAGTTTTTTTTTTGGCATGTACTTGAATTACACAAATACAGCTATGAACAAATAAATAGCGCACAAAAGAAGTTTGTCATATAGGGCTTTTTTTCCCTGATAAATTGATTTGATATTTAATGAGTATGTGAACCATTTTTTTGCTTTACTTAACTTCTCTTAAAATTCTATAGCAATTGGGCAGTTTTATTTAAGTTCCGAATAGAGATAGCTGGTAATTAATAAAACTTAAAAAAAATTTAACCAACTTCAAAAATAAGCACTAAAAAGATAAAAATAATATAAATCTAATTAAATAAAATATTAATTGAAATTTATTTGCTGGTGGTTTAGCATGTCTATATACGTATTTCATTGGCGCTTGAACCAAATCATCAGTAGACTTCAACCACAAATTCTGAATAGTCACAAACCTCTTACTTAGACTTTCAAAAACTATATGAGAATTCATAAAACAATAACATTTTTGAAAATCACAAAGAAAAAATAGTAGGCTTTGAAACTGATACAAAACCCAGCAAATAATTTATATTCAGGGGAACTCATTTTATTTTTCTACATCCTTATACAATTAGAAATCCATCGGATAACAATAAAAGTATTTGAAAGGCTAAATGAAAAATAAAACATTAATTGAACTTTAATGAAATTTATTTATTTGACATATTGTCAGAAGTGTAAATACTACAATAATTGAAATTTATTTGCTGGTGAGTTCACCTGAATACAAATTATTTGCTGGGTTTTGTATCAGTTTCAAAGCCAAATAAGCTTATTTTTTCTTTGTGATTTTCAAAAATATTATTGTTTTATGAATTCTCATATAGTTTTTGAAAGTCTGTGCATAAAGTAAGAGGTTTTTGACTATTCAGAATTTGTGGTTGAAGTCTACTGATGATTTGGTTCAAGCGCCAATGAAATACGTATATAGACATGCTTAACCACCAGCAAATAAATTTCAATTATTGTAGTATTTACACTTCTGACAATATGTCAAATAAATTAATTTCATTAAGTAAAATATTTTTACATATGTTGCCTATGGTGTTGTTTGAAGTTTTAGCAGGCAATATTAATAACTAAGCAAATACATACATATGTATGTATGTACACAAAAGAACTTGCAATTTTTTACCGGGCATGTGTTTAGTACCTGTATTATTATTATTCAAACAACACTATATGTATGTTTGTATGTATGTATTTTATTTAAGTAGATCTATATTAGTTTTCATTTTTTAGTGCTTATTTTTGAAATCGGTTTAATTTTTTTAAAAGTTTTATTTTTTTTAAATCCAATCTATGCTCCTAAAATTAGTTATTTTATTTACTGTACATCACAAAGAAGAAGTACATATAATATTATAAAGGGTGGCCGATTTCGGCCCTTGAATTTTAACCACTTTACATAAAACTGTTAATTGGTAAGTGCAAAATGTTCACGTCTAAAACAAAACGTAGGTAAATTTGTATTCAACGCACAAGGGTGGTTACTAAATGTTAATGGGCGTTGCGACACCCACTTTTTTAAATACAAAATCATATGAATTTCAGTGCTCGAGGTATATGCTATTTCATAGGAATCGGATAAGCACATGTACATATAATTTAATAGTAAACTTACACGGACGTATCCCCGCCTACTTTTTTCGCACGCTTGAGCATTTTTTAAAGCTCAGGGTGGGTGTCAAGTTTCGTAAAGATCAATTAAGTAAAAACACGTGAAATATAGTATAAAATTTCATGAAATGTTATAATAAATTTTAATGGGCGTAGCCCCGCCCTCTTTTTCAACTTTAAAATTGTCTAATTACAAGAACCAAAGGTATTTGCTAGGTTTCGCAGCAATCAAATGAGTGGATCGTAAAATCAAATTGAAAAAATTGTGGCCGTGTTTACCCCGGACATCTGAAGCAGTAATAAAACATAATAATATCTTTGCTTTTTAACAAATAATATTAAGAGAGCTAATCACATATTAAGTAACACCATTTTCGTAGTTCTTATATTCTCCCTCTTCCCCTTTAGTATCGCTTTCTAGAAAATTTTCAGTATAAATTTTCTGAACCGGAAGAAAAAAAAGGAGCGTTATGTAATATGCGAATAGCCTCCTAAGTGCGCTATTTAGGTGTGATAAAAAACGATTTAATGGAACTTTTAAAAAAGTTAACTGAGTTCCTTTTGTGTGTTTTTGTGAATAAATACATCAAATGATTAATTTATCACTATTGGATGCGCTATTTCTGTGTCCATAGCTGTATGTATGTATATACATGCATACATATGTACCAGCGTAGGCATTGATCATTTTAACTCTATTTCAAATACAATTTTACTTCATATTCTCTTAAATTTTGATCACATTAATTTAATGCCTCATTACTTTTTACTTTTCGTTGTCATTCTGTATCATTCTTTTCGGTAGCAAATATTTTGTAATAACTTCTTCTGTGAGAGTTATCAGCTGTTTTTAGAAGTAAAAGATAATCAAAAGAAAAACTTGCAATATATACATATATACAAAATACTATCTTCTTTCACTAAATTAATAAGCTTTTCATTTACACATATTTTCATTTGAAAAAACATAAAACAGCTGATTCATAATAGAAAAGAACGTGTCAACTAAAAGGGCTTTTACGCACGCAAAGTATACTTTGTAAAGTCTTGAGTTTGTGGGAGAGAAGGGAAAAGAGCAAAATCTTGAGTTTGTAGGGGAGCTTTGCAGAACTCCCATTCTATTTCCCCTTCTCGCCTACAAACTCAAGATTTTGCAAAGTAAACTTTGCGTGTGTAAAAGCCGTCTAATTCTAACAATTGTTTATAAGTCACATTTAATTTTTTATGCTCTTTAATATAGTCAGCGACGAGCAACGTTGCCGATTTTTGTACACTTATCCAAAAATGGGATAAAAATATTTTCTTGGACTATTTTTGGATAATAAAATTTTTGTGCAATTTTTCAATCAAAAGTTCTAATTTAATTAAAAAAGTATTTCACTCTGCAAACTAACAACCAATAATTTAAATGTTTTTGTTTGACAAACAGAATATTGTTGTTTTTTTTGCACTGTTTTCATATGGTCTTTGACAGTTGGGAAGGAAACAGCTGACTGTGTTATAGGCCGAGACAACACAAAATTTTTGTGTTATAAACCGTAAGCGGGGCATATATGTACGTCGACGTCACGTCAATACAATACCAAAATATTAATGCTAGTCTACCCGCTCTGGAAAGCAACTGACTGCTTTTGACAGGCACATGCTATTTTCTAGACCTTGCAAGAATAATAATGGACATACAATTGTTCTCGAGAGCGAGTATACAAGCGTCAAATATTTGGTATTGTAATGACGTGACGTTGACAGATAATTAGGTAATATGAAAAATTTGTTCGATGCCCAAAAAAAGCGCCATCATATTTTTGGGCTTCAGTGAGCCTGGCAAACTATCCCTGTTTTAAAAACAACAACCCTTATTCCAGTTGTCAACATCGACGTCACGTCAATATAATACCAATAAATTAGGGTCGTCTTCTCGCTTTTTAGAGCAATTTTGTGGATACTGAGAGTCTATCTCTGTTCTTTAAGGTGTAGAATATAGAATGAACCTATCAGTAGCAGTCAGTTGTTTTCGACAACGGGCAGACAAGCCCCAACGTTTTGGCATTGTATTGATTTAACATCGATGTTGACAACTGGAGTAAGGGTGAATATTTTCATTTCTAATACAAAAAAATGTTATCGTATAGCAACCATCGTATAACGTTGTATTTTTTTTTGGTGGCGTTTTATAAAGTGAGTGTTGTTGAAAAACAATACATACATTGTTTTTAATCAAGATTACTATCATGGCAAATAATTTTATTAATTATTTACAATTCTGTAACAAAATTTAATTGTGTTTATACACAACAAAAAATTAAATTTGTATAAAATAAAGTGACTGTCGAGAGCTAACATTCAAAAAGTGCTAACTGCAATTTTCAGGGAGAGCGAAAACCCGTATTTTTCGTTTTCATACCCAGCAAAAAAAGAGACTCCAAAAAAGTCACGAAAATGTAGAGTTTGCGATCTGGAAGTAGTGAAAATTTCGATCCAATCTAATGATTTTTACATAGAGTTCTCACTGCAAGAAGTTCTCTTTTTCGATGCCTTGTCACTGAATTGGAAGCGATATTAAGAAAAATTCCATTTTTTGTGTTCTATGATAATATTCTCATCTAGGAAAAATTTTAAATAGTTACCTATTTTAACAATTCGTTTCTTTTTGTACGAATTTAGTGAATTTAGAAACAGTGTTTTCATGTAAATTTAAGCAAATAAATTACTTTTAAATTTTAGACTAAAATTAGTTCATAAATTTCTTTAAAAAAATTATTATTTTTTAATTCTGGTGAATATTTTCTAACACTATGGAGGAGTTACAAGGTTTTGTATGACTTAAATAAGCTTCTACATGGTTTTTTGCTCACTCTCGGCAAATTAAAAATATCGATTTTTTGGAAGCAATGAAAATGTAGTTCCACTACAATGACTTCCATTTTTTTCACTGGGTAATGAACATTTTGTTTCTTGTATTATTAAAGTGACATCAGATGATAAATAATTCGATCTTTGAAGACGTTGTTATACAATAGCTCATTTTAGAGAAAATTGCAGATAACACTTTTTGAATATAAGCCATCAATATGTACATATGTATGTATAATTAAAAAAAAGATTTCAATTATATTACAACTTATTTTAATTAAGTTTAAGATTAAATCAATAAAATTTTCTTAAAAACTTAACTTGTTTTTTTTCTATTGCACTTATTAAAAACATGTCAGTAATTAATTAAAAAGAAGCAAATATTGACTAAAATGCAAACACTTGCCACAAATGCAAACAAAAGAAACTATTTATATAGAGAACAAAATAGAATGTAACAGACATTAATTCTTTGGAAGCGTTTTAAGCACATTTCAAGTAGAAAATAATATGTTTGCTAAAATTGCATTTGTACTTTTATCCATTTCCCTAAGTGGAGTGGTGCAAGGAGCTTTCAACGACGAGTTCACTGCAAATGTTAAGACAAGCATTAAGAATTTACTTGGCGTAGATTGTATGACAGAGTCCGTGTTGAACTTGGAGGATGCCGCTGATGAATTTGCTTTTCAAATTAGAAGGAGATGTGACGAAGCAGCAAACTTCCTAACAGAACTAGCCGATGCTAAGCAACTTGAGAAAATCACTACAAAAGTGCTTGATATCAACGATGAACTGTGTGATAATGCAGGTTTCGATGAGGATAAAGATGCCGACACTATACCTCCGTCTAGATGTGCTAGAGGTCTTGAACATGAAATGTCTAATTTGTTGACATCTTTCGTAAAAACTAGAAACGACATAAACACTGGTCTACAGGCATCTCGTAATAGCGGTGCTTGTGTAAAAATGGCCATGTCCAATTTCAAATACTTTTTGGAATCTTTCGGTGAACGTATTGCAATGTGTGCCGAACTTGCTGATCAGGCTTAATAACAAGAAATATAATTTCAAGTAAATACTTTTCTTAATAAACCAAAAATTTTGAACATTTAACGAAAGTTCTTTAATCTAAAAATTGCTAAAATCTAGACGAAAATATGGTTTACTCTACCTTTTTAGTTTTATGTAAAACTTTAATTCAAATATGTAGTCGTATTATATGATTTGGTTACAAATATTAAAAAACTTGTTATGTTAGGAGTGGTTGCAATTTAGTCTTTTGATGCTTTTTACGGTTCCGTGCACCAAAGGTCAAAAAGACGCAAATTGTTTTTGGCACGCTGTCCGTCTGTTCGTCACAGGCTGTTTTTTTTTTCGAAAAATATATGACAGTTAAAAAATTAAAGGGTGTTCCAAAAGGAGCAATGAAATATGTTAAAATCTCTTGTAATATGCACACAGTTATATACAGACACTTGAAATTTGCAAACTTAGTGAAGTTTTATACAGACTACAACAATTAACACTAAAATTTTAAAAATCAAAATTAAAGGCTAACTGATAAAAGTTGATGTAATTTATACTATGTAATTTTGACCACTTGCTGTGTCTTGGAATCCGTAAGAGACAAACTCTTGAAATTTTCAAAAACGCTAACTAAAAAATCGCCAAACTAAAAAAATCTCTAAAATTAAACCGTCAAGAACCGAAAAAATCGCCACAACTAATGGCCTGTCCCACGATTTCGACTGCGTTCGATTTGTCGCACACTTACATTGGGAACAACAACAAAGTCGACATCGTGAAACTGGCCCTAAATAACGACAAATAACCGAAAAAAATACAAAATAAAAAAAACGCCAAAATTAACAAAAACCCCTAAACTAGAAAAATCTCCAAAAACCGAAAAGGTCTGCCGGTTAATTAATTTTTTTTAATGTCTACATCAGGTAAGATGTTTGATTATATACTCGTAGGCTAAAGTTCATATATTACATGTGTATATATGTAGTGGGTGTGCGAAAACCTTCGTATGCGAGTCACAGTCCCACTTTACTGAATGTTTATGTCCCGTTACACAATAACATTTCTGAGCATCCATGTTTTTAGAGTACAATTGATCCATAATTAGTACAAGTGTTGCCATAAGTTGTGAGAGGAAAAGTGCTAGATTGCAGAAATAAAAGTGCTAAAATGTTCTACAGCACATACAACAAAGTGCCAAATTTTTAGTTTCTCTTATTTCTTAAGCGGTACATACACTTGCAATGAAATTGTGAATTTTTTGTATTACATATCATCGCTAACGAGTACATATCTTATATTCATAAGTTGCACGATACATTTTCTCATAACAAAGAAAATAGAATTATATTGTCTAATGTTTTGGCAAAACCATTTATTTTAATGATTTGTGTCAATCATTCCATAGTATAGGTCAAACGGATAATAATATAGATGATGATGTTACGTAAATTGTGCGAGATTTTTCCTTTTACATAACCCCAACGATGTACATAATAACATATCGTTCATTTACTTCAATAGTGGCACAACTCAAAAAACGCGATTAAAGTTTTCAATTTACATACAACTCAATGGAGGAATGAAAAAAAATTCTTCTCTCAGGAGGTGATGGTACAATCTATTTATACGAAATTTTTACAGAAGATAAAATACAAAATGCCGCATCTTTCTGCATTATTAACTCAAAAAACTCAATTTTTGAGTTTTGCCACTATTGAAGTAAATGAGCGATATGCAATAATATTGTATGTATAGACCGCTTGATATGTATATTTAATTCATAAATTTTGAAGAATGTTAAAGGAAAAATTTTTAAGAATGTTAAATAGAGTTAGTAAGTTAAGTAAAAATATATTTATTTTCTACATAGATAAATTAGATGAACCGATTTAGTTGAAAGATATACAACAACCTTCTTAACACTATAAGCTCTTAAAAAGAATAAAACTTAAAACAAGTTTTGTTAATTTAGTATTTCAAATGGTGTACTTTAATATATTTTTACCCATATGTGTATCTCAGAGCGGTTCGATTATATGACTACTGTCGTACTACACACTTAGTCGTAATTTACACTAAGCAAGTCTTACTGCTAAGCTGATTAGTTTGTGGAAACTAATCAGCTTAGCAATAATACTTACATAGTGTAAATTAGGACTTAACGAAGATAAATAAATTTGATAAACATATAATATTAATTGGATCGAAATTTGTCTAAAGGAATTATCAGTGGAAAATTTATTAATATTATTAATGAAATAAAAAAGTGCAAAAAATGCTAAATAGTTTAAAGAAAGTGCTAAGCTAGCACTTAGCATTATTTTCAAACTCTTTAGTGCTAAACGAAGAAAAAAAGTGCTAAATCTAGCACTAAAAGTGCTAAAATGGCAAGCCTGATTAGTACCACTATTGTCCACCTACCCGCGTCAACTAATACAGGATACGAGGGTTGTTCAATTATGATTCACAACAGGTGACATCTATCGTTGCTTTTTAAAATTATTTGGAATAGCGACTAGAATGGGATTTCCCGACACGGCGCAGCATAATAAAGATTTTTTTGCCTTGCAAAGTTTTCATGCCTAATAACGTTTTTCTGCACTGCCGGCCTTCGGCTGGTTTTAACAGTTTTCCTACCTAATAAAGTTTTCCTGCATGATTGATCAAGGCTGCATTTTACATTTTCATGAAAGATAAATCCCAAAAGCTTTAAAATTATACCAATATTGGTCATATTCGTTGGAAAATATTATATCACAATTTTGTACTATAATTTCAGAGTCCCATAACTCAGAAACTAAGCCTTGCCGACAATTGTTTTTTCCAAGTTGCTATAGAAGAAGTTACTTTTTTAATTTTTGAGAGGTGCCTCTAAATGTGATTTAAGTCAAAATATTTTTTTTTTCAAGACGTGAGTGTATACATACAAATTGAATGAAAAATTGAATTGTATGAAATTTTTTCAACAAGATTGAATTGTACGCATAATTAACTCCAAAAGCATATAAATGAGCGATATATACACAAATCCATGTGTATGTATATAGATATATGTATGTATGTATGTACCAGCATACATACATACTAGCATCCATACATATCGTTGGTAACAAGTAGAAAAGCCCTAACTCAAATAATTGTAACTTTAAAGAAGGTGAAAACATAATAACAAACAGTACTGATTTGTACAACTGCTTGTAAAAGCATAATTTTTACCACCATTGCAATACATTTTTGTGACGAGGTGTATATGTATGAAATGTATTGGAATCACTGATAAACTCAATTTCGACAAAACATGAGTTAGGGCCTTTCTACTTGAGACCATAGATATGTAGGTATTGAATAAAATTAATTACAAAGTCGATTTTACAAAAAGAACCGAAATAAACTACAAAACAACCAGGAAAAATCTAAAAGATTACAAAAAATAAGAGCCAACGACAAAAAAAAAACGAAACACACATTTAAGTTCAATGCTCCAAAACTCCAGTGTTACCGTTGAGACGCTTTGTGCAAGAATTAAATTTGCTCAAATAGGGCAAAACTGAACAAATTTAATTCTTTTTCATATTTTGGCAATGAATGTAGACTATTGTCAATTTTAATTAAAAGCAAGAGCACAAATATTTTATTTTTATGATGTTTTACATACTTTTAATACATTACATACTTTTAACAATACACATCTGTGGCCCAAAGGAATAATAGATAAAAGTCATTTTCGGTGGCATTTTCAAGTTTGAAATAGTTACCTGAAATCAGGGAATATAGATTAAGCTAACCTTTGTATGGTCAATGCTAAGATTTATAAGTTATAAATAGTTTCTACGCGGTTAAAAATTCCGTGAATTCCCGGGAACTATTTTTTTACAGATCCCGGGAAATTTTAAACGGGAATTTAATGTTTACGTTTTTAGAATTTGCTTTTTTTTACATTGCTGTTCATTGTTTTATTACTTAAAAATACAACTCTGTAACGATGCATAATATAAGCATGAAAGCAGTAGTGCGATTCAGCGATTATTATTTATTTTAAATTAAAAAAAAATAAAAAAAGCTGTAATACAAGTATACATATATGCTACCACTTAATTGTGAATAAATTCAGAATTAATAGAATGATTTTTAATAAATGTGGCTCATTTTATTTATAACATATGAAGGTATCACAATTAATAATAAAATACAAAATCTTCAGTTTAAAATTTTAACGAGTCTTCTAAAACCCAGTTTTCTTAATTTTTTGAACAAATTTATTTTTTTTTGTATAAAACTTTCTGAATATCTCCGAAACTATAAGAC
This sequence comes from Tachina fera, assembly GCA_905220375.1. Classification (NCBI taxonomy): domain Eukaryota; kingdom Metazoa; phylum Arthropoda; class Insecta; order Diptera; family Tachinidae; genus Tachina; species Tachina fera. The sequence continues at coordinate 82,673,310 of LR999966.1, forward strand.
TGTTAAAATATTAATCAGGATGTAAATTAAAGGTCAATTTGTTTTCTTGCCTTCTGTGTATTTTTTTTATTTGATCAAAGAACTGGTTCTCAAGCAAATACAAATTATGTGATGCAGCACCCTCTTTTTTAGTTTATATGATATGTCTCGTTTTAGTTTATATGATATGTCTCGTTTCAAAATGCTGAAAATCTAATGGACGGTAGATAACTTAATAAATAAAAATATTTTAAGCCTGTCACTTTTAGGAATACGACTTTACATTCACAATTGTCGGGTCTTCCCGTTTTTCTGAAAATTACAAATTTGCATATTGGATAGTTTGACATGGTAGGGACTAGGGATGCCAAAAAAAAAGCAAATCCCGAATCCTGGGATTTTCGGGATTGGTGTCAAATGAGATCTGGATCTGGTGTCAAATGAGGCGTAGCCGATGATTCTGCTACACAACGAAGGGGGGTGCTCTGATGTTACATTAGGATTAGTAGAATCTGCTGAAGTCGGTATAGTTCAGTGACCAGTGCTTTAAGCCTGCATCACTAGAACTTTTCCCACAAAAACTGATAGAAGGGACACTAATGCACATCAGAAAAATGCGTGGTGTTGTTATTTAATGACTGCCGGAGACCGGGCTTGAACCCAGGACCTTCGGTTTTGTAGTCAACGTGCTAATTACTTCAGCCAACGCCACCGTCATGTTTTGCCATACAATTTTACATTGAAAATCATGGCAAGATCTAATGGTGTGTTAAAACTCCATTATGCACAAAAATTGAACTTCGGCAACACGAATTATATATATTGGTTCCTTTGGCTCCTTATAATGATTATGATTATGATTATTAAGCCACATAAATACAATTTTATAGCCAGAGAAGTACAATTGTTGAAGATTTGTTTAGTTCTAATTTACACTATGCTAGTCTTATTGCTAAGCTGATTAGTTTGTTAGGAGAATGAGATGAGGGGAAATGAAACGGTTCTGTTCCCCTCGTTGTACTCATATGCAATTGTATGTATCATGAGTTTCTGATATAAATAAAATTTTCTTGCCAGATTTTGCTAGTAAAGCGTTCATTTAGTTTTTCGTATCTAATCGTATTCTTACTTTCTCGTTGCTAATTTCTGCTAGCAAAGTAAATGAACAGATCTATACTGAGTAGGGTTCTAAATGTTTTCTACTTACTTTTTTGATGATTTGGAATTTTGGTGGTGCAGTTTCTATTTTCAACTGATTTCAGATTAAAAATAAAAAACTTATATATTAGAGACTTTATGCTATTGAAATCGCACGAAAATTAAGAAACCAACATAACCAGCCCAATTATAAATATTCCCCGGGAAATATTTCCCAGGGAATTCACTTTTTTTAAAGATAAAATCCAACTATTCTAAACAAATTGAGCTAAAAATTTAAATTTGAGGGAGAACGAAAAAATTTTCGAAGTCTAATCGTCGATAGCGATCTGATTCGAACTCGCTATTTTAGTTTGAGGTTATGGTACATGCTATCGAAAAATGTAATATATATAATATGGTTCGATATCCAATACCATAATCTTAAACTGAAAAAACGTAATCGAATCAGCTCGTCATCGAAAGCGACGATTAGACCTAACTGAAAGCTAGCAAATGGGGGAACAATCAGGAGATGTTATTCAGAATAAGGCTGAACCTCAATTTTACATTACGAAATGTTTGCTATAAAGAAAGAAAGTTTTGAGTTGCATATTAATTAAAGCATGTAATGTAAAATAAAAAATGGCACACGACTAAACAACTTAACACGGAATGAGAATGCAATATTAACTCTTTATTTAAAAAAAAAAACAAAAAAACTATAACAGAAAATTAACATGTTGGCAGGCAATTGCGAGTGAAAAATATTCATCTACTACTGTTAAACAAATTGGCCTAGAAAAGCCAGAGTGGGTAAAAAATTTATGTTTGTATGTATGTATGTATGTATGTATGTATGCATGTATGTATGTATGTATGTATGTATGTAGCACATCTTCCTAAATGCAGTTTGGAATTGGGTTTGGTCGGCAACCTGGTTGTTTAATTTTCTCGTTGACTAGATGGTTGCTAAGCTTTGAAATGCAATTTAACAGGAAGTTCTTCATTCTCTTCTCATTCTGCCACTTCCTCTTCTACACAAAGTTTTGCATTTTTTTCGCTTTGTGAAACCATAACTAAGACCAGGGCTGCCATATTGAAGATTTGTCTTCAAGGTTGGGTATATTTTAAATCTTTTGAGTACAAGAGATTTTTCTGAGGACATGCAAACATATTTATTAGAGCACTGCAATCAATACTCGAGGAGCAATGTTCATGAGTATTCTATACATGAGTATTCAGTAATTTTCTCATTTGCCTATATGCACAAGACAACTTACAAGAACTTTTAAGACATGAGGGATTTTTTAAGTGCCTTAATACAGCGAAATCATCTAAAAGAAACGCTAAACAACACTGTTGACAAAACATTTGTTTCAGTTATTTTAGGTATAGGAGTAAAGAAAAAAATACTTCGTGAAGAAAGAATTTGTGATGCTTGCTTCTTCATACGCATGGGCGCGTAAACAAACTTCATCAGGGTGACCGATGACATTTTTCAAAAAGTGGCAAAAAATAGGGGATTTATCAAAAAAAGAGGGGGCAACATTAAAAAAAACGATACACTGAACTTTTTATTTTTAGTGTGTTATTATACTAAAGAAAGGGTGACAAAAAGTGGCAAGGCAGTCGAAAAAGTGACAAGACTGTGAACAAAGTTGGAATTTCCACTTTAGCCGGTCAAACGGTCACGCTGAACCTCAGGCATGTATGTAATTACATACATACGCACATAAGTTTTGTGTATGCCCTTTTATTTTTCTGCGCACATCACAAACAAACGCACATATGCATTGACATTAGTTGTGTGCGCTTGCTTTAAAAAAACCCGCCCTTACTTAGCATTTACACATGTATGTAAGTGCAAGTTCGAAAAACTCAATACACTCACACTTTTTTACTAATACAATCATATTTTTTGTATTTACTGCTCAGCTTATAACACAATTTCCTTCTAAGTAAATTTTTGTAAGTAAAATGACAAATGAAGAAACAGTGTTACCGAGATTGATTTTTATATAAACTTTTAGGACTTCGTATAATAAAAATAATATTTATTGCTCATTTCCTGCGTATTTATAAGAAAATAGTATATAAAAAATAATACGTATACACTACTTGCATGGAATTACTTACATGTGTAATTGCGGTGTTAAACACATAATAGTAACACACACAAAAACGTACAATATGCAAAATAACAAGCATACACGCATCAACACTACTTCTTTTTATTGTTTGTTATGAACAGGTATGGGCACCACTACATTGAAAGCTTTGCATGTGTGGCATTGTATTAGTTTGTTTTTTCTCATTTAATGACATCCGACATACGTCTGCTTCGTTCGAAATTTTCTGCTAGACTAAGCACAGTTTCGTTTCTCTGCTTCGCTCATCAATTTTGTGTATGTACACATCGTTCGCTCTTTTTGCATTTTGATTTTGCATTTGCCCATACACGGTTATGAACAAAAAGTCTTTGCGGCATCGATTGTTAACACAAACACCAATGCTCCCATCGTGCTTCGCTTATTATACCACAGCATTAATTATTGATTTAGTATAATACATGCCACGAGAATACATTTAAAAAACAAGACGTATTTACATTTCAAGACTGTTTACGCAGGCCTCTAATATGTTCATATATATTATGAGGACTTTTTGGAGATGAAACTGGTAGGGACTTACATAGATTTGTTGCCTTTAATTCGGTAAAATTAATGTTGAGAGTAAACCAACGGGCTAACATTTTGACATTCATTTTACACATGAAGAGATGCGATATCTTCTAAATGGCTGGATTGATTTTCTTCAAACATAGCTAAGAACCCACAAACAGAAAAACTAAGCCATTTCGTCTGTACGTGGGCACGGATAGACACACACTACAAACTTATAACACCCCAGTAAAAAAAGAGACTCCAAAAAAGTCATGAAAATGTAGAGTTTACGATGCGGAAGTAGTGCAAATTTCGATCCGATCTAATGATTTTTACATAGGGTTGTCACTGCAAGAAGTTCTCTTTTTCGATGCCTGGTCACTGAATTGGAAGCGATATTAAGAAAAATTCCCTTTTTTGTGTTCTATGATAATATTTTCATCTAGGAAAAAGTATAAATAGTTGCCTTTTTTTTAACAATTCGTTTCTTTTTATACGAATTTAAGCCCGAAACAGTGTTTTCATGTAAATTTAAGCAAATAACTTTTAAATTTTAGACTAAAAATAATTCATAAATTTCTTTAAAAAAATAAATTTTTTTTTAAATTCTGGTGAGTATTTTCTAACACTATGGAGGAGTTACAAGGTTTTGTGTGACTAAAATAAGCTTCTACATGGTTTTTTGCTCACTCTCGGCAAATTAAAAATATTGATTTTTTGGAAGCAATGAAAATGTACTTCCGCTAGAATGACTTCCATATTTTTTAACTGGGACACCTTGTTTTTGGCCGTGGGTTAAAAATAGTTTTTCATGAAATTATACACTAAAAAAATTAACTAAATCTTTGGAAAATTTTCTAAATTTGAATAAAAAAAAGTTGTTATATGGCGCCAAAGATTCTTTTACTTGAACTAGTTTATAGTAATTATATTTTCATATTTAAGTAAAACGACCCGCTTAAACACTTACCCCCATAAGCAAAAAAATTAACGTGTGCTTGAAGTGAACGTTAACACAAAATTTCCATACAAAAACCGGTTAAACGTACACTTGAAGCACACGTTAATTTTTTTTGCATATGGGGGGGGGGGGGGGGTTACAAAATAAAAACAAGTAATTGAGGTGTATTTAATATAAAGAATGAAATTAAATGATTTCTGTTATACTCAAAAGTGCATACACTCAGGGAAAAGCTGCAACTTAAAAATAAGAACGCGTCACATTGATTCAATAATTTTCAATCTAATGGAAAATGTATGTGCATATATTGAAATAAATAATTGAAATTAATAAATAAATACTGTAAATTAATCACCCTTATTCCAGTTGTCGCCATCGACGTCACTTTAACACAATACCAAAAAACTGGGGCTTGTTTAATCGCTCCCGAAAACAATTTTGCGTAACTTACAAACTATTTCCGTTCCTAAGGTCTAGAAAATAGCATAAACCTACCAACAGAAGTCAGTTGCTTTCGACAACAGATATACAAGCACCAATTTTTTGGTGTTGTGTTAAAGTGACGTCGATGGCGACAACTGGAATAAGGGTGAATATTTTTCCATATTGAAATAATAAATTTCAACATTACTAGACTTTCGTTAATGTTTCCCATTAATTCAATATGGTTTTTATTGATTTTAAGTAGTTTTTCTCTAGGTGTATAAGTTTATATTACAACACGTAACAGTCGGCCTTGAATTCTTTTTACATCTTAATTTCTTATAAAAATGCAGCAAAACAAGAGTTAATTAACTTTACTTCGTATGTTTTTGTATGAAGAATTTGAAGAAATCGCCAAAAAGTGGTGTGTGCAGCAAAACAATAGTAATTAAATATAAAAATAGTGGATATGGAGCCAAATGAATGCTTTATAGCTCAGAAACCATAATTAATTTAGTGAAACGCGTTTTTGATTCAGAAAGTGGGTATTCAAAATATATATATTCCATACCTAGCTAATTTTTTTTAGGAATGGTCGGTGGAGCAAAACTATTCTGGGACGATGAAGTGTTAAACTTAAAAAAGTTTTTTCTTAGTTATGACTCTATTGAAGAAGGGGTTCGATGTGTATGAATTCGGTAAGTTAGTATTATTATATGGCGTTTTTTCTGACGTGCTATTAAATGAGGTTGAATATTTTGAGATTTAATATGTAAAACTAATGACAGATATATATTTACACTTATACATACACACATATGTATGTATGAACATATAAGTAAAAGGACAAAGAATAAGTCAGAACAACAACAGACTGATTTTGATGATGTAGGAGACTAGAATTTTAAAATTTATTCCAGTTTTAATTCAATATTTTGGAAAATTAAACTAATACCCAAGCGAGGGGCGAAATATTTGCATATAAACTCTGTGAAATATTTTGTAATTTCCTTTGATATCGTGTCCCGTAATTTAATCACAGGGTGCACCCAAACTTTTTGATTTGAAGAGAATCATTGGATTAATTTTACTCTAGTGATTGAACAAAATATAAAAAAATTCGAAAGGCAAAATTTGGAACAAAAATAAAAAATTAAATAGTTTTTATCCGTATAACGATCAAAAACTATAAAAAACCCTGCAGAAAATGGAGCTGACATGAATACTAGTCACGTGACCGGTCCCCAAGTGATAGGGACCAGTCACTTTTGCAACGTGATAGGCTGCGGTGGGTTTAATTGATACTTTGTATGCACCTTGTGACTTATCACTGAACTATCTTATAATAATATAAATTATATATTAATAGGTCTGTTCATTTACTTTCCCACCAGAAACTAGCAACGAGAGAGTAAGGCAGACATTTTACAAAATTACTCTCCTAAGTATGAAAACGTAAATAAACGCTTTACTTGTAAAAACTTGTAAGTAAATTTTATTCGTATCAGAACCATAGATGGAAATCATGATACAATTGTACTTTTTCTGATGTATTATTACAATTGATAATGTTTTAAATTGCGATTTTTTTAGAAATTGACATTTAATATGAAATTCTTTACACAGTTTCAAGTATTTTTATGCGTTTTTCATAACTTTTAAAAAATACAAAAATGCCACTTTCCATATCTGATCATATATGAGAAACCAACAAAATTATTTGCCATTAAAACAGACTTTATATGACTTAATGACAGAAAAACAATAAATTTAGAAAACATTCTTTCTTTTTTCCTACGTGTACATGTTTTTTAACAAAGAAATTAAAATTTTTTAGTTTTCCCTTTTCAGATATTTTTTTAATAATTTATTTGACAGCAAAACACACAACAGGTGGTTGGATAATTCTTGCAAGTAAAAATTTTACTAGTAATAATTTGTAGGAATTTTTTAGTCTCTCAATTATTTTCTCTCTCTCGACGCTCTCTCCTTGCACACTTTTTGAGTTAATGAACACTTTTCAGTAAAAATTTTTACAAATTCGTAAAAATTTTTAGTAAATGAATAAACCTAATGTCATTCCGACATTTATGTAACTGTAACAACAAACACTTGAACTTTTTTATTATTTTTATTTTACAGTAGAAATAATTTTTATATTCGAACTATCAACGTCCGGCATGACAGGCGTCCACATTACCCACTCGACCACAGGGGCACTGCACTCACATTTAACAAGTATAAGTTAAGATTAGGTTAATATCTAAGTATAGTTACGGGACTTGTTCCAGAGTGCCTTGCCGGTCTATTTATATCCACTCATTGTTTAACCTTCAGAGTGAACAGATGTCCCTGTGAAGTCTTTCTTATATATACACATTCAACAAAAAAAAAATATTCGTAATACATAATTAATGTCCCATCGGAGTTCTTGTTATACACACATACTAAACAAAAAAATATTCGTAATACATACTTATACGCGTCATATTCGTAATAGTACCCTATTGAACTATGGACAAACTCGTTATCGAAAGCCAAAATTAGACCCCAGTTTTTCATGCCCGCAGGCAATTATCAACCTCTAACTAACTTGAAACCGATTTTAAATTTATAAACGGATTAAGAAAAGAGAGACTAAGACCTTTCGAACCATATATATTTTGTTTCAGTAAATTTTAGATGCCTGTGTGTATTTCTTCACCAAATATAATTTTTTTCGCCACTTTTCTACTTTGGATTCGTTTTTAGGCAATATTTTTCTACTGAAACCATACTGTTTATGACTTTATTTATCCATCATAATTGATTAAGAGTAATTTGTAGGTTTGTTTTAAAAAAATCCGAGAAAAGGGGCGTAGTGTGTCAAAAAACGGGAATATCAACAACACAAAGTACAAAATTGGTACAACAGTGGTCGCCAAACTTTTTTTTTTGAGAACCACATTTTTCACATACATCCGCAAAATATAATAGGTATTATTATTTTTTTTTTTGCAATTTACAAATTTTTAATTAACAATTATCTTGCGGAGAACGGTGTTTTAATAACGGAAGTCATTAAATCAACATTTATTACTTTTTTCAGCAGTAAATAAGCATTTCTTTTAGTTTACTACTATCTTTTGAATTAAAGTTCAATCAATATTAGCAAAGTTACGGCGTTTAGTTCTCTTGAAAAAAAAATCGTGGCATTAGCCTGCCGCGTCCGTATTTGTACTTTACCAATTAAAAAAAAAATTAAAACAATATTTTCAAACTTCAAAAATCTACATATAAACGATATTCTTTCACCTTTTAAAATTTCGCTGAATTATGTACATTACATATTTCTATAAGTGCACATAAATAACTTCTATATTTGTCGTGTCCGTTTTTCGCTGACATTTGCTTATATCTCTTTACTATATTATTGATATCGCCCAAAAATTTTTTCTTAAATATCCCTGCAGAAAATTTGGTGACTATTGATGCGAACGTACTCGTCCTATGACTTGAGAAAATGCGAGTTTTACCAAAGTAGGGAGTAGTGATGAAAAAACACATATCGTATAAAATGTTATATTATCTCGGTCTAGTATTTAAGTAAACGGGACTGAACATGTTCGATGTGGTTGAATCCTGGATCTATCATATATAAAATGTTAATTGTTTCTTGGAATGTGACTGTGGAACCAGTCCCGCAACTATACTTAGATATTAACCTAAGCTCAACTGGTATTAATACTTTTAAAATATGAGTGACCCTGTGGTCGCTTGTGTATTGTGCAACCCTGTCATGCAGGAGGTTTTCAGTTCGAATCTCCAAAAAATATCTGAATAAAAATAAAATATCATTGCATCTTTAATAATAAAAAAATTTATAAGTTTTCATTGCTACAGTTAAATGTCGGAATGACATTTTTAATAATTAATAATAATTTATATTATTCTGCACCGAATGGGATAGTTCAGTGACGTCATAAGCTGCATACAAAGTATCAATTAACCCCATCCTAGGCCATACCCATGTAAAAGTGACTGGTCCGCTTCTTAGGAAGTGTTAGAACTCGGACTGGTCCATATCACTTGGGGACCGGTCACGTGACTAGTCTTGTGTCAGTTCTATTACTGGCAGGGATACTACTCATTCATTTGCTTTAAAACACTTAGGATATACTATAATGGATATTTCCATTCCTTGCGCGGGGGTTTTTTTTTTTTTGGGAATTTCCCATATTAACCGAATCTAATGAAGCAGTACAATCTGAGAAATAAAATGAAAATTGGTTTGCTGGTTCTTTCCAAGCAATATATCAACAATGCTATATTTTTATAATTTTTGTATATAAAAAGTGCAAAGTTAATATATAAACAAAAATTAAATGAGAAAAAAATGATTATAAAAATAAAACTGTAACATTGAAACGTTGCGTTTTCTTTGTTGTTGTTCGCTTTAAACAATTATCATGTTCAACATACATACATATACACGTGCGAGGCCAACTATGAAAGTCTTTGTAAACAAATGTTTTTTTTTACAAATGAATCTATTTTTTTATTGGTACAGCATTATAGCCATTGCCATACTAATGTGACCAATTTGGTAACATTTAGGACTCTTATTAAGACTGCGTGTGCTCTTCCATATTTCACCAAAATTATCACTCAAGAAAATTATGTTATCTTATATGTAATTTATTGACGCTACTAGACCTACATATTTCCAACATCCTACTTTAATAATTTAATTAAATACCACAACTTTTTCTATACTAAATGTATGATATTCTACTTATTTGATTGCTGCGAAAACTATAAAACGCATTTGGTTCTTGTAATCACATAATTTTATATATGATAAAATGGGCGGGGCTACGCCCATTAAAATTTATTATACTATTTCTCGTGGTTCTACTTAATCGATTTTTGCGAAACTTACCACACACCTTGAGCTCTAAAATAGACACAATCAACAATTAAAAAAATGGGCGGAGTCCCGCCTATTAAATTTAATATTTTATTTTAAGTGGTTCTACTTTACCGATTTTTACAAGACTTAACACGCACCCTGACCCTGAGCTCTGAAAAACACACAATAATGCATTTATAAAATGGGCGGAGGTATGCCCATTAAAATTTTATTTTATATTTCATGTACTTCTTATCTTCTTCTACCAGATCTTTGCATTGAAGTCGGGTTTTTTTTTGCAGAAAGACTAATTATTTTCTTGAAAAATCCCAGAGGTGCTCAATGGGATTGCGATCAAGTGTTTGGGGGGATGGAGTGGGGTTTTTTAAGCTGGTTAGGAGCATTGTACAATAGCCAAAGTCTAACGAACGTTTTTGTCGTTGTTCTGTTGCAACCAAAATGTAGATGTCAAATTAAATTTTTTTCGCGCTCAAATAACCCAACACCATTACTACACCACCTCAGTGTTGAACTGTAGTAACTAGATTTCGATTCTCAAGAGTCGACCTTGACTATTTGACAGTCTTTTATGCCAAAAATAGAAAATTTACTATCATCCAAAAATTTCACGTGTCTCCAAAACTAAGGAGGTCGGTTTATATAGGCGTCAGCAAACAGGACACGCTTTTGCATGTTAACATTAGAAATGTATGGTTTTTTTACGGGCAACTTTACCATGATATCCTGATTTTCGTAAGATTTTTCTCTCTGTTTCTGCACAAACTTGCTTATTAAAGGGCTGACCGACGTGTCCAATAATATTTTTGGAAATAATACAGAATAGTGTCCTGCACAAGACCATTTATAAGACCTTTCAAGACATGAGAGATTTTTCAAATGCTTTACTACAGCGAAATATTCTAAGACAAACGCTAAACAACACTGTTGGCAAGACAAACAATTTAACCAGACGTCTTGCCAACAGTGTTGTTTAGCATTGCTGGTCTTGTGCAGGACTTTAATACATAAATTAATCTTTGTCATATTAACTATTTTGCGTTCTTCTCGTACAGATATTTTTTGGCGTCCGGATCGTGGCGTAGAAGCTAATATACCTGTATTTCTGACATTATATATGACGCGTTAGACGGACGAATATGTTCTCCCAATAATTTTACCAATTTTTGGGAAGCTATTGCCTTCTTCCTGCTTTTTTTAAATTATTTTTCTTTCCGAAACAGTGACTTATTTAGCTTTTTTGTCATTACCAAAGACAAGAACCATTTTCGAAAAAATTGGGAAAATTTTGTACACACAAACGATTTTTCCGTTTTTAAATTTGTATGGAAAAAATTTTTTTAAACAAATATTCGTTATTTTTCATACATATTTTAAACGTTTAGGAATGATTTTTTTTACAAAATCTGCCTCTAAGAGATTTTAGAAACACTCAAAAATATTTTTAAACAAAAACGCATTAAGTCTTCTTACTGATTTAGGGCATACGGCTTGTGTCATATTCCCAGCCTACTCCTCGTACAACTGTGCATATGCGCTGGTATATTTTCTGCATCAAATTCGCGACAAAGTATATACCTAATAAACAAATTTGTTTATGTGTGCAACAAATTTCAATCTAAACAACAAAAACTAACTAAAAATACTCGCAATAATATAAAAAAAAACTAAAACTACTGCAGTTAAAAGTGTCTGCTGTAGTGCATAAAATAAACGAGAAATAAAGAGACAAAAAAGTTTAAAATTTAATGTATTGAACTGAAAATCAACTCAGTGGAAACTTTGTTAAATTTCCGCTAGTGATCAGATTTGTTTAGATTTGAGGAAAAAGAGTGCTGTTTTGATATTTATTTGTAGACAAAAAAAATTTAAACATATTCAATGAATTCATATTCTTAAAAAAAGAATGCTAATGACACCACACTTAATTAATTTCTCATTAGACATTTAACATTGTTAAATAAAGCATCAACTATTTTCAAATTTTTAAGCTCAGGCAATTACATTTCTTTTATTTGTTATTCTTATACTTAAGTAAATGTTTCAGCTAGACTTTACAATTTATAACCCTAGACAAAAACCGTTATGCTTAACAGTGACAGTGATTTAAGGCTCAATAAGACGTGACATAACCATAGCCATAGAAAACAGCCGTTCGAACCACAACACTGTATTTGATTATAGGTGACTCGCCATAACTCTCACCATAGAAACCAATTGAATTTTGGTTTGGTTATGGTTATGGCATTATGGCATGTCACGTCTAATTTAAGCTTTAAGTACAGGCATTCAATTTTATATTTAACAGAGGTCTGGTATTACAAAAACATCTTGTTTTGCACCCAACATTTCAATGTTAATAAAATGGAATAGAACGGCCAAATGTGGGATCAGTGTTGCCAGAAGTTACGGAAAATCCTAAATGTAGGTAGGTCACTCATATAAAAGCCCGAGGAAAATCGGACTGATATTTTATTTTAACGGAAATCTAGGTATTTTTTTTTAGAGTTTAAATGTAAAAACTGTTTAAATGTAAAAACTAATTTTCAAAAGAAAAATTATTAAAAATAATTAAAAATTAGTGTTTTTAACAGACTTCAAAAAAAAGGAGTATGCTATTAAGTCTTATGTATTTTTTGGGCATTGTTGCTTCAAACTCGGTACATTTTTGACTGATTGTAAAAATAATTTTTTTTTGTCGGAAGGTATAGCTTCCAATTGGTCCCATTGTAAAAAAAGTGGGCTGGGATACGCCCATAATTTTTTTATTTGATCTTATGATATTTCAATTATTTTATTGCTGCGAAAACTAGCAAACTCCTTTGGTTCTTGTAATTACACAATTTTAAAGTTGAAAAAATGGGAGGAGCTACGCACGTTACAATTTCTTATTATATTTCACGTGGTTCTATTTAACCGATTTTTACGAAACTTACTATACATCTTGAGCTCTAAAACATACAAAACCTTCCATTTTAAAATATGGGCGGAGTCACGCCCACTCAATTTAATATTTTAAATGGTTATAATTTGCCGAATCATCCGTTTAAAAAATGGGCTGAGGTACGCCCATTAAAATTTAATTTTATATTTTACGTAGTTTACTTCCAGTTGAAATCGGTTTTTTTTGGCAAAATTATTTTAGATATTGCTTTAACGGCAGTTTTTTATTTAAATAAAAAATACAGTTTCAATAAATTAAACAATCACTCTTATTCGAGTTGTCGACATCGACGTCACTTTAACACAATACCAGAAAATTGGTGCTTGTTTACTCGGTCTCGAGAACAACTTTGTGCTACTAGGTCTAAAAAATAGCATAAACCAGCCAACAGGAGTCAGTTGTGTTCGACAACGGGTATACAAGCCCCAATTTTTGGTATTTTGTTAAACTGACGTCGATGTCGACAACTGGAATAAGGGTGAATGATTTTTTATGTGGAGAAATTATTTGTTATAATCTAACTAAATATCAATAAACTCTACGAGTGGAGAACAATCAATCAAAGATGTATAATTTTTCTGAATGTGAAATCAATAGTTTTTCAGACAAGGATTTGGAAGAGCTGTGGATAAAAAATAATTAATAAGAAAAAATATTATGATGAAGTTGTATTTCCAAAAGCATACTAGACTTGGAGCCATTGCAGAATTCTCCTATTTTCCGCAATGACCACTTATTTTCTCCAGAAATTTTTCTTAAGATATCACTTTTTGAATTTTGGAAAGTTCCAAAATTATTTCAAAAATGTCACTAAGTCTGCTCTTTGGTTTTTTGTAATGGTTATACATTAGGAGCACCATTTATATATAGTGGGATGCATGCATGTTCTCCTGTTTTTCTGTAAATAATTAACAGTGCACTGTTAATTGCAAAATTCGCTCTGCTAAATTTTTGGTTTTTGCCTCTGCTACTTCAATTTACATTAAATAAATTTTATCTTCACACACACTACTGTTATTATTTTTATTTATTGTTATCATTTTCAACTCACTGGTTTCTTTTGTAAATTTTTAATTGGATTTGCAAATTTTTATTAAGATTAGAGCATAGAACAATGTTATTTCTTTGATTTGATACAAAAAAAAGTCAGAAAACGAACTAGGTATCAAAATTGTTAAATTATTTCAACAAAAAATGCTTTGAGAAAAGATTTATGCTCTCATGCAAAAACGATTGTTAAAGTTAAAGCATGCGTTAAAACCGGTTTTGCCATACAAAATTCGTTTGTTAAACCAACCTCTAAATTTACCAATCGTTTTTTACATATAATTTTGTAAAATTTACAGAATTTAAATTTAATTTCCTTAATATGCAAAAAAGAAAATAGAAGCCACAGCATGGATTAATGAAAAAAAAAAAATTGTATAAAAAAGGAATCCTTTATTTATGCTCTCTTTACTATACACATTAATTAAGAGAGAGTTGAGGATAATGGTGACATGCAATTAATGTAAACTTGGTCAATAAACTCTACACAATGCAGAAAGAAGCTGAATAAAATATTGAAGCACACATAAATATGTAACATGCATACATATGTACATATGTATGTGTGTATGTATGTATGTAAACACCTGCTATATAAATACATATTAAAGTAGCGTCAATCATTTGTGGTAAGAAGACATGGAAATATTTTTATTTAGCTTTTATTAATTAAACAAGACCAACAAAAATTAATAAAAATGAAAGCCATTTATTATATAAATATGTATGTATATATGTACACACATACATACATATGTATATGTATATTAGACCACCTATATTGGCGAAAGTACACATTCCACTCGCTCCACCAGCATTTTCCGATATACTGGCCATAAAAAATCACATGTGTGTAAAAATTGCATTGATAGCGTGCAAACAGGCCATGCGCATTGCACTTTTCAGTCTTGACTGTGAACACTTTTGGCACCATAACTTTTCAAGG
Source organism: Tachina fera (assembly GCA_905220375.1). Taxonomy (NCBI): domain Eukaryota; kingdom Metazoa; phylum Arthropoda; class Insecta; order Diptera; family Tachinidae; genus Tachina; species Tachina fera. Next base: position 82,688,322 of record LR999966.1, read on the forward strand.
CGTTTTTTTCGGAAACATTTTCTATAACCATTTCTCTTTAGAATAAATAGCACATTTTTTTATACATAAATTTTCCCTAACTATGGTTTATGATAGATAATACTTTAATGAGATGAAACTAAGTTTTTTTGGGAAGGGGTTTTCCAATGGCTCTCACTAAAAATTGGATAGTGACAATCATAATCCGTTTTCAGTACTTTATAAAGTAAGATGTGTAGATAACCCCAATACATTTGGACCAGATATGTATAATTTTTTTGTATATTATATACACTAGTTGAGAACGGCAAACGTTGTCTTACCCTGTATTATTTTTTAACTACAAGTTACTCCTAATCTAACCTAACATACATATGTATATTAATTGCTGTGATTACCGATACTTTATTTCTTAACCTTTTGAAAACCCCGATATTTCCCCATATTTTCCCCCGATTTTTTTTGCAAATGTATTCTATGTGATGTTTTAATTTTAATTCGTTATCAATTAAGAAATCCAAGTACTTAATATTTGTAACTTTTTCAATTATAACATTCACCCTTATTCCAGTTGTCGCCATCGAGGTCACTTGGGGCTTGTTTACTCCGCTCTCGAGAACAATTTTGCGAATCGGACAATCTATTTATTGCAAGAGTTCTTTTCATGTCCATGTTAATTTCCTTTAATTTAGTTTTATTTTCATTTAATTCATTTTTGTTAATTTTTAGCCATTTATTTATTCTTTCTATATCTCCTGTTAGATTTTCATACCATTCTTCACATGTTTTTTCTTCTGTAAAAATCAGCGTATCTTTTGCATAGAGAACAATTTCACATTTTTGTGTAACATATTCATTCATATCATTAATGTATATCAGAAATAGCAATAATGCTCCTAAGATTGAACCTTGTCAGTGATGCCAACTTTTTTTGGCTCTAAAAGCACATCAAAATGTAAAAAAGTACTAAAAAGCGTAATTTTGAGATCTAAAAAGCGTGAAAAACGAGTGAACATTCAAGTTTAATAATCAGGGACAGGGAATTCATGCAAATGCATGTTTTTTCTCTTAACCCTGATAATGGCAAGATCTAAATATCTTTACGAAACAATGAATTTGCGTAAATATGGCATCGATTTGTTAGTGCATATTTTTGTATATTTTACTGGAAGTGCATATTTTTCCATAATTTGATAACAAATGCATATTTTTATCACATGGTTTGCATTGCTGTAGAATTCGGGAGCTGACGAACAAAACAAGACTTGACCTGTTAACTGTTTTTAAGGGATAGACAAACTTAGATAGAGACTAGCAAGGAAAAGTCAGTTTTCGTTATTTTTTAAGGCAGGATCCATCTGTTATAGAATGAAAATATTTTGTGACTGTATAGATGTGTACTGGGAGATCCCGAAAAAATCATTTACTGAGGACGTGTCTAGCTCTGTTCGTTATATCTTTAATTTTAGAACGATTGTACAAGCACATACACCTAAAAAATTTTATGGAAATTGTCATTTTGATGATTTCAAGGGGAAATTGTCTGCTATTAAAGCCGAATATAACGAAACAATTCTGCGGGAGCTTGATATTGTTTTTAAAACTGATACGTAACGGATTCAAGAAACAAATCTACTAGCTAGTATTGAATTCATTGTAATGGTTAGGTTAAATAAATATATAAGATTATATAAAAAGAATAATTTAAATTTGAGCCGATTATATCCACAGGCGTTACAAAGCTTTTTTCAATGCACAAAAGCTTTTTAAGTATATATTGATTGAACTTCACGTTCGAAAATATAAAAAATATTTTGCATTTTTGATGTCATATTTTAGCACCTAAAATACCTTTTTTAAGAGCATGAAGTCCTTGTCCCTGTTAATAATGTTTAATATTTTCTAAGCTATTCTATTTTTCTTTATTTTAGTGTTTATTTTCTTTTATTTTATTTTAGTGTTTAATAAGTTTATAATAAAACATTTAATCGTTGCCTTATAAAAATGAAGCAAAACAAGAATTAACTTTGCTTCGCATGTTTTTGTATGAAGAATTTGACGCAAACGCCAAAATGTGGCATGTACTGCAAAACTATACTTATAAAACCTTAAAATATTTGAAATGCAGCAAAATGAATGCTAAATATTTCAGAAACCATAATTAAATGCGCGAAACATGTTTTGGATTCAGAAAGGAGATATTAGAAATATATGTATATACCCCATACCTAACTCATTTTTTTTTAAATAGTCGGTGTGTCAAACTGCAACGTAGGAAACAGCTGATCGATAATTTTATATGATAAGTAGGTTACGTTACATTACATCACTATAACCATTTTCATTAATTTTCACATAACAATATCGATCAGCTGTTTTTGCCGTTACTTCACATTACAGTCGGCTAACTGAGCCTTTAAAGTTGTTGGTACAATTTTAAAATTCTCAATGCCGTCCCTGATTAAGAATATCAAAGTCAACAACCAAATACATTGGTCATTGCTTTAAATATTTTAGGAAATATTTTGAAAATTTTCGTGGCAAATAGAGACAGCATTGCCATATTTTCTATCGACTGTTTTTGTTAAATAACAAGCGGATGGTGAAATGGAAATCAGTAAATTTAAAGGCCTTATTTATAAAAATTATTAAGGCTTTATAAAGGCTTAAGGGCTTATTCCGAAAAAAAATAATTTAGGTTTACAAAACGTTTAATAAACAAGTTTCCATACAACTTTTTTTCTTTGTTCCTTTTTTAAACAAAAATAATTTTTACTGAATACGGCAGTTAATAAATAAAATTTGGTATGAAAATAGGTTTGTTCATTTACTAAAAATTATTATGAATTTGTAACAATTGTTACTGGAAAGTGTTCATTAACTCAAAAAGTTTGCAAGGAGAGAGCGTCAAAAGAGAGAAAAAAATTGAGAGACAAAAAAATTCCTACAAATTATTACTAGTAAAATTTTTACTTGCACGAATTATCCAACCACCTGTTGTGTGTTTTCTTGTCAAATAAATTATTTAAAAATAATTTGAAAAAATAAAACTGAAAAAATGTGAATTTCTTTGTTAAAAAACATGTATACCTACGTAAAATAAAAATTATAAATATAGATGAAACTGTGTAAATAATTGCTTATTAAAAAGTACAATTGTATCATGATTTCCATCCATAGTTCTGATATGAATAAAATTTTCTTACAAGTTTTTACTAATAAAAAGTCCATTTACTTTTGGGAGAGTAATTTTGTAAATTTCTGACTTACTCTGTCGTTGCTAGTTTCTGCTTGGAAATTAAATGAACAGACTTAATATGTTTTGAAATATTGTATCTGTTGTTCGTCACAAAAAAAATTTTGGGTACTTTTTATTAACTTTAAAGTACGCCAACAAAAGTGTGAAGTCCTTTTTCATAACAATTTTTCAATATTTCATATGGTATATAATATTCGTATTCGTATTCGCGAATATGGTTTCAAATATTCGTATTCGTATTCGCGAATATCGTTTGAAATATTCGTATTCGCGAATATCAAAAAGTGACATTCGTTACATCACTAATACATACATACATAAATATGTACATAATTACAGAAGTGAAAATTAAGTTTGATATTACAAAAGTTTTTCTAGCCGGTGCATTGACTTGATTTGCCGAGTGTTATATTTTATTAATATGCTGACGTCACCATTAATAAAGTGAAATTCAAACACAAAATTTTGTTTTTTTTTTGGCTTCTACACACTTCACAGATCATGTGCATTTTCCATCAGTATGCGAATTTAATGCCTCATTTTTGTTTTTGTTTGGTTTTTTGTTGCATTTTTTAGTGTAGGCTTGAATTTTATGGCCAAATGCCAAGTGCTACCATAATAATGGCATTAGTAGAAACAAAATTCATTGACAGCAAGCGAAACAAAAAGTAATAAAACAAATACGACATCATGTTAGAAATCCGAAAAAAGCAAGAAATTGGTTTTGTAAATTGTAGACCCGAAATGCAAGACTTTAAGCTTTAGAGTTGAAAATATTTAATTAACAAATAGCTGTTTGATTTATTAATTAATATTCTATTGATTAACAGTTAGTCACTGAACCTAATTTTTATTTAAAAAGCATATCTTAAGTAATGAAAGTATGCCTATAAAAGAATATGTTTAAATGAATCTTATAACCAAGGCGCATTTATTAGGTGGCAGTACTAAAGCATGAATCAAAGAATACAAGATTACGCACTCAGTTTTAAAACAAATGCTTTTTCTGCGCATGTACGTCACATTAGCCGATAAACATAAACACAATCACACAAACACGTATATTTGGTATAGGGAAAATTTGTTTACATTTTAATTTTTACGTCATTTTGACGTCACACCAGTACACTCAAGTTAACAAACATGCGCAATGCGTAATCTTGTATTCTTTGATTCATGGTACTAAGCCAGGTGACTAATGTCATTATACCAATTCAAATGTCAAATTTGGATTGTTTTATTTGGGTATCCATAAACACCTAATGAATATTCAGTTTTGTATGGTTTTTGACATTTCCAATAAGACACATACAATCTGACGATGCTACCCTGTTTTGAAAAGAAAGGAGGTAATTTATACCAACAAAGTACATGTGGTTATTTCTGTTGTAATATTTGTTGTAGTAATACGGTTACCTGATTGATGTGCCTTGCTTATAACTATGATACTTTCTTAACCATACTATCTATAATAAAATAGTAAATCATAAGTTAACTAGGTTATAAAGGGTGGTGCTATACAGCACCTCCACCCGTAGACCCATTTGGGTCCATTGTGATTGTATATTAAAATGGAAAACTTTTTAAAACATATACGATTCAAATATAAAAATATAGTGTAGTAATTGGTGTTGATCTCAATGCAAGGCATTCCTACTGGGATAACCCTTATACTAATAAAAGTGGACATAACGTTCGAGAATTTTTACTTTCGAGGCCAGACTTAGAGGTGGAAAAACCATAGGACCAACTAGGATCAATACAGGTGTATCATCTTACATTGACTTTTCTCTGAAATCTGTAGACATTATTGCAACTAACTCAGACCAACTTAGGACCCTGGACTACGAATCGGACCATAGGGCAGTGGAATTTGTTTTCTTTGCAAATACTTGCTTAACAAGGGAACGATCTACAAGGTGTGACTATGAACGAATCAACAGACGTAGATTTACACATTTCCCATTATTGTGAATGGCGTCTTCGGCGTCACATGATGGCGACAGTAAAAATTGTGACTTGTCTACTCTTTGTCGACAACAATTGACTATAATTGACATGCTACATTAACTTACAAAGCCTTAGAGATTAGTAAGAGATTGTCGGTAAGAGCCAATTGTTGCCAATAGAGTATACGAGTGACAATATTTACTGCCGTCTTGATGTGACGTCAACGACGCCATTCTCAATAAGGGGGATTATCAACAAATCTGGATACCTGTGGTTTACCGCTTCACTGGAATGTGACTGACGCAGAAATCGATATATGCGTGGGATCAATGGAAGAATCCTTTCAAGATGCTATAGAGCATTCTACTCCCAACGTATCCATTGGAGGTAGGTGCTTGTTAAAACTTATATTGCATATATTATATTTTATTGGACAGAAAAAAAACGACTCAGACGAGCAATTCATAGGTGCCAGGACCCAGGCAGACGAAACGTTTTAAAGAGGAATTTGTGGAACTTGGACAGAACTATGCAAGCTGAAAATGAAAACTTTGAATTTTATTGCTATATTGATGACATTCTTGAAAGGACCAAGAGAATATACTAGTATTATCAGAGCGTTTTAAAGCGTAGAGGCGGTCTTGATAAAAAAAGTTTGCCTTTTAGTACATCGTCAGATTTTTCGTCCCATCGTCTCTTATGCCTTTCCAACTTGGTTTGGAATTTCTTCATCCCAGATGAAGAGGATTAGGAGATGGGAGCGACTGATTCTGGTAGCGCGTCTTGGGCTGAAACCACACATCGGACAGAGTGGTCAGTTTCGTCGGAAATCGTGTAGGTATATTTACGGATTGGTTGATTTTAGGCCAGTGGATGTCTTTATGGTCGAAAGGGCTTTAAGGTTTCTGAAAGGTGTAAGTTCTCTGGAGAATCCTTTGGTAAGAAGATGATGTTAGAAGACCCAAGAATAAGGAATACGATCCTAAATTTGTTTTAAAGACTGTCAAGCACGGTGGTGCTAAAATTAATGTTTGGGTTTGCTTTTCATACAATGGTACAGGACCCATACATTGGATAAAAGGCAACATGGACTCCCTCATGTATGTGGAAATTTTAAGAACAGTCATGCTACCTTACGCAGATTACAATATGCCGCTCAAATGGGTGTTCCAACAGACCAATGACCCCAAACACACCAGTAAATTGGCAAAGAAATGGTTTTAGAATGGCCAGCGCAGTCTCCAGATCTGAACCCCATTGAAAATCTTTGGGTGATGTCAAAAAGTCTGTTTTTAAAGATAAGCCTGCAAACGTACAGGAATTGTGGGCGTCAGTAAAGTCAGCTTGGGACTCCATGCCACGCCGTTGCGCCGCTGTTTTAGCTAATAAGGAATATTCCACAAAATATTAACGTATACAACAAAAAAATAGCAAAAGTAAAAGCATTAATTGCATAATTTTATTTTTACGGATATTTTCTTTGGCTTCTACTATTTTTGCGCACAGTAAATTTATAACTTACCTAATAAATTTACGTTTTGTTTTCTGAAGTAAACTATTTGTTTCAAGTTATTATTTTTTCTTTCAAAATGCGATGTAAACATAAAAATATATATGAATAAATGTTATTAACATGAATAAAAAATCGTTGTTTCCACGAATGTAAATTTTTTTGTGTAGTGCTACTATTATTTTGCATATAGCTGTATAACCCAGCAAAAAATTTAAATTAGCTCGAATAAAATTCAGCTTGAAATTTTTCCTGGGCAACAATTCCAACTATAAGCAAGTAATAGGGGAAACAAAAAATTCTAATAGGAAAACGGAGAAATTTCAAGCGGAATTTTATTCCTGATAGCTCTGATGGATCATCTTGTGAACTACTTAAAAACGCATGAAATGCAGTAATTAAATACGGTTTTGAAAATTACAACACTAATAAGTATTTGTAGTTATAATTTAATAAAAGAAATAAATATTAAAAAATACATGTGCTTCAGAAACACGTTCATAATAAAATATAAATAAATGACGCTCAGCCAAACGGTTTTTCCGACTATCCGACACACTTTCACTAACAATAGCAACATTTTCGGCAGTGAGCACTTTACAAGTTTCTTAATAGTGCGTTTACCTCTGATCTAAATCTAGTACTTCTTAGATTTTTAGCAAAATCTTTCAGATTTCGAGTAGATTTCCCAAACAAAACAAAATCACCTTCGTCCCTAGGATTTGTCTAAATCTACTTAAATTCAAAGTTAAACAAAAAAATTAGCGGATATATGTACTTTGAAATGTGTGTGAATTAGCTATATCGCAGGTACATATTTCGATGCAGCTTAGGAAAAGTTTTAGTCAATAGTTTCTGTTTTGGGTACTCAATTTTAATAAATGTAAAAAAAATTTTGGTGTAAACTAGTTAATAGATAATAATTCATCAATTCATCTTGTTCATTATATCTATGAAAAACTGGCTAATAAGCACAATTTACGAGTACCAACCCAAAAGACAATGAAACTTATATCAGCATAGTAACAGTACGATACATACAGAAATTTTAAAATAATTTCAACACTTACCAATTTTTACAAAGTTGCTTATAGTCCTTCCACCTGCAATTAACCAACGTATCCAAGATATGTTATCAGGATTATCTATAGGTGTACTAGGATTAAAAAATCTATCCATAATATAGTTCAAGTCCGGCGTAGGACCACCACTACAACATTCTGCCACAATGAGGGCGGCAACCTCTTTACGAGTGCGAGAGCCAAATGAGGAAGTATCAAAACAGTAGCTGGGCACAGCTCCACCACTGCTACTGCTACTTGCAGCTTCATCTACAGCATTGGCCGATGACGATATGGCTGAAAATAAGGCATTTTCACGAGTTAAATCACTGGTTGCAGGTGGTGCAGGAATTACCCCAGCTATTATTGGATCATCAAATTCATCATTTCCCCAAGGCCAATTGTGTATATTTTCGCTTGGGTTCGGAGAAGTATCATTTACATTATTAGTATTATTAGATGTAGTGGGCGCATTTTCAGATTGCTGTTGTAGTTGTTGTTGATTAGGAGAATTTGGGTAGGGTGCAATTTCTCCATAAAATGAGCCTGCTATGATTGGATCGTTTATCTCTTCATTTTCCCAGGGCCAATTGTGAATGTTATCTATTGTATTGACTAAAGGAGGCGCATTGACATTATTTGTATTTGTAGCCGTATTTTCAGCTTGCTGCAGCGAACTTTCCTGTTGAATGGCAGGCAGGTTAATTATTTCAATATCTTCCGTATCATTACGTAACAATGGTGCACCCTCTGTAGTGACAGTTACTTCTATGGTATCAAGTAAGTGATCATCATCGTCAAAATCTTCTTGAGTGCCTGCAGCACTTATTGCTCTACTATTGTTGGCCGAATTATTCTCATCTTCATCCATATTTCACAAGTGGTTTGTTGTTGTTGTATGATGTTTGTTGGAGTCTAGTTTCAGAGCTTTGTTTGGACTTTTTTAATTTTGATTATTTTTAAATTGCACTAGATATTTTCTTATTTAGTTTGCTATTGTTGTATTTATGGGCCTGATAATAACACTGTTGCTGCTCGCAGTAGTTAATTGTAGAGGCTGTCGTGTTACTACTGGGTATCAAGGTGACGGCTAACGCAACCGTCGACGTCGACGTCGAAAAAATTTCTGTTTGTTGATTTTAGTTTAGCTGAAAACAAGTTTTTGATTTAGTGGAAACAAATCACATCTCTCATTTTGTGTTTAAAAATAGTGATGAATAAGATTTTAATTATTTAATTAAACACTGCATTGAGATATTCGCTAATTATCAAAATTTGAAAAGGCGTGTTCTAAAATACACGAAAATAAAAACAATATTGTTAAAACCAGCCACTAATTCACTCATGCACGATGATTCTTGAGATAGAATTAATAGACTTTAATACAAGAATAATACAGATATTTTCTATTTTTATTTAAGGCATTTTTTGATGTTCTTTATTTTTTGTGTTAGAAAGTTTTCTTACGCACTTAAATTGACCCGTTTATTTATTCGATTTTAGTTTTCTTTTGAAAATCGCCAGAGAACAGAAAATATGACAAAAGAATTTTTCTATTTGTTCCATTTCTTTAACTCCACTTCTGACTTTTTTATATTTTTTGCACTTCTTCACTCGTTTTTTTTTTGATAGCTCACTCAATTTTTTCTTATTCTTTGAATTTCTGCTTTCTCACTTCTATATTTTTTATACCAAATTTAGATAAAAACTTATTTGATTTTCTCTCCTTTATCGTATAATACCACGTTTTGATTTATCTCTAGGAGTTCCCTTAATTTGTTATTGATTCCTAATTATTTTAATTTACACATTAATGTTTATAATTTTTATTTGTATTCACTAGCTGTTTTTTGCATTAAAATTTTATTGAAATTGCAACGCATTTCAGTGAATTCCACAAACGAATTGTAAAGAGAATAGGTAAAACAAAAAACGAAGTCAACAGAAAAAATGTAAAGATATTTTCTTCAGATGTCATTTGTTTGCAGGGCTGCCAGAAGATTTTGCTGAAAAATCTGCACTTATTTGAAAAATCATCTTCAAGGAAATCGGAAGTTTTTTATTAATTAGACAAATATTTAATATCACGTATTTTATAAAATAATAATTTATAATTATTACATTTATTAATATGTACATATATGTTTTAATTTATTATTTAACATGTGTCAAAATATAATTCATTATAAGTCAAATTTTTTAACTTGCACACTTTTGGTAGGATTTATTTTTTAAACTATTCCGTCAACAAATAAATTTTCCTGAGCTATTAAAATTTTGAAGTTAAATTTTGAGAAAAAAAATCGCTATAATATTGATTCATCACCAGAAAAATCACCAAATAAATTTATTTATCGCCAGAAAAATCGCCAAACCAAAAATTTGGACGCCAAGCAAGTTGAAAAATCACCGTTTGGCAAGAAATCGCCATATCTGAAAACACTGTGTTATGCCAGCACAATTGTTCTCGTGTGTCAAAGGGTATTCACAACACTTACAACAAGATAAAAGGTCTAAATTAGATTTTTTTCACCGCGTTTGCGCAAACACGGTCCCAATGCGAAATGCACATAAGGTTATCTTAATTCAACAGCTGAAATAACTTCCCTGCTGTCAAATCAATACAACAACGTTAGGAAATATTCTGACAACAGAAAATTTTACACTCACAAATATACAAAGCGAATATGCAGTTTTAATTAAAAACAAAAAAAATGTTTACGTGTAACGTTCAAACCAAAGCAATTTCATATAACCTTGAACATCACACAAATGGTGCGGCGAAAAGAATGTGGTACGGAGAGACGTAAAAGTAAGCGAAAAGGGGTCTTCATTAGTTTTAAAATTAATATAAACTGACGATATATTATAACTAATAAGAGTTTAACAAAGCACGAGTCATGTTTTTTCACTTATTGATTTTCTAAAATTCTTTCATCTGTCTGGCTATTTTATACCACAATTTTATAATGATTCACACAAAAACAAACAAGAATTCATGATTGATTCAGAAGCAACCGCCAACCAGCCAGCACCATCATCAAGAGTTAATTTTAAAATTACTACCAAAATTAGAAACTATGTTTTCGAAACCTTTTCAAGGTAGGATAAACGCAAGGATAAAGAAATCACAGAAAAATAATTTAACATTTTGTTCGTTCGTCAGCCTTGCAGAGTTGTAATAACAATCTCAAAAAAAGTAAAAGAAATAAATTTTTTTATTCCCTTTTTATTCAGAAAAACTTTTGAACATTATTTCGGCAATACTCTGTAGACATACAAACGCCTACCACTGTACTTTGTAAAGCAATGGCATATTACTAAAATTGCTTTGACATTTTGTTTTCTTCACTTGGTTCACCTGTGTTTTTAAATTTTGCTTTATCTTTATTTTTCCGATTCTTATTTTATTTTTTGCTCTCTATTAGAATTTTTCCAAATTAAATTCTTCCGTTTCAATAGATTTCCTCTTCACTTTTCACAATCACTTTTTTTTAAATTTCATGTCTTTAAATATTGGTTTGCACTCGATGTACACACATACATAGAATGAATTTCTCCAATGAAATTGTTTATTTAATTTTTTCCTTAATATGTTTAACTTCTCTTGCAGAGATAAGTGTAAATGTACGAGTGAATAAAATAAAAGCTGCAAAAATTTATGACTGGTAATAACAACTGTTGCCAGATTTAGCAATTACTGCTTTACCAAAGAAATTTTGCGGTTTTCTGATTGGATTTTCCCCGATAGAAATAAAAATGACAAACCATCCTTTGGCAGAGTTTACATCTGGCATTTCTTGTGTGTCGTTTGCCCAAAAAACGTAACCAATTATTTACAAATGAAAAACTGTTTTATTCAGACATTATTTATTTATTAATTTAAACAGTTTGCAATCATGTTGGACTCTATAAAATTGTCTATTAATTATGTATGAAACTGTTTAACTTAATAAATACATATCTAAATCAAACAGTTTTTCATTAGTAATTAGTTGGTTACGCTTTTTTACGCTTGTGTGGCACATGGCACACAGATGTAACACGGCCTTTGTTAGAAGAAAGTTACTATGATTACTTAATCGTTCTATGGCATTTTCAGCTTAATCTTTTATTATCGTCTACAACCGCTGATAAATGCTTTTAAATTTCTATATATGTACATACATATATCTTGAACGATTTTTCAGACAAATCTGCAAAATAGGGCATTGAAAAACGACCAAGCGCAGAGTTGTAAACAAAAGTAGTAGAAATAATAAAAAATTTACCGTTATTACCGATGCAATGAAACTCCTTAAGTTTTCCTTTTTAATTTATTTAACTATCTACATAAATATATTATTCTTTTAAATACTAGCTCATTTTTAATAAGAAATCTTGCTACAAATTAATAAACCAAAAATAGATATGAGTTAAAATTTTATCTAAAATCGTTAGGTACATGACAGCATTTGATATTCACTTTAAAATTTCGAGACCACATAGCGACCTGAAATCAAATTATATAAGTACATATGTGAGAGCAAGTAGGATTTTGAATAATAGATAAATAAATATTGATTAATGATATAATATAAAATCGTTAATAGTTCAACAGCATCAATTTTTTGTATAAAGTGTCAATAAATAATTTGTTCAAAATCGCTGTTATTAAAAAAACGTCATATCTCAAAAAACTAGTTTGCCAGAAAACGTGTTTAAAGTTTTCAATTCGCACACAGCTTAATATTAAAAGAAAACTGAATTTTTCTCTCAAGAGTTAAGATTAATAAATTAATTCCTCATTAATTACAAAAAAATTTTATTTCTTGAGTTATGACATTGTTTTAGTAAATGAGCGATATGTATTCAAAAGCTTTGTATGGGTGAGTACAGCAAAAAGTTTTTATACACATGATACACTACCTCATAATCCATAATATTATCGCAAAAACTCAAATCCATTAGTTCCAGCCGTTTGCATTTTTGTAATATACTAATAAAAAATTTAAGCACATTTTATCAAAAATATACGCAGAAGTGTCATCTACATATTAATATGCATTCTCAACTTACTCATAGTATTTTTCTTTCGATACACCCGATACACCCATTAGATCTAATTGCTCCAAGTTGGGGCACAGATTTGCAATATATTCTAAATCACGATCAGTTAAACCGCGAACGGCTGCCAAAAACAATTTCCTTATTTTGCAGCATTTTGTTAAAAACTCTTTCAAACTATCTCCCAGAGAAGCCTCACGCAAACTGGGTATCATTATTTAAAAAGAGCAAATCTTAGAAAAAAGTATAAAAATTATAAATTATTTAGCGTAAAACTTACCACCAACCAAAATCAACTTCTTCCAAATCAGGGCATTCTGCTAAAGCAAACAGACCCTGTGCAGATAGAAAATGTGCTTTCCATAAATCCAAGGATACTAACTGTTTATTATACTGAGATATATGCAAAGCAACATCATCCATATTCACAGCCACATTGCAAAATGCTAAATAAAAATGATTTAAGAGGAGTTGTTAGGAAAAATGCTTCGACAAAGAAATTAATAATTTTTTGTTTGCAACAACTTGCCCAAATTCAAATGTTTTAGTTTAGCATTACTCTCCAGCATGGTCAGTAGTAAATCTGATTCGATGACTGTTTGAAATAAATCCAAACGTTCCAAGTTCTTCAAATTTGCCAAACAGGAAAAATTCAATAAAGGCGGACTAGTGGAACAATTGCGTAGAGACAGTTCTTAAAAAATGGAAGAAACAAAATAAAAACTTATTTTATTAAAAAAAAATAATACCCTTATTTCATTTTATTTCAGTTTTTTTTGTTGGAAAAATGGAAAAATGTAATTTTTCTTACAACAAACAAAGGAAAAAAATCACCAAAAGTTGAATTTAAAAATTGAACTTTGGTGGAATTTTTTCCTGTGTTTGTTGTAGGAAAAATTACATGTTTCCATTTTTCCAACAAAAAAAAAACTGAAATGAATACCTTTAATTATAATAAATACATCAATACCTCTTAAATTATCACAGACGATTCCCAAAGTTTCTATGCAGCTGGCATTTAGAAACTTGGCTGAATTCAATCGTATATGAGTCAAGGCATCACCACGTTGTTGTATAAATCTAAGAATAAAAAATAAATATTACATACATGTATAAATAAATATAAAAAATAATTAGAAATTCTAAATTTTTTTCTTTACTTTTTAAACTCTGTAGGAGATACAGTTTGTATGGTGCAACCACACCAAGACATGTCCAATTTTTTTAATATCGTGGCTCTTTTCGCCAAAGTGCAAAGTAATTCAGTTGATGCTATATGCCAATAGGGTTTCAAATTCAATTCACTATACAGCAAAGGATGAGTGGAGACATCATAAAAGAAACGTGACACTTGGCCAACACGAAATAGTGAAACTAAATCTAAATAGCTAAAAATTTTTAAAACTATATCAAACTGAAAAAAAAAGAAATGAAAACCTAATAAGCCAAATATATTCTAAAAATTTTATATATTTACAAATTTTACCGGCATATCTTTGAGATCCACAGTTGGCGTTGTTGTTTCAGCTTCTTTCTTGTTATCGGTTGTATTTGAGAGTTGTACATCGTTTAAGGCAGACATGAATTTGTCCAAATCATGCATTAGAAAATGCTGCAAACGTGTTTGGTAATTGTCCTTGTTGCAAACGGGTCGAAATTTCATATTTTGTAATTTACATAGAATAGAGCCTGTAATATAATTTCCTCATGAAAAAAAATCTTTTTAAGAATATATTTTTATTTGAGTTCTATGTACCTTTTCTTTGTCTTTCGTAATAGTCCAGTAGGGTTTGGGTATTTCTCATATTGAATTTTTTACCATTTAATAAAACTGCATCAATTTCGGTATAGTAGTGAAGGCGTTGATGATTGAACTCCAGTCTTATTGTCCTACGAAAGATTTTCTTTTAGTGGAAAATTATCAAGTAATGTAAAGGCATATATTTAAATAAAATTTAATATGACGGTATTACGAGTTTATTTTAAGTTCTTTAGGGTTGTCCGATTTTTTCCGACCTATTTCGCCAATTTTCTAAATACATTTTTTTATAGAAATTTGTGCTTGTATCATTTTCAAATATTATTTAATGACAATAATTAAAATTTTGGGTAATTTTTATTAACTTTAAAGTACGCCAACAATAACAACATATAATATTCGTACTCGTATCCGTATTCGCGAAAATCGTTTCAAATATATTCAAATATCAAAAATTGGCATTCGTTACATCACTAATATGTAGTTTGACTTCTCTCTTCTTGAGAGAGAGAAAATATTTGAATTGTTTAATTTTATATTTTGTCCGGACAAAATCGAACTGAGCTGTCAAGTATTTTAATTTTTCAGCCAAAGTTGAACTGAGCGTCCACATCATGTTATATGAATAACGAACGAAAGAATTGCATTGAACAACTAAAAAGACACAGCGAATTGTAATCATTTGCCGATGTGCTGCCCCTTGTAAAATTAATACGTATCGTAGCTTTGATTTTCCAGAAAAAATATTCGAAATGGATAAATCGTGCTGTAGAAAACTTTCAGTAAAAGTTTTTTTCTGAAAAAAAATTTTGTTCGCAAACAATGGGTGAATCCAGCTTAACGGTTTAGGAAATTTATACTGAAAATTTAGGGTTATAAAAACTGCGAAAATAGCCTACGTAAGGGTATATGGGAATGGTCCCTAATTTTAAAAATTACCAAACTCATTTATCGCCAGAAAAATCGCCAAGTCACCAAATTAAAAAATTTAGAAGCCAAGCAAGTTGAAAAATAGGCACGTTTGGAGAGGGAAATCGCCATGTCTGACAACCCAGTATTCAGATTGTTTTCTAAAGCAACCAGATATCGATTCAATTCGGTTTTCATACGGAATTAATTCTGTGAAAGCAGTGATATGGGCTCTGAAAGGTCAGTTCAGAAATTTTAATTTCAATTTCTAAAATTGTCATAGAAAACTAATTTATTTATTATTTATTTTTGATTTCTATATGCAATTCGTTCCTGCTTAAGGAACTCATCAAAGTTCCTAATACATACATTAAAGACTGCATGTCCACTAATTATTCGTTATTTCTTACATCTCTTCTAAGCTCAAAATAGTTTTCCTTTTCCAGTCAAAATTTATTAATAATTTTTTATTTATGTACAGGTATCCGGGCTGTTCAAACTGGCACAGGAGTGCCGAACATCAATCGGCTTTTTATACAAATTAATACACATACGCTTATACATTTCTCTCGGTTTACTCTCTGTGGGCAGCTCTGATGTATATGTATGTACATATGTATGTATGTATACAAAATTAGAAATTAAACTTGCGCTTACGATTGCTATGCATCTCAATTTCCGCATAAACTTTGGGCACATCAATATTATTTTCATCTGCTTGGTTGCCTTCTTCAAAATTATTTAATTTTTAATTTTAACTTTTGTTCTCGATGTTTCAAATATATTGCCAAACTTTTTAATAAATATTTACAGCAATTTTTACACGATAATGGATCATGAAGCATTTTGTTTAATCGAATACTTTTTCTTTCTTTCATGCTGCATTTCATACGTTGCAAGCTTTCCGGTTCCTTTATATGACGTCGCAGGGCTGGAGGTATTTGCCTTTCATATTTTCTAATATCTTTCAATAATTTTTCCAATGTATCTTCCTTGTTTTCAATAATTTTTTTAAGATCTTCTTTAGCGGTCATTGTACACTTAATAATAAAAATATTTTTTTTATGTATTTATGAACATACATATATTTATTTTTTTTTCACTGATAATTTTCTTCTCTTACTGACAAATTTAAAATAAATTATAATAATAAATTGTAAATTTTTGGAAACTATTCAAAACTAAAACTTTTCTTAAACCTTTCTGAGCCGAATAAGTATACTTATAAGTAAGTATACACATTTTCTTATTTTTCAGTTTGATTGAATTAGAACAAAGTGCATAATTTATTACTTTGTGGAAATTTACATCCTGGCCCAAGATGACATGACATGTATGAAGAACTGTCAGTTAAAGTTCACGTTAACTCTTACACCTAATTCACACGAAGACTTTTATGAAATCAAATTTTCGACGTTACTTTTTGCTTGATAGCGAGCGGTGTAGAGAAGAAAGAGGGGTAGAAAAAATGACTCGATTTCTGTTTTCCATGGTTTTTTCATATTTCTCTTTACATTGCTCTTGTTATTATTGTTGTTACGTTTTAATGTTAGGCCGGGTTTAAATCTGTGTGCCAAATGCCACACAACCGTAAAAAAGCGTAACCAACTAATTACTAATGAAAAACTTTTTGATTCAGACATGTATTTATTAAGTTAAACAGTTTCATACATAATTAATAGACAATTTTATAGAATCCAAAATGATTACAAACTGTTTAAATCAATAAATATATATCTGAATCAGTTTTTCATTAGTAATTAGTCGATTACGTTTTTTTTTTGTCAAATGTCAGCCTTACTCTTCCATCTTATTGTTATTTTTTATTGGTAATCTTCTAGCTCATTGGCTATATGGGTGGAGAGAAGTACAATTTGACGTCAAAAAAAACCTCGTATGAATGCAAGGAATTTTTGGAAGCAACTTCAAAAGGGAATTAATAAAAATAGACCTCATGAATTTCACCGTGTGAATTAGCACTTAATCAAACATAGTGAAAGGGACGTTATCAAAAAAATCGCCAAAAAGAAAGAAGCGCCAAATTAAAAAAAGAATTCTAAAACTAAAATAAATCGCCAAAATGAAAAAACAAAAAAAAACCGAAAAAATCGCAAAAACGAGAAAAAGGCGGCAAAATTAAAAAAATCGCCAAAACCGAAAAAACGTTCAAAACAGAAAAATCCCAAAGCCAAAAAAAATGCCAAAACAATACATACATACATATATTATATAGGCTAAAGTTCGTATAGTATTACATATCTGGTGTCGGTAAGGAACCCCTCGTGCGCGAGTCAAAGTCGCACTTTACAGTCATATTATATTATTATATAATCTTTGAGAATTAAATCATAAGCACACATGGGAAAATGAACGTTTTTTAAACTCGTTTTGAAAAACAGGTCCCAGTACGAAGGGGATTATAAATAAAAAGAACTATCAAGCATGTTCTGAATATCACATTTTTCAAAACACTAGTAATTTTAAAAGTAATAATGGCCATGCAGATATTTGTTCGCTCTTTCTATATTTTTTCTATTATTTTTTTCTATTCTATAGAGCATCAAATATCATTAACGAAATAAATTTATCCTATATGATTTTATAAATGTCTACAGGACCATTATTACTTTTAAAATCACTAGTGATTTGAAAAATGTGTCTTTCAGAACATGCCTGTATAACTCTTCAATTATTTATTAACATGAGAGCGAAAGCGTTGAGAGATGTAGTGTGTGAAATGCTCAGTCTGATATCTTTCTTGGATATACATAAGTACATATCGTCATATAAAACTAAAAAGTCGCCACTTTATTTAGCTCTCAATTAATAAATTCTATAATTTTTGGCATACATGCATAAGAGTTTTGCGAGAAGCTGCATTTTCTTTAATTACAGCATATTAATCAGGAAGATGATTTTCAATATTTTGTAAATTACGACTCTTGATTTTACATAACGTTCCTATCTTTCTCATACTATTGCTAAATTCATTACAGGCATTCGTTAACGTAGTTACAGATAATTGTTTTATGGAAATGAAATGAATTAAAATTAGTATTTACCGGAAACAAAGGATGAACTAAATAAAATCTGTATGCCATGGATGACAGCATCACAAAGATTTTCAGTTATAATATCTGAAGCATTACTGCTTGTTGTTGGTTTTTGTTTCAAAGTTCTTGTTTCTTTTAAGGTTTTAAGATTTCCTCTGGGATAAATACTTTCACATGCTTTAAGTGTCGTGTTAGATTCAGTCTTTAGATCTTTGATAGGAGAAACTTCATTTAGATTCTCGTTTTTACGATTATGATCACGCCATTTTTTATTAAAGCATAAACATTTAATTATGTTATTATCGCTTAACTTTTGCAGATTTTCGCTGGACTTTTCTACAAATGAGGAATTCTCTTTAGCTTTCTGCTTTGGTGATTTAAGCAAATTTTTTAATAGACTTTCTTCGGCTTTAGTTTGCCTGTTGTTTAGTTTGATTTTTGATTTTTCGCGAGTCTCTCTGGCATTACAGTCATATAATTTAATAACTGTGGGCACTTTCTTAGGGAGATTTTTTTCTGTTTTTGAAGCTTGCTTGATTTTATTATCGTTCAATTTAATAACAGTCGGCACATTTTTAAGTTCCGTTTTTTTATAATTGGTAAAAATTTCATGTGCACGAGCCATTTGCTTATCGAGATATTGTTTTATATCAGAGTTTTGTGGTAACTGTTGACTACTGTGCTCATTTTTCTGTGGACAGAAAGTTCCTTGTTTGTTGGTGGCCATTTTGGATTTTAAATAGAATTGCACGTTTTTAAAATTTTCCTTATTTTGCATGACGTACATTTTTTTATTTTCTTATTTAAATTATTTTCTTTTTTTTGCACAATTAATTTTTATAATTAGTTAAAAATATATAGAAAATTTATATTTAATGTTTTTGAATATTGTCAAATACTAGCCACATATGTATATTTATATCAAGGCCTATTCCAGCCTATTCAAAAATTTATTTATTATTTATTATAAAATATGTAATAATCTTTTATTTAATATTTTTAATATGTTCAATTAAACTATTTTTAAGGATCATTATTACCACTCAAAGTTAGTTAATAGTAGGATTTTATCGGACGTATAAAAAGTTTTCCATCAGTACAATTATAGCTTAACCCAAAGTGAGCGCTTGGTTAAAGGCAAATGTATACTTCCTGGTAAGTTAAATTAAATTTATAATAACGAATAGCGTTTTATACGTCCGAAAAAATCCTTTAAGTTGTAATAATGGCCCTTAATGCTTTAGGCCTGTTTACGAAGTCCGCAAATACAACTTAAGAAGCGCCAATGACTACAGATTGTCTTTTGGAACAACAAGTTTTGGTCGAAATGTTTATAAAGGTATAAGGATTTTCAATGAAATGCCTAATAGTTATACAATAAAATATAGACGCATAAAATTGCCTCTTGTACATTGTAAATTATACTCTTGTGCAACAAAAATTCTTTTGCTAACAACAAAACTTAACAAAACAAAGACAAAGTTGTTTCGATCTTAGAAGTCTTTTTTTTAATAAAGCCTTTAATTCTCTTTTTCTTAATTTTCTGAATTATGAACCAGTTGGGAAACAATAATTTATACATTTTACTCACTTGGTTGGTAATTGTATGCGTTTCAGAGGTGGTGCAAAACGTCTAGATCTATTCGTCATACAGGGTGGTCGTACATAAAAATCATTATCTTCCCACAAGCAAATCCAGGTCTTGACAATTGTATACGCCCAAATTCGTATAACAGCACCAGGATTAAAAGTTTCAAAAATAGCAATTTCATCTGGCACGACATAGTCTTCAAAATATAAAACAATAAAATCTTCAGCGGGTACTTTAGGTAAGTTTTGAGGTGATATTTCATAGACACGAGACGGAGCCTTGTCCCACCAATCCCCATACGTACGCTATAAAAAAAATAAATATGTATGTATAAAATAATAATTTAAAACGATTTAAATATTTCATGTACATACCATAGCAAAAGTTTGTGGGAAATCTCCGTATTCCGGATACTTCGAAGGCCTGCCCGTGATATTTGGGGCCGTATATGATATACTTAAGTCTATACCATACTGCGAACTAAAATCCAATACACTATTAGCATACTGCTCGAGGCGATAGTCGGCATAGCAGTAACCCTCTACATCTAACAACGCACCACCCACTTCATATTCATCATCAGATTCTAGAGAAGCCATTAGATCTCCTCTTCGATTCGAAAATTTTACAATTGTATCGACGGCCACTTCACTATCTGCTTCTGATCTAATATTTCCCTCGACAGAATCCGACAAGTGTGAGGCGGAGGACATTTTTATCGTTCTGTGGGCCCGATACAGCCTTTGCAAATACTGCGTTATTGTTAGTAATTGTTCTGGAGTACATCCAAATCCAAACCAGCTACGTGTGCGTGCGACAGTTGTAGCCGGATTAGATTGGGATTGTGTCCACAAATGCAAGCCAAACACAATTTTGATGGATTTTCAAAAACCTCTAACGTAAGGTACATAAGAGGGCTGGCTGGTGATATCATTTGTTGGTATAAGAAACCACCCAAAATATTTCAACCCCCTTTTATGTATGCTTGTATGGCTTCTATTTATTGCAAAAACAAAACGGACCGAAGTATAATTCCTTATGGCTGTTCACTATAAATCTGTTAAAAAGTCAATGTCATGGTTAATTCATATGTATTTCTTTTTTGTTATTTTTACTTTTATTCTTCTAAATGTAGTACATGCCAGGGTACATTTATGTGCCTTGGTACACGTCCATACATACATATGTACATATTTTACCTTTTCTAGTTATTAATCCAATTGTAACATTTATAAGCTTTTCACCTTGATTTGTTCTATACACTTTTCGAGTTTTCCAATAAATTTTTTAGCTAAGTTTTTATGTTATAATTAATTATGCACTTTTTTTAAAATAAATTTATTTACATATACTTATTTTTTTATGTAGTTACTTCCTAATTTCTCTTTTGTTAAGTGAAAATCTTTATCTTTAGGTTGTTATCAGTGTGACCAGATCCTAAAAATTTTTGCGGCTAAAATGATTTCAAAATATAGCTGAAATATGCTAAAAAATAATTAAAGTGCTAAAACACATGGCTTAATATTAAAATGATTTTTTTTAATTACAAATTATTTCTTGAACATAAACTACATATGTATAATGCAAAAAATGGCATGAAGTTAGCTTATGTAAAGGCTGTGATACACTATCACACACAGTCGTTCGATCTGTCAAAAAAATCGTGTGTTCTCAAAAAGTATGATAGTGTGGATTAAAATTTGACATGTGTGACAGATTATTTGACAAGTCTGTCCGATTTCCAAAAGTTTATGAACATTTTCATAAAATGATAATTTCTATTAGATAAGAGATGCATTTTGAAGAAAAAGAAGAAGTTGAAAAGAAAAGAAAATTCTGCTTAATTTATTTACAGATAGAGAGATACATTTTAAAATTACATTTCGAGTTATTATTTCTTTAGAAATGCAAACTTATTAAACATTAAAGTTATTTGATATGTTTTGCATCTTTTTTGTGGAATAGTGTGACACCTATAAGAGATTTTGTTGCAATTTTTTTTGGAGTGTGACAGAATTCAATTCGATTTTCCAGTGAATGAATTGTACGACTGTGTATGATAGTGTATCACGGCCTTAAGTGGCAAAACGAAGCATAAGCTTAACGATTTTTGGCCTATAATTTTATTACATTAAAAATCACGCTAGGATTTAATAGTGGCTAAAAACTATATTGTGCCCGACTTTTAATGACAAATTGTATGGAGCAACTCGTATATAATAATAATGTTTTCTAGACTGGCCTTTGAAGATTTTCAGATTGGCCTGGGTTGAAGATTTTCAGAAAATTTAACTTATTTGAATTTCGTCACTTCCCAGCAAAAAAATATTATTTGCAAGTACTTATAATTAAGGGAAGCAATGCATTGCTTCCTTGATGGCAAAAGCTTAGCCAAATTTTTCTGAAAAGCATTACGTATGGCAACATCTCTAGCAAAATAGAAAATTATCACAAACAATTTTGCAAGCCAGTAATTTTAGCATCTGAGTATTACTTCTATGAAGCACTTTAGTGAGGCAAATAATTCATGGCTTTTTGGAAGCTAAATGTATTGATCCAGCTGGCTCATCTTGAACAAAAAAATTCCTTATTCACGGGCAACAGCATATGATTCTGTAATATTGTCTCCCTTACAAATACGCTTCTGAGAAGCAGTAAATAACTGCATACCAGTTTTTGACTATACATAATGCCGAAAAATATTTAAAGCAAACCAAAAATATTAATTCACGAACGGTTTTTCGAGAAGCCTTTTCTCAATTACGTTTCGTTTACAAACAACGTATGAAAATTGTTTTTTTTTAAATACTCTAAAGATTTCGTCTATTCTATTTTGTAGCCTTCAGATACGGTATTTATTACGTGCACAGATCCAAACTTGCGAAACATTGTAACCATGAGCACCAACTTTGCAACCGATGCGCTGATTGATTGTTTGCAGCATTGATTTTTTGAAATTCAGCCTTTCTTACGAATAACCGATTATCGTTAAAAGTAATGTAGATTATATTATGAAAAAATTCTAGAAAACTCTACGTAATTGAATTTGCTAAAGAATATGCTAACTGCTAAATCGAAAATTTTGCAGCTAAATCAACAAAAAAAGCTAAATTTTGCTACAAAAATGGTAATATGGTCACGCTGGTTGTTATTAATGGAAAAAGTTTACGTTGTTTTTGTTTGGATTTTCTTTCTTTGACATTCTATTCGTTTGGCTGTGTTCAGTTCATACATAGTGCACGTTAAAAAAAATTGCTGCAAAATTTATTGGAAACATTGTGTTACAACATTTTACCATCAAATTAGTACGTTAACAATTACATATGTAAGGATCATAAATTGCTAAAGATAGTTGATTAAAACTTAAATTTCACTATATAATTAGCTAATATGCACAAAATAAGCTTAGGAAATTCTACATTCATATTGCCACACCTGCAACGATGATGGCAGCACTTGCGAAAATATAATAATGCTACCAGACCAAATTGATTTTCCATGAAAAAGAAGAAGAGTTTGCGGCAATTACATAAATATTTCAAATGAGGCAGGATCAGAGGTCCAATTCGTCACAATTGTCGGCGGCGGCTGAGAATATATATACCGGCGGCGGCGGCTGGCCGACGAGAGCCGATATTTTTTTTTTAATTTAAAAAAAGCCGATCCTAACGTAATTTCATCTGCTGAATACAAAGGCATCGTTAGTTATTATCCAGCAGCTCTAGTTTTAAAATTATAATGTCCTTCAACATTTGCATAATTTACACCACTTTTTTAATTAATTCGTTTAATATTTCACGAATGGTTCCCCAAACATTAAAGTTCTTTTTGGTTTATTCACCTACATGAAATTTTCTTTCATTTGAGTTGAGCCAAATTGATGAGTAACCAGGATATGCTACTGTTGCTACAAGGATGTTAAAAATCATATATTTTTGGTTTAGTCCTTAAAATTTTATTTAAGAAATTTATTATTTCACATATTGTCATAATCACACCCCAACCCGAAATTTATATGCTAGTTGTTCAGCTTTGTCTATATGCATTTCATTGTTGGTGTAACAAATCGTCAGTAGACTTCAACGACACATTTTGAATAGTCACAAACTCACAAAACCCAGCAAATAATTTATATTCGATATGAATCTATTTATTTTTTCTACATCTTTATACAAACAGAAATCCATCGGATAACAATAAAAGTAATTATAGTCCTAAATGGTTATTCGAAATGAAAAATCAGAAGAGAAACCTAAGGATGATTATAAAATACGTCGTATAAAAAAAATGGCTTCTGTTGGCTGCCATATTGAGTTTTGACTACTGTCATATCTTTAGTGACAAATCGATCATCAAAATTGGTCCACACGTTCGGTTTATATACACTAAAAAAACTATTTTTTACTTTTGCATAGTATAATTTAAGTATTTATAAATGTAGAGCTGGCGAACAAAACCAGACTAGTCCCGTTAACTGTTTCTTACAGGGAGAGGCAAATAACTGAACTACTTAGATAGAGACTAGCAACGAAAAGTTAGTTTTCTTTATTTTTTAAGGTAGGATCGAACTGATTTTGAATGAAAATATTTCGTGACATCATTAGAAGTGTACTTGGAGAACCCGAAGAAAATTAAAAAAAAAATCATGTACTGAGGACATGTATAGTTTTGTTCGCCGGCTCTAATAATAATAATAATCTTAATAATAAATTATTAAGGCTTTGTAAAGGATTTTTAAGGTTAGGTTAGGTTTAGCAGGTTGAAACTTCTGCAGGTACCAGCTGAATTCCTTCCATTTAGGTCCCCTTATGATATCCAGCCGGGAGAGTAAAGTTGGAATTACCTCTATCATTCATTAAATACGCTCAATATTAAACCAACCTCACTGAAAGAAAAACACTTCGTAACGGGAATGAAACCGCTACGTTGAACCCCTTTCATTAATACAACGACAAATTTCATTAATAAAATGAAATATTACATTATATTGATGCAAATTTCATTAATGGAATGAAACCATTCTAGTGCTTAATATTTCACATTTTCTAGTATCATTTATGTTACGAAATAATTTTCATTCGGGTAATAAAAAACCTAAATTTATGTTTTTATGAAGAATTCATATAAAAAAATATTTTAAATTGATTAGGTGTCATAAAATAATTTCAAAGTATCAAACCACAATTGTAATTAATCTATAGTTATGGAAATTATAGAATAAAAAAACCTATAGTTTTGTTAAAACTTAATGAAATATTTTCGTAACTACAATGAATAAAACATCATGCTGTTGGCTAGTGGGCAGTGTGCTACTCTTGTACTCACAGGTTCGATTCCTGGAAATAAGTCAAAGTTTTTTTAATATATATATATTTATATATATATATATGTACATATATATTTATAAGTTATAACTTTTCAAATAAATCAAATAATGTTGAATTAATTAGATCAATTAAATAACTTTGAATTAAAATTTCATTAATGATGGCATATATGTATTTAGTGTGTATATAAATAATATTTGATGTTGTTGTGGCTGCAGCGGTAAGCAGGCTAACTACCACGCGTTGAGTTCCAAGTTTGAATTTTGGCCGGGGAAGCCAATTATATCATACAAACAAACGTTTTTATGATGCCTTTGTGCTGAGTTTATGGATAAACGAACGAGTTTATCCTTCTGATGACGCAATCATATACTCTTGGAAAATTTTGCAGAGTCGGAATGTCCATTAAGAACTCTCCTTTCTCAGCAGCTAGAGCAGGGTTGTGATTGAGAATGTGTTAAACGATTTTCTACTCCTCCTCCTATTTTTTAATTAATCTCCGAAATCTGACTGGAAAATCGCATATTTAGTCAGTTCATTTGGTATTCAATACCAAAAACGGTTTATGTAACCAATATTTATTTAAAAAAAATTTCATATTTTCTCAACAATAAAATCCACTCCAATTTGGTATAGTGCTTCTTTGTTTCTTTTTTAATTTATCGTAAAAAATTTTTTTCTCTAAGGTTCATTTTAAGGCATCAGAGCATAAAGTGGAAACGCAAGAAGATAATAATTATTATTAATGTTTTAGTTGCTTTTGTTGTTTCTCATTGTTAATTTGTCGGGGAGCTGCCAAAGATGCACGTTGAAAGGTATGTAAGAAGAAGGCGTCATAAACTTGTTGCAGCTGCTGCTATGATGCGATTAAAAACAGCATTTGCAAAGAAAATTGTTTAAATGAGTGTTTATTTAAAAAAAAAAAATAAAGTTTATTTAGAGAAATAACAACAAATGCCTGCCCATTTCAAGTACTAGTATGTATTTTCGTACTTACAATTTCATTGTAATTAAAATTTAATAAAACTGAAAAGCACAAACAAACAAGCTGCTGCCTGCTTTCATGATAAAAAGTGATTTTATTATTAAGAGATTTTTAATGAAAAATACTACCAACTCTTTATGGTTAGACTTAGAAACAAAAACGAATTAAAATAAAATGCAAAATTGAACGTTAAGCAGGAAATGTTTAACAAAGTTACGAGAAAACACAGTGATCATTATAAGAGAATAGTTCTTATGATATGGATGTATGTAGTTATATACATATATGGGCATTTCTTCGAGAAATTCCTTTTTTTGTCGCGTGCGACAGCAAGGAATTAATTAATCTTGTATTTCTGGACAACGTGTCTTGATTTTTCTTAAAACTTTACCGAATGTAGAGCTGCTGACGGCATACACAAATTTATAAATAAGTAAAAAAATTTTCATTTTCTTTGAAAAAAACAAGCATATTTGCTTGGTGTCGCACACTACAAACATTTTACATTCCTGTAGAAATGCCCATATGCAATTAAGTGACCATTAGACCATCAAATAAACTCATCAATCACATAGTTGTTTTTGCGTGTGATTTAATTTTTTTCATTTTACTTTATTTTAAGATTTCTTTATATTATTCTATCTCCCGTTCTAGATCCGGGAAATTCTCATATTTGCATAATTCTTAGCGCCATAATTATTAGCAATCACCTGTTTTACACATTTTACTGGATTTTACCTTTTTATTGAGAATAATTTTTATACTACTCAGTATTTACTGAGTAACTAGATTTTACTGGAATAGTATTCGAAAACACCTATTATTTATTTGTCTGAAAGGGTATAACTTTCCATTGGTCCCATTGTAATTTTTTTTAAATTTAATTTTATGATATTCTCCTTGTTTGATTGTTGAGAAATCTATAAAACGCCTTTGGTTCTTCTAATTACATAATTTGAAAGTTGAGAAAGTGGGCGGGGCTACGCCCATTAAAATTTCTTATAATATTTCACACGGTACTACTTAACCGATTTTTGCGAAACTTACCTTACATTACCTTGAGCTCTAAGATAGACACAATCCTCCATTTACAAAAAAAATGGGCGGAGTCACGCCCATTAAAATCTGATATTTAATTTTAAGTGGTTCTACTTTAACGATTTTTACAAGACTTAACACGCACCCTGAGCTCTGAAAAACACAATCTTGTATTTAAAAAATGGGTGGAGGCACTCCCATTAAAATTAAATTTTATATACTTCTTCTTATCTTCTTCTATCAGATCTTTTCATTTAAGACGGGTTTTTTTGGCAGAAAGAATTATTCACTTAAGATTTTTTGTTAACAAAACTGCACTTGCCGTTAATAACAAAATATTATCATCCGACGAAGACATACTTGCAAGCGAACACAACGAACACAAATTTAAAATGTTGATTGACGATATTATTTGTATGAATGTCTCCAAAAAAATCATCAATTAAATGACACTAATACATAATCACTGATTGACGGGTTTATTTGATCATCTCCAGAGTCCATAAGTGAACCAATTTCTTTTATATGTATGCACGTATGTATGTAGTTGCATACATATGCATGTATGTAGTTTGATATCTAGTCCTTTTTCTGCTTAAATCAGTAGCCTTGATTTTGACAGCTCTCGGTTATTTTAAGGTCAGTTTAGTTTTGTAATACTTTTTGTATAGATTCACTCCGCAGCAATGTTGAAAGTCATAATAAATTTCAAGAAACTCATCAGGCATCACATTTGAAAAGTTTTTCAATATAGTCAAGCAAACTTCTGACAGAAGAACATGCCATGCCTTTAAGCAATTTGTGAACTATAAAGACACCTCTAAATGCATTTTTATAAGTCATTAATATATTTATTAATGTTTTCAACGGCATGTTGTTATGTGTGCTGTATGGTATTAAATTGAAAAAGAAGTGCATACTTGAAGAATCATTAATCTTCTCATATGTACGAGTACATACTTGTTGACTGACAATACGCGATTCGACACTTTAAGAACCAAAGTAATTTTTTGGCGAATTACACTGTGCAACAGTGAAATATCCACAATTGCCTTGACAGTATAGGTTCGATAATACTACCAAACTGTAGTAAAATCCTATATTCAGTTTGGCGATTTTGGTGCCACATGATGAATGCATAGACCCTGGTCACTGAACTACACTGGCTTCAGCGGATACTAATCCTAATAACAACAGAGCACCCTCCTTCGTCGGAATTATGCAGCAAAATCATCAGCGAAGTAAAATAACAAAATTTAACGCACCTCATTGACACCAGAGGCGCTGGAAAACTGCATTATTAGAAACGTACAAAAACGCAGAGTTTAAAAAAATCAAGATTTCCTCTATATATTTTTTCACCACCTTCCTTCTCTATCACTATCCCTTTCCTAAAGAAGGTAACATCTATTAATAGTAGTAGGCATTCATTGCCTGGGTGTTACTTCTCTTTAAAAAAAAATTATGGACCTCCAAAGATTTCGAAAATCAGTGCTTCCTCAGAAAATGGTGTCATCAGTTTTTGACCAACAGCTAATTAAGACTTGGTGATAGCGCTTAATTGTATATGACAATAATATAGCTAAGAGTTCACTAAGTAAATTATATGAAAATTTTATGAAAAAAAAATATATTTCTTCGTGCAGTTTTTGGCAAAAGTTAAGGGAAAAATTTTCTTTTTCACTTTTTTTCAGAGTAAGTTATAGGGTCTCCTAATTTTTTGCTAACAATATTTGCAAAGTTGTAGCTACGATAAAGCTGGACAACTCTTGTGAGCATATCAATACAATCTGAATGCGTCTAGGCACTCTAAAAAAAGTTCTAGTGGCTTGTCAATACGAGCTATCGGGCTTCTACTGTAGTTTGCTTCATTTTGTAATTGCATTTTTTTGACAAACAAACAATAATTTTACAAAAACATATGTGCTGTTGTTGTTTTCTATTGTTGTAGTTATTGTAGAGCTGCATGTTCTATTTAATATATACAAATAAACTTTACATATATCCATTAAAGTTCTGCACAAGACCACTTTTAAGACAAGAGGGATTTTTCAAATGCTTTACCATAGCTATATCTTTTAAAACAAACGCTAAACGACACTGTTGGCAAAACATTTGTTTCAGTTATTGCAGGTATAGGAGTAAAGAAGAAAATTATTCGTGACTGACAAATTTGTGATGCTTGCTTCTTCATACGCATGGGCGCGTATACAAACGTCATGCATGTACACACGCACACACGTTGTGTGTATGACCTGCGCTCATACAAACGCATACATGCACTGACATTATCCAGCAAAAATGTTTCAAGATTTTGTAATGGGTAGTACTCTTTTAAAGGCTTACAAAATAATGAGTGCTACTTATTCATCTAATTATTTTATGTGTATAATGATTGTCCTGTAATGAATAAAATAACAACTTATTTTTTATAATTACGTGAAAGTACTTATTGCAGTACTTTCGAGTTAATAATGAAATACATATATCTTAAGAAAACTTTATTAATCGTGAAAATGAGCATCGAAAACAATAAAATAACTTTGGTTTACTATAATTTTTATTATAAAATTTAATTATTTTAGCATATTCTTCAATATAAATATTCGCATATTTTCTTTGTAAAATTATAAATTTTAACAATCCCAAAAAAGAGGTACCGTTTTTATAATTTTGTACAAAATTCTATTTATTCTTTTTAGCAAAAAATACCAATTAATTTTTGAATAGTTTTAGGCAGAAAATAATCAGAATCTATTAACTTTTGGATATTTGTAGCCAAAAGGATAGGATAACGCATACTTTTTGAACTTCTCAAAACAAGGATAATGTGTTATTCAGTCAAATTGTAAGTACTTACACATAATAGCTTACCACCTACATCTTACACACGCACACTCAAACGTACAATATGCAAAATAACATGCATGCAAGCATCAACACTACTTGTTTTGAGTGTTTGTTACGAACAAGAAGTCTCCGCGACATCGCTTGTACATGAACATCAATACATCCATCGTGCTTCGCTTATTAAACGACAGCATTTATTATTAGTTTAGTATAATACGTGCCACGAGAATTCATTTAAATAAACATGACGTATTTACATTTCATTTAAAAGAGAGAAGCTTTTATGATTGCTTTACAGATGCATTCTTATTATGCATACGAGTGATATATTTTTACTTTTGTAGGCATAACAGTAATGTTCACAGTCATGGTGTATTATTATGGACTTAACTAATTTTTTCAAGGAAAAAAATGTCATTTAGGTTAGTTAGTTAAAACAGCGACAATATGTACATACATATATATATGTATACATATGTATGTATGTGCATGCATATGTTAAAAATTACATAGAAAATGGTTCTTTGATCAACAATAATAAACATACATATGTATGTAATTTTAGTAGCAATTTACTTTAATAAATTAAATTCGTGGCTTAAGAAGTAAAAAAATTGCAGGCCTTAACCACTTTTGTTGTGACTTTGGCAACACGCAAGATCGTATGTATTTTTGTTTTTCCCATTTTTGCGATTCTCATACCATGAATCATTAAATTCTCAGGCATTAGATGAATGGATGGATGCATGATGTTTGTTTGATTTTAAAAACACAACACATTGTTTGAAAGGCAAACACACAAACACGCATGCAACCAATTGAATAAAGAAAATTAAATAAATAAATGATTGCATACTTCAAAAGCAGTGCATAGACATACTTACATACATAAATACATACCTATACATATGTATGTATGTACGTCTCCACATATGTACAAACTACATACACATATGTACATACATACATATGTTTGAGTTTTATATTATTCGCAAGCTACAACATGCAATATTGCAAAATTATATTTAAGATAATCAGCAACATCTAAAAACAACAAGTACAAGTACATTAGCATAAAAAATAAAACAAACAAAACAAAAAAAAAGGTAAAATGGCAAAAAATAATAACAACAACAACAGACAACCAACCTCCCAAAAATACCAAATCATACAAATTGCATCCATCTACCAACAACAACAGCAACACATCTATAAATCTACAATAATAAAATGTCTTAAAACAATGCAATCTTATATGCAACCAGACAACCTTAAAGGCAGCAACTAGTCTACCTTTAACAGCAGCATTTAAGAAGTTACTGCGCAGTCGCTTAAGCTGCCGAAAGTCTTTTGACTGAGGGCAGTCAGTGAATATTTTTTTTTGCTATTACATACGAACAGTGTTACCACGTTTAAACAAACTTGAAAACTAGAAAAGTAAGATAATTTAAATATATTTTACTACAAATTAAAATTAAAAAAAATTAAGGGCCTAAGTTTGTAAAAAGCAACGCTTAGCGTTAACAACGTCATACATAATGCACAAATATGTATATATGTACATACATATACAAAATATATATAGGTATGTTGAAATCTAAAGGATATTCAAATTACAAGTGGAGCACAGTAGGGCCAAGCCCATTTTTTCGTGGATCACTTCATATCTCCACAACTACAATAGTGAGGGCCACTAAATTGTATATGGTTAGCTCTTAGAACAAACTGCATGTTACAACAAAATCTTGAAGGTATTGGAGGAGGAGAGGGGTACCCTCAGAAACAAAAAAAAAATTATTACTTTTCCTATATCATCAGAACTACAATAGTGCGGCACACTAAATTTGACGTGAATAACTATTAGGTCAAACTGTATCTTTCACCAAAATCTTGGGGCTATAGGAGGCGGGGGATGGGGGGAGATGGGTTCCCCACATACAAATGAATTATTAATTAATAAACATAACTTTTTTTGTATAGGAAATACCGAAGCAGTAACGAAATACATATAAAAGGTGCTTAACCAACAAAACCAGCAAAAATTCAAAATCAGCCCAATTATGAATAGCAATTCAGCGGGAGTTCTTTTCCCCTTTCTCATTCCTCCTATTATGAATTAAAATTTCCCCGGGAAAAAACTCCCGAGAAAAAAGTACGTATTTTAAACATAAGGGAGAGAGAGAAAAAACTCCCCAGGAAAAAAGTAGGTATCCTAAATATGAGGAAGAGCGAGACATTTTTGAGAGATTTCTTCCTAAACATTTTGAAGGGAACTAATGCAAAGGTTTAAAAATCAAATTAATAAATGTTATAAAACAATGGTATATGCATTTATTTAGAACAAAAAGTTTAAATAAGCATCGGAATGGTATATTTTTCTCTGGTTTTAAGCTTTTTTATCCAAGCCCTTGGGCACATAATCTTCAAAAACATGAACTACTTTTGCCCTTAGAAAAAATACTAAAATACCAAATACTAAAATTCTAAATTCTAAATATTCATAATTGGGATGAATTTTTTTATTCACGCATTGTCCTGATAAACTGCCTGCCATTGACTGACTTCGGCTACGAGTTATCCAAAAATAGATTTTTTAACAAGTCTTAGAAAATAGACTAAGGTTACACACGTTATTATTTTGAATCATTATTACATATGTATAAATACAACCACGATCATGCGTGACTCATGCGTAACTCACACGTGACTAGTACGTGACTCACGCGTATCAAATCATGGCATTTGTACATCTCTAGTGTTAGCAGGTATTGGTAAATTCAACGCCTGAAGCTATTAATAATTCATACATAACTTCTGAGGCGTACCAATGCGCAGCATAAATTTTTATAATATAATGCTCATTCATCCAACCTTTAAAATATACTAGTAATTAGAATCTCTGCCTTAGTGAGCCCAATTTATAACTTTATGTCCACTTGAACTGAGAAAATTCATTTATTTATTATTCAGCTCTTTGACATGCTGTGTTTCCAGTTCAAGCAGTTATTAAGAAAACATTGTATCAGAATTTTTTTTACAACACATGTTGTTTCTTGAATCGTTTTAGTGATTTTGATAAAATTTGCGCAGTATTTCAGATAAAAAAAAAACATTTAAAACATCAGTAGAAAATTATATCGACAACTCAAATAAAATTTAAAAAATTCAAAAAGTTAGAACCATATATAAGCATTATTTTGGCTCTCATAATTTTTACACTTTAAGCCCCGACTAAAAAAGGGGTGTTATAAGTTTGTAGTGTGTGTCTGTGTATCTGTGCGTCTGTACGAGTCCACGTACAGACCAAACGGTTGGACCGATTTTGATTTAATTTTTTTCTATTTGAAACTTGTGTTATTTGCTGTGTTTGAAAAAAATTGGTTCAGCCATATATAGATATCACATCTTTTCTGGATATATCAGTGGTTTTTAAAATTTTTAATTTTTGTACATATATGTACATAATATGTATACTTTTGGATCGATTATTAAAACTTTCTAATACATAATAAAGTGGCAACTCCTGATAGGAGTACAAAAACAAATAATTATACAAAATTCTCAGTAAGTTACAGCTCATTGGTATGGAGGGATTTTTGAATACACACACACACACACGAGGTCGATTAACTTACCCTGAAGGAAATGTGGGGTTAAGTGTCCCCAAGTCACCACTTTTGTCGCCTATTTTGGTGACATTGTCAACGGAGCGCCTATTAATATTATTTTTGATGCGTAGACAAATTTTTTTTCCACATACACACAACTATGCTTGGTTTGTTGAAAATAAAAGTGGCGTTAAACAAAATTTAAGTGTTTATAAAAATAAGTTTGAGGAATCAAATTAAAATGTTAATATAAGTGTTTTAAACAATAATAAAAATAAAAATAAACAAAAATAAATTACAATAAAAATTTATATAAAATAATTAATAATCAATATTGTATAAAACAGAAAATGTGAAAATTAAACAATTTTAAGTGGAAGTGCCAATTATGGAAATTTTTTTGAGGCTGAGGAAGATTTTGTGCCGTCAGTTGAAGATTCGTTACACTTTCAGATACATACGTAAGTGTTTACTAATTCGAAACAAAAAATTTTTGTATCAGAAATTATTTCTTATTCGGGCTTAAGTTCAGTAATTTCAATTCTTATTGAATGAAATATTTTTATTAATTAATGTGAGTTTCTAAAGAAGAGAAGAAAAATTAAACCAGACTGGGGAAAATACCGATATTTTTTTGTGCAGCTACACACTTCATCAGCTATTTAACGTACATTTTTATAAAACGGAATATGAGAAATGATTGTTGTGTATACAATTGATTTACCTTTGGTAAATACATTTATAAGTATCACTATTCTTTTTAATTTTTTCCATTTTTCTATTTAGGTTAGCACGAAGTTTGTTTTATTTAATAGAAATGATGCTGAGCGAATGAATGAATTAGTTCCTCTGTTATTTTATGTTTTTTATGTATAAGTTCCAATTTTTATATGTATGTTTCTTTAATAAAACACCAAAATGTAAGCAACATATGAAATTTCATTATCAAAAGTGTATACTGGATTTACTTAAATCTACTAGTGACAATCTGTTTCCAATGTCTTCATTCATATGTCCTCTAAATAACTATATAATCAGTAGTACCAATGTCAGTAGTATGCTTTTCAATGACATGTTAAATGTCTAGAGCAAAAAGCATTGTGTGGGGTATAATTAGTCAGTAGTACTGGTGACAAAGTCAATAGTGAATCAGTACTGATTCACTAGTGACATTTCCTACAGGGTAAGTATGGATCTGTGGATGTATATATATATATATGCACATATGAAAAATATTTATGTGTTGTGTCTGTTATTGGTAAGTTATTTATTAAGTGGGAAGATAGTTAAAGGTACATATTCTTCGTACTAGATTTTGCCCGAAAAATACAAGATTGTGCTCAAATATAACACAATGTTAGTTTATAAAATTATTGAGACAATTTTCGTGTTAATTCCTTAAACCCTCACACATCAAGCCCCTTTTATTTGAGACACATATTGTAAAGTGTTTCTTGTCTTTGCCCAAATATTTACAGTATATTTTATGTGTTCTTCTCAAAAATCCCTTTTATTTGACACATTTTTCAAAAAGTACTTTTTTTCCCAAAAGTACCTTTTATTTTTTTTAAAAACTGTCTTTAATTAAAGTACCTTTGTAAGTAAATATATTTTCTTAAATGTACTTTTTTTTAAAAGAGTACTATTTTTATATAATACCATTCACAAAAGGTACATCTCTCAAAAAGTATCTTATCAAAAAAGTTTTCATATTCCATAGCAACATTTTAAAAAATTATATTTTCAAAATTTACATTTTCAAAAAAGTTCCATTTCCAAAAAGCACCCTTTCAAAAAAGTGCTGTTTCCAAAAAGAATGTTAAGCAAATTTTTTTTGAAACAAGTACCTTTTTAAAAAAATATCATTCTGAAAACGTCTTTTTGAAAGGTACTAAACTAATAGTCAAAGTATCTTTACAATGCTAATGTTCAAGAATCCACTAAATCAGTTATATAACTCAGATTTAAAATCTTTCAATTATATAAATTCTCCGGAATTTAAAATTTTTTTAGCACTGTATCACTGTGTATTTACTCTTTTTGGGTCCTTCGAAAAAACATAAATTTTATTATCTCAGCTTCAACTGAACGGTGGTAGGAAGTCGCAGTAAATTATTTTTACATGTATGTATTTATGTAAGGTACATATTTTACCTCTTAAAAGTGAGAATTTTTAGAAAGTGCCAAAACGCATTCGAGATCATGTCCAGAAGAAAAGAACGCTCCAAAAAACGTTCTGCTTTTCTCAATACTTTAGAAGATGTGTCGAGTGTAAAAAGGTACCAAACTTCAGTTTATATCCCCTTTTAACCCCTAAAAGAACACTTGCCAAAAAAGGACTAAACACGTGTGGGCTTGCTTTTTAGCAGCATGCCTTTGTAATTTGGAGTTTATCTATCGTAGTTTCCCTGATATAAGGATACTGACCGATCTTACGCTTTCCGCATTCGAATTTCCAAGAATTCCTTTTTAGTGGATCTATATATCGCAAGGGGAACCTAGACACTAAAATTTCAGCTCACTACCTATAGTAAGCGTGACCTTTTGACCGAATAAAGTGCCAAATTGCCACTTTTTGTCCTCCTTTTCTTAGAGTGAATTATATAATAATACATTAAAAATAAGAAGTTTAGTGTAGTTGTCTCGTTTTTTTTAAGTGTTTACCGTTCTTTTTTTGATAAATCCTTTATTTAGTGCCACTTTTTGAATAATGTAATCGGTCACTCTGGCTATATTCGTTTGGGCTGGGCGATGATGAATCAATCAGTCACTTAAGCGACAAAATCGAGCATTTGCAATCGTAAATAATCGATTTTCGTAAAAAAACGACAGTTAAGGTTTTTTTTGGCGGTTATGGTTCGATATATACATATGTAGATGTACAAAATACAAAAATTAATTGTCTTAGTCATCTTCAAAAATTCGTGTTTAATTTCGAACTTTTACAGTATATATATAGATGATTGGCTCAAGCGCCCAATGAAATGCGTATATAGACATCCTGAACCACCAGCAAATAAATTTCAATTATTGTATTTACACTTCTGACAATATGTCAAATAAATAAATTTCATTAAAGATATTCAATATATTTAAACGTAATGTTCGGATATACATATGTAGTTACTTAGAGTTTCAAAAGTTCTTTTCGACCATTAAAATTTGTTAATTACTCATAAAGAGTAGTCGTTACATTTAATATCAATGAAAACAACCATTTAAGCATCTGCATAAATACAAACTGTGAA
Organism: Tachina fera; assembly: GCA_905220375.1. Lineage (NCBI taxonomy): Eukaryota > Metazoa > Arthropoda > Insecta > Diptera > Tachinidae > Tachina > Tachina fera. The sequence goes on from LR999966.1 coordinate 82,725,495, forward strand.
CACAGATTTACTTACACGTCCACTAAAGTACTTCAGTTAATAATATTGTTGTTGCTTTATTTGTTTTTGTAGTTGTAGTTGTAAATGTTTTTTTCTTTCTTGGGTACTTTAAAGTGCTAAAAAGCTTGGCTGAATCAGTGTTTTTGTTAGCTGACTGAAAATTGTATGAGCGTTTGTTTGCTTGTGAATCTTGTCTTAGCTCCAGTGTTGCCATATTTTATTTTAAAAAATCTTCAAGCCGACCAAAAAAAATTTTTTTTTTGTAATTAAAAATCTTTTTTTTAACAATTTTATTCAAATATTATTAATACAGTGACCTCTCGGTAATGTGAACTTCCAATATAATGAACTATCCAGTAATGTGAACACCTGCTTTTTACTACTGATAATAGTTGTACAATGAATTAAGGTACTTAATTAAATTTTTTTTAGTAAATATTTAATATAAAAAGTGAATTTAAAATTAAAAAAAATTCATAAATTATATTTTATGTTAAAAATATCAAGAGTTTCAATATTTTGTAACCTTTTTTAGGCAAAAAAAAAATATTACAACATGACACCACAATCGAAAATGTGAACAAATTCGATAATGTGAATGAACTACTTTGGTTTTTATTAGTTCACATTATCGCTAGTTCACTGTATATGTATATATGTACCTTGAGATTACTGCATTGAAATTCATTTAAAATTTACTTTGTTTTAAGAAAACTAACATAACAGGCATAAATCTAAATATGTAGTTATTATTTTTTTATTTTTATTATGGATTACAACATTTTTCACCATGAGACAATTGCTTTTTATCAGTTTTATTTTGGTTTTTATTTCGCCAACCAATCCCATTTGTCATCCAATATTGTTGGCCCACGTGCATAAAACATGAAATCTAAAAAAAAAGTATCAAGCCAAAACTAAAACTATTTAAAATGTTTTGTGATGGCTTCAAATGGTTTCAAAAAACATAGCATAGATGAAACCCTTTTCTTTTCAAGCATTGTTTCGAAAGCAACTAAAATGAGTTGTAACTCAGAATACCAAAAAAACAGTTAAGTTGTTTTAAGGTGAAGTTGTTACAATATCAACTAAACTTAGTTGAGTTGTAAACCGTAATATGGGCATTAATTTTTCTGTAATTTTTTTTTTATATTCGAATTATCAACCTCCGGGATGACAGGCTTGCACATTACTCATCCGATTACAGGGGCATTCATATTTCAAAAGTATAAATATGTACCAGTTAAGCTTAGGTTAATATCTAAAAGTTGATAGCCAAAGTAGCTAGTGATATTTTTAAATATTATATTAGTCTCAGTGCCAACTCTTCGATCATCAAAAGCACTGTGAGCATGTAAAAATATGGTAAAAATAAAGGAGGTAAAACTTAAAAAAATGCGGGTAAATAAACACTAATTTAAATATTCGCTGATATTTATATGTTTATAATTAAATATTCTGTTATTTATGTTTCATATAAATAAGTATTTATTTTTTTTGATTGCCTTTTTTTAACACAACACAACCCGCGAAGCGATTAGCTTGTCTGTGGAAAACACCGGGGGAATCAAACCCGCGACCTCTGGGCTAAGAGGATACCACTCAGCCACAGGGGCACGCTATGACTATGACATATTTAACAGCTATACTGGTCAATTATTTTAAAATAACATCAAATGCATGTTGCCTTGAATGTACCTTTTGCTGGTCTAAGCCACTTTATTTTTTTTTTAAACGTTCGATAATTTTTCCAAGCTTTTTCTATATTTTTGTTTTTCCATCCAGAGAAAAGATTGAATGACTTATTTTGTTGTTTTGAATGCAATCACAAAAAACCTGCATACTGTTGTCAATCCACAACATTTGAAAGAAACAACGCATGGCACAATCGAAAGAGATGAGTGCGGCGAATTTTATAAATGTTCACTGGTCTTTTCAAAAGCAACGAATACTCAGTGAATGGTGCGAATGCTTTTTACTGTGATTGATTGAAATGTATTTTATGTCAAATTTTATATGAGACGGTTATATGAAATACATTTCAGATATATTTTACATTTTCCAAATTTTACTTTTTGCATTTTCTTTTTTTTCTAAAACCGCAAATATCAACATTTGTTTTTTCTAAAATTTCCTCCCTCACAGCACTTTTTTTATTTTTATAACCATTAAAATCACTTAAAATAAACTTGTTATTTAAATGTGATATACAAAAGATCAGCGAATACTGAGTGAATGGTATGAAAGAAATCCATTCTTTCGTGCTGCATCATTTCATTTCGCTGCTTGTGTTATATCGCCATTGTAATAATGGAGTGCGTATGAGCAATCAACATATCGCAATGTGTTGTATCATAGCAATTACATTTGTTATTGCTGTTGAATAAATGCATGGCAAAAGCAACGAATTTATGAATTGTTAGCAAATGCGAAGGGTCTCATTCTGTTCTCTGTTTCCATCCATCTTAAAGAAAGCCATAATAAGTTAGTAAAATTTAACAAAACATTAATGCAAAATTTACTTAAAAAAATTATTAATTTTATAAGAACTAAGACACTTTTTTGTTATTTCTTAAATTTGCACAAGTGACAAATCCACGCTGTTTAACTGTGTTCACACATGCAAATTAAAATAGTAAAATTGTGGCTTAACAAATTAATAAAAAAAAATAATAATTTAATGATAGGAATTAAAAAAAAATTATCGAGAAAAGTCGAAGTGTTTGCTATTTTGCTTGTTGCAAAAATTTTGGTTATTGAAAAAGCACTAAAAAGAACTGCAAAAAATTTAAAAATCACTATAAATACCCGTTTTTCTGAAACGGATACTTAGAAAGGAAAAAAAACACCAAAAAAACAAGTACCAGAAAAGCACCAAAATGTCAACGCTGATTAGTCTTATATTTACATCTATAAGTTTAATATCATGTAAATAAATAAATAATAATATATAAAAAGCCACATGCGCATGTGGCATGTTGATTGCAATTTTTAAAATTACTAGTAATGGCTACATGCATAAATTTTTTTAATTTTTTTTCCAAAATACACATGTGACACATGTAGCCGAATTGAACACATTTTCTGAGGCAGCACATCTCTAAGCATGTGATCATCTGCATGTCCACATGTCACTAGTATATGGCATGTAGCAAATGTGGCTTCGTGATGACGTTAGAGCCACATGCGCATGTGGTTTTTACATGCTCTGTCTTGCAGGCTTAATTATAGCTGCGAGACTGGCTGTAGAGTGATTTGGCAGTCTAGTCTATTGATGTTGATTCGTCGGCGAGCACCTTCAGACTGAACAGATACCCCAGCAAAGACTTCCTTATATACTAAAAAAAAAATTCGTAATACATTTTACACGCGAAATATTCGTAATAGTAGGCTATTGAATGTTGGATATTGTATTATTGCCTATTTCTGAATCTAACTGTGGCCTTCTTTCTCCTTTCTATTTATATCTAGAAAAATATTTATTTTCTTAGCCAAAACTGGAGAGCGCGCGCGATGGATGCTTTGAAAAAGTATTTAGCCCTCAGGACATTTTTTGTTCACTAGATGTAGTTTATCGTGATTCTTATCTATTTCACCTGTGCAAGGAGCAGGCATTCCACAAGAGCGAATTGTCATTTACAAAAACTGCAACCATCGCGAAATAAATTACTGAAATTAATTTATAATTTCCCATGTTTTTTTTCCGACTGAGCGGCTATGTAATTTAAATGGGTAGGATTATTGGTTTGTGGCAAAAATGAACTAGTGAACGAGTTCGACCCAAGTCTAGTTCGTCTGAAGTCTTATAGCAATTTCGATCGATATCGAATATCGTATTTTACTTCCAGATATAAGCGAAATATTGATGTGTAAACATCTATACGCTAGGGGGTAAAAATCTTTTTCACAATACAATCACAAATTTTGAGTAAGATCGTAAAGCGTTATCAAATCGGTGTGAGCTATGTATGAGTGTATTAGTGTAATCATACGAACAAGAAGACAGAGAAACTTAACAGCTGCATAGAAATACACTCAACCGAATTTTAAAGCATATATTCATTAGCAATGTTAATTTTAATAGAAATTTCTTGTGAAGTGTAATAGTATTGCCAGTAGAGATAATTTTGTTAAAAACTTGAAAAATATAAAATAAATATAAACTTTTAAACAAAAGAGCGTTTTAAATGTCAAACATTTGTTCAAAACATATATATATATATAAGAGTCTTTATAAAGAATTTATAATATTATATTATAACATATCTTCATTACGTACTGCTGCCTTACACTGCAGCTGGTGCACGACAATTGGGTAACAATGTCCATCTTATGCGAATTATTATGGGTGGAGATTTTAAAAAAATTTTGCAAACCCACAGGCGCAAGCTTTATCAAAATTTTTATTTGACGTTTTCCACTTGCATATGAGCAATTCTCCACAAACCCCCACAACTAATAATTCCACTACTATAGATGCAGTTTTCCATAGATTTTTAAATACAGTAGAGTCAAAAATTTATATATCTTATTTTAGTTACCATAAGCCGGCACTGCGACACTTGATAGATCTTTTGTGCCATAGATCTATTAGTTAAATTAATTCAATCTTTGTATGACTTTCCTTATGAAGGTCAGTACAGATATTGGAGAAGCCCGCCTAATATCATCTGAACACAAAAACTCAGAATGAAAAACACGTCTTCTACTGTCACACAATACGATACACTCACAAAGAAAGTGTGTCGTCGTCTCGTCATCTTACAAGCACAAGCGACACAAAGATGAATGAACTTAGTTACTTTTCCACAGAGGATAGTTCAATCCAAAGTGACGAAACAGAAAACCAGTAACAAGCCGTAAATTATTCCTGTTGAAGTTCAGGATGCCATTATATGTAAATGGCTGCATCAAAGCTTTGGCCTGCCTTAAGCCAGAATAAGACAGCCAAATCTCCTTAGCGCTCGAAGTGACATTTTGTTTAATCAGTAGACCGACTTACGCCACAAAACGGCTCTGATCCCATAAAAGGAGTAGCAGAGGCCCTCCTGGCCAATTCATCTGCTTCCTCATTCCCTGGATGACTGCTGTTGCCAGGTATCCAATAAATAGAAACCCCTTTCCGTATGGATAGGTTTTGTAATGAGTTAAAGCACTATAAAACTAGCCTGGAAAGGAATTCCTATGAGATGAGAGACTTAAGACCTGCCTGACTATCGGAAAAGTCAGTAGCTATATGCACACCTCTAATGCCCCTATTTAAATCAATGTCAACACATTTGGTGATTGCCTGTATTTCCGCCTGAAATACAGTAGGCCATTTGCCCATGGGCAAAGAGGTTTTTACGTTGGCCGCAAAAACTTCAGCATCAACTTCATCCTCCGTTTTGGATCCATCGGTATACCAACATAAACTTCTGGAATCCACAACAGGACCGTTTTCGTCCCATACTGCCCTGGGTGAAATTTTGATATTAAATCTCCTGTTGCAGCGTGTTACAAAGAAGAAGATGTGGAAGTTGTTTAGTCAAAAGGAAAACTTCAATTTTACATATTTTCGAAAATCTTATTTTTAGCTAAGAAATATTTTAGTCTTTTTTACATCTCGAAAAACTTCAAAAATATGATAAATCTTCACATATGGCAACGTTGCTTGGCTCTAACATGCCAGCCAGCAGTAATTCGGTTGGCAAAGTTAAATTTTTTTATGTATGTAAGTAGGTAGGTATAGTATTTGTGTATTTCTGTGTTGATATTGTTGTTGTTGTTGTTGTTGGTGGTGTTATTTTTTTTTTTAGAAAAACACTTGTACTGAAAAGTAACGTAGTACCACGAACAACAACATAACGCTTATGATAAACTTTTGGTTTTTGCTGATGTTTTTTTTTATATTGTTGTTGTCTTCTCAGTCAAAGTATTGTGGAGTAGTGGAACATTTTGGTAACCAACAACATGCTGTTTCTTCAGTTGCCGACGTGATACTGACTGAATGAGTTAAAAGAGCGCCTTCAGTAAAGAAGTTAAGAAAGAAAAAAAATTTTGATTTTGATAAAGAAAAAGACCTGCGCTTTTAAACCTTGTAGTAAAGTAAACAAAATTTATCAATCAAAGTCATTTATTTTTGGTGATCAAAAGAATATCAATTACGTATTTGTGTGTTTGTGAAAAGCTAAATTGGGTTTCTTTAATTTCCTTCGAGTGCAGGATGTGTTCGAGTGCGAATTTTCATTAAAAACAAAAACAATACAAAGATCTTGTTTCTGTGTATGTGTCTGTGTGTGCCGGAGTAGAGCTACATGCAGCCTTAAAAAAAGGTCGTTACATATATTTTAAAGTCACAGCAAAATAAATTTTTTGCAGCTTTAAAAGTTCTCTTTTAATCAATAGCATGCAGTAATAAAAATTATATACTTAAATACACTTGTTATATTTAATTTCTATTTGTTAAAAATATATCTTTTTGCAAAAAAAAAACTTCAATCAGAAATCACGAATGTGAAATTTCATGCCGCCACCAAATAAAATAGAAATTTATAACTTATTGGAGAGAAAAAAATATTGAAATAATAATAATTAAAATATGTATTAAAAAAACTAAAAATTAAGATCTACTATTAATTGTTAGTGGTGTGTACAAGTGTGTGTTACATAAAATTGTTAACGGTTACCGATTTTGAAATCAAACACAATAATAATAACAACAAAAATTTAAAATTTAAGGCACTATTGGTTGGATATTAGTGTGTTTGGGGATTTCTATTTGATTTCGCTACAAAATCATTAGAGTGTTTCAACTTGGTGCTGCTGCAGCTGCTGCTGCTGCTACTTGTTGTGATTGTCATTATTGGATTAACACATTTTTTAAAGCCGTTAACAAGGTAATTATGAGATGCGTTTGAATGATAAAAATAGTCAATTGAAAAAATTAATGCAAACTACAAAAAAATATATATATATATATATATATATATATATATATATATATATATATATATATATATATATATATATACATATGTAAACTATTTAATTTAATTGGATTACCTTAAGCAAGCGTTAGGTCGATTTTAATGTTGAATCTAAATTCAAGCAGCAAACACAATTTGAAGCCCAGTAGAAAGTTTTGGGTCGCAATAAGCTACTTAATATGTGCATTCATTTAAATCGTTTAATATGTATATTTATAATAAGCGTTAAGGCGAGAAAATCTTCACTAATAAAAGATAGCTAATATGTATGTACATATGTATGAAAATTTTATAAAATCTTTGACCTAAATATGTTTCACTATAAAAATCGAATTATTCCCATGGAATAATTTAAAGTTAAATCGAGAAATTATGTATAACTGCCAGTCGTAACTTAGTAATCTCTTCATACTTCTCGCTCAAAACATTAGGTCTGTTCATTTCGTTTCTTATAGTGTTTTCATACTGAAAGTTAAAACCTGGTTTTAACGTTAAAACCATAACAGCTGATTTTGCATTCACACTGCAAGTTTGTTAAATTCAGGTTTTAACTCACAGACTGTCTAATAACTTTGCTCAAACATAAAATAAACCTTTTTCTGCTTTTTATAAGACTTGTTTGACAAGCTGTGCAACAAGTGTTTTTGTTTGTATGAAAAACTGGGAAATTTTACAATGCGTTGTAAAATGGAAATTTTTTTATATTTTGTAAATAAATATTTTAAGATTATGAAACTATTTAGTAATACAAAATGAAGAAGTGTTTGGAAATCAAGTTATTTTGTATAAAAAGTGCACAAATACATCACAAAATAAAACTTTTTTATCGGCGGATAAATGCCAGTCATATCGTAAATTTTCTTTTCCCAGAGGTCAATGAAAATATTTTCGTTGTTTTCCTGCCAAAAAACTATTTTTCCATGCTTTCTTGATTACTGTTGCTGCTGCATCCATTTTTAAGTTGAAAGTCTTTCAATCGAAGTCTATTGTTATTCACTGGCATAAACATTATCGGCTGCTTCCGGTCATTTTGACTTGGCAGCACTGATTTTAGCACAGAGAAAACAAGGTTGCATTTTATAAAACCAGCTTAAAACCAATTCTAAAATGGTTTTAAGTTTCACAAAAACCACTTGTATAGTAAAACCAGGTCTTAACAGTTGGTGTTAACGTTAAAACCAACTATTATTAAAACCATGTCAGTGTGAAAACTCTATCATACTCATTTTATTTATACCAGAAACTCGAATATTGTGCCCTTAGTTATGAAAGTGGTCTAAGTCATATATATATTTTTGGTCAAGATATGTATTTAGTAGATTACATTTAAACAAATCAAAAAATATTTTTATGTTATACAGCATTTTATATAATGCAACATTTTATATTATGCAAAATTTTAATTAAGAATTGTACTGGTCTCGATTAATATAAATTTAATTAATATTTTCACTCAAAAAAAAGTTAACTAAATTTAAGTAAATTTAACTTAACTTAAAGAAATTCGGGAATAATTTGGCTCCAAGGAAAATTAAAATTAATTCAAGTATCCAATTTACATAAAAATTAGTAAAATAATATTCGTTCATAATCTAGAAACGAATAAGCTTTTACTTGAAATTAGTTAAAGTAGAATATTTACTGATCAGAAATTCCTGCACATAAGTAAATTTGTTACTACAGTTAATTATTTATTGAAGTTTTTCAATATTTATTTAATATTTCGAAGCAAAAATGCACATGACTTAGACCACTTTCATAATTAAGGGCACAATTGTACTTTTTTAAAAAAATTTTAAAATATAAAAATCGATATTTAATATGCAATAATTTTACATACCCAGCAAAAATTATCTTAACAAATCACAAAAAAAAATAATTAGAAAACACAGAAAATAAAAAAAAATCAGTAAAGGGCGACTTTGACTCGCACACGAAGGATTCCGTACGGACACTACACATCGTCACCTAAATTTCAAGGGGCCGTAACAGTCAAAAAATTCAAAATATAATATTTTTATGGATGATCATAATCACCAAAATACATCTCTCCTTAAAATTTTACTCATATATGTTTAAATATACCAATTTTATTCATTATTTAATTTGGCACCTAATAAAAAAATAGTCTTAAATTTATTAGGTTTTATGTGTTTATATTGTTGTTTGACCAATGTGTTGTTTAAGTATTGTTGGGGATTTCCCTAGGCTAATCTTTTTATTAGGTTTTGCTTCTCCTATAAAAAAGTAAGCAGTGTACTTAGGGCCTTTTGAATTTTAGGTGACGAAATGTAATACTATACGCCCTGTAGCCTACATAATCCAATATCTTCGCTGATGCATAAATTAAAAAAAAATTGTGGGTAATCGGTAAAAATATTTTTCGGTTTTTGCCGATTTTTTTTAGTTTTGGCACTTTTTATTACTTTTGGCGGCTTTTGATAGTTCTTGTGTTTTTTTTTCGTTTTTGGAATTATTTTTTTTTTGGGTTTTTTAGTTTTGGCGTTTTTTAGTTTTAGCGCTTTTTTCGGTTTTGGCGATTTTAGTTAGTTTTGAGGATTTTTTTTCGTTTTGGAGCTTTTTTTCGTTTTAGCGATTTTTTTCGGTTCTTAGCAAATTTTTATTTTAGCGATTTTTTACTTTAGTATTTTTTAGTTTTAAAGGTTTTGAAAATTTGCTGCTGTAATAATCAAAATACTTCCTTAGCAAAAGTTTAATGATTTTTTGTGTGCTTTAATTTTCTGAAATTAGGGTGGTACTCTAGGGCGGTAGGAACTGAAATCTGGTGGGTAAATACTGGAATGGGATATTTGAGGTCAGTGACTATTGCAGCAAAACATTGGTCTCCTCGAGACAAAAACATTGATATATCACATTTTAAGATCCGACTGTAAATGACGAAATAATAAAAAATTGAATTTAGCGTCGCTACTTTTGGCAAAAAAATTAAATTTTTTTTCGAAACTGCCTTGGGACAATTTTTTCGGTGGTGTACGGTGTACATGCATATTCAGTCATAAAAAATGTTTTTTGTATTCGGATGTACATTCTTAGTTCTTAAATAAAACATAATTTTTTTGTACTTTTCCAATTGTTTTAGTTTTCTACACTGAAAGAATTTTCGACTGAAATTCTATGAATTTCGACATTAATCTAACGAAAAATTCATTTAAATTCAACCAGCTTCAAAACTTCATAAAATTTATTTAACGATGTAATTAATGCAGTGCCGAATTATGGCAAGTTATCGAAACAATAAAATAATTTCATGAAAAGAATGAAATAACTTAAATATAAAATATTTTCTTATTAATTAGAAAATATTGTTGTCATAAATCCAATAAAATATTCTAACGAAACCAGAATATCAAGGAAGCAATTCCAATGAAATTGTTTCACAATATTCATGAAATTTTCATTGGATTTGTGAAATTAGATTTGTTAAAAATTAGAAATTAGTGAAATTAGATTTGTTAAAAATTTTTAATGAAATTGTTTCATTGGATTTATGAAGCAAAATTCTTTCGGTGTATTAACATGAATTTAGCTTAGTGCTTTTTAATGTCTTTTAGATCTCACAATTACGTTTTTTAGTGCTTTTGCTAATGCAAAAGTTTAAAAATCAAATTATTAATGTTGTAAAACAATGGTATAAGCATTTATTTAGTACAACAAGTTTAAATAAGCACCAGAATGTTGTATTTCCCTCTTGAGTTTTGCATTTTTATTCAAGCCCTGCGCACATCAACTTCAAAAACATGAAGTACTTTTGCCTTTAGAAAAAATACTAAAACACTAAAAATTGCACGCCTCCTTTAAGTTCACATAGCAGGTAAATGGAAGATTTGTTTCCCTCTAATATCAAGATCGATAAGAAAAACTATAAAATTTATAAATTCCTTTGTACATACAGTCACTGGAAATGTAATCCAGTCGCATCTGCACCTGGGCAGTTTTAGCTCCACTTTCTCAGCATAAAGTTATTCCGCAAGCTTTTATATATATTTTTTATTTAAGAAAAAAAAAAGATATTTATAATAGCACACAATCTCATTGGCAATGAAATCTTGGAATAGGGAATAGGGAATAGTTATAATTGGGCTGAATCACTTTTGTCAAGTTTTTGAGAAGCCTCAATAAAATTTATCACATTGAAAAAGTAAAATACAAAAAGGAAAGAAAAGTCGTTAAAAACGGGAAGCTCGATTTTGATTTTACACCCATGGTTGCTTGGGCAAACCTTCTTAGAATTCGTATACGAATTCGTATTCGTATTCGAATTCATAGATTATTATTTGGTCGAGAAAAAAATAGACTCACTCACACAAAAATTTTTTTTAATGAAAAATTTATTAAAGTGTGAAAACGTAAATAATTGTGTAACAGCAAAAGAAAAATAAAAAAATAAATAAAATGTGTGAAATAGTGCAAATAATTTTTGATATCCCGTTTCGCGAGAATTTAACCAAAAAATTTCCTGGAGTATATGTTTTCGGGGAAGTTATCGGGTTGCCAACCTTATTTCCTATAATCTACTAAAATCAACTTATTCATAAGCATCTTTCCCTATAGAAACGGCCATTCTATTTAATTCAAGTACTCGTATATATTTTATGTTCTATTGTTATCAGAGCAATAATTTACTTTTCTTTAAAACCGTCGATTTTTATCGAAGTTTTGAGAAAGATCGACTGGCACACACCCTATCCCACTTTCCTATACTTCATTTCTTTATCGCAGGTGACACTTTCTAGCAGGCACCCAACCACCATGCGATCGTAAAATTTACTAATTTGACCTCCTTGAGTGCATTCATTAAAATATTTTTTTTTATTAAATACTATGAAAGAAAGTATCTGTCTTTAAAACCATAAATAAAAATTGAAATTCATTGCTTTCGTTAATATTCATAAATAAATTAAATAACAAAAAAAAAAAAACATACCACTTCAAAGTTTATGTTTGTTTCCATTTTATACATATGTACATACATATGTACTCGTACATAAATATTACTTGTTTTTATTGTTATTTAATAGCATCATGTTGAACAACATCATGATTTATTAAAAATAACAAGTTTTAAAAACGAGTTTTCAGAATTTTAGAAAAAAGAAACATTGATTATCTTCTCAAAAAAAAAAAAAAAAAAATCATTAGAACAGATATCTAAACATAGCATGTTATTTCATATTTCAATAATTTAACTAAATGCCGCACAGTGGTACAAAAAGTTTTATTTTGGAAAGAAAGAAACCACTGAACTGCCGACCATTTAAACTATTTCCATGACAATGATATGATCACTTTTGCGTAAGAGAAACCGAAATCTCTTAAGGCCGTGATACACTATCATACAAAGTAGTGCGATTTACGAAAAAATACAACCCTGGTGTGTTGGAGTTTATAAACATTTTCAGAAGACAATAATAATTCATCAGACCAGGGTTGTATTTCTTTGTAGCTTGCACGACTTTGTATGACAGGGAGTCCGTGGTCTTTATTAAAAACAGTTGCTGCTTTCAGTACCGATTCGACGAAGTTTTTTTTGGCAATTTAAAGTACATACCCTGCAGGAAATGGAACTGACACCAATATCAGTCACGTGATTGGTCCCCAAGTTATATGGACCAGTCTGAGATCGAACACATCGAATGAAGTGGACCAGTCACTTTTACATGGGTATGTGCTAGGATGGGGTTAATTGATACTTTGTATGCATATTGTGACTCAGCAATTCAGTGCTATAGCGACCTATTCCGTGTAGAATAATATAAATTATATAAAAATACCATTTTTTTATATTCGAACTATCAACCTCCGGCATGGCACTCTTGCACATTACCCACTCGATCACGGGGCCACTTACTTATATTTCAAAAGTATAAATATGTACCAGTTAAGCTGTGGTTAATATCTAAGTATAGTTACGGAACTGATTCCAGACTGACTTGGCGGTCTATTTATATCGATTCATTGTTGAACCCTCACACCGAAGAGATTTCCCAGCGGGGTCGTTCTTATATATATGTAAATAATAAAAAAAAAATATTCATAGTACATAATGCAAGCAAAAAAAATAGACAAGAACTATTTTCAATAAAACCATATTATAAAATAAAATTTTAAATTTCAATAATATTTGTCATTAACTTGAATAAGATATATTTATACTACTAACGATATATTTATACTATTCGATAAGTACTGCATTCAGCAACATCAAACATGTTCAGGGCCGTTTACTACAATACTAGAACGAGCCCCAATTAAATTGAATAAAGATTAAGACGAAATGGTAAATATGTAACCATTTACACGATATGTTTTCTTTTCACCATACACTACGACCTACTTTTGGTAACACTCCCATTATCTCAAGTCCCATTTTCTCAAATCGAGAAATCTGATTACCGAATTTCACTACTCGCTTACAAATCACATTACCTAAAATTTAAAAAAATTACGTACAAGTTGCTAAATGACGAGAATAATTTTTTTAGATAAACTAGATTACGTCAACAGGTTGCCAAACAAAAAAAGTAAGTACTTCTCAAGAATCGATTATTTTAGCCTCACGCCTTGTTAAAATAATTAAGTTGGTAATCCAGTAGGGAAGAGATTCCACCAAAAAATGCTTAATTCCAAACCCGATTACCTTTTTTGAAATTTTTTGCTGGGGAAGTTTGTCTCTATTTCTTTCCGGATCTCTTGTAATGACACAATCGCGATGTTAAAAAACGCCGGGGACACACCCATTAAAATTTAATATGTATTGTATTTCACGGCTTCTATTTGACCGGTTTTTTTTTTGCCACACACCTTGATCTTTAAAAAAGACTAAATTTTGGCCGAGAACGCGCCCATAAAATTTTTATATTAAATTTCACATGCTTCTACTTAACCGATTTTTACGAAACCTAGCACACATCTAGAGCTCTTAAAACGACACAATCTGGCATTCAAAACAGTGGGCGGAGCTACGCCAATTAAAATTTAATATTATATTTCACAGATTTTTACGAAACCTGCCACCAGCGTTACCATACATATTTTTTTAAAAACTTCTTATATCTGAAAAAAAAACTTTTTTTCTACAAAAGTATCAAAATTTTTAAAGAAAACATAAAAATGTATTTGGAATTCATTTTATTTAAAATATAAAAACGATTAAAATCAAAAACATAATATTTAATAAAGAGAAACATAACATAAAATTTATATAAACGTAATTAGACACTGTTGTATTAATAATGGGATGAGAAAATACAATATCGTTTTATTGCAAACAAACATCACTTAATATTTTCATCCAATATACTGCAAAAGTTAATTTATGTATTTACAAAAAAAAAACTTTGCATAACTTTATATTTTCAAAACACTTTTAGGCATCTCCAAGAACTTGCAAAAAAAAGGAAAAACTTGACAAATGGTAACGCGGCTTGCCACATACTTTGAGCTCTAAAATAGACTCAATATTGCGTTTAAAAATAAGTAGGCTGCATCACGCCCATAATAATTTAGAACTAAATTTTAAGTATTTCTAATTATCCGATTCTCATGAAATTTGGCTAACATAATTTTGTGCCTAAAGAAGTGGGCGGGAGGGACTACGCTCATTACAATTTAATATTATATTTCACTTGCTTCTACCTGATTAATTTTTACGAAACTTGGCACACACTTTGAGCTCTGAAAGTGACGCGTTTTTGATGTTAGAAAAGTGGGCGGGTGCGTACTAACATTTTTAAAATTTGGCGTAACCACGCTGATAAAAATATAAAATAGGCACTAACAATTTAAAAATTGAACTTAAAAAAAAAACTAAGTTTACCTCAAATGTAAGCACTAAAAAGTTACAAATAATTTTGATTCAGTTATAAAGGGTGTTTTTATAGAGGCAGAAAACTTGTATTTGGAAAATTTTTTATTAAATGGCTTGTCAGCTGTCAAGGGATTTATGTTTAGTTTGTGTTGGCATTTCAACATGAATAGACTGACTCCTGGAAAACGCTTCCAAATTGTGAAAATTTATATTGAAAATCATGGTTCTGTTGGAAATATCGTATCGCGCACTACGTCCATTTTACGGTCAACATCATCCTCAATAAGAGCAATTAATTGGATTAACTATGGAACGTTTTCACACCACTTTTACTCTAAATGATAATACGCATTCACAGAGACGTCGTACAGTGCGTACAGAAGAAGTCATTGCTGCTGTAGAGCTTAGCGCCGCTATAGAGCCATGATTACTGACTTCTCCGTTCATCAATTGAAGAACCTGATATGCAAGAGCTGTGGTTTCAACAATATTGCACAAAATGTCAACAGTTCACGCCACAATTGATTTATTGTAGAAAACGTTTGGTAAACGCATAGTTTCACGCTAGACTATTTTCTGTGGGGATATGTGAAGTCTCTAGTCTACACCGATAAGCCAGCAGCGATTGGCATTATTGCCAATGTACGGCGACAAAAGTTGGAAAAATTGATCGAAAATCTCCGGACTAGATTAAGTCCAAGCCAGCTGCATGTTTCATATTTCAATTATAATGCCAGTGCTTATCATTCGAATAAAGTAAATTTCATGTCAATTTAATGGCTTCTCTCGCCAACTTTACCTACCCTAACCTAAAAGCAATTTATTTAAATTTTTTTCATATATGTATGTATATATATTTTTTTACATATTTTTCCGATGTTACATTAATTAAATTACGTTTTTTTGTATGCCATAGTACAATATATTTTACCAATTCAACTACAGTTCTTTGGCAAACTGCTAATTAAATTTGATACCGTGTATATTAGAATAAAAACCAAATTACTCAAAGATTGTATCAATAGATAAGTTCCCATATACTCATCATGACACAGTTTATTACAAAAACCTCATCGTGACTTAAAATTCGCTTATTACTTTTAAATATATATTCATTAAAAAAGAATTATTGTTTAAGATTACCGATAAGAAATAAATACTTTAGCAAATTTTCATAGCAATGAATGGATTTTTTTATACATACTTATGTAGGTGTTGCTTTGGCAGTTGTCAGTTGGGAGGGAGCAGGTTTTATTTCTAGCAAAAGAAAAAAGAAAACATTTCTTACGTTATAATAAACGTTACTCGTAATAAATAAAACCAATTAAATTATGCTTACAAAAAATTTTTCCTCGTATAAATTGTAAAATGCAGGAGGCAAATTACGGCACTCGATACCGTTCGAAATTTATAAATATTTCCATATAAACTCTATTGAAATATTTCGTAATTTCGTTCGTTAACGACTGCCGTAATTTGCCGCCAGTTTTTTTTCAGTCATATCATGAAATATGTTTACAATGTTTAAGTACATGCATGATAATGCAACATTGTAACAGCTACAAGGTTGGAAACATTTCACAAAAAACCTGTCACATTAAATATGGCTACGAAGAGCATTCAATTCAATAAGTCCTTAACTTATAATAAATACAACAGAAATTAATCTTAAACGTGTTAACATTGTAGAGCAATTACTTGCGTGTACATTTGTATATATTTATAATTCAATATGTTATAATATATATTAAGGGAGTAACTTCAATCAAAGAATTAATAAAGCGTACCGTAGACAAAAAAAAATATGAAAATAAACTGTCATTTAGATTTCATGGAAACTGTTTTATTATAAAAGAAAATGTAAATTAAATATTAATAAGCGTTCTTGTAATTAACACAAAAATTAAATTATTTAAAAGAGAAACTGAAAAATTAGTTCCAATCAAGGAATAATGTTTTTCGGGTTCTGTACACCAAAAGTGAAAATAAACCCTATTGTTTTCGCTACGATATCCTCAAGAACCGTAAAAGCTACTAGCTGAAATTTTCACAAAATATGCAGAACTTTATATAACAGTTAACAGTTAAAGGGTGTTCTAAAGCGAGCAACGAAACATGTTGAAATTGTAACAGACATTTGAAATTCAAAGTTAGTGTACTTTTATGCAAACTACACCAATAAATACTAAAATAAAAAAAAATAAACGACATCCTATCAGTTGATGTAATTTTGACAATCTTGGAAGCCGTAAGAGGCACACACTTTAAATTTTCAAAACCCTAAAGCTAAAAAGTTCAAAAATAAAAAAATGTCGCAACAAAAAATCGCCAAAATAAAAAAACGCCAAAAAACTGGAAAAAAGCGCTAAAACGAAAAAGCGCAAAAAAATTACTAAATCTAAAAATTGCCAAAAACTCAAAAAAATTGGCAAAATGAAAAAAGCCGACAAAAAAAAAACAAAGTATTAAAACGAAAAAAAGCGCCAAAACAAAAATCATGAAAAACCAAAAAAAAAATAAAATTTGGAAATCGAGAATAAAACATCAATACCCTATTTCCTCAAGTCAGGCAAGTGACTCTTCTAGAATTTTTTTTAAATCACTCAAAGAAATAATATAAATATAAATTTTCTACTTGAGTCAACCGTCCGTGTTGTGAAAACAGGGGGTAAGACATGTTGAAATTGTAACAGACATTTGAAATTCAAAGTTAGTGTACTTTTATGCAAACTACACCAATAAATACTAAAATAAAAAAAATAAACGACATCCTATCAGTTGATGTAATTTTGACAATCTTGGAAGCCGTAAGAGGCACACACTTTAAATTTTCAAAACCCTAAAGCTAAAAAGTTCAAAAATAAAAAAATGTCGCAACGAAAAATCGCCAAAATAAAAAAACGCCAAAAAACTGGAAAAAAGCGCTAAAACGAAAAAGCGCCAAAAAATTACTAAATCTAAAAATTGCCAAAAACTCAAAAAAATTGGCAAAATGAAAAAAGCCGACAAAAACAAAAAAAAGGTTAAAACGAAAAAAAGCGCCAAAACAAAAATCATGAAAAACCAAAAAAAAAATAAAATTTGGAAATCGAGAATAAAACATCAAGTGACTCTTCTAGAATTTTTTTTAAATCACTCAAAGAAATAATATAAATATAAATTTTCTACTTGAGCCAACCGTCCGTGTTGTGAAAACAGGGGGTAAGACTAAAAAAACGCCAAAACAAAATTTGTTTTAAAAAAATTTCTACATCAGCTAAGATATTCGATTATATGTACATATATGCTAAAGTTCTTATAGCATCCCTCTAATCAGCCTAGAACCATATGTCTCTATGGCAACACTCTTTTTCTAGCGACAATTGCACTAGTTGAAATGTCGACAACTTTCCTAATATGCGCGAGTATAGATACGCCAGAGACAACAGTTATAGTGTATTTCTGGTGACATTGTCAACGAACGCGTCAATTATTTGTTTTTTTTCTTTATTATGTTGTGCAATAATGTTAAAAAATTACATATATATGTATGTATGTGTTTAAGTTTGTTGCCCCAACCCTTATCAAATTGTAGACGAGGGTAACTAAAATGTATTAGTGAATCTTTGGTTCATGGTCGTAAAAGAATAGTGCTAAAGTCTACTGGTAGATTTTCAATGTTATATGTCAATACGCGATTACATTGGCTGGGTACACCTAGTCAGAAATACTATTAACACTGTCACTAGTAAATCCGCTACTATTTTACTATTGACATCGATCGAGGAAATATCGATATTATAGACCAGAGTTCTTAAAATTTACTAGTGAATCTTTGGTGCCAATGTCTCGATGTGATCCCAAAAGAACTACTTACTCAGAAGTGCTACAGTCTAGTGGTAGATTTTCAATGACAAGGTAATATTAATTGTCAATAGATGATTCCATTGGCTGGGGTACACCTGGTCAGTAGTACTACTGACAATGCCACTAGTAACTCGCTACAATTTCATTATTCGCATTTCCCGCAGGGATTACATATCGCTCATTTACTAAACAACGTCATAGCCAGGGAAACCGCAAAAATGTAATTGCATGTTTTTTTGTCTGTTGTATTAATGCGCTGATGAGATATTTATCCGTTTCAGAACTTTTTATGAATTTTGGCATTGAAATGTTAGTGCATATTTTAGCATATTTTACCCTTTAAAGTATATTTTTGCACATGTCAGTCTCACGCGAATATTTTTTAAGCATTTTTTTTAAATTTGTAGAGCATATTTTATGATTTTACCGAATTTTTTGATACTTTCTACACTTTTTTATTTTAATATGCTTCCAAACCAAGAATGTTTATTTCTATTTTTCGCCATCTAAATCTTTATTAAAATTTGGTTTTGCTATTTGTGACGGACTCTGCACCAATTACATTAGTAGACGTTGAAGCAACGTTGTCATTGTATAAAGTATATTTACATGTTCTTTTTTGCAATTACAATAAAAGGCTTATCTTACTTATCTAAAATACAGCTCCAAAACCTTAATTCTGATATCTTGATCTCTTTTGAAATTGAAGTTAAATTTTTACGTCCGTAACCAAAAAAAAAATTTATTTGTATTATTTGCTTTAGTCAAAATTTGTATGTCAATTTTGTTTTAACTTGCACTTAAAACACAAATTATTTTCCTTAATACAACAGTCATTCTTTGTTAACTTTTTTATTGTTTTATTTTTTTATTTTTTATTTTTGTCTTATTTTATATGCGCAGTTACTGCATTGTTGAATTAAAAATATATTTTCATTTACAAATAAACCAATTTATATTATTTGTAAGAGCATATTTTTTGAAGGAATTCGTATAAAACGTCTTTTTTACAACATATTTCTGGTTTCCCTGGTCATAACTCAAAAAATTTAATTTTTAAACTAATGATGCAGAATTAATCCTTATATTGTAAGAATTTCATACAAATATCTTGTTCGTTTCACTACAAAGCAAAGGAATGTATTCGAGAGTCTCAGTTCAATCTCTGCTCAGACTCAGTTATATCAATTGTATAGCTTTTCCGATATACATATCCCAGCGCAGATACTTGCAGCAAGTAAAAGAACAAATTAAATGGCTCAACCATGTCATAAAATAATTGAAAAAAGTACAATAGGAAGTTGTTGGCACAAAAATAAAAATGAATTAATAGCTCGATTATGGATTACAATAGAATTTGAGTTGCCGTATCAACTGGGAAGGCAAGTTTTCTCCAGTTGTCAGAAAGTTATCGAAAATTCGATTGTAACAGTTTAGCCAACTGAAAATAATGTAAACAAGGCTTCAAAATATAAGAAATATAAGTGATAAAAAAATATTGCTAAGCAAAACTGGTTAAAACTTACTTACTATAGAAATGATTATTTGAGCGAGCAATGTAGAATTTCAGGGACAATTTAATTTCTTTCACACAGAAAAAAAATCAATGTAAAATCATCATGCCAAAAGGTTGATTCAAATTCATTCAAATCACATAAAATTTACAAGAAATAATATGTTGTTTGAGTGTGTTGGTGGTTTTTGCTTTGTTCATACCCTGTTGCTAATTTCTGGAGTAGTTAAGTTTTGGAACAGTCCAATACTAGTTATAAAGAGACAGAACTAAGAAGCTTGATGAAATGTCGGCTGCACTTCTTTACAAGCCACGCGCTGTCTTTTTCTCTCTCTTTTGTTTGTCATGTAAGCAACATGGAAAAAAAGAATTTTTATAAACTAGTATAGCAGCAACTAGTCCTTCCTTCAACTAGTATCCAACTCTACACAAAACAACTAGTTGTGCTCCTATGACAACCCAATGTAAAAGTCGATAGTTCGTTGTATGAAAAAAAAACAGATGTGCAACCAGTCTGAATTCAAAAGCAACTAGTATGTTTCTGACCACAAACTACTCCTTTTATCTGCAGGGTAGCTTCAATACACTTTTGTGCTTAGTTGTGTATTTTGTTTTTGGTATTGTTGTTGTTTTTTATGTTTGTAAACAGCCGACAAACTTCTGCTGGCTGGTAGGCAGTGTACCAGTCTTGCATTCCGAGGACCGCATGTTCGAATCCTGGAGTCAAGTCAAAGTGTTTTGTTTTTTTTAACTAAAACTTTTCAAGTCAAGGTATTTGGTTTTTTTATATCAAAAACTAAAACTTTTCAAATTGATTGTATGTTAATTGCCTACAAGTAATGTTAAATTATAATTTCATTCAAAATGGCACATATTTAGTGTGTATCTTTAGAATATTTAAAGTTGTTGTGGCTGCAGGGGTAAGCACGTTGACTACCACGCGATGAGTTCCGAGTTCAAATCTTGGCCGGGGAAGCCAATTTAATTTATATTAAAATATTTTTCTGATGTCTATGTCAACCACACGTAAGTTAAATAATTAATAAAATACAAATACTACATTAAATTAAATTCATATTGATCTAATTTGAAATAACTTTGATTCAACATGATTCTACATTTTGATTTTAACAGTACTTAAATGTTAATTTAACGTGAAATAAAGTTATTTCAAAAGGAATTTTTTTTGACAATTACCATAAATCATGTTAAATTAACATGAAACACACATGAAGCAAAATCATTGCCAAAAAATTTAAAATTAACCATATTTTTAACGATTCTACATTGTTTTGTTCTCTGTATGTTTAGAACTACTGCCTTTACTGTGAGTAAATGTTATTGCTTGAAATAATATAATTGATTTTTTAGCTTTAAAGCATACTTTCCCCCAAGTGATTTAGTTTAATTTTTTATTGTATTTAATTGTATTACTATTTTGCTTTTAAAAGTATGCATAAATTAAAAATTTGTTGTAGCCAAAGTTGCAGCTTAAATTAACAGCTGTTAGGGGCCAGTTACCTACCATCCATAATAACATTTTGGTAGCTGGCAATGCAACTAAGGTTTGGTTGCCATCTATAATCGAGCCATAAGCTTCTTGTCTTTACATATCTGTCACTTCACTAGCTGTACTTACACTATCAAAAAATCAAAATTAATTAAACAATTAAATCGACCACTTTATATTTAAAAATGTAAATGATTTCACACAAGCATGGCCTATACATACATATGATATTAAGCATGTCATAGCATTTTAGATAAATCTCCTGAACATACTCTATGCATAAAATCTAAGGGTTACATAACTTCATACGCCGTTTCACTGTAACAATGTGCAAAAATAGGGGGGAGAGCTTTAACTCCTCTTTAAATCAGACTCTCATGCATAATTTTGAAATACCCATACACCTGTAAACGTTCGGACAGAAGAACCAGTCTTTAAAAACGTATTGTATTGAAAAAACATTTGTTTTTGTTGTACAGTATTATGTATTACTATTATCAGCGTTACCGTTATAAAATTTCAAAGAGTGGCACAAAAAGGGGATTTAAAAAAAAATGTGGCACCAAAAAAGAGGATTTGAAGAAAAAAGATGCAACTTTAAAAACAAGAAAAATTAAAACAAATCAAGCAGATTTTTTAAAAACATCAAGAATAAAAATCAGGTTTTGCATATCTAAAGACTAAAAAAACTATTTTTATAATAAAATAAAGCCACAAAATATAAAAATAATTTATATGATCAGTGCTATTACTTGAATCTTCTGAAGAAACATACATATATATTTTTAATGCTTTCTTAGCATTGGCACTTATTTACAAAAAAAAACTAACTCAGCTTATTTACTTTAGAGAAAATTTATTTTATTTTTATTTTTTAATAAATATCTGAATATTGAATTTCAAGAAACAGGCACAAGACAATTCTGTAAATTTTTTATACATTGCATTTTTTAATTAACGGAAAAAGGTATATTTTTCATAGTTTTTAAATGCCTATTTTTTTAAACTTTATATTTGTACTTTTGAATAGGTTCATCATTTCGAATCCAGTCTTGCAAATCACTTTGCTACAAACTTAAAGAAGATAACACCCCAGTAAAAAAAGAGACTCCAAAAAAGTCATAAGAATGTAGAGTTTGCGATCTGGAAATAGTGCAAATTTCGATCCGATCTAATGATTTTTACATAGGGTTGTCATTGCAAGAAGTTCTCTTTTTCGATGCCTGGTCACTGAATTGGAAGCGATATTAAGAAAAATTCCCTTTTTTGTGTTTTATGATAATATTTTCATCTAGGAAAAATGGTAAATAGTTACATATTTCAACAATTCATTTCTTTTTATACGAATTTAAGCCCGAAATAGTGTGTTTATGTAAATTTAAGCAAATATCTTTAAAATTTTAGACTAAAATTAGTTCATAAATTTCTTTAAAAATATTATTATTTTTTAAACTCTGGTGAGTATTTTCTAACACTATGGAGGACTTACAAGGTTTTGTATGACTAAAATAATCTTCTACATGGTTTTTTGCTCACTCTCGACAAATTAAAAATATCGACTTTTTGGAAGCAATGAAAATGTAGTTCCACTAGAATTACTTCCATTTTTTTCACTGGGACGGTATGAAAAGTTTCAACTTTTCAATTTAGAAAAGGAACCGCTCAGCGGTAACAAACTAAAGATATGTATATAAAGCAAATGTATATAACTTTGGATAGCAATTTTTATCCAAGCAATTTGAGAACTCTCTTACCAAAACATCAAGTCCAATTATTATAATACAAAAAACGCAAACAATTTAATAAACGCTGGGTCCAAATAAATATGTACTTAAATACAATCAGTCTTTTAGCGCTTAGCAATTTTTTGAAGTATATAAAAGTTTAATAGTGTATTTTTTTAATCAGGAATAATTTCTTAAACGGTCTTAGGTTCAGTATTTTCAATTATTATGAAATGAAATATTTTTAGTAATTAATGTGATTTTCTAAAAAAGATAAGAAAAATTAAACTACCCTTTTTAAAGGGGGGGGGGGGGGGGGAATGCGCATTTTTCTGTGCACCCATGAAGCTGATGAAGCACACATGTTTATCTATTTGGGCAGAGATTGTTATTAATATCAGCTATTTAAATTGTATTTTTAATGAAATGGAATATGAGAAACGATAGTGTATACAATTATTGATTTACCTTTGTTAAATACATTTGTAAGTATCACAATTTTCTATTTTCCCGATTAAGAAATTATTGCTGATTAAAATTTACTATAGTTCAACGAAATTTGTTTAATATATGTACATTGTATATACCAACATATATATGTAAATACGTATGTAATTATATTTACATACTCATACGAATATAATCAAGCCTGGGCATATTAATTATTCGAAAGATATGTACAAGCTAAAAACGCATCACAAGAAAAACAATGTCTTATAAGCTTGATTACAAGCCAAAATATTAAAACAACATAACTTATATATTAATAAAACCGATAGTAGGAAAAATTACATCTTCAATCAGTAAAAAGTATCAAAAAGAGGCTAAAATTAGAAAAAGTATAAAATTTGGGTGCATTTTGTTAGAGTAGCACAATAGTATCCAAGCAGTCGAAAAAGTGCCAATTTGCTACTTTAGTAGCACCAACGGTAACGCTGATTATTATGTATATTAACAATTCAATTGTAAGAGATTTTGTATATACAAAAATTTTTGCTTAATTAAAACATTAATGAGATAAACTAAATCTCTCATTAGTAAACGTTTGCTTTAAAAACTGGTTTTCAAGACAATTTTCATTGTTTCAACCCTTTTTTAATTTTAATAGCCGTTTATAAATACCACAAACAATTTTCTACAATCTCTTTTTTCTTGATGTACAGTGGAGTTCGATTATAACGATCAACGAACTATTTTGCAGTTTTGTTCGTTATAGGTAACAATTATTTTACACCGTTGAAAATTAACGAAATATAAATAAAAAAGTGTATTTTTTCGTAAGCAAATACAAATCTGCAGTGCGATTCACTAACTTTTTTTTAACGATAATCGTATCGTTGAAATAATTATAACAAAAACTTATCGAATTTGCTTTCAGTAACATTTTTAACGATATTCGCTGTAGGTTAATGTCAGCTGTGTCGTTATTTAAGCGACAATAATTTATGTGCTCTTAATTTTATCAACAAAAATCAACAGAAAATATCAGCTACATACTATCGATAAAAAGAAGTTGCAGAATCACTCAATCGTTATTGCAAGCCACTGAGTCGCACCACTGTTGAAATTGTAATTTCACAAAATTTTATTGTAGAAATAAATTAAAAGTTAACATCTGAGGCTGATTTTTTTTAACTAAGCTGCCTGCTTTAAAGAAACACTAGACAATTGTAAAATTAATTTATCGGTTATAAGCGTGAGAACTTTAATGAAGCTTTATTGTTAGAAAATTTAAAAAATACTTCGTTATGAATCAAAAATTCGTTATAGCGATAGTTCGCTATAAGCGTACTACATTTTATTAAATATTAATGCAAAATTCGTGGTGAGGAAGAAGTTAGTTTTTATACATGATAATCAATTATAAACGGTCTTCGTTAAAACCGAACTCCACTATGCAAAACAAAACTCAATATTGTAGTTTTTATTGTGCGCTTTCACAAAATGTGTATTTATTGTTCGTTTTTATATCCGCCAAAAAAGCATTCGTTACGTCCCTAATAAAATTGTCTTTAATGTTTATTCTCTTTTCAACTTCATCTTAAAGTCATTTAGTTTTAGTTTATGACACAAAACTAACAACATTAATTAAATATACCATTTCATTTATTTTTTTATTAAAAATTTATATGGCAAAAAAATAAAAAAAGCGGTTTAAAACAAAAATATATTAAAAGGGAAAATTGGAGGCGGAATCTTGAGCAGCTTTTTACTCACGATCACTCACGCTCAAAAGCAAAAATTAGTTAAAAAATGTCCAGCAATCACTTGTGATTCAAGTTAATTCGTGTAATTCTATATAGCTCATCTCTAAGGTGAATGTGAGATAATGGAACAGGTTTATTTGGCATCTTTAAAAATTGAAGACACATTTGTTTTGTTGTTGGATTTTTTGAAGCTGGTCTTGTTTTTCGTAAACACGTCCTTCTTCAAGCAACAGCAGCAACAAAATATTTAAACTTTAAAGGTTGGCCGTATTTTAAAATTGGTCGCAACTAAATACACCCAGAAAAATAGTTGTGCTTAAAAAGTTTTGCACAGAGTCTTAAAGCAATGAATTGTTACTGTAATATTCGAACTTTAACGGCTTGTCCCATGATATCGATTGAAAACGTTTGATCGGCAACAGTCTGACCTATTCTATAAAACGAATCACTTCGAATCGAAATCGCACGATTGTGGAAAACTAACTCCGCTAATAGAAATAAATTCTCAAATTTATTTTAAAAACGTCTGCAGGACCATTTACTACCCAGTGAATAAAATGGAAGTCATTCTAGTGGAACTACATTTTCATTGCTTCCAAAAAATCGATATTTTTAATTTGTCGAGAGTGAGCAAAAAATCATGTAGAAGATTATTTTAATCATACAAAACCTTGTAACTCCTCCATAGTGTTAGCAAATAATCACCAGAATTAAAAAAAAATTATTTTTTTAAAGAAATTTATGAACTAATTTTAGTCTAAAATTAAAAAGTTATTTGCTTAAATTTACATGAAAACATTGTTTCGGGGCTTAAATTCGTATTCCTAGATGAAAATATTATCATAGAGCACAAAAAAGGGAATTTTTCTTAATATCGCTTCCAATTCAGTGACCAGGCCTTGAAAAAGAGAACTTCTTGCAATGACAACCCTATATAAAAATCATTAGATCGGATCGCAATTTTCACTAATTTCAGATCGCAAACTCTACATTTTTATGACGTTTTTGGAGTCTCTTTTTTTGCTGGGTAATTTTGAAAATCATTTGATTTCAAATCGATTCGATTTACAAAACAGAATCGAATAAAATAAGATTTTGTTTTGGAATTTTCAATATAACTAAGTGATTGAACGTTTTCTGTTGACATCGTAGGACAGGCTAAGTTTATATTTGAGAGTAGGCTTTGTATACAGGAGCAGTCAAGTGTGTGTGATTTTTGTTTAACATACACAATGCATCCGTAGTAATAGCACGGAGAACGATAGTTATATGTAGTGAGGCAAATTTTTGAACTTTGTGTAACACACAGGCCACCAAACGATAACCCACCCCATGCATGAGTATTGGGCGTACAATGGCCTCATATATCAAGTGAAAATTTTTTGGATTCAGACCCCAACTTTTTTCCAATGAATTTCTTAAAGATATAATCTGAACTACTCTAGAAAATGTATCTTAAATTCATCTTAGAGTCGAGGATGATATCGTGATATTTTGCATTGTTGGACATTTTTATCTCTGTGTTGTTTAGCTCCAAGCTGCGTCCAAATACACATACTCTGATATTTACATTTGAAGTAAGCAGCTTTCAAAACTCTTAAACTTTGTTCTTGTTTCTTTGCAAATTAAGAGCAAACATTGTTTTCGCCGGCTGATTGGTTGTTGTGCTCTCGTTGGTATGAAAGCACAAAAGCTGTTTTGTAAAAGTTTGCACATTGTGTATATGGTTTGGACGTAGCTGGTTTAGGGTAATAGGCTGAAAATCAGACTTCATCAAGTAGATAAATAATTCTGTTTTGTTTTTCCTTAAGAAGGACATATGGTTATCTTAATATATTTTTTTGAAATCGAAATTTCTGCATATTTCGATACATTAGATGTTCTTCTCGACTTCAAAAATATAATGAGTTAGAACCTTTCTATATTAAGGTAACGATATGTATGTTTTTATCATAAGCAAAGCAATCCATAATCGATTTAAATGCAATTAAACAGTATTGTAAAATAATCAGGCTTATCATGAATAAAATTTCACATGGAAATTTCCGAACGTGTGAACAATTGATGACAAAAAACTTCATAAGATTGCGAAATATTTTTACAATTTATGAATAAAATCATTCACAAAGATTTGTCTGTTGGAAAAAGTGGAAATATGTAATGTTTTAGTTTTAATCGAATTGATGATACGAAATTAAAATCCATGTGAACGAAAAATTTCATTCGGAAATTTTCACATGTGGAATTCAGGATAAGCCTGAATGTATTACAAATTAAACCATTCTTTTAACACTCTGTTCATTCGCATTTAAATCAAATGTTAATTTTTTCCTTTATAATACTACAAAAAACAAAAATCCCAACGAAATGTAAATCAGTAACGAGTTTCGGGCAATTTATTTAAACTTAAATAAAAATGAAGAACCACAAGCAGAATAACCACAATCCGAGAGGCACAAGAGGAAGAAGAAGAAGAAATGACAGAAGAACTTGTGCCAATTCTTAACAAGATAAAAAACAAAAGTTTTGTTGTTTGTAACATGTTTACTGGTAAATTGTTGCCGGGTTTTTCCGTTGTTGTTCCTAAGCCACTGCCAGTTATTTTGCACATCAAGAAATTGGTGAAACGAAATGTTTTTGTGGTTTTCTGGGACAAGTTTGTGGTAAACGTATGAAAATGAGAGATTTAGTCTTAATTGAATATTTATGTTTTGACTAAAGCTTTTAAGATCCATAAAAAAGATATGAAATTAAATTATATATTTAATTATTTAAATCTATGTAAATTATTTTCTATATTTTTATTAGATCTCTGTAAGAATTGCCATTTTTAATATTTATATTAAGTTCTAGATTTTAGAAAGTGCTCTTTTTTTAAATCAGTCTCTAAAGATTGTTTTTTGCAAGTGAAACCCTGCACTTTTTCAAGAACAGTAAATTCTAAAAATATAAAGAAGCTTTTATAATAAAGGAATTTAAACTTTTGTAAATTAGCTTTTGAATTATTCCTTTTTTGTATTTTATAGAGATTCAAAGTATCGCTAAAACTAAAAAAACAGCCGAAAAAAACCAAAAAAAAATGTGCCAAAGCTAAAAAAATCGCTGAAACTAAAAAAAATTCGCCAAAACCAAACACAAATTGCTAAAATAAAAATAAAGCACTAAAATTAAAAAAGCACCAAAACTAAAAAAATCGCTAGAACTAAAATATGTAGATATTATAAAAAACAAACAAGAAAATAGAAATTGCCAAAATTGGAAAAAGGTGACTTAAACGAAAAAAGCGCCAAAACTAAAAAAACCTCGTTAATTTTAATTATTATTGTTCGAACTTCATTTCTTTCTATATTTATGATTTGAAAGGGCTAAAGTTGGTATCGCTTTTTAAGCCAAATTAAATGTGATAATTATTAATGAACAAATAACACTAAAGTTAGTTGTAAATATTCTGACTAACACATAGTTGAACGGAACAACTAGCTGTTTTCGAAGGCCACTAAACCTTCATCATCAGCGTTCTTTTGTGTTTGGTCCAATGTGTGTGGTATCAGTTGATGTAGATTTCTGCTTTATATACGTAACTTTTATGCAAATGGAATATGTGAATAGTTTTGATTCATCGTATGTATTTAAATTTTGCTGAAAGCTTTTTTGTAATGAAAGCTCAAGTTTACCACCTCTAAATTTATAACATTCTTGCATTGTCCTTTGTTTTCGTGTGCGAGTCAAAGTAGCACTTTTCAATATTATTGTTATTTTATGACTTGTCAGGAGAGCATTTTTAAATTATAAGTAATTTTTTAATGCATTCCCATATCCGGAAAGGATGATTCTTTCTTGCGAAACTACATTTACTGAAGCCTCTCATGTATAAGCTATAACAACAGTATGTACAAGCGACCCTTAACTTTAATATTGATTTAATGTATTGGTTTTTTATGAGAAACCCCAGTTTAAAGAATGCTTCTTAAAAATTAATGAAAAAACAATTTTTTGCTTCACATACACAGAAAAAAGTGTTCACCAATTAATATTTTCAATTAAGAATTTAATTATATTAATTAAATTTTTAATTGTATTAATTAATTTAACTAGAAAAACTTAATTGATATTATGAAATTGTTTATAGGTGAAAATTTAATTAATTTTTTAATTGATACTACAAATATTTTAATTAATATTACAAAATCATTCATATTACTTTTTTGTGTGTACATATATGGAGAATTTTTTTAGTTATGAAGTGTTTTATGTAAGTCATGTATTATTTTTGTTTCAAATAATATTCAAACCCTTTCAAAAATTAAAAAAAATACTAACTAATACAATTAAGTGAATAACTCGTCTTTCACAAGTTTTTTTAAAAGTATTTTTCATAGTGAAAAACACTTTTTGTTAAACATTTTATTTCAAAAATAATAATTACAACTTGGCACGTAATATTTTTCAAGATGAAATTTGAGATGAGCAGAAAGACAGACTGACGTGCATATAGACAGACCAACAAATAATACGCGTGTAATTAAAAATAAGCAGAAGATACAGAGTAACTTATTTAGAAATATTTAGAAATATTATCAGACTTATAAACAACTACATATGTATATGTATGTATGTAAGTATACGCAAGCAAACAGGCAAGTAGTCAAAGCCAAATGATCCACAGCTATTTAGACCAATTAAACCACTAAGCGAACCAAACTTAAATGGTAATTTAAAACCATTTGAAGGAATACTTATTATTTTCAAATAAAGTAAGCACCAAGAAAATAAAAAGTTAAGAAAATGTAAAATCAAAAGCATTAAACGTGTTTAAACTAAATTAATTCAAGAAAAAGCAAAACAAAAAAAATACTCGTAAATTAAAAGACTTGCGATGAAATTATAAAACTTCCGTCTTGGCTTAAATTACAAAAATATTTTTTTGGTCTGCAGTGGTTGTACTTGAAAAAAAGGCATAGAAAATTTACTATAAGTTAGTGGAGAATAAAAAAAATTAATAAATTGAATAAACCAATTACATAAACTTTAATTCATGGCTTATTTCAATAGTAATTAAACTTATAATTATAAAATAAAATATTTCTAATTTAACGCCTGCGTTTCAGAAAATAGTAATAACACTTGTATGAGCTTAAGTTCACTGAATAAGGAAATGTTTCCTTATGAACAACTAATACAACGTGTATTAAATAGGAGATACACTTACGGGAGGTAGTTGTGATCGTAATAATTTCGTTATAGAATTAATTTCGTTAATTCGTACAGTGTTGTCAGCTTAGGGGATTTGTTCCCAAATTGGGGATTTGTTTTTCGCGATTGGGGACGAAAATTTCGTATTGGGGATCTGAGGATTTGTTGGGGATGATAACCAAATTTTACGGAATTTTTTATAAGTGATGACAACAAGAATTATTTTTGAACTAAGAAATATGCGCCTGGCAAGTCTAAAAATGTGTGTTACTATTCATAGTGAATTGTTTCTAATAAAGAAGAATTATCAACGCAGATTAATAATTAACACTTCCAAAACAAAAATACGTAACAAATTGCAATATGACTTGTTGGAAGCACTTCTTAGCAAGTATGATAAAATAAAGATTACGCCAGCGCGCAAGAATAAAAAAACATTTGTTCGCATGATGGAATTCTGACGTCACTCACCCTGTGTTCTGATTAGCTAGTAAAATTCAGTTGTAGAACTATTACACACACAAACACTCACATTTCATATTTCCTTTTCTCTTCGCTTTATTTTGTTTTTATTTATCTTAGTTTTGCAGCTTTTAAACAACAACATTTAATTTTTTTTGGAAATCTCTCTCAGTAAATTGATTACAGGGCTGCCAACTACAACAAAATACATAAATTTTTTGCAAGAAATTATAAATTTCACATCTGATAAAGACTTGGTAACCTTTGCGAGGGGACTACTACGTCATCAAACGGTAAATCATGCGCAAGGCGTAATCTTTATTTTATCATTCTTGCTTCTTATGCAAGCCACAGACCTTGCGACCGTTGGTACAACACGTTGGTTTATCAAGTTGTTGTGTTTTGGACACAAACTATACAACAACGTCTGCAACATTAGCGCACAACTTAATTTCACAAAAAAAATTTTTAGTAAAGATGACATCGGGTACTACTGCGCATATTGTAGTCGATAATTTTTTTTCGTGCAAAACGAAGAAGAATGTAAGAAAGTGCAGAAAAAAAGTTGGTAAAAAAATTGATTTATATAAAAAGAAACATATTCTAACAAAAAACTTTTAAGAACACTAAAAGAAAGTGAGCCAAAAGACTACAAAAATTACAATTGCAATAACATTTTAAACGCACTTTTGAATTCGTGAGTGGCATTTTTTTATATGACACTACGAAAATAAAAACAAAATGAAATGAAGTTGTACAAAATGCTCCTAAATTATACAACCTGTCTATTCAACTTGCCAAAAAATCAAATCTTTTTGGTCTTTCATACAACCGAGACACAACGTCATACAACGACCCCACACACTTTACAATCTCATACACAACCTTTTCATGTTGTACCAATGGTCGCAAGGTCTGTGGCTTGCTTTAGAATAAACACACACTTTAAAAATAGTTAAATTTGTTGTGACAAATTTAATCCTTCTCCTAAAATGCTAAAGGCCCAACTATAATATGAATAAGCGAACTTAAGCAACTGTGCGGTTACATAAAAAACGTATGTGGCAAACTATAATGTACTTATGGAACTTTTCGTCAAGTTTCGTCAAATGTCATTTGCTTAAACTAAGCGACAAACTGAACGCACATTCCGTACGGAAAACACCGTTTGTGCATTTTTTAAACTCAAGCAAACAGCATCAGAAAATATTCATTGATTTTAAGTATTTTTTTTGTTTCTTATTTTGAACTCAGAAAAGAAAGCGAAACTTTTAATTTCATTCCTTGTTTTTCAATACACATATGTATACACACATACACATGAGTTTATTTATGTATGTTCATTGTTGTACTTTTTAGTAGGTAAAACAAATAAAACAAGTAATAATCATAATAGATTACTACATTCCAAAAAGTTAATTTGATTGAATTGCATTCATTTAGTAGTTATAAGAAAAAACAAAATTATGAAAAAATTGTGAACAATACCTATATGTACAGCTGTGGCTAAAGAATACTTAAGTGCATGTAAGTACATACATTGTGGCCACCTAAAAGTCACATCTGATTTCCTTAAGTATTTGACAGACTTATCGTTCAATTCTGGCATTAGCTTATCCATATTATAGTTGGGCCTTAAAGCTTTTGAATACAAGTACCATGTACAACAAAGTTTCTGAGGCTGATGAATCAGAAGATTTCGATTCTGAAGTTTTTGAAAAGGTAAACTTTTGTTAAAATTTTTTTATACTTGTCTATATTAAACTATGTGTAATTTTTTTAAAATTTTTATAAGTACAAATTAAATAATTACACTGCACAACAAAATATAGGTTTTTTCATGACGTTTAAATAAAAATGGCCGAATCTTGTGTATTTTTGTCTCCTGATTACGATGGTGTTATTAGATTTTCTCCATCAGCTCTAGTTTTGAAGATATAGTGTCATTTATGATTTGCATAATTTGCAGCTCTTTTTGTATTATTCCGTAAATATATTTCGAATGGTACTCCGAACTTAAAGATACTTTCTGGATTATTAATCTACAGAAAAATCGCTTTCATTTAAATATATTCACATTGATGAGTATATCAGCGTATCTGACTATTATCGCAAGGATGTTTAAAATCGTGTGTTTTTAGTTTAGTACTTGAAAATATTTTGATTTTAATTTTTTTGACCAAATATAACTAATTCTTATGTATTTTAGTTCGGTGATTACAAAGATTGGCTTATTTCTTTTATAGCCCCTCTAAATTCAGAGATATATTGTCTATGTACTTCGGCAAATATTGCTATTAACATCAGCCATTTAACATAAAATTTTGGAAAATCACATTAATTAATAAGAATATTTTCAATACAAATTTAATATAATGTAATTAATAGCGATTAAGAAATTATTCCTGATTATTATTTGTAAATGAAACATGCTTTACCAAAAAAAAACGAAAGTTCCTCACAACATATATTTTTTTTGCTATCAGAACGGCATATAAAGAAAAACTTACGTAAATCTTGCTTGTTATCTTTTAAACAGTTGATTTTGTTGATTTCTATTTTATACCAAACTTTTTTAAAATTTTTAATTTCAGTTCATTTTCATCTAATCAAAGCTGCAGAAGATTACAAACGCTTACGATTTTATACCAAATATTTAAATAAATTTCACCCAAAGAATCATTCCAACAAGACTTCAGTCATACATACATATGTACATGTACAACATACAACAAATACAAAGGAAAAAATATGCTAAAGATTTACAAACTAGTATAAAAGTATAAAAGTATAAAAGTCTCCAATAAGAAATTATTTACATAAATTTAAAAAAGAGAATTAAACACCTTAACAAATACAGAAAAAAATGGCCACGAAAACTGTAATTAATTGCATGGAACATTCTGTAACACAACCCAGTCAAGGCATCTCAATAATTATTGACCAACATACAACAACTGAAAATCGGCTGAAGAAGACGCAACAGGTTTGCGATTCATCCTCGATTTCAAATGTTATAAAAATACAACATTCTAATGAACAAGGTGTACTACAACAGCATTTAACATTGAATAATAAAAGCAACAAAACATCAATTAACATTAACCGTCACAATGACGATGATGATGATGATGATCGTCATTATCATCGTCATCTGCAATGCGATAATGAAACTAAAAATGAACATGTTTTACAAATAAATTGTTCACCGACTTCCATTAAAGTTTCCAGGGAAGTAAAAGAAATATTGGTTTCAGATTCAAAACCAGACACTTCAAAATTGGAATATAGCAACGGCATTTTAACAGAGAGGGGAAACGTTCATAATGAAGTTAAGTGTAATGGAGAGGAAAATATAAATTTAGCAAAAGACGGCCACAACAAAGCACAAGAAAATATTATCTCCACCAGCTACTCCACCACTCAACAAACGGTAGAGGAAGATAAAGAAGAAAGTGGCCAAACAGCTAGTCAGCAACAGCAACAACAAAAACCACAACAAAAACCCCAACAACAGCAGCTTAATGGTAACAGTAAAAATAGAGAAAATGGTCAAAACTCTACTACTACCCAACTGAAACTTAAACTCCATGATCATAATGAGAAAGAGCACAATGACGATGATGGTGATAATGAAAAACAACCTCATCATCTCGTCAATAAAGACAATAATGATAATACCAAAACAAAAGATCATAATGAAGTGCCTAATAGAGAAGATGATAATGACGTTAGCAATAGTAGCAGCACTGGTATTATTGGTGGTGGTAGTGTTAGTGATTGTAGTCTGGTTCAAAGAGAAGTTGTAGATTTGAGTCATGACGGTAAACGTTCAGTGAATGAAGAAAACTCTAACAGTCTTTTAACGCAAGCGGATGCAACAACTTGTACTAAGTCAACAACTCTGCTGACCATAAACGCAAAAGCTCACAAAGTGACAGAACAAAAAGATTTGAATGATTTTGAAAATTTGATAAACGACAAAACAATAAATCACGTGGTCAAAATACAAATCAAACCAAAAAATAATACGAGTACAAAAACGTTGATGGAAAAGCAAATAACGGTAGTGAAAATAGAAAATTTGCAAGATATTGAAAACGAAAAAAGCAAACAAAACAGTAATAGCAACAATAACGACAATAGTTGTAACGACAATAAAGTAGAAATTGTAACAAGTGAAAATATTGATAACAAAGAAAATCAAAAGGAGAACACACTCTCCAAGAAAGCAAGTGTTTCCCAGCCACAATTGAACGACACAAAAATGGTGCAAAAGCCATCGAATAATAGTGCCACCACGATAACGGTGGTTTCGGGTAGTAACGCTAACGCTAACGGTAACGGTAACGTCTCAAATACTTCCGGTGCGATCACAACGGCAACGGGTACCACGGTCACGGAATTAAATGTCTCAAATCCCAATAATTATCTCTACTACATGATGTCTAGCGGCCAATTTTCACCCTGCGATACCTTAGATAGCGGTACCGGCAGCGATTTGGAAAGCAATGGCCAGCAGCAGCAATCTTCACCCAATTTACAATCAAAGAAATCTTTAAACTCTTCTTCATCATCAACCACATCGACCACCACAGGCCCCTTGGAACTGCATTTGCAAACTACCAAAATACTTGTAGGTAATTCTAGCAACTCTTTGGAAATGCAACAACACCAGTGCTCCTTCACTGACAGCGAAGAAAGTGAAGCTTCTTCTCTTAGCTGTGACTCCCTGCATTCCAACGAGTTTCTGCGACAATCTTCCACTTCGCCCATACAAATCAAATCGTCTGCTGTAAATGGTTCCAAAAATACAATGCAATCTTTTTTACCCGACTCTCTTTTGAGGGAAATCAAAAACCTCAAGTTCTCTTCCAATGACTATGAGGGCGAAAATGAAGAGGAAGACGATATTTTACCCACTCTGAAATCGGAATATGAAACCATAAACACCCAGGACTACATCAAGTCCCATGAGTTTATACAGTCACGCAAAAACCTCAATAATCTGCCCGTAACCATTTCGTCCTCTTTGAAACGTGCCTCTTTGCCCTCCAAAACGTTCGTTTTGAACCCAGACGATGGCACCTTTATCGATGTGAAAATGAATTCTATGCCACGAACTTATGAGGCCGATAAATACTACAATTTTCATGTCAACGAACACGATAATTTTCGTACTTTTGGCAACAATGCATCTTTGACAGCGGCGGCCAATGGTGGCGATGGTGGCGAATGTTTCACCATTTCGGATTATGAGACAAAGAGTTTGCAGGACGATGTATTTGCTGGTTATAAGGATCTGCGCTGTGGTTCTAATACATCAACCATACGTTCGTCTAAGGGGACAGTGCGTGGTGTCAAGAATCGTGTGCGCAATGGAATAGCCACGTTCTTGCAATTGCAGCAGCCAAATGTTAAGGTAAGTGAAATATTTCATTATTACATATATTTAGTTTATGAATAGTTTAAATAACGTTCAGTTTAATTTTCAACCAAAATAAATACAGTCAGAGAATTGTACTAATGTCGTAAATAAATTCTTATTACGCGTTTCTGGATAGATTGCCCATTTGTTGTTATACCGGATAAGTTTTCTTATTTTTTTCTTCTTATATTGTAATTTATTTGTTATGTGGCGGTACAATTTCAGGGATAGCTTGAGGAACAGGCCGCGGCCTCTCACTTTAGCCGTCAACCATCGGGTGCTGATTGCCCCGATTACCAGCGGTTACCATGTGGATGCCACCTCTATTTTAGTGGCGGTAAGCAGACTTGAACTGACATCAATCGTCACGTTGCCCTGCAATAATTAGCCCCTAATCCCTCTTATAGTTTATAGAAAAAAGTAGGCAAACATGTCTAGCACTGGGTACAGAGAAACCATATCAAACCATATCCGCCAAAAAAGGTTAACCTCCTTTTTTTACGACAATCGATTAGTTATGATTGCAAATAATCGATTTTGGTAAAAAAATTAAGTTCGAAAACTATGTCACTTAAGCTTTCTTTTTCGCGTTTATGGCATGATATGATTATCATTTAAATAAAAAGTATATTTGTCTATGATTATTATTTTTAAATTAAAACTAATTAAAAAAAATACAACTTTTTAAGATAATAAAAATACGTAATAAATCAAAAGTTTCTAAACGACTGGACCAATCGATGCAATAAGATCCCATAAAAGTGCAGTAGAGGAGTATTAAGGCTTAAGCTTTGAAGAGAAAGTCCGTACATTTCTCAGGAGATTTGACGTACAAACAGTGCTGTCAAGCTCTTAATTTTTGAACTTCTTAAGGTTCAATCAGACGAGCAATGCCATAATCTCATAGCCATAGTCATTGCCATAATCATAAATATATTTGCTTCACCATAAACAGCTGTTTATCTTCTCATTTGTTTATTAATTTCAAAAGTGCAACAACAAATATGCCTAACCAGCAAACAGCTGTTTATGGTTCCGACGAAAAATCAAAACTCAATTGGTTTCTATGGTTTTGGTTATAATAACGAAGCGCAAATCTGCAATCAAGTCCCTCGCAGGTGTGTACTCCACATCATTCCTTATCCAAGAATATCACACAGCCCTAGATAAGCTTGTGCAGAACTCATCCATCACACTGTATTGGGTGCGTAGACACGGGACTAATTCAGGCAGCCTAGTTGCGGATGACCTGGCAAAGAAGGGAACTCTACTTAGAGTAGTCGATATTGACAATGTCTATGGGTTTCCTCTCTCATCCTGCTGGAAACGCTTCGATGCTGCCTTTCTCAATTCAGATTAAGGCAGATGCCGCAATGAGCTCATCTGCATTCTATCGAGAACCTTTTGGCATCGCCTAAGCATCCACAGAACTAAAAAACCTCATTAGCTGCAACAGGAAACACTTGAGGAATCTCTTGGCTACACTAACCGACCACTGCACTTTCGGAACCCATGCGAATCGTATGGGTCTCCCTTACAATGATTGCTGATACAGTTGCAATGATGAAGAAGAGGAGAAAAGCATTTCGCATCTCCTGTGCTTCTGCCCCGCTTTGGAGGACCTCCGTCTGCACTTCATTGGCAGAATATCCTTCAATACCCTGTTCAAGTTATCGGAAATATGACTTAGAAACCTAAGTCTATACATTAGGAGTAGCGGCTGGTATGGCCGTTAACTTTCTGTTATGGCATGTGTAAACATTAGACCCTTTTCTGGCCCACTTCTCTTTTATCCTCAAGGAACTTTTCATCTATATCTTTCCCTTTCTTCCATATCCTCTTATTTTTCTGCTACCTTAAACTTACAGGTGGCTCAAGGGGTTCATCGTATTAAACCCGAGTGAGCTGGACCCCTAGATTTAATTTTTCACTAGCAGCCTGTTAACCCAACCTTTTTGTTATGGCTATGGCGTTACGGCGAGTCATCTATAACACTGTGCAACACCACATTTATTCAGGGGCTCTCATGCACCAATTCTGTTTTCTTGGAGTCCATAGAGAACGAAACTACCTTTAGTTTTTTTAGATCACTTCAGAAAGTGATTTTATAACGGTAAATATGGAGAAAAACTGTTTTTTTAGAATTTCAAATTGAGAGAGTCATACCTTCTCTGTTTCCCAAATGGATTTCTATTAATTATTTTTCTGTAAATCTTTTTTTGTAAATCGGTCAATAAATGGCTAAGTTATAGTGGTTGAAGTGTGAACAAAAACACATTTAAAAAAAATTTTCCTCAGTCCTTAAGTTGGTGATGAGATTTTTTTCTTAA
Source organism: Tachina fera (assembly GCA_905220375.1). Classification (NCBI taxonomy): domain Eukaryota; kingdom Metazoa; phylum Arthropoda; class Insecta; order Diptera; family Tachinidae; genus Tachina; species Tachina fera. The sequence continues at coordinate 82,764,504 of LR999966.1, forward strand.
TTTTTCACACTTCAAATACTATAATTTAGCCATTTATTGGCCGATTTACAAAAAATATGTCTTGTTTGAAAGATAATATCAAACCCTAATAATTAAAAGAAATCCGTTGGGAAACAAAGAAGGTATGACTCTCTCAATTTGAAATTCTAAAAACCCCGTTGTTCACAACATTTACCGTTATTAAATCACTTTACGAAGTGACCTAAAAAAGCAATGGTATTTTCATTCTCTATGGACTTCAACAAAACAGAATTGGCACATGAAAACCCCTGAATATATTTTTTTCTCAACTTTTGTATCACAGTGTAATCAAACACATTGTTGCCCATAAGTTTGGTTCGATCAGCTGTTATTTATAGTTATGGAAAGTTTAATTGAATTTTGTTTACGTAGCTTACCTGAAAGTAATCATCAAATTCCGTTGTGATAGAACGCTTTCCGAAATAGTATTTTGACTTATATTGAGATAATACATAATTAAAAATAAAAATACTCGTATTTTCGTAGCCCACAAAAAACAAGTACATATGCACATGAAATCAATCTTGGTTTCTTTCTCAACATTTTTAATGATATGGTTTAAAAAAGAGAAAGAACTAGTTGCAATGACAAGCACTGCTCGCAAAGTTATACTATTCATGCATCACAATCACTGATTTTACTCACTTCTTTGGAATTGTTTCATAGTTTCAATAAAAAATATATATGTATGTATGTATGTATGTACATGTCTATGTAACAATATTACGTCAAATAATTAAAATTTAAGCCTTTGATAGCCGTTTCCAAAAACTTTTTTAAGAGCTCATGCGCATTTCAAAACATTAAACAGTTTATCTAATAATATTTGAAAGTTTTTATTGAACAATATTGAGTGTAACAAATCTGTAGTAAGCAAAAGTGGTGAACGGAATTGTTTAAAGCAATCACAATAATTAATGGTGCGTGCCAGATTTATTGTTCAGACTGTCACAATTATATAGAAGCAGGTGATTTTTCTTTTCAGCTTTTTCATATTGTACGAGTAACACAATATAATTAATTATATACATAAATTGTTGTAATTTACTTAAATAGTGTTTCTTTTTTCTTTTAAAAATCTTATATATTGCATCAAATTTTTATTATCAAGTCATTACATACATATTTCATTTAATTGCATTAAAAAATCTTGCATTCTGCATAAAATTTGCTTATCTATCTTTTTATTTTAATTGCATTACATACACACACACACGCACACACACACTTTCACAAGATAATTTTGTTAACGGTAACAACAGTAAAATATAAGTAGATAAAAACTTTAAAGTGGGCTGTACAACAACGGCCCTAAATATCTTACAATGTAACGCGCTTAATGCCGGCTGCCCAAACATCTTAATTGTGGATGCCGCAGCGTTCAAATTGATTAAATCCATAAAATAAATAATTGAGTTTGTTTGCTGGGAAAATAACATTTGTTGCTTGAAAACATACCGTTAAGTTACATTTGTACATATTTTTTCTTATAAACGATATCAACACTTACAAATAGTTAATAGTTAATATTAAAAACTAAAGAGACAAAATGATCTACATTAACTTTTCTTATCTTTTAAGGAAAACATTTTCGTTTCTAAAAAAAATTTAAAATTTAGATAAAAAGAAACTTTTACATTTCATTAAAATTCATAACAGTCTGACAATATTAAATGTAAGCGTATTTTGAAATTAACAGTTGTAACAGTTAATAATAAAGTGAAGTTAATCGATTTGGAAGTTGAGGCCAAGAACTTTCATATGTAGATACACTCATATTTGCCGCCCTTTAAAGTACACTGTGAACCGTTTGTTTTGAAAGTAGCAAAGGTGACTTTTCCAAAAGAAATTAATTCAATGATGACATTAATTACAATTTAACAGTAGTATCCCTTCGTTTAAAAAAAAACCCAATCAATATGTTGAGAACTATTCGTAAATATCTTGTTCGAGAGAAGCTTTGCTATTTAGCGGTATAAAAAATAAATTTATTTTGAAAGATGCGTAAAAGGCTGTACATATTTAGAAAATTAGAAATAGTATTACTTGATGGAAAATATATATAACACTGAGCAACACAGAAATATCTAAAAAGCTTATAAGGACTGATACTGGCAGAGGAGACAAAAAAAATCAAAATTTTTACAATTCGCCGCTTGGTTTCTGGTTTGATCTATGGAACATTTAGTTATTGATTGATTGTATATGAATAATGAGTCCTCTTTCCAAATTCGTTATAAGTTTTCCGATATCTTGAATAAATCAGGAGATATAGATAGAGCTGCAATATTGCGTCATTTCCACAATTGTTGAACATTTAAAAAATTGTTTTACGGCAATTAAAAACTTTTGGAATATGTGACACATTTCCCACGTAAAACTATTAATATTTTTATTCGCATCTGTTATGATGCATATCAATTCACATTCTACTCAAAGAACGTGAATCAAAGCAAATTGCAAAAATTTAATTATTTTGTTGTTTTAATCAAATGAATTGATATTTATTTTTTATTAATATTATTCATTATATTATTAAATATATTTAAACTGTCTTTTATTTCTTCCTTTGTTTGTCCTCTAAAAGTCATCATATATGAATAGAACTGATATTTTTAGCTTTTATATCTACTTAAATATATACAGTAATTTAACATACTTGAGCAAGTTGTGAACAATATTGTTGTTATCATTGGTACATGCGTTGATAAAGATTTTTGTAATTTTTTCTTTAAATCCTAATAACTTTTCATGTTCGATATTAAAAGTTTATCAACTTTAAGTTTGAATAAAAAACATTTATTAAACAAAAAATTCTATCGTGTATGTTTGTAAAACTAATGAAATATACATTCTTAATCGATTTTCACGAGAATACATTTTTGTTCTATACATCAAACCAGAAGCCAGCCGGCGAGTTTTCACAAAATTGCAGCTTGTCTACACGTTGACGAAAACAACGGTCTGCTATTGACCGTAAAGGTGCAATTAGACGTGACATGGCATTAATGCCATAGCCATAACCAAATTAAAATTCAATTGGTTTCTATGGTAATGCCTATGGTGTTATGACAAGTCACTTATCATCAAATATAGTGTTGCCCATTAGTTTGTTTCGAACGGCTGTTTTCTATGGCTATGGCTATGTTACGTCTGATTGCACCTTGAATTCTTCAAATGCTAAGTTTTACCATATCTTTAAAACTAGAGCTGAAAGGGAAAGGCTAACGACGCCATCGTAATCAGGAGATAAGAAGTGGCTATTTTTATTTAAAAAACATAAAAAATCTCTATTTTGTTTTGCTGTGTAATCATTGTGTTATATGAAAAGTTTTTGCTGTGTTGTGGTTTATATTCTTAAATATGCGATTAAAGAAAAGTCGGTACACCAATTGTTGTTGCCAAATTCACAGAGAGCAACATTTGCAAAGAATTTTTTAATAAAATCACTATTTCCCAGAAAACAAATTGGAACTAGTTCCAAAGGTTTATCACTTTCATTGCATAATGAATTTAATATTCTAAGGCTGTTGCTTATATCAAAAATTGTTCTAGACAACCTGTTAAGCGCGTACAACTCAGTTATTTGGATTACTTCTGTCCTATGACAACTATGTGCTAAATTCATTGATGATTCACCAAAAATGGAACTACTTGGAGCTGAGTTCGTCAATATTGTAACTTATGACTTGTATTTTAATTTTTAGCTGGGTTATTAAATAATGAGATATAAAATTAATTAAATTAAAATTAGAAATGATCAAACTATGGTGGGCGGGCAACACGCCTTAATATTTAATAACTGGCCTGCCATATTTGCGTTTGCCATTCTTTACCAATACCCACTAATTTGGGATACGAGACTTGAAAAAGTCCAACTTGTAATTTTAATAACCACCCAAATCTATTTTTCTAAAGTAACAACTCAACAACTTTTTTAAAAAAATTTTACATAAAGAACTTTTTTGGCTCAACTGAAATATTTCGATTTTTCGAAAGTTTAATTTCTGAGGTTCCACCATGATGGACTATGATCCGTACTGTCATCGCCTAAAGGGTATGTTTTGCCTCTCTTTTTAGGAAAAATTTACTCATTCAAATATTCTAGTTCATCATGGTATTCTCGCAAAATTGATTTTAATAATCGCCAAAATCATTTTTTTTAGTTTTTCTTAATATATATTTGATAATAAATTTGTTTTTATATACAGTTTTATAGAAAAAAAATCAAACAAAAATGTTGCAGAAAATCGACAAAAGTAGAAAAAAAATCGTCAAAATTTTTTTCTTGTACGTTTTTCTAATTCCAATTCAAAATGCATTAATTACTATAATTACATACTATAAGAAAAAATCATTAAAATCATTTTTTTTAGTTTCTTGCAAATGAGTTTTGGTAGGAGTTATTTTTGAAACTACTCATTAAACAAACTAATTTTCCTGAATTAAAAAAATTTTGAAGTTCAATCGCCATATCTGACAACCCTGAATACGTCTAGTGGGAGTAAAGCTGCCAGATTTGTGGTTCTGACCTTAGGGGAATTTTCATAGTCAAAAAGGATACAAATGTTAATTTAGGCTTTGGAGTTCTTATTGAGATTATTATTATTATAAGAAAAGTTGGATTTTTTTTGGGATATTGCTTAGATATATTTTTTTGTTATTAAAAGTTGTTCACTGATTTTTAACTTTCAATGCACTTTAAGGAACTGGTTTGGGATATATTTAAAATACTTTTGAATTCAACAAGTAATGCATGTGTGTGGAAAGTGTATTTAACATAATGAATTTCACAATCTTTTAGTATTAGCTTTTAAATGCTTTATTAAGAATTCGGGTTAATTTGAATATTAATCCAATTTGTTGTCAAGAATATAAGCCAGTAAAAGATTGCTAAACAATAAGCAATTACAGTACCTGTGTTTTGTAACTTGCGAGAAGTTTTCGCGTCGAGAAAAATCAAACAATTATATTGGTTGTCCTGTTTTTCACAGGCTGATTCACATACAACCTGAAATAAGCTTACAAGAAACATGAGCAAGGAACTAAGTTTTTTGTTAGTCATCCTGTGTTTCACAGAATGACAAGAAACTTTTCGTTTGGAAAAGTTCTCACCAAAGTTACAGAACATAGGCACAGGTCCTAATATATTTACGATACAAAGTCTTTTAGTTCACAAGGTGGAGAGTTGGAAGTTTATAAACTACTGACTTTTTGAAATAAATTTATCATTAAATACATATGTACATATGTATATACAATTGCACATAATTTGGTAATAAAAAAGATCATGGTATAAAACTGTATGATAATTTTTTTTGTCAAATAAATAAATTTCATTAAATATTTTCTATTTTTTTTAAAGAGAAGTAATACTCAGGCAATGAATGCCTACTATTATTAAAAAGTGTTACCTTCTTTAGAAAGGGATAGTGATGGAGAAGACAGGTGGTGAAGGAAGAGATGGAGGAAAGTTTAATTTTTTTACAACTCTGCTTTTTTGCAGGGTTTTCTTTAAATAATGCCGTGTTGCACCGCCTCTGGTGGCAATGAGGCGTATCGAATTTCGAAGCTGTACTTAGCAGCCACTTTATTTATTATTTTACTTCGCCGATGATTTTGCTAGACAATACCGACTAAGGAGGGTGCTCTGATATTACATTACGATTAGTATATGCTGAAGTCAGTATAATTAAGTGACCAGTGACTATGCCTTCAACATTTAAAGTTTTCTAGAACAAGTGACACAAAGGGAAGGTAATGTACATCAGAGAAATGCTTAGTGTTGTTATTTAATGACTTTTTTGGTGACCAGCCTCGAACCCAGGACCTTCGGTTTTGTTTTATGTATTTTTTTGGACTTAATTGCTTGCTGTCTCATGCGACAAAAATGTGTTCTTTCCCGTTAAAAATTACTATATACGAGTATATATTTACATAATATACATTTTATAATTTTGATTAGTTTCATTATGGCGGACAATTCTTTCACAGTCTTTTCACAAAAGTTCCTGATATTTGGTATAATACTAATATTATATTATATATTATACATATTATTAATATTAATAATATTAATTAATTTTTTAACGTAACATATTTTGTGACTAAAAGTGTCAATAATTTAGATTAAAAATCTATAAGTGCCGTAATTTTATATTTTTGAAAGTGTTTTTTTTACTCAAAAAAATAAAAGTAAATTAAGCTAAGCTTAAGCCCACTCACATAACTGATATCTGATAAAGAGTGCAGTTATACAAAAAAGCCCATTTCTTCCCAAAGAATTTTAAATTTTTCTCTCTGCATAAATTATGAAATTCCATAATGAGTTTCACAAAAAACAAAAATTTGTTTAAATGGGAAAAAATAAATATATTTCATCTTATGATATTTATATAAATTTTTTTTTAAAAACCTCTTTACACATTATGTAAAATTGCTGCATGAATAATAAATATGCTTACAAAATGAAAAAAAACAAATTATATACATATTTCAATTTATGTTAAAATGATAATAAGAAATTTTTTTCTCCCCCTCCTTCAAATCCCTCTACAAAACTTAAATTACAAATATGTTTAAAGAAATGCCACTTTAAATAGCAGGTTTAAAATTTCGAAATGAAAGTGAAATTTCTTTCCAAAATAAGCTGCCTGCTGGAACAATCAGATGAAAAGAAAAGAAAAGACAAGAAAGACAAATTGTACAAATTTTAAATTTAATTTAATGCCAATCACATATGAGTACACACCAAGACCTTAAATTCAATTCCCAAATGAAGAATCACATTGGTTAAATTTAAAAAATATTACCAAAAAAAAAACAAGCGAACACACACTCTCATACACCCAAAAAAGTTTATTTATCTATTTGTTCATGATGAAAAGAGTCTCATCTTTTTGTTCAATTATTTATTTATTCATTGTAAAATACCGACCAAATTAAGTGGTTTTTGTTGTTTCCCTATTTAAAATAAATAATATGTATGTATGTATGTATATTTTTTATTATTTATAGTTTAATGCGGTAGTACGTGCTTGACTTTGGTTTCTGGTCTTTTTTTATTTTACTCATATGAAGAAAATGAAAGTATGTACTTTGATTTATTTTTCATTTCGTTCGGAACTTCGATTTCAAGTTCCCAAGCATTACATAATATTTATTTGAAGTAATTTTTCAATAGTTTTATGCGTGATTTTTCGTTGAAATGCTTTTCATTATTAATGTTATTTGTACTCTTCAACACATTGTTTTAATTTGAAGGCACGTTTAAGTTCCTTAGTTGTGGAATTTATTTATTCATTTCGTACAATAACACGGAGATTTATTTGAATTGATTTTAATTTTAGTGCTCACATGAATATTTTCTTTTTAAAGTTCAAAAGGCTGTTAAAGAGGTAGGAAATATTTATTGCCTTAGGGAATCAAATATCTATATAAAAGATACACCTCCCTTTGTTATTTTTTTTTAAAGCAGTCACTCTAAATATTTATTTGTGACAAGGTCTGTTTGAAATATAAAATTTGAACGACTGTATTGAAGAAATACAAAATTTTATTTTGATCGTTTTTTGGTGATTTGGTAATATTTCACATTTTAAAGTTATTGGGTCGCATTTAAAGCAAAACTATGGTTGCAACGTTCATTTGTATATTCCATATGCTAAAGGCCATATATTATGATTAAAGTTGTTTAATATTCGTGTTTAACATGATGATGATGACAATATTTTATCATACATTAACACAAAACTGTAATAAAATATGCAAAGGCTTTATGGAAATAGTTTTCCAATAGTCGGCAGACTTAAAATAATTTTATATTAACTTTAATATTAAGCAAATGAGGATTTTATTAAACACAAGATCCCAACAAACAACTCTGGTAGAGGAAATCTCAAAAATCTATACCATGGTAAAATTATAACAGGTACATGCACATGTCAAACTTTGTTTACAAGCTGCAAACATTTTAGTGTATGTTTTGTGAATAAAATGATTACAGTGTTGTCAATGAATTTACACATCGCTGTGTTTCCAATTGCACATTGAAAAAAATTACAATGCACATCTTTTGTGTAGGTTAAAATTAAAGCAAAATATTAAGTAAAAGTAGAATCCAAACTAAAACTACACACATATTATGCAAGAATTTAATTACATGGCCTACATGGAAAAAATTACAGACTGTTTAACTACACACAGATTGGCAACACTGAATAACTATAATCATGCAGGAATGCCGCATCTGCAATTGTACTTTAGTTACCCTTTAATTGTTATTTTTAAAAACAAAAGACATCTGTTTCTGACAATTATCCGTTTGTTTATACCAACAAAATACATGTGTTTTTTGGTGTTGTAATTTCGTTGTAGTCGTGCATGTACCTAGTATTATTTTACCATGATCTATACCACAGGTGTATCGACATTTTGAAAGTTTATGTCTGTGTCTTATTTAAAAAGAACTAAAAGGCCCCCCTTCATCCTCTTCGGGATCTTTTTTATATTGCTATGCTGAAGCGAGATAGAAATCTACAAAGCCCTTACATTTCATATACATAATTATTTCCTTAAAATAAATCGATAGACATTTTTATTATTAAGAATAAGCACTTCCATCGATTTTGTTGTACAAGGTGTCACAAAAATTAATACACGATGTTCATTTAATATTTTAAACCAACTTCTAAAAAGGAGAGACCGATTATAAAAATTATTTTTTGTCTAAGAGGGTATAGCTCCCAGTTGGTCCCATTTGTCAAAAAAGGTGAACGAAAACACGCCCACTAATTTTCTCTTTAATTTTATAATTTTTTACTGATCCGATTGCTGCGAAATCGACTTCTTGTAATGACACAAAATTGAAGTTGAAAAAATGGGCGGAGCCGTGGCTGTTATATTGTATTATTATATTTCACATGGTTTTATTTGACCGATTCTTACGAAACTTGACACACAACCTGAATCTTAAAATTTACACAATATTGCATTCAAAAAAATGGGCAGGTCACGCCCATTAAATTTGTATATTATATTTGTACTTAACTGATTTTTACGAAAATTGGCACATACATACCCTGAGCTCTAAAAAATACTTAATCTTATGTTCAACAAAGTAAGTGGGGCTACGCCCATTGAAGGTTAGTCTAAAATTATATGTACCTCTACTTATCCCATTCCCACGAAACTTGGCAAAGAATTTTTTTTATTAGAATGACTTAATTTTGTGCTTAAAAAAATGGTCGGGGTCATGCCCATTAAAGATTAATACTAAATTTAAAGTGCTTGTACTTAACTGATTTTTACGAAACTTGGCATACACCTTGAGCTCTGAGAGTGAGGAGATATTGAATATAGAAAGCTGTGCCGAATTGGGCGTGACCATGCCTTTAAAAATATAAAATTGGTCCTAAAATTTAAAACTTAAAAAAGAAATTAAGCCGGCTTCAACAATAAGCACTAAAAAGTCAAAAATAATATAGATTCACTTAAATAAAACATTTTTTTATGTGTGACAATAACAATTATAACTAAACTCATAAATAAATAAATATAAAATTTGCTAATCTGATTGGCTGCGATTTAGAATATCATTATAAAGCCAAAAATGTTCAAGATTTTGTAATGAGTAGTACTCTTTTAATGGCTTACAAAGTAATGAGTGGCACATATTTATCTAATTATTTTATATGTCCATATAATAATGACTGTCCTGTAATGAATAAAATAACAACGTGAAAGTACTTATTGTAGTAATTTCCAGTTTATAACGAAATATGTATATCTACAGAAAAATTTACCGTGAAAATGAGCTTCGAAGACAACAAAAGAAAAAAATGCTCATTAACTTTTGAATAATTTTAAACAGAAAGTAATCTAAAAATGTTTGCATATTTTTATGCAAAAAATAACCCATTATATTTTGAATAGTTTTAGGCAATCAGTAATCTATTAACTTTTGGATATTTGTAAGCAAAAAGTTACCCTATACTTATACTGCATACTTTTTGAACTTCTGGGGAGTACATACACTTTTTTGCATTCGAGTAGACAAACTTTTTTGCTGGGGATAGCACACATAAAAATATTTTTTTACTAACTGAATCTAAATAAATTTTAACTTTTTAGTATTTACTTTTGATTTCGGTTTATTTTTTTTAAGTTTATTATTTCTTTTAAATAAATAAAAAAACAGTATGCACCATTTCTCCATTCTGTTGGTACCATGTTGTCCACTATTATTAAGTTAATAATTATCAAATCAAAAACACTTTATTTTATTTATATAACCTGGAGGGTCCACGTCGGAATCGCAGGCTTCTTTATTTAGTTATAACACTAGAACTACAACTCTCCTCGACTTAAACTTTAATTTATTATTTATACTAAAATTATGCTAACTACTTAAAAATACTTTTACAAAATTTTGGCCGTATTAGCCAGTAAGAATAGTGTTGCTTAAAAACTAATATGAATTAAATATGCTGACTTTACAAAACAGTAAGTATAAAATTTATGGTTTATCAACCAATGAAAACAAGAGAGAGAGAGAGCACATTACTGATATTCACTTAATATACAAAAATAGTAAGGGTATTTACTTAAAGAATTTATTTAATGAATATGTTTTGCTTAAAAATAACAAGATTAATGGTTACTCACAACAGTATGGTTATTTTGCCATTCGCAGTAGCCGTTTATCCGACGGCGTTTTCGAAAAAGTGATGCTTACCAATAATAAAAGGATTTTCGGTGCACCAGTAGTGCAGATTGGAATCATCTCTAATGATTTTTACATGAGTTTGTCATTGCAAAAAGTTCTCTTTTATGATGTTAAGAAAAAGCATCGTGAGTACTTTAGAAATCTATAACAAACGAAATTACAAATTACAAACGACTTCCATTTTTTTTACTGGGATATCAATATATTAAAGTTGTTTTAATATAATATAATATTTTTTAAATTTTCTACTCAAGTCATATTTTAAAACAACTTAAATATATTGATATCCCAGTGTAAAAAATTGAAAGTCGCAAACCACAGTAATATGTTATTGTTTTCAATATAAATAGACAGACGAGAAAGAAGTTTTACTTGTCTTATATCAACTGGCAGTATTTTATTTTTTTTTGAGTGATTTTCATAAAAATTTTCCAGACGAGTCGTCTGCCTGACTTGTAAAATAAAAAGCAAACGAAATTTAATTTTCAATTGGGTTTTCATTTCGTTCGTTATAGCCATAGTTCATAAGCACATTAATGTATGTATGTATGTACATTCTATATAAATTAAAAAATGTAAACGGCTCATTAAAATTAACCCTGGCTCATTATAAAAAAAAATAACTATAAAAGGTTGTGTGAATTTTAAATTATTTTTTATTGCTTCATTAACACAAATTAGTTATTATATTAAAATGCAAATTTGCTGCTCTGTTTTCAACAGCTGTCAACAATTGATAGATTTTGTGACAAATATTTAAACTGTGCCAAAATTATTAACTGAAAATAAAACTACTTAGCATAACAAAGACAAATAACTAGTGTAAATTAACTTAACCTAGAGAAAAATATAAAAAATTCATACTACATACATATTTATGTACATATGTATATGTATATGTATATGTAGTTTGTGTGTGTTTTTAGGAATGGGAAATCTGTAGTATAATATAAACTATTGTATTGTCAACAGTCGCAAATTTACTCTACTCTTGGTTGATAAACAACTTTCGAGACACTGTCGTCATATCTTATTTACTCGTGTTATCATTTGTACTTGACTTAAAAAAACACAAAAATTTTTGGATTTTATTTGACAATAAAATTATTTGGGATATGCATACCTACGTGATCTTGGCATATAAGTAGCTTGAATGTGTATGTATGTATGTATCCAGATATTATTAAAGTGTAACAGACCATCCCGCGATGAGAGTTATGATATTATATATGAGGCATTCCACTCGAATTAAGCAGTTAGTCAGTTAAAGCGCTGCCTTCAGTTATTACTTTGACTTTTTTAATTACTCGCCTCTTAAATAAAAGGGTAATACCGCTTATGTAAACAAACAACTGTCACTTGACTCCTGTCAAAATTTGAACAAGATACATCATTTAGTTTGTGTTTGACAACCATTGAGGGCAGACTACCGCGTGATATGGAAGGAGAACAGAAAGGAGTGAGTTTCGTGGTCAAAAGAAATTGGTAAACATCGGCTTATTATGCCGAAGAGCGCGGAATCTTGCGTGAACAGAATACACATTTTGATTTGGCAACAGACTTAATAAATGACAATTTGACAGATGTAGTAGCTTCAATAATATGCCTGCTATCAATTGTCAAAGTTCGGAAGTACCTATTGGAAGATCCTTTATTTGCATGCATGTATATTATTTATATTAGAATGAAACTGAAAATTAAACTTTTGATTTTTATAAAAGCCCAGGCGGAATATTCAGTTGTCGATATCGACGGCACTTTAATACAATGCCAAAAAATGGGGGCGTGTGGAAAACAACTGACTCCTGTTGGCAGGAACGGAAATAGATTGTCAGTAGCACTAAATTGCTCGCGAGAGTGAGGAAACAAGCCCCAATTTTATGGTATTGTATTGACATAAGGTCGATGTCGACAACTGGAATAAGGGTGATTATAACACTTTTCTTTTCTATAAAAAAACAAAATTTTTAACTTTTCATTTAGAAAAATGTAATTTAAGCAGAAATTTATTGCAAATTGTCATTGAAAATTTAAATTTGTAAAATTCATTAGTGAAATCGATTTCCTTGAAGCTCAAAAAGGATACGCTTCTAAATTACATCCAGAGTATTTTTGTGTGTGGAAAATTAGCCCTTGTGTATCATGTGGGTGAAAATTACATTTATTTTTTCACAGATATTTTATAATTTTTTTTTCCAGAAACTTGAAAAATACTTATTAAGGAAAGCTTAAAAATACTTTGTGACCGAAAAAATATTAACCCTTTTACACTTTAATGAAAACACTATTTAAGTTTGTCTCTCTCGTTTGACCCACAGAAAATTAATGGGTTAATTTGTCCAAGAAAATTTTTTAATACAATTTAGCACACTCAAAAGTATATCCTCACTGATATTCATAAGAATCAGTGCAAAAGTAATTTTGCAATGTTTGAGTTTTGACCTCAAATGAGGGCACGAGTTGAAGTAGTTAGATTCAGTTAAAATTTTCAACATTCTATTTCTACATAGACTAAGTTTTACAAAATTCAAGATTCTATAGTTTTCATACATTTTATCGTCACTCAATGTACATACATACATATATACATATCCTTACCGTAATATAGAAAGGCATTCGAAATTTTTAATTTTTCGATACATTATATTTTCTCTTATCGATATATAAAAAAATTCAATCTTAAACAAAATAATGAGTTAGGGCATTTCTACATTAAGGTAACGATATGCACATACATATGTATGTGTGTCTTAAAAATTGTTTTTATATTTTTCTATATATAAACATTTTGCAAAGAAAAACGAATTAAACTGTTGACAATTTAATGATTTTGCTTTGTTAAGTTTTCTTCTGTGTGTCTTTTCTAAACACAGTTCACTTACATATTTTCACAAAATTGCAGACACTTGCAATTTTATCGTTATAATTTTCGTATTTTGAGGTGAGACTTGTCAGCTGAAAACAATACTCGGTCGGGTAAAATAAACAGTTGGTAAATGCGGATATGCATGTGTGCATGTTTGTATCTACCCTGCAGGCAATGTCAATAGTAAAATTATACTGATTATCCTTCAGGATATTAATAATATACATACATATTAGTGTCCTGGCCAATACCATTTGTAAGATCTTCCAAGACATGAGAGATTTTTCAAATGCTTTACTACAGCGACATATTCTAAAACAAACGCTAAACAACACTGTTGGCAAGACAAACAACTGAAACAAATGTCTTGCCAACAGTGTTGTTTAGCATTTGTTTTGGAATATTTCGCTGTAGTAAAGCATTTGAAAAATCTCTCATGTCTTGAAAGTTCTTATAAATGGTCTTGTGCAGGACTGTAATACATATGTACATGTACAAATGTAAGTATTTGATCAGACTTGCAATTATAGATAACGTTGGTTATATCCATCAAACTCGTCTTTCTTCCTACTATCTAAGAATTACGAGGTCGAATCAATAAGCCCTTGACTTTTTGAATGAAACACAGTTTTTTTTGCAAAATAAAAATTCATTTTTAAAAATAATCTGCTTTTCACTCAATACACTTAGTCCAACGTTTCTCCAGTTTTTTTGTTTTGTTTTGTCAATAATTTCATCGTTGGAGCTAAATATCTTTCCACCGACTCATTTCTTTAGTTTTATAAATGGGACATATGTCAGATGAGTTACCAATGTCCAATTCATAGATTTTTGCCATTGAGACTGTACACGTGTGCACTTGTGCATTACTCGTGTCTTGATGAAAAATAACTTTTTTCTTGGCCATATGGGGTCGTTTTCTTTCTAAGTCCTCATTAAATAACTATAAGTTGGCATAATATGTGCCGTTTATTGTTTTTCCCTTTTGAAGGTAATCGATTTGGATTATCCCGCGTGTATCCTAAAAACCTGTTGCCATCACCTTATTGGTCGACAAACTCATCTTGGCTTTCTTCGGAACAAGTTCACCCGGAGAAACTCATTGTTTAGACTGCTGTTTCGTCTCCGGAGTACAGTAATGGATCCATGTTTCATCCGCAGTTACAAAACGTTGCAAAAAACTCCAAACATCCCTTTGAAGTTGTTACACGTTTACAATTATGGTCAATTGAGAGCAAACGCGGCACCCATCTTACAAACAACTTTCTTAAGCCCAGCTAGCTGTTCATTTAAAATCGAAACCATACTGCCATATGAAATACCTATGGCACCAAGAATTTCACGCACTTTTACTCTTCGATCGGCCAACACCATATCGTGGATTTTTACGACATTTTCGGAGGTACTGGCCTCAATTGGCTGTACAGAACGTTCAGCTTTTCTTGGTTTGATTGAAGACTTCTTTTTCCGCAAAAATAATGTTTAATGAGCACTGGAAATTCACTTTTTTCCATTTTTGTATGTTCTGAACAGCTGTTAAACGAAAAGTAATTGACGACACTTGCTCAAAATTTCACAGTAGTCTATTAACAGGTGGCACTTGATAGGAACAGTGTTGCATTTCATGTCACAAGTACACAAATCGGGAAACTTTTAACTTTTTGCGTACGCTGAATAGTGTGGCAGGAATAATTTGTTTGTTTTTCGTATGTTATTTGCTGGTAGTTCAGCGGTGTCTATATGCTGAAACATCAGCAAATAAATTTCGAGTTAAAATAAACTTATTACAATAAGTCGAATAATGAATTTCTCAAATAAAATGGAAAACCAACCAACCTATTGATGCTGTTCAAAGGCTTACGTCAATAAAGTACTCATTGTAACAACCTTCTCCATCGTTGCGTTAATGTCAGTTGTAACAGGAAACTTTTAACGTAAGACGGATTAATTGTGCCCCGGCCCCTACACACACTTAATGGAGAGAGACAATTTTATTTTTCTCTCAAGAGTTTAGTATACAAAATATTTGCATGGAATTTTTACACAATATGGATAACAATATGAGGATTAATTCTGCATTCCATTTTTTGCAAAGTAAGACTAAACAGGGGGCAAGTTTCGGGATCCAATACGACTCTTAATTTAAAAATATTTCAATACAGTTTATATGGAAATATTTTTAAATTAAGAGTTGTATCGAATGCCGTGATTTGCCCCCAGGTAGATGCATTTGAAATAAGAAAAATTCAATATTTCAAATTCAACGTTTATATTATCAAAATTAGGATGACTGCCGGAATTTTTGAGTGAGATCGAGATGACTCGCGAGTGATAAAATTTGAAATCTTGCAAAAAAATAACAGCCGATGAACATTTTTTATTATTTGCCTTGTTTGCAAGCGTGGTTGTGGAGAAAATTAATAATAGAATAGTAAATGAATCTGTGTAATCTAGGCCTTATATATGTACATATGGCCTGCCTGTGAAAATTACTATTAACTTTTATCTATACACTTAAACTGTGGCGGTAAACATCGTCTAAAAAGTAAACATGAAAAACGCTAATTTTGAGATGTACATAATATACAAATTTTTACTGATACAAATATTTGCACACATTTCTAGTTTCGATTGTATTTAATGCACATCATGTTTTTTGAAATACCGATTCTAATAATTTGCGTACCATATTGTCACTCTATATTTTTATGTAATCCCATATGTATTAAATATAAAGCTGTAATAATTATATTTATAAGTAATAATTATATTTATAAGTAAGTATAAGTAATTTGATTTCATCTAACTATTTGCTTAATAGTTAAATTATTAACTTTTGTATTATTCTGTATTTAAAGTGAAAGTCTTAACAAAAAAAATATTGGAGATTGTATTTGCTGCCATTAGATATCTTTAGTGCAAATACAACAAGTGTTTTCTTTTTCATTCGATTAACGCGATTTGTTGTTACAATTTATTGCTTTTGTTGGTGCATTTTTTTATATTTGAATAATGGTTATTTTAAAAAATCAATGAATTTTTTTTTATTAGTTTTCGTCTTTTTGTGCATTAAGTACATTCACGACAGCAGGCTACCAACTACATGACTACCAATAACGCTAGCAACAATTGTTGCCATATAGTAAGCTACTTAACGGCAGCAGCATTATAAGCAAACTGATATTTATGTATAAATATTTACACATTTCAGTGGTGTCACTTTAAAATTTTTAACATTTATGAAAATAAATTTACTTATATCACACAAAATTATAAAAAGTAATTAATTTATACGAATTTTAAGATGTTCTTTCTTTAAATAATATTAAATAATTATAAGATGTTATTCATTTCAGACTTTGTATTACATTGCCAGCACTAAATTTGCTAATTGTTGCCAACAATGAGGAAATAAGTTAATTTAGCGGCAGCTACAATGGTGGTTGTGTAGTCGTAGTATTTCATATACAACCAGGTATTCTATTTTTAACAGGTTGTAGTCGGTAGCCTGCTGCCCTAAATATGTTTAATGCTTAAGTGCTCAACTGTCTTGTATTCTCTTTCTCTTTTTCAAATCATGAAGAGCTCGAGTTAAATTTTGCATCAAGCATTAAACACATTCACCACAGCAAGCTACCGGCTGCAAAATGTCAAAGATAGAATACGCATGTTTATATGATAATGATTATGTTGAAGGCAACAGGGCAACAGGGCAACAGGCTACAGGTTGTTGTCTGTGCTACGTTTGTCGTTGTAGTCAAATTAAACTAATTTCTATTTCTTATGACTACAAACAAAAAACAGTGTTGACAATATAGCAAAATGTTTTAAACAAAAATTCGCAAAAAGTTGCAAAATTTTAAAAAGCCATAATATTGATTAAAAATCGATAAAACTGTAAGATATGCAAAAAATTCGCGAAAATTCGCAAAAAGTTACTAACTGCGGAATAATAACAAAGTCTAATAATGTTTAAAAATCTTCAAAACTTTTAGGAAGCCAAAAAACACACACAACAAGTCACTTTTATTGTGAACTTTGCAAAAAATCGCGAATTTTTTGCAAAATTTTAGGAATGCAAAAAATTTGGTAGAAATCGCGGAACGGCGAAAATTCGCAAAAATTTACTAACAGCTCGGTAATAAAGTCTAATATTGTTTTAAAATCGTTAAACTGTTAGGAGGCTGAAGGCATGCAAAAAGTCGCATTTATCGTGAAGTTTGCAAAAATTTACGTCAAGTTGAAAAATCGTAAGCAAGCCCTAAAATTTATTAGGAATCGCGAAAGTCATTGAAAATATATAAACTTTGGAAAAAGCGAAAAAATCGCAAGTTAGCGAAAAATTGCTAAAAGTATTGAAGAGATTGCTATAATATTAAAATTTGGAAAAAAATGTAAAGAAATAAACTGATATTTAAGAAGTTTATTATTCGGCATATTGTCATAATTATATTTTAATTTGAAATTTATTTGCTTGTGGTTTAGCTTGGTCTATATACGTATTTCATTGGCGCTTAAACCAAATCATCAGTAGACTTCAACTGTTCAAAATTTGTGGTTGAAGTCTACTGCTGATTTGGTTTAAGCGCCAATGAAATACGTATATAGACCAAGCTAAACCACAAGCAAATAAATTTCAAAAAAAACTGATATTTTTATATTTTTTAATAAAAAAATTTTATTTTTATAAATATGAAATATGTATTTGAAAGCGGCACCACTGAAATATATATTTATAATGCTGCTGCCGTTTTCAAAATAATTAAGTAGCTGGCTACCAGGCACCATATGTTGCCAGCGGCTCTTGTAGATGTGTAGCCATGTAGCCTGCTGTAGTCTATGTGATGAAAAAGTTGATAAGGAATCATTGGATTTTTACTTTTCTGTATCGTTTTTATAATAGAATATTTTGCAATTACTTTTTCGCTCACTTATTGCAAAATAGTCGTAACTTAAAAAATTTTAATTTTATAATGCAATTTTATAATACATATGTACATACACTTACCCCTTGAGGGAAGAAAAATTTAAATTATATTATTTAAGTGGTATGTAAACCTGATTCCATATACTGCAACATTGTGAAGATGATATTATAACGGCCTCACTAAAAGTCCACCTAAAAAGGGATTAAATAATTTTTTGAATTTATTATTAGAATAGTTTTAATACAAAACACAAACATTAATTAACAATAATGATGATCAAGTTGAAAGAATTAAAATCATCTTTGTGTGTGTGTGTATGCGAAAAAAAAATGATCGAAAACTATCTAAAAAGGATCGACTGCTAAAACCAATCCATAGAATAAAGGCTTCATTAGTCTTTACTATCTGTTGCTGTCCTGTGCCGTTCTTTTCCGTATCAAATATTTTGCAATTACTTTTTCTGTGAACAAAATCAGGTGGCAACCTATAGAATTGATTGCACTTGTACAAAAAGTATCACAACACACTAATGCATACACACTTTTGGCTGTCACTTAACGTTGAACTCTTTCTCCGCAACAGAACGAAAAAGGAAAAACTAACCACACATACATATTTTCAACTAAACAGAAACAAAACAGCTGATTCAGAACAGAACAGCATGTACAAAATAATTCTGCCTTAAATGTATTTAAACACAAAAAATAATTGAATACGAGGATTTTTGCTATCAAAAATGGAACTTATCTTTTTCTGTGGAGAAACGGTCATTTAAATCACATTATATTTCGTACGTAATGATGAAATAATGAAATAAAATTTTAATCAAAATCATAGCTTTAGCTTTGTCTTATTTAACTTTACTCTTGAAAACGAAAAGTGGATAACTCTGTATTATCTGGTGTGCTTTTCTAAAAAAAAATAAACTCAAAATAAAATAAAATAAGTTTAATGGCCTTTCAGCTACATACATGCTAACTGAAGAAAATATATATTATTTTGTTTTAAATGAAACCATGTTTAATTATTCTTAGTTTTCTTTCTAACAATTTTTTATATTCCTTTTGCTGATTGTTGTTGTTATTTGGAATTTAATTTTGAGAACGATTGTGCAGAAGATCTCTTAATTTGGCATTGGCTTAAGAATATTGGCATCATGTTCAACATTTTGCTTAGCACGATTTTTAATATACAGTAAATGAAATGAAAGTTTTTTATTATTTGTTTTCCCTATTAAGATACACATAAACAATAGTATGCAATAGTATGCACATACATATATGTATATGTACACACATTTTTTTTGGTAATAAAAGAAATCGTAAAAAGGTTAAATATGTTAACTGATAATATAATATTTGCTCATGTTATATTTTTTTTACTTTAAAAGCTTTTCTTTGTTACTTTTACTTAAATACTTATGTGCATATGTAGGTATGTGTATATGTATTTATGCAACATTCACATTCATACTTATTCGATAATGAAGTTACTCGATTGGAGTTTTAAAACAAATAAAAAAAATTCCTCTACGAAACTGCTATGCAATTTTTTTTTTCAAAATCAAAATATCAAAGTTCTTTTACTGATTTTTATCAAAATTTTCGAACAATTCAGCTCGCATCATATTTCGACGTTTGAAGGTCCTGAGAGTCGGCTCTATTATCGTTATAACGTCCGTACCCAGCTAGCCAAGAGCTGTTTAATTTACATAATATACATATATGTATATATAACTCTTAAGCGAATCTTCTGATGATTTTTTGGAGCGTGATATTGTAGACTTTATATTTATAAATATTGCAATGTTTAATCGACAATACCTTTATCTAAAATGTGGTTGTTCATTTTTATTATCGTGTTTACTGTTTTAGATTTTTAGTTTTGCAACAGTTCTTTGCTGATATTTTCATTTAAGTTTTCACCAAGAATTTTGCCGGTTGCTTACAATCAATGTTCTTTTATATTTTGTACAAGAATTAAAGATATATTAAAGTGAAAGTATAAATTTAATGTATTTGGTAATTTTCATCAAATATTTATTCAATTATTGGTGGTTGGGAAATAGCTTTTAAAATAATATTATTATTTTAATTAATTAAACTTTTCCTAGATCTATGTTAATCCAAGATCTTGTAGCACAATTTTCGGCACGCCAAAGATTGAAGCGATAGACATTTAAAAAAATCTAAATTTAACACAGTAATCATCACTTTTTCTACAGCTATGCTATTTATGTCACGACACAGCGAGGACGTGATTTTCGTAAAAACAAAAAAATAATCGACACTATTACAGTTATAAATTTATTTTTGTTTTGATTTATTTCTACTTAAAACCAGAGCACGAAAATAAACGAAACAAATTGTTTGATAATGTTTTGATTCGTTCTTTGAAGTGAGTGAAATAAAACAAAAACAATGAGAAGGATTGCTCAATTTGTTTTTGTATTGTTTTTGCACATGAGCAGAAAACAGAGAACATGACCGATCGACTCTAAGCCGGCTAACAGCCAGAAACAAACAATACATTAATTTAATAGTACGCCGCTAGAAAAGAAAATAATGGGATATAAATCGAAACGTTTTGCAATATTTGCGTCGAATTTGACATCATCATATAATATAATTTTTTTTGCATTGTTATTTAACACATTAACGGCTCTTTTCATAATGTTCGATTAAAAGCTAACAGGGACTTTAAAGGCAACTTTTGTATGGAGAAATGTCAGTTAAAGTTCACGTTAACTCTTACTCATACATTGTGAAAAGGGACGTAAGTTTAAGCAGCATAGCTATAACCAGGTATCTTTTTTTAATTTAATTTTATTTTCCGTTTTAGAAAGAATTCTAACTTTCCCTATTTTAAAATAGACTTTAATCAATAAATGAAAAGTTTTTTTTATTAATATGTAAGTACTACAAAATTAATTTTTTTCATAATTAACTTGCAAAACAAAAATTCTGCTTAGCATAATACGATTCCTCAAATCGGTTTATGAATGTTTCTTTTTCAAGTCGAACAATGGTTAATATAAAATTAACATTGATTAACATTGAGGACCCTCATACCATTTTTAATGTTCTTTATAAAAGATTTGTAAGATACTCTCGAAATATATCTTCAATTATTGCATCTACGACTAATGAGAGCGCCTTCCGCGGCGTTTTTATATGGATCATCTAAATGCATTAATTTCACCCGTGCGAAGCATCTTTCATGATAAAAAATGCGCTTATCTGTGAATAAAAACGCTCTGCGCACGCTCCACAAAACGCCATTGAGCTCACCTAGATATCGTAAGACAGTGAATAGAATCGGTTGGTAGATTTCCAAAATTTTCGAAAATAAAACTTTCACAAAAATGTTTTCTGAAACAAATTTTAAACTATTAAGAGATACATATCTCCTTAAACACCTTTTGTTGAGATGTTGGAATGATTCCATATGATCAAGAGCAATGGGATATTATCGGCTGAGGTTTGATGTGGTATAAATGTATGTAAGTATATACATGCATATGTGTATCTGCAAGGGGCCTTATAACAGCCTTGCTATCGGTTATGACACAAATATGTATCTCTGTTAGAAAGCTAAAAAAATCTAAGCCAGCCACCGACTCTTTCCCCTCTTTTCAAACCACCCAAGAGAAGTAGCAGCTAGGACTCTATAGCCGATTCCACTTCTACTTCGTTTATGCAAAAAACTTTAGTACTCTAATTTTATAAATAAAAAGCATATGACACATTAGGCGTATTGAGTGTATTTCATACTTACATACATATATTCGGAGTATGCTTATACTCATTGTATGAATATATAGTCGGACATAATTTGCACACGTATGATACTCAGGATATTTACTCATTATTCGCCACCGCATACATAAGTTTTGGCTGTGTGTAAACAAAATAGCCCTGTATATATGCATGTGTAACCGATTAATACTCAGAGTATTTCAATACCCATGCATGTGATTGTAGTTTACACAGTCTATACATTTTAGCTATAGTTTATTTGTGCTGCGTAATTTAAAAAATGTTTGTACAAATAGTTGTTGGATGTTGGAAATTAATGCATTTGTTTGCATATGAAAGTGTTTTTTTATTTTTAGCTTTAAGCATTTGTAATTTTTTGACGGAAAATACTCAAAAAGTACTTTCATTGTTAATAAATATAAATAATAAAATAATTTTATACTATACATATAGTACTTTAAAAATATTTAAACATGAAATTTATTTATTTGACATATTGTCAGAAGTGTAAATACTAAAATAATTGAAATTTATTTGCTGGTAGTTTAGCAAGTCTATATAAGTATTTCATTGGCGCTTGAACCAAATCATCATAAGACTTCATACGTATATAGACATGCTGCTGTTTTTGAATTATTATCAAGAAGTTTTTTTTGCCAAATTTAAAAAAAAGTATGATCAATAAAAAAAGCACACAGAAATTAAAAATCTTTGGTAATACAGAAAATATTTAATGCCAAAAAAGATTACCATGCATTTGTGTCAGAAAATACAAATATTTTGCAATTGAAACTGTTAAACAATTGAGTGACAGCAAATATAAGTAAATAAACAAGAATAATTCACAACAACTAATGGCTTGAGCAAATTATAAACCATAACATGTGTATAAGTTAGACAAATATGCAATACATACATACATATTTACTTGTTAAAAAGTTATCGCATAAAGAAGAATTATCATGTGAAGAAAAACACATTTACTCAGCAGTGAATCAATTGAAAATTTTTTTTGTTAAAAATCTTGTCGTAATTATGCTGCGAAAAAAAAATTATTAATTAATAAAACTAGATTCTGGTAAAAACGAGTATATGATGATGTAGGGGGCTGTTATTAATTTTATGTAGCTTGTGAAACACTTATTGCTCTTGAAGTTGTTTTCACTCATAGCTCAAATACTCGTACTTACGCAGTAGTGTAAAATATTTTACATCCAGTGAAATGGTAAAGCCTTATATATAGAATATTCATAGGTCTTATGTTTTCTGCACTAGGATTTTTGATGAAAAATATTCATGCTTTTGATTTTCAAATAGTTATTTTGATGCAAAAATGTTATTGTTTTTTTATTAAAAAAATCAACGCATATTCGGCTGCATTGCTGTGAATCAGAAATATTTTTCTTTTAATAGTTTTTTGTTACACGATCATAGTAGTGCAACACATTTCGCGAACGCTTGAGGATTATATTTATTTTGTATTCTTAATAAAGACCTAGAGTGTATGTAACTCTCGATCAGATGATTAGAGCCACTTGAATTTCTGTTTTTAGAAGGCCAAAAGTAAAAAAAAAGTTTCCTAATATTAATAAGTTTTTGATACAGAAACATGGTCATAATAAGAAGAAAAGGAATGGGGATGGTAATGAATATAATACTTATCAAATATTCAGTATCAGGAGAATCTAAAATTTTTAATTAAATTAGGAATTTTAATAGTATAATATCCCAGCAAAAAAAAACGGAACTTGTTCCAACGGTTTACCATTTCCATTGCATACTTATCAACAACTTGTTGTATCTTGAGAAGCGTGAGAGGGACACTTTTTAAATTTTCAGAAACGCTTAAAATAAAAAACCTTAAAATTATTAAAAATACCGTAACGGAAAAAATTAAAAAAGCGCTTAAGTACAAAATATCACCAATAGCAGAAATTAAAAATTTTAAAAACCCCCGATGCATCTAAAAAAAAGAAAAGATGTGATATTATCCCAGTGAAAAAAAATGGAAGTCATTCTAGTGGAACTACATTTTCATTGCTTCCAAAAAATCGATATTTTTAATTTGCCGAGAGTGAGCCAAAAACCATGTAGAAGCTTATTTTAGTCATACAAAAGCTTGTAACTCCTCCATAGTGTTAGAAAATACTCGCCAGAATTAAAATTAAATTTATTTCTTTAAAGAAATTTATGAACTAATTTTAGTCTAAAAATTAAAAGTTATTTGCTTAAATTTACATGAAAGCACTGTTTCGGACTTAAATTTGTATAAAAAGAAACGAATTGTTAAAATAGGTAACTAGTTACCATATTTCCTAGATGAAAATATTATCATAGAAAACAAAAAAGGGATTTTTTTTAAATACCTTTTCCAATTCAGTGACCAGGCATCGAAAAAGAGAGCTTCTTGCAATGACAACCCTATGTAAAAATCATTAGATCGGATCGAAATTTTCACTACTTCCAGATCGCAAACTGTACATTTTCATGACTTTTTTGGAGTCTCTTTTTTTGCTGGGTATCTAAACGGCTGAACAGATTTTCTTAAAATATAGCTAAGAACTCTTTCGTTAAAGTCGCTTTTCAAAATCCGTCCAACAGTTTGGGCTGTATGTGGATACGTTACTATCGTTTACTGCCTTGAGCATTGAGGAAGGGATTTGCATCTATTGTAGTGTACTATATATATATATATATATATATATATATATATATATATATATATATATATATATATATATATAATATGCTTTCATAACGTTCATATGTATTTTATAAGTAAATATTTTTATTTACTTGTTTTTCTATAGCACTAATGTTTAATGCTTTTGAAAGTTATTGTATTTCGTCATAAAAAAATATAATGCCCTTTATTAATGCTGCTGGATTTAAAGATTTTAATGGAGCAATAAGATATTAATGAAAATGAATGGCAGCACGTTGTACGTGACGTACGTGTTGCTTTCAAATTTGCCAACAATAAACATAATTTTTTATCGAGAGAAATTTAACAAAATTTACAAATAATTAAAAATAAAGTGTGTATTTAAAAACAAAGATTTAACAATTAAAGGTTTTATTTAAACTGGAAAGCACAAAAAAAATTGGCTTGCCTTATGACGGAAGAAATAAAATTAAATCATTTGATGTTTTTAAACAATTAAAAACTGCTGCTAAATTATTAAATATGCAAGTTATTTATTTAAATTTATTTCATAATTGCTATTGCCTATTATTTCTTTATAGGTTTTTGTTTAATAGCATTTTCTTATCATTTATCAAGCTTAAAAAACTAAAAAATTTTTATACTTTTAGTAAATTGTTTAAGTTATTAACCTTCAAAGAAGAAGTTTGTGATTTTTCGTATGAGATATTTTGTATATTATGCAAATTTTTTTTCATATATAAACAAACAAGCTTAACCAATAAACGTGTTTAATAAAACAAAAGCCAAAAAAAAAAACAAAATTGCTAATAGATTAATAATAGTATTTTTTTAAAGTTAATTTAATATTTATAATTTAGTTAAATAACACTGACTAAACAACAAGGCAGATGCTTAAGAAATTAAATATCAGCAGCTTATTCATGGTCGCGCAATTGTGATTGAGTTGATGTATCAAGTGAATGATCAATTATTGGGCGGTTTTCATGAACCAGTTGTCAAGTGATGATTTCAATATTAAAATTTTGTTTAAAGGTATTTAAATTTTTGATGATTACACTGTATAACAAAAGTAAAACAACTGATTGCAAAAAAAAAAAACGAAAAATGCACCTGTGCCGACTCGAAAGTTTACTTTTGAATCTCTTTTAAAAGAGGAGTTGCAGCTCCCCTCCTTTTGCATATTATTGTGTTGTACAAAAATAAATGCGACTCTCTCAATAATCTAAAGGTCGCAACTCATTCAAATATGCAGATTACGGAGGTACCATTAACTCAAAACCAGCTTATCTCAACATAACTAATTTTCCTTTTTGCCACAGATTTAAATTCCATGATTATTATATTTTTAATTCATTAGATAAAAAAAAAAGATTTAATCGTGTTTTACATATTGACATAAAATAAATTCATTAAAGAAGAAGGATTCCGTACGAACACTACATATATGTACATTAGGGTGACATGATTTGAATATCTTAATGGGCGCTTCGCGTTTCTGATTCTTGGGATTATACTTACCAAAAAAGTCAGATGAGATTTTCGATCCAATACTATGACAAAAATTGTAGCCAAGACAATAGTTAAGAACTCTCTAGTATATCGCAAAAGCATTGGATCGCTCCTTCAGGCAGTTTTGGCCTTGTGAAAGTGCAATTTTTTCGTGAAAATATTGATAAATACAAATATACAAACTTTAGTCTATATACTCGAATATCTTATGTAATTAAGAAATTTTTTCATTTTAAGTACACGGTAAAATTTTTTTTCGGGTTTTAGCGATTTTATTTTGTTTTGGTGCATTTCCTTAAATTTAGCAATTTTTTCGGTTTTTGAGGTTTTTTTTTAGTTTTTAAGTTTTTGGAGATTTTTTCTAGTTCTGGCAAATTTTTTTTATAGTTTTAGCGATTTTTTTAGTTTTAGCGATTTTTAGTTTTGGCGATTTTTTTTGTTTGTTTTTTTTTATTCATAGTTTTAATTTAAGCGATTTTTTAAGCCTTGGCTTCTCTTCATATTGGTGATTTTTTTGGTTTTGGCGATTTTATTTTTTTTTGGCACACGGTGAATTTTTTTTTTGGTGATTTTCCTTAAATTTGGATTATTTTTTCGGTTTTTGACGTTTTTTAGTTTGGGCGTTTTTTTAGTTTTGATGATTTTTCGTTTGTTTTTTTACAATTCATATTTTTAATTAAAGCGATTTTTAAGCTTTGGGTTCTTTTCATTTTGGCGATTTTTGGTTCTTGGCAATTTTTTTATTTTCTTGGCACACGGTTAAATTTTTTACGGCTTTCGACAATTTTATTAAGTTTTGGTGCTTTTCCTTAAATTTGGCTATTTTTTAGGTTTTTTGAAGTTTTTTTTAGATTTTGGAGATTTTTTCTAGTTTTAGCAATTTTTTAGTTTTGGCGATTGTTTTAGTTTTAGGGATTTTTTATTTTTAGCGTTTTTTTTGTTTGTTTTGTTTACAATTCATAGTTTTAGTTTAAGCAATTTTTTAAACATTGACTTCTTTTCCTTTTAGCGATTTTTTTGACTTTTGCCGATTTTTTATTTAAAATTGTTACGCTTTTTGGCGATTTTATTAAGTTTTAGTGCTTTTCCTTATTGAATTTTTTTTCGGTTTATGTCTTTTTTTTATTTTTGGAGATTGGTTTTAGTTTTAGCAATTTATTTTAGTTTTAGCGATTTTTATTGGTTCTAGCAATTTTTTAAATTTTTAAATTTTTTTCGTTCCGGCGATTTTTTAAGCTTTGGCTTCTTCTCGTTTTGGCGATTTTTTTTAGGTTTTTGGCATTGCATCTTTGCAAAAAGCCGTAACAACCAAAAAATTCAAAATATACTTTTTTATTGATTCTGATGTGATATAAATCTTTCCTTAAAATTTTACTCACATATTTTCAAAAATATCGGCTATATTCATATTTGACACTTAACAAATAAATAGTCTTAAATTTATAAGGTTTTTTGCTTCTCATATAAAAAAGAAGTAAAGTGTACATAAGGCGTCTTGGATTTTAGGTCACTGTGTATGTATTACATTAGGATTTCAACATGTTACGTTGCTCCCTTTAAGACACCCTATACTTTTTAGTTGTCATATATACATGTACTTATTGTTGTAAATTTTATATATTCTGCGAAAATTGCCGGTCCTTAGCTCTAACGGTTCTCGAGAAAACAGTCTGTGACGCACGGTCTGAGATCTTAGCCGAAAAAATTACAGATTTTTACGAAAACTTATTTTGTTTTATTTAAAAGATCTTGTTTAACAAAGAGGCTACTTTAAACAAAAACACAACATACTTTCGACACAGATACACCATTTAATAAAGAGATCTGTTATATCGAAAAATAATTTCTATTTAAATAAGAATGAGAAAAAAACAAACAAGAATTAAATGAAATTAGACCAAATTCCAAATCTTTACGCAGCAGAAAAGATGCCTGCAACATTTAACACAACTTTTTATTTAAAAAAAACCTGCATTTGTGACACAATTTAAAGCAATATAGAAATTTTTTTATATAAAGAAAAGTAATGAACATGATTGTGTAGCCAGAACTTTCAATTTAATTGGGACAAACGCTTAAAAACCCACAGAAAATCCAAATTAAGCTGCACAAGAAATTCGACTAGACAATTTTTAATGAACTGTAACAGTTAAAAATACTTGAGTGGCACCACATCATTTAGTAATTTGAGATAAATGCATTCAAGCCAAACTTGCAAACAATACTCTGTATGTGTGTGTGATTTAACATTTCACAAGCAATCAAAGATTTCGTTAGATGAAATAAAAATAAAAACAAAATACCTGCATACGCATGATTTGTAAAGATACACACACATGCACACGCACACGCACACGACATGCATATCATCTGCAAAAGAACAATGGGAGATGTATGTGTGTGCGACTAGTTGCAACTTACGTTCCGCAGTTGTTGTAAACTGCCAGTATAAATCTAGTTAAAGAATGATTATAGATAATAAGATGTGAACAGAGATCGCCACTTTACACTGCACCACCTTGCAGAGCAACTTCTCTGTTTAAGACAAACAGCCTGTAATTGATGAAGACTCATTGTTGTTGGCAGCAGCTGAATTCAATGGAGATGAAGATGGAGAAAAAGAAACAAATAAAAAGAAACAAAAACAAAACAATTCGATTATTAGTGATTGGTAATGTTTCCAGTATTAAGAGTTACAAATACACACACACACATACACTCGCACACAGAGTGTTAACAAACGCAGTATGAGCAAACAAAAAGCAACTGGAAAATACAATACTTTTGAAAAAAAGTACATACACACATACATACATACATGCACACACATTGTACGTTAACATGATGAATACAACATAAAAGAGAAAGCAGGTCACTTGTATGACAACTTTAGGCATATTAACAAATTAAAGCACTGCAAAATACAACCAACCGCCCGACTTAGTGACTGTTCAATTGCTCGATCAATGTTTATTAAAATGTATTAAATTGTTTACGTGTTTGTTTTGCTCTTATTTTATTTATTCTGTTCATTAACAGAGTTTTGTTTGCTGCAAAAGATGTTAAGAAAATGTAAGTATATAATCTTACAGCAAAAGAATACACATCACGAGTAATTTCGAGATGCAAGTTGCAACATTAACACAATTGCAAAATTTTCTGTTTATATTATTTTGGATAAAATTTTGCAATACTTAACATTTGAATTACTGCTCAAACAGTTGTAGTAAACAAACACTGATTTCTGCTCTTGTTTGACTGTTTGTTTAAGGATAAAGAAGCTCCAGGCATTATAAAAGCAAATAAAAAAATCTGCATTTATGAGGTCTATATGTATACCGCGAATATTTTACATAAGGAATTTAATTTTACCAATTTTGGACTTCTGAACTAGAATACGCAGTTCAGAACTCCATTTAATTTGCTAAACTTTTTTGAGCGAATTTTGTTTGCTCATTTAGACATTTTTTTATTTTCCTTATTTATCCATCATAAATTTAAACTATTTTTATGCATCAATTGAATAAGAAATTTTTATATAAAAAAATAAAAAACACATACTGCAATTAAAATCTATCAATGTTATAATGTCATAAAAACTAAAAGGTTTTATTTTGAGTTTTTAACTGAATAACAAATATAGGAGGATGTTCAATTCGTCTGTAGTTTTTTTTTTTTGATATTAATACTTCATATCTCGGTACATTTTAGACCGATTGTAAAAATTCGTGTTTTTGTCTGAGAGGGTATAACTTCCAACTAGTCTGTCTCATTGTAAAAAAAGTGGGCTGGGCTACTCCTATTAAAATTTATTATATTTCACGTGGTTCTACTTAACAGATTTCAACGAAATTTACCACACACCCTGATGTTTAAAAAACACACAATCTTGCATTTAAAAAAATTGGCGTAGACACTCCCATTAACATTTAATTTTATATTTCACAAACTCCTTCTTAGCTAACGTATTTCAATTTTCTTTTTTTTTTGTTTGAAAGACTTTACTTCGAGTTTGGTCCCATATTTTTTCGTAAATGTTCTATCTGATCTTGGCATTGCAGTTGGGGGTTCTTTTTGGCGGAATTATTTTTTTTTAAAGAGAAGTAACACTCAGACAATGAATGCCTACTACTACTATTACTAGGTGTTACATTCTTTTACGAAAGGGATACTGATAGAGAAGACTGTTGGTAAAGGAAGAGATTCTTTTATATTCTTTATTGACCGAAAAATATATATTAAACTTTAAAAACATTTATTATTTGATATATTGTCAGAAGTGTACATATAATAATTGAAATTTATTATATACTATATTAAACATTGTTTATCAAATATGCAAAAATCATCATCACAGAAAACAATAATTATTAATAATCAACAATAATTTTTTTTGTTGAATCGGTAATTTTTGTGTTCAAATATCAGAACTAATTTTTTGTGTGTGTTTAATTCCAATTCAAAAGTCAAATGGAGTTGCCTATACATATTAATATATTCAAAAGGTCACCCCTGCAAGTAAAGCCACATTTTTTATATATCGATGGCTTGATATAAAAAGGGCGTATCTCAATTTTGTTCGAAATCGCGTTTTAACGTTTTCTGGGAGACAACGTATAATTGCATCCCTCTTGAAGATCTTAGTACATTACAGTTCAAAATCAAGGACTTGATTTTGACAACTTGAAAAATTATTTCTGCATGTAAATGCTTTAGTTTTTATTCAGTTTTTTGCTTCTATAAAATATAGAAAATTCGAGTTCCGCCTTTCTTATATTAAGCCATCGATATTTATATTAGGGTAGTCGTTATTTTTTTTTTATTTCTTCTACTCTCACACCCCAAATCGATTCAGTTTTATGTAAAAAAAATGCAAAAAAATTTTATACCGATAAGTTGAGTTTTAGGGGGTGCGCCCGGCCCACAAAGTTGGCCCTCAAGCCCATATGTATATATATACTCTTATTGTACATGCTTAAAATAAAAAATTTCCATATTTGTATTGTATTTTGTAGAAGAAATCAAAAAACAAAGTTTCCATACAATTAACGTCTACTCTATTGTATATAGCAAAGTTGGTATTACTGAAATTTTAGTGACAAAGTTCTTACCAAAATTTAAAATTTTATATTAAAAACTGTTTTTATATCCGAATACATTTAAATTATTTATTAACAATGACCGTTTGTTTATTTTTATTCCAAAAAAAATAAACATGTACAAAAAAGTGAAAATCGTGTCTTATCTATTTCGAATGTCTGATTTTGGTGTTTTTGTTACTGTTTTGGAATTTAAAGGAGACGAAAACTAAATTAACCAGAACAGAGATTAAAAACCTTATATGGACAAACTAAAACAAGACGAAGAAAGGGTATGCCGAATATAAGCAAAATGAAAGGGAAAGGTAAAGGGAATTACAATTAAAACAACTTATTTTATTTCTTTCTTTTTTGGCTTTGATCTAAAGAAGTTCTAAGCAATCCAAACGAGGTGAATTCAAATCGTCCTAAAATGAGGTAACGAATGACAAAAATATTAGGCGATGATATGGTAGAAAAATACATAAAACACATATTTTTTGGGAGATCGGTTGTTTCTACAAGTGCGTATTTTAAATTTTTAAAATAATAAAGTTCATATTTTTGTTTTTCCAAACATTTATTTATTAACGTTTTAGCATGCCCAGATACATTTCGTTGCAGTTAAGCAACACCTCAGTAGACTTAAACCACAATTAATTTTATTGTTTTCCTTTCTCTACGATGTTAAATAAATTTTACTCATTTGTATAGGTAGCCTTTGTGTAGCTGCAAATAAACACAATTCAATTCACAGAGTTCTAGTAAAAATCTTTTAAGGAGTGTTAAAGAAAATTTCAGAGTTGATTAAGGTGTTTAATTTTTTCATGTTGTACTTAAAACTATATTTCCGCTTTTTGTTTTGCTTAAAATTTCAATCTCCGAAATAAATTTGATTATTTAATTAAAACTTAAAGTACAAAGAGTGATTAATCATGACTTAATAAAACTCAAAATGATATAGTAAACAAATCGCAACACCAGTGATTGATGCTCAAGATAGTAAAAGTTTTAAATTTTCTTGAAATTCTCACTACAATCAAAACTAATATTTTTATACCAAAAAGTAAATGTTGTACTATTAAAACTATAAATACAATAAGTTTATGTGTTAATTTTAAACTTGAAATCACAAAATATAGCAACACTTTGTGGCACATGTTTGCTAAAATACACAAACCCATTGTTTTTAATTAGAAAAAAAGCAAGAAATATATAAAACTTTATTGATTTAATTTAGTGAATGAGTCATGCCTCAGCCCCTTGAATGTGTAGAATACAAAATATTCTTCCTTCCTTTTAAACTTTTTTATTATTTATTACTCTGCCATCAACAACAATAGCAGCAGCAAATCAAACAAAAGACTTAAGAAAGCAAACTTGTTTCTTTGCGTATTTGTTGAATTTTTAATTGATTCATTACACTCGTATCCATTGCCAACTCTTATAGACAGACGGTCACTACCAAATAAACACTTTTGTTTTAATTATTTCCTGCCATGAGGCCGCCTGTCTTTATCCATTATTAGCAACGACATTTTTGTTTTCTTTTCTTTTTTTTTTTTTGAAAGACATTTACAATTTCTTGCATTTCCCTTATGTGGGTACAAGAAATTCTTAGTCTTAGGTGTTATTTGAAAAGTTTTTAGTTTTGGTAGCAATTAATATCACAAAAGTGAAATCAATCACCAATAGCAAAAGGAACTACTACCAAAAAATATTTTTGTAATATATTTTTTATTTAATTAATTTTACAATTGAAACTAATGTTCAACGTTTTGTTTAAATTAAATAGTTAACAAAAAAAAAATCAAAATACCTACAAGTTTGTCTTTTAATCCAAATAAAGTAAAGCAACTTAGTAGTCATTGCTTTTCCGACATTTGCTTATTTTTTAAATAAAAGGCTGTTTGTATGATTTCTTTGTTAAAACAAAGAAGAAAGAAAAAGAAACGGTAAAAGTGTCAATGAAATGCAAGTTATCGATTGTAAAAAAAATCATTTTAAAAGGCTTCAATACTAAAGAGTGAAAATTAATCCTAAGAAGAAGAGAATCACCCCTATTCTGCATTTGATTACATTTCCGCATTTAGATACGCAAAAAGAAAAATAGGTATTGCAAGAAGAACATTTATGGCAGTAATTTTTTAATAAATTCGGTAAAGTGCGACTTTGATTACCACACGAAGGATTCCATACGGACAATACATATGTATGTAATACTAGGGTGGCCTTTAGTTATTTATTTTTTATTTCTTCTACTTTCACCCCCCAAAACGGTTCAGTTTTATGTAAAAAATACAAAAAAATTTCATACCGATAAGTTGTGTTTCAGGGGGTGCCTCCGGCCCTTAAAGTTGGCCCTCAAGCCCATTTATTCAATGTAATTTTTTTTTGTTTTATTTTGACTGTATATCTATGTAGGAAATAATTTAATATATATTTACATTAACTCTTACAGCTTTATTTATAAAACTTAAAGCCTTAAGCTTTATAAAGTCTTTTTAAGAAAAATTTTTTCAGAAAATTTGTTTTAAAAAACCTTTTTAAAGCCTTAATAAGTTTTATAAATAAGGCTGTTATTGTTCATGATTAATATAAAAAATTTTCATATAAATATAATTTTGTTACATACAATTTTTCGTATTTTATTGGTTATTTTCCATATTATTTTCTAAAATATTAATTTTGGCAAAAAACTTTCTTTAAGATTAATGTTGTTGACTTGAAGAGCTAAAATATTGCTATATGTCATATTGTTGTAAAATGATTTTTTTTAGAAGATAGTCATATGCAAAAAATTACATTAAAAAATGGGCTTGAAGCTCAACTTTGAGGGCCGGACGCACCTCCTAAAACGCAACTTATCGGTATGAAATATTTTTGAATTTTTTTTAAATAAAATTTAACTGATTTGGGGGGTGAGAGTAGAAGAAATAAAAAAAAATAAGTTTCCATAAAATTAAGGGCCACTCTAATGTAATACGATACGAACTTTAGTCTGTATAATCGAATATCTTACCTGATGTAGAAATTTTTTATAGAATTTCAGGTACATACTCGGTGAACTATTTTCGGATTTTGACCCTTTTTCTTAGCCTTGGCACATTTTTTCTTGTTGGGATTTTTCGGTTTTGGCGTTTTTTTTTTCTTTAGGCCATTTTTCGATTTTTGGTGATTTATTTTTGTTTGTGGGAATTTATTAATTTTGATGCTTTTTTTCGTTTTGGCGATTTATTTGAGTTACATGATTTTTTCTGAAGTATTTTTGTTAGGCGTTTTTTTTCTTCTGGCGATTTTTTTATTTTTTTTTTGCGATATTTTTAGTCACAGCGATTAATTTTTATTTTTGGCGATTTTTATGGTTCCGTACACCAAAGGTGAAAAAGGAACCCTATTGTTTTCGCTACGCTATCCGTCTGTCCGTCACACGGTATTTTCTCAGGAACCGTAAGAGCTACGGCTCTGAAATTTGGACGGAGTATGTAGAACCTTGGCCACTACAACAACAAATACATGAGAATTAGAAATTAAAGGGTGCTCCAAAACGAGCGACGAAAAATGTTAAAATCTCATGTAATATACATACAATTGTATGTACATATGTATATTGACACTTGAAATTTGTAAAATTAGTGTATTTTTATATAGACTACAACAATAAACATTAAAATATTAAAAAATTTATATTAAAGGGTGGTCCATCAGTTAATGCAAATTTTGACTATGTAATTTTGACAAATTGCTATATCTTGGAGACCGTAAGAGGTAAACTCTTGAAATTTTCAAAAACGGTAAAACTAAAAAATCCGAAAATTATAAAATCGATAAACCGAAAAAAATCGCCAAAACCTGAAAAAAGTCGCCAAAATTTTAAAAAAAAATCGCCAAATCGAAAAAAATTTACATAATTAAAAAAAAATAAATCGCCAAATTCGAAAAAATCTTTTAAATGAAAAAAAATCGCCAATATGAAAAAAACGCTAAAAACCGAAAAAAAAATCGCAAAAACGTGAAAAATGCGCCAAAACCAAAATAATTGGTTATGTGAAAAAAATCCCCAAAATGATAAAAAAATCGCCAAATTAAAAAAAAAATCGCCAAAACAAAAAAATCGCCAAAATTGAAAATAAACGCCAAAAACCGAAAAAAATCCTCAAAACGAAAAAAAAGTGCCAAAACTAAAAAAATCGCCAAACCCAAAAAAACACCTATTTGAAAAAAAAACGCCAAAATTAAGAAAAATCGCCGAAATAAAACAATCTCCAAAATAAAAAAACGCCAAAATAATACAAATCGCCAAAATTAAAAAAACAAAAAAAAATCGCAAAAACGTGAAAAAAGTGCAAAAACTCAGAAAGCGCCAATAAATTCAAAAAACCCCCAAACTAAAAAAAAACGCTTAAAACCGAAAAAACCCAAAAACGAAAAAAATGCCCAAACTATAGTTTATATTGGCTAAAGTTCGTATTCAATTACATATCTCGTGTCAGTACGGAACCCTTCGTGCGCCGGTCAAAGTTGGACTTTACTGAATTTATTTTAAATTTTTATCTTTTTTTTTGTTATGGCGATTTTTTGATATTTTTAGTTTTAGCGAGTTTTTTTTAAATTTGAGCGATTTATTTTATATTTGGTGATATTTTTCATTTATGAGCTGTTCCATTTTTACGATTTTTCATTTCGGCATTTTAGGATTTTTTTTATTCAGCGTTTTTGAAAATTTCAAGAGTTTGCCTCTTATGGCAAACTCAATGTTGTTGTGTGAAACATAAGATTTAAGCAACAAACCTTCTTATTTTCATGTATGCAACATAAGACTTAAGAAACAAACCTTTTTATTTCCTCATCTAAACAGAAGACTTAAGAAACCAACCTTGTCATGTAGTTGCGTTTGAAATATAAGACTTAGGAAACAAACATTTTTAATTAATGGTGTGAAACATAAGACTTAAGAAACGAAACCGTTTTACATACACACATGTGTAAAACATTAGACTTAAGAAACGAAACCGTTTTACTAAATAAAAATTTAAGTTTCTTTTTTAATTTTTTCTTTTTCGATTTTTGAGAAATGATAAAATATTGGAATTTTCGTACACATACTGTTGTATTTAGTACAAAATTAAAAAATAATTTTTTTGAATTGTTCCTTCCAGTGATATTCGAAAAGTTTGAAAACATTAATTTTCAAAGTTTGAAACTTAAAAATTCCATATGCTTACAACTGTGATTACTGTTAAAATAATAATAAAAGAGTAAAAAAAATTATTTACATATGTAAAAATAAATATGTACAATACTTTAAAAACAACCTTTTTATTTAGTGCTTAATTATTTTTTAAAATATTTTTACCAAAGATAAACGAACTAAACTAACGATTTTTGGCAAATATAAAAACTAAGTTTAGAATTTTCATAAGCATTATGGACCTTAAAAGAAATTGACTTTAAGACTCTCAGCTGCTTCCACGTTTTATTACTAAGACGTACGTAAAACGTAATATCTATATTTCTACTGTGGAAGAGCGATCCAGCTATTTTAAAAATTTTCGTTAAGGTAAATTTTGACATTTTCATTCGCATTGTTAACATGATGGTAACAAACTTTCTTTTACTTGTTGAATATTGACGTAAAATAAACAGAGTGTGTGTGACAGATGAAACGATGAGTGTGTCAGCAAAATTTTACGATTTATTTTTCCTGTAAAAACTTAACATATAAAAATATATTTGTGTACTATGTACATATCGCACATTATCAACAAGAGGGTATTAACTCAAAATTTTAAAATTTTCAGTAGAGACGAAAAACTGTTTGTAGTTGTATGTTGAGAGAATTTAGAAATTCGATTACATCATAGTAAGCGAATTTCATTTGAAAATATATTTGTATTGTTTTTATTTTAAAACATTGCTATTATTGGGGAAGAATATCTGTGTTTTGAAAAGAGTCCCAAGTCAAACAAAAATTGAGATATTTCATCATAAAAACCATTATATTTCGAATCAAAATCATAAACTAACACAAATTTTATCAACAAAAGAGTAATCCGAATACGCTGAAATTTTAACTGTAGATATATATTGATGTTGTTAGTTGATTTCTTGCAAAAAGTGAAATTTTAAAAATTTTGAGTTAATACCCTCTTGTTGATAAGGTGCGATATGTACATAGGTATGTTTGCATATGTATACTATATGAAAGAGTTGCATTTTAAGTTATTATTATTTTTTAAATTCAGTCACATTAGTGACTATTGATTTTTTTAATCACGGTGCTTAAACTCATCTTTACTTGTTACAAATGTTGACTTTAGTACAAACATCCTCAAAACAACACACATGGAAATAAAATAACGTGCCGTTTGAACATTGCGAAAATGGCGAACTAGGAAAACCGTTTGAAATGCTCATGAAAATAACTGATTGTTTAACATTAAAAAGCTTGAATATGAAAGAAAGATATAAAATAGTCGATCAGAAAGTAACTGCTTAACTTCATAATTAAGAATTATAATATAATTAATTTGTATAGGACATATAAATTTTACTTAAGCTTATGTTCTTTTGTAATTAGTTTATAATTCTATTTATTTTTATACATATTTCACTTCAACTTTTTCCCCCTGACGAAGCTAAACAATAAAAAAAATTTAATAAAATTGTAAACTGATTACAAAAGACCTAAAGTTTAAATAAAATTTATATATAATCAATTAAACTATTTTTTTGAGCTTTAGGTCTGGTATTATTTGTCTTTTATTTGATCAATATTTCGTTAACCTTCGGTTAACTTTTTCAGGAGATATGTTTATTGCTTTTTGTTTTTTAATATTAAAAAAATATTAAAAAAATATTAAAAAATATTAAAAAAATATTAAAAAACAAAAACAATAAACATATATCCTGAAGAAGTTCACCGAAGGTTAACGAAATATTGATCAAATAAAAGATAAATAATACCAGACCTAAAGCTCAAAAAAATAGTTGAATTGAATATATAAAAAAGGTCGAAAAATTAGATAAAAGAATTTATATATAATTAATAAAAAGGTCGAATAAATTATTATAATATTTAATTTGTATACAAAATATTTGTTCTTGAACCGCTTTGTATAACAAATAATAAGATAATTATTAAAGAACAAAATGCACCACAGGCAAGCTTGTTTGCTCAAAAAACTTAACAGAGTACATTGTTTTTTTTATGACCATACTCGTACATTTTTCATTACACCCCAACTCTTTATAACAAAATTTTTTTTGTCGATTTCCAACCAACGCATAATGGCAATTACAATTATATATTACCAGCGTAATAATGACAATATTTATAAGCAAAATGAAAAAAAAAAGATTATGTGCAAAGCATTTTATTTTCCTTAAAATTTATTTCAAATTTTTTAGACAATAAAAGAAACATGTTCTACCAGTTGTTGTTTGCTACGAGTCAGATATTGTTACAAAGACCTCCTTCAATGACAAAGAAAACAACTACCAAAAGTATGATTGATGCTACTGCGGTGCACAGTCATCATTAAACGGAAGCCATTGATAAATCTAGCCAAACATGAATTAGGAAAAACAATCAATCAATCAATCTATGTATGTGTATGTACATACAAAAATTAATTAAGCAAATACATAAAATAAAATTTATTATAATATTTAAGGAATTTAAATGTGTTTATTTTTGTGGTCTTCAATAAGATAAAATAAAATAATATTTTTGTCAAAGATTTTTTGTCTAAATATAGCTTTTAATTTTTTTTGTTTGTTGTTGTAGTTGTTCCATTAGCAGGAACGGAATGCAATTGCTCTTAAAGTCCTGAACAAGACCATTTATAAGACATTTCAGGATGTGAGAGATTTTTCAAATGCTTTACTACAGCGAAATATTCTAAAACAAACGCTAAACAATACTATTGGAAAGACAATCAACTGAAACAAATGTCTTGCCAACAGTGTTGTTTAGTGTTTGTTTTAGAATATTTCGCTGTAGTAAAGCATTTGAAAAATTTCTCATGTCTTGAAAGGTCTTACAAATGGTCTTGTGCAGGACTTTAATAGTAATTGCATTTCGTTCCTGCTTAACAACTACAACAATAAACAAATAAAATTAAAAGCTATATTTAGACAAAAATCTTTGATGCTCTGATGGTAATGAGTATTTTTTTGCTGGGTTGCTTTTGCAAAATTATTTCGCAAATATTTCATACCAAATACTTTTATATGTAGTTTGACAGAATTTCACACGAAATTGTTAAGAGAGTACCAGACTTAAGTGAAGATGCTGCATTTCGTTGAAATATGTTGCTAACACTATTTAACCAAAAAATGTAAGATGCCATAGATAAAATTTCATTATTTAAGTTTTATTGTTTTGCTTATGCATGTACATGAAAGTGATCGTTAATTCTATGGAGACTTTTTTTGATATCTTTTACTCTCACCCCCCAAATCAGTTAAATTTTATTTAAAAAAAAAATACAAAAAAATTTCACACCGATAAGTTGCGTTTTAGGGAGTGCGTCCGGCCCTCAAAGTTGGACTTCAAGCCCATTTTTCAATGTAATTTTTTGCATATGACTATCTTTTAAAAAAATCATTTTACAAGAATATGACATATGACAATATTTTAGCTCTTTCAGCCAACAACATAAGTCTCAAAGAAAGTTTTTCGCTAAGATTAATATTTTATAGAATAAAATGGAAAATAACCAACAAAATACCAACACTTTTATGTAACAAAATTATATTTATTTGGAATTTTTTTTATTTTAAGCATCTACAATAAGAGCTTATATACATATATTAAATTATTTCATACATATACATATAGTAAAAATAAAACTTAACAAAAAAAACTAAAAATAAAAAATTACATTGAATATATGGGCTTGAGGGCCAACTTTAGGGCCGGATGCACCCCCTAAAACACAACTTATAGGTATGAAATTTTTTTGTATTTTTTTTTAAATAAAACTGAACTGATTTGGCAGCTGAGAGTAGAAGAAATAAAAAAAATACGAATACGAATATTATATGTAAAATCTATAGACATTAAATTGGGGTTCTGTTTACGCCTGCAATATGAAATATTAAAAAAATGTTATGAAAAAGTACTTCACACTCTTGTTGGCGTACTCTAAAGTTAATAGAAAGTACCCAGAATCGTCATTAAATAATATTTGAAATATATACAAAGCACAAAGTTATATAAAAAAATAATGTATTTGTACAAACTAAAATTTTTAGTCATTAATTTAAATTTTAATTTTTAATTTAAATATTGAATCGAACATTGCAAATCTTAACGAGAATATTAAACAAGCTTCTGAACATGCCACTACCTCCCATCCGCATACTGGGTTCAATAAAATTTATTCTACAGACGTTGAACATCTCGTACGTGAAAAAAGAAGAGCTAGAAGGGAATGGCAACAGCACAGATCACCTCAACACAAAATCAGATTTAAAGAGTGCACTAAACGACTCCAAGAGTTGCTTGCATCTGAAAAAACTGCATCTTTCAAAAATTATCTGGAAGGCCTTGATGTCACACCAGCATCTAATTACTCTTTGTGGCGCGCTGCTAAAAAGTTTAAAACACCCGTTGAGTTTAAGCCACCTCTGCGCACATCTACCCGAGGTTGGGCCAGAAGCGATACTGAAAAAGGTAACATATTTGCTGATCATTTAAAATCCGTATTTACACCAAATACATACAATACAACTTCTAATATACAAGTCGCTTTTAAACCCAACATGGTGTTACGGTATCCATTTATGGGGCACTGCTTCTGCTTCCAATGTAGAGAGAACTCAACGAAGACAAAACAAAATTTTAAGGTTAATAACATCTGCTCCATGGTACATTAAGAATTCAAATATACATCGTGACTTAAATATGCCACTAGTGACTGAAGAAATTGCAAAATACGCATGCAAATATCTAACAAAACTCGAGTCACATCCTAATCCGCTTGCTCGTAACATCTTGAATTTTACTGGACACATCCGCTTAAAAAAGAGAGATACAAGGGCTCTAATAATAAACACTCCGAATGAAGTTGCTTGAAAAAAATTTTTTTTTGCTTATCACCACTTATGTATTATTTACAACTATTACTTAGTTATGTCTGGCATTGGTCGGGCCTATTAATTATATGTTAGATTTAAGATTTGAATGCTTATTGTTAGTTCATATATGAAGATACAATAAATAAAAAAACATGCATAAAAAAAAATTAAATTTCGTTTAGGATGTATGTATTTATTTATTTAACTTCTGTGGAAATATATTTTTAATCGTATTCGCTTGAATTTGCCGAATACGAATACATTCGTATTCGCCTGAAAATGGCCGAATATTCGACAATTCGAATACGAAGAATATTCGTGCATCACTAGTACATATGTACATATATATTTTAAAGGAAGTTTGTTTCTTAAGTCTCTTATCATGTGTATTTGTTACTTAAGTCTTTTGTTAGTGGCCTTTAAATTAAATATTTAATGCGTAAATTTTAATATTATTTTGTTGCATTATTCATACGCATGTATGTATGCATGTTCACTGCTCTCTTATATAACTTATGCAAAAGATATTAAAAATACAAAAAAAGTATGTATGAGGTGTATATTTCTTAATACAAACTGCACTGCACTGTAACCGGGTAATATGATCATCACATGCATTATGCATGCATTTGCAACAAAATTGCAAGTAACAAAAAAAATTTTTTTTGGTTTATTTAAAATATTTGCATATATTTATGTATATATATAAATACATAAGGCTCATTTAGATGAACAATGTCATAACTCCAAAAAAAATCGTATTTTTGATATGATGATGCAAAATCAATCCTCATATTGTTATTCATTCACATAGCACAAAATAACCATCAGATGTCACATTGTCGGTCTTTGGACCCTATTCAAACGTTATTCAAACTACACTAAAAAAAAAATAAATTAACTAAAACTTTGGAAATTTTTCTAAATTTGAATAAAAAAAGTTGTCGTATGGCGCCAAAGCTGTTTCTTACTTGAAACCAGTAAAATATTTACTAAATTTTATTTTATTTACAAAAATATAAATTTCAAGTTCAAATATTCCTCGTAAATATGAAAAACTTACTTAGATTTTTTGCTTAATGCAAACAAAATATATATTCTATAATTTAAAGAAAAAATACTTAAAACTGGTAAATGTTTTTCTAAAATTTAGAATAACTTTTTATATCTTTCAAGTAAGTCAAATTTCATGAACTAATCAGGAGTAATTTATTTCCTAAAGTTTATTTTTTGATTTAAGACGAAATTTACTAGTCCTTAATATACAATTTCCTTCAGTTCATAACCATTTTCCTACTCTTAGTAAATATTTTCTTTAAGTCAGTAAACATTTCCTGAAATATGAGAAATTTATTGTGTATTTTTATGAACTATTTTTGAGAATATGAACTTTTTATTTTTTACTCATATTAAGTAATTTTTACTAGATTTTTGTTAAAATTTACTTAAACTTAGAAAGAATTACTAAAACTTAGAAATTTTTTTACTTGAATTTAGGAAAAAAATTTCTTAATAATAGTACATGTCTTTTTTTTTGAGTGTATGTAACAGTTTCATACAAATATATTTTCCCTTAAATTTAACTAAAATTGAATTTAAACTCGTTTTCTGTAAAAGTAGTGTTTTTTGTTGGTATGTATATAATAATTAAAAGTCTTTTAAGTAATTTAAACAAACGCCTTAAATTTAGCAAATATATTAATTAAACACCCACCACACTCGAACTGTAGACACACTAAACACTTCAGCTCAAACATTTCACAATAATTAATATAAAAATAATAATTAGTTGGACAATTGTTTTTTGAAGCAAACACCTTAAAGGTTAATCAACTTTAATAAGAGATGATACAATTATTTAATTTGCTTTAGTTTATTTTAGTTTTTGTTTTATTTCATCACTTCTTTTGTTTGTCTGTTTTGGTTTCATTAAAAATGCTTTAAATGGTAGGCAGAAACAACAAACAAAAAAAAAGAAGGAACCTTATAAATAACCAAAATGTCATAACAACATTTTATTTAATTAACCACGTTTATATGCCGCTTAATGAAAATTAAAAAAACGAACGCAGCCTGCCTGCCCCTCAACAGCAGCAGC
Organism: Tachina fera; assembly: GCA_905220375.1. NCBI lineage: Eukaryota > Metazoa > Arthropoda > Insecta > Diptera > Tachinidae > Tachina > Tachina fera. Next base: position 82,808,242 of record LR999966.1, read on the forward strand.
AAGAAAGCAGTTTTGCTGCTGCTGCTGCATACAAAATGTAACTGTTACTCATTAGCTAAATATCTTTGCTGCAAATTTTTTTTATTTTATATATATATTTTTTTTTTGTATTGCAAGCATCCTAAACTCATCTATTGGTTTTCTGTTTTTTTTTTCATGCAGCATTGTATGTGTTTGTAACCAAAAATAAACTTTTTTAACTACTTGTTTAAACCATTTTATTTGAATTTATATTGCAATTAAAATTTGCTTTATTTGCTGTTAGCTGATTATTAATCATGGCCAAATAGTTGCCATTCCCATTACATTCAAAGAGTCAGCTTAAATGAAATGGAGTATAAGAAAAAAAAAAACTGAATTAATTTAATATGCAATCATTCAGTCCATTTATAAAAACTTTTCAAACTTGTTAATTGTGTGCATACATTTTTATTTTATTTTTATTTGACTCTTTAATTATAATCTTGAACTTTTTAGCTGCTCGCTGGAGTTTTAAAAGAAAATGCCACATTTTTTTAAGTATTGCTGATCGTTGGATGATTGTTCCAACATACTTTACCCATATTTGGAAGTCAAATCTGTATTCATTTTCATTGTCAAAATATGCGTGAACAAACCTAATAAAAAATATTGTTTTCCATAAAAATATTTGCTTAGAAGAATAATAAGCAATATCTCGGTTATTTTTCTCGGTGATTTTTTCTTCCCGCAGGAGAAAATGGCAAAGTGAAAACGCTTTCGCGGAAATTTTGTTTATGATTGGGCTGGCGGCTATTGTAAAAACAGATTTTAAATAATTAGTATGAAAAAAATTTTGTAGTTTGTTTCCAGTTTACCTAAACACATTTTCCATACAATTTGAAAAAAAAACCATCCCCAGATAGCAGTCGAGAGATAGAATCTATTTTATTTTAAAGCGTTTTTCGTACGCTCTCACACATAAATAAACATTCTATCAACAATGCCACCATATTTTCAATAAATTTCAGACATCTTGTATATCCTGATTCACACACGTCAGGTCTGACTTTTCAAGTCTTGTTTTTATAGGGGATAGAGGAAAACAGAATGGAGAGGGATACAGACTTGACCGTACCAGTTAAATTTGCTTTTTCATTTTGTTTTGTCATTCGTAATACTCTACTACATACAACGCAAATTGATGAGACTTGATGACTTGAATTGACGGAGTGTATGAACGCAAATGCAGGTTCAAAAGAAAATTGAACTAAAACTGATCAGGTAAACTTGATGTGTGTGAATCAGTACTAAGCAAAATTACAAAGAGAAATAAGCACAAAAGAAAATAAAACAAAAATTAGAGAGCATTTAAAGTTATTTCCGTAGACTTTATTATGGGCTTTGTTAATTTGACAGCGATTTTTCCTGAAGTTGCGGACTGTTTGATCATTTAGACTTACTTTTTTTTTTGATACTTTATATTTATTTCTTGTATCTTCTAAAATAAAGTAACAGTAAGTATTTCAGTCTTAAGTAGAGTTCACTTTTTCACTTCCCGGGAAAGCGGGAAATTTTTTTGTTATATCCCGGGATCCCGCTTCATAGAAATAATAAACATTAAATTTTCCAGGCATTAACACAAATTTGATTAGAAAGCTTAAAACACTCAGTAAAACACATCTTATCTCACATAAATATTCGAATGTTAATTCAAATTGGGTTTTAGAACAAGAACTTTATTTTGTTTTTAACTTTTAGTTTTTGAATTCCTTAAAGGTTTTTTTCAAATACAAAAAACTATGTTATATGAGATTAAAAAAGTAAACTTACAAATATAAGTAAAGTAATAGTTAATAAAAACAAACATAAAATAAAATAAAACAGATCAGTAGATTTATTCTTAAAAAACGTCCATACAATTGACTTTTCAATGTAAAACAATTTTATTAAAAACAAAAAAGAGAAAAATGATTTCAATAAATTACTTTAAAACCAAGGACCGAAATTCAATTATTTTCTTTTTGAAGAAAATATTACTAGAAAATAACTATTGTCTACTTTATCGTGAGATATCCATATATTATTATGACCGTTTTGTTAACTTTTCCAAAGAAATTCCAATATCTTGCCCTAGAAATCCATCCATTAAATATAAAATTTTTTAGCGGTAACCGAAAAATTAAATTACTTTCGACAATGGTCATTGGTAATCAAAAAAAAAAACTTTTTTGGTTGTTATAATAGTTATTTATAACAAAAAAATATTTCTCACTTATAGTGGTTACGATTATAAACATTATTTAAATTCAATAAATGGTTATAAAAACTTTCGTCATTTCTCTTATAACTGCTATGTTCCTGCTTAAAACATCAATATAAGTGACAAGATATATCGTTAAATATAACGTTTGTTAGAAAAAATGCTGCTCGCAATAAATTTTCACAAATGCCAAAGTGAGAGCAGTTGTTTTCTATATGTAAAGTTGTCAACTATTTGTTTTAATGTTTCCCGGGATCCCGCAGAAAAAATCACGGGAAATCGGGAAATTTTAACAGAGGAATTCCCGGGAAAAACCCTAGTCTTAAGTCTAGGTATAATTATTTGGCCCAACCACTATGTGGTGCTATTTTGAAACTGCATACAACGGCGATCGCCAAACTTTTTTCTTTCTAGAGAACCGCAACAGAAAAAAGTTTGGCGACCACTGTTTTATAAATATTGTACTCTTTGTTGATATATATCTATTAAATTGTACTTTTAACATCCTCGAAGTCGAAATGCACAGAAAGTGCATACATTTTTAATTTTATATATTTGTAATTCAATATTCAAAAATTCAATTAAAAAAATTAAATTTAGAAGGGATTTTTTAAAACAAACTTACTCCTAATCAATTATGTTTTACAACTAAAGTTATAAACAATATGGTTTCAGTACAAAAATATGCCTAAGAACGAGTAGAAAACAAATAGAAAAGTATCGAAAAAAAACGAAAAAAAAAATATATTTGGTGAAAAAATACAGACATAAATCTGAAATTTACTGAAACAATATATTTATATGGTTCAAAAATTGTTGGTCACTTCTTTCTAAATCCATTTATAAATTCAAAATCGGTTGATATTCAACTTAGTTAGAGGTTGATAAGTTCCTACGGGTACGAAAAACCGGTTTTTTAAACGTAACTCAAGATTTTGGAGGTGTTTGGAAAATTTCAAATACAGATTGTTATTATACTCGACAATACCTATCAGAAAAACAGTAACACTTCACAGGTATTTTTTTTGTCAGACTGTGTAATCGCTTAAAACCGAAAAAATCATAAAAAACGAAAAATCGCCAAAATCTAGAAAGCCGAAAAAATCAACAAAAACTGAAAAAACTCCAAAACGAAAAAAGCGTCAAAACAAAAAAAAAATCAAAACGAAAAAAGTAGCCAAAACCGAAAGAAATTGGAAAACAAAAAAGGGGCTAGGACTTAAAAAACGCCAATTAAAAATATCACCAAAAATAAATAATAAATCGCAAAAATACAAAAAAATATCACCACAAGTAAAAAGATCGACAAAAAACTAAAATAATCGCTTAAACTAAAAAGTCTCTAAGTCCTAAGAAACCAGAAAAAAAAATCACCAAAAACTGAAAGCAAGCGTCAATACGAAAAAAATCGCTTAAAGCAAAAAAGTTGCCACAAGCGAAAAAAGTCGTCAAATCGGAAAAACAGCCGAAAATTGGCAAAAGCAAAAAATTGCCAAACGAAAAAAAAATTTTTAAACTAAAAAAGTCTCAAAAACCTCAAAAAAACAACAACAAAATATCACCAAAAACTGAGAGCGTCAAAATGTAAAAAAATCCTAAAACCAAAAAAGTTGCTACAATCGAAAAAAATCGGCAGAACGAAAAAAATTTACCGGGAGCTTAGTTTTTTTTTTAAATGTCTAGGTTAGGTTAGGTTAGAAAGGGTTGCGCTATACCTCAACTCCACTCGGAGACCCATTTGGGTCCATTGTGAATACCTTCTTAAAAAGTATCTACATCAGTTAAGATATTTGATTATATAGGCTAACTTTTTTAAAATATTACATATGTATGTACACGCAAAGAAAAAATATGGTTGAGGTAACCATAATCAAACAGGAAAATACTATGATTGAATTATATGGTTGTAGTTAAATCATATTATTGTCAATAGAAAAGAAACTTTTTAATAATATTATTATCTGAGTTAATAATAATATTATCAACAGAAACAATGAAAGTTCACCTAATCTCATTATTGTAAATATGACAGCAATATTGTTAGATGTGACCAAAATATAATTGAGACTCACCATACCATGTTCTTATATTATAATAATATTTTTAAATCTGACAATAGTATTATTTAATATAATAATAATATTTTGTTATTCAATCATATATTTATTGGTAGATCTCTTGTTTAAAACAGCTGTGCGTTTAATTCGAAATAAAAATAAATTAATATTGTTTAAATAAAATATGTATATAGAAATGTATACTTACATATGTGTGTATACTCAAAATACAGACACGTCTGTATAAAGAGATAAACATGTGCACGTATGTATGTATATGTTTTTATTTATCTACCCTTTTGTTTGTACTTTATTTATTTAACACGACGCGTGCAATACCGATAGCTTACAAACGAAACTCTGAACTGACAGATGTTTCTGAAAAAGATTTTTTTTTAAAACTTAGCATAGTATGGTTTTGGAAAACATTATATTGTTATTTACATTATATTATTTTTAAATAATAACAAAAGTTATGTTGCAGTAATAAATTCTTAACAAAACTTTATTGTTAAACTCTAACCATATCACACTTTTTTATGAATATAATAATGTAATTATTAAATTCAAACATAACTTTTCTTACCGTAACAAAATTAATGTTTAAAATAACAATAAGAACCACACATTTGTTTCTGAGAACATAATATTATTTTCTCAACCATTCTACAACCATATATTTTCTTTGCGTGTAGTTTCTGTATGAAGGGTTCGGCGTGCGAGTTAAAGTCGCACTTTACTGAATTTATTTTGTACCGCATTGCAAATAAATTTTTTTATATTTTTTTCTCTAGTAGAAAGACTTGCAAGGAAAATATTTAATTAAAAATGTTTTTTTCTTGAGTCTTTTGTTTTACATACATAAGCTTGTATTTTTTTGTATTATTCTAACAATAATTACGGATAGAAACAAGATTTTTTTTACGACCACAATGATTTTTCGAAAGTCTTTGGAATAAAGAAGCGTTAAATTTTGTTTTACATAAGTGTGTTTTAAGAAGAGGTTCAACTTTTGTACTATTCTAATAGTAATTACAGATACACAGCTGGACTTTTGAAATTCTTTCTTTTGTGAGCGCTATGTTAAATAAAATTCTAAAATTTATGTTTTGATATATTTTTTTTGAAACGAAATAAATTATTCTTTTAAGATTTATTGATATTAGATTTCATCATATCATCTAGAACGTAATTAGCTTGTTATTTTGCTATTAAATTTCTTATTATTTGTGTTAAAGTGTTTTCTTTCCATTTCATTTTTTTTGGCTACCTCTTTTGCTTTGCATTTGGTTCAATAAAAACTTCAAAGTAAGGCTAACTAACAAACTAAGAAATTTTATTAATTTGTATTTTACAAACAAACAAACAAAGAATGAAACTTAATTCAGAAAGAAAGTAAGAAAACTATTGCAATTAATTTCTAGTTGGAATTGAAGAAATGAAGAAAATAAATTTGAAAACATGCACATGCAGGTAAAAAAAATGAAAATGCAAGAATTTTCACATATCAAATAAGGCAAATTAGAAAATATTTGCAAATCAATATTATTTTTCCTTTTATTTTTATTTATTTTTTCTGCTGAGCAGAAATAACAAACAGAAATAGAAATTGAAATTGAAACTCTTCAATTCGTTATAGTTAGATTTGAAAAAAAAATAAATACTTTCTTTCAGCCACTGCTTACACTCGAAAGTAACATTAATATGTTCGTCTTCATTCTGAATTCAATAAAACAAAAGTGTAAGAAAACAAAATGAAAAACACTCAAGTCACATTGACTTGTAGAAGTCAAATTGTGGCCATAAAATTTCTTTGCACACCATAATTGTGCATTGCTACAAAAAAAAAAAAAAAACAACTGGACACATTTATTTATGCAGCCGTAGCAGAAAATATTTCTTATTTTATTTAATTTTCAAACATTAAATTAAAAAAGAAGAAAAAAAATTAATAATAAAAATAAAAAGCGTTAAAACGGTGAATGAATGCTTTTTTTCTTTTATAGTTTCCGTTTTTTTTTTACTTTTTTTACGGTCAATGTTTTATTTCTCTTGTTATTTTGTTTGCTTCTAAGTAACAAACACAAAGACATGCATTCGTTTAGAGATATTGTAAAATTTTAAAAAACTATTTGCTGCAACATAAAAATTTTGTCTGCTAATTAAAGAAAGAAATCAAAGTGTTAGAAAAATGAAGACAAGAAATTTTTGTAATACTTCTTTCGTCCAATATCTCTTTTTTGTGTGAGAAAGGAAAAGTAAAGGATCAAACAAAGAAGTGTTTTTTTAAGTTAATTAATATTGGCAAAAATTAACAACGAATTTAAAAAAAATTAAATTAAAGGATTTTCTATCAGTTCATGTAATTTTGACAACTTGCTGCATCCGTAAGAGGCAAACTGTTAAAATTTTCAAAAACGCTACAACTATAAGTCACAAAATAAAAAAATTACCATAACGAAAAAAATCAGCAAAATTGTCGTGCACCAACTTCAGTTTAAGACAACAGTACGTAATGAAGATATGTTATAATATAATATTATAAATTCTCTATAAAGACTGCTATATATCTTTTAAACAAATATTTAAAATGCTCTTTTATTTAAAAGTTTATATTTATTTTATTTATTTTATATTTTTCAATTTCTTAACAAAATTATCCCCACTGGCAACACTATTACACTTCACAAGCAATTTCTATTAAAATTAAAATTGCTCCTGAAGGTATGCTTTAAAATTCGGTTGAGTGCATTTCTATGCAGCTGTTAAGTTTCTCTGTACTTCTTGTTCGTATGATTACACTAATACACTCATACATAGCATAATACACTCATACACACCGATTTGATAACGCCTTACGATCTTCTCAAAATTTGTAATATTTGTATAGATGTTTACACATCAAAAAAAAAATTAAAAAACAATTATATAAATAATTTTGTATATGATTTTTTTATAAACCTTTTTTTGAGTGCTGGTGTTACTTTTGCCCAATGAGTTCTTTTAGTATTACTAGGGGCTACCTTAGGCCTTTTTTATACTTATAATTTTTTCAATAGTTTTGTTTGTGCTTGCAGTTAAAAAAAGGCAGAAAACAAGTTATTATTATTTCAAATTAGATCAATATGAATTTAATTTAATGTAGTAATTGTATTTTATTAATTATTTAACTTATCTGTGGTTGACATAGATATCAGAAATATTTTTGTATATAAATTGAATTGGCTTCCCCGGCCCAGATTTGAACTCGGAACTCATCGCGTGGTAGTCAACGTGCTTACCCCTGCAGCTACAACAACTTTAAATATTCTTAAGATACACACTAAATATGTACCATATTGAATTAACTTACAATTTAACATTATTTCTAGACATTTTACATACAATTTGTTTGAAAAGTTTTAGTTTTAGTTAAAAAAAAACAAATACCTTTTTTTAAAAGAAAAATACAAAATACTTTGACTTGACTCCAGGATTCGAACCTGCGATCCTCCGAATGCAAGACTAGTACACTGCCTACTAGTTAGCCAGCAGCAGTTTGTCGGCTGTTTACAAACCAAAAAAAACAACAACAATACAAAAACAACCTACACAACTAAGCACAAAAGTGTATTGCAGCTATGAAAAAAGCGAATACCCACCACCACACTCAAACAACATAGTAAATTTAACGTGATTTTAATGAATTTGAATTAACTTTTTGGCATGTTGATTTTACATTGGTATTTTTTTCTGTGTGTAACAAACAAGCAAAACAACGAGCTTCGTTCGTAAGGCGGTGATGCCACCTTTTTACTCTTTCTTGCTGCCAAATAATTGATGATTGGAAACATTTTGCCAAAATTGAGCAGTTCTTTAGTTTTGATATTTTATATTCAAGCAAAAAAATACAACTGCACATTTAGTAAGAACCAATAAGACTTAGCTTGAAATCTCGTAAGTTGTAGATTTCGAGACAGTGTAAATGTCCTACAAGGCACAGTTTTAGACTTAAAAATATTTCATGTTATTATTGTGCAGAGAAACTGTGGCATCGCTAAGTTGTACCTTTTATTGCCCTTTTAGTTACATGATAATACAGCTTTGTTTTTTTTAGTACACTTTTCTTGCATCATTGAATTTTTAAAACCTTGACATTCTAACGACTGTATTTGTGTAAAGACAACAACTAAAACTAAAAGACTTGAATTGGAAAATTATTTAAACTATATTTATTACACATAATCCTTTTTAAAAAAAATCCATAAGGCAGCCTAATAAAATCAATAAGAAATCCCTATAGTTTACAATTTATAAGAAAATTTACAATTTTAAAGAAAAATCAAGAAGATTTTCTCTATGGATTGTTTTTTGGTGCCAAAATTAACGGAAATAAAGTATAAAAAAGTTGTGAATAATAAGATTTCTTCTTGATTTTATGTGGTTTTCTTCTTGATAAAATTAATAAGATTTACCACATAAAAACAATAAGGAATCTCTATGAAAAAATCTTCGCTTCTTTCTGCTCGGATACCCTTTTAGCCTAAAAACGTTTCATAGAGAAAATCTTATTGATTCTATGATGCAGTTTTTTCTCTGTGTGTAAATATTAAATCAACAAAAACTATAACATTAAAACGAAATAGCCACGAAAGTATAATTACAGAAGACGTTATTTAATATCCATGAAAATAAGTACATATAATGTTTCAAAATATTTCTTTAAATTTGAATAAGTGACATTATTTCTTATTAAGCCCGGATAACGCAATGGCAGATAAATTTTTCTTATCTATGCTCTATAGTTTTCAAATCTTTACATTTTAAAATGAGAATAAAGAAATTGTTAATAATTAAACATAAAAATGCACAGAAATGTTTATAAATTTCCACAAACAATTAGCCCGTTTACTATTTTTTTTTTACTGACCCCACATTATTCGGCACGAGTCAGCCTTAAAAACACAATGAAACAGTAACTGACAGAAGAGACAGACAGACAGTGCGCGTTTAAAAATCTTTACTTCCTACAACAGTCAACCGAACAAAGAGATTAAAAAAAATTGTACGAGTAATTGTTTGAAATATGAATACGTTCGTAGTTTTTGAATAAAAATTTTCTTTTCATTTTGTTACAATTGTTGCAGTTGTTGCATAAAAACTAATGCCTGGGTTGTGTAAGCAAACAAATTACATACTGCAATTTTAATTTAAGTTTTGGCTTCGAGTTGAGCTGCAGTGAATGAATTTTAATTTCTTCGATAAATTTTTTTTATTACTTTTTGTATTGTAATTTAATTTAAAATTGACCATGACTTAAGTGCACTTTTGTTTAAAATTAGAGATGGGCAAAAACTCAAGTGATGTATGTGAATTATAACAGCATGAATATTTGATTGTTTAGTTATTACATAAAGTGTTACAGTGAAGCCTCTCCTTACGGACACCTCGCTTAACCGGACAACTCTAATAACCTTATAAGTTTTGTACAACCAAAATTAAAATAAAGCAGACACCTCTAATAATACGGCCACGGTGACTAATCGGTTATGAGAGGTTTCACTGTATTTGAAGTTGAAAATTCTAAAAAAAAGACAATATTTCAATATTTTATTTTTATTTAATTTAAAAACATTATCTGTTGTAGGCTTGCCATATCCAGATGCAGTGCAGCTATGCAACACTTTAGTAGACTTCAATGATTAAGGAAGTGTCGCTTAGCTGCAACGAAATGCATCTGGGTAAACCAAGATCAAATAAATGTTTAAATAAAAATAAAATAAATATATGTTGAACTAATGTATTTTGTTAGCTTTTCCAACTACAAAAAAAAGAAACACTTTCCTTACCGTGAGTGAAAAGTTACTCACAAGCTCATCCCTATTTCATATATATATAAGCACGAGTACAATTTGTGGGCATTTGCGAGTTGAGGTTGACTTGTCTGCTAACGCTGCCACTATTGCAATTTCGTTCATATTGTAGACCATTTATTTCTGTTTTCCTTTTTTTTTGTTGATGATGCTGTTAAAAGCTTAATGATTTTTGCAGGGGTTTTTCTAACCAAAATAATTATCCATTTGCTTGTATCTATAAAATTTAAATTGTAGGATTGTGGGTTTGTGGGTCGTGTACCATATTTTTATTTATAAGTTTTTTATTTGCTTGAAAATTTATAGAACTTGTTTGTTGTCATTTTTTTTGTAAATATGCAAGACATTTTTTCTTAAAGTTGAATTTCTTTTAGCAAGTGTTACTGCGCGAAAAAAAAAATATTTACTAAGAGAACAAGCTTAGAACCAGTTTTTGTATATATTTACTATTTTATAACAACTTAGAAAACTTATTATTGAGATTGGACTTACAGTGGCCAAGTGGATGTAATTTATTAAAGTGTACTGTATGTATTTGTAGTTAAAATAAATTTTAGTGATTTTTGAAGATTTATTTTCTCCAAAAAAGTAGATGAACAAAAGACTGTAAAATAAATGAATTAAATAAAATAAATACATAAGAACAGTGTGTTAGTTACTAACGCTTAAGGTAGAGGTCCATAGCTCGCTTTTTGCGCGTTACACTTTTTATGCATCTGTCAAAAAAGTAGAATCAATGTAATAGTATGTGACAAGTTACATTGCAAAAAGCGCAGACCGCGTAGGCGCGTTAAAAGCAAAAAGTAGGTCTACTTTCTACTTTTGTGCGCGTTACAAGCACCATGAAAGAAAGTCAGCTGTTCTTGAAAGCTAAAAATGTTAAATAATACTTTATTTCTTACGTTATCGATAAATATTATTTTACCGTGGACAATTTTTTTCTTTTTTTCAATAAAAAAAATTCTTAATCAGAAATAATTCATAGTCAGGCTCAAGTTCAGTAATTTCAATTCTTATTGAATGAAATATTTTTATAAGAAGAATATAAGAATATTTCAATAAGAATTGAAATTACTGAACTTGAGCCTGACTATGAATTATTTCTGATTAAAATTCACTACAGTTCAATTAAAGAATCTAAAAATTCCTCAAAAAAATTTTTTAATAAAGAAAACAAAAACAAAACAAAAATAAAATGGCGCATGAAAAGCGGTGCATGTAACTCAACGCGAACAAAGTATAGAATGAAACAAGAGGATGAAACGGGTGCAAAGCATAACGCCCAAAAATCGAACTATGGACCTCTACCTTTAAAATTCAAGGGGAATTTTCGGTCATTCTTTGTTTACGTTTTTTTGAATTTGCTTTTTTTACATTGCTGTTCGTTGTTTTACTACTTAAAAATACAAATCTGTCATCAGAGGTAAGCAGAGTTACGAAATATTTTCAACATAAAAAGTCCTTATAGTATCTAGAATGGTAGATGTATATGGAATTTCCATCCAAGCTGTAATTCAATGCATATGAATTTATTTGTTTTTGTTATATTTTTTAAATATTCGGCCCTGTTCTGTTAATCGATCGATTTGAAACCTCACTATTTTAAAAAAACTAACTGCGACAATAGAAATATTTTTTAAGATTTTTTTATTATATATGGAATCTATATATATAATATCTGAAAGAAACTTATCGTGTATGATTTTAAACACGTCTGCAGGACGAGAAATTTACTCGGATTCGGTTTACAGAACAGGACCGATTGTTGTTCATAAAATGAAGGAATAAAGTTGTTTTGTTTTAAATTTAAATGTTGTATGTTTTTTCATAAAATTATGGGGGCTATTCTGGAAAACGCGTCGAAGAAGTGAAACTTTACATTAAAACAAAAACAAATTTTCAAAAATTGTTTTTGTTTTCCATGCATTTCTTAACGCGTTTCTCTTTCTTTTAAAAACGGTTAATTTTGTATGAGAAACAAAAACAAATATTTTACATTTACACATTTTTGTTTTTGTTTTCCATGTAACTTTCACCAAGTCGACGCGTATTTCAGAATAGACACCTATATCTTTTATTGAGGCCATTTAATTAAACTCATATGTTTTTTTGAAATTCCCGAGAATTCCCGGGAATAAAAGATTTTACTTTTCGGTTCACGGGAATTGGAAAAGTCGGGGAAATTAGAAACCCTAAATTAACACTTAAAATAGTTTTTGGGTGATAAAATAAAGATTAGCAGCAACTTATTTTATTTTTTTTGTTTTTGGTATAACTAGGTCTGCCGGGTTATCTATTTAAATATGAATAAAATTTGAAGACAAAATAATATTTGTCGGGTAAGATATTAAATATTTTCACATATCCGTGCAATTAATAAATGAGTATCTTACAATTTGGTGTGTGTTACTCCTTTAACCAAAATACACCTTGCATTATAATGTCGTTAGGACGGTGGAAAAGGGTACCCCCAATACATGCTATGTATATATCAACAGAATAGGGCTAGCGAACCTAGTTAGCAACACATATTTAATTATTTCTATGAACTTTTTCTCCACGATTTTTAATAAATTGTTTTTAAATGCAATCAGTATTACCATATACGTTTGAAGAAAAAAAATGCCGGAATCGATTACAAACACACAAGTTTCCCCCATTATTATATCTCTTAAAAACTCTTTAATATCACTTTTCTTGAGATAAGTTTGCGCTATTTCTAGCACCTCCCAAAATTTGTTTTAAAATGTAGGCTTACGTTTATAAATTTTACTTGGGGTTATGGTGTCATTTATTTCTGAAAGCGTTGTTTATTAAAAAAATTACTTTATATAAATGCATCTAAATTCACTTTAGCATTGTGTGAGCACTACTGACTCTAAAAACCTGCGAAATAACAGATAAGTCTACACATTTGGCAACGCTGCATGCAATGTTCAATAGCTGGCCTAAAAGTATGCCATAGTTTTTGCAAAAATCTCAAGTTTTTTTAACTCTTTATGGCGCAACATTGAGAAAATATATTTTTTTTACAGAATTTAGGTGCTCTTAGTACAGTAAAAAATTTTGCTTTAGGATTTTTTTTGTTGAAATTTTATTTATTGCAGAGGACAAAGAATAAAAAGGAAAGAAGGTTAGTTATTTTGGCAATAAAAGTTCTAAATGGGAAATAATTTTACTGATAATATTCTAACAACAAAAACAATAATTAACTTGGACATTCACAAAATTTATTGAATTATAAGGCGGGCAAAATAAGTTTTTCAAAAAATTTGCACTACGGTAACATTTTTGTTACATGTCTTGCTTGTAAGGAGAACTTTTCTAAACAATAAACTTATGTACTTGTTTAACTAATAAATAATAAATATTTTTCTTACAGCAAAATTGTATGTCAATGTAACCATGATCTTGGTTCGTGACTCAAGAGGCCGCGGTTCATTGTGCCTGCCTACAACCACAAGTCAAATTGCAAATATACATTTTTCATAAATATACAAATTGCTTAAACAAAAAAAGTTATTAGCAAAGAAATAAAATTTAGCAACGTAACAACAGCTTCAAGGCAAATAAATACTTCGACAGATCGACAGACTAATATATTTACAAACATACAGACACATATACATACATAACTGCAAACCCAATAACAGGGTGTCTTTTTGTAAAAATAATAAAAAATTTCAATCAAAATCTTATAGAAAAGCTATACCGTTTACACCAAGTTTTTTTTGACATTTATTTGAAATCGAAAATTTTCCTAAGCAACAACCAAACAACTGCAGTGTAGCTAATGCACACACCTTTTTAAGTACAGAGGCTTACTTTGTAGTACAAATCGTCGATCCAGAATAGTTTTGCTCCACCGTCCATTCTTAAAACAATTAGTTAGTTACGGATTGTATATATATTTTGAAAATCATCTTTCTGAATCAAAAACGCGTTTCACGATATTTATTATGGTTCCTGAGATATTAAGCATTCATTTGGTTCCATAACGACTATTTTTAGGTTTAATAAGTATTGTTTTGCTATACACGCCACTATTTGGCGAATGCGTCAAATTCTTCATACAAAAATGTACAAAGTAAATTTAGCTATTGTTTTGTTTAATCTATAAGAAATTAATAATAAAATAAGAAGTTGCCGTAAGAAAAATTCAACGGCGATTGTTAAGCAAAAACATCATCACCAAGAAGCAGCCTGCGATTAAATGTTTTAATATAAACTAATTAAAGACTAAAATAAAATAAAAGAATCCTTAATTATGCATGTTTCTTAATAATACCAAAGCTAACCTTACTTCATATGAAATTGTCTGAGCTACAGCTCGTAACCCACCTAATAGTGTGTGACTGTGTAAGCGGATCGATAGTTAAAAATATTACGGCGGCGGATTCTTTGTCGGCGTTAAACGATCGACTTATTTCTCTAGACAGTAAGAAAAATAAACAAATTAACAAAATTCTCAATTTACTGCAGTAAAGTATGCGTATGGAGTACAAAAAGCTAATTTTTGAAAATAAATTAAGGAAAGTGGTGTATGTGGCACAAAATTAACTACTAACTTCAGTGATGTAAGTTCACAAAAATTTAAAATTTTCAAACAAACATATGTCGGAGGCGGTGGTGCAAATACAAAAGAAATCAAATGAAAATTGAGAAAACTTCATTTTAACCTTCTTTGTCGTTTTTCTCCACTCCAACTTTGTGGCATATGGGCTAAACCTATTCTGAGGCGACGAAATGTAAAAAAACGCATAGTTGCATCATTAAGTTCTACTAGATTTTAGTTAGATTTCGATAAAATCTAGTGAGGAAGTAATAGTGCGTTTGGCAACCGCCAGTAAATCTGCTTTTTATTTAAATCTCTAAGAAGTAGTAAAGATGTACTTAGTTATAACTTTGAAGCAACGACAATGTCATCCACTAAGCATGACTTCTATTTATATACTTTTTTTTTAAACGCAGCTTTCAACATTACGGCTATAGGACATCAACAGCTGATATATGTACATCTATAACCGGTTGCCATTCAAATTTGATTTTAAAGACCAAACTCTTTAAAAACTACCTTCTTTATTTATGCATAGACAACCTGGCATATTTTTTAATCCATACTTGGTATTGAAAACTTGTTGGTTGGTTGGTAAGTTTTTGTTGCTGCTATTGCTTATTTATTGGCTAATTCATGTGTGTGGTATAATTATTGTTAATCAACTGCAGCCAACAGCTTTTACAGCAATAAAATTAACGATGATAATTATTTTTAACATTTATGGTCTCTATGTTACAATAATAAAATGCATTTTCGTTATACTACGGGCTATATATTTTTTCAATTAACAGCACTAGGCGACATCAACAAAAAAACCTACAACTCCTATTGTAACACACTTTTGATAATAGGATTTCATCATACGCCAATACTAGATGAGTAATATCTGTGACAATATGGAATAGTGGCTGGAGTAGACTAAGAAACTTTAGTTTCATTATGCTGTATTATGCTCCAGTTGCAATTTGCGACGAAAGTAGAATCATGCGTTACATCCTTTTAATCTGTTTTTGTTTTCCATAAAAACTTTTGTAAACAATAAATAGGAATGATCCAGATATTATTAGCTAATAGTGTTTTAACTTTGACATGGTTTTAATAAAAGTTGGTTTTAACTTTAAAACCAACTGCTAAAACCTGTTTTTGCCATAAATATTGTTTTTGTTAAAACCGACTTAAAACTAATTTTGAACTGGGTTTAAGTTGGTTTTATGAAATGCAGCCTTTTTTTCGCTGTGCTAAATTCAGTGCTGCCACGCTAAAAGGAAGCTGGAAGCTGGTAATATTTATGCCAGTGAATAAGAATATATACCAATTGATAAATTTTCAACTTAAAAATGGATGCAGCCGCAATAATAATCAAAAAATTGCGGGAAAAAGAATTTTTTGGACGGAAAACAACGAATATATTTTCATTGACGTCTGGGAAATAAACATAGACGATATGACTGACATCGATCCGCCGATAGAAAAGTTTTATTTTATATATTTATCTATTTGTGCACTTTTATAAACAATAACTTGATTTCCAAACACTTCTTCACTTTGTATGGCCCCTTTCAGATTAGGCAACTTTAATTACGCATGTATAATTTTCATTTTTATTTATTTTCTTTTGAACTTGCTTTTATGTTCACATTAAGCAACTTTGTTAAGCAGGTTTAATATTTAATAAATTTATTATTCGACATATTGTCATAATTATATTTTAATTTATATGTTTTTATTATTTATTATTATTATTATTATATTATTTTATATTTTAAATTCCACCAGCAAGTTTAATATTCTTATGCTCGAATTTTCTTAATTTGTTGAGGTTTTGTTTAACATATATAAACAAATAACAAATATAAAATTTTCTTAGCACAAAATGATACAACACACCGTAGAAGAAATAAAAGACAATGTCAAATAAATAAATATCCCAAGACAATAATGACAGCAGAAACAGAATTGCCAAGTACGAGCAAGTCTTTACTCAAATCTTGGCAATTCTTTCTTCTTCAAACCGATCTCTCCTCTCACACCCACAAACACAAGACTTGTGCAAGTAAAGTTGCCTAGTCTGAAATGGGCCTATCTATAAGTAGTTCCATAATTTAAAAAATGTTTATTTATAAAACCCAGCTAGCTTTAATGTATGTCAACATAAATTTAAATAAATAAATAAATTAATTTAATTTCTGCTAGAGACAAAAACCAAAAAAGTTTACAGATCCCATTTTGCAGTTAACAGCGGACTGTTAAGCACTTAACAGTCGTAGTAAAATAAAGGAATATTATTTCCGCTGCGAAATCCAGGAACGGGGACTGATACTACATGTACTCAAAAATTAATGGAAAATATATGAAATTATAATAATTGGATATACAACAATAGTGCGATTCAGTAACTTTTAACGATCCAAAAATCGTAGTTTTTGTCTATACATTTTGTCGCTTAAAATAACGATTGTGTGATTCTGAAACTTCTTTTTAACGAAAGGACTCAGCTGATATTCTCTGTTAATTTTTGTCGATAAAATGAACAGCACATAAATTATTGTTGCTTAAATAACGACACAGCTGACATTTACCTACAGCGAATATCGTTAGAAATGTTACTGAATGGTATAATTATAATTATATTTATAATTATAATTATGTTTAAGTTGAAATTTAAAATGCACTAATTATAGCATGTGATCCAGCATCCAACGATTTTGAAATGGAATAGTTCACATTTTTTTGGATTTTCTTGCTGCGTTTTAATTTCACAAGACAATCGTTTGAAAAAAAAATACTGAGTGAAACTGCGGAAATTACTTAAATGTACTAAATTAGTAATTGGTGTACTAGTGTAGTTTTCGAAATTAAATAATACCAAAAAATGGTACAATTGTACCAACTTTGCCATCCCTGCTGCTTAGTTATATAAAACAAATTTCATGTGTGAAATAACAATGCAATAAAACAATATTATATAATGATGTTAAATTCGCCGTTAGTGGTTGTTAGCCGGCTTACAAGCGTTCGGATGTGTTCTCTGGTTTCTGATCATGTGCAAAAACAAAACAGAAACAAATTGAGCAATCGTTCTCATATTTTTGTTTTTGTTTCACTTACTTCAAAGAACGAAATAAAGCAAAATTAAACTATTTCTTTCTTTTATGTTCATACTCCGCTTTTAAGTACAAGGAAATAAAACCAAAAAATAATTTTATAACTGTAATAGTGTCGATTATTTTTGTTACAAAAAACACGTCCTAACTCCTGTATCGCGCAATAAATAGCAAAGCTATAAAAGATCGTTAGAAATGTTACTGAATAGTATAATTATAATTATAATTATAATTATAATTATAATTATAATTATAATTATTTGAACGATGGGATTATCGTTAAAAATGTTAGTGATTCGCACTACAGATATTACAATAATACGCGCGCAATAAATAGTAAAGCTATAAAAGTTCCTATTTTGGAAGGAAAAGTGGTCATTATGGGAAATACAAGAATTCTACATATGTATGTATGTATATCCCACTATAAAGAAATTGTGCTCCTGGTGGCTATTTAAAGTCGCATTTCTGAAATCATTTTGGGACTTTGGAAAAATTTATTTGAAAAAAGTTATTTTTGAAGCAAAATTTCTGGAAAAGATTAGTGGTCAGTCAATGTGGGAATATGGCTATATTGCAATATTTGAAAACAATGACAACTTTATTTTCTTAAAACTATTTTTCTGCAGCAAACATAATGTTGTTGTAGCATTAATGCCACAACGATGTTTTCCTGTGTGTGGTAGGGGCGATGAAAAACCCAATTATTAGTGTAGCGGCATTTCGAAAGTTTATGTCACTTTACTGATTATGAAAAAATTATAAAACTAAAATTGATATTGGAATTGTTGTGCGAATTGTGTGTTTCTTTGTTAAGAAACTATTTTAAGCAAATTGTTCCCCACCTAAAATCCATGATTATTAATTAATTATCATTAATTTTGTGCACGCAACGAGTGTTTATTTATATTAAATTAGATTTTCCTTTGAAAATTATTAAATGCTTTCTTCTTTCTGTTATGTAAACTTTAATTTTTTCCACACGCTGTTATTTTCATATTACACTTAAATTTAAAATGTTTCCAGTGTTTTCCATAGAAACACAAATAGAAAAGCAAAATCGTGTTGCAAACAAAGAAAAAAAGACAAAAAAAACATTTCTTTACTTTGATTTTTGTCTGCAACTGGTGTGTTTTTCATTGGTTTAGCGAAAGTCACACAGATGTTAACTTTTATTAAAAGGTTCAATGGAATTGCAGTGCAGCTTCTTTTTTTTTTTTAATTTTTACATGCGGGGTTGTTAAATTTTATTATTATTATATCTTTTACTTTTATAAAACTGTCATACATATATTATATTGTTTGAATAGTTAGAGGAGTGCATGTATCGAATCATAATAGCAAAAAAAAAAAGTTTAATCAACAAATTTTGTGCACCTCGTTTTTTGACGAAAATGCATTATTTCCAGTTGCAAATAATCGATTTTGGTAAAAAAAATTACCTTCGAAAATTATGGTGCTTAAATTTTTTTCGCGGTTATGGTGCGATATGATAGATACTCTTAATAATTGAATTTTCAATTTTTAATTAATGTGTGTGGGTTTGAAAATCATAAAAAGTTTTTATATACGAAAAATGTAAGAATATAAAAGCTTATGATTGTTTTTTAGGGATTTTTGAAGTTGGCAATACTGCTTGCACAGCTATTTTGTGTTTATGTAGGTATTGCCATTTCATCGGGAACAAAGCCAACAAATTGTGCTGAAATTTTACAAAATTTAGTGCAACATGGACAATAATGTTGCACTAAATTTCAAAGAAATCAATTAATTAAAGCAAACGCAGATAGTTTGCAGCAGGGAAGGCATTGAGGATTTTAAAATTGTACCAACAACTTTCAAAAATTTTACTTTTTTTCACTTTAATTGTACTAAAATATTTTTTTAAATTTAAATTACATATTTTTATTGGTTTTTATTTAAATAATCGACTTTGTTATGGCCAGCAAATCGATTTCACAAAATTTGCTTGTAAGTTATACCTGTTTATATTGAAATTTAAAATATACAAAGTAATAGCATGTGCTTCAGCATCCGATGATTTGGAAATGGAATAGTTAACATTTTTTTTATTTTCTTGCTGCGTTTTGCTTTCACAAGACTGTTTTCAAGGGGAAGAATATTAGTTTCATTGTTAAAAAGTGAAAATTTACATATGCAATCGTTTGAAAAGAAATACGGAGTGAAACTGCGGAGATTCCTTAAATGTACTAAATTAGTCATTGGTGTACTATTGTACTTTCCGAGCTTAAATAGTACCAAAAAGAGGTACAATTGTACCAACTTTGCCATCCCTGTTCTGCAGAACAACATTCATCTGAAGAGAGAGAGAGAGAGAGAGGATTTCCAAAAAAATGTTGCTGATATAGCTTAGAATTTTTTTATCTTATTTAAAAAATCCCTTGGGTTGAAGTCTGCTGACAGTTCCATAAGCAGGCACGAAATATATTTAGACGTTGCTTCAACAAAATAATTCTGCCAAAAGAAAAACTGACTTCAATGCAAAGGTCTGATTGAACATTTTCTAAAAAAATTTATCGAATATTAAATTAAATTTTAGTGGGCACGCCTCCGCCCATTTTTAAAACGCAAGGTTTCGTGTTTTTCACAGCTCAGGGCGTGTTAAGTTTTGTACAAATTGTTTAAGTAGAACCACTTAAAATAAAATATCAAATTTTAATGGGCATGACTCTGCCCATTTTTTCAAACAAAAGATTAGGTATGTATATTTTTGAGCTCAAAGTGTGTGATAAGTTTCGTAAAAATCGGTTAAGTAGAACTACATGAAATATAATAATATATTTTAAGGGGCATAACCCCGCCCATTTGTTCAACTTTAAATTTGTGTAATTACAAGAACCAAAGGTATTTGTTAGGTTTCGCAGCAATCGAACAAGTAGAATATTACAAAATTAAATTTAAAAAAATTGTGGGCGTGTTCCCGCCTAATTGTTTTTTTTTGCAATGGGACCAATGGGAAGCTATAGCCTTTCAGACAATAAGAAAATTTCTGCAATCGTTCTTACATGAGTCAAGTTATGAAGCAACACTGCCAAAAAAATAGAGACCAATTGATAACCTCCTCATTTTTTTGGGCGGTTAAAAGTAAACAAAAATTAGTTTTTTTTATCACCATTTTACGTGATAAATAAGGTCGACTTTAGAATTATTTCTATATGATTTCTGATGTAATAACTATTATGCAGGAGAGATTTCATTCGTTTGTGATATAAAAAGGCAAACAAAACTGCAAAGTTTCGTATTCTCCATATTTTTTTATTATTACTATATATTTTAACGCCTTATTTATAAAACTTACTAAAGGCCTTATAAAGGCTTATTAAAACAAATTTTCATACAAAATTTTTCCCAAAAAGCCTTTATAATTTTTATAAGTAATGCTGTAAATAAATAATTTATTAACAATAAAATTCACACCGTTAATTCAATTAAATTCATTTGAAATTTTCTAAAGACATTTTTTTCTCGTTACCATTTTACAGAACTACAAAGAAAAAGACTCAGGCAAAGTTGTGTTGTATACAACAAGTATGGGAATCATACGTGACACTTATGCAAAATGTTCAAATGTTAAGCAAATCTTAAGAACGCTGCTGGTGAAATTCGAAGAACGTGACGTCTTCATGAGCGTGGAATATCAACAAGAAATCAAAGAACGCATGCACTCGGATATAATCAAAGTACCTCAATTATATGTAGAAGGCCAGCACATTGGTGTAAGTTGTTTTAAAATTAAATTTTAACAATTTCCAAATTACATACATACATACATACATACATATGTATGTATGTATGTATGTATGTACATATTTATTTATTTTTTAATATTGCAAAAACGAAACAAAGGTAATGAAGCATACTTTTTTTACTAGTTTTTGGGGCTCAAAAATAAAATAGAAATAGAAATAAAAACACTGACTCGTAAACTATGAGACAAATATGACATTTTGATAGTTTTGCGATAATTTTAAAGAAAAACTAGTGTTTGAGTCTGCAAAACATGCCATTATAGATTAATGTAAGATTTACTGAATGCTTGATTCAAAATAAATAAATGTAAAAATTAGTTAAAAGCACAACAATAAAACTCGCTACCAGAAGCTGCCAGCCAGCCATCATTCGGCTGTTGTTGCTGCAATAGCAAACAAACAACTTCGTAAGCTAACAGTCAATCTATAAACAGCAGCAGTAAATGTTGTTTAAAGACAACCAACTACTCGTATGGGTTGCAGTTTCTTCATTTCACATATTATTATTTTTAAATCTATGGAAGATGATACTGTCAGTTTTTATATCCTTAAGCGTAAGTGGAAAGGGCATGTTGAAGTATTAGATTGTCATTATATTTGTAATATTAATTTGCTACATCATACATTATACACATACATATCGTTGGCAAAAATGCCAAATATCGTAACTAAGAAAAAAATATCAAATCGAGTTTTTGATTGATTATTATGAATGCTATTAAGCTTTGTCTTGATAAAATTTTACACTTCTGCCATATAAATAAAATTACGCTTTTATTAAAAAAATAAATAAAACGTGGCAAAATCACGATTTTACACTCCAAATCAAATCATTTCAATCTCAATAGTCTGTTAAATGCAAAAATTTATGATTCAAGAATAAAATATTAATTTTTCAAGATCCCATTTAAGATTGTAATCTTGAATAAAATTTCATATTGAGGCCGAACACACAGAAAAAAACAATGCAGAATCATTAGAAATAGGCTAAATTTTGCATTTTTTGCCAATAATTTTGCTTCATGTGTGTTTCATGTTAATTTAACATGATTTATAGTAATTTTCAAAAAAAATGTTCCTTTTGAAATAACTTTATTTCACGTTGAATTAACATTTCAGTACTGTTAAAATCAAAATGAAGAATCATGTTGAATCAAAGTTATTTCAAATTAGATCAACATAAATTTAATTTAATGTAGTAATTGTATTTTATTAATTATTTAACTTACGTGTGGTTGACATAGACATCAGAAAATTGTTTGTATATAAATTGAATTGGCTTCCCCGGCCCAGATTTGAACTCGGAACTCATCGCGTGGTAGTCAACGTGCTTACCCGTGCAGCCACAACAACTTTAAATATTCTTCAGATACACACTAAATATGTACCATCTTGAATTAAATTATAATTTAACATTATTTCTAGTCATTTAATATACAATTTATTTGAAAAGTTTTAGTTTTTGTTAAAAAAAGAACAAAATGCTTTGACTTGAAAAGTTTTAGTTATAAAAAAATACAAAATACTTAGACTTGACTCCAGTAGCTCGTTTCTGTATCTCTCGCATCGTAAAACTTCCCACATGAAACGAGGGAATCGTAGCAAAAACAGCGTAAATAGAAACACAAACTATTTATCTGTCATTTGAATAAATACCCAGTAATTATTGGAAGGATGTGAAAAAAAGTGTTTCTGTAACAATATTTTGTGAAAAGTTTCTCGCAAGAATTTGCAAAACAACTCGCATTTTAAATTGGTGCGAGAACAACCAAATTTTTACAAAAGCATATGAATTTTTGAATTTGTGTGTGAAAATATGAAAAATACGCTAATTGAAAAGATATGCAACGAGTCGATATGATTATGTTTATTTAGAATATTTTTTTGTGTAATTTTCTTATGTAGAGACATTTGATAGAAAAAACTTATTTCAAGCATTTTGCATTCACTTTATATTCATGCTCATTATTTTATTTTCTTTTTCCTGTAAATTACTTCTTTTTTTGTTGTTGAAATAACATTTTTGTGACATTTTGTTTTCATTTGGCTGGAAATATTCCAGTAAAAACAAAATCAGTGTTGTCTGTTCTCGCATTCAAATACAAAAACACTTTTTTTCGCATATCGAGCAACGATGGAATTTTGTGTTTCACATTTCATGTGAGAAATTTTACGATGCGAGAAATACAGAAACGAGCTACAGGATTCGAACCTGCGATCCTCCGAATGCAAGACTAGTACACTGCCTACCAGCCAGCAGCAGTTTGTCGGCTGTTTACAAACATAAAAAAAACAACAACAATACAAAAACAACCTACACAACTAAGCACAAAAGTGTATTACAGCCCAGTAGAAAAAGAGACTCCAAAAAAGTCATGAAAATGTAGAGTTTACGATGCGGAAGTAGTGCAAATTTCGATCCGATCTAATGATTTTTACATAGGGTTGTCATTGCAAGAAGTTCTCTTTTTCGATGCCTGGTCACTGAATTGGAAGCGATATTAAGAAAAATTCCCTTTTTTGTCTTCTATGATAATATTTTCATCTAGGAAAAATGATAAATAGTTAGATATATAGTTATAGTTAGTTATATTGTTAAAATAATTCGTTTCTTTTTATATGAACTTAAGCCCGAAACAGTGTTTTCATGTAAATTTAAGCAAATAACTTTTAAATTTTAGACGAAAAATAGTTCATAAATTTCTTTAAAAAAATAATTTTTTTTTAAATTCTGGTGAGTATTTTCTAACACTATGGAGGAGTTACGAGGTTTCGTGTGACTAAAAAAAGCTTTTACATGGTTTTTTGCTCACTCTCGGCAAATTGAAAATATCGATTTTTTGGAAGCAATGAAAATGTACTTCCGCTAGAATGACTTCCATTTTATTTCACTGGGCAGCTATGAACAAAGCAAATAAACACAAACACACTCAAACAACATATTATTTCTTGTAAATTTAATGTGATTTGAATGAATTTGAATCAACCTTTTTTGGCATGTTGATTTTATATTGATATTTTTTTCTGTGTGAATACAAGATTTTGTTCTTAATAAAAGTCTAAAATTAAGAACACATTCTTAAAAATTTGTGCATAAACAAACGACGATCTTAAAATTAAGATTACGTTCTTTAATTAAGGAATGCGTTCTTAGAGTTCAACAACCACGTTCTTAAATTGAAGATTACAATCTTAAAATTATGATCACATACTTGATTTTTAGAATACATTCTTAAATTAAGAATTTATGCTTAAATTTGAGAACTTCAATTTTACTGACCAAATTTCAAGATTGAAATCTGAAGATTTCTTCAAATATAAATTCAAGAATTTTGTTCTTAAATTTAAATTGTAATTTTTTTCTTAGCGTACAACTTTGTTTATTTTTTTTTAAATTTTTTGCTTCTCCTGTAAAATTATATTTTTGTTAGTTACGCATTTTTGCATTTCAGCTAACGATATGTATGCATACATAAATACTTGTGTGCAATCAAATACAAGTATCGGGAATAAATATTAGGATATAATGTATGAAATTTTTTAATTCAAATTACCTCTGGGAAGTTGTGGACTGATCCTTCTGACAAATTGGATTTGGGCAGCTTCGAGACCAATGTTGCAATGCAAAATAAGGGAGAAAAATAATTCTGCGGCTTAAGCTAGATATTATCATTTTTTCTTATAGAAAATTCGAATGTGTCACAGCACATTTCTCTTACAGAAAAGTCGACTGTGTGACAGCATATTTTTCTTATAGAAAATTTTACTGGGTCATATTAAATTTTTCTTACATAAAAGTCAATGTTTTTGTTAAATAAATTGTATTAGGCCGCAGTCCCAAATTGTTACACAATTCGAAGATGCACTGTGCTGTATGTATGTATATTTTGGTATGAACTGATATTAAATATTTACAGGGTTATTGCTCCCACATTTTTGCTGTTGCGCAAGTTAAACAATTGCAAAAATAATAAATACACCACGTCTTAAATTTATACTACAAACACACATACATATATATTTAAATGTATTTATGTATACATGTAGGTATTTGCGTTACCAATTTAATGATGTGAACTTTAAAGAAAATCGAGTGACTCTGTCATTTAACAATAATGTGCCAAAAGAAAACTCGTTAATTACACACATTCATGTAACATGCGCTAAAAACTTTTATGTGTAGATTAAAATTCATAGACATACAATGCAAATGAAACGTACTCGTACATTAATTAGGGTGAGTCAGATTGTCTGAATGACGAAAAAAGAGGAAATTCTAAGTAACTTTTCCCAAAATCAAACTCTATTCTGCACCCATTTACATGCACTGAAGGCAAACCTTTAATTCAGACCATGAAATCCTTCATTGTATCAATGGAATTTGTCATCAAAAGTCAGGTAATGAAGACAGAACTTGATTTGATCATATACACATAGAAAAATTTCACATATTAAAATCTACATAAACAAGCTTAATGTAACCTTTTTCGGCAATAATTTTGCTTCACATGTGTTTCATGTTAATTTAACATGGATTTACAGCAGTGTTGCCGGAATCGAAAATCAATCAAAAAAAGTTTTGTGTTTGATAATTAGTAATGCTTTTTATATAAGAATATACATATATCGAGTGATTTTTTTACTATTTATTTTTTCAGTGTAAATTTTTTAAGTGCAAAAAAAAGATTCTTAACTTGTGGCAATTGCAATAAAGTTTGCCATTTCACAATGAATTCACTAACAAACGAACAACACATTGAAATTTATTATAAAAATTCGTGAAATGTGAAAAATATGTTTCCAAAATTACGTTTATTTTATTGTCGTCATAATTGATTAACTGACCTTTTCAAGCTGTTGTGACAAAATATCGGCCACTGTCAATAAAGATAGTGATATGTAAACAACGAAATTTTTTCTTTACGTTAATCGAATCTCTGAAGCATATTCATCAACTTTTTTTATCTAATTTGTCTTTTCAGTCTCCTGTTAACAAATGAAAAAATTTTCATTCAACTAATTTTGTGAAAAAATTCTTAATGTAAATTAGGTATTACTGTATGCGATATATTGCAATTTTTAATTCTAATATTTTATTTTCAACATATTTTTTTGGTTGGTCCTTTACCTTGGCATTGGAATTTCTACGCGGGGAAAAATCCCGGGAATTCTCGGGAATTATTTTTTTACAAATCCCGAGAAATTTTCAACGGAAATTTTTGGGAATTTAATATTTACGTGTTTGGAACTTGCTTTTCTTACATCGCTGTTCGTTGTTTTATTACCTAGAAATACAAATCTGTAAGCAGAGGTAAATAGGTTTACGAAATATTTTCAACATAAAAAGTTCTTATAGTATCTAGATTGGCAGATATAGATGGAATTTTTAATCCATGCTATGAGTCAAAACATATGAATTTATTTGTTTTTGCTTTGTTTTTTAAATTGTGTTGTTTATCGAATGAAAGAATAAATTTGTTTTGTTTTTAATTTAAATGTTCTATGATTTTTCATAAAATTATATTTTTTATTGAGGACATTTAATTAAATTTATATGTATGTTTTCGAAATTCCCGGGAATAAAACATTTTACTTCACGATTTCCGGGAAATTAGAAACTCTACTTGATAGCAAAAAAATATTGATACGACAACTTATTTTTCATGTAAGTTTTTGTTAATTTTAATTTGCTTGAAAATTTTTCTACTGAACAGTTCGAAAATAAAAGAAAAACATCATTTCCAAGACGAGTATAGCCAAACAAAAACATAAAAAGATTACAAAAATGTTTATGAGTAAATTTACGGAGCAAAATTGTTTTTAAATGAAATGAAGATTCTTAATTAAATAATTTTCTTCTATGATGTAAGGAAATTACACAAAAAAATGAATGGTCCCAAAATAGTTCCAGAAAATAATTTTTGTTCCATTTTTAAATAATTACACAGAAATCGGCAACGCTGATTTACAGTAATCTTCTTCTTTCAAATAACTCTATTTTATGTTGTTTTAGTATTCCACTACTGTTTAATTAAAATGATGAATCAAACTTATTTCAAGTTGAAACAACGTAAATTGAATAACACGAAAAACCATGTTGAAATCAAGTTATTTCAATTTGAAATAACATTAATTTAATTAAATGCCAGCTACACACTAAATATAAATATAAAAAAAATAAAAATAAAATTTTAATTCAAAATTATTTAATTGATCGTTTAGCATAAAATTTATTTTAAATTAAAGTTATATTTAATAAAAAACACAAACTGCGAAGCTACTTTGACTTGTCTCCAGGATTCGGATAATATGATGTGCAATAAAAATTTTTGCATGATAATTTTACATTGTTATTTTTTTCTGTGTGTAGATGTGTAGACAAAATTGTCTACCAACATTTTCTGAGCATAAGATTTCACAATAAAAGCAAATTTCTCACAAAAATGAATTAAACTCGTGTAAAAACAATCTGTTGGGCATAATGTATGAAAACTTCATTGAGCAATAGTGCGTAAATATTTCTGCATAGCAACAACTAAAAGGAAACATCACTACACAATCACTTTAAATGCGAAAAAGTCGGAAAGCAATGTAGCAATTTGAAATCAACACAATAGACAAAACATAATTGCAAATAATGTTTTTTTCGATGCGTCTTAAAACAGATTCCACTTAATGTTTGTTAAGGCAAATATTGGTGAAGCTGTTACACTCTTGGTAAAGGAAATGCCAACAACAATTGCAAAAAAACATTAGGTTCGGTGAAATAAAAAAGTGAAGGTTGAAATAACTTTTTAATTTGATTGCATTCAAAAAACAATACAAATGAGTAAAAAAAATACTCTACTAAAATTATTAAAAAAAATCCAGTAAAGTCCGATTTTGAGTAGCCCACGAAGGGTTCTGTACGGCACTTGCTTCTTTTTTAAGATTTTTTTCGGTTTTTGGCGATTTCCTTACTATTGACGTTTATTTTAAGACGATTTTGTTTTTTTTTAACAATTTAATGTATTTTAATTTTTAGCGATTTTTTTACTATTAGCGATTTTTTTGGTTTTTCTGCAATACTCGTACATATTTTAAGTTTTAATCGATTTTCTACTTTTGGAGATTTTTTTGTTAGGGTGATTCTTTTACTTTTGGCGATTTTTTCGGCTTTTATCGATTTTTTTTACAATATATACATATATGTATATATTTTAAGTTTTTGCGATTTTTTATTTTTTTAATTATGGCGTGTTTTTGTTTTTGGCGATTTTTTTTGTACTAAGGGATTTTTTCGGTTTTTATCGATATAACTTTTTCAATATATATTCTTAGGTTTATTAATATTTTTATTTTTATTTGATGATCCCAAAAAAAAATCCCAAAATTATAAAATCGTCAAACCGAAAAAAATCGCCAAAACTCGAAAAAAAATCGCCGAAACGAAAAAACCCCATATTAAAAAAAACTAGTACTAAAATAAATTTCCAAAATGAAAAAAATCGATAAAGTTAAAAAAATCGTTAAAAAGGAAAAAATCGTTGAAATGAAAAAATCGCCAAAATGAAAAATAAACGCCAAAAACCTAAAAAAATCGTTAAAAAAATCAAGAAAACTAAAAAAAGCAAGAAAGAAAAAAACGCTAAAAACGAAAAAAAACACCAAAACTAAAAAAGCCATATTTAAAAAAACGCTAAGAACCGAAAAAACCTCAAAAAGTAAAAAATTCGAAAACTACACCCCGAAAAAAGATTGGTTGAAAAATTGTTAGGCCAATAAAATATGATTTGCATAAACTATATTTCAATTCACGCTATTAATTTTCTATTAATCCAAAAAACAATCCATGTTTATTGCCATAAGGGCAAAATTCTAATAAAGATATGATTCAGACACGTCTTAAATTGATTGCATCAACCGAGCGTATGCTTTTGTTATGAATAATTAACTTATTGCTTAACACAACCGAATAAAATATTATGAATTGGATTTTACTACCAACTTTTGGTATTTGCAACTAAAAAATTGTCATTCTATATTAAGGTCAAAATAAACAGTTTCTATCAGTTGCTGCAACTGGCTGGAGGTTGAGTTTACTATCACAGTTTATAGCAGCAAATTAAAAATTAACTTTTGTGACTTTCAAAGATATTGGGTCTTATGCAAAAAAACTTAATAAAGCTTTGCAAAGCAATGTTAAAAAAAGTTGTATTCTAAAAAAATTATTATATCAAATTTCTAAAGTAGGTCCCAACGTTTGTTAAGACTACTTTAAGTTGATATTTTCAAAATGTCTATGTTGTACCTCAAATATTTTTGTTAATATAACACATATTGATTCATGTTACATCTTAAAATAAAGCTAAAAGTGCTAGCTCTTATCTTAAATATATTATTACTGTAATGTGATGGAAAACATCACCAAATTATCCAACTGATTCAAAATACATCGCAAAATCCATAAAAAAATATTAAAATAAATACAATTGTACAAAAATGTTTTAGTGATGTACATACAATCAAAACAAATCGAAAAAAGCTGGATATTCAAATACTCATTTCATTCGAATAAAATAAATTGTAATAATTCTTCTTTGTTCCTCATATTTTATTTACTTTTACTTCATAGAAATGTTTATCTGGTTTCCTTCCATGTCAGAAGCTCATATTATTTAAATTAGGTTGCTTTACTTCAAGAAAATAAAAATTTATTTAATAAAATAAAAAAATATTTGAATACCCGAATGAAATTTTATTCAATTTTGTACATCATAAGCTGAGAAGTGGTTGTTGAACACGGTGGTGTTACCAGTATTTATTATTAAATAACAAAATATTTAAAGTTGTGTTTTGAATACAATTTCTTAACAAAGCAATGTTAGGCTTAAAGTGCTTGTCAACTAATATGAACTTTAAAGCTATAGTAAAATATTTTTTTGCATAAGGGGGATTATGATTTGTGAATTCTCAAATGGTTTATGAAAGTATGTGCATAAGATAAAAGGGTTGGTGGCTGTTCAAAATGTATGGTTGAAGAAATGCATATAGACATGCTTCACCACAAGGAAATAAATTTCAATTAAAATAAACTTATTACAAATTGTGTATTTTTATTTACGTTTATTGTTTATTTTTATTTCAGCAAGAAAGGGGAATTTTTTTTCACAGGTACCAATTATGATATTGTTTTAGTTATATTTACCATATTTTCGGTAGCAAGAATAACTTTTACTTCAAATTCCATACTGTTAACCAATTTTATCTGTTGTTGCAACTATTTCATTAAGGGTTACAATTAAAATATAGTGGTACCAGAAGAAATTTGCAGTCGTTATACCAGAATTCTATGATAGTTGGTGCAACCGCCAAAATTCGGTTGGCAATAAATTCGGTTGTCTCAAAGAAGCTGTTTTCTCTGTGTGTATATTATTTAGGCTAAAGTTCGTATAGTATTATATATGTTGTGTCCGTACGAAACCCTTCGTGTGCGAGTCAGAGTCACACTTTACCGAATTTATTTTTAGTTGTAGCGCTTTGTTTTGTTTTGGCAATTCTTTTCGGTTCTTGGCGATTTTTTCGTTTTGGTGATTTTTTTATTATGGGATTTTTTTAGATTTAGCGTTTTTGAAAATTTTTTGAGTTTGTCTCTCACGGTTTCCAGGATACAGCAAGTTTTCAAAATTACATCAACTTATAGAATACCCTTTAATTTCAATTCTTTTTAAATTTCGGTGTTAAGCGGTATAGTTTGCTTCAACCAACTTTGAAAATTTCAAGTGTCTACATATAAAATTGTCTGTATATTTCATTAGGATTTCCACATTTTTCACTCCTCGCTTTATAACACTCTTTATTTTTATGACGGTTAAAAATATTTGTTGTTGTAGTGGCCAAAGTTCACCTTTGGTATACGGAAACCCCAACAAATTTACGTCTAAGTTTCTTGTCAGTGAGTTATTAATAGTGTAGGGTGTAATTAAGTCATGGTTTACCGTTCATTGATTTTATTTCTTGCAATGTGTAAACAAAGACTATTGTAAAATTTTGTCATTGATGATTTTTTATTTTATTTTTACTGTTTTGAATATTTGATGCTTATGTATGTGTTTTTCTCGCTGCAATGAAAGCATATTTTTTTCCAGATATATTTTGTTGATTAAACACTTTTTAAGTTTCACTTTCCAAAACTCTAATGAAAAAGCTATTTAATATTGCATGGATAAATGCATAATGATGATAATGCAGATGATGATGATGATGATGATGATGATGATGGCACTTGCTACTGATTTTAAATGTTTGGTTTATTTGTTTTTCCAGCTTTTGTCATTTTTGTTGTTATTGTTATTTTAATAAGTTCAGCAACATTTAATACCGCCATAGTTAAAAGTTTGTTTGTGAATTGTTTGTTTATTTATTATTATTATTTTCTTCTTTTAGCCTGTCGATGTTGCAATGCAGCTGTTCGTTGAGATCACAATGTTTGATAGTGTTCAACTTGTTGCCGGTGTATTTATTTAACTTTTTTTTCTTGGGCATTGCTTCATTGACTTCATTATGAAGTGAAGAAGTGGTAATAAATTTATGCATTTCCATTTTTCATTAGTTAAACGCACGATTTGTAACAACATGTTTGCAAAACAAAATAAATCAAATTCAAATAAAAAAATAAAAAAAAAATTTATGCTTTGGCTCTCTTCTGAAAATCGTATAAATTTGAAATTGTACGATTTCCAAAATTAATAATGGTCCTGCCGCCGTATTTAAAATCATATACTATAATTTTCTGTCAGATATGAAATCTAGAGAATCTAAATAACAGAAAAATTAAAAAAAAAGTCAAATTAGAAAATATTTTTACTACTCTGATAGTAGTTTTATGAAATAGTGCGATTTCAGGGTCGTCTTTAAATAAAAATCAAAAGTTTTTCATTGGTAAACGCATCACTTAGGAACTGCTGCCCTGATTACGCTAGTTTTTTTTATAATAAGTATTTCTGACAGCCCAACTTGGATCTTTGTGGGAAGAAAATTTAGCCACGCCCACTTTCACGTCACCTTTTTTAAATGTATCTAACACCGAAGAATGGCTGAACGGATTTATCTAATTTTTGAAATATTCGTAATGATTTAAAGAAACAATATTAAGGAGTGGCAAAATATATAACAAACATTTATTTTGAAATATCTTGGAAGCTAATATGTTAAAATACCTGAGATTTTGTAGAACTTACTTCATTGACCTTATAAAATGTTAAAAAAAAGAAAAAGTTGGAATAAAATAAGTGAACGTGGTACCTGCCATATAATTTCTTTTTTCATTTCTGAATATCTTTGCATCTAATGCAGCAGGAAACCTGAAATTTTGTGCAACTAACGATTTTTATAATGTTCATTGTCTTAAAAAAACATTCGAACTAGACATGTGGGTGTGGCAACTCCCATAAATAAAACTTCTGTACTTTGAGATATCGGGAAAAATAATAAAGTCAGAACGTTCAAATTTTGTAGGAATAACTCTGTTGATAATGTACATGGTCTATTGAAACAATTTCAGTATTTAGACAAGTAGACATTGTATGGTCCCCCTTATATAGTGCACACTTTTACTTGTCTTCTAAAATAATACCGGCATACCAATTTTGCTGATTTGCTTACAGCTTATTACATTATATTAATTTTTTAATGCCTAAATTTGGCGTGCCACTTTTCACATAGAAGCAACATTTACTTTAAAATTTTTTGGAAGCCAAAACAGTAAAAATGTTTAACCTTTTTCGTAAGCATCAACGCCAATAATGAGAATAGTATTATAAAAAGGAATCAACGTTGGAGCCAAAAGTGAGAAACCTCCTAAATAAATTAAGATTTATACACATAATATGATTTATTGAAGTGAAATTTATTTGTTGGTGGTTAAGCATTGTCTATATGCATTTCATTGTTGCTTTAAAAAATCATCAGTAGACTTCAACCACACATTTTGAATAGTCGCATATTAAAGGCTTTTAATGATTTGTTAAATCAACAATGAAAGGCGTATAGACAATGCTTAACCACCGGCAAACAAATTTAACTTATAACAGAACTTGACAATATGTCAAACAAAAAATTTATTGAAAATATTTTCCATCATGAAATTTGGTTCATAAACATTCCACCTTCGGCTATGCGCCATATTCAGTCGCCCCTTAATACCTTTACGAGGTTAATATAAACGAATCCGCTGGTAAACAAAACATATTATTCTATAGCATTCTCCAAGCTAAAGGTTGTTTTTTTAAGTGTCACAACTTTGAGTTGGCATCGCTGCTTTATTTGAGCACCCATTTAACAGCTGATAGTTGCTTTTTGTTTAGTTTGCTTTATTAAGCAATTATTTTTATTTTTTATTATTTTTTCTAATTAAGCCCATTTTTAGGGAGAATTGCCAGCTTATGGGCTGGCGCAGTGATTGTGCCATTGATTTTGTGCCATTTTTTGTCTTTAATATAATTGCAAAAAATTAAGGAATTCTAAAGTGCAGATTTCAGCCAACCCTGAAGCAATATTTTAATGTGACTTATTTAATAATATCGAGCAGTGATGCCCCTTTAAAATGGTTTTGATTTTAGCCAAAAATATTTTAATTTTTCTTAATAGTCGCACGTGACATTTAATCCATCACAATATTTATATTTGTTGCTCTTTTTACGCAATTATAAATAAACAACATTAGTTAAAATATTTTTAAGTTAACAGAAAGAAATATTCAACTACTACGCATTCTAAACTTTTTTTACAGCTTTTGCAAACGTGTTCTGGCATTTATAGGGCTGGTTTTGTACTTGTCGGGTATAACACATTGTTCAATTTTGCACTTATAATGTCGCACGTGACCAAAACTTATGTTTTTGTTGTGCTATGTACAAACATTGTTGCCAGTTAGACCTATTTTTTATAACATGCATTAAATATACAGTTATTACAGCTATTTAAATTTAAAAACATATATAGTAAGAAGATAAAAAAAGTTATTGTAACCGCAATGGATACAGTAAAGCAATATGGACATATTAATTCTTCATTTTCCAAACTAACAATTATTTACTCTATGGCAATACTGCTAAGAATGAACGAATAAGAAACATTTATCAAAGAAATAACTAAAAGTCCCCTAGCGGTTGCGACAAAAAATTATTTATATAAACGCTTTTGGATTTAAGAAGGGACTCCAAATGAGAGCATAAGCGTTGTCACAGCTACGTCAACCTTTATCTAAACGGACTCTTAGTAAGTCCGCAGTCATCTCATAAAAGGCTGATGTGATTTTCCTCAAAATATGTGATCTTCTCCGAGAAAAGGGACCTAGTGTGTCAAAAAACGGGAACTTGGAAAATCGATAAAAAATGAGAAAAACTTTAAAATTTTATTTTTTAAATGCGTTTTTCTCAAAACTTCATTTTCACACACTATGCCCCTTTTCTCGGTCACATATATTTTTTTTGCCATATCTACTTAAAAAATTTGGGGCCTTACTTAAGCTTAAATTAGACCTACCATAAGCATAGCCAAAACCAAAATTCAATTGGATTATATGATTACGGGGCTATAGTGTTATAGCGACTCACCTATAATCAAATACAGTGTTGCCCATTAGTTTGGTTCGAACAGCTGTTTTGTATGGGCATGGTTATGACACATTTAATTAAAGTTTTACTTCAAATTTAATTGAAAAAATATGTATTAAGTTTAAGATATTTCCAAACTAAAAAAATTAATATTATAATTTGAATAAAACTAAAAATTAGATGTCATTTAATAAACTTTAATTTTCTGTTCTTTTATTTGCAGGATGCCGATACAGTAGAACGTCTTAATGAATCTGGTGAACTGAGACAGTTGTTAAAACCATACAAGGTAGTATGTAAAACTTTTTGCAAATTCCATAAGAATGTAACATGCAAAGCTAAATTTCTTTCTCTACGTGCTTTTATTTTTTATTTTCACAGTCAATATCAACAACTTATACCTGTCAAACATGCGGTGGCTATCGTTTGTTACCATGCCCCTCGTGTAATGGCTCAAAGAAATCCGTTCATCGAAACCATTTCACAGCCGAATTTGTGGCACTCAAGTGCATGAATTGCGATGAAGTGGGCTTGGTTAAATGTCACAACTGTTAGACCAGACAGCAGCCAGGTCTGCAGGCGCAACACTGACCAACTTAAATGCCACAACAACAAACATTGTTTGATTGCGACAATGACAATGAACGTTTGTATTGACAGTGTTATTAAAGTGGGTGACATAAAAATTCAAATAACTACTCGTAATGTATTGTTGATATAATTAAAAGGAAGGCGTATTGCTGCAACAGACAACGACTTTAAAACTAGTGATTAAATTCTATAGAATTTCGTTTTTTTTTTAAATAATATTATGAAAAAAAAAACAAAATAAATTTTTTACTTTGTTTAAGAGTTAAGATTTTTTTTAATTTATTGTATAAGCAATGTAATTAGTTATAATATATTTATGTATGTTTTATGTTTGTGATTAGTTAAATCGTTATTGCAATGGAAAAAACAAAATATAATAATGTGCAATTTTTATTTAAGCAAATGAAAAATATTTAAGCTTAAGGCAAATGTAATTGACTGGAGATCTTGTGGCTTTTTCTTCATGAATTTTGGGGCAGACATTAAATGTTTTGGATGCTATAAATTTCATGCGAAAGCACATAGAGTAAATTCAGTTTTTCTTTTTTTTTTATTTACACTCATACATATGTACTTCTGTTTATATTAATCGACAAAAATTTAAAACGATTCATAACCACTATTAACAAAAAAAAACCAATATAATTTATGTAATTATTCTAGTTATTAATATAATTTTTATTATTTCAAATCTGAGACAGCCTTACTTTTTCTTTATTATTATATTACTATAATTATTATTTTTTTAATCTAAATTATGCAAATAAAATCCCAGCAAACTTTTTGTGTGCCAACAAATTGTCTTGTATAAATGCGTAAATTTATGCAAATTTGCAATGTTAAATGCCCTGGACACGATCAAATAAACACATCAAACACATAGTTGTGTAAGTGCAGTCAGTTTTTTTTTTTTTTGATTACACGTACGTGTTGTCGACAATGATTGATGAAAATCACTAACAATTATTTAATAATCTCTTCCTCTGTGATTCACAACAAAAATAATTTTTTTTTGATGTTTATTCATGAAGGAGAAGTGGGCGGACGAGCAAAAATTTATATTGCATTTACAGTTTGATGTTAATTCCCTTTTGTGGGCAAATTTATTCAATAGTGAAAATTTCGTACTGTGGCAAAGAGGAAGAAGTGTATGTAATTATTAATTTTATTTCAACTCAATATCTTGTTTCAAAATTTATTCTCAATAACAAATTTTCAGATTTTTTCTGAACTGTTAAGTCAAATTAATTTTAAAAACAGCCAAAAGCCGTCACAATCAATTTCATGTAGTTTTTCTGAATATATATTTGATAATAAATATAGAGCTGGAGAACAAAACTAGATATGTCCTCAGTACATGATTTTTTTTTTAATTTTTTCGTTTTCTATATAACACTTTTTTAAATAAAGTTCTATAAATAATAAGGGGAATCAAGAAAGGGATTACATTTCTGGGGGAAAATTATTCACGATTGCAATTTGGGCAGAAGGAAAAGAAAGTATTTCGAGCGAAAACTGTTCACGATAGGGGAAATTCACTTTTCAAAAAACTACTTTTTTGTTCATAACTTTTTAATTTAAAAGAACAATTTAGATAATTTTTTTTTATATTTTTTACAGAGTAAGATTTGCGTATTTTTAAAAATTAGTGTATCCTTGGATTTTTGAGAAATTTTTTAATTTTAAACCGTACTCAACCAAAAAATGTTAACCATTTATCACCTCTTGTTACATTAAATAAAAACTATTTCTTAACAACAACATTAATACAACAACTTGTTTCAAACTGTAAAATTAATTCTTAACAAAAAAAAATTGTATCTGCCACAGACAGCAGAACAGATTTAAAGTAACCCTACGGTTTTATTAAATCAATGTTGCCGTAGTGCAATTTTTTCAAAAGTTATATTATCGGCGTCTTACTTCATTAAATTTTTTTGAATGTTTAAGTCAATTATTGTTTTTATTCCTAAAAAATATTGTGAGTGAAATTACTTTTTAATTTGAAGCTTTTATCGCCAAGATACTTGACATTCTTCACATTTCAGTCTTAACCCATTTTGCCACAAAAAAAATTTCCAAAAAAATTCTAGAAGAATTTTTTTTCGACCCACTGTGCGAAGTGCTAGTGGGTATTGTTTATGTATGTCAATAGTTTGCAATTGATTTTTCATGTTTATTTCTGATTACCTGCAATTTGATAAAATTCCTTGAATTTATTTCTTTGTTCTTATAACAAATAAGTACATACATACATACATACATACATACATACATACATACATGCATTGCTTGCTTGTATCTTTAATAATATTGTACAAATTCTTACATACGAGTAAATATTGACCAGTTTTATAAATTGATTACATAAAATGTGGTTGATGTCTATCGTTATGAATTAATATTGACTGCAGCTGTATGAAAATAATAGTTGACTCAGCAATTTGCAATTCATACGTACATAAGTACGTACATGTATTCAGTGTAATAATTGATAATTCAGTTGCACTTGAAATACACAACAACATGTTTATTTCGTACCATGAGCGCCAAAAAACAGCTAAAGCGCTATAATTTTCGAATTTAATTTTTTGACGAAAATCATTTATGTAAAATCGTAAATGATCGATTTTCGTCAAAAAATTAAGTTCGAAAATTATGTCGCTTAAGCTTTTTTTTCCGGTTATTGCACAATTTGTTTGTTCTGTTTTGATATTTAATTTTTAAACTTTATCGTTGCTACACTGGCTGACTTTTTCTGCTCGAATTGTAGTTGTAAGAGGTATGTAAGGAAAATAAGTGCAAAAAACAGCAACAGCTAGCTATTCATTGCTTTCGCAAGAATAGAGTGTTGCCATACACGTATTTTTGACCAGGTGCAGTCAAGTTTATAATTAGTGTTTTTTTTTGTGGATTGTTACACTTAAGTTTACCATTTGTTAACGTACTAACAACATTGCCCCCCACCCCTCCCAACAAAAAAAAAACACTAATAATATAACAAAAGTGGCCATGTTAGTTCATGTGTTTTTTTTTTCCTTTTAGAGAAATTTAAATAAATGTATCAAATTCAAATGCAGCAATTGACATTTAAAATTTAAAAGGGAGGAGAAAACTTTTAAAACAAATATAAAACCAATACTTCACTTACAGATTTCAAGTAATTGTTGTATTTGTAGTTCTTTGTTTGCATGTCACTTACCTGAAAAGAAATAAAAAAAATAATAATAATTACCATTAGAAATTTAGTTATACCCTGTTTCTACAAACCGGGTAGGCGACTCGTCTAGAAAATTTTTATAAAAACTACTCAAAAAGTTAGTGCTTTTCAAATAAATTTTCTACTAAAGTCGACCGTCCGCTTTGTGGAAACATTGGGTTAACTGCCAGTTCATAAAAGACAAGTAAAAATTCTCGTCTGTCTATTTATAATCAAAACAAAAACAAATTTTGAGTGCTTTGTTTTTGTTTTCAATATAAATAAACAGGCGAGAATTTTGAGTTGAATTCGCCAGTTCATAGGCGTAACTAATAAATAAAATAAAGAAAATTTGTTATAAAACATAAATTTACAGCAAATGTTTGAAAATGCCTAGAATTTCATAAAAAAATTTTTACATGCATCAATCAACATTAAAAAAATGGTTCAAGAAATGGAAAATATGTACATACATACGGTAGCACATTTAATGCGACCAGCAGGGTTGTCATGTTTTTTCCGACCTATTTCGCCAAAATCATTTTAAAAATCACAAAAATTAATTTCAATTTCAATCCACTATAACATCGGAGTTTTAACCCTTTGCTTGTAGCATAATTAAAAAATTTCTTCTAGTTTTTTTTTTTTTGAAATTTTATTTTTTGTGGCGAAAATGGGTTAAGAAGGAAATGTTAAGAACGTCAAATATGTTGGCGATAAGAGCTTCAAATTAAAAATTAATTTCACTCACAATATTTTAGAAATAAAAACAATAATTGACTTGAACATTCACAAAATTTATTGAATTAAGACGCCGATAATATAACATTTAAAAAAATTGCACTACGGCAACATTGATTTAATAAAACCGTAGGGTTACTTTAAATCTGTTCTGCTGTCTGTAGCAGATACAATTTTTTTTTATTAAGAAATAATATTACAGTTTGAAACAAGTTGTTGTACCCTGGTTATTGAGTTGAAATTGAATTAATAATTATATTTAATAAATAGTTTTTATTTAATGTAACAAAGGGTGATAAAGGGTTAAAAATTGTTGTTTGAGCAGAGGTTTAAGGTTACATTTTTTTGCAGAAATCGAAGGATACACAAATTTTTAAGAACACTATAAAATTTAAAATCCGCAAATCTTAATCGAAAATCTATTTTTTTCTGTAAAAAATATAAAAAAATGTATCTACATTTTTAGGATTCCGTACACCAAAGGTAAAAAAGGCACCCTATTGTTTTCGCTACGCTGTCCGTCTGTCCGTCACACGGTATTTTCTCAGGAACCGTAAGAGCTACGGACCTGAAATTTGGACAGAGTATGTAGAACCTTGGCCACTACAACAACAAATATATGAGAATTAAAAATTAAAGGGTGTTCCAAAACAAGCAACGAAAAATGTTAAAGTCCATGTAATATATATACAATTGTATATACATATGTATATTGACATTTGAAAATAAAAATTAGTATATTTTTATATTAACACTAAAATTTAAAAAAAATTTAATTAAAGGGTGGTCCATCAGTTAATGCAATTTTGACTATGTAATTTTGACAACTTGTTATATCTTGGAAACCGTAAGAGGTAAACTCTTGAAATTTGCAAAAACGGTAAAACTAAAAAATCCGAAAATTATAAAATCGCCAAACCAAAATAAAAATCGCCAAAAATTAAAAAAATATCGCCAAAAATTAAAAAAAAAATCGCCAAAATTAAAAAAATCGCTAAAATTAAAAAAAAAAATCCAACACTAAAATAAATCGTGAAATTCGAAAAAATCGCACAAAAGCAAAAAATCGCCAAAATGAAAAAAAACGCCAAAACCGGAAAAAAATCGCCAAAACGCGAAAAAGGCGCCAAAACCAAAATAATTAATTGTATGAAAAAAATCTCCAAAATGAAAAAAATCGCCAAAATTACAAAAAAACCAAAAAAATGCTCAAAACGAAAAAAAGTGGCAAAACTAAAAAAATCACCAGAACCAAAAAAAAAATCACCTATATGAAAAAAACGCCAAAATTAAAAAAATCGCCAAAATAAAAAAATCGCCAAAATAAAAAAACGCCAAAATAAAAAAAATCGCAAAAATTAAAAAAACTTCAAAAACCAAAAAAAGTCGCCAAAACGAGGAAAAAAGTGCCAAAACTCAGAAAGCGCCAATAAATTCAAAAAACCCCAAAACTAAAAAAATCTTAAACCCGAAAAAACCCAAAAACGGAAAAAATGCCCAAAGTATAGTTTATATTGGCTAAAATTCGTATTCAATTACATATCTCGTGTCAGTACAGAACCCTTCGTGCGCGGGTCAAAGTCACATTTCACTGAATTTATTTTAAATTGATAAGTTATGAACAAAAAAGTAGTTTTTTGAAAAGTGAATCTACCCTATCGCGAACAGTTTTTCCCTTTTTCCCAAATAACAATCGTGAATAATTTTTCCCTAAAAATATGTTCCCTTTCTTGATTCCACGATCAATAGTTCACTGCAATACATTTTTGATTTATAAACATCTATACGCTAGGGGCTAAAAATGTTTTTCACAATACAATCACAAATTTTGAGTAAGATCGTAAAGCGTTATCAAATCGGTGTGAGCTATGTATGACTGTATTAGTGTAATCATACGACCAAGAAGTACAGAGAAACTTAACAGCTGCATAGAAATACACTCAAACGAATTTTAAAGCATACCTTTAGGAGCAATATTAATTTTAATAGAAATTGCTTGTAAAGTGTAACAGTGTTGCCAGTGGGGATAATTTTGTTAAAAAGTTGAATAATATAAAATAAAAATAAATAAATAAAACTTTTAAATAAAAGAGCGTTTAAAATATCAAATAATTGTTTTAAAGATATAGAGCAGTATTTATAAAAAATTTATAATGTTATATTTTAACATATCTTCATTACATACTTACGTATTGCGTTACACTGAAGCTGGTGCACAGCAATTGGGTAACAATCTCCATCTCATGCCAATTATTATGGGTGGAGATTTTAATACAAATTTTACAAACCCACGTTTTCCACTTGCATATGAGCAATTCTCCACAAACCCCCACAACTAATAATTCCACTACTATAGATGCAGTTCTCCATAGATTTTTAAATACAGTAGAGTCAAAAATGTATATCTTATTTTAGACAAGACAATATTAAAATAAAAATTTCATTACCAGATGCTTACACATTTCCCCTGTGATCACATTGCTTTTTTCATTGAATATGAACCTCTTTAGTTTGCATGCAGTAAATTTTATTGTTAAATAATTTTTTCCACGTTACCTAAAATAGTTAAAAACACAATTTTACACTTAAAAACATTTAATTTGAAACCCAAAACTTGATTTTCAAATAATTTTTAGGCTTTATAAGTCCTTTTCCCGATTTTTACATTCAGTACGCATTGATAGCGGGAACAAACCCTCCCATGAAATTCGCTATAGCAAATTTCCCATAATGGGAACAAAAATTTCACATTTTTTTAATCTTAGGGTTGAATATAGATTTGACAATAAATTTCTTTTTGTACAACACTTATTTTTTAATATAAATTTTTATAAAATAAGCATATAAAAATTTAGCAGAAAACCGCAGACAGTAGAAATAAAATCGCCAAACATAATTTTTTGTAAATTTTTGTCATCAAAATTTATTAATTGCTATAATAATAATACAAGAAAAATCATCAAAATCAAATTGTTTTAATTTCTTTGAGATTTATTTTTGAAACTTCTCCTTCAGGAAAACTAGCCTGAATTACAAAAATTTTGAAGTTTGAATTTTCTTTAAAAAAAATAGCCATAAAAATAGACAACAAATTTATTTATCGTCAGAAAAATCGCCATACCGCCAAATTAAAAATTTAGACGCCAAACCAATAAAAAAAATTGCCACATTTGGCGAGAATACGCCATACCTGACAACCCTACAAACAATTCGTCAGCTCCAGTGTTGCCAGAAAATAATATTGGGAGAATTCTAAATGGGTCTAAAATCTCTGCTAGAATACTCGATGGAACAAAAAACAAAATGCTAGATTTTAAATTTACTTATGCCCTAATTCTGTTAAACGATTGTATCGTCTTGTCTATGCTACAAGGTTCGTGTATTTGCTTTATGATTTTGTTCTAAACATTATTTCCAACAAGTATTTTTTTGCATATTTGTCAAACTATTGTATAATACTTGGGCCTGCCCCACGATGTCACTAACGTTCGATTTGTCGCACACTTACATTCAAACCACAAACAAATTTTTAAATTTTGTTGTTGTTTCCAATATAACTGTTCGACAAGTCGAAAGTTAGTGACATCGTGGGACAGGCCATTTAATTTAATTTTTAGTTTTAAAAACATGGCAATAGTATTTTTATTTTTCATTATCAAAGACAACAACAATTTTTAAAGGAAATAATTTGGAGAATTCAAACACAAGAAATCAAAAGTATTTTCAAGCAAAATTGTCCTAAATCTTCGTACTGAATTAGAGCATTATTTTTTAGTTTTTTTTAAAGGTTGAATACTTTCTAATGACTATAACCGATTTCCACATAAAAGACCATATCTATAAAACACAACTAAAAATAAAAAGGCACATGCCTATCAAGATCTCATACTGATAGCCGCTGTATGCTTATATGCAGTGTATGGATATTAAGTCGGACAAAAAATATATCAGCGTGATACTCGGGATACTTATTTATCATTTGTCACCGTACACATAAATTTTTGCTGTTTTAAAACATTCGGTATGTGTGTGTAAATAACATAGGCCTGTGTATACGCATGTGTAACCGATTAATACTCAGAGCATTTTATACTCATTAGTATGATTGTATCTCACACAGCTTATAAATTTTATTTGAACTCATTTGTGCTGTTCTATTGCACTATCGTTGGCTCATAGTTAGTGAGCCAAAAATTTTTGTTTTAATTTTTCTTATTTAAATAATGGGGTCTAGGCTAATTTTAAGCTGGCCTTAATAGACAGAATAATAGAAATAGTATGTAATTAAAAGCTTTGAAAATTCCCAGAAAATTGCGGAACTTCACAATATGTACACAAAATCACTTAAAACAATTATTTGGAATTTTTCTTGAAGAGGCATAATGACCTAGTCTTATGGCATTTATTTAATTGTTTGCTTAATAAAAATAATTAATTAAATAAATAAATACTTGAAGTTATCTTTTGCAATAATAACTATAAAAATCATATAATAATTAGAAGCGTAAATAGTTGCTTATTAAATATCCATTCGAAAAGAGATTCAGTGTAAAATGATTGCTGCAAAAAAAAGTATGATTTCCTTGCTTGTACTGGCCAGTTTATTGGCTTTTGTTTGTTCTTCTTCGTTTGTTTTTGATCATGATTCGGAAAGCGGTCTACTTAACTATATGGCACGTTCCAATGAGCTGTTGCAGCAGGATCCCACACGTTCTTTGAACTGTTTTAATAAATATATACCTTTAATAAATGAAATTGCCAATAATTATGAAACGAATTTTAAAGCCTGCATAAACGAATCGGAAATAGCCAGTGCAAAAGCTGATGAGGGTACTTTGGAGCAACGTAATGATTTGGCAAATG
The DNA here is from genome assembly GCA_905220375.1 of Tachina fera. Taxonomy (NCBI): domain Eukaryota; kingdom Metazoa; phylum Arthropoda; class Insecta; order Diptera; family Tachinidae; genus Tachina; species Tachina fera. The sequence continues at coordinate 82,852,793 of LR999966.1, forward strand.
CTGCTGAAGCCTCATGTGCTTTGTTGAAGCAGTGCCAGGAAGACACAATAGTAGAGGGAGTATTCCAATGTTACATTGATGGGGTGAGTTAAAGAAGAAATGTATTAAGTGATTATTTGCTTAATTAAATCTACCTAAATTAAAAAAATTTAGTTTGTTTATTTATTTATTTCTTAGCGGTGAATTAAAGTTACATGCGCATTTAATTAATATTTTATTTTAGGGTTCGGCCAACATTCAAACCATGTATATGATAAATGCCAATGCGTCTCAAGAATTGGCTTCCCTGCGAGAGCAATACTATCTGATTAAAAATGATCAATACAAATGCACAAACGAAACTAAACGGGTCTATGAAAGGGAATCAGCTGCAGCATATGCTGGTCTCAATAATTGTATTCTGGGTAACTCCGATGTAGTGACAGAACAACCCTCTACTACTACCGAAAGTACAACAGATGCCCCAACTGATCCCCCAACTGATGCCCCAACTGAGACAATACCAGCAACAACATCAGTTAAACCAGAAACGTCCGACAATCCATCAACAACAACGGTAATACCTGAAAGCACTGCGACAGTTCCAGACGAAACAACTTCTGACAGTCCTGTAAATACATCAACTGAGCCATCTGAAACAACAGCTGAAGTAAAAACGAACGTAACTGAAAGCACTGAGACAGTTCCAGAGGAAACAACTTCTGACAGTCCCGCAAATACATCAGATGAACCATCTGAAATAACAGCTGAAGCAACAACGACCGCACCTGAAAGCACTGAGACAGTTCTAGGGGAAATTACTTCTGAGAGTCCCACAAATGCATCAGATGATCCATATGCGACAACATCTGATATAGCTCCCTACTAGAAAATTTAATAGAATTTGAACTTTGCCAAAGTATTTATTATTACCAAATAAAAATAACATTAACTTATATTGTTTTAAGTAACAAAAATTAAAAATTTTAAAAACACCCGATATATCCATAAAATATGTGATATTTTCTAAGCGGCAGGGCTGATTTTTTTTTTCAAACATAGCTAAGAACCCTTTGGATCAAGTCACATTTCAAACAGAAAAAACTAAATCAAAATCTGTTCAGCCGTTTATTCTGTGCGAGTACTCGTAACCATAATTAATAAAATAGAAAAAAATATAAACAAACTTATGTATATGATTTCAGATGTTTGATTTTTCCAATCGCTTAAAAACCGAATGCTCCTTATATTAACTAAAGGATCTAATAATTTAATAATCCTGAGTGCATAGTGCTGCTGAGATACAAAACGAAAGAAATATAATTAAGAAAAACATGAATGAAAATTCCTTCCACATGAGTCAACATAGATAAGCTTCTAATGCACAAATAAACAAAAATCGATAAAAAAAACATTAAAAAATAATAAAAGGAAAAGTAATTAATAAAATAAGTAGTAATTAAGAAACTCAAAAAGTCCGACTGCTACCAACTTTGAACCGTTAAATATCCTAAATTGTCATTCGAAATTAAAAATCATAAGAAAAACCTAAAGATTATGTTAAAATACCTGCCGAATGATACCCATTTTGATATACTCGTAGTTTCATGACTGCTGTCATATCCTCCCAGGATTAAGAAAAATCGCGTTCGGTTTATATAGTGCCGCAAAGGAACACATACATATGTACATACATACCCTGTCGGAGAATGTGTGGTTGACTGCAAAAATAGTTAACTTATAGTTAACTTTTCTTATACTAACTAAAAACTAACTGCAATATCATCCAGAACAAACCCAAAACTAATTCTTAAGTTGAGTACGTAATCGAATTTTATGAGAGCCAACAAATTTATTCTCACCTACTTTGAAACTCATTTCAGTTTTATGTTAACATTTTGCTGTTATTATATTAGCTTAGTGGTAACGTGTTGAGTACACAACGTGTGATACACGTTCGAAGCCCAGAAAAAATTTTTAAATTTACTGACTACCAGGTGATTTAAAAAAAGTCAACTTTAAGCTAGTTGGAAAGTAGTGCAGAGTGAGACAACCCAGCAAAAAATTACACATTACCAACAGAACTACTTGCCATATAATGACTTACTTTTCTGATTACCAAATTTCATTACTCGCTTACAAATCACATTACCTAAAATTTAAAAAAAAATATGTACAAATTGCTAAATGAGGAGAATGATTTTTTTAGATTAAATAGATTACGTGAATAAGTTGCCAAATTAAAAAAGTAAGTTCTTCTCAAAAATCGATTGTTTTAGGCTCACGCCTTGTTAAAATCATTAAGTTGGTAATCCAGTAGGAAAGTGCTTCCACCAAAAATGCTTAATTCCAAACTCGATTACCTTTTCTGAAATTTTTTGCTGAGAATCTAATACCACCTAGGACATCGCAATGTTAACATAGTCAGTTGATTACATTGAAAAGTAATCCAAGTATCAGTCAGTACTAGTTGCAAAATAGTTAGCTTAAAGTTAGTTTAAAGTTAGCGTAATTTCCGACAGGGTACAAACATACATACATACATTAAAAATCCGAAAATATGGTTACGTTCAAACAAATATTTCAAAAATGTCTAATTCACAACAAACACTTTTATTTGATTTTGAATTTGTTTGGATTTTTCTTAAAGTCTTTTTACAATTTGTTGCACAGTGGGTAACAGTCAGAGTATTTTTGATTTCTCCTACCGCGAATCCCCGAAAAATGCTAATTGAACTACCAATTTTTTAACAAGAAATTTTTAAATATGCACACAGACAGAAGTAAAAACAAGATTTAATAAAAAACAAGTCAGAGTGCTATATTCGGCTGTGCCGAATCTTATATACCCTTTACCAAAGTGCGTTTATGTAGTATAGAGATACAAACATAAGCACAGAGATATGTAGGTGCATATTCATTTCGTGAAAAAATTCATACTTTTTTTCTAGTGCAATTTTTAATTTTTTGGCATTATGTTTAATTTGGTGCTTTTTAAACTTTAGCGATTTGTTTCATATAGGCAATTTTTTTTGGTTTTTGGCGATTTTTTTCGGTCTTTGGCTTTTTTTTAATTTTGGCGATTTTTTTCGTGCTGGCGATTTTTTTGATTTTGACGATTTTTTCATTTAGGCGATTTTTTTATTTTTTATATATTTAATTTTTTTATTTTTGACAGTTTTTTTCTCGTTTTGGCGATTTTTTTCGGTTTTTAGCGTTTTTTAATTTTGGCGATTTTTTTTCGTTTTGGCGATTTTTTTGATTTTGCCGATTTTTTTTCATTTAAGCGATTTTTTTGTTTTTGGCATATAGGCAATTTTTTTGTTTTGGCGATTTTTTCCGGTTTTGGCGTTTTATTTTTTAATTTTGGCGATTTATTTTCGTTTTGGCGATTTTTTTTGATTTTGGCGATTTTTTTTCATTTAGGCGATTTTTTTAATTTTTGACGATTTTTGTTCATATAAAAATGTTTTTTTTTGTTTTGGCGATTTTTGCGGATTTTTGTCATTGTGGGATTTTTTTTGTTTTGACACTTTTTTCTCGTTTTGGCGATTTTTTTCGGTTTTTGGCGTTTTTTTAATTTTGGCGATTTTTTTTCGTTTTGGCGATTTTTTTTCATTTAAGCGATTTTTTTTAATTTTTGGCGATTTTTTTCATATAGGAAATTTTTTTTTTTTGATTTGGCGATTTTATTTCGGTTTATGGCGTTTTTTTAATTTTAGCGATTTATTTTCGTTTTGGCGATTTTTTTTTTGATTTTTGCGATTCTTTTTCATTTAGGCGATTTTAATAATCATTTATTTTTGTTTCGGCGATTTTTTTCGGTTTTTGGTTTTTTTTTTAATTTTAGCGTTTTTTTTTCATTTTGGCGATTTTTTTTTGTTTTGGCGATTTTTTTAAATTTTTGGCGATTTTATAATTTTCGGATTTTTTAGTTTGACCGTTTTTGAAAATTTCAAGAGTTTAACTCTTACAGTTTCCAAGATATAGCAATTTGTCAAAATTACATAGTCAAAATTTCATTAACTGATGGGCCACCCTTTAATTTAAACTTTTTTAATTTTAGTGTTAATTGTTGTAGCCTATATAAAAATACACTAATTTTACAAATTTCAAGTGTCAATATACATATGTACACACATACATACAATTGTATGTATATTACATGGGATTTTAAAAGTTTTCGTTACTCATTTTGGAACACCCTTTAATTTTTAGCTTTTATATATTTGTTGTAGCGACCAAAGTTCTACATACACTGTCCAAATTTCAGACCCATAGCTTTTACCGTTCCTGAGAAAATAGCCTTCTTCCTAAAACATGAAATATGTTTAATTATTAGGAAAAACGTTAAAGTTTTCCAACCCTGGAAACGTTTTTTAATCTGTTAAGTTTTTAAAATTTTTTTTTAATTATAAATACCAATTTTATTCATACCGAAGTATAAAATAAGTTAATTTAATAAAAAAGTAATAAAAACTTGTTTTCGGTAGTTATTTTCTATGGGTAAATTGAGTTTGAGTTTTCCAGCTCTGAAACCGTCTGCTCGATTTTGCTGAATTTCAATAGCAAAATTTTTCGGAAAATTTCTGACACACCAGTCCAAGAACGAAGTCACTAGCTCTTCTGGGAGCTTGGGAAAACCGATTTCACGTACAGACAGACGGACAGACGGACAGACGGACAGACGGACATCGCTTGTTCGTCTTCCCTATGCATAAGGATCCAGAATATATATACTTTATGTGTCGCTTATTAATATTGTAGAAATTACAAACGGAATGACAAACCTATATATACCCTTTTACCATTTTTTGGTAAAGGGTATAATAAATTCAGTAAATCAGATATCATTGCTTATTCGGGCCCAAGTTCAGTAATTTCAATTCTTATTGAATGAAATATTTTTATTAATTAATGTGAGTTTCTAAAGAAGAGAAGAAAAATTAAACTAGACTTTATAGCTGGGGGAAATACCGATACTTTTCTGTGCAGCCACACACTTCATCAGCACCCTAATCTATCTACTTAGGTAGAGATTCTTATTAATTTCAGCTATTTGAGGTAAATTCAGTAAAGTGAGATTTCGACTCGCACACGAAGGGTTCCGTGCAGACACTACATATGTAATCGAATATCTTACCTGATGTATACATTTACAAGAAAAAATTACCTGTAGCTGGATTCATTAACTTTTATTACGATCATCGTATCGCTATAATAAATATAACGAATATTTATCGACTTTGATATTCAGTAACATATTTTAACGATATTCGCTGTCGGTTTAAGTAAAATAAGTAATATGTGTAACAATATTAAGTTCTATTAGTTTTTCTTTAATTCTTCTTTGTGCTTTTAGCTTATTTTGACATTTTGTATGCAGGGATGCCAGATGATATATAATTAAATTTCGAGTAATACACAGATGTGCACTATGGTAAAAAGAACATTACAGAACCACATTATCGTTACCGCAAAGGAATAAATTTATCGATAAATATTACGATTTTCGGTTCGCAAAAACTACTGAATACAGGTACTGGCAGTTTTATTTTTGTTTTTTTTTTAGTTTTCACCCTTTTTTTCGTATTTTTTCGGTGTTTTGAGTTTTTTTAGTTTTGGGGCTTCTTTTTCGTTTTGGCGATTTTTGGTTTTTTTGCGATTTAATTTAGCTTAAGAGATTTTTGGCACTTTTTACCTTTTCGCGTTTTTTTCTGTTTCACAGAGAAAAAAAACAGTGTCTAATATATACCTCATAAAATAGAACAAAATGAATAAGAAATCTCTATTGTTTTTTTTTCAATATGGAAATCTTATTAACTTCATAGAGAAACCCTTTTTGAAAAAAATCAAGAAGAAATCTTGTAGTTTTTATTGGGTTATCTTATTGATTTTTTCAAAGATTTTCCTCTTGATTTTATTAGGCAACCTAATAAAAAATAAAAAAAATTTTTATACCTTTATTCTTTGTACTTACATATGTATTTTCATTTAAATTCTGTACGATATATGTATGTATGTACGTAATATATTTAGATGTTATTTATTCATAGATGCATACATGGATATTATATTATATTCTTAATTAACTAACTCACCATACATACATATTTATTACTTGGGAGGAGACAAGTATTGGACCAGCAACCTTCTGACTGATAGACTAGAACTATAACCAATATCCTAACAAGCAGCCTGAATCCCCACTGAAACTATTGTACAAATATGCTTATACAAGAACGAAAATGATCATGAAAAAAATTGTCTCTATATTTATTTGTAGATATGAAATAACAAGAAACCTTATAAAATCAAAAAGATTTTCTTATTAAAAAAATTAATAAGATGCTTTACACATAATCATATAGGAACCTAATGAAAACAATAAAGAATACCTGAATGAAAAAAAATAAGGCAACCTAATAAAATCAATAAGAAATCCCTATAGTTTACAATTTATAAGAAAACCTAAAAGCATCAAGAAGATTATCTCTATGGATTGTTTTTTTGGTGCCAAAAATAACGGAAATTGAGTAAAAAAAGTTGTGAATAATAAGATTTCTTCTTGATTTTATGTGGTTTTCTTCTTGATAAAATTAATTTATTAATTAATTTACCACATAAGAACAATAAGGAATCTCTGTGAAAAAATCTTCGCTTCTTTCTGCTGGGATACCCCTTAGCCTAAAAACGTTTCATAGAGAAAATCTTCTTAATTCTATTAGGCAGTTTTTTCTCTGTGTTGTAAAATTTTTTTTGGATTTTCCTCGGCTTTTGGCAGTTTTTTAGTTTTGGCGTGTTTTTTGTTTTCGCCATTTTTTTATTTTGACGATTTTTTTCTTTTTGGCGATTTCCGGGTTTTTTAATTTTTGCTTTTTTTAAATTTTTTTTCGTTTTTGGCGATTTATATTAGTTTAACAGATTTTTTTCTAGTTTTGGATATTTTTCGTTTTTTTTATTTTTTCGGGTTTTTGCGTTTTTTTATATTAATTTTAAAGATTTTTTTTCTAGTTTAGGCGATTTTTTTAAGTTTGGGATTTTATTTAATTTTAGCGCTTTTGAAAACTTCAATAGTTTGCTCCTTAAGGCTTCTAAGATACAGCAAGTTGTTAAAATTATTTAGTCAAAATTACATTAATTGATAGAATACCCTTTAATCCATATGTAATTGTCTGTATGTTGCATTAGGATTTCAACATGTTACGATGCCCGCTTTAGGACACCCTATAATTGTTAACTGTCATATATAATATATAATAATATAATATAATATACAAAAGGTTAAAATTTTACATATAATGTGAAAAATTTATTCATAAAATTTTTAGTTTTAAATGTCGGCTTTTTGAAGTAATTCCCTTTATACTTTTCTTACCTCCCCAACTGTTTTCTTCATTTTGAATGACAAATAAAACTGAGAAATGATACCATATTCTGTTGAAACTATAAACATCGCATGGAAAATATGTTTTCCTACGTTTGAGTATGACTCTTTTTTTTCTCAGCTGTTATAAAATATGGCAAAACATGTTTGAAGCATGTTTTTCTAAACTCTGACCGTATCTTTAAGGGCATTTGTGACAGACTTTTATTGTAATATTTAGTTACAGTAACTGCAAAACAGATACAGTTTATGAATTTGTATATATTATATACATACATATATATTTTAAGATAACCAACCAAGAGAGAAAACAAATAAATAAATCACAAAAAATTCAATGAAACTCATTTAATAAAAGATTTTCGCTCTGAACGAAGTCGAAATAAGTTATAAAAATTAAATACTTCAGTGTTTAAAAAAGGATTATAAGCAAATTTAAAATTTAAATTTAAAGACGTTTTTTTTTATTTTAATGATATTTCGAGTTGAAATTAAATTGAGTGTAAAATGAAATTAGCACAACACATTACGGCTTATGTGATTGTTTTTACCAGTAGTTTGTTGTGTGCCAATGCTGCCAATATTAATGGTCCTGATTCGCAACTCAGTCTATTGAAAATGTTGGCGGGTCCCCATGAGATCTTGCACTATGATCCGGCACATCATATTAATTGTTTCCACATATACAACCAACTTATTCACGATGTAGCCATCAATTATGAAGAAAATTTTAAGGACTGTTTAAATACATCGAAGTCTGAAATTGTACATATTGAAGATGCCACGATTCGTGAACGTGGTGAGCTGTCCAAGGCAGTTATGGCTGCATGTGATATGTTGAAAAAATGCATGGATTACCAATCCGTGGAGGAAACATTGGAATGCTATGTAGCGGCGGTAAGAGCTAAATACATATACATATACATATTTATATTCTAAAGTAAACTTACTAAAATGCAAGTGAATTTTGTGAGCATGTGTATGATTCAAAATTTAATTTAAAAAAAATTAATTAAGTCTTGTGCTTGATGCTTTAATAAGAAGGTAGAAAGCTTAAATAAATAAAACTTCATTTTAACCAGTAAACGTCGTGATCCATTCGGGAATATTTCTCCAAATGTCTTAAGATCAGACAAGACCACACCGCCGAAATTCTATTCGATTTAAAAGAAGCTGCAGAGAGTGTGACATGAGACAAGAGACTTAAGTAAGACCCCTTTCCAAAAACCAAAGTTTGCTTTGAAATTTTTTTTAAACTTAAACTTTGTTTCACTTCTCCACACGCAAAATTTTTCTTTCACAAAATTTTCAGAAAAAGAAACAAACGAATATCAAAGGAACTCTGCAAGTAAAACAAATTCGGTACTGACTCCCTTCTTTCCTACAAACTAAAGGGTAGTGCGATCCATACCGTTCGTTGTACAGTTTTTGTTTTGTTTTTTAATTTGAATTTAAATTAAGTATTAATTTTTATTAAATCGAAATTTAAAAAAAAAATAAATTTTTTCCCTTCTCTCCCGCAAACTAAAGGGTAGTGCGATCCATACTGTTCGTTCCACAGTTTATTTATTTTTTTGTTTGTTTTTTAATTTGAATTTATATTAAGTATCAATTTTGACTAAATCCTAATTTAAAAAAAATTTTACAAATTTTAAACATTTTGTTCTTAACCTAATCGTTTTTTGGACTTTTTTGCTTGGAATTTTTTTCGGATTTTGGCGATTTATTTTAATTTTGGATATTTGTTTCAGTTTTGGGGCCTTTTTCGTTTTGGCGATTTTTTTCGGTTTTTGAATTTTTTCTTTTTGTTCTCGCGATTTTTTTAATTTTGGGATTTTTTAGTTTAAGAGTTTTTATACATAAAAAATTAATTTTCCGTATGGGGCAAAGCTTTACTTCTCAATTAGCCAAACCGTGGAGCCAGGTTGGTAAAAACAAAAATTTAAATTTAAATTTTTTTGCTCAAATATTGTAGTACGCATTTACTTAGCTATTAGATAGAAAATTCTACATGCAAAAAATATTTTTATCAGATCAAAAATATCAGCTTGACATGTGTTTAAAGTTTTCATTAACTCGAAGTGGCCAACTTTGGGGTTTTGTGGCTCCGACCCTTTTAAAAACGTAAAATTCAAATGCCAAAATTAACTATGGGGACGGCCCGCTTAGAAACTTCAGAATTATTTCCATTTTTTTTTTTGCCAAAATCACCCCACTGTGCAATAGTATAGAGGTATTTTGTAACCTCAGAAAATCCAAAAAATATACTATAGATTAGTATCGATTATATATGAATCGAACTGTTTTAGTACCTAGTTTGTGGCACAAATCTATGATTAAACCCGTTTAAATTATGTGGGTTAGATCATTGGTTTGTGTCAAAAACGATCTACTGAAAGAGTTCGATCCAAGTGTACATGGATTTGATCCAGACTTGTATTGAAATTTTTCATTAGCTCGTGTTTGACGCGAACCCATTTAAATTACATGGGCTTGATGATTCGTTTGTGCCAGAAACGAGCCACTGAAAGAGTTCGATACAAGTGTGGTTTGATCACAGGTTTGTGCCTTAAATGACAGATTGAACGAGTTCCATCCCAGTCTATATGAAAGTATGTATTTATTTGCTTGTTATTTGCTTAATAATACATTTTCTTTTAACATATCTCCAGGGTTATGTCAACATTCAAACCATGTATGACATACATGTCAACGCTTCCAAGCACTTGGCGATAATGCGAGAGAAATTCTTTAAAATCAAAAATGATCAATATAAATGTACAAATGAGACCAAACGAATCTATGAAAGAACATCTGCCGAAAAATATGTCGCTCTCAATAATTGCATTTTAGGCCTGAAAGATCTACCTCAAACTGAAAATTCAACAGCTATAGCGATCACAGAGACCCCAGTAGCGACGGCAGCAGCTCCCACAAGTCAAACAACTGAAACTACAACCACAACCACAGCACGGCCAATAGACAAAACGACCACAGGAAGCCCAGTAACAGCAGCAACTCAAGCAAGTATTACACATCAAACAGCCACAACACATCAAACAAACACACTTCGATCAGCTATAACGACCACAAAACCCCCAATAACATCTGTAACTCAAGCAACCACAACAAGTCAAGCAACCACAACCCAACAAACAACCTCAAAACCTCCAACAACCACAACACTTGGATCAGCCATAACGACCGCAGCAACCCCAGTACTGAAAGTAACTCAAACAACAATAACACCTACAACCAGCACAATAACTACAGCAACCACAAAACCTCAAACAATCACAACACCTCCAACAAACACAACAACTCCAACAAACACAACAACTCCAACAACCACAACACTTCCAACAAACACAACACCACAAACAACCACAATAGCGAAAAAAGTAACTCAAACAAACGCAACACGTAAAACAAATACAACAACTCCTACAAACACAACAACCACAACACTTCCAACAACTCAAACCACCACAACAGCAAAAAAAGTAACTCAAACAAACGCATCACGTGAAACAAACACAACACGTTCAACAAACACAACAACTCCAACAAACACGACAACTCCAACAACCGCAACACTTCCAACAAACACAACAAGTCAAACAACCACAACAGCAAAAAAAGTAACTCAAACAAACACAACACGTGAAATAATCACAACACCTCCAACAAACACAACAACTCCAACAAACACAACAACTCCAACAACCAGAACAACTCCAACAAACACAACACTTCCAACAAACACAACAACTCAAACAACCACAACAACAAAAAAAGTAACTCAAACAAACACAACACGTGAAATAATCACAACACCTCCAACAAACACAACAACTCCAACAAACACAACAACTCCAACAAACACAACACTTCCAACAAATACAACAACTCAAACAACCACAACAACAAAAAAAGTAACTCCAACAAACGCAACACGTGAAACAACCCCAACAACAAAAAAAGTAACTCCAACAAACGCAACACGTGAAACAACCACAACACGTTCAACAAACACAACACTTGCATCGGTGACAAAAATGCCTGACATTTTAGCGAAATCGTAAATTAATCAGATGTGATGTGATGATGTGCAATTTTGCAATTTATTTGAAACTCTAATTTTTTTATTATTCATAGATCTACTAACTGAATAGCAAAATAGTATGCAACTACTTAACTTTATTATAAATATAAAAAATAAATAAAAAATATTGTTAGTTTAACTATAAATAAAAATTGTTAAAAGTTCTCACGCAAGTCATTTAACATGGATTTTACTTTCAGTTTAGCTAACGAAATATTCACTAGAAGATAACTAATGATATGTGTTAATGTATACTATAAAAAATTACAAATAAACTATAATTATATCCCTTTAATTCCATGTTCATTTTCTTTAATAAAAATTGAATTTTCTACAAGAAAAGTGTGCACTGATGCAGTCCATTTTTCTTAAAAAAAAGATGCAGTAAACAGCTGACTTCTATAATGTATCAATGCAAAGATGGTATACTTTTTCGGATGCGCTATTTAGACACAGCCTACTATTCTTTAGGAAAATTGTCGATTATTCTATAAAAAAGATTGTGGTGTGATACAGTCGACTTTTCTATAAAAAAGATATTTGTTTGCACTGTTGACTTTTCTAATATACGTTGGCATAGTAGATTTTTTTGTAAGAAATTACACAGCACAAACGACAACTTTAACTAAAATTTATAGACTCTATGAGCTACTCAGCAAAAAATTTCAAAAGGGATAATCGAATTTGAAATTAAGCATTTTTGTTGGAAGCGCTTCCCTACTGGATTACCAACTTAATGATTTTAACAAGGCGTGAGAATAAAATAATCGATTCTTGAGAAGTACTTACTTTTTTTATTTGGCAACTTATTCACGTAATCTATTTAATATAAAAAAATCATTCTCCTCATTTAGCAATTTGTACATATTTTTTTAAATTTTAGGTAATGTGATTTTTTAGCGAGTAATGAAATTTGGTAAACAGAAAAGTAAGTCACAGCAAATATGGCAAGTAGTTCTGATGGTAATGTGTAATTTTTTGCTGGGTACAATTAAACGCATGAGTATAAAAATACACTGACTATTAATCGGCTACAGATGCGTATATACAGGGCTATTTTTTTTTCACACACACTTAAAGCATGCTTTCAAACAGTAACACACACATTTTCCATTTCATTTTATATATACAAATGTCTCGTAAGTGTGCGTATATTTTTTTGACCGATTTAATATCCATAGCCTGAGTATAAACATACTCATACTGTAAGTATGAGAGAGGGAGTCAATGTGCTTAATACGCATGTGCCTTTTTATGTTTAGTTATAGCGTATTTTAGTTTTTCGCACAAACGAAGTAGAGATGCTCTTATATATTACTCCTACAATCGGCTATAGTCATAGTTGCTTGAGAGAAAATATGTGAACCTATGAATTGTTTCAGCTACAATTATGATCATACACAGTTACAAAAATTAACGGCCACGATGTCACAAAAAGCGTTCGATCGACAACTTGTGTTGCAAACAACAATAACATTAAAAAATTCGTTATTGTTTTGAATATAAGTATTCGATCTTGACTTGTATCGAACTCGTTTTTAACACAAACAAATTTATCAAATTCCATGTAATTTAAACGGGTTTGGTCATTGGTTTGTGTCAAAAACGAGCTACTGAAAGAGTTCGACACAAGCCTAGTTCGATCGAAAAATTTCTGGAGTACTCATTGTCATTCTCTGGTGCGAGTAGCATCTGCATTTTCTTACAAACAACACTGTAATATATGCGCAGAACGTGAAGTTAAAGTTCTATGAGGGTGGCATTGGCATTGGCTGAAGTTAGCATGTTGACTACAAAACTGAAGCTCTTGGGTTCGAGCCCGGTCTCCAGCATTTTCTGTTGTGCATGAATGTCCCTTTGTATTAATTAGTTGTTGTAGGAAAGTTCTAGTAATGCAGACATAAAGCACTGGCCACTAAAACTACACCGGTTTCAGCGGATACTAATGCTAATGTAACATTAGCAATAGTGCGATTCAGTTAGACTTGTATCGCACTCTTTCAGTACTTCGTTTTTGACACAAACCAATGATCAAACCCATGTAATTTAAATGGGTTTGATCATTGGTTTGTGTCAAACGAGCTACTGAAAGAGTTCGATACAAGTCTAGATTCAGTAACTTTTAACGATCCGACCGACAATCGTAATTATTGTCTATACATTTTGTTGCTTGCAATAACGATTGTGCGATTCTGTAACTTCTTTTTAACTATAGTAAGCAGCTGATATTTTCTGTGGATTTTTGTCGATAGAATTAACAGCACATAAATTATTGTAGCTTAAATAATGACACAGCTGACATTAACTTACACCGAATATCGTTAAAAATATTACTGAATAGCAAATTCAATAAATTTTCGTTATAATTATTTTAACGATGTGATTATCATTTTAAAAAAATTAGTGAATCGCACTACAGAGTGCCATCCTTCGTCGGTATTGAGTAGCAGACTCATCGACGAAGTAAAATAACAAATAAAATGGCTTCAAAAAAATTTAATACGCCTCATTTGCACCAGAGGAGCGGCAAACACTACCTTATAAAGAAAAACGCAGAGTTGTAAAAGAATTAAACTTTCCTTTATTTCTTCCTTCACCACCTGTCTTCTCTTTTACTATCCCTTTCCTAAAGAAGGTAAAAACTAGTAGTATTAGTAAGCATTCCCTGCCTGAGTGTTACTTCTCTTTAAAAATATAATAATAAAAAGGGCCTGTGCCAAACGGTAGCAAAGTACTAGTGTAAGTAAATTTTTGACACTTCTGAGGTGAATAAAATTTCATTAGACCCAGGGGCTAGTAGAATTTTTGACACAACAGATACATTTTTGACAAGCAGCAAATAAGAAGAATGGTACCATAAAATATAAACAACCGCCGTCGCTACGAGCCGTCACCCATTACATAAATTTTTACGTCCCTTAAATGTAGTTAGACTGTCAAAAATGCATTCTTTATTTTAATTTGCGAAAAATGTTGCATCATATACCTATATGTATAAAGTTATATAATTACACTGTACAACAAAATAACATTTTTTGGCTGTCCTTTAGATAAAATTACGCGGACTATATGGATTTCGATGCGTTAAATTCAAATCTGCTTTCAGTTTTTCTCTATCACGTAGAGATTTTTTTTATGGGCGTGGCTAATTTTGCCCCCTAAATTAGTCGGCCATACTAATATATTTTACTATAACTCGAAACCCGCTATTTCGATTTTAATAAATAATAAACCAAAAGACGCGCCACAAAATTTTGTTAAAAAAAATTAATAATCATTTTTTACCTATCTTTTATGGTTTCGGAGTTATTCAGAATTTAAAAAAGAAAAAATTTTTTTTTATGCAAAAATCGCGTAATTTTTTTACATGAAAATTGCAATAAAAAAATCAGAAACTCAATAGTTTTATATTTTTTACATTTTTCTTAAAACCACATATCCTAGAAATAAAACAAGCTATAAAACGTGAAAATCCAACAATAAATCTTGATTTTATTCGCAATTTAAAGCAGGTACCTAAAAATGGAAAAATGTGTGTAATGCATTAAATGCAGTCACATTTACATCTGGTAATGCTACTGAAAGGGCATTGCGGGCAGGTAACAGAACTAAAAGAAAATATAAAATAAAGAATTTTGGGTATACATAAGTATGTTCACTCATCAGTTGCCATACAATAACTGTTTGTGAAACCGAAAAGTAAATTTTCAACCGCAACAAAATTAAAAAAAAATAGCTAAAAATTTTAGCATAAGCTGAATTTAAAAAGTGATAATTTCTTCATCTATTTTTTGGTAAGTATTATTATTGATAATTCTGTTATGTATATGGTGATTTAACTTTAAAATCGCAACGCCAGACAATAACTTCCCAGGTTAAGAACGCCTATAAGCTATGCTTTGGGTTTCCTATCGATGAAAGAGATAAATATTGGCTACCAAAAATATGTTGTAATAGCTGTTCAAGGGCTTTAAGAGGTTTGATCAAAGGAAATCGCAAGTCTATGCCATTTTCGACACCAATGATTTGGAACGAACCAAAAAACCATACAAATGATTGCTACTTTTGTATGACTACAACACGTGGGTTTTCCAGAAAGAACAAAAATAAAGTCATATATCCCAATATTTCATCCGCCAAACGACCAGTTCCTCTAAGAAGTAATGATTTACTTCCAATGTCCCCTACATACGAGGAAGAAGATGTTAAGTCTGCAAGTACTGAATCCCGTTACGCCACGATGGCTGCTTCTGCAAGTTCAACATTTACAAGTCCAACGAGCAAACGTTATTTTCCGAAGCAGTGCGACCTGAATGACTTAGTTCGTGATTTAGGACTTTCAAAAACAAAGGCAGAACTTCTTGCATCCAGATTGAAGCAATGGAATCTGGTAGATAAAGACGTGAAAGTCACATACTTTCGAAACAGAGAAGAAGAATATTTGAAATACTTCAGCAAAGACAGGGATTTAATATTTTGTAATAATGCTGATGGTCTTCTGCGAGAACTTTCGTTCAGTGATAAATCTGAAGAATGGCGACTTTTTATTGATTCATCAAAGACGAGTTTGAAAGCAGTTTTGCTTCACAATGGCAACAAATATCCATCAGTCCCACTAGCGTATTCAAGAAACATGAAAGAAAACTATTATAATATGAAAGTGTTACTTAACAAAATTAAATACACACAGTACTCATGGAGCATTTGTGCTGATTTGAAAGTTGTAGCAATGTTAAATGGATTGCAATGTGGATATACCAAATTCTGTTGCTTTTTATGTGAATGGGATAGTCGCTCAAAAGAAAATCACTATAAAGTTAAAAGTTGGCCAAAGAGAGTAAATTTTATTCCAGGAGTAAAAATGTTTCAGAAGAACCTCTAGTTCAGAAGGAAAAAATTATCTTACCACCTCTTCATATAAAGCTAGGCCTAATAAAAAACTTTGTTAAAACAATGAACAAGGATGGTGATGGCTTTCTATATCTTAAGAGCAAATTTCCTCGAATCAGTGATGCAAAAATAAAAGAAGGAATTTTCGTTGGTCCACAAATACGAGAGCTTATGAAGGACGCAGTCTTTAAGACGAAGTTGAACGGCGTGGAAGAAAGAGCATGGACGGCTTTTGTGAATGTGTGTAACAACTTTTTGGGAAATAAAAAAAGTGAAAACTACCATGAAATCATTCAAGAACTGCTTTCTGCCTATGAGGCTCTAAAATGCCATATGTCGCTTAAAATTCATTTTTTAAACTCGCACTTGGATTTTTTCCCCGAAAATCTTGGTGCCGTATCAGATGAACATGGTGAAAGGTTTCATCAAGACATGATATATATAGAAAAGCGTTACAATGGAAAATCATTAGAAGTAATGCTTGCAGATTTTTGTTGGTCCATTCGACGAGAAACTTAATTGAAGATATGAATAGGAATAAAAATGTCAATTAGTAAATAACAAGACACTTTTTAATTTTAAAACGTTTTTAAAGTACAAATATTTTTCTTACAAAAATGGTGTTTTATTTCAAATAGTTAAGTGTTGTAGTTCAAGCTAGCACTTTTTCTTAAAACTGAATATACATACTTAGCGCTTCTAGCTTAGTTTATTGACAGCATACATAATAATACATAAAGTGAAAAATATTTGCGACTAAAAGTTTTTCATTATATTTTGAGAGCTAAAAAAAATTAATATTAAACCAAAATTATTTATTTCGCCAATAATTTCTGAATACTCGGAGTTATTGAGAAATTATTAGCAGCTGAAATAAAAAAACATTGGATCAGCATTTAATGCTTTAAACACATTTTTCCATTTTTAGGTACCTGCTTTAAATTGCGAATAAAATCAAGATTTATTGCTGGATTTTCACGTTTTATAGCTTGTTTTATTCCTAGGATATGTGGTTTTAAGAAAAATGTAAAAAATATAAAACTATTGAGTTTTTGATTTTTTTTTTTGCAATTTTCATGTAAAAAAATTACGCGATTTTCGCATAAAAAAAAATTTTTTCTTTTTTAAATTCTGAATAACTCCGAAACCATAAAAGATAGGTAAAAAATGATTATTAATTTTTTTTAACAAAATTTTGTGGCGCGTCTTTTGGTTTATTATTTATTAAAATCGAAATAGCGGGTTTCGAGTTATAGTAAAATATATTAGTATGGCCGACTAATTTAGGGGGCAAAATTAGCCACGCCCGTAAAAAAAATCTCTACGTGATAGAGAAAAACTGAAAGCAGATTTGAATTTAACGCATCGAAATCCATATAGTCCGCATACTTTTATCTAAAGGCTATTTTGGCTGTTGTACAGTGTTATCTGCTGCAAGAATATTGTTTTATATAAAAATCTTTTAAAAAATTGTTGGTAGCCAGTGGTTTGTAGTAAAATTTTTTGCTTCGCCGCCGCAGTAATTTTTTCATCATCTTCTCTATATGCTAATTGGAATTTGTCAAAATTTTACATTGTCAAAAAAGATATCATTTGGCACAGCAGAAAAATTAAATATATATTTTATCATATTTTTTTACTATAGTACTTTTCTACCGTTTGGCACACACCCAAAGAAACAAGAAGAAGTTGTGCAAGACATTTGTATATTCACGTTGTAAAATATCGCACTTGAGGTTTATTTCTATTTATTGTTATTATTTGTATACATGTAAAATGTGTTTTACTTAGTTGGACCCGATCGTCTATCCAGACGGTTCTGCTTTTAAAGTAGTTTTAGCTACTGTTGGGTTGCCAAGGTCATTGAAGCTTTGAGGGCCTTTGACATTTTCGATAGCTTCAGATGTTTTGGCAGGCGTGGCATATTCGCTGGACTTTGGGCCTTCTTTACTAACTATTCCGGTGACAGAAGCTTCAGGTATAGAGGTTATATCAATTTCACCATTTAAACATTTAGCCAAATTCACGTTAGCTTGGGCAGTCTGCGCATTAAATTTAGTTATGGTGGTGTTCGTGCATTTGTGTTCGTCGATAGTAATCAAAATAAGTTGGTTGTTCAATGCCTTCCACTTTGCTGAATTAATAAGATCCGTGCTATTTTTTGCCTTAAGATAAGCGAAGTTAGTTTGCCAACTCTCTATTAACAAATCATAATAAAAGCAATTTATTTACTTACCAGTTCTTCAAGACATGTTGAAAGTTTTTCAGCGGATTCCAATTTATCACACTTGCGCCAGGCTTTGCAAAATACATCAGTTTTTGAGGGTAAGCCAGTGCATTTATCCGAAGTATCTGCTGCGATTTCTAATAATTGTTTCAGGGAATCCTTTTCACATTGAATTAATTTTGTTCTGAACTGCTCCATTTGACTAGCACGAATTTTGTCATAATGAAGCTTGCATTCTGCAGGGCTAGAGCGCTGCCATGATCTAAATACATCTGAGTTGGATTCCCTAGCTACAACGGCACTCAAAGAGATGGCCAGCACTGCATATACTACATATTGTTTTAAAGTCATTTTACCCGTTTCATTCAGGTTTTTTATTTAAATTTCTTTTAATGTTTTCTTAATTTTAATCCTATATTCACTTGTTGAATATGGTTAAACGGCTGATGCATTTGCTTAAAATGTTCTATGTTTTTATACTTCTGGCAAAGAAAAGTATCTCATTAACTTTTATTTGGCCTCGTAAAAACACTCACTAATGCCAGTTAAAAATCTTAAATTATATATATCTGGAGGAGTTAATTTTTTATTTTTTTGTTTTTGTTAAGAAATACAGAGTTTTAATATCTTTTATGGGCAAAATAAACTAAATAGCAGGCAAATTTCATATGTCTCAGTTCTTTCAACAAACTTGTACCAAAATTGTTTAAAAATATAATAAAGATTTGAAATTTTATAATAAAATACAGTTGAAATATTTATTTTTTGAAGGCCGCTTAGCTACACTGAGAGGAAAATCTTTATTGGATCAATCAATTTTGTAATTAAGAATTAATTGTGTGTGTCCAACAGCTCATTTTATTTCAAAGTTGCTGTTGGGCACAAGTCCAGTCAAAAACTGACGTTTGTAAAGTAAAAGGGTTTGAAACGACTTTGGATTCGAACTCGAACGAACTTGTTTAAAAATAGCTGCTGGACACAACTCTAATTATAGTCAAACCTATTTAAATTACATGTGTTTGATCATAAATTTGTATCAAAAATAAACTAGTGAACGAGTTCGAAACAAGTCTAATTTAAATGAGTTTGATCATAGGTTTGTATTAAACTTGGGTCGAACTCGTTCACTAGTTAGTTTGGGTGGGTTTGATCATCGGTTTGTGGCAAACATGAGCTAGTGAATAAGTTCGACAAGAGTCTGGTTTGTGTCCAACGGCTCTTTTGAACTAAAATGAACTGCTGGACAAAAGTTCGGTGAAAACCGTTAATGTAAATTAGACTTGGGTAGAACTCATTCAATCGATTGTTTTTGACACAAAACAATGATCAAACCCATGTGTTCAAAAAGATCTGTTGTACACAACTCAAGTTTGTGTCAAAAACGAGCGACTGAATGAGTTCGACACAAGTGTACCGGAAAAAGCAACGAGTGAATTTAGACTTGTTTTGTTTGTTTCGATACAAGTCTAACTGAATTAGACTTGGCTCGAACTCGTTCACTAGTTCAGTTTACCACAAACCTATGATCAGACCCATTTCAATTACATGGGTTTTATCATAGTAAACAAGTTCGACCCAAGCCTAGACTGCATTAGACGCGGTTCGAACTAGTTCACGAGTTTATTCTTGATACAAACTTATGATCAAACCCATGTAATATAAATTAGACTTGTATCGAACTCACTCAATAGTAGACATGTGTCCAATAGCTCTTTTGAACTAGTTTGAGAGCGTTCGAATCAAAACTTCTTTCAAACCCATGTAATTTACATTGAACCTTTTTTCTGAACTTGTGTCCAACATCCCATTTTAGTTCAAAAGAGCTATTGGACACAATTCTACAGTAAAAAGCAACGATTGAATTAGACTTGAGTCGAACTCGTTCATGAATTTATTCTTGACACAAACCTATTATCAAACTCATGTAATTTAAATAGATTTGATCAAAGGTTTGCGCCAAAAATGAACTACTAAACGAGGAGTTCGACCCAAGCCTAGAGGGAATACTGTGGTTGGCTGCAAGCTAAATCCCAATTACAAGATAAAACTCCCTAAAATTTATATAATTAGGCAATAAACGTTGGTTGTTATTTTTTATCACTCTTATCAAGCTCGTGTATTACGAACTTTGTGTTTTGTTTAAAAAATTATGATATTTGTTTTAATTTTTTAGCAAATTGTTTATGGTGTTATATAATAAAAAATTTATGGGAAGTTGTGATTAAAATTATTGTGCTGTGTATGATAAGAGTAATTCGAAAAGAGTAACCTTGAAATTATGAGATATAATCTAGTTACATTATACATTTTTTTGGCAAGAGATTTTAATAATGCGAGAAAGATAAATAATCTTTATATATATAAAGTATCTTTAGTTCAGGTAAAACTTTTTTATTGTGGTTTGAATTTAATGCGATTTTAGGGAGAAAACGCAAAATTGATAGCATCAGTTTTTTTTTATTAAAAAAAACTATTTTAACCATACAATGATAAGTTTTTTTCTTGGTGCTGTCTAAAGCCTCAGCACTCATTACTTTTACGAACCATTGCCATACATATGTATTAAAGTCCTGCACAAGACCACTTATAAGAACTTTTAATACATGACGGATTTTTCAAATGCTTTACTACAACGCTAAACAACACTGTTTGCAAGACATTTGTTTCAGTTATTGCAGGTATAGGAATAAAGCACACTCAAACGTACAATATGCAAAATAAAAAGCATTCAGGCATCAACACTACTTCTTTTGATTGCTTATTATGCACAAGAAGTCTTCGCTTGTTAACAGTCATATACACGTACACCAATACATCCATCGTGCTTCGTTTATAGTACGACAGCATTTATTATTGGCTTAGTATAATACATGCCACGAGAATACATTTAAAAAACAAGACGTATTTACATTTCAAAACTGTTTACGCAGGCCTCTAATATTTACGTATGTATGTTGGAGCTGGGTCCAACTCATTCAGAAATTCATTATAGACAAAACCGATGTAATTTAAATGGGTTTTTTTAGATTTTACATGCCTAAGTTTTTGTTCTTCAAATTTTGATTTTATAATGAGAAAGAAAAACACAGATACCCAGCGGTAAAATAAGCGAAGTACTTTGATAATAATCACTGACGTCAGTATGACATCGTTAGCGATGTGTTACTGATAAATTCGATTACGATGTAAGCAGGGATTCAGTTATTGTTTAAAACAAATAGCTTGTTCTAAAATAAATTAAAATACTGGCCTACTTTTAGGGTAAATTTATTATCATGCCCGCTTACAATTCCACTGTCAATGTAAGTGCAATGCTAGTGGCACGTACTGACATCGTAGCTTACTTTGTAAGCGAGAGCGCACCACTTACGCATCCTATGAAACTTTTATGTTAAATCTAAATAGCAAAATAAGTGAACGAATCACCACTGACTGCTACTAAGTATTACTGATATCATCGATTACGTAATGTATATTTTTACCATGGGTATACAAAAGAATGTTCTAGTTTACTCTCTTTCTCTCTAACTCTCTACTTTTCTCAAACACACACAAACCAGTGATCTGCAATGAATCGTAGGATTATAAGATTGATTTATAAGTATAGATTGCAATAAATTTGAATGCGACATCGACATTCATATTCATACCACACTCACACTCATAAATCACCTCGGTTTGATTTCGAATTTCAGGAAAATACTTATACTACTCACATTGATTCAACTCACTTAACTCATGCATGTATGTTCATTTAAGAGTTTAATGATTAAACAATTTGCAACTAGTATACAAAAGTAGTAAATAGGGTTGTTTTTTGATTGCTAAGAAAAACGAAACAAAAATGCAACAGAGAAACACATAAGCTCATATTGAGAGCTTTAAACTTCGTATGCGAGGTTAGCATTGTGATTCATACTTATTGCGCATCGTCCATAGGCCGTTGAGTTATTAAGGAGACTCGAAAACAACAACGTCTTAAATTTTGCTAAGTATGAGTTCAAAGCGCTTCAAACTTTCGAGTGAATCTGACTCATAGACAACATTGCAATAAGTATGGGTGTGCATAAGTACAAGAAATTATAAATCATGATTTAACTCTACTCACTTTTTCACCACTCATTGCACTTCTCTGAAACACACACAGCCACGCACACACACACATACATAAAACCAAAACTTGACCATTAAAAGGAGATGCATGTAAACGTGGGTACTGTTAGCCGTTTTCGTAAATTTTTTTTAAATACACGATGCGTTTCTAAGCTTACTACGCTTACTTTATTATTTTGTGCTTTTCAAAAATATTATTAATTGTGAATTCTCAAATGGTTTTAAAAGTACATATGTACATAAAATAAGAGGTTTATGACTGTTCAAAATTTGTAGTTAAAGTCTAATGACAATTTGGTAAAGGACAAATGAAAGCATATAAATATGCTAACCACCAGCAAATAAATTTCACCTAAAATAATCACCCTTATTCCAGTTGTCGACATCGACGTCACTTTAACACAATACAAAAAAATTGGGGCTTGTGTACCCGTTGTCGAAAAGAACTGATTTCTGTTTGCAGGTTTATGCTATTTTCTGGACCTTAGGAAAAGGAAATAGATTGTCAGTAGCACAAAATTTTATTTTTTATTTGTTTGCAGCGAAACCTATAAAACACATTTGGTTTTTGTAATCAAAAAAATTTATTATAATATTTCACGCGGTTCTATTTAAACGATTTTTATGAAACTTACCACACACCTTGAGCTCTAAAATAAACACAATCCTCTAACTAAAAAAAATAGGCGGAGTCACGCCCATTAAATTTAATATTTTATTTTAAGTAGTTCTACTTTGCCGATTTTCACAAGACTTAACACGCACCCTGAGCTCTGAAAAACACACAATATTGCATTTAAAAAATGGGCGGAGGCACGACCATTAAAATTTAATTTTATATTTCACGTACTTCTATCAGATCTTTGCATTTAAGTCGATTTTTTTTTACAGAAAGAATAATTTTTTTCTTAATTTAAAATTAATAATTTAAAAAGATAAAAAATATCGAAATTCAAGCTTTTCTTTTTTTTTTTTTGCTCTACTTCGGACATTGACATTTTGGCTTTATATACTACTATCGACTTGAGTCAATTGAATTTGAATATTTTTTATGTACGGCACAGCCGTACCTAAATACAAATGGAGTATGTATTTAGGTACGGCTGTGCCGTATCTTACCGTTCTTAATATTATTATGCAGAACTTGTTTTTAGAAAAATCAGTAAAAAAGTTTTTATCCCCTCCCCTCTCTTACCAAAACTTGTGAAGCTATCTATGTTCATATTTCAACTGGAATATACATATGTATAAGGGCATACAGGGATGTTCTGACACTCGCATCGTTTTCAAATCGCATGTGAGTTGCAATTCGCTCAACTTGTTTCTACATGTTCTGTAACTCATGCGTTTTGCTTGCGACTTGCCATATTGATTTATGTCAGCTGTTTGTTGAAATCGTCAGTGTATAATTAAACAATGGAAAGAAAAAAATTAAAAAAACTAAATGACATTTTCTAAATTTCAATTTTGTACTAAAAATTTTACGAAACTTTTACTATTTTTGATCAAAATCAAGAGAAAACATATTTATATATATATATATTTATATTTATATTTAAGTGTCTTGCGATTGCGATTTGCAGAACACCTCTCTTGCGAGTTCAAATCACAATCGCAAATGTTATGCGATATGCGAGTGTCAGAACATGCCCGATAGTTTATTACTTCCAATTAAATCTTTAAGGTAAAGACTTTCTTTAAGGTAAAAAAAAATAATAAATAAAAATATCTAATTAAATATACTTCGCCATATCATGTATGAAAATAAATATTTTCTTTTTCCTTTTGCTTTTTGCAGCTAATTGTAAAAATGTGGTGGAATATAAATTAGATGCAAAATCGATTAAAAACATGCTTGTTTTGTAACAAAAAATATTCTACATTATTGTCCATTTTCCATTTTCCATCCATAAAATAATTTAATTTAATTTAGTTTAATTAATTGCAACAGATACTCTCTTATCTTAGCATCTTAAAACATCCATCCATCACATATAATTACGGAGCCTAATAAAAAAAAATACAATGCAATGCCTCAAGATGTATAAAATCTAAAAAATTTTTAGAATAATTTGCAGTCCCTTACTGGCACTCAACGAGTGAATAAAGTATAAAAGGCCTTCGCAAAAAAGGAAATCAAGTAAAACCCAACATGAATTTCAAACACCTTGTTACTCTTTTTGTGCTGGCCATGTTATCGTTGAGTGTAAGTGCCAGCGAAAAATCATCTATTCTTAATTTCAAGGAAGTACTAGCGCAAGATAATGATTGCATGGCAAAATATAGAAAATATTTGAAAGAAATTACCGATATTTATGAAGAAAAGTATATTCATTGCAATAAAACAGCCATAAAACAAAACAAACAAGCCGTGTCTGCTGCCAGGGACAAAAGCAACAGCTTTGCTTCTACTTCGGATAATAATTGCAAGGCTATAAGTCGCTGCAGTGGCTTAAAGAATGTTTCAGATTCTCTTAAATGTTTTGAAAAGCAGGTAAGTCAAAAGCTCTAGTTTGATTAACGTAAATTTTCAAAATGTATTGATTAATAATTAAAGTGAACTTTAACTGACAGTTCTTCATGCAAAACTTGCCGTTAAAGTCCCTATTAGCTTTTAATTGTACATTGTGAAAACGGCCGTAAATATTTTTAATAATAATTTTAACATGTTATTTTTGTTTTTAGGCTGCCAGAAATTCCAAAACAGGGTATAACATCAATGTAAATTCTTCCAAAGCGTTAAATAATTTAATGGAAAATCATTACAAAATTAAGATTAAAAAAGACGAATGCATCACCCACACGCAAAATGAATTCAATAAGAAGGTTATGGAGGCTAATGGTATTTTGGGCAAGTGTGTGTTAGGTTATGATACTGAATGGCCTGAACTTAGGCAAAAAACTGGACACAGCGAAGAAACTAGTTCAGACGAAGATCCTGAAGCTCTCTAAAACTCTTATAGAGTTAGTGGAGGCGATTCCGGATTGCTCACTTCTCCTGCTGATGAATCTTAAGAGGAAAATTTTAAATTTTGCATGATATACATAAATATGGACATCATATGTGTGGAAGAAAATCATTTAATTGATAACTTAAAATCAATGAATGATTACATAAATTAAGTAAATAAACTCTTTTCCGAAACGAAATTATATAATTTTAATTTCTGTTCTGTTTTTATACCCTTTAACAAAAATTTAAAAAAGTTATATGTATATAAGAGTGTAATTCCGTGTGTAATTTCTACAATATGATTATGCGACCCATAAAGCATACCTAAATATTCTCGGTCCTTATGCATAGGGAAGACGAATAAGCGATGTCCGTCTCTACTTCCATTCGTCCGGCTGATGTACGTGAAATCGGTTTTCCGAAGCTCCCAAAAAATATAGAAACTTCGGTCTTGGACTGGTATATCAGATATGGTCCAAAATAGATTGGTATGGAAGATAAGTAAAATCGAGCAGACGGTTTCAGAGTTGGAAAACTTAAACTTTATTTTGCCATCTAAAGGCAACCAGCTAAAATTAATTTTTATTTTTTTTGTTCAGTAAAATAAGACTAGCATTAAAAATATATAAAAAAATTAAATAAAATATAAGAACGTTTCCAGGGTTGGAAAACTTTAACTTTTCTTATAGAAAAGGAAACTGCTAAAACTAATTTTTACTTTTTTAAAATATAAATTAAACATATCTCATGTATTTAAAAGAAATATATTGGTGTAAGAAATCAGAAAAATACAGGAGGATTCCAGGGTTGGGAACCTTACACTTTTTGTGACAATAAAAGTTAGAAGGTATAATTAATTTTTTCTTTTTCTTTGCAAATTAGATATATTTTATGTTATGGAAGGAAAAGTTTGGTACAAAAAATTAGAAAAATACTCGCCAAAATTTCTTCGATCTCTTGATTTTTATTTGTTTTTATATTTATTAAGCTTTAGATCTTGGTATTTTATGAAAATAATTAATAAAAATAAAATTAATTAATTATTTTCATAAAATACCAAGATCTGAAGCTTAATAAATATAAAAACAAATTAGAAAAATAACAACCTCAGCTCCAGAGCTGGAAAATTTTAACTTTTCTTGGCTATTAAAATAACTAAATATAACTAATTTTTCCTTAATTCCTTTTTTCTTTATTCACTAAACATATTTTATACATTTTTTAAAGAAGTAGATTGGTATAAGGAGTCAGAAAAATATAAAAGGATGATTCCAGGGTAGGCAAATTTAATTTTTTTGTATATAAAAGTAATTAGGTCAATTATTATTTTTTTGTTTACAAATTTAAATGTACTTTATGTCTTAGAAAGAAATAGTTTGGAATAAATAATTAGAAAAATAAAAATCATTGCTTCAGGCCTGGACAACTTAAGCTTTTTTTTTTTTGGGTATATAAAACTAATTAAATTAAACTTTTGGTAATTAAATAATTTCTATGTTTAGGAAGAAGTAAATTAATATTAATAATAACAAAAATTAAAAATTTTAAAACCCCCCGAATACATTTTGAGAAGATGTTATATCTTCTAAACGACTGGACCCATTTATTTTAAACAAAGCAAAGAACCCTCTTGATCAAGTCACTTTTCAAACAGAAAAAACTTAATTGAAATCGGTTCAGCCGTTTGGCCTGTATGTGGACACGGACAGACACACAGATATACAGATACACAGACACACAGAAACACACTACAAACTTATAATACCCCTTTTTTAGTCGGCGGTTAAAAACTAGAAAAATCAAAATTATGGTTCTAGAGTTGGAAATTGAAAAAAAAATCGTAAAATAAACAAAAATTATTTTTTTTCAGTTAAGAATATTTCATGTTTTAGAAAACTCTTTTTTCAAGATTTTTTTATATATGTTCAATTTTTATATGTATCTCTCATTTAAATATAAACGCAGGTTTGTGCCATGTTGCTTATTATGCTCTCAGTACATTTATATTTGTAACGAGTTCTTATTAATTTTTAGTAAATGGAGATAGACATAAAATTTATCAGTCATAACTACAATAAATTAATGGAAATGTTCCATTTCATTTCCCTGAAAACGTTATTTTCTGTTGAAAAAAAATCGTAAAGATACTTTAGGAATTATTATTATTATTATTATTACTGAATGGAATGAACAGTAAACAGTTCTGAAAAATAAAATTCCAAATTAAAAGGTGCTTTTACAAAACTACTGCCCTCAATTTGAATTTAATTTCCTGTTTTCAATATAAGTATGTAAAGCTATGTACGTACTCTGGATCTGCAATGAATCGTTTTTTTTTTGTCATTCATACTGACTCATGAAATTTTAAATATAAATGCGTAGACACCGTTTAAACTCAACTACTCTGATGTACGCACACTCAAAATAATATTGATTTATAACTATAGGTTGCAGTAAATATAAAAAAACCAACAGAGAAACACCTAAGCTCATATTGAGAGCTTTAAACTTCGTATGCGAAGTTCGCGTTGTGATTCATACTTATTGTGCATCGTCCATAGGCTATTGAGTTATTAAGGAGAGTCGAAAATAACAAGGTCTTAAATTTTGCTAAGTATGAGTTCGAAGTGCACTTCAAACTTTCGAGGGAATCTGACTCATAGACAACATTGTAATAAGTTTGAGTGTGCATAAGTACAAGAAATAATTAATCATGATTCAACTCTACTCACTTTTCCACTACTCATTGCTCTTCTCTGGTATGTACAGACGATTTTCAGATCTTACAATATTGCCAGATCTGGCAATTTGCTGACGATGTAGTGGCAATTGAAAATTTTCCGCACAAGAAATATTGTCAGATCTGGCAATTTGCTGACGATGTACTGGCAATTAAAAATTGTCCGCACAAGAAATATTGCCAATTCACACGCTTGTCAAAAAATATGAGAACTTATTGCCAGACGGTTGTATGACAATAAATTCATCTGACAACATCGTCAGCCGAAAAATTGCCACTTCACACGGTTGTCATATCGAAAAATGTAGACTTGGGTCGAAATCGTTCATTAATGTAATTTAAATGGGTATGATCATGGGTATGATCATTGTTTTGTGGCAAAACTTAACTGGTGAACGAGTACGACCCAAGTCTACAAAAATGGTCAGATCTGTTGTTATGCGTTGCCAGACTCAAAGCATTTCTTAGGAATTGTTAAATATCAATCTTCTCAATCTATCAGTTAAAAAAAAATGGGCGGAATCACGCCCATTAAAATGTAATATTTTATTTTGTCTGGTTCTACCTGTACCGATTTTTACAAAACTTTACACACACTCTGAGCTCTGAAAAACACATGATATTGCATTAAAAAAAAATTACAATTGTCAATGCACGGAAATATTGATAGTGTATGTCTCTTGTGAGTAATGCCAAAGAACATAAAAAACTGCATATTTGTGGGATGTTTGGTGATAATGCAAATAGGAGCATATTTTCAGGCTCATACCCGCACAAACCAAATTTAACATTTGCATTAGTTAAGATGATGTCAGATGGGCTTTTAATAAAATTTTATCATCTGGCATTGCCTCAGATGGCAAGTGGAAAATTTTTTGCAGTTGCAAATTTGACATGTCAGATGTAAAATACAGGTCGTGTGAAAGTTCCTTTAACAAACAAAAATCACCTGGTTTAATATTTTCTAAACCCACTAATAATCCCCAATTTGTTATTTTACTTATTCAGTAAACTATTTTTTATTAAAAATCCATTAAAATTGATTAATGAGGGACTTAGCTGGATCCTTTGAGCATTTAATTGGTGCTAATGCAGATAATTAGGGAATCTTTACTCAAAACATTTCTTAGAGATACTAGAGATATTATGTTAAAATTCTATTTAAACAAATGAGAAGTTCAACAAATATCAATGTTGAATCAAGAACTCAATAATCAATATGTTTTTTATTTTCTTAATTTATCTTCACTTTTTTCACCTAGAATTGTAGTTGTAAAGCTAAGTTCCCACTATCGGCACAATGTACCGATCTTCGTCAGCTCACTGTAATCAAGTCATAAGAAATAAATTAAAACGTATTTATTTCTCACTTAATTCTTAAATAAGACTATATGGCTTTATTACCCCTGCCATGAAGTTCAATCACGTCCTTATTTTTCAATTGGTTGAGAAATAAAGCCATTTTTCTGCTTTACTTTACTTTATTTCAGTGAGCCCACGAAAATTGGTACATTGTGGCAGTAGTGGGATCTCGGCTTAAGAAATATGTTAAGAGAATAAATGTAAAAAATCACAACAGATATTCAAGAATAGAGTGTTGGCACACAAGCATTTTTGACCTTGTTTAGTACGCCTTCCTCTTTACATTGATTGTTATAATAAGAAATCTCAATCAAGAACTAGTAGACAATTAAATATTTAGAAGGAGAAAACAAAAATGAATAATAAATTAAGTTAAATCCCCCATAGAATCTTTTTATAATTTTATTTTTTAATAGAAGGAACGAATGCCTACTAATACCACTAACAGGTGTTACCTTCTTTTAGAAAAGGTATAGTAGAGATAAGTCAGCTGAAGGAAGATATAGAGAAAGGCTTAATTCTTTAACAACTCTGCCTTTTGCAATATTTTCAATGAGGCGTAATCAATTTTCGAAGCTTTGTTTAGTAACCATTTTATTGATTACTTTACCTCGCCGATGATTTTGCTAGACAATACCGACGCAGGAGAGCGCTCTGATTTTACATTAGGATTAGTATATGTGATTATGCCTTCACCACTTGAACTGACACAAAAGGACACTAATGCACATCAGAAAAATTCGTAGTGTTGTTATTTAATGACTGTCGGATACGGGGCTCGAACCCAGGACCTTCGGTTTTGTAGTCAATGTTCTAACAACTTCAGCCAACGCCATCCTGGTTGCATTAATTTGACTTAAAGTCTGTTCTGGCCTTTTTCGCCGTAGTGGGCCGGCACCCATGTTAAAATATTTTTTAGATATACTGCGCAATAGTTAATCATATTCTTGCAATGTAAAATGGTTCTAGAAATAACTCTTTCGGTTGTGCTTGCTCTAATTGTTCTAATATACAGGCGTCTGGCAAGTAAGCGAAAGTAAATGTTGGTCTCCGATTCTACTATGAAGAGAAACCTAATCCCGTTATTTATCCTAGTTTCGTTACATTCTCGTAACAGGAACCTCTCACGGTTATTTGTTCCAGGGTTCCTATGACCCACGAGTGACTTTCACGAGTATCAATGTCTGACATTCATTTATAACCCTAGTGTCATGTACCCAACCGGTCGGACATTTCCAAAGTCTGATCGTATCCATCCAGTAACTTCCATATGTTTTAATGATGAGGTATATTGTCTTGTCCAAACCATTCCTCCATTAATTGAAGACTTTTTGTACAGGGTGGCCCAGAAAGACCGAAGTGGTGTAAATTCCTTATAACTTTTTATTTAAGACATATTTTTTTAATTTTTTGTTTTTTAAATACAGTAAATTTATAGGGAATATTTTTAGATTAGTTGTTAAAAATGATATCCCGCAAGTGGAGGCCATTTTCTGCTTCGCACAAATGATCTCTTTTCAACACATTTTCCATGACCTTTCGCAAAACTTCCGGTGTTATGTTGTTAATTTCGTCTGGAATATTGGTTTTTAATTCCTCAATAGTCCTAGGCTTATTAACATAAACTTTCCCTTTTAAATAACTCCAAAGGAAACAGTCTGGAGCGGTTAAATCCGGGGAACGCGGAGGCCAATTAAAATTGCTTCTACGCGAATTTATTCTTTCCCCAAAGATGTCGCGTAAAATAGCCATTGTGGCCCTCGGAGTGTGCGCTGTGGCTCCATCCTGTTGGAACCATATTTGCGGATGGTATTCCACGGCTGGCCTTACAAAATTTTCCAATATGGCCCGATATCGATCACCATTGATGGAAATGGCGACATCTCTTTCATTTTCCAAAAAATATGGACCAATGATCCTTTCTGAAGAAACACCGCACCAAACAGTACACTTAACTGGGTGTAATTGTCGTTGATGAAGTACTCTCGGGTTTTCCTTAGCCCATATCCTAAAGTTTTGCTTGTTAACAAACCCATTTAATTGGAAATGGGCTTCGTCACTCATAAATAAGTTATGAATAATGGAAATGGAAAGAGCACATTTGTGCGAAGCAGAAAATGGCCACCACTTGCGGGATACAATTTTTAATAACTAATCTAAAAATATTCCCTATAAATTTACTGTATTTAAAAAACAAAAAATTAAAAAAATATGTCTTAAATAAAAAGTTATAAGGAATTTACACCACTTCGGTCTTTCTGGGCCACCCTGTAGCAAGTACTGCTTCGTATCTAATACGAATGTGTACAGGTTGGACATGAAAAATGGTCTCCAATGCCCTGGAGGATGTAGTTCTCATAGCGCCACTTATACCTTATAAAATTTTAATGTTGCACTTTCTACCCATTGACCTCTACAAACACACAAATGTTACTGCTAGGGTTTTATATAAAAGTGCTCAACAAAGCATGCAATATAACTGGCCGCTGCATAAAAATTTTTTTAACCATTTTTTGGGATTATCGCAGTAGTCAATGTCTCGTTACTTTTTTAATTTATTTTATTCGTAATAAATTTTTCTTTTAGCTCCTAAAGATCCTAAATCTCTAAAATTCATGCTGATGCAATTTATAATGAAATTGGAATTTAATGTGAATACACAAGTATCGGTAATTGAAGATCGGTGCTTAGTAGTACTTTTATTTGTTTGTTTTTTCTGTTTACGATTTCAATGAAATACATAAATATACTATGTACCTTTTATGTCTTTATGTTACTGGCACGATCTTCTGCATTTAGATAAGCATTTCGAATTGACGAAATTCATTTATCTCTATCATGATTACTGCGATTTATTTAGATAAACTTTTCATGAAGGTCACGATACTAACATTATCCAGCTGCCAGCAGATAATCATAAAATAAAATAAAGTATTACTTTTAGCAAAATAAAACAAATAACTTTTATATTTACTAAATATATATGACGGATTTTGTTTCTAAGCAACTTTTCAATTGGCATTATGATTTAAATTAAATCTCAACACATTCCTTTTGCTTCAATTGAATTTAAATGCAACCAAAAAAAAATCATTTCTGGGGAAATAATAATAAAAGTGCTTAATATCTGAGATTGATAAGAATAATTATGATAAGTATCAAAATCTCTTTCGAGTTTTGTACATGAAACAAGAAAACTTAACAGAGTCGATCAACCTTCAACCAGTGACACTCTACAGGAATATTTTACCACAAATTCCGTTTTCTTGTAAAGTTGCTAATGATTAGCATCAGCTAAACTGATTTATATAGGAGTATTATAAAAATAATACTTAGGGCTGTTACAGACTATAATACAAGTATTAATACTTTTGACGAAAATTCATCCCTGGTCTTATATTTGTTTCAAAAAATTCAAAAAACAATAACAACTCAACATGTCAGAGCTGCATTTTTCACAAAAGTATTAATACTTGTATTACAGTCTGAAGCGACCTTTAATCATAATAATAATAATATTTAGAAAACTGGCTATTGAAACATGCAACATGAAGCAATATCAAGCTAACAGAGTTTTACGATAGTGGTGGATACTATGTTAATTGTTACCTAAGGCGACACACAATGGGATGGCTTCTTACTTTTTTGTCCAACAAAAAATATAAGGAATGGTGCTAGATGATTGAAATTTTGATATCGAACTTTATATTGAGTTCATTAAGAAAGAATTGAGTTTAATCAATATTGGCCACACCTATCGCCCAGCGTCGCCCCAAATCGATTTTTTCGCATACAATTTTTCGTATCCAACAACAAATCTTCAAATTTGTTTCACATACTTTCTAGAATACAAATATTGAAGTAAAATCACGCATGCCCAGTTTCATCCACATCGGCCACGCCTTTCATGTGTGCAATCCAAATTGATTTTTTCACACAAAATTTTTCTTATCCCATCAGACGTGTTTAAATTTGGTGTATGCATTTTCTAGAATAAGAATAAATACACATGTCGAGTTTCATTAAAATCGGCCACGCCCACCGCTAATGAAATCCAAACAAAGTATAGATTATAATTTTTTTATATTTTATTTATCATTCGACATTTCTGTTTGGATGATTCGTAGGCTGGTTATAAAATAGTCTGATGAAACCATTAGGCGACGAAAAATTTTGGTAAGGGGATATTAGATGCAAATGCAACATTTCCCAACCGAT
The DNA here is from genome assembly GCA_905220375.1 of Tachina fera. Lineage (NCBI taxonomy): Eukaryota > Metazoa > Arthropoda > Insecta > Diptera > Tachinidae > Tachina > Tachina fera. The sequence continues at coordinate 82,886,767 of LR999966.1, forward strand.
TTAAAAAAAGCAACTACAAAAAGAGTACATTCCGTTTTATGTTTTATCATTGAAAATTATAATATTCATAGTAATATTTAGAACAATTTTCATGACTTGCTACGTGTAGGGTGCATAATTTATAATTTAATTATACTGGTATATTCGTTTTAACATTTTAAAAATGCATAATTATCTTTTACGGCGCCGAGGAAAATTCATATTTGGCAGAAGTATAAAACTGTAGAAATTTTTACAAAAATTAGTACTTCTTTACTCACATTTGATAAGTGAATAAAGACTCTTCGAAATCGGATAAGAGTTTGTATAAAAGGTTAAAAACATGATTTTCATCCAAGCTGTTACTCTATTTGTGATGGCCGTGATGTTATTGAATGTTGCTGCAATCGAGCAACAATCCATCATGACCATCCAGGAAATCTTGGCCCGTTCCAATAACAATGATTGTTATGAAGACTATAAGGAATATACCACCAAGATCATCAAAATATATGACGAACAGTATAAAAATTGTAATAAAACAGCTCGCAAAGGTAGATCAGATGCTGAAGCTGCTGCTAGAGTCCAAACTAATGCTTACGCTTCTAGTTCTGAACAATCTTGTCAATCAATAGAGCAATGCAGTGGCTTACAACCAGTGCGAAATTCTTTGGAATGCTTTAAAAAACAAGTGAGTAGAATAGTTGTTCGAAAATCGCCTTATTATGGCAAAAGGAACTAATTTCATCATGAATACCCGTATCTCCTTTTTCAGGGTATTGAAAATGCTAAAACAATGCACAAAATTACTGTTAAATCCAGTAAAGAGTTGGCTCGTTTGGAAGAAAAAATACGTAGAATTGAAAACAAGCTAGAGGAATGCGACAATTCCACAGCAAAGGAATTTCGAGAAAAGATATGGGAGGCCAATGAGCTTTTGGCCGGATGCGTGCTCGGTGTTGCTACTGAATGGCCTAATCCTAGCGAGCCTAAGCCGACAGAAGAACCTAAACCTACTGAAAAGCCTCAGCCTACTAAAGAGCCCGTGCCAACGGAAGGTCCTGAGCCAACCAAAGAACCTCAGCCTACAGAAAAGCCTGAGCCTACCGAAAAACCTAATCCTACAGAAAAACCTGAGCCTACAGCAGAACCAGAGCCAACTGAAAACCCTCAGCCAACTGAAGAACCTAAGCCTACGGTAGAGCCTAGTCCCACTGCAGAGCCTGAGCCAACCAAAGAACCTCAGCCTACAGAAAACCCTAAGCCTACCGTAAAACCTAACCCTACAGAAGAGCCTGAGCCTACCAAAGAACCTGGGCCTACAGAAGAACCTGTGCCTACAGCAGAGCCTGAGCCAACTAAAGAGCCTCAACCTACGGTAGAGCCTAATCCCACTAAAGAGCCCGAGCCAACCGAAAAACCTCAGCCTACAGAAAACCCTGAGCCTACTGCAGAGCCTAGCCCTACAGAAAAGCCTAAGCCTACTGAAGAACCTCAACCTACTGAGGAGCCTGTGCCTACAGCAGAGCCTGAACCAACTAAAGAGCCCCAACCTACGGTAGAGCCTAATCCCACTGAAGAGCCCGAGCCAACCGAAACCCCTCAGCCTACAGAAAACCCTGAGCCTACTGCAGAACCTAGCCCTACAGAAAAGCCTAAGCCTACTGAAGAACCTCAACCTACTGAGGAGCCTGTGCCTACAGCAGAGCCTGAACCAACTAAAGAGCCCCAACCTACGGTAGAGCCTAATCCCACTGAAGAGCCCGAGCCAACCGAAACCCCTCAGCCTACTGAAAACCCTGCGCCTACTGCAGAACCCAGCCCTACAGAAAAGCCTGAGCCAACCAAAGAACCTCAACCTACTGAAGAGCCTGTGCCTACAGCAGAGCCTGAGCCAACTAAAGAGCCTCAACCTACGGTAGAACCTAATCCCACTAAAGAGCCCGAGCCAACCGAAAAACCTCAGCCTACAGAAAATCCTGAGCCTACCAAAGAACCTCAACCTACAGAAGAACCTCAACCTACTGAGGAGCCTGTGCCTACAGCAGAGCCTGAGCCAACTAAAGAGCCCCAACCTACGGTAGAGCCTAATCCCACAGAAGAGCCCGAGCCAACCGAAACCCCTCAGCCTACAGAAAACCCTGAGCCTACTGCAGAGCCTAGCCCTACAGAAAAACCTAAGCCTACTGAAGAACCTCGACCTACTGAGGAGCCTGTGCCTACAGCAGAGCCTGAGCCAACTAAAGAGCCTCAACCTACGGTAGAGCCTAATCCCACAAAAGAGCCCGAGCCAACCGAAAAACCTCACCCTACAGAAAACCCTGAGCCTACTGCAGAGCCTAGCCCTACAGAAAAGCCTAAGCCTACTGAAGAACCTCAACCTACTGAGGAGCCTGTGCCTACAGCAGAGCCTGAGCCAACTAAAGAGCCTCAACCTACGGTAGAGCCTAATCCCACTAAAGAGCCCGAGCCAACGGAAGGTCCTGAGCCAACCAAAGAACCTCAGCCTACAGAAACCCCTAAGCCTACCGTAAAACCTAACCCTACAGAAGAGCCTGAGCCTACCAAAGAACCTGGGCCTACAGAAAAACCTGTGCCTACAGCAGAGCCTGAGCCAACTAGTGAGCCTCAACCAACGGTAGAGCCTAATCCCACTAAAGAGCCCGAGCCAACCGAAAAACCTCAGCCTACAGAAAACCCTGAGCCTACTGAAGAACCTAGCCCTACACAAAAGCCTGAGCCTACTGAAGAACCTCAACCTACTGAGGAGCCTGTGCCTACAGCAGAGCCTGAGCCAACTAAAGAGCCTCAACCTACGGTAGAGCCTAATCCCACTAAAGAGCCGGAGCCAACCGAAAAACCTCAGCCTACAGAAAACCCTGAGCCTACTGAAGAACCTAGCCCTACACAAAAGCCTGAGCCTACTGAAGAACCTCAACCTACTGAGGAGCCTGAGCCAACTAAAGAGCCTCAACCTACGGTAGAGCCTAATCCCACTAAAGAACCCGAGCCAACAGAAAAACCTCAGCCCACAGAAAATCCTGAACCTACTGAAGAACCTAGCCCTACAGAAGAACCTCAACCTACTGAAAAGCCTGTGCCTACAGCAGAGCCTGAGCCAACTAAACCTACGGTAGAGCCTAATCCCACTAAAGAGCCCGAGCCAACAGAAAAACCTCAGCCCACAGAAAATCCTGAACCTACTGAAGAACCTAGCCCTACAGAAGAACCTCAACCTACTGAAAAGCCTGTGCCTACAGCAGAGCCTGAGCCAACTAAAGAGCCTCAACCTACGGTAGAGCCTAATCCCACTAAAGAGCCCGAGCCAACCGAAAAACCTCAGCCTACAGAAAACCCTGAGCCTACTGAAGAACCCAGCCCTACAGAAAAGCCTGAGCCTACCAAAGAACCTCAACCTACTGAAGAGCCTGTGCCTACAGCAGAACCTGAGCCAACTAAAGAGCCTGAACCTACGGTAGAGCCTAATCCCACTAAAGAGCCCGAGCCAACCGAAAAACCTCAGCCTACAGAAAACCCTGAGCCTACCGAAAAACCTCAGCCTACAGAAAAGCCTGAGCCTACCAAAGAACCTCAACCTACAGAAGAACCTCAACCTACTGAGGAGCCTGTGCCTACAGCAGAGCCTGAGCCAACTAAAGAGCCCCAACCTACGGTAGAGCCTAATCCCACTGAAGAGCCCGAGCCAACCGAAAACCCTCAGCCTACAGAAAACCCTAAGCCTACTGCAGAACCTAGGCCTACAGAAAAGCCTAAGCCTACTGAAGAACCTCGACCTACTGAGGAGCCTGTGCCTACAGCAGAGCCCGAGCCAACTAAAGAGCCTCAACCTACGGTAGAGCCTAATCCCACTAAAGAGCCCGAGCCAACCGAAAAACCTCAGCCTACAGAAAACCCTGAGCCTACTGAAGAACCTAGCCCTACACAAAAGCCTGAGCCTACTGAAGAACCTCAACCTACTGAGGAGCCTGTGCCTACAGCAGAGCCTGAGCCAACTAAAGAGCCTCAACCTACGGTAGAGCCTAATCCCACTAAAGAGCCCGAGCCAACAGAAAAACCTCAGCCTACAGAAAATCCTGAGCCTACTGAAGAACCTAGCCCTACAGAAAAGCCTGAGCCTACCAAAGAACCTCAACCTACAGAAGAACCTCAACCTACTGAGGAGCCTGTGCCTACAGCAGAGCCTGAGCCAACTAAAGAGCCCCAACCTACGGTAGAGCCTAATCCCACAGAAGAGCCCGAGCCAACCGAAAACCCTCAGCCTACAGAAAACCCTGAGCCTACTGCAGAGCCTAGCCCTACAGAAAAACCTAAGCCTACTGAAGAACCTCGACCTACTGAGGAGCCTGTGCCTACAGCAGAGCCTGAGCCAACTAAAGAGCCTCAACCTACGGTAGAGCCTAATCCCACAAAAGAGCCCGAGCCAACCGAAAAACCTCACCCTACAGAAAACCCTGAGCCAACTAAAGAGCCCCAACCTACGGTAGAGCCTAATCCCACAGAAGAGCCCGAGCCAACCGAAACCCCTCAGCCTACCGAAAACCCTGAGCCTACTGCAGAGCCTAGCCCTACAGAAAATCCTAAGCCTACTGAAGAACCTCGACCTACTGAGGAGCCTGTGCCTACAGCAGAGCCTGAGCCAACTAAAGAGCCTCAACCTACGGTAGAGCCTAATCCCACAAAAGAGCCCGAGCCAACCGAAAAACCTCACCCTACAGAAAACCCTGAGCCTACTGCAGAGCCTAGCCCTACAGAAAAGCCTAAGCCTACTGAAGAACCTCAACCTACTGAGGAGCCTGTGCCTACAGCAGAGCCTGAGCCAACTAAAGAGCCTCAACCTACGGTAGAGCCTAATCCCACTAAAGAGCCCGAGCCAACCGAAAAACCTCAGCCTACAGAAAACCCTGAGCCTACTGAAGAACCTAGCCCTACACAAAAGCCTGAGCCTACTGAAGAACCTCAACCTACTGAGGAGCCTGTGCCTACAGCAGAGCCCGAGCCAACTAAAGAACCTCAACCTACGGTAGAGCCTAATCCCACTAAAGAGCCCGAGCCAACAGAAAAACCGCAGCCTACAGAAAATCCTGAGCCTACTGAAGAACCTAGCCCTACAGAAAAGCCTGAGCCTACCAAAGAACCTCAACCTACAGAAGAACCTCAACCTACTGAGGAGCCTGTGCCTACAGCAGAGCCTGAGCCAACTAAAGAGCCCCAACCTACGGTAGAGCCTAATCCCACTAAAGAGCCCGAGCCAACGGAAGGTCCTGAGCCAACCAAAGAACCTCAGCCTACAGAAACCCCTAAGCCTACCGTAAAACCTAACCCTACAGAAGAGCCTGAGCCTACCAAAGAACCTGGGCCTACAGAAAAACCTGTGCCTACAGCAGAGCCTGAGCCAACTAGTGAGCCTCAACCAACGGTAGAGCCTAATCCCACTAAAGAGCCCGAGCCAACCGAAAAACCTCAGCCTACAGAAAACCCTGAGCCTACTGAAGAACCTAGCCCTACACAAAAGCCTGAGCCTACTGAAGAACCTCAACCTACTGAGGAGCCTGTGCCTACAGCAGAGCCTGAGCCAACTAAAGAGCCTCAACCTACGGTAGAGCCTAATCCCACTAAAGAGCCGGAGCCAACCGAAAAACCTCAGCCTACAGAAAACCCTGAGCCTACTGAAGAACCTAGCCCTACACAAAAGCCTGAGCCTACTGAAGAACCTCAACCTACTGAGGAGCCTGTGCCTACAGCAGAGCCTGAGCCAACTAAAGAGCCTCAACCTACGATAGAGCCTAATCCCACTAAAGAGCCCGAGCCAACAGAAAAACCTCAGCCCACAGAAAATCCTGAACCTACTGAAGAACCTAGCCCTACAGAAGAACCTCAACCTACTGAAAAGCCTGTGCCTACAGCAGAGCCTGAGCCAACTAAAGAGCCTCAACCTACGGTAGAGCCTAATCCCACTAAAGAGCCCGGGCCAACCGAAAAACCTCAGCCTACAGAAAACCCTGAGCCTACTGAAGAACCTAGCCCTACACAAAAGCCTGAGCCTACTGAAGAACCTCAACCTACTGAGGAGCCTGTGCCTACAGCAGAGCCTGAGCCAACTAAAGAGCCTCAACCTACGGTAGAGCCTAATCCCACTAAAGAGCCCGAGCCAACCGAAAAACCTCAGCCTACAGAAAACCCTGAGCCTACTAAAGAACCAAGCCCTACAGAAAAGCCTGAGCCTACCAAAGAACCTCAACCTACAGAAGAACCTCAACCTACTGAGGAGCCTGTGCCTACAGCAGAGCCTGAGCCAACTAAAGAGCCCCAACCTACGGTAGAGCCTAATCCCACAGAAGAGCCCGAGCCAACCGAAACCCCTCAGCCTACAGAAAACCCTGAGCCTACTGCAGAGCCTAGCCCTACAGAAAAACCTAAGCCTACTGAAGAACCTCGACCTACTGAGGAGCCTGTGCCTACAGCAGAGCCTGAGCCAACTAAAGAGCCTCAACCTACGGTAGAGCCTAATCCCACAAAAGAGCCCGAGCCAACCGAAAAACCTCACCCTACAGAAAACCCTGAGCCTACTGCAGAGCCTAGCCCTACAGAAAAGCCTAAGCCTACTGAAGAACCTCAACCTACTGAGGAGCCTGTGCCTACAGCAGAGCCTGAGCCAACTAAAGAGCCTCAACCTACGGTAGAGCCTAATCCCACTAAAGAGCCCGAGCCAACGGAAGGTCCTAAACCAACCAAAGAACCTCAGCCTACAGAAACCCCTAAGCCTACCGTAAAACCTAACCCTACAGAAGAGCCTGAGCCTACCAAAGAACCTGGGCCTACAGAAAAACCTGTGCCTACAGCAGAGCCTGAGCCAACTAGTGAGCCTCAACCAACGGTAGAGCCTAATCCCACTAAAGAGCCCGAGCCAACCGAAAAACCTCAGCCTACAGAAAACCCTGAGCCTACTGAAGAACCTAGCCCTACACAAAAGCCTGAGCCTACTGAAGAACCTCAACCTACTGAGGAGCCTGTGCCTACAGCAGAGCCTGAGCCAACTAAAGAGCCTCAACCTACGGTAGAGCCTAATCCCACTAAAGAGCCGGAGCCAACCGAAAAACCTCCGCCTACAGAAAACCCTGAGCCTACTGAAGAACCTAGCCCTTCACAAAAGCCTGAGCCTACTGAAGAACCTCAACCTACTGAGGAGCCTGTGCCTACAGCAGAGCCTGAGCCAACTAAAGAGCCTCAACCTACGGTAGAGCCTAATCCCACTAAAGAGCCCGAGCCAACAGAAAAACCTCAGCCCACAGAAAATCCTGAACCTACTGAAGAACCTAGCCCTACAGAAGAACCTCAACCTACTGAAAAGCCTGTGCCTACAGCAGAGCCTGAGCCAACTAAAGAGCCTCAACCTACGGTAGAGCCTAATCCCACTAAAGAGCCCGAGCCAACCGAAAAACCTCAGCCTACAGAAAACCCTGAGCCTACTGAAGAACCCAGCCCTACAGAAAAGCCTGAGCCTACCAAAGAACCTCAACCTACTGAAGAGCCTGTGCCTACAGCAGAACCTGAGCCAACTAAAGAGCCTGAACCTACGGTAGAGCCTAATCCCACTAAAGAGCCCGAGCCAACCGAAAAACCTCAGCCTACAGAAAACCCTGAGCCTACCGAAAAACCTCAGCCTACAGAAAAGCCTGAGCCTACCAAAGAACCTCAACCTACAGAAGAACCTCAACCTACTGAGGAGCCTGTGCCTACAGCAGAGCCTGAGCCAACTAAAGAGCCTCAACCTACGGTAGAGCCTAATCCCACTAAAGAGCCCGAGCCAACCGAAAAACCTCAGCCTACAGAAAACCCTGAGCCTACTGCAGAGCCTAGCCCTACAGAAAAGCCTAAGCCTACTGAAGAACCTCAACCTACTGAGGAGCCTGTGCCTACAGCAGAGCCTGAGCCAACTAAAGAGCCTCAACCTACGGTAGAGCCTAATCCCACTAAAGAGCCGGAGCCAACCGAAAAACCTCAGCCTACAGAAAACCCTGAGCCTACTGAAGAACCTAGCCCTACACAAAAGCCTGAGCCTACTGAAGAACCTCAACCTACTGAGGAGCCTGTGCCTACAGCAGAGCCTGAGCCAACTAAAGAGCCTCAACCTACGGTAGAGCCTAATCCCACTAAAGAGCCCGAGCCAACAGAAAAACCTCAGCCCACAGAAAATCCTGAACCTACTGAAGAACCTAGCCCTACAGAAGAACCTCAACCTACTGAAAAGCCTGTGCCTACAGCAGAGCCTGAGCCAACTAAAGAGCCTCAACCTACGGTAGAGCCTAATCCCACTAAAGAGCCCGAGCCAACCGAAAAACCTCAGCCTACAGAAAACCCTGAGCCTACTGAAGAACCCAGCCCTACAGATAAGCCTGAGCCTACCAAAGAACCTCAACCTACTGAAGAGCCTGTGCCTACAGCAGAGCCTGAGCCAACTAAAGAGCCTCAACCTACGGTAGAGCCTAATCCCACTAAAGAGCCCGAGCCAACCGAAAAACCTCAGCCTACAGAAAACCCTGAGCCTACCGAAAAACCTCAGCCTACAGAAAAGCCTGAGCCTACCAAAGAACCTCAACCTACAGAAGAACCTCAACCTACTGAGGAGCCTGTGCCTACAGCAGAGCCTGAGCCAACTAAAGAGCCTCAACCTACGGTAGAGCCTAATCCCACTAAAGAGCCCGAGCCAACCGAAAAACCTCAGCCTACAGAAAACCCTGAGCCTACTGCAGAGCCTAGCCCTACAGAAAAGCCTAAGCCTACTGAAGAACCTCAACCTACTGAGGAGCCTGTGCCTACAGCAGAGCCTGAGTCAACTAAAGAGCCTCAACCTACGGTAGAGCCTAATCCCACTAAAGAGCCCGAGCCAACGGAAGGTCCTGAGCCAACCAAAGAACCTCAGCCTACGGAAAAGCCTGAGCCTACCGAAAAACCTAATCCTACAGAAAAACCTGAGCCTACAGCAGAGCCAGAGCCAACTGAAAACCCTCAGCCAACTGAAGAACCTAACCCTACGGTAGAGCCTAGTCCCACTGCAGAGCCTGAGCCAACCAAAGAACCTCAGCCTACAGAAACCCCTAAGCCTACCGTAAAACCTAATCCTACAGAAGAGCCTGAGCCTACCAAAGAACCTGGGCCTACAGAAGAACCTGTGCCTACAGCAGAGCCTGAGCCAACTAGTGAGCCTCAACCAACGGTAGAGCCTAATACCACTAAAGAGCCCGAGCCAACCGAAAAACCTCAGCCTACAGAAAACCCTGAGCCTACTGCAGAGCCTAGCCCTACAGAAAAGCCTAAGCCTACTGAAGAACCTCAACCTACTGAAGAGCCTGTGCCTACAGCAGAGCCTGAGCCAACTAAAGAGCCTCAACCTACGGTAGAGCCTAATCCCACTAAAGAGCCCGAGCCAACCGAAAAACCTCAGCCTACAGAAAACCCTGAGCCTACTGAAGAACCCAGCCCTACAGAAAAGCCTGAGCCTACCAAAGAACCTCAACCCACTGAAGAGCCTGTGCCTACAGCAGAGCCTGAGCCAACTAAAGAGCCTCAACCTACGGTAGAGCCTAATCCCACTAAAGAGCCCGAGCCAACCGAAAAACCTCAGCCTACAGAAAAGCCTGAGCCTACCAAAGAACCTCAACCTACAGGAGAACCTCAACCTACTGAGGAGCCTGTGCCTACAGCAGAGCCTGAGCCAACTAATGAGCCCCAACCTACGGTAGAGCCTAATCCCACAGAAGAGCCCGAGCCAACCGAAAACCCTCAGCCTACAGAAAACCCTGAGCCTACTGCAGAGCCTAGCCCTACAGAAAGGCCTAAGCCTACTGAAGAACCTCGACCTACTGAGGAGCCTGTACCTACAGCAGAGCCTGAGCCAACTAAAGAGCCTCAACCTACGGTAGAGCCTAATCCCACTAAAGAGCCCGAGCCAACAGAAAAACCTCAGCCTACAGAAAATCCTGAACCTACTGAAGAACCTAGCCCTACAGAAAAGCCTGAGCCTACCAAAGAACCTCAACCTACAGAAGAACCTCAACCTACTGAGGAGCCTGTGCCTACAGCAGAGCCTGAGCCAACTAAAGAGCCTCAACCTACGGTAGGTCCTAATCCCACTAAAGAGCCGGAGCCAACCGAAAAACCTCTGCCTACAGAAAACCCTCAGCCTACTGAAGAACCTAGCCCTACAGAAAAGCCTGAGCCTACTGAAGAACCTCAACCTACTGAGGAGCCTGTGCCTACAGCAGAGCCTGAACCAACTAAAGAACCTCAACCTACGGTAGAGCCTAATCCCACTAAAGAGCCCGAGCCAACAGAAAAACCTCAGCCTACAGAAAATCCTGAGCCTACTGAGGAACCTAATCCTACGGAAGAGCCTGAGCCTACAAAAGAACCTGAGCCTACGAAGGAACCTGAGCCTACGGAGGAACCTGAACCAACGAAAGAGCCTAGCCCAACCGAAGAACCTCAACCTACAGAAAACCCTGAGCCTACTGAAAAACCCAGTCCTACGAAAAACCCTGAGCCTACCGATGAACCTCAACCTACTATGGAGCCTGAGCCAACAGAAGGTCCTGAGCCAACCGAAGAGCCTCAGCCTACCGTACACCCAAATCCCACTCAAGAGCCCGAGCCAACCGAAGAACCTCAGCCTCAACCTACGGCAGAGCCTAATCCCACTCAAGAGCCCGAGCCAACCAAAGAACCTCAGCCTACGGAAAAGCCTGAGCCTACTGAAAAACCTAATCCTACGAAAGAGCCTGAGCCTACAAAAGAACCTGAGCCTACGAAGGAACCTGAGCCTACGGAGGAACCTGAGCCTACGGAAGAACCTGAACCAACGAAAGAGCCTAGCCCAACCGAAGAACCTCAGCCTACAGAAATCCCTGAGCCTACTGAAGAACCCAGCCCTACAGAAAACCCTGAGCCTACAGACGAACCTCAACCTACTAAGGAGCCTGCGCCAACAGAAGGTCCTGACCCAACCGAAGTGCCTCAGCCTACGGTAGAGCCTAATCCCACTCAAGAACCCGAGCCAACCAAACAACCTCAGCCTACAGAAAAGCCTGCGCCTACCCAGGAACCTGCACCTACTGTAAAGCCATTGCCAACAGAAGGTCCAGAGCCTACGGAGGAACCTGAACCAACAAAAGAGCCTAGCCCAACAAAAGAACCTCAGCCTACAGAAAACCCTGAGCCTACTGAAGAACCCAGCCCTACAGAAAAGCCTGAGCCTACCGAAGAACCTCAACCTACTGAAGAGCCGGTGCCTACAGCAGAGCCTGAGCCAACTAAAGAGCCTCAACCTACGGTAGAGCCTAATACCACTCAAGAGCCCAAGCCAACCGAAGAACCTCAGCCTACAGAAAAGCCTGAGCCTACCGACAAACCTAATCCTACGAAAGAGCCTGAGCCTACAAAAGAACCTGAGCCTACGAAGGAACCTGAGCATACGGAGGAACCTGAGCCTACGGAAGAACCTGAACCAACGAAAGAGCCTAGCCCAACCGAAGAACCTCAGCCTACAGAAAACCCTGAGCCTACTGAAGAACCCAGCCCTACAGAAAACCCTGAGCCTACAGACGAACCTCAACCTACTAAGGAGCCTGCGCCAACAGAAGGTCCTGAGCCAACCGAAGAGCCTCAGCCAACCGTAGAACCCAATCCTACTATAGAGCCCGAGACAACCGAAGAACCTCTGCCGACAGATAACCCTGAACCTACCGAAAAACCTAATCCTACGGTAGAGCCTGAGCCCACAGAAAAACCTCAACCTACAGAAGAGCCTATTCCAACCGAAGAACCTCAACCTACAGAAGAACCTCAACCTACTGAGGAGCCTGTGCCTACGCAAGAACCTAGTCCAACCGACGAACCTCAACCTACAGAAGAACCTCAATCTACTGAGGGGCCTGTTTCAACGGAAGGTCCTAAGCCAACCGAAGAGACTCATCCCACAGAAAACCCAGAAAAGCCTGAGCCTACCGAAGAACCTAAGCCAACGAAAGAGCCTAGTCCAACTGAAGAACCTCAACCCACTGAGAAGCCTGTGCCAACGGAAGTTCCTGAGCCAACCAAAGAGCCTCAGCCTACGGTAGAGCCTAATCCAACTAAAGAGCCCAATACAACCGAAGAACCTCAGCCTTCAGAAAGACCTGAACCTACGGAAGGTCCTGTGCCAACCAAAGAGCCTCAGCCTACTAACGAGCCAAAGCCAACCAAAGAGCCTAAGCCTACTGTAGCGCCTAATTCAACTCAAGAGCCAAAACCAACTGGAGAACCTCATCCCACTGAAAAGCCTGAACCTAGTGAGGAACCTGCAACAACGGAGGGTCCTAAGCCAACTCAAAAACCTAACCCAACGGAATGGCCTGAGGCAACTAAAGACCCTCAGCCTACAGATATTATAAGTACAATAGAAAAACCTAAGTCCAGCGATGAACCTAAGATTAATCAAGAACTTAAGCCTGAACCAAGCGAAGTACATAAACCAACAAATGAGTCGATTTCTACTGACAAACCTCAACCAACTTATAAGCCTAAACCTACCAAAAAACCTTCCTGGTGGGACATTGTAATTGAAAAACTTGGCATTAAGGTAAAACCTTAAAATAAAAATGTATTACCAATTTTTGCTTCTATTAAAAGTAAGTATGCAAATTGAAAATAATATAGAATAATATTAAAGCAATGTACACATACAAATTCTTCTCCGAAATAAAACTATACACATAATTTTTTTTAACTCGATAATATATTTAAAACTGTATATTTTTAAAATTTTTTATAAAGTTTAAATCTATATAAAACGAAGGTGTTCTATATTTTTGTGTATAAAATGAAGACACCTCTCCACTTAACTTAGTCCTCTTTCATTGTTTTGTCGTTTTTTATCTCAACTCAAATGTGTTGCATGTTTCTGGAAAAAGAGAATATAATAAATTTTTTCAGCCTTTACTATATTAATACCGATATGAAAAAGTGAGTAAAATAAGTATCCATAATGATACTAAAAATATTTTAAGACATCTGCGAGCAATCTAAAAAAATTATACGTATGTCGAACGTAAAATACATTTTCAAGCTCCTCGATCTTCTGCGCTTCTTTTTCAATTTCTTACACCAAGTTTCGAGATGTCTTCCTCCACTTGATATTTTTTCATGCTGAAATTTTGATTTTGTGAAAAAGAGAGAGAGAGAGATAAAGTGTTGAATACCATGAAATCAAAATTTGAACATGTTGAACTGACTATAGTTTTTAAAAAAGTAAGACAAAAGTCGTGTGAACAGTGGACACTCTTACATTATTTTTAGTATCGTACCTACATACTATTGATTTGACGAATGTCAATTTTTGATATTCGCGAGTACGAATACGAATATTTGAAACGATATTCGCGAATACGAATATTATATGCAATATGAAATATTAAAAAATTGTTATGAAAAAGAATTTCACACTCTTGTTGGCGTACTTTAGAGTTAATAAAAAGTACCCAAAATGTTAATGATCGTCATTAAATAATGTTTGAAAATGATACAAGGCACAAATTTGTATAAAAAAATTTATGTATTTGTACAAAGTAAAATGTTTAGTCATTTATTTAAATTTCGTTTAGGATTTATGCGTTTATTTATTTAATTTCCTTGGAAAAATATTCGTATTCATATTCGCCTGAATTTGACGAATACGAATACATTCGTATTCGCATCTGCCTGAATTAGCGAATACGAATACATTCGTATTCGCCTGAAAATAGCCGAATATTCGACAAATCGAATACGAATACGAATATTCGTGCATTACTACTACATACCAAATAAGCTAACTTTTTTCCTATTTTATGTAAAATAAAAAAAAAACTGTTTAATGTCTCAATTCAAACATCTTCTTGCCAAAATTTAACGTTCATTTAGGTCGCGGTTTTATTCGATTTTCTTTAACACACAGGAACAGTTTCAACGAATTGAAAATGTACGTTAATGGCTTTTGCAGCTATGAATGATTTTTAATGTTATTTTTATTATTTACCTATATATATAAAAATTAATCAAATTTTTTTTTGGCACGGCATCACGTATGAATAGCTGGACCAATACATCCCGTTCTCTTTGTATTTTGTTTTGTTCTTGTTTGGAGAATAAGAATATGAAAGAAAAAATTAAAAAAGTTGAAACATGTCGTAATGCTTCGTAAATCTTATGAGTGCCTATATTTTACGTTGCTGCAACGAAAGCTTATGACTGTATGGCTATAAAAGGTTTTGTTTATAGAGGTATAAAACTTTAAGTTGGCAACACTTTTTTAACTGGCATCCATGTTGTCAGCTGTCAAGTGATTTATGTTAAGTTTGCTGTGGCATTTCAACATGAATAGACTGACGCCTGAACAGCGCTTCCAATTTGTGCAAATTTATTTTGAAAGTCATGGTTCTGCTCGAAATACGTATCGGGCGCTACGTCCATTTTACGATTAACATAATCGTCCATCAAAGCAATTAATTCAATTAACTATGGGATGTTTTCGCATCCACAGAGACGTCGTACAGCCATTGCTTCTTTCAAAACGATGCTGACCAGAACGTTACCGTCAATGGTAACGGCTATAGACCCATGATTACTGACTTCTTCGTTCTTTGATTAAAATACCATAATGTGCAACCATGAGGCTCAACATGTCCCACAGCTCGTGCTACAATTGACTTATTGAGATAAGCGCATATTAGTTAATTAAAAAAAATACAATATAATTTTAATAGTAACAAACAAAAAAATTTTGTCTTAAGTAGAACAAAAAATAAGCAAATCAACTAACATGTGCATAATTAGTAAATAACATATAAATAAATTTAGATATGGTAAAATTTAGCTTTCATTACAAAAAAAAAGCTCTCAGCAAATTGAAATACGATGAATCAAAAACAATTCACATATTCCCATTTGCATATAAGTTGCGTACGAGTATATAAAGCTGAAATCTACATCAACTGATACAACACACATAGTAGATCAAACACAAAGAACGCTGATGATGAAGGTTTTGTGGCTTTTGGAAACAGCTAGTTGTTCCATTCTACTACGTGTTTGTCAGAATATTTACAATTAACTTTGATGTTATTTGTTCATTAATAATTATCAAATGTAATTTGGCTTAAAAAGCGATACGAACTTTAGCCTGATCAAATCATAAATATAGACCTCTAGATTATACTACATCCGAGCCAGCCATGGCGGTCATATGCCAAAATTCATATTTAAATTATAAAACCAGTAGATTATCTTTTGAATAAATTAAAATTCATCTCAATTTAAAATATTCATCTTTATTTTATTCCATTTCAAAGCTCTATATCCCTAAAAAAAATAGCCTTTACTAAATTTTTTTACATAAAAATATACTAGATATAAAAATATTTGTTTTAAAGGAAATTACTCTTGGTTAAAGATCTTTCTAAAACATAAATTATATTTAGTTAATAAGGAAACACATTAATTCAAGTTAGTTAGTTTTATATATCAAAGAAAACGTTTCCATTTTCCAGCCCTGAGTTGCCGGAAAGGTATTTTTGACCGCGAGGTCTGTAGCTTTTTCGGGAGCTGCGGACATCGTTTATTTATTCACCCTATTTATAGCCCCACAGCCTCTTGTGCACAACTGTCAACCTCCCCATACACGTGGCATATCCTGTTATTAGCTGACGTGGCTCTGATGATCCACCATGCACGGTATAACCCTAACAAACGGTGGCGGATAAATCTTCAAGACGTACTGTTAGCTCCAATCCAGCACCGGATGCAGAAGCCCCATCAGCTACTTATCTTAAATTAAGCAAAGATTACCGAAACCTCCTGGGGCCCTATGCTCTTTATACAGAGCCAAAGGTAACAATATACATATATATATATATATATATATATATATATATATATATATATATATACATATATTGTTACGTTTTTACTCTGTTTAAAAACGCTTTTCCGTGGATTCGAAGATTTGCAAATGTTTACAAGACTCAGTGTAATAATTAGGATTAAGAAGTTACAAGTTTTATTTACAATTACACTTAAAACTAAATTATTCAAAAGCTTAAATACACTAATACAACTTAAATTACTCAAATATTCACAACTGGTTACCACTACGCCTTCCTCGGTATAGTTTCTGAACGTCTCTTAGCTGGCTGCGTAAGTATTCACGTGACGCCTCTGTGTATGCCGCTCGTCACACACGAGACTCACGCTGCCGACACTCACGGTTGATATACCAATAACACTTGCTGGTTTTACTTACACCCTTACTCACGTCTATGCGCTGCACTGTACCCTTTACTCTAGTCGACACGATAGACTCCACAATTATCTCAATTCCACGACAGACTTTGTTGTCACTATAGACTGTCCTATAGTTTCTCCAATACCAACTCACGTATTGTAAAGCACAGACTGCTCTTAACCATCAAATCATTACTGTATCGCAGACTATTATTAACTCACAACTTAATTATCAATTGATTTGTTTACTCGCACTGATTGACTTGTTCACAACACAACTGAACTCAACTGCAACTGCATGCATGTATGTATGTACATAGTGAATCTTCTTAATAAGCAGGCACTTGTAGTTGTTGTTGGTTGTTTACTTTTGTTGACGTATGTAGGTATTTGCTGCTTTGCTTTATTCTAGATGTTTCTTTTTAATGGCCCTGTATGCATTTTTCCCCTTTGTATCAGTTTTATTGTGAAAGTTCAAGTAATGAAGGCAAAGACACTATTCACTGGACTATACCGACTTTAGCGGATACTTAACGTAATGTAACATCAAAGCGCCCTCCTTCATCGGTATTGTGCAGCAGAATCATCGGCGAAGTAATATAACTAATAAAACGGCCATTGAACACAGCTTCTAAAATTTAATACGCCTCACATTGACACCAGAGGCGCTGCAACACTATTTAAAAAAAGCATGAAGAAATCAGAGTTATAAAAGAATGAAGCTTTCCTCAATCTCTTCGTTCTGTATCTTCTCTATCACTATACCTTTCTTGAAGAAGGTATGGCCTAGTAATAGTAGTAGGCCTGACTGCTTCTTCTTAAAAAAAAGCAATGTGAGTGCGATCAGTAATGTCATGAAATTTTTTTTTTAATATTGGCTTATGGTAACTAAAATAAGATATATAAATTTTTGACTCTACTGTATTTAAAAATCTATGGAAAACTGCATCTATAGTACTGAAATTATTAGTTGTGGGGGTTTGTAGAGAATTGCTCATATGCAAGTGGAAAACGTCCAATACGAATTTTGATAAAGCTTGCGACTGTGAGTTTGCAAAATTTGTATTAAAATCTCCACCCATAATAATTGGCATGAGATGGAAATTGTTACCCAATTGTTGTGCACTGCTTCAGTATAAGGCAACAGTAAGTAATGAAGATATGTTATAATAAAATATTATAAATTCTTTATTAAGACTGCTATATATCTCTTAACCAAATATTTAAAATGTTTTTTATTTAAAAGTTTATATTTATTTTATTTATTTTACATTTTTTAAGTTTTTAACAAAATTATCCCCACTGGCAACACTATTACACTTCTCAAACAATTTCTATTGCAATTAACATTGCTCCTGAATGTATGCTTCGGTTGAGTGTATTTCTATGCAGCTGCTATGTTTCTCTGTACTTCTTGTTCGTATGATTACACTAATACACTCATATATAGCTCACACCGATTTGATAACGCTTTACGATCTTACTGGGAATTTGTTATTGTATTGTGAAAAACATTTCTACCTCCTACCGTATAGATGTTGACACATCAAAAAAAAAAAGTTTACTGTATGTAACTGAAAATTCGTTATAATGGGAGTTCACCGTAAAATCTGATTTTTATGAAACTATTTGTATGAAATATTAATGCAAATAGTTGAAGCCGCAGAACTTGTTCATTATATGCAATTATTCAGAGTCCGTTATAACAAAAGTTCATTGTATATTTAGTTCATGTTCTTCTTTGTTTTATTGCAGTGAAATCGTGTAATTTTAAATATAATTTTTAACACATTTTTTTTTCAATTCGCATGTCTTAAATATTTAATTATTGATGTGTGAAAATATCGAAATTCTTACGAATTAAAGGAATGCGATTAATAGCTTGTTTCATATGGCTTTCGTAAGCTTTGCGGCTTTCAGGAATTACTGTATCTTCTAAAGTAGTAGACTCTGGAGTGGGTGGTTCATTTGGAATTTCCGGATTTTCGGTGCTCTCAGTAGTTTCAGGACTTTTTGTAGAAGTTGTGGTAACAGGAGGAGCTTCAGTTGCAGCTGGTGGAGTAATAAGACCCAAAATACATTTATTAAAATCATCGTAGGCCTTAGTGGAGTCCCTTTCATATTTTAGCTTAGTTTCATTAGTACATTTGTACTCTCTGTTTTCTACTAAACGAAATTCTTCTTGTAAATCGAGCAAATGGCCGGAAGCGTTAACATTGATGGTATACATGTGTTTAGTATTTTCCGAGCCCTGCGATAGAACAAAAAATTATGCGTTATTATTTAGCTATTTCAAAGTGATTTTGCTTAAACTTTAACTTCGATCTCCATAAACGATTATATTACACCGATTATTTTTAAACTTACCCCAGCGATGTAGCATTCAAAGACGTCGTCAGCTGACTCAACCTCACTGCACTGACTCAACAAAGCACATGAATAATTAGCAACAGTGGCTAAGCTATCGCGTTTATGCTGGGTTGCTTTCTTTGCTTCATCACGACCATCCCAGGAGTCCTGTAAACAGGAGCTGTGCTTCTCTTGATATGTTTTAGCTATTTCATCGATTAATGGAATATAATAATTGAAACAATCTTTAGAGAGTAAAGTAGCATCTCTTTGTATTAAGTCGTTATTACGGGAGGCCATAAAACTCAGCAAACTTTTATCACTTTCTTCTCCTCCTGCAACCTTATTGCTGGCAACACTGTTTGTTAACAAACAAGCTACCACGAAGAAAGTTATACTTTGTTTAAAGTTAATTTTTTTTAAATTTCCCATATTTCTATTGCTTTCACTTTTTGGTTTTCACTTGCCGAAAGTATCGAAAGAACTACATAATTTGCTAACAACACTCAAAGTTTTTATACATCTTGTTCAAAACAAAAATTCTAATTAAATTTTTGTTGGAATTCAAAAATGAGAGTGTTGTTTTATTATGTTCAGATATGAAAATTGATTAGGTAAAAATTTTTTTAAGACTTTTACCTACATTGCAAATATTTATTGGAACTATTTGCTTGAACTAATACGCTATAGGCGGTCAACAAAATTATAAAAGAAATATTTTCTGACTTACTGCCTGAACCACGATGTCACCCAACAAACAAACAACATTAGAAAATTTTGTTGTTGTTTTCAATATAAGTTGCCGATCGAACGTTTGATGGTGACATAAAACATATAAAACTATTCCCCGCTTAAAAAAAGTTCACAGACTTTCAATATTTACGAAAACAAGAATTAAAAGCAAAATTTATATTTATGATTTGATTAGGCTAAAGTTCATATCTTTCTGTAAGCCAAATTACATGTGATAATTATTAATGAACAAATAACACCAAAGTTAATTGTAAATCTTCTGACAAACACGTAGTAGAACGGAACAACTAGCTGTTTTCGAAGGTCGCAACACCTTTATCATCAGCGTTCTTTGTATTTGGTCCACTGGGCGTGGTGTCATTTGATGTAGATTTCTGCTTTATAGACTTAGCTTTTCAGTACAAATGAAATATGTGAATTGTTTTGATTCATCGCATTACAATTTGCTGCAAGCTTTTTTGTAATGAAAGCTCAATTTCACCATCTGTAAATTTACAACAGTCTTGCTACTTAAGACAACTTTTTTTTGGTTTGTTACAAGTACTATTAAGCATATTTTATTTTAATTTTTCCCACTGGTCCATAGCTATTAATTTTAGTTGGTATTACTTTTATTGTTCGAGCCTTTTTTTCTATATTTATGATTTGATTAGGTTTAAGTTTGTATCTCTCTGTAAGTCAAACCATTATTTCTAAAAATATAAATATAGTCATATAAAATATTTTTTAAGCCAAAAAATAATTTCTAATAATAAAGAAACAGTCATATTATTTTTAATAATTAACATAAGTAGCGTATTTCCTTGTCTTCTATTACTTTATTCTTATCAGGCTCTAAAATTAATATTTTTGTTGCTTTTTTTGGTAATCGAAATTGTTTCTGTTAACGAATGTCAAACATTAACAATTTTTTTAAGATTATTTGCTGTTATCACACAAATAATTGTCGTAGAATCGAATTGTTATTGCTGATTTTTTATTTTAGTTTTCAACCAAAAAAAAACTATATTTACAAAATAGGCATAAGTTTTCATGCATTAAATTAAGTTAATAAAAAAGAAAGTATAAACCTAGTTCACATACATCAAGTTTTGATTTTATATTCATACAAAATCAAAACTTGAGCAAGAAAACTTGATGTGTTTGAACCCCACATCATACACACATACAATATTTATAGATTTAAAAAAAACCAAACATACACATGTACTTTAATTATAAAATAAAGTGATTGCCATACATTTTTTAATTAAAGGAAATATATACAGTGGCTCACATCAAAAGTCGGCCAAATTATTAAAAAGTTGTAATAGTTTTGAACAAAGAACATATTTTGTACACAGAATTGTTTTCAAATTAACATATTTAATAGAAAAAAAATTATCAACTAAAAATTTTATTGAGTCATTATAATTTTTGTTTAAAATTTCCAGTTATAAGAAATTTAACTAAAAACTTAATTAAGTCACTTAAAATTTTGTTTAAAAACTTAACTATTTAAGAAGTTTGGGAATCGTAGCTGAGCGCTACAGGACGCATTCAAGGTTTGCGGATAATAGAAGGCTCCATAGGTATTGTAACGTTGATCAGCCACTAAATAACAAATAATTAGCTAATGATACCCGCTATATAATTTTAATTTTACAAAAACAAATGGGAATATAATACAACAATAAACATATACAACCGTTCATCCGCGTACATTACTTATAAACAACACAAACAAATAAATAGACACATACCAGCAGCCATAGCCAAGCAAACAATATAAAACCAATACGATACATAACCATCTACACCCGTACATTACGTATGGAAATAAAACCAACTATATACGTACAGTAATGCACACATATACTCACTATACATATCTATCCATAACTATGGCCAACCCGACTATGCCCAACCATATATAAAAACGTTTTGCACATAATTAACGAAACCACTTAAACGAAGTATTAGGTATCGACTGCTTAAATATTCGCTGGGATACCAGCATGCAATTGCTTGGGGTTTTCGTTAATACTTGCGTGTACATTTAATTAGCATCATCTTCATACAAATAATTCTTATTTAGTCTGTTGGATGAAACGTTGCAGTTTTGGTAATCAAAGGGATGTTCCGGCAAGCACAGCAATTCCGCTGTAAGTCGTAATTTACACTATGCAAGCCTGATTAGTTTGTGGAAGAGAAAGACGAGGGGAATATAAATATTTCTTTTCCCCTCGTGTCTCTACCCGAAAAAACTAATCAACTTAGCAATAAGACTTGCGTAGTGTAAATTAGGACTAAGGGCTCGTACAATTTATTTTGTTGAGCCGATTAATCTCCAGGAGGAGTAAGTAATATTTTTTGGAGTACAAAGGTACGAAAGTGATAGTGATTCACTAAACAATGAATCAGTATGATTGTTTTGAATACTTCTTAAAACACCTTCTGACATTTTATTTTATTTTATAAATTTATTTTATTTTATAAATTGTTTTAATACGAGAAAAACTATTAATTAATACTCCATGTTTTTTTAACTTAAAACTTCATCTAGTCAACATGCTTTTGTGAGTTATTTTATTGATATACAAAACAATCAAACAACAGTAAAATTTTTTATTGATTTTTACTAACAGCGCCAAAAAAGAGAGTGAGTTAATAACTGTCAGTTGTTAGAGAAGTAAGTCTGCAAACAATATCATTTACATATTGATGTTGAAAAACAAAACAAAAGCATTGTAAAAGTGAGTGGACAGCGAAAGTGAATCAACTCATACAGTTCTCTGATATACACACATGTATTCTATTTTTAAAAGTTTGTAGTCGGTAGGCTGCTGTGGTGAATGTGTTTAATACTTTGTCGTGCAAATTGGTATAAATATTTTTTTAAATAAAAATTTACACACATACTTATGTATGTACATTGTACACATGTATGTATATTGGAATGAAATAAAATTTATTTTGTCCTTCACTGTACATGTTTTTCTTTGGAATTTAATAAATAACAATTAAGAATGATTTTAACACGATTAATAACAAAATCTATTTTTAAGCGCATGTACATATGTACATATGTACTAATTAGTATTATTCATTCACTATGAATATAATCGGAATATGTACATACATACATACATATGTGCATATGTATTTATATATTCATGTATTGCCAAAATATTGTACTTCTGAAGAGGTTTAAAATAAAATAATAATCATTTTGAAATGGAGTACATTTATTGGTCAATATTTCTTTATGTCGTCGCTTGGGTACTACGTCAATATATGGTTCGCATTTGTTTAGATATTTCCTAATATATTATGACGAATATTAACTGAAATTTTTTATAAGAAAGAAGGAAGTAGGAAATAATGAGGAATTCAAAATATATCATAAATATATAGAATACATAAGTATGGGCAATTCTAAAAAATTGTCAACCATGAGTGAAAATTGGAAAGTGTTCTAAATTACAATAAGCATTAACACAAAGGAAAAAGGAGAGGAGAGCTTTAATAACGACAGTTTTTTGAGTTTACTTTCACTTACATAATTTGTAATTTGAGTTTGCTTTCAGTTAATTTATATCTTAACTTAAATTTGAAAATTAGGTTAGGAAAGCTGATGCCAGAAACCCACCTCCACTCGGAGACCCAATTGAGTCCATTGTGATAATTTTAAAATTAACTATTTATTAATTTTTTTCAGTATTAAAAGTAAATAATCATTTGTTATTGCTTAATTTATTTTAATTCAACTTCAATCGTTATGGTTAGCAAAATTACTGTGTTTCGTTCACTTGGAAAAAATTGTCGAGTCCGTCCTGTCGCATCCGTGTTTGTGCTTTACCCAATTTAAGAAAAGGAATGATTCAAAGAAAAGAAAAGTAGATCTACAAATAAAAAATTTTATTTCACTTTAATTCCCTCATTCACAAAATGAAACAAAAAATGGTAAAATTGAGCTTTCATTACAAAAAAGCTTTCAGCAAATTGAAATTCGATAATTCAAAAAAACAATTCGCATATTCCATTTGCATAAAAGTTGCGTA
Source organism: Tachina fera (assembly GCA_905220375.1). Classification (NCBI taxonomy): domain Eukaryota; kingdom Metazoa; phylum Arthropoda; class Insecta; order Diptera; family Tachinidae; genus Tachina; species Tachina fera. The sequence continues at coordinate 82,910,202 of LR999966.1, forward strand.
TGTTTTATTTTCTTTATTTTTTTTTTCACTTGTTGCAAATGTATTACACGCAGTGATATCACGAAGTATGCTTGCGGTGCAATATTTATCGCGTGATCCACAATCTTGATTTCATAACTTTAAGGTATACTGCAGACTGCACGTTCATTAAATATCGCGATATTGGTTTGGTTTCAACATAAGTATATTGAACGTATGTAGCCGTTTCCTTGAGGACGGAACATGAAATAAAATGCAAACTAAATTTTTTTATATTGCTTTATTTCTATTCTTATTCAATAATAATTGCACGAAGTAATTTGTAATTTAATATAATGTATGTATGTAGATATGTGCATAACTATATTAATGTTACCATTTTCGAATAATAAATAATTTTTAATAAAAGCTTGAAATAATTCTAAAATAATTCCATTACTTATCTTAAAATTATTTATTTCAGAAACAATGTAATTTCATCAAGATACACCTAATATAGAAAGGCCCTAAATTATTATTTTTTGAAATCGAGGTTATTTTTTGTATACACCTAATATAGAAAGGCCCTAAATTATTATTTTTTGAAATCGAGGTTATTTTTTGTATATTTCGATAGAAAAAATACAAAAATTCCGATTTCAGAAAAATAATGAGTTGGACCATTTCTCTATTAAGGTAGCGATATGTATACGTATGTATATATAATTTATATTAAAATTATTTTTCATATAAAGGGCGTGTGCCAAACGGTAGAAAAGTACTATGGTAAAAAAATATTTGCCTGTGGGGAAAAAATTTAATTTTTCTGCTGTGCCAAATGATATCTTTTTTGACAATGTAAAATGTTGACAAATTCGCTTTAGCATAGAAAGAAGTTAATGAAAAAATTGCTGCGGCGGCGAAGCAAAAAATTTTACTACAAGCCCCTGGCTACAAAAAATTTTTTAAGAGAAGATTTTTATATAAAAAAAATATTATTGTAGCAGAAAATTATATAACTTTACATATATGAAGCAAAATTGTTCGCAAAATAAAATAAACAATGCATTTTTCACAGTCTAACTACAGTTAAGAGACGTAAAAATTTATGTAATGGGCGACGGCTCGAAGCGACAGCGGTGGTTTTACCTTTTATGATACCCTGCTTCTTGTTTAATTTATCTGTTGTGTCAAAAATTCTACTAGCCCCTCGGGCTAGTGAAATTTTTTTCACCTCAGAAGTGTCAAAAATTTACTTACACTTTTACTTTGCTACCGTTTGGCACAGGCCCAAAAAACTCTTATACTTAAAATCTTAACTTCTTAAAACGAGACAGGAATCTTTGGCTCAAAGAAAAGCCTCCTCCTGGAAGGTTCGCTTTTGATTTGTTTTCAGCACTTTCAGTGACTTCAGGATCTTCATTAGCATCGGGGTTTTCGGGATTTTCGGTGGGCTCAGTTTCCACTGGGCCTGCAGTATTTTCAGGAATCTCAGGCTCTTCGGTGGGCTCAGTTTCCACCGGAGCTTCAGTGACTTCAGGATTTTCAGGTTCTTCCGTGGGCTCAGTTTCCACTGGAGCTTCAGTGACTTCAGGATTTTCAGGTTCTTTCGTGGGCTCAGTGACTTCAGGGTTTTCAGTATTTTCAGGAGTCTCAGGCTCTTCAGTGGGCTCTGTTTCGGTAGGCGGCTCAGTTGGGTCTACTCCTGCACTTATACCCAAATTACATTTATTAAACTTGTCGTATGCTGCAAAGGAGTCCTTTTCGTATGTTCTCTTGGTATCGTTAGTACATTTGTATTCTCTGTTTTGAATTAAACGGAATTCCTCTTGTAAATTAGACAAATGCTCAGCAGCATTAGCGTTGATTCCATACATTGTCTTGCCATTAGTTGAACTCTACATGCATACATATGTATGTGATTTTTTTTAAATTGTTATAAGTACAATCAAATAGAAACTGAAAAAAAATTTAAACTTACTCCTGCAATGTAGCATTGAAAAACCTTTTCAGCCGATTCAATTCCACTGCAACGAGTTAACAAGTCACACGATTCTTCAGCACTAGAAGCTAAAGCATTGCGATTATCTATTGTTGCTTCTTCGGCCTGAGCATAACCTTGTCTGGAGGCTTGTAAGCAGGAGTCGTGATTCTGTTGATAAGCTTTAGCAATCTGATCGATTGATTTAATATACTGATCGAAACAATCCAGAGCCCGCGCCGAGTTTCTTGTCATCAAATCATTGGAACGAGCCATATAATTTCTAACACTTTCCTTTGCATCCGAAGAAAATACTCCAATAACCCCAGCGGCACTGGCCATGGGCAAAGTGACCGCTGCTAATAAATTTAGCAATTGTTTGAAATTCATATTATTTTATTTTTGATTCGTTTTGCCGCGTTTTCAATACGAGTACTTTGTGCACTTGTCGAATAGTTCTTTGGAAATAATTGGCTTATTTAAAGTTCTAAGTTTTTATACTTCTTGTAACCAATAGTTCTTCTTTAAATTTTTTTATTACACTTTGTATGTTTAGATAGAAATATTTGTAATTGTTACAAAGACATTTTTATTACAATTATAGGTTTATTATTATAAAGCAAGAACTTAAGTTTATTTACCCTACAGTGGCGAAAAATTTATGTTTGTAGAGGAGTATTACGTTAAGAAATATTTTTTCAATACTAGAAGTAATAAGAAAAAAATCTTTATAATTTCAATAACTTAATATATAAATTAAAAAAAAATTGCTGGTTGTTTGGTTAAGTATTGTCTCTCCAGCAACTGTGACTGTAGCCGATTCCAACATAAAAGATTATCTCTACTTTGTTTACGCGAAAAACTAAAACACTACAATGGATATTTAATCGTTTAAAAAATATAGCCCTGTATATACGCATGTGTAGTCGACTAATAGTCAGAGTATTTTTATACTCATACGTGTGATTATAGCTCATACAGTTTATAAATTTTAGTTAAAGTTGCTTGTGCTGCATAATTTAAAAATATGTGCATGAACATAGTTATTGGTTGTATATATATATATACGTATATGGTTTAAAATAAATGAGTTTGTTTGCATATCAGTGTGTTTTTTATTGTTAGCTTCACGCATTCAAAGTTGTTTGACGGCCAGTACTCAAAGAGTAGTTAAAATGATATTTTTGTTATTATCTGATACGTACGCATGTACATACATACATACAAATTAAATTATTAATATTATTTATTGATTGTGCCTCTTTAATATTGTAGGGTATCAATTGGCACAGTTAATTTTCATTTTTATTATATTATTTTCGCTAGTAAAACTCATAAAACTGTTGATACTTCTTATCAAAGTTATATTTATTACACCTTTTTATTCAAAATAAAAAAGTCCCCAAATCATAATATTTCCGCTAACGTAAATACGTTTTCAACTTAATTATTGGCGGTATAATCTTAAAAATTAAAATTATGTAAAAATCTACTATCAAAGAAAATTATTAAATTAAGAAAAACAAACAGATATGAGGCTCAAGTTAAGTATTTGTATAAAATTTATTAATAAAATAGCTCAAAACTTTGGGAATTCTTCTATTGATAACACTTTGTTGATAGTTTGAAATTTGGGGACTTTTTTATTTTTCGCCATTTTGAGATCGCATTGTTAAGAAAGCCCAAAGATATGTATATGATAATTTTTATAGAACAACAAATACAACAAAGGTAAGTTTATATTATATACATAGACTACATTAAGTCACAAAATTTTAGTTTAAAAAAAAATTTTGTGCTGTTTAAACGTAAAAAATTTTCTTTGACAACTTTTCACTAAAACCAACAACACAAAAATAGAAGAACAAAGTTCGTAAGTCATTCTCAAAATTTCTGTGTCTAAAGGTACTCAGGTTCTGAAAAACATTAGCGGAACGGAACAACATGCCGTTTGCAAAGGGCGCTACACTTTCATCATAAGCATTCATGTATTTGGCCCACTGTGCATTGTCTCAGTTACTGTAAAATTGGGCATGTCAGAATTTACTAAAAAGCTTTTTGTGAAAATTAGTTCATAAGTTTATTCATAATCAAAATTATTCCAAATCAATTTTTTTTTAAAGTATCATGAGTATTTTTAAGACTATAACGGAATTAAATTTTTTTTATAAATAATATAAATTCTGGATTTTTGCTTGTGTTTTTTCAAGCAACGTCTATATGCATTCCACACAAAAGATTTTAAAATGAGCTTAAAACAAAACTTCGTTTGTTTATAGTAACATTCCTTATAAGTTATTGAGAATTATAATATACAAACATAATAAGTTTAAAGGCATCAAACAAAAATCTTTAAAAAAAACAAGCATCTTAACCAAAAAAAACAGCAAAAATTCAAAATAAAATAATGAATTTATGTCAAATTAATATACTTCGGTATTTCTGACGACACTAACATAAATTTTTATTTGCTTTCCTCTTCAGAGAGTGGATTCACATTGAAACACGTACACTTTAATTGCCCCAGGGGTCTGCCTTGTAATTTGTAAGAAAAGAAAATGTTTTCGAGTTTGAAAGTTAAATATCTTATCTTTACCCGAATCACAGTGGGACCAAAGACGCTTTTTTTCACTGATCAATTCATATCTGCACAAATAAAATAATGAGGGTCATTAAAATGTATATGGGTAGCTCTTAGAAAAAATTGCATGTTATAACAAAATCTTGAAGGTATAGAAGGGGGGAGTCGGTTGCACCCCATACAAATTAATTCTTAATTAATTAATGAACATATTTTTCTTTATATAAGGAATACCGATACAGTAAAAAAGACATATAGACGGTGCTTAATGAACAAAACAAGCGAAAATTCCTGATTTTTTTTATTCAGGCAGACTTCTGAGAATCGCCTGCCATTGACAGACTTCGGATAGGAATTATCCAAAAATAAATTTTTAACAAGCCTAAGAAAGTGACCTAAAATCACACACGTTGTTTTTTTTTAATCATTATTTTATACATATACATATATACAACCAAGATCACGCGTGACTCATACATGAATAATGGGTGGCTCGCGCTTCACAAATCATGATATGTATACATTTCTAATGAAAGCACATACATAATAAAATTACAAAACTAACAGGAGTAGAAGTGTTAGTGAAATTCTTTAAATACTTATTATTGTTAAACTCAAATTTTATGCACTTTAAGCAAGTATTCTCAGTTTTCACGCTCCTTGTACCTTTTTTAATTAATCCGTGAAATGACTGCCTTTGGCCCCTACGAGTGACTGCGCGATGCAGAGAAAGCTATTGTGTTTATCAGTCAGTGTATGTGTGAGGTATATATGTATGTATGGTCCTTTGCGGCACTATATTAACTGAACCCATGGACCGATGATAATTCTTACGTGAATCGATTTGTCTTAATCCCGGGAGGTTTATTAAAGATATGACACTAGTAAAAATTCAATATTGTGGCCAACAGGCGCCATTTTGTGAATGCGATAAAAAAAGCAATGTGAATCCGATCACAGGGGAGATGTGTAAACATCTAGTAATGAAAATTTTTTTTTGATATTGGCTTATGGTAACTAAAATAAGATATATAAATTTTTGACTCTACTGTTTTTAAAAATCTATGGAAAACTGCATCTATAGTAGGCAAATTATTAGTTGTGATTGTTTGTGGAGAATTGCTCATATGCAAGTGGAAAATGTGAAATAAAAATTTTAACGAAGGGTTTGCAAAATTTTTATTAAAATCTCCACCCATAATAATTGGTATGAGATGGAAATTGTTACCCAATTGTCGTGCACACCACAACAGTACGTAATGAAGATATATTATAATATAATATTATAAATTCTTTCTAAAGACTGCTATATATCTTTTAAGCAAATATTTGACATTTTAAATGCTCTTTTATTTAAAACTTTATATTTATTTTATTTATTTTATATTTTTCAAGTTTTTAAAAAAATTATCCCCAATGGCGTTACTATTACACTTCACAAGCAATTTCTATTAAAATTAACATTCCTCCTGAAGGTATGCTTTAAAATTCTGTTGGTTGTATTTCTATGCAGCTGTTAAGTTTCTCTGTACTTCTTGTTTGTATGATTACACTAATACACTCATACATAGCTCCCACCGATTCGATAACGCTTTACAACCCCTGTCGGGAATTTGGCTAACTTTAAACTAACTTAAAGCTAACTATTTCGCAAGTAGTACTGACTGACACTGGATTACTTGGCAATGTAATCAACTGACTACTTTAACATTGCGATGTCCTAGGCGGTAGTAGTTTGCATTACTTTCAGCTAACTTAAAGTTTACTTTTTTAAACCAACTTGTAGTCAGTAAATTAAAAAAAATTTTCTGTGGTTCGAACATGTATCATCACATTTTGTGTACTCAACACGCTACCACTCAGCTAAGCTACCATCTAAAATAACAACAGCAAAATGTTAACATAAAACTTAAATGAGTTTCAAACTAGCTGAGAATAAATTTGTTGGCTTTCATCGAATTCGACTACGTACTCAACTTAAGAATAAATTTTTTGATTTGTTCTGGATGACATTGCAGTTAGCTTTTAGTCAGTCTAAGAAAAGTTAACTATTTTTGTAGTCAACTACACATTCTCGGATAGGGATCTTGCTCAAAATTTGTGATTGTATTGTGAAAAAGATTTTTACTCCCTGAACTATATCAAAATGGGTATCATTCCACAGGTATTTTAAAATCATCTTTAGATTTCTCTTATGATTTTTCATTTCGAATGACCATTTAGGGTCTTTGACAACAAAAGAATCTACATCTCTAAATAATAAAACGGCACAAACGTATCAAACGCATTGACTCTCTCTCTCTCACACACATTCAGTCTGAATATTTTTATACTCAATATGTGAATATTTATTAGGACAAAAATAATATACGCATGATACACGCGATATTTATAAATCATTCGCCACCGTATGCATACATTTGTGTATATAAAATATAATGGAAAATGTGTGTGGATGTATGTGGCTGTTTAAAAACATGCTTGATGTGTGTGTATAAAATATCCCTGTATATACGCATGTGTAACCGATTAATACTAAGAGTATTTTTATAATCATGCCTATGATTGCGGTCGTTTTTCCTGCGTATTTTAAAAAGTACGTGTAAACATAATTGTTGCATTTTTTTTTACTTTTTTGAAATGAAGATGCAAAATTCAAATTAACTGTGAAAACTTTTCTCTGGCATTTGTTAATGGTTTTTAAACAGATTTATTAAAAATAAATAAACGCATATGAGATAGATAAAAATTTCAGTAAAATTATCTACAGAGTAGTTGAAATTTTATGACTGCTCCAAACTCATACCGAAAAAGATAGCAAGCAATATATTAATAGAAATGTAGTCGTGCATAAATTTTTTTGCATGTACATATGTATATGCATTCATAAATATGTACTTATATTCAAGCTTTACCCATTTATAAATTTCAATTTTAATTATAACATTTTTAGTTAATTGTATTTAGATAAGCAAATTTTTTGTATATTCTCTTGTATAATATAATTCTGTGGTAGCAATTTAAAAATAAAAAAAAATAAGTTAAGACTTGACAGTTGTGGGGCTATGGTTAGTAGTAGTATTTTGTGGACTTAAGGTGGGAGCTGGTGTTGGACTTGGCGATGGCTTAACACGGCCCTGAAGGCAATCATTGAATTCATCGTAGACTGCAATGTTTTTAAACTCATAAGTTTCCTTGCATCTGCCTATGCAAATGGTTTCCTTATTTTTGATGATACGTATTTGCTCCAGGTAGTTGGCCAGTTCGAAAGAAGCATCATTTGATACGCCGTACAAAACTTTGGCCTTATCGTTCCCCTTTAAATTAAATTAAGTACATGCAATATTATTTTTAAGAAAAGGTTCAATTGATATTCATGTGTATGAATGTATGAATGTATGGATGTATGTGCTTTAAAGTGGCTAACGAATATTTTGGTTACTTCCAATCAGAATTTTTTTCCCTATTACTTGCTGTTGCTTGAAATTCATCCCCGGGAAAATTTTCTCGCAGAATTTTATTTATAATTGTTCTCATATGTATTTCCATTGTATTTTCAAAATTTTGTCACGTGCGACACCAAACAAATGTGCTTGTTTTTTATTTTAAAGAAAACTAAAATTTGTCTTTTATGTATATTTGTGCAGGCAGTCAGCAACTCTACATTAACTAAAATTTAAAAAAAATCGTGTCACATTGTTCTGAAATGCAAGTTAAATTTCTTGCTGTCGCACGTGACAAAAAGGTGGAAATATCACGGCATTAAAAAAGAAAAAAGATCAGTTTAACTAATTTTTCTTAGTATTTTCTTTCAAGACAACCAAGCAACAAAAATTAAATTTTTCAGAAGATTTTTTTTAGTTCAAATATGTTTTTGTACGTAAATTGTCGCTTACGATAAATTGCAAAAAGTTATCACAAAAAAGTGCATTTTCGATAACATGTCGATTACGATAAAATCGAAAAAACGGCTCGATACAAAAAACATTAAATTATTTGAAAGGTGTTTTCAAGGTTAGTCGAGTAATGTATCACACTTGATAATTTCTGACATCATTAATGAGATATTCGATGAAAACCATGATTTTTCAAGGGTGTTCAAATCAATTACACCAAAAGAAAAGGTGCACCAAACAAATATATTTAATTCATAGTTTAATGGATTCAATTAAATTAATCAATTAATTTGAAAAAAACCTCAATTGTTGTTGTTTAATTGTTTCCTGTGTGAAAATTTTATTAATTTATTTAATTTTAATTAATTTAGTTAAATTTTATTTGATATAAAAAAAATTTCCGGTGTAAGAAGTTCACAGAAAAAAGTAACATGAACAATTTTGTTCAACTAAAAATTTAATTGATTAAAAATTTAATTTAAAAACAAATATTTTAAAACGAATTTGTTTCAATCATTTTTATTCCAAAAAAATTAAGGCTTGTGTACTCGTTGTCGAAAACAAGTGAACGCTGTTGGCAGGTTTATGCTATTTTCTAGACCACAAGGAACAGAAATAGATTATCAGTAGTACAAAATTGTTCTCGAGTAAACAAGCCCCAATATTTTGGGTATTTTGTTTAAGTGACTTCGATGTCGACAACAGTAATTAGGGTGAATATAAGTAGTAACTGCCTTCATTATAAGAAAATACTATGGAAAATTACAAAAAATTACATTTCTTTAACGCGGCACAGTTCACGAATGACCTTGAATAATTTTTTCAGTCAAATTACCTTGGCTTAAAATAGAGACCAAATGAAATGTACGGAATAAGTATCCTGCCATATCGAGCCATAACCTCCAAAGAAAAAAGGTTCACCGACACATTTTTTGGACATTATTTTTTTTTGTTTTACGAAAATTTATTATTTATAATCGGAAATAATCGATTTTAGACAAAAGTTCAAGTTTGAAAATTTGGTCGCTTAAGATTTTGTTTGGCGCTCATGGCACGATATGATGCAGGCTTTGGCACTGTCAACTTACCCCAACCATATAACACTGATATACTTGATCGACCGAGGAGATTTTCTTGCAATGTTGCAATTCTGCACAGGACGTTTCTGTACGATTAGCCAAACTATTACGAGAAGCCAAGCACGCTGAATCTACTAAATCGCGTTTACCATCTGCATCGGCACAACAAGCGGCATGATCCTCTTTATATTTTTCAGAAGCAGCATTTATTTGTGTTAGATAGGAAGCCAGGCAGTAAGAAAAATTATCCGAATTACGTTGCATCTGGGGACCAGAGCGAGCAATTAAATTGACTAAATTATCATTGAAATTTGTTTCAATTAATTCAGGATTGCGAGTACTAGTTGATAATACAGTCGCAATTAAAAGTGCAGCAACGCCAATAGTCAAAATGTTGTGTTTAAGAAACATATTTTTATAGTATTTTTCTTTTCTTTTTTTTAAGACTTGTGCTTATTTGATTAATATTCGTAAACTGTTGCTTATGGTTTGCCAAATTTTGGTTTTTATAGAAGACTGCAATAAAATGTGCGTGAATTTGTAACAAAGGAAATCAGTTTTTTTTAGAAAATTTACCATACTTGTGAGTTCATTGAATTTTTACAAAATTAATTACATACTTCATTGTGATACTGATGCAATTATAAATATTTGATTGAACTTTTTAATTATTGCTATCATTGATTGGGTGTGGAAGTAGATGATAAAGTTCATATGTTGTCAAGTTTCAGATTATTTGGTTATCTTTTCAAATAACACTGTGCAACAATTTAGAACTTTTCCCCCAAATTACCGGTTACTTAAAATGGATTCTGTTAGAGGGGAAAAAAAATTATGGGTGTGTTAAAGCTTCTCTTTTTGGACCGTTCATGCTGCATGAACGTTGTATGAGACTATCAGGCCTATTCTGAATAACTTTTCCCCGGAAGCATTTTTTCTTCTACACGCAGAGAAAAAACAGCCTTAAAATCAATAAAAAAAACATATTGAATTAATAAGAAACATTAACGAAAGTCTAGTCATGTTGAAATTTCTTATTTCAATGTGGATTTATTTTTAAGTATCTCAATATAAATTTCCTGTTATGTGTATTGAAAATTATTTAATTAATGTGACGCATTCTAATTTTTAAGTTGCAGCTTTCCCCTGAGTGTATATGTAGGGTAGTTTAGGTTTGCAGGCTGCTGGTAACGACTCCCGCTTACTTGCAGCTCAATACAAAGATCCCATTGCGCTACCTTTGAGTTGAAAAAAAATTATGAGAGAGATAGAGAGAGAGAGAGAGAGTGGTAGTGAAGGGATATTGATAGAAAAGTCAGGTCGTGAAGAAAGAAATAGAGGAAACCTTCATTCTTTTTACAACTCTGATTTTTGCACGTTTTTAATAATGCAGTGCTGCAGCGCCTCTGGTGTCAATGAGGCATATTAAATTTTCAAAGCTTTGCTCAGTAGCCATTTTATTAGTTATTTTACCTCCCCGATTATTCTGCTACACAATACTGACGAAGGAGGGCACTCTGGGGGCGAATCGCAGCACTAGTTATCGAATGAAATTGCGAAATATTTCCATATAAACTCTATTGAAATATTTCGTAATTTCGTGCCAAACAAAGTGGAAAAATCACTACGTTTGGGCTGGACTGGAGTAGAAGATATAGTCGAGATGACATTGTAAGCATTTGTGCAAATTCTTTTGGTTCCCGCAATAACGCACGCTTTTAAAACAATTTTTGTAGCTCGCAATTTTATCGTCTATTTTTATAAAATATTTGATTTGGGTGGTCCCATTTTCACGAACTTTCTCTAATATATATTCTAGATATAAATTTACATTTAACACGAACAAATAAAATTATGTTAAACTGGCGTCATGTCCAACTTTTATGTAGCCAATAAGAAATTAGTATATTTGACCGATACGAGTACTTTTTACCGATACCTACTTAGTAGTCGGTAGTAGAGTATCGATAGCAAAAGTACTTGGTTTCTAAGAAAAAGTATCGAGTATTTACTTGTATTTACTCGTATCGTTTCATCCCTATTTGAAATTCATAATTGTTAATTTCAAGTTGTTAGTTGTATGTGACGTTTCTTCAGTTTTATGAAAAAGAAAAACTATAACAAAAAGTAAATAGAATTGTTAATTTTTCGGGGCTATTTGTGGTCTAATAGAATTTTTTTAATGCATAATTGCAAAATTCGAATTTCTTGCAATTTCAAAGCAGAATTTTGAGAAATTACAGCAACAAAAATTGAAAGTCTGGGCGAGGACTTAGTCCACTCATTTTTGTGCACCAATATTTTACAAAGTAAATTTATAAAATATTTATGAAATAAATAAATAAATAAAATGTATCCCCAACTAAAATAGAATTCCGATGTGTTCTTTTAAAATGTGCAAACACGCAAATTTTTTTTGGGTCTCCTCTATGAAGAGATCCAATTGTTTTCCCTGTTGTACTGTGTAATCTGTTTTAAGTTCAATACTAAAAACAATGAATGAAAAGTTCAGCAGTCGCCTATAAGGGGTTATAAACTCATAAGTGCCACTTAACAACCACATTGGGAGCAAGAAGAAAGTTCTTTCTGGGTGTTTCACCTGAAGAATGATAAAAAATCAAGCCACACATACACAAATTTTCTATGTTTTGTAGCAATTGTAGAAAGCATGTTTTCTCTTGAGAGGATGGATAGGATCAGTGTTGTCAGATTTATTTTAACCTTTTTCGCCAAATTCAATGTTAAAAATCGCCAAAGCATATTCTTTTTCCTAGTTTTTGAAAATGATATATATATTTATATATACATATATATATATATATGTATGTATATGATTTGATTAGGCTAAAGTTCGTAGCGCTTTGAAAGTAATTGCAAATATTCTGACAAACAGTAACAGAACGGAACAACAAGCTGTTTTCGAAGGTCGCAACACCTTCATCATCAGCGTTCTTTGTGTTTGGTGGGCCAATTGATGGGGATTTCTGTTTCATATACTTAGCTTTTCAGTGCAAATGGAATATGCGAATTGTTTTGATTCATCGTGTTGCAATTTTCTGAAATGTTTTTTTAAATAATTTTGTTTTCGTACTCACCTTAATTTTTATAATAATGGCCTGCGTAAGCAGTCTTGAAATGTAAATACGTCATGTTTTTTAAATGTATTCTCGTAGCATGTATTATACTAAGCCAATAATAAATGCTGTCGTACTATAAACGAAGCATGATAGATGTATTGGTGTACGTGTATATGACTGTTAACAAGCGATGTCGTCAAGACGTCTTGTTTATAACAAAAAAGAAAAGAAGTACTGTTGATACATGTATGCTTGTTAGTTTGCATATTGTACGTTTAGGTGTGTGTGTAAGATTTAGATGGTAAGCTATTATGTTTGTGTTTAAGGGAGGTTTTTTAAGGCAAGCGCACACAACTCATGTTGTAAATGCATGTGTGCGTTTGTATGTCCACAGAAAAATAAGAGAGCATACACAAATTATGTAGGTATGTATGTATGTACATGCATGGCGTTTGTATACGGAGCCAATGAGAAAAAAGCACAAACACCACAAATTTTTCAGTCACGAAGAATTTTCTTCTTTACTCTTAAACAAATGTATTGCCGACAACGTTGGTTAGCGTTAGTTTCAGAAAATGTCCCTGTAGTAAAGCATTTGAAATTGCCCTCATGTCTTAAAAGTTCTTATAAGACGTCTTTTGCAAGTCCTTAGTGTATAATAATATTTTATTTAAATTAAACGAAAAATTTATCCCATATTCATTGTCCAAAACAGAGTATACTATATTTAACTGCCTTATTCAGAAAAAAATATTTAGGTTTACAAAAGATTTACGAACAAATTTTGTATGGAAATCTGTTTGTTAAACGTTTAGTAAACCTAAATTATTTTTTTTATCAGAATAAGGCCTTAAGAGTTTAAAACTAGTATTTTTGCATGGTAATAATAGTTTTAAATATTTAACATGTATGTACTTTCTTTTGACTATGAATATGCGCCTTTTTTATTTTTAGTATCTATTTTTTAAGTTTGCTTAATTTTTCTTTCTTGCAAAATTTTTTTTCATTTTAATTTCTCATGGTGTTAAAGTCTTTAAAGTTTAAACTAAAAACTAACAGCCTTATTTATAAAACTTATTAAGACTTAAAAAAGGTTTTTCGTACAAATTTTTTTTAAAAAGTCTTTATAAATCCTTAATAATTTTTATAAATAAGGATGTAAGTATGACGTTATTATTTTATATTGGCATGAATTGCTTTATTTACATTTCTATTTCCTGGCAATAAAAAATATACATACGTACTTAGAAATCTATAAAAGAAAACTAATTTTATTATTTATGGCATCTTAGCAAATATTTTGTGCAATATCAAATATTTTAAAGCTTAATACTTTTTATCTTATTTAAACATACACATTTCCTTGGAAAGCTAAAACAATGACAAAACTAATCTGATTAAGGCATTTGGTCAATAAATTCGATGCAATTAAATTTATTATCATTCAATTTATTAATGACAGTCAGTCACACACACCTTCGTTTGCTTATATTAAATTTAATACCAACTCTTTAAAGAAATATATAATTTATCATATGTACTACATACGATTTGAAAGGAGAGAGCATTTTTTTTTAAATAAATCAACGCTATCAGTGCCCCGATTAGTTGACTCAGTTCTCTGCTCATCGCCGGAAATTGTTTAATGATAACCGATTTATATTTTTTATGACCGATAGGAATAAAGTGGCATATAAAAACAAATTTATTTTTTTGAAGTTATTGCAAATTTTTTTAATTTTATTTCATTTAATTTAATTTTAAAATTTTTTTATAGATTTTTTAAGAGATTTTAGAAGGTCTACAACTTGATTGTAAAATTTTTTTTCACAAGTATGTTTGTTGCTTAGAACTCTTGTCACTTGTTAACCCAGTTCGAATTGATTTATTTGTTCCCGTTTTTCGGGAAGTCGAAAGTTATATTCTCAGCCCATGAGACAATTATCTTTTGTGTAATTACTATTATTTTCTATTAGCTGATAAAAGTAATTTTTTTAATACCCTTTCTTAAAAAAAATCTAACGGATTGTCGATCGTCAACTTGTATTGAAAATTTGTTTTTTTATATATATGTAAATATGTATAAGGTTTCGTAGTCGGTGACAATCAATTAAGCAAATTCTATATTTACTTATTTATGCTTTCACTTATAATTGTTATTGAGTTAGAATAGCATTATAGGTAAAAAATCATAATGTTTTATTTAACTGACAGCATGTTTTTCGAAAACATAAGCCCTTTCGTTTTTATCTGTGGTTTTTATGCTTCGTTTATAAACAATAACGTTTAAAATTTGCTTTTTATAAAACATTTTCTAAAGCTTTTGTTTTGACATAAAAAGAGCTTTTTAGGTATAATCAAAAATTCACACTCACAAAATTTTAGCAGTGACTGAATAAAAACAGTAAAATCTATTAAAAATAATTTCAATGAAAAATTTTATATATAATTCATTTCAAAATTATTTTAAATTTTATGAACAAGGGGGTAAGCAATTTTATTTTTTATTGATTCAAGCATTCATTTAGAAAATTATACACAGATTAATACATATTTTCATTGCATTTCGTATTTTCCGTTGTTATTAGAACTATGGGTGCCCTTGTGGCTGAGTGGTAGCGAGGCTAACCTCTCAGTCCAGTGGTCGTGGGTTCGATTCCCACCATAGATCCTGGGTGTTTTCCGCAGACAAGCTAATCGCTTTGCGGGTTGTGTTTGTTCTTAAAAAAAATTAATATGTTTTATTTTCCTATAACTTTTACTTTATTTTGACTCAATGCTAAAAATTTTTGTGATTTGTTGGACAGTTAAATTATGTAAAATAATGCAAATATTATTTTTTTACACCGAATTTGGTAGCAGAAAAATTACTGAAAGTTAAGTTAATAGGATTATACATGCGCAAAAAAATATAACGTGTGCTTCAAGTGTACGTTAAAAACGGTTTTTGTATGGAAATTTTGATTTAACGTACACTTCAAGCACACAGTTCACATTTTCTCGTTTATTTAATTATTGTTGTAAGTTAAGGTAAAAAATAAAAGAAAAAAATTATTTCTTAGAGTTTTAAGTTTAGAGTTTAAGAGTTTTAAGTTAACATTTCAACTTTAAAAATTAAATAGAATTTTTTAAAGTCAAATAAAAAATATGTAGACCGAATTTTAATTAATTTTACATAAAACTTTCATGAGTGTAGAAAAGTAAAAGCTCTTTGTTGTCACTCACATGAAAATAAATAACCCCCTGTTTGTGTAACACGTTTGAGTTAGAAATCTTGGCGTTTATGTAATAGATTAAAGGAAACTTGTACAACTTTTCTTTAATCTATTACAGACACGCCACGATTTCTAACTCAAGCGTCTTACACAAACAGGGGGTATGTTTTAAAAAGGTAAAAATAGTTTAGTTCGTTATTTTAAAGGACGTATACACTTATTCATTTTCGAAAAACAGGCTTTTAATCTAAATTACTTTTATTTTTCTAATTTTTATTTTTCAAAATTATTTAATTTTTTTTTTAGTTTTATTTCTAAATTGTTAGTGTCAATTTTCTATTTTCAGAGGTGTGGACACGCCCAATTTAAATTCGCAAAATTCTGTCAAAATATAGCATTAATATCTGTGGCAATAATAATAAAAGTGCCTAAGTCATATTTTACTGTTTTGCAGGAGAGCACTTTTAAGCGTTCAAGTAGATGTTCAGAAATTGATTTCTTTTACAGTTAAATTGGAAAATTCTCCATTAACCTTTATTGTTTTAAGCAAACATCGTTCTACACACTATAAGTAATATATTTGAGTTAAAATATACGTAAGTATGTATATGCTCAAATAAGCTATTGTTACGTAAAAATATTCCTACAGGGTTAATGCAAAGAACTATCTAGAAGAATTTAACTAAAGAAATAAACGTACATACATATTCACGTGCAAAAACTATAGCAACAACAATAATTGTGTACATAGCTACTAAAGACCTGCAAAAGACGTCTTATAAGAACTTTTAAGACATGAGGGCAATTTCAAATGCTTTACTACAGTGAAATCTTCTGAAACAAACGCTAAACAACGTGTTCGGCAATACATCTGTTTAACTTATTGCAGGCCAAGGCGAATTCAGTATCAGGTGAACTTATCAGTACAACAATTTTACAACACAAAAAACAACATGAAGTTTGCTATGCTAGAAAACCAATTTGTCAAAAGATTTCTGAGCATAATTTGACGTTTTGGTTCAAATTGCTCAATTTCGCATCAACAGGTGATAATCAGCTGGGCTGATAAGGTCACCTGATACTGAATTCGCCTTGTTGCAGGTATAAGAGTAAAGAAGAAAATAGTTCGTGACTGAAGAATTTTTTCTCTCATTGACGCGTATACTAACGGCATGCATGTATGTACATGCATACATACCTACATAATTTTTGTATGCTCTCTTATTTTTCTGCGCACATACAAACGCACACATGCATTTACGTGAGTGTTGCCAAAATGTTATAGGCATTTCCCACCATATAGCCCCTGAAAACCCGCTAAAAACCGCTCGCTGAATAAAAATAAACGGTAATATAACCGCTGAATTTTCTATAGCCAACATATGTCTTTTTTATGGTTTATTGGCAAAAAAAAAATAATAAGATAAATTTTATAAAATATGCGTACATATGCATAGATATATGTTTGTGGGAATCTCATATTTCCCCAATATTTGTAAGCAAAACTAAGCCTACTCTTTAAGTAGGTATTTTATTTCCTGCAGTTTCCATACACGAACATTGAACCAGGAAAAATTAGAATCCAAGGGACTATTCCATCTATTAATATTAATGATAGACCCTAATTATTCTACGTGTGGGATAATATCTTGCCGTTTTGCTTGAAGTATTTGTAAAATATTGTTCAAATTTCCTGGTTTTCTGACTATCTGAAATAAAAAATAGTGTTGATAAAATAAACTCTGTGGCTCACTTCACATTCTTGAAGTTTGATTTCGAAATAAAATTTCAATAAAAAAGTCTCTAATCAAAAACAAATTATTCAGAAAAAGTTACTGTTTTGAGAGATTTTGGTTGATATTATGTTTTCCTCATACTCACTAGTCCAATCACCCAGTTTTCGGTTTGTTTTCCGATACCACACGAACACAATATGGCAATTTTTTATTTGCAAAAAAATGTGACGTTAGTTTCTTTTCGCTGTACGTGTTAATATGGATACGTGTCGCATAGCTGCGTTAAAAGTACTTTATTTTGATTTAATATCTTTCTTTATAAGTTTCAGAAAAACGCTGAAAATCCGTCGACTAAGAAATTCTTCCGCTAAAATTCCCGCTGGTGGTTTTTCAAAAAATAGACTTGCCGCTAATGACAACAAAGTACAGTCATATATAGCGGGAAAACAAACGTTTTGGCAACATTGGCGATTGATTTAAAAAACCTCCCTTAAACACAAACGTAATAGCTTACCATCTAAATCTTACACACACACACACACCCAAACGTACAATATGCAAAATAACAAACATACTTATTTTCATTGTTTGTTTAAAAAAGACGTCTTGGCGACATCGCTTGTTAACAGTCATATACACGTACACCAATACAACCATCGTGCTTCGTTTATAGTACGACAGCATTCATTATTGGCTTAGTATAATGCATGCCACGAGAGTACATTTAAAAAACATGACGTATTTACATTTCAAGACTGCTTACCCAGGCCACTAATTCCTAAAGACATACACTTATACAAATAAAAGTGCTAGCACTTATGGCAACCACCCTGTACTACCAGTAGCACACCGCATTGCCAACACACAAGTCGTTATTTTAAAAATTCAAAAACTAACGGCCAATCGAATCACCTACAAATATCTAGAAACGGCAACGTGCATTTTCCCGATTGTGCTAGAAGACTGCTTAATCATCTGGCTACCAATAAACATAAACGCCTAAACAGCCACATCTTTGTGCGGTAATAGTTTCTTTCTTCCAGTTGGTTTTACTAAGTAGATACATGCATGCATGTTACTACGCCATCTATTAGCGAACATTTTAGATCCGGTTTTGTAGTATAAAATGAGTCGCAGTGTGTGAGATTCAGTCAGTGCTAATTGGAAATTAGTGGAGTCAACATCGTTGAAAGTAAAAGACCTCGTGCGGTGGATAATAACGTCAAGAAGTAAATAAGAAAAGACAAGTTGTAATTTGCTTAGTCAAGAATGAAAAGGAATTTCAGTAGCAAATAAGAAAATCGTATGTTATTTATTTTTATTTTTGAGATATCAAAATAACTCACACGTTTAATAAAATTTAAACGTAACACTATTATTCCAATTTAGATTACAAGTCTAAAAAAGATAAGCTGCAAGTAATTTTGCTATAACTTCTTGAAAAATCGCACAAATTAATTGAGATTTTGACCAGGCCTACTTTAGAATATGCATATTACGGGGGTACTATTAACTCAAAATGGGCTTATCTCGACTTAGCAATTTTTCCTTTTTGCCACAGATATTTAATGGGCACGACACCGTCCACTTCTGTTAGCAAAAATTTGTTTCATTGTAAGGCTGAGTTTACATCTGGCATTTCTTGTGTGTCATTTGCACAAAATATCGTAACCAACTAATTTCTAATGAAAAACTTTTTTATTCAGACATGTATTTATTGATTTAAACAGTTTGCAAATATGTTGTATTCTATAAAATTGTCTATTAATTATGCATGAAACTGTTTAGCTTAATAAAAACTTGTCTGAATACAACATTTTTTCGTTAGTAATTAGTTGGTTACGCTTTTTTACGCTTGTGTGGCACATGGCACACAGATGTAAGCCCGGCCTAAGAGACGAAATTCCTTGCCAACTTTCTTTTCTGTTATATATAAAGAGAAGTAACACTCTGCCATACTCGTGGGAATCGGATAAAAATAGAAGTAGATATACATAGTTTAATACTAGCTTTTCATGGGCATTGCCCCGCCTAGTTTTTTGAACACAAGATTAAGCATTGTTCAGAGCTCAAGGTGTGTGCCAAGTTTCCTAAAAATCGGTTAATTATAAGCACGTGAAATAATGAAAATTTTTGTACTTCTTGTACATGAGAAATTTGTTTTTATTGTTTATTTTTAATAAAAATACCCTACAAGAAATGAATGATTGAAACTAACACAAACAAATTTCTTCACTAACACATTTAAAACAATTTTACATTCAATTCAATAATGACAGTCAATTGACTAGTCATTTGATCGGAAGTGTGATGCAACTTCCCACGTACACAAAAGTTTCCATCACATTTTTCATTTTGCCTTTAATAATTTGATAGAAACTTTGTTCTATGCAATGATGAGTATAGCCTGCATGACTATCGATCAAGTGAGCAGTCTATTGACTGGTAGTGTTCTTGTAGGGTAACTAACCTAATAAATATGATTGTTTATTTAATTTTTCTTGATTTTGAAGTGCCACGTTTTTGAAATACCCTTTTTGTGTCCCTTTTTTAACATTTTCAACGGTAACGCTGAAGATCAACCAGAATTTCCGTAAGTTTTATCTACACACAGTTTTTATGGGAACCTGAATTTCCATAATAACCCCGCACGCTTCAAATTATAAATAACAGTCAAATGAAATTTTTCTTCGTCACCTGTCCATCACTGTCTGCTGAATTATTTCTTCAATATTACTGCTGGCAGAAAATCGTTAAAACTGTTGTACCCCGTGTAAAAATAACAGTATGGCATCACCAGCTTATTGTAAACGTCATCGATTCTTTGAAGAAACTTCAATCATGAAACGTCAAAAATTTTTGTGAAAAATTACTTTGTGCAAAATTAAAAAAATTTTCATATATTTATTAACACAAAGTTTATTGAATTACATAAATAATATGATGCCTTTATTTAAAAAATATTATATGAATAAGTAATTCACACTGTTGGAATTATTAAAGCAAAACACAACTACCAGATGTTAACTTATGTACAGCAAATTGAAAGGAAGATTTCATTGATTAAATTAAAGTCTGAATTTTAAAACATTTTGTCGGCCAAGGAAGGAACGTTACGCACCGTCTTTTTGCTGCTTTCCACAAGCAAAATCAGATCAGATTACTTAAGTTTATAGTTAATCTAATTTAAATTAAAATCATGGACGTGTTACAGAATTGGAACATATTCGATGACATGAATTTGTAAGTAGATCGATTTTCAGTGAAAAACATGCATAATTAAAATCATCAATGTGTGCATGTAGAAAAGCACTTGACCCACAATATTAAACAAAAACAAATTTCAATTGCCATTGAAAAAATTCATTTTTTATATATTGTGATTTTCATATTTTCTGCTTATTTACATAAGTACATACGTTTGTGTGTGGGATTGTTAATTTTTCTTATGTTGTTTAGGTATATCACACCGGACCGCATCATGGTGGAAGTCAATGCAGTGGACACAGTATTGGTAATCGATCGAGTCTCAAGTATGGTGCGAGTGCAGCGTAAGTTACTTATCGTTTTTTTTTGTTTTTATATCGGATGCTAATAAATATATACATATCGTCACCTTAAAGACCAAACAACCTATCAGCAAAAATTTCAAAATTGAGTTTTTTGTGGATTATTATTCTCTATATCATAACGCATATGTGTGCAAAATTTTTAACATCTACTATTAGAAATGACCAAGTTATTACAGTTTTTGTACCTAGAGGATCGCAACGTACTAAAAAAAGAGGAAAATAAATAATCAAAAATCATGATAAAATTTTAATTTTGTTGCATAGTGTAATTTAAGCAAACATTAGGCACTTTTTTTATTTAAACAAGTAAAAGAAACTATAA
The DNA here is from genome assembly GCA_905220375.1 of Tachina fera. Taxonomy (NCBI): domain Eukaryota; kingdom Metazoa; phylum Arthropoda; class Insecta; order Diptera; family Tachinidae; genus Tachina; species Tachina fera. Next base: position 82,931,619 of record LR999966.1, read on the forward strand.
CTGTTACTATTTAATTTAAATAATATTCATGTGTTCAAAAGAATGCTTAATTATTCATACTAATTAGTATTGCTGATAGGTTATTTGGTTTCAGATTTTTACAATTCCAAATAACCTAAGCGCCATATCATAGGCTGTGTTTAGAAAAACAAAGCTTTCTCAACCGATATAAACTTCTGGTTTCATTTTAATCAGAATATATAATTTTCGTTTCAATATTGCAAACAGTTCCAATTTTATAACGTTTTTTCTCTCTCCTGTAAACTTTTAAAAACTGCTGATAGGTTGTTTGGTCTTTAAGGTGACGATATATATGTATATATGTGAGTATGTGCATATGCAAACCCAAACAACAAAATCCTTACTTGACTTAAAATTATTATGCCTTGGACATTTTATTATTGGAAGCAGCTATTTGTACACACTTTTACAGGCAATCATACTGGTAAAGCACTTCCATTTTTGAATAATAGTACTTTCGAAAAATAAAATAAGGCATATTCTGAAATTCATAATACCTATAAGTTATATTAACTAGTTTCTTACTATAGCTTATAATGTATGTAAATAAATAATAAAATAAATCGAGATTTTGCAAAATAATAGCAACAAATTATAGAATGACATAATTAGCAAAAATTAACTCTGATATCGCTATAATTCCAAAGTCCAACAGGCTTAATAGCACTTACTATTCGGTATTAAATGTTGTATCGTGCTGCTTAATCTAAACGGAAAAATTTTGTTGATCTTTCCAATTATAAAGTTAAGAGTTTAAAAAACGTAAGATAAATTAATATTTATTGTTCAAAGTTTTACAAAAATATATCAATAGTTTGCCGATTGGCAGGTCGACAGAATAATTACGTATTAAGTATTATTAGACAAAAGTTTATCTGATATAATCCAAATAGTTCATTTGCCGTTTCTAGCGAGGCTTTATGAGAAAAAGGTTTTTCTGATATAACCCAAATAGTTTATTTCTGGTTTCTAGCGAGGCTTTAATATCTGAAAATTTGAGTGTGCATTATATTACAAGTCGAAGACTTACAAAAGAAAGCAATTTCAAATTTTTAATTATTTTTGTTCGAATTTCATTTGTTTCTATATTTATGATTTGAACGGGCTAAAGTTCGTATCGCTTTTTAAGCCAAAAAAAAGATACAAAACATTATTATAGCTGACCAAGAGATACTTAAAAAAAATTATATGACTTCAAATGTATCATATGTTTTTAATTATTAAAGCATTTCAATTATTGAAGAATCATCTTTACAATTCGTGTTCCTTAATGTATAACAAATAATATTATTTTATACATGCCGCGCAAATATGTACGCATTATATCAAATCAAAAGATTATATATAAAGTATTCATTTGTTGCTTTTGTTATGTACAGCTTCATATCGAAGCAACAATTATTTTGAATAACTTCTGAAAATACTGATTTTTAATGTAATATCTTTTTTTAATATGTTAAAATTATGTTAAAATAGAACCACATCAAGAAAACTTTCAAGTAGTAAAAATATTTTTTTTAATTTTTCCGCTCACAACCAACTATTTAATTGAATTGCAAGTAATCAGACATCGTTCGTGTTGTTTGTTTACCAATTTAGCAAACTAACGCGAATTTAATTTTTATAAAAAGAAAGGAATAAAAACGCATTTATGGTTTTCCTTCATTTAATTTTAGTTTTAAGGCTAATTCTCGTAGAACTGCCTTAAAAAAAGTAATTTTCCCAAAAAGTACCTTTTTTTAAAAAAGTAATTTTCCCAAAAAGTACCTTTTAAAAAGTAAATTTTTCTGAAAGCATCTTTTAAGTTAGACCCCTTTTCTTAAAAATACATATGTACATATGCATTAAAAAAATACATTTTCCAAAAAGTACCATTTTCAATAAAGTACATTTTCATAAAGTACATTTTCAAAAGGTATTTTTTCCAAAAAGCCTTCTTGAAAAATACTTTCTTCAAAAAGTAAAAAATAAATAAAATAAAAAAAATAAATATAAATATAAATTTTTTATAGCAAATTTGTCTATAAAGTACGGTTTCAAAAAATATCTGAGAAGTTTTTTTCAAAAAGTATTTTTTTTTTGCTCAAAAGTACTCTTAAGAATTTTTACCAAAAAGTACCTTTTAAAAAGTTGCTTTCCTTAAAGCAGCTTTCGTTTATCTCATCTGAGAAGTACTTTTTCAACAACAAAAAAATCTTTTGTTCAAAAGTACTTTTCCGAAAGTGCCTTTCCTTAAAGTATTTGTAAGTAAATTCATTTTCTTAAAAGTACTTTTTTTAAGAGTACTCTTTTTTACAAAATACCATTCCCAACAGGCACATTCCTCAAATCAAAAAGTATCTTATCCGAAATTTCATATCCCAAAACATTTTCAAAAGTTGTGTTTTCAAAAAATGTTCTGTTTCCATAAAGAAAAGTCCTTTTTTTGAAACGAAAGTATATTATCAAACGAACAAAATTAAAATTAATAATAAATTATTTGTACTGCGTACTTAAAAAGTACCGAACACGGTTACGATTTTATATAAGGGTATAAGAGCGAAACTTATTCGAAATTATTTCCAGAAGAAAACAACACGCTGGAAGTTTTCTGCTATTTTCAACACTTTAGAAAATGTGTCGAGCTTAAACTAAGGTACCAAAATTCAGTTTTACCCCCTTTTGGGGATTAAAAGTACCAAACACATTTCGGCTTATTTCTTAGCAAAATTCGTATCGTGCTTTTGGAATTTGAAGTATATTTATCATAGTTTCCTAGATTATTTTACCGCCTTCCCATTCGAATTCCGTTCTTAATGGATCTATACATTGGAAGGGAGACCTTCACACCAAATTTCAGCTCTCTAGCTATGGTCAGCCTGTCACTCAATAACGTTACTCTTTTAAATTATATAATATGTAGATACAATAAGTAAGGGTTGTAGGTGGCTTATTTCAATAAGTGTATTTTAGGGCATTTGATTAAAAATAAATTATACATCCACCACTAATAATTTAATTTTTCTCGAATTATCTATCTTATCTTTGTTAGAAGCAAAAAAAGAGTTGGAAAATCTCTCACCCACACGTCGCGTTTGTGGCATTTTGGGCAGCATACGATTAGTGGCCGGTGATTACCTTTTAGTAGCCACCCATCGTCTATATGTTGGCATGATTAATGGAGCGGTGGTATGGCGTTTGGCTGGCTACGATATTATTCCCTACATTCCAACAACTACGCATTTGACTACGAAACAACGAGAAGACAATGAGATCTATTTACTAATGTTAAGAAAAACATTGGATACGAATTACTTTTACTTTTGCTACGATGAACGTTACGATATTACGCATACACTGCAACGTAAATGTAATATGTCACCGGATATGAGTGTTTTAAGTGTTATCGAGCGTGCCGATAGTCGTTTCGTGTGGAACGGAGCATTGCTGAAGAATTTCAATTGCAAAGAAATGCAACAATTTCAATTGCCTCTGATATTGGGATGTATGTAAAAAGAGGATGTAAAATTTTCATTTTACATTTTATAAAGTTATGCTTCTTTTTTTTTATTTATAGTTGTTTCCATTAATCAAGTGCAAATAAATGGCCAAACATTTCTTTGGTGTATTATATCAAGACGTTCGATTCATAAAGCTGGAACGCGCTTTTTCAGTCGCGGCATTAACGATGATGGACATGTGGCGAATTTTGTCGAAACCGAACAAATTGTTGAGTTCAATGGAGAACGTGTATCATTTGTGCAGGTGGGGAAAAAACAAAGTAAAAAATTTAAGAAATTGTATATATGACATATTAAAGGTATTCACGTCAAATCTTGCAACTGTGCAAAAAAGCATAATTGCACGTTCTGACGTGAGCAACCCATTTTGTTTACTTGTCTATCAAGCAACACAATATGTGCAATGATATATTGTACTCGTATGTTTCTTAATTGTTAAAAGAGTTTGATTAAATGCTGAATTATTCTGTAATTAATTCACTAATAAAAATATCAATATTAATATTATTGGTATTATTTAACAAAATTGTAATAACGATTTAAGCTATGCTATGGTCGTTTGAAAATAACAAAATTATTTACTTGTTATCTTAAAATCGAATTTGAAGATTTCTTTATAATTTCTGGCTAAGAATTTAAAAAAAAATTTATTTCATAATTTTTTAATTAATTAATTCGGTCCGAAAATATCTTCCAATTGTTTTTTTTTCATTTAAAAGAAAAACATTTTGGTATTTCTGCGTTGTAATTTGCTGTATGGTTGATTTTTTAAGTACTTTTTGAAATTTTTGCAATTTTGCTTTTTCGCACTAGTGCAACTTTTGACGTGAATACCTTTATTGTCATAAGTTTATTTTAATTGAAATTTTTTGTGAATTCTTAAATGGATTTTGAAAGTCTGTGCGTAAGGTAAGGGGTTTGTTACTATTCAAAATGTGTGGTTGAAGTCTACTGATGATGATTGGGCGAACCACCAATGAAATGCATATAGACAATGCTTAACCACAAGCAAATAAATTTCAATTAAAATAAAGTATAATAGAATATATTTTTAAATACATACATATGTACATATACATATGTATATGCTAAGATTTTTATATTCGCTTTTTGCTTATTAATATCGTCAGTATGATTATTACCGCTTTGTTTCATTCTCTAGAATAAAATACAGAAATTTCTAAAAAATATGGCAAAACTTTTTTTTTTGTTTTGAAATTTATATGGAAAAAATATTTTTTGCAATCAATTTTGGTTTTTTTTTCATATAAATTAGAAACGTTTGGAAACAAAATTTTTTACAAAATCTGCCTACAAAAATATAAAAGGAGTCTATCTATTTGCTAGAAAAAATTTAATTTTTTTTATTTTAAGGATGCATTAACTTAAACAATTGTTTTCACAGTTTTCTTTTCTGAAATTTTAAAGCAATTTTGAATTTTTTATAAATTTTTCGATAATTTCGCAATAAAACTGAAGCAAAGTTTGACATTATTTTTATAGATTTCTTACCAATTGCAGTTTCTTTTGAATTTCTTTTAATTTTTTTTCACATTTATAATCCGTGTGAAATTGTTCCCTTTTCCAATTAGAATTTTTTGTTTTCCTTATTACTTGCTATTAGTTGGAATTGTTCCCAGGGAAAAATTTCACGCGGAATTTTATTCATGATTGCCCTGAATATTAGTAAGGATTATTGTCATGAAATAACCGGGTCTGTAAACCGAATCGAGAAGTTTTCAAGAACGAGTAAATTTTTATTTGGTATTAACGAAATTACTGGATTTGGTGACATTCGAAATTAAGTTCGAATAAAACATTTCACGGTCAAAGTCAGCTAGCTGTTACTAGAAGAAGTCACATTTTAAATAGAAAAAAATCATTTAAAATGTAAGGCTCTAAATCATAAATTGTTTTTATTCATATAGACAATTTTTTTTCACTTGAAGCAAAACTATAAACAAACATTACAGTTGCTTAATTCACAAAACCTATTGTATCTGTGTATCGATTGTATTATCATATTAAATACAAGAGTGTAACATTTGTTCGATGAAATTTTCATATAAAAATGAAATACACTATTACACTTTTATTTCATGTTTTTAAAATGTGAGAGGCTCTCTGAGAAAATTTGTATGTAGCTTGTTCTTCTTTTTTCATTAAAAATGCAAAATACATTAATCAACTACACAGAGAGTGTTCACAGTTAAAAAACAAAAAGTGTATTTGATACACAAATACACGATTCAAATTGTTGTGAATTAAGCAAGTGTTTTTAAAACCAATTTTGTATACTTAAATACATCAGACTGCTGCATGTAATTTTGTAATAAAAGGCCTCAAATTGTCAATGGTAATTGTTTTTTACTGTTTCTTTATTGATTTTTTAGAATAAAAGCATATTGGATTTACTTTCGCCCTGGTATGTTGACTCGATCTAATACCGAGTAAAACTATCAGCTTTATTGTGAATAACATCTCCTCGGGAGTTTATTCCCTGTTCATTTCTCCCCATTTTAAAAAGTCATTTTCAAGCTTTCAGTTAAAATAAAAACAACTGGAAACAAAATACCTGACTTCGAAAATTCGGAATTCTGCCTTAAATTTAAATTTTTAGCTATATTTGTTTAGGATAGGTGGATTCTAAGAAAAAAGTTAATTCGGTTTAAAAAACACCAACAATTTTACTCTGCTTTGAAAACGAGAAATTTACTCGGATTCGGTTTACTTAACATCTGCCTGAAACTTCTCAATTGATAATTATTTCGATGCACATATCGCTACCTCAAATAGAAAGGGCAAAACTCATTATTTTTTTAAATCGAGATTTTTACATTTTTCGATACATAAAATGTTCTTTTATCGAAATATACAAAAAAAAAAACTGCATTAATAATAATAATGAGCCTTTCTATATTAAGGTAATGATGATATGTAACTTGTTAAAAGTTCGCTAAATTTCGAAATGTCAAATTTATTAATTTCTATTGCTTTTTATTTTTAGACACGCGGCAGTATGCCTTTCTTTTGGCGTCAGTTGCCAAATCTGCGATATAAACCGCGGCCTCACATCATACCAGGTCGCGATCATTTGAATGCTTTTAACCGTCATTTCGAGGAACAAATTGCAAAGTATGGTCGCCAAGTTTTAATTAATTTGGTAATTATTTTATTTATTATTATAATGGAAAAACGAAGTTGTAAAATTTTATGAAACATACATATATGTATGCATGTATTTTTTTAGGTCGATCAAAAGGGTGCCGAAGGAGCGCTTGAAGCATCGTATCGCTCGTTTGCGCAAGAACTCAACAATTCCAATATACGCTATGAGGCCTTTGACTTCCATGCGGAATGCAAGAAAATGCGTTGGGATCGTCTAAACATTCTCATTGATCGTTTGGCTCACGAGCAAGAAGAATTTTCTGTTTTCCATATAAGAGATGACGGTCGCATAGTCTCAAGCCAACACGGTGTCTTTCGCACTAATTGCATTGACTGTTTAGATCGTACAAACGTAGTGCAGAGTATGCTCGCCCGTCGTTCTCTAAACAATGTTCTACAAAGATTCGGAATATTACATGTGGGTCAAAAGTTCGAATCTGCTTCGCGTCAATTCGATTTAGTTTTCAAGGGCATTTGGGCCGATAATGCTGATATGATTTCGCTGCAGTACTCAGGTACAGGAGCATTGAAAACCGATTTTACGCGTACAGGCAAACGCACTACTGCGGGATTGGTGCAGGATGGTGTAAATTCTATGACACGATATTATTTAAATAACTTTGCCGATGGCTTTAGACAGGTCAGTGTAGTGTTTCATTGATAAATACAAACTTGCAGTTTGGTTTTACTATTTTTCCCCTCTTTCAAATTGTATCATTTGCAGGATGGTATTGATTTATTCTTAGGACGTTACACAATTAATGCCTCCTTGCCATGTCCACTGGATGTGAAACATACATGGCATTATAATGCGGTAAGCTAACGAAATACTTTAACAATTGTAAAGAAACAAAATACATTTTTTCTCTCTGCTTTCAGTTCCCCACGATATTAATCTTCTCCATAGCCATGCTTTTCTTAACTGCTTTGGTACCTTCTGAGTTTAATACTGAGAATCTTTTGTTTATGCTATTCTGGGGTGCCTTGATCGGTGTTAGCATAAGCGGCATCTTTCATTATGGCCTGGAATTTGTAGACTGGCCCCGGCTTTTTCGTCCCATTAGATTTCGAACCTAACATTAGTGGCATTCATGATATATTTCGTGTATAAAATTAATTTACTCCCTCAAAAAAAAAAACAAAAAACAATTCCCAAGGAAACTGCTAAATAAAATTTCCTCCCAGCTGCGTTAAGTTAAACATTGTGCAAATTAGTTTAAAAATAGCAACGTCCAAAGCGCCCAATATGCATATAGGAAGCTGTTGAAATATTAAAGCAATTGAAGAAATAAAAAACGAAACTACTTATATGATTAAACTCTACTAGAATTTAAATGAAACTAAAAGTTTAAATTAATTTAAGTAACTAATAACTGATAATTTAGATGATTTTAGAAAATTTCTTTAAAAAATTGAGTTCTTGTTTTTATAAATCCCAAATTAGAGAGTATTTTGTTGAATTATAAATAAAATAGTAGAGTTTATTAAATATCAAATGCGATTTATTTTGCAAGAAATTTTCATTTTCATATTTTTGGGGGTTTGCAAAAAAAGCTTGTTCTGAGAAAAACATAATTGAGAAAACAGGAAAGTTTGCCATCCAAAATTTGGGTCACCCAAGTTCTTGTTTAGTAAAAAACCTATCACCACAATCTCATTGTCAGGAGGGCCATCTTATTTCTAGGCGACTAGAATTGAGGGGAAAGAAGTTATCAGGGGGTTAAAAACAGGACGAATGGTTTCGGGTAAATAATAGTGTTGTTAATTCATTATTCCTGTTTTAAAATTGCTTAAAATTAAAGTAAAAAATCCCTATTATTTTCCAAATTTAAAATAAAAAAATCACACTAATAGGAGTCGTACGTGCACAATGAATATACCATGGTACTCCATGTTACATGGACTACCTATAGATGCTATGATTTTTTATTCCTCAGGAAATAAGTTATTTTGTGACTTATTTATTCCTCAGGAAATAACAATTACTTTCTGATTTTTGCTCAAAAATATTTTAATTTTTAAAATAAGTAAACTATTAAAAAAGTACATTTAATTTAACATACATATAAGAGTTTTTTTACAGACTGGCGATAAATTCAGTTTTAAAACGGGTAATATTAATTTTACGCAAAAATTACGCTTTCTTAATTTTAAAAATTATGCATAATTAGAAAAATCAAAAGATAACTGTTATTTTGCGAGGAATAAATCAGTCACAAAAGAACTGTTATTTTCTGTGGAATAAATAAAAACCAAGATATAACAATTATTTTTTGAGGAATAAATAAAAATCAACAAATAATGATTAAAAAGTAATTTTTAAAATAAAAATTATAACCGTTACGGTCCCTGCAAAAACAACTGTCCACAACGTGACTACGTTTAGTATGCCTGCCGACCCAACCAAATTTATGACATTGTAAAATTATTTTTAAATATTTTTAATTACTCTATACACAATGCACATTTTTTTAATCTTACAAAGATCTGGTTATACGCATTAACTCGTAAGGATTCTTGTTACTCAAGAATTTCAGTTCATCCTCGAATCCTTCGGGAGTTCTTTGAATCCAATAACGATCTAAATAATATTGTATACAACAATGGAACTCCTTATCATTATAATCTTCTATATGTATTGGCACAAAAGGATCTAAATGCTCGAAACCTTTGCGTCCCAAGAGATATCGTGGCATATAAGAATCCATATAACCCTCAGTCATAGCAATTTTATCTACTGTCAAGACACAAACACCATTGCTCCAATTATAGTTGGTTATATCGAGGAAAGGCTGCGTTAAAGTAATACGCTCAGGTTTGACTATTTGCTTATTATCACCCAATATACGAGTCACAGGATGAAAGAAAGCATTATAACCATCTATAGCTACCATAACTTTACATTTGCCACTTGTTGCATGCTGTTTGATTTCGTTTAAAAGAGCTACTATGGTTTCGGTAGCAAATTTTATGCGGGTTATACCATGTTCTACCAAATCCAATAAAGTGCTGCCAGCAGGTGTCGACTCACGTTTAGACCATACATATTCCTGTGTCGTTTTTAAGTCCAGCGACTGCAATAATTTATTATTTTGATTTTTAAAGTGCAGCAACCAAGCTGCTGCATCGAAAGGTAAATCTACAAAACCTTCCTCAGCAGCATTTGAAGTTTCCTTAGGCCTCTTCATCCAGTTAGCAACCCATGGCACATGCACCAACAAGAAACCATTTTGATAACCATAGTGTATAACATGAGCTAGAATTAATGATTTTCCTACGCCATTTTCACCATACAATACATATCGCACAGCAGGTCTTGTAAAATCTGTATTTTTAATGTAATTTATAACATCCACTGCCGGCTGTCTGACCATCAAACAGGACTCAACAAAGGTTTTCACTTGTAGCTCAAATTTTTTGGGGAAGCCACCACCGCCAAAAAGCTGTTTCTTCTCCTCCGCTGGAATTGTGTAAAATTTGGCAAAATGTATTTTTGAATGAGCAGCAGTATTTACTTCATTGGTGCGGTAATCACTTGGAACCAATGTGGCCCTAATGGGATTTTCCATTTCGCCGAGGTCGTTTGCTGCTGTAGTGGCCGTATGCCGACGTGACCATAATGCCGTCTTTCGCAAAGATTGTCGAACGAACATTTTTAACTAACAATTATTTAATTTTTATTGATATCTATTAAAAAATCGAGTATAAAGTTGTCAGATTACTAATTTCGTTGATTCTCATGGAGAGCGCTGAGCCGATGTAGAATGACAGTTGACGGCGCCAAGCAAAAAGTGGCGGTTAACAGTAGCCAGGGTTGTAAGCTTGGTGCTTTGGCAACGTTTTTAGTGCTTTTTGATATATCGTCGGTTTGTTTCTGTTTTGATGTATTGGCAACGCATTCCACATTCATAAAAACAATATTGTTCACTACTTGCTCAAGTGTTTAAATTACTGTATATACTGTATATATCAGTTTTATTTATATAACAGGACTTTTAGAGGTAAAACAAAGGAAGAAATAAAGGACGGTGATTATATTTAATAAAAGAAATTGTATTAATAAAAAATATATATCAATTAATTTCATTTACAATAGTTACATTTTTTACTTTGCTGTGATTTACTTTCTTTGAGTAGAATATGCATTGATATACATTATAACAGACTTGAATGAGAAATGTACCACATATGAAAAAAATTTTCTATTGCCGTAAAACAGACTTTACAATGTTCAAAAATTTTGAAAATGACGCAAATTTTCACATCTATATCTCTTGATATATTCAAGATATCGGAAAACAGATATCGAATTTGGAAAGAGGACACATTATTCATATATATTCAATCAATAACTCAATTTTATTAAAAATGTCCCATACATCAAAACAGAAACAAACCGACAATATTGGACGCGAAAATCTTTGAAGTTATGCCCAAGGTCTATTTTTTACTTGCGGTCACCCCCTGACATTTCATTTTTACGAGTATGACACATGTACATACATATGTATGTTTTCATGCTTGTGTGTGTTTGTTGACAACATGTACTACATAAACATCAAGTGCTCGTAATAAAATTATTTTGGATAATTTTTGACATTAAAATAATTTGTCCAAAATATAGAACAAATGGCGCAAAATTTTCAAAACTCTTTGAAATTTTTCAAATAAACTTGTCATAGGAATGTTATATGAATACAAATTGAAAATGTTAAAAAACTCCAACAGTTGTTACAGTTCCACTAAATGGACAACAATATAACAACTATAAATATTAAAAACATAATTTCGCTGTCTCTGCATGTATATATGTATGTATGTATGTATGCAATTATGAACATTCAAATTAGTTTAAATAAATTAAAAAGAAACTCACCAAAATAATTTCACTTTTTCTACTGTAGATCAGAGATCTTCCATTCTATTCCATTTGATAGTTTTTTTATTGTGTCGTTACACATTTTATTTGAAACACCAAGCAACAGTTTATCGAAAATGACTTGAAATGGTTCCTATTAGAAAATAATCGAATAAAACACACGACTGTGTGCAACAAACGAGAATTAGAAAACACACTGTTCATTTGATCAACAAATCTTACACACATTTTTCTCTATTAATTTTGTAATATCGGATAAGCCAATTATATACACACAAGCTGGACACATTTTCCAATATAATTAAACACTTTTCACAAAAAACTATTAACTTTTTACCACTAATTTTTGTATTTTTTTACTACATGCCGCCATTTAACGAAAATAAGAAACTCAAGAAAATGTCAAGTACAAGTGATGCCAACAATTTGATAATAGATGATGTTGATGTTCCATACGGTGTTGCCGCTTGTGACAAAATCGACACTTTTTAATATTATCTCTTTTATATAATATACATACATATGTACATACATACATACTCAGTCAGCATGTAGAAGATTGTTTTACCAAACTGTGTCTTTTTCGACTGCCTTAGACAATCAAAAACTGACTAATCTGCGCTTAATATAAGACTGCTCTAAGCAGTAAAATCCAAAAAATATAAAGTTAGAGTGAATTTTGTAAAAATTTAAAACTAAAACTAATTGTAAGTAATACCACAAAGTGCCTCGAAGGTGAATCGAAATTTATCAGAAACGCGAGTCATAAAATACTCTTTTAGAAGACTCGCGGCTGGGGTATTATTTCCTCCCGAATGAATAGTCATTTTAATCGCTCGGAGGATTTGCAAAAGACTCGAATATGATCATTAATTTGATAAAATGCTAACTGGCTACATACATATCACACATTAAATCATAAACAGTTACAACTCAAAAAATTTCAGATGCTGAGTAGTAACAAGCAACAGTTGGTACTGTACAAATGACGAAAGTATGCAACATAAAAACAAACATAACGGTATTTTATATTCTCCAAGAAAATTGTTGCGGTCGTTGGAGTTTTGTTCAGGTAACTGATTTATAAAACAGCTAAACCAATTTGATTCTTTTGAGTTGTGACTGTTTATGATTTAGTGTGCGATATGTACATATGTATGTACGTGTGTGTCATATACTATTATATTTTAAAACTATTTCCATTAAATTGCATTTTTAAAGCAAAATGATGTAATTTATTTATTATTCTGATAGTAGCTGTCAGATTACATAACTTATCGTGCACTCTGAAATTAAAATGATATTTATAGCAAACTATTAAATTATTATAAGATACATGTTTGCTTGCTTGATAATGTTATTAATATGGGTAAAGTGAAATTATTTTGTTGAAGAAACTCCACATTTAGCTGATGATTTTTTTTTGATAATTTCGAGTAACCATTCGGAAAACTAAATTTTTTTTTAAATTAAATTTGGTAACCTTAGCCGTAAGTCATTTATGAATGGAGTGCACAGTTTTTGATATATTTTCTTATGAGCATTATACATTAGCCAAATATGTCAAATTTTACGAAAATTTTGGCTAAAAATAGGTAAATTCTATTCTTATATAAAGCCATAATCGCTATAAAAGCTTAAGCAACCCATTTGTTGGAATTCGTTTTTTTTAACGAAAATAGATTACGTATGTAATACGTAAATAATTGATTTTGGTCAAAAAATAAAGTTCGAAAATTGTCACTCAAGCTTATTTTTCAGTTATGCGTGATATTATGAAAATATCTCATACATGCGAGATCTGACGTAGGCGTAGACGTAGAAATCAACTTGCTTTATCGACAAAAAATAATCTTTATTTTTAATAAAATTCTGTTGTGATTTTAACCTATTTCTATCACGTTTTTTTAGGAGTAATGTGTTAAGTACTAATTTTGTTTAATTTGAAATAGTTATACATATAGGCATTAATGGGTTGCATTTGTATACTTTTTTGTATATCCAAAACAAATATACCATGGTATGTACCATATAATTGTAGTGTGACAATTGCTTATTGTATTGCTGCTGAGGAACTGTTTGTATCTGCTTTTGCTCAAAAATACTAGTTGTAACACAAATGTATGGAAAAACCACTGTTGAAACAAATATATGATAAGCACATGTTCGTGCGCACGTTCGTAAAGTTTTTTGTGGCGCAGACAAGGCACACATTCGTATTGTGTGTAATTTTTTTACATAAATATATATGTATGTATGTGTGTATGTGAAATTTTACTTTTATTCATTCATTCATCAGCCACGTACATTTTTTTCTCAACACATCATAATGTACTTATGGTAAAATCAGTTTTATGTATCTTATTTGTTTTAGAAAAACAAATACAAACAAATGTGTTGTTCTCATTTGCTCATGGCCCAACCATACAATAATTGCTTAAAAAAATCACCATTAACAACTAGTAACAGAAACGCTAAATAACATATTTGTTCATACCAGAACCAAAAACACGCAAAACTGGTGCAAACAGTTCTACCTGTGCAGTGCTATAATAGGCATGCATGAGTAAAAATACCTATAAAAATATTTAGAAAGTTCGATTGTCTCACAAGCGGCAACACCGTATGTCATCAATATCAATATCAATATCATCTATTATCAAATTGTTGGCATCACTTCTACTTGACATTTTATTAAGTTTCTTATTTTCGTTAAATGGCGGCATGTGGTATTTACAAGTACCTCTTCATAAAATACAAAAATTAGTGGTAAAAAGTTAATAGTTTTTTGTGAAAAGTGTTTAATTATATTAAAAAATGTGTTCAGCTTGTGTGTATATAATTGGTTTATCCGATATTACAAAATTAATAGAGAAAAATATGTGCAAAATTTGTTGACCAAATGCACAGTTTTTGTTCCTTTTCCCATTTGTTGCAGCTATCCGTTTGTTTTTTCAGAATTATTTTCTAATAGGAACATTTCCAGTCATTTCCGATGAACTGTTACTATGTGTTTCAAATAAAAAGTGTAACAACATGATAAAAAAAACTATCAAATGGAACAGAATGGATATATGATTTGCAAAAGAAAATTTTAAATGTTTTGGTGAGTTTTTTTAAATTTATTTGAATTAAACTTATATGAATGTTTATAATATGTACATGCAAACACAGCGAACTTATATTTTTTAACGTTTTTAGTTTAATTTACGTGTCTGAATCAAGATATAAGATTTTTGTTTGTTTTTTATTTGAATTTTTTATTTTTACCTTATTAAGCATCATATTTTCGATGTAGTGCAGACAACGTCGTGATTACGATCTCTGCTAAATGAGTTGTGGCAACAGCGCTACCATATGTGAAGTTTTTCGAGATTAAAAAAAATATGATATTGGGTACTTTTAGGCCCAAAAAATTTACTCCTCAATTAAGTGTCATTTATTCCTAAGTTAATTAATTTTTTCAGTACTAACATAGCGTCTATACCTGATATAATATCAAATATATTTCTATCAGCAAACGGCAAATTTCATAGCAGAGAGAATCATATTACGTGTGGACTGCAATATTACTATTATATTAATATTATATCAGATATTATAACATTTTTTTCATAATATATATTTTGAAAACAATATTATGATATCAAGTGTCAAAAAACGTACACATACACAGATACGAGAAGAGAATTTTATCTACATAAATGGTAAGCAAATGCTGAAATGTTTTAATTATACACGATGTATTAAGGAAATGCAAATTTTTTTTTATAAAACACAGTAATATTAAAATAAAAGAAGATGTTCACCGTGTGGCTGCCTGATAATTATGAAATATTATGATATTTACAAGAGAACGTTTTCCCCTACATACATAGATATTAAAATTAATATAAATAAAGGGTGTCGCAACATGAACGCAAGATTTAAATGACTGATGCAGCAATTGTATTGTTTCTCTGGCTGTATGACATGTGCCGCCGTCTTGTTGAAACCACATGCCCTCCACAATAATTTCTTCAATTCTAAGCACGAAAAAACTGGTTATCATTTCAATTTGCTGAGCTCGGTGTCGAATTGAGGTGGATGGAATTTGAGCGACATCATCACGTAAAGCTGCGACATTTTCGGTTGATCGACCTGGTCGAAGGCGCGTTGTTGTCCTTACATCACTAACAGACGCAGTTTCATCAAATTTATCCATTAATCTCTTTACAGTTGACTCTTTTGCAGCATTATTGTGACCCCGAATTGATCGCATTTTGCGAACTGTAGCCACAAAACAATTTCACAATGAGAATGCGTTGTTTATTCGTATAACGCTCCATTTTTACTAACCTCGTAGCTTCTACTAGCAAAAATAACAATTGTTCAAATTCAAACAAATACACTTCGAATGGCGCCAAATTTAAATCTTGCGTTCTTGTTCGGACACCCTTTATATATTTCCTGTCATTCTGCCGACGTTCTATTTCATGTTATATCAGAGTTAATATCACATAGCGTCTACAACTGCGATTAACTCTGACATAATATGTGAGAAAACTTCGGCAGAATAACAAAAATAAAATGCCGATATTTCTCTTCATCTTATACAAGGGGACAACGTAATTTAACTTTTCTTATAACATTTCATTTTATGGAAATTCTCATCGAGTTAACATGTTTTATTTTTGCATAATTAGTTATTTTATTCTGATGGACTTTTTGTTTTATGCAAAAAAAAAAAAATAAATAAAAAATAAAAAATAAAAATAAAAACAATTTAATTTTAAGTAAAAATTAGCTAATTACGTACTTAATTGTGAAGTTAAGAACTAGAAGTAATTCTATTAGAGTTTCTGCTGTTAACAGCGTTGCCACATGTGCAGATTTATGGATTTTTCCAGTTTTTCGAACAGCTGAGTGAGCTATCATGCAGTTTTTTTTCTTACAGATAACAGTTTTTTCCAGTGTTTTTGGTTTTTTTTAATTTTTTAATATATTTTCCAATTCGTAAACTTTCATATCAACGATATGTCAATCAAGCTCATATGCACGGTCATTCATATCATAATCCTATGAAACGGTCCATTGAAAATTTGTTTATGTTTTTCTAAGATTTTATTGGGTAGAGGTTTCCTGATGATCTGCATTAGCAACATAAAATGCGCATATGCTAAACACCTCAATAATCAATTCCTATGTATTTTTAATAAAAAATATTTACTAAATAAGTAAAATAATAATTTGGGATTATTAGTGCGTTAACAAATTCCCATAAAATTGCACTAATTATCTACATAAAATTCTTTTTTGCTGTGAATGGTAATACATTCTATTTTGAATTTTCTAAGGACTTATATTACTTAACACTAGATGGCAGCTATTGCATATATAATTATTTTAATGTAGCATACTTTTAGGAATTCTGAGAAATTGTGTGGCCTGAACCACGATGTCACCAGCAAACATTCGATCGACAACTTGCATTGCAAAAAACAATAACAATTTGACAATTGTTGTTGTTTGACAATTTGTTGTTGTTTTCAGTATAAATTGTCGATGGAATGTTAGTTGGTGACATCGTGAGACAGGCCGCAAAATAGAACTAATTACTATGTATGTTTGTAATAAAATTGTATTTATAGCGCTTTGGCATCTGAGTGGAGTCTAGTACTTACAAGGTTTCGAGCAACTGCAAGATTAATTGCTTCATTGATTCTTTTTAAAGTCATCTTTTAAAAAAAATAGTTATAAAATATTTACTACCTTATGCACAAAAAATAATTTTTTATAAAGGGCTTATAAAACAATAATAAATGCTTTTGATTCTATATCAAAAAGCTTACCAGATTATTGGCCGTGCTGGCATGCTGGCATGCTGGCGGTTTGCTCCGGCTGAAGCTCGCCGTGGGGGATCTTGCCAACGAGTCAAGTAATCTACAGATACAAAAAAAAAATTATCATGCCAACTGTTCTATGATGACATAAGAGAAAAAAATTTATAAGAAAAATTAGAGCCGAAGCAAGTCGAGTTTACTCCCTGCGAACACACACTATATAAAAATCCTCCTGCTGATGGTCTGCCAGGATGCTTGATGACTCCTTCTGAACTTATGAAAGCTCACCATGGCATAATAAAGAAAAACAATATTTTAGATACTCCAAATACAAACCCTTTTTACTTTACCTTCCCCACAGCACTTACTTTTCTTTAAATTCCAAATATAAAGCTCAGGGAAGCTTTGACATATTTAATTTAGTGCACTACATACATGCAGTGCAAGTAAATAAAAAACACACTTTTTACCGAGAACTTTAATACATTTTAACAGTTTATTTTTTTTTTCGAAACAAGAGCATTTTAAATGGTTAACAATTATTATTATTATTACCATGAATATTTTACGTAATCAACACTTTAACACAAACTAGAAGGACCGGCAGGATGGCCTAAGCCCAAACCAAAACCACCGCCATAGCCATACCCGATGCCAGCACCATACGAGACGGGTATATTGGCACCATAGCTTCCACCATAACCAGCCCCATAGCTTGAACCATACGAGCCGGTGTAGGCAGGAGTAACCAATGGAGCGTTAGCAGTAACCACAGGTGAAACTACAGCCGACGTTGATACAGGGGCTGGATAAGCCACAACACCACCACTATAGCCTCCACCGTAGCCGCCGTCATAGCCGCCACTATAACCTCCACTATAGCCTGGCACCACAGTCACTTTAATAACTTTCACATTATTGCCATAATCACCATAACCGCCACCGCCATATAATCCGCCATATCCTCCACCATAACCACTTCCATAACCACCTCCATAGCCGGTATATAAGCTTCTTCCATAGCCCGATACACCATTGCCAGGTCCATTAATTAAAAATCCAAGTTTATCAAAAGTAGCTTCAGCTGGAGCCAACACAGCCACCCAAGCAAATACACACACGAGCAGTTTCATTTTTATTAGAAATTTTTTTCTTTGATGATGATGATGTTTGTTTTTAAGTGTGTTCTCCTAATGGAATACTGGATCAAACTACTGTCAGTATTATGTCATATGGCGGATTATATACAAAACTTAAACTTTTCAACAACAATGCTTTACTTTGTTTTCTTCTTAAAAATTAACTTCTAATAAGTCTGGGTTATGTTGTTTATCGACTTGTAGTGAAAAAATAAGTTAAAAAAAATTTAAACACATTTTAACACTTAGACATTGATTTTTCTTTGTCGTCCCTCTTAGTTGAAATTTAAAGGTAAAAATGTACAAGCAACAGTTCTAAGAATCAATATTAAATTTTAAGTTAATTACTTAAAAGTGTTCACAGTATTATTAATTATTAGGGTGGTACAGTTTAAAATAAAGTAACAAGTTTTTTCTTTGGAAATATTTGAATTTCGCCTTGATGTCAAAGCCATGGCTAGCACGACTCAAGGTATAAAAATCTCAAAAGAAATCTGTAAGAAATATTTATTGAATAAAAAAAAATATTATTAAAAATTTGCATTCACTCATTTTAATACAAATTATTTTACAATTAACTTTTAATCAATAAATAGATTTTTTTTCTGGCTCAAGTTTAGTGATTTTCTAAAGATGGCAAGAAAAGTTTAATTTAGATTTATTCTGAGCACACATTTGACACTTATTTTCTTGTAATTCTCAAAATGTGTGCAAGAGAAAATGGTAAAAGTATCTTCGAGTATTGGCCGTCAAATAACTATAAATGCGTACATATAAAAATAGGTCTGTTCATTTACTTTCCCAGCAGAAATTAGCAACTAGAGGGTAAAGCAGAAATTTACAAAATTACTTTCCTAAATATGAAAAAGTAAATACACGATTTACTTGTAAGAACTTGCAGGAAAATTTTGTTCATACCAGAACCATAGATGGGACTCATGATACAATTGTCCGTTTTCTAATGTATTTTAATTGATGATATTTTAAATTATATTTTTTTTAGAAATTGTCAATTTAATAAAAAATTCTTTACACAGTTTCATGTATTTTTACAATTTTTATGCATTTTTCACAATTTTTTAATTTTATTCATTAAAAAATACAAAAATGCCACTTTCCATCTCTGATCATATATGAAAAACAAAAAAAAAAATTATTTGCCTTTAAAATTGAATTTATGTGGCTTAATAAAAGAAAAACAATAAATTAAGAAAACATACTTTCTTTTTTCATACGTGTGCATGTTTTTTAACAAAGAAATTAAAATTTTTTCAGATTTCCTTTTTCAGATATTTTTTTTTGTAATTTATTTGACAACAAAATGGTTGGATAATTCTTGCAAGTAAAAATTTTACTAGTAATAATCTTCACCAATTTTTTTTGTCTCTCATTTTTTTCTCCATTTTAACGCTTTCTCCTTGCAAACTTTTTGAGTTAATGAACTTTTTCCAGTAAAAATTTTAACAAATTTGTAACAATTTTTAGTAAATGAACACAACGCCCACAAAGAAAGTCATTAATCCAGCCAGCATTTTTTTAAATTTTCAAATCGAGTCTTTTTTGACTCCCTTGCGCGATTAGAAAACTAGAATATGCGCTCATTTTCTGATCATAAAATATACTTTTGTCGGTAGAAAACGTGACTAGACGCGACTCCAAAAAAAAAACCAAAACAGTTACAATATTTAAATAAATATTTATTAATATTAATTTTTGTAATAATAATTTTTATATTTTCTATTTAAGAAACCATTTCTCGAAATTATAAGCATTGCGTGCAAAATAAAGCCTTCGTTATCACAGTTGGAAAAAATGGCAGTTTGTACACCTTGAATAAAGTGAGGGTAAAAAATGTAACATATTTACATGTTCTTCATGCAACATATTCAGAAAAGAAACTGAAAATTTTTCCCACAGTTGTATTTTTTGTACAAACGAACACAGAAATGTAAAACATGTAGCATATATGCAACATATTTGTCCAAAAAGAAATCGCTAATAGTCCACAACATTAGTCTCAAAGAAAGTTTTTTGCTAAAATTAATATTTTAGGAAATAATGAAGAAAATAATCAACAAAATACCAAAAATTATATATAGCCAAATTGCATTTATGTATATGGAAATTATTTTACTAAGTGTTTGCAATAAGAGTTTATATCTTATTTATAACGGCACCCTAGTATACATATGTAATACTATACGAACATATCATATAATCGAATATCTTACTTGATGTAGAAATTAAAAAAAAATTAAGTACCGCTGTACCCTTTTTAATGCTTTTCTTAGTTTTGGCGTTCTTTTCTCGTTTTTGGTGATTTTATTTTGGCGATTTATTTTAGTCTTAGCAAATTTTTTAGTTCTGGCGTTTTTTCTTTTTGGCGATTTTTTTACACAGTCAAAACTACGAGTAAATTAACTGAGAGAATACCCTTTCATTTAGATTTTATTATTATTTCAAGTGTCTGTATACTTATATATGTATGTATGTATGTATTATCTGTATATTAAATTAAGATTTCAAAATTTTTCGCTACTCTCTTTCGAACACCCTTAAATTTTAAACTGTCATACATTTGTTGTCATAGCGCATAAAGTTTTACATATTCTTTGAAAATTTCAGGTCCGTAGATAGCTCTTACAATAAGTTTTCTTTTCACCTTTGGTGTACGGAACCCTAAAAATGCTGCTCGTAAATTCATCTGCAAACATGCTTGTTAATAACAAACAGGTGATATGAACACTTTTTATTGTATTTAACTTATTTCAGAACTTCGACGGTTATCATTTTTGCAAAGCATTACATGTGCGAAAATTTTGATAATTTTTTTGTTCATTCGCTTAATATTATTGAAGTTTTTTGACAGTTGATTAACAAAAATCTTCAATGTTAATTTTAATTTCTGTGCGTAAAATTTCCTCACTATGTAAGTAAATCAAGGTTAATATTTTTAGCACTGTAGTTTATTTGTTATTAATGGTTAGTAAATATTTTCCAAAATCGTACAGGTACAGTTACGACTAAAGTAAGCCAGACGAGTATCGTTCCTGTTCTGAAAGTGACGGTGATTTCAAATCACTCGTATTTGATTTCAAAAACAAACTATTATATGTAAAATGTAATATTAATAACTGAATTGTTAGCGGCTTTTATTTTATTTTATTTTTTGTAATTTATAATAGAATATCTTATTCCAACTTCCAATGTTCTACATCGTGCAATTAGGCTAGTGAGTATTGTGCTAGCTTCTCAGTGTGGAGGTTGTGGGTTCGATTCCCACAGTAGACTCTGGTCTGTTTTATTACATTGAGTGAAGGTCTATGTTACTATTCTCGTTTAAATTAAGTTATGATATAATTTGTAATTGTATTTGTAACATTTAATAAATAAATAAAAAACATAAATCGCCATGATTTGACATGTCGCTATTTGCAGAACACGTCCGTATGTAATTCAAAAATAAATAAAATAATAATAAATAATAAATAAAATTAAATGCAAGAAATTATATTAATTCCAAAACTCTGAAATTAAAAAAAACGCAGTTTTTGGGAATCATTTCATAACGAATTGAAGGCCCAGGCACATAGAAAACGTCATACGTTAAACTTCGCCTTTTTCAAATGATATTAACGCAACAACGGAGATGAGTACTTTATTGACGGAAGCCTTTGAACAGCTTCAATAGGTTGGTTCTCTACTTTATTTATTGAACTTAACTTTTTTTATTTATTACGTTTTTTCTTTCTTTTGTTTTATTTTATTTTTACTACCACAAAACATAAAAACCTAAATCAAAACGTACCAAAATAAATTCAGTGAAGTGCGACTTTGACCTGCACACGGAGGGTTCCGCACGAACACTACATATCGCTCATTTGCTTCAATAGTGGCACAACTCAAAAAAACCAGTTTTGCAGAAAACGCGTTTTAAGTTTTCAATTTGCATACAACTCAATGGAGAAATGAAAAAAAATCTTCTCTCAGGAGGTGATGGTACAAGCTATTTGCATGAAATTTTTACACAAGATAAAATACGAAATGCCGAATCTTTCTGCATTATTAACTCAAAAAACCCATTTTTTGAGTTATGCCACTATTGAAGTAAATGAGCGATATGTAATTGAATATGAACTTTAGCCTATATAAAATATAGTTTTGAAATTTTTTTCGTTTTTGGGGTTTTTTCGGTTTTGAGCATTTTTTTTTAGTTTTGACATTTTTTGCTTTTATTCAGTTTTGGCGATTTTTTTAAGTTTTGACACCATTTTTCTCGTTTTGGCGATTTTTTTCGGTTCTTGGCGTTTATGTTTCATTTGAAAACTTTTTTTTAAATTTGGCGATTTTTTCCATTTTGTCAACTTTTTTTCATATGATTTTTTTTAGTTTTGGGCGCGTTTTGGTGATTTTTTCAGGTTTTGTAGTTTTTTTTCGAACTTTCGATTTTTTCGAATTTGGCGATTTATTTTAGTGTTAGAAACTTTTTTTGTGTTTTTTTTTAATTTTTGGCGGTTTTTTCGATTTGGCGATTTTATAATTTTGGGATTTTTTAGTTGAAAATTTCAAGATTTTGCTTTTTACTGTTTTCAAGATACAGCAAATTGTCAAAATTACATAGTCAAAATTGTATTAACTGATAGAACACCCTTTAATTTAAATTTTAGAGTTAATCGTTTTAGTCTGTATATAAATACACTAATTTTTTCAAATTCCAAGTGTCAATATTCATATGTACGTACATGTAGCTATATTACATGAGATTTTAACATTTTCGTTGCTCGTTTTGGAACATCCATTAATTTTTAACTTTCATGTATTTGTTGTTGTAGCTAACAAGGTTCTACATACTCTGTCCAAATTTCAGCTCCGTAGCTCTTACGGTTCCTGAGAAAATAGCTTGTGACGGTCAGTCGGACAGACGGACAGCGTAGCGTACGGAACCCTAAAATAACCCAAACTACTCAACATATGCAAAAAGATTAAATTGGCCCAAATTTTGTAATTTGCGTTGACGGACACGTACTGAAGGTAAGAGATCTCACAAGAAACCATAAAGGCGAAATATAACATCTGACGGATTCTATGTGCCTGGGCCTTAACTCTAATGCGAGAAGATGAAAAGGTCTGTGTGAAAGAACAAACAACAAATATGAAACAAGTTATTAATGCTGGGAAAGTAGGTGGGACAAATGAAATAAAAAATAACAGTTCGACGACATAAATGCCAAAAATTTGTGAAAGTTGGCAACTCTGTTTAAGTATAAACAGCTGTGAATTAGTGTCCTGCACAATACAATTTATAAGACCTTTCAAGACATGAGAGATTTTTCAGCTGCTTTACTACAGCGAAATATTCTAAAACAAACGCTAAAAAGTACTGTTGACAAGACAAACAACTGAAAAAAATGTCTTGCCAATACAATACTAGAGGTGTGTGTGTAATAAAAAAAATTAAAATATTTTACTAAATTTTCGTATTATGTTTCAAATTTCGCGATTTATTAGTTTCATGCTTTTTGTGAAGTTCCGAAAAAGTTGTTTTTCTTCTGTGATATAGAACTAAGGTTATTCGCATTGCTTCCAGTGCCTCGTTTCTGTAAGGAATGGGAGTACTTTTCGTGCCGAAAAAATTGTTATCATCCTGTGAAACACAGCGTGAGTGAGAAAAAAACTGTATATTTTGATACTTTTTGTAAGTTTATATAAGTTTTTATGTGAGTAACCCTGTGTCAAATAGAACAACCAATATAATTATTTAATTTTTCTCGATGCGAGAACTTCTCACAAGTTACAGAAATGGGGCACAGGAATAATATATGTATGTATGTGTACGTACGTATGTATGTACCCTATAGGAACTCAAATTCATTTGTAAGTACCTTCAAACTGGTTTTTTAATAACCACAACTGGTTGATTAAATGACTTTTTTTTCTTGTCGCCTACTCACTATTTTAACATAGGCATGTCAAAGGCAGTAGTCAATTGGCCATCTCTGCATGACTTTTAAATTGACTACTAACTACTTATTTTTCAACCACTCTGAACTCAATTAATATCTATTATAGTTAAATAAATATTTATGTAAATCTTCATACACATTTGTATATCATATACATACATACCTATGTATATACTATATATAATGAATATATGGATATTGATATATAGAAATAATTACATAAAAATACATACATACATTCATACGAAAGTTTGTACTGCTCATAGAAAATATTATATATATTAAGTATTGAAATTATTTAGTTTTTTTTCAACACAAACATTTGGCATTTGATTTCATGACATGCTTCTTTTGATTTTTGTACTTATTAGTACATATATTTGTGAGAAGCTCAGGTTTCTCTTGTAGCTAAGCGAATAATTGCTTACCCCAAATTAACCTATAAAGGAGAAATCCTATTTGTGGAAAGTGCCATGAGAATAAAAATTTAATTATTTTTGTAAAGTTTTGGTTTGAAAGAGGAAGAGTGGAGTGGGGCTCCGGTACTACCAAAAAAAGTGTGCCAACTTTTTATAAATGCTTATTTTCGCAAGTTTTATGATGCTTGTTCATTTGTTTTTTCCGCAATTTCGGCTTTTAGACACATATGTACTGCACTCGTAGAATTGGTCAGTAAAACTTCGCTGCATTAAAACGTCGTATTGATTGATTGATTAAGTTTTGTAGTGTTTGTCGAAAGAAAGAGAAAATGTAAGATTTAATTTCACAAGCCTCCCATTCTCTTTCATATTTCTGTCTTTTTCTGTACATTTTGATTGATTCGATATACTATATATCGTTACCTTAATATAGTAGGGCCCTAACACATTATTTTCTTAAAATCGATTTTCTTTGTATAGATAGAGGGAGATCGATAGAGGGAACATCTTGATCTCGATTTCAAAAATATAATGAGTTAGGGCCTTTCTATATTAAGGTAACGATATGTATGTATTTCTGGAGGGTAACTGAAGCCAAAGTTTTATTATTTTTGATGTTAGACAAAATCATTCATATTTTGTATGAATATAAATTTATACATGCGTAAAGAGAAGAATATGTAATATCGATTTGCACCTTATTAACTTATTTAACTAGATAATAAGGTGGAAAATCAAAGTACATATTCCATTTGTGTGTATTGTGGTATTTACAATTGCTTAACAATGCATTTTTGCATGAAATACTTAATTATATTGACCTTGAGTTATGATCAAACATGAATATTTTTATTTGGTAATTTTTGAGTCAACCTTTAACGAATGTACAAGCCACAAATACGAGTACATACCCTGTCGGATAATGTATGGTTGGCTACAAAAATAGTTAACTTATAGTTAACTTTTCGTAGACTCACTAAAATCTAACTGCAATGTCATCCAGAACAAATCCATAATTAATACTTAAGTTGAGCACTTAATTGAATTTTGTGAGAGCCAACAAATTTATTCTCAGCTACTTTGAAACTCATTTCAGTTTTATATTAACCTTTTGCTGTTATTAATTTAAATGATACCTTGGCTGGGTAGTAGCGCATTGAGTACACAACGTGTGATGATACATGTTCGAACCCCAGAAATTTTTTTTAAATTTACTGACTACCAGATGATTTAAAAAAAGTCAAATTTAAGCTAGTTGAAAAGTAGTGCAGAGTGAGGCAATTGACTGTCATCTAGGACATTGCAATGTTAAAATCAGTCAGTTGATTACATTGAAAAGTAATCCAAGTTTCAGTCAGTACTAGTTGCGAAATATTAAGCTTAAAGTTAGTTTAAAGTTAAAGTAATTTCCCACAGGGTACTTATTAATGTGTGTTTGTATGCAGAAGCCAATTGGCATGAATGGTTCAAAAGTTTATTTAAAAGTTTTCTTTTTCCTTAAGTTGATACGATCAATTAGTTGCTGTACGAGATGAGTATGTACCACAAAAATTAACACCTTTGTGTGATGTTGGTTGTTGTTGTTTTATGGGCAGAGGAATAAAATTAAATATGTATGTATGCAAGTATGTGTATGGTTTGGCCCATTTAAAATCATCCAATGTAAATTTATATAAAAAAAATATTTCGAAGAACAAGCTGCCTGAAAGTTAATAAACGTAATTGGGTTTATTTTTTATTTATGTATGGCTTTAAATTGTACTATATGATGGTATGCAAATTGTAGTGCCATAGTAACTGATTATAAATCAAGCATTTAAAAATATCGAAAAATCCATGCAAATGGCCTACGATCAAGGCAATTATGTGCCTGCCTCATAAATTGAAATGTGTACTAGAGAATGACAATGAGTATTCAAAAAATATGTGCATGTATACATAAGTAAATAGTCTTAACTTTAGTAACTGCGTATAATCATAATTTTAGAGAAAACAATTGGTATGCTCACATATTCTTTCTCTAGAAAGTATGACTTTAGCCAATTCCAACATACAAGAACATCTCTATTACTTTTATGCAAAACACTAAAACACGCTGGAAGTGAAAATAACAATTTACATACGTGTCAAATGTATTGACTCGCTGTCATACTAATAGTCTGGGTAGGCTTTTACTATGGATATTTAATCGGACAAAAAAATATACGCATAATACTCGTTATATTTATTTATCATTAGCCATCGTATACAGAGAAATCTCTCATAACTTTACACTTGCTATAGCCGGACACCTCTAATAACCGGACAAGGTTTGTAGATCCAATATGATCAATAGTTTCTCGGTATAAAATGCATCCCCATAACCAGACGCTCTAATAACCAGACGCGGACAGAAAATTTTAAAAAATATTATTTAAAATAACTCTCGTAAGTGCACAGAAGCGTTAAAGGAGGGCAACAATACTTTTATTTAAACAGTAGTTTTTCTCTTATTCAACTCTGATTTATTTATATTTTTATTAATGTCAATGATATTGGTGATTCCACTGTTAATGCAAATGGACATACTCATGCGTTGAGGACGGCAAAGAAATTAAAAGAGAGAAATGTTCGGCGCTTGCGATTGCGAAGATGTCAAGTTTCTTCCGTACTTAAGCAATTTATGTTGCTACACTTCTTATACAAATTGCTCGTTTGAAGCATTTTCTAGAAACCACTTTGTTGCATTCCAACAAATAAAAACATTAAAAGTAATTTTGAAGCCCAGCAGCTTAAATTGTATCAATATAAGTAGAAAAAAATCTATTCTAAATATGTTTTTCAACCACAATAAACACCAAAAAATATGTACTTCTCTCATAAGCAAAAACCTCTAATCACCGAACAAAAATACCTCGACGGTCAGTGTACGGTTAGGAGACGTTTCACTGTACATCAATTTTTAAATATAACATGAAATGGAAATTGTGTAAGTGTGTATGTAGCTGTTTGAAAATATGCTTTATATATGTATGAGTGTAAATAAAATAGCCCTGTATATACGAATGTTTAGCCGATTAATAGTCAGAGTATTTTTATACTCATGAGTGCAATTGTAGCTCATACAGTCTATAAGTTTTAGTTGTTGTCGTTTGTGCTGCGTAAACATAGTTGTTGGATGCTTATAGTTATACGTATTAAGTTTAAAATTACTGAGTGTGTTTCCATCTGAATGAGTTTTTATTTTTAGATATACGCATTCATAGTTATTTGACGGCTAATACTCAAAGAGTAGTTAAAACGATACTTTTGTCATTCTCTGTTAAGAGTTTTATTTATATTATTGTACATAATAATCTGGTATTATTATTAAACTCAAAGAACATAAACTAATAGTTAAGAAAGAAAATTTATATTTTTCTTAATATTTCTGGCACAAATTGACTCAAGTTCATTTTCGTATTTCATTTTGTAGGGGAAAAAATTATACTGATATGTGTGTGTACATATCCTATAGCTCACCAACTTCAAAGGCCGTTTTTATTATATTTTTGCTGTTAAATACTTTATTAAAATGCACATCGTTTGTTTAACATTAAATTATGTATGTACGTATTGAAATATTGATTACAACATTGAAATTAGGATTTTTATTAAGATCTAAACAACATTAAGAACTAAAAATACTCGTTTTTTAAAGCTTCCATGTGACTAGCAACCAACGCTCTCCCAAATGCTGCCACTTTTCCATGGGCCGGTGGCAACATTATTCCGTTCACTTCCTAAGTTGGCATCAGACCAGTTATTAGAGTTCCAGGCACCTGCACTAACAGCGTTTGGCGCAACATAGCTGGGAGCTAGTGCCGGAGGTCCGTAAGTTTGAGCAGGCACATGTTGTGAGTCACCATCGACAATTAATCTAATGGTTTCTTGGGTTTGTGATTGCGGCTGCTGGTAGATAGGCTGAGCTTGCCTTAAGATTGTTTGAGGTTGTGGCTGGGCTGGCACATAATACGTTCTTGGTGGTGGTTGAATTACCTGTGGTGGTGGTGGTGCTGGATTAGGAGTTTGCACTTGAAAGGGCACACCAATCGATGAAGGAGCTGCTACTTGTATAGTTTGAACGGGTTGAGCGGCATATGTTTGTATTACGGGGGCGGGTGCTGCTACGGGTGTCCAACTAGCACCAGCAGAAGTAGAGACTGCAGAGGCAGATGCTGCCGAGTTTCTGGCATAATTGTCATAATATGCTTGTGGTTGTTCATGATTTACTATCACTTTTATAACTTTAACAGCAGCATCATTGGCGCCGTTATATGAGGAGCTGTAACCACCATTAAAACCTGAACTGTAGCCACCGCCATATGATTTTTGACCCCAGCCAAAGTTGGAATTTTGGCCAGTGTAGACGGGACGGTTATAGTTTATGCCACCGCCATAACCGCCACCATTGCCGTAGCCACTGCCATAACTGCCACCACCATAACCGCCACTGTCACCATTCCCGAAACCTCCTAAGATACCACCACCACCTCCAATGCTGTTTCTTAAAACTCCAAATAGAGCCAATTTGGCTCCTAATAAGGCTTGTGTGGGTACGGCCAATATGGCCAATATGGCAATGGACAAGCAAACGCACAATTTCATTGTTAATATCCGTTCAGCCTCGTAATAATATAATCCACACAATTCACGCCGCTAGTCGTAGTTAACTGACACTTATTTTCGAGCCTACACACAAATTTATAGTCCAACTAACTCTTTGTTTAACACTAAAATCCAGACCAATCTATTTGATCTGAAAATACTCAGCAAATAATTGAAATGAAATCTTTAAAAGAGCGCCAAACTTAGTTCTGAAATTAATATTATTAGCTCACCAAACACTTAACGTTTTACCTAAATAAACCTAAATAAATAGACTCTCATTGACACTGCAAAAGAAAATAATTTCATGTTGACTTAATCAACAAATTCACACAATACTCGTACATACAAACAAGTCTGCTTGCTAACCCTTCCCATAAATCTCTTCAAATATTTTAGAAATGAAGATTTAATATTTCTAACTACTTTATTTTTTTGTTTTTTTTTTTTTTTTTTGCTAAAAACTAATCGTACTCACTCATAAGTTTAGTCACATCGCCGAACAATTAATCTCATCTTTTTCGTTTTTATCACAAATAAATTTGGCTTCGTTTTGTAAATCAAAATGTTGAAGTTTCATTTCAACAAATTTGCATAGTAAATAAGTACATACATACATATATACATATTTGTGTGCGTAAAAGTACGTTCCCACTTTACGAAAATTTGTCAAAAAAAAACCAAATACTAATGAAAACCCTTTTAACTCAGACACGAGTTCATTAAGTTAAAACACATTCCAATAATGTTGGATTCTATGACATTTGTATTAGTTACATACATTTGAATTTGTTTTAATTAATTAATTAACAATAGTACTAAATGATTACGACTTTTTGGTCAAATGTATGTTTGCTAAGTGGGACCGTAGCTTAATTACCATACTGGGGTTAAAGCAAATTAAAGCTGAAATTGGTGCTTGTACGCAATTTTTTCTAAAAATCGTCAAATTTTAAAACTAAAATCGTCAAAATCGTCACAATTTTCAAAAAAAATTCGTCAAAAAATCATCACACCACAATTATCCGTTTTATTAAACAACTGATCATCATATTATAAATAAAAGAATATTTTATGCAGCAAAACACAATTCATCGACTTTATAGTCAAAGATAAAACTATAAGGCGATATTAAAGCATAAAATTCAGAATATATAATAGCGTGTAAAAATTTCTAAATAAAACTAGTTTCAAAATAAAACTATACATACATTATAGAGTTGTGTTTTTTATAGAATTTGTCTTAATGTCAATATTATAGCACTCCGAAGATTTATACTTCAAATAACCTTTTGAAAATACAAGATTTCAAGGGTTTCTGTTTCCAGTAAATTTCAGATTTTGGTTTTAGTAAAATTAATATTACTAAATATTCTTTCAACAGTAGCCGATGGTAAAGTAAAAAAAAGTAAAATACAAACTCACATGAGTTATGGAAAAGAAGTTTATTGTTTGGTAAATAAATTGTTTTAACTTTTTTCCACAATATACTTAAAATTTAATTTTGAAGGTCTTAATATTTTTTTTTTTTTGTTCAAAAGATTTGGAAAAGTTTTTAGCAAAGGAGAATTTTAGAGTTCATATTTAAAATAACGGCTGCCGAAATTATATTAAATTTTTTTTGTTATTTGTGTTATCGAAACCAAATCTCCTTTCTGTAAGGACTTGTTGGCATATTTTATGTTACTAAATACTTATTTCAACAAATAATTCATTGTAAATTTAAGTTAAATAGCTGATGTTAATAAGAATCTCTACCCAAGTAGATAGACTAGGGTGCTGTATCGGTATTTCCCCCCAGCTTAAAGTCTAAGTTTAATTTTTCTTCTCTTCTTTAGAAACTCACATTAATTAATAAAAATATTTCATTCAATAAGAATTGAAATTACTGAACTTAAGCCTGACTAAAAATTATTTCTGAATATTTGAAACGAAATCGTCAATCGTCATTTTGGTATATTTGTTATAATAAATCGTCAAAATTACGTAAAATCGTCATATCTAACAACACTGCTTGTACGTAAAAGTCTAACAAACAAAAATATATGTAGGATATCTAAATACGGAGTTTTTATCCATAGTTTTCACTTTAAGAAATAAATTCAGTAACGTGAGACTTTGACTCACACACGAAGGGTTCCGTACGGAAACTATACATATACATACATATACATAATACTATACGAACTTTTTAGTTTCCGCGTCTGTTTCTTTTTGGCAATTTTTTCGGATTTTGGCAATTTTTTACGATTTCTTGGAATTTTTTTTAGTATTGACACATTTGTTTTTAATATTGGCGTGTTTTTTCGTTTTGGCAATTTTTTCGGGTTTTTGCGATTAATTTTGTTTTACAAGACATATTTTCAGTTTTAGCGTTTTTTTTAGTTATGGCGCTTTTTCGTTTTGTCAATGTTTTTTTTCGGTTTTTGGCAATTTTTTTAGTTTTGGCACTCTTCTCGTTCTGGCGATTTTTTTTCGGTTTTTGGTTAAATTTTGGCGCATTTTACGATTTTTTTTAGTATTGACGCTTTATTTTTAGATTTTTTCGGTATAATCGAAAGTGCAGAAAGTTTTATTTATATCTCAGATAAGAAGACCGTATAGAGATTTGGTGATGACATAGCGAAGGGGGTAAACAATAATATATATTTTTTTAAAATTTTAAAATTACATCTATAATTGCGATAACCTTTTTAATTTTTATAGCCGTTGTAGCACTATTATATTACCTTTAAGGCAACGCATTAATCATTCGGCTACCCTAGATATTAAAAAAGTTATAACCATTTATATAAAGGCAGATTTAAGAAAATTTTGTATTTTTTCGTACATTGTATGCATCATAATTTGGGAGCCACTGGCAATATTATTAAAATTTTTTGGTAAAAATTTTAGTTGTACAAATCTTAAATACCATATCGAGTTTGGCTCGATTTGGGTGGGGGGGGGGGAGGGGAGGGCAAATAAGTCTACTGTATAATATTTTAAGAAAAAAAATTTTAAATAAGTTTTCATAAATTAGCGATATTAAAAAATTTTTTATATATATGTACATATATATATATATATATATACATCTATATATATTTATCTATATGTTCACACTCTGCCCAAGTGAGTGTAACGAGAGAATTAGTTTACTTAAAATATCTCAGTAAAATCCCAAAATATCACTCGCATAGTGAGTATTAGGTAATCCAAAAGCAAAAATATGAAAAAAATTAAAAAAATTTTTCTATGAAGAAGGAGGTTGATCTTTTTGATGCTAATTGATAAAAAAAATACTATACTTGCTAACCTGTATCAACGGTTAATATTTAAAAATTTTAAATAACACACGAATGTGACAGAGAGTCTGGAAACATGACTAAGGGACTGATAATTTGTTTACCATGCGTTGTAGCAGCTTAAGTTACAATATTTCTTATACATTAAGCTACAATAAAATGAAATTCAAAATCACGTGTAAAGTTATTTAAAAAAATATGCATTACTCAAATGGAATACTAAATGAATTATTTATCTCCAAGCAAATAATGTTGTAAGCTTAGTAACACATATTTGGGGTTTGCAGTGTGTAAAAATGTACGCATAACGAGATGTTATTTGAACTATTTGAAATGCTGTACTTGATGTGATTTTGTCACATATTTTGTTATTTGAAATTAGTGATTGTAACGCAATACATTGAAGATAAGAGAGTATGCTATAGATAAATTGGATGAGATACCATCAAATATTTGCAGACATAAATATGTAAGAAAAAAGACCTCAGACACAAATCTTCTTTTTAAATTATCAAACGCCACAAGAGAGTGCCGCCAAAAAAGTATGCGTGCCTCGTGACTATCTCAAAATCAAATAATTTCAAGTTTAAATCACAAAAGAATAAAAATGTGTTGACACTACTACTGAATAATATTTGTAGACTTCCAAGGGAGGTATTAACTGAACACTGCTGGACGGCTTCCTTCCTTCCGACCTGCGTAAACAGTCAATAATAAATGCTGTCATACTATAAACGAAGCACGATGGATATATTGGTGTATTTGTGTATGACTGTTAACAAGCGATGTCGCCAAGACTTCTTGTTTATAACAAACAATCAAAACAAGTATTATTGATATGTGTATGATTGTTATTTTGCATATTGTAAAAAATGTAGGTTGTAAGCTATTATGTGTTTAAGGGAAGGTTTTTTAAGCAAGCGCACACAACTCATGTAAATGCGTGTGTGCGTTTGTATGTGCGCAGGAAAATAAGAGAGCATATCTACAACTTATGTAGGTATGTACGTATGTACATGGATGACGATTGTATACGCGCTCATGCGTAGAAAGAAGCACTAACATCACAAATTTTTCAGTCACGAGCTATTTCCTTTTGTACTCCTATACCTACAGTAACTGAAACAAATTTCTTGCAAACAGTGTTGTTTTAGCGTTTGTTTTAGAACATTTCGCTGTAGTAAAACATTTGAAAAATCCCTCATGTCTTAAAAGTTCTTGTATGAGGTCTTGTGCAGGTCTTTACTTCGTATGCCGTCAAAAAAGGACAAATACTTGACGGTAGCTGCAGGAAATGTTACGAACCCGGGGTTATTGAGACTGTAGAACATCTACTGTGCCACTGTGAGGCTCTAAGCCGCACTAGATACGACTATCTTGGTGATCACACTTTTCAGAGTCTTGAACTTTTATCGGAAATAGAACTGTGTAGATTACTACATTTTGTTAAATATGTGTGGGAGTCATTCGATACAGGCACCACGAACTAGGCTGCCATACTTACAGGTTTTTGTCATCTGCTGGTAACGCTAAGGATCAATCGTGGTCTATGCTATAATGTTTTTAACCACCCAGACTAACATAACCTATATATAAGATATAGACAATTATGTATAGACACTTGAAATTTTATGCAGCGATATTTAATATCAAATTATATATGTAGAAGAACTTGTTAACACGTATGTAGTTCAATTTTGTCACTTATGCTAACTTTCTGCCAGTTTTTGTTTATATATAAGGCCATAAGTATTTAGTATTTTGTTGCTTATAAAACTCTTCAGCAAATTTTAACCGAAAACTTTTTTTAAATAAGCTAAAAGGCTTCATTTAGGCTTAAAGCCTACAGAAGAGTTCCTTACATGCAAAGAAAAAATATATTTGGGGTAACCATAAAACAAACAGCAAAAAGCTATGATTGAAATATATGGTTGTAGTTAAATCATATAATTGTCAATAGAAAAAGTAAACTTATAAGAATATTATCATCTGAGTTCATAATAATATTATCTACAAAAACAATGAATTTTGTTACACCTAATCTTATTATTGTAAATATGCCAACACTATTGTTAGATGTGACTAAAATATAATTGAGACTCACCACACCATGTTCTTATATTATAATAATATAGTTAAATACAACAACAGTATTATTTAATATAATAATAATATTTTGTTTTTTAATCATGTATTTATTGGTTAATCTTTTGTTTAAAACAGCTGTGCGTTAAATCCGAAATAAAAATAAATTAATTTTGTTGAAATAAAGTGTATACATATATACACTGAAAAAAGACATGCACTATTATTGAGAAATTATTTTTCCTAAATTCAAGTAAAAAA
Source organism: Tachina fera (assembly GCA_905220375.1). Taxonomy (NCBI): domain Eukaryota; kingdom Metazoa; phylum Arthropoda; class Insecta; order Diptera; family Tachinidae; genus Tachina; species Tachina fera. The sequence goes on from LR999966.1 coordinate 82,966,789, forward strand.
TTTCTAAGTTTAAGTAATTTCTTCTGAGTTTAAGTAAATTTTTATAAAAATCTAGTAAAAATTACTTATTATGAGTAAAAAATTAAAAGTTCATATCCTCAAAAATAGTTCATAAAAATACACAGTAAATTTCTCACATTTCAGGAAATGTTTACTGACTTAAAGGAAATATTTACTAAGAGTACGAAAATGGTTATAAACTGAAGGAAATTTTATATTAAGGACTAGACAATTTCTTCTGAAATCAAAAAATAAACTTTAGGAAATGAATTACTCCTGATTAGTTCAAGAAATTTGACTTACTTAAAAGATGTAAAAGGGTATACTAAATTTTTGGGAAGTATTTTTTCTTTGAATTATAGAATTTGTTATTAATTTGGATTTAGCAAAAAATCTAAGTAAATTTTTCATATTTTCAAGGAATATTTGAACTTGAAATAGATTTTTTTGTAAATAAAATTAAATTTTAAAACTCAATAACTTCAATGCTTATTTAGGCTGCATTGTTAGGCAATTGCTTAGAGTGCTTGCCTATCAATTAGAAGGTTGCTGGTTCAATGCTTTTCTCAAGGAATTATATGTATGTATTGTGAATAAATTAAGAATATAATATGAAGATATTATAAATAAAATATCGTTTGGTATAGAATTTAATGAAAAATAAAAATAAGTACCAGATTTAAAAACAAACAAAAAAATTGGAAAATTTAATAAATTTGAGGTGAAAGACGAAAAAATTTTTTTGCAAATGGGAAAATTTTCCTTAATTTTAGGAAAATATAATTACTATAAGCTAGTTCATTAATAAACTAGAAATTTAGTAAATATTTTACTGGTTTCAAGTAAAAAACAGCATTGGTGCTATACGACAACTTTTTTTATTCAAATTTAGAAAATTTTCTAAAGTTTTAGTTAATTTTTTTTTTGAGAGTAGAAATGTATACTTACATATGTGCTTATACTCGAAATTCAGACACGGCTGTATAAAGACCCTGCAGGAGATCGAACTAGTGTCCAACTGGTAGTTAACTAGTACAGAAACCACCACCACTAGTTCCCAACTGTAAGTTTTCCTATAAAATCTTAATGCTTAAATTAGCATTGAGTGTGTTTAGAAAATTACTAGTGCCATTGGTACTAGTTTAGCACTAGTTTATTACCAGTTCTTTTGCAAATTAAAATTCTATAAAATGTATGGTTTTATTCCTGCTAGTTAAAATTCGCAATTATTTATAAAAATTCAAAAATACAAAAGGTTAATTTGAAATTTATTTGCTGGTGGTTCAGCTTGGTCTATATGCATTTCATTGTTGCTGTAACAAATCATCAGTAGACTTCAACCACACATTTTGAATAGTCACAAACCTCTTATCTTATGCACAGACTTTCAAGAACTATTTGAGAATTCACAAATAATATTTTTTCTCAAATAATTCTTGAAAGTCTGTGCATAAGATAAGAGGTTTGTGACTATTCAAAATGTGTGGTTGAAGTCTACTGATGATTTGTTACAGCAAGAATGAAATGCATATAGACCAAGCTGAACCACCACCAAATAAACTTCAAATTAAAATATAATTATGACAATATGTCGAATAATAAATTTCTTAAAAAAGGTTAATTATAAATATTTGACTATAATTAGTTATTTTTAGGTGAACCTAAAACTTTAATAATTGTATAACACAAATTTTCGTACAGTGCAAGAGCTCTGCTAGTACTCATCAGAACTAGTACTTTTACACTACAACTTTAACCCTTTTTGCCCTAGTTCTTGCTCTTCTAGTAATTATACTAGTACCTTTTAGACAATTGATACATATTCTCCTGCAGGAGAGATATACATATATGTATATGAATGTATTTTTTTGTTGATCTACCCTTTTGTTTTTACTTATTTATTTATTTATTTAACATCACGCGTGCACTACCGATAGCTTACAAACGAAACACTGAACTGACAAAAGATGTTTCTGAAAAAGATTTTTTTAAAAACTTAATATAATATGGTTTTGGATAACATTATATTGTTATTTCCATTATATTATTTTTAAATAATAATAAAAATTACATATTACACTTTTTTATATATATAATAATGTAATTACTAAATTCAAAAATTACTTTGCTTGCGGTAACAAACTTAATGCTTAAAATAAAAATAACTAGTTTTCAGCGACCACACATTTGTTTCTGAGAAAATTAATATTGTTTTCTTAGCGCGTAAGGAGAAGCGAAATGCACATAGACGTCTAAACTAGCAAAAATTCTTAATACATTAAGGACTGAGTATCAAATCAATATATTTCGCTATTTCTTATATAAAAATAAAAATAAAATAAAACAGTTTATAGAAAAAACTTGAAAACTTCTTTCACAAAAAAAAAGAAATAGTAAACATATAACAAAACCGCACATAAAACACATATTAAAAAATCTTTTTTTAACAAACACAACTAGCGAAAGGATTTGCTTGGCTGCAGAAAACACCCAGGGTCTATGGCGAGAATCGAACCCACGACCTCTGGACTAAGAGATTAGCATCCCTACCACTCAGCCACAGGGCACAAGACAACAGTCACGCATGCGAGCTATTTTGATGATGACTGATTTAAGTCCAAGAAGATATCGCTAACTTTCTGATCACACTTGGATTTTCAAAGTGGTAAAGCAAAAAAGTTAATTTTATGATATACATATTGTTACGTAAAAATAGTTCTTTGCATTGACCATGTAGGAATATTTTCGCGTAACACTTACATTAACCCTGTTGGAATATTTTTACGTAAGAATATGTAATTAATTCTCTTAATCAGTATTTAAATTTTTTTAATTCTTAAAAAGGTTATACACAAATAGTTGTGCAATAAGCGTTTCACTTATTTTCCTAAAACATCAAAGATATTTCGACTAACAAAAGAATTTTTTTTTAAAATCTATTATTCGGTTAACGAAACTAAACACACACACACACATGCATATGTACATTTTACATACCTAGTCATTGACTTTTAATAAGAATTACAATTGTCACCTTCTTATCACACAAAGCAAATAATTAAATTGCAATTAAGTGACAGACTTGCAGCAAACTGAAATATGACAGTGTCCTCAAAATTCGACCAAGCTTAAAAAATTAATTATATCCGCTGCACACAAAATTTTACACTTAAAATATATATAAAAGCAAAATTTTCATTGAACTAAAACATTCTTAAAGTCATCAAAGAATCGCTATGGCAACGGCAAGCTTCACAAAACGCTTAAAAATATATGAAACAATTATGATTTGTATTTTGGTTAAAACAACGTTTGCCAAATCTCTAATAAATGAAAAACACAATAATGAAAGAGTTAAACGTGGCCACAGTAATTATGAAGGGAATGGTAAGTTAAATTGTGAACAATTAAAACAAAGATTTTAGTTTTAAAAAAGTATTATTTTTGAATTTTTGTAATAAAAATAGAATTCAGCTCTCCTATTCTAGTGAGTTCGGGAGTGCTGCAATATGGTGGAGCAAAGGAGGAGTATTATACTGGCAGCAATTCTGCTACTAATGTAGGCCATTCTGCTGTTGCTGATGAAGACTTGAAAGCAGACTTGCAAGTGGGTTCAATAAGCATAGATCATACTGGAAGCTTACACTCTAGCAGTAATTTGGAGTCTGCAGCAATTAGTGCAGATTCCTGGTCATCGCCTGACCTTGCGGCAGGTTATGATGTTTGGCTGAAACCTTTCACCGATACTCATTCTAATGCCAATTTAGATGCATCATCAATACCTGCAGCTGCTGTTATTACTGCAACACATGCTATTGACAATTCTATGCTGAATACAGCTTTCTCAGATTACTCGTCCTATTTAAAACATTTCGTCGCAACACCCAAATCACAACTACATACAAATATAGTCAGTAGCAGCAGCGCAGTTAACAGAGCTGCAGATATTGTTAACAGTGTTCATGCTGCTACTGCTTCGACAATAAGTGACAACATTGATTTTAATAATGTTGCCGACATTGGGGTCATACACTATGCAAAATCATATGGTAAATAGCTTTCTTCGAAAATGTTATTAGCAAGGAGTTACTGATTTTTTAGAGTAAGAACTACTTTTGTTATAGTTTACTTTAAAGGCAAATAATTAAGTTTAGTTTTAATGATGTTTAATAATAACACAGCTTTACAAATTTTTAATTTGGACAAATACCAAGAACACCACATGCCTAGATCAGTTAATTGGGATCTCCTGAATAGGAAAAACGCTGTAATTTTTTTTCTAAGTACAGTTTTTTAGATAACGGTAATTTTGTGTTTTTCAGTGTATAGTCCCAATCAAACCGTTGTGGAGCCCAACCGAAAAGTCCGATCGAGATAAATGGCATATCGTTGAAAAGGTAATTAAATTTCTATCTGACAAGAAATGGCTGAGTTATGGCACCTCAAAGTTTAAAATTTGCCTATTTTTTACGTTTATTTCAAAGTTTTTCATTCTAATTTCGTTTTTTTTCAACGTCATAGTAAAGATCTGAAATGTTTTATTTTTTTACCAAATAGTTTATTTAATTACCAACATTATAAGCGCAATTTGAAAAAAAATTTATGAAAAATAAGGTTTTTGTTAAGGATTTTGTAAAACGACAATCATTTCATTTTTATTGCTCACACACTATATTTTCGGCAAAAAATTCAAAAAATTTAAATTAAAATGACGAGCGACTTGAACTTTTTTGACTTTTTGGATAAATCTTCGCTAATGAGGAACCAACAATAGTCCGCCATCATTTGTTCATCCCACCAGCATTTGTAACGTCTCTCGATTTCTTCCATTTCTTGGTGAAATCCTTCACCTTGTTCATCAGTTTCGGAGCCCAAGTTCGTGGGGAAAATATTTAAATGACTGAATAAGAAGTGTAATTGAGGGGTCAGATATGAACTTAAAAGTTAAAAAGAATAAATTTTCAAACGATAACGGCCTTTTTGATATTCATAATACTTCCTCCATTACATATCAAGCTTTGGTTATTTACAAATAATGTGAAAAAGTTGCCAAAAGACAGTCTTGCCATGAATTATCTTAAATAAAAATTACCGAGAGCCACAGCGAGCAAAATTGAAGCTGGTATATTTGATGGACCTCAAATTCGGGCTCTGTACGGTGACCAAGCATTTAATGAGTGTTTAGGTCCAGCTCATTTGAAGCTACGGGAAGCATTCCAGGACATCGTTCACAACTTTTTGTTACACTACAGAAGTCCTGATTACGCTGAGAAGATCTATACATTACTGCAAACATTCAATGCCATTGGTAAAAAAAAATTACAGCGTTTTTCCTATTCAGTAGGTCCCAATTAACTGATCTAGGCATGTGGCGTTCTTGGAATTTTTTGGCTGTAAACCAGTGTAATTAATAAGTAAAAATCTTATGCATATAAAAAAAAAGTTTTATTTTTGATGTATAAAAATCTATACGCTGGGGGGTAAAAATCTTTTTCACAATACAATCACAAATTTTGAGTAAGATCGTAAAGCGTTATCAAATCGGTGTGAGCTATGCACAAGTGTATTAGTGTAATCATACGAACAAGAAGTAGAGAGAAACTTAACAGCTGCATAGAAATACACTCAACCGAATTTTAAAGCATACCTTCAGGAGCAATGTTAATTTTAATATAAGTTGCTTGTGAAGTGTAATAGTGTTGCCAGTGGGGATAATTTTGTTAAAAAGTTAAAAAATATAAAATAAATAAAATAAATATAAAATTTTAAATAAAAGAGCATTTTAAATGTGAAATATTTGTTTATATAGATGTCTTTATAAAAAATTTATAATATTATATTATAACATATCTTCATTACATACTGTTGCCTTACACTGAATGAAGCTGGTGCACGACAATTGTTTAACAATCTCCATCTCATGCCAATTATTATGGGTGGAGATTATAATACAAATTTTGCAAACCCACTTGCATATGTGCAATTCTCTACCAACCCCCACAACTAATAATTCCACTACGATGGATGCAGTTTTCCATAGATTTTTAAGTACAGTAGAGTAAAAAATTTATATATCTTATTTTAGTTACCATAAGCCAATATTAAAGAAAACATTTCATTACTAGACGTTTACACATCTCCCATGTGATCGGACTCACATTGCTTTTTTTATTTTTAATCAGCTGAAAAAATAAATTAAGTAAGGCTTCCATACATATCGCTCATTTACCCAAGACAACGTCATAACTCAAAGAAACCAGTTTGCCAGAAAACGAGTTTGCAGTTTTCAATTTAAACAAAACTTGTATTTTTTTCTCAAGAGTTGAGTAAACATTATATTTGTATGAAATTTTTCAAAAAAAAAAAATAGATATCGTCAGCCCATTATTGGTCAGAATGCAGAAAAACGACGAAGAAAGTTTAAATGAAGTTTTCTCACATTTATACCCAATAGAATTTTTTTGTAGTTTCACTATTGCTTCCGACAAATGTTTGGAAGAAATATGTAAATTTTAGTGAACTTTGATAAATAAAGTTAGAAGTTAATATTACTTTATTATAAACTTGAAAACACGTTTTGTGCCACATATAACAGTTTTCTTAATTTACTTTCCAAAAGTAGCTTTTTGTGCTTCATACGTATACTTTACAGCTGTGAATTGAGAATTTTGTGGTTTTGTTTATTTTTCTTGCTGTCTAGAGAAAAGAGATGCATGTTTAACGCCGACCAAGAAGCCGCCGCCATAATATTTCTAACTATCGATCGCTTGCACAGTTACACAACAAAAAACAAGTAATTGAAGTGTATTTAGCACAAAAAATTAAATTAAATTATTTCTGTTATACGGAAACATGCGTACTTAAGGTTTCTTTTATTCTAGTTTAGTGTTTAATAAATTTATATTAAAACATATAATAGTCGGCGTTGAGTTTTTCTTAAGGCAACTTCTTTTTTGTTGTTATTAATTTCTTATAGAAATTAAGCAAAACAAGAGTTAACTTTACTTCGTATGTTTTTGTATGCAGACAAAATACTAATTAAATCCAAGAATAGTTGAAATGGAGCAAATTTATTGCTAAATATCTCAAAAACCATAAATAATTTCGTAAAACATGTTTTGGATTCAAAACGGAGATAATCGAAATATATATATACCCTAATTTTTTTAAATGGTCTTTGGGTCAAACCAATAATGGGCTGACGATATCCTAAACGATATGAGGATTAGTTCTGCATCACTAACTCGAAAATTCTATTTTTGGAGTTATGACGTTCTTTGAGTAAATGAGCGATATGTAATACTATACGAATTTTACCAATATAATAGAATATTTTACCCGATGTAGGCATCTCCATTTCGGTATTTGGTGATGTTTTTTAGTTGTGGCGTTTTTTTAGTTTTGGTGTTTTTTGTTTTTTTTTTTGGCGATTTTCTTTATTTTTGGCGTGTTTTTCGTATTTCGCGACTTTTTTATTTTTAGATTTTTTTACTTTTAGCGTCACTAAATCTGAAAATTTCAAATGTCTTTATATAATAGTGGGCATATTACATTGGGATATCAATATATTTCATTGCTCGCCTTAGAACACCTTTTAATTTTTAACTGTCATATACTTGTTGTTGTTGTAGCGGATAAAGTTTTACATATTCTGCAAACATTTTAAGTCTGCAGCACTTAAGGTTCTCGAGAAAATAGCCTGTTGTAGACAGCCACACAGAGAGACAGACAAACGGATAGTGCAGCGAAAATTATAGGTTTCCTTTTCACCTTTGGTCTATGGAACCATATTATTGTTTTTTTAAAAAACAACCCACCAAAAAAAGAGACTCCAAAAAAGTCATGAAAATATAGAGTTTGCGATCTGGAAGTAGTGAAAACTTCGATCCGATCTAATGATTTTTACATAGGGTTGTCATTGCAAGAAGTTCTCTTTTTCGATGCCTGGTCACTGAATTGGAAGCGATATTAAGAAAAATTCCCTTTTTTGTGTTCTATGATAATATTTTCATTTAGGAAAAATGATAAATAGTTACGAATTGTTAAAATAATTCGTTTCTTTTTATATTAACTTAAGCCCGAAACAGTGTTTTCATGTAAATTTAAGCAAATAACTTTTAAATTTTAGACTAAAATTAGTTCATAAATTTCTTTAAAAAAAATATTTTATTTTTTAATTCTGGTGAGTGTTTTCTAACACTATGGAGGAGTTACAAGGTTTTGTATGACTAAAATAAGCTTCTACATGGTTTTTCGCTCACTCTCGGCAAATTAAAAATATCGATTTTTTGGAAGCAATAAAAATGTAGTTCCATTGGAATGACTTCCATTTATTTTTACTGGGAAACGACTGAATTAAACTCAGCTTGGAATAAATGTTATTAATTGTAAAAAACAAAACATTAGTCAATACTTGTTTTCACCAACTCAAAGACTTTGGAAATTCCACTAAAAATTTATTCTTATTTATAATTATAGTTTAAGACCTTATTGAATATCCTCAACTATTAGCGTTACTATTCTAATGAAATTTATTCCAGCAGAGTATCATACATGTGTATAAAAACATTAATTTTCACTTTTTTCCCAGCTGAACGCTTGTTTATTTATATTCTTATTGACCATAGAAATTAGTGTGCTTTTAAAAATTGTTAAAAAAAAGAATTACTTTTGAGGAAAAAGAGTGGAATAATAATTGTACAAACAGAAACATTTTTAGATACGAGTGTATGCCTACTGAGCAACATGTACTTTTGCAAATACTCGTAGTTAAATAGAATTTTTGTGTGTTCTTTTGTTCCCTTAACTTTTTGCCAAAATTACACTGTTTAACAGAAAAATAACAAGATTTTAACAATATATATATATATATATATATATATATATATATATATATATATATATATATATATATATATATATATATATATATATATATATATATATCTTATTTATTATTTCAAATAATTTTTTTAGCATCTGTTAACGCACTAATAATCCTAAATTATTATTTTACTTATTTAGTAAAATATTTTTTTTTAATAAAAATACATTGAAATTGATTATTGGGGGCTTAGCTGGATCCTATGCACATTTCACTGTTGCTAATGCAGATCATCAGGGAACCTTTACCCAAAAATTTCTTAAAACAACTAGAGATATTATGTTAAGCTTTCATTTATTTTCCTAGGCTTAATGCATACGAGGATTTAAATATCTTCTTTTATTATAAATTCTCTTTAAAAGTTGCTTCTAAAAACATTTTACATTCATATGATGATTTTTCCATGTTTCTATGTTTGATTTTTTTGCTTTCTTCTTGCCAGTAGATTTAAAAAAATCCATTTTCCTTACATGTTAAAAAATTTTCCCATACAAAAATATAAACATTTTAAACAATTTTTACATAATTCTTGTATATTAAATTATTTAACGTGACTACTTCTGCATTCGAAATTAATGCATACTTCTCTACAGCTTTTCATAAATTATCTTATACATAATACAAATTTAACATACATCTACATTTGAGATTTCTCCACTAATGGAGTTTATTAAGATATAAGTTAGATAGATGTAAGTGTAATTATTAAATCATTGTTTAATTGATGCTCATTTTCTATTTTTTGAGGTGCCTGCCATTAGATAAAAGTCTGTGCAATTTCGAAAGAAACAACAAAAAATCAGTGAAGTGCGACTTTTACCCGCGCACGAAGGGTTCCGTACGGGCACGATATATGTAATTCAATACGAACAATATAAACTATAGTTTTGGCATTTTTTTCGTTTTTGGGTTTTTTCGGTCTTAAGCGTTTTTTTTAGTTTTGGGGGTTTTTTGAATTTATTGGCGCTTTCTGAGTTTTGGCACTTTTTTCACGTTTTGGCGATTTTTTTTTTGGTTTTTGAAGTTTTTTTAATTTTGGCAATTTTTATTATTTTGGCATTTTTTTTTATTTTGGAGATTTTTTTATTTCGGCGATTTTTTTTTAATTTAGGCGTTTTTTCATATAGGTGATTTTTTTTGGTTTTGGCGATTTGTTTAGTTTTGGCACTTTTTTCCGTTTTGAGGATTTTTTTCGGTTTTTGGCGTTTATTTTAAATTTTGGCGATTTTTTTTAAGTTTGGCGATTTTTTTTATTTTGGCGATTTGTTTTTCATTTTGGCGATTTTTTTTTCACATAAACAATTTTTTTGGTTTTGGCGCATTTTTCGCGTTTTGGCGATTTTTTTCGGTTTCTGGCGTTTTTTTCATATTGGCGTTTTTTTTCATTTAAACGATTTTTTTCGAATTTGGCGATTTATTTTAGTGCTAGAATTTTTTTTATTTTGTAAATTTTTTTCAATTTTGCGATTCTTTTTCAATTTTTGGCGATTTTTTTCGGTTTGGCTATTTTATAATTTTCGGATTTTTTAGTTTTACCGGTTTTGAAAATTTCAAGAGTTTACCTCTTACGGTCTCCAAGATATAGCAAGTTGTCAAAATTACATAGTCAAAATTGCATTAACTGATGGACCACCCTTTAATTTAAATTTTTTAATATTTTAATGCTTATTGTTGGTTGTAGTCTATATAAAAATACACTAATTATACAAATTTCAAGTGTCAATATACACAATTGTATGTATATTACATGAGATTTTAACATTTTTCGTCGCTCGTTTTGGAGCACCCTTTAATTTCTAATTCTCATGTATTTGTTGTTGTAGTGGCCAAGGTTCTACATACTCTGTCCAAATTTCAGGTCCGTAGCTCTTACGGTTCCTGAGAAAATACCGTGTGACGGACAGACGGACAGCGTAGCGAAAACAATAGGGTTCCTATTTTCACCTTTGGTGTACGGAACCCTAAAAACAAAAACAAATTTTAAAACGGCTTATGAGCAAAAATATATTTTAAGTATAGTTCTTTTTATATTTATTCACAAAATATGCAATCTGAGAATAAAAAATTTCTCCGTTTTGGCCAAAATAAAATATTTGTCGGATATTCCCTACACTCCTATAAATGCCTGCATAAAAAAATTAAAATATGTTTGAAGAAAATTAAAAAAAAACTTAGAAAATGGAAAATGTGATTTTTTTCTACCCCCTTTGCTTTTCTATGCTGTTAGCCTACAAACTCAAAAAATCGTGTTTCAAAAAATCATTGAAAAGTCAACGTGTGAATTACGTGTTACATTACCTTTGCTGCATTGGGAATTGTTACAATTTAAGTTTAACATTTTTAGCGCACTAGTAAAATGTAACAATTTCTAAAAGAAAAAACTATAATAATTTATTTTATTTGAAGAGGTTTGCCTGTAATTTGAAGCCAAATTTTTTTTCTTAAATCTGCGAGGAAATCGACTCCAACTTACCCCTTCCCCTCCCCTGCCCATCCCATTTAAAAACATACCTCAAATGTAAATATTTCTTTCTGATATTCATCTAGTAGAAGCGGTTAAGTTATTTATGTATAGATATATAGGTATGTATGTGTGGGAGTGTCTTAACCCTGGATCACACTATTGGCACAATGTACCTATTTTCGTAGGCAATTATGTCCTTATTTTTCATTTAGCTGAGAGAGAATTAAGTCAAATTCAGCTTATTACTCATAACTTTATTTCAGTGAGCCGATGAAAATCGTCACAATGTACCGACAGTGTGATCCAGGCTTTAAATACTTATTAATATATAGCCAAAAGAGTCTTAAATCTAATTATGACTGAAAAAATCTAGGCTTACGTATTACATTTTGAAAAACCTACTGTGTTGTTCATATAAAGATGATTTAATTTTAATAAAAAATTTCAACTTTAATGAAACCAAATTTGGATAAAAGCTTAATATTTTAATTACAAAAAAATCTTCATTAGTTTAAGAATTACAGAGTTTTTACAGTTTTTTGTACCACTGTGCGGCGCAGTTTAAAATAATAAAATCTTAATAATACAATTAATTTAGTTTAGTGCTTATCAACAAGCAGTGCTCGCAAGCTGAACTTCGAGCTGAAACATTTTCAGAGATCTATATTCTCATTGGAGCTGAGTTTTTACTCCAAATAATATCTGTAGCAAATTGAATTCAAATAAATAAGAACTAATTTTATCATAAAATAATGGAAAAGTTCACCATAGAAATACTCTTACTCGAGACTTCATAACGTCGCTATTGTATGAGGCTATCAGTGCAGAAGTGGTGTAATTTATTTTGTTTATTTGGATGCTATTCTAATGATAAATACATTTATCATTATCATTTACAATACAAGCTGAAAAAAGTAGAGTAGCCACCTTTTGTTATTCTAAAGAAATTACAGCTGAAAAATCGTTTTTGCAGAGATCATAATATTGCAAATCAACAAAGCAATTAAATAATTAAAAAGAGCAATTATTTAAAAAACTAGATATGGGTTACACCACTTCTGCACTGATAGCCTCATAAACAATTTTCAACTTTTGTTTCCTTTCCTGTGATGAAAAATCCAAATCAAAATAAATTGACTGTTAAGTTTCCTTAACTGAAATTTGATTTCAGTTTGTTTTTCAAACATTTCCTCGTATAACTGTAAAAGAGAATTAAAGGAAACTGATGCAAAAAAAAATGTATTTATATTCAACATTTATTTTCCACTTTGGTATTGCATTTAACTTCTTTTTTCTTTTCTCCCCTTTCTTATGTAAGTAACCTGTTGACCCAAATCACGTTGCTTTAACTTGACGTGCTCACAATTTCCATGTCAAAGTCAAGGTTAAAAATTTAAATTAAATTTAAAGCAAAATACTAAAAATTTTCAAGTTTCTGTTGTTTAGTGTTTATGTTGTTTTCTTTTTTTTTGTTAATTCGAACTCAACATAATTTACAAAACACACCCTTATTTAATTTGTATTAGGAAATTGGTATGTATATATATATACATATATATATATATATGTATGTACATATATGTATAATATAATTAGTTACACAAGTGTTTTAATATTTACTCTTGCGTTGCTTTGCCTTTAGTAGACAGCAAGTAGAGTGTTTGTGTATTTAAGTATTTATACTCACTCGTCTTTAGGTTGAGACGATTTAGCAATAAAAACAAAAGAGTTAAGAAACGAACGTATGTATGCATGAGCGCATCCATTTCGTTGGAAGATACAAATTAAATAATAAATAATAAAAAAAAAAATGAAAAAATGAACGCGTTGGGAATTTCATTAACTAGAAAGGCGGCATATTTTCATATTTTATGTTAGGTAATTGCTTTTGTTAGATGAGAAATTAAACTCCTCGCATGTAATAATTAATGCATGACAATTATCTGACCTTGATTTGATATAAAAATGTAACGCAATTCATGCAATTGCTAGCGAGTTTTATATTAATAATTATAGAAAATAAGAAATAAACGGCACTTTTCACTATGTATGATTAATAAATAACATGAATGTTTTACTGTAAATTCTGCTTAAAAGTCTTTCACAATGTATGATTAACATTAAGCCCATACCATTTAACATAAAATTGTATGTTAAAAAGAACATATTAAGGACCATTTTCACAACTTACCTTTAGCTAAATGTAGGATCTTGTTTGCCCGATAAATATTTTTGCATTGTTAAAATTAAAATTTTTTATTGGCATTATTATCAATAATAATAATATTTAATGGATTAAAAAACAATAGATGAAGATTTTATAATGCAAAGCCATTTATCGGGTAAACAAAATCCTACCTTTAGTTAAAGGTAATTTGTGAAAATGTCCCTAAGTGTAATAAAAATATTTAAAAATAAAAAGGAATATTGAGTTAAGCTCTGTAAGAATATAACAGGCTTATTTATAAAAATTATTAAGTCTTTATTAAGGCGTAATAAGAAATTTTTTTTTAGAAAATAAGTTTTAAAACCCTTTTATAAAGCCTTAATAGTTTTTATAAATAAGGCTTTAAATAAATTCAGAGTAAAGTGCGACTGTGACTCGCATGCGAAGGGTTACGTACGGACACTGCATATCGCCGCCTCAGAATAGGTTTAGCCCATATGGCACAAAGTTGGAGTAGAGAAAAATTACAAGGAAGGGTTTCTCTAAATATACCCGATGTATTTCTTTTATACCGATTTTAACTTAGTTTTTTCTGTTCGAAAGGTGACTTTGATCGAAAAGGTTCTTAGCTATGTCTTAAGAAAAACGGTTCAGCCGCTTAGAAGATATCACATATTTTTTTAGATATATTCGGAGTTCTTTAAAATTTTGAATTTTTTTTATTATTGGGTGTTTTTTCATTAATTTTCTCTCGTACTTTCATTTATTATTTGGCCGTTATTTCCTTGGGCCTTATTTCATAGCGCCTGTTTTCTGGTCGCACAAATTGATTGGGGCAGCGCAAAATTTTATATTTTCAGGGACGTGGTCCCGCCTATTGTTTTAAGTATTAGTGTCCGTCCACTTTGCGAGTTAAAGGTGAGTGCTAAGTCTTGCCAAAATCGGTCAAGTAGAAGCACCTCAAATATAATACAAAGCTTTAATGGTAATAGCCCCACACGTTTCCTTAAAAACAAAATTATGTCATTCTATTATCTGAAAATGTTTGCCAAGTTCCATGGTAATCGGATAAGTAGTAGTACATATAATTTAATACTAAGCCTTGAGGGGCGTTAAATGCATCTGCCAATATTCGCAGAAACCAATAAGATATATTAAGATATATATTATTAAATTTTAATGGGCGTGGCTCCGATAATTTTTGTTTTCTCTGCGCTGTCTGTTTGTCCATCTGTTCGTTCAAAGTTATTGTATTTTTAAAGTTACTTCGACTATGTTATTTTAACAACTTCTTGTGTCTTGGAAATCGTAAAAGGCAAACTCTTGAAATTTTTAAAAATGTTACTAAAAAAAATAAAAAAAACAAAACTTAAAAAAATACCCAAAAACCGAAGAAATCCTCAAGATGAAAAAAGTGCCAAAAACTAAAAAATAATCTCTTAAATTAAAATAAATCGCTAAAAACCGAAAAAAAATCATAAAAAGCGAAAAACGCCAAATATAAAAAATGCGCCAAAACCAAGAAATCGCCAAAAACCGAAAAAATTACCAGATAATTTTTTTTATTTCTATATCAACTAAGATTTTTTATTATATATTATAAAGTTCGTATATTTATATACACGAGGGTAGGTCAATAAGCTTCGGACTTTTTTTTATTTAAAACGTTTTTTTATGTAAACCTATTTTTTTATAAAAAAAACATGTAACTATATTAAAAAAATTTCGGACTTATTGAACTGCCCTCGTGCATGTGTATGTGTAGTTGTAATGGCCTTAAAAGGGCAAAAAAAGTTATATTACTTGATGAAATTTCCCGAGAATTTTTAAACGAAACTTTTTCTATTTGTTAAATCTAAAATTCGAATGAAAAATAAATTTATAATAATAATTTTCAATTAAGGAAAGGATCAAATGATTCAATGGCAATGGACATTCGATACAAAGCGCTCGATATATTGCTTATATTGAAAACAAAATTCTTATTCTATTGTTTTTTGTCCAGTACAAGTAGTCAGTCAATCGAGCATTTTCTCTTGATAGACCCATAATTTCATTTAAATACAGAGTCCGCCATCTAACGTTTTTTTTCAACTAGTGCTTATTTCGTGAATGGTAACACTTACCTCATGCCTGATTTGACAGATAATTAGGTTTATCCTTCCTCTAAACAAGCCAACTGACCATCCAATGTGTTTTCGCTTCACTGAGTGGGCAATTTTGCCAAAAAAAAATCATCTTTTCAGATGAAGCAAAATTGTCGTATTTGGGGCGCAGAAAGCCCGCATGCTTACAATGAAAAGCCGACGCATCCAAAACGAGTCACTGTTTGGTGCGGATTTTGGCCCAGAGGCATAATTTCGAAAATGAGCAAGGAGTGGCCCTTACAGTCAATGGCGATCGTTATCGGGCCATGTTGAACGAATTTTTGTTCACAAAAATTGAAGAGGAGGCTATTGGCAACATTTGGCTTCAACAGGACGGCGCTACGTGCCACACAGCCGAAGCTTCAGAAGTTTTTTTTATAGCATTTTCAAAAAAAAAAAGTTAACTGGCGGACCCTTTACAATATCAAATAACTGTGGTAAATTAAAAAAATTAATATAAAAAATCACCATAATTCTTTTGGTGCATAGATAGATTCGAGTGTTAAGAAGCAGTACATATACATTTTACGTTAAGGATGACTCTGTGAAGAGTGGAAAAGTGGGACAATTTACACTTCCCTAGAACCATCCGAACGATATTGAAAAAAAGTTTGAAAATTTCAATGGTAAGACTAGTACCGAATACTGTAAATCGCTGTTTGCTTTAATGAAATTAAAAAAACAAGATTTTTTAATTATTATTGTTCCAACTTAATTTGTTTCTATATATATATAATTTGATCAGGCTAAAGTTCGAATCGCTTTTTAATACAAATTAGATGTGATAATTATTAATGAATGAATAACAAAAAAGTTAATTGTAAATATTCTGACAAACACGTAGTAGAAATGAACAACTAGCTGTTTTCCAAAGTCAGTGTTCTTTGTGTTTAGTCCAGTGTGTGTGGTGTCAGTTGATGTAGTTTTTAGCCGTTATTGAAAATGGAATATGTGAATTGTTTTGATTCATCATATTGCAATTTGCTGCTAACTTTTTTGTCATGAAATCTCAACTTTACCACCCTAAATTTATAACAGTCTTGCCATTGTCGCTTGTTTTTTGCTAATTATAAACAAATAAAGTTCGAACAATAATAATAATTTAAAAATTAACTAATAGTAATAGCCATGGGCCTGTGGCGAAAATTAAAGCAAATATACTTAATAGTAACACACTAAAAACAAAATTGTCTTAAGTAGAACAAAAATAAGCAAATAAACGAACATGTGCAAAATTAGTAAAGACCAGACGACAATGGCAAGGTTGCTGTAAATTTAGAGGTGGTAAAATTGAGCTTCCATTACAAGATGGCTTTCAGCAAATTGTAGTAAGATGAATCAAAACAATTCACATATTCCATTTGCAATAAAAGTTGCCTATATAAAGCAAAAATCTACATAAACTGACACCACATACAATGGAGCAAACAAAAAAGAATGCTGATGATGAAGTCTTTTGTCAGTGTTTGTCAGAATATTTACAAATAACTTTGGTTTTATTTGTTCATTAAGACGAATAATTAATTATCACAAGTAATTTGGCCTGAAAAGCAATACGAAGTTTAGCCTGATGAAGTCATAAATGAAAAATTTCTTATCTTTACATGCATTTGTACATTAATATCTATTTTCTTTAGAGCTTAAAGGAACTAGGCGATTTTATTTTATTATTATTTAGGGAAATATGTTCCCAAGACACCTGCATATTTTTGGTACTTTAATCTACATATTTGACTACTTAATTGTTTCTACATTATTTTATGTTATGCATATTCTCTTTTTTATAACATTCATTATCAAAAAGGTCAACATGACGGAAATGGTAAAAAATGAAATTCCAAGAAATAAAACAAATCTTTTAATTTTCCTCTCAGACATGTGTTTTTTTAATTTGCGTTTTTATTCTTATTTCAAGCAATTCTTTGAACTGTGGGATTAAATTGTTTAATATCTTATTTTTATATATTCACATTTTAATATACATGCATAAATATTTACGCTTACAAATCTCTCCTATGTTAATAAATAAAACACACATATTAGGACTGTTCACTTATTGTCCCAGAAAAAAACTAGCAACGAGAGACCAAGACAGAAATTTACAAAATTGCTCTCCTAAATATGACAAAGTAAATCAAAGCTTTACTTGTGAAAACTTTCAAGAAAATTTTATTCTTATCAGAACTATGGATTGAAGTCATGGAACAATTGTTCTTCTTCTGATAAATTTGGTTTGATAATCGTGAATAAAATTCTACACTTCAAAATTCCACTTTTCCAACTTATAGCAAGTAATAGGGAAAACAAAAACTTCTAATTGGAAAGTGGAAAAATTTCACGTGGAATTTTATTCATGATAGACCTGAATATTGTAAATTGCAATATTTTTAAAAATTGGCATTTAATATGAAATTCTTCACAGAGTTTCATGTATTTTTACAATTTTTATGCATTTTTCATTATTTTTTTTCCATCTCTGATCATATATGAGAAACAAACAAAATTATTTGCAATTAAAATTTAATTTATGTGGCTTAATAAAAGAAAAACAATAAATTAAGAAAACATAATTTCTTTTTATATATGTATACATATTCTTTTAACAAAGAAATGCAACTTTTTCAGTTTTCCATTTTCAGATATTTTTGAAATAATTAATTTGAAAACAAAATATACAACAAGGTGCTTGGATAATTCTTGCAAGTAAATATTTTACTAGTAATAATTTGTAGGATTTTTTTTGTCTCTTGTGACGTCTTCTCCTTGCAAACTTTTTCAGTTAATGAACACTTTCCGTTAAAAATTGTTACAAATTCGTAACAACTTTTAGTAAATGAACAAACCTATTATTATTATTAATTAAAATGCAATTTAGAATTTACTGTTAGTTACGTGATACTACCAACAACGTTTGTACGACTTACGAACCCGACCACAGCTTGTGAATTGTGCACACTTGGTTCGAACTCGTTCTCTAGTTAATTTTTAATACAAACATATGATCAAAAATTTGTAATTTAAATGGGTTTGATCATCTGTTTGTGTTAAAAATCAGCTGGTGAATGAGTTCGAACCAAGTCTACGCAATTGTTCTTGTTGTTCTATTTTTAATTTAATTTAATTTACTACAATTATCCATAGAAAAGATAAGCAAATGTTTTGTTCTGCTTATATTTTCAGCCCTGATTCAAATATATTCGTTTAAACACTTTCCACATCTAATTGCTATCCAAGGATTACACCGATTAAAATACTAAAGGGTGATTTTATAAGTGCTTTCAGATTTGATTTGTAAAAAAAAATACATAAAGTTTAGAGAAATGTGTGAAATCTTTATTTGACTTGTTAGAACAATCTATATAATTTAATATTTTAAGATGATTTCATGTAAATGTTGACCGTAGCTACGCCTAAAATGGTTCATATGCTGGGTACAATTTTGGCATGCTCTCACCAACATATAGATACTGGCTCTAACGAATAAATTTTTCAATATAGTATTATAGAATTAAGAGTTAACATACCCTTGCAATAAATAGTGTATAGGCGTTAAATCATACGATTTGGGTAAGGACAATTGACCGGCCCTAAACGTGAAATAAACTGTTTCGAGCTCGCCTCTCAATTGGGTTATTGTTTGTCGTGCTGTGAGACATGTGGCACCGTCTTGCTGAAACCGCATATCACCCAAGTCCATCTCTTCCATTTTGGGTAAAAAAAAGTGACAGAGGCTCAATTGCTGCAAATAGCACCAAATCGATAATTCACGGTCATCAACAATACTGGCGGATAGAGCTGTGATATTTTCCTCAAACTGCGTGCTGGTGGCTTAATGCAAATAATGTAATTTTGGTGCTAAATTTAGTCACACGATTCTGAATAGCCGTCTCAGAAGGTCGCTCAAACTGACCATAAAATGCATTTAACCGAGCATGAATTTTGATTCATTTGTAAGTCGATTCACGGTTAAATTATAGACAAAACGGAACATGTTTAACAGTAACATGATACACGAAAACAGCTGAGTTACCAAAAACAGTGTTGCCGAAAAAGCAGTTGCAAAGAAAATCACCCTTTATAAACATTTCTTCTTGCAAAAATCTAAATTTGAAAGTATAAGGCCATTTCAAAGTATTTTTCTGGTTTTTGGTGGTTAGGGCAAGAAGATAATATAGAGTGGGAAAATATAAAAACATTAAAAAAAACATTTTTATTAGTTTGTGAAAATTTTTGTTTAAAAACCAACAAAAATCTTGCTTTTCTCAATGCAGCTCAAGACAGATGAGTTTAAATGCATTATATCGAGAACCCTTTTGCCTCGCCGAAATATCAACAGAACCAAAAACTTCATTAGCTTCACCAGGAAGCACTTGAGGAATATCTTGGCTGCACTAACCGGCCACTGCACTGGAACTCACGCTAAACGTATGGGTCTCCCGTATAATGATTTCTGCTATAGTTGCAATCATGAAGAAGAGAAGGAAAGCATTTCGCATCTTCTCTGCTTTTGCCACGCTTTGGTGAACAGAGAAACAAGTCGAGGCAAAATTATGGGCTGCGGCGGCGGAGTAGTTTTGTGACCGGCGGTGGCGCGCCAAGAGAGTTTTCGGCGGCTCAAATAAGCATATGAAAATAAAAAAAAAATAAAAATTTAAACTGAAAATCGATTTTCAAAATTTTTCTCCGAAATTTTTCTTTCTGAGCAGATAAAATTTCGGCTAGTTTTTAGCCGATGCGAGCTGATACAATCGACGGCGGTTTGATACATAGAAAAATTACCGGCGGCGGCGCACCGTCGGCTTTGAGCTGGTCGACTTGTTTCTCTGTTGGAGAATCTCCGTCTGCGCTTCTTTGGCAGAATATCCTTCAACAGCCTGTCCAAGATATCGGAAATATGACTCAGAAATCTAAGTCTATACATTAGGAGTGGGAGCTGGTATGGTCGTTAACCCTCCTCTATGGCATGTGTATGTACTGGAGCCCTTCCTGACCCACTTCTCTTCTCTTTTTTCTCTCTTATTCTAAAGAAACTTTCAATCTATATTATCCCCTTAGTTCTCCATCCCCCTTTATTCTACTACTTTCAACTTACAGGTAGCACAAAAGGTTCATCATATTGGACCCAAGTGAGCTGGACTCATTGATTTTTCATTTCTTCAACAGCAGCCTGCTAACTTAACGTAACCCAACCTAACAACAATATTATTGAGCTACGCGTACTATGAAATTTTAGAACATTTTGACATTATTTTAACTATCTGTTTGCTAAAAATCTCACAGGTATTATGAAAAAGGGACTATCAGAATTAGAAACAAGTGGAAAGTGCTAATTGAGCATTTTTTTTGTAGTTTAAAACTTCATTAAAAAGTGCATTATCTTCGCCACTAAATTACTGGCACGATGTTTTAAATTTAGATAAGCATTCATAAGCATAAACAAATTTATTTATCTCTATCACAATTTCTTCGGGCAAGACTTTCATGAAGGTCATGCAATTCAAAGTCCTATTCAAATTTACACTAGGATTATTAGATACAAGTTAATGGATATTCAATTAGACAAAACAAATAATTGTGGCTTTCAGCAAGATAAAATAAATAATTTTTAGATTAAAATAGATTTTATGGCTTTCGTTTCCAACCGACTAAAAAAGATTGACTTTATAATATCAATTTAATCATTTTGCTTCAATTTATTTGAATGCAACCAAAAAAAATAATTTCTCGGGATATAATGACAAAATTTCTTAATTTTTGGTATAGATAAGAGCAAAACTGTTTGACTTGCATACATCAGAATACTGCGCTAGATTCGGCCAATCTTTACTAAATGGTACTCTACAAGGGTTGAAAATATATTTTTCGTATAACTGTGGCAATAAGGAAAAAGTGCTTAAGTCATATTTGACTGCTTTGCGGGAGAGCACTTTTAAGTTTTCAATTCGATTTGCAGAAATTTATTTATTTTACAGTTAAATTGGGAAATTCTTTGTGAACCTTTATTTTTATAAGCAAACATTGTTCTACACACTAAATAAGTAATACATTTAAATTGAAATATACCAAAGTATAACCTTAATAAAGCTTTTATTCCAAATCAAATTAGAAGTATAAAAAAGACAAGTCGCAAGTGATACTGCTATAAATTCCTAAAAAACCACTTAAATTAATTAAGATTTTGACCAGAGATAATTTCGAATATGCAATTTACGAAAGTACTATTAACCCAAAATCAGCTTATCTCGACTTAAGCACTTTTTGCTTTTTGCCGCAGATGTATTTATGCAAAGAATATAATAACAGAAATGGCTTTTTGCAAATGCTTCAGCCATGCAATGCCATGTCAGCAAAACCACACGTCCGTATGCTTATTTTTTGTTTAGGCGCTTTTTCTTAGTTTTAGTGCTTTTTCGTTTTTGCGATTTAATTTTCGGTTTTTGGCCATTTATTTTAGTTTTAGTGATTTTTTTAATTTGCGAGCTATTTTTCGTTTTGCCGATTTTTCGGTTTCTGGCGATTGTTTTTAGTTTTTTTTTGCGACTTTTGGTGATATTTAGAATTTTAGCGATACATTTTACTTTTTGTGATAAGTATTTTTCATTTAAGCGCTTTTATCGGCACATGTTTAAGTCTGCAATTTTTTAGTTTTAGCATTTTGGAAAATAGATTCGGCCAAATTTTAATTTACAAGAGTTGGAAATATACACTATTTTTATGAAAAAAAAAAATAAACACACACGCCAGTACTTTTTTTTATGGTTTTAGTGTTTTTATATGTTTATGGGATTTTTTTCAACTTCATTTTAGTTTTAGTGATTTTTTTAAATTCAGGAGCTTTTTTTCGTTATAGCGATTTTTTCTGTTTCATGCGATTATTTTTAGTTTCTTTGGCAACCTTTTTACTTTTGGTGATTTTTTGCATTTAAGCGATTAATTTTATTCTTCATCTAAGAGCTTTTTGATTTTGATGACTTTTCGTTTGGGCGATTTTATTTTAATTTTGTAACTTTTAAGTTTTAGCGTTTTGGAAAATTTGAAGTTCTTGCCTCTTATGCTTTCCAAGACATACTCAAAATTACATTAACTAATAGAACACCCTTTAATTTAATTCTTGTAAATTTAAGTGTTTTTTGCTATGGTATGCATAAAAATACACTCACTTGGAAAATTTCAAGGGTTAATATATAATTTTTTGTATATCACATTAGGATTTCCGCATGTTTCCCTTTAATTTTTAACTACCATAAATTTTTTGTTGTAGCGGCTAAGGTTTTACATACTCTGTGAAAATTTCAGATTTGTAGATCTTACGGTTCTAAAGAAAACACCATGTGACGGACAATGGACAGCGAAAACAATAGGGTTCCTTGTCACCTTTTGTGTAAAGAAATATACATTTACTTAGATAGACATTTTCCATGCCTTTATTTTTTGCCACTTGTAGGGTATAAAAGTTATAATTTTTATTATACTGGTATCTTCATTAAATTTAGCTACTAATGATATCAGCATTTAAGTATCTTAAAAATGCATTTTTATCTTTTACGGGGCCTAGTAAAATTCTTTTTTGGAATGAGTATAAAAACATGGAATTTTTTTTTAAAAAGTTAGTACTTCTTTACTCGCATTTGTTAAGTGAATAAAGACTCTTCGAAGACGAAAAATAATTTACAAAAAAGTCATCAAAACATGACTTTTATCCAGGCTGTTACTCTATTTGCATTGATGGCCATGATGTCATTAAATGTTGTTGCCATGAAGCGAAAACCCAACGATATTATCGAAGACATAATGGCCCGTTCCCAAGACAATAGTTGTTTTCAAAATTACAGGGTTTTATCAAAAAAACTTTCAGATATCTCTCAAGAGAAGGCTAGTTTTTGTGATGAAAGTGCTACAAAAAATAAAGCAGATGCCGAAGCTGCTTCTAGAGTCAAAAGCAATGCTTTCGCTGCTAGTTCTAGCCAATCTTGTCAAAACATGGCCCAATGTAATCACTTGCAGCCAGTGCAAGCTTCCTTGGAATGTTTCAAAAAACAGGTAAGTTTAAAATTCGACGTAACTATTGAGGGAATAATTATATAATAATAAAATATCATACCTCGTGCTTCAGGGTGCCGCAAATGCTAACGAAACGTACAACATTAGTGTTAAAGCTAGTATAGAGTCAGCTCATTTGAAAGAAATAATCCATAGAGTTGAAAACACACGAGATACGTGCATAAACGCCACAGATAAAGAGTTCCAAGAAAATATTTGGCATGCCAATGAACTTTTAGCAGGATGCTTACTAGGTATTGCTACTGAATGGCCTGATCCTAACGAACCTAATCCTACGGTAAAACCAAATCCAACCGAAGGACCTAAGCCCACTGAGGAACCTAACCCAACGGAGAGACCTCAGCCTACAGAAAAGCCAACAAAGCCTACTGATGAGCCGAAGCCAACACAGAAACCTCAGCCTACAGAAGAGCCAACAAAGCCTACTGATGAGCCAAAGCCAACAGAGAAACCTCAGCCTACAGAAGAGCCAACAAAGCCTACTGATGAGCCGAAGCCAACAGAGAAACCTCAGCCTACAGAAGAGCCAACAAAGCCTACTGATGAGCCGAAGCCAACAGAGAAACCTCAGCCTACAGAAGAGCCAACAAAGCCTACTGATGAGCCGAAGCCAACGGAGAAACCTCAGCCTACAGAAAAGCCAGAGCCTGAGCCAACCCAACAGCCTAGTCCAACTGAAGGTCCCAAGCCTACAGAAAAACCACAGCCTACTGATGTGCCTAGTCCCACTGAAGGACCTACACCAACCGCAGAACCTCAGCCAACCAATAAGCCTAATCCAACGGAAGTACCTGAGCCAACCGAAAAGCCTAACCCTACAGAAGAGCCTAATCCAACTAATGAACCTACTCCTACTGAAGAACCTAAACCTACACAACAGCCTCAACCTACTGAAGGTCCTCAACCTACCGGCACACCTAAGCCAACTGAGGGGCCTAGTCCAACAGAAGAACCTAAACCTACAGAACAACCTGCACCAACGGAAGGACCTAAGCCTACACAAAAGCCTCAGCCCACCGATGAACCCACAGAAAAGCCTGAGCCGACCAAAGAAACTGAGCCAACCCAAAAACCTGGTACAACCAAAGAACCTAAGCCCACAGAAGAGCCTAAGCCAACCCAAAAACCAGAGCCTACCGAATCCCCTAATCCAACCGAAAAACCTAATCCAACCGAAAAACCTAAACCTACTGAAGCACCTAAGCCGACTGAAGGACTCAAGCCCACGGAACAGCCTAAGCCTAGCGAAGGACCTAAGCCAAGTAAGCCTACTAAAAAACCTTCATGGTGGGACCACATAATTGGAGGCCTCGGTCGTTAAGTGCAGACATTAAATAATAATCCTCTAAGCATCTATTTTATTTTTATATTTTTTTTTTCAAAATTAGTTCATAAATTTTAAAATAATCATGATAAAACTGTGTAAATACATAAATTATTTTCTTAAATAAAGTTAAATCGTATTTACACCTGCACGAAATCTAATAGGTTTCAATTAAAATCGTTATGAAAATCTATTTCATTTACACTAAGTATTTTTTTTTGACATCAATCATGATGAGGTGCAGATTGTAAATTCCCCTTCCTACTGTCTTTATCCACCCTGCCATGCTATTTTATAAAAACATTTAAGAATAGCCCCTGAGCGACCTACCTTTTAAAGATGCTTAACCTTACATGGACTTAAAAATAACATGGACATGGCCTCGCCTACTTTTTAGAATGCGAAATTCCATCTTTTTAAGAGCTCAAGATGTGATCCACAGTTTGAAAAAATCGATAATTAGAAGCACTTGAAATGCAATATTAAATTTTAATGGACATGGATTCAGTATTTTTAAAAGCTCAAGATGTGTGCAAGGTTTGGTAAAAATTGATTAAGTCAAAGCAGGTAAAAAATAATACTAATTGGCGGGGCCCACTTCTTGAATGCAAGATTCTGTATTTTTAAGAGCTCAAGATGTGTTCCAAGTTTCGAAAAGATCGATAAGTAGAAGCACTTGAAATGTAATATTAAATTTTAAAGGGCGTGACTCTGCCCACTTTTGTTAATGCAAGATTCTGTATTTTTAAGAGCTCAAGTTGTGTTTCTAGTTTCGTAAAAATCCATAAAGTATGAGCACGTGAAAAATATAATGTTACATTTTAATGGGCGTGGTCCCGCCTACTTTTTTTAATGCAATATTTTGTCTATTTAAGAGCTCGAGATGTGCAAGGTTCGGTAAAAAGTAGCTAAGCACAAGCACGTTAAATATAATACTAAAATTTAATAGGAATGGCCCTGCCCACTTTTTTTAATACAAGATTATATCTTTTTTTAAGGTTAGAGTGTGTACCAAGTTTCATAAAAAATCGGTAAGGTAGAAGCACGTGAAGTAATATATTAAATTTTAATGGGCATGGTCCTGCTCGATTCTTAAATACAAGATTATGGCTTTTATTAGGCTCAAAGTTCGTTCCAAGTTTGGTAAGAATCGCTAAAGTATGAGCACGTAAAATATAATATTAAATTTAAATGGGCATGGTCTTGCCAAATTTTTTGAGTGCATGATTCTGTCATTTTAAAAGCACAATAGACTCACCCACTTTTTTGAATGCAATGTTATGTCTGTGTACCAAGTTTGATAAAAATCGGCCAAACAGAAACATGTGATGAATAATATTAAATTTTATTGGGGGTAACTCCGCCCATTTTGTCAACTTCAAGATTGTGTCTTTACGAGGAGAGCCCAATGTGTTGGGTAAGTTTCGCAATAATCGAATGAGTAGAATAAAATAAAATCAAACTAAAAAATTTATATGTATGCCCACTGTTTTTGCAGTGGGGCAAATGGAAGCTATACCCTCTTAGACAGAAAAAAAAAGAATTTTTACAATCGAACTGAAATGTATCAAGCTATGTTATAGTGCCAAAGAAATATAGACGAATTGAAGTCGGTTAAAAAATAATAGTGAATACCAAATTTCCCAACTTAACTTGTAAAAAAAAAATAAATCGCTGTAAATTTAAAAGTGCTCGCCTACAAAACAGTAATATATTTACGTAATATTGCCAAGTTAGCAGATTATCTAGAAATTATATGACACCCTTAAGATTACAAGTTTATATAATAGATAACATATTTGTGTGTTAGTTATTGTGGCAAACAAGAACTTGGTCAAAATTTATATCTCACTACTTTTAATGGCCGAAATTTTGAACAGGAACTTGGCCTTTTTTCACATTTATGTTTTTGAAAAATGTTCTATAATAACGGTGTTTTAACTTAAAATTTCTAGTATGTCTTATTTCTATTAATGATCACTGTGCCAGTTGAAAATGGCATAGTTGCATAAAATAATGGCTTAGAGGGTGATGGGTGTTGAATTGTAGACCTTAAAAATGCACTATTGTGTCATTACAACGGATCACTAGTGTGTACGCAATCTGGTAAGAGTGGTCTGGAAGGGAACATGTTAAATACTGCGTAAATTTTAGTGGACGTGATTTTCTCAATATATTTACATATTAAAGTCTGATTAGCCAAAATAAATAAATCAAAAGGATATTCCCAATGCGCATGCAAAGTTTCCATAGGGTAGATGGTGCTTTAATTTTGGATTTTCCGATTGAGTACAGCAATTACTATTTGTGTACAAAATGTCTCTATAGTATAATATAATGTAAAATAATTATGGGCCTGGCCCCGCCGACTTTTATATCTGCTAGTGCTCATGTTTCATGCAAAGTTTGGTATTAAAAAGTTAATGAGAAATATATGAGTAATAAATTACAAACTGCTAAACCGAAGTACATGAAAGAAAAAGCTACGATTTATGGGTGAATTTACGTCTACTTTTCAAAATTGGAAAATTTTATTTTGGATAAGTGCAATGTGTATGAAAAGTTTTAATAAAATTTATCTTAATTACTTAATACCTGATAGCAAGTTCTGGTTTTTCAGATTTTTCTTAGTGATCTCTGTTGTAGATTTATTTGTGTATCAAATCTAAGCTCGCTAGTGCGGATTGGAGCTTTAAAGTCGTGGCCCCGTATACTGGGTAAAACTTTTTTGTTTTAAAACTTTCCCATTGGCTTACCCAGCTACACTTATTTGTGTATAAGATTTCAGCTCTCCAGCGCGAATTATACCTTTAAATTTTATCAGCTTTACCTCTCCCACTATTTCTAACTCCAAATTTTTTGGTGAGCAGCGCTTATAATTCTTGCTAATTTTCTTCTAAAATATGCTAGATCAAAGTAGATTAAACACAAGGATAACATTTTATGAGAATGATCACGCCCACTTTTTAAGTTGATATTTTAAAGTCTTGTGCACGTGCAACGCGTATGCAAGATTTAAGTTTTTAGTTCAAAATAATATTAGCGTGGACCCGCCCATTCTGATAACATTTTTTGTGTTTTCAGATTTTTCTAGTTGGTTTCTCACCTAGACCTACTTTTTTTTTTTTTTTTTTTTATGCATGTTTTTTTATTTATTGTATCTTCATATATGAACTAACAATAAGTATTCAAATCTTAAATCTAACATATAATTAACAGGCCCGACCAATGCCAGACCTAACTAAGTGATAGTTGTAAATAATACATAAGTAGTGATAAGCAAAAAAAAAAAAAAAATAAAAAATTTCAAGCAACTTCATTCGGATTGTTTAGTATTAGAGCCCTTGTATCTCTCTTTTTTAAGCGGATGTGTCCAGTAAAGTTCAAAATATTACGAGCAAGCGGATTAGGATGTGACTCGAGTTTCGTTAGATATTTGCCTGCGTATTTTGCAATTTCTTCAATCACTAGTGGCATATTTAAATCACGATGTATATTTGAATTCTTAATGTACCATGGAGCAGATGTTATTAACCTTAAAATTTTGTTTTGTCTTCGTTGAATTCGCTCTACATTGGAAGCTGAAGCAGTGCCCCATAACTGGATACCGTAACACCATATTGGCTTTAAAATCGACTTGTATATTAAAAGCTTGCAGTCTAGGCTGAGTGTTGAATTTCTGCCAATCAGCCAATGTACCTGAGTTAATTTTAGTTTCATTTGAGTTAACTTATAGTCAATGTGATGTTTCCATGTAAGCCGTCGATCGAGGTGTATACCAAGATATTTCACATGTGAATGTTGAGGAACAACTTGATTATTAATCCGAATGGGGGAACAAGTATCTCTTCGTAAAGTAAATGTTATATGGACACACTTTTGTTCATTTACCTTAATTCTCCATAAGTTTAACCATAGTTCCATCTGGCTAATGTGTTCCTGGAGTTTTCGGGATGCCTCATCAGGGTTTTCGTGCATACTAAGGCAGGCGGTATCGTCGGCAAATGTAGAAGTGTGGATACTACTGCTCACAGGCATATCACAAGTATAAATCAAATATAAAAATGGCCCCAGTATACTCCCCTGTGGCACACCGGATGAGATAGTTTCAGGCATACTCATAAAGTGTCCTTCCACAACTGTAAATTTTCTTGCAACAATGTAACTTTCCAAAAGATTTAGAATGTTTATTGGTAAATATGTCTTCAATTTCAAAATCAGGCCTTCATGCCACACTTTATCAAATGCCTGAGAAACGTCAATAAACAGAGCAGAACAATACTTCTTTTCCTCAAATGTTTTTCTGATAAATTGAACCAATCTATGCGTTTGCTCAATGGTGCTATGCTGGCTTCTAAAACCAAATTGATGGTCCGGGATGCACCCATTATCAGTTAAAATTGAAGACAATTTTGCCATGAGGAGCTTTTCAAAAAGCTTTGACATTGTTGACAGTAAACTTATTGGCCTATATGACTCAGCCTTGGTAAGATCTTTACCTGGCTTTGGAATCATTTTAACCTTGGCAAGCTTCCAGCAGTCTGGATAATACTCCAGTCGTAAAATGGCATTAAAAATGAATAACAGGATTCTAATTGCAGTACGAGGTAACTTAATCAGCATCTGGTTACTAATTCCATCCATACCGGGAGCTTTTTTCGGGTTGAGCTCGGCAATTAGTTTTTGTACATCACACATCGTAAATTTTAAGGGTCGAGGGGGTAGAGCAACTACACTCGGCAAATCAGCAACACCGGTACATGTATTTGGTGTAAAAACGGATTTTAAATGCTCAACAAAAATTTTACCTTTTTCAGTATCGCTTCTTGCCCAACCTCCGGTAGATGTGCGCAGAGGTGGCTTAAACTCAACGGGTGTTTTAAGCTTTTTAGCAGCACGCCACAAAGAGTAATTAGATGCTGGTGTGACATCAAGGCCTTCCAGATAATTTTTAAAAGATGCAGTTTTTTCAGATGCAAGCAACTCTTGGAGTCTTTTAGTGCACTCTTTAAATCTGATTTTGTGTTGAGGTGATCTGTGCTGTTGCCATTCCCTTCTAGCTCTTCTTTTTTCACGTACGAGATGTTCAACGTCTGTAGAATAAATTTTATTGAACCCAGTATACGGATGGGAGGTAGTGGCATGTTCAGAAGCTTGTTTAATATTCTCGTTAAGATTTGCAATGTTCCATTCAATATCATTGGGTGATCTTAGCGTAATATTTTCTGTGCAATGACTACTAAGATATTTTTTGAATCCCAGCCAATTAACACGATTTATCATCTTGACATATGGGTGAGGTAAAGCGCTTCTCAGTGGGCTACAGATTGTAACGATCGTGGGAGAGTGATCGGACGAGAGATCTAGGGAAGCTTCAACGTGGATTAATTCCCTAGAGATACTTTTTATGACGCCGAAATCTATAATATCCGGAATTTTGCGTACGTCAGTAGGCCAGTAAGTAGGCTCCCCACTCGAAATAACATCCAATCCCATTTTTGATATTGTGTTGAACAACGCCCTACCTCTAGGCGTAGTAAGACGCGAACCCCAGAACGTATGCTTAGCATTGTAGTCGCCAGCTGCTACGAAACAAGGTCCAAGAGATTTGTAGAACTTCTCGTATTGGTCCTCAGTGATTGAAAATCTGGGAGGGGAGTAAATTGAAGATATCACGAAATTTGTACAAAAATTTTCAATGCAGATATTTGTTGCTTGTAGATGTTCTTCACAAATGTTGTCAAGAATATAGTGCTTGAGTCTTGACTTTATTAGAATTGCTGATCCACCGCATGCTCTCCCTCTAGGGTCCTTTGTATCATATAAAGTGTAGCCATTCATTTTAAAGAGGCTTCTAGAAGTCAAATGAGTCTCAGAGACCAACATTATATCAATATTTTTTTCCGTAAGGAAGTGCTCAAGTTCATTTTTATGTTGGCGAATGCCGTTTGCGTTCCAGAAACATATTTTTAACGTGTTCATGGCTTGTTAATTAATGCTTGAAGCAGAGTATTCTGCATTCTCAGCATTTCTTGCATCATGGTAGTCATATTTGTTGTAAAGTTGTTTATAGTTAGCACCAGATTCTCAATAGTAGCTTCAAGGCGACTAAAGTTAAAGCTTGAATTTGCATTCGTTGAATTATTTGGCGGTGAAATATTTTGTGTGGGGATAGAACTAGCCTTAGCAGCATCGGCATACGATACACGTGTAGTAACTGGTTGGCTCACTTGAGCAAAAGCGGCGGAGTACGCGTTTAATGGTTGAGCTGGAGCTAATTTAGGTTTTTGCACCATAGCCTGCTTGACGAAAGAGTACACAGGACATCCTCTGTAGTTAGCGGTGTGATTACCTCCACAATTACTGCATTTTTTTTCCACTTGATCTTTTGGTTTGGTACAACTTGCAGTACCGTGCAATTCACCGCAGATAACACACACTGTAGGTAAATTGCAGTAAGCTTTTGTATGGCCATATTCTTGGCAATTATGACACTGCACGGGACCTGCACGCTTATGTGGCTCTTCAACTGTGATTTTTCTGTACAAAAGGTATTTAAGGCTATAAATAGGATGAGTCTCGTTTTTTTTCAACTGTATATCATTTGGCTCCAGTTCAACACGAAATAGGGGTTGGGGTACTTTTTCTTTGTTAAATATGTTTGATACATTCTTTACCTTAAATCCCTGGAGGACTAGTGCATCTTTAATTTCTTCAGGGACAACATAAGAATCTATGCCCTTCAATACGATCTGCAGGCCTTTAGCGCTCTTAAGCTGGTATGTGTAGAAGCTTGTTTTATTTGTTTCAAATTCAGAAACCATTTTGCGGAAATCCTTTTCGTCATAAATTTGAATTTTCGTTTCATCGATGTTGCCACGTTTTATTGGGACAATGTGGAATTTATTTTCACCAACGACCGAAATTAATTTTTTAATAAGGGCATTTGAATTTTTCTCTCTCAAGTAGATTGGTGGCGGCTTGGATGTTTTATTCGACGATGCCTCGGGTTTGTCGTTTTCATCTTGCAAAATTTTAAAACGGTTTTGGCGATTGATTGAGGATGCGCTGTTATCCCTAGACATTTTTGGAGCGGATGAAAGTTTTGAAGAATTTGGGCTTCGCCCACGCTTTACCACGGTTATATATCTGTCCATACCGACTTGCACCTTGGGTTTTGAAATACTGTTATCTGTAGTGATAACTTTGTTAAGTGACGAATACGAGCCTGAAGGGGATGATATTACTGACTTATATGAAGAAGTACTAGGCAATTGCAATGTTAATGAATCACTACTATTTGGCATTGGACAAAGCGAAGTTGATCGCTGACGAAAAATTGGTTTTGTCGTTAAAAAAACACTTTCATTAGATTTATTATTTCTATTATTTTCATTAAGAGCTTCAGAACTCACAGTAAAATAGGCATTTCTGCCGTTAGAACTCACTTCATATTTTTTTGTATTTGAGGCACTCATACAGAGTATTCCTCAAGGGCACTTTTTGTGTTTTTTTGCTTACGGTTTTTTTTGCTTTTGTAATTTATGATTGTTTGTCTGTTTTTGAGTTACTCGTATAGAGTATTCCTCAATGTCACTGTTTATATTTTTTTGTTTGCTTTTTTTGTATTTGTTATTTCCACTATGTAAAAAATATTATCAAAGCAATAAAGCTTATTTATTAAAGTCACTATGTACCTATTACGAATAATATGTACTACGAATATTTTTTTGTATAATTTTTTGTTAGTTTGGTATGTAAGAAAAAATTCCGCTAATCGACTGTTCGCTATGAAGGTACCACGAGAACTGGTACTTGTGCATCAAATTTCAGCTCATAAGCGCAACTATTGATTTTTAATTTGTATGGACGCAGGCCCGCCCCTCTAACTAAAATTTCCAGGTTTTCAGATTTTTCTAGTTGGTTTCTCACCTGGACCTACTTGTATATCAAATTTCATCTCCCTAGCGCAACTTTTAAATTTTAATTTTTATGGGCGTAACTCTGCCCACTTTTCCAAATTCAAAATTTTTTTCGGCCAGCGCTTAGTATTCGTGTCAAGTTTCGTTGCAAACTGGTAATAATTACGACATAAATAGTATATCTAAATGTGCTGAGCCGCACGGCATTAAAATGAGGTTTAAATTGTATGGGCGTGTCAACGCCCACTTTTTTAATAACAAATTTATAGCCTTGCATTACAGCAGTATATATGCCAAATTTCAATAAAATTGCTTTCAATAAGCGCCTTATATTAGCTTTTTTCATTCTGAATTTCATGGGCGTAGCCCTGCCCACCTGGCTAAAATTGTCGAGTTTTCAGATTTTTTGATTTTATTTCTTACCTAGACCTATATCTATATCGAGTTTCAGCTCAATAGCACAAATTTTAATTTTTATCGGCGTAGATCCGCCCTGCTGGTTAAAATTTTCGGGTTTTCAAATTTTTCTGGTTCATTGCTCACCTAGATCTTCTCGTGTACCAAATTTTAGCTCTCTAGCAATAGCGGAAGTGCTTCATCAATTTGATGAGTGTGTCAGTGGTCAGTGGCCAGTGGTCAGTGAGTATGTCTTAAAATATGCACTTTTTGCACCTCTATATCTACGGAACCTTTCATTGTAAAACTTTCAAATTTCTTTCTCGCATATGAGGTTATATGAATTTATTCTAATTATGGTTTAATTTTATGATTGCGGGGAACAAAGTTATGAGGGGGTAAAAACAGCTCGAATGGCTTTCTGTAAATATACACCCTGCGTGCATTGGCCGGAACTTGGCCTGGCGCACTGCCGTGCGCCTAGATATTGTAAATAAAAGCACTGTTTAATTTTTTTAAATTTATCTATTTAAACAACAAATAATAATTATTAAAAAAAACATTTAATATATTTTAACTAGTTTAATAATAACATTTTATAAACAAAACAAAAAGGAAACAAGAAATACTGCACAATAATTAGCTGGAGTTACTTGTGTGTTGTAATCTTCCTGGAACGTGCTAATGGCGACAGCTTCCAACATGCACATACATTCATACATATGTACGTATGTATGCTTGTATTTATATGCACATACATAAATAGCTGACGTTCACACAATTTATTCGTAACACTTTCTTTGGTCTAATAATTATTTGTGTTTCTTTTCAGTTTAAATTTTTGCTTGTTTCTCTAACAATAATACTATTATTTAACACCATCATTTATGAACAACAACTCACAGCTTAAATTAAGATTTAAAAAACGAACACAAAATGAAAACACTAAGGGAAGGAGGGAGGTTTGGAGATTTAGAGAGAGATAGAGATTGACAGCACACGATTTTAAACTTGAACTAAATTTTGCGCACTTCCGGCTTCATCTAGAGAGTTAGATATTTATGGCTTAGCATCTTTGAATTCATATGTGGTGCTGTAGCTTAATGCACCTTTGCCATGGTTAATGCCCGGAACTGGTTTTGTATCGAAATCATGTAAATCACTGTGTGCTTCATGCAGCGAATCAAAAGATTTGTGTTCATTTTCATCTTGCACATAATGCTGGTGTTCATAGCCACCACCGGTAGAATCCGCAGCTGCCTCCTCATATTCACCTCCCTTGTATTCATGTTCATAGTCCGAGGGGAAGTGAGAGTCCTTTAGGTGATCGCCCAAAGAGCCCAACGACTCATAGTTAGAGGATTCATCATGTGCCAAACCCTCACTAAAGTCATGAGCTTCAACGCTGCTTGCCTGCAAATGGCCGCCATAGTGACCACCAATAATGCCAGCTGTTGCAGAACCAGCCACAAAAATTACGCCTAAAAGCAGGATAAAATGAGACATTTGTCTATAAAGTGTATCCTTTTATAGCAAGTATATATTGTAGTTTGAAATATCCTTGCTGAGATGATGTTGGAATACCGAGTGCTTAAATAAATAAAATGCCGTTTTGTTTGCTGGCTTGTTGTTAATAAACTAATTTGTTGGTGGCAAGTTGAAGCCATTATATATATAAATGTTGAAATCTATTTGAAAATCATAAACGTAAAAATCATAACAAAACTCGCAACAATAAAAGAAAAGCAAAAAAAAAAGCATTTGAAACAGAAGCTAATGATGATACTCAACGTATGTATGTATGTTTGCAAGTCTTTTAGACTGGCTAAAAAGTTTCAGCTTGAGTTTCCAGCAAAGAGATTGTGTATCCAGAGGGGAGTCAGTATGCAAGAGAAAATGTATGCTTATGCCACATTGGCATAACGCACATACAATATAATCTTAACATTATAAATTTAGTCATACTTATGTATGCATTTCTATTAATACTGAGTGGTTTCACAGTCTGCCTGGAAAGCTTGCAACATTGTTATAATGGATAAAAAGTAAAACATTAACAGCCGTATTCATAAAAAAGAGTTGATTGATATGCTTTTAGTAAAAAAACCTTTTAAGGCTAACAGAGGTTTTTTAAATATTGGTAATCATAATCAATATTTTACTAAAAGTCAATTAACTTGCTTTTTAGGGTTCCGTACACCAAAGGTGAAAAAAGGAACCCTATTGCTTTCGCTACGCTACGCTGTCCGTCTGTCCGTCTGTCCGTCTGTCCGTCTGTCCGTCACACAGACAGAGTATGTAGAACCTTGGCCGCTACAACAATAAATACATGAGAATTAAAAATTAAAGGGTGTTCCAAAACGAGCAACGAAAAATATTCAAATCCCATGTAATATACATACAATTGTATGTACATATGTATATTGACATTTGAAATTAGTAAAATTAATGTATTTTTATATAGACTACAACAATTAACACTAAAATTTAAAAAAAATTTAAATAAAAGGGTGTTCTATCAGTTAATGCAATTTTGGCTATGTAATTTTGACAACTTGCAATTTCTTCGAAACCGTAAGAGGTAAACCCTTGAAATAACATTAAAATAAATCGCCAAATTCGAAAAAATCGCCCAAATGAAAAAACCGCCAAAATGAAAAAAAACATCAAAAAACAAAAAAAAAATGCCAAAACGCGAAAAAGGCGCCAAAGCCAAAATAATCGTTTGTGTGAAAAAAATCGCCAAAATGAAAAAAATCGTCAAGTTGAAAAACGCCAAAAACGGAAAAAATCAACTAAATGGAAAAAAGTGTCAAAACTAAAAGAGCGGCTAAATAAAAGAAGTCGTCAAAATTGAAAAAAACGCCATAAACCAAAAAAATCGACATAACTAAAAATAAATCGCCTTATTAAAAAAAATCGCCATAAAGAAAAAAATCGTCAATATTAAAAAAAGAAAACGCCAAAAAGCAAAAAAAATCGCCAAAAAGAGAAAAAGTTTCAAAACTAAAAAAAATTGCCCAAATGAAAAAAAAACTCCAAAAACCGAAAAAATCGCAAAAACTAAAAAAAAATCGCCTTTATGAAAAAAAATTCAAAAAAACGCCATAGACCAAAAAAAAATTTCAAAAGAGAAAAAACTGCCAAAACTAAAAAAGCGCCAATAAACGCCAGAAAACCCGAAAATGAAAAAACGCTTAAACCGAAAAAACCCAAAAACTAAGCTTTATTTTATATAGGTTAAAGTTCGTATTGAATTACATATCTCGTGTCCGTAGGTCAAGGTAGCATGGGTCAAGGTAGCACTTCACTGAATTTATTTTTGTTTATTTTTGGAAAAATATTGTTTTTATAAAATAAAAAATGCGTTCCAACTCGTATGTTATTAAAAAAAATAAAAAGAGTTCACAGCGAATCTTTGTTAAAAGTGTTTTTTATTCTTTTTATTGCTGATTAAGAAGCACTAGGATAACGAGTTTTAGTTTATACATTACTATAATCATAATTTTTATTTTTTGTGTACACATTAATTAAGAAAATACGAAATGGGAATGGAAAACTGATCGCTCCTTCTCTGGTAAATATTTATTTGGAATATATTTGAAATTTCTCCATGAGTTTCTATAAAAATACAATTACATTTTCTTCTTCTAAATAACACTCACATATACATACATATGTAAATACATAAGTATGTACATACATACATACAAACATACAGGCAAACTTAAAAATGGAAACAAATACCTTAAAATTGGTTCAAATATGGGTGCAGTCAATTTTAAAATTTGCTGATTTACACAAGGTTTAAAAAACGTTTTTTAAGCTAAAATTCTATTATGAATACAATTTTAGCGAATATTGCTTAAACAAAATATGAAATGCTGTTTAAAATTTTTATCAATACGACTGTAAATGTGAGAGCGGGTCAATGAGTCCTCTAAGACGCAAATTGCACTGTGCCTTTTCTGCTTGCCTGTGCAGGCCGGCTTTTTTAGTTTATTGGGGAGAGGGGGTGAGAAGCTTACGGGATAGAAGAAAAGGCACGAAATGAAAATTCGAGGGGATTTATGATATTTCTCTTTTCCTTTTTCGTACTCTCAACATGAAGCGTGTACGCCAAAAAGTCATGAATAAAAAAAGGCTTAATGTAAATGTGTGTGACTTTTCGTAGGGGGTTTAAAAGAAAATTGTCAATACAAGGCAGGCTAAAAAGACGTAGTATGAAATGGCTCTATGGGCTCTCACAATGCAGTAAATTTTTAGGGTTTCGCTATAATGACCGACTGTGTGTCTGTCACGTGCTGTTAAATTTTGGCAGCTACTTATATCTACAGTCATATACGTATATATATATATATATATATACAGGCACTTGAAATTTTTAAAGTTAGTGTAATTTTATGCAACAATTAACACTGAAATTAAAAAAAAAAACTAAAATTTAAGGGTATTCTATCAGTTAATTTAATTTTGACAACTTGCCGTATCTGAGATATCTATCCTGACCAGATGTCCTACTTTAGGCGGGACTATCCCACTTTTTATAGGTCGATCCCGCCTCGAATTTCTTTCCCGCTTTTAATGTTTTCAAATTATCAATCTTTTATTAGATTTTTATTAAATGCATTCCAAATATTTTTCAAGTGTATTTATTGCTTAACTAGCCAAAACCCTGTGTGCTTTGCTACACGCCATATACGTTTTGAGATGAAAATAGAAAATTGTTTATTAGAAAAGCCACGTTTGTGGTTCACGTTATGCATTATTAACGTCAGGGTGACCGATGACATTTTTCAAAAAGTGGCAGCAAATAGGGGATTTATCACAAAAAAAAAAAATAACAAAACAACTACACTAAACTTCTTATTTTTAATTTATAAAAAAAAGGGGACAAAAATTGCCAAGGCAATCGAAAAAGTGGCAATGCAGTCGAAAAAGTGGAAATTTGTCACTTTAGTTGGTCAAACGGTCACGCTGATTAACGTGAAAAGTTTCAAAACTCTCACCTAGTTTCCGATATATACATATTTTAAGCAAACATTTTCTCTATTTGAGAGGAGCTACGCTCATTTCTTCAATCCCGATTATTTTCTATCATCGGCACAATCAGCAGAATTTCAAGTTTGTGTTTGGAGCAGATATAAAGATATTCAAAACTAAATATTTTTTATTCGCGTTACTTCTTAAGAAAAAATAGTAATTTTTTTACTGTTTCGGCTTCCAAGAAACTTTAAGTATGTAATTCCTCTATGTGGAAACTTCTATCATTAAAATATTAATAACCTTCAAGGAGCAATAGATGATATGTAGTATGCTGTAAGCAAATCTTCAAAATCGGTACGGTGGCATTATTTTTGAAGGCAAACAAAAATGTGCAGTATATGACAGGCACCAAGCCTTGATGTTAAATTCAGGGACACTGCACAAATTCAACAGAGCTATCCTTACAAAATTTCAAGGTTCTCCCTGTATAAGTTTTCCAGATATCTCAAAGGAGGTGTCACATCCAAATGTTCAATTCGAACTTTCATTTGTAAGACAACGTACATTTTAAATAAAAATCGTTACATTCACAAATTTTTACGTTTCTTGCTGCATTAGATGCAAAGATATTTCAAAATAAATAAAAATATATTTCACATTAAAAAAAATTGAGAAACCAATGCAGCCGTTCTGAATTAATGCGAATACTTGCGAACGATGTTTGATTTTTCTTTACATAGATAAATAATTTGGTTTGTTAATAATTTTATTGTTATTTAAAAGCGTTCCTTTTCAGTTAAAGCTTGTGTTTCCTGAGTACATACGATACGGTACATGTGAATATTACACATCCCTCTTTCTAAAAGACATTTATTTATTAAAACCGCTTTTTGACGTTATTTTCTTCAAAATCCCACTTTTTGATCGATCATGTCCCGCTTTTTGGAAAAAATAAACACAAACGTAAAGGCACAAAATTCATACTTTTGATGATGGAAAGAAGAAAATATGTCGGTACTTTAGTCAAAAGCACATTAAATAATATTCTAAAAGTACCAAATATCATATTTTTAAAAATCTTATTTTTAACAAAGAAATCTTTTAGTCTTTTTAATATCCCTAAAAACATAGAAAATAACATAAATCTTCTCAAAGATGACGGCAAACAGAAGGCAATTGTTTTCTTTTGCAACTAACTTCATTGTGAAACGCGTTGTCAAAATCAGATTTTCCAATAGCAAAGAGTTGCCGTTGCATTATTTCGGTCCATACAAAATGTATGGACATGAGAACTTGTGACAACTAAAAACGCTTGCCGATTTTGTTTAGGGGTGGCTGTAAACGAAGCAGCTTGTTAAAATTTAAATAGATGTAAGCTGACAGTTGCCTGTTGATAGGGGCAGTGTTGCCGTTTCGTGTTCGTCCTCGTAAATCAAAGATATTGAAATAAACTTCATAATAATGAATAACAGGAAGGAATTATTTATTTTAGTCCTGCTGATTCTGTGCAAAAGTTTTCGCAACGGTGTGTTTCAGGTGGAATCAAAATTTGTTTTTATTTTTACATAAATAAATGTTTTTCGAATGAAACTATCCAACATTCGGAAAAGTTGGAAGGCTTAAGAGAGCCTATATTTAACATACGCTAACTTTTCAGTAGAGTGAAAAAACTCGTTAATTCGCTCATTATTGTAAAACTAAACGACGTGCCTTGCATAAGATGTTTTAAATATGCTTATTAAAATATATGTCTGCAAGAAGAAAAATTTATTTTTTACTGTTTTGCGTATTTGCTTTGAGATAGCATATTTTAGTCGATCAAAAAACCAAATATTTTTTTAAAGTTAGCATATTTTGTCGGAAAAATATATGATTTTTTTTTTAAATATTTATATTTTAATCAATTTGTGAAATCTTTTACTCAATACTAGATATAATAATTGAAAAGCTACAAGAAAAAACTTAAAATACCATAAAAAAATAACTCAGGGCTGACTGAAAGTCTCTTCCATCTTGAGGTGGTCAGCTTCAGCACTCGCTAACGCAATCTCTATTGTAACAGGGTCAGGTAAAATTTTCAATTTCGCAAGCTTATATCATTGACTATAATCGGTCCATACATAATGTTTCCCTTCGATGAACAGTTTAAAAGTAATACATATATATACAGGCATGTTCTGAAATCACGGTAATTTCAAATCACTAACGATTTTGAAATCACGCAAGTGATTTTTGGGTGTTCTGAAAATCAGGAGATTTTTAGTTTTTAGTAGTGATTTTCATTGTGTTAAATAACGAGCAAAAAGCTTTTATTGTGCTCCCACAGTATTAAGTACTTATTTTTGCCATTTGCACTTATTTTTAACGATTGTATATTAAATATTAACCAATTCAATTGCATAATTATAATTATTATTGAACAAATTAGATCAAGTTTTGTTCTAAATGATTAATTTAATTGAATAAATTAGGCATATGCTCCCACGACTTTAAAACTTTGTTGCTCTGGCAACCGCATATGCCATTTTGATAAACAATATCAGCTGACTACGGAAAAGGAAGAGTAGATCACGAAGAATGTTAAAGAGTCCACAAAAAATATAGCACTTTTATAAATTTGTAAACTTTAGGGCCATTATTATGACTTAACGATAAAGTTTCGGATAGCAAAACTGAACTATAAAGTGACATTTAAAATTTTCCATTATTACAACTGTCCGATAAAATAAATAATAAAATATTTGGTTGGTGGCAACAACCAAATATTGTTGCCACAATATTTGCTTGCTTTTGTTTATTTGTCAAATTACAAACATAATGAAAATATTTTTATCAATTCTTTTGTTTTTTTATTATTCTTATGTGTTTTGTGTTGTATTGCTTTTGTTTATGCCATATTTTGACCAAATAAATAAATTTTTGTTTTATAAAGTAGAAAGTGCGGCAAGTGGCGAAAATGTGGCAACTTTAAATGACTATACCTCACAATAAATGTTACAGGTAGGCTCAACTTGTCTTTAGTTTATCGCTCACTTTTTGTTAAAATGAAGTTGTAATAATGAAAAAGTGTTTATCCATCCAATAACATCCTACTTTTAGCTAACGTCAAGTTATAATAATGGCCCTTAGTGTTTTTTTGTGTAAAATAATTCATTTTATTACAAAAACAAATAAAGAACAAATCATATTGTGTGTATATAATTGTTTTATTACCGAATTCAAAGTAAAAGGCTTAAAAAACCATCAAGTGATTTGATATCGTCAGGCAGTTGGTTGACCGGTTTCAAATCACGAGATCTCGAACATTTTTGTGTGCAGAACACCTTTTCAGTGATTTCAAATAACTTTAGTATAAAGTGATTTACAGAACATGCCTGATAACATATTTTTTTTTTTATCGGAATCCCTATGTACTAATATGTTAAAAGTGATCGATCATATCTCAGCATGCCATGCAATGCAATAAGATATGAGGTAGATTTATTAAGTTACTTATTATTTAAGATACTTATTTTTTTTAAAATTTTGAAAATTTACATGGGAGTTAGCATTAATTTTCACAAAAAAATGTATACCTTGAGATAGCACAATAAAAAAAATTATATAAAACGAGAAAAAATATTTTTTTTTATTCGAAATTTATATTACAGATGAATATTGCATAGAAAAGCTATTTGCCATTGGAAATTAATTTTGCCCAAATTTGAATTAACGTATTTTAAATATGTATATGTAGACTCTCGTTAAGGTTTATATTATTTACCCTACTAAACCTTTTTGCTAAAAGTTTAATGTTAAGATATTTTTTTTAATCTTTTAAGAGAACAAATTTTGAAATAGAGAACTTTGCGCTGAGTGATTTTCTTGTATTACAAATTTCTAAAATACTCTTTCCCGTAAATATATTTGCAAAATTGCATATTACCCAAAGCATCAAATAATTATCATAAACGATTTTTAATGCTGCACTGATTTTTTAAATCAAATTTAACTCGAAATCTTTTTGAGAATAAATGCGTCTAATAACACTTTGTGCCAAATTTTAATGAAATCGAAATACCTGGGACATGTTACTATTTTTCTGGTAGGTATGGTCGAGTATAACAACAATCTGTGTTTGAAATTTTCCAAGCACCTCGAAAATTTTGAGTTACGGGTACAAAACCGGTTTTCGTACCCGCAGGCACTTATCAACCTCTAACTAAGCTAAATATCAAATGATTTTATATTTATAAACGGATTTAGAAAGAAGAGACTAAGACCTTTTGAATCATATATATATATTGTTTCATTAAACTTCAGATATATGTCTGTATTTTTTCGGTGTTTTTCGACACTTCTTTTTTGGACTCATTCTTAGGCAGTATTTTTTTACTCGAACCCTAGTGCTTATAACTTTATTTATAAAAGATAATCGATTAGGAGCAAATCGCAGGTTTGTTTTAAAAAATTCTCTTAAAATTGACTGAGTTATTAAACATTTTATTACACGACTTTTTTTGTTAAAAAACTACATGTACGATGTATTTCGCGTTCTATGTATACGGTTTCTGTGTATTTGGAGTTCAATGACAAAAGTATTATTTAATAGACATATGTACATGAGCGAAGAGTACAAAATTGGTACAAAAGTGGTCGCCAAACTTGAGAACCACAAAAGAAAAAAGCTTGGTTTGATTCAAAAAGTCTTAGTCTCTGCTTTCTAAATCCGTTTATAAATATAAAATTGTTTGATATTTAACTTAGTTATAGGTTGATAAGTGCCTGCGGATACGAAAACCGGTTTTTACCCGTAACTCAAGATTTTGGAGTTGTTTGGAAAATTTCAATTACAGATTATTGTTATACTCGACAATACCTTGTAGAAAAATAGTAACACTTCGCAGGTATTTTTTTTTCACACTTTGTAATGTGTAAAAACTCCTACAATATTTTTTTTCGTATACTGTGAAAGCCTAAATGTTACCTAAACATTAAAATCATAAACAATAATTTTAAATCAAACGTATTTCAACCAAATCCAATAGAAACATATTACTTTTTATATAAACAATCCTCTTATTGACCAATAGAAGACCAATTAGTAAAGTTATATTATATTTATACTGGCCACACAGGAACATACATACAAACATACATACACATACATACTCGTACATATAATCATTAAATTGATAGCAAATTTATAATTTGTGGTTGTTTAATTGTGTTATTTTACAAAATATACAATAAACAAAAAAAAATTTAATTTAATACTTGTATTACAATAAAACAAAAGCCAGAAGTTATTAAGCAGAGTATATTGTAAATAACAATATCAACATATTTGCAACAACTTGTTGGGGCAACAATTTAAATCAAATTAAAAGCACTTGGTCTTACTGACCAAGTTTTTACATTTTCTTATAATGCAGAAGAAATAAAAAAAAGTGGTTCCACTTACAAAAAAGAAAATAAACGCTTCCTACT
Organism: Tachina fera; assembly: GCA_905220375.1. Taxonomy (NCBI): domain Eukaryota; kingdom Metazoa; phylum Arthropoda; class Insecta; order Diptera; family Tachinidae; genus Tachina; species Tachina fera. The sequence goes on from LR999966.1 coordinate 83,010,609, forward strand.
TCACTCAAGTCGCTCACTAGTGTTATACTCGCTCGTATTTCAACTAAATCGGATTTTAATATCTTTACACGTTGTGTGATCAGATAAACATATATACATTTATAAGAAATTATGTTTTTAAGCTTTGATATGAAACAGCTAAAGGAATGATATATTACACGCGAGATGTTCTATTTTTTTTAAATAAAATTTCTCATGAATTTATTAGTGGCACAATAAAACTGCCAACGTGTTGCTAAGCAAAATTATTCGAATAACTTCTGGCACTGTTAACATTGATTTCATTGCATCTAGTAGACAAATGTTTATTGTCTCACGATAATATTAAAGTTTACCCAGAGTTCTAAAGGAACTATTTGTAAGAGATTCAACACCGCTCTGCTGATGAGTAATGACAGTAAAAACTACATCCATTTTGAACAATTCCAGCTGATGTTACTACTGTGCAATAAGATCCAAGTTTTGGAAAATATAAAATATTGACTTAATGCCTGTGATGATTTCTTTTCAAGCCTTAAATTGACGTTTCGAAATCGGTAGCAGTTTTGACTCACTTCAAATAGAATTTATTACTCCCTTTTAAGTGTTCCGTACACCAAAGGTGAAAAGGAACCCTATTGTTTTCGCTTACGTTGTCCGTCTGTCTGTTTGTGTTCACAGGCTGTATTTTCGAGAACCGTAACAACAAACCGAACGTTACCAAAACAAACATATGTACTAAGTCGGTTAAGGATTAAAGGGCATTCTAAAGCGAGCAACGAAAAACTTTAAAATTCTTATGTTATATAAAGACATTTATAAAGGGTAATTTTTTTAGAAAGTTTCTTTTTGGTAACTAAGCTGTTTTCGAGTATCATGTTACTGTTCAATTTGGTCTATAATTCAACCGTAAATAGACTTACAAATGAACAACGTTTGCAGATTATTAAATTTATTATCAAAATTCATGCGCGGTTTAACCATAATCAAACAGCAACATACTATGATTGAATTATATGGTTGTAGTTAAATAATATTATTGTCAATAGAAAAGCAAACTTTTAATAATATTATTATCTGAGTTTATAATAATAGTATTAACAAAAGCAATGAACTTTCTTACACCTTATCTTATTATTGTAAATATGACAACACTGTTGTTAGATGTGACTAAATATAATTGAGACTCACCATACCATGTTCTTATATTATAATAATATTGTTAAATATGACAACAGTATTATTTAATATAATAATAATATTTTGTTTTTCAATCATATATTTATTGGTAGATCTTTTGTTTAAAACAGCTGTGCGTTAAATCCGCTCAGTTAGCCGACTGCAATGGAATGTAACTGCAGCAAGCTGTTTCCAGCTGATCGATTTTTTTTATATGAAAAGTAGGTTACTTTACGTTACATCTCTATAACCATTTTTATTAGTTTTCACATAACAATATCGATCAGCTATTTCCTACTGTTGCAGTTACTTTACATTACAGTCGGCTAACTGAGCCTTAAGAAAATGCATTCGCGAATTTCTTCCATTTTATGGTAATTTTGGGCGACCTTTTGAGGTGGCTATTCGGAATCTTGTGACTTAATTTAGCACCAAAGTTACATTATTGAACATTAAGCCACCAACACGCATACATAAAGTGTGGACAGAGGAAAAAATCGCAGTTGCATCCGTCAGTGTTGTTGATGACCATAAATTTTCGATTAGGCGCTATTCGCAGCAATTGGGTCTTTGTTACTCTTTTATTTTTTGTCAAAAATTAAAGAACTGGATTTGGCTGACATGGGATTTCAGCAAGACGGTGCCAAATGTCACACACACACCACGCCAAACAATAGCCGAATTGAGAGACGAGTTTGGTGAACAGTTTATTTCACGTTCGGGGACCGTCAATTGGTAGCCTAGATCGTACGATTTAGGGCATTAAAATTAATTTTTGTTTGGCTATGTTTATAGGGACAAGTCCGCAACGGTTGATGCACTGGAAAACAATATTGAAGAATTCATTCGCTAGATAGCGGCGATAGGTTGAGAAGTTTATATGAAATCAACATGAAAAATATGGGGAATGAAAAACAAACAAATATAAAAGGTTTAAGCGTATTAAATTTCTGGTTAATTACATCTTATAAACATTTTAAAAGTTTGTGATTGACCACTGGGCGTTAATTATCTGTTTTTTTTTAAAGCAAGTTTTTGCCGTCATAATGTCTGATGTAACTGTTAAAGTAGAAAAATTTGTGTGTTCACTTAAATATGTATACGATCATGAAAGTATGTATATAAATGTGGATGGGACATTTATTTCTTGTTTTTTTAAAGTAGTTTCTTTGTAATTTATTTTCCTGTTTTTAATGCAAAAATATGAAAGAAATGCAACAAGAAAAAAAAACTGTACAAGTAGCAATTTATCTTCATATGATTTGGGTTTCATTCTCTAAGCGACATGTAAATATTGGAAGAATGCAACATCGACGTTTACATAAATTTTTCCTGCGATCAAACGCTTACTAGGGGTCTCCACTAGCCATGAACTTGGTATGGGCATCATGTCGGACACCTCAAATGGCTACTGAAGACCGCTCATGTCCAACTTTCGTCCATGCTCTGACATCAATGCCCGAGCATATGTCTGAGCAACAATGTTCGCCATTAGATTCGCTGTCCGCAACCATTTGCAATAGAAAGAAAAGAGACAGAACAAAATTGGAAAATATTCGATCTCTATTGCACTACCGCAAAATGCTTTGATATGCCTAAACATGGACATAGCACGTGTTCACCACAACAATGAAGTTGATGAAGTTTTCATCAGTCACGGCGTCATGTTCATGCTATGTCCAAGTCGATGACTAGTGGAGTCGTAGGGATATGAAGAGCAAAAGTACTAAGCACATTGATGTCAGGTGTGAGCTTCAGTAATTACTTCCTATTCACACAGTGTGTGACATTGCGTCAGTCTTACATATTTAAAAACTAGTTTTCATTAGTGAGTTTTTTCAGGTACAATTCATATCAAAGTTAAAAGAAAAAGGGGTAATAAATTATACAACAGTGTTTTTTATGTTAAGATACAAGCCAAGAAGTAAACTAGGTCTTAGAGATGAGCGTGTTTGGTATATTTTCGTGAAAAGAACACCCGCGACCCAACACGAAGTGTTTAACCTTTGTTAACGCATTAACGATACAAAATTATTATTTTACTTATTCAGTAGAGACCTGTGTAAACAGTATTGAAATGTAAAGACGTCTTGTTTTTTAAATGTATTCTCGTGGCATATTTTATACTAAGCCAATTATAAATGCTGTCGTACTATAAACGAAGCACGATGGATGTATTGGTGTACGTGTATATGAGTGTTAACAAGCGATGTCGCTAAGACTTCTTGTTTATAACAAACAATCAAAAGAAGCACTGTTGATATGTGTATGCTTCTTATTTAGCATATTGCATGTTTGTGTGGAAGATGCATGTAGATGGTTAAATATGGGTCTTATGCAAAAAAACTTCACAAAGCTTTTGCAAAGCAATGTTAAATAAAGTTGTATTCCAAAAAAAATTATGATATCAAATTTCTAAAGGAGGTCCCCACGTTTGTTAAGACTACTTTAAGTTGATATTTTCAAAATGTATTGATGTATTGTATATAGAAGTATTAGCTCTTAGCTTAGATTTACTATTTCTGTCATGTAATGGAAAACCTCATCAAATTATCCAACTGATTCGAAATACATCGTAAAATCCATAAAAAATATTAAAATAAATACAATTGTACGAAAATGTTTTAGGGATGTACATACAATCAAAACAAATCGAAAAAGCTGGGTATTCAAATACTCATTTCATTAGAATAAAAAAAATTGTGATATATATTTAAATTTGCATAATATGTTGTTGCACAAATATGGGCGGAGTAACGTAGATGTTATTAACAGCCCAGCTAAAAAAATATGTATGGATCATACATGATATCCCATATATGGTTCGGATCCGAAAAATGAGGGTATATGGACATATATGATAATATATTTACATACACTTTCATACATATATGTGTAAATATTCCCTATACAGTATGCGAACCTCATATGCATAATCCACTGATTCAAAAAAGTTCACTGCTAAATTAAATTACTACAAATATTTTTTGTAAGATTTTGTACAGAATGGTTGTGTTTAATGAAAAATTTCATTCCACAAAATTTAGGAAAAAAGGTGATTATTAAAAAATACAAAACTCATATTCTGCACAAAATATAATTTAAGGAATCAGATTAAAAACTAATGCAACTATAAAAGAAAAAATAATACATTTTTATACTAACACTAGTTTTTGATATAACTTTGTGCAGTAATACAAACTTTCTATCTTAAAAATATCTAGATACCCAGCTAAAAAAATATGTATGGAGCATATATGATATCCCATATATGGTTCGGATCCGAAAAACGAGGGTATATGGGCATATATGATTATATATATTCATACATTTTCATATATGTATGTATGTGTAAATTCCGTCCATAGTATGCAAAGTTCATATTCATACACTCTTGATTCACAAAAGCGCACTGCTGTGCAATAAATTAAATTACTAAAATTAAATTTTTTTAGACTTGAAAGAGAGGTTGTATTTAATGAAACATTTGTTTGGACAAATAATTCAAAACGAACTAAAAGTCATTTCAGTCATCAAAAGGTGAATCAATTATTTAAAAAACACATAAATCATATTCGTACATAACATTTAGCTTAAGAAATCAGATTAAAAACTAATGCAATTAATTATAAAAGAAAAAATAATCCGTCTAACAATAGTTTTCAATACAATAATATGAACTTTGTTTCTTATCTAGAGAATTTTGTTATTTTCTATAAAATTAATGACTGGACTATCCTTTTGATTATTTGATATATTAAATGGGGCTACAATGTATAAAATCATACAAGAATGGTTTTTTGTAACAAAAAGTTCTTCTTTTTGAAACGTTGAGGGTACGCATATAAACTTTGCATACCGTATGTATTTTCTAATGGATTTCCAATTCAGCAGTGATAGAATTCCAAGCTTTTTTGATTGCAAAAACGATCTTATGTGAGATATCATGTATATACATACATTCTTATATGGCTCCATATATAAAATCTTATTTTTATATATCCACATATGAAGAGCTTTATAATTAAATTTTTATATATGAGCTCATATGTTATAATAAATTTCATATATTAGTCCATATATTAGTTCATATATAATAGTTTTGCCATGTACAATCCCATATATTTCATTCCTGAATTCATACATATTCATATATAGTTATATACATTCATATATTAAAAATATATGGACCATATATAATTTTTTTAGCTGGGTAATATCATTTGTTTATTTGATTTATTAAATAGGCCCATAATATATAATACCTATAAGAATTATCTTTTTTGTTACACGATTTTTTTGGTTACACGAGTTTTTGTTTTTTAAACCTTGAGGCTCTACGCATATAAACTTTGCATACCGTATCTAATAGACTTCCAATTCACCAGTGATAAAAAAAGAGATACAAATATCGAGTTATTAAAATTCAAGATTTTTTGATTGCAAATGCGATCTTATGTGATATATCATGTATGCATTTTTATATGGCGCCAAATATTACATCTTCTTTCTATATATGGATTCACATATGAAGTGCTTCATATATCATATATTATAATACATTTCATATATTAGTCCGTATATTAATTCATATATTAGTCCGTATATTAATTCATATATAATAGTTTTGCCATGAGTAATCCCAAATATTTCCATACATGAATTCATACATACAGGCATGTTCTGTAAATCACAAGGTTTCAAATCACTTTGTGATTTTAAAATCACAATTGTGATTTGTTGGTGTTCTGAAAATCACAAAAGTTTTAGCTTTTTGGTGTGATTTTACGCTTTCAAAAACCACAAGAAAACAGCTGATGTTTTGTTTTGTAAATGCAAAATCACAAATGCAAATCACAAAGCAAATAACAACATTTCTTGCAAAAGAAAGTGTCTTTAATTTCTTCATAACTTTATAAATTCTTTCATAGAAAATTGCTCATTTTACTTTAAAAATCGATAAAAAAGAGATTGAGTTATTCAATTAATTAATTTATTGCGAATTTTAAATTAAAGTGATTGAAAAAAAAAACCAAGTGATTTCAAATCGGCAGGCATTTAGCTGACCGGCTTAAAATCACAAAAATTCAAAATGGTTTGTGTGCAGAACACCTTTCTTTTGATTTCAAATCACTTTCACAAAAAGTGATTTTCAGAACATGATTGATATTTATATATATCTAAGATATTTGAAATATTAATATATATTTATATACATTGATATATTAAAAATATATGGACCATATATATTTTTTTTAGCTGGAAGTATTTTAAAAAGTTTTGTGACTGACTGTACACGACCTATGCCTTCACATAGGAAGTAGCAACGTGGTTGTTAAAGAAATTCCACAAAATACCGCAAGATTATACGGTAATCCGTGGCAGATCAGTCAATCAGTGCGAGTGAGACGAAAAACTCTCGAAGGCCAAACAACAAACGCAAGCCTGACCGCACTTAAGAAATAATTACGATGACGCGAGAGGTGTTCCCCAACCCAGAGCTGCTTAACGACTGAGAAGAAATTATGATAATTTTTCTTTGTTCCTCATATTTTTTTAAGTATACTTCATAGAAATGTTTATCTGTTTTCCTACCATGTCAGAAGCTCATATTGTTTAAATTAGGTTGCTTTATTTCAAGAAAATAAAAATTTATTTAATAAAATAAAAAATATTTGAATACCCGAATGAAATTTTATTCAATTTTGTACATCATAAGTTGTGAAGTGGTTGTTGAACACTGTGGTGTTACCAGTATTTATTATTGAATAACAAAATAATTAAAGTTGCGTTTTGCATACAATTTTTTAACAAAGCAATGTTAGCCTTAAAGTGCTTGGCAACTAATATGAACTTTAAAGCTATAGTAAAATATTTTTTTGCATAAGGGCGTATGTGTTTAAGGGTGGTTTTTTAAAGCAGGCGCATAGAAGTAATGTCAATGCATGCGTGCGTTTGTATGTGCGCAGAAAAATAAGAGAGCATAAAAAAATTATGTAGGTATGTATGTACATGCATGACGTTAGTATACGCGTCAATAGGTATGTATATGTATGTATGTATCAGCGATGCCAGCTCTACCACTTTTGTGGTAGATCTACCTCTTTTGGGTATCTCACACATTTCTACCGCTTTCCGAAGAAAATCTACCACTTTTTTAGTTTTGCAATAATAATGTTAAATTAAAGTTACCCGAGTTTATTTTATCTAATCCAAGCTAGAAGTTCGACTGAAATATATTTTAGCAATGCATCTAAGCAACACTGTGTTGACTTCGCTATTTAAAGCCTGCTAAAAGCCCAAATGTTTCCTTCACTGGGCCAGTTTGTGAGAAAGTTGAAAGTTAATTTGTTAAAAAGTATTTGAAGAAACAATCTTTACTGATATTTTGCAATGAAAGCTACAGGTTATATCAGCGCTAGCGCTGGGCAACCTACAACTATAGAGGAGCATTAGAAATTATTTAATCACCCTTATTCCAGTTGTCGCCATCGATGTCACTTTAACATAACATCAAAAGAATTGGTGCTCGTATATCATTTGTCGAAAACAACTAACTCCTGTTAGCAGGCTTATGCTATTTTCTAGACCTTAGGGAACGGAAGTAGATTGTCTGTTTCGCAAAATTGTTATCGAGAGCGAGTAAACAAGCCCCAATTTTTTTGGTATTGTGTTAAAGTGACGTCGTTGACGACAACTGAAATAAGGGTGAATGAAAATATTCATTCCTTTAAATATGTGAGAATAATTAAAATTTTAAAATTAATTAAATAACGATGACATAATTGAATTCTTATATTTTTTAGTTGTGTTTTATATTCAAGTTTTTAATATTAACCATCCGCAATAAAGTCTTAAAATCACTTATAAAATATTTCTTATTGAAACGAAAGGTAAAAAATTATTTTTCTAAGGTGTTTAAAATACACTAAAACATAAGTGTTGTAGATCTACCTCTTTTTTAAGTAGGATTTGATGGAAACTACCTCTTTTTCACATGAAATCTACCTCTATTTTGGGTTGGCATCACTGGTATGTATGTACATGCATGACGTTTGTATACTCGCTCATGCGTAGAAAGAAGCACAAACATCACTCACAAATTTTTCAGTCACGAACTATTTTCTTCTTTACTCCTATATCTGTAATAAGTTAAACAAATGTATTGCCAACAGTGTTGTTTAGCATTTGTTTTAGAACATTTCGGTGTAGTAAAACATTTGAAAAATCCCTTATGTCTTAAAAGTTCTTATAAGAGGTCTTGTGCAGGTCTTTAGTAAACATTTATACGGTAGGGAGTAACAATCTTTTTTACAATACAATCACAAACTTTGAGTAAGATCGTAAAGCGTTATCAAATCGGTGTGACCGTGTATTATAGGCAGATTTTGTAAAAAATTTTGTTTCTAAATGTTTCAAATTTGTATGAAAAATAACGAAAATTCGTTTCAAAAAATATTTTTTCCATACAAATTTCAAAACGAAAAAACCGTTTCTATTTACAAAATTTGGCCTTTAGTGTAATCATACCCTGCAGGAAATGCTAATATTGAAATTGTAACGATTTACTGGTGTCATTCTCAATAGTACTACTGACCAGGTGTGCCCCAGCCAATGGAATCATCTATTGACATTTAACATTAGCTTGTCATGGAAAATCTACCACTAGACTGTAGCACTGCTGAGTAAGTAGTTCTTTTGGGACCACATGGAGACATTGGCACCAAAGATTCACTAGTAAATTTTAGGGGCTCTAGTCTACAATATCGACATTTCCTCGCTCGATGTCAATAGTAAAATAGTAGTGATTAATTAGTGACAGTGTCAATAGTACTTCTGACTAGGTGTACCCAGTCAATGAAAATCTATCAGTAGAATTTAGCACTATACATTGCAACTAGTGCAATTGTCGCTAGAAAACGAGTGTTGATATAGAGACATATGGTTCTAGGCTGATTAGAGAGTACGAACAAGAAGTACAGAGAAAAGCAACCGAAATGTAAAGCATACCTTCAGGAGTATTTATTTTAGTTTTGTTAAAAAGTTGAAATATATAAAATAAATAAAATATATATAAACTTTTAAATAAAAGAGCGTTTTAAATGTCAAATATTTGTTTAAAAGATATATAGCAGTCTTTATAATGAATTCATTATATCTTGCCTTACAATGAAGCTGGTGCACGACAAGTGGATAACAATCTCCATCTCATGCCAATTATTATGGGTGGAGATTTTAATACAAATTTCGCAAGCTTTATCAAAATTTTTATTTGAAGTTTTCCACTTGCATATGAGCTATGTCAATCTTATAAGATTTTTTTATGAGAGCGTTGTTATAAGAAATCCTATAACAACAATCTTATGCGATGAATTGTCAAAAAACACACGTCCATAAAAATAAATTAGTATGCATGTGTGAGTGTTTATTAAAATAAATCAAAAACAATGTTTTGGACAAATTTTCTGTGATTTTCTATGTTTAAATGTATTTAATTGATTTATAAATTAAAGTTTGTGTGAAAAAGTGAAAATAAAATAGCTAATTATGCAAAAATAGAACATGTTAACTCGATGAGAATTTTCATAAAATGAAATGTTATAAGAAAAGTTAAATTACGTTGTCCCCTTGTATAAGATGAAGAGAAATATCGGCATTTTATTTTTGTTATTCTGCCGACGAGTTATCAGAGTTAATCGCAGTTGTAGACGCTATGTAAACTTAACAGCTGCATAGAAATTAGGGATGTAACGATACGCCATTTTGCCGATCCGATACCGATACCGATACTCAAAAAGAAATATCGACGATACCGATTCCGATACCGATGCACATATTGAACTTAAGTTAAAATTAACAAAACATATATGATTTAGCATTGAGAGAACATTTCACTACTATGGTGCAAAGCAAAACAAAAGAAACGTTTAATTTTTCTGTTTAGACTTTATGTTCTGCTTTTAATATGTTATTTCTCTTAGTTTTTATGCAAAAAAATCGTTGAAAATTAATTGTTTGTTCAAAACAGCTCTAAAAAAACTTAATAAGTGTCGCCGTATCGACAGTAAATATCGATATATCGGCAAATCAGAAATATCGCCAATATATCGGAATCGGTATTGGTCACTTCCCTAATAGAAATACACTCAACACCATGTAGTGTGCAATAGTAGCTACTAATTTTATTCAAATTATTTATTATTAGTTGTCAGATATGGCGATATCTCGCCAAACGCGGCGACAAAACTTTATTTTTGCCGATGAAAATTTTGAAATGGCGATTGGCTATTTACCTGGCCATATTTGAACTCCTTGGCGATATTTTTGACTTTATCCTTACGATTCCAATTAAATAGAATAATATTAAGAACATGAATTTTTTGTAAAGAATTTTTTCTAAAACAAAAAATATTTCGTGCAAAAAAATCTAAATGTTGTGACTCTTTATCTCAAACAAAATTTTATGAATTTCAATTTGGACGACCAAACCTCATTTGGTGTTTATGAAGCACAGTGGGGAAAACTTTCTTTTATAAATTTAAACCAACTTTTTAATAATGAAGACCAAAAAACTTTGCACGAGTTCTCGCCTAGAGTGTATGAACACGACGATGCTGCTGGTACTTACCACTTGAAGGATATGATACGTGTGCTTAAATACACATTTAAGTTAATTTTAATTAAGTTTTATTACAAGATTTAAATAATAATTTATATGTTGTTGCTTAAGTTCAATTTATCCTATTTAGATTAATCTTTTGGAATAAGTTATTTTTTGTACGCCAGTATTTATATGTTAATTCAAATACTTTTCTTAATTTTTCTTAAATAAAATATTTTTTATGTTTTACGATAGACGTTACCTACTGAATTTAAAATTTAACAATATTTGTAATGTAAGTATGTTATAACAAAATAAAAAAAATATCTTTGTAGCAATAATTTAATGTTTTATTATATTGGCGACATTTGGCGATATTCGACAAGTCATTTGGCGAGGAGGGTGAAAATAAATCTGACAACACTTATTTTTACTATAATTAAATTATATTATAAATTACAGTGGGCTAGCAGCACATGTAATAGTGGGATTGATAAAAGATACATACAGTATGCAAAGTTCATATTCGTACACCCTCAACTTTAAAAAAATAAAAACTCTTGTAATTCAACAAATAACTATAATACTTTTATTTTTCTTGAACGAATTTATAAAAAGAGGTAAATAGAGCCTAAAATAATCAAAATGACATTTCGATCAATAATTTTATAGAAAACACTATTCATTATAAAAATAATGTTATTATTTATTATTCACCATAAAATTACAAAAAATGTGTCCATGAGTTTTCGAAAAGTTAAAATGACACAGAAAAACATCAAAGTGTGATTTAGAGAACAACAGAAATCACGTATGTATGTGATTTAAAAGCACTTTTGATTCACGTGCTTTCAAATCTTGTCGTTTTAAAATCAGAAATCAGAAAAATAAAAATAACAAAATAACTTTTTAAGTTTAAAATTTTTGAACGCACTAATAATCCCAAATTTTTATTTTTCTAATTAAGAAAAAAATACTTTTTTATTAAAAATAATAACTTTTATTTTTGCTCGAAAAAATAAAAATCACAAAATAACTCTTATTTTTGCTCAAAAAAATAAAAATCAAAAAATAGTTTATTTTTGCTCGAAAAAATAAAAATCTAATAATAACAATTATTTTTATAGATTTTTTTTCTAACGATTATTATTTACTGAATTTTTTCAGTAATCAGTAAATTTACTGCTTATTGCAATTTTTAATGCAGTACATATATACTGCAGTGTGCCCATTCACTAACCAAATAAGTTAAATAAAACAAACAAAAACTAGCAAATTCCTATGTATTTACAATATTGAAAGTTTAGATACTACCAATTTAAAACAAATTTTTCATTACTAGATGTTTACACATTTCCCCTGTAATCGGACTCACATTGCTTTTTTTTTAATAAATAGCTATAAAGAGCATAAATCTTATAATTTTCATGAACCCATAATCCTAAAAAATCCCTGAATTTTTAAAAATTAAGGGATCCCGAAATACCCCGAATTCCCGGCATTTGAAATTTTGAAATCCCGAATCCCCAAAATGTTAAATCTGGACAACCAGTCAAAATTTGCGTCCTAAGTACATACATACATATGTGTACATTAGTTACTCGAAGAACGTCATAACTCATAAATTAAAATTTTTGACTTAATGATGCAAAAAAAAATTTCATACAAATATCTTGTTTACTCAACTCTTGAAAACACAATTAACTTTTCTGTGTGTAAATTGAAAATTGTGTGTAAATTGAAAACTGCAAACTTATTTTCTGACAAGCTAGTTTTTTTTTGAGTTATGACGTTGTTTGAGCAAATCATGTCTCACACGGAACAACAAATGTGCCCTTAATTATGAAAGTTGTCATGTGCATTTTTGATTCGGAATTTTAAATAAATCTTAAAAAAACTTCAACAAATATTTAATAAATATTAAATAAATTTAAATTAATCCATACTAGTACAACTTGTAATTAAATTTTTTTTCATGATATAAAAAATATGTTTGAGTTGTTTAAATGTAATCTAATAAATATCCCGACCAAACAAATATATGACTTAGACTACTTTCATAATTAAGGGCACAAATCTATATATAACCTTTACCATTTTTGGCAAAGACTATAAAAAACCCATAAGGCATACTCTAATATACATGCAATACAATAGGTCTGATCATTAACTTTTGCAGCAGAAACTAGCCTAATACTAAATAGTAAATGAAAGCTTTACTGTAAAAACTTGCAAGAAAATTTTATTCCTATGAGAACCATGAATGGAAATCATGATACAATAGTACTTATTTTGATGTAGTTTGTTTAATATTTGAATTTTTTTTTTTTAAATTGACATTTAATATAAAATTATTTACACAGTTTCAGTAGGCAGGAATAACTAAAATAAAACTGTAGAATGCAACAACAAGTAACATAAGACCACTACATCAATACTTACATGCATGTACCGATGGTACATCGAATAAGTAAAAATAATCAATGTGATGATCGTAAAAAGATAAGTAAGAATAGTTAAACATACTGAGGTAGAGTAATATAATTTCGTGCTAACCTAAATAGAAAAATGAAAAAATGGAAAAAACAGAAAATTAATAGTGATACTTATAAATGTGTTTACCAAAGGTAAATCAATTGTATACACAACAATCGTTTCTCATATTCCGTTTCATTGTAAATTTAAGTTAAATAGCTGATGTTAATAAGAATCTCTACCCAAGTAGATAGACTAGGGTGCTGATGAACTGCGTGGCTGCACAGAAAAGTATCGCGGTATTTCCCCCAACTTAAAAGTCTAAGTTTAATTTTTCTTCTCTTCTTTAGAAACTCACATTAATTAATAAAAATATTTCATTCAATAAGAATTGAAATTACTGAGCTTGAGCCTAACTATGAATTATTTCTGATTATTTTTATTATTTTTATGCATCTTACATATATTTTTTTTAAATTTTATTCATTAACAAATACCAAAATGCCACTTTCCATCTCTGATCAATTATGAGAAAGAAACAAAATTATTTGCCATTAAGATTTAATTTATGTGGCTTAATAATAGGAAAACAATAAATTAAAGAAAACAAGATTTCTTTTTAAATCCCCGACTAAAAAAAATTGCTGGTATAAGTTTGTAGTGTGTGTCTGTGCATCTGTGTATCTGTCCACGTACAGATCAAACAGACCGGTTTTGATTTACTTTTTTCTTTTTGCAAGGTGACTTCATTGAGAGGGTTCTTAGCTATGTTTGTTCAGATATTTTTGAAATAATTAATTTGGCAACAAAACACTTCACAGGTGGTTGCAGCGATGCCAACTCGACCACTTTTGTGGTAGATCTACCTCTTTTAGGTATTCACTCAACTCTACCACTCTACCACTTTCCGAAAAATATCTACCACTTTTTTAGTTTTTCAGTAGTAGTGCTAAATTATAGTTACCCGAGTTTATTTTATCTAATATAAGCTAGAAGGTTAACTGAAATATATTTTAGCAATGCATCTAAATAACGCTGTGTTGATTTCACTATTTAAGGCCCCAGTAAAAAAAGAGACTCCAAAAAAGTCATGAAAATGTAGAGTTTACGATGCGTAAGTAGTGCAAATTTCGATCCGATCTAATCCGATCACTGAATTGGAAGCGATATTAAGAAAAATTCCCTTTTTTGTGTTCTATGATAATATTTTCATCTAGGAAAAATGGTAACTAGTTGCCTTTTTTAACAATTCGTTTCTTTTTATACGAATTTAAGCCCGAAACAGTGTTTTCATGTAAATTTAAGCAAATAACTTTTAAATTTTAGACTAAAAATAGTTCATAAATTTCTTTAAAAAAATAATTTTTTTCTTAAATTCTGGTGAGTATTTTCTAACACTATGGAGTAGTACCAAGGTTTTGTGTGACTAAAATAAGCTTCTAGATGGTTTTTTGCTCACTCTCCGCAAATTAAAAATATCGAATTTTGGAAGCAATGAAAATGTACTTCCGCTAGAATGACTTCCATTTTTCTTCACTGTGGCCTGCTGCAAGCCCAAATATTTCCTTAACTGGGACAGTTTGTGAAAAAATTGCATACACAGTTCGAATGTTGAAAGTTAATTTGTTGAAAAGCATTTGTAGAAACAATCTTTACTGATATTCTGCAAGCAAAGCTAAACAATATATCAGCGCTAGCGTTCGGCAGCCTACAACTATAGAGGAGCATTAGAAATTAAAGACCTGCAAAAGACGTCTTATAAGAACTTTTAAGACATGAGGGCAATTTCAAATGCTTTAATTCAGTGAAATCTTCTGAAACAAACGCTAAACAACGTGTTCGGCAATACATTTGTTTAACTTATTGCAGGTATAAGAGTAAAGAAGAAAATAGTTCGTAACTGAAGAATTTGTGGTGCTTGTGCTTTTTTCTCTCATTGACGCGTAAACTAACGTCATGCATGTACATACATGCATACATAACTTTTGTATGCTCTCTTATTTTTCTGCGCACATACACACGCACACATGCATTTACATGAGTCGTATGCGCTTACTTCAAAAAACCTCCCTTAAACACAAACATAATAGCTTACCATCTAAATCTTACACACACACACCCAAACGTACAATATGCAAAATAACAAGCATTCATGTATAAACAGTACTTATTTTCATTATTTGTTTAAACAAGACGTTTCTGCGATATCGCTTGTTAACAGTCATATACACGTACACCAATACATCCATCGTGCTTCGTTTATATTACGACTGCATTTATTATTGGCTTAGTATAATATGTACATGCCCACTGTTGCCAGAATTGACGATTTCTCTGCATTTTGACGATTTTCACCTCTCAAAATACACTAGTGACGATTTTAGGTACAGAAATGACGATTTTTCTAAATTTTTAAATTATCTGTTTTAAAAATAAATACATACATATACATATACATATGTATGTACATATGTGAATTCTGATTTCATTTTGTTTTTTTATTTATTTTTTATTTTAATGGCTTTCATGATTATAGGGCATTTACACCTGCACAAAATCTATGAGACTTTAATTAAAATCTTTATGAAAATCTATACCGTTTACACCATGTTTTTTTTTGTGACATTTTTCAAGATTTTTTTATCCAAAACACAGCCCATCAACCGAAAAATTTCTAAAACTGCAACCAAACAACTGCAATGTAGCCAATTCAACACCTTTTTGTGGAGATCGTAGCTATTCAATCATCTTTTATATAAATTTATTGTACAGGGTAGTAAAAATAAAATAAAATTATTAGTTTTAGAGTTGATTGCCTGCCAACAAATCTACTCACAAACTAAATTTTGTTTTGTATGGGAAATCCAGTGAAAAGCAGCCAGATTTAGCTAAAAATCTTGTAAGTACTAGATTTCGGGATGGTGTAAATTCTCTATTAGGCTATATACATATATATTATTGTATATGTGTATATTTGTTGAAAGCATAGTTAATAGATTTGAACCATTGTAATAGTTTTTGTAATAAAACAATTAAAATATAAAAAAAATCAATATTTTTGATTTGACGTTTTTTTTTGACAATTTTCTAAAATGACTTGACGATTTTGACGATTTTTTACACAGAAATCTGTAGTTTTTGACGATTTCACCTCTAGAAGTTCTGGCAACAGTGTACATGCCACGAGAATACATTTAAAAAACATGACGTATTTACACTTCAAGACTACTTACGCAGGCCACTATTAGAAATTATTTAATGAAAATATTCATTCCTGTAAATGTGAGAATAATAAAAATTTAAAAATTAGTGGATTTACTTATAAAAATTATTAAGGCTTTATAAAGGGGTTTTAAAACAAATTTTCATACAAACTTTTTCTTAATAAAGCCTTAATAATTTTTATAAATAAGGCTGTAATTAAATAACGATGAGAATTGAATTCTTATATTTTTTAGTTGTTTTTTATATTAAAATGTTTAATATTAAAATATTTATTATCGAAATGAAAGGTTAATTGAGGTAAACAATTATTTTTCTAAGGTGTTTAAAATCCACAAAACATACGTGTTGTAGATCTACCTCTTTTTAAAGTAAGATTTGTTCGAAACTACCTCTTTTTCACATGGAATCTACCTCTAAGAAAGATTTTGGGTTGGCATCACCAGGTAGTTGGATAATTCTTGCAGGTAAATTATTAATTTGTGGGATTTTTGTTTTGTCTCTCAATTTTTTTATCTCTCTTTTGACGCTCTCTCCTTGCAAACTTCCTGAGTTAATGAACACTTTCCAGTAACAATTGTTAGAAATTCACATTAATTTTTAGTAAATGAACACACCTAATACAATTTAAGCTGCAACCTGCTGTAATAATATTCTTTCTTTCCAATAACAATAGTTATCAATAAATATTTCTATGTAACAACCTTATTGACAAAGTAATCTAATTAATTTACTTAATTCAAAAGCACGAGTTGCAAATATTTACAGATGACATTCCTCTTGCTATATAAATCCAACTGACTGGGACAGTTAAGAAACAGTTGCAGTTCCAAACAGCGAGCGAGTAAATTGTCAATACAATCAAAATGAAATTATTATATTCAATAATTTTTCTGTGGTCTCTGGCACACAGCACTCCTGCTCTTGGCCGAATTGTCGCCAAGCCTTCGGATGTATTTAATTCTGCTAATACTATTGTAGCGGGTGTTGGCAAGGAAGTCATAAACTCAATACCAACAGCACAAGAATTATTAAGGGCTCCGAAGCAGGTCTTGTTCGGCTTACCAGAAGTAGCAGTTTTTCAAGTCGTACATAATTTATGTAAGTTTAAGCTATTTTGTTCTACTAACTAACTAGTTAAAGATATAAATGTAATTTATACCAAAGGTTCTTTGTATATGGATGCTGGTACTATTAATCCGCGGATAACACCTGATATTGAATCCATGACTTTTATATTACGTACACCTTGCAAAAATGTTAGCATCTCTTTGGCAAATGCGGAGGAGTTTTTGGAAAATCCCGACTTTGATGTTAACAAAAAATTGGCTATCTTTGTCACCGGTTGGATGTCGACACCGGAGCAAGATTATATAACTAACATGGCATATGCTTTTAATTGCAGGGGAGACTATAATTTCATGGTACGATACATTGATGAAAAATTTGAATAGCATTATATTTAATAAGTTTCATATTTTTTTCGAAGGTGTTAGACTCTTCAGATTTTATTAGGACATTATACACTTGGTCGGCATACAATACCGAAGAAATTGGTCGGCTAGTAGCCAAAGCACTGGCAAAATTAACGGAGAAAGTCCCAGTGGAAAATATTCATTTGATTGGCCACAGTTTGGGTGCTCATATTGTAGGTTATGCTGGTCACTTTTTCACTGAATATACCGGCCTAAATTTAACGCGCATCACGGGCCTAGATCCCGCTAATCCCTGCTTTGATGAGGGACAAACTCTATCCGGCCTGCAACGCGGTGACGCCGAATTCATCGATATTATTCACACCAATCCTGGTGGTTATGGTAAAAAAAATCCTGTGGGTGATGTTGATTTTTATGCAGAAGGGTTTGCACCCATAAAGCCAGGATGCACCAGACTTGGTTGTTCACATGAACGTGCCGTTCAATATTTTATTGAATCCGTTTACCCTGAAAATGAACAAAATTTCTTGGGAGTACGTTGTACCTCATTAACCGCTCTGAGCCATGGCCAGTGCAATGGCCCTCAGTACCCAATGGGCTTAGCCGTGCCGCAAAATTTAAAAGGAAACTATTTCTTGCACGTCAACGCCAAGAGTCCTTATGGACAAAATAATAATGATCAGGCTGCACCACCAAGTGAATGTGGAAAATGTGTTGCTGAATAAAATTAATAATTGCGGAATGAATTTTATGAAATCCATACTATTGTAGAACGGAAAACTTAATTAAAAAAAATTTCCTAATGGTTTTATTGCAAATATGTTTTTTATTTGTGCAGGGATTTTTGTAAAACTTAGGGCTCGATTTTTTACGTTGAGAAATTTGTATGACAAAATGTTTTATGAAACGAATTTTCATTATTTTTCATACAAATTTGAAAGTTTAGAAACGATTTGTTTTCTTACTAAATCTGCCTATTACTTGTTATTTTTTAACTACATATGTATGTACCCTTAATTACTAAGTGGTCTAAGTCATATGCATTTTTGCTTCGAAATATTAAATTAATCTCAAAAAAACATTAAAATCTTGCATAATACAAATATATTTGTTCATTTGTTCAAATGCATTCTCCTAAATGTCTCGAACAGAGAAACATATGACTAAGACCACTTTCATAATTAAGGGCACATATTTTTTTTTAATACATGTATTTATTTATTGTATCTTCAAATATGAACTAGCAATAAGTATTCAAATCTTTAATCTAAATTATAATTATTAGGACCGACCACTGTCGGACATAAACTCATTGATAGTTATAAATAGTGATAATCAAAAAAGGAAAAAAAAAGAATTTTCAAGAAATCCCATCTGGAATGCTGAGTATTAGAGCCCTTGTCTCCCCCTTTTTTAGCCGGATGTATCCAGTAAAGTTCAAAATATTACGAGCAAGCGGATTAGGATGTGACTCGAGTTTTGTTAAATATTTGCCTGCGTATTTTGCAATTTCTTTAATCACTAGTGGGATATTTAAATCACGATGTATATTTGAATTTTTGATGTACCATGGAGCCGATGTTATCAAACGTAAAATTTTGTTTTGCCTTCGAAGCTGAAGCAGT
Source organism: Tachina fera (assembly GCA_905220375.1). Taxonomy (NCBI): domain Eukaryota; kingdom Metazoa; phylum Arthropoda; class Insecta; order Diptera; family Tachinidae; genus Tachina; species Tachina fera. The sequence goes on from LR999966.1 coordinate 83,030,126, forward strand.
GCCCCACAGTTGAATTCCATAGCACCATATAGATTTCAAAAGCGACTTGTATATCAAAAGTTTTGTTTGAGAGTTGAATTTCTACCAATCAGCCAATGTACCTGAGTTAATTTTAGTTTCATTTGTGTTGGCTTACAATCAATGTGCTGTTTCCATGTAAGCCGTCGATCAAGGTGTATACCAAGGTATTTTACATGTGAATGTTGGGGAACAATTTGATTATTAATTCTAATGAGGGAACAAGTATCTTTTCGTAGAGTAAACGTTAGCTGCGCACACTTCTGTTCATTTACCTTAAATCTCCATAACTTTAACCATAGTTCCAGTTAGGTAATATGTTCCTGAAGATATCGGGATGCTTCGTGAGGGTTTTCGTACTTGCTAAAAAAGGCTGTATCATCGGCAGATGTAGATGTATGGATTTTAGTGCTAACAGGCATATCACAAGTATATACCAAAAACAAAACTGGGCCTAGTATACTCCACTGTGGCACACCGGCGGTGATAGATTCTTGCAAACTCATGAAGTTTCCTTCCACAACAATCAACTTCCAATAGCTTTAGACAGTTTACTGGTACATACGTCGTCAATTTTAGAATTAGGCCTTCATGCCATACTTTATCAAATGCCTGAGAAACATCAATAAAGAGAGGAGAACAGTACTTCTTTTCTATGTATCTATGTGAGTGTGTATAATTTTGAATTATAAAAAGTATATACTATATACTATTTATATGTACATATCGTCGTCGAAAATCCAAAAGTACGAAACAGTACTTTTTCTAATTTTATAGGCCTATTTATTTTTTAGGTGGCAAATTAATTAATGAATAAAATCGGTATTTTTGAACATTTGTGAGTAGAATTTTAAGGAAATATGTATTTTCCCAGCTAAAAAAATTATATATGGTCCATATATTTTTAATATATGAATGTATAAAACTATATATGAATATGTATGAATTTATGTATGGAAATATATGGGATTATACATGGCAAAACTATTATATATGATCTAATATATGGACTAATATATGAAATGTATTATAACATATGAGCTCATATATAAAAATTTAATTATAAAGCTCTTCATATGTGGATATATAAAAATAAGATTTTATATATGGAGCCATATAAGAATGTATGGATACACATGATATCTCACATAAGATTTTGCAATCAAAAAAGCGCGGAATTTTATCACTGCTGAATTGGAAATCCATTAGAAAATACATACGGTATGTAAAGTTTATATGCGTAGCCTCAACGTTTAAAAAAGAAAAACTTTTTGTTAAAAAAAGCATTCTTGTATGATTTTATACATTGTGGCCCCATTTAATATATGAAATAATCCAGTCATTAATTTTATAGAAAATAAAATTCTCTAGATAAGAAAAAAAATTCATATTACTGTATTGAAAACTATTGTTAGTGGGATTATATTTTCTTTTATAATTAATTGTATTAGTACTGATGTTTTATTTCACTGAAACTTAATTATTTTTAACTTTTTAGTGCCTACTGTGGAAGACTGTTTATTCGTTTTTATTGCAAATCTTTACTAAATATTTGTTTTGTGCATTGAAGGTAATTATCAGGGAAACCAGAAATATGCTCAAAAAAAAGTGTTTTATGCGCATTCAATATGCACTAAAAACTTCGAAATATGCACTAAAAATTCAAAAAATATGCTCTTAAAAATAACGTAAATTGGATTATTTGTAAATGAAAATCTAATTTTAATTCAACAATTCAATAAAATTTGCGTATAAAACAAAACAAAAATAAAATAAAGGAAGGAAACAATAAAAAAATTAATTAGTCCTAATTTACACTATGCAAGTCTTATTGATTAGCTGATTATTTATTGGGAAAGAGAGACGAGGGGAATATAACCGTTTCTTTTTCCCCCGTCTATCTCTCCTAGCAAACTAATCAGCTTAGCAATAAGACTTGCATAGTGTTAATTAGGACTTAAGAACAAAAATTTAACTTTTACTTCAAAAGCGATCAAGATATCAGATTTAAAACTTTGGAACTGTATTATGAAGAATCAGATAAGCTTTTTATGTATAATTGTTATTGCAATAAACAAAAACTATTCACTTATCTTTTTAAGTAAAAATCGACGACGGTCACATATAAATAAACTTTTATAGGTACATTGAAAATGTTCTCTTTCAACCTCAACTGATGTAATCGGGGCAGCGTTCGTCACAATTACCAAACTAATTTTTTATTGAAATTAAAGTCCAGTGAGGATGTTAAAACACATGTTACACCTGTTTAAATTTTGAATATAAAAATCAATAGTATTTGTACCAGTATTAAAATTTAACAGAAAAAATTAGATATGGATGAATTAAAATTTTTTAATTTTCTTGTTTTGTTTTTCTTTCACAAGACTGTTTACAAGTGAATGAAAATTAAAAAATTGTAAATCGTTCATTTTAAATTTTTTCTTCTTCTAAATTTGGATGTTAGAACACATACTAATAGTTAGTATAGTCTAAATTTCAGCTTAAACACGTGTAGCATGTGTTTTAACATCAGAACTCACAAGAAAACATGTGAAATCGATTCGGAAGCCAGAACATACACAATGGCCTTTTTTAAAGTCTAACTTCATAATGGTAGCAAAATATTTGCTTCCCCATATTACTGTTTCTTTCACTACAAAATGAAAAAATAAATTTTTACTAAAAAAATAAATTTTTACTAACATTTTTCTTAAATATTAAAATAAATTTTTTAAGTACCAAAATATGCCCTGAAAACGCCAAATATGCTCTAAAAAATTCGAAAAATGCTCAAAATATGCGTGTTAGATTGAACTATGCAAAAAAATGCTTTAAAGGGTAAAATATGCAAAAATATGCACTAACAAACCGATGCCAGAATTCATAAAAAGTTCTGAAACGGATAAATATCTTAATTCCGCATTGTTATATCAGACAAGAAAACACATGCAATTGCATATTTGTGGTTTCCCTGGTAATTATTTTTATTATTTTATTTCCTAATTATAAATTTTTCTTTTGAGAACAACAAATAGTCTTACTCAGTATAAAAAATCACAATAACCACATTTACTTAATATTAAATCAGCATTATAACGAGCATTTTCGCCATATGGAAGATGTGGATTAACACTTAGCATATAGGTACCCTTGGCATTAAAATCTACCTCCAGTCCCATGGCCACAGCAGAGTCATTGCATATACCTTTTTCTACTTCCCGTGTACTACAGCGTATTGACAAGAAATCCATTTCATGACCGGGATAAACAGATTCAGCGTAATATTTCCAAGCTCTGGTATGCGAACAACCAAACATTTTACACCCAGGCTTGATTGGATCAAAGCCCTGCACAAAAAAATCGATATCACCCAAGGGATCACGTTCACCCAAAGCGCCGGGATTGGTATGAATGACGTCAATAAATGTGGCATCACCCCGCTGTAGTCCTCTCAAATATCCATCACCAAAACAGGGATTTGCCGGATCCAAGCCAGTTATACGTTGAATTTTTTCTCCCGTGGTCTGCTCAAAATAGCGTGCTGTAAAGCCGGCTATATGAGCACCTAAACTAAAACCAATAATATGAATATTTTGCGCCGGCACTTTTTTATACAACTGCACCAGTCCATGGGCTACTATGCGCCCCAAGGCTTCGGTATTAAGAGCAGACCAAGTATATAAGGTATCTATGAAAAACGAAGCATTTAGAGCCTTTAAAAAACCACATGTTATTAATATTTTAAAAAATTTTCAATAGAAAAAAGTACCAAAAAATTATATCCTCCTCGGCAATTATATGCTTTGGCTATATGCGTTATACTATCAGATTCTATAGTGGATGTCCAACCACTTATAAATAAAACCACCGGTTTATCAATATCAAATTGATCACTTGTCAAAACTTGTTGGGCATGTTCTATGGAAAAGCTGCGGCTGCTGCAGAGTGTGCGTAGCTGAAAATACATATCACCAATGTCAGGGGTTATCTTCGGATCACTACTACCGGAACGTAAGTAGAGAGAGCCTGTAAAGAATTATTTAGAGCATTAGTTACATAGCTAAGGCTGAGTTTACATCTGGCATTTCTTGTGTGTCATTTGCCCAAAAAAGCGTAACCAACTAATTAGTAATGAAAAACTGTTTGATTCAGACATGTATTTATAGATTTAAACAGTTTGCAATCATGTTGGATTCTATAAAATTGTCTATTAATTATGTATGCAACTGTTTAAATTAATAAATACATGTCTGATTCAAACAATTTTTCATTAGTTGGTTACGCTTTTTTTAAGCTTGTGTGGCATTTGGCACTCACAGATGTAAGCCCAGCCTAAGCTAGATGTCTGCATAAGGTCCTTATTTACTATCCTATACGATTATACGATTCATTCAAAGGAAAGTCTTACAGAAGTCTGACCGACTTTAAAAAATCGATTCAGAATGGCATAGCAGCTGTCACAACAATTATGCAAAAACACTGTTTTATAATTTTTTGTTTGTCATAAAAAAATCTTTGCTTTCGTTAGTTTGAAAAATATAATGAATAAGGAAAAAGTTAAAATATTATCGTCGTTTGCTTTATTTTTTTAAGCGCCAACAAAAAACACAGCTGAAACTGAAACTATCATCTTATGAAATTTTCCATAAATCTGTAACATAGTTGCAGTTTTAGTCCGCACTGCCATACTTTTTTTTAGCACACATGTCATATTTGGCAGATCGCGCAATTGTGTAGTATAGTGAATAACGACTTTTACTTACATAACTCGTGAATGGTGCTAAACACAGTCACTTCTGGCAGACCAAATAACAATTGTTTTGATGCTCTTAGAAGATCTTTAGGCGAGAGTACGACCTGTGCCACTTGGCTGCCCACACTAACAGCAATAGATTTTGCTGCATCTATTAAATGTCCTGGATTAAACAGATAACGTCCTTGAGGAGCGCCATGATAACCATGAAAAGAAATTATATAGCAAATTGTTAATAAAAGCAAGCAAAATTTCATATTTGTTCTTTCAATTTTAACTTTTTGTTTTTAAGTTTTTCTTTATACAAATATAAAACCCAATGTTTAGTTGGTAAACCTTAATTTGGAACTAAAACGTGGGCAACAAATATTTTGTGTAATACCATCAAACAGAGTTTGACTAGACACAATAAAGTTAGTGTTTGAGTCAGTTAAACACAGGGATGGCAAACGTTTTTAATGCGTGTCAAAAAAAAAATAATCAACAATAATCACATTTGGCAGAGATAGTGAGATCAGCCGGCCGGCCAACTAGCGATATTTTTTTTTTTTTTTTTAATACATATATTTATTTATTGTATCTTCAAATATGAACTAACAATAAGTGATCAAATCTTAAAGCTAAAATATAATTATTTAGCCCGACCAGTGTCGGCCAAAACTTAGTGATAGTTTAAATAATACAAAGTAGTGATAATCAAAAAGGAAAATTAAATGTATTTTCAAGCACTCCCATCTAGAGTGTTGAGTGTAAGAGCCCTTGTGTCCCTCTTTTTTAGGTGGATGTGACCAGTAAAATTCAAAATATTACGAGCAAGCGGATTAGGATGTGACTCGAGTTTTGTTTTTTGTTATTTGCCTGCATATCTTGCAATTTCTTCATTCACTATTGGCATTTTTAAATCACGATGCAAATTTGAATTCTTAATGTACCATGGAGCAGATGTTATTAACCTTAAAATTTTGTTTTGTCTTCGTTGAATTCTCTCTACATTGCAAGCCGAAGCAGTGCCCCATAACTGGATACCGTAACACCATATTGGCTTCAAAAGCGACTTGTATATTAAATTTTTGCAGTCCAGACTAAGTGTTGAATTTCTGCCAATCAACCAATGAATTTGAGATAACTTAAGTTTCATCTGAGTTAGCTTAAAGTCAATATGATGTTTCCATGTAAGCCTTCGATCAAGGTGTATACCAAGGTATTTCACTTGGGAATGTTGAGGAATATTTTGATTGTTGATTCGAATGGGGGAACAAGTATCTCTTCGTAAGGTAAATGTTATATGGACACACTTTTGTTCATTTACCTTAATTCTCCATAAGTTTAACCATAGTTCCATCTGGCTAATGTGTTCCTGGAGTTTTCGGGATGCCTCATCAGGGTTTTCGTGCATACTAAGGCAGGCGGTATCGTCGGCAAATGTAGAAGTATGGATACTACTGCTCACAGGCATATCACAAGTATAAATCAAATACAAAACTGGCCCCAGTATGCTACCCTGTGGCACACCGGATGATATAGATTGGGGCAGACTCATGAATTCTCCTTCCACAAACTAGCGATATATATTAAATTTTTTATTGAAATTTCAACTTCTACTATTAGTGTAGCAGAAGTGGTGTAACCCACATTTTTGTTGTGGTTGCTATTCTGCTGATAAATACGTTCTTTACATTACCCACAATAAAAAAAGTAGAAAAAGCCACTTATTAGTATTTTAAAGAAGATGCAGCTGAAAAATTGTTTTTTCACTGATCATAATACAGAAAAGTAATTAAGCAATTAAATAATTATATAGAGAAAGTTAATAATTAAGTAGTTGTAGGTTACACCACTTTTACGCTGATATCCCCATTCATGCTTAACTTGAAAGGGTAATAAAATAAAAAAATGTTTATAATAATATAAGCAAACGTTTTATTTCGAAGAGTTGTTTATTACAAAAGTAAATTTAAATCCATTTTCAGCAGGTCTAAAAGAAGTGAAGATACGAAAATCGATTCCATGTTTTTATAAAATATTCAATAAAACCGTTTAATAATGTCAATAATAATTAAAGAAATTTACTATTCGACATTTTATCATAATTCTATTAGTCAAAGTGAAATTTATTTGCTGGTGGTTGGTTAAGCATTGTCTACAAACATCTTATCTTATGCACAGACTTTTAAAAACTATTTGAGAATTTTGAAAATTACAAAGGAAAAATAAGCGTATAAGTTTCAAAGCCTATACTACATTTATTTTTCTTTTGTGAATTTCAAAAATATTATTCGTAAATTCTCAGAGTTTTTAAAGTTTGTGACTGTTCAAAATGTGTAGTTGAAGTCTAATGACGATTTGTGAAATGCATATAGACAATGTCTAACCTTCAGCAAGTAAATTTAAATTGTGAATAATAATTTTAAATCAACAAACAAAAATTGAGCAGCACAGTTGCTTAAATACATAGATCCGCTTGTAAAACACAAAAACTAAACAAAAGCTAAAACTAAAGCAAGTAGCTGAGCTCACGACAACAGGAATTAATTATCTTTTTCCCAACGTTATTGACTTTATTGAAATAGGTCACGTTTTTAAATATGAAAATTAGAAATGCACAACTTTTAATTAAAAATGTTTGCAACTTAATGTATTGCTGCTGTTTTTGTTTTTGAAAAAATAATAAAAAACAAGCAGTTAAGTTGATACCAAATTTGTGTGATTTTTCTGATTAATTATGTAAGTCCAACTGTGATAGTTTTGAGTTATTGTCGAATATATTTAATATGAGTAGTAGTAGGTGGGAGGCATTTCTTAAAAACTTCATTTTATATAAATATGTAAAGAAAGAGCTTTGGCTGTTTTGAAGTTCTACCAACGCTGCTGATATTTCGGAAAGAAACGGTCAGAAAAGTATTTCGTTACGGATACTGGTATGAACAACACTAGTTTTTTTTTAAGTTTTGCTCACCAAAACAATTTGAAACAAAACAATGAAAAACGTTATCCAAACACATTATATCCATAAAAAAATAATGATATGTACATATATGGGAATAATTTATAGATGTTTTTTTTTCTAAAGTATGTATCTCGTGCTTGAGAATAAATTTTCATTGCAAAGAAACAAAATTGTAGTTAAGTTTCACTATTATTGTTCGAACTTCATTTGTTTCTATATTTATAATTTCATTGGGCTAAAGTTCTTATCGCTTTGTAAACCAAATTACATGTGATAATTATTAATAAGCAAATAACACCAAAGTTAATTGCAAATATTCTGACAAACACCACGTAGTAGAACGGAACAACTAGCTGTTTTCGAAGCCCACTACACCTTCATCAACAGCGATCTTTGTGTTTGATAAACTGAGTGTGGTGCAGTTGATCTAGATTTCTGCTTTATATACTCAGCCGTTATTGCAAATTGAATATGTGAATTATTTTGATTCATTGTATTACAATTTGCTCTCTAAATTTACAACAGTCTTGTTATTGTGGTTTGTTCTTTACTTATTATGCACATGTTAGTTGATTTTCTTATTTTTGTTCTACTTACGACAAACTTTTTTGGTTTGTTACTATTGAGTATTATTTAATTTTCAAGCTGATTTTATGCTAATTTGTAAGTTTTCCCCTGATATTTCTTCAAAGACGTATCAAGAAAGCCTTCACGCACTTAACAAGGGGAATTTATGACATATTCAGGCACAAAAATGTTATGTACAAGCTGCTAAATGAGGAGAATGAGTATTTTTTTGGATTAAATAGCAACTTGTTCAGCCAAATAAAAAAAGTAAGTACTTCACAAGAATCGATTATTTTAGTCTAACGCCTTGTTAAAATCATTAAGTTGGTATGCCAGTAGGGAAGAGCTTCGACCAAAAATGCTTAATTCCAAACCCGATTACCTTTTTTGAAGCCGTAGCGACACGACGTTAAAACGCATAAGTAGAAATAACTATTAATGTGATGATCGCAAAAGATCAACAATATTTAATAATACTTAGGTAGAAACTGAAAAAACGGAAAAACAGAAATTAAATAGAGATACTTACAAAAATACGAGTATTTACCAAAGGTAAATCAATAATTGTATACACAATAAATTAAAAATTCACTTTAAACAGCTAATGTTAAAAACAATCTCTGCCCAAGGAGATAGACCAGGCTGCTGATGAAGTGCGTGGATTTATAGGAAAATATCGATATTTCCCCCAGCTAATAAAGTCTAGTTAAATTGTTCTTCTCTTCTTTAGAAACTCACATTAATTAATAAATATATTTAATTCAATAAGAATTAAAAATACTGAACTTAAGCCCGATTAAGAAATTATTCCTGAATAAAATACCGAAGTATATTTATTTTACATTCAGTTTTTAATGTGTTAGGATTTTTTGTTTGTTTTAATGACTTAACACCGTCTTTATGTATTTTGTTTCTGCTTTAGGAAATCATCAGTAGACTTCAATTCAATATTTTGCTTATGGCTGATTTCATCGTCTCAGGTCGGACATTTAGAACTACATAGTTTAATTGCTTAGTTTTAAAGAATAAGTGCTTAGTTTTTTACATGACCTTATTATAAAATAAAAGTTCAGACTTGTCTTTCAAAGATACTACATGGAAACAGACTATTTTGAGATTTGCTTATGCCAAATTTAGTACACATTAGGCTCGTCACGGGTGGGACATGAAAAAGACATGCGTTTCGAGTGCCTCGGACACGTACTCAAAACTCTGTGAATTTACACAGTTTATCAATATGTAGCAAATCTATGACGGCAGCTTGACAACTTGATATCTCTCAAGTTGTCCTTCACTAAAAAATAAGAAAAGAACAAGTTAAGGCAGAAATCTACATACACTGACACCACACACAGTGGACCAACACAGAAGCACGCTGATGATGAAGGTTTAGTGGCCTTCGAAAACGGCTGGCTGTTCCGATCAACTATGTGTTGTCACATTATTTACAACTAACTTTGGTGTTATTTGTTCATTAATAATTATCACATGTAATTTGGCTTAAAAAGCATTACGAACTTTAGCCCGTTCAAATCATAAATATAGAAACAAGTTTATATTTTGCACAACAATTTAATTTTTGTAGCGTCACGGGTGGGACATTTTTTCGTCACGAGTGGGAAGCGTGCGATTTCGTAATAGTTTGAAAGCTTTATCCAAAAACAGGAGTAAAGCTCAAAAGTTTGTAAATGTATATAAATTTAAAAAGCAAGCATTTATTGAATTAAGGTTTCCAAGGAGGATTGGAATCCAAAGATTGGTACTGAACCTTTATTTTGGCTACTCAAAGATAAAAAGGGGGATTTTCGAGTAAGCTAGGGGAATAGGGGATTGAGCTCACATGATTATTCAGGAGGAAGAATAATAATGAATGGGCTCTATTTGTTTTTTTATATTATTAAGAACATCAAAAGAATTATTCAAATTGTATATAAAAAAATTTACATTTATTTAGGAATTCAAAAGGGCTAAAAAATATAGCCGAGTCTCACGTCTGTGATGTAGCCAACATGTTAGAATGAATTCTTGTTTCCCCGAAAGCAGTTCGTTTTCATTTAGAAGTTGATCCCACCACACATAAGTTTAACTTTTATATGCTTAATTAACATACATAGTTCATTTATGCATAGATTTATAATCTAGTACAAAGTAGGGTTTGTTCTTTCATATCTAATTACAAAATATATGTATACATAAATACTTCAATTAAAAATATAGTTATTCATTTATTGTGAAAAAAAGGTAAAGAACCTGTAAATTAATTAAATACTATTAGCGTAAACAAGAATCTTTACTTTGTTTTTTATTAACAAATATTTAAGTATTTGGTTTTTTATTGCAGCATTTTAGCATTAGTGTTCATATAAGCAACAATTAATATTTTTTAAACCACAAAGGCTCATTATCCAAATCACTCCAAGATGAGCATTCGGTGAAGATATCATCCGTGGTCATTTTATTAATTTTAAATGTTTTTTTCTACGAATTTTGGGCGAGACCCACAATTATATTTTCTTTCTTTACGGACATGCCTTAAAAAAGTGCAGCGATTGAATATTTAGGATAGCGATAACAAGGTTCCACCTTTTATTAAGTAGTTTAAAGTTTTCCTTGATCTTATCTCCGATATATATAAAATATATAATATTTAATGCTAGCTACACCATAGTTCTAGTATAGTGACGACAATAGTGAGCGAAATTCGGCTGTGATATGTATTAATTAGTTTTTAGGGTTCCGTACACCAAAGGTGAAAAAAGGAACCCTATTGTTTTCGCTACGCTGTCCGTCTGTCCGTCTGTCCGTCACACGGTATTTTCTCAGGAACCGTAAGAGCTACGGACCTGAAATTTGGACAGAGTATGTAGAACCTTGACCACTACAACAACAAATACATGAGAATTAGAAATTAAAGGGTGCTCCAAAACGAGCAGCGAAAAATTTTAAAATCTCATGTAATATACATACAATTGTGTATATTGACACTTGAAATTTGTAAAATTAGTGTATTTTTATATAGGCTACAACAATAAACATTAAAATATTAAAAAATTTAAATTAAAGGGTGGTCCATCAGTTAATGCAATTTTTACTATGTAATTTTGACAAATTGCTATATCTTGGAGACCGTAGGAGGTAAACTCTTGAAATTTTCAAAAACGGTAAAACTAAAAAATCCGAAATTTATAAAATCGCCAAACCGAAAAAAATCGCCAAAACCTGAAAAAAATCGCCAAAAATTTAAAAAAAAATCTCCAAATCGAAAAAAATCGACAAAATTAAAAAAAAATCTAAATGAAAAAAAATCGCCAATATGAAAAAAACGCCAAAAACCGAAAAAAAATCGCCAAAACGCGAAAAATGCGCGAAAACCAAAATAATTGTTTATGTGAAAAAAAATCGTCAAAATTAAAAAAATCGCTAAAATTAAAAAAAAAATCGCCATATTAAAAAAAAATCGCCAAAACGAAAAATATCGCCAAAATTTAAAATAAACGCCAAAAACCGAAAAAAATCCTCAAAACGAAAAAAAGTGCCAAAACTAAAAAAAATCGCCAAAATTAAAAAAATCGCTATAATAAAAAAACGCCAAAATAATAAAAATTTTCAAAATTAAAAAAACTTCAAAAACCAAAAAAAAAATCGCCAAAACGTGAAAAGAAGTGTCAAAACTCAGAAAGCGCCAATAAATTCAAAAAACACCCAAACTAAAAAAACGCTTAAAACCGAAAAAACTCAAAAACGAAAAAAATGCCAAAACTATAGTTTATATTGTTCGTATTGAATTACATATCTCGTGCCTGTACGGAACCCTTCGTGCGCTGGTCAAAGTCGCACTTCACTGAATTTTTTAATTTGTTTAAACAATTTTTAATATACATATTTTATATATTAAGTTTGTGTTTGTCCAGTTTAAACAAAACACTGTGATATTTTAAATTATGTGGTTATTTTAAAGATTAAATATTTTAATAAAGAATCATCCCTGAAGAAGTGGGAAAAATACTAACGAAACGTAGGATGGAAAAATAAATTTTTAATGAATAATCTTTTATTTATTTAAAAATATAATTTTAAATAACCTTGAAAGCCTGATTTTTGGGGGGAAAACCCCAAATAACATCAAAATCATAGAAAATATTTAAATTTTTTACACAATTCTTGGCAGCTGAAACGAAATCTTTTCCAGTCTTTTTCACAGATTTTCTTACTTCAGCACCTATACCATCCACGGCACCCTTGTGCAGTTGCGAAAAAGAACCATTCCGCAGTAATGCCGAAATCCCTTTACATAAAGCAAATATTGAAGAACGTGAACTTATTTTTAAACTGAGATGCAGCGCTACCTCGTTTTTCAACAAACAAATGATTTCTTTGATAAAGGCATAAACCGCAAACTTAAGTCATACTTAAGTACGTCCGAAGCTATTGCAAACGAACACTGTTTGCTTTCTGGCAACCAAGCACGTGCTGTAAAAATTTGTACTTGCTTTTGGTTCCAGTGGGCAGACTGTATTTCATCCTGATTAATCGCTTGGTAGTTCTCTGCAAAATCAATCTGTAAAACAACTTCACCAGCCTTCAAGTTTTGCTTTGCCTGCTCAAAAATGTCAGATTGAGATTTCTTAATAAATATATGATTTATAAGAATTTTCAAGTCCATATTTATAAAAAATTTTAAATAAAAAAAAAATTGATATGCAAATTATTTCGTTTTTGTTTTAAAATTTCAAACAAATTGCTTGCGACATTGCTTATTAAAATAAACTTTTACTTGCTTTTCGTCACGGGTGAGACATTCGAAAACACAACGGCGGTATTCGATCTCTGATGCAAATTGTCTTGCGTAAGTGCAAATGCAAAATATCCTAGCTTTTCTTTATAATACAACAACAAAATACACATATAGTAAAGAGAAAAACTACGATATTTTGCATTTGCACTTACCCAAGACAATTTGCATCAAACCTCGAATACCGCCAATATAAAATTCAAAAATCTTTCAAATTACATACATATATTTTGATGGGCCGAAGGAAAATAAACCGAAGCACCTCTTCAAAACGTTCAAATGTCAAAAGCTTATGCACAGCTGACTTGGGGCATGGTGGTATTTTACTTTGACGAGGTAGCAAATATAGAGATGGATGATTTGACGGAGAGTTTCTATAAAAAAATACATTAAAATTACTTTATTTTTAAATTTATTTTAGAATATTTGTACTTGTAGCTAGTTCATGAAAAAATCTTTTATTTTTAATTAAATTTATTTTATTGTGCTAAGGCTCATTTCTCATGAAATCAGCCTCATATGAAACAAGCAAAAATTCCCAAAAATTTGTTATACATAAAGAGCCTTATTTTCGATTTTATCCTAAGCGACAAGTAATCGAAAAAACTTTTTTTGGAAATAAATATTTTATCTGCCAACGGCATAGTTTAGAGTTATAAAATGCCAAAATTAATTTGCTTGGGCCTTATTTCATAGCGCCTTAATTGTTTTGTTAGTAATGCAAGAAAGAAAAGTTTACTGAGATTTTTGCTTATACTTAATTATTCTTAACGAAAACATATTTTAAGTAAGTTTTAGCGCTAAAAAACTTTTGGTAATAAAACTCCAAGAATGACTGCCCTATTGAAATTGAGACTTTATTATAATGTTAAATTTGTAAGACTTTTCTACGCTTGGAGTTTTTTTTTTTATCACATAGAAGGTTCGATGATAACATAGAGAAGAACACATTTAAAATTTTTCTCGGTATTGTCTTATTGAGAAAAGTTTGAAGTTCTACAGCATTTCAAAGAATCTGCCACACCATAGCGACAGACCTGCATACATTGTTCTTTACAGAAAATTTTACGTTAATCAACAAATTAATAATGATATTGCAAAAATAAACTCTATTAATTTTGATGTGTTTTTTTCAGAATATTGATAAAAACTCGTATGATTGCACAATTTTATTTTCTTCATTAGTAAATAAACAATATCTAATTAAAGAAAATTATTAAAATTTTTAGTCGTTAATAAAGCAATTAGAAGTAACTACATTTAATAAAGTTAAAATTACGAAATCGAAAAATTAGTATGATTCTAATTATGTGATTATAGTTGTGGTGACACTTTTAGTGAGTGTTGCCAGACTCTGGAGATAAACAAGGTTTAAAAGTATCGTAACGACATTCAGCAATATGATTGTCGTAAAAAAATTACTAAATTGCATTTCTGCTAAGCCGTTATAAAGTTATAGTTTAGGTCTAAAAAAAAATGTACATGTACTTTTAACAATACTCAAAATAAGATAAAATAAATGTCGAAAAATCAGTACATACTAGTGTCCTTCACAAGACCATTTATAAGACCTTTCAGTACATGAGAGATTTTTCAAATGTTTTACTACAGCGAAATATTCTCAAACAAATGAAAAACAACATTGTTAGAAATACAAACTACTGAAACAAATGTCTTGCCAATAGTGTTGTTAAACGTTTATTTTAGAATATTTCGCTGTGGTGAAGCAATTGAAAAATCTCTCATGTCTTGAAATGTCTTATGAATGGTCTTGTGCAGGACTTTAGTACATACCGAGGCAGTGGTCGATCATATTATACAATCTTTCAGATGCGCTCTTTTAGTACAAGCTGATCGACAGGTTAATTAAACTGCTCGGTCTGGTCACAGCTTGAATTCGGTCTCACAAAAACCATAATTGTTTTTCTAGTTAATGCACTAACAACTCGTAAGTAACCCTCGACAAAACACCCTGTATCAAGTTTAGCATTAACTTTGCTGTTTCATTAAGTTATCCAAGCGATAAATATTTTCATTTCTAAAACTCACCAAATAAGGTAAATATCTTGCACATTCATTGGAATTTATACAGTTACGCAAAGCAATTCTTAAGCAGATACGTTTAGGCTAATATTTGTTCATTAAAGTATTCAGTTTTTGATAAAGTAAGCAAAAGTAGATACTCATGTACACGTGTTGTTTTATAGTTTCCACGAAAATTAACCGTGTCTGAGATGTTGGATTATTATTTTACTATTCCGATTTCTTTTGCTTGTTGGTTTTATTTAAGTGTTGTTGGATCACATTTTATTATTTACAACTGTCTAGCTTTTACAAAATAATTTATATACAATTTGCCCATTTGCCCACAAATACATATGTAGATACATGTACATGTAAAAAGACCATAACTTTTAGATAATAAGTTTTATGATCAGACTACCAAATTGAGAAGCTAGGCTTTGAGTTTTATCTCGACTAAAATTTAATTTATTTCTTCAAGCTGTAATCCTAATATGGCTTCAGAATTACAAATTTTGGTGAACATACCGATCGATGGCTAGATCTGTATCTATAAAATTAAAAATAACTTATACATACATACATACATATACAGAACCAACAACATCAAAAAATATTTTATATCGAAACAAAAACAAGCAGCTAGTAGCGACAAAAGGCGGGAATCGACGTAGTTAGAAGTATGATATTTTTGACGAATGTAGCCGGTAAGTTTATTGCAAACAGTTTCTACAAAAAAGGTACCCAGCAAAAAATTTTATAGCAAAGTGATGAGTTATATTGCTACGAGTAATAAAGAAACTTTTCACTACTTCTACTTCAGCGTTTTAATTTAAGCCCTTATGACACTTAATTTTTTCTTCATTGATTTGATATTGAATTGATAGAAAGAAAAAATAAATGTTAGAAAGAACAAACTATATAAAACGGAAACAAAATGATTAAATGTTGTAAAATTTTTACAATTAAAACCGCTAGTATAGAGACAAAACAAACTAAAAATCGCTATGTTTGACCATAAACCGCTAATAGCGAACACTTTTATGTTTCAAGCTGGAAATGTCAATTTTAAGTTGAAAAGTTTTACATCTTTTTTTGACAGATCTTCATTTTTTATCGATAACTTTAATCAAGTTCTTGACATTATTTCATTTTTCGGTATATAGCTGCTCCCTTTGCACCTGTTGAATTTTCCTATTACAATATGTTTGCACTTTTCTCTATAACTTGATAAATGAAAGAAAAATTAAGTGCCATATGGGCTTTATCATTTATTTATTTAATTTTTAATTATTAATAGTAAATAAATTAAAAATTGCGATTGCGACTTGAACTCGCAAGAGAGGTGTTCTGGAAATCGCCATCGCAAGACTATTGGCGAGTTCATTTCAAAAGCGCATACTGAAGTGAACTGATGCATTTAGCCTAAACTAAACTTTAATCAAACACTAAAATGGTTAAAAAATAAAATTAAATTTGTTTTCTTTTGATTTTAATCAAAAATAATAATATTTTCGCAACATTTTTATTATAATATTTAAATTTATAAAATGTCTTTTTGTTTTGTTATTTTTGTCTTTGCATTGTTTACTTTAGGGATGTAACGAGTACCAGTTTAGCGAATGCGAAAGCGAATTTGAATTTTTGCGAAAGCGAATGCAAATATATATGTACATATGTATATTAATTTATGAAAAATACTCATTTTTAAAACAGGAACATATATGAAATTATATTATAATTAGTAAAGGTAATAATTACAAATAAATTTTAAAAATGTTACGCAATCGTACCGTGGCCCTAAAGTCTGGTACTTTGTTCAACAGTTCATGCGAAATGCTGTCAAGATACACATTAAGAAAAATTGGAATGAATTGTTTATGAAAAAATCTTAAAGAGTGGTAGTCTTGGGAAAAACATATGAAATATCTTCAACATTTTAAGTTGTCATAATATGAGTGGTACTTGTTTCGCATGGAATTTACAACAAACAAGGTCTAGTTAATAGTGTTTGCATATACAATTTTTTGTACGAAGTAATGAATGGTGCTCAACATTTTTCAACAGTTTGAACAGACTAGTCTTAAGTAGTAAATATTTTCGCGCAAATCTAGCTCTGGCTTTTCTTTTTCAAAAACTGAAAAATAGTTCCAAGCAGTTGGTGTTTGCGGTTCGAAACCCTGCTACTTTTAAGGACCTATGTATGTTTATGTATCTTTTTTATGCTGGCTAAAAAAATTTGTTGTCTTTTTGAAGTTACTTAATCGTAAAACTATTTTCGTAAATGAAGTAAAATTTTTTTTGTGTTTAATATTCGCTTTAAATATTCCCATTTATTTTAGCGAATGCAAATAGCAAAAGTAAGCGAACAATTTGCGAATGCGAAAGCGAGTGCGAACATTCGTTACATCCCTAGTTTACTTATATACAGACGATTTCAAAAAACAGCTGACCTAAATCAATATGGCAAGTCGCAAGCAAAACGCATGAGTTACAGATCATTTAGAAACAAGTTTGGCGATTTGCAACTCACATGCGATTTGAAAACGATGCGAGTATCAGAACATACCTGTAATATTCGATTACAGGAACAAGCTGCAGTGACCCTCGTCTTAATTTATTATTTTAACATGGCGATGTCAATGGATATAAATGGTTACAACATTAAATTACAAGTAATAATTTAAAAATGTCAATACAGTAAGATTTCGATAATTCGTAATCGCAACGGACCAGATATTCTTTTTTAAAATTACAAAGGTTTTCTATTTAATCGGAATTCAATTTTTTTTTCATTTAATTGAAATTTTTGTAACTAATTTTGTAACACAGATCAAAACGTTTAAAACGGATAATTTTGGTTTATTTTTAATTTTTAATTTTGTAAAACATTTGAAAACGAAAATTCTATCTTACGCTGTAGCCACACGTTCAATAAATGTCTTTTAATTCGATTACACATATTGTGTGTCAAAATTCCTTGAAATTGATAGCTGTGACACAAATTGATAATCAATTTAATTTTTTAAATGCCACCGACGAAGACACAACTCAAAGTTGTCGCTTCAATCAATGTGTGCTGCGACCAGCTGATCAAATTAAAATCTAAATTGCCATTTAAATGGATAGGTGAATTTGAAAGCAATCTAGTTTTCAATTCAATAAGTTTAAATGTGTTAGTGAAAAAAGTGTGAGTGTATTACAAATTTAGTGGAATTGATAGTCAAAAATAGAACGTGTGGCCCCCAAGTTAGGTAAAATAAATGAATTTTATAAAACATTATTAAAAGTTCTCAAACGATTCAAATGTCATATGAAAACGTCACATTATATTGTACTCGTTTTAAAAGTTTTAACAACATTATTGCATTAGTTTTGCTGCAATAATGTGTAAATTGGTACCTTGGTGGACGATAGATTTCCAGGCCAGCTCGGCCTATGCACGTAGTGTCCACATTTACGCCAATTGTATAGTGAAAGAACTCAAAACTTCAGGAGAATTCGTCGTCATATGAAAAGTTTACAAGTTTCCTGATAAATGGAGATACAAAAAGTGCATTTTTAAGACATACTGACTGACACACTGACTACTGACACAGTCATTAAATTTGATACACAATTAGACCTAGGTGGGTTACCAATAGTATTATTAAAGAAGGCAAAAAGTAGTTAGATCTTCACAAAAATATAAATGACAAAAAAGGCCAAGTTCCTATTCAAAATTTCGGCCATCAAAACTAGTGAGATAAAATTATTTATCAATTTCTTGTTTAGCACATTACCAATCACAATATTATATTAATTTGTAATCGTTAGTGTGTCATATTATTTCTATGCAACCTGCATATTTGCCAATATTTTTACCTTTGTAATACAGAAGATAATAGCGCACATATCTTTATTTCTTTATGTAGGGAATTAATTATGTTGTGAATTAAGCAGGTTGCCTAGAAAATAAATATGAGACTTTAACGATTACAATTGTGAGATTTTAGGATAGAAACTTGAGTGAATCCATGTGTGGGATGAAAAACATATCTATACACATTAACATTTTACTCCAACATTGAAATATTGAACGTTTCAAAGTTTCACAAAGATCCAATAAGTATTTATGGACCCTTAACTGATTAAGAATTTCTTGATTTTGTTGGTGCATATTCCATAATTTACTTAAATTTGAGTTTGAAAATATTTTTATATCCAATTTTTTATTATGAATAATATATTTTTCAATTATAATCTTTTGTCAAGAAACGAAAACAACGTAGCGTTTTACAAAATGAAAAAGAAAATTCGTCTTATTTTACAAAATCAGGCTATTAGTCTTTGGAAAATTTCTTTACAAAATATAGAAAAAACTGAAAATAATTGATTTCAGAATAAAATACCATTTCGTTTGATAAAATTATATCAGTTCAAAGAAAAGTCTAGAAATGTATGCAGTGAATAAAGCGGATCAGACATAGCAATGTTACTAATACATTTTCTAAAACTGCGCTTATACACATTATTTTTTTAAATACCCAACTCAAACAAATAACTAAAATTTATAGACTGTATATATAAGCTACAATCACACGCATGAGTATTAATATACTCTGACTATTAATCGGCTACATATGCGTGTATTTTATTTACACACTAACATAAAGTATCTTTTTAAACAGCCACATAGACACCCAGACATTTTTTTTCACTTTATATACAACAATTTATGTATACGGTGGCGAATGATAAATAAATATCCCGAGTATCATGTGTATACTTTTTTTCCGAGTAGAAACATACTCAGACTTTAGTTGCACCGTACTCTTATTTAAGTTTTTTGCATAAACGAAGTGGAGATATTCTTGTATGTTGGAATCGGCTATAGCCTTAAAAATTTTTTGCGCTATAATTATGAATTTTTTTTATGTATACTTTTTGAGTACTCATTGTTATTCTATAGTGATCATTGATGAATATTAAAAGTCACTGTACTTGGCAAAAATTCTGAATACATGTAACCATTAATCAAATTGCCCATAAAAGATATATTATGCATTTTATTCTCCGGCTTTTTCAAGTTGTTAAATTAATTCCAGCTATTCTCCTAGAGTGGGATGGTAGTTTCCCAAGATATCTATAAACTTTTCTCAGGCAGAAACTAATGCAATCGTTATGGATACTTTAATGCAATCCTATTCTAAAATTGCTTTTACCCGCTAAGTGAAAAGTATTTTGGCCATAATGGGATCATCGAACTCCTTCGCCCATATTTTAATAGATGCAAGGATGGACAGTCATTTACGATACATAGAAGGCTGAAACGACTTTAAATTTAAACAAATACGAATTAACGTGAAGGCCCAAATGTATTGAATTATTGAGATTGTACGATGTACGGTGTACGAATCAGCGATGCCAACTTGATGAACTTGGCACTATTTTTAATGCGTTTTGAAGACTCAAAACCCAAAATTTTTAACGTTAGTGCCAAAATAAGAAAAAGGACCAAGTAGTGCTTATAAGAAATTTGTTGTTTTTATTAAAATTACTTTAATAAAAAACTTGGTGTTTTTATTTTTTCAGTGTAAATTATACCTTTTTTATCTGATGTATTTCATTCATAATGATACTATTGCCGAAATAGAGAATAGCCTAGAAAATATTAAATATTATTAAACTTCATTTGTTTGTATTTTCACTCGTTTTTTCACGTTAATGCTTCTTATTCTTTTTAGATCTCAAAATTACGCTTCTCAGTGCTTTTTTAAATTTTAATGTGCATTTAGAGCCAAAAAAAAGTACAAATTATTGGATAGAAGTGCTAGAGTATAAAAAACGGAATAAAAATTAAAAAAAATTAAATTTGGTGACAGTATTAAACTCTTGCTTGCTATGATTGAAGTCAAGCATTCTACACACTCAAAAAACACATCTTTCACAGGGTTTGAACAATGAACTTTCTGCACGATAAGCACATGCTCTTCTACTGCGCCATGCACAGAGTAATTTATTTTCTTTGCAGTCATTACCTTAATGCACACGTTATGTAGTTTATATGAAACAGTAAGTTGGGCTTTATATAAGTCATCCCCAATTTTTTTTTGCTGGGAAAGTCTTTAAGTAAAGAGTGATATTATTTGTTTAGTTTTTTTAATTACGATTATATATTAAAATCGAGTCGGTATATCTCTTTTTCACCGACACTCAAAACACATACATATATCTCCGTAACAAATTTTAAGATAATAAGTAAGATATAACAAAATATCTTGCAGCTACTTTACTCTCTTTTTAGTTTTTCCCAAGATGATTAAATATAAAAGATCAGTCTGTCTAGAGTAACTAAAGCGTTAAAGTGGTAATAGTTTAAAAAGGGAAATTTATTAAGACAAAAAAATCTAAGAGAAGGAATTCTTGAATCCTTTTTTCTTACACGTATACTGTTAAAAATATTAAAGAAAGATGTGAGTATTATTCATAATTTTTTTACATCAGTCGCTTATAATTGGTTGGTCCGGTCCAATCGTAATAAACTTTTAAGAGGAATAGATACTACTTGTATACGTACGGTTTACTTGCAAATAAAACTGTGAGTTCTTGCCATATTATTGTTTTGAATGCGACTTACTAATTCAGAAAACTATTCACGATTATTGCACTATTTGCAAATAAAATGCTTGAGGCTGCCAAACTTACAAAAGCTTTGATAAATATTGCAAGAAAAAAAGCATTGATAGAAGAAAATAGTGACAATAAAAACAAATTATTATTTGTTATTTTATACATTTACACAGATTTTTTGTAAGCATAAGTTACATTTCTATAGAAGTGCTAACAAGTTTTTATACATTTACAATGCCGTATAAACAGTGAGTTAATTTATTTGCAAATATTTTTATTTGCAAATAGTGCGTGTATAAACGTAGTTAGAGCTAATTCCAAGTTTGTCTTTGGTCGATCTCAA
The DNA here is from genome assembly GCA_905220375.1 of Tachina fera. Classification (NCBI taxonomy): domain Eukaryota; kingdom Metazoa; phylum Arthropoda; class Insecta; order Diptera; family Tachinidae; genus Tachina; species Tachina fera. Next base: position 83,052,183 of record LR999966.1, read on the forward strand.
AAAAATATTTATAAAGTAAGTTATAAAAAAGGTGATGTGTCATTTTTAAAATTATCTGGCAAAATTTAGAAAGTCAAAGCAATGCCTGAATTTCTATCTATTTTTTGGAAAAACATAAAGAAATCTGTCAAGTATATAAAATAACACAAGATCAAGTGGAAGAAATTAAATAATAAGTCATTACATCTTTGAACTTATGTACTTAATTTTTTCCACTTGATCGGGTGTTATTTTATATATTTTACAGTTTTCTTTATGAAATATATTGTAAGTCCCAAAATGTGAAATTAAATCCCATTTTTTGAAGCTTATTTCATAATGAAAAACACACAAAACTCTGGTTATAATTTTGTTTATGCTGTTCAAACATTCATAATCAGCTTAAGATACTAAACAACTAAAAAAAGATATGCCTATATCATCACTTTTTTTATATGCTTATTTAAATAACAATAAAAGAAAATACGCATTGCTTCAAGTGTTTCAAAAACTTAGGCCGAATTTACATCTGTGTGCCACGTGTCCAAAGAAGCACAAACACTAATTACTAATGAATAACTGTTTGATTCAGACACGTATTAATTAAGTTAAACAGTTTCATACATAATTAATAGACAATTTTACAGAATCCAACATGACTGAAAAATGTTTTAAAAAATAAATACATGTCTGAATCAAACAGTTTTTCAAGTTTTTCATTAGTAATTAGTGGTTACGATTTTTTTGCCGCATGGCACACAGATGTAAGCCCAGCCTTATACAACAAGAATAATGAAACTATTTTAATATAGTTTTTTATCTTCGGCTTCTGGCAATACTGCTCTGTTATCAAGAGAAGATTGTAAGAAGTGTAATAAGATAAACAGAAGCAGTAAGTATGTATATGGTCTTATGAGGTATAATAAACAAAAAGTGTGCACAAATAACTGGTAAGCCTAGTTCATGATACAATTATACTAGGTACATGCACAAGCCCAGCCTGTCACTGTATACATTGCACCTAGTTGTCAAACTTTGTTTACAAGCTGCAAAAATGTAAATGTATGTGTGTGAATAAAATGATTACAGTGTTGCCAACGAATTTACACATGGCTGTGTCTCCAATTACACATTGAAGAAAATTACACTACACATCTCTTGTGTAGGTTAAAATTAAAATAATAATAAATAAAAATAGAACCCAATGTAGAATTACACACATATTATACAAGAATTTCATTACCTGGCCTGCACAGGTGAGTAGAAATTACACAATGTCTAACTACACACAGACTGGCAACACTGAATAACTATAATCATGCAGGAATGCCGCGTCTGCAATTGTACTTTAGTTACCCTGTAATTGTTATTTTTATAAACGAAAGACAGTTGTTTCCGACAATTTGGGGTTTGTTTATACCAACAAAATACATGTGTTTTTTGGTGTTGTAATTTTGTTGTAGTCGTGCATGTACCTAGTATAATTGTATCATGGCCTAGTTGTTGTTCGAAACATAGGAGAGTCTCAAATTCTTTCACTGTTTAAAGCTTTATGCGGATGAACTAATCCTGCGAGTGTCTGAAATTCAGTAATGTTTCGGTGGTGGACAAATCTCAAAAAAGAGATTTAAAAACTTCATTCTCTACGAGAAAACATTGAACTACATCAGGAAAAATCAAAATAGTCCCAAATAAAATGTAATAAGTCACAAATTCTATTGTTCTCAAAATAACATCAAAACATTTGCCACATATGCAAAAAATAACATGTGTTCTTGAAGTGTATGGTAAAACAAAATTTCCATATTAAAAACCGATTTCAACCTACATTTGAAGCACACGTTATTTTTTGTATTTAGATTTTTTTCTGGAATAGTTTTATTAACACCGCTTTATCAAAGTCAAATAGTTCCAAAAAATAAATGAATTTATGCTCAGAGAAAAGCAATAAAAACTAAAAATAAAATATAAAGGCCATATTCAATAAAAATTTAAACTAAAAGTCAAGGTGAATTTTTAACCATGTAATGTTAACAGCTTTAAAATCTATTTAGACACATACAGATACATCCATACATGTACTTATTTATTTTATTTTGTTTACAATGACACTTTCTTGTAATCAGGGAAACCAGAAATATGCTTTAAAAAAAGTGTTTTATGTGCGTTCAAAATGCACTAAAATCTTGGAAATATGCACTAAAATCTCATAAAATATGCTCTTAAAATAAAATTAATTGCTTTATTTCTAAATGAAAATATATTTTAAATTCAAAAATTCATCGAAATTCGCATATGAGACAAAAATAGAATAAACATTAAAATTAACAAAGAATAACCATCGTATTAAAACAAATAATTTGGGCTTGAAGTGTACGTTAAAAAAAATTTACACACAAATTTTGACTAAAGCAAATAATACAAATTATTATTTTTTTGATACTGCCGTAAAAATTTAACTTCAACTTCAAAAGTGATCACGATATCAGAATTAAAAGTTTGAAACTATATTTTGGATAAATAAGATTAACTTTTTTTATAATTTTTTATTACAATAAACAACAAAATATTGATCCAGATTTTCAAATAAAAATCGTTTCGTGTTACATCTAAATAGAAAAACTAAATTTTTATTGAAACTAACGTCCGCAATAACTGCGTAATATATGTCTAAGAAAAATGTATGCTCTACATGAAACATTGGAAATGAGATTTAGATGGATGAAAGTGTAAATTATGCTTCGAAAATATGCTAATAACAAAAATTAAAAAAACCCCGATATATGTAACTAGAAAAGATGTGATAGCTTCTAAACGACTGGGCCGATTTTCTTAAAACCTAGAACCCTCTGGATCAAGTCACTTTTCAAACAGAAAAAACTAAATCAAAATCCGTCCAACTGTTTGGTCTGTATGTGGACTCGTACAGACACTCAGATACAGAAACACACACTACAAACTTATAACACCCCTTTTTTTGGTCGGGGGTTAAAAATATGCATGTTATATTGAAATATGCAAAAACATGCTTTATACGATAAAATATGCAAGAATATGCAATAACAAATCGATGCAAAAATTCATAAAACGTTCTGAAATGGATAAATATATTATCACCGCATTGATATGTCACACAAGAAAAAACATGAAATTGCATATGTGCGGTTTTCCTGGTTATAATGAACCCTGTGGGCTGAGAAAAAAAATGGTTTATTACAACTTTTTCGTATGTTTATCTAAACAAGGTTTATTTTGTTGTATATTACTGTTATGATTCGGGGTCTTTTCTTGCAGTTATCGAAAAGTTTATGTACTCATAGTGTTACTTTTTTCAATAAGTATTCACATATAAGACAAAAATTTTAATATACATTTTTTAATAATGACAAGATTGAGGAAAACTCATTTTTTTGCAGTTGCTTTTAAGACTGCTGTACGTACAAAGAGAACTTTCTTTTCAAAAATTAAACGTTTTTTGGTTTTTATCTTTAGGGTTCCGTACACCAAAGGTGGAAATCAACGTTACTTTTTTGTACTATTGAGCAATAAAACGTGAAATGTGTTCCCTTTCCTTAAAATTGTGATCGTCAATGTTTGCGTTGTTGTTGTGTCAGTATACTACTTTATAATTTTGTTTACAATTTTTTTTCACGGGATATATTTCACGTGATAAGGGTGAATACTTGAGGAAATTGGGAAAAGATATTCCCCATCTTATTAAGATGTTCAAATGCTTCTCTCATACTCTGCATAAATAATATCAAGTAATAAAATAAAGCAGAAAGTAGATGTGTAAAAGAAAAAGTTCACCCCAGGCCAGCCAAGTGTCAGGCTTTTAAGTCAGCCAAACACCAAACTAAATCTAAATCTTGTGATATAACGGTCAGAAGATGACTTCTAGTTTCGAAATTATTTGCGAGAAATCCAATAAAAACCCTACTGCTTAAGAAATACATAGGGATAACCGTTTGGAGTTCACTCGAATTCATGTCAATTGGCCAACATTTTATGGAGTCCTAATTTACACTATGCAAGTCTTATTGCTAAGCTGATTAGTTTGTGGCAAAGAGAGGCGAAGGAAATAACACCGTTTCATTTTCCCTCATCTCTCTCTCCTAACAAACTAATCAGCTTGGCAATAAGACTTGCATAGTGTAAATCCGGACGGACTGATAAGCCTACAACAAACCAAAGCATACTAGCCGAAAAATTACGAGACTGCTTTGGGCAGCGTAACTTACTGACCTCACTTTAATACAGCGTATTTGGAGAGATATTAAAAAAGCTGTACACGACTTGAAACCATCTAGCAGCCTGTTGAAAATCCTGGAAGAAGATCCTTGTGACCCGATGTTAAGATTAAGTCAACTCAATGGCATGTCCCTGTGCTGCAGTTGTAAAGAATAATTTGCGACTTAGTAGTACTAGGCAATAAATATTAAATCTTAATTTAGAATGTTTATTTCGTATATTTTGGAAATAACGCGACATAACTGTAGCCACTGATATTTTTTGTTTCGTACGAATAGCGTTTTTTATGCTTACATTTAATTTTTACCAACCAGAATTAAAGTTTCATACATTTTACTATGTTTTCTAATGCAATATAATTTAGGAGTAGAAACTTGGCTCTCAGAAATTTTTTTGGAAATGTGGTGGTGCTGCTATTTTAATGTTCGCAACCGTATACCCTTGAGTATATATTTCAATTAGGGCCTTTCTATTTCTGACCAACGATATTTACATGTAGATATTCACACATGTGCTGATTTTCATATGTCGTGTATTATAGGCTTAAGAAATAAATTGACTTGATTTTTTTTTAAATTAAATTAATTAACAATAAATTAATTAAATTTTTTTAAAATTTTCCAGTCTCCTTTAAAAAACGGCTTTTTGAATTCTGGGTGACGAAATATGTACATATGTATATTTTAATTAGCATGCAAATGACAAGTTTAGGTTTTTATAAAGCAATGTCTAATTAGGTGGTCTCAACTGCTCAGGTGACTTTTTTCACCACTTACATGTAACTTGAATTTACGTTAGATGTCAACACACATTTTTCAATGAATTTTTTGACATCAAATATGTACTTATTTATGTGCGTAAATTGTTCAAAGTGATTTGAGCCGAGTATACCTTATATGAAAATACCTTGGTTTTTTATAATTAAAAATTTATATTATTATTTGTTTTAATTTTTTTTTTCGTTTCAGCTTAAGGATTAAATTCAAGGGTCCAAACAAAATAATTAATCTTAAATTACTTGAGTATGAAGCTTCTAAGTTGTTTTACATTAATATGCTGCCTTACTTTTATAAACTGTCTCGAATTTAATATTGGGGACATTTATAGATCAGCGAAAACAATAGGAATGGGTGTTGCTAACCATGTGATCAACAGCATTCCTCAGCCAGATGATATTTTCAATATAGGCAAACAGTTAATAGCTGGTTACCCACTGGAAATTGTTACATCTTCAATAAATAAAATATGTAAGTAAATAGAGAAAAAAAAACTTTGAAGAACAATGTTCCTTACAGACTATAATAACTTAATTAATATGTTATATTAATTATATGCATTAATAAAACTAATTTAATCTATTAATAAGGTATAAAATAGAGTTTTTAAAGTTTTGTTTGGATGCATTAAATTCAACCATTTGAATAGTATTCAATTTATTAAAATCAGCAAAAGCTCTTATTAGAGGACTATTTAGAGTATAGTTTCTACGATGAAGGCAATTATAAAATAAGTTACAATGTCGAAGACATCTATTCGGTACATTAAAGGGAATTCTCTCCAGTAGGATAGAACAATCTATATTAGCATTAATAATGTCAAATATAAATAATAAGGATTGCATTTTTCGACGATATTCTAAGGTTTCGAGACCCAAATGAAGACAGCGCGATTCATATGAAGGCTGAGGGTATAGAAAATTCAAATGCGACAAAGCAAACTTAATAAATTTCAGCTGTATTCTTTCGATACGTGCAATAGAATTTTTACAATAAGGACTCCAAATTAAAGCCCCATATTCCAGTTTAGATCTTACGTAAGATGTATATAAAGATTTAATGGTATAAGGATCTGAAAAATCAGAACAGTTTCTCTTAATAAACGCTAATGTATTACGAGTTGCATTCGATTTTCAATCTGCGCTGAATATCGAAAATCGACTGTTACATTTATATTATGAACATCGGAAAATTCGTTGAATAAAGAATTTTCTATCGAACAGAATTTAGCTTTCGATAAAGTATTTTAATGTGAAAAATGTTTAACAAATTTAAATGTTAAATAATATTTATTTTTAAGTACACAGACACAAACTGTAAGCTATTTTTTTGTTGATTTTATTCACAATAATTATTCTTTGTCGAATGCTCGTCATAATGTGAAATGAAAATTTGTTCGATCAATACTTTCGACTACAGTCGAAGATCGAAAGTTTCTTATAATAAGGGCCTTTGTCTTGGTTTAAATAATTAAGCTTAGGACTGTGTTCTTTTTACCTATTGCAATGATTAGCAAATAGATATTTATTATCCATTGATAAAATTTAAAAATATTTCAGGTTCAGCAGCGCTGGCAGCACAATCCATAACTCCGAGATATTTTCCAGATATACATAAAATGCAATTCCAGTTAAGAAACGGTAACAAAAAAATCAGTTTTCCTCTTCTAAACGCTACTGAAATGTGGACAAGTCCATATTTCAATCCAAGCAAAATGGTTGTTATTTTGGCTACCGGTTGGACTACCACCATAAATGAATCGGAAGCCATAGAAGCATTTGCCAAAGCCTACAATTCTAGAGGTGATGTCAACTTTGTGGTAAGATTAACGGAGCTTAATTGGTAACATTTTTAAAATTATGCAACTTGCAATTGCAGGCCGTTGATGCTGCCAATTTTGTGGACACTTTGTATAGTTGGTCTGCTTTTAATACTGAAAAATTAGGTCGAAATATTGCTGAAGGTCTTACACGATTGAAAAATATTGTTCCAGTGAAAAATATTCATTTGATTGGCCATAGTTTGGGTGCTCATATAATGGGATCTGCTGGTCGCCATTTCGAGTTTATGACTGGTGAAACTATATCTCGCATAACTGGCTTAGATCCAGCCAAACCATGCTTTAATGAAGGTGAAACTCTTTCTGGTTTGATGAGAGGAGATGCCGACTTTGTCGATGTCATTCACAGTAATCCCGGTGTTTTAGGCAAACGTGATTCTCTAGGTGATGTTGATTTTTATCCGGGTGGCTTAGATCCTTTGCCACCTGGATGTATCACTGTTATGTGTGCCCATGGTCGAGCTTTAGAATATTATCTTGAAACTGTTTATCCGGGAAATGAGTTTAACTTTATTGGCACTCGCTGCAATTCCTTAACAAACTTACGTAATGGAAAATGTTCTAATAAAAAGGTCCCCATGGGTTATGCCACACCATCTGATGCAAAAGGCAGTTATTTCTTGGAAGTAAATGAAAACCCACCATTCGGATTGTACGGCAATAAACAGTCTTTAATAAAAAACAAACTATGTGCACGGCGAGAAAATAAAATGAATAAGGTGGATTTTAATTAATAAATTTTTTAACATACATGTCGATGGCGTAACTCGTCTTTTTGATATTTTACAGAAGAATAAAAAACTGAGTAAAAAATAAAGCACTTACATGCAAAAGTAATTTTTGAAGTGCGCTTAATACGACATTTATGTATTATTAATTACTACTATCACTAAGTTTATGTCAGACCCTGGTTGGGCCTAATTATTATATCTAGATTTGAAATTTTAATACTTATTATTAGTTCATTTTTAAAGATATAATAAATTAATAAATAATTTCAAAATTACGTGTTTAACGCCTGATTCGTTTTTAAGAGCTTAAACATGACGATTTTCAGATGTTTTTTACATTTTCTTGTTTTGTTAAACATCTTAAATTACGAGTTTTAGATTTATACAGTAAATGGTGTATGTTCAGTGCATTTTGATAACTCTGGCAACTTTGTGTTCTTAATTGGCGTCACGTGAAAAAATTATTTGGTACATAAAAACTGCTTAAAAAATATTAAATTATTTATAAAAACATTTGTTGTTAAAAAATAATAAAGCAAATAAAAAAAACACGATTGTTTGAAATTTCTTACAAACACAATAATTTATTGACATAACCTCAACCTTAAACATCTCAAATGTAAAGTGAACGGTTGTGTTAAGTTTTTAGAAAACTCGTATTAAACATGTACAAAAAAAAATTAACTGTAAAGTATTTACATAGTTCTTAAAGGAGTATGTAATCACGGCTGTCAGATATGGCGATTTTCAAAACTTTTTTTCAACCTGTTTGATATGGGGACATGGACATAGCATAGAAAATAAATAATAATTGTTTTTAGGAATCAGAACTGCGGTTTTTTTCGCCCATAGACAATACGATACAATCGTCGAACAGAATTAGGGCATAATTTTTTATCATTTATAATTGAGTATTTTATTAAAACGTCCAACGCAATAAATCGTGCAATATGCCGAAGCAATTTTATTAAATCACTGTGATTAGACATGTCGTGATTTGCAGAACTGGCCCGTATTTTAAATCTAATGATATTTATTTGTGGTAAATCTCTATTAATACTTAATTTCCCGTTGGGAACATTTTGCATATATACATACATACATATATTTTAAATAAATATTTTAAATAAAAGAAACATAACATTGCATACTTTTTGGAGCGATAAATAAATAGTTTTCCTTTAATTTGGCACGTTATATATTCTCGTTAAACCTTTATTGTGAACATACGCACAGTGCGGTGAATTGTAGAGAAAGTGGGGCATTAATTCATAGAAGTCGTATGGCCTATTTCTCACTTGCGAAAGAAAACGTTCGACTTACAATTTATATTGAAAACAACAATAAAATATGAAAATTTGTTCATGTTTTCAATATAAATTGTAAGTCGAACGTTTTCTTTCGCATGTGGGAAATAGGCCAGTAACTTTTAAGTGTTGTTATTTTTTAACCCCCGACTAAAAAAAGGGGTGTTATAAGTTTGTGTCTGTGTATCTGTGTATCTGCCCGTGTCCACGTACAGACCAAACGGCTGGACCGATTTTGATTTAGTTTTTTCTGTTTGAGAGGTGACTTGATGTTTTAAGAAAATCGGTCCAGCCGCTTAGAAGAAATCGCATCTTCTCTAGATATATTCAGGAGTTTTTTAAATTTTTAATTTTTGTTATTATTGATGAATATTAATAAATACATAAAAAACGGCATTTAAAAAAATTTTTGAAGAAAAAAATTTAAATTTAAATTTTAAAATTTTATGGGCTTTTTTGTATTTTGGAGAAAATTATCTTATTTGACTATTTTTGCTGTAATTTGGAATGAAAAAAGATAAATTAGTAAATTAAATTGTAAATTACAGCATGTGCCTTTAAAAAAATGTTTTTTTGTAAATAAAAAAAAATATTTTATATGTATTTTTCCCATTGATGAAACTGAAAAAACCTTCATAACTCAAAAATCGCACAAACGCGCAAATAGGTATTCTGGGATTTATTAGCTAAAATCTTATATTTTAAGAGCATAAAAGCATTTTTCCTTGCACTCATCCGCAAAATTGTTAAAACTCAATGTACCACATTTTTAGAGCAATTTATTTTTTTTTAATATTGCTAAAACATTTATCTAAACAAAAAGTAATTTTAAAATTTAAAGTATTAAAAAACACTATAATCGTTTGAAATATCTAGTCGCACGGCAGTGCGCCAGGCCAAGTTCCGGCCAATGCACGCAGTGTGTATATTTACAGGAAACCATTTGAGCTTTTTTACCCCCCTCATAACTTTGTTGCCCGCACTCGTAAAATTATAATTATCTATATATATAATATATATATATATATATATGCATTGCGCATAATCTGGTTGCAATTTTTATAGATATTGCATATTTCAACAGCATTTGCATTATTTCATTGCAGCAGCTGAAATAATCTTATATTTTTTGGATACTTTGGATGCTTGTTAGTTCAGTAGCATTTTTTCGAATATCTGATTTTACTTTCTACTGATTTCACAGTAATAACGAATCCACTAGATCTAACTATTTTTAATATATATGACCTTTAAACCTATTAATCGTCTAATTAAAAGTTAAACTTTTTAAGCCAGTGTTGCCGGACTTCACCTAAAGCTTACCTTTTGTAGCGGCGATCGAAAGCTCAAGCTTTAATTGTGCGGCGGCATTAATATAATGTTTAGACGGCTTTGATATTTTGAAAAAGTAAACAACGAAAAGTGAAGAAAGCTGCAAATTTTTTAGTGGTAAAAAGACGAACTTCATTTATTTTCATTCAATTTATTACAATCAATTCATCTAGAGCTGCAATGAAATTTAATCTTTCTGATCTACAGTTTCTTGCTTTTCTAGTAAGGGCTCTGCAACAGGAGATGTTATTTATTAGTGGCAGTATTTCTTCTAAGGCTTCAGCCAGGCTCATTATCCCAGATGTGTACCATGCATTGCATTTAAACATATTTAAAAGGAAGTGATTCCCGTGCAATTTATTTAATATGTTCCACTCCAAGTCGCTTAAAGTGTAGTGTAATAAAAATAATAATTAATAAAACAAAAAAGAAGAAAAATATTTTTGCATAGCCACCCAGATAAAGATTAATATACACGTCATTAGTTACAGCATTGATGAACAGCTCCAAGTAGTTCTATTTATGGTGAAACATCACATGGATGTCATAGGATGGAGGTCATCCAAATAACTGAATGGTACGCACTTAAAAGGTTGTCTAGAACAACTTTTTAATATATGCAAACAACAGCCTTAGAATATTAAATTCTGTGTCTGGTATGCAATGAAAGTGGTAAACCTTTGGAACTACTTGGTTTCGACTGTTTTGTTCCTTTTAAAATTGTTTCAAGACTTGAATGCTTTTACATAAACTACCAAACATGAATTAAGAATATGAAATCTGTAATTAAAAATATACTCGTAAACACTATTCAAGTGTTTCAAATATGTATAAGGACATACATATATGTGTACATATTTTATATCGAGAAGCAAGGAAATAAGCTTATTATTGTAATATTATTATATAATTAAAAAGAAGTGATAAATAAATGTAAATAATTTATGTTATGAAATAATGAAAATAATTTTATATACATAATAATTATTTTTACTTCAGTTTGATGATCTCATTGAATCTATGGCAACATTTTGATTTAAGGTCGAATGATACGACACTATCAGTAAAATTTGTGATACGATCACGGGTAACAACCGAATTTCAGTTGAAAATTTGCAGCAGCGAGAAGATAAACTTAAATAGACAGTTTCAGAGCCGCTATCATGAACTGACAACTGGCATATCAATAATCACGACATTAATTGAACTAATCCAACAAGGTTATACATTAATGAGTCACCTATTCATAAGTTCTTCAGTATAAAATGTTTTCATATACATAACGATCTGGAAGAAAAAAGCTATACTACTCAAGCCAAAAAAGAGAGCCATATTTGTGATTTAATCGTAAGAGACATATAGTTAAAACTGTACTTTTGAATGTTATAAAAAAAACTTGAGCTTAAGGCCACATTTGCTATAGCTCCTTATTTGTTATTATACTAATAATTTAGTTATAAGTATAATATGTAAATAAATAAATAAAAACTTCTCCTGCAAACTTGAACCTTTGTCGCTTACGATTGAATCGAAAATAAGGCTCAATATGAACTAATGATGCAAAATAATTCTGCATTTCGTATTTTATCTTGTGTAAAAACTTCCTCTAATTAGCTTGTTCTACCACCTCATGAGAGAAGCATATTTTCTCATGACTTCCAAGCGTTGTATATAAATTGAAAAGTTTAAACGCGTCTTCTGCAAAACTAGTTTTTTTGAGTTGTGACACTATTTAAGTAAATGAGCGATATGTATGTTTAAACCGTGCTATGCAGCATACTGACAAAATATCAATGGCAAATTCGGAATAAATTTGTTGAATATGTTAAAGAAGTTGTTTTATTGAGGAATACAAAGATTTCAGTAAGCTCTCTACTTACACTCCCCTTCCACAAGCCTCGAAAGTTTTCCCAATTTATATTCATATGTATGTAGATTTGTATGTGCGTGGTATACTTATGTACGAGTACAATCTTTTTACAATTGAACATTTTTTAGTATAAAAGAAGTCTCATTATATGCCTTGGTATGAAATATCTATAGAATATGAATAAAAAAAATTTCTACATATTTAACCAAACTGTGGATTTAAGTTAAAAGCTTTCGTTAACTGTATCCTGAATTTATCTTTTTATTTAACTTCCTTATTTTTCATCTCCTGAGTCGTTCCTAGAAGAATAGAATGTAAAACTAATGCCCATCACTTGTTTCTTTTGACCATCTTTTTTCAATCTACCTACAAGCTTACCTTACTTCCTTGTGAAGGAGAGAGGTTTACAATTTTCTAAAGTTTTAGCAGAAACCAACTTTTGTGTTGTAGTTCCGTTAAGGGCCAGGCATGTTAAAAAAATGCTGACTTGAAAAAAGGAATAGCGATTGACTTTACATTTAAACCTTTTAAGAACGTCTCAGCAGCAGTCGTGAATCTTTTAACGCATTTTTTCTCGTTTTCCCAAAAATTATCACACGGCTTGACCCGAGCATTTTTTAAAGATAATCTATTTAATAAATATACATCATCTTTATCTATGCGTCAGCACTTGATGAAAAAGCAACGTTTTAGTTGTCAATAAATTTATCATGTTCAATATTTTTAACTACGATGTGCATTATATTTGGCTATATGGAATAATTGCTTAAGATGACCTAAGAAAGTTACGCTTTATTATGTTGCATTATGTCCCAGTTGAAAGTGGCTGTGGGGACAATACAGCATGTACAAAGAAACGATTACAAGAAAGATGAAAGAGAAACTAGCCTGGAACTAAAGTAATATTTTTGGCTAAATCCACCTTTGAGCATTTTCGAACATTAAGACTATAAATGAATCCAGGCAAAAGTGATCTATGTTTTATTACGTCATCAAAACATAATTATTGTTAAACTACTAGAATAAATTGCTTTTTCACTTTTGTCAACTTCCAAAGTGGTCTAACTCACTAAAGTTTTTGCATCATAGACCACTTTAGTTCCAGGCTAGACAATTTAAATAATTTGTCAACCAATTTCCTTTAAAGCGTACTTGGACAAATTTAAAACATAAGAGCTCATTAACAAATATTTATCCTTCGGTTATCTTCCGTAATCCTAAACTGGAATCAAGAACGCGTGAAGTAAAATTACGTTCATAGGTCAATGTACAAATGCCGGTTATTGCTGGTTGGTGGCCAAATCTAAGGTTAAAAAAGGATTAAAATAAAAATTACTAAAAATAAATAAAAATTGCCTACTTGTAGTGTTTTATGTTTGCTGTTTTAATGAAAATCAGTTGACAAACAACTCAAGATCGAGCTTTGTTAAATACCATTTGCATCTTCAGTATCTGCATGGACATCAAATAAGCCCTCTATATGGTTAGAACATATACATACATATATACATATGCATTCATCATAACCATATTTTTACGTTGCTATGTTTCCATGAGGCTTAGATAACGCTATCCAATAACCATTTTTGCAGTACATATGTATGTATCAAACAAAATTAAGTTCTCCTTCGCTAGACTTATCACCTTCCTGCTTTCAAAACTTTAATACTTAGATCTTTCTTAGCATAACTTAATCGCTTGTCTTGTCGTGTCTATCTACCAGGTTCATTTCTGCAAGAACTAAAGTGTACACTTTATCTTCTCCAACAGCGTCATCATATACATACATACGTACTTATGTATGTCAGAGGAAAAAATTATAAATTTTCCATAAGATCTTTAATAAATACTTCATCTGCCTTTCTTTAGCGTTTTTAATTTTAATTTTTTTTTAGCAAGAACGATGAAGAACAGTAGGTTACTAAGTACACATATGCATTTATGTTATATATTTTTCTAAAAGTATATGCATGGACATATGCATGTATGTGTGCATATACTATTTGCAAATATGTACATACTAGTGATGTAACGAATGTTAATTTTTGATATTCGCGAATACGAATGCGAGTATTTCATTTGAAATTTATAGACATTAAATAAGGGCTCTATTTACGCCTGTAATATGAAATATTAAGAAACTGTTATGAAAAAGAACTTTATACTCCTGTTGGCGTACTTTAAAGTTAATAGAAACTACCCAAAATTTTAATGATCGTGATGATATAAAGCACAAATTTCTATAAAAAATTTAATGGATTCGTACAAACTAATATTTTTATCCACTTATTTAAATTTAGTTTAGGATTTATGCATTTATTTAGTTAATTTTTTTGGAAAAATATTCGTATTCGCCTGAATACGAATACCTAAAAAAGGCCGAATATTCGACAATTCGAATACGAATACGAATATTCGTGAATACAAACATATATGTACATACATGTAGCATTAATTCTTTAAATCCCGTTCGCACTATGCAAGTTTATTGCTATGCTGATTAGTTTGTGGGAGAGGAGGACGAAGGAAAAATAAACGAGTACTCAGCTTCATATAATGTCAATACGTATTGCTTTCTCATTAGTAATGTTAAAAAAGTACACATGCACACACAAAATAATATTCATAAAAAATACAGCTCTGCTTGGTTTTCTATGTACATATGTAAGTATGTGTGCATGCGTACTATGTACTATGTTTATGTGGCTGCCACATTGGCAAGTTTCTTCCTTTAAGAGATAGTTGCCGTATGAAAAGTTTATAAAAACGCAAAAATTATAGGAAATCGTTTGATAAACATCAAAAATATCTTTGGAAATATCTTTGCATCTTTGGAAAATCTAAAAAATTTTGCTACATGACAGAAAATTAAAAAATAAGCAAAGGTAGTCTGGCAAAATATTTGGCAGCAACGCTTATTTTCAGAGTTATTGGGATTTGAAATTTCCATGGTTTTTTGTATTGCATCTCTGGACAGTT
Source organism: Tachina fera (assembly GCA_905220375.1). Taxonomy (NCBI): domain Eukaryota; kingdom Metazoa; phylum Arthropoda; class Insecta; order Diptera; family Tachinidae; genus Tachina; species Tachina fera. The sequence continues at coordinate 83,067,248 of LR999966.1, forward strand.
CCTTAGAACAGCAGAAGCGGTGGTGCTTAATAAAGACTTCCTATGTAGCTTCTAGTTTGTAAAAATATTGACTATTCGGAAGACTTTAGTACACATTCCAGGAAAACTGATATGCATATCGCTCATTTACATCAGTAGTTTCATAACTCATAATGTGCGTTTTTTGAGTAAATAATGCAGAATAATTCCGCATTTTGTGGATTATTTTTTGTACAAATGTCATATAAATACATAGCTTGTACTACCATCTCTAGAGAGAATTATATTTTTTCATGTCTTCATTGAGTTTTATGTAAATTGAACACTTTAAACATGTTTTCTCCAGAAATAGTTTTTTTAGTTGTGATGCTTTTAAAATACAATCTGCGATATATACACATCACTCATTTACTTCAAAAGTGTCATAACTCAAAAAATAAATTTTTTGAACTAATGATGCAAAATAATTCTGCATTTCGTATTTTATCTTGTGTAAAAACTTCCTCTAATTAGCTTGTTCTACCACCTCATGAGAGAAGCATATTTTCTCATGACTTCCAAGCGTTGTATATAAATTGAAAAGTTTAAACGCGTCTTCTGCAAAACTAGTTTTTTTGAGTTGTGACACTATTTAAGTAAATGAGCGATATGTATGTTTAAACCGTGCTATGCAGCATACTGACAAAATATCAATGGCAAATTCGGAATAAATTTGTTGAATATGTTAAAGAAGTTGTTTTATTGAGGAATACAAAGATTTCAGTAAGCTCTCTACTTACACTCCCCTTCCACAAGCCTCGAAAGTTTTCCCAATTTATATTCATATGTATGTAGATTTGTATGTGCGTGGTATACTTATGTACGAGTACAATCTTTTTACAATTGAACATTTTTTAGTATAAAAGAAGTCTCATTATATGCCTTGGTATGAAATATCTATAGAATATGAATAAAAAAATTTCTACATATTTAACCAAACTGTGGATTTAAGTTAAAAGCTTTCGTTAACTGTATCCTGAATTTATCTTTTTATTTAACTTCCTTATTTTTCATCTCCTGAGTCGTTCCTAGAAGAATAGAATGTAAAACTAATGCCCATCACTTGTTTCTTTTGACCATCTTTTTTCAATCTACCTACAAGCTTACCTTACTTCCTTGTGAAGGAGAGAGGTTTACAATTTTCTAAAGTTTTAGCAGAAACCAACTTTTGTGTTGTAGTTCCGTTAAGGGCCAGGCATGTTAAAAAAATGCTGACTTGAAAAAAGGAATAGCGATTGACTTTACATTTAAACCTTTTAAGAACGTCTCAGCAGCAGTCGTGAATCTTTTAACGCATTTTTTCTCGTTTTCCCAAAAATTATCACACGGCTTGACCCGAGCATTTTTTAAAGATAATCTATTTTATAAATATACATCATCTTTATCTATGCGTCAGCACTTGATGAAAAAGCAACGTTTTAGTTGTCAATAAATTTATCATGTTCAATATTTTTAACTACGATGTGCATTATATTTGGCTATATGGAATAATTGCTTAAGATGACCTAAGAAAGTTACGCTTTATTATGTTGCATTATGTCCCAGTTGAAAGTGGCTGTGGGGACAATACAGCATGTACAAAGAAACGATTACAAGAAAGATGAAAGAGAAACTAGCCTGGAACTAAAGTAATATTTTTGGCTAAATCCACCTTTGAGCATTTTCGAACATTAAGACTATAAATGAATCCAGGCAAAAGTGATCTATGTTTTATTACGTCATCAAAACATAATTATTGTTAAACTACTAGAATAAATTGCTTTTTCACTTTTGTCAACTTCCAAAGTGGTCTAACTCACTAAAGTTTTTGCATCATAGACCACTTTAGTTCCAGGCTAGACAATTTAAATAATTTGTCAACCAATTTCCTTTAAAGCGTACTTGGACAAATTTAAAACATAAGAGCTCATTAACAAATATTTATCCTTCGGTTATCTTCCGTAATCCTAAACTGGAATCAAGAACGCGTGAAGTAAAATTACGTTCATAGGTCAATGTACAAATGCCGGTTATTGCTGGTTGGTGGCCAAATCTAAGGTTAAAAAAGGATTAAAATAAAAATTACTAAAAATAAATAAAAATTGCCTACTTGTAGTGTTTTATGTTTGCTGTTTTAATGAAAATCAGTTGACAAACAACTCAAGATCGAGCTTTGTTAAATACCATTTGCATCTTCAGTATCTGCATGGACATCAAATAAGCCCTCTATATGGTTAGAACATATACATACATATATACATATGCATTCATCATAACCATATTTTTACGTTGCTATGTTTCCATGAGGCTTAGATAACGCTATCCAATAACCATTTTTGCAGTACATATGTATGTATCAAACAAAATTAAGTTCTCCTTCGCTAGACTTATCACCTTCCTGCTTTCAAAACTTTAATACTTAGATCTTTCTTAGCATAACTTAATCGCTTGTCTTGTCGTGTCTATCTACCAGGTTCATTTCTGCAAGAACTAAAGTGTACACTTTATCTTCTCCAACAGCGTCATCATATACATACATACGTACTTATGTATGTCAGAGGAAAAAATTATAAATTTTCCATAAGATCTTTAATAAATACTTCATCTGCCTTTCTTTAGCGTTTTTAATTTTAATTTTTTTTTAGCAAGAACGATGAAGAACAGTAGGTTACTAAGTACACATATGCATTTATGTTATATATTTTTCTAAAAGTATATGCATGGACATATGCATGTATGTGTGCATATACTATTTGCAAATATGTACATACTAGTGATGTAACGAATGTTAATTTTTGATATTCGCGAATACGAATGCGAGTATTTCATTTGAAATTTATAGACATTAAATAAGGGCTCTATTTACGCCTCTAATATGAAATATTAAGAAACTGTTATGAAAAAGAACTTTATACTCCTGTTGGCGTACTTTAAAGTTAATAGAAACTACCCAAAATTTTAATGATCGTGATGATATAAAGCACAAATTTCTATAAAAAATTTAATGGATTCGTACAAACTAATATTTTTATCCACTTATTTAAATTTAGTTTAGGATTTATGCATTTATTTAGTTAATTTTTTTGGAAAAATATTCGTATTCGCCTGAATACGAATACCTAAAAAAGGCCGAATATTCGACAATTCGAATACGAATACGAATATTCGTGAATACAAACATATATGTACATACATGTAGCATTAATTCTTTAAATCCCGTTCGCACTATGCAAGTTTATTGCTATGCTGATTAGTTTGTGGGAGAGGAGGACGAAGGAAAAATAAACGAGTACTCAGCTTCATATAATGTCAATACGTATTGCTTTCTCATTAGTAATGTTAAAAAAGTACACATGCACACACAAAATAATATTCATAAAAAATACAGCTCTGCTTGGTTTTCTATGTACATATGTAAGTATGTGTGCATGCGTACTATGTACTATGTTTATGTGGCTGCCACATTGGCAAGTTTCTTCCTTTAAGAGATAGTTGCCGTATGAAAAGTTTATAAAAACGCAAAAATTATAGGAAATCGTTTGATAAACATCAAAAATATCTTTGGAAATATCTTTGCATCTTTGGAAAATCTAAAAAATTTTGCTACATGACAGAAAATTAAAAAATAAGCAAAGGTAGTCTGGCAAAATATTTGGCAGCAACGCTTATTTTCAGAGTTATTGGGATTTGAAATTTCCATGGTTTTTTGTATTGCATCTCTGGACAGTTCCTTAGAACAGCAGAAGCGGTGGTGCTTAATAAAGACTTCCTATGTAGCTTCTAGTTTGTAAAAATATTGACTATTCGGAAGACTTTAGCTCATTTACATCAGTAGTTTCATAACTCATAATGTGCGTTTTTTGAGTAAATAATGCAGAATAATTCCGCATTTTGTGTATTATTTTTTGTACAAATGTCATATAAATACATAGCTTGTACTACCATCTCTAGAGAGAATTATATTTTTTCATGTCTTCATTGAGTTTTATGTAAATTGAACACTTTAAACATGTTTTCTCCAGAAATAGTTTTTTTAGTTGTGATGCTTTTAAAATACAATCTGCGATATATACATATCACTCATTTACTTCAAAAGTGTCATAACTCATAAAGTGTCATAAACCAAAAAAAATTTAAAAAAATTTAGTTGGAAAAGTTAAATTAGTTGTCTCAAACTTGTGTGTACTTTTCACAATGCAAGCACGCGGCTTGTCCAGAAAATTGGTATAGAAGTCACTTAAACTTGAGTATTTTCCATATATTTTTTCTAAACAAGTTCTAACTTGCATTGTAGAAACTACCCGTTTACTTTATTTTTTAAACTGTTTTAAATGGTCTTTCTTGAAATTTTTCATTATAATTCTAGAGTTAATGTCGACGTCGTCAACGGCGTCAAATGTCAAAAAAAAATTGAATCGTATGAAATTGTATGAGAGCAGTTAATCTCAACGCCGTAAGGTATTCGACGCCGAAAAAGTCCAATCTGTTTCAACTTTTTCGGCGTCGTTGCGGTCTTGCTCAATGTTGTTGTATATTCATGTTGTTATATTTTCAATGTTGTATATTCAATGCAGAAGTACACAGCTGTGTTAACGTCGTCGACGGCGTTTACATTAACAGCAAAATGAAATTTTACGACGAACATCACAATTTCGGCGTTAAGACGCCGTCAACGACGTCGACATTAACTCTAGCATAATAATCTTTTGGTAGTCCTTTAATGAATGCTAAACAATTTTATCAACATATCGTACACTTAAACATAAAGAATCACAACTCTAAAAATTTCAGATGCTGAGTAGTGACAAACAACTGTTGATACCGTACAAATGAAGCAAATATGTAAGAAAAGAAAAAGCATAACGGTATTTTATACTGTTCAAGAAGACTATTATGTAAAAGAAATTGTTGCGCTCGTTTGAGATTTCTTCAATTAACTTGTTTATAAAAAACCAGAACCAGTTTCATAATTTTGAGTTGTGACTGTTTATGATTTAGTGTGCGACATGTATTTTCTGCTAAGCTTTAATAACATAATAATTTACTTTCTTTGACGATTTTTTTACAATTCTGATGAATTGGCGATTTGGCGATTTATTTTCCGAGATTTTACGATATTTACTTATTTAATTGGCAACTATGCTTGTACACAAAACATCCCAGCAAGCAAAAATGTAGACATTTATGATGGTTTTTCATTTTAAATTAATCAAATATTTATCACAAACTCGTTTGAACAAAAAAAATATTTAAAGTGAAATTTATAATATTAAGAACAAATCGATTCGATTGATATTTTTGGTAAAATTAAGGTAAACAATTTGTTCATGTGATTTCAATTCCTGGTAGGTATTGTTGACTATAACAGCAATCTGCCTTTGAAATCTTCAAAACACCTACCAAGTTTAATATTAACCGATTTAAATTTAACATCACATTTTTCATTTACACCAACCTTATGTTCCGCAAAATTATGAAATACTATAGTATTTTTACCTGAGATAAGCTCTCTTTCCTGTCTCTTTCCTTAACACGCTCATTTGTCTTTAGTATAAAAGTGGTATTTGGGAGAATGAAAGTTTGGTGTATATGGAGGGTTTGACGACCACTGTTGTGACAACTTTTCAATAGGTTTGAGCCATTTTTGTTAAATTGTACTTTCATCATCCGAGCGGTAAAATATGCAGAAACAACAAAAATATAACACGGAAAACATTACGCATGTAGTTTATTTTAACAAAAAATCTTCAAATTAAACATTTACTGCCTTATTCATAAAAAATATTTCAGGATTATTAAGCGCTTATTTGACATATTTCTATGGGACATTTGTCAAATAAACCTGTAATAAGCCTAATTTTTTTATGAATTAGACCGTTAATATTTAGTTGTCAAGATTAATATACATATGTCCATATAGTGTACATGTATCTATCCTTGGGCTAATCTTGACAAACTAAGATTATTACTTTATAATTGGTCACAAATGCATTAAAAATTTAATAACTAAGTCGATTTCGAAAAGATTTTGTAACAAAATTCTATATTTTATTTGTCATCAATTACACTGCAAAACAAAATAGAGTTTTTTTATGATGTTTAAATAAAAATGGCCGATCCTTATGTATTTTTATTTTCTGATCTCCGAAATATTAACAGAATAATAAAAAGAGTGATGTAAATTATGCAAATGCCAAATGTCACAATATCTTTAAAAATAGAGCTGATAGGGCAAAACTAATGACGGCATCGTAATCAAGAGATAAAAATACATAAGGGTCGTCCATTTATATTTAGACATACAAAATCAATGTTGTGCGGTTTTATATTTACTAAATAAAAATACATTCATACATATTTATATGTCTTGAAATATTAAAAATATATAGCAGTACTACCTTTTATCCGCGGCTCCGCTTGCGCTCATCTGTTTTAAAAATATTTAAAAACTGCTTTAAAATTGGTTAAACAATCAAAACGAAAATTACCCTAACCAGCCCAAAATAAGTTTTCATGAAAAAAAATCCGTACCAAATATAAAAAACCGTTTCCAAAGCGGATCAAGCTTTTCATTGGTGAAAGAATTTTGAAAATTGGTTTAGCGGTTTGGGCGTGAAAGTGTCACAAGCAAACAAACAAATTTTATAACAAACTGTTATTAGACCTGTCATGCGGTATCAATTATGCTTATCAAAAACAGTTTGATATACAACTTGTATTGAAAACATCAATAAAAGAACTTTGTTTTTGCATTCTAAATAAGTAATCGATTGAACTTTTCTGTCATCATCTTGGGCCAGCCTACTAACGTGTGCTGGGAGATTCAATGAAATAAATAAAGAGCAACATTCGGTGTGTATTTTATAACGGAATTTAAAATTCTCTACTATATGGTATAAGTTTATACATATGATTTATGCATATGTATGTATGTGTCTGTTTTATGTCTTTTTATAACTAATTGATTTCAACAAGCATCATTCAAATTTCAACCACCAAAGCACAAAATACTTTGTGCAGTACAGTGAGAAGACTAATCTTTACCGCGAAATTTTGAAAATATTAATAAAAGTGATTATATTGAATTAAAACTTATTTTGGGCTGGTTAGGGTAATTTTCGTTTTGATTGTTTAACCAATTTTAAAGCAGTTTTTAAATATTTTTAAAACAGATGAGCGCAAGCGGAGCCGCGGATAAAAGGTAGTACTGCTATATATTTTTAATATTTCAAGACATATAAATATGTATGAATGTATTTTTATTTAGTAAATATAAAACCGCACAACATTGATTTTGTATGTCTAAATATAAATGGACGACCCTTATGTATTTTTATCTCTTGATTACGATGCCGTCATTAGTTTTGCCCTATCAGCTCTATTTTTAAAGATATTGTGACATTTGGCATTTGCATAATTTACATCACTCTTTTTATTATTCTGTTAATATTTCGGAGATCAGAAAATAAAAATACATAAGGATCGGCCATTTTTATTTAAACATCATAAAAAAACTCTATTTTGTTTTGCAGTGTAATTGATGACAAATAAAATATAGAATTTTGTTACAAAATCTTTTCGAAATCGACTTAGTTATTAAATTTTTAATGCATTTGTGACCAATTATAAAGTAATAATCTTAGTTTGTCAAGATTAGCCTAAGGATAGATACATGTACACTATATGGACATATGTATATTAATCTTGACAACTAAATATTAACGGTCTAATTCATAAAAATATAAACTATTAAAGTGAGAAGCCGTATATTGAATTAATTTTTTAAGAGGTAAGCTATTTACATTATTATATTAAGAGACACTGTTGATTAGGAAGTGTATCTATATTTCCTAATCGATCGTGAAATATATGTATGTATGTACATATTAAAAATTTAGTAAATTTTAGAATTTTTTTCTACGAACTAACGACCAGAGTTTTGGATCGCTATTAAAAAAACTGCACAAATGTTTTCGCTTGTAAGGTTTCACAATGAAGAGTTTTCCGTTGTCGAATCTAGAAAGGTGGAGATGGTTGGAACGAAAAAGTACGTGGTCAAGTGTTATGGCGCAAAATATGCAGCATTCCTAGTCGCTAAAAACGGTAAGTACATTATTTAAAACATACATTTGTAAGTCCTAATTCACACACGTCTGGTAGACGCCCTAAAAACTGACATGTGCGCAAAAGTTACATTGTAAGCGTTGCAATTTCACCAAAAAACTATAACCACTTTTGGCCCCATAAATTTCAAATGTGGCGTTTTTCTGAAATTTTTTTACAACCACTTTTGTGCAGAATAAATAACACAACAGACCCAGTAAAAAAAGAGACTAAAAAAAAGTCATGAAAATGTAGATTTTACGATGCGGAAGTAGTGCAAATTTCGATCCGATCTAATGATTTTTACATAGGGTTGTCATTGCAAGAAGTTCTCTTTTTCGATGCCTGGTCACTGAATTGGAAGCGATATTAAGAAAAATTCCCTTTTTTGTGTTCTATGATAATATTTGCATCTAGGAAAAATGGTAAATAGTTACCTATTTTAACAATTCATTTCTTTTTATACGAATTTAAGTCCGAAACCGTGCTTTCATGTAAATTTAAGCAAATAACTTTTAAGTTTTAGACTAAAATTAGTTCATAAATTTCTTTAAAGAAATAAATTTTATTTTAATTCTGGCGAGTATTTTCTAACACTATGGAGGAGTTACAAGGTTTTGTATGGCTAAAATAAACTTTTACATGGTTTTTTGCTCACTCTCGGCAAATTAAAAATATCGATTTTTTGGAAGCAATGAAAATGTACTTCCGCTAGAATGACTTCCATTTTTTTTCACTGGGAGATTTTCTGTACATAATTTTGCTTTAACTATAGCCCTTTATTGTTCGAAATATCACTTTAATATATGATATTTGAGTAGCTTTGTTAGTTATGTCCTTTTGTACCTTAATTTTCTGAAATCAAAAGCCCTATCTAAATGCAAAACATTTTTGTCATTTATTTTAATTATAAACATTTCTATTATATATTCATTTATTTTAATATTGCATCACAAAAAGTAAATTTAAATAATTCATTAAAATTAAACACAAAAAAAGACTTCATTTAAAAACTTTCAAGAATTGAAGAATGAATTTAGAAAATATGAATTAATTCTCAAAGGGTATAAAAAATTAAAATTGTTTGGTAGTAGTGGCTTTAGATCCTGAATGTGCTGCTACTTCTTTTTAGAAATTTTCAATCTTTCTTTATGCAGTTTCGGAAGTAAAACAGTATTGATTTTGTTTGTGGAATCTAACAAAAAATACCGAGAACAGGTACAAATGCACCCCTTATAGGTGAGAAATATTAGAAAGTGCCAAAACATATTCGAGATCCTGTCCAGAAGAAAAGAACGTGAGAAGCTTTCTGCTGTATTGAATACTTTAAAAGATCTGTGGACAGTAAAAAAGGTACCAAACTTCAGGTTTATACCGCTTTAACCCCTTAAAGAGCACATATCGAAAAAGTGATACTAGCGTGTCAGTTTTTTCAGCAACATTCGTATGTTTTGCAATTTTTGGTCTCTATTGTAGTTTACAAGATATAATGATATTGATCTTACCCTTTTTGGCTGCTTCTCGATTTTTTCGGTTTTTGGCGTTTTTATTTCACTGTTGCAATGTTTTTAGTTTGACACTTTTTTCTCGTTTTGGCAATTTTTTTTTTGATTTTGGCGATTTTTTTCTCAGTTTGGCGATTATTAGCTAGAGACTTCGTTCTTGGACTGTTGTGTCAGAAATTTTCCGGAAAATTTTGCTATTGAAAATCAGCAAAATCGGGCAGACGGCTTCAGAGCTGGAAAACTCAAACTCTATTTTCCCATAGAAAATAACTACCGAAAACAAGTTTTTATTACTTTTTTATTAAATAAACTTATTTTATACTTCGGTATGAATAAAATTGGTATTTATAATTAAAAAAAATGTTATATACATTATGTTATATACAAGATGTTATATACATTCATACATATATTAAAAATATATGGACCATATATAATTTTTTTAGCTGGGCAGGGTTGGAAAACTTTAACTTTTTTCCTAATAATTAAACATATTTCATGTTTTAAGAAGAAGGCTATTTTCTCAGGAAAGGTAATAGCTACGGGTCTGAAATTTGGACATAGTATGTAGAAGTTTGGTCGCTACAACAACATATATATAAAATTTAAATTTTAAAGGGTGGCCCAAAACGAGTGACGAAAACTTTTAAAAGCCAATGTAATATACATACAATTGTATGTACATATGTATATTGACACTTGAAATTTGTAAAATTAGTGTATTTTTATATAGGCTACAACAACTAACACTAAAATTAAAAAATTTAAATTAAAGGGTGGTCCATCAGTTAATGCAGTTTTGACTATGTAATTTTGACAAATTGCTATATCTTAGAAACTGTAAGACTTAAACTCTTGAAATTTTCAAAAACGGTAAAACTAAAAAATCTGAAAATTATAAAAATCGCCAAAATTCAAAAAAAACGCTAAAATTAAAAAAAACGCCAAAAACCGAAAAAAATCGCCAAAACGAGAAAAACGTTTCAAAACTAAAAAAAAATTCCCACAATGAAAAAAAACGCGCAAAAATGCTTAAATGAAAAAAAAACGCTAAAATCAAAAAAATCGCCAAAACGAAAATAAATCGCCAAAATTAAAAAACGCCAAAAACCGAAAAAAATCGTCAAAACGAGAAAAAAGTGTCAAAAATAAAAAAATTGCCAAAAAGAAATAAAACGCCAAAAAACCAATAAAATTGCCAAAACAAAAAAAAATTGCCTATATGAAAAAAATTTTCAAAATCAAAAAAATAGCCAGAAGGAAAAAAGTCGCCAAAATTAAATAAATCCAGTGAAGTGCGACTTTGACCCGCGCACGAAGGGTTCTGTACGGACACGAGATATGTAATTCAATACGAACTTTAGTGAATATAAACTATAGTTTTGGCATTTCTTTCGTTTTTGGGTTTTTTCGGTTTTAAGCGTTTTTTTTTTGTTTAGGGGTTTTTTGAATTTATTGGCGCTTTCTGAGTTTTTTCACTTTTTTCACGTTTTGGCGATAATTTTTTTTTTGGTTTTTGAAGTTTTTTTTTTAATTTTGGCGATTTTTATTATTTTGGCGTTTTTTATTTTGGCTATTTTTTTATTTAAACGATTTTTTTAATTTTTCCGTGTTTTTTAATTTTGGCGTTTTTTTCATATAGGTCTTTTTTTTGGTTTTGGCGATTTTCTTAGCTTTGGCACTTTTTTCGTTTTGAAGCTTTTTTCGATGTTTGGCGTTTATTTTAAATTTTGGCGTTATTTCGTTTTGGCGATTTTTTTTATATATGGCAATTTTTTTTTTAATTTTTGAGATTTTTTTCCTTTTTGGCGATTTTTTTTCATATAAACAATTTTTTCGGTTTTTGGCGCTTTTTTTCATTTTGGCGATTTTTTTCATCTAAACGATTTTTTCGAATTTGGCGATTTATTTTAGTGCTGGAATTTTTTTTTAATTTTGTCGATTTTTTCGATTTGGCGATTTTTTTTAATTTTTGGCGATTTTTTTCAGGTTTTGGCGATTTTTTTTCGGTTTGGCGATTTTATAATTTTCGAATTTTTTAGTTTTACCGATTTTGAAAACGGTAAAACCTCTTACGGTTTCCAAGATATAGCAAGTTGTTAAAAATGCATTAACGGATGGACCACCCGTTAATTTAAATTTTTTAATATTTTAATGTTAATTGTTGTAGTCTATATGAAAATACACTAATTTTACAAATTTCAAGTGTCAATATACATATGTACATACAATTGTATGTATATTACATGCGATTTTAAAATTTTTCGTCGCTCGTTTTGGAGCACCCTTTAATTTCTAATTCTCATGTATTTGTTGTTGTAGTGGCAAAGGTTCTACATACTCTGTCCAAATTTCAGCTCCGTAGCTCTTACGGTTCCTGAGAAAATACCGTGTGACGGACAGACGGACAGCGTAGCGAAAACAATAGGGTTCCTTTTTGCACCTTTGGTGAACGGAACCCTAAAAAACGCCAAAAACCGAAAAAAAATCGCCAAAACGAAAAAAAGTGTCAAAACTAAAAAAATTGCCACAAAAAAATAAAAATAAAATAAAATAAAATATATAAAAATAAAAATCGCCTAAATGAAAAAAATCGTCAAAATCAAAAAAATCGCCAGAACGAAAAAATCGCCAAAATTAAAAAAACGCCAAAAACCGAAAAAAATCGCCAAAACGAAAAAATTGCCTATATGAAAAAAAATCGCAAAATAAAGCACCAAATTAAACATAATGCCTAAAACCTAAAAATTGCACAAAAAGTATGAATTTTTTCAAAAAATTAATATGTACCTACATATCTCTGTGCTTATATTATACTACATAAACGCACTTTGGTAAAGGGTATATAAGATTCTATTTCTGAAATTAAATTAATAATTTTTATATTTTATTCACTTGCTGAATGATATTTTAATACGAAACATATTAAAACAAAAAAACTTATCGTTTAACTAACTAACAATTAATGAATGCCGATTTTTATATAAAAATAACTTTATTTGATGTGTTTTAGATGATAGGTCCAAACTGGTTCAGTTAAAACAAAAAAAGGAGGAGAAGTTGGGTGGGTTACCATCAGTCTCGTTAAGCAAAAGAAGCACTTCTAATAGTAATAAAAACGACATTACTGAAACTGACAATAATAGCAATATAAAAGGTTATTCCAAAAACTTTTCTGACCACTTGTACACTGATGTAAGTAAATCAGTAACCTCTAACAAAGTTAACATAAGCGATAAAACAATCGAATTTAGTAGTACGGAGGAAGCTCTTATTGAAACTGACAATAAAAGTACCAGTAACATTGTGGAATTTATTCCTGCTGATGTAAGTGAGGCTTCCAAACTAATATCCAATAAAAATTTATGCAACGATGAAAATGAATATTTTTATACTGACGTAAGTGAAAATATATCAGGTATCGCTAAAAAAACTAACACTGAAGAAGACCTCGCGAACGGGACCGTGATCGAATATTACAACTCTGAGGAACCTTTTAACGAGAGTGACAACAGACAAGAAGATACAAGCAATATTTCTGAATATATTTCTGCAAACGCAAGTGAGGACCCAGTTGCAATAATCAACAAAAGAACATCGAACGGTGATAATATAAACGACATAAGAGCACCGATGCATATAAACCAATTTTTGATGCCAACCACACTAAATCAAACAACGAACTCTAACAATACCGAAGAAATTCTTAATGAAACATTCAATACCATAAGTAGACAAGGAGATACAAGTAACTTTTCTGAATATATTCCTACCGACATAAGCGAAGATCCTCTAATAATTTCCAACAAAAGTATGGCAAACGAAGATAGCATAAACGATATAAGCGCACCGCTTAATGTGAAACAGGTTTCAGTACCATATTCCAAGAGCAACAAAAAACATTTTTGCATTTATTGCAAGACACTACAGTCCACTATAAGTAGACACTTACTTTTAAAACATAAAAATGAGGAAAATGTTAAGAAAGCCTCCTATTTTCCTAAAAAAAGCAAGGAGCGTCTTGAAATAATGAACATTATCAGAAAACAGGGAGACTTTGAGCATAATACATCCTCAAAATATAATAGTGGTGTTCTTATCGTAAGCCGACAACAACAAAATAAATGCAAAAACGTAGTTGATGACTACGTAGTTTGTAAGACTTGCAAAGGGTATTATTCTAAAAGAACGATTCGAATTCACAAAAAAACTTGTGGAAATTCTAAGGGTAAACGTTCTCACCACATTGATAGTCGTAGGTTAACGCAATACATTCACCCGGAAGCTAATCATGCTTTAAAAACTAAAATATTCCCAATCCTTAGATGTGATGAAATAACTAAGGCAATTCGATATGACGAACTTGTCATTAAATTTGGCAACTATTTGGCTGAAAAATATTTACCGCTACACCAACATGATATGATTCGTGCAAACTTGAGAGTACTTGGTCGTTTTCTAATCGAGATTAAAAAAATTGATCCCATGATAAATGAATTAAAGGAAATTTATAAGCCGTCCATGTTTGATAAATGTATCAAGGCCATCCGAATTGTTGCTAAATGGAACGAAAATAAAATGGGCTTTGAAACACCGGCTGTAGCACAAAATTTGACGACACTTTTAAAAAAGTGTGGCAGCAAGCAATCAACAGAAATGATCAAGGAAAATCGAGATGACCTTAAAGCAGAAGTAGATAAATTTCTCCAGTTATGGAATCAAGAAATTCCTTTGGTTAACAAAAAAGCAAACGAGGATCAAAATAACCAGAGGAGAATAAAAAAGATTAAGTTACCATCAAAAGATGATATCAAAACTCTGCACACATACCTAAAAGAAAGAATTATGACAGGAATGGGAAAGCTTCTAAGAAAATTTTGTTTGTCTAGTTGGACAGATCTTGTGCAAGCAACTCTGATTTTTATTCAGCTATTCAACAGGAGGCGAGCAGGTGAGATCGAACGACTAACTGTTGAAAACTTTCAAAATAAAGAGTTTATCACAGAAAATATTGACAAAGATATTTTAAAAAATATATCGGAAGATTCAGTAAAGTTTGCAAAACAGTTCGTGAGAATTTCATTGCGTGGTAAGCTTGGACGAACAGTTAGTGTTCTCTTATGTCCGATGTCCTTAAAATCTCTGGAAATCATTATGAAATATAGAGCGGAAGCAGGTGTAGATAGTGAAAACCAATATATATTTAGTAGGCCACACACTTCACAGCTCACGAAACAATATTATCGCGCGTGCCCTCTATTAAAAATGTTTGCTGAAGAGTGCGGAGCAAAAATCCCGGAAAGCCTTAGAGGAACGACATTAAGGAAACATATTGCGACCTATACTTCGCTACTGAACGTCGAAGAGGCGTCAGTAGAACGATTGGCTAATTTCATGGGCCATCATAAAGATGTACATAAAAGCATATATAGGATACCTATCCCCGTAGCCGAAGTTACGTGTGTCTCCAAGTTGTTAATGTCAGCTGTAGGAGAGGAAGCCGAAGATGGCGACGAAGATGACAGTGAAGAGGAAAACTTTGAAGTAAATTGTTTGAACTTAAATTCTAGCAGCTCTTCAAATACAAAACGTAGAAGCAGTAAGTATAAATAAGTAGAAACCAAAATTATACATACATATGTACATTAAAAACAATAGTTTCGTATCCATATGTACGGGTATAGTGGAAACCATTTACCGCCAATGTACCTCTAAGCCCTTAATGTTTTACCCAAAAAGCTTAAAAATGTCTTCTGAATACAATAAATATTAAAACCTTCTATATATATTTTTTATTAAGTCAGCCATATACATACTTATTTCTAACATATTTTATTTAATTTTATTTAGGATCTCCTTATGGCCAGACAAAACGTTGCAAATGGAGCGATGCAGAACGGGATGCAATTTTCTTAAAATTTGGTGATCTCAAAAGCTTGCCCAAACTACCATCATTAGAAGAGTGTTCAAATGCCATAAATGAGTCAAGCGCTCTTAGTAACAGAACACCGCATCAAATGAAAAGTTGGATTCACAACCAACGAAGAGATAAAACGTCCTAAATTGCTTTTCACGCATGTACATACATATGTATGAACTACCCACTTCGATTTACTCTACCTTTTGATTTTTTATATTTAAATTTAGAGAGTTAATTTGGTGTCTTAAATGTTTTATTGTACATAAATTTAATGGAATTGGATAAATGTATTTTTTCATTATCAGATACATTTATCAATAATAATGTCATTTAAGAGACGAAATTGAGTTTTCAATGTATGTAACTATGTATGTCTATACATGTCAAAAAATTTACCGAAAAACGCTTATAATAGTAAGAATGAATCTTGCAAAAATCTTTGGGTTTTTTTATTGGTCTGACCTAGCCATAGAAAAACCATTGAGTAGTAGTAAACCAATAACCCACCAACGATGTGTTTTCATATTCATATGTAAATACGTCTTTTGTTTTCAATTTACATACGTATAACTCAATTAAGATATAAAAATACTCAGCGTAAAATACTTTTAAATAAAAATTTTACATAATTTAATTTCAAGACATACATACTTATGTATTTCTGTTGCAATAAAAGAGCAATGTGTCAAAACATCGAATCAATTTTCTTCTAGATTTTCTCGCACATTATACCAAATATTTTTTTGTGCCAGAAAATTACTTGACATTCATTTTGAGAAATATTTACACGAGCATAAAATTTAAAACAGAAACATTTAATTGATGCACTTGGCATAGTTAATAAAGTTTGTTTTTTACTATTTGACCAAAATTAAGCAATTTTCAATGCATACTGGAAACTTCTGCACTTTTGTGTAATGTATGGCCCAAACAAATATTTTTAAAATTTTTTTGATGGTTTGTGTGAAAATTTTTGCCTTACATTTTCATTGCAAAGTTGTTTGCTAAAAGTTTTTTTACAAATTTTATTTTAAAAGACAGTTTGGAGCAAAATCTCTCAAATCAGAAACAAACTAGTTTTGTTTTGATAAATTTTAATTTAAATTTTGAAATACAACTTTAAACTATTCAAAAAGGATCGTCAATTCCGAGATTTTATTTGTTGCCTTGCTGTTATGTAATAAAAAACAGAATTAAGAACACTTTCGAAGGCAATTTCGGAAATAGAGGTGCACTTTTTAAAGTTTTCGTTATAACTATGGCATTTACATTTGGATTTTAATACGTTCTTCAAATTTTTTTTTTCAAAATTACCTTGCATTAATACTTTATATTCGAAAGTGTCGGACTACCTTTACATTTTGCCTTTAAGGTGGTACGCTCTAATAAACATGTATGTATGTGTAAGTATGACATAATATTTCGCTACCTCTTGATAATATTGCTCTAAAAATATACAACAATTAAAAGACGCTATAAAATTGCAAATAAATTATACATGAAACAAAAAAATTTCAAGATGCATTACATTTCAATTTTATTTTAGAAAATATACAACTTGAAAAAAATCTTTAGAAAAAAGTTTAAAAAACTAACAAAAACATAATACAATTAGATTAAAAAATATTTCTGTTTAAGAAAATTTTGATGAAAAGCTTTAAACAAAATATGTATGTACATACCAAACTCATTTTAAGTTTTTTGAATATGGAGATAGTAGTCGTACGTATTTTTACGAAAAGAGTTTAGCCTACAGTACACGGCATGTAAAAAACCACATGCGCATGAAGTTCTGACATAATTTTGACGTCATCACGATGCTACATTTGCTACATGCCGGGTACTAGCAACATATCTATGTACATGCATATATTAACATGCTTCCAGACGAGCTGCCCCAGAAAATGTCTTCGATTCGGCTGCATGTGCGACATATGCATTTTGGAACAAAAATACTACAAAAGTTTTACGGCATCTAGCCACTACTAGTAATTTTAGAAAATGCAACGAACATGCTGAAAATTCTAGTGACGTCATCGCCACATACGCATGTGGCTTTTTACATGACGTGTACTGTAGGCTTTTAAGATTTTTCTGCTTTTGGATTTAGAAATAAAACCAAAATTGGGTAGTATGAATAAAAAAAGTATTTGCATTTTAGTTAAAAATTAAAAAAAAATATATTTAGATATATATATATATGTATATATTACATGTATATTTGTGGTCTTAAGACAAAATTTTAACTAAAAAGAAAATGTGTTTTTTACTCATACTACCTATTGATTTAAGGTTTCTGATATAGAGAAACTATTTATTTTGTATTTATAGTTTTAAATTTCAAATCGAACAAATATTACACATGCTTACATACATACATAGGTATCTTTAAATAAAATTAAGTTCAAATTTCACCAATTCTATTTAAATATAAACTCATGTTTAAATGTCGATTTTCATTAATTTTTGTATGGAAAAAATACTTTTAAATACGAATTTATATTTAAATAAGTTAGTGAAATTGGCTCTAAATAAACAAAAATTAAAAAAATGTTTTAAAAATATTTAAATCAAACATGCATAAAATAACATAAATATACCTCCTTCTATTCTGTAGTAATCCTCCTTTAACAAGTGATTTTAAAAATATGTAATGCTTAATTTAATTGCAAATCTAACAAAAACTGTCTTTGTAAACAGAAATTATTATACTTAACAAACAACGCGTTAATACAAAAATTATTTTATGTACATAAATACATATGTATGTACATACATATTGCTTATTTGTTCAACTCATAAAAACTTCTTGTTCCGAAAAAGAGTGGAGTTTTGCATTTGTTAACAACTCAACGGAAAAAGAAAAAATATTCTCCTCGAGACTTTTGAATGAAATTATTGAACAAAATTAAATCGATGCAACGATATTGTACACACAGTTTTTTGAGTTATTAATACATTGAATCAAATGAGTGATATCGATTCAAAAATGATTTGATAAAAATAAGTGCGATCATCTTAACTTAGCAAATGTATATCTCACTTAATTAAATAATATATAAAAGTAAGTTCAATAACCTGAATCTAAAATAAAGTTTTTGGAAAACTAAAACTAATATTTAGGAACATTACACAGTCATTGTTACGCCCAGGGAAAAAACAGCTTAAAATCAATAAAAACCATATTGAACTAATTAGAAACATTAACGAAAGCCTAGTCATGTAGAAATTTCTTATTTAAATGCGGAAAAATATTAATTTAAAGTATTTATTTATTAATTTCATTTATTTTTAAGTATCTCATACATTTTCTATTATATTGAAAATTATGAAATTAATGTTACGCGTTCTTATTTATTATTAAGTTGCAGCTTTTCCCTGAGTGTACCATTATTTATTTGTAAATATGTTTGTATAAAAATGTATATACATACATATCATCTATCTTTTAACTAATAAATCTAACAAGTTTTGTAAAAATGACAGTATAAAATTAAAGCTGTTCTGCTGTAAAACTTTTAAAATATCAGGCCAGTTAGTTAAAACAACGACGATATATAATTAAAAATGTATGTGTCGATTTGTTCATATGAGAAAAAAAACAAACGTCTAACAAAAATTAAATATACAGAACATTTAAAGAAAATTGCAATAAGAAACTGGGGGTATAAAATCAAAACCTATCCTCCGCCGACAGGAATCAAAATTCAAGCTTTTCGATGAGTAAAATCATCTATAACCAAAAACAAAAGTAATATTTTGAATATTTTCGCTTCCGATTTTGATGAAATTTTGTATTTTGATTTCTCTCGGCGGAATCTAGGTTTTGATTTTAGATCCCTAGTTTGTTAGAGTAATTTTCTTAGAATTTACTGTAGATTTTATTTCTTTTAGACGACTGTTAACTAAAACAATTGACCCATCTTAATATTTAATAGCATTGAGAAAGAATCACTCTTAGTACAAAAGTGGTAAAGTGTACTTTATACACAACTTTTAGCTTAGTATTAAATAAATGAACCTAATCTCCGGTAGCAAAGTCTATGCTTTGTTTGCTTGCCGATGGGAATGAAAACTTTATTTGAATAAAAAAATGTATATAATTTTTTATTGACCAGCAAGTAAACGTAGACAAACATAAACAAATTTCATGTCCATAAAATGTATTTTATACCATAATTTGTAAAAAAAAACTTTTTTGGAATATAATAGTATTTATAAATACAATGGACGTCAGTTCGTATGAATTATATAATAACAAAAAATTTTTATTATATTATTTTTTATTTCAATGTTACATTAGGATGACCTATCCTAAAAGAAATAGCATATCGAGTCTTATTTTCGATATACACTAATGGAAAAATAACGATTTAAGTTTAAGAACAAAATTTTTGAATTTAGATTGCAATCCTAAAATTTGGCGTTAGCCTAAATTCTTAATTTACAGAATGAATTCTAAAAATCAAGAACGCATTCTTAAAATCAAGAACGTTGTTTTGATTTTTAGAATATATTTTTAAGTTTTTAAGAAAATTATCTTAATTTAAGATTTTTTATAAAGAAAAACATCTTGAATTCGATCTTAAAATGAGATTTAATTTAACAGTACAATCTTGAATGCGATTTAAAAATTAAAATTTTATTCTTGAATCAAGAACTTTTGCATTTAATAGACTAGTAAGATAGAAATGATTTGATTTCGAGCGTGAAATCTTGATTTTATCACGTTTTTTCCATTAGTGTAAGCGACAAAAACTAAATTTTTTATGAGAAGTTTTTTTTATAATATTCAAATATGTTTTACATACATAAGTAAACTGTCACTTACGATAAATTCTTACAGCCTGTATCTTAAAAGCTATCAACAACTTTGAAATTTTGATAATTTTTAAACTATGGGCTAGGCCCTTAAAATTTAAATTTCAATAAATAGTTAAGTTTATTTCATATATGATTAAATCTAAATACAATAAATGTAAATGTGTTTAAAAAAATGTGGTGTAATAAATGTGTTTTAGTACAATACCTCCTTTTAACAATTAGCTTTATAGTGCATACTAAAAAAAGTTTCTGTTATTCACACAAATTTCTTTTTTTAAAGCAACTTAAAAAAATAATATTTGAAAAATTTAATGCAAATTAATTGCATAAACATTCTGGGACTAAATTAGCTGCATTAAAAATAATCAGGTATGTGATAAAAAATCTTTTAGACACAAAAGCGATAAGAAAACGATGGGATGTTTTTGCTATAGTTGTTTTGTTAATCATATTATATATTACTTTTCATAGATTCTTCAATAATTTTTGATAAATTTTGTTTCTCAGCTTTGTTATATTGTTTATGTTTGGTGTTCTAGAGTGCTTTTTAAGAGTCAGTAGTTTGAGAATGTTTTACAAATCATTCTCAAAATCGAATTTTTCACACCAAATAATTGATTTGAAATCACTTTGAAAACGATCGTTATCCATTACATATCATAATATTTTTTTCACAATTTTCTTTTTTTTATCCAAAACAAATATCGAGCAATCAAGTTAAAAAAAATTTAAATTCATTTGCAAAATTTTTGTGCAATATATTATGTTTAAAATCTCATTCAATTCAATTAATTTTTAAGTTAATGTACAAAACTTTTGAGAGAAAAATAAATTTTCTTTTCACATTTAATTATGTGTAAATTGAAACTTTTAAATACGTTTTTTGGCAAACTAGTTTTTTACTTACGACGTTGTTTTATTAAATGAGCGATATGTATTTATATAAAACTCATTTTAATCTTATGGGACATGCTTTTTATATATGCACATATCTATATCAAGGGATGACTATGGAATTGACTACCATTTCTGGTACGTAATATTAATTTTAAAAAATTCTGGCATTGTTTGCTTTTTAGAATATTATTATTTCTAGTATACTAAGCAAAACTAGCATGCATCAAAACTATCCAAAAACATATAATCAGTTTGACTGCTGCAATAAAAGTATGCTACTGAAATATGCTGTCTATAAAAATAATGCAATCAAATTATGCGCAAGGCACACATATGTATGACCGTCAAATGGTAATTGGCTTCACAGGAAAAATTATTTGTAGCAAATCTGTTACCAACTTTGGTTGAAGTTTTAAAAACGATTTAACATTACAATACATTTTGTTCAAAAAAGCTTAATAGAGATTGACAAAAGTTATATTTATTGTTTTTAATTATCCGCTTTATACAATAATTGCATCAGATTATTGGCATACAGTTAATTTTCGTAAAAATTAAGAAACACATTAGTTATGATTATGTTTTGATTAATTAATTATGATGTTAAACTTGAAAATGTATTTAACGACATTCGAGAGATTTAAAAAAACGGCATTTAAAGCTCACAGCCCCATGAAAAATACCGTCGGCGCCAGTAAGAAAGTAAGGAAAAGTAGTAACCATCTGGCAACAATTTAAGTCCCATACAAGGTGTATAATTCTGCAGCGTGCAGGTAAAATAGGGTGTATATATAAATAGCACACTGAAGTATGCGATATGCACTATAAACAATTTTTCTGCGGCTTACATGGTAAAAATGAAAAATTATCGATGTAAACATGTAGCAACGTTTACAATTTACAGAATTATGTAATGAAAATCTCAAATTTTTACTGCTGCGAAACTATACATTTTATATATATATATATATATATATATATATATATATTATCACGCCCATAAGAACAAAACAAATAAAATATACGCCAGTTAGCTGAAATATAATAAACAAGTAGGTCTAGATTAGCAACTAACTAGAAAAATCTGAAAACCCGGAGATTTTTACCTGGGGTCCGGGGCTATTCCAATAAAGCACAAAATTAAAAGAGCAAATTTAAAATGTTTATCTCAAGCGATTTTATTGAAATTTGGCACAAATGTTGGAATAATGCAAAGTTATAAAATTTCGTTGAAAAAAGTGGAAGTTAACACGCCCATACAATTTAAACCTCCTATTTCATGTATTTCGGATCAGCAGATTTAAATATACTATTTATTTAAATATTAATATCCGTTTCTAATGAAACTTGATACGTATGATTGGCAATGGCAAAAAATTTATATAAAAAAAAGTGAACGGGAATACGCCCATAAGAATTAAATAAATAAATTTTCGCTAGAGCGCTAAAGTTTGATACGCAAGTAGGTCAAGATGAGAAACCAAATAGAAAATCTTAAAACCCAAATATTTTAACCAGTAGTGGCAGGAGCCACGATAATTTTTTACTGAAGGTTTAAGTGAAGCTTTAACTAAAAGCTATCATCTTAAAAGGGTACGATGATAATTGAGCGCTGCTCTTAACAAAATCTTGAGTTTAAAAAAATGACGGAGACTGGGGGCAACGGCCACAACATTTCAAGCTAGAATTTGCACTAGAGAGCTTAAATTCAATACACAAATAAATCTAAATTTGAGATCACCAAGAAAGATTTTAAATCCTGAAAGTTTCAATTGGGGGCATGGACACGCACTTTCAGCTCAAAATTAAGAATTTAAGTTAAAGAATTTACGAACAGGAAAAATCTGAAAGCACCGATTGTTAAATTAGGGAAGTAGGGCCACGTTTATCAAATTTGTATTGAAAAATTATACGGAAGAGAACTGACATTTTGCACAAAAAATAGTCTTATTTATGTAAGTTACCAACTAGATAAATTTAAAACACAAGCTACTGTATTGAAACCTTGCATGCTCATTTCACTCATGCTAGCATTTAATTTCGCGTTTTCTAAAGGATTTCGTCTGAGCAGACTTTACTACACTAAAATGTACACTATATTTTACATATTTCTACTCAGATGACTCTTAAAAAATTAATCAAATTACTCGGTCCTTATTATGATACAATGGTGCACATATCACCCTATAACCCAATATTTTATGTAACTCTGCCTTTTGAACTGGCACAGACATTATGAATAGAACTATAACAGACTAGAAATTTAAAGTTTAAAAAGCTTTATTAAGAAAACCTTCATAAAGTAGTCAGATCGTCACAAAAACATAAATGTGAAAAAAGTCCAAGTTCCTTTCCAAAATTTCGGCCATCAAAAGTAGTGAGATACAAATTTTGACCAAGTACGTATTTGGCACAATACCTATCACTGCAATAGGTATGCATTATATAAATTTGTAACCGTAAGGGTGTTATATAATTTTTAGATAATGTGCTAACTTGGCAATATTTTTACTCTTCTAAGAAAGGAGAAAATAATATATATTTGTTCGTTTCTTTATATAGAGAAAAATGTTGTCAAGTAGCAGATTATCTAGGAATTATATAACACTCTTACGGTTACAAATTTATATAATGCATACCTATTGCAGTGATAGGTATTGTACCAAACACGAACTTGGTCAAAATTTGTATCTCACTACTTTTGATGGTCGAAATTTTGGAAAGGAACTTGGCCTTTTTTTACATTTATGTTTTTGTGATGATCAAAATTTACATCAGACCACCCTAAAACTACCTCATATGGCATAGTTATCGACTACTCGCATACAATTTTTAAGTGCCTAAGAAGAACGATAATCGTTTAAACATGAACATTTATCGTACAGCATTGAATGATTGTATTCAAACGAAATAATCCATGACTGCATTATGTACATGTAACTAGTCTGTTTCATCTAGATTGGACAACGTAATCCAACATTATTTAAATGATATAAATTGACATATTGCGTTAATATAACGCAGTAAGAATTGAAGAATATTAAAAATCACCTTACTCAACAAAATAAAGTGGATGCCAGACACATCAATATTCAGCTTCAATATATATGGTTGTGTGCGTTTGTTTACCAAAAATAGTCACACATATACTATTGGTGTGAATATTTTTTATAAACAAACGCACACATCACATATATTGAAGCTAAATGTTGATATTAAGCATCCGCTTAAGATATACATATATATGTGGCATTACGGAAAAAGTTCTTAATTCATAATTGACTGTTTTGCAGGAGAGCATTTTTAAGCGTTTAAGTAAATTTTCAGAAATTTTTATTTCTTTTACAGTTAAATTGGGAAATTCTCTGTTAACCTCTTTTTTGTTTGAGCAAACATCGTTCTACACACTGTAAATAATAAATTCGAGTTGGAATATACTAAAGTATAACATAACTTAAGCTATTATTCTAAATGAGATCTAAATTAATTGAGATTTTGCACTGGGGTACTTTCAAATGTGCAGATTACGGAAGTGCCATTAACTCACAATTAGCTTATCTCGCCTTAAGCACTTTTTTCTTTTTTGCCACAGATATATTATTCATTGTTATCTATCTGGCTTTTTAAAGGTGGTAAATTAAATTCAGGTATTCTCTTAGAGTATGCTGGATGTACTCGTAGATCCATGAGATATCTATAAAATTTATACGATTATAGTATAAACGTTGCTTGAGCAGAAAATAAAAATTTTTTTTAAAAGGTTCGATGCGATCAATATGGACATTAAATGCGGGTTCCAAATAATGCAAACATATTGTAAAATTAAAGTGAAAAATCTTTTCACAATTTTTCATATTAAAAAAAAACAAGGATGCTACGAGATTTACTGACAGTCATTGTTATATGCTGCACAAAGCATACGAAATATTCTCAAATCCATAATTACGTCAAACGATTGTAAACTACATCCATCAAGAATGTAGTGGAAACCTGGAGTCTAATAGCCGCTTACGATTCAATCACGTTTTTTTTTAATTTGAGATTACAGCATTCGATGTCGAACCATATTGTTACATTGTTCGATAGCGATTGCATAATATGTGATCAAATCAGGACGTTATCGAAAGCGACGATTAGACGACAGAGTTTGTATTGAAAAAATACGTATTAACGTGATACTCCAAATGTTTAAAATTATTGAGACTTGACGCGATTTTTCAAAGGGTCAAGTAGTTTGTTACGAATTATTGAGACTTTCGACTTATCGAGTATTCATTTTTAGGATTCTTTTGTACTTAGGTGACAAAAAAATGTTTGCAGATGGTCGAAAACATGGAAATTAACGATAATACAAATTTTAAATAAGCATTGGTATATTTATGGGCTATTATAAAAATGTCGCCCAAAAAATTAACTTTATCGGAAAAAGATAAAAACCTTCTCCTGTAAAATTTTTTTTTTGTTGGTTGCGTTATTAAGGCGGTTATGGCACGATATATAAATAAAAGATTTTAAGATTATAAGCAAAAACCACGAGATAACAAGATATTTTCTTGCGATTTGACTCTCTTTTTAGTTTTTTTCCTAGATGCTTGAATATAAAAAGTTAGTCTGTCTAGAGTAACTAAAGCGTTTAAGTGAAATTTAGTATAAGAAAAAAAAAACAAATTAAGAAATTAAGAAATCCTTTTTCCTTTTCCTTTTTCCGAAGAATATTCAAGAAAGATGTGAGTAATATTACTATACATTAATTATTTTTTAACCCCGACCAAATAAAGGAGCTTTTCCTGTTTGAAAGGTGGATTGATCGAGAGAGTTCTTGGCTATGTTTTAAGAAAAAACGGTCCAGCCGTTTAGAAGATATCACATCTTTTCTAGTTTTTTTTGGTTTTTTAAATTTTTAATTTTAATTAATTTTTCAAGACATTAAAAAAACTTATTAATTTGATATGTTAGAGCCGAAAAAAAAACTTTTGTTACACCTTAAAAGTATACACTAAAATTTAAATAAAATTAAATATCTGACATTTAAAATACAGCACTCGCTTATAATTGGTTGTCCCGGTGCAATTGCAATAAGGCTTCACAGAGATATAGCAGAGCTATGTTCAAGTTTGTCTTTGGCCAATCTCAAAAGAACTTTGTTTTTTTAACAATTTGGAAAAAATATCTAGCCAAGTTCCAGCCTCTGCACGCAGTTTGTATATTTACACGAATCGTAAAATCATGCAATTCAAACTATAACTAGAATTAATTTTTGTAAGCTCTTATAAGAATTTTGATAAAAATGTTTACCAAGTTCTTGTTTGGCACAATACCTATCACTACATTCTGCCATGATTTATATAAATTTGTCATAAAATTTCTAGCCAACCTGACAAACTAAAGATCTAAAGAATTTAATTCAACGACCTTAATTTCGATACTACTGTAATACCTGAATATTCCCTGCAGCAAATCAAACAGACAAAATTCTAGCGCCGTGACCGGTCCCAAAGTGATAGAGACTTCACCAAGTTCTAACACTCCCTATGAAGCGGACCAGTCACTTTTACATGGAGATGGTATAAGATGGGCTCAATTGATACTTTGTATGCACCTTTTGACTTGCCACTGAACTATCCCATAGGGACTTATTCTGTGTAGAATAATATAAATTATATATGTATATATAAATATCATTCCGACATTTAACTAACTATAACAAAGAAAACTTATAATAATTTAATAAATAATTCAACCACAGGGCCACTCACTCATATTTCAAAAGTATAAATACCAGTTAAGCTTAATCTCAGTATAGTTACGGGACTGGTTCCAGAGTCACATTGGAGGGAGCAATTAATATCATATATGCACTATTTGATAGGTCCATGTATTCAACCAACCACATCGAACATGTTCAGTGCCGTTACCTACAACTATACACATAGTCCAAATTAAATTGGCCCAAGATCAAGACGATGCATCACGAAAATGGTAAAGACACGATATGTCTTTTTTTCACCATACACACTTATCTGTACTTTTCATAACACTCGAATTTTCTCAAGTCATAGGACGAGTACATTTTTCTGCAGGATTATTATTCTGCACTCGGTCTGCATTTGAGAATATTTTTACATTATTGTTTTTTATTTTTAAAATAAATAATGAGAAATTAATTAGCGAAGACTTTGACAGAAATCAGTTCTTTTGGATGTCAATTTATACTTCCACATTTACTGCCGTATTCAGAAAAAATCATTTTGATTTACGAAAGGTTTACAAAACGAATTTTGTATGAAAATTTGTTTATTAAACGTTTTGTAAACATAAATTATTTTTTCTGAATAAGGGCTTAAATTCTAAAGGAACTTGAATGCGCGTATACATTTGCATATAGATATAAGAATAAGTATACATACATAATGATACTAAAACAATTTTCTGTCTTTAAAATATAAAATATCTGCAAGCAACCTAAAATAATTACACACATACATATGTGTGTAAAATGATCTAGCGAGTTTTATAGTATCGCCACCGGTAAAAAGGTAAAAAATTCTTCCAAATGTATTAAGAAATCTTCTTAATCATGTGCCATAAAAAAGTGAATTTACGTTTGTTTGGTAATCCAGATAGATAACTTAACTAACGGGGAGCTGTGAGACCGTAAAACAGTCATAAGCAAAATACTCGTAATAAAAATAAATAATACCTACATTTTAGGACTTAAAGTATTTGGAAAGTTTATATTCTGATGATTTGAAAGATATGACAGAATAATCATAAACAGGGCTGCCGTTTTTGGTTATTTCTAGCCAAAAGTGGCTATTTTTTTTCTTTAATGTGGAGATGTGAATATTTTTCTCATTTTGGTTATTTTTTTTTGCCAAAATAATGATACACATGTAAATATTTTTTATGTTATTCTTTTTAAGCTTTTATGTTCTTCAATTTTTAGTATTGCTACCAAGGCAACTGAAAATAAAACAGCTGTGACTAAAATCGCTAGTGCAGCCACCTGTTATGAATTCGCCTTGATTGCTACTCACTTGTTTTTCAATACTTTTCTTTTACAACACTGTCAACAACTTTTAATTTAACTAAATGGTCGCAACTCTGTGCTACAGAGCACTATGTGGTCCATAGGAGGTTACCACGCTTGTCCGCCCGTATCGCCTCCTTCCGAAAAAAAAATTTATCACATCTTGGGAAATCTTAATTAGTTGGACAAATTTAAAGTTTTTCGAAACTTCCAGTAATTCTGAGTATACACGTTTTTATAGTGCTATGTGGTCCATAAAAGGTGACCAGTTTTGTCCGCCCGCATCGTCTCCTTCCCAAGAAAAGTGCGTAACCCTCAGAAAATTCCAAGTTAAAAACTTGATGATATTTGGTTCAAATTCATGTTTTTCAGAAATAGATTCATGGGCTTTAATAAAGGAACACCTTATCTATAAATTTTCAATAATTTTTTCCGTCTCGGTTGCATCATTTAACGGAGAAGTCCTTTGAAAGGCATTACTCGAATTTGTATAGCTTAACAGAGCTCTGTTAACACCCTAACAGAGCTCTGTTAAAGCACAAGGTTTTTGTCAAGGGTTATAAATTTTAAAATTTAACATCACACACATTCAAACTATTATACTGTGAACTGCAAGTTTTGTTTACTTTATATTAAAAAAAACTGTTATTTTTTATATACATACATGTACAAGCGTTAACTTATTACATACATACATATGTAGGTAAAAGAATTATATTTGTTTTGTTGTTATTATTATTAACTGTATTCAAATCACATGCGTTACATTATAAATATGTATGCATTTTAAATCCTAGTAAAAAAATGGAAGTCATTCTAGTGGAACTACATTTTCATTGCTTCCAAAAAATTGATATTTTTAATTTGCCGAGAGTGAGCAAAAAACCACATAGAAGCTTAGGTTAGTCATACAAAACCTTGTAACTCCTCCATAGTGTTAGAAAATACTCACCAGAATTAAAAAAAAATTATTATTTTAAAGAAATTTATGAACTAATTTTAGTCTAAAATTTAAAAGTTATTTACTTAAATTTACATGAAATCACTGTTTCGTTCAATAAAAATACTACATATTGAAATTTGGTTATATTTTTTCTCATTGTGGTAACTTTTAAAATGAAATTTGGTTGTAAAAATTTTTTGGTTGTGGCAGCACTGATTATAAAGAGCATGGTAGAGGTAGAGAGAGAAGTCGTGAGAGATAAATAGATAGAGACAGGTAGTTACTTGCATGTTACACTTTAAAATTGCAGTACACTTACACTTTTTTTTTAATATTTTGTGTCTATTTTTTCTTTTAAGGATGAACTTCCATATATAAAATTATTTAATAAAATTCGACGATCAGATATGTAAGTGCTCCAATTACCATTGTTGTTACCAAATTATAGTTTTTGGCGTTAAAAATATTTCGCAGCAACAAAACAATAAAAAAATTAACGAACACAGTTATTTATTTCTGATCACGCGAAGGTCCTATAACCCATTTTGGAGTGTGAATTTTTACATATTTTTTAAGTTCGCTGATCTCTTTCTTATCATTTTGCAATGGCTTTTTAATTTTTAAGTAAATTGCTTTGACTTCAAAAATATATGTAAGTTGTTTAAAGTGAAATGAGTCAAGTACACGTTATATAAAACAGCCTCATTTTTTTAATATTAAACATTTATGTATATAATTGATGAAGTGACTTAGAGTTCATCAATTATACACATACATTCATCAAAGAAGGTCGAAAAATTTTAAATCTAGTTACTATATTAAACATTTAGATATATTATTATTTCTTTAAAAAAAATTGTTTTTTTTTATTTCAGCTTTTGGATTAAATTCAAGGAGTTCGGTCCAAACAAAATAATTAACAATCAAGGACTTGAGCATGAAGTTCCTAAGTTTTTTTACATTAATATGCTGCCTTACTGTTATAAACTGTCTCGATATTGATTTTATAAACATAGTTAATTCAGCAACAGAAATAGGAACGGGTGTTGTTAACCATGTGATCAAGAACATTCCTAAGCCAGAGGAGATCTTCGATATGGGCAAACAGTTCTTAGGTGGTTATCCATTTGAACTTGTTTCGTCTGCAATAAATGAAATATGTAAGTAAAGAGAGAGAAAAAAAGACTTTTGAAAAACCGTAAGTAACCATTCAAAATGATGTCTTGCTTTTAAAAAAATTAAGCTTGAGAATGTGTTTAATAGATTTTTCTTAAAAATCGCTTTTAAAAATTAAGCTTGAGAATGTGACATTTTTCTTAAAAAAAAACTTAGTGGCATACGTGCATATGTACATTAGAGTGGCCGTTAATTGTATTGAGACTTTTTTTGATTTCTTTTACTCTCACTCGCCAAATCGGTTCAGCTTAATATAAAAAAATAGAAAAAAATTTCATACCCGAAGTTGTGTTTTAGGGGGTAATTATTTTAAATTGAAAAAAAAAACTAAAAAAACTGTAATAGGACTATATATGCTACCACTTAATTGTGAATAAGTTCTGAATGTATGAATGTATTACAATTAATAATAAAATAAAAAATTTTCTTCAGTTTAAAATTTTAGTGAGTCTTTTAAAAAATGATTTTCTTAATTTTTTTGAAAAAATTTTATTTTTTTGTATACAATTTTCTGAATATCTCCGAAACTATAAGACTGTTGAAAAATTAATGCGAACGTAATTTAAAGGTCAATTTTTGAATTCTTTTATTTAATCAAAGAACTGGTTCTCAAGTAACTGCAAATTATGTTATGTAGCATCCCCTTTTTTCTTAACCCGCCAATGGTGACGCAAATTTGACTTAGAGCAATGGTGACGCCGGTCTCACGCACCGGAATTTTCAACTGAAGATTTTTGCAAATTTGTTTCTAATATTTCATATTTTTTTTATTTATGCTCTTTGAGAATAAAGCAAAGATATTTAATCAATTTAAGCTCTTTTATTTCAATATGAAAATTCAAAAAATTATTTTATTAGGGCATTAAAAATAACAGCGATTTTAGTAATACATTTTTCAAAATTAAGAAAAAAATAAAAATTCACATACATATTTATAATAAATGTATATTAACTTGAATATTGTATTTATCAATACCGCGCATTTTAAAATATCATTTAATTTAACTTGTGTGTGTTGGTGTTTATATTCTCCTTTATTGCAAATGGATCCGTAGACATCACATCAAGACGGCAGTAAAAATTGTCACGTGTCTACTCTTTGTCGACAACTATTAACATTCTACATTAATTTATAAAGCCTTATGCTCTTATGCAAAAACGATTCTTAAAGTTAAAGCATGCTTTAAAACCGGTTTTGCCATACAAAAATCGTTTCTTAAACCAACTTTAAATTTACCATTCGTTTTTGCATAAGGGGGTTAGAGATTAGTAAGAGATTGTCAATAAGAGCAAATTGTTGCCGATAAAGAGTAGACAAGTGACAATATTTACTGTCGTCTTGATGTGACATCGACGACGCTATTTGCAATATGGGGGATTGCTTGTTGATTGACTCAACGCGGTCATGTTCTATTGTTGTTGTTTATTTTGATTCCTTGAGTTGTATACGAGTGCATTCCGAAAAAAGTCGAAAAACGTCGGGGCTTGTTTCTGTTTACTCAAAAAAAATATTTTTAAATTATATCCACGCAATGCGCACATGAAGTTAAATGAACTGAAAAGAATTGGATATATAATTACATAAGGGAAATAAATACCTTTTTGAATTTTTTTTGCAAATATCGATTTTTGCCGGGCAGGTCTGAATAATTCATGGAAGAAAATGAAGAATTGAGTTTTGATTTTTTCACGATCCTTCCAAACCAAATGCGATGACTGTTTGAATTAGGATTTTTTTTATTTATGGCAATGTTTAAATTAATTTTTCAGATTTTTCAGATTTTTTTTCGCTCTGCAAATTAACGCGATCACTTAAATTTTAACTTCCAAACTGACCAAAAATATCGGTTTTTATTATCATTACAATATTCACCATTGGGTAGTGCCTGTACAATTTTTATTAAAAGAAAGTTTTATACCTAGTATACATATCGCCCGCTAGATCATAAAAAGCCACACTCAAACAGATCAAAATGGTTTTGTTTTTTCATAAACCTGTTCACTGAACAAACCTCTAACGACCGCAACAATTTATCTTGCAACACAGTCTCCTTGAACAATATAACATACCATTATGCCTGTTTTTTTATGTTACGCATTTACATCATTTGTACAGTACCAACTCAACAGTGCTTTGCCACTCTTGAGCATCTAGACTTTTTAGAGTTGTGACTGTTTATGATTTAGTGTGCGATATAATGCAAGAAAGCATCGAACTATTGATAGCTTATTTACAAACATATAACGTAATAAAATATAATTATATATATAAAGTAGAATATTATGTTTATCTCGATGAAGTTAAATTTCTCTCGCTGAAAAACTCTAAAGTTAATTTATCGGTTTTTGGCTAAGAATGAAATTTTCAAACTTGTAGTTCTAACTAAATGGCTTAAAAATATAATCCGAAAGAATTTCGGAGTTTTATATCATCGCCAAAATTTTTTTAATTTTGTATTTGTTCAGCTTTTAAGCGATCGAATTTAGCTTTTTTAGGCTTAGCGAGCTACAGAATAATGGGGATCAAAATAATTTTCGAATTTAGCAGTAGTTTTGGGGTTTCGTTTATACTTCTACTTTTAAAAGCAATTAGCAATATTTCGGGATAGTAAACAGGGAAAAATACTAGAATCCACAGCCAGAATTACCGCTTGGTAACTGCTGCATGGCCGATGCAAAGGCATTTGCGTACGTGCCCCTTATGCACGTTATTTTTAGCCATAGATATCTATTAGTGTACTGATATATGTATATCGTGTAAGTTAAATTTTATTAGGTTAACTCGTTGGTAAAAACCTTCATTAGTACCTAGGATGTTGACGATATTGCTGAGAGTGTTAAGTAGTAAAACGATACAAAATATACATAAATACTTATATATATATTTGTTTTTTGTATTAGTATATTAACATGTCACCATGTGTAAAAAAGGGGTAGTTGAAATAATACAGTTATTGTCCCCATAATGTTATAACTCCCCTGGTGACTACTGGCTTTGCAGATACATATTTGTGCTCTTAATTATGAAAGTGGTCTAAGTCATATATTTCTTTGATCGATATATTTTGTAGATTGCATTTGAACAAATCAAAAAATATATTTATATCATGCAACATTTTAATTTAGACTTGTACTATTCTCAATTAATATAATTTTTTTTTAATATTTATCAAATATTTATTGAAGATATTTTAAGATTTATTTGATATTTTGAAGCAAAAATGCACATGACTTAGACCACTTTCATAATTAAGGGCACATTTATTGTCCATGAATATAATTTTTTTTCGTACCTTTTTTCGACTAGATTTACAATTGTAATTATGTAATTGAAAAACTTTGCCAAAACTTAAAACCATTACAGGTTCAGCAGCACTGGCCTCGCAAACCATAACTCCGAAATATTTTCCAGATATAAATAAAATGCAATTTCAATTAAGAAGCGGTAGTGAAATATTCAGTTTTCCGCTTCTAAATGCTAATGATATGTGGACAAGCCCACATTTTAATCGAAGTAAAATGATTGTTATTTTGGTCACCGGTTGGGCAACCACCATAAATAAATCGGAAGCTATAGATGCATTTGCCAAGGCCTACAATTCTAGAGGTGATGTTAATTTTGTGGTAAGTTTAAAGGAGCTTAATTGGTAACATTTTTAAAATTTTGCTCTAAATTTATGCAACTTGCAATTGCAGGCCGTTGATGCTGCCAATTTTGTGGACACTTTGTATAGTTGGTCTGCTTTTAATACTGAAGAATTGGGTCGGAATATTGCTGAAGGTCTTACACAATTGAAAAATATTGTTCCAGTGAAAAATATTCATTTGATTGGCCATAGTTTAGGTGCTCATATAATGGGATCTGCTGGTCGCCATTTCGAGTATAAGACCGGAGAAACTATATCTCGCATAACTGGCTTAGATCCAGCCAAACCATGCTTTAATCAAGGTGAAACTCTTTCCGGTTTGATGAGAGGAGATGCGGACTTTATAGATGTCATTCACAGTAATCCCGGTGTCCTAGGCAAACGCGATTCTCAGGGTGATGTAGATTTCTATCCGGGTGGCCTGGATCCTTTGCCACCTGGATGCCTTAGTGTAACGTGTGCTCACAGTCGAGCTTGGGAGTATTATGTTGAAACTGTTTATCCTGGAAATGAGTTAAATTTTGTTGGCATTCGCTGTAATTCCTTAACAAATTTACGTGAGGGAAAATGTTCTACTAAAAAGGTCCCCATGGGTTATGCTACACCAACTTGTGCAAAAGGCAGTTATTTCTTGGAAGTTAATGGAGATCAACCATTCGGCAAAGGCGGCCATAAACAGTCTTCGTTAAGAAATGAACAATGTGTATGGTGAGCAAAGAAAACGAATTCGGTGAATTTTTACAAACAAATTTATTAATATATGTACATGTCTATGGCGTAATATAAGAAAGACGTAACTTGAATTTTAGATATTTTATAGGAGAATTAAAAAACTGAATAAATTTCTTAAGTGGTCAAAAATCTTTCATTTTTAACTGCAACGCACTTATATAGTTTTTAGGAGGATATTGTTATACGTTTACTACCAGATGACGTTAAAAACATGATTTGGAAAAAAATTTAGATATGCCTTTTTTGTGGTAAGCCATCGATATGTATGGATTATATTATTCTTAAGTATTTTGTATGATTGCCTAGGCAAATTCATTTCTATATTATTCCACTACAATAACAAATAATACATTAAAAACAAATCCTAATTATGCTCCCCTCATTCTTCTCCCCTTTTATATGTAAACTACAAGAAATTAATGAGTGAAACTAACACAAACAAAATTTTTTCACTAACACATTAGCAACAATTTATATTGAACTAAATAGTGACAGTCGGTTGACTAGTTATTTGATAGGAAGTGATGATGGATTTATTTATTAATTATAGTTGCTCTACTCTAGCATATACATATGTTAGAGTGAGACATCTAATGTACATATGCCAAAACTTTTACAACATTGAATTTTATTTAAAAAAAAATACAATTCATTCTGTCTGTGAAAATTAAAATTTATAAGCGTTAAAAAAGATAAGTATAAACAATATTGAATAAAAGAAATTTACAAAATTTAATTTAATTTATATTCTTATTCAAAATTTTAGATATTTGTAAAAAGCAAGAAGCATTTATGGTGAAAAGGTGTGAAGAGGGCTAGATACCGCCTAGTTTATTCTGAATTTGCTATTTTATTTATTTTTATAATAAAAAAACAATTAAAATAATAAAAATTATATTTATTATCATTATATTAATCATGTATGATTACTTAATTGTGGGGAATATATTAGTCAATTATGATCAGTCAAACTTGAATAAAATATATGCTATCATTGATTAGTAAAAAGCACTGGAGTGAGCAGTTCAACTATATGTTACATTCATTAGTTAGAGAGAGATGCAACATCACACGTACACAAAAGTTTCCATCACATTTATCATTTGCCCTTAATAAAGTGATAGAAGCTTTTCTCTACGCAATGATGAGTATTGAAATATATTTATCCAATGGTGTATAATCGCTTGATTAAATAAGTAATTTTTGTAAAAAGTCTTTATAAGAAGAACAAATCTTTACAAAATAGCAAAACCGCCAACCGAAGAAAGTTATTAAGGAAAATGAAAAAAATCGCTATTTCGAAAATTTGTTTTATTTTTTATAATTGTGACAAACGTTAGAGATTTGTCAATATCAAAAAGCAACTATGTGCATTTTTTTAATTTAAATGTTTTAAATAAAGCTTATGTGCTAACATAAAGTATATAAAGACGACTCAAATATTTTTTATACAGAATAAATACGATTACAATACGCTTATGAAAATTATGGTGATTTCCAATTAAGTGATTTGAAAAACAAACTACTGGGTTTTAGTTGTATTTTAAGTTTTTATAATTTATAATTGAATATTTTATTTCAACTTCCAATGCTATAAGTCGTGTAGTTTACTGAAGCAATCTTTTGAAATCACAATGATTAGACATGTCATGATTTGCAGAATGATTCCTTATGTTAGATCTAGTGATATTTCCTTGTGGTAAAGCTCTATCAACACTTAATTCCCCGTAGGGAATGTTTTGCATTAGACCACCCGATTTTCGGAAAATGTTTATTTTGTTCGCTCCACTGGCTGTTTCCGATAAACTGGCCATAAAAATATCATACTTTTCACCCAAAAAATAATTTATCTTCACTATAAACAATTTTGGCACCATAACTTTTAAATGCGGTTTTTTGCTTCTTATAAAAAGGATAGTTCACTGTATGGAATAGAATATATGGTACAACATGTGATTGCATACTTAATTATCTTATAGAAAAGATAAATGATTGTGTAAATACTAGGGATGCCAAACGGGAAATTATGAATCCAGAAATCCCGGGATTTTCGGGATTTGGGAAATCCCGATTCCCGGGATTTGTAAAATTCAACCCCGGGATTTCAATTTCGGGATTTCTTATAAATTTTTATATAAAAACCATTTATAAATTGAAATTTTCGTTGATTTTATGGTATTTTTTTATAAAATAAAAAAGTCCCATGCAATTTTTTACCTGCAGTTTTAACAATTTAATGACTATTCGTATTCACATTTCTTATTAATTAACAACAAGAGCAAAATAAATTAACTACTTTTTCAATATTATTTTCATCAAAGGGGATACAAAATAAAACTAATAATTATTTTGAAAACAAAAAGAAGCATATGAGCTTTGGAAGGAAAATAACATTTGGAAAATTCACAAGTATTCACAAGTTTTACATATTTATTCCGTCTTATTCTTTATTATGAGTGCAATTATGAATAAAAGTCCACGAGAAATTTTTCCCAGGGAATAATTTCATACAGTAGCAAATAATTGAAGAAAACAAAAAAATCTGTTTGGAAAAGGGAAAAGTTTCTTGCGGAAATTCATTCATAATTGCAGTGAATAACTATCGGTATGTCGACTACTCAACGCTTTAAGAAATTAGCACTTATCTACTTTTCGGTAACAATTGAATACAATTAAAGCTCCTTACAATTGAAATAGAATACCATACAAGGCAAGTGCACACTTTTTGTTGTCGGGTTAACGTTAATGTTAAAAAAAGTCCATAGATATGTATGTATGTTCGTTTTTGTTAAGATTATAGAAAAAATTTACATATATTGAAACAAAAACAAATTTTCATATTTATATACATAGTTATGGTTTTCAGTGTAAATTCTCTAAAATCAAATGTGATTAATGAACTTAAAAGTTTTAAAATGCACAAAATTTTTTATTAAAGTAATATTTATTAAAAAAAATAATTTATTTTACCAAAAAATTTTAGATCCCGAAATCTCGAAAATCCCGAAATCCCGAAAAATCCCGGGATCTCATAAAATCCGAGACCCCAAAAATCCCGGAATTTCTAAAAATCGATCCCGATTGGCATCCCTAGTAAATACAGTCCAAGACCGAAGTCTCGTCTCTAGCTTTTCTGGGAGCTTGGAAACTCCAATTTTAGGTACAAAGAGACGGACAGACAGACATCGCTTACTCTCTATTCATAAGAATGCGAAATATATATGTGACGCGCAAAATAGAAAAGAACCTAAGGGTAAAAACGGGTTTTGTTCAGGAGAGCCCTTTTAAAGATTCAAATACGTGTGTCTTTGGTTGACTTCAATTTCATAAAATGCGCATATCTGTGGGAGGGAATACTTTTGGGGCATGGGATCGGTCTCATTCGATGCTCAGATGTTGTCCACATCAAAAAAAGAAAGGTAAAATCGATTTTTTTACCCTTATATCCCTTTCTCTATGCGCTGTCACTTGTACTTTTTGGGATCATATATGAATATTGTGGTAATTCCACCAGAAATTCCACATATATACCTTTACCATTTGTGGTGAAACGTATAATAAACGTTTCATAAAAAAATATAACAAAACAGGAAACATAATCCAAAAACTTTGCTTGTAGGCCAACAACAGTAGTTCTAAGTATTCGTACACAATTTCAATTTTGCATGAATTACTTTTCAAATGAATGATTCTTTAAAGTGAAAGAAAAATTTGCTCTTTATCTTTAGGATTAATTTATCTCTTTAAATTCAAATATTTCAGTTTGCTTAGATTTTTCTGTTTTAAGCTGAGAAAATGTAATTTTAAATTAATATTAAAAATGTTTTTGTTTTTCAAGCAAATGGAAACATTCACAGAAATGAAAAATTTGACTCAATACCAACAAAATTATCAGATAATGTATGGCATATGCCTTGTGAGGTCTGTAAATACATAAAAATTACTCATTCGTTAAACTTTCTCAACTTAAATAATAAGTAGCTATTAACTTATTAATACTCGTAAGTATGTAATTATTATTCTGTTGGCCGGAAAAACCAGATTTTAAACAAGTGTGGACTGTTATAATTTCAAGCGTATTATTTTTAATGTAAAGAAAAACATTGTCTTTCAATTTAAAAATATCACCAGCCTGTGATATTGTTGTAATACCATCATAGTTCCTTAATCTCTAATACAGGTTATCGCAAAATTAACGCAATATTTGAGTTTGTCGCCTTTTGTGCAGTAATTCGACAGCTGACAGTTTAGGGTTACTAAAAATGACCACGACTAATGACCATGTACAGCAAAGAGAATTCGCTGAATATATTGTTGAGCATCAACAAATGGACTCTGATTTTTCGGTGATGAAACACACAATATGTCATTGTTTGGTATGGATTTTGAGCTAGAGGAATAAAAGGTCATATTTTTTTAAAGGAGGCTGGTCAAGCAGTGACTGTTACTGGTGATCTATATCGGGACATGGTAGCACAATTCTTTCTGCCGAAATTGGACGGTATTGATATAGACAAAATGTGTTTCCAACAAGATGGTGCCACATGCCATACAGCTCGTGAAATAATTCAATTACTACATGAGACATCTCGCAGTCGATCAGAATCGACTGTCTAGGTAGTTTGATTTAATAACATTAGATTTAGATTAGCACACAACCACTTGTACATTAAAGGAGGAGATTCAATGCTACATCAAGGAAATTCAGCTACAATTATGCAAAATAGTCATGGATATTTTTGATAAACGAGTGCGTATGTACCATTCAAAGCCGTGGAAGCCATAAATGTGTTACTCCATAAATAACCCTATTCTATGTACTTTATGATTCAATAAAACATAATAATCAAAAGACTTATAATAACTGATTTTTCTATTTAATTCAAATCTTGCATTAGTTTTGGGATACTCTTCATATAGCTAGTACTTTTCTCTATGAATAACTTATATAGACATTTCAGCCAAAACGGACAAATATATAGTCTTTGCTTTAATTATTTGGTAGATTAGCACTGAGAACAAAGCAATGTATTTACAATGTACATACATACATATATCAGAGTATATTTTGAGACTGGTTATCTATGGTGTAGAGTGTTATTGTTATTGTCTCTCAATATTAATAAATTATTTGTATTTAAAAATATCTTAATTACTTTGAAATTCAAATTTTATATTATTCAATTCATGACCAGTCGCCGAAAAAAAAACAATAACAAAGATCGTAGCTGAAAAACATATGAAAGCACTTCCTATTAGAAATTCATTTAACGTCGGTTATAAAAACTTGTCGCTGCTTTATACAAATTCGAGGGTGGTTTCGGAATTATGGGGCTTACAATTAATTTTGTATCACACTTCCACAAAACAGGAAAATATTATATGTGCCCTTAATTATAAAAGTGGTCTGAGTCATATGCATTTTCGCTTCTAAGTAATAAATAAATTTGAAAAAAAAATCAATAAATATTTAACAAATATTAAATAAATTTATATTAATCGAGACTAGTACCACTATATATTAAAATTTTGCATAATAAAAAAAGATTTTTTGAGTTGTTTAAATGTAATCTACTCATTATCTCGGCCAACGAAATATATTACTTAAACCACTTTCAAAATTAAGGGCACATATATATTAGTGGCCTGCGTAAACAGTCTTGAAATGTAAACACATCATGTTTTTGAAATGTATTCTCGTGGCATGCATTATACTAAGCCAATAATAAATGCTGTCGTACTATAAACGAGGCACGATGGATGTATTGGTGTACGTGTATATGACTGCTAAAAAGCGATGTCGCCAAGACGTCTTGTTTAATTAAACAATGAAAATAAGTACTGTTTATACATGTATGCTTGTTATTTTGCATATTGTACGTTTGGGTGTGTGTGTCTAAGATTTAGATGGTAAGCTACTAAGTTTGTGTTTAAGGGAGGTTTTGTAAAGCAAGCGCATCAGCGTTGTCAACTTTTAAATTTCAAAAAGCATAAAAGCGCGTAATTTAAGTAAAAAAGCACTAAATAAAAAAAATTATATTAATAAAGTTGCTATTCATAAATATGTATGTATGTATGTATATAAAAAATATACGAAACTGTTGATCTTGCATTCCATTCCTAAAATTTAAAATTTGAGGCATGCGATACACATTTTAGGTACATATAAGAATCAATTTTGGTTACAAATAACCAAAAACGGCAGCTATATTCACAACACAATTTTCTGGAAAATTTTTTATGTAAAGCAAAACGCGATCAACTTCTGCGTTTAAATGTTCAATTTTAAGGGTTATATGTTACGTATTTTTTCAACCAAGCCTTGTACAATCTTAGTAAATTTTTTGAAATGCTCCAGTTAATTTAAGCGCTTATGCTTTTTAAATTATAGGTTAGGAAATTTCTCTTTGAATTTTTGGTTTAGTGCAACCGCCTCGAAACAAAAAGCACCGAAAATGAATTTAAAAAAGCACTGAGCACTTACTACAAAATTTTCCGCGTCGAAAATGTCAAAAACCACTAAAAAAACGATGCGAAAGCACCGAGGTGACAACGCTGAAGCGCATGCAACTCATGTAAATGCTTGTGTGCGTTTATATGTGCGCAGAAAAATAAGACAGCATACAAAAATTATGTAGGTATGTATGTATGTACATGATGACGTTAGCATACGCGTTAATGAGAGAAAAAAGCACAAGCACCACAAATTCTTCAGTCACGAACTATTTTCTTCTTTACTTTTAAGCTCTAAACACTTAGACGACAGCAGGCAGCAGACAGCAAAGTGTCAAAAATAAAATACATGTGTTTAAATGAAAACGATTATTTTGACGACATCACAGCAGCACGACTACACAACAGCATTTACTGCTGCTGCCAACTTAGACTAATTTCTATTTTCGTGAGCAGCAAAGAGCAAATGCAGTGCTGCCACTATAAATATAAATTGGAAGAAATAAGAGCTTAAAATTTTTCGTAATATTTAAAAGAAAATAACATTACAAAATTAAAATTATGAAATAAATTGATGTGTTTTTACATTTTTACGTGATATTAGTACGTTTTGAGTCAGTAACTTTAATTTTATTTATGTAAAATATATATCTGGCAGTGTTGCTGCTGCCTTCAAAATAATTATGTAGCTGACTACACGGCAGCATTTGAAGCCAACTTCATTTGAAGTCGTGAAGTTGTGAAGTCTGCTGTCGTCTAAGTGTTTGGAGCTTTATACGTGCAATAAGTTAAACAAATGTATTGCCGAACACATTGTTTAGCGTTTGTTTCAGAAGATTTCACTGTAGTAAAGCATTTGAAATTGCCCTCATGCCTTAAAAGTTCTTACAAGACGTCTTTGCAGGTCTTTAATATGTATGTATAAACATAAATATCAATTTCTTTACATACACTTTGTTCTTTAAATCACTTATTGTCAACTTTTCCTATCGCTTAACTATTATATTTATTTATTATATCGGGTAATACAAAGAGATGAATATTTGGTTGATCATGGTACTCGTATAAAACGAAAGCGCTGTTGGCTCTGAATTAATTAGTCAATTGAATACAAAACAAATGACGATCTTTGCAAACTTGAGTTCACTCCATGTCCAGACCCAGTCATATATATAAACATCTTATATTTTTGTGATACGCATTAGTGTCTGCGTTAATAAATAATGCAGCAGCCTAATTCGCCGATATTTATAACAAATCAATCGTTGACTTAATAAGATAACACGTAAAATTTCTAAAGCGGTCCAACCACTTGCAATACACATAATTGTGATATTTTTCATATTGTACAATAATATTTCCAATGTGTATGTGGTTGGTGGCACCATTGTTCAATGTTGATTACTTTTTTAAAATAGTTTGCCATTTATTGCATAGTATATATATCAAAACGATAATAATATGTACAATAACATATGCAATAACATTGTTTAAAAGATATGCCGCTTTAATAGATAAATAAAGTACTATATGCTATAAAAATTAAAAAAATGCACAAAAGTAAAACTCGAAGAACGTGCTATTTTTTTAATCCAACAAAGATTCTGTCATTATACATAATTTTTAATGTTTTTTTATGGTTTAGCTTTAGTTTCTTAGATGATAAAGTTTGTAATTGCAGTCTATTTCCTATTTTACTTTTGACAAAAAAGGGTATTCATTCTAGTGGAACTACATTTTCATTGTGATCAAAAAATTATGTAGAATCTTATTTTAGTCATACAAAACTTTGTAACTCCTCCATAGTGTTCGAAAATACTCACCAGAATTAAAAAAAAAAATTTTTTTAAAGAAATTTATGAACTAATTTAGTTTAAAATTTAAAAGTTATTGGCTTAAATTTACATGAAAACACTGTTTCGGGCTTGAATTCGTATAAAAAGAAACGAATTGTTAAAATAGTTAACTATTTATAATTTTTCCTAGATGAAAATATTATCATAGAACGCAAAAAAGGGAATTTTTCTTAATATCGCTTCCAATTCAGTGACCAGGCATCGAAAAAGAGAAGTTCTTGCAATGACAAACCTATGTACAAATCATTAGATCGGATCGAAATTTTCACTACTTCCAGATCGCAAACTCTACATTTTCATGACCTTTTGGAGTCTCTTTTGCTGGGATTATATTAAAATAATTTTTTTACGTCTTCGATATCTTTCCTAAACAAACTCACGCACATTAAGTTTTTGAATTTTTTGTTTTAAATCTTCCAAGTTATCTGGATCTGTGATTTTAGTTTTACTTCTAAGTGTTTAGATACATTTGTGTATCAAAAGCAATATTATTTGTAACTCCACTCAGAACATGTTATCGCGAAAAATTTGGAAACCATTTTAAATATTACTCGTAGTCCTTGAAGTTATATTTAGTTTTTAAATGTGGCAAAAGGAAACATAAAAATACTTTGTTTTATTTTTTAATTATACAACTTTATGCTGGAAATTGAGTTTTTGGTTATTAAAAGTTCAACTTCAGCGCCGCAATATTTTTCTTTCATATAAAAATAGTGAGAATTCGGATCTATATTATCAACAGGAAGATCATCGATACATTTACTTCAATAATTACATATGTTATTATGAGTCTACAGCTGCGGTTAGTTCTTCTTACATAATATCTGAGAGAATGTCGGCAGAGTAACAAAAATAAATTGCCGATATTTCTCTTCAACTTATACCAGAGAAACACTTAATTTTACGATTCTTATAACATTTAATTTTATATAAATTTTAGCATGTTAACTAACATGTACATATTACTTTTGCATAATTAGGCTGAGTTTACATCTGGCATTTCTTGTGTGTCATTTGCCCAAAAAGAACGTAACCAACTAATTACTAATGAAAAACTGTTTGATTCAGACATATATTTATTGATTTAAACAGTTTGCAATCATTTTTGATTCCATAAAATTGTCTATTAATTGTGTATGAAACTGTTTAACTTAATAAATACATGTCTGAATCAATCAGTTTTTCATTAGTAATTAGTTGGTTACGATTTTTTACGCTTTTGTGGCATTTGCCACACAGATGTTAACCCGGCCTTAGTTATGTTATTTTACATCTTTCATAACAATTTCGCTTAAATATGTACAATCGCTAAAATAAAAAGCATTGATTTTAATTTATTTATTTTCATGTAGGTGTGGTTTTGGCGGCGAATCTTTTAAGATTGTTGTTATAACTCTTACTTGGAGTATATGTATATATGTACATATCGTCCCTACCATGTCAAACAATCCAATATGCAAATTTGTAATTTTCAGAACAGCTGGTAGACCCGTCAACTGTGAATTTAAAGACAGCGTATTCCC
The DNA here is from genome assembly GCA_905220375.1 of Tachina fera. Taxonomy (NCBI): domain Eukaryota; kingdom Metazoa; phylum Arthropoda; class Insecta; order Diptera; family Tachinidae; genus Tachina; species Tachina fera. The sequence continues at coordinate 83,111,854 of LR999966.1, forward strand.
AACATTGCCAGGCTTAAAACATTTCTTATTGATTTATGTATCTATAGTCCATGAAATTTCAGCATTTTGGAGCGAGGCATATTGTTTAAATTAGGATACCAAGATAATGAATTTTAAAAACGAATTTTGCATATTCGATAGTTCGACGTGGTAGGGACGATATATTTAAGAAAATTTATTCTAGGATTGAATTTGACGTTCCTGTGTTTCACAGGGTGATAAAAATGTTTTCTTCTCTAAAAGTTCTCACATGCTTTACAGGCACTGGTTTGCTTCTCAATGTTGGACGTAGTGAGAGAAGAATAACAAATTTCGTGGAGTTTAATTTCACAAAAAATTATATTATATTCACAGCCTGTTTTTCGAAAATGAATACGTATACGTTCTTTAAAATAACGAAAAAAAAATATGTTTTCGTTTTTGAAACATTTATTTATTTTCATGTGAGTGACAACAAAAGAGCTTTAAATTTTTTACGCTCATGAAATTTCTTATGTAAAATTAATTAAAATTTGGTCTACATATTTTTCATTTGACTTTATCGAAAATTCTATTTAATTTTTAATGTTGAAATGTTAACTGACTTAGAACTACAAGAAAAAATTATCTGTTCTTTTATTTTTTACTTTAACTTACAAAAATAATTAAATAAACGAGATAATATGAAATGTGTGCTTGAAGTGTAAGTTAAATCAAAATTTCCATACAAAAACCGGGTTTAACGTACACTTGAAGCACACGTAAGTATTTTTTTTTGCACCAGGGGGTTTTTCTATAATCGGATTAACTTAACTTTCAGTAATTTCTGTTACCAAATTCAGTATAACAAAATAACATTTGCATTATTTTGCCTAATTTAACTGTCAAACAAATCAGAAAAATTTTTATCATTGAGTCAAAATAAAGTATAAGTTATAGGAAAAAAAAATAAACATAGTTCTAATAACAACGGAAAATACGAAATACAATAAAAATCTGTATTTAATCTGTGAATAATTTTCTAAATGAATGCTTGAATCAATTAAAAATAAAATTGCCTACCCCCTTGTTCATAAAATTTAAAATGAATTTGAATTAATTTTATTTCAAATTTTTAATTGAATTTTTTTTAAATAGATTTTATATTTTTTATTCCGTCACTGTTATAATCTTGTGAGTGTGATTTTTTGGTTTTACCTAAAAAGCTCTTTTTATGACAAAACGAAAGCTTTTGAAAATGTTTTATAAAAAGCAAAAGTTTATAAACGAAACATAAAAACGAAAGGGTTTATGTTTTCGAAAAACAGGCTGTCAGTCTTAACAAATTGTAACTGAGTTGAGAATATCTTTAACTTTCAAGTTAACATTTTTTGATGAAGTGTATAGCAGCAAGAAATAAATCCAGTAAAGCAGAGTGCACCTGGCTCAATTGTTACAAATTGTTGTCAGACTGTAATTATTAAGCAAGTGGTTGACAATGCGATACTACCCTCGTATAGTTAATAATAAATGTTATATGTACGTAGGTATAAAAGAAAATGTAAACATATGTACACACAAAAATAATATTGAACATACAGACATCTTCCCCATCATCTCAGTTTTAACTTGTTGCAATAGTAGAATAACTACGATTATTTTTATGAAAACTAGACTTATTCTTATGTACTGTGTCAACTATATATGGAAATTTTGATTCACATACAAATGACTAGTTTCGTTTTTTTTTACTAAAAATTTATATAGTAAATGTTTTAAAAAAAAAATTTCATTTTAGTTTTGAAATCAATTTCAAGGAGCTCGGTTGGTTAAGACAACAATATAATTAAAAATTAAATACTTGAATATGAAGTCCAAACATTTTCTAAGTTGTTTGGCAATAATATGTTGTCTAAGTGTTATAAGTTGTCGCGAGTTAAATGTATTCAACATGATTAAGTCAGCGGCAGCAATAGGAACGGGCGTTGCTAAGAGTGTGGTAAATAAAATTCCTAACCCAGAGGAAATTTTCGACATGGGCAAACAGTTAATAGCTGGTTACCCATTTGAACTTGTTTCATCTTCAATAAATAAAATATGTAAGTAAACAGAAGAAAAAAATACCTTGGAGCAGTGAAGATATTGATTTAGAATTTAGTCTTGGTTTGAATAATTAAGCTTAGGATCTTTCCGCCATTATTTATCAACTGCAGTTGTTTTGCAAAATAGCTTTATTGAAGAAACATTCATTTTTGCAATCAAAAATACAGAATATTCGTTATGTCGTACTTTATCTCTTGTGGACATTTTATACAAATTTACCAGTCATCTCTTGAGAGAAGAAAAACTTTTAATATATTGATTGAATCAAATTGAAACATTTATACACATTTTCTGCAAAAGTATATTTTTAGCTTTGACTATGTTGTAATAAAGAAGCTTCTTTTCAAAAGTTCAACATAATAAAAAATATATTATAAAGCAGACCAGTGGCGACCAAAATAATTTTAAATTTTAGCAATAAATTACAAGTTTTGTGACTACTCTTCTACTTTCGAAAGGAAGTAGCAATATTGCAGCATGACAATAAAATAGCATACCCAATGAAAAAAAATGGAAGTCATTCTAGTGGAACTACATTTTCATTGCTTCCAAAAAATCGATATTTTTACTTTGCCGAGAGTGGGCAAAAAACCATGTAGAAGCTTACTTTAGTCATACAAAACCTTGTAACTCCTCCATAGTGTTGGAAAATACTCACCAGAATTAAAAAAAAATTTTTTAAAGAAATTTATGCACTAATTTTAGTCTAAAATTTAAAAGTTATTTGCTTCAATTTACATGAAAACACTGTTTAGGGCTTACATTCGTATAAAAAGAAACGGATTGTTAAAATAGGTAACTATTTACCATTTTTCCTAGATGAAAATATTATCATAGAACATAAAAATGGGAATTTTCCTTAATATCGCCTCCAATTCAGTGACCAGGCATCGAAAAAGAGAACTTCTTGCAATGACAACACTATGTAAAAATCATTAGATAGGATCGAAATTTTCACTACTTCCGCATCGCAAACTCTACATTTTCATGACTTTTTTGGAGTCTCTTTTTTTACTGGGTAGTAATATAAAACAAGTGTGAATTTTCTCCTTTAAAAACTTCCTAAATGTGCACAAGACAATTAAATTTCTTACAAAAAAAACTTTTAGAATTTTAAGTTTTCCCTATTACTTGCTATTAGTTGGAATTGTTCCCAGGGAAAATTTCATGCAGAATTTCATTCATGATAGCCCTGATATAATCAGGGCTATCATGAATGAATGTACATGTGAATGTACATATTCATACCCATTCACTCTCATACTTGGTTATACAGTACCTCTACACTTTATTTAATACTTGCATGTATTGATACTCATTATTCTTTACACTTCGACATACTTACCACAAATATGCATGCATCTTAATAATGATGTTCATCAAATCTTCAGTATAATTTCTTATTCATTTAGTTTATATTAAATATCTACAGATGAATAAGTATGACAAGAATACAATCAACACTCAATAGTTGAGAGCGCCGTAGAAGATCATACAGAAAATGTTATGAATAAATTTCGATAAAGTTCATGCAAAACTAACCTAACCAGATATCCAGCTCTAGGCGGGATTATCCCGCTTTTCTTAATTCAATCCCGCCTTGAATTTCTATTCCGCTTTATCCCGCTTTTCAGAGTTTTGAAATTTATAATCTCTTATTCGATTTTATTAAAATGTAACTGAAGTAAAATTTCATTCCAAATATTTTCTTAAATGTACCCAGCAAAAAATTCCAAAAAAGGTAATCCCCACTGGATTACCAACTAACTACATGATTTTAACAAGGCGTGAGACTAAAATAATCGATTCTTGAGAAGTACTTACTTTTTTATTTGGCAACTTGTTCACGTAATATATATAATCTAAAAAAATATCATTCTTCTCATTTATAGACTTGCAAATAATTTTTTTTAAATTCTAAGTAATGTGATAAGTAATGAAATTTGCTAATCAGAAAAGTAGGTCATTATATGGCAAGTAGTTGTGATGGTAATGTATTACACATTTTTTGCTGGGAAGTTAAGCTACAAATATTTAATTAATACATTTCGAAAGGAATTTTCCAGTTAATAATCCAACCGAGACGAAAAAAAGTGAAGCAAGTTTATAGACAAGGTATTTCTTCATTATTTCCCATGAATCTATTTTTTAAAATCATGAATTTGAACCATATATTCCCAAGTTTTCAACTTGACATTTCCTGAGGCATGTACACTTCTTTTGAGATGTAGTCAATGCGGGCGGACAATATTCGTCATAAATTAATGTCCAAGTAGTCCTCTAAAATCATGTATACTCAGAATTTCTAGAAGTTAGAGTTTTCAGGAGTTTTTTGAAAAACTTTCACTTTTTTTCCAGGGATCGCATAAAACGATTGTTTTCCAAATTGAAAAAGAAAAAATCACACTAATAGAGAAGTCCTATGTGCACAAGGAATATACCCAGATGCAATGATTTTTATTTTTGGGAGTTTTATTTATTCCTCACAAAATAACAGTTACTTTCTGAATTATATTTTTTTGCTCAAAAAAATTTTAATTTTTAAAATGAATAAACTATAAAAAAGTAAATTTAATTTAACATACATGTAATAATCTTTTTTACAGACTATGGCGAAAAATTCAATTTCAAAATGGGTAATATTAATTTTAACGCAAAAATTACGTTTTCGAAATTTTACATTAAGCAAAAAAAAAAAAATAAATAAAAATCAAAAGGTAACTGTTACTTTGTGATTGTTATTTTGTAACGATTAAAAAGTAATTTTTAAAATAAAAATTATAACCGTTACGGTAAGGTTTTCTAGGATGTGACCAAATTTTCCTGAGAAGGAGTTGATACGGGCAAACAATAGTGGTCACCTCTTATGGACCAGATTGCATTCTAAAAACGTGCATTCTAAGAATTTCTTGACGTTTGAGTTTTCAGGAGTTCTTCAAAAAATGTTAAATTTGCCCTACCATGATAACATTTTCTAATGTTAGAAACTGTAAAACCGTGTATGTGCATATTACATATAACGCTTTATAAAATATAATTATATTTAAATCCAGCATTTTAGTGAAATTTTCTTCAAAATACCGATTTTTAAACGATCATATCCGCTTTTTGCATAAACCATCTGGTCACGTTATACAGAACTAAAGATAAGTGTTGCCAGTTGAAGGTAAACTGAATAATTTTTTAAACTCGAGTTATTTTTTATAAAATTTTAAACTTTTAGGTAAAATTACGAACATATGAGCAAATGATAGAAAATTTTTTTGTTTGTTTTTTTTTAATTAACAAATTTTCTACTAATGAATATCTTACTCATTAAAGACTAGTACTCTGTTCGAAGTTGTGAAACATTTTCAGCAACATTGGTTATTTCGCGTGAAAAATTTGACACGTAAAAAGTGATGCCCATATTGCTTTTTCCGAAAACTTGTCTCTTTATTAGTTAGAAGTACGCAACATTGATCAACTTTTGTAAACAAAAACATCAGCTGTCAATATTTGGGGCGAAATAAATGCCAATCACATTATTTCACAGATGGCAAGAAAATGTTGCCAGACACATTTCACAAATTTTTCACGACTTGAACAGAGTACAAGTTTAGCAACATTTTTTCATAAATATTTCATGTGATTTTTTTTATATGGATTATGTCAACATTTCACGTGAAATATTGAACAGAGTACCAGGCTTAACATATAAGAATATGAGCAAAGTTCTAACAACGGAAGTTTTTTGTTTTCACCTATATCTTTATGTCGCATCCATGACCCGAAATCACTACTTATTAATTTTTCCAGCAGTAAATAAGCATTTAAAATTTCTGATTTTGAACGGGCTAAGGTTCGTATCGCTTTTTAAGCCAAATTACATGTGATAATTATTAACGAACAAATAACCCTAAAGTTAGTTGAAAAAATTCTGACCAACGCATAGTTAAACGGAACATCAGCGTTGTTTTGTGTTTGGTCCACTGTGTGTGGTATCAGTTGATTTTTTTTTGCTTTATAGCTATACGTAAATTTTATGCAAATGGAATATGGGCTAAACTTCGTATCGCTTTTGAAGTAAATATATAATCTTATAATTCTAAATATATATTCTTTTTCCCCTCCTTTCCTTTCGACTAAATTTATAATTGTAATTATGTAAGTGAAAAACTTTGTCAAAACTTTTGATAAAACATTTCAGGCTCAGCAGCGCTGGCATCACAAACCATAACTCCGAGATATTTTCCAGATATAAATAAAATGCAATTTCAGCTAAAAAGCGGTTGCCAAAACTTCAGTTTTCCTCTTCTAAAATCAAATGAAATGTGGACAAGTCCGCATTTCAATCGAAGCAAAATGGTTGTTATTTTGGCCACCGGTTGGACTACCACCATAAATGAATCAGATACTATAGAAGCATTCGCCAAAGCCTACCATTGTAGAGGTGATGTTAATTTTGTGGTAAGTTTAACTCACATTTTTAAAATATTACTCTAAACTTAAGTAACTTGCAATTGCAGGCTGTCGATGCTGCCAGTTTTGTGGACACTTTGTATAGTTGGTCTGCTTTTAATACTGAAGAATTGGGTCGGAATATTGCTGAAGGTCTTAGGCAATTGAGAAATATTGTTCCAGTGAAAAATATTCATTTGATCGGCCATAGTTTGGGTGCTCATATAATGGGATCTGCTGGCCGCAATTTCGAGCTATTGACTGGTGAAACTATATCTCGCATAACTGGCCTAGATCCAGCTAAACCATGCTTTAATGAAGGAGAAACTCTTTCCGGTTTATTGCGAGGAGATGCTGACTTCATCGATGTCATTCACAGTAATCCCGGTGTCTTAGGCAAACGTGATTCTCTGGGTGATGTAGATTTTTATCCGGGTGGCCTAGATCCTTTGCCAGCTGGTTGCCTCAGTGTATCATGTGCTCATGCTCGAGCTTGGGAGTATTATGCTGAAACCATTTATCCGGGAAATGAGTTTAACTTTATTGGCACTCGTTGCAATTCCTTAACAAATTTGCGCGAGGGAAAGTGTTCTACTAAAAAGGTCCCCATGGGTTATGCCACACCATCTGATGCAAAAGGCAGTTATTTCTTGGAAGTAAATAAAGACGAACCATTCGGCAAGAGCGCCAGCAAACAGTCTTGGATGAGAAACGAACAATGTGGGAGGTGTGAAGAGAATATTAATTGAGTGAATTTTTACCAAAAATGATTTTGTAATATATGTATAGATTGGATTATCGTTCATTTATTTTTTATACTATTTTTCTCACATTAATTACTTTTTTAACAATTGTTAAATGAAATTTCTTGCATAAATTATTTCCAGTGAAAAAAATTACCATAAAAAATGGCAAAATATGAATTTCTGGAGAATTTGTAGCGAAAAGTTAATTTTTTTATTGGCTTTTTCGCTTCTCTTATTTTATGAGTAAAGTGATATTGTAAATAAAAGTTAACATTGGCGGTATTAGATGTTTAATGCAAAGGTTATTGCATGGGAGTGATTGCAATATATCGTAGATTTTCTCTAAAATACAAAAACAAAATACTCACACAATCCAAAGACAAGCTACGATATTTTGCATTTGCATTTATGCGAGACCATTTCCATTAAACGCCGAATACCTCCATTATAAAATTTGTTCATCATATTACATGAATTTTTCAATAGGAGACGTGGAAATTTTAAAATTTGCCCAAAACGTTTTATATGCAATTTTGTTTTAGCGCTACTGGTAGCAATTAGAAAAAGTTTTGTGGAGCAAATTTCATAAAATTTTATAATGTAAAATTGGTATAGACCTCAATGATTAGCTTCGATTTATTTTTGGAAACTCTTCATAAAATTAATGTTTTTTAGCTGACAGTTTATAGAAGACAAGTATTAATTCTCGTGTCTATTTACACTGCAAACAAAAATAATTAGACAGACGAGAATTCTTACTCGTCAACTATGAACTGCCAGTAAAAGTTACAAAAAGTGATGGAGAACTAAAACTTATTTAAGGTTTCTTATTTAAGTTTCTTTTCTTTTGCTCCTATTAACAAAGTTTTAAAGTTTCATTTGACGCATTTTATGTAATAACTGTAGCGTAAATGCAACCTTAGTTCAAAAGGTTTATAAAGAAATGAGGTTCGTTCATATTTTGATCTTAAGCTAAAAACAAACTCAAAACAAAGTATATGTACCTTAAAAATCTAAGACCACTAGTACTATACAAAATAATGTGTTTAAACTCATAAAGTATACTTTGTTTTGACTATGAATATCCGTCACATTTTTTGTGGTTCGTTGTATATACATATTAAAAATATTGCAAAATTACAAAGAACTGGGCTGAAGAGCTCAAAAATTAATTACTTATTATCAGGGAAACCAGAAATATGCTCCCAAAAAAGTGTTTTATGCGCATTCAATATGCACTAAAAACTTCGAAATATGCACTAAAAACTCAAAAAATATGCTCTTAAAAATATTTGGAAATGAAAATCTAATTTTAATTCAGCAATTCAATAAAATTTTGCATATAAAACAAGACAAAAATAAAATAAACAGAAGGAAACAATAAAAAAATTAATTAGTCCTAATTTACACTATGCCAGTCTTATTGATAAGCTGATTATTTTGTGGGAAAGTGGCTTTTTATTTATTATTTTTATTGCAATAAACAAAAACTATTCACTTATCTTTTTAAATAAAAATCGACGACGGTCACATATAAATAAACTTTTATAGGTACATTGAAAATGTTGTCTTTCAACCTCAACTGATGTAATCGGAGCAGCGTTCGTCACAATTACCAAACCAAGTTTTTATTGAAATTAAAGTCCAGTGAGGATGTTAAAACACATGTTACACCTGTTTAAGTTGAAATTTTTAATATAAAAATCAATAGTATTTGTACCAGTATTAAAATTTAGCAGAAAAAAATTAGATATGAATTAAAATTTTTTTATTTTCTTGTTTTGTTTTTCTTTCACAAGACTGTTTACAAGTGAATGAAAATTAAAAAATTGTAAATCGTTAATTTTAAATTTTTTCTTCTTCTAAATTTGGATGTTAGAACACATACTAATAGTTAGTATAGTCTAAATTTCAACTTAAACACGTGTAGCATGTGTTTTAACATCACAACTCACAAGAAAACATGTGAAATCGATTCGGAAACCAGAACATACACAGTGGCCTTTTTTAAAGTCTAACTTCATAATGCTAGCAAAATATTTGCTTCCCCATATTACTGTTTCTTTCACTACAAAATTAAATTTTGACAGAAAAAATAAATTTTTACTAAAAATTTTTTTTAAATATTAAAATAAAATTTAAGAAATTTATTATTCGACATATTGTCATAATTATATTTTAATTTGAAATTTATTTGCTGGTGGTTCAGCTTGGTCTATATACGCATTTCATTGTTTTGTTACAGCAACAATGAAATGCGTATATAGACCAAGCTGAACCACCAGCAAATAAATTTCAAATTAAAATATTAAAATAAAATTTTTTTAAAGTACCAAAATATGCCCTAAAAACGCCAAATATGCTCTAAAAAAATCGAAAAATGCTCAAAATATGCGTGTTGGATTGAAGTATGCAAAAAAATGCTTTAAAGGGTAAAATATGCAAAAATATGCACTAACAAATCGATGCCAGAATTCATAAAAAGTTCTGAAACGGATAAATATCTTAATTCCGCATTGATATATCAGACAAGAAAAAACATGCAATTGCATATTTGTGGTTTCCCTGCTTATTATAAATGTACATAAGTGTACGTATATGTACGACTACCACTTGTGTTAAAATATAAATATTAAATCTACATGAGCTTCTACATTGCAATTTCATTACATTTTGGTTTTTAAACTAAAGAAGACGACGCAAAGACAATTCAAAAATGACCCTCAACATTTTTTTTTTAATTTACATTAATGGCAGATACCATACAGTGGAACGCTGATTTTTGTTTTCGCTGAGCAAAGAGATTTAAAGGTTTATATGTATGAAGTCTGACTGAAATAGCGGAAACAATTGTTCGTTTCTGTTGCAACAGCCAGTCGCTTTTCATTGTGTGTTCTCTTTTTTTGTAATTTAATTTTAATTTATTTTATATTTCTTTTTAAACTATTGTGTGCAAATGTTAAACCATAATTTTAGCCTGCTGATGACTAAACAAGATGAGACATTGATACCGAACTAAATGAGTTGAGAATTACAAATAAAAATAAATAAATTAAATGCAACTTAATAAAGTGTGATTTATAAAAATGCACTGCATTTATTGCAATAAACACACAATGTTACTTTCCGTGTATTCTCATGTAGCCATGACGAATTATATATTTTTCTTTAACAATTGTGACGAATTTTTAGAAAAAACCCTTATAAATAGTAAAAAATTGTGAAAAAAGTGACAAATTCTTAAGCTTTGCCAATTTTATTAAATAAGATCTGCCGTTTTAAATATTGAGTATAATTAATAGTCGTATTTGGATTTCGACTACGCCCATTTTGTGCTAGATAAGAGAAAATGTTGCAATATTTTTTAGTTTAGTACAAGAAAGTCGTAGTCACAATTGAAATAGGATATTGGTAATTAAGCCCAATATGTTTTTCCAATTTTAATCTACTTTAACAGCCTTCGAAATAATTTGCAGCACTCAGTGGCTTTCTAAATGTATTTACAGATAAACAATTCCCGTTATTGTGAATGGCTTCGTCGGCGGCACATCAAGACGACACTAAATATTGTCACTTGTCTACCCTTTATCGGCAACAATTGGATATTATTGACGATTTCTTACTATTCTTTGAGCATTTGTGAATGAATGGACCATGTTAATAGTAGTCAATTGTTGTTGACTAAGAGTAGACAAGTGACACCTTTTAATGTCGTCTTTCGTCGCCATTCACAATGAGGGGGATTATCTTACCTCATGTTGTATGTTTGTTTAAAAATACTGATTTCTTTAAATGATTGTGATTTTTTTTTTGTAACTTGGTTTATGTTATGTTTCTATTTTTATCATCTTAGGAAACTGCAATAAAATAATAATATTTTTAAGAGTTTTTAAGAACATATTCTAAATTTGCTCCAATCCCCTTAATAATAAACTTAAAGCGTCCCAGCTACATACAGGTACTAAAAGTATATAAGATATTGCAGTATAAAAATCAGAATCAGAATCAGAATCAGAAAATAAATCGCCAAATTAAGAAAAAATGCTATAAAATCTATAAAATGTTACATAATGGAACCAAAACTTTTTTATGTAAAAAGTCGTTAAACCACAAAAACTGAAAAAAATAAGCAAAAATCTTTAGCAAAAAACCAAAATCGCCGGAGACTGCACCCGTTCAAAATTACTTGTATGGCAACACTATATTCCTGCCAATGCAATAAATAGTTATTTTTGGTTTTTAAATTTATTTTCATTACATACTTCCTACAACTACAATTCGAGCTGAAAAAAAAATCAACCAATGTAGCAATGGTAAAGTAAGAAGATAAAACACATGTTGATTATTGAGTTCTTGTTTCAACTTTGATATTGGTTGAACTCTCATTTGTTTAAATGGGATTTTAACATAATATTTTTTGTTGTTCAAAGAAATTTTTTTTGGGCAAGAGTTCCCTGATGATCTGCATTAGCCACACTGAAATGCGTATAGGATTCAGCTAATCCGTCAGAAATCAATTTCAATGTATTTAAAAATATATTCTACTGTAAAAGTAACAAACGCGTTAAAAAACACAAAATATAAATTCTTTTATATATATAACACATTAGGGTAAGTTATGTTGAAAACAGGGGTAATCTAAAAAAGAAAGAAATATCTGGCGTTTTTCCATAAAAAAATTTATGTTGATATCATAAACCCTTAAGATTTCCCAAAGTCTTTGAGGATCTAAAAATTAATTATTTTTTATTTTCAATAGAAAAAATCTATATCTATAGCCCAATTTTTTTCAAGAGTGTTCTTTCAATAAAATGGAAGGTGTGGAATGTCTTCTTTCAAATAGTAAAATTGTTCCTAGAAAATGGAGAATAAATTTAGAGAACTATAAAAGCATGTCCCATAGACTAGTGTCGAGCTCGGTCACTAGTTACTTTTTCTAAAAACCAAAGATCAAACCCATATAAATTATATATTCTTGATCATTGGTTTTTTGGCAAAAATGAACTAGTGAACGAGTGCGACCAAGTCTAGATGTGGCCATGTACTAAAAGAAATGATAGATGAAAAATAAATAATTTTTTTTTCTGAACGGAAAAAAAATTAATATAAATATGGGCATTTCTCTTAAAAGGTCTACCGAGACGAAACAATTAAAAGTTCTTGAAATTTTTTGTTGTTGCAAATTTTAAAAGAAAAACAATCAAATTTAATAAATCTGCAAAAGTTTTGCATTTATTCATTACTCATTTCAAGATATTCATGTCCAAGGTAAAGCAAGTGAAACTTTTATTTTATTTGTTTTTTTTATTTTGAAGAGCAACTTTTGTTTTGAAAAATATTCTTAGCGCTTAACGTTATAGATTGAGTTTTTCTCTCTTAGATCTCCGTAAGGATATCAGGAGTTAGAAAGTAATGCATAAGATTCAATGCGATGAAAAATTGTTATAAGATTTTGCTTTGGATTTCCGTTAATTTACTGTCCCGTACGACATTGAAAAACACCTTTTGTATCAATACATCGAAACTGCTTGAAGAAAGTTCATCAAGTAATGATTACAAACAGACATTTTTATTGCAATTAGAATTAAAATAAAAATATTTTGAAAATAAAAAGAATTGCGAACTAGTACAAAATTTGTCCCGTACGACATCGCAACTGAGAAATTTAAAAGTATTAAAAAAATATTTTCTTTAAAACTAATTATTTTTTATTTAAATCAAGATGAATAAAAACAGCGAGAAGTGCAAACAGAGAAGTGCAGAGAGAAAAATTAAAAGAAAGAAAGATTGCCTAACGCTAGGAAGAAGTGAAAAGCTATAGCTGAAGCAAATAAAGGAGTTTTTAAAGAGAAAAAGTGTTAAGAACGTATACTTATTATTCGTATTTAATTTTGCCTATTTTGTGAAATATATTTACTTTTTCATCTCATTCTGCATTTCCCTTTAAATTCGTCGTTATGTTAAAATAAACACATTGAATACCTCTGTTTTATTTTGTTTAATTTTTTTTTTTAATTTTTTTGTCATAATTTCCCAAAAGAGCACCATCAAATATTTGAACATCATGATGGAACAAAATGTCCTGCACGCCATGTCCCGTACGACTATAATTAAATTTAAATAAGAAAAAAGGTATTAATATTTTTTTAGAAAAATCTAGCCCATTTTAAGAAACATAGTCACATTAATTTATTGCTTCAGGCTTCGCTGAAATAAGCATTTTAATTGTTTGCTACAAAACCTACTTCTTTTTTTTGTCTCGTACGACATTTCTAGTTTTTTGCAATTATCTTTAAAACTTAAAATTGGTTATAATTGGATTTAGTACGATCAATAGAGCTAATCGGGGGCCATAACTTAGGCTAATAATCAAAACAAAAATCTATTTTATTTTGATCTCTTTTCCAATTTAAATGCGTACGACTGTCCCGTACGACAGTATGGAATTGCCCATATATATATATATATGTATATATACATAGATATATTTTGTATGTTTACTTTATGGGCGGTGGGTGTGGATGACTTGGTGAGAACAAAATTTAAGGACTTCTCCTTCGATAAGTATAATTTTATACAAAAAAAAATATCGATTCTGAGTGCATGGGCGGTGGGCATGGCCAATGTGATGATATTAAATTTTGTTCTTAATTAATGCTCGCTGGTGCATTTTCAATAATCTAGGACCAGTCTTTATAGTTTTTGCATCAAGTCATCCCTCTGTGTGCTGTGTAGCATATTATATCGATTTGTTGAAACAGAAACTCTTCGATTTAGCACAATTAATGGCCGGCATCTTCTTTGAGGAAATACGGTGCAATTATATCACTGATCCATAAAGAACAACAATCAGTAGCTGTTTTATAACGCGTCGATGCTTTAACGTTCCATTTATCTAGAAATTATGGTATTTTTTTAAACTAGTTCATATTTTTCGTAAAACATCCGCATGATTACCAAGTACTGTTCAGATGTCAAAACATCAGCTTGATGATGATCCGACATCATGTCCTAACCGCCAAAACAAAAGCTTAAGTGACATAACTTTTGAGCTTGAGCTTTTTACCAAAATTGATTATTAGCAATCGTAAATAATTGGGTCTTATCGTGGTTGGCGTATTTCGACTTTGACTACGACAGTTTCGTTCGTAAGAGTCGAAACCACGATAAGGGAGAGTCATTTTTGTAAAGAAACGAAGTAAAAAAATGTGTCGGGTAAGCTTTTTTGGCGGTTATTGCTAGACATGGCGAGCCAAAGTAAACACAAAACAAGTAACAGCCAGTGATGCCAACTTTTTTGGCTCTAAGAGCACATCAAAATTTAAAAAGAAGCACTAAAAAGCGTAATTTTAAGATTTAAAAAGCGTAAGAATGGCACTAACGTGAAAGTAATAATGTGAAGTTTAATAATGTTTAATATTTTCTAAGCTATTCTGTATTTCGGCAAGAGTATCAACATTTTTAGTGAAATATATCACACGAAGAATGTATGCTTAACTCTGAAAAAATAAATACAGCAAGTTTTTATTAAAAAAATTTTAAGAAATAGCTACACAAATTTCTTAAAGCACTACTTCGTGCTTTTTAGGGTTCCGTACACCAAAGGTGAAAAAAGGAACCCTATTGTTTTCGCTACGCTGTCCGTCTGTCCGTCAGACGGTATTTCCTCAGAAACCATAAGAGCTACGGACCTGAAATTTGGACAGAGTATGTAGAAGCTTGGCCGCTACAACAACAAATGCATGAGAATTAAAAATTAAAGGGTGTTCCAAAACGAGCAACGATAAATGCTAAAATCCCATGTAATATACATACAATTGTATATACATATGTATATTGACACTTGAAATTTGTAAAATTAGTGTATTTTTGTATGGACTACAACAATTAACACTAAAATTTAAAAAAATTTAAATTAAAGGGTGGTCCATCAGTTAATGCAATTTCGACTATGTAATTTTGACAACTTACTATATCTTGGAAACCGTAAGAGGTAAACTCTTGAAATGTTCGGTAAACGGTAAAACTAAAAAATCTGAAAATTGTAAAAAAAAATCGCCAAAAATTAAAAAAAATCGCCAAAAATTAAATAAAATTTCTAACACTAAAATAAATCACAAGATTCGAAAAAATCATCCAAATGAAAAAAATCGCCAAAATGAAAAAAACGCCAAAAACCGAAAAAAATCGCCAAACGCGAAAAAGGCTCCAGTAACAAAATAGTTGTTAATATGAAAAAAAATCGCCAAAATGAAAAAAATCGCCAAAATTAAAAAAAAAATCGGCAACTTGAAAAATCGCCAAAATTAAAATAAAGTGTCAAAACTACAAAAAAGCGCCTAAATGAATTAAATCGCCAAAATGAAGAAACGCAAGAAACCGAAAGTTGCCAAAATTAAAAAAAATCGCCAAAAAATAAAAAACGCCAAATACCGAACAAAATCGGCAAAACGAAAAAAAACTGTCAAAACTAAAAAAATGGCCATAATGAAAATAAGTCGCCAAAATAACAAAATCGGCAAAAAAAAATCACCAAAATTAAAAAAACGTCAGAAACGAAAAAAAATGCCAAACTATATTTTATATACATAGGCTACTAAAGTTCGTATTGAATTACATATCTCGTGTCCGTACGGAACCCTTAGTGCGCGGGTCAAAGTCGCACTTAACTAAATTTATAATTAGTTTGGCACTAACGTTGAAACTTTGGCGTTTTGAGTCTTCCAAAAGCACTAAAAGTAGTGCCAAAAGCACCAAGTTGGCATCGCTGCTATCAGCTGTGAAAATAACGTACATATCAAGCAGTATTGCCAACTTTAAGTTGTATAGCTTCAAAAAAAAAAACACACACACATTATGCATACAAACTGTGCTTAAAAAGAGAATATATTTTATTCAATTCAAATCTTACTTTACTCTGCGTTGAAACTTATTTAATGGGTTGAACCTTGAAAATATCAGATAAAATGTTAACTGCATTGTTTCCTATGTCATCCTTTGAAAAACTTTACTGATTGAAAGTAATGGAAATATATATTTTACGTTTATATATTGCAGTAAAAAAGTTTTTATATAAAAACCAGAAAACTAAATGTTCCAACGCAATTGATATTTTTGTTTTTTGCTTTTAACTAAGAGGCTTAAATTGTAACTGGATTTTAAACAAGTTGAGCGTTTTGGCCGAAATGAAATTGAAACTGATATAACGAGTTACTTGGTGTAATCGGTTGACAGGGAGCTTGTTTGTTGTCCAACTGTTACTTTGTTCGTTTAGTTAATTATGCTTGGAAGGTTAGTTAGTGCAAAAAAGATGGATGCAATTGTAGGAGATGTATGTATGTATATTGACACACATGTGTGTATGCATATATATTTTTGTATAAGCAAAAATATCCAGTCTAGTGACAAAAAAAATATTTTTATGAATGTTTTGAAGATGTTACTAAAGAATTGAACAACTTTAACTGGTTGACCCTGATAATATGTGGGTAAATAGTGATTTTAGTAAGAATAAAAATTTTAAGTTTAGTATGAAATTTGTTGTTGTGAAAAAAAGTCAATTTACTTCCTGCCCCTCCTACAACAGCAACAATAAAATAAATAATTTATGTGCAACGTATTGTATTAATACTGTGTGGTATTAATATTCTTTTTTTGTATTGCCAAATAATATTGCTGCACCACCAGCACTTGGTCGACACATCATTCTGATTTGTGACCACAAGAAAATTTAATTAATTTTTTTTGGGAATATAAATACCACAAGATGCGTGCATGTAATTACAGTCTTTCAACAGCATTCGGTCAGAATTGGTACGCAACTTTGTACTACAGTGTTCAAGTTAAAGATCATGAAAGTTTTTATTATATTATTCGCTTTAATTGCCGTTGCCTCGGCAGGACTTTTGCACTCAGGATGGTCTAGTGGTGGCTACGGTGGTAATTATGGTCATGGCTATGGGCATGGCTATGGGCATGGCTATGGTGGTGGCTACGGAGGTGGCTATGGAAGTGGCTATGGTGGTGGCTACGGTTCAGGTTCCAAAATTATTAAAGTGATTCGCATTGGTGGTGGTCATGGCGGCGGATGGTCTTCTGGTGGTTATGGTGGCGGCTGGGGATCTGGCGGTAACGGTGGTTACGGTGGTTATAGCAGCTACAGCAGTCACGGTGGTGGTGGTGGCTGGTGGTAAATTTCAAAAGTAGAGAATATTGTAAATTTGTTACATTTTCTGTAAAGTGTGTACCCTGTGTTAGTTAACTATTGTAAATAAAATTTTACTTGTTTATAAAATTAAAATTGTTTCAAGTTGTTGTAAAAGAATAAAACTACCATTACTGTGAGTATTAAATGAAAATATGTCTCAAGGAGATAAGATGTTAAATTAAAGCAGAAATCAATCGCTAAATTAAGTTCAGAGTGCCAATGAAATTAAACATAAGCGCAGTCAGTCCAAGTTGACTACATCACCGAAGGTACCGGGATCAATCACGGCATCCAACAAAGAAAAAATCTTTCCTGCAATAAATAAGTTTAATTGAAAAAAAATAATAAAAAATCAATTAAAAATTCGATTGAGTCAATTAAACGTTTCAATAAATTAAATATTTAAACAAAAAATTAATTGAATCAGTTAAATATTTAATTTTTTTTCTATGAATAATCCTTAAATATTAACACCACGCATTTTTCTGATGTGCATTAGTGTCCCTTTGTGTTAGTTGTTGTAGGAAAGTTTAAGTGATGAAGGCATAGTTCACTGGTCACTGAACTATACCGACTTCAGGAGATACTAATCCTAATGTCACATCAAAGTGCAATTCTTTACTGTGTCGCAGTTTCATCGACGAAGTAAAATAACTGATAAAAATGTCTACTAACCACAGCTTCAAAAAAAAAATTGATTACGTCTCATTTAACACCAGAGGCGCTGCCACACTACATTATTAAAAAACGTGCAGAAAACAGAGTTGTAAAAGAATGAAGATTTCCTCTTTTCTACCACTATCCCTTTCCTAAAGAAGGTAACACCTAGTAATAGTAGTAGGAATTTGCTCGAGTATTACTTCTCTCAAGAAAATGAGAAAACATGGAGAATTAATTTTTCTGTCACCACCTAAAACGCAAAGTGTCCTTTCTAAAATGATTATACGACCATTTGATTCTGGTATTCAAGCTTAGAAAAAGCATGCACAAAATACTACATCAATGCTTTATTTTTACCTTGAAATAAGTTCATTGATGTTGTGTGGGTAATTAATAAAAACAATACGTGGAAAATCTTCAAAGATGATTCTGTAATAAAAAGATGCACAATTTATAATCGAAATGAAACAATACAGACACATGCAGGTTTAAATTATTACCGAAAATAATTACCTAAACAATTTTCTAGTAAAATATTACAAGTAACTACTGTGCCAGCAGCAAAAGCTCAGTCAACTTGATGCTTTTATGTATTTCAAATGATTTAATGATATTATACGATTCTGCAACAATTACGAGGGCGACTCAAAAATTCACTTTTTTTAATATTTGTTACTGCTTTTTAAGAATTTTGAGTTTTACTGAATTAATACATGATCTGGGATCTTATATAATTTTATATGCTGATTTATGGTTTAGGTAAAATTGCAAATATCTTACATACATATCGATGGCTTTATATAAAAAGGGCGTATCTCAAGATTTTTCCAAATCGCATTTATAACGTTTTCTGGGAAACAACGTATAATTGCATACTCCTTGAAGATCTTAGTACGTTTCAGTTCAAAATCAAAGAATTATTGCGACTTGAAAAATTATTTCTTCATGTAAATGCTTTAGTTTTTCTTGAGTGTTTTGCATCTCCTATAAAATATCGAAAATTTTAGCTCCACCTTTCTTATATTAAGCCATGGATATGTTATGTTGAAGAAGATATGATTACTGTATGACATTTAGAAAATAAAAATCAGAGATAATCTTTTCATTTAACATTAAAAAAACTTTGAGGTTACTTTCCTTTCAACAAACAAAAGCATGTGTTTGCATTCATGATTTAACACTTAATGACACTTGTTAGTTATTTTTTGAACAAACTATTTAATTGCAATAATAATTGCAATTTATTATTAATTATATTATACTAGAGTTCATAAATTTTAGTTCCTTTCCCATGTGTTTGGAATATTTTATGTATAATAAGCAAATAGCAATAGTTATTAATTACAAATCCATATTAAGTGATCATAAAATATTGTAATTGTTAAATCATGATTTAAGCATTTAAGTGAAGAACATTTGAAAGTTGTTTGTTTAAGTGCATTTAAGGCATGAAGAAAAAATATTGTAATGAAATTTCATTATTCAAAAATCACTTATAAGTTATGATAATAGTTAAAAGTTATTGAACAGGAATATGGTCTATATTTCACATTTATATAACACTGATCTATGTTTTAACCTCGCAGAACATATACTAAAATTGGAACGATCTATGATCTAAGTTTCAATTAGAAAGTTTGTATTTATGAATTGTAAGTTATATTGCAGATATCAAACACGCACAAAAGTGAGTATGAAAATATGTTCAGTTTATTGATAAATTCATTTTTTCTTTTAATGCATTAAACACATTCACTACAGCAGGCTACACGAACCCACGACCATAAATGTCGCTTGGCTGTATTTGTCGCTTTATAGTCAGCTACATAATAGTTTGATATTCAAGTATTACTACAGATTGGAGTGGTGCCACCTTCAAATATTTCACATTTATAAAAATAAAGGGGGCAATTATGAATAAAATTCCGCAAGAAATTTTTCCCGGGTAACAATTCCAACTAATAGCAAGTAACAGGGAAAACAAAAAATTCTAATTGGAAAAGGGAGAAATTTCGAGTGGAACTTTAGTCATGATTGCCCTGAATTTTTATGACAAGGTTTATTATGAGTCATAAAGTAATATAGCTTACAAACGAAACACTGAACTGACAGAAGATGTTTCTGAAAAAGATTTTTTTTAACTTAAAATAGTATGGTTTTGGATAACATTATATTGTTATTTACATTATATTATTTTTAAATAATAACAATAATTATGTTGCAGTCATAAATTTTTAACAAAACAATATTGTTAAACTCTAACCATATCACACTTTTTTATGAATATAATAATGTAATTATTAAATTCATACATTACTTTGTTTACGGTAACAAAATTAATGTTTAAAATAATAATAGCTTGTTTGCAACGACCAGTGATTTGTTTCTGAGAACATAATATTGTTTTCTCAACCATTCTAAAACCATATCTTTTCTTTGCGTGTACTAGTGGGCTCAACTAATTTTTCAACAAAATTTCAGTTAGGTCGGTTATTTAAAACAGCGACGATATATATTAGTTAAAAATTTTGCCAGCCTTTACCGTATTAATACTGACACCGAAACTGAATAATATAAGAAGCCACAGTCCCAGAAAGCTGAATCAGGAATGGCTAGAGATGGCCTGCAAGTTCAACCGTGCACCATGTTTATGTGTAAATTTGAAATGAGATGGCCTCCTTTTTTTAGCAGTTCATGTTTTTAAGTTCAAAATTGCAATTCTGGCAAAATTTATTTGATGAATATTTGAACGCATAGATAACATGATATTTAGTTGATGATGATAAACGAGATTTTTTTGCAGCGATTTAAAATAATTTACAACATTGTAAGTCTCTTCTTTGTTTCAATTTCGTTACTAAATATTAAATCGTTTTGTAATCAAACGATTACAACAATGAACACTACTTTATGTTTGCAAATAAGTGAAGTGCAATTATTAGCAAAAAAATGTATATAAAAAAAAACAATGCAAACTCTTAAGCAAACAAATTTAATGATGTTCATTCACACTAAAAATTTGTAAAGTGTTACTAAAAAATAGTAATAAAATTTATTAAATATACTTAAAACACACTTGACTAATTGCCGTAAAAGGGAAAATTTCCAAAAAAAAAAAATACCCCACATAAGTACACTTTAAATTCTACGTTTTTTAACATCAAAGAATAAAACGAAACGTAACTATATAAAGCCTGAATGAATTTGATTGTTATATTCAGTTGAGTTTGTTGAATTGTCTAGAGAACAAATTTGTTTGAATTAAAGGATTTGTAGCGGTTTTTAACGAGTGATTATTAATTTGGAATAAGAAAATGCGCGCAATCGTGGTATTATTTGTCATTTGTATGGCAATTGTGGCTGTTACCGGAGGCTATTTGGGTGGTGGTGGAGGAGGAGGTGGACATAGTGGTGGTGGCGGCCATGGTGGCGGTGGAGGTGGATATAGTAGTGGTGGTCATGGCGGCGGAGGAGGTGGCTATAGTAGTGGTGGCCACGGTGGTGGGGGAGGTGGATATGGCGGTAGTGGCCATGGAGGCGGTGGTAAAACTGTTTACATCATTAGCTCTGGTGGCAAAAAAGGAAGCTCGGGAGGTTACGGAGGTGGTGGTGGTGGCAAGTCCTGGTCCAGTTCAAAGGGAAGTTCAGGTGGAGGTCATGGTGGTGGTTCCAGTGGTGGTTACGGCGGTGGTGCTAAGTATGGTGGAGGAGGTGGTGGCAAAGTTTGGGTTAGTAGTGGTGGTGGCGGTCATGGCGGTGGTGGTTATGGCGGTAAAAGTGGAGGTGGCTGGTAAAAGCTTTCCGAACATTTTCATCTCTAATAATGATACTCTTAAATATATTGATTTTTAACTATACTATGTACTTATATGCTCTTTTGTATTAATAAAATGTGTTCATTTTTAACTGCCAATGTAAAGATTTTTAATGTTCTACCTATTGTTGTTGGTTGCTGCTACAATACAATATAATAATGTTCTACTATTTCAGATTTTGTTAGTGGATTTTGCTCGAACGGCGGAGCTGACTCCAATTATAATTGAAAATTTTTTGCAAGTACACTCCCGAAACTGCGCTTCGGATTAAAATACCTTAGGTTATGTTAATTTATTTTAATAGTTCGCTGTAAAAAAGTAAAAGAAAAGCGTTCGGTTCAGTTGGATCCAATTAATTAGGTCCCTTTGGGTTACAGAAAAAGGCATAAATAGAAGTAAGAAAGAAAAAGAGGAGAAATATAGAAGCTTAGATGGTCCGCTTGTGGGACCGAAAGGCCACCGAAAACTTGCCTTCATAAGGCGTGTTGCCAGAGATGAGTCTCTTAAATGACTTCCCAGTATATGCTTCCGATTGGAGACTACATAGTATATAAACTATTGTGCTTTTTTTTTTGCTTCTACCGCTTCTTCACTTAGCACAGCATTATAAAGAATTGCTGCATTCTTTTCCACGGTAACCGGCTTGAAATACCAACCATATTTTTATGCTCTTGTTTGTAATATTATTCTTAGATTCGCATATGGTTTTGTTTTAAATTATCTCTATGCATTTTTCCACCCCAATTCATAATAAATTGTTGTTATGTTCAATATTGTGTAAATGCCTGCCCTAAAAGTATGCAATATTTCTTTTTGCAAAACTTCTATTAAAAATCTTACAAAGAAATTTATTGTTTTCTTTCTGTTCAGGAAATTTTCGAGAATTAATCAAAATAACACATTCTCTCCTCTTCATTTTATTGAAACTCTCCTCCACCTTACTTGGGGGAAAGTGGGGCTGCATAGATTTTTTTGAATAGAAACTAAAAATAAGTTAATGTTTAAGGCCTTGTAAATTATACCTTTACGTTTTTCCTTAATTTATAGACAAATGATATATTCTTTTTAACCAACTTAAAAAAAGGAGGAGGTTAACAACTCGTCTCTATTTTTTTTGGGTGTGAAGCTTAATTACTCTATACATTTTAGACCGATTTAAAAAAATTTTTATTGTATGAAAGGGTATAGCTTCCCAATGGTTCCATTGTAAAATAGTGGGTGGGGACACCCCCACAATATTTTTAATATAATTTTACCATATTCTAATTATTAGATTGCTGTGAAACCTATAAATCTCCTTTGGTTCTTGTAATTACACAATTTGAAAGTTAAAAAATGGGCGGAGTTACGCCCACTAAAATTATTATAATTTTTCACGCGGTTCCACTTAACGAATTCTTATGAAAATTTCCACACAAGTTGCGCTCTAAGATAGGCAAGAACTTTTATCTAAAATATGGGCGGAGTCAGCCCATTAAAATTTAATATTTCATTTTACGTGGTTCTACTTTACCGATTTTTACAAAACACACAATCTTGCATTTAAAAAATGCAAGATTGAAGAATTATTAAATATATTAATGTCAGATGTGCGTACAGATAATTTTAAAGTTTATAACCCTAGACACAACCCGTCTTCTTTAACAGAGCTCTGTTAACAAAAAAACAGAGCTCTGTTAACTAATAATAATAAGTTTTTTCCCACAAAATGGACTTAATACCCAATTTTTCAAGAAAAATAAACCAGAAGACTTAATTTCATAAGTCCAACAACACAAAAAATCCATATCTTTACCCACAGTCATAAGTTGGTTTTTAGTAATTTTTTTCAAAAACTGTAGGAGATGGGGTAAAAACGAATATTAGAGAACACTCCTATACGCCTTAAGATCAATGTCCAATAGTCAACAGTTATAATAGCCTGGTTTTGTAAAAATTACAACACAATTACAAAAAATAAAATTTGAAATTTGAAAAATAATATTGGTAATTTTTTTCAAAAACCGTAGGAGATGGGGAAAAAAAAGAATGTTGAAGGAGACTCATGGACGCCTCTAGATCAATGTCTAATAGTCAAAAGTCATAACAGCCTGTTTTTGGAAAAATTACAGAACAATTTCAAAAAATAAAATTTGAAATTTTAAAAATAATGTTGGTAATTTTCTTCAAAAACCGTAGGAAATGGGGTAAAAAAGAATATGCAGTTACAAAAAATAAAATTTGAAATTTGAAAAATAATGTTGGTCATTTTTTTCAAAAACCGTATTATATTTTATTTTTTGAAATTGTGTTGTAATTTTTACAAAACCAGACTGTTAGGACTTTTGACTATTATACATTGATCCAGAGGAGACCAGGAGTCTCCTCCAATATTCTTTTTTACCCCACCTCCTACGGTTTTTGAACAAAATTACCAAAACTATTTTTCAAATTTAAAATTTTATTTTTTGTAATTGGTTTGTAATTTTTACAAAAAACAGGCTGTTATGACTTTTGACTATTGGACAATGATATAGAGGCGTCCAGGAGTCTCCTCTAATATTCTTTTTTATCCCATCTCTTACGGTTTTTGAAAGAAATTACTAAAAACCAATTTATAACTGTGGGTGAAGATATGGATTTTTTGTGTTGTTGGATTTATGAAATGTTATATCTATATAAATTAGGCATAGAGAAGTCTCTTGGTTTAAATTTTCTAATTTATTTTGCTTGAAAAATTGGGTATTAAATCCATTTTGTGGGAAAAAACTAATTATTATTAGTTAACAGAGCTCGGTTTTTTTGTTAACAGAGCTCTGTTAAAGAAGACCGTTTGTGTTCAGGGTTATAAATTTTAAAATTTATCTTCACGCACATTAAATCACGAGCTAATGAATAAATTTTCAGTTGGATGAATAATTTTGAATGAATAATTTGTGAAAACTGATTTTTAGTCCGTATAAAAGGAATATCCTACGGACACTACATACATAAACAGAAAACCATGAAACAAATTATATTCCAACAGTCGACAGTTTGCTAGGAAACATCCTGTCAGAAAGAAAGAGCAGTTAAAATTTAATAACTAATTAGTGAAATGTAAAACAATAAATCTCAAACTCAAATATGTAACTGTTTTCTATTTTATCATAAGATTTTATGTCAAAAGTATCGTAATAATAATAATAGTAATAATAATAATAATACATATGAATATTTAACTTGTAAAAAGTGTAATACGTAAATTGAGTTCTAAGTGTTTTATTATAAGATGCTTATTTAACAATTCATATTTTATTCAATTGCATTTTTCATTAAATTTTAATTAAGTTTCATTTTCCCTAAAACCGTTTAACCTTCAAAGGTCTAAGAACTTTATTAGCCAACCTCTTTTTTACTTATTTTCCACATCTCATAATTGTACACTATTCTCAAAATTATTATTCAATATAGTACATAAATTATTTGAAAAGAAGCAAGACAAAGAATACTTTTTCTCACATTTAAATTCCAGTATTTTACAGCAGATACAAAAAAATAAACAAACAAATAAACAAATATTGATTATTTGCATTTCGAACCAAGAACCTCATGAAGAAAATCAAAATCATTAGTTTGCTACACAATTGCCTTTCGTACAAGTGACTGGCATCTGTATTGACAAAACAAAATTTACAAATATTAATTTGTATTTATGTGAAATTATATGCTGGCATCTTATCGATTGTTATATGCCATTTTCAAATTAGATGTGGATTATTATATTTTTAAAGTTCAAGTCAATTAGTATAATTTTTTCATAATTTTAGTATATTAACTAAAATTAATTGAATTGAATTAAGTTAATGTTTAGTTGGAGTAATCAATTTTTTTAAATAGTATGTGAAATTTTCCTGTGTATAAAATTATACTTTAATAACTTTTTTATGTTTATAGTTTAATAAAGATATAACTAACTCCTAGGAACCAATTTTCTTCAAATGGGATTATATATTTCCTACAATCACATTTTATAGAATTGTGTATATGAAGTCTTTCATTACATTGCCTTTGGGAGTTAGTAAAGGGTTAACCAATAAGATATTTAATTTGTACGCTGTATGTAATACTATACGAACTTAAGCCTATATAATATATAAGGCCCTGTTCTGTAAACCGAATCCGAGTAAATTTCTCGTTTTCAAAAATTTAATAATGGTTCTGCAGACGATAATTTTCTTTCGTATGTGATATTTGAGAATCTATTAATAAAAAAAACTTAAAAAAAATTAAAAAAAAATATTTCTATTGAAGAAGTTATTTTTCTAAAATCGTGCGATTTCAACGCGATCGGTTTACAGAACAGGGACGATAGTTTGGCATTTTTTCGATTTTGGGTTTTTTCTCTTCTTGGCGTGTTTTTGTTTTGGCATTTTTTTGCGTTTTTGGCGATTATTTTAATTTATAAAACTTTTTTTTTAGTTTTGAGGTTTTTTCATTTTTTGGTTTTGGAGATTTTATAATTTAATTTTTGCTTCTTACAGTTTCTAAGACACAGGAAGTTGTCAAAATTACACAGACTAAATTTTATTGGAAGTACAAGTCTCTATGTATAAATGTATATATATTACATAGGATTTTAAAATTTTTCGTTGCTCGTTTTGGAACACCCTTTAAGTTTTAAGTGTCATGTGCTTATTGTTATAGCGGTTTTGCATATTCTGTAAAAATTTCAAGTCCGTATCTCTTACAGTTCTCGAGAAAACATCCTGCGACCGACAGCGTAGCGAAAACAATATGGGTGCCTTTTCACATTTGGTGTACAGAACCATAAAAACGAGTATTTTAAAACCAAGTCAATCAATGGTTGTTTGATTAATTGTAAAGCAATAGATGTGACATTACTAACGATAAGCTATATCAGCCAAATGGACCCCACGTCTATGTTTGCAGTATCATATTCCTTTTCTGAAAATTTTCATCACTAATTTGTGTATTTGCGGCTGTGTGTCACCGATAACTTCACAGATTCTATCTTAAACCTTATATCTTTCACGTAGCCTTAAAGAAAAAATTCTAAGGGTGTTATAATGCCTGTTATGATCGTTATTATCGTTCATTGGGCGACACGTAGGACAGTCTTCTAAATTTTGTCATATATACAACATCATTTGTGTAACCCCCAATTTCGGTATACTCCTTCTATTTGCTATGGAAATCCGTTTTATAAGCCTTTTATAATTAAAGATATTGTTTGTAAGTAAAGCGTTTAGTGTTTTGTTAAAGAATTAAAGAAGGAGTTGCACATTAATTAAATTAGATTTTTCACAAGAGTTTAATTGATTTAATTAAATTTTTAATTGATTTTTGGTTTTTCTTTATCAATTATAGGTGTTTATTGCAGGATTTGTTTTTCTGTATACAATGATAATAACAAATAATTTTATATATTCGAATATTTATAAGACAGCTTTCAATCCTATATATCTCAATCAAGGAAGAAAATATTTTGCATAGACAAGTCTTTAATAAAATCATTAGAAATGTTCCGAATGCTTTTTTTACCTTCGCAACGTATTCACTTAATTTCTGTGGCAATAAGGAAAAAGTGCTTAAGTCATATTTTACTTTTTTGCAGGAGAGCACTTTTAAGCGTTAAAGTCGGTTTTCAGATATTTATTTCTTTTACAGTTAAATTGGGAAATTCTCTGTTAGCTTATATTTTTTTTAAACAAACATCGTTCTACACATTAATGCAATCGTAATGCATTTAAATTTATATATAACAAAATATAACCTCAAATGAGATTAGAAGTCTAAAAATAAACTGCAAGTAATATTGCTATGACTTCTTGAAAAATTGCACAAATTAATTAAGACCAGGGGTACTTTCAAATATGCAGATTACGGAGGTGCCATTAACTCAAAAACAGCTTATCTCGACTTAAGCACTTTTTCATTTTCGCAACAGATTTGATTGATTTTTTTTTGAAAATTTTGTATTTTGAGTTTTGTTTTTAATTTTGCTTAAAAATAATTTCATAATGTTAGTGTTGATCTCTTTGAACTTATTTTCGGTTGAGTGATTAAAACGATTTTTCGTGGTTTTACCGACTTCGTTTAAGTGTCATCTTCAGTATTCTCTTGAATGCTAAAAAAAATTTCTTTAGACAACCTCACTGAACAATCTCCATGACTTTTTTTATAAATATGCCTCATTTTGTAACAGCTTCATTTATAAAACTTATTGAGGCTTTGTAAGTGGATAATAAAACTTATTCAGGAAGAGAACTTTGCTTATAGTGTGATTAAATTGGAAGCAGTAGCACTCTATTTTAGAAAACAAATTGGAACTAGTTCAAAAGGTTTACAACATTCATTGTATATCAATCACTACAGCTACTGCATTTATTGCACTAAGACAACCTTTCAATTCTTCGGATCACTTCCGTCCTATGATAACCATGTTTTAAATTCATCGTTGTTTTACTAGAAATATAACTTTTTGGGGCTGAATTAATCAATGCTGTAAGTAATGATTTTTGTATGTCAATTTTTTAGCTGGTATGCAAGAATTTTTTGTTCACCATAAAATGATTATATCCAAAGAATTTCGTATTAACAAAAGTAATAAGTCCGAAGAATATTCTTTAATTTGTTTACTAAATGATACGTTTAAAATATTCGATCGGCAAATTTAACAAAAAATTAACCCTTATATGATTTGGTCGTTACATGATGTACACGTTATATGATTTGGATGGAGTTCATCGTTTTCAAGTTGATATCTTTCGCCATTAAACAATCCTTTAGACAAATTACATAACGGACAGGTTTTTTTTTACTAAAATATTTATTATTTCATTTGCTTACTTCTAATTTTCATTTGTTTTCTTTTTACACATACATAATCTTTAAATTTAGCACTATTTTCATTATCAACAAGATTGTTTTTTAAAAAATAATTTTTTTTGCTATAAACGCAGAACACAAGTTATTTACATAAGAATTCATTCAAATTCATTTGAGTTGATATCACTGCTGGTCATCACAAGTCTACCATTTCCAACCGCCGCCTCCTCCTGAAGACCAACCACTACCACCTCCTCCAGATTTCCAGCCACCGCCACCACCGCCAGAAGACCAGCCATTGTTTCCACCGGACCAACCACCGCCGCCGCCAGATTTCCAACCACCACCGCTGCCACCAGAAGACCAACCACTATTGCCGCCGGACCAACCACTACCCCCACCAAATTTCCAGCCACCACCTCCACCTCCTGAAGGCCAGCCACCACCTCCGCCTGCACCACCAAGACTTATAACTTTAACGATTTTTGAGCCTCCACCACTACTACCACCGCCAGACCAGCCGCCACCACCACCACCTCCTGACCAGCCTCCACTGGATTTTTGTGGCCATATACTGGAGCCTGATCCTGACCAGCCTCCACCGCCACCGCCACCACCACCACCTCCATACTTAGACCAACCACTTGAACCACCTCCTGACCAGCCACCACCACCTCCTCCTAGATAGCCAGCCAAGGCATGAGTGGTTAATCCCACCAAGAGAATGACAATAGAACGTTTCATTTTAAACCGAATTCACAAGTAGCACTTCCTATCAGTTAGATTGAAATGCCTCGACTAATAACAGTTAGAGATTAACAACAACTATTTATACCCACTACTAAGTAAGCGCCGCCAGAAGACTCAAAGAAAATGATATTTGACAATGTTTTTTAAAATTTTTGATTTTTTATTCATTCATTTTCCCAACACTCTGTTTGCTGCAGAGAAAAAAATTACCATCCAAACTCAACCACCCAACAATACAACGCCAAAACATTATTAAACATCCCCGTCCTCCTCTCAAGCTTAAAAACAAAATCTGCTCACTGCAACATTCACAAATTCTAACTATTCTTATGCTAAAATAAAATTTGTAAAGTAACTATAAGCAAACGTAACGCTGGCTTCCAATCAAACAAATATTTACTCTCAGCTTGTGCCATTTTCATTAAAAGTTATTCATAGCCCGCGTCTTTATTTGTGCGAATTACATGCTGCCTCATCGTCGGCAGCAATTTAAAGCTGTCTACTACTGACTCATAGTTACAATGTGCTTAGCAATCACTTACAAGTACTTGAGCAGGCTGTTGCCAATTTTATTGCTCACCTCATCGTCAAACAATTGTTACAACAATCAACTACCAGTGTTAACAATCTCGATAGAAAAATCTTCTAACAACAACGCCTTTGACAAAGTTTGTTGCTTTACACAGAATATGTTGCAATCTAATCGCATTGTACGTATCGTAATAATATTGGAAAACCTTAAACGAAAAATGTGCGTTGACTATTATTGAGCAAAATAAATAATAATTTGAGCGGTTTACACTGAGAGTTTTTTTTTAATTTTTTCCCTCAAGTTCCCATTGCCAGTGTTTTAATCCTTCAGGCGAGGAACTCGATAAATTGTAAGTATTTTTTATTTATAAAAAACCAAACCAAAGCCGTAGGCAAAGTACGACAACTACATATTTTCTTAAACCAAATGCAGAACTCTTGATTCATCACAAAATTCGTGACTTAAGCACTAAGCCTTAATCCACAAATCTTCAATAGCGACAAGGATGTATGCAGCAGTGGATTAGGAGTCTGATAAAGGACAATTTCGATAAGTCTTCTTCTTCTTCCACTCCTAATTTGAGGCAGTCTTCTATTTTTGCATTAAAACCTAAAGCTACTATAAAATTCTATAATACTTCTTTTTATTTGCGTGTATTTGAGTACATGGGTAATGGTAGTCTGAGTCCTGTGTTGGGAATTCAAAACCGGAAAAAAGCAAAAAATTTTGGCAACCCTGTTAAAAATTGGGGATTTTCTGGCTGACCACCTGATAGCCTGATCTGAAAACTAGATCAGACAGAAAATCCCCAAAATCCCCCATTTGTAACAAGGTTGAAACATTTTTTTTTTGAGTTTTCCCGATTTTAAGTTTGAAACAGGACTCAAACCGCTATTACCTATCTACTTATATGTTTATTTATTTATGAGCTCCCGAATTCAATATGTCAAAAATAGAATGCACATGTATATGTATATGAGAATGAGTATTTTGACAACAGCAACACGGTTCACAGTGGTTCAGAATAATTTTTAATTGGCCAAAACTCTGTAACTTTTAAACTAATGAATAATATTTTCCCATCGATATTTGAAAAAACAATTGCAGGACCTAAAAAGCGAAACCTTTCAAATAAAATAAGGAATTTTGCAAATCGCTTTACAAATTACAGAGTTATGCCAATTTCCCCCTCCGATTCTGGAAAAATATATGGGACCAAACTGCAGGCAACCACTTTCAGACGACAGAGTTATGCATAAGGGGGAGCAAATTTCCCCCTGTTATTTTCGAAATAAAATATGGGTCCAAAGAGCAGACAAAACTTAAAAAAATCAAAGATAGCATTATATGTACATATGTATTACCAATTTTGTTAAACTTTTTTTTTATACTTTTTGAGTATTTTCATTAAAATAAAAAAAGTGTTCTATGGGCTCCGTAGTGGGTGCAAAATTATAAATAAGCTCAAGAAGACACTTTCACCTTTCTCTCTATGGTTTCGTTTTTTTTTTTCTACCTTTTGATCTTAAAAAGTAAAAATTTTAAGAGAATATGAAGGTTTAAAATTTACTATATATTGGCCTGTTTCACAATAACGAACCGAAACTTTCGACTTAAAATTTATATTGAAAACAAAAACAAATTTTCTTTTTTTTTTGTTGTTTTCAATATAAATTTTCAGTCAAAAGTTTCGTTTCAGTTTTCTTTCGCTATTGTGAAACAGGCTAATAGTTTCATAACTATAAATTTTACAGGGTCTGCACATACATACATTTTATTAAAAACAACATTTTACTCAACATAACAATAATGCAGCCGCTATCGATAATATGACAAATTTTTGTTTTTACTTTAATTAATATAAAATCTTTGTTTTTAGCAGAGTGACACGCCTCGTACTGCGAATATTTTGGCCTATTTCATTGGCTACACTAGATTTGATATGGTTCCTTTCTGATGGTGTACAAATGTAAAAAATCTATTTCACAAAAAATTTTAAGTTTTGGACAATGAAAATTGATACTGGACCACCGTGCGACGGCAGATTGTTGTCGATGTTGATTTTGTCGTCTCAGTCAAAATAAACTTATTCATATCTGTGGTGGTGACTATGAGCAATGCTGCCAACATAATACAAAATGTGAAATAAATAATAGGTTATAATTATTTCGTATTATTTGACAGAAAGAACTTCCCAAACTTCATGTATTGAAATAAATATGATATAAGTTAAGGGTGTTTTTGTAGTTAAGTTGGCATCACTGCTTTATTTGAGCAACCATTTATCAGCTGATAGTTGCTTTTTGCTTAGTTTGCTTAGTTTGCTTTGAAATTATATGTCTTCAAAAAAGATGATGGTCAGAATGTTACTGTCAATGGTGAACGGTATAGAAACATGAATCGAAAATTTTTCGTACCTCAATTTCGTGGCATTAATCTTGTTGATATGTGGCTCCAACAGGACAGAGCCCCATGCCAGACAGCGGGCGCTACAATTGATTTACTCAAAGAAACTTTTGATGAAACAATAATTTCACGTAATGGCCCAATTAGTTGACCACCAAGATCGTGTGATTTAACCTCATTGGAGGTCTCATTCTTCGAGATTATGTAAGTCACTTGTTTATGTCAATAAACAGAAATCATATTTCATCATTAATTTCATAAAATTTTTCTTTCCAATAAAGCACGTTTCAGGGATATTAAATATATATGTATATCCTTGTTTTATTATGATTTAAACTTGTGTCACTGTATAAAAAAAACACCCTTTACTTTTTGAAAGGATAATTTCAGTTTTACAAATGTGAAATCTTTGACGAGGGCACCACTGCAATGTATAGCAATGCTTAAATATCAGTTGTTTATGATGCTGTTACCGTCTTCAAAACAATAACGTACTATAGCATTGCACAGATAGAACTGATTGCACCAGTTTTGCGTGTTTTTGATTCCGGTATGAACAAATGTGTTATTTAGCGTTTCTGTTACTAGTTGTTAATGTTGATTTTTTAAAGCAATTATTGTATCGTTGGGCAATGAGCAAATGCAGCCACAATGAATGAATAAAAGTAAAATTTCACATACATACATACATACTAGTGATGTAACCAATATCAATTTTTGATATTCGCGAATACGAATATTTGAAACGATATTCGCGAATACGAATACAAATATTATATGCAATATGAAATATTAAAAAATTGTTATGAAAAAGGACTTCACACTCTTGTTGGCGTACTTTAAAGTTAATAAAAAGTACCCAAAATTTTAATGATTGTCATTGAATAATATTTGAAAACGATACAAAGCACAAATTTCTATAAAAAATTAATGTATTTGTACAAACTAAAATTTTTAGTCGTTTTTTTAAATTTCATATAGGATTGATGCATTTATTTATTTAATTTCTTTGGAAAAATATTCGTATTCGCCTGAATTTGGCGAACACGAATACATTCGTATTCACATACGCCTGAATTTAGCGAATACGAATACATTCGTATTCGACTGTTCGAATACGAATACGGTTTTTCCATATATTTTTGTGTTACAAGTAGTATTTTTGAGCAAAAACAGATACAAACAGTTCCTCAGCAGCAATGCAATAAGCAATTGTTATATGTTTTTAATTGTATTGTAATTTGAAATAGCACGCACACACAATAACTCCTATACTATTTCTGTCGCTCACACTACAATTATATGGTACATACCATGGTATATTTGTTTTGGCTATACAAACAGTTATACAAATGCAACCTTTTATTAGGTAGCTGACTTCAAGGCACCAAATGCAGCTAGCGGCATTTGAAGTAGTGTGTTCGTGTAGCCTGTTGTGGTGAATGTGTTTAGTGCATGTGTATGTTGTAGTTTTAAATTTAGCTCCAATTTTTAAAATATACTACAGGCGATCAGCTGTTTCCCCTAATAGAAATTAGTTATGATTCGTATTTAAAAATATATATGGCAACGCTGACTGGCGTTCAAAATTCACAAGCAATAAAACTATTTGTCATAATAATTTTACAACATCAAAATATTACGATTTTATTTCCTTAATAATTTTTTGTTTGTTCCATGTGAACACTTCTTGCGAACATCATTCAATTAAATTTGTTATTGCACCTCTGCGTTTGCCAACTTATTCAATTGCTCGTATTTATCTCTACTCAAACAACGAAAAACATTGCATTGCACGCATACAAGCACAATTGACCATCAACTATGCCATAGAACTTGTACGACGATCAACTTCATATACATTTCAAAGACAATTTAAATTGTTTATGAATGTGTGTGTTCTTCGTTAGCTGCATTATTTGCTTGAACTCATCATTATTGCCAAACACGATGACGATCTTCATAGCGATAGTGAAAAAGCGAGTGAAGACAAGTTATTTGCGAGGTCTCCTCTTCAGTATGAATAATAGCGCCACTTATTTTCATTATCTATTATTGGCAGTTGGTCTTTCGAACAGGCTGACCAGGCCTGACAGGCCTTAAACGTATGTACACTTTGTTCAAGACCACGATTATGTCAGAGAGTGTATTTGTTAAAGAAGTGTAGTATGTGTGTTAAAGTAAGTGTCGATGTTTAAATCGCAATTTATGGTTAAATTATTCTTAAGAGCTTTTAACGTCGGCGCAAATGATTTTATTACTATTAATGCTTATTTTTTTATTTTTATTTTTTGAAATTGTTTGGCATGATATTTGACTATAATGACATGGTCTGGTATGGGATGTATAGACATGAATCTCATTTGTTGCTGTTGGTTTAATTATAGTACAAGTACTTATATTTATGTATATATCGTGCATGTGTGTGTCTACAAGTGCGCAAGTTTTTTGTAATTATTAATTTATTTGTTTTTGTTTTATTTATGCTAGTAGTTAGATGTTAGAAAATTATATTCATTTATTACGATCATAATCGTGTTGCAGAAGTTACTTTTATTTTTTTTAATACGTTTTTGTGTAGTAATTAGTTGGAGGTGTATGATTAAATTTTTATGTGTTTTACTTTAACCTACAATGTTTGTCTTTGTTTTATTCCTCCGTTCAGAATTTAGAATTAATGTGTTCATATCAGAGTTCGGTTTATAATTAATGAAAATAATTGGTATGATCATGTTTCAAGGAGATTTAAAACAATTGTGTGCACTTGTTGCACATATCGTGACATAACAGCCAAAAAAAATCTAAGCGACATAATTTTAGAGCTATTGTTTTCACTGGGAATAGCTGAACTGGCTTAAGTGCTTAAGTGGGTGGAATTTGAGTCTGTAATTCATGCAACGGCACATTTTCACACAACTAATCAACTCCACGTGTCACCAGATATCAGTTTTAAGCACGCATCTGTCATCGGCAGGAATATGTAGTTAGTTCCTGGAGAGCTTAGCCTTTCCCGAGGCATATTAAAAGTTCCCAGAATTTTTTTACATATTATAATAAAATGCAACAGAACTTTTTCACAAGTAGAATTATAGAAAAATAGTCCTTGTAAACTACACATTCTTAGAAAAATTATATAAATTATGAAATTTTACACAAATATGCACATATATTATTAAAAGGGGTCTCATAAAAACAAAAATTTAATAAAAATTATCAAATCAAAACTATAATTAAATTGAGTCTCTTTCAATTTCAGTTCAAACTGAATGCCATATGAATATTTATATATTCTTTTATTTCGCGCATTTGTTGTAATTCATTATTATTATTATTTTATTACTTCACAAGTATTCAATGCGTTTCAAGGACTTTGTTTAACGCAAACATACAGAAATCAGCACAAACGAATTCAAAGTGATCGTTTTTTCTTCTTATGAATTGCTTCTGTAATTTTGAGAGTAATTAACCTTTGAACTTAAGCTGGCTGGCTGGCTCTAGCTGTGTTGCATTAGTATCTTTCAAATATTTTCAACTGGTCTGCTATTTCAAAGCATACACTTTGTATGGATTTTGTGGTTTTTCTTTAGCAAAAGATATTTTTTTTTTTTTCATTAACAATTTTGTAGGCGTTTAAGTAGAGTAATTCGAGCAGAATATGTAAATCGGTACATAAATAAATAATTATCTGTTTTTTTTTAATTTTATCTCGTAAAAAGATGAAAAAAAATTATTTAAGCAGGCAGCCATGATTATTAAGCAACTGTGTATTTTATGCAATAGTTACACAAAGAATTTGTATCTCAGTCTGTCTGCCGGCACTATGCAGTCTTTTTGTGGCAAACACAATACAATAAGCGTTTACTTACTGTGGCAGTTGTATTATTTTGGTTGAAAAACAATCTTCAAAGATTGACAGTTGTGAGGTGTATTATTTGGCTAAATTAGTTAAAATAATGCCAAAAAAATGTTTTTGTTAGATTTGGGACATACTGTCAGTAGTTTTAATTTTCTAATTTAAAATTCATCAGCAAATTTTTCGTTCAGTTACTTTTTGTTATATTTGAACAATAAGCTGACATATTAATAATGCATTTCAAGTTTTTCTACATTTAGTATTTATCGTCTGAAACTTAACTTATGTTTTTATGATTATTGTAAGATATTGTACACAAAATCATCCCTGTAGGAAGTTTTAATATCAAAACAATAACGATTCACTGGTAACCTTGCCACCAATACTACTAAGGAATTATAACACAAGTGACAACTTTTACTGTCGTCTTGATGTGACGACGATGACGCTATTCGCAACACGGGGGGATATTTGACAATGTTATCGAAAAGTTATAACACTTAATCCGAAGCTTCCTACAGGGGTTCAACAGAAAGCAATAATTTTATATTATCAGATTCTTAAGAAGTTACATTAAAAGCTTGTAGATATTTTATTCTGTATTAATACCCACAATCTTTTTAGCACCCTTAAGGCCATGTCAGATAAAACTTTTGAAGATTCGCTTTGACATAAGATGAAATGCACATGCTTATATGAAACATGTCACATAATGTACTTTTAACGCAAAGCAAAGCGAAAAGTTAGGCAACTCTCAACTTTTTGCGTGCTTTGAGAATCAGTTGGTATACTTTTCTTAATTTGTTTGGCCAAACTCGCATGTAAATATGAAATTGTTATTAAAATTTCGGTAAATTTAATTTGAAATTTATTTGCTTGTGGTTTAGCTTGGTCTATATATGTATTTCATTGGCGCTTAAACCAAATCATCAGTAGACTTCAACCACAAATTTTGAACAGTCACAAACATCTTACTTTATGCACAGACTTTCAAAAACTATATGAGAATTCATAGAATAATAATATTTTTGAAAATCACAAAGACAAAATAAGTTTGGTAGGCTTTGAAACTCATACAAAACCCAGCAAAAATTTATATTCGATATGAATCTATTTTATTTTTCTACACCTTCGGTAAATTGACATAAAAAATGAGTTAGTTGCATTAGAGTAATCGAATTGTTCTGAGTTTTGTGCATAAAACAAAAAAAAAAAACAGTGAAAGAAACCGTGAGTGTTGTCAAAGTTTTTATTGTGTCATACACATTTTGTTTCACGTTTTTTCCCAAAATTAGAAACGTCACGCAAAGCTTTGAAGTTGTGTGTGACACTGCCTTTATTCCAAAATTAAAAACTTGTATAACTGTTTTCCAAGAAACGTTTCCTTTTTTTAGGGGTTTGTGAAACAGAACCATATTGCTTTCGCTATGATGTCCGTCCGTCTGTCTGTCTGTCACAGGCTGTTTTCACAAGAACCGTAAGATCTACTGACTTAAATTTTCATAGAGTATGTAAAACTTTGGCGGCTGTAACAACAAATATATCGAGCCATCGAACCGCTAAAAAAGCTTAACCGACATATTTCTTTAAATTCGTTTTTTGATTAATACATCGTTTATTTTCAATATTTTATTTTCCATTAAATACTAAAAATTATAAATATGTATATATATATAAATATAAATATGTATGTATGTGAAAAAAATTTCACACAAAATACACGATAGATTTTTTCCCAGTCGAGGGGAATAAGAATTTCATAGGAATGAAAAGTCCACTTTTTATTCATAAAAG
Organism: Tachina fera; assembly: GCA_905220375.1. Classification (NCBI taxonomy): domain Eukaryota; kingdom Metazoa; phylum Arthropoda; class Insecta; order Diptera; family Tachinidae; genus Tachina; species Tachina fera. The sequence goes on from LR999966.1 coordinate 83,149,928, forward strand.
GGGTAAATATAAGAAAGCCAAAGTAGAGAGACTTACCTTCTCCTTTTTTTAAAGTGTTTCATTTTCTTTCCTTGCAGTCATTGAAATTTTAAAACTAAAAAAGAGCAAAAAATAAATAAATACTGAAACCATGGTACCATTAGATATTTAAAAATCATTCTAGCAATTTAGTTTTTATTAAACGTTATTGAAAATATGTGGTGCATAAAAACTTTAAACAAAATAAAATAATATAAAATGAAATAAAAAAATCAAGCAAACGAAGACTGATGCTAATTTATAACAACATTTAATAGAAAAAGACACAAATTCAATTAAAATGTAATTGGATTTCAAACATATTTTGCAAATAAATGTGCAAAAAAAAAAATTTCTGACTTGGAGTGGCAGAAACTATTTAACATCATTAGATTTCACACCATACATTTGATGAGTCGCAAACCTCTTATCTTATGCACAGACTTTCAAAAATCTTTTGAAAATTCGCAAATAATAATATTTTTAAAAATCACAAAAAAATAAAATAAACGTAGTAAAATATTTGAAATCCCGAAGTATATTTATTTGACCTAAAGTCTTTTTTTACTTTGAAAATTTTGCTTGTTTTTATGGTTAAGAATTGTACTCGTATATATATGGTGTCCACCGGGAAGGTGTACTACTCGCAGTAATTCCATTGTAATCCTGGCTGTATGCGATGTGGCACCGTCTTGTTGATACCACATGTTAATCAAGCCCAAAGCATGCAGTTGTGGCGTTAAAAAGTTTTCAATCATATCACGATATCGCTCACCATTTACAGTTACCGTTACGCCGTTTTCGTTTTCATAGAAGAATTGCACACCAAACTGTCATTTTTAATAGATGCAAAGATGACTGATTAATAATTTGAGTGTTTTCCATTTCGCAGAACCGACTATTCCGTTTATTCACAGATCCATTTAAATGAAACTATGATTTTTTCATGAAAATCGGGGTTGTCATGGACGAGCTGTTTTAACGATTAAAACAACTCGTTGGTTTATAGAATATTTTTCCATAATAAATTTGCCACGTGTCTACTTTACGACTGCAAAATATTAACTGGCAAGACTGATGTTCACCAAAATGGCGGCAAAATAAAGTAGTATACCTTCCCGGCGAACACCCTGTATGAATTTCTTGGTGGAAAATAAAAATTTTTTGTTAAAGCTTTTAAACTTATTATGTTTGAATACTGCGATTCTCTATAACGTATTATGACTCTTACTATAAATATACGAACTTAAATAATTAATTTCAAAAAAAGTCTACAGACGAGTTCCATAGGCGGGAACGAAATGCATATAGATAATGCTTAAAATCTAGGAAAATTTTAGTAGTTAAATATTTAATTAAATCTGCTTTGCAGATTGGCGAAGCACTAATGAAATGCATATAGAAAACCAAATTTATTTCTATTAAGATAAACTAATGACAATATCTCAATTATAAGTTATTTAAAAAAAATCTTAAAATCCATAATATTGAATTAATTTTGCATATTCTCTCCTGACAACAAATAAGGTAAAGGATCCTAGTCCTCAATGGACAACTAATTTGCTAAATACACTGAAAGGAAAACCTTCATTGCATCAATGAATTTTGTCATAACCAAAGAGCTAACGTAAGCATTCAGAAGAATAAGAATAATTTTTTGAATTTCATGTATATGATGAAATTCCATGCATAAATATAATGAAAACTTTCAACTAAGTAGTAAAAAATTTCATTTATACAATGAAAAATTATTAATGATGCTACTTCATCAGCTTTTCTAGTGTATGAAAAAAGACGAAGTTCTCCTTTATCAAAAAAAGTCAATTCAAACCCGTGGTCGGCAACCTATACAATTGCATTTTACAATTAAGTGTGTTATACTCCCACCACGATTCGGTGTTGCCAGTGAAATTTTGTGTCATTTTCCTAATTTGAAATTTTAAATCTCCAAAGCAAAGTTTATTTTATTATGATCAGAAGAAACACTCAAGTTTTGTTTATAAAGAAAGGCATATTTTCTTAGTGCTACCTCCATGTAATGGTTAGTAAAAAGATGTTTTTGTAAAAAATTTTCTTAAAATAATTTAAATATATGCATGTCATGTTTTTTCATGCGTGACAACACACATTGTCAAATCAAACATTCTGGTTTGTAAAAATAATTTTCTAAAAATTAAAATTCTTACTAAATTATCATCTCACATATTTTCTTATTTTGGCAACGCTGATTCTTAACAGCATGCGATACACACAACTTCGCTGCTTGAATGTTTAAGATAGACTGATTAATAGGGATGAAACGATACGAGTAAATACAAGTAAATACTTGATACTTCTTCTTAGAAACCAAGTACTTTTGGTATCGATACTCTACTACCGAGTACCAAGTAGGTATCGGTAAAAAGTACTCGTATCGGTCAAATATACTTCTTATTAGCTACAAAAAAGCTGAACATGCTTAACCAGTTTAACACAGTTTAACCAGTTTAACACAATTTTATTTGTTCGTGTTAAATGTAAATTTATATTTAGAATATATGTATGTATATTAGAGTAAGTTCGTGAAAATGGGACCACCCAAATCAAATATTTTATAAAAAAAGACGATAAAATTGCGAGCTGTAATTTTTTTTTTAAAGCGTGCGTTATTGCGGAAACAAAACGAATTTGCACAAACATTTAAAATGTCATCTCGACTATATCCTCTGCTCCAGTCCAGCCCAAACGTAGCGATTTTTCCTCTTTATTTGGCATCTAAGTTTTTGATTTGGTGACATGTCGATTTTGCTGGCGATAAATGAATTTATCGGCGATTTTTATGGTATGTTTTTAACAAAATTGAACTTAAAAATTTTTCCTTTTCAGAAAAATGAATTTGTTGAAGGAGTATTTTCATAAATAAATTCTACCAAAACTCGTCTGAAAGAAATTTAAACAATTAGTTTATTCTTATATTAGTCGCTTCCGAAATCTGAAGATTTTGTCGACTAGTCATTAAGAATTCTTTACGAATTAAGAGCATTTGATTTGGTGGGTATTTAGTTTTGTTTTCACTACTTTAAATCATGTGAAAAGCTTGACCGATACAAGTAAGTATCGATGCTTTTTATTCGATACTGAGTATGTATCGATACTTCTGAACCGATGCCGTATCAAGTAAAAGTATCGATACCTTAGTGGTATCGTTTCATCCCTACTGATTAATGTTGTTTATTTCTCATCAATGCGTGTGTACACATACGTAATAGAAGAGTTTATTAAAATAGGCGTCGCCCTTATTTCGCCGACCAACGATTCAAAAATTTCCATTGTGTGTAAAATTAATAAAACCAATATAAATATACAGTCAACACGATTTTATCTTAAAAAGTTACAATAAATCTTATAAACTGGAAAATCTTACGTAAAATTAAAAGAAAATATAAAAATAGTTTAAAATAACAAATGCGAGCTACAAAAAAAAACAAATTTATAAATATTTAGAAAAGCTTTTGAAATATTTTTGTTAAATTTGACTTTGCAAACTTTGTTTGCACTTGGCTCTGTATGCTGTTGCAGTTGTACAATTTCTGTCTTTGGCTGCAGTTCATTTTATTAACTATCATCCGTGGTAAAATAACTATGCCAATCTAATGAAACAACAGCAAGCAACATTCAGTGAAGGCAGGCAGCACCTGTAGGTGATTGATCTACATTTAAATTATTTGTAGCTGCCTTGGGCAGAAGTTTTTTGCGTTGCTTTTGTTGCTGTTGTTTTTGTTGTCTTTGTTACTGTTTTTCCATTATTAGTTTTGCGGGCATATGATGTAATTCTTGAAAATAATGCTTCCAATTCCGCATCATTTATACTTTGTTTCGTCGTATGGATAAATGCCATTATTGTGCAAGACCATTTTTATTTTGCAGCTATTGCAAATTTTTGCTAAAATAAATTGCAATCAGTTCTTAAAGGTGATGAAGGCCATTTTAAGGGTACGAGATACAGATTTTGTGGAATGGTAAAGGTGCTTGTGCTTGGTGGTGCATTTGAGGGTTATGATAAAAGCCAATTTTGTCCGTTTTTTTTTTGATATAACAGCTACCTGCCAGTTTTGTTGCCAATACTGGACGTACTCGTACATTTCATGACTGTAATAAATGTTTAATTTTTTATGATTCATAATTTATGCTTCTTCGCAGGCCAAGTTGGTCTTGTAATGAAATTTGTTTTGCTAGTTTGATCCATAATCGGCATTTATAGATATTTGATATTAAAAAATATAAGTTCGTGTTAAGAGCAATTATAAACATTATTGAAAGCTTTAGTCCATTGGACGTTGCCTTTTTTTCTTAAAGTTTTATTTTATTTTATAGTTTGTTTTTTGATGTTGCATACAAGATATATATACATACATATATAAATTTGTATGTATGTACATTAGAGTGGCCATTAGTTGTATGCAGAATTTTTTTGTTGCTTTCTTTTATTCTTACCCCCCAAATCGGTTCAGTTATATGTAAAAAAAAAAAATACAAAAAAAATTTCATAGCGATAAGTTGTGTTTTAGGGGGTGCGTGTGGCCCTCATGCCCATACATTCAATGTTTTTTTTTCTTTAGTTTACTTATGACTATATGTACTTAATATATGTATGAAATAATTTAATAGATAAAAACTCTTTTTGTAAACGCTTAGTAAAACAATTTCAATATAAATGCGATTTTGGTATATGTAATTTTTTGGTATTTTGTTGGTTATTTTCATCGTTCTTTGAGACCAATGTTGTGGAGTAAAAGAGCTAAAATATTGCCATATATCATTATCTTGTAAAATTATGTTTTAAAAAGATAGTCATATGCAAACAAATTACAATGAAAATGGGCTTGAAGGATGACTTTGTGAGGCGGGCGCAACCCCTAAAACACAACTTATCGCTATAAATTTTTTATTTTTTTACATGGTGAGAATAAAAGAAAACAAATTAAATAACGGCCACTCTAATGTTCATATATGCATTTTTTTCATTTGCTTGCCAGAAATAATTGCTATTTCATTTTGATTATTTTAACGGATGTGTGGTTATGACTAAATTTCAATTAAAATGTCAGCATATATCAAAAATGAAATAAATACATACATATGTATATAAACAGGGTTTTGCATTTTGTGGCTTTAAAATGGCCAGTCTGGCAAGGCTGTCTATCAGCTGTATGAATCTGCTGGATTTAGCAACTTTTTGCAAACCAAAAATACTAATATTTATCGATATATTTATTTGTTTGCAGTAACGATAATGTCGTACTGTAATTTAACTTTTGCGATAGTGTACTGCTGCCTGCCATCTATTTATACTAAATTGAAAAATAAACGAAAGTCTCAAAGAGCTTATGCTTGTACATTTTTAAGTCTAACCGACAGCTAATATTGTTAAGTGATGTTACTGAAAAAAGTTAATGAGTTATCGCTTTATTTATTATATCGATGCGGTTATCGTAATAAAAGTTACTGAATTCAGTAGTGCGATTCACTAACAGTTATAAATGTAACCGCATCGTTAAAATCTATATCTACAACGAAAACTTACCAACTTTGCTATTCAATAACATGTTCAATGATATTCGTTATCCGTTGAAGCCAGCTGGTTTTGTTTCATTTTTTATTCATCGGTAAGCAAGTCACAAAAACTTGTGCCTTGTCTATATTTTATAGATACGAAGTTGTTTTATGTTGTGATGGCTTTAGAATATTAAGGAAGGACTTTCTCACAAAATGAGTCTATATTGAGTCTTCCAACAATTAATTGAGCGTTCCCCGTGTGCTGGAGAATAAGTTTGGCTTTAACATTTTAAAATATATCAAAGGTGTTATTTAAAAACCATAAAATTAATGCCCAAATTCTGTTCTAGGGTTGTATCGTATTGCCTTTGGACGAAACAATCGCCGCAGTTGTGATTCTTATAAGGCATTTACAATACCTCAAAATCTAGTACTTCTGAGATTTCAAGCTAAATCTAGTTGCTTTTTACTAGATTCCCCATAAAAAATTAAATTAAACCTACTTTGTCAGTAAATTTGTAGGAAATCTACTCAAAATCTAATATTTGTATATATTTTTACTATCCTTTACAACATATTTATATAAAATGTGAGTAAATTAGGTTTGCTTTACAAAATTTTGAAGGTGTGTGAATTAGCTAAGTGGGTACTTTGTGGGTTACAGTTTAAGTTAAATGTTTAGACAAAGAATTTTGTCTGGGAAAGAAAATCTTGAAAAATTTAAAAAAGGCTTAGTGAAAAAACTCCAAATCAAATGTACCAGATTTCGAGACAATGTAAATGCAGTATTAAAAACAATTATTACTTATTGTCTATGCCAGTGTATTTTCTCGTGTATTTGCTTTATGATTTTGTTCCAAACATTATATCCAACATATTTTTTCAAACTATTGTATAATACTTTAATTTAATTTTTAAATTAAAAAGTCAACAATCATTTTTGAAGAAAATAATTTAGAGAATTCAAACACAAGAACTCAAAGGAATTTTCAAACAAAAACTCACTAAATCTTCTCACTGCATTAGGTCATTAATTAATTAAAAAATTTTGTTTTTTTATGGTCCTCCTATTGTTTTTATTGGGAATTTTTTATATTAAATTTTAATGATTTTATCGCACTTTTTTTCTTAAATATATGTATATACAAGTTAATTGTTAATAAAAATTTTATTCGTCTTACTTCTTGTAAAATTAGCACAAACTTTTTATTTATTTTCGAGTTTTTTGACAGAGATGCCACCTGGTAGCAAAGTTTAACTTTTTTATTAACAGCATTAAGTGAATTGCAAAACCGTTACTTCAATTAGTAATTATTTTCGGTCATTAAAAGTTAGTAGAGTTGTGTAGCTCATGAACGACCTAGTTCAATTGAACGATTCACTTAACTGAGCGCTGTGAGCCGTTCAATTCACTGAGCGCTGTCAGCTAAGTACTGAGCGGTTTCTACATTTGTATTGAACACTTTCGTTTTAGACACAAACCTATAATCAAACCCATTTAAATATCATGTGGACTTATTCAGCAGCTCGTTTTATACACAAACCTATGTAATTTTAGTGGGTTTGTGTCCAAAGCGACTTAATGAAAGAGTTCGGTACAAGTCTTGTGCTTTTTCAGCAAAGTTTTTGTGTCGCACAAGTACATACATAAAAAAAGTATAAATATGTATGTACTACTATATGCATATATATTAACAAATTCCACTCATAAAACTATTTTACTTTTATCTAATTTTTATACTTCATCTGCCTTGTTTTGCAATGTATGACACACACACGAACAGACTCTGTATAAATCTGTCACTTTTTATGTTTCGGTTTCGCTCTTTCTTTATGCACGAAAAATGTTTCGCTACAAATGAACTGAGCTAATGAGCGAACTGAATGAAATACTTCAGTGAAGTGAGCTGAGCTGAAAACAGCGGTCACTCAAAAGAGCTGATAAGCACAACACTAAAAGTTAGTGAATCGCACTAAAAGTACTGAAGTTTCATTCACTTAGTAAGAGACTTACAAATAACGAATATGTATCGTTTAACAATCAAAAAACGCTTAAAATATTTAAAATAGTCTTGGAGCAATAGGCTTTCCATGCTGGTTTTTAAAACAAAATTTTTTTCAGCTCATGACGCTCAATTCTCCCTGGGTGTTTATAATAAATTTCGTTGGAATCATGGAGATTCCACGTAATTATGAAGCTTTTTTTTTTGCGAAATTTGTAGCATGTGTATATAACTCTATTTTGCCTTAAGTTCATTTATTCTGTTATGACTTTTTAGCACAAATATACGATACTTATATAAAAAAATTAAATTTTTTCTCTGCCTTGAAGTGACTTTTACTCACATATATTTGAGTTTTCTTTGAAATAACTAAGCAAAGTAGTTACAAATTGTTCTATATCTAGACAACTGCAGTAATGAGACTCATTTTGTAAGGGATACGCTTAAGACAATGTGCGTAGTTAAGCAGAACACTGGCGGGAAGAGTAATGGAACAAGCGTACCCCTGATACAAAAAAATTTTTAATTATCAATTTGAAATTAGAAAAAATCAATTCGAAAAAATAAAATACATATTTCATAGAAAACTATTAATTATCATTTAAAATGATCTGTAAATTGATGGGACGTATTCTAGTCTGTAGATTTGGAGGCCGTGGGAAAAAATTTACATCAAAGAATTTGATCTGATCTTCACTTACAGTACTTTTTACAATTATTTGGATGTATTTATAAATTTCAATTTTGTTTGAAATATTAAGGAAATAAATTATATATATATTTATAATTGAACCCACATTATTACAGTCAATAATTATAACGTCGCGTCGTAAATCATTATGATAATTCATCATATAAAAATTCCCAATTCCATGATTCTAGTTTCAAGAACAAAATATTTAATTTTAACAAGAAAGCCATTAAAATATGAAACTAAAAGCCATTTGATTTTAATTTACGCCTCACAAAATGAAAAATTATAGTCATTTCATGAGCGTTTTTACATTTATCTTTTTTTTTAGAATGTATATTTGTTTTTATAAACCGAAAGTTAAAAGTCATTTTTGATATACGAGCTCTCAACTAAACTAAATGTGTGTGTAGTTGTAAATCTGTTTATTAGTTGTGGAGATCAAACTGACAATGAAAAATAATTTCTTCATGAATTGTGGTATAGATATTAGTATAACTGTACCAGCAGTTACAAAGTATTTATTGGTAGGAAGCTTTCAGGAAATTTCTTTCAATTCTTTACGAGCGAAAATGCTTTCTTTGTTAACAAAAATGTGTTGTGATAAGTAAGAAACACGTATAACTAGAAATGAGTCATACAGCTGCTTTTAGTTAAACCTCACTTTAGCTAAAGTAAACGATAAAATAAATTTCATAATTTTGACACTGTGGTAAAACTGCGGACAATACCGACTACCTTATGTTGTCAAAACTTTGTAGTGGCAACGCCTAACATTTTATTTCTCTTTTTCCTTATAAATTATAATCTATCTAATGATAATAAGCAATATTTTTAACAGTTTGAATAATAATATATTTATTTGGATTTAAGCAGTAATTACATGCTGAATTACCGCTACGACAAACATTTGATTTTTAAGGTTGCGTACACCAAAGGTGAAAAGAAACCATAGTTTTCGCTACCCTGTCCGTCTGTAGGTCTGTCTGTCTGTCACAGGCTGCTTTTATCGAGAACCGAGCTACGTATATTCTATCAGTTAATGTAATTTTGACAACTTGCTGCATCTAGGAAACCGTAAGAGGCAAAAATTATACCAAAATTAAAAAATATTCAAACCAAAAAAAAATCAGCAGCAAAAACCGAAAAAATCGCCAAACTAAAAAAATACGCTTAAGCTAAAATAAATCGCAAGACCAAAATTAATAAAACAGCAAAAAAACAAAAATAGTCTCAGAAACAAACAACAAAACACCAAAGATAAGAAAATTCACAGAGACTAGAAAAATCGCCCAAAAACCGAAAAAAAGTTTACCGGGTACTTAAATTAAAAAAAATAGCTACATAAGGTAAGACATTCGATTATATATGTAGGCTAAGGTTCGTATAGTATTACACATGTTAGTCTTTACAGAAAACTTCGGGTGCACACAGCCACGCACTTTACTGATTTTTTTGTTCATTTAAAAATAAAGCGTAAGCAAATTTGAGGTTAGGAAGTAAATTGGCTGTCAAATGATAAAATGTCAAGAGTTGAGCTGCCACCCTTTGACATTTATTTAGTGAAAACCATGGAACACTTCACTCTTGAACAAATAATTTTTATTGTGAAACTTGTGAATTTAAATTTTAAATTCTGGGTCTAAGTGAACAAACAAAAAACAACTGAAGCTCTGAATGATGAAATTCGGCGCTGCATTGACGAGATAAACGAAGCTTTGTTGTAAGATGTGGTTAAAAATTTTGTGAAAAGAGCGGACGTATATCGACTTGCTAGAGGTGGGCATTTGCCCGACATCATATTCCATTATTAATTCCCACATTTTTACTTTACATTGATATCAATAAAACTAAATATTTTAAACATAGTGCTAATTTACTTCTGTACCTTAAACTTCCCCTAACCTTTTTTTCTGAAATGGTTTTGGTATATTATTTGGTCTTCCATTACTCTTTAGTTTAAAAATGTAAATGACATAGAGCTTTTGTTAAAGTTACCATATCTATAGCCGAAAATACAACAGCTGCAAATTTTTTATTAAAGTAATTCATCACTTACATCTAACCCAGTAGTTGTAAAATAATCAAGAATTTTTAAGAATTAGTTCATCTTAGAAAATTTGTTAGAGCTTTTTGAACTTTTTTATATTATTAGTGGCTTCAAATTACATTATTTAGGATAATTTTGGGGCATAAACTAAAAGTTTTGATTTAATAGGTAATTTTTTTATAAAATCTATCTGCAGTTGCAAGTTAATTGAGCGGTGTAAAATATTTTATTGTACTAATGAAGTGTGTTTTACATCACAGTTAGTATCACTGTACTAATTTTGCCAACCCTGTATCGTATACATGTACATACTTATCTATTTTGGACAACAATTATTATTTTTAGTCGCTGGCAAAGTTTAAATTGTAAAAAGCTTTTTTAAAAGTTTATTTTTTCCAAATTTAATTTTTGTAACATATTTTTAGGAATGATTTTTTAAATTATTTATTTTAACTATAGTTTTTAATAGAGGTTCGCATTGCAGTTTAATAAAAGTATTGGTTGAATTAAAAAGAACACCTTAAATAAAATTAAAAAGCTTATATAAGAAAACCTAAGCTTGAGAAAATAAATTAAATATATCTAAAATTAAGTTTTTTAATGAAAGAAGGAAAAAAATTAAACCTTATGGTATTAATTAAATTCGAAATAAATGATGTTCTTGGAAAATTGATAAAATTTAAAAATAATTCAAAAAGGAATCTCGTCAACAACATGTACACTTTCGCCACTTATGCTAATTTTATGAATGCTTTTCGTTATTAATATTGATCTCAATATTCTACTTGATTTATTTGTAATTACGAAACAGTCATGTAAACTAACCGATTTCCATTACTTAAAGTATGATCACTTAATACTCTATTTAATATGCAGCATATGTGAAAATAAAGGATCAACCAATATCGGCCAACACGATAGGTGATATTAATATAGATAGACATGGTTGCTGATGAAGTGCGTGGCGGCGCAGAAAAATGCTGGCATATCTCCCAGTTGTAGTATAGTTAAATGTTTTTTCTCCTTTAGAAAATCGCATTAATTAATAAAAATATTTCATTTAATAATAATAATTGTTATTAATGTCAGTTTTAATAGAAGGGAAGAAAAATTAAACTATTAGCAGGGGGAAACACCGATATTTTTCCCTTCAACCAAGCACTTCATCAGCACCCATGTCTATCTGCTTGGGTAGAGATTATTATTAACATTAGCTATTTCCCCCAGCTCATAAAGTCTAGTTTAATTTTTATTCTCTTCTTTGGAAACTCAAATTCATTAATAAAAACATTTCGTTCAATAATAAATGAAAATACTGAACTTAAGCCCGATTAAGAAATTATTTCTGATTTAAATTCACTATAATTTAATCAAATTTAATATATATCACTTCATTCCACTACAAGCAAATTTAAATATCTATCACATTATTTAAATATACAGCACTAGTTTTCAAAAAAGTTATTGAGATTTTGTACTGAAATTTTTCAGGTTAATTAGCACGTGCTGAGAATTTAAAACTTAATATTAAATTTAAATTAATATTATTCTCCTCCAAGGAACTGATTTAATGATTGTGAAACTTGCAAAGTTAATCTAGTTACGTATAAATATATCTATATATATATATATATATATATATATATATATATATATATATAGCCCTTGAAGGGTTAATACAACACATATTGAAAATGTTGGCATCAACGAAACTAGTTTAAAGCTTATAGATATGAGTACGTGTATTATAAATATTTGCAAAAGCTTTTTTTGTTTATCGTTATTACATAATACACACACACAAATAAAAGTGTATGTTGCTAATAAATGTTTCTTTTGCTAAAATGATAATATTATGCACTGTCTTTACTATGAAACCTCAAATATTTGAAACAGTTAAAATATCTGATTTATTTAACAACTCATTTTGATTGCAAAAAATATATAATATAAAAAGAAACTTTCGAGGAAATTAGCTTTAATTTTATATTTTCTTCTTTAACTGAAAATTGCTAATTTTCCTTTGAGTTTCTTGATATGATACACATGAAACGTTTTTATAATAACTCAGTAAAAATGTATAATCTTTCCAGTTGGGAAAACTTCTACGCTTTCTTTCTTTGCTCTTTGAATGTATTTTTATTCAATAAATTTTTAAAAAATATGCCACCATAAATTTTTTCGCATTATATTTTTTTTCTATGTAAACTTTTTCAGTCATATTTCATTTATTTAATAAAATTTTCAAAAATATTCTACTTTTCCAACTTTATTTTTTCTAAATAAACTTTTTCATTGATATAAAAAAAAGGTTGCTAAAAAGTTTTTATAAATATTACTTGCATGCAGAGCGAGAGATTAACACACTTTGCTCTAAACTATTGGAGTATTCAATTTTGTTACGCATTCAAACTGCAAAGGGAGGATTAAATTGTTTATTAAATGACACATTTACAAGCGATTTAATGACACATTTACAAGTTTATTTTTATCAATTTGATTTTTTCGGATTTTGATTAGAAAACATATTATTTTGTACTTTTTTTTATATTTATTTCTTTACCTTACTTACCCTAAATAATTAACACTAATTTGTGAATATTTTTTTGGTAAAATAAAATGGCTGGATTATTAAGAATTTTACCAAGATGAACCACCTTCGCCCCATCCACCTGCGCTAGCGCTGGAACTGGAAGTCGCATGAACTCCACCGTGATTATGGCCATAACCACCATCATGACCACCGCCATGACCGCCACTATAGCCGCCACCGTAGCCACCATCATAACCGCCACCATAACCGCCACCACCGGAATGATGAATAACTTTAATGATTTTAACAGCAGGTACAACACCATAGCCACCACCATAGCTGCCACCGTGACTGCCACCATAGTTGACACCGTGGCTACCACCATAGTTGACACCGTGGCTACCACCATAGCTGCCACCGTGGCTACCACCATCATTGCCTTCATAAGAAGTATCATAGAGACCACCCTGACCACCCTCATAACCGTGTCCATAATCAAGGCCAGATTCACCGCCATAACTACTACCATAACTACCGCCATGACCTCCAGTGTAGCCGCCACTGGAACTACCCCCATCCAAGACCTTTACGACAATAACTTTATTAACACCTCCACTGCCATAACCGCCACCGGAATAGCCGGCACCGTTACCACCTCCATAATGTTGGCCACCGTAACCGCCACCGTAATGATCACCGCCATAGCCGCCATCATAGCCGCCACCGATACTAAAACTTGAAGAAGAGGAGTGGCCGCTGCTAAAGCCTCCACCAAGGCCCCCACCATGTCCACCACCAAATCCACCACCTCCTAATCCACCACCTCCTAGTCCTCCTCCTCCTAGTCCACCACCACCTAATCCGCCACCTCCTAGTCCACCGAGTTCACCACCACCCAGCTTACTAAGCTTAGCCTTGATTAATCCACCAATAATATCCCCACCGCCGCCGCCGCCGCCTAAAAATGAGCGCTTTTGAATGTTGTGGTCAGCATGCACAAAAGCGGCCGAAACAGCTGCAACTAATAACAAACTCGCGAAGGGTTTCATAATCCACAAAAAATTTAATCCTATTATTAAAACGATCAAGCGTTAACTAACCAACCGGCCTAACAAAAGCAGTCATTTATACCAAAAAAAAAATTATACATATATTGTAAAAACCCCAAATAAAAGCCACATATAATATTTACGCATAAATAAATAAAACAACAGTTGAGAAATTAGAAATAAAACCCATACATACATTCTTTGGATATAAACTAGAACCTCTTAAAAGCAGATGAGATAAAAAAAATCTCGCCTTAAAAGCACGAACGAAAAAAGAGACATAAATACATATGTACAGACATATACATATTTGAACATAAGCGTGCGTACGTATGTTTGTTTAAAATATCTTTAAATCTTCTTCTTAAGATACATATTTGAAGGTCTTGTTCCAATGATTTGCATTAAATAACCCAGTCGCAAAAAAACAAGATATTACATACATATTTTTAAATATAATTAAAATACGAGTATTAGCTGATCTAATCAGTCGAGTAGGTATAGAAAAGTTTGGCATTTGAAATTGATATTTTGCCAAGACATTTACCGTCTGAACTATCCTTTTTTTATAAATAAACAAAACATTAATTCACTTAATATTTTATTTAATAAACAATAATATATTTGTATGTTTTTTATATACATATGTATGTACATACATAGGAACGTAAATTGATATTAAAAACACGTGCTTCATATGTGAATATTTAATGCTTTGGAGTACATTGCAAGCGTTAAGCGATAAATGTAGTCAAAAGTTATAAAATAAAAAGTTTTAGTTTTTAGTTTTTACTATTACTTTAAACACTCGATTAGGAACTGTTTTTTATGGTTTTTTTAAGGTGTTGTTGTTGTTGTTCATTTGGTATTTAATTTTAATATTTTGAAGTTGGGTTGGGGCACCAGCATGTTTATTTTTTTATTTTTTGGAAAGTATCTCTTATATCTTAAAAACATGTATCATACACACAAAAAAATAAATACGAATGATTTTGTAATATTAATTAAAATATTTTTACTATCAATTAAAAAATTAATTAAATTTTCACCTATTAATAATTTTATAATATCAATTAAATTTTTCCACTCAAATTAATTAATACAGTTAAAAATTTCATTAATACAATTAAATTCTTAATTGAAAATATTAATTGATGAACACTTTTTTCTGTGTAGAGAGAATTATTGTAATGCCAACCACTCATATACCACTGACTTTAAGGACTTAATTTTATATTCAGAATGCTTATATATTATAACAGTTAAAATTAAAATAAATCTTTTACTAGAAAGCACAAGCGACACAAAAAACAAGCGAAGCATATTTTTTGGACATTCACGGACTTATGTATAATCAAAAATTAACATGAAGTTAGCATAAGTGGAAAAATTGAACCTGGTCTTAACGTGTTTGGCCATACAAATTTGCATTAAAAATCATGCTAGGATGTAATCGTATGTTAAAACTACATTATGGGTTGATTTTTAATTTTAAACTGTATAGAGGAACTTGCCAACAAGTAGTTAAATTTTTGTCACTTGTGCTAACTTCATGCCAGGTTTTGATTATACATAAGGCTGTTAGTCCTTAATGTATTATGGTGCTTTCACATTGACATGGTTTTAATAAAAGTTTTTCTTACATTAAATTATTTTTGTTTCAAACAAACAACATTTTTTTTTAATTTTAGAATCTACAAAACATGAACAAATTATTTAAAAACAGCTTAGATTTATTTTATTTGTTTATATTGCTTATTGAAAATTTTTTTTGTGGTTTTGTAATTTTCACTAACTTATTGCGAGTTTGTCTACAAGAATTGAAGGTTTGTAAGCTTTTTTTAATTGTGCTTAAAGTCTAGTGATGAGTTGCCTAAGCAACAACGAAATACATCTACATAGCTGTACTTAACCGAAATCAAAATTTTGTATATACATACATATCGTTACCTTAATATAGAACACACAGAAAAAAATACCAATGTAAAATCACCATGCAAGTACATTGATTTCAAATCATATCATATTTACAAGAAATAATCACCCAAATTGCAATCGTAAATAATTTTTCCCCTGAAATGTGTTTCCTTTCGTGAATAATATTTTTCACATGAATTTTTTAATTTTTCCCTTGGGTTTGTTCACTTTATTTTCGCAGGCGAACTAAATTAATACACTGCGAAATTTCAATATTATTCTTGCAATTATATATTAAAAGCTATAAGTAATTATTTTTAGGGCAAGATCAATTAATAATGTCCGCTATTAATAACAATAATTCCTGGCAACACCTTTTTTATTGAACATGAATGTTTTTGGATCATATGCAGTAAATTTTATGGCTGTGGTATACAGCCAAAAATTTAAATTTACATTAATAAAATTTCATCTGAATCCTAAAATATGTGTATTTCTTATTATTCAACTTAATTTGTTTGATTTGCTATTAATTTTTAAGCTTTATAAGTCTTCTTTCCTTTTTTACATTCACTAGCATTGATAACGGGAACAAACGTTCCCATGAAACTCACGATTGCAAATTTCCCTTCATGGGGAATGAAAATTTCATGAGAACAAAAATTTCACATTTTATTCACGATAGGGGTGAATATGTTGTTTAGGTGTGTTGGTGTTTAATTGCTTTGTTCATAGCTGCAATATACTTTTATAGTTATTTGTGTTCGTATTAGTTGTTGTTCTATTTGTATTGTTTATGCTTATTTTGATGTTTGTAAATAGCCGACAAACTGCTGCTGGCTGGTAGGCAATGTACTAGTCTTTTAGTCGGAAGACCGAAGTTTCGAATCCTAGAGACAAGTCAAAATATTTTGTATTTTTCTTAATAAAAACTTTTCAAATAAATTGTATGTTAAATGATAAATTAAAATTTTACTCATGACTGAGTACCACGCGATGAGGTCCGAGTTCAAGTCTTGGCCGGGAAAGCCAATTTATGTGCAAAAAAGTTAAAAGATTAATAAAATACAACTACTACATTAAATTAAATTTATGTTGTTTCAACTTGAAAAAGCTTTGGGTAAAGATTGGTCTTCGTGTTATTTCAGTATCGAAGTAACGTTGTTCCAACTTGAATTAACTTTGCTTCAACATGATTCTTAATTTCGATTAATAGTACGTAAAGGTTAAATCAACGTGAAATAATGTTATTTTAAGTTGAAATTTTTCTGTGTGAAAAGACCTAAAAACTACTTTTATAAAATCGATTTTTTTTTGTATATTTCGATGTATCGAAAAATGCAAAAAATTTCGATTTAAAAAAAATTGCTAGAGCCTTTCTATATTAAGGCAGCGATATGTATATTGTATCAAAATAAAGCATATTAAATAATTAATTTTGAGCTCTTTTAGTTTAACGTCTTCATTGCGTTTCGCCGGCACTTGTTATTAATGAAGTATTAATAATTTATTACATCACAACGTCTGTGAAGATGAAAAGTTTATCTGTTTATTTTTATCAATATTTGATATCTACTTAATTAAAAAAAAATTATTCACAACAAAATAATTTTAAAGCTTTATTTGGTTTTTGTATGCGCACATTTTCAAATTTTTACATGTACCTAAGTACATATTTATAACTAAATGCTCTTGTATACTTCTTTGAATATTATTATTAATTATCTTTTATTAAATTTTTCTATATAATTTTTTCCAGTATTTTCAAAGCAAAAACAATTTTTAGTTTTTTTCAATATGGTTTTAATTTTTTTTTATGAAAAAAGAAAACATAATTCTTGAACAACGGAAGCAGGAAACTTTTTATTTTTGGTCTATTAACGGAAGCTGTGCATGTATATGCGTGTTTGTAGTATTAGTATAAGCATGCGCATATATTTTGTGTTATGATGCTTATATACTTCACTTCAAGTTTAATTTAAGTTTGTGGGTCTTTTTTTGCGTGCTTATTTATCATAAAATATTTAACATATTGACACGTTTGAGGCTGGAATATCTTATTTTATTGGATTGTCTTGATCACGCGTAAATTTTTGGTGTTCTTTTATTCGGTTTAAAACTAGTTTGGCTTAAGCGTTTATATTTATATAATCGTTAGAAATTCAATAGCTTAGAGACAGTAGGATTCAATACTTAATTCAAAATTCGAGACTTTTTTTGTAAAATCAAAGATCTTCTTATATTTTTGTCAACAATTTTTTTCTAGTATAAAATGTGGCGTTAGCAAATCATTATCCAGATCAACGTTATTGTCAAAAAAATAATAATTCACAAATTCGGGTGAACAAAAACCAGGTTGGTTTACCTATCTACGAGTACTGCGTTAATAAAAATAATATTTCAAAAATTGCATGTTCTTATGTTTTCTGAATAACAATCATAGATATTTCAGAGGCAAACTTAAGTTTATGTTATTGTTTGTTATCAACATACTTTTTAAGTCACAACACGTAACTAAAAAAAATTTCTGTAATTTTTTTTCGCCACCGAATTCAGGTTGCAAAATTTTTTCAAGCGTTTTAATAGATGAGTCATTTATTTGAAAGCACATGGCGTATAATTAAGAAAACGTTTTAACTTTAAATCTTGACAAATTGGGCACAAATATATTTAAAAATATTTTTTTAAGTCATGAAATCATATCACAACCAATTGATTTAAAAATACTCAACAAAAAATTTAAGTTTCCTTCTTTGAAAGCTTTTTACAGAGAAAAAATTATTTAGTAGAAATCCGAACGAATGTGTGGTTTTTCTGAACATTTATTACGTTTTCTGCACCGTAGGCGCCTGTAGTAGAAAGCTAAATAATTCGTTCAAAATTCATATATGATTGAAAAAAATATATAACATTTATATCCTAGATTTATCTTTTATTTATTGGAAACCAATTTGTTTGATTTCGTTATAGTTCTTTTTTTCTTAACAGATATGTTTTATTTTTTAATACTTATTTATTTGAGCATTAAAGTTGTGCTATAAATTCTGTTATAATTATTTAAAAAATAAAAGTTATAGATTTGTGTATTGTTTCCTGGAGACGATCAAATAAACCCAACAATCTTTCTTGTTTTAAGGCTGTTCTTATGCCTTGGCAATGACTGATGAAGATCAAAAAGTTTTGACTTTTTAATATTCAATGGCTAATCAATTGATCGTCTCCAACTCTGATTGACGAACAAAAATGTCACGGGCTTTGTTGCGTCGACGAGAACAGTACGAATGAACAAAAAAGTTATTTTGCATTGATCGAAAGTTACGGTTACTTGCCAACAATAGTTATCAACATCATTATTCCACTTAAGTGTGGTTTTTCCCAAAACCATTAGAAAACTTCACTTTAGTTTTTGAGAGTATATAACAAAACGTTCAATAACTGCAAGCAAGTTTTTCAGCGTGTGAGCTTTTTGAAACAATACAAAAATAAGAAACGCACTACTGGGTTTGATTGTAAAAACCCAAACGATCAAAAGTCTAAGAGCAGTTTTATAATTTTTTTATATCAATTTTGTTCACAACAAAAAAAAAATATATAATAACAATATTTTTTTTAATGTTCATTCAAAAGGGTTTCTTTCTATTTTTTGCAACCGAACAGAAAGAACTCAAAATAAAATATTCCCCCTTATTGAGAATGGCGTAGTCGACGTCACATCAAGACTACAGTAAAAATTGTCACTTGTCTACTCTTTGTCGACAACAATTGACTACTATAAATGTGCTCCATTAGTTTACAAAGCCTTAGAGATTAGTAATATATTGTCAATAAGATTCAATTGTCACCAATAAAAAACTAACAGGTGCCAATTTTTACTGTCGTCTTGATGTGATGAAAATAATACAAATAATAAATCTAATGAGAATATTTTTTTAACGACAAATCCAATTTTTCGTCAGCGATCAACTTCGCTTTGTCCAATGCCAAATAGTGATTCATTAACATTACAGTTGCCTAGTACTTCGTCATATAAGTCAGTTATATCATCTCCTTCAGGCTCGTGTTCATCACTTAATAAAGTTATCACTACAGATAAAAGTAGCTCAAAATCCAAGGTACAAGTCGGAATGGACAGATACATAACAGTGGTAAAGCGTGGGCGAAGCCCGAATTCTTCAAAAATTTCATCTGCTCCAAAGATGTCTAGGGATAATAGCGCATCATCTACCAATCGTCAAAATCGTTTTTCATTATTGCAAGTCACCGACGACAAGCCCGCTGCATCATCGCAAAAGTCTTTTAAGCCACCACCTATATATTTGAGAGAGAAAAATTCTAACGCCCTAATTAAAAAATTAGTCTCGGCCATTGGTGAAAACGCATTTCATGTTATTCCAATAAAGCGTGGTAATATTGACGAAACTAAAATTCAAATATACGAAGAAAAAAATTTCCGTAAAATAGTGACTGAATTTGAAAAAAATAAAACAAGTTTTTATACGTACCAGCTTAAAAGTGCCAAGGGTATGCAGATCGTATTGAAGGGTATTGACTCTTATGTTAATCCTGAAGAAGTAAAAGATGCACTCATGATACAAGGATTTAAGGTAAAAAATGTTACCAATATAATAAACAGGGAGAAGATCCCCCAGCCTCTATTTCGTGTTGAATTGGAGCCGAATGATATACAGCTGAAAAAAAACGAGACACACCCAATTTATAGCCTAAAATACCTCTTATACCGAAAAATCACAGTTGAAGAGCCACATAAGCGATCAGGTCCCGTACAGTGCCATAATTGCCAAGAATATGGCCACACAAAAACATACTGTAAATTACCCACTGTTTGTGTTGTGTGCGGCGAATTACACGGCACTGCTAGTTGCAATAAGCCAAAAGATCAAAGTGATAAAAAATGCAGTAATTGTGGAGGTAATCACACCGCTAACTACAGAGGTTGTCCTGTGTACTCTTTTGTCAAACAGACTATGGTGCAAAAACCCAAATTAGCTCCATCTCAATCAGCAAACGCTTACTCCGCCACTTTTGTGCAAAGGAGCCAACCAGTTACTTCCCGTGTATCGTATGCCGATGCTGCTAGAACAAATTCTATTCCCGCACAAAATGTTCCACCTCCAAATAATTCAACAAATGCAAACTCAAGCTTTAACTTTAGTCGCCTTGAAGCTACTATTGACAATTTGGTGCAAACTATAAACAACTTTACAACAAATATGACTAACATGATGCAAGAAATGCTGAGAATGCAGAATACTCTGCTTCAAGCATTAATTAACAAGCCATGAACACGTTAAAAATATGTTTCTGGAACGCAAACGGCATTCGCCAACATAAAAATGAACTTGAGCACTTCCTTACGGAAAAAAGTATTGATATAATGTTGGTCTCTGAGACACATTTGACTACGAGAAGCTTTTTCAAAATAAATGGCTACACTATGTATGATACAAAGGACCCTAGAGGGAGAGCATGCGGTGGATCTGCAATTCTAATTAAGTCAAGACTCAAGCACTATATCCTTGACAACGTTAGTGAAGAATATATGCAAGCTACGAATATTTTTGTAGAAAATTTTTGTTCTAATTTCGTAATATCATCAATTTACTCACCTCCCAGATTTTCAGTTACCGAAGATCAGTATGAGAAGTTCTACAAATCGCTTGGATCTTGTTTCGTGGCAGCTGGAGACTACAATGCAAAGCATACGTACTGGGGATCGCGCCTTTTAACACCTAGAGGTCGAGCTTTGTTTAATACAATTTCAAAAATGGGATTAGATGTTATTTCGAGTGGGGAGCCCACTTATTGGCCTACTGACGTACGAAAAATTCCAGATGTTATTGATTTTGGCGTAATGAAAAATATTTCTAGGGATTTAATTAGTGTTGAAACTTCTCTAGATCTCTCCTCCGATCACTCCCCCACTATCGTTACAATTTGTAACCCACTAAGAAGTGACTTACCTCACCCATATACGAAGATGACCAATCGTGTTAATTGGCTGGGATTCAAAAAATATCTTAGTAGTCATTGCACGGAAAATATTGCGTTAAGAACACCCAATGACATTGAAACTAACATTGCCAATCTTAACGAAATTATTAAACAGGCTGCTGAACATGCCACTACCTCCCATCCGCAGTCTGGGTTTAATAAAATTTATTCCAGGGATATTGAACATCTCGTATGTGAAAAAAGAAGAGCTAGAAGGGAATGGCAACAGCACAGATCACCCCAACATAAACTCAGACTTAAAGAATGTTCTAAACGACTTCAAGAGTTGCTTGCATCTGAAAAAACTGCATCTCTTAAAAATTATTTGGAAGGTCTTGATGTCACACCGACATCTAATTACTCCTTGTGGCGCGCTGCTAAAAAGCTTAAAACCCCCGTTGAGTTCAAGCCACCTCTGCGCACATATACCGGAGATTGGGCAAGAAGCGATACGGAAAAATGCAAAATATTTGCTGAGCATTTAAAATCCGTATTTACCTCAAATACATGTACTGGTGTTGCTGATTTGCCGAATGTAGTTGCTCTACCCCCTCGAGCCTTAAAGTTTAAGATGCGTGATGTACATAAAGTAATTGCTGAACTCAAGCCAAAGAAAGCTCCAGGTATTGATGGAATTAGTAACAAGATGCTGATGAACTTGCCGCATATTGCAATAAGAATCTTGCTGTTTATTTCTAATGCCATATTACGACTGGAGTATTATCCACAACTCTGGAAGCTTGCAAAAATCAAAATGATTCCAAAGCCGGGAAAAGATCTTACTAAAGCTGAGTCATATAGGCCAATAAGTTTGCTGTCAACTATGTCAAAACTCTTCGAAAAGCTGCTCATGACAAAATTGTCCCCAACCTTAACAGATAGTGGGTGCATCCCAGACCATCAATTTGGTTTTAGAAGTCAGCATAGCACCATTGAACAAACTCATAGATTGGTTCAATTTATAAGAAAAACATTTGAGGAAAAGAAGTATTGTTCTGCCCTGTTTATTGACGTTTCTCAGGCATTTGATAAAGTGTGGCATGAAGGTCTAATTCTAAAATTAAAATCATATCTACCAATAAATTTAGTGAATTTATTAGAAAGTTACATCACTACCCGGAAGTTCACGGTTGTGGAAGGAGAATTCATGAGTGTGCCCGAATCTATATCATCCGGTGTGCCACAGGGGAGCATACTGGGGCCAGTTTTGTATTTGATCTATACTTGTGATATGCCTTTGAGCAGCAATATCCATACATCTACGTTTGCCGATGATACAGCCTGCCTTAGTATGCATGAAAACCCTCACGAGGCTTCCCGATATTTACAAGAACATATTACACAATTGGAAATGTGGTTGAACTTATGGAGAATTAAGGTAAATGAACAAAAGTGTGTCCATATAACGTTTACCCTAAGAAGAGATACTTGTTCCCCAATTCGAATCAATAATCAAAATATTCCTCAACACTCCCAAGTGAAATACCTTGGTATACACCTTGATCGAAGGCTTACATGGAAACATCATATTGACTTTAAGCTAACTCAGATGAAAATTAAGTTATCTCAAATACACTGGTTGATTGGCAGAAATTCAACACTTAGCCTGGACTGTAAACTTTTATTATACAAGTCGCTTTTAAAGCCAATATGGTGTTACGGTATCCAGTTATGGGGCACTGCTTCAGCTTCCAATGTAGAGAGAATCCAACGAAGGCAAAACAAAATTTTACGGTTAATAACATCGGCTCCATGGTACATCAAAAATTCTAATATACATCGTGATTTAAATATGCCACTAGTGACTGAAGAAATTGCAAAATACGCAGGCAAATATTTAACAAAACTCGAGTCACATCCTAATCCGCTTGCTCGTAATATTTTGAACTTTACTGGACACATCCGCTTAAAAAAGAGGGACACAAGGGCTCTATTACTCAACACGCCAAATGGGATTTCTTGAAAATACTTTTTTTATACTTTTTTATAATTTTTTTTCTTTTTTTATTATCACTACTTATGTATTATTTATAACTATTAACAATTTTATGTCCGACAGTGGTCGGTCCTAATAATTATATTTTAGATTTAAGATTTGAATACTTATTGTTAGTTCATATTTGAAGATACAATAAATAAATACATGTATTAAAAAAAAAAAAAAAAAAAAAAAAGTCTTGATGTGACGTCGACGACGTCATTCGAATTAAGGGCATTGATTAAATATATTATTTGTACGTCTCATAAAAAGCCTCAATTAAGCGACACTAACACATGCTTACGAGTTTGATGGCTTATTTAATCGTCTTCAGGGCTCATTATATGGACCTTTAATTTTTGTGAAATATTACAAAAAAAAATTTAATTTTAATATTATCCAAAAATTTCGAAATATCATTACAAGGCATTAACGTTTGAAAATGATTTCAGCCATGGAGTCGGATGACTCCATGAAATCACATCCCGCATAGATAAATGTCACCCACATTTGCAAACAAAAAATTATCCAACATGCTGCAGAATCGATCTCCTTTGACCGTAATGATAGCTCTGGCTTCATTTCTGAAGAAATAAGATCCATTGATGCCAGCAGTATATAAAGGCATCAAAATCCCATGTCGCACTAATCAAGTATTATTTTTCAGCTCATATTGTTTATGCATAGTTTTGTGTATGCATGTGAACTTGTTTAACATTACGAATGAGAAAGCAAAACGTATTGACAGTACATGAAGGTTAGTACTCGTTTCTTTTCCCCTCGTCTCTCTGTCCAACAACTAATCAACTTACCAATAAGAATTGCAAAGTGTAAGCTAGGACAAACGGTGCACTTTTCTGGTTCTGGCAGTGGAGTTTTTAAGGTCTCTTGGTGATTGGTTTTACTCCATATGCAGTAATTTGGTTTATTTATTAAGCCAAAAATTAGCCTCATCGCTGAACACAATTTTGCGATAAAACATCCTCTATAATTCAATCTCGACAATATGGTAGCATTGTTGAAACGTCAACCGATTTATAATGATTTATCAAGGCATAATTATTGTATTAAGACAGTTTTATTGACAGTTAGCCCTTCCCAAAAAATCTATCAGGCTTGCAAAAAAAACAAGCACTTGTTGGATTTATCCTTCTATCCTTTCTATTTTTTATCTTTATTTATAAGAAGGAATTTAAACGATTAATAGATTAGTGTTTAAGTGTGTTTGCAAAAAATTTAAGTTTTTTCTTTTCTTTTAAGAATGGTGCAATTTGTTTATAAAATTTAAAAAAAAAAAACAAATATATTAACCTTAGTTACAGCGACAAGTAAGCTCTTAAGCTTCCAGAAATTGTTATAGCACAGAAAAAAAAGTACCAATGTAAAATCAACATTGAAAAATTTTGATTTGAAATCACGTTAAATTTTTTTTCCAAATAATGTTGTATAAGTGTGTTGTTGTTTATTTACATTGCACTGTTGTGCTCAGTTGTGTGACTCATAATTGTTTGTTTCGATGTTCGTGTTGACTAAATAGCCGAAAAGCTTCCCATTATTAACGAAAACTTTCCGGAGACAGAAGACTCTGGGTAATTTTGTTAGAATAAAATTTTATTCAAACCTTGGCCGTGAAAGTCAAAACATACAACACACGCACATTTCCTGATTCGCTCTGCGCCATGAAACACACATGAAGCAAAATCATTAACGAAAAATTTTAAATTTACCTCGTTTTCATAGATCTTATAATTAAATTTTGATTGTGTGTATAATTTGTGTAACTGAAGCCCAATGTTTTAAATTTTGATGTTTTAAAATCGGCTTCTAAATCCTTAAGAAGTGAACTTTATTGCACAAATTTTTTTTTAAATATACATAAATGCACATCTAAGCAGTGCTGACAGAAAAAGTTTGCCTCTTGTCCCCAATTTAAAACGTCATATCCCCAAAAATCCCCATTTCAAAAAAAAAATCTAATTTTTGTCCCCAAAAATATATTGTCAATATTGTTGTTTGATATCATTTTAAAATGATGCTGTAATTCATTCTATTGCTCCAAGACTCTTTGCACAGGTTTTCCAAGAGATAACCATCTACGGCCCTATTCATAATGAAAAACTAGCTTAAAGTTAACATGATCATTGTCTTAACGAATTTTGCCACATAATTTGACATTAAAAATCAAAGAAAAATGTAGTTTTAACCCACTTTTAAATTCTACCGTGATTTTTAATGTAAAACTGTGTTTCAAAACCATGTTATCATAACTTCATGCTAGTTTTTCATTATCCATAGGGTCATTTGTAAAAGTTTAAAAAATGTATTTGAGTCCACACTAGACTTGTGTCCAACAGTTTTTTTTTAATTAGTTTGAGAGCGTTTGAATCAAAAGTTTTTCAAACCAATTTTAATTAACATTGACGTTTTTGGCCAGACTTGTGTCCAACTGAACAAACTAATTCAAAAAGAACTGTTGGACACAAGTCTAGTCCTCAGCTAAATAAATTAATTCTGCAGTTTTTTCTAACACTATTAAAATTTGTTATCATTGTATTGTTAAAATTTTTGCTTAAAATTTTGCAAATTTTCGCTGTTTTTTTGCAAAGTTTGCATAAATGCGGGGTTTTGGATGTTTTTTTAGCTTCCTAACAATTTTGCAAATTATCGTGGTGTTCGCTTTATAAAAAAACAATTACTTTGTAATTAACATTAGGACTTTTTAAGTTTTTTTTTATGTTGCAATTAAAATTTTTCCTAAGCACCAATTTGATTTACATATTTTGCTATGTTATCGACACTGTTTTTGTTTTTTAACCATCAAAAATAGAAATACGTTTAATTTGACTACAACGACAAATGTATCACGGACAGCAACCGTGAGCCTGTTGCCTTGTTGCCTTCAAAATAATCCTTCTCATATAAACATGGGTATTAATGCTTTAAACTTAAAACTCGCTAAAGCTGCGAAGACGGTTTTGCCTATGTAAATATTTATTTTTGTGGTATTACCATCTTCATTTGATAGTATGATTGCACCACTATTGAAAAAGATATTTAAAAACAGAAATGTTGTCAACATCCGATTAATTTTTAACTCATTAGGTGCTAATACTATTCTTAAGTAACCTGTAAAATTATAAGAAAACCCATAAAACGTAAATGTTATATTAATATAAAAAATATGAGAAAAAGTGATGTTAGCGCTCAAAATTAAAAGAACCCAAATCCCTCCCCACGAAATGCTGCCCCCAAATGAGAGGTGAAATCCCCATTTTGGGGACAAATCCCCCGATTTGGTGGCACTGCATCTAAGCCCATATCGTTGCCATTATTATTTAGTTAAGCAATTTGAGCATTAACGCTAGGTGACTTAAAATGCAATGATTGCCGCTCTTACCAGGGCTTGTCTGTAAATTTGACACTACTTTTATCTTCTACAGCATGTTTTAATTTAATTGTTAAATATCAGCTAAACATGAGCTTTGTAAGATAAGCTTAAAATATTTTTATCAATCTGTATTTATGTAAATTATGTAAATTAATTTTCATGATTTGCCAGTTTATGTAAAAATTATTTCTTGAGAACTGTTTTGGTTAGCATAACTTTATTTTATGTAGTTTTTTTTGCTAATCAATTTTTTAGCAATTTAAATTATTTCAAAATTAGCCGATTATAAATTACTTGACTAATCGATTAAATTCCAATATTGTTTGTTTGAAAACTGTAATGGGTAAATGTGTTGAAAAAAAGAAATACATCCATATGTATGTATATTATTAGTTTTTTTATGTGTTTTTTATTTCAATTTGTTACTTTTAAAGGTATTAATCATAAAAAAATTAATTTTAATTTTTATATTCACACTTACATTATTGGAAGCTTTTACATCATTAAATACAAGGTTTTTAAACATATGTAAGTTTGCTTTGCGGTTAGACAGTTTGTCGCCAAGTTTAACCGGTGTATTCATTTTGTTTTAATAACGAAATTTATTGAATGAATATATCAATATTTATGTATAGACAGCGAGGTTTCAAAATTAAGACATTTCATCAGCAAAAGTCTTTGTTACTCGTATAATTCTACGTATTACAAGTGAATCAAATACTATCATGAGCAGTGCAAAATTTCATCATTTAAGGGTTTTGCAACAATGCTTATAATAAAATTAGAAATAAAGGACTTAATTATTTTAAAGAGAAGTCAAATATTTATTTAGCTAGAAAGTTATCATTAAAAAAGTTATGTTAAAGTTTGTATTTGGAGGAAGCTAAATTAATTGTGATAATTTTCGGGAAGTTTGCTCATACATACAGAGTGATACATAACTGGAGTGATACTTGTTTGAATATTATCTTTGAAGTACCATATACACAGACAGTAGAGTACTTGAGACTCAAATAGTTTGAACATACATATAAATTTTAATTGTTCGAAACGAGTCAGATGTGGGCTTGTTGGATTTGCCAAAATAAAATCTATAAGTTAACTCTTATAAACTTAGCAACAGGCAGATGCTCCCCTTTATATGAATTTAATCGCTCATAAGCATATGCATACAAGTTCGCTGATTACTGATTTACATAAAAACCATTGGTAAGGCCAAGGTTAAAAAGATATATTTATCTATAATTTTATTTCTTGAATTAATAATGTTCATTTACATAAACCATAAAAGTCCAGAAACACTTTGCATTCACTTTTTTTTTTGTTATATTAAATAACTTGGTTGTTGGCCAGATCAGAACATTTTAAGATTTTTAAAATTCCACCTTAATGGCTAACTTAAAAAATTATGTCAGGGAATTCCTTCTAAATTAAAATATCTAGATATGTATGTTAATTTGCATCATATATTTGAATATGTAAATAGATATTCTATATCTTAAGTTTAAATACATTAATTCTACTTTTTTAGCAGTCATATAAAATTTGCTACTTAAAACACGCGAATTTTTGGGGCATCAGGCTTCACAAAATATTTAAGTTTATTAATTTTTTTTCAACATGGTATCAATAAAAATAAATAAATCTGCTGGACAGATTTCTGCCGTACCGCTTGCATATATATTGCATATCTTCTCATAGCAAAATCAATATCTGTGATAATAGATTTAAATTGATGGATACGCATCAGAGAATTGTATGAGTGGATGCACTTTTGCTCTCCACTTACTGTTACAATGCTTTTATTTTGCTTTTTAACATCAGTATGTAGTAATGATATTGTTTGCCGTGTTACCTCTCTAACAACTGACTGTCTTTAAGTCACTTTTGTTTTTAAGTCGTTTGATTGTTTTGTAAAAGCAATCAAATAACTCTCAAAAGCACCTTGACTAGATGAAGTCTTAAATAAAACATTGCGTATTAATTAAAAGTTTTTCTTGTATTAAAATAATATATAAAATAAAATAAGCCTAGCTATTTAATTTTAAAATACTGCATAACACTATATTTGTTAGAAGGGGTTTTAAGAAGTATTCAAAACACTGATTCATTGATTAAGTGAATCATAATGAATGAACAGAAATTGCAACCAATGGCATGCCTTTATTAATCACAGTCTCATTGATATGAATCATGCAATAGCATCATTAATTTTTTTAATTTTAAGTGCTTAAGTGCTAGCTCAATATTGATTTCAGAAAATGCAAAATTATACCGTTTGATTCGTAATCATGCAGATCACTGATACGCATGCACTTTTTTGTTTACGTACGAGTTAATGATTTATATTGAATTAATGTAATTTTTATAAAATATATAGAGAAGAAATTATTATTAACTTGTGAATAATCAATTAGTGGTGGGTATAAATAAGGCGTGTCTTACCTTGTGGGCATTTAAACCTGCACAACATCTAGTAAATTTCAATTAAAATCTTAATGAAAATCTTTACCGTTTACAGCAAGTTTTTTTTGGCATCTGTCAATAGTGGTATTCTACACCGAACTTGTTAATTTGTTACTCGGTAGTTTGTTAATTTGTTAAAGTTACCAACTGTGAACGACCACCTTTTTAAAACTTTGGTAGTCTGGTAACTTTCGTAGTAAAACAGCTGATTTATTGTTCTGACACAATTTATTATTCAGAAAAAAATAAAACATGCCACGAGAAAGTGTAATGTACACGAAAATTGCCGAAACACAAATATTTTTTTTAGAAATGTATCACAAATGACTTTTTTATTATATTTATTTAGAAACTGTAACAGCTGAATGTGAGTTACCAACTAACAGCTCTTTTATCACGGGTGCCGTGTCGTTAATTTGTTAAATGTTAATCCGGTAGCGCGTTAAATATACAAAAACACTAATATTTTTTATCGAAGGCAAGACACATACTGAAAAGTTTCCCAAGCAGACTGTAGCTAATTTACTCACATTTTATACAAATATGTTGTACAGGATAATAAAATATAAATAAAAATATTGGATTTTTAGTAGATTTCCTACAAATCTACTGACAAACTGGATTTCGTTTTATTCATTTATTTTTATTTATTTATTTATGCATATTATACAAAGTAAAATTGCATAGTATGGTGTTGCACAAATATGGGCGGAGTAACTAGACCATATGCCCAAGATCTTGTTGACAGTATATAAAAAAACTTTTGTATTCCATAAAAAAACCGGAAGTTTATACTGTAATCCGTGACAGATCAGTCAACCAGTGCGAGCGAGATAAAAAATTCATGAAGGCCAATCAACACACACACACAAGCCTGACCATACTTAAAAAATAATTACGATGACGCGAGAGATGTTCTTCAATACAGAGCTGCTTAACGACTGTGGATTTCGTAAAAAGCAGCTAGATTTAGTTCAAAATCTCTTAAGTACTAGATTTCCAGGCAATGTAATATGGTATTTACACCTGTACAAAATCAAGCAAATTTTAATTAAAATCTTTATGAAAGTCTATACACTTTACACCAACTTTTTTTTGACATTTATCAAGATTTTTTATCCAAAACAAAGCCAATTAACTGAAAAATTTACAAAACTACAACCAAACAACTGCAATTTAGCCAATTCACACACTTTTTTAAGCATACCGTAGCAAGTTCACTCATCTTTTTTATAAATATGTTGTACAGGGTAGTAAAATATAATTAAAAATAATAGATTTCGATTAGATTTCCTACAAATCTACTGACAAAATATATTTCTTTTTGTATAAGAAATCTAGTAAAATTCAGAAAGATTTAGCTCGGAGTCTCGTAAGTACTAAATTTCGAGATAATGCAAATGCCATATAAATTATTTCTACAAAAATGGTTGCTGTATTCGACAATGAAAAATAATAGTATTATTATCATGTTGTTAAAACACAAAAATTAATTAGTTTGAAAAATATGTGAAAATATATTTTCTGGGTATAATGTTTGGAATAAAGGTCATAAATCATAAACATGAACCTTCCAGCATAGGAAATAAATAATAATTTCAAGATAAAGAAACTGCTTCAGTGTGAACTTATAGATATCTCCTATGAATTCCAATTGCAATTAGTAGATGTCAGAAAATTATTAGTATAAAACAAATTAATTGCATTTACTTTTCTATTTTAAAAGCATTGGTTTTGAAGCTTGAACGAGGTTTGAGTTTAATTGTAATACAAGGCTTAACTGAATTACAATTCAAGGCTTGAATTCAAGTTCCCTTTTCACTGCAATAAAGTGTTAATCAAGCATAATTCAACCCTTTACAATTGCAAGTGGGACTTGAATACCGATTGGTTTACAATTGATTTCAAGCAAAATTGCTTAATTCAAACAGTATGTTTGTTGTGGCTTAAGCACATCAAGCTGCATTATGTTGTTATACATAAAAATAAAGTTTTTTAATCGAAATTTAATTTTGTATAAGCGATAAAAGATACAATTGTAAATCGCTTGCATATCTTTCTCTCTTTTCTGAATAATTAAACTAAAATTTGATCATTAAACTTGTATCGAACTGTTTCACTTGATAATTTTTGACCTTTGATCAAAAGCATGTAATTTAAATGGATTACATCTTCGGCTTGTGTCAAAAATAAAAAAGTGAAAGAATTGGACCGACCCAAGTGTAGTGGGAACCAGGTCCTCGGAAATCATCAGTATACACTAACCGCTACTTCTTGAAGCTTAAAAAAACTCATGCTTATAGCGCTTAACATACAATATATAAATAAGAATTAGAAATATATAAGCAAAGTACAATAAAACTTTAAAAAAATAAAACTTTAATTAAGAAGATTAAACATATTAAACATATCGCTCCTACGATGTCGACAGAAAACGTTCGATCACTTCTTTCCAGAAATTTTATTTTATTATTCGGAATTGTATTTTGTATTTTTATATTTTAGCAGTATCCATTCCAACTTAGCATAAAATTTAAACAAAGTATTTTCTGTAAAATAATATGAAGAATATATCGTTACCTTAATATGGAAAAACCTTGACCGATACTTTTTTTAATCGAGATTTTTGCATTACATTTTCTTGTCGAAATATAAAAAAAAATTCATTTTAAAAAATATGTGCGAGGACCTTTCTATATTAAGGTAACAATATGTATATATATGTAGTAACAATTTACTAAAAAAAAAGAGACACAATTTTTATTTGAAACTTTATTAAAAATTTCACAAGGAATTTACAGCCATTAATACATATTCGTTAGAAACATAATTTCTTCCAGTGTCAATATAACACAATATATTTTAAACAAAAATTGTTTATAAGCCTTTGCAAATTATAAATTTAATAAAATTATATTTATCACACATTTGAATTATTGCAATTGTAAAATGAAATTTTAAACTGTTCATTTCCTATGTATCCTGGCTCTTATAATAGATATTAAATTTATTTCACAAAGACAATATTTGATGCTTTACCAGCCACGAGAATAACTTCCACTTGACGATTGAGCACTGGCTGTAGCGTAAGCACCACTGTTACTGCCACCGCCATACAGTTGATTGCCACCACCACATGTATTACAACCACCACCAGTACCGGGCTGGCCGCTGTAGCCATCACCTCCACTGCCGTAACTGCCAGCATTGCTAGATGCATAAGAGCCCTGTCCTGCATAACCTCCTTGGCCAACACCGTCATATCCACCGTGACCACCAGAGCTATAGCCTCCTTGATTCCCACCTCCATAGCCACCTTGACCACTGTATCCTCCTTGCCCTCCACCACCAGCACCAACGTAACCAGCTCCACCACCATAACCACCACCACCACCGGAATTGTAGCCACCGCCACCAGAATGGTAGCCACCACCACCGCCGGTATTGTAGACACCTCTACCACCACCACTGTAGCTTAAGGGAACCTTTTGTACTGTGTAAACCGGAACTTGTTTCACAGCAACTACCTCATAGCTGTCACCACCACCGCCACCGCCACTACCATGGCCATGGGCATAACCTGGGCTATAGCTCTGACCACCATAACCACCTCCGCCACCATAGCTGATACCACCACCTCCACCAAACCCATATCCACCACCACCGCTGGCTGCACCTAATCCAAACAACAGCTTCTTTTTTAATTTGTGTAGAGTAGGAGTAGCCGTCGCAACTCCCACCAGCAACAGCAATACCAAAATGCTTTTCATTGTATTTCGCTCAATGAAATTGTTTGCCGAACCGGATTTAAAAACGAATTGTTTAAGTAAGCTCTCAATTACTAAACTTCCTACACGCTCGATTAGAAACTTTACAATGAACTGAAATGTCTGGATACAAAAGCCTTCACATTTATACTCCAAATTGAAAAATATAATATTCTGGGCATGATTCTTTACTTTTTCATATTTGTTTTTAATTTATTTTTTTTAATTTGTTTTTGTTTCCCAGCAATAAATCTCATACTCGCAGTTCTGTCTAAATTCGCATGCTCTAAAGTTGTTGGTATGGACGTTGGTGTCGTCATCATATCAGTCACGTCATCGTTAGTAATACTTGATTTGATGTAAAGTTATGAAGGTGGCTCTGACAGCTTTTGATGACACAGTGTAAACTGAACAAAAAAATTATATTGTAAATAGTTTTAAATTAAAATCAGTGTTACCATAGTTGATGCAGAAATATTCTGCAAATTTGACGCATTTTTATGACGTAAGTAGTGTAGTAGTGTGAGGAGAGTCTAGATGAATTTATATATAAATATGTTTCTCCAATGACTGCTACTTAAATTTTTTTTTTGTAATTTAAATTTAGTTTAAATTTTGTAATACACAATCACAAATAGATTTTTAAACAGTAGAAGTAATGTCTAGGGACAATAATTTTATTTTATTTTTGTATAACACAAATTTTATAAAACAACATTTATCAGCTGTACTTTACAAGTAAGCAAACGCTTCGCAGTTCATTAGCAACACTTAAGCAACCTGTCGGTAATTACTAAGACAGCGCTGCATAATTCATCAATTTGCTAATTTCATGTCAAATGTTTGTCATTTTCATATATTTTTATTATGTCTGCAAATGTTTAAAATTGTTTAATGACTACATTTAAATTCATGAATTTGAAATAAAAAAATATTTAAAGCCTAAAAGTAAGTATATTTAGTTAAATCAATGAATTTGAAACGAAAATGTAAAAAACTTATAGCGATTTCTTTTTTGATAAATATGTTGCATATATGTTACATGTTTTACATTTCTGTGTTCGTTTGTACAAAAAATACAACTGTGGGAAAATTTTTCAATTTCTTTTCTGAATATGTTGCATGAAAAACCTGTTAATATGTTACATATTTTACCCTCACTTTATTCAAGGTGTACGTACTGACATTTTTCCCAACTGTGGTAACGAAGGTTTTATTTTGCATGTCATGTTTATAATTTCGAAAGAAGATTTCTTAAATACAAAATATAAAAATTACTATTATAGAAATTAATATAAATAAATATTTATTTAAATGTTATAACTGTTTTGACTTTTTAGACGTAATTAGTGATGTCAATGTGTGTTGAAAAATCATAATATTGTGCGATAAACCTCTCACAAATATCCTTAAAAATCGCTAATGAAGTAAATTAATGATAAAATGTAACCGTTGTAAATAAAAGCAGCTAATTTTGTTCGATTGCGGTAAAAGAATATGTAGCACTTTGAGTGATTTTAGGTAACATATAAAGAAGTTACATATGTATAGTGCAACATATTTTTTTCAGAAAAGAAATCGCCATTTAGATATTTGATTAATAAAAAATTAAGTTTTGGGCAAACTAAAATAAATCCCTTAAAATAAGTAAATAAGCGATAAGTAACTGAATAATTCCTGCAGCGGCAGCAACTTTGTTCTCAATTTTATGGCAGTGAGATGAGTCTGGACCAAATTAATAAAAACTATGCAATTGCAAAATACAGTCTACGATAGTTTTATTATCTTTAAAATTAAATCGAAATTGAATATATCACATTCTTGTTAGTAAGTAAAGTAAAATAAACTTTCTTAATTCTGTTCTCTTAAAAATACAATAATAATTCAAAATAAAATTCAAAATCATTCATGCTTCAAAAATACGAACGCAAACACGATATCAAGGCAGGATTAAATAAAAACTAGTCTGAAAATATTAAATAAACTCAAAATTAAACCTAAAGTTAAATGCAAATATTAAATCTTATCAAACCTTTTCAAACTGTAATAATTCAAAGTGCAACAATTCTAAAGAATATTTAATTAAATATATCTCAAAAGAATTAAGTTAATCATAAAACTCAGTATAAAATACTCCTACTAAGAATTATTAGGAAAATCTTCGCGAACAAAGAATTTAAAAAAATATGCCGTGGAAGAGTTTCTCTTTGTTTGCTGCATTAGAAAGATAAACTTCTCCATGGCATGTCAACAAATGACGCGAAAATGTTTAAGCTGTTTCGAAAAGATTTTCCTAATAATGTTTTTACTATCCCATATTTTTGTTTTTATTATTCCATTTAGAATAATAGAAAAACACTTTATTGGAAAAAACTTCTAGAAGAATTTTATAATTTTTTTCTGCGAGAAATTATTGTATTAAGGCCAAATTTTGTAAATGGAAACGTTTTTTTCGTTTTGAAATTTGTATGGAAAAATATTTTTTGAAACGAATTTTCGATATTTTTCATACAAATTTGAAACGTTCAGAAACGAAATTTTTTACAAAATATGCCTATTTAAGAAAATTTCCATATTCTTTTCCTGAAGAAACCAAACTATTGCCGACAATTGTGTCTATGAGCGAAAAAAATTTGGAAATGTGCCTCTTTCATACAATTATTCTTTATTGTCTGTACTAGAAGGTTTGTGTATATGCTTTACGCTTTTGTTCAAATCATTACATCAAACACATATTTTTTGATATATTTTTCAAAATACCTTATTGAACTTTACAGGGCATTTAAACCTGCAGGTTTCAATTAAAAATTTTTATAAAAATCTATAATGTTTACATCAAGCTTTTTTAACATTTAACACGATTTCTTAACCAAAATTTTCCTAAACAACCAAACAACTGCAACGTACCTAATGCACACACCTTTTTAAGTACAGTTCCTTATTTTTTAGGACCGATTTGAAAAAAACCTTACTGGCATCGCTAATACTTCTACTAGATTTTAAGTTTGAACAGCCCAAGGTAGCACCAGAGTGCCGAACATCAATATAATTCTTCTAAATGAATACATATACGCGAATAAATTTCCCTCGTGTTTCTCTCGGTGGCCAGCTTTGTTTTAAGTAGATTTTTTTCGATATCTCGTAAGTACCAGATCCCAGCAAAATAAAAACGGAAGCAATATATTGCTTATTTAATAACAAAATATATATATAATATATTATTAGTTCTGTGAAGCACTTTAGTAAGGCAAACAAATTTTATGTCTTTTAGGAAGCTAAACGTATTTCTTCTTCTTCTTCTTCAGCATATGATTCTGTAAGATTGTCTCCCTTACAAAAACGATTCTGGTAAGCAGTATTTTTTTCTAGGATTGTGCTTAAATGTCAACGTACTTTAAATTTAATTTTTGTATTTTTAAATAACAGTATTTTTAATTTTACATTGCCAAAGGCAACATAATGTACAAAGCATAAATAATTTTAAAAATTCAAAAAAGGAGACTAAAATATTTTAAAACAGAAACGTCCTAAATTTTTTTTACTGAATTATGTAGACATATTACGTTTCCACTATAAGCAAAACAAGTCTGTTGCAAAAACTAAAATTGTAGCTTAACTTATGTTATACTCTGGTATATTTCAACTTAAAGGTATTACTAGTAGTATGTAGAATGATGTTTGCTTAAAAAAATAAAGGTTAACCGTATTGAATTCTCCATTTTGAATTCATAATCAGCGATCCCAAAAACTCTGGGCAACGAGTTTCAAGCCATGAAAGCATTCAGGCACATTAAAATCAACTTGTTTACTTCAAAGTCGTTTTCATTCAAAACTTATTTTCCTTTTAACTTTTCACGACATACATATGTATTGTTTAAAGTTTGTAAGTTATTTATTGTATATTTTGGGCGTTATTGATTTGGGAGTTACTTCAGATAGCCGTATTGGAGGTCTGAGTCTTAAACCTAATTGTTTTCGGTTACTTAAAAAGAATCCAAAAGATATTAAAAAAATTTATTTTTTCACAGTTTCACAAATCTGGCAACATTGACCAAAAGAGAATAATTCGCAGCGACAATGATTTAAAAAAATATATTTAGTAAAAATTGCCACAAAGCCCCTAAAGAAGCACATTGACATCGAAAATGTGTGACATTCTGCAAAACAAAACGAACAAACAAATCTATTTCTAAATGCGACTATAATATTATTAAATCTATAAAATGTTTATAATAGATTCATAACATTTATTTTGCTTCCTTGAGTTCTATGAGCAACTGAACAGTATTAATATTCTACGGTAGCTCCCCTCTAAATCGTTTAACTCCACCCTAAACAAAATGTAAATAATGATTATTTAAATTGAATTACTGTTGTGCTTGTTCTAAACGAGCAGACAAAAAAAAACTAAAAAACTATAATTAATTTCGAGCGTGTTTATTAGTTTGGGAAAACCATCATCTAATATCACAGCGACTCATCTTTGTTTAATTTTTGTGTGGAATAGTTTTTTGTTATTGTTTTATTATACACATTTTTGTTAGTATTCCATTCCATAAATTTTTTGTATTCGTTTGGATAAAGTTTGCACGTAGACACGGAGAAAAATATTGATTTGAGAGAAATAAATATTTAGCTTTTGGTGATGGGAATAATGTACTAGAGTAAAAGAAACTAGTAAAAGTTTTTATTAATATATCACAAATATCCCAAGTTTTTCATCCTAAAGGCCATCAGTAGTGCGATTCACTAACTTTTTTTTAACCATAATCGCATCTTTAAAATAGTTATAACGAAAATTTATCGAATTTGCTATTCAGTAACATTTTTAACGATATTCGCTGTATATTAATGTCAGCTGTGTCGTTATTTAAGCGTTAATAAATTAAGTGTTGTTAATTTTATCGACAAAAATCAACAGAAAATATCAGCTGAGTACTATCGTTAAAAACAAGTTTCAGAATCACACAATCGTTATTTATGAGTAAAATATCTTTAAAAAACTAATACTTGAGCTATATTTTGACAAAGATTTTGCTCAGTGTATGATGAGAAACTAATTAATAATGACCAATTAGCAAAATTTCACTTTCAATTATTTTGTTAGGGTGCATTCGTTTGGGTTTTTAGCAATAATAAAACAACTTTAATAATGGAAATTCTTTAGCAACTCTCTGTAAATCCCCACAGAACCGGTAATGAATTTAAATATTTAATTTGCTTGTAATAAGTTAATAAGTTTTGTTTGTTTATTTATTGTTTTGGCTAAGTAAAAATATTATTTATTAGCCCAAGACACCCTTAATCAAAATATTTAAATGTTGCTTTAATGTAATGAAACAAAATTACTTTTTCTTCTTCTTATGGAATGTGTTATCAAATTGCTTTATCAATTCGATTACAAGTATTTTTTCCACTACTTTGCGATACACAATGACGTAATTCTTTTCACCAACTGCATATTAATTAATTTTTTTTATAGTCAATTGTCAAGTTAAAAAAAATATTTATGGGCCCGCCTTATAGCTGTGTGTAAAAATGACAATCCCTAGCCATGATATTCATATAAAATTGTATTTAAAAAACTGACATATAAATTTTATTACTGAACGTTGACTATATTATGATTTTACATAAAAATATATAATTTACTTAAAATAGCAACTAGAGATAGAAACTTTGTATGAACAAGTTATATGTATTCTTAAATGATGCAAAGAATGTAAATTTTAAATACTCATTAATACGAAAGCGAATATATAATGCAATGTTGCTGAAAATTAATATTTAATACTTAAACTAAAGACTTAAGCAATGAACGCTTTTCTATAAAAACAATTAAGAAGAAAACATGATTACGATGGTAAAATGGCAACGAAACTGAGAAAGATACACTACCAAGGTGGATCAATAAGTCCGTGACTTTTTGAATGAAACACAGTTTTTTTTTGCAAAGCAAAAATTTTAACTCAACACACTTAGTTCCAGTTTTTGTATCCCTTTCAAAAACTAAGATTTTCCAGGTCCTTAAAATAGGCATTTGGTCGCTAAGGCTAAATCTCCTTCCACCGAAACATTTTTTTAGGTTTGGAAATATGAAGAAGTCACTGCACATGCATTTGTGGTCGGTTGTGAGCAAACGTGACAGCCATCTTGCGGAAAGCTTTTTCGCACCCAAGTAATCATTCAAAATAGAAACCACCGAGCTATGTGGGATGCCTATGGCACCAACAATCTCAGCACTTTTACTCTTCGATCGGCCAACATTTCGGGTGTACTAACTTTAGTTGGTCGTCCTGAACGTTCAGCTTCATTTGTACTTGTACGACCACAACGACAGTCAGTATACTACTTTTTTCCATTGAAATCAATGGTGCTGAGTCCCCATATTATTTAATGAACTTTTTCTTGGTATAATTGACGGTTTTTTTTGGCAAAAAATAATGTTTAATGAGCAGTAGAAATTAAATTTTTTTCTATTTTTAGAAAAATACACGAAGTTCGAAAAATCACGGATTTAATGATCCGCCCTAGTAGCCAAACTTAAATATAGTGAATTTTATTACGGGCTTATTATCATTAAATTTAAACAAAACACAGTATGTGTGAGCTATTGTCGAAGCTTTTTATTCGTTTTAAATGCATATCGCTTCTATTGTGTGTAGAATAGAAGTTAGTACAAATTTCCGTCACGGCTTCGTTGACTGATGCGTTTCTAATCACATATCACCAAATGACAAAAGTTTCATTTTTAGTACTATTTGAGTCAAACAAACGCGCAAAGTGCAAACACACGCATTAATTTTAAACCGAATACATACGTATAACTATAAACATCCAACAATTATGTTTATACAAATTTTTTAAAATAACACAGCAACTTAATTTTATTGACTGTATGAGCTACAACCACACGCGTAAATATAGAAATACTCTGACTATTAATCGGCTACAAATAAGTATACAGATCTATTTTATTTATACGCACACATAACGTATGTTTTCAAACATCCACAAGCACACCCACACTTTTTTCATTGTATTTTACTTTTACAATTTTATGTTTACGGTGGCGAATTGTGAATAAATATCCCAAAAATTATGGATGTATTTCTTCGTCCGATTAAATATCCAAAGCCTGAGTATAAGCATACTCAAACTGTAAATATGAGAGAAAGTCAATGTGATTGACATGCATGTGCCTTTTTATTTTTAGTTAGTAGCGTATTTTATTTTTTTTTTTGCATAAACGAAGTAGAGATACTCTTGTATGTTGGATTCGGATACAGTCATAGTTGCTTGAGAGAAAAATTGTGAGCGTACAAGTTGTATGCACTACAATTACAATTATGCGCAGTTACTAAGGTTATTTATGTATATTATTTTTTTTTGAGTACTCATTGTCATTCTCAGTTCCACATTACTTCATGCACGTGCAGAATGTACACTATGGCATGAGCTATGTGGCACGTAGCTCCATCTTATTGAAAGCACATGTCA
Organism: Tachina fera; assembly: GCA_905220375.1. Taxonomy (NCBI): domain Eukaryota; kingdom Metazoa; phylum Arthropoda; class Insecta; order Diptera; family Tachinidae; genus Tachina; species Tachina fera. The sequence goes on from LR999966.1 coordinate 83,190,835, forward strand.
TTGGTGACATTTCAAATAATTCCGACCCATAGAAGTTGGTAGTCATCGATCTATAGCGCTCGTCATCTTAAAACCTCCATTTTGAGATTTTTTTTTTAATAATTTTTACATGTTATTGAAAGTCATATCTATATATCGAGAGATAACCACAAAAAAGCTTAACCAAAAATTTGTTTTGGCTTCTGTTTTGTTTTGTTTTTTTTAATCGATTACTTTAGATCGCAAATAATCGATTTGGGTGAAAAAATTAACTTGGAATATTATCTGCTTAAGCTTTTTTGGTGGTGAGGGCTCGATATTATGATTTGGCTCAATTATTTGTGACCCATTAAGTTCAATTTTTTGTCTGTTAATCACCCTTATCGGGAATTAAAGTTTACGTGAAATGTGTTCCCTTTCTTTAATATTGTTTGCATTGTTGTTGAGTCAGTACATTATTTTCTACTTTTGTTCACGGAAAATATTTCACGTGAACGAAATGTTCGCCTTTTATTCCTGATAAGGGTGAGTAATTATTTTGCAAATTGAGATGTCTAGTATCAACCTTAACTGTCATTTATCATTCATTTTATTATATTTTTTATTTTGCGTAACTCTTTTTTGGTATCTTGCTACAGAGTTCTGGTGAATTATTTTAAAATGAATTTTTCATAAAAAATACACCGAGAGAAAAAAACAGCTTAAAATCTATAAAAACCATATTGAATTAATAAGAAAAAAAAAACGAAAGTCTAGTCATGTTGTAATTTTTTATTGCAATATGGAAAAATATTAATTTACAGTATTAATTTATTAATTTTACTCATTTTAAAGTATCTCAGTTTACATTTTCTATTATATTGAAAATTGTTGATTTAATGTGACGCGTTTTCACTCCCAAGTTTTATTTTTTCCTGAGTGTACTTATTTGCATATATTCCTGTTAAAAACTACAGATTTCCCCTTAAAAAATTTCAGCTTGGGCCAAGATAAGAGACAGTGGTGAAGTGACAAAATGTATAGTATGTGTTGCCCGGCACTGTTTTTACACTTACCACAAAAAAAGGACAGAATGATCGGACCCATCTTAATGGTATACTCTCACACTCATTGTTTCTCTTTACGCTATCTCTATTTCTCTCTTTCGCTCTGGCTCTTATTTATTAGCAAACATACAATAATCAATAATCAGGCAATGTCTTTATTTCCTTATTTTTATGTCAATTATACACCAGCTACATGCTTAATTTAATCTAAAACTTTGTGCTACATAATAAGCCGCACGCATTTCATAGATTTTTCAAATCATCTAAACACACAAAAATAAAACATGGCAGTGAAATTTTTTTATTATTGGGACAAATTTAATTGCAAAAAAGTCATTTCAAATTAAACTTTTTTTAGCTACTTTTAATGCAAGCAGCACCAACATTCTGCAGACTTGAAGCTTTCAGCACATAACGCACAATAACCTCTGATAAAATACATTTTGTAAAGTACCACCATGAATTTCAATTAAATTGTTTTGTTTTATTTATAAAATTAAAAGTTTGATAACTGATACGATTTACCAAATTTCAGGCGTTAAGTGAATTTCATGACTATGTGATTGTGTGAAAAACAAAAGACTTAAGACAAAAACGTCTTTCGTCATTAAAAATAAATATTTTCGTGTATTTTTTCAATGGAATACAATATATATTTTTTTTTATTATTTACACATATATATACATATATACCTAAATATGTTCACTTTCGTAAACGCTGGATTTGAGAATTTTAGACAAATTAATTACGAAGTCAGGGATTTTTTTCTTTTATAGCGGATATAAGTTATGATTAATATTTATTGTATATAGAAATATTAATTGATCGCCGGTCAATGCGTATTTGAACATAACTACACATTTTTGTTGTCTTCTTCATTTCTATCGTTAAGTTAGCTCAAACTTACTTACATATGTACACATAGAAAAACTTCAACTTAAAATCTACGTAAACAAAGTTAATCTAATATTTTTCGGCAATGCTTTTGCTTTATATGTGTTTCATGTTAATTTAACATGATTTATAGTAATTGTCAAAATAAATTGTTCCTTTTGAAATAACTTTATTTCACGTTGAATTAAAATTCACGTACTGTTTAAATCAAAAAAAAAATTAAAATGCACACTACATATTGTACGTACTATCTTGAATTAAATTATAATTTACATCATTTCTTATCATTTAACATACAATTTATTTGAAAAGTTTTAGTTAAAAAAAAAGAACCGAATTCTTTGGCTTGAAAAGTTCTAGTTAAAAACAAATACCAAATACTTTGACTTGACTCCAGGATTCGAACCTGCGATCCTCCGAATGCAAGAGTACATAGCACTCTGCATACATCCAGCAGCTGTTTACAATAGACTTGTATCGAACTGTTTCAGTAGCCCGTTTTTGACACAAACCTATGATCAAACCCATGTAATTTAAAGCTACTGAAACAGTTCGATACAAGTCTAGTTTACAAACATAAAAAACAACAACAATACAAAAGCAAAATATACAACTAAGAACAAAAGTGTATTGCAGCTATGAACAAAGCAAATAAACATCAACACAACCAAACAATATATTATTTCTTGTAAATTTAATGCGATTTGAATGAATTTGAATCAACCTTTTGGCATGGTGATTTTACATTGGTATTGTTTTATGTGTGTACATATGTCCCTTAATATATTTAACTATTCTGAAATTTTCTTTCCAATCATTGCATATATAATTTTTTTCTGATGCTCAGCAAAAAATTAAATAGTTGGCATTACGAAAGTAAGCGTCTGGCTTAAATTCTTCCTCCCATAAAACAACAAAGTAACTTTAATTTGAGTATTTTCAGTTCTTATGAAACGGAATATATTATTATTAATTAATGTGATTTTCTAAATACTAGAAAAATTTAACCCAGAATTAAGGTGGGGGTGTTGTGAGTTGCTTACTGGTCTAGTCGACATAAAACTATTAATAAAATAACTAAATGTCTAGTTAACAATAAAATTGTAATAAAATTAAAAGAGTAACTAAAGAAAATTTTTTTATGAAAAACTATTTATATAGCGTTTAGTGAGCCTTAATAATTTTAAGGCTGAAAAATATGAATAAAATTAAATGTTAAGTTGTATAAAAATAATTAAATTAAAATAAGATGACGAGTGGAATATTAACTAAATTGGGTCATTCTTATGTTGCAAATGATGATTAAGTTCTGTATTAAATTATTAAGTTTAAATATGTACACTCAGGGAAAAGCAGCAACTTAAACATAAGAACGCGCTACATTAATTCAATAATTTTCAATATAACAGAAAATGTATATTGAGATTCTTAAAAATAAATAAAATGAATAAATTAATACTGTAAATTAATATTTTTCCATATTTAAATAAGAAATTTCAACATGACTAGACTTTCGTTAATGTTTCTTATTAATTCAATATGATCTTTATTGATTTTAAGCTGTTTTTTCTTTGGGTGAAGTTTTAAGAAAGTAAAGCATTTGTAAACGAAATTGTAGAGGATTTAAATAATAATAAAGAATATTTGCGATTCGCAAGGGACTCTCCAGCTTATAAATAAAACACATAAGAAAAAATAGGTTTCTTTAAAAATAAAATATCAGGTGGGGATATAAAAAAAATATTAAAATTCATTTCAGTTCAACTAAAATTATATAAACATTTGCATATGGATTTGTAAGAAATTAGCATAAACTTCAAAACATACTCGTAAAATACTGGCAACTTAATACACTTTACTTTCATTTGCTGAACTTGACATTGAACACATAAAATGAAATAACTTTTAAAGATTAGAGCTTGCATAAAAGCTTTCAGTGAAAAATCATTGCATACTTTGCACAAAAAGAAAAAAAGCTCTACATGAGGGCAAGCAGTACCGTTAAAATATCAAATCAAATTAAAGCTGAAATAAACTTTCAAGCACAACGCCATCTTTTGTCAAGCAGTAAATGGTGTTTCAAAGCTTCATGCATAATTGTATATTTTAGTTATTAAACTTGGACTATTATTGCACAGTGGTTTCCATAGAAAATAAAATTATAATAAATGCATAAAATTCAAGTGGTTGCAAAGCTTTATTTTAAGCATAGAAATTACAAAAAAGAATCAAAAGTAATAAAAAATAATCCGATTACTTTTAATTCTTTTGGATTATTTATTAAAAATCAAAGTTAATCTTTCGATGTGATTATTTGTTGTAATTTCTAGTAATTCAGATTACTTTTCGATTATTAGTAATCGTAGTCAATTATTTATCAGAAATTCTTTACAGGGAATTATATAATCAGTGCAATTCTTTTTAAATGTAATCTAATTGATTCCTAAACGTAATCGAAATTTAACAGCTCTGAATTTAAGTCAGTAGTAGGAATTTATTTAAATAAAACACAGTATATAAGCCTGTAATAATTTTCTTGTGTTAAGACATGATAGCGGAACGAATAGAGTAGTGAATTACATTTTAAGGTTGAATAAGGGTTGGGGTGAAGTTTGGTATGTCAACATGCAACGATATGAAAATTTCAGAGATTTTTGGACTTTTCTTATTATGGTAATTCCTCCAAAAAATGCTCTTGATATTTTTTCTTTACTGTACTTAAAAACTTCTTGTTTTGATCTTTTATTTATTTTTTCAAACATGTTTGAAATTTTTTAGTAACATAACTAATTTTAAAAAAGTTTCGTTTTCTGGAAAAATCGAAAAGAAAAATTCTAAGAAACGAAATGTGTATTAAAATTCCAATATTCCGATTCAATAATTTTAGAAAGTCTTACGCTGAACACTGATGAAAATTGCTTAGGAGCTTATATAAATTAAAAAAAAAAACATTTTTTTTAATTTTGAATAACACACAAATTTGTTGAATTATTTTTTCAATAATTTTGTTTTTACTGTAAAAATTTGTATAACTAATAACTGCTGGTAAATACTTTAAAAAATCTCATTTCCCAATTCCATTTATACATTTTTAGAAAAATTAAAAAAAATTAAATAAAAAAATTATATTGAATTACAAAAGTATAGAAGGAAGTATTCTTTGAGTATTGGGCGTCAAACAACAATGAATTCGTACAGCTAAAATAAAAAAACACCTTAAATCTCGTATGCAAAATACGAATACGTATAAATATAAACACCCAACAACTATGTTTATACACATTTTTTAAATAACGCAGTAGAAACCACTTTAACTAACATTTTTAGACTATATGAGCTATAATCAGACGCATGAGTATAAAAATACTCTGGCTATTTATCGGCTACACATGCGTATATACAGGGATATTTTATTTAAAGCATGTTTTAAAACAACCACATACATACTCACACAATGATGAATGAATGAATGATGAATAAATATCTCTAGTATCATGTGCATATTGTTTTTGCCCGATTAAATAGCCATAGCTTGAGTATAAGCATATTCAGATCATTAGTATGCCTTTTAATTTTTAGTTGTAGCATATTTTAGTTTTTTTTTGCATAAACGAAAAAAATTAAGACTATGTTTTTTTACTTTTTGGAGTACTAATTGCCATTCTCTGGTAGGGGCTTCCACCTTGCAAATACATCAAAAGAGGAGATTAAAAAAATATTTTTTGAGTAAAGAAAGTGACTATCTGAACCATAGTGCGTTATTGATCGCATATATGTTAGTGACTTCCTCATGACTGAGCTCAAAACCGTTATACCTAAAGAGATACCAAAAACGTACTCTGAAACGTACTCCACCCTCTATACACAGGCATATGTACATATTTATTTAATATTGTATAGAGTTTTGAACAATTTTAATTGCATACAGGTCAAGTTTAAAACATCTACCCGTAAAAAGGAATAACTAATAATTGAAAGTTTTAAAAATATAATTAAGAAACATTTGTTTAAAGTGATTAGAAACTCACAAAAAAAACAATACATGATTAATAGAAGCACGAATGGGCTAAAGATGAGATGAAGGAATAGTTGGAAAAAAACCCAAATTGAACAAAGAAACTTACTTAATGGTAATTTTTTTAATGTTATGAAAAAATAATAATTATTTTTTTTCGAGACTTTAGAATTCAGTCTAAAGTTTTATATAAATTGCGAACATTTTTTAAGTATTCAGTAATTCACACACTGGAAAGTAATTGAAGTAGTCATATGCACTCTAAACTTTGTTTATTATTTATTTTAAAAAAGAAATGAAGGTGATCTATTTTTTAAATAAATAATTTAATAAGTATAACGAGTGGATTTCAGTAATTTTTATGAAGAAAAAATTATTTTTTTTAGGTTTTTGTGGCTGTTTTGTCGTGTTTGGCTGTGGTCAGTGCTGGTGGTGGCGCTAGAGGGTATCTACCCGGAAGTATTAATGGTGCTCATAGTGGTGGTTTTGGTGGCGCCATGCTTCAATTTGGCAATGCTGGTTATGGTTCATTTAATACCGTACCTGCGGTAATTCATGTTTTGCCTAAAACTTCCTATGGAGGCGTAGAGGGAGGTTACCGCGGCCATTTCGGAGGAGGCTATGCAGGTGGCTACGAAAGTGGCAGTTCAAGTGGTCTTTGGAATGGCAGATTATTGGGTGCTACCAACACTTACAAATCTTATAGTCCTAATAATGCTGGTGGTTATGCTGGTGTGGGTGGTTATAGTGGTTACAGTGGAGCCAGTCGTGGCTGGGCTGGAAAGTCAGCTAATAATTTTGGAGGGTTTGGAAGTTATGGGCATGGCAGTGCTGTTGGCTGGACTGGTAATAACAATCATGGTTATGGCTCTGCTTCGGCATCATCATCCGCCTCTAGCGGCTGGTGGAAGCAATAATATTTTTACTATATTGAAAATTGGATACGAATCATTGGAAGTTGCAACTCTGCTGTTTCAGGAAACTTTAATAAGCTTTAACTTATTTTTCTATTTGCCATCAGAACATACAGCTGCTTTAATAATCACAGTTCCTTGCTAGTTGTCAAATAAGTGTTTGTTTTTTTTTTTCATTAATAAATTTTGCTTGACCTTATTTTTCCTATAGTTACAAGATTTTTCTTCAAATATTATGTTTTAATATTTGCTTGTGTTTAAACTTTTAATATATCCGCATTTTTGTACTTTCCCTGATTTTCAATTTGATCGTTCGTTCCCTTGCAAGTTTTTACATTAGCATAACGCATGTATGTGTCTTAAGTCTTTTGTTTTGAAGATGCACCAGACAAACGTGTTGTCTATGTTTTTGTTTTTGTTGATTATTTACAGTCAAAACCATTTATGTAAATATATTTATTATATGTATATTTCCCACTTTTGCTTTTCTGTCATATGTACATACAAACATATGTACATATGTATGTATCTTATAATATTGTAAACTGTGATGCTTAACAACAACAACTCAACCTTAATTTAATGCATAATTTTATTAAAATAACGTTTTCAACCTTTTGCTTTAATATTCCAATAATAAATATATGTAACTATTATAACAAATCAAGCTTAAGGTCTTTGATTTTTATTAAAATATTATTATAATTTATTCCAATATTTCGCTACTGCTTTGTGTAGCTTCTTCAGTTAAATGTAATAACAATTCAGATATAAAAAAACTCATAACAGTTTTCAGTTTAATAACTAAATATTTTCAAAATGAGAATTGAACAATTTAATAAATATTATACAGTTATAGATTTTTTTTTAAATGTAAATGTCATTAAATGTAAAATTATCGTCTTGTTAAACACTCAATAATTTTGTATTTTATTTGTATTTATTATATTGTTTAACTTTCCGTAAGGATTTGATATGCATAGACTAAAATTGTAAATAAATAAATAAATAAAATAAAACAAGTTTTTAATTTACGGAAAAATAAATGTTATATCATATAATTCAATTTCCGTTTCCGTTCTTATATACCAAACATCTAAAGGTATGAGCAGGAAGCTGTGTCTGCCTTAAAGTAAATTTAAAATTAATTAAATAAAATTTAATTAAATATAATTCAAATTAAAAAATTGTAAAGTAGTCAAAATCGGTATTGTTATTGAAGCAATGTCATTTCTGAGCACACGTTGTTTCCGACATATACCGCAATATTGCCTGAAACGCTCCCCGTATATATATACAGTTTTATTCATAAAAAATATTTTAGGTCTATTAAGCTCTATAGGAAATTTGCCAAATAAACCTGCAATAAACCTAAAATATTTTGTATAAATTAGACCGATACTGTTTTATTAGAGCTCAAGTCATGTAAAAGGGAAACTATATATGTATTAGAGCCCTGCCTAAGCATTCTTGAAATGTAAATATGTCTTGTTTTTTAAATGTATTGTCGTGGCATGTATTACACTAAATCAACAATAAATGTTGTCGTATAAAAAGCGAAGTACGATTGATGTTTTGATGTTCGTGCATATGAGTGTTTACAAGCGAATTCGCGAAGACTTCTTGTTCGCAACAAACACTCCAAATACCACACGAAGATGTAGTGTATTCACTTTTGATGCTAGCGTTTAGTTACTTTGTATATATTATGTTTGAGTTTGCTTGCAAGATATATGGTATACTACAGTGTTGCCAGAATATGATCATGCTAAAATGTTCTACAAAAGAAAAATGTAATGACAGATATCTTGAAGGTTTGTATTTATTTGATCTTTCAGTATGATTTAATTCTTTTTTATTGAGCTTAAGATCTGTTATTTCTTTATAAAAATGTTTAATTGTTTTTATTATATTCCAATATTTCGCTGCCTCATGGGTAACTTCTTCAGGGATATATTATGATTTGATTTTCAATTGAAGTTACGTATGTATTACGAATATTATTTTTTCAATAAGGCGGGAATTTGAAAATCATGTTTAACAAAATTTGATAATCTAAAAATTGTAACATGAACAACAAAAATTAAAAACACAATTATTTAATAACCAAACAAGCATTTAAAAATATTGTACATATGTGCATAAGTATTTTTATGTATTATAAATTATCTATCTTAATTTAAGTTTTTATGTATTAAATGTCAGATCGATGTTCATAAATTCTAGTTCTCAAATTATTTTTCGTTGTATAACACATTAGGAAAACTTTTTAGCAAGATAAAAGATAGAGTAGAAAAATCGGAAATGTCTAATATAGTTTATAAGATACCATGTAGTGGTAATATAATGAAAATTGTGATAATATATATAGGTACAACGAAAAATAGTTTGAGAACTAGAATTTATGGACATCGATCTGATCAGAAAAATAGGAACACTATATCTACACAAAAAACAGCATTAGCTTTACACTGCTCAAATTTTAATCACTATCCTGATTTTAGTAATACTTCAATTTTAAACAAAGAAAATAATTAGATTTATGTTAGAATTGTTACAAATTATAAAAGTTCCAACAACAAAAAGGATTAATTATAAAACAGATACAGCGAATGTCGCTCAAAACTATAGACCCTTAATACATACAAATTTAAATTAAGATAGATCATTTATAATACATAAAAATACTTATGCACATATGTACAATATGTTTAAATGTCTGTTTGGTTGTTAAATAATTGTGTTTTTAATTTTTGTTGTTCATGTTACAATTTTTAAATTATCAAAAATTGTCAAAAATGATTTTCAATTTCCCGCCTTATTGAAAAAATAATATTCGTAATACATACGTAACTTCAATTGAAAATCAAAACATAATATATCCCTGAAGAAGCTACACATGAGGAAGCGAAATATTGAAATATAATAAAAACAATTAAACATTTTTATAAACAAATAACAGATCTTAAGCTCAATAAAAAAGAATTAAATTATAATGACAGATTTTAATACAAAAAAAATATTGAAATAGCTTTGAATTGCATGTTTATAAAAACTTATTTACAGGTATTTTTATAGCACATACAAGCACAAAATATTTAATAAATGGTGCGTTTTTGGAATTGTTACATTTGTTAACGCACTGGTAATTTCAAATTATTGTTTTATTTATTTACTTTTTATTAAAAACAAATTTCAATGGAGTACTGAGAAGTTAGCTGAATCTAACACGCATATCACTGTTGCTAATGCAGATCATCACGGAACCTTTATCCTGCAATACATGTAGATTGATGAGAATAATCATTCTTTATTTGAGTGAAATGCTTTTTAACTAATGAAAATTTCAGATCTAGCAGAAAAAATGGCAACAATGCTACTCGTATATATTTTTATGTTTTCTAAAGCAAGCGCACATACATAAATAATGTCAATGTATGTGTGAATTTATATGTGCAGAGAAAAATAAAAAACAAAAAGCCAACGTTTGTGTGTATGTACGCGCATGACGTTTGTATACGCGCCCATGCGTGGGGAGAAGCAATCATCACAAATTATTTTCTCACACGGTATTTTCTTCTTTACTTCCATACCTGCAATAACTGAAACAAATGCCTTACAAACAGTTTTGTTCAGCATTTGTTTTTCAAAATACTTCGCTACAGTAAAGCATTTATTAAATCCCTCATGTCTTGGAAGTTCTTTTAAAAGGTCTTTGCAGGGCTCTAGTACTATATATGATCAATAAATATAAAAACAATTTTTTTTTAGTTAATTTTTAATTATTATTTTTCGAACTTCATTTGTTTCTATATTTATGATTTATTTGAACGGGCTAAAGTTCGTATCGCTATTTTAAGCCAAATTACATGTGATAATTATTAATGAACAAATAACATCAAAGTTAGTTGTAAGTATTCTGACAACACATAGTTGAAAGGGAACAACCAGCCACTAAACCTTCATAAATTTTTATTTTTATTATTCTGACAAAACTTTAATCAACGTTTGATTTCAGTTGTTGCAAAAGAAAAAACTTCGCCGTGTATGAAGAAAAATTCATTAAAATTTTTCTCAACAACAGCAAATGAAAGTTTGGAAAACTATTTGGATTTAAAATGGAAGAAACGCAAGATATCATAAGATTCTTTGATGTAATTCAAATATGTAAAATGTATAATTAAAAAAAAAGATATTGTTCTCAATGATGTTATTCTTAAGAACATATAAAAAAAATAATAAAATAACATGACTTCTGCTCAGAATGGCCTTCAGAAGAATTTGACGGGCGTGTACTTACAAATCTTAGTTTTTACAGAATTCTTACTTCACGAATATACAACCCTATTCTTATTAACAGTTCCGCGTGAGTTTTCTCTACTTTTTTCATATTTGTAAAACACTATTTCAGCTTAAATAAAATAACTGGAAACAAAATAAAAACAACTTCGTTAATTCGAAGTTCTCTTTAAATTTTTAATTATCTGTACAACAAAGTTTAAAGGGATTCTAATATGTACGTAGGTCTGTCTCTCACAGCCTGTTTTCTGAAGAACCCTCAGAACTAATGACCTGTAATTTTCATAGAATATGTAAAAGCATATTATTTCAGTTAATATATTTTTGACTATGTAATTTTAACAACTTGCTGTATCTGGGAAACCGCAAGAGGTAAATCTTGAAATGCTCAGAAACGCTAAAACTAAAAATCCATAAGTAAAAATAAGCGCCGAAACAAAAAAATAAATAATTGCCAAAACGATAAAAAGCACAAAAATTCAAACAAAACACCAAAAAATCGCAACAAATAATAAAAAAGCTAAAACTAAAAAAACACCAGAAACCGAAAAAATTCCAAAAATGAAAAAAAGCGCAAAAACTGATAAGAAGCGCATAAATTAAAATATTGCCAAAAACCGAAAACAAATCTAAATAAATTACTTTGCCATATTATAATCTGAGCAAAAACGATTTTTCAGCTTCATTTTCTTTAGAATGCCAAAATATGATTTACTCTACTTTTTTTTAATAGTTAGTTATGTAAATAATGTATTTATTTGGGTTACCCCACTTCTGCGCTTATAGCCTCATTTAACCTTATATCCCATAACTATCGAATGGATCAAACTTAGCTATCATGTTTAAAATTTCTACAATCTAAATTGTTACAATTATTTTCTGTTCAGATTTCTAAATAAGAAGCAAAAATAAAATGTTTTTTATATTCGGTAAAAGACTTATACATTTATTCAACAAAAGCGTAATAAGACTATTTATATACAAAAATTAAATATAACAATAAATGTATTTACAATTGTGATATTTTTAAACTTTTTTAGATAAAAAAAAGAAAAAAATAACATAAAGTTATCTTATGGGAAGTGCTTGCTTGGCTTACCAGCCACCACCACTGCCCCCAGAGGACCAGCCTCCAGATCCACCACCAGATGACCAACCGCCGCCACCAGCAGCACCTTCAGATATGATCTTTATAATTTTAACTGGAGCATTGCCGCCTCCGTATCCACCGGAAGACCAGCCACCATGGCCACCGCCGCCATAACCACCGCCACCATGACCACCGCCGCCATAACCACCGGCACCACCAACTGATCCGTGGGAAATAACTTTAACAATTTTGACCTCACCATTTGAGTGACCACCATCGTAACCGCCACCAAAACCACCTGTCCAGCTACCACTAAGACCTCCACCAGCACCGCCGCCAGTAGCCCAACCGCCATCACCGGCGGCGTCTTCGGAGATTACCTTGATAATTTTAACAGAGCTCCCAGAGGAGCCGCCGCCAGACCAGCCACCGGAGCTGCCACCCCCACTGGACCAACCTCCACTACTCGCTCCACCACTAGACCAACCTCCACCACCCGCTCCAAGACTGGACCAGCCCCCACCGCCACCGCCACCGCCACCACCACTACTGATAAGGCCAGCATTAGCTGTGCAAATGGCTAATAAGCACAAGAAAATCTAATAGAAGCAATACAACAAAACTTCATTATTATTTGTTCAATTCACACGTTTTGTCATATTGCTTAAAGTTGTATTTGAGAAAAAATCTTAACCAAAATAAATCTAAACAAAAGCAAATTACTTGTTAAATGGTTTGTTTTAAAAAATTTTTATGTGAAATTGTTTTTCAAATATAACTTTAAACTATACAACAAGGCATATGCACTAAGCATATTGTTACCTTAATACAAAAAGGCCCTAAATCTCTATTTTTTTCAAATTTAGTTTTTCATATATTTCGATAAAAGAAGATGTAATGTATACAAAAATCTTGATTTATAAAAAAATTATGAGTTAGGGCCTTTCTCTATCAAGGTAACGATATAAATTCATATTTATAAATATTTCTGTCCATTTTCTTTCTGTTTTTGCACTTGAAATCACACTTTTGAAATCACTTCTTTTTAAATTATTAATATCACGCACCTTCATATTTAACTTTACTTTGGCCAAGTCTTTAGTTTTAATAAATATCCAACGAAAGTTGAACGAAAATTGATAAGCAAATCCTTAAATTTACACGTTTATATACAAAACTTCAAACTGGCTAATGCTGCAGCGAAAAAAATGTAAGATAAATAAAATAACAAAAATTTTGAAAATTGTTTATGTCAGACAGACACCAAATACTACTTTAAGCTCTTCAAATTTCTCTTCAGTTTCATATTAAAGATATTTCATATTATTATTAAAGTAATGTAGGAAGACTTTTAAATAAGAGACAATAAACAAAATTTTGTTACATTACAAAAAATATTTATTTAAGTTGAAGCTAAAAATCTCTTTTCACGGGCAGCAAGTGTGTGTGCACTGCACAGTGGCTCATAATAATTTTTTGTTGGTCAAAACTATGTAACTTTTTTAAAACACTTAATATATTTCAGTACTTTTTTCTTAACGGACAGACAGTTTCTTGAACTTTTAGCGCCTTTAAATTTTTACACACTCATTTCAATTAATTAAAAACCAAGCTTTTCTCACGATTATGCAACATCATGTGTAGATAGCAATGAATAACGAACCATCTCTCCACTGTGATGTTAATCAGTTTTTTTTTCAAGGTCGCTTAATATGCGCTGATGATGTTGATGCTGGCTGGTGTACTCTTTTGTAATACTAATTAACGATTAATTGAGTTTGTCTTAACCATACAATTTATTACATACAATTTTTGTTGCTTTTGTTGAAAAAGTAAAAGAAACAACAAAATAACTGTAACATTTTTGATTAATTTATGTTAACGAGTTTGAATCAAGAAGATGGTTATTTTATAGGGCAGGTAGTAAGTGTTATTTTTATCTTGCGATAAAAGCGAAAAGGTTATTGTATAAAGAACCTTTTATATTTAATAAAAGACTTCCTGAAGCTTTGGCAGTATTAAAATAAATACAGTTCCTATATGAGGCAACCAATGCAGAAGTGGTGCAACCCACATTCGTTTTTTGGTTGCTGTTGTGTTGATAAATAAAATATTTACATTAATAACTATCAAATAAAGTAGAGACCCCTTTTGGCATTCTAAAGAAAATGGACCTGCAAAGTAAGAAAACAATTAAATAATTAAATAGCACAATTGCTAAAAAAATTTACGTGGTTTACACCACTTCTGCGCTGATAGCCTCATATAACATATATCCTTTGATTCTGATCTACCTTAATACTCAAGCTTTAAGAAGACTGATTCATAAATACCAAGCTTCTCAGCAAAATTAAATTTGGCATAATTAAGCACTAAGACAAACAGAAGCGCTTTGGAATCGCGGAAAAGCACACAGTGCATCCCCTCTGCCTTACGAGGATGCAATAATATAAGTAAAGTCCTTTATAGTGTATCCTTGCTCATCTATTTGGATATATATTTATAAGCAAATGAAGTTTTTATTTCGACCTTTAATTTTTTATTGTGTACGAAAGTAAGAACTAGTCCAAAGTAGAAAAGTGTCGAAAAAAACCGAAAAAATTATATACATATATCTGAAATATATGTCTGTATATTTTCACTAAAACAATATACATATATATGGTTCGAAAGGTCCTAGTCTCTTCTTTCTATATCCGTTTCCAAATATAAAATCGGTTGATATTTAAATTAGTTAGAGGTTGATAAATTAGTTGTAGGTGTTTGGAAAATTTCAAATACAGATTGTTGTTGTTGATTGTGTTCGCAGGTATTTTTTTGTCACACAGTGTAATCTAAGATTAGATATAAAATGCTGACCTAAAGATCAAATTTTTTAATTATATGAAAAAGGCAGGAAATATGGGCTTCTTTCTGCACATTCTATATGCATCCAGCAGATCATACCTGGAGAGCTATCAAGTGCGACATCAGCAACAAAAATCATGTGCTACCGAAGCAGTTTGGTAGGCGAGAGTTGTGCTTTCCTTCCTTACCAAACTGCTTTCAGGTAGACGAATATTTTGCTGGGTTAATATTGTAAAAAACAATAACTTAGGCTTATCGAAAGTTGAACTGCTGATCGGTAAAGCAGTTTCCACACGATCTGTATTTTATATCATGTTTGTCAGCTATATGACTCTTATGTCAATATCAGCAATTTATAGAAAACTTATAATTTTTGCTTTCAAACGCGCAGGTTTAATTGTATTTGGCATAACTTCGTTTTCCGTCACGGATGCTGGGTTTATACCAAAACAGCTGATGTCAGAAGCCTTGTCACATCAAAATAGATCTCTAATCAGTACTTTGTCATCTGATGTTGCCGATGAATTGTACAGACGCAAAGTTTTAATACTTGGCACGATGTATTTTGAAGTGAAAGATTTTACATGTCCGATGTAAAATGCAAGTCGTGTGAAAACAGCTTAAACAGTAACTCATAATTGATTTTTCTTTGTTGATGATTAAAATAAAATTCGCGTTTAAAGCTTCATGCAGCAGGCATTTACAGCCCAAAATTGCAAACCATATTTTGTATATTGTGTCGATAATTGAAAATACAGTGGAAAGATACAGTGGGAACGACCTGATAGCACCGACAGCTACTAGGGCATCTACAAATAAATGTATATTTTATAAGTCACTGATCTGGAAAATTTGAGCAAAAAATATTTTTTGTAGAGATTTGTGCGGAATAAAATTTAAAACGATTAAATTCAAGTTCATTTTGACACGCGTTACATAAAACTAAAATATTGGAATTAATAATAATTTTTCGCAGATTATTGTTACTTTTTCCTTCATCAATTTAATTGAACCATTTACGGCTCTTTTCATAATGTACGATTAAAAGCTAACAGCGACCTTAACGGCAAGTTTTGTATGAAGAACTTGCAGTTAAGGTTCACGTTAACTCTTAATCATACATTCTGAAAGAATGTCAGTTTCGTTTATTTTAATTAATTTTTATTTTAAAAAAAGGACATTCATTAAGCGCTTCCTAGTTTTAAATTTAAAACTAAGATAAACTGTGTGTGTGCGATATTAATATCATTAAAACTTTATATTCGTTTAAAAGGCCCACCTTGGCTTCGATGAGTGTAGCAAATCCGCGCAGTCTAATTTTCTATTAGGCTATATTTTTAAAACCTGTATTGGCTATATTGTCCATCAGGGATGCTGTTGTTTTTGGTATCTTTTTCTCATAGACCTGCGAGTAATAAAAACCCAACAAGTAAAATCCGAACGGGATCAAATCGCACATACTTATGTATTATGCGGACAGCCGCAAATTCAAATGCAAGGGACGCTCTTGCCTTTAACTCAGCGTACACAAGTTTTTGTTTTAGCCGGTTATATTCAGTTCTTGGTCCAGGCCAGTCACAATGTAAAATTCACCAACTTGTGATCTGCAAAATGTAGAATTTTTGTGAGCAAAGCGTCACAGACAAAGACGATGTTTTCAGCAGATATTGTGTTTCGTTGACGGTCGATTGCTTACGGTGCTAGTTAATTCAAATTAATCTATCACGCTGACAATAGCCTTTACGAAAGGACTATTATGGCAACCTTAAAATTGGCAAAACAATTAAAACGTTGCCCGAACAGAACGAAAACCATAATCGATAAAAACAATGTTATCACTATCACATTATTTGCAATATGGTCGCTATTAACTAACTGTCAAAGATTGGAAGTCTCTATTAGAAGACTGGAAGACGATGGAATGGATGGAAACTCCATTTTGCTTTTTTTATTATCTGAATTAATATCAGTTTTTTGGACTTGATACCCGATTTTTTTTTTTGCATAATGAACCAGAAAATTGAAGCGGAGGAACCGCTACGCTTGCTTTAATTATTTATAACATTTCCAAGTATACAGAAAGTGCATATCATAACTAACAGTCATAATATGTATTATGGCTAATTGTTTTAGTATTTGTAGGACATGGGGAGAAAAGGAATATTGGAGGAGATTCCTTGGCTTAACTTCACCTATTTTTTGCTTTAAGTGGAGGATATCAGGAAAAAACAATTTTGCAAAATTGTTAGTGGCGTAGTATATTCAATACTTATAACATTTCATTGCATATTGCTACCCCTTTTAATTGAAAGCTCTACACCAGCTCCGTCACTGGTTTTCTGATTATAATGATGATTTGAACCATGTACATACATACATACATACATTTGTATTTTTGTAAACATAAATATTGCAAGATCAAATTATATAACAACACTCGTGAAGTTTTATTAAGTGGTCAATACATTTTTCTTTAATAATTTTTTTTCTTTCTACAATAATTTGGCATGATCTAATCACAATATATTACCTCTGGCCATCTTTAAATTTTATAATGGGTTACTTCAATATCACAGATTGTATGCCAAGTGCAAATCTGTGTCGAAAACACATATACATACATACATACGAGGGCGGATTGATATTGAAAATATCTAAGTAGGAAAAAAATAGTTTTTTTTCAAAAACTTAGTAAGACGATATTCCAACTTTTTTATACCATCTGACTAATACGATTTTGGGAAACCCCTTAAATACGCGTTAGTTTCGGTAATCACTTCTTCGTTTCAGCAGTTTTTCAAGTTTGGAAACAGTAAAAATTTACTAGGAGCTAAATGTGGGCTATAAGATTGATGATCAACCAATTCGAAGTGTATTTCACGTAATTTGAGCATCGTATCTAATGCTGTGTGAACGGATGCGTTGTCTTGAAGAAAGAGCAAACGCGGCAACCATCTTGCAAATGTTCATGCAAAATGTTGAACACACGTTCATATGATATGTTTACCATTTCAACAATCTCACTTAACTTGACTCGGCGGTCATTCATAACGATATCGAGGATTTTCTTGATATTTTCTTCAGTAACCACCTCTTTTGGACTTACTGTTGATGGTATTGTTGCACTGTTTGTTCGGCGGCGTTTAAATTCAACAATCTAATATTTTACCATGTAATCTGATGGAACAGACTCACCCTAATGTTTATCGAGCCTTTCTTTAGTTTCTTTCGACGTTTCCCCTTTCAAATAATAGTGTTTAATTACTGCACGAAATTCACTTTTTTCCATTTTTCAAGAACCACAAAAGTTGCTTACTTCAAACGACTACAACAAATAAACGAATCGATTAATTTGGGTGAAATTTTAACAGCTGACGTTTGACAGATCGAGGTTTTTAAAAAGAAAAAAAGTGGTGGTTTTGCTACCATCTAGCGCTAGGTAGCTTCAATATTAATCCGCCCTCGTACAAATATATATACAAATATAAAGATATGTATGTGTGTATATATACATTAAATTCATTATTATTGTTTTATATTTCTTTTTATATATTTTATTCGTGGCTTAAAATCATTATGTGCAATAAACAACAAATAGTTGGTTTGCAAACGTTTTCCGGCAAAGTTGATTAGCTGCTAACATACGCTAATGCTTTACGAATGTGTTTTAAAAACGTGTTGAACCTAAAGCTATTTAGCTTAATTTAACTGATGTAAAACTTAAAAAACAATTTTCTTATCTTTAAAATGTGTATGACTTTCTGCTCCATTTCTTTGTTTCAGTTTAGTTGATGTAACAATTAACATCATCATCAGAAAGGGGAAAGAATATGAAAAAATGGAAGTTGCTAAATATCAATTTCGTTAAAAAGTTCCTAATGGATTTATTTTAAACTAATTAAGGTGTGCAAGGCACAAGAAAAATAACATAAAAATTGACCTTTAATCCTGAGTATACAATAAAGAATATTGAAATCACACACCCGTTTTCAAAAATCATCTATAGAAATACATACTGATAAATTCATATATAAGTATGTTATTTATTTTATGATGATTGTTATGTTTTAATTTTTAAGGAAGCCGAAGTCATGCTGTTAATAAGATATTGTAAATAAATTATTATGTAAATAAAAATTAAATATGTGTAGAAAAAAGTTTTGTTTACCAAATATACAAATAACTTTCATGTCAAGGTTAAAATAAAACAATTTTTAAATAATTTTTTTTTGTTTCTTGTTTTATTCGACCTAAATGCAGCAGGTTTTTATGTTGTTCATTAACTTGTTAATTGACCGCCTATTTTTTTTAAACATAATACACTTTTTATAACAGTGTAGTTTTTGGTAAGTGATAAACTATATATTTTATTAGAAGCATGTAACATCATCAAAATTATAAATATTTTTTTAACAATTCATAATTTACTATTATATTTACAATCAAGGTTTTTGTTTTTTTTTCAATTCAATGAGTTGAAATTACCAAGTTTTTGATGGCGATTAAAGAAGTACAAGAAGTATCGGCGTTTTTTTAATAATGGTTTAATTAACAATAAGTTAAGGCACGTTATATTTAATAAGCTTACATATTTAAATTTTTATATCATACCTTTTCGATTTATGAACAAACATTTATTAAAAAAAAACACACACACTAAGCTTGAGGAGTTTAGCTATTTCCCAGACGATATAATCTGTGAAACAATAGGTATGTAACATTCCAGTAAAACAAGATACTTACAAGAAGTCATGAAAATGTAGCATTTGCGAGAAGTACTCCTTTACGACTTCCAATTACGATATTTCCAACTTGATGGTTTTTTCCATAAATGGTGATTTTTATGAATTAAAGCACCTTTTAAGTGATTTGGAAGCAGAGTTAAAATTTGTAAAATATATGCACGAAAAAGAGTCGCACTTTGATGAATTGATTTAAAATAGTAGGTAAATCGCATTTCCAAAGTTAGTACATACAATACAATACAATTTTGCATACATAATTTCTTTATTTATTTTTTAGTATCGGGCATGTTCTGACACTCGCATATTGCATAACATTTGCGATTGTGACTTGAACTCACAATCGCAACCGCAAGACTCTGGCCGTGTTCAAATCGCAAGAGTTTACTGAAGTGAACTATTGAATTTAGCCTAAACCAAACTTTAATGAAACACTAAAATGGTTAATAAATAAAATTAATAATGTATGTTTTATTTTGATTTTAATCAAAAATAATTTGGCTTACAAGGCGATACGAACTTTAGCCTGTTAAATATAGAATCAAATTAAGTTCGAAGAATAATAATTAAATTAACTAAAATTAATAGTCATGGGCTTGTGCCAAAAATTAAAAAATAATATATACTTAATAGTAACAAACCAAAAAAGTTTGTATTAAGTAGAACAAAAAATTAGCAAATTAACTAACATGTGCATAAGTGATGATCGAAACTGTGATTTTTTAATAATGTTGCTCCTTGTCAATGTGATTTCTAAGTCGTTGTTCTTTTAAACTGTGACTGTGGATCACAGTTTAGATGTATTTTGTTTGTAGCAGTTCTGTATTTTGAGAAAATCTAATAAGAAGAGCAGCAGTGAAATTAAACAGTGACATTGATCACGGTTTATGATATTTCAGCTCTTCTGCTTTAAAAGTATTTATTAGTATTGATGTCTTGATAAATACTAATAAGAAGAGCGACAACAGCAAACAATTAGCAATTAACCCCGTCCAAATATTGAGAATTGTCGTATAAGACGCAGAGAGACAATAAATTGAACATATAAAAATGTAAGCTGTTTATAGTTGCCAGAAAAGACGATTTGACACGATTTGACGATTTTTTCTTGACAAAAGCTGAAGGTATAAAAAAAATTAATGTGGTAGCTTTATTTACTGTAAGAACAATCACAGTTTGTATGAAAGAACTATATTTTCAAAACCTGTTCCTTGATAAATTCAGTCACAGTTGTGATTAGTGATTTTTCAATCGCTGTGAAAAAGTAACAGGTTTCTAAATATCGCTCAACTCTAATGTGCATAATTAGCAAAGAACAAACGACAATGGTAAGACTGTTGTAAATTGAGAGATGGTAAGTTTGAGCTTTCATTGCAAAACACTTTGCAGCAAATTGAAATACGATGAATCAAAACAATTCACATATTCCATTTGCAAAAAAAAGTTTCATATATAAGGCTGAAATATACATCAACTGATACCAAACACAGAAAAACGCTAATGATGAAGGTTAGGTGTTCCGTTCAACTGTGCCTTGTTGTGAGAATATTTACAACTAACTTTGATGTTATTTGTTCATTAATAATTATCACATGTAATTTGGCTAACAAGACGATACGAACTTTAGCCTGTTAAATATAGAAACAAATTAAGTTCGAAGAATAATAATTAAATTAACTAAAAATAAAAACATTTTCACAAAATTTTTATAATAATTTTCTATTTTGCTTGAAATTATTTATTGTATCTTCAAATATGAATTAACAATAAATAAAGTAATTTCAATTCTTATGAATGAAATATTTTTATTAATTAATGTGAGTTTATAAAGAAGAGAAGAAAAATTAAACTTAGACTTTAAGCTGGGGGAAATACCGATACTTTTCTGTGCAGCCACGCAATTTATCAGCACCCTAGTCTATCTACTTGGGTAGAGATTCTTATTAACATCAGCTATTTAACTTAAATTTACAATGAAACGGAATATGAGAAACGATTGTTGTGTATACAATTGATTTACCTTTGGTAAACACATTTCTAAGTATCACTATTAATTTTCTGTTTTTTTTCATTTTTTCATTTTTCTATTTAGGTTAGCACGAAATTATGTTACTCTACCTCAGTATGTTTAACTGTTCTTACTTATCTTTTTACGATCATCACATTAATTATTTTTACTTATTCGATGTACCATCGGTACATGCATGTAAGTATTATTGTAGTGGTCTTATGTTACTTGTTGTTGCATTCTACAGTTTTATTTTAGTTATTCCACCCTTCTGAAACTGTGATAACCAAGTGAACAGTGATTGCAAAGTGAACATATTTTGTCACGTGCCCATGATGTATTAAGTGAGAAATTTTTTATATTCTTTAATTGAACTGTAGTGAATTTTAATCAGAAATAATTCATAGTCATGCTCAAGTTCAGTAATTTCAATTCTTATGAATGAAATATTTTTATTAATTAATGTGAGTTTCTAAAGAAGAGAAGAAAAATTAAACTTAGACTTTAAGCTGGGGGAAATACCGATACTTTTCTGTGCAGCCACGCATCGGTATTTCCCCCAGCTTAAAGTCTAAGTTTAATTTTTCTTCTCTACCTTAGAAACTCACATTAATTAATAAAAATATTTCATTCATAAGAATTGAAATTACTGAACTTGAGCCTGACTATGAATTATTTCTGATTAAAATTCACTACAGTTCACTTAAAAAATATAAAAAATTTCTCACTTAGCAATAAATAT
The DNA here is from genome assembly GCA_905220375.1 of Tachina fera. Taxonomy (NCBI): domain Eukaryota; kingdom Metazoa; phylum Arthropoda; class Insecta; order Diptera; family Tachinidae; genus Tachina; species Tachina fera. The sequence continues at coordinate 83,213,412 of LR999966.1, forward strand.
TCAAATCTTAAATCAAAAATATAATTATTAGGACCGACCAGTGTCGCACAGAAACGTAGTGACAGTGATAAATAAAATGTAAGTAGTGACAATCAAAAAAGGAAAAAATAAATGTATTTTCAAGCAGTCCTATCTGGAGTGTTGAGAATAAGAGCTCTTGTGTCCCTGCTTTTTAGGCGGATGTGTCCAGTAAAGTTCAAAATATTACGAGCAAGCGGATTAGGATGTGACTAGAGTTTTGTTAAGTATTTGCCTGAGTATTTTGCAATTTCTTCCATCAATAGTGGAATATTTAAATCACAATGTAAACTGGAATTTTTATGTACCATGGAGCCGATGTTATCAAACGCAAAATTTTCTTTTGCCTTCGTTGGATTCTATCGACATAAGAAGCTGAAGCAGTGCCACATAACTGAACTCTGTAGCACCATATTGGCTGCAAAAGCGACTTGTATAGTAAAAGTTTGTAGTCTAGGCTGAGTATTGAATTTCTACCAATCAGCTAATATATCTGAGTTAGTTTAATTTTCATTTGTGTTAGCTTCGAGTCAATATGGTGTTTCCATATAAGTCGTCGATCAAGGTGTATACCAAGGTATTTTATGTGTGCATGTTGAGGAACAACTTGATTGTTGATTCGAATTGGAGAACAAGTATCTCTTCGCAGTGTCAATGTTACATGAACACACTTTTGCTAGTTTACCTTAATTCTCCATAATTTTAATCATAGTTCCAGTTATGTAATAATTTCTTGTAGATATTGGGAAGCCTCGTGAGGGTTTTTGTACATACTTAGGCAGGCTGTATCATCGGCAGACGTAGATGTATGGATATTACTGCTCAAAGGCATATTCCAGGTATAAATCAAATACAAAACTGGACCCAGTATGCTCCCCTGTGGCACACCGGATGATATAGATTCGGACAGTTTCATGAATTCTCCTTCCACAACCATGAACTTCCGGGTAGTAATGTAACTTTCTAATAAATTCAGACAATTTATTGGTAGATATGATTTCAATTTTAAAATTAGGCCTTAATGCCACTCTTTATCAAATGCCTGTGAAAGGTCAATAAACAGTACAGTTTGTTCAATGGTGCTATGCTGACTTCTAAAACCAAATTTATGGTCTGTTGTTAGCAGACTTATTGGCCTGTATGATTCAGCCATCATCATCATATAATATAATTTTATTGCGTTGTTATTTTACACATTAAATTTGGTTTATATAGCAAAGCAGCATAACTTTAACTTGGTGTCCTAAGAAACGTCTTTTCTTTTTTTCTGAAATTTTTTTGTTCATTTTACAAACAAGTTTTTGCATAATTTTGCATAAATTGAATCTTTAGTATAAAGTTTGTATATAAAGTTGATCAAAGGCCAGCAATTTTATTGATGCCACAGAACCATAATTTTACTCCTTTGTGCATCGCTGAAGCAGCCGATACAATTTTAACTTTCGGGCTAAAAATACGATCAAAGCTAAAGTCGAACAACATGGGCGTCACGTCAATGCAATATCAAAAGCTTTTGTGTTGTCCACCCGTTGCCGAAACCAACTGACATCTATTGACATCTTTTCTATACCTGACGTGACATCGATATTGACAACGTGAGATTACGATATTTGGGGCACTGAAACCGTTTTCATAATTTTTTTATTTCGACAAACTCTTTTTATCAAAGAGTGTTTACAAGTCGAATACACCGTTTAAAAGTTTTTTATTTTTGTACAAAACCTTGTTTAAAAAAGATGATGGCATACTAAAAAAATTAAATAAGAAATAAACAAATAAGACATAAATACATCTCAGCAAATAGAAAACCAGTATACAAAAACTGTATAAACAAGACAAGAAACGCTTGCGCTATGAACATGACAAATGTATATGGACATACATACATGCATATATGTACAAATATTTATTTCTGATTTTTATTTCGTTTTTAATTAACACGCACTAAAATAAATATTCATATGAGTATGTTCAGCTAATAATTACTAACATGATGAAAAACAAAACATTATCGCATTACTTCTCATCATCGTTGTGCTAGCTAATAAAGGAAGGTGTCTATAAAATTCTTAAATGCTAAAAAGTGAACAAAGTAAAATTGTCTTCAAATATACATACATACATATATGCATGAATACATAGTAACACTTGCCTGAAATGAAGAAAACGTTGTCATAAAAAGCTTAGATCACAATAAAAACATTCAAAACATTTGGTATAAGTCAATATAGAAAATAAATGTTTCTGGCTTGTGTTATTCTGGATTCATTTTAATTAAGACATCAATTGAATTAAACAATTACTGGTATTTATGCAAATCGAATATGAATATAAAAATTGGAAAGTTTTGTATTTTTAAGTTTTATAAAAAAATTTTACTTCCCAGCAATCTGAGTACATAAACAGAAAGGATACCTTAAATAGTTTTTAAATTTATATAACTTATTGAGACTAAATATCAAATAAATATTTTTTTATATCTTTAATATAATTTATATTGCCAAAATGTAAAAAATTTAAATTCACTAGATAATGTTTAATTTCTTAAAATACATATTTTCTATGCTGCATTTTCTCTGCAGATATGCTTAAAAAAAAGAACGAACGAACGAAGTCAATAAATACTGGGGCAAAGAGTATGACATCGCACTTTGTTCCTCTAAAGGTGGAGTAAACTCAAAAGTTTGCAATATTCACTTTTTGCAACACAACGGTAACGGTATATAGTAGTTATGGAAATATCAGAGAATGACAAAAGTTTCGTTCTAAGTACTCTTTGAGTATGGGCCGTCAAACAACTACGAATGCGTAAAGCTAAAAATAAAAAACGCTTAGTATTAAACCGAATACGTATAACTTTAAACATCCAACGACTATTTTTAATTTTTTTTAAACAACGCAGCATAAACGCAAACAGCTAAAATTTATAGACTGTGTGAGCTACAGTCATACGCATAAATATAAAAATAATCTGACTATTAGTGGGCTACACATTCGTATATACAGGCCTATTTTCTTTACACACACACATGACGCTTTTTTTCAAATATCCACACACACACCCACAATTTTTTCAATCCATTTTACCTACACAAATGCATGTTTACCGTGGCAAATGATGAATAAATATCCCGAGTATCATGCGTATATTTTTTTGACCGATTAAATATATACATATAGCCTAAGTATAAAAGAATGAACGAGCGAGTCAATGTGCTTGACAAGCATGTGCCTTTATATTTTTAGTTGTAGCCTATTTTAGTTTTTTTCATAAAAGAAGTAGAGATTTTATTCATTTATTTATTTATTTATCATATGTGTATGGATTTATTTACTTACAGACAATTAATGATATTATAAACTGATATTAAATTATCATTTCACAACATTAAATAAATTACAAAATATACATATAAAACATAAATAAAAAATACAAAATTATGTATTTAGAAAATTTACAATCGCATACTTTACAACATTAGCAATTAATGAAAAGTCTATAAATCTATGCAATTGATTAAATTCGTAACACATTCTCCTAAGAGGATCGGCATCAGCATAATTGGTTTTATAAACTTTTACCGATAGAGGAATAAAATTGCGAGATGTGCGTTGAGGAACATTAAACGAAATTTCGTTGATCAAAAATCCGGTACAGATATCACCCTTAATAATATTGAAGATAAATGATACGTTCAGCATAGGTCTATGGCTGTTTAAGCTGTCTAGCTTAATAAGGGCAAGTCGAGACGAGTAAGAAGGCGAGTTTACTGGGTTAAATCGTAATCCTCGAAGACAAAATAACATGAATTGCTTTTGCACCGATTCAATAGCATCAGTGTTAATTTGATAAATATTATTGATCCATATTCCAGAATCGAACGTACCAGTGACATGTACAATGATTTCCCAATGAACGGATCATTAAACTCTTTTGGGCTGCGTTTAATATAGCCAAGTGTACCTCTAGCCTTATTTATTGCAAATGTTATATGAGAGATGAAATTCAGCTTAGGATGTAGTAAAATACCTAAGTCGAGAAAACTTTGTATCAAATCCAATTGATGATCACCAATAATATAGTTTGCAATAATTTGATTAAATCTTACAAATCTCATTAATTTAAAATTAAGCTCCATTAAATTTACGTTGCACCACTCATAAAGTGAATCCAAATCCATTTGAAGAAGCTTATGCTCCACAAATTTATTATAACTAAAAACAAATTTCATGTCATCGGCATACAGCAAGACAGATAAAAAATTTTATTACCGTGGGCAAGTCATTAATAAATAATGAAAAAAGGAGCGGCCTAAGATGGCTTCTCAGGGGTACACCTGAAAGTACGGCTATGCTTTTAGAAAATTTGCCTCTGAAACGAACTGTCTGTGATCTATTTGTTAAGTACGAGTATATCCACTTTATGCTTAGATTTATAAATTCTATTATTTGAAGTTTCTTGATAACAAAAAAATGCTTAACTTTGTCAAATGCTCCATTGCTTTGTCAAAAATCCGTTTAGATAACATCTGTTTCCATCCTTTGTAAAAAGCATCTATTTATTGCGATCGTAAGATGAAGAAGATTTGTGGTTGTAGAACAACCTTTTTGAAATCCATGTTGACACGGGGATATGATACTTGCCACTTGATAGTAAATACATTCAGTGATGATCTTTTCATACAATTTAGGTATAGCACTTAGCTTTGCAATACCATGATGTTCTTGTATGTTGGATTCGGCTATAGTCATAGTTGCTTGAGAGAAAATATGTGAGCGTAAAAATTGTTTGCCCTGTAATTATGATTATACGCAGTTACTAAAATTAAGACTATGTACTTATTGTGTATTTTTTTTGAGTACTATGTCGTTTTCGGGTGCGAATAAACCTAGACATATTCTCAGTAAATAATTTGTTTCTAATTTTTTTCGGGCTCTTCAAGTACATATCCATGAAATCACGAAATATTTTCATTCAAAACGCCTTCGATGCTACTCTTAAAAAAATAAGTAAAAATTAGAAATTGATTTTTATATCTGTTCGAAAAAAAAATAACGAAATAACTTTTATATTTTTGCTTGAAAAAATAAAAATCAGGAAATAACAATAACAACAAAATAAAAATTAAAAAAACTTAAAATCATTCTAGTTCAAAAAAATCTAGTTTAGAGCAATTAAAATTGTGAGAATGGTCATGTTTGTCCGATGTTTCCTTGTACTTTCGTTTTTTTTTCTTTAAAAATTCAAGAACAATTATTATTTTCGGTCTCTGGTTTTTAACCTCTACAGAGAAGTTGTCAATTTTCAGTGGCTCTCCAATCCCCTTTGCGCTATTCAAGTTGATTTTGGCAAATGGCTTGCAAATAAAATTTCAAGTTATAATTAAGTTGGCATATAGTACATAGTTATGTACATAGTACATACATACATATCGTCTAATAAATTCAAAAAAGGCGCAAATTACATTTAAGATATTTTACAGAAGAAGCAAAACAAACTGTTAAGTTTTAGTGCATTTGGCTCTCGGTAGTCTTTTGAATTTCGTTAATAAATTTGATATTTTTAAGCATACTCGGATAAAAATATTGTGGGTAGATGGTTTTAATAGAACTACATCATAATCAATAAAAAAGATGATTTGGATCTTTTTGTAAGTTATGCCCTTTTAGAATTTATATGACGATATGTATGGATTTATGTACATTCATTTTAATTGTCATGATTTTATTATTATTTATTTTAAATTTTGCTTAACAGATTCTTCTTTAACCATAACCTTGATGATCAATTGTTTATGTTTTTGGGTTTTTGGTACAGCAAATAAGCAGGTTTTGCTGCTATTTTAAAATTATTTTTGCAATAAATATGATAGCAGGACGGTGAAAAAGTTTGCGAAAAATTTTGTATTTATTTATGGTATTTGAATTTTATTTTATCAATTGATTGTCTTACATTATTTACACGCTAAATCAGTTTAACTAAACTACTAACATTTACCAACCAGAACTCCAGCCTCCATGTCCGCCACCGTAGCTACCACCACCATAGCCGCCACCACCATAGCCGCCGCCTCCGCCATGAGTAGTAATGATTTTGTAAACATCAACATGACCGCCACCATGGCCACCGCTGCCATAGTCACCACCATAACCACCACCGCCATAACCACCGTGACCCCCGCCGTAACCACCGTAGCCGCCACCATGACCACCGCCGTAGCCGCCATGTCCTCCGTCGTAGCCGCCATGTCCTCCTCCGTAGCCGCCATGTCCTCCACCATAACCGCCACCACCTTGAGTAGTAATAACCTTGTAAACACTAACATGACCACCACCGCCGCCACCATGGCCACCACCATAACTGCCGCCACCGTAACCACCGCCACCGTAACCGCCGCCTCCATGGCCACCGCCATAGCTACCATGACCTCCGCCATAGCCGCCGCTTCCACCTCCGCCGCCACCTAGTAATCCTAAAAAGCCTGCATTCGCTGTAGCCAGCACAGCTGCAGCAACAGTCACAACCACGTAGAGCTAAAAATGCATTTGAAATGATAAATAAAACTCAGCACTTCCTTTTTTATGAACACTTTAAAATATATCCGAATCGTACCTTCATAATGATATTAGCTGCGTTCTGATATCAAAACTAATTTCATCTTCGCTTACTCTAATTCCTTTTATACTTTCGGCTGTGATGGGTATTCTCTTTTTTGATTAAAGCTCTTCCTCGATTTCAATGTGGATTACCCATCAAATTGAAAATAATTCGGAAGACAAACTTGTTGTTATCTCTACATTTTTTTTTGTTGTTGAAATTTTCGTTAAGAACAAGTTTTATTAGATTTGATATCTTTTATCTCTTATTTGTCATCACACACGAAAGACACAAAAATAAACAATTAAACATAATCGTTAAGCAATGATTGTTTGTAGTGTAATTTTTAATGTCATACACTCGTATTTATTTAGTATTCAAAACTCGAATTCGTTATTGTTAAGTTTTTTTATTCGCACGCGCATTAGTTTGCACTTTATTCACCAAAGAAAAAACAGATGAAAAAAACCAATACTTCAGAGTATGATGTACAGGCGACTCTTGAAAATTTGAAACTAAAATGATTTGAATCAATCGAGAATTTGAACTATTTCCATGAAAAACATTAAATATATTAAAAAAAAATCTATGTAATTTCATGCAATACAAAAAAAATCATCACTTCAAACAATAATGATGGATTTTTTCGGATTTAGGAGATTGAGTTTATTTCTTCTAATGGTTAAGAAGGCGTGAAAATGACAAACTCTCTAAACTATACTTCATTTTTTTTACCAAAAAAATTGTTACGAGTACACTGCCGATCAAAATAAAAAGCTTTGTATACATAATCAAGGTTATCGTATATAAAATTTCACATGGAAATTTCTGAACGTGTGGACAGTAGGTATAATGAATTAAATGTGTTGTGAAAAGTTCTGAATACTTTTTAAACTCCGAAACAAATTGCTTGTCAATTGGTTTGTATTCCTGTCATTTGTTCCCCTCGGTAATTGCAAAATATCCGTATGGCCGCCTGTTGATCGCCGGCACGCTATAAATTGAATTTGTTTGTATTATTTTAATGTGCTGTTTTTTGTATAAAAAATAATAATCATTTGTTCTTGTTTATATGTATTGTTTTATTCGTGCTCGCCAATGTTCTATAATTTTAAGTTTAACTTTCTTACACTCTAAATTTTAAGTCTGTACGTATTTTTGAAACAACCAAAAAAACTACTCCTCTTATGCAAAAAAAATGTTAAACTTAAAGAACTCGTTAAAAACGGTTTAACAAATTCGTTTATTTCTTCTTTTAATTAATTTATTTTATTTTATTATATGAGAATATAACATAAGGAGCTTCATAAGCAAAATAGTGAAAAAGTGGAAGAACTACAACAGAACGTTATCGAATTTTCAAAAACGTAATAAACATTGGTTGTACAGTGAAATTTTATTAGTTGGGCCGACAACTAGTAACAATTTTGGAAGGCCTGTAAAAGAGTTCACTGCTTGTTCATCTAAAACACAAGTCAACAAAGCTTCACAGCTTGTAGAAAAAACTACATGAGATGAACTTGTTGTAGCGACGCGTGTAAGTTTACACAAAGCAGGAAAAAGAATTGCATCAGAAGTTGTATCCATGCTACATTCTGATTCCGAGGTTGCAGCAAAAATTAAAAAAACTATGCTATTGCATACAGTTCTGATGAAGCTTTGGCTCTTTGCGTGGATGGGGATTTTACAAAGCAATGGTACAAATTGATTCAAGCTGGTGCAAAACTAAGAAATGCAAACATATATCCAGCATATGATGCATTGCTATTAGTAAAAAAGAAATGCTACCATGTTGCTAGTCCAAATTACCGATACGTCCGCTGAAGTGTCGCTACAGAGCTTGGTTGATCATACAGCAACAAAAATCGTCGAATCGCAGAAGGAAGTTTTCGTCAGCCGCAATGAAGATGCTATTACAGCGATATACAAATAAGGATGTGACGGCAGTCACAGGATATTTATTTTACCGCCAAAGCTTTTTTGAACCTAAATCGCCCAGGATCGATGAAAACTTATTTGCCGTATGCATTGTGCCACTGCAAGTCACAATGGGAAGTTTCATTCTGTGGGAGAATTCTCGGACTTCTTCAACGTAATTTTGTAGACCAATAAAATTGATTTAGGCAAAAGAAACTTTTGAGTTGGTTAGTACTGAAGTTGATAAAGTGAAACAGCAAATAACTGAAATTATTCCAACACAATTTGAGTCTTTTGAAATTAATCACCAATTTTACATAACAATGAGATCAATGGCAAAGTTTTTAGTGTAATTTCAGAATCCTCGTCACAAACATGTGGAATTTGCGGAGCCAAAACAAAAATTAGGAATGACTTGATTGCCATTAATAACCTGTAAGAGTATGGCTTGTCAACACAACACGCTTGGATAAGGCGTTTTGAGTGCGTTTTATATATTGCGTACAGAATCCCAATAAAAAGTGGCAAATTCGTAGCACTGACAAATTTGTTGTACAGCAAACTAAATTAGATATGAAAGAAAAGTTAATAAGAAATGAAATGTCTTTATTAGTTGATATTCCTAAGTCCGGATCGGGAAATACTAATAACGGAAATACAGCTAGAAGATGTTTTCAACAATCAAAATTGGCTGCAATTTTAACTGGAGTCAGTGAGGACTTAATCAGTAGATTAAGTATTATTTTACGCACTATGGCTTGCGGGTGCAAAATTAATACAAATGCGTTCAAAACATTTTGCTGGCAAACAGCGGAAATATTTGTAAACAAATATTCATGGTTCTATATGCCATCTTCAGTACACACAATATTAATTCACGGTGCTTAAATAATGTCTCTCTTCCCATTGGCATTATGTCAGAAGAATCACAGGAATCGCGAAATAAGGATTTAACAAATTAAAGAGAGCATCATATACGAAATTGGAAGAGATGTACAAAATTTGTTTTCAGAGCCAATGGTACATGAAGATACTTTAACTTCTGATACTTCTCATTCAGATTAAAAACAAATATATTATCTTTAAGAAATTTGTATTAATTGTATTAACTACATTTAAAATAATATGCCTGTAACTTAACAGAAATATTTCTAATTTGTTGGCTAGGTATCAGCAACTTTAACAAAAAAAGTGGTGGAATTTCACAAATTTTGTTATAGGCTGGAAATTATAAATGTTTGTGTTAAATTATAGACATAATATGTTCAGTGTATTTCTATTTCAAGTTCTGAAATAAATGAAAATTGTTTAGAGTTTAATTTATTACGCATTTCATAGTCGAACTTAAGCATAAGGCTTTGTTTTTATTCATTTGCGAATTAAATGCCGCCAGATTCGGTATATCATCCACTGTGCATTAGGGGGGAAATAGTTTGCTTAAGCTTCTATGCAATGCGTTTAGACTACAAAATGGATACAATTGATGATTTCTCACTTCTAACTACAATCAGAAGAAAAAGCACATTCAAATCTGTCACTCAAAAGAAAATTACATATTTTATGTAAAACACAAGAAGGTTCTCAATAAACAATTAACAATTTTAATCCAACTCTTGTTAATTATAACTCTCGATTACTTGAACTTTTTTTCTGTTCCCCTTGAATTTCAAACTATCGGTAGTCTACTGTATTTTATCATCTTAAAATTGGTTATGTTGGTAAATCCTGTAATATAAATAAAACTAATTTGCCTAGACAAAAAATGGAGCATAAGCTTAGGCTGATAATAAATTCGTAAGTAATGTACACACATCCATACTTATGTGCATGCATTAGTACGTGTGAGTAAGTCGGTCTGCATGAGTGATTTAAAACATTTAATATGCTGCTTGCAAAACGTGTTAATAAAATTAAACAAAACACAAGATAATAAAACTTAATTTGTGCATTAAACATTTTGAAACATAATTTTTATTTCCTTTTTTTATTGGTACTTATAAATATGTATGTATGCATGTACATCTGGGAGCAAGTTACTGCACTCGATATCAAATGAAATTTAAAAATATTTCATGTAAATTTGTATAGAAATATTTTAAAATTTCGAACGAATGACACAATTTGCCCCTTGAGTATTATACAAACTAACAAAACCAAGTAGTTGTAATTGACTGATATGTAAACTAATAAATTACATTACGAGTATGTATACGAAATTGTTAAAAATAATAATAATGATAATATATTGTAAAAGATGAAATGATTGTTTTTAGTTTTTGGGATTTATGCCATAAAAAAGGGCTAGAACAAAGACAAAAGGCCAAAATTAGCTAAATTCATTTTGGACAAACATAAATTAATTGAAGGATTAACCGAATACCAAGCATTTCTCCCAAATAATATATGTACATATACATACATATGTATGTTGCTCTAACTCCAACTGGAGAATATGGTGCCATAGAGTGAGAAGGTGTTTAGTCATGTAGCCTGAATGGGTGGTTATTTTATGTTAGGTAAAGATAGCCTCGTCAATTGTAACAAAAGTTTTCGAAAACACGATTATCACAGACTAGCATTGTCCAATACATTCAACATTTTGTACTCTCTTCCCTTCATTAAAAAATATTTGCACTCAAGTTATCATTTTTATGCCATGTAATTTTTTAAGTACTTTTATTTAATTTAATTCAATAAATTTTTTATTAAGAAGTTTTTTACATTATTTTCAGTTTCGATTTTATCATAATCATTTTCTCCATAAATGGTTGTATTAAGTGGCCATACATAATACTAATTTAAATTTTACTTGCGTTGCCAGTTAACATGCAAACTGGAGTTCCGTTGCCATTAATAGACGAGCGATTAACTAATAAAGATACATATATATATATATATATATATATATATATATATATATATATATATATATATATATATATATATATATATATAGTATACTGTTTCACTGAGATGTAACAAGCTGTTAAATATTGCAATTACAAAAGAAGAACGGCCGCTGATTATGATTGTTAAAATTTAATGAATTTTTTTCGTTACAGATGATTCGTGATTAAGCAGCAGAAAAAAATTGTGAAAATGTTTCTGTCATAAAAGATTTCTTTGGCCCTTAAGGAAAGCAAACGCACAAAATTCAACAATTTAATTAAGCAGAAACCTTGACTAAAGTTGACTTAGATATCAGGAAGTGAAAAAATTTAGAGCCTTGTAGCATTAGGTCGTTAGCATTAAAAAAATTATGGGTATTTAAATATCTAAATCCACAGGTGGTATTTTTGTGTGTGTGTGTGTGTTTGTAACGCGTCTTCTTTAGTGGTATAGAAATCGTATTTGGAAATATTTACGCTTGATATCTGCCCCATTGTTTCTGCTAATTTTTTTTTGATAATAAATAGACTGACTGCATTTTTTCAAATGTAAGTATTCGATAAATAGAACTTTATCGACATGATGTCAGGCTATAAATGTTGTTTAAAGCGCAGTGTGGAGTGAAGAGCAGATTGTTGTCAGTGTCGAAAGTTCATTTAGTGATTTATGGCACGGTGAAATCATTAGTCATCACTTCAGAATCGACAACGAACAGACCGTTGAAACTCATGGTGACCCCTCCAAAGTCGTGATGACTGTTTTTTACCCCAACTACACTGAAATGAAACCCTTCATTCAGACAATGAAATTCTTCATTGTATTAATAAAACTTTTCATTAAAATTATTTATAAAGCTAATTTTGGCGGCTATGTCATAAATAGTATGAAATTATTTCATTAGTTCAATGAAACTTTTTCATGAATATAATGTAGTTGTTGCATTGATTTAATGAAGTTTTTACATACTATAAATGAAGTTTATTCATTAATATTAAGAAAATTTTAATGAAGTAGTGATCAGATTTTCATAAATATGAGGAAATATAAGAAGTAAAAAATAACTTTTTCTATTAAAATATGAAATCATATCCCTTCAAAACCACCAATATTTATTAAAGTAAAACATTTAAATTTTAAGGAGCTCTTAATTAGAGTTCAAACCAAATAATGTTTTAAGTAAGCCGAAAAACTTATATGTTTATAGTAAAACTCTTAATGTGTTGTTGAGAATCACAATACACAAACATAAGTTTTAAAGAATGACACAAAAATCTTAACAAAACAAGCATCTTTATTGGATGTTTGGCACAACCTTTTTGTGTTTGTATAGTGGTGCGGCACGTGAATGGAAAAAAAAAGAGATATATCTGGCATACAATGAAGAATATTACATTGTATAAATGAAATGATTTCATTGCATTTATGACGACCATACTGCTTTGAAATTAAAACGGATTAGAAAAGTAAGAAAAATAAAATATTTTTTAACAAAATAACTTTTGTTTTATTTATGTTTGCAAACTGTAAAATTCGTTTAAACAATGTAACGATTTTCATTAATGCAATGAACTATGAAGGACGCATGGGAAGCAAAGATTGAAAGATTTCATTTATACAATGTAATTGTTCATTGTACTAATGAAAAGTTTTATTAATATAATGAAGAATATTTAATGAAACCGTTTCATTTTCTGAATGAATAATTTTCCTTTCAGTGTAGATGGTCCACCTGCATGTACGGTAATGCTTGCTACAATTTATTCATTAAAAGAAACGCTAAGCTACATATATACAGACGGTTGCCAGATATTACAACATTGTCAAATCTGGTAATGTGCTGACAATGAACTGGCAATCAAAAATTTGTCAACACAAGATAGATTGCCAGTTCACATGGTTGTAAGACATTTTAAGTACATTTTACTGGCAATATTGTAAGATTTGACAACCGTCTGCACATAGCTTTAGGTATAAAAATTATTTCGCACAATAAAATCGTACTCGTTGTACTATTTTTTGTCTTTGCCTTTCAGAGAAAATTTATGACTTGGAAAATCATATTCAAAGATCAACGATTTAATAGTTAAAAAATCAATGACTGACGGCCTCAGTTGCTACAGGAAAAATTAACCATGTCACCACCTAAAATCTAGCCGAAGGCGAAATCTACATAGAAAAAGTTCTTCTTCTTTTAACGTCTTTAATTAAAAATAAGTAACAATCAATTAAAAGAATTTAATTTTAACAATTAAACTTTTTATTTACTTAATTAAATTTTTAAACAAAAGTTCAATGGATTCAATAAATTTTTTTTCTGCAATTAAAAATAAGCAAAAATTTATTAATTTTGTTATTGACTTCATAACATTTTTTATTATTTTTTTTTGCAATTACAGGTATTTGTAGCAGGAAATTATTTTCTAAACGAGACAATTAACACTATTTTCTGTGTTTATTTTTAAATTTAAGACTACATATATCTCTAAAAAAAGCACCTGTTTTATGCTTTGGCGTCAGCCAGTCTTATATTACATTTTATCTTTTAGAGATAGACACATTTAAGTAAGTTAAAGAAATAGGCAAACAAACATACACATTTACATATGTAAATATTCATTCTGTTTCAATATGATAATCGATATTTTTAAATTAATGTAGTCGTTACAAACAAATCCATATACGTATGTATATTAACAAATTATAAACCAAAAATGTTTTTATTTAAATTTTATTGATGAAGCTGAATCTGTTACTAGCACAGACAAGTTATGCATAGAATAGCCCAAAACAGAAATATGATACAGTGGGTGAAAGGAGCAACTGCAACTTTTGTTGACATTGGTTTAACTAACATTCATTAAATTTTAACCATAAAAATAGATTTTATATTTTATAAGTTCATTATCATAATTTATTTTATTATTTTTTACTTATTATGCAACAACAAATTTTATTATAGTATTTTAACCTTAACGAGTACAGTAACAAAGCCCTTCACCAGTTGTTTGGTGGGAAGCGAACGAAAATTTAATTTTCTAACTACGCCATCAGGAAACTACAATTAATGTCAATAGTTCCCGTAATATTCCGGATATATAGGTAAATGTTTACTAGGAATGCAATGCAATGGCAAACACTGAACATTTTCGAATCCTACTTTTTCCTTCTTTGAAAACTACTCTGGATCATGTTAGATTAAAATGAAATACATATAAAGCAAACTCATTGCCAAAAATGGTGACATTAACCTTCTTTACGTAGATTTTGATCAAAAATCATATCATATCAAGTGCACACTTCTATGTTCAGTTTCAGTAACACTTCGTGCAAAAAAATCCGTTTTTTTAATAAAGGAAAGAAAATTTTGTTTGCACTTTTTTCTCCATAACTTTCAATACTTTGCAATACAATAATTACAAAAAAATCAAAGAAAGTACAGTAAGGCTTCGATTGTTCGTGATTGGATGAACCGGAAACGTCCATTATCCGGGAGAGAAATATTGTTTTCTTTCTTGCCCATCCATTTAATTTTTTTGCACCGATCAAACGTGATTACTTCTATTAACCGGCATTGCAAGTACACAACAGTTTTCAGCCAAAATATTTTTCCCCTTATAGTACATATTTGTGCATTTTTTGATTAAACACAAGCATAAAATGCATGAATTTTTCTTTTATTATATAAGCTATATACAAAGGCATGTAAATAAATACAAAAATATGAATAAAAAATATAAAAAAACTAATAACAGCTGTTACTCCATTATTCAGAATGCTCCCGATCCCGACCATTACGGATAATCGAGGCCTAACTGTAAAACAAATGCAATAAAAGTATAGACTAATTAGTAAATAAATTCAGTAAAGTGCGATTTCGTACTCGCGTACGAAGTTTTCTGTACGGACACTAGATATGGCATTTCAACAGGAATGTCAACTTTTTGTAGCGTGCGACACCAAGCAAATGTGTTTGTTTTTTTCAAAGCAAACGAAACTTTTTTATTACTTCCTTTTATATTTGTGTAGGCCGTCAGCAGCTCTACATTCATTAAAATTTTAAGAAAAATCGAGTCACGTTGTTCAGAAATACAAGGTTAATTGCTTACTGTCGCACGCGACAGAAATAATAGAATTTCTCGAAGAAATTTCCATATGTAACACCCTGTAAACTTGAGCCTATATAATATATATGCTTAATTCACAAAACCTCTTGTATCTCTGTATCGATTGTATTATCATATTAAATACAAGAGTGTAACATTTGTTGTATGAAATTTTCATATAAAAATGAAATACACTATTACACTTTTATTTCATATGTTTTTAAAATGTTGTATTCAGAGAGAGGCTCTCTGAGAGAATTTGTATGTACCTTGTTCTTCTTTTTTCATTTAAAACACAAAATACATTAATACACTAAACAGAAAGTGTTCACAATTAAAAAACAAAAAGTGTATTTGATACACAAATACACGATAAAGATTGTTTGTAATTAAGCAAAAGTTTTGGCTTTTTTTCGATTTTAGGATTTTTTCGGTTTTTACCGTTTTTTAGTTTTGGAGTTCTTTTGTGTTTTTTCGATTTTGACGATTTTTCAAGTTTAAGCGCTTTTTTCATTTTGGCGATTTTTTCGGTTTTTTTTATTTTTGCGATTTTTTTTTTATTTTGGTGATTTTTTTCATTTTGGTGATTTCTTCGGTTTTTTGCGATTTATTAAAGATAAAAAAAAAATTTTTTAACTAGTTTTTTTGGTTTGTATTTTTTTAGGATTTTTGCTATTTTTTTCGGTTTGGAGATTTTAAAATTTTAGAATTTTTTTAGTTTCACCCTTTTTGAAAATTTCAAGAGTTTTCTTATCCTCTTACGGTTTTCAAGATACAGCAAGTTGTCAAAGTTACATGGGATTTTAAAATTTTTCGCTGCTCGTTTTCGAACACCCTTCAATTTTTAGCTCTCATGTATTTTTTGTTGTAGTGGCCAAAGTTCTACATACTCCAAATTTCAGGTCCGTAGCTTTCACGGTTCCTGAGAAATTATCCTGTGACAGACAGACGGCCAGCGTAGCGAAAACAATAGGAGTCCTTTTCACTTTTAATGTACGGAACCCTAAAAAGGAACATTTTAGGGTACACAGTGGTCTTAATGAGGTCTTTAGGATGTCGAGACACCTTTAGATTGTATTGATATCTTCGCAAAAGTTGTTCAGCTTTACCGCAGCTACAACTTTGCCAAAAATTGTTAGCAAATAATTAAGAGTTATATAAAAAAGCATCCTTAATTTTTGCAAAAAAAAAAAAGTGCAGCAAAAAATTAATGTTTTGACATTAGATCTTAACAAGATTTGTTCGATAGACCATTAGATACATTATTGTCATATATACTTAGCGTTATTACCAAGTCTGACTTAGTTGTTGGCCAAAAACGTATAACACCATTTTTTGAGGCTGCACTAATTTTCTAAGACTTTGGAAGCATATTAAAAAATTTGTCATTAAAATCGCCAAACTGAGTAAAGGGTTTTGCCACTCTTTGGTAGTAATATCGAACCTATACTGTCCAGTCCGTGTGTTTTTCGAAAACTCTTCATTTGTTGCATAGTGTTATAGATACTTTGAATGAATTTTAAATTAAATGTATTAAACTAGAAAGAAAAATTGTAGAAAATAATTTACCTGAGTAATATTAAACGTATCTTCAAATTGCACTAACTGCACTTTTTCGGTGTTTGTTTTAAATTTTAAATATGACTCTTCTTGAAACTTGTAGCTCCCTGCTGTGTTTATAGTTTACGAATGATTCAGTATTTCTGTCTGAATATATGTGGACTTATTAAGTGAGTTGTAAGCTCAAATAGTTTTTGAAATGCAGCTTTTGCAAAATGCTCATCCAACACCTTCATTTAATTCATTTGTATTTCACTTATCATTTGGATTGACTTCTGCATAATTTTTATTTTTTTTAAATGCGTTGGACGAACGTGTTGTAAGAACAATTTATTTTACATACGAACATTAATTTGTAACCTTTTATTTAGCTACAACTTTTAATGTGATAATTTGAAAGCAATTTATTTTATGTTGCCAGCATAACAACAACAAGAAGCAGTCAACCAGTTCAAATTAAATTTACTCGTAGTTCCTGGCACTAACACATTTTCAAATGTATTGGAAACTCCCTCACTGGCTGTGGATGTGGATGTTAGTTCAGAAGGGTAACCTGGTATGGAACTGGTTCACAAAAATTGTTTATGTTTACTTTCATTTTTATTTGGATCACCTTCACTTTAATACCTCAAATATGCTGATGAAGATGCCCCTGATAATGTTGGTGTTGCTCAGATATTTTTGGATGTATAATTGAATGTTTAATGATATTAATATGACATTAGCATTGTTAGTGTCATGTATTATGTGGTGCATTTTTGTTTTGTGGTTTTTTATATAAAAGTTAAAGTAAATTTTTAAAAAATCGTTAGTTATCCGAACACAGTTTGGGTACCAGCTTCGTCTACACAATCTTATTTTCAATTAAGCAGAAATTACAACTAAATGAAGGTGAGTTTTATTTTTTAAATACACATCCCGTCAACTGACAGCAGACATCCTGGAATACTATTTTAATTTAAGAGTGCTTGAGAACTAAAATGTTTTTTTTTTTTGCTTTTATATTTTAAGGTTTTACTGTATTTGCTTGCCTTAGTGGCTCTTGCTCAGTATGGACTAGTATCTGGTGGCCAACATAATGTTAGAGTCATCAAAGTTATTTCTCATGGCCATGCCCCACAAAACAATCTCCAGGGTGGTGGCGTAAGAATCATAAAAGTTTTCCATGATCCTGGCCATCATCATCATCACGATCCCCATCATCACCATGACCATCATATTATACATCACCATGATCCTCATCATCACCACGATGATCATATTATTCATCACCATGATCCTCATCATCACCACGATGATCATATTATTCATCACCATGATCCTCATCATCACCATGATGATCATATTATTCATCACCATGATCCTCATCATCACCACGATGATCATATTATTCATCACCATGATCCTCATCATCATCATCATGATGATCATTTTATTCATCACCATGATCCCCATCATCACCACCATGGTCATATTATATTTGATCCTCATCACCACCATCACGATCATATTATTCCTCATCATCACCATCATGGCCATATTCTTCCTCATCACCATCACCATGGTCATGTTATATATGATCCTCATCATCACCATCATGATCATGGTCACTTCCATCACGGTCACGGTCATTACCATGGCTGATAAACTCGCTTAACTACGCTGCTATCAACATCGAAATTCTTACAAAACATATTTGCCATTTATTGTTTAACTAATCTCATCTGAAATCTTTTGTGATATATCCTGTACCTGCAGCAATCACCGCTATGCATTACCGTTACGATGTTAAGCCTGTCATATTTGTTGTTAATTTTTAAGTTTCATAGTGTAGACATTGTTTTCATGTTTTTAATTAATAAAAAAAAATTTGAAAAAAATAACTAAATATCGTCGTTCTTTTATTGCAACAGAGTCATAACTAAAAAAATTGGATTTTTGGTTTTTTTTCGCAGTAAATTTTTTTTCAAAATCTTTCTGCATATCCAAGTCATTTACATCTACGTTTTGGAATTGTTGCAAGACTTCGTTTATATGACAAAAAATTTAAAATATACGGAAAGAAATGCGGTTCTAAAAGATTTTATGTAACAAATTAAACAAAAAATCAAGGTCATATTAATATTAATAACATTTTTCTCAAATAATAACTAAAATTATTTTATAATAAAATGTAATTTTCCAAAAAAGACTCAAAAGGATTGAACATATTTTATATACTATTAAGTGAAACATTTTTTCTGCTGTTCAAATTCAGTGCCAAAAAGATTGGTAACTACCCAGCTAGCATTTGCAGTCGTGGAAGAGTCCGCTGGGACTTGCTAACCCTTGTCGAACAAATTTTTTAGTCATGGGAGTTTTCTCGCACGGCAAAATATGTTACACGACCTGGAGGCAGGAAAGTTATGGCAATCGTTATCGAACGAAATTACGAAATATTTCAATAAGGTTTATATGGAAATATTTTTAAATTTCGAAACGTATCGAAAACTGCGATTTGCCATTGATTTTTGGGTGAGATTCTTCCATAGCACAGCGAAAAACACTTACATATATTTTTTGTTGTGCAGAGAATAGTTTGAGATGTGCGTAGATATTGTCAAAAATCGTTAGAGATTGTTTTTCAACTTGCGATATGCTCAAACATGTAGTTCTTATTTGGTTTGATGATGATGATGATGATGATGGTTTGATTTTTAATTTTTTCAACTTAAAAAGGATTTACAAGCACTTGCAATTTTTAATTGTCCTAGTTTTTAACTTTAGTTTTTGTTACAAAAATTTCAACACTAAAAAGCAATTTTTTACAAAAAAGCTTAAAGCAAGATAAGCTAAGTATGGCATTATTGGATTTGTAATCTTTAAATAAGTATTATATTTTTTCACAAGTTAAAACATAGTTTTGACGTTAAAAACATAAACAGCTGATTTTGCATTTACACTGCAAGTTTTTTAAATTCAGGGGGCAAATTACGGCACTCGTTATCGAACGAAATTATGAAATATTTCAATAGAGTTTATATGGAAATATTTTAAAATTTCGAATCGTTTCGAATGCCGTAATTTGCCCCCTGGTTTTAACTCACAGACTGTCTAATAACTTTGCTCAAAACTAAAATAAATCTCCCGCAGAAGTGCGTGTATTTGTTGTTGTGTTTTTTCTGCTTTTTATTACAATTATTGGACAAACTGAATAATTGTTTTTGTTTGTATGAAAAACTGGAAAATTTTTTTTCTTATTTCCTAAATAAATTTTGTAAATAATTATTTTAAAATTAAGGAATTAGTAATACAAAGTCAATAAGTACTTGGAAATCAAGTTATTGTATATAAAAAATGAACAAATACATAACAAAATAAAACTGATTTATACACGATGTCAGTCATATCGTATATTTGCACTTCCCAGAGGTCAATGGAAATATTTGCGATGTTTTCCTTCCAAAAAACTCTTTGTTTTCCATAATTTTTTGATTATTGTTGCTGCTGGATCCATTTTTATGTAGAAAATCTTTCAAGCGACATCTTTTGTTATTCACTGGCATAAACATTATCAGCTGCTTCCGGTCATTTTAACTTAGCGAGCACTGAATTTAGAGCACAGCGAAAACAAGGTTGCATTACATAAAACCAATTCAGAAATGGTTTTAAGTTGGTTTTAACAAACAAAATTTTGTATGGTAAGACCAGCTTTTAGCAATTGGGTTTAACGTTAAAACCAACTTTAATTAAAACCATGTCGGTGTGAAAACACTAATACACATATATCTGTGGCAGTAGGGAAAAAGTGCTTAAGCTATACTTTACTGTTTTGCAGGAGAGCACTTTTAAGGGTTCAAGTCGATTTTCAAAAATTTATTTCTTATACACTTAAATTTGGAAATTCTCCGTTAAACTTTATTTTTTTAACCAAACATCGATCTACACACTATAAACAATACATTTAAGTTGAAATATACCAGAGTGTAACCTCAATTAAGCTATTATTCCAAATGGGATTAGAAGTCTTAAAAAGATAAGCTGCAATTAATTTTGCTATAACTTCGTGAAAAAATCGCACAAATTAATTGAAATTTTGACCAGGGGTACTTTCGAATATGGAGATTAGGAAGTACCATTAGCTCAAAATCAGCTTATCTCGACTTAAGCTCTTTTTCATTTTTCCCACAGATTTATTTACTGTATCTTCTAAACTGAACTAACAATAAGTTTTAAAATCTTAAGCCTAAACATAATTATTATGCCCGAGCAATGTCAGACATAAACTTAGGGATAGTAATAACATAACAGTTGTGATAAGTAAACAAATATTTTCAATAAATTTCATCTGGTATATTGCATATTACACTGAAAGAAAAACACTTCGTCACGGGAATGAAACCATTACGTTGAACCCCTTTCATTAATACAACGACAAATTTCATTATTAAAACAAAACATTACATTATATAGATGCAAATTGCATTAATGGAATGAAACCTATCATCTAGTGCTTAATATCTTACATTTTCTAGTATCATTTATGTTACGAAATAATTTTCATTCGGGTAACGAAAAACTTAAATACATGTTTTTCTGAAGAATTTATGCAAAAAATATTTTAAATTTATTAGATTACATAAAATAATTTCAAAGTATCAAATTGTATCAAAAACAATTGTAATTAATCAATAGTTATGGAGATTACAGTTTTGTTGCAACTTTAATGCAATTTTTCGTAACTACAATGAAGAAAACATCCTGCTGCTGGCTAGTAGGCAGTGTGCCACTCTTGTAATCACAGGTTCGTATCCTGGAAATAAGTCAAAGTTTTTTTTAATATATATATTTATATTTATAAGTTATAACTTTTCAAGTAAATTAAATAATGTTGAATTAATTAGATCAATTAAAGAACTTTGAATTAAAATTTCATTAATAATGGCATGTATGTATTTAGTGTGTATCTAAATAATATTTGAGGTTGTTGTGGCTGCTGCGGTAACCGTGCTAGCTACTAAGCGATGAGTTCCAAGTTCAACTCTTGGCCGGGGAAGCCAATTATCATGCAAACGTTTTTATGATGCCTGTGCCAATATACACACGTAAGTTGAATATTTAATAAGATACAATGATAATTAAATAAATGAATCAGTCATTACAATAATGACTTATGTTGTTAGCACAATGATACGATATCATCAAAAAATTATATATTCCGTCTCATTAATGAAATATTGTCATGATTTACATGACAAATGTTGTTTATTCAATGAAATAGTTCGTAAATAAAGTAAAACTATTGTCACTCCATTGTATAAACTAAAAAGTTTCATCGCAATAATTGCATTTTTCATTTCAAATATGAAAATGTACGTTGCTTATGAATGAAAATATTTCGTTGTATATTTGAAATTTTTTCAGCTAATGAGACAATTTTCATAATACGAATGAAGCGTTGCATTGGTTGAAAAATAATGACAAAATCGTAAATATAATGTCGAAAATCGTTGCATTTACGATGGTTTTTCTCTCAGTGTAGAGCCCTTTTTTAATCGGATTAGGATCTGGCTCGAGTTTTGTTAAATATTTGGCTGAGTATTTTGCCATTTCTTCAGTCAGTTGTGGCATATTTAAATCACGATGTAAATTTTAGTTTTTCATGTACCATAGAGCCGATATTATTAACCGCAAAATTGTTCTAAATTTGAGAAATAAATTGTTTTATATCGGTTTTATTTGAATTCGAATGGATTGAATGTAAACTATATGACTTAATTTAAATTAATTATCGAAAGTGCTTTTATAATTATACTGCATTAACACGTGCTAAACTTAAATTATAACAATTCCTATAAAAAACACTAATAACCACTATTAACTTGAGTGCAACCGAGCAAAAATACTTGAGCGTCAACAAAAATTCTTGAATAGCTTTTGTTGTTTTTTTTAGATTTATTTTCCTTACATACTTCTTACAGCTACAATTCGAGCTGAAAAAGTCAACCAATGTAGTAATGGTAAAGTAAGAAAATAAAAAATATGTTAACTGTTGAGTTCTTGTCTCAACTTTGCTATTTGTTGAGCTTTTCAGTTGCTTAAATGAAAGTTCAACATATGTATAAGCTCTAGTTGTTTTAAAAAATATTTGGGTAAAAGTTCCCGGATGATTTGCATTAGCAACAGTGAAATGTGCATAGGATCCAGCTAAACCCCTCAATAACCAATTTCAATGTCTTTTTAATAAAAAAATATATCTTACTGAATAAATAAAATAAAAATTTGGGATTATTAGTTGCGTTAACACTCATTTTAAGAAACTTAAAATATTATTTTTAAGTTTTGCATAGATAAATTTTTGTGAGAAGATTTCGTTTCAATCTAGGCTTTTCAATTGAATGAATTGAATTAAAATGCAAATAATCGTATACTGTATTTCCTAAAACATTTTTCTTCATTTAGTTTCAATATTGATTAATTTCTACTCAAAGCACTTACTGAAGGTTCTAGTTTAGGAGTCTAAACACAATGTTTGCGGTGCGGTGCGATTTCTCGTTGCGGGAGAGAAAAATAAACACAATACAGCGGAAGACGGACGGAGCCAGCAATACTTGTCATTGTTTGCTTACATTTTTATTAATTTTTTTGTGCAAACATTTTTATAACTAAAAACAAAACATTATTAACATTTTATACATTTGCAGATATATTTGATACATTTTTTAAACTTTTATAATCTATGACAAAAATGTTTGAACTTCAAAATCATGTTTTTACAATAATGTTGTGAACACAGCCAATTATTCAAAAACTACTGCAACGTCAGCGAGAGAAAATTGAGAGAATAAGAAAGCCCGCAATGAAAATAAAATAGATTTTAATTTTTTCCGTCCCGTACTGCGGATTTTTACTTGAAAATCGTATGGAAAACAGGACCGCAATAAATAATCGTTACATTGTGTTCAGACTCTAGGTTTTGCTTTTACTTAAGTTCGTGTCCTGATTATGCATAAAACGTTTGTTTAAAAGTAATAAACTTACTTTCAATTGTTTGGCTCACAATTATTTTCTAAAATATGTTGCATTTGTTTTGGTATGTGCATCAGCCAAAAAACGGTTGGTTTGTCGTCAAGAAAGTTCGTATGTTCGAGAGTGTTTAAATCGGGGGAAAGCGACCATACATTTTTATAGAAATACGGCAACATTGTTAACGAGGTTGACAACTAAAAAATGTTAATCAAGAATTCAAAAACAACCTACACCAATCTTCAATGGTCTCCGTGTTTATGATGCAGTGTAATTTTTTTCGTTGCTTTCGAGATTTTATAATAATTTTCTTTATTTTTAGCCCTTCCATCGATATTGAATATTCTGGTTTGACATTTTTTAAAAAATTGTTGGAAGCCAAAAAAAAAAATATTCAAAGTGATTTTCATACTGTTGAATAATTTTTTTGTGAAAAATTAGGACACAAACTTTCGTGAATGTGCTTTTGAGAAAAAATTAAATAATATTGAAGCTAAATGTAGAAAATTAAAACAAATATAAAATATGAATATTTGTCCTAGTATCGAAATTAAAGCTTAAAAGCAAATATTTAACGAAATATTGCCATACAAAATGTTTAATTTTAAGTTAATTTCGCTTAGTGGTAGTATTAGGCATTCATGCATTGCCTGCGTGTTACTTCTACACTTATCAAAAATAATTATTAAGAAATATTGCTTAAAACGGATGCGCGTTTTAAATGATAAATAAAAATTTTATTTTATTTATTTTATTGTTTTCGACAATTTCTTAAATAAAATTTTTTCGTATTTTATTAAAATATGGTCTGGAAAACGAAATACTTGAGTAAAAATAATCGTATTAATTCATTTAGTTTTTATTTCATTCTCTTCAAATTTGTCAAAAAAATTCCGATAGGAAACCAAAATGTTAAATTATAAATGTCTATATATATGTAAGTACATACATATACATGCAGTAATACATGCATACACTTCTACACTAGCAAATACTTATTAAATTAGCAATTAAAAACCATAAGGTTCTAACATTTCCATTTTGAATTGAGAGAAACACGCGCTAATCGTGGCCTTGAAATAACGCTACTCTCAAACGAATAAAAGGTATTAAAACATTTTAAAGAAAGAAGTATAATAGTTTTCTTTTAATACACAATAAAATAGTGAAATTTTTTAATATACATATCTATACTAATATTCACACAAAAAAGTAATATGAATGATTTTGTAATATCAATTAAAATATTTGTATTATCAATAAAAAATGAATTAAATTTTCACATATAAACAATTTGATAATATCAAGCTTTAAGTTTTTCCACTCAAAAAATTAATACAATTAAAAATTTAATTGAATCATGGAAAACATTAATTGGTGAATAATTTTTTATGTGTCATAAAGCTAAAAAGTTTGTATATTTCTAAGTTTGCTGTATATATACATATATGTATGTTTGTAAGAGCTAATTTTTGGAACCGCCGGCCCGATTTTAGAATATTTTTTTCAAAAAAAGTTAAGAATGGAATTTCCTGAAGGACATAGGGTAAATAAGGCCCCACTTAATTGCTTAGGATACAATCCAGGTGCGGTAAGCGCCCTATGATCAGAAATTATTGTTTTAGAAGGGATCTATAAAAGTAATAGCTTCCATAGTCAAAAGAAAAACAAAGTCATTATAATATGAGTACCTGTTCTCCCTTTATTTCACCTGCAATAACCAAGAGGGATACATAAGGAGAATAACTGCCTTGAATCATAGATAGATCCGCGTAGATAAAACTAACAGTGTAAAAGAAAAAAATAATAATTACCCTTGATGCTTGCCAGCATCAATAAAAGAAAACTTCCTATTCCACAAATTTAATTTAATTTGGTAATCCTCTCAACTGATTCACATTATATAATATAATTTTAAATATCACACCTACAAACCTTGTCTTACCCTCAATTAATTTACATACGTACGTTCGTTAAAGAATTTATAGTGAACGTCTTCACCATAACGAACAACTAATGTTCAAAAATGCCTAACTTGGCAGCACTGTTTAGTGTCAAACGTTTTTTAATACAAGTTCATAATCGGCGGCATACCTGTCTCAAATCTCTGCAAATGGCGCAGTAAATTATTTTACTTGAATATGTATGTAAAAGGTGTTTTTATACATTGACACAAGTTTAAAACATAATAAAACAAGGAAATATCTATTTAATATCAATAAAATTAAAGAAAATTTTATGAAATTAATGTTTAAATATGATTTCTGTCATGTGGGCATCACGGCTGGCGCGTAGAAGGCGCAATCTGGAACAAAAATTTCATAAAAACTTCGCATTCTGACCATCATCGTTTTTGAAGACATATGAGCCAATGACTCCGCCAACCCATAAAATGCACCAAACAGTAATTTTCTGGGGATGGTGTTTCGACGAAATCTTGTGAATTCTCCTCACACCAAATGCGATAATTCTGCTTATTTACGTACCACGTACCCATTTAAACCGAAGTGGGCTTCATCGGAAAACAAAATTTTTGAATGGAAATTCAAAATCAATATCAATTATTTTGATTAAAAACTTCACAAATTAGCACGCGTTTCTGTGGTGTAAGTCGATTCATAATGAAATTTCAAGGCAAACTAAACAATGAATTCAGTAAAGTGCGACTTTGACCTACGCACGAAGGGTTCCGTACGGACACGAGATATGTAATTCAATACGATCTTTAGTAGCCTATATAAAATATAGTTTTGGCATTTTTTTTTTCGTTTCCGACGTTTTTTTAATTTTGGCAATTTTTTTTATTTTGGTGATTTTTTTAATTTTGGCGATTTATTTTTGTTTTGGCGATTTTTTCGGATTTTGGATTCTTTTTCCATTTTGGCAATTTTTTTAGTTTTGAATTTTTTCTCTCGTTTCGTCGATTTTTTTCGGTTTTTGGCGTTTTTTTTATTTTTTGGCGATTTCTTCGTTTTGGACACTTTTTTTTAATTTTGGCGATTTTCGGTTTTGCCGTTTCTTCATTTTGGCGACTTTATTCATTCAGGCGCTTTTTTTTAGTTTTGACACTTTTTTCTCATTTTGGCGTTTTTTTCGGTTTTTGGCGATTTTTTAATTTGGCGATTTTTTAATTTTGGCGATTTTTTTCATTTTGGCGATTTTTTTATATTAACAATTATTTTGTTACTGGAGCCTTTTTCGCGTTTGGCGAATTTTTTCGGTTTTTGGAGCTTTTTTCATTTTGGCGATTTTTTTCATTTGGACGATTTTTTCGAATTTTGCGACTTATTTTAATGTTCGAATTTTTTTTTAATTTTGGCGATTTTTTTCGTTTTTTTTTGATTTTTTTGAATTTTTGGCGATTTTTTTTTGGTTTGGTGATTTTATAATTTTCAGATTTTTTAGTTCTACCCTTTTTGAAAATTTCAAGAGTTTATCTCTTACGGTTTGCAAGATATAGCAAGTTGTCAAAATGACATAGTCAAAATTGCATTAACTGATGCATTAACCACCCTTTAATTTAAATTTTTTAATATTTTAATGTTAATTGTAGTAGTCCATATAAAAATACACTAATTTTACAAATTTCAAGTGTCAATATACATATGTAAATACAATTGTATGTATACTACATTGGATTTTATCATTTTTCGTCGCTCGGTTTTAACACTCTTTAATTTTTAATTAACATGTATTTGTTGTTGTAGCGGCCAAGGTTCTACAAACTCTGTCCGTAGCTCTTACGGACAGATGGACAGCGTAGCGAAAACAATAGGGTTCCTTTTTTCACCTTTGGTGTACGAAAGCCTAAAAAGCAACTGGGTGCCCACATTTGTGATACTGTATAAAAAATACCTTATATGTATTTTTATACTTTATATTACATGTTTGAATCCTTACAAACAAAGAAGATTGATACTTGATACGAAAATTTGAAACACATAATCAGATGTTGTACAAGGTGTGCCAAGTTTTACTGCGTATGCGTAATCAGCTGTTGCACATGCCTTGCAACTGCTCAACATCTGTGCACAGTTGACATTTTTAACAAGTACTTTTATTTCAGAAAATCATGATAACAAAAGTGACAATTTTCTTTTAAATTAAAGTAAGAAAAAGATTGGAAAGAAAATCAAAGCGGCTATTTCTTATACAAAAAACTCCTTTGAAGTAATAAAAAACTACCAAGATTGTGTGTTTCAAAATAATTTCCGAATGTATCAGTCTTTTTGGTAAGGTTCGAAACATGTTTTATAAATATCGAAATACTTACATACATATATTCAATTTATTGTTTCACTGCAACTTATTGCATCTTAAAATAATTTACTGTGCCGTTTGCAGAGATTCGCGACAGGTATGTCGATTACTTGCATTAAGGTAGAGGTCCATAACTCGCTTTTTGCGTGTTACGCTTTCTATGCATCTGTCAAAAAAGTAGAATCAATGTAACAGTATGTGACAAGTTACATTGCAAAAAGTGCAGATCGCGTAGGCACGTTCAAAGCAAAATGTAGGTCTACTTTCTACTTTTGTAAGCGTTACAAGCAGCATGAAAGAAAGTAAGCTGTCCTTGAAAGCTAAAGATGTTAAATAATACTTTATTTCTTACGTCATCAATAAATATTATTTTGCTGCGAATGATTTTTTTCTTTTTTTTTCAATAAAAAAAATTTCTTAGTAAAAAAAACTAAACAAAAATAAAACGGCGCATGAAAAGCAGTGCATGTAACTCAACGCGAACAAAGTATAGAATGAAACAAGAGGATGAAACGTGTGTAAAGCATAACGCGCAAAAAGCGAGCTATGCACCTCTACTTTTAAAGAACGTTTAAAACTAAACAGTGCTGCCAAGTCAGGCACTTTTGAACATTAGATATTCGTGATGCTGCACACGGTCACTATAAATGTTTTTACGAACGTACCCTAAATTAATTGAGGTAAGACGCAAACGTTGTCGGTATCAGCTAGTAAAATATATAAAATTCTTAAAATCCTTTACCTGAAATGTTTTATAATTACAATTACTAACAAAGGTCTCTATTTTGATTTTTTTTAGTTACGTGTTTTTTTGTATATTTAAATCATCGACCAAAATCAAATATTTTTATAAAATGTACCATAAGGTTGTGTTGTGACAGTTTTAATTAATTTTATTAATATGAGTGCAGATATTATGAAATATCAGTGAACTAATATGCATAAAATAAATTTAAAAAAAGAAGATGAAACAAAAGCACTTTAAAGCAAAGCTTGTGAAAATTACTTAACTTTTTCCAATAGTACTCGCACCTTTCTTAAAATTATGTTGTTATAAATAAAATCCTTGATTCTAAGGCAATTACAAACGAGTATCATTTTCTAAAATGTATTGGTAAGTGCAAATGACAGCAAATGTGACCCGATTCACAAAAATTTATTAGTTTTACGAGGTGATGTACGATTGCACATACATATAAATATAAAATACTTTCATTTTAAATTGAGTTGCATACCTTCACTTTAATGCTGCAAATATGCTGTTGTGAGCCCACAATGATGACGATGATTATGATGATGTTGGTTGATGGTTATGTTGATATTTTATTTCTTTTTGCATAACTGCGGCGATAAGCACTGTTAAGGTCACATGTTATATTGTGCAGTTTTTTAAGTATAAAAGTTGAAGAAATGTTTTGAAAATAATCAGTTATTGGAACACAGTTTAGTGTCATTGTTTGATTAGCTCTGTCTGCACAATTTGATTTTACATTAAGTAAAACTTACAGCTAAATGAAGGTAAAGTTTTACTGCATATTTGTAGACGAGAATGTATTCAATATAATTTATGTTTTTGGGGTTTATTTTTGAAGGTGTTCGTGTGGTTGTGTGCTTTAGTGACTGCTTCCCAGGCCGGACTTGCAGGTCAAGGTGGGTTTGGTGGCTTAGGCGGCTTTGGAGGATTGGGCGGCTTAGGTGGCTTTAGAGGATTGGGTGGCAATGGAGGTGGCTACTTCGGTGATCCTTCTGGCGGTTATGCCACCGGCAGTGACACTCCTACTGCCATTGTCATCGATGGTGGCTTCCACGGTGGTCATGATCACGGTGGCCATGATCATGTTAAAATCATCAAAGTTATTTATAACGGTCATGGCCATCATGATCACCATGGAGGTGAGGAAAGCATCGTTAAGATTTTCCAAGATCCTGGCCACCACCGCGATCATCATGACCACCATGGTGGTGAAGAAAGCATCGTTAAAATTCTCCACGATCCTGGCCACCACCATGACCATCATGATCACCAAGGTGATGATGTAAGAATAGTGAAAATTTTCCATGATCCTGGCCACCATCACCATCACCATCACGATCATGATCATGATGATCATCATCATATTATTAAGATTTTAAGCCATGATCATGGCCATGGACATCACTACGGTTAATACGCTCAACATTTCAATTCGTATACAAATATTTGCTATTTATTGTTTGACTCATCTTGCATTTAATATTTTGTGATATATTTTCATTCATCTGCTGTACCTTCAGCATTCACATTTACACATTGCCGTTAAGCCTGATATTTTTGTTGTTAGTTTTTTAAGTTTGAAGTTACAGACATTGCTAATGTATTTCCTTACCACTTAGTGCATTATTTTCATTTTTTACCTGGAAAATATAATAAGAAATAAATATTTCAAAAACTGAAATTTTTTAAAGATGTTTAGGGATAAACGTTTGAATATATAGAATATGAATGCTCTATCTTTAGAGTAGTTTGCGTTCATTTCATTTTGAGGCATGGCGTTTTTTTTCAGCTGCAGAAAACTGCCTCATGAAGTTTCAATCAGCAAATTTCTTAAATCAATAGACAAAAACAATTTCAATGAGACATTTTTAGATTTAATAAAATTGTAGTGAATTTTAATGAAAAATAATTTCTTATTCGGGCTTAAGTTCAGTAATTTCAATTCTTATTGAATTAAAATTTTTATTAATTAATGTGAGTTTCTAAAGAAGAGAAGAAAAATTAAAAAATGGCTGGCTGTTCCGTTCAAGTATGTGTTGTCAGAATATTTACAACTAACTTTGATGTTATTTGTTCATTAATAATTATCACATGTAATTTGGCTTAGAAAGCGATACGAACTTTAGCCCGTTTAAATTATAAATATAGTAAAAAATTTTGGGTTTTTCGACATTATTGAAAAGTTTGGGTGATTCCTAATTATAAACTTTGCAAGGCAGTAAACCTTTATTGTGCTCCACCGTTTCGGGAAATATCATGGTGGAGAAAATCCTTAAGCCCGGACAAAGGCCGCGCAGTGAGACAACGCCGGCATTAAATATGAGTCATTGTAGAGGTTTGAAATTTTGCACAGGTTATTTTTGAGACAATTCCAGTTAAAAAAAATAAAAAAATAAAGAAAATTCAATTAAACCTTCAAATTTGATATTACAGCTTGCACTATCAATTTAAATTAAAAATTATGCAACTATATAACCCAAAATCAATGACATTCAAAAAAATTTCAATCAAATGTAAAATGTAAATAAAATAATAAGTGAATAGTTGTAAGCAATTAAAAAAAATAAAAGTAAAAAGTATAGCGACAGAATGTGCGCGTTGCGTATTTTTTGTAGTTTTTTGTATGTTTAAAGTACTTTTGAAAACTTTTGCTTTACTTTAATGAAAGCTTCAATCTTTCATTTGATATAATTCTGCATCTAGGGCGAGGGGCTGCTCTATATTCCCTAGTCAATTGAAAATGTTAAATTTTTACACCACAATTCTGTTGTTAAGAAATTGTTTGTTTGTGTTTTTTTTTAATTTCTTTTCTCATCTACTCATTCTACAACAAATAAATTAATTAAAAAAATACTTCAAAGTTATATTTATTATGTATTTTTAGGGTTCCGTACCCCAAAGGTGAAAAAAGGAACACTCTTGTTCTATTTCTATTTTCTCAGGAACCGTAAGAGCTATGGATCTGCAATTTGGATAGAGTATGTAGATCCTTGACCGCTACAACAACAAATACATGTTAATTAAAAATTAAAGAGTGTTAAAACCGAGCGACGAAAAATGATAAAATCCAATGTAGTATACATACAATTGTATTTACATATGTATATTGATACTTGAAATTTGTAAAATTAGTGTATTTTTATATGGACTACAACAATTAAAACAAAAATTTAAAAAATTTTAATTAAAGGGTGGTTAATGCATCAGTTAATGCAATTTTGACTATGTCATTTTGACAATTTGCTATATCTTGGAAACCGTACGAGGTAAACTCTTGAAATTTTCAAAAACAGTAAGACTAAAAAATTCGAAAATTATAATATCGCCAAAGATTGAAAAAAATCGCCAAAACGAAAAAACTCGCCAAAATTAAAATAAATTTCTAACACTAAAATAAGTCGCAAAATTCGAAGAAATCGTCCAAATAAAAAAATCGCCAAAAAGAAAAATAAAGCGCAAAAAACCGAAAAAATCGACAAAAAGCGAAAAAGGCGCGAATAACAAAATAATTGTTAATATGAAAATAATCGCCAAAAAAAGCGCCTATATTAAAAAAGCCGCCAAAATGAAGAACCGCCACAAGCCTAAAATCGCCAAAAATTAAAAAAAATCGCCAAAAAATAAAAAAAAACAAAAAAATCGCCAAAACGGGGAAAAAAGTGTCAAAACTAATCAAATTGCCAAAATGAAAAAAAACTCCAAAAGCCGAAAAAATTATCAAAACCAAAAAAAGTCGCCTATATAAAAAAAAATCGCCAAAATAAAAAAATCGCAAAAATTAAATAAACGGAAAAAAAAAATTTCAAAAACTATATTTTATGTAGGTTAAAGTTCGTATTTAATTACATATCTCGTGTCCGTCCCTTCGTGCGCGGGTAAAAGTCGCACTTCACTGAATTAATTTATTAATAAGCTTTTGAATATTACATATTGAACTAACATATTTCAAGCGTGTTGGCATACCTCAATTTTGACTTACTCTAGACCAAAAAGTAATGAAGTTATGGGGCTGAAATTTTAGGGAATTGTTACTCATATATCTATTAATATACTGTAAAAATTTCATCCAAATTGAATGACAAGCCAAAAACCATTTTTTCCCCGGTTACTATAGGGCTGCCTTACTGTGGGCCGGCAGTCTAAGAATCATTATGAGCCAGAAAAACTTTGCAAGGCAGAAATTCTTAATTATGCTCCGCCGTTTCGGGAAATACCATGGTGGTGAAAATGCTTAAAACCAGCTTAATGCCAGCAGTGTGGGACAACGCTATAAAGCAGCAAAACTTTGCAAGGCAGAAAGATAAGGTTCTTCAACAAGAGCGGCCTCGCTGAAAGTGATATTTGGAAAACGAGCTATATATATATCGAAATGCTTTCTCTAATATTTTTCATCTTATTTTGCCGCGTTCTGTAAGGCACCATAATCAGAATGCGGTGCCATGGAATCCCCGCAACAGATAAAGCGTTTAATTATTTTTGGACTATGATTGAATTAAACTTTGTTTGATTTAACATAAATAACAATGTTCCAAAGAGATGGGTGATAGTTCATTTTCTGATTTGGAAGATCAATTTTGGGCGATTTGCACTTTGTTTGGGTATTTTTCCATTATGAAAAATAGCCCAAAAACATTGGGCGAGTGCTCATTTGGGTGATTTGACAATTTTCGCTACACAACTATAAGAAAAACTTAATTTTCGCTATTTTATACAAAACATAAATGTACAATTGCCCAATTTGGGTCATTGTACATTTTTTTAAAATGAGTGATCGTTCATAATGAACAGTCACCCAAAATGTAATTATGTCGAAACACCAAAGACCAATGACCAAATGCCCAAATTTACAAAAAAAACAAATTTTTGGGCAACCTTCAAGACCTTGTGGATATTTAACTGTTTCCAAAAAAGTTTGTATACCTGTCAGAATAATGCGATGAATAAGTGCAACTCATTATATTGTAACCCATATCACTTACGAAAATTCATACCTTTTGCTAGGATGCTAAATTAATTAATAGTCAAGCATCAAAGGGGCAGTACTCGTAATTGTTGAACCAAACTGATGATATAGTTTGTTTTTTTTTAAATACCTTCTGGATAATATAAAAAAATAATAATATTTTATATATAGATTTTTATAGGTTAGCAATGGATAGTTTTAGAAGTATTTAATACACCGAAAAAAGTGGTAAGTTTCCTGTGAAGAAGATTTTTGTATTCTTTTTTATAAAAATGTATTAATTAAATAAAAAAAGTTGTTAAATTTCCCGCGAAAAAGAATTTTTCCGTGTTTGATAATAAAAAAATTTTGGAAAATATTTTTATTTTTCCCTAATAAATTTCTAAAAAAATTCACCTTTAACAAACATTACATTTGAACTAAATAGAGGTTTTTTATATATCATGCTGTCTTAGAAAATTATCGTTGTTAAATATTTACTTT
Organism: Tachina fera; assembly: GCA_905220375.1. Lineage (NCBI taxonomy): Eukaryota > Metazoa > Arthropoda > Insecta > Diptera > Tachinidae > Tachina > Tachina fera. The sequence continues at coordinate 83,247,962 of LR999966.1, forward strand.
TTTCAGTCAAGATGTCGGCAAGCGAGGGTGCAGAGGTATGGTGAGAATTATGCTTTCAAATATATTTAATATGATTATATCTAATTTTACAGGCATGTAAATCGAGCCATAATCATGTTCCTAAACTTTAAATTTAACAGTCCTATGCGTGTTTACGAGGATTGTCCTCGAGATCTTCATATTCAAGAATATCTAAAGATTTCCATTCGTTACATCACTAGTGTGTATTTAGTACAAAACTAACATAATACATTTGAACTAATAAAAGTGAAGCATAAACTTCTTTCTCAGAAACAGGTCAACATATCAATGTCAACACTTATCTTTCAACATTTTCTCGTTGAAAAAAAAAACGATGCATCAGAAACTCTAAATATGTTGCTGATAGTTTTAATGCAACTGAAAAAAGCACCTTTGTTCTGTTTTTTGTTTATTTTTTTAAGCGAGAAGTTGTTTATTAACATCATAAAATTTTTATATTATACAACACAAACAACTCGCTTACTCTGTGAGTGGCTATTAAGTCAGTGCGTCAAAGCTTCACTTGGTGAGTAGATGACAATTTTTTAATGCGATTGAACATCATTTTGGAGCTAAAGGGTGTTTTTTATACAGTGACACAAGTTTAAATCATAATCAAATAAGAATATACTCGTGTTTATTGGAAAGAAATTTTTATGAAATTAATGTTTATATATTATTTCTGTCACCAATTTTCCAAAAATTTCACCGATAACTCTGCGAATGTTGATTTCTAGGTGTGAAATTGTTTTTGCTTTATCGACGTAGTCAAGTGACTCAACATAACTTCAAAGAAAGTAATCCAATGGGGTTAACTAACACGATATTGATGGCCAATTAATTTGGCCATTACGTGATATTATTTTTTCATTAAAATTTTCTTTGAGTAAATCAATCGTAGCACCCGCTGTGTGGCATTTGGCTCCGTACGGTTGGAACCACATATCAGTAAGAGTATTGCCACGCAATTGAAATACGAAAAAAATCAAATCATGTTCCTATAAAGTTCACAATTGACAGTAACATTCCGATTATAATAGTTTTTGAAGACGTATGGGCCAATGACTTTGCAAGCCCATAAAGCGCAACAAACAGTAACTTTCTGTGGATATAATGGTTTTTCGACAAAAGCTTGTGGATTCTCCACACTCCAAATGCGATAAATCTGCTTATTTACTTAACCATTCAACCAGAAACGGGCTTAATCGAACATAAAATTTTAAATGTTTATGATTTGAACGGGCTAAAGCTCGTATCGCTTTTTAATCCAAATTAAATGTGATAATTATTAATGAACAAATAACACTAAAGTTAGTAGTAAATATTCTGACTAACACATGGTTGAACGGAACAACTAGCTGTTTTCGAAGGCCACTTAACAAATTATGCACATGTTAGTTAATTTGCTTATTTTTTGTTCAACTTAAGACAAACTTTTTTGGTTTGCTACTATTAAGTATATTTTTATTTAATTTTTGCCACAGGCCCATGACTATTAATTTTAGTTATTTTAAATTTTTATTTTTCGAACTTCATTTGTTTCTATATTTATAATTTGAATGGGCTAAAGTTCGTATTGCTTTTTTTATTTCTTAAATTTTTTCCAAATTGTGTGAATATGTGCTTAATTTAACCTTAATATTAAAATGCATCAAAAACAACAAATGCATCAATGGTATACAGTAACTAATCAGTGTGTCATGAATACATAAACCCGAAATGATTCAACAATAAAACAGTATATATATGCACTGGTCCATTCAAATAATTATATGTACATACATATACATATTTATGATAGAAAGGATTTAAAGTTACAAGGCCTGACACAACTTTTCATATATTAAGCTTTCTTCCGATACTTGCATAAGCCGAAGAGTCAACTTGAATTTAAATCTGTGTTAATAGGAAATTTTAACTTATTTCCGCTATCACATATTGCAAACAGATACAATTTTTACACGCTTCACTGATTTTGTTTTAAAATTATTTTAGGATTATTTTTCTTTACCTTGTATTTTATAAATAAGCAAAATGTTATGAAAAAAAATATTTACAATGGCGGTAAAGAAATATGTAATATGTTGAGACACACGTGTTTAAGATTTGTGTGGATAACTGCTATGTGATTAGGTAAACTTAGGACTTCACAATCGCCCTCTTTCAAACCAAAAAAAAACTCTTTAAGACTTCTAGGATACGCATACATAGGTTGAATTCTTCAGCGTCTTGCTGAGTTGTTTCAGATGGATCTACTATATTTTTAATGGCAAAGTTAAATATTTTACAATGTCTTATCAATGTCATATTTTTTGTGTTCTGCGTTTTATTTACAGGCTTTTTACGTCATTAAAGCAATGAGGATTGACGATTACCTCAAAAAGATTTTCGGGAACAATTATTTTAAATGAAAATCAATTTTTTTAATTTATTTTCTTCCATTTCATCGGTAGTCGTATCAGGCGCAAGTCGGGTAGTATATCGCCGGCTTAGAGTGTAACCCTGCTAAATCTACTTTTACAACATATGACATTTTAATGTCGTACGAAAGAGAAAGAGACGCCTCATCGACTTGCTAAAATATTTATTTGAATTTGAAGCTCTATATGTCGAAGAAACTTAATGTACTAATTTCTTAAGCTTTGCATAGAAATCGTATTTTTTGCCTCCTGCAAAATTTGCTGGAAGTGAGTTGGCACCTTTACATGTATACTTTTTTTAGGATTAATAGTACACTGAAAGAATTTTTTTTTTCATAAGTTCTATGAATTTTGACATTAATCCAATGCAAAAATTCATTAAAATTCAACCAACGTCACGCTTCGTTGGATTAATGAAACCAGTTTCGTTAAAATTATTTTAATGAAAACTACGTCAAATGTATTAAACAGTGACATCAATTCAATGAAAGAACTTCATCGAAACATGGAAATAGTTTCATTAAATCGACGAAATAATTCAATTAAAACCGCGAAATAGTTTCATTAAAATAACAAGATAATTTCCAACGAAATAATTTCATTAAAACAACGAAATAATTTCATTAAAACAATGAAATAACTTCACAAAAATGGTGAAATAACTTTATTATAACAACAAAATAACTTGATTGAAACTGTATGTGTAAATGCAAGCCTTTGGTTGACAGCTGTTGAAATACATTTAATTTATCAGACTTTCATGACTACAATGAAATATTCATTGGGACAACGAATACACAATCATAGCTATAATAAAATTCTAAATTGCTATATATATTATTATTTTTTTAGTTTTAAAGAATTTATGCTCTTATGCAAAAACGATTGTTAAAGTTAAAGCATGCATTAAAACCGGTTTTGCCATACAAAATTCGTTTGTTAAACTAACTTTAAGTTAGCCAATTTTTTTTTTGCATAAGGGGGTTAATCTTTAACTTAATTGCTTTAAGGTATGTACTTATCTGTATATGTTTATTTCAATCAACAACGGTAAATATTTCGTAAATATAAAGGGGTTTCTTAATAATTAGAAAATATTGTTGTCGGAAATCCTATGAAATATTGTTACGAAACTAAAGTACCAACGAAGTAATTCCAATGAATTTCTTTCACAATATTCGTGAAATTTTCATTATATTTATGAAGTTATCATTGTTTCGTTGGATTTATGAAGCAAAATTCTTTCGGCGTACGAATTTGAATAGTATCAGTTAAAGATACAGAATCCTTTGCCGTTTTGGGATTAATTGAGATTAAATTTGACGTAAAACCTTGTGATTTTACAGTTAATTTAATCGATGGATCAATATTCTCCTTAACTATAGAAGGAGCAGAATTCTAGGAAATCACATTCTGAGTAAGTAAGGCCTCATTAACTTGAGGGCAGTTAGTATCAAATTTTGGTATTTGTTTTGAAGAGAATGCGTCAATAGAGTCTTCTTCAGTTAATAGCCTTAAACTTTAACGACGTGGAGGGTATGGATATTTTAATACATCATGATAAAATCCTTAAAAAGTTAACATACAGTTCTTACTTGATCAGACAAGTTATTTAGATTACTTTTAATTTGGAAATTATTGCTCTTAGTACTCTGAAACTAAAGGTAAGATTCAGTGGGTGCATAACGTTGAGCAATGATTCGGTTTTATTTCAAATGTGATTTTTTAAATTATGCTATATTTTATTTAATCAGAAAATTTCATCCATATTCGTTTTTGGCGATTTTAACCTGCCAGATGTTTCTTGGAAATATTTACCAGACTCTTTTCTGTATGCTCCGTTTAATGCTAGTGAGTGGATGGATGGCGTATTAAACGAAATTCATGATTTATGTCTCTTCCAAGTCAATGGAGTTGCTAATACGTTTGATAAATTACTTTACTTAGTATTTACAAATGAGCCGATAGAATGTACTTTAACCCGTACTGTACCAATTGTCATACCTGAAGTCCGCTATCACCCCGCACTGGAAATTAGTATTAACATTCCATCCTCTCAGTCAAAGAAAGTAATGCAAAACGATAAAGTTTTTTGTTTTAAAAAAGCTAACTACGATGAGCTAAACTTTAGATTATTAAATAGTAATTGGTTGAATATGTTATGTAGTTCGCGCAACTCTCCATCGTGTTTCGATTCTAAGATACAATCATTCCACAACACTATTTTCAATTACTTTGATGAATGTGTTTCGAAAGTAAAAGTTTTTGTTAAAACTGGTTCGCCATGGAATTCCAGGCAGTTATCTATTTTAAAGAATAGAAAAAATAAATGTTTTAAAAGATATAAAAGTTCTGGTATCCTATCTGATTATGCTAAATACGCTGTTTCAAGATCTAAGTATAATTCAATGAATACCCTTCTGTATAAAAATTATATAAAGAAAATTAAATATAATTTGAAACGCTATCCAAAATCGTTTTATAAATTCGTAAACTCTAAACGTAAATCTTCTGGTTACCCCAATGTATTAAAATACGAAAATTGCGAATCCAGCGATAGTTTAAACATAAGTAACTTATTTGCAAACTTTTTCTCAAGTACATATTGGGACACCGATTGTACACTTACCTCATATCCGTACCCACTTGTTGAATTCAACCAATACAAATTTCATCAATAACTACATCACAAATCTTATCTGCCATAAAAAAACATAAAATCTTCATATTACAGTGGACCTGATGGTATACCGAGCTGTGTTTTAAAGCATTGTGCAAACGCACTTTCTACTCCGTTGGAAATATTATTTAATTTATCGATTGAACAACGTTATCTTCCTAAAGCTTGGAAAGATTCGTATATTATTCCGCTTTTTAAATCTGGTAATAAATCAAACATTGCAAACTACAGAGGTATTGCTAAGCTTAGTGCAATTCCTAAACATTTCGAAAAGTGTATTACGGACAACATTAGTCGTCAAATATCATCGTATTTATCCGCTCATCAACATGGTTTCAGAAAAGGCTGCTCAACAACAACAAATCTTTTACAACTTACAACCCTAATTCATGAAGGTTTTAACAATAAGCAACAGACTGATGTCATTTACACCGATTTCAGCAAGACTTTTGATAAAGTAAATCATTCTTTATTATTATTGAAACTTCACCATATTGGATGGTCAACTTATGCATTGAACTGGATAAAATCGTATCTAATTGGCCGGGAGCAGTGTTTTATTTTCAATAACGTCACCTCTAAGAACTTCGTTGTTAAATCTGGTGTCCCCCAAGGGAGTCACTTGGGACCAATTTTATTTTCCATTTTTTTGAATGACTTGCCGAGTATAATAACATATAGTAATGTTTTAATGTATGCCGATGATGTTAAAATTTTTCTAAGTTATAACAATATCTCCGATAGCATTTACTTACAACGTGACTTAGATAGTTTTTTTGATTGCTGCAAAGTTAACATGATATCTCTCAACCTGAATAAGTGCAAGCATATGAGGTTTTCACGATACTTTATTTCTGAGTGCCTTTTTTCGCTTGCAGGATATCAGCTTGAAACCGTTACTGAATTTTCGAATTTAGGTGTTCTCCTTGATTCAAAATTAAATTTCAATAATCATATCATCATGACGACTAACAAAGCTCGTGGTGTACTAGCATATATTAAGCGTTGGGCTAAAGAATTTACTGATCGCATGATTACTAAACAATTATTCACATCATTAGTAAGGCCTATCCTTAAATACGGATGCATAATCTGGGACCCTTACACTGATTATCAGAAGAATCGCATTGAATCAGTTCAGAAACAGTTTCTATTACTTTGCCTGGGAAACACAACTTGGAACCCACATTGCAATATTCTACCTTATTCTGCAAGACTCTCTACTATTAACTTTCCGACTCTGGAAAGTAGAAGACTAATGCTTAATGTGATATTCGTAGTAAATTTATTAAATGGATCTGTCTGTTCAGAATTTCTGTTAACTAAAATCAATTTCAATATTCCGGCTAGAACAACAAGGAACTTTACACCCCTGTATCTCAAATGTCATCAGACAAGGTATGAGAACGCTAACCCTTTGAGGAGATTATGCAGAAACTTTAATGATTATTATATTTTCATTGATTATTCTATAAACGTTAATATTATAAAACGTAACATTATTTTGTTCTTAAATGTTAATAATTAGTTTTTATTATGTAAAAATTTTTTAATTAATTGTAACTTTTTGTTGGTCTGTAAGGATATTACTCCATAGACACTTTTATTATTAAATAAAAAATAAAGAAATATTATTTATTGAAAAGTTTCATTGTTTGCATCTTGAATTAATAAAAAAAGCACGTACATTAGCTGAGCGGAATTCACTTAAGCGGAAACTATTGTACGTATTTCTATGAAGTGTCTTACTACCTTCTTGTTTACTTAAATGTCTCGTTATTTCAAGGCCATGATTAGCGCGTGTTTCTCTCAATTCAAAATGAAAATTTAGGACTAGAAATTTAATAATTTTTACTGTTTTTAATTGCTAATTTAATAAGTAGTTGCTAGTGTAGAAGTGTATGTATGCGTATATTTATAATTTAACAATTTTGTTCTTAATAAATTTTAATGAATTTGAAAAGAACGTATTTCGTTTTCCAGACCATATCATAACCCTTAAATGCTTGATGTTAGATATTTTTACTGAGATCAAGAAATTTTTATGTAAGTTTAGTCCCTTAACACGAGTATTGGTTTTACTTTCCAGAAAAGTTAACGGTTTTCGTGAAAAATTGGATGTAAAATACTTTTTTAAAAAAAGGAGATGAAAAAATGTTTAAAAAAATCAAACTTGATCAAAATTTATTAAAATTCATAACTAATGGTTTTTATTGGGAATTGTTTAATTTAAGTTTAACAGTTATTAACGCACTAATAAAATAATTCCAAATTATTATTTCACTTACTTAGTAAAATATTTTTTTATGCATTTTTAATAAAAAAAAAAGAAAAATTATTTTACTAAATAAGTAAAGTATTAATTTGGGATTATTAGTGCGTTGATAAATGTTAAACTTAAATTGTAACAATTTCCAATAAAAAAACTATTTATTAACTTGACGGCACCAGGTCAAAAATACTTGTGTGGCAACAGTCTATATTTGATTATTTACATTTATATTCTTTACACACTTTTACAACTACAATTAAAGCTGGAAAAAACTAGCCAATGTAGTAAAATAAGAAAATAAAAAACATGTTGATTATTGAGTTCTAGTTTCAACTTTTGTTATTTGTTCAGCTTCTCATTTGTTTAAATGTCGCAGAATGAGCTATATGGCTTAAATTCTTTACAACTTTTTAATTATTATTTTTTCTTTGTTTTTTAAATTAATTGTGAATTATTACGCGATCGAAAAACGTACAAAAATAACTGCATTTTATTTAAATGTGAATAATTGAATGCATTATTTCGCGCACAAGCTATTTTAACTATTTTAACACGTTCACCAGGTTTAACAGCTCCTGACAGTTTTTTTTGGGGATATTTCAGGGAAAGATTATACGTTAAAAAACCAAAAACCATACTCCAAATAAAAACTAACATTCAAAATGAAATCACGGCCGTTACAACAGAAATTTTGCGAAAAATTATGAAAAATATGCTAAAAAGAGCACGTATGTGCGAAGCAGGAAATGAGCATCACTTACAGGACATCATTTTTCAAAGTTAATTGCAAAAAATTCTCATAAAGCTCATTCTGCGCCACACTGTATAATAACTCTACTTGTTCTAAGAAATTTTTGGATAAAGATTCTTTTCTTTGATGGTCTGCACTAGCAACAAACCCCTCAATAATCAATTTCAATGTATTTTTAATAAAAAAAAAAGTTATTTTAGTAAATAACTAAAATAATAATTTCGAATTTTTAGTGCGTTAGTAAATGTTAAACTTATTAAGACTCATTAAAACAGTGTCCCATATACAAATAAATATTTATTCACTTTTGAAATTTGATCGCAAACTACTCGTATGTTCGTTCCAAAATTGCATGAGTCCAATGAAGAAGATATCCTTATTAAAAAAGTTCAGAAGATTATTTACACATAATCATATATGAACCTAATGAAATCAATAAGGGAAACCCTTTTAAAAAAATTAATAAGGTGGACTAATGAAATCAACAAAAAAAAAACTTAAAAAAAAATCAATAAGGTAGCCTAATGAAATCAAAATCCCTTTTCTAAACAATTCAGAAGAAAACTATGGATTGTTTTTTTTGCGCCAAAAATAACCCTAATTGGATAAAAAAAACTGTGAATAACAAGTTTTCCCCTTGATTTTGTGTGGTTTACTTCTTGATTAAATTAAAAAGGTTTACCACATAAAAATAATAAGGAATCGTTATGGAAAAATCTTCGCTTCTTTCTGCTGGAATACCCCTTAGCCTAAAAACGTTTTATAGAGAATATCTTCTTGATTCTATTAGACAGTTTTTTCTCTGTGAACTTTGGTAGCTTGCAGATGATATAAAAAAAATTAGAAACTTAATCAGAAATAATTTTAAGTCAGGCTTAAGTTCAGTAATTTCAATTCTTATTGAATGAAATATTTTTATTAATTAATGTGATTATCTAAAGAAGAGAAGAAAAATTAAACTTAGACTTTAAGCTGGGGAAATACCGATACTTTTCTGTGCAGCCACGCACTTCATCAGCACCCTAGTCTATCTACTTGGGTAGAGATTCTTATTAACATCAGCTATTTAACTTAAGTGTACAATGAACGGAATATGAGAAACGATTGTTGTGTATACAATTGATTTACCTTTGGTAAACACATTTTTAAGTATCACTATTAATTTTCTGTTTTTTCCAATTTTTCATTTTTCTATTTAGGTTAGCACGAAATTATTTTACTCTACCTCAGTATGTTTAACTATTCTTACTTATCTTTTTACGATCATCACATTAATTATTTTTACTTATTCGATGTACCATCGGTACATGCATGTAAGTATAATTGTAGTGGCTTAATGTTACTTGTTGTTGCATTCTACAGTTTTTACTTGGATTTCCAGCATTCTGAAACTGTGATGGCCAAGTAAACAGTGATTGCCAAGTGAACATATTTTTTCATCTAAACATATTTTTAACCTAAATAGAAAAATGAAAAATTGGAAAAAATAGAAAATTAATAGTGATACTTATAAATGTGTTTACCAAAGGTAAATCAATTGTATACACAACAATCGTTTCTCATATTCCGTTCATTGTACATTTAAGTAAAATAGCTGATGTTAATAAGAATCTCTACCCAAGTAGATAGACTAGGGTGCTGATGAAGTGCGTGGCTGCACAGAAAAGTATCGGTATTTACCCCAGCTTAAAGTCTAAGTTTAATTTTTCTTCTCTTCTTTAGACACTCACATTAATTAATAAAAATATTTCATTCAATAAGAATTGAAATTACTGAACTTAAGCCTGACTTAAAATTATTTCTGATTAAAAATCACTAAAAGTTCAATTAAAAATTTACAAATGTTTCACTTAAAATTAGAAACAAATTTAAAAGAATTTTCAAAGAACACTTATACAACTCTCTATTTAGTTTCAGTTACTTTTGCTAGATTTTTTATTATAAAATAAGTAATATACAATTTATTGTACGGTAAGGGTTAAGGGTTAATAAAGCATGAACAATATTTATATAAGAAATGTTTGTGAAAAACAAAATGTATGTACATACGTACTCAATGCTGAGTACAAATATTAAGTATTGTATCGTCAAAACTTTGAAAAGTACATTGAACTTACTAAAATAACATTTTTATTTATCATTTAAAACGCGTATCCGTTTTAGTTAAGTTTTTATTTCTCTTTTCAAATTTATGAATGCGTTGATAGAAAAAAAAACATAGATATGTATGCAAATACGATATCAACATTAATACATATACACACAAATACTTATTAAATAAGCCATTAAGAAGAATATAACTTATTAAGTTTTAAGTTTAAAATGTTCCTTTTCAATTGAGAGAAACACGCGCTAAACGTGGCCTTGAAATAAGGCGACATTTAATCGAATGAGCAGGTTTAAAGAAAATATTATTGTTAATTTTTTTTTTTCAAATTTCATATGCTTAGAGTCAAAATGCTATGAAATAATACATAATTATTACATGCCAATTGTAAGTATGTACATAATATAACTTTAGATTTTGTATGTAGGTAAATCGCGGAAATTTGCATTAAATAATTGAACATTATATTGAACAAATATTTTCAATTAAAATATTTATTACCTTCTATAGTCAATCCAATTAATATTTTAATTAATTTAATGAGTCCTTTAATTTATTTGGACTTGGATGTAGATCAAACATTAATGGTAAATAAAGTGCAACATTCAGTTGCATTTTTACCACTTGATCTTTAAATATTTTTTTGGTACAATAGACAATTACTTTCATTTTTGGAAATTATAATTGACATATTTTTTTTAGCTTTTTCTATATTATTAGATTTATTTTATTATTTCACTTAATATATAGTTTAATTTAATCTTTTAATATTTCTACTTAATTTTTAGTTAAATCTAATAATATTTAAACCAACTTTTCGATTGAATTTATAACACGTTTTAATTATTTCATTAATAGAATCTTTAAATATAGTTTAATTAAATTTTCATTGAATTTAGACAAATAATAATTAAGCTTTTAATTAATGCAATCTTTGTAATATTTATTAATTAAAAAAATCCAAGCAAATACACATACACATATATTTAATAATTTTCTAATTGAATCATAGATTTTTTAGGATTCCGCATATCAAACGTGAAAAGTTAAAAATGAAAGGGTGATCAAACGAGCAACGAAAAATGTCGAAATCCTAATATAATATTAAGAGAATTATATATGGACACTTGAAAATTTCAAATTTAGCGTATTTTTATACGAATTAACACTAAAATTAAAAAAAAATAATTAAAGTGTTTTTTATCAGTTCATGTAATTTTGACAACTTACTGTATCTTGAAAACCAAAAACGTTTCAACTAAAAAGTCCCAACATTTAAAAAATCGAAGGAAAGAAAACTCGCCGAAATGTAAAAAGCGCTTAAATGAAAACTATCGCCAAAAATAAAATAATCAAAACAAAAATCACCAAATAACTAAAAAGATCGCTCAAACTAAAACACAAACGTAAAAATAGCCAGAATGAAAAAAGAACCAAAACTATATAAATTGCTGAAACTAAAAATGTCGCCGAAAATCAGAAAAACACACACAAGAAAGAACAATAAAAAAAGTGCATAATTTTTTAACTTTTTATAAAAAAAAAATACAACTTAGCGTTCGTTTAAAGAAAAAATTTCAGCTTGCAAGGGATGATACAATAATTTCCCATAAAATATATATTTCATAATGTTATTTTATTGCGAAAATATAATATTATTGAAAACTTTAATAAGTGCAACATTTTTTTTGCAGAAAAGAAAATGCCATAAATCTCTACATCAGCAGTGCGATTCACTAACTTTTAACAATCCGACAATTGTAACTTTTGTCTACACATTTTGTAGCTTAAAATAACGATTGTGTGATTCTAAAACTTCTTTTTAACGATAGGACTCAGCTGATATTTTCTGTTGATTTTTGTCGATAAAATTAACAGCACATAAATTATTGTCGCTTAAATAATGACACAGCTGACATTAACTTGCAACGAATATCGTTAAAAATGTTACTCAATAGCAAATTCAATAAATTTTCGTTATTACTATTTTAACGATACGATTATCGTTAAAAAAAGTTAGTGAATCGCACTAAAGGTACGATATTCGATTACATAGACTTAAGTTTGTATGGTAAGTATGTTTGTATGTATGTGGTGTCCATACGAAACGTTTCGTGCGCGACTAAAAGTCGTACTTAACTGAATTTATTTAAATTTAAAAAGCATGCATACACAAGTCATCTTCGGAATAAAGTATACTTAATTAATATTAATTATCGATATATGATTATAATTTAAGATGATATACATATGTACATATATGTATGTACATATCGCACACTAAATCTCTAAATTATCAAAATTGTTACCAAGAGAGTTCACCGAACAAATTTCTAACGGCAGCAAAAATTGCTCTTGGAACACAGTCTTGTTGAAGAACATAAAATACCGTTGTGCTTGTTTTTATGTTACAAACCTGCATTATTTATAAAACATTAATAGTTTTTTGCCCATCCTAAGCATATGGTATTTTTTAAATTATGACCAGTGTTGTCAGATTTATTTTTAGCATCCTCGCCAAATGACTTCTAGAATATCTAGAATATATAATAGAGCATTAAATTTTAGTTATAAAAAATATTTTTGAATTGTAATTACATTACAAAAATCGTTAGATTTTAAATTCAGTAAGCAACGTCTATCGTAAAACATAAAAAAAAATTTTTTAAAGCGCCCCACCCACTTGCAATATACATGAATGTGCAATTTTTCGTAGTGTACAATAATATCACCAATGTGTATGTCATATTCGAAGATGGGACAATATATTGGCAAACATCAAAAAACTTTTGATTTTTTATTGTACAATCAAGACAATTGTGTAATGTGGTGAAAACTTGTTCAAGGTTGTTTACATTTTCACTGTCAGTAAAAGTTTTTCTTTTAAAATATTGTGCTATAGTATAGTATTGACAATAGTATAGGTCAAAACATCAATAATGTGTACAACAATATGTAATAATATTGTATGATGGATGAACCGCTTAAGAAAAATTAAGAAAAGTACCCAGGCAGAAATTGTGACTTTGCCCAAAAAATATGTACCACCACAACACGATAAATACAAAATTACGACTCTTCCAAAATTCGTGTACCATCACAGTGCTGTAAACACAAAAATATGAATTAACGTTTACAAATACCGCGTTCTTAGTAATGCTATACCACTACAACACTGTATATACAAAAATTCGACGTTATTTTCTGAATACCCCATTTACAACATTTCTATACCGCTACAACACCGTAAATACAAAAATTTTACTTTAGTTACCCAAATACCCCGTTTACAATAATTCTTTACCACTTCAACACTGTATATTCAAAAATTTGACTTAAATTGGGAAATTTACATTACGACGACCTTACAAATTTGTATTTAGAGCATTGTGACAACATTGAAAACAAGACTCGGAGGACGGTCATTCATCGTTATCATTTTAATGTTATGAGTACATCAAAATAGTGGTAAACGAATGTTGTACTGTACTGATGTTAGTTGTACCCGCAGACAATCGTAGCAACGTCGTGCTGATTATCTTTCTCTGCCTGGGTATTTACATTAACAAAAAATATTTAAAAATAACTTATTCCAAAAATCAATCGAAATAAGATAAATTGAACTTGAACACTCAGATCAAATTATTATTTAAATCTTGTAATAAAGCTAAATTAACGTTGACTTAAATGTATATATAAGTGTGAAGTCTTCCACACTTTGTTTCATAAAGACCAAATGAGATTATTTGGTCCATATTTTTTATACTTCTTGAGTTTCAGAAAATTTTATTTGAGATAAGGAAAGATTTGCAATAAACTACATTTCACACTTATTTTAAATTTTATGAATATGGGAGTTTATGTTGTAGAAAAAATTCCATGCATAAAAAATTCAAGTTTTTAACATTATTCTATTCTATTGAAATCGTAAAAATATAGCCAAAAATATCTCCAAGGAGTTTAAATATCGCCAAGGAAATCGCCAATCACCATTTCAAAATTTGCATTGCCAACAATAAGTTTTTTTCGCCGCGTTTGCGAGATTCGCCATATCTGACAACACTGTTATTTATTACTTCTGTTTGCATTATATTTTCGAAAATCTCATTATTGCTTTAATAAAATTTGCTTTATGTTAATGAATAAACTTCATTTATCATATAAAAAAAAACTTTATTATATCAATGAAAAAATTACATTTAATTCATGAAAGAGTTTTATTGAACTAATGAAATAATTTCATAAATACAATGAATAATTCTTCGTTGATCCAATGAACAACTTCATTAGCTGAGCTTTACTGACAAATTTCATTAATACAATAAAGAATTTCATTGTCTAAATGAAAGGCAGTCATAAATAAAATTCAGGGCAATCATAAATAAAATTTCGCGAGAAATTTCTTCCTTTTTTAATTGGAATTTTTTGGAAATATTTTTTTGCGGAATTTTATTTATGATTATACTCTGTGATCACTTGAGAAGATATATATAATTTATAATAATAATAATGAAATTGTGTGAAGGTAATTTTATACATTGGGTTCAAATGAAGGATATACTAGACAAAAAATAAATTGCCAAATCGATTGGCAAAGATGGGGTGCTACAAATATACAAATAAAAAGAGAGCCGACTCTCTGTTCAAAGTAGTTGTTTTTTTTAACAGCTCATTTATTCGGAGATAAGCTAACCGCTAATCGCTTTATGTTTACGCAAATGTTTTCATATTTTACTCAATTCTGTTAGCTTATAAGCTCTAGCATTTACTTAAATTATTATTAGTCGCGAAACAACGTTAATAAGTAAAAAAAAATGATTAAATACTACGATTTTCTTAGATATTTTTTTGCCGCCTATTTTATTTTGTTGCAAACAGAAGGAACTTTGGCTCTAAAAAATGGTCTTCCTGTCAACATAAGAGAGATACCATCACTAGTGCAGATATTCCTTGGAGGAAGTTATCAGTGCAGTGGCATGTTAGTATCATATCGTGATGTGCTAACTGCAGCCGATTGTGTAGATGGTTTGCCGATGCATGAAATAACCGTAAAAGCTGGTGCGTCCAAACTCCTCGAAAATGGTATCCAATCTGCGGTTAGTAACGTGCTTATACATCCAGAATACAACAAAAGCCTATTCTTTTATGATGTGGCAATGCTAAAACTAAAAGCTAATATTACTAGTGAATTAGTTAAACCAATAAAATTGAGTAACGAACGCTGGAATGGATCAGATGTGGGAAAACTTTGCGGTTGGGGTTTTGATCTATATAAAAAAGATGCTGATCTCGATGTACCTTCAAATCAACTGAAAGTCGTAAATGTCACAAAGATTAATAGCGACGAATGTCAAGAGAAATATAGTTATACTTTGAATGTAACAGATTTTATGTTTTGCACTGCTGAAGCTTCTAATCTTTTTGGCGACGTCGGAAATCCAATTTTAGTCAACGAAAAACTTTATGGCATAACCATTGGTTTTGCGAAAAATGTAAAACGGAACACTCCAGATGTATTTACTAACGTCAACTGTGTACGTGAATTTATCGAAGGTGTAATAAACAATTAAATTTCTTAAGTATATGTACATACATACATACATACATACCGTTAACTTAATACGAAAAGACCCCAACTCATAATTTTTCGAAATCGAAATTTTTACATAATTCGATAGACCATTACTAGATGCAACTCCTTTATATTAATGAAACTAATATAACACTAAATTTGTGAAGTGTTTTCAATAAAAATTGCGTTAAAAAAATTTTGCATCAATATTGCATCTTTTTTTATTTCCCCCAGTAAACTATGAAAAACATGACTTACGGCCTTTTCGTATTAAGTTAACGATACATACTTTAAGTATTTTTAATAAAATTTTAGAGATAAAAGAAATTCTTAAAATAAAACTATGTTTTAATAAATTATACTGCAAAATTTTTTTAATTTACGAATCCAATAACAATTGACGAGTAAATATGTTCTGGAACAATGTGAACCCGCAAGGTACGTTCACATTTGGTAAACATCTTTTCAAAACGGCGTAACCACTAAATTGGGCAGTTGAGAAAAGCCAGGATTTTGCTAATTCAGTATTACAAATTTACCCGAAAGCTTGACTTTTTCAAATGTACTATTAGGTGCGTCAGTTAGTTTTCATTTACTTTAAGGAAATTGAAAGTCAGTCAGAAGAAGGAAGTTTGCAGAAAACAAGATGATCTTACTGATCTTCTACAGTTTTTTAAATTTTTCGAATATGTATTTGTCTGCCAAAGTTCTAAAATGTAAACTATTTACGCTAGTTCAAAATTAATTCAAAATATGCCTATCTTTCAATTTGTTTAATATAAAATATGATCTAATTTTATTTTTAGTCTCTTTATTTAAATTAACATATTGCTTAGGCTACTTTTAAATAGCGAGAGTTTATATTTTACGTGAAGCCAACTAAAGAAACAAAAAAAAATCAAGCGATTTTGCGAGTAACACAAAGCCAAAAGCTAAGTAAGTCTTTGATTGATTTAATTATACGTTTTGGGTTTCAGCTAACAAAAGAAAATATCCTTAAGCCTTTTTCTGTATAACAAGAGTTATTTCCCCTATTCCCTTGTAATAGTATTTTAAAAATTCATTTGGAAACTTTCGGTTAAAATAAAATAAACTGCAAGAGATTAAACAATTTCCTCTGATATTTTATTTCTCTTGCCATTCGTTTCGAGTAGGAGCATTTTAGTTACGGGAAAAATTGGGCTGAGCAATTGATTGCAAGCCACTTTATGCAAAAATAAAATAAAATAGTTTGCAAATCATAAGAAAATAATTTGCATTTCCAAACTTCTTCAGAAAATCTTTCTTGCTGCTCTTTATATGAAGTGAATAAATAGGTCTGTTTTAAAATATTACATTTTATTCCAGAAAATAAAAGAAACAAAATATAAGGTTTTTTGCAAATAAAGGTTTATTTTCTTGTTAACAGTCTCTTTATGCAGCTTATGAAAGCAACTAAAAACAATTTTTAAATTCATTACATGTACATGTTGCTATTTATTTGTTAAGTATTTCAAGCGTTTCGTTTATTTTAAACTGAAATGCTTATCTTGAGATTTTTTTTTGCGTTAACAGGACGCAGGCTTATATAAATATTTTCTTAAACTGCGGAGTACTTTTTTGTCTAGCAAGTCAATATAAACTGATGGAAATCCAGGCTCGGCACAGCCTATAGCCTCCACAACTACACCAGCTAGATTTCCATTTACAAGAACTGGAGCACCAATATCATCTGGGCAGGCACCTTTCCCTGGTGCGGCACCACAAAAGCTTGGAACTATAAAATCCTTCTCATACAATTCGTTACATTTGGAGGTGTTAATCGATTTCAGTGTAACAGTTTGCAATTGGTTCGGGTGATACAGAAGACCACGTGCAGTTGATATTTTGCCCCAACCATACACATGAAATTCATAACCATCCTTTATAGTGTTCGCATATAGCCGTGCATGTTTAATTTGTGCTTCATTGACAGGTGAGGATGTTTCCAATATTGCCAGCCCATCTCCCACATCTATTATGTCTTCAATTTTATTAGAAAGAAGTCTTGATGAATTACATTTTACTATCAATTCTGATGGAGCAACGTTTTTGAGACAATTCCTTGAAGTGAGAATATATATGTCATTTATCCAGCTTCCTGGGCACAAAAACTTTCCCGCCTTATAAATCTGCGCAATAAACGGTACGTCTTTAATATCAGCTGGTTGTGCTCCTTTAAATGACATTGTTCCAGATATTTGTAGTACTACCAAATATAATACTATAGACACGTTTAAACAGTTATTTAATTTAAACATTTTCGTTTTATTTTTATTTTTTAAAGCAGGCTAAACGGCTTCAATTACTTGATAGTCGATTAGAACTAATAAAATGTTTAATCATCGAGGAAACTTATAGGAACCAAAAATGGAAAAGAAATACTTTTATCTATTTGCCTATACTTTTATCTCTTTTTTTCGCCACGACTTCTAATGCTTTAGAAACAATTAATTTTGTTCGAAGTGTTTTTCTCTTCTTATTTCAGTTTATATCGTACCCAGCAGTAACAGCATAAAATTACGCATCAAACTTACTCAATGCAAAATATGAATTCCATAGACATACAAATATGAAATGTTCGTATTATAAACTACAGTGTGATGGGATTTCAAGAATTTTAAAACATTTGATCTTACATAATTTGAGTTCAGGGAATCGAATGGCTGAGATGAGATACAGAAAAAGATCTCGAATATGTTAAATATATAAAATTTATTTATATATTTAATGATACTAGTTGGTATGTAATTTTAGTATCTTACTGCTGGGCACAAAATTAACCCTTAGTATCGCTAAGTTGCATTTATTGCACCGAGCATTAAAACTGAACCCAGCAATTAAAAAGCTATTAAAATTACTGATTATTTTGCAAATTTTAGTTTTATTCAGGGACCAAAAATAATTGTTATTTTTTTGATTTCTGAAGAAAGGGTTACGAGAGAATAACCTTTATCGAGAGATAAACAATACGACATCGATTTTTGCAACCGCCAATTACTGCTACAGCCCCCATTAGTCTGTGTGTCTCCCACAGGCTGTTCTCTTGAGAACCGTAGGAGCTACTGACATGAAATTTGCACAAAATATAAAATATTTTGGCTATTACAACAGCAACAAATAAATGACAGTTAAAAATTTAATGAAGTCCTAAAGCGAACAACGAAATATGTTGTTATCCTTATATAATATACAGACCATTGAAATTTTAAAAGTTAGTGTATTTTTATGCAAACCACACCAATTAATCTGAAATCTAAAACATCAAAATTAAAGGGTATTTCATCCATTAATGTTATTTTAACTATGCAGTTTTTACAACTTGCAGTATCTCGGAATATGGGTGGAAAACTATCGATAGCACTATCGATAGTTAATTTTTTTCTGACTATCGATGTTTTAATTCTGCAATCGTTTAATACTTGAAAACAATCGATATTTTTTGGTCACTATCGATAGTAAATGATACATCACGCAAACAAAAAAATTTCAAAATATTGCTTTTCATAAACAAAAATAACTAAATGATGGCAAAATTTCTTCCGCTGATCTCACTTATTTTTCATACAATTATTTGAGTTTTGTTATTTATTGAACTGACAAACAAAATTCTATTTTAGCTAATTTTAATTATTATTTTTCGAACTTAATTTGTTTCTATATTTATGATTTGAACGGGCTAAAGCTCGTATCGCTTCGATCGCAAGAGGCAAGCTATTAAAATTGTTGAAAAAGCTAAAATTAAAAAATCCAAAAATAAAAAAATCGCCAAAACAAAAAATAGCATCTGAAACTGAAAAAATCAACGAAACTAAAATAAATCCCCAAAAACCGCCAAAATTAAAACAAATCGCCAAAAAAACGTCAAAATTAAAAAATGCCATAAACCGAATTAATCCCAAAAATTAAAAAAATCGCCAAAACCCGAAAAAAGTGCCAATTTTTACTATCGTCTTGATGTGACGTCGACGACGCCATTCGCAATAAGTGGGGTTATCTACAATGCGCTAGAATGAAAACCTAAGAAATCCTTAACTATTATATGTCCAAATTAATAATTAACGGAAATTCAAGCTTGTCACCATTTAGACCCCACGATGCCAGTTTGGAATTAATAAATAATAAGAGAAAAGAAAAGAACTATCAACGCCACATAACAAATAAATAAATAATTTCTATGTATTTATTTCATAGTTTAGTTAGAAAAAATATTAAAAGATATTTAGAATTCATGTGGTAAAAAAACAACTATATGTACATATATAATCCAGTAACATTTCGTTCTCTTTTTTTTTTTGTTAATTTAAGCTCTAGCACCGATAAAAGATATTTCAGTTGTCATTGAGTGACTGACTACCAGCTAAGTAGTTTTTCGTTAACTTAATAGCAAAAAAAAATAGTAAAATAAAAAATGATTAAATTAGATAATAACTTAAAAGTGCTTGTAATATCTCTTTTGGTTCTGCTACAAATATCAGGAGGCTTGTCGCTGTAGGGAAGTGTGCCTGCTGATATTGAAGACGTGCCATTTATTGTGCAGATTTATGAGGATGGAAAGTATTTGTGCGCGGGAAGTTGGATAAATGATAATTTTATTCTCACTGCATTAAGTTGTGTCGAAAACGCATACAACGAAAGAATAACTGTAAAAATTGGCTCTTCAAAACTCCTTGATACGGCCTTTGAATCCAAAATTAAACAAATTTCACAAGAGACAATGGATTTAGCTGTGCTCGAGTTACCTTTGAATAACGTTTTTAGTAATACAAAAATTGAAACGGCAAATCTGTACAAAAACGCTTTGCAGGATGGCGATGAAATTCAAGTATATAGTTGGGGCAAAATGAAAACTGCAGCTGGTCTTCCATATCACTCGAATGAATTGCAAACTGTTACACTTAAAGCGATTAATAACTCCAAATGTAAAGAACTGTATGGGATGAATTTAGGAAATTCGGACTTTTGTGGTGCCGCACCAGGGATAGGGGTGTGCCGGGACGACATTGGTTCTCCAGTCGTTATAAATGGATCTATTGTTGGTGTTGTTTCATGGACAAGAGGCTGTGCAGAGCCGGGTCTTCCTTCTAATTATGTTTTTTTGAACGATCATAGCCAAATAAGAAGAAACTTTTTCAAATGGAAAAGTAAGGTTTAACACTTTTTTTTATAAAGTCCTTGTGCTTTACCAGCAAACAGAAATTTAAGCAAAAATTGTAATTACATTCTTAAATTCTTAAACTGTTTAAGTTGAAAATAAAAAAATTCGACTATGTATATATATCAATGACATAAAATATTAATAAAAAAAATATTAAGAACATACGCTATTAATTTTTATTTTATTTACTTTCAACATCCGCACTCACAAGAACATTTGTAGAAACGATTCGAAAGCCAGAACAAAGACGTATATATTTTAGAATCTTCTGAATACAAAAACTTTAGAAATTCAAAAGAAAGAAAACAAACTCTTATTTATGGTAGACAATCGCTAAAGTTTTTTTAAGAGTTCTTTCTATATTTTTTTTTTATTTAGAGCTTATATTCTGGCAATTTTGCTATAATAAATATACAAACGAAGTTTCGTTACCATATTGTTACTTCTATTTGGACGCCGCTTCCTCGGGAGCTAAAGGTTAATTTTAAAAAAATATTTGTGTATATAAAATTATTTTATTTAATTTTTATTTTTATTTTTTTTATGTTTTTGCATTTCTCTTTTGGTTTTTCCTAGACCTTTAACATTTGAGAAACTGAAAGATAGATGGACGTTTTTTT
Organism: Tachina fera; assembly: GCA_905220375.1. NCBI lineage: Eukaryota > Metazoa > Arthropoda > Insecta > Diptera > Tachinidae > Tachina > Tachina fera. The sequence continues at coordinate 83,269,581 of LR999966.1, forward strand.
AATTATCTTTTAAATTAATTCCATTTCCATTTCTGACTTGATATGTATAAAAAAATTTAACGAATAAAAAATATTAAAAAATAAAATATAAAAAAATAAAATGATATATATCGTTGGTCACGAGTAGAAAGGCCCTAACTCATATAATTTTACATTTAAAGGAGAAGGTAAAAACATAATAGAAATAGTAGAACTGCTTGTACAAAATGTTTTTGTACAATTGCTTCTAAAAGATTATCTTCTTCACAATATTTGTCTTAATTTTTGTGACGAGGTGCATTTGTGTGATATGTATTGGAATCACTAAAAAACTCAATTTAGTAAGAACTACGGGTTAGGGTTGTTTTACTTGAGACCATCGATATTAAATTTAAGCGAACTATAATGATTTTTTTTATCAGGGATAATTTAATCAGGCTTAAGTTCAATTATTTTGTATTGGATGAAATATTTTTCTTAATTAATTTAAAGAAGAGAAGAATGATTAAACCAAATATACAATATAATCATTTCTCGTACTTCATTTCATGAAAAACTAATGCTAAAAAGCTGATTTTAACAAACAATCTCTGCCCAAGAATATGAACATGGGTGATGAGGAAGTGCGAGGCTGTACAAAAAAAATTCGATATTTCCCACTAGACTTCAGGTCTAGTTTAATTTTTCTTTTCCCGTTTAGAAAATCAATTTAATTAATAAAGAAGAATTGAAAATACTGAAGTAGTAGAAAGTATTTCTGAATAAAATAAAATAAAATAAAATAAAATAAAATAATATAAAATAAAATAAAATAAAATAAAATAAAATAAAATAAAATAAAATAAAATAAAATAAAATAAAATAAAATATAATAAAATAAAATAAAATAAAATAAAATTAAATAAAATAAAATAAAATAAAAAATAAAATAAAATAAAATAAAATAAAATAAAATAAAATAAAATAAAATAAAATAAAATAAAATAAAATAAAATAAAATAAAATAAAATAAAATAAAATAAAATAAAATAAAATAAAAAATAAAATAAAATAAAATAAAATAACATAAAATAAAATAAAATAAAATAAAATAAAATAAAATAAAATAAAATAAAATAAAATAAAATAAAATAAAATAAAATAAAATAAAATAAAATTAAATAAAATAAAATAAAATAAAATAAAATAAAATAAAATAAAATAAAATAAAATAAAATAAAATAAAATAAAATAAAATAAACTAAAATAAAATAAAATAAAATAAAATAATATTAAATAAAATAAAATAAAATAAAATAAAATAAAATAAAATAAAACAAAATAAAATAAAATAAAATAAAATAAAATAAAATATTTATAAATTAATTTCATTAAAAATTATTAAAAATTAAACGGCGACAAAGTAATCGAGAAAAGTAAAAAATACATATGAAAAAATTAGGGATGTAACCGATACCCATACCGATTCCGATATTTCGGCGATACTTCTGATTTGCCGATATATCGATATCGGCGATATTTTACTGTCGATACAACGATATTTCTTAATTTTTTAGAGCTGTTTTGAACAAGCAATTTAGTTTGCAACGTTTGTTTTTTGCATAACAACTAAGAGAAATAACATATTAAAAGCTATTATTTACACTTGATTTCGAGAAAATTGCTTATTGGGTGTATTTCGTTTAAAAAAATTATTTGTTTTTTGTTAATTTCAGAATGAATTAAAACGTCAATTTTGAATATTAACAAAACTGTAAATTTGTACAATAAAAGAATAACTCGACTTGAGTTTTGTTAATTATAACTTGAGTTCAATTTCAATATGCGTATCGGTATCCGGTATCGGAAATATTTCTTTTTGAGTATCGGTATCGGTATCTGATCGGCAAAACGGCGTATCGTTGCATCCCTAGAAAAAATCTAGGGTACAAACGGCCATATACTACACAATTTATATCATCATCATTGCATCATGCAGCTTCTAAGGTTTTGGCAAGATATTTTATTGCTCCGAACATATATTTTATATACATACATATATACACATATGCATTTTCAACCCAAGATCTGCCGACAAATATATTAAAAGTTGTTGACAGTACTTTGTTTTATCATAATCTTCATATAGTAATAATAAAATCTAACTAATATAACAAAACAAAATTCGAAATATTTGAATTGACAGTAAAAAATAGCCTAATTTTTTAATTTTTTATACGTTTTGTTTGCAAAAACGTTCTTGACAACAGGCATTATTCATTAACTTTAGCTCTCTAAAATTTTGCTGAGGCTACAAAGACTCAAAAAAGAATGCTTAAGAAGCAAATTTTTAACTTTTCAAAATCGCAAATTTTGATGTCACGAACGACATTACAAATAACAATTGTTATCAGTATGTCAAAAGTAAATATAGAAAGCTCAGCAAATGTTCATTTACAGAGATATTCAATGCAATTAAAATAAAATAAAACATACTGAAAAATTTGCAGATTTGTGATCCTAATAATTGTTCAAAGTTGGTCATGTGCGACGACATCGTAAGTGTAACATTTAAAATTTAAATCTACATAAACAAATTCTACTTCCTGATAAATTATTTGAATTAAGATGAGCAAAACGGCGAAAAATAACGTTGCAAACGGTACATTGTGCACTGTGGACAATATTTTGAGAAGGTTCCGAAAAATAATTTTTTTAAATGGTTACCGATTTTACAGTTATGTCACACATACATTATAGTGTATGTAGATCAGGATCAAAAAAATTACAGCTGTGTTTCAGCTACAGGGTGATCCAAAATTTACTTTCTGAGTATTTTGCTAATATAAATTCCAATTTTTTTAAAGAAACTTTAAAGCAAAATAAATTTTGCATAATTTTTTTTACTTGTAATTAATTTTTTTATACAAAGTAAAATTTTAGTAACATTAATAAAATCTATTTTAAGCCTCCCACAATTTTTTTGTCAGAAGATTTTTACATTTTACACCAAAAATAAAGACAAAAGTCCCACGTACAAAAAAATTTTAATCCAATCAGAAGTTATGGATTTTTGACCAACTGATACAAAATATTAAAATTTGCACTACTTCTGACCCCGTATTCTGTAACTCGCTAAAGCTAAATCTCTATCGCTAAAAATATATGAAGTCGATGTATCGATTTTCGGCTACAAAAACTACTTTTAAACGTGTAGTGCTAAGTCACGCATTGGCTTAGAAATCGAATCGGGCCGAAATTTTACAGTTTTATGATCGAATTTAGCTTTAGCTTAAGCGAGTTACAGAATAAGGGGGCTGAATCGCTAAGTCTATATTTTCATGACTTCTTTGGGACATTTCAAACCCAAATAATTTTTTTTAGAATACGGCAGTGACATTATTGCCTACTTTTACATCCAAACTTTATTCAAATTATCAATATTGCAAGCCGTTGTTAGTCGCTGCAAAAAATATACATATGTATAATAATTTGTTTTGATGATACGTTGTCTGTTAAACGTATTTTATTTTTTTTACTCTTTATTGTCTTATGACAAATAAAACGATATTGATTTACAATTGTTTTTATTTTTATTTGCCTAATAGCAGATAGCCTAAAGTAACAATAAGATAAATATTCCCCCTAACATTAGTTAAAAGAAGTTTTAATTTTGTAAATATCTGTTAAACATATGTAAATATAAATAAAGCTGTAAAAGTTTTATGATTTTCTTTAATGAAATAAATTAAGATTCATTAACAAACTTTTTAAAATTTATTATGGATTGCTTTAAATTCATAACAAAATACAATAGTAAATAAAAAGTTAAGTAATATTCACTTTTATATGAGACGGCCGTTGACGTTATACGAAATTTGCTGTTGCCGTACTGTATCGTACCGTTTATAATACAAGTATGTAATAACGAAACTGCTTGAAGGTATTTGATTGTTTGGCTTTTTCTACAAATACAATGGTACATTTTTATAACATGCAAAATATTTTTTTTCATCTGTGCACTTCTTTCTCCATGTCGTCAAACAACAAATAAATATTAAAAATGTAGAGATTCTCATCAATCAGTGCCGGCAAAAAAAGAACGACTGCACGCATACAACTATGGGATTAATGGATTAATTTATTGTCTTCTGGACACCTTATTAAACAGCATGAATTCAAAAATAAAAAATGATTGAACGTAGTACATTCAATGTACGTTAAATCAAGAATTGGTAAATTTTAGGTTTCATTAAACAGCAAATGTTTAAAATGTTAACTTGTTCGGTGTGTTTCTTTTCAATACAACCCCGTATCCGCTGGAAACAGATTGGTGGTGGTCTCTGCTAAGTTTACGTTCAATCCCGTTATTTCAAGTTTTTTCTCTTAATTTACGAAACACACTGTCAAAACAGCTGTTTATTTTTTCAACATTTTTACTCATTTTCTATTTTGTGTTCGTTTATCACGTATCTGACACAATTCAAACCAAACACAAACAATATTAGGCAACAACAAAATACACGTTGTTGTGTTGTGATTTTTTTTCTATTTTATTTATTTTTTAGTTTTTGCTTAGACTTTGGAGTAGATTTCCATAACAACAATTTGACAGTTCTACACATTCTACGTTACCTTAAGGTTCATTCATAAAATTGTCTAACGAGTGGAAATTTATTTTTGTGCACATTTCGAATGCCATTACAGTATTTTTTGTTTTCTTCTTTCTGCCACTTTAATTTAACAGTGTGTGTGCGTGCGTGCTACTTTTTCACTTTCGTCCTTTTATTTTAATTTTTTTCCAACAAAAAAAAATTGAGTAAAGCGTTTTGTACGGCAAGCGTAGAAAATTTTATATAGATATTTTTATATGCAAAAAGAAATTTTAGTTTCCTTTTGAAACTCTGTAAAAAAGTGTTTAGTGTGTAAATATTTATTTTGCATTAATTTCTGATGTTAACTCAGTATAAATTTTCCCATACACATTAATTTAGAAATGTTTTAAGAAAAAAATACGCTATGAAAATGAAAAAGAAATTCTCATGAAATACTCGTAAAATGATGTCATTTGTTTGTTTGCTGAATGAATGATGCACAGGCACAGCATAAAAAGTTTAAATAAATTAATAAATATACATAGGAGTATGTTCGCAGTAAAACGAAAATTTATCGGAGTGCATAAAAGTAAAAATATTATGAAAATTAGTTTATCCACAAAAAAAAACAAACAAAGCAAAAACAACAGAAATCCAAATACAAACGCCCGAACATCATCTGTAAAATTCATTTGTTGAGTGCTGTCCTCTATGTGTGTATGTATGTACATATGTACAGTGGAATCTCTCTTGAGCGGACACCGAAGGGACCATTGAAATGTGTCCGCTCAAGAGAAAGTAATGCTTTTCTTATGAAGCTGTCTGGACCTGTCAAAAGTATCCGTCGAAAGGGGTGTCCGCCTATAGGAAGTGTCCTTTAAGGGAGATTCCACTGTATTTATATGTATGTGCGTGTGTGTTGACAATGTATTGTATCTAACTATTTGTGTGTTTTTCCTTCGGGCTATACCAGACGAATAAACAAAGACAACATGAAGCATCTGCACAACTTGAAAGTCTATAAGAATTCTTTCCACTTAATAGAAATTTTAGAACTGAAAAGAATTATTTATCTTTGTTGTTATGGCTGCTATTGTTGTTGTCTTACAAAGGTTGAAAGCCACCATATACATATGTACGTGCAAGCATACATACATACATACATACATACATACATACATACATACATACATACATACATACATACATACATACATACATATATACATACATACATACATATGTACGACGAGCTGCCCATTTACTATAAAGGAAGATCCTGAAGCCCATTCCAAATAACAAACAACTCAGTTACACATTGTGAGAAGTTGTTTAAAGTTTTTTTTCTTAAGCCTAAAAGTGAACAAATTCAACTACTCAAAAAAAATCATTACAACTAAATCATTAAAAAAAAAAATTAATATTGAAATAAAAACGCGTAAAATCATCAATCGAAATACATAAAAGTGTTCTGCACAATACTATTTATAAGACCTTTAAATACATGAGAGATTTTTCAAATGCTTTACTACAGGGAAATATTCTGAAACAAAAGCTAAATAACACTGTTGGCAAGTCAAACAACTGCAACAAATGTCTTGCCAACAGTGCTGTTTAGCGTTTGTTATAGAATGTTTCGCTATAGTAAAGCATTTGGAAAATCTCTCATGTCTTGAAATGTCTTATAAATGGTCTTGTGCAAGACTTTAATACATAATAACCAGGGAAACCGCAAATATGCAATTACATGATTTTTCTTGTGTGACATGACAATGCGGAGATAAGATATTTATCCGTTTCAGAACTTTTTATGAATTTTATCATCGATTTGTCACCGATATTTCACCCTTTAAAGCATGTTTATGTACATTTCCATCCAACATGCATATTTGTAACATATTTTCGAATCTTTAGAGCATAATTTACGCTTTAGAGCGCATTTTAATAATTTATTGAATTTTTTTATTTTGATATGAATTTTTTCCCCCATCTAAATGTATAAATATTTCTGATACAAACATATGTACATATATTACGCAGTTATTGCGCACATTAGTTTCAATAAAAATTTTGGTTTTGCTATTTGTGACGGACTTTGCCCCGAGTAGATGTTAAAGGGACATTGTCAATTTATAAAAGTTTATTTAGATGTAACAGGCAACGATTTTTATTTGAAAATCTGGGTCAATATTTCGTTGTTTATTGTAATCAAAATTTATAAACAGAAAGCTTGTCATATTTATCGAAAATATATTTCCAAACTTTTAAATCTGATATCATGATCTCTTTTGAAGTTGAAGGTTCATTTTTAAAGCAGTATCAAAAAAATATTAATTTGTATTATTTGCCTTATTCAAAATTTGTATGTCAAGTTTGTTTTAACGTATACTTCAAACCCAAGTTATTTTTTAAAACGGCAGTTATTCTTTGTTAATTTTTTTATTTATTTTATTTTTGTTGAGTTTTTGAATTAAAAATATATTTTCAATTACAAATAAAGCAATTAATTTTATTTTTAAGAGCATATTTTTTGAGTTTTTAGTGCATATTTAATGCGCATAAAACAATTTTTTTAGAGCATATTTCTGGTTTCCCTGATAATAACATCTACGCAAATGCAAAATAATTTCCTTTTTTAAAAAATTGTTCGCAATGATAATGAATAAACTAAAATCAAGTTGCAGATACTAAATTTAATCAAATTAAAAATAATATACTAAATTAAATCAAATTAATTTAATCAAATTAAAAATAAATAATCCAACTCGACCAAAAATATACAACATTTGGTATATTTTATTCTTTCGCTTTTGTTTTTAATAAAATCGTAAGTTTTTATTATTTATTTTATTTAATGTATTTATTTTCAATTCAACTAAAACAGCTAACAACTTAAACAAATATAATATTTAAAAAAAAAAAAAAAATAAACTGTAATAAATAAATGTATCTAACCGCATTCGAGTTTTAATTAACAAAAAGCAAAATATAAAGTTTTAACTTATTCATCTTCTATATAAGGCCTTTTATACAAACATATTAAAAATATTGCCAAGTTAATAACTTATGGCGAATACTTGTGCATTAGCGTGCATATAAATGAATACTCAAAGCCAAAGTCAATGTGCCAAAAAGTAAACATAAATACATTTTATTTTTAATAACTAATAAAATATTCAATGACAAATTCGCAAAATAATGTCAATATTTAAAATTTACAATGCCAAGCAGTTTGCAATGCGTAATTTTAATAAGTGTTTTCTTAGTAGGTGTATAGCACTTTAAATTAAAACGAAATCGAACTAAAAGGTGTTAATTGCATTTGTTATTTTTATTTGCATGTGATCTGCGGCATATGGACCATGACGGCTGGCCTGAACGAAGCTTAATTTTCTATCACTTTTTGCAGCAATGGGGGCCGAATATCAGTGAAAATGCGAAAAGTGCAACTGTGGCGAACAACGAATTTCTCCCATTACGATAAAGAAATTAACAGCTGTTTGCTAAAAAAATATTTAAAAAACAAAGCCTTAAGCAAAATTATATCACTCACTTCAAAAATAAGCACTAAAAAGTTAAAAACAATTTACATTCACCCAAATAAAAAAAAATTATACGCATTACCTAACAGCCGCTATTTAAAGTCGGGGGTCAAAAATCATGAAAAGTAAACGCATAAATTTGTAAAACTTCCTAAACTGAATGGTACCAACTATGAAAAGCACTATAGCCCCACAATTCGGTTGAATTTTTCTAAAATGACATTTGAAATATTTACTGGCGGCATCATGCAGACTTCTCTTAATGCAAAATATTGCCATTTTCAGAGCTCAAGGAGTCTCTGTCATGTTTCGTAAGAATCGGTCAAGTAGAAGCACGTGAAATATGATAATGCCCATTAAGGGCATATCACCGCCCACTTTCTCAAACACTAGATTATGATATTCCAAGAGCCCAAGGTATTTGCCAAGTTACATATAATAATGGGCGTGGCTCCATAGACTTTTTTAAATGCCGGATTCAGCCATGCTAAGGGATGAACGTGTCTGACAGGTTTTGAGGGAAGCGCTTAGGTAGAAATACATATAATTTATTACTAAGGTTTAATGGGGGTGGACACATCAATTTTTTAAAGAGAAGAAACGCTAAGGCAATGACTGTCTACTACTATTCCTAGGTGTTACCGTCTAAGGAAAAGGATAGTTCTAAAGAAGACAGAGGAAAGCTTCATTCTTTTTTAACTCAGCTTTTTGCACGTTTTTTTAATAATGCAGAGTTGCAGCGCTTTTGGTGTTAAATAAGGCGAATAAAATTTTTTTCAAGCTGTTTAGTAGCCATTTTATTTATTATTTTACTTCGCCGATAATTCCTGTACTCAATGAAAGAGGGCGCCTCTGATGTTACATTAGGAATAGTATCTGCTGAAGTCGGTGTAGTTCTGTGACCAGTAACTATGCTTTCATCACTTGAACTCTCCTACAACAACTGATACGAAGGGACACTAATGGATATCAGAAAAATTCGTGGTGTGGTTATTTAATGTCTGTCGGATACTGGGACTACACCCAGGACCTTCGGTTTTGTAGTCAACGTGCTAACTACTTCAGCTAACGTAACCACATCGTGTCATTCTAAGGCTTATTTTAGACGATATATTTAATCAGCATATATATGCTGACAACCATATGATTAAAAATAGCAACAAATGTTGATAGTAGCAAATTTTTTGGTTTGAACATACATACATATGTCAGCAAATGAAATTTCAACATATGATTTAGTATACGATTTTTAACATTTTAACATTTTTTTAATTATTCAACTTATATACAGCAAATGTTGTTAAACATGCGTTTGCTGAAAAAATTTTGCGTTTATACGATATGCGGGCACTTGCAGTAACTAAACTTACAGAAAGTCTTATTATTATACAACTTTTTTTTGAGACAGCTTAAACATTTTTTTAACTATGTATGTATCGCGAATTCGAATACGAATACGAATATTTCAAAAGATATTTGCGAATACGAATACGAATATTTGAAACGATATTCGCGAATCCGAATACGAATATTATATGCAATATGAAATATTAAAAAATTTTTATGAAAAAGGACTTCACACTCTTGTTGGCGTACTTTGAAGTTAATAAAATGTACCCAAAATTTTAATGATCGTCATTGAATAATATTTGAAAATGATACAAAGCACAAATTTCTATAAAAAAAATTAATATATTTGTACAAACTGAGATTTTTAGTCATTTGTTCAAATTTCGTTTAGGATTTATGCATTTATTTATTTAATTTCTTTGGAAACATCTTCGTATTAGTATTCGCATCCGCCTGAATTTAGCGAGCACGAATACGAATGTTGAAATATTCAGAAATTATGGCACTTAAGACCAGTGCACCGCGCGCCATACCACAACTGTGAACAACAAAATCTCACATATGCTTATGCTCTTTCATTTAGTCGCCACTGAGAAAGCTGCGAATGAAGTTGTGCATGTACGGACATTTTCCTGGTTTTTTGTTTAGGTTTTTTGAGCACACCGAACGAAATTAAACTTCAAATTGAATAAATTTGTGCAGAAAAAAAATAATTATAAGTATGGAAGCTAAGAAATATATTTATTTTATTTTTACAGCGTTGTGAATAACTCTAATTTGGTAGTTATACACTAGATTGTTAAATGGATTATTAGATTGTTTACTCTTTTTTTAAAGTTTTTATTAAATTGCTTGTTTATAAAAAAAATATTAAAAAAATTAATAACCGCAGCATGTATTTTAAATTACAAAAATTTTCTTCAGGTGTAACTTTATTTTACTCTCAATTTTCTCACCAATACAAACATATATTATTTTGCGGATCACTACTTTAAGGCCATTAAGGCACAATGAATGCGTCATACGTTAAACTTCGTATTTTTCAACTGATATTGACACAATGACGGAGAAGGTTGGCACAATGAATACTTTGTTGGCGGATATTAATCACTTGATTTTTATCGCATATTTTTTTAACAAAATTTTATTTATTAAAGATGGAGTTCGAGGAATCTCCAACGAACTTCCAACCACATTGTTCAACTGCAATTTTGTGCAATTTTTAAGCAATAATTTAATATATATAGACACTTAAAAACACTGCTTACCTGTGGCGCCTGCTGCAGTTGCTACAGAAGACCACGACTTTTTCTTTTTTAATTTGTTTCGGTGCTCTTTTTAATTTTTATCAAACAGGCAAAGAAACTTTTGGATAGCTTCAATAAGTTTGTACTCTATTTAAATTATTAAACTTAAGTTCTTCTTTAATTTTTTTTATTTCTTTTTACATTCTATTAACTTTTTCTGCCACAAAACACAAAGAAAGCAAACATACAATCGATAGCTGTCAAACTACTCAACGTGCGTTAAAACTTAAAAGTTGAACAAATTTCGTACTTTGCGTTGACGGAGACGTACTGAATGTAACAGACCTCATAAGAAACCACGTATTTCAGTTGAAAAAGGCGAAGTTTAACGTATAACGGATTCATTGTGCCCCGGCACTGGTTTGAATACTCCAAATATGGGCATTTCCACAGGAATGTCAACTTTTTCTAGCGTGCGACACCAAGCAAATATGCTTGTTTTTTCAAGGAAAACGAAAAAATTTTCTACTTACATATTTATATATTTGTGTAGGCCGTCAGCAGCTCTACGTTGGGTAAAGTTTTAAGAAAAATAGAGTCACGTTGTCCAGAAATACAAGGTTAATTGCGTGCTGTCGCACGCGACAAAAACTGGAATTTCTCGGAGAAAAGCAAATATTTATTTTTCTCAGTATTCAAAAGGTCATATTTTCCGAACCAGGTACACCGATTTGTCCCCTTTGATGTTGCACTTAAATTTTTTTTAGTTCAATATTTTTTTTTATCGTTAATTAAATTTTGGTATGTGGTTTATTCATGAACATTTGTTTATAAACAATATTTTTATTGAAATCTCCAACAATTCATTTTATTTGTTTAACAAATTTTAATCTGCTGCGAAGAGTTTTAAAAATACAAAAAAATGTTTTGATATAAAGTGCTGTTAGTGGGAATCTGGGTAAAAGTTCTAGTTTATTCCATTAAACAAGTTGAATTAGGAAAGAAGTTCAGTTAGTGACAATTTAAAATAAAAAGTACATACCTACATATATATTTCCCGTTATACAAACATTTAAAAGGTTATGAGCTCGTGAATAAAGGTAATGGAACTCATTCTTCCGTTTTCTATATGTATCACTCTTTTTTTAATTGTTTTAGTAATGAAGTGCAATAAACAACTGAAATTGTGCCACACTACAGTTTTAATACATTTGTATTTGTCGCTTTTTGCTGCTGGTATTGTTTGACGTTTTCTGAAGTCTTTGTTTGATATATGTATGAGTAGGTATGTACATATTTACATATTCATGGTCTTAAGTAGAAAGACCCTAACACGTATTTTTTATGATATTGAGTTTTTCAGTGATTCCAATACATTTCACACAAATACATTCAGTCATAAAAATTTATTGCAATAGTGTGTACAAGTAGTTTTACAAAGCAGTTTGTACAAGCAGTTGTACTGTAAAGTTACAAAATTATTTGAGTTAGGGCCTTTCTGCTTGTAACCAAAGTTATTAATTCGATTGTGTGCTTGTTTTATTTTTGTCATTTTAATTGATATCTTTTTTTCTATGTTAACATTTTTTTTAATGTTCAAAGATCTGCTGGCGTTTGTGGTTTAGTTTATTCCCACTTGACCAAGACTTTCGTTATTCATATCGATTTCGAATATATCTCGAACACATATCGTATAAAAGTATCGAGAGTGACACTCAAATATTAATCGAATAATGTTCACCTGTCGCTCACTTTTGTCCCAAAAAACATTCGTTATGGAAGTTTCTAAGGTAATCAATCGGTTAACCGTTAATCGGTTAACCGGTTAATTGCTACCCGATTAACTGATCGGTTAATTTAAAATCAGATTTTTTCGGTTAACGGTTAACCCGGTTAATTTCAGTCGATTAACCGACGAAATTAATTTTTTCATATTTTTTAGTATTACAACTTATTTTTTTTTTGTAAATAGTTATTTGTTTCATGTCATTTACAAAACGTGAGTGTTTAGAAATTATTTTTCACACAAACAAAGAAGTATGTTCGCTGATTCTAACTTAAGTAAAACTTAAAAATCTTTGGACATTGCTATAAAAGAGTTTAACTAGAGACTCTGGTACTCTAACTAGAGGGAATTATTATGTTTTTATTTAATAATTTAATAAAAGTCAATAGTACTGTTGCCAACGATTTAATTACGGATTAAATTTAATGAAAGACGGTACCAAAACGAAAGCTAAGAAACTCAAATATTAAATTTTTTGCAGAATATTCGCGCTGAGCTGTGTCATTATGACTCAGATGATGGCCCGCCAACAGAAGTAACTATCGATAGTAATACAAGAAATGTTCTAAAAAATTAACCGAATTAGTTTAAGAATTATTACATGTTTTTGGTTTTACTAATAAAGTCAAATTAAAAATTATTTTATGCACTTTTATATGTTGAAAACACTTGATTTATGGAAAAACTTTATTAACCGGTTAACCGGTTAATACCAAAATTAACCGGTTATTAACCGATTAAGCAAAAAACTCGATTAATTAATCGAGCAATTAACCGATTAAAGCAAAACCCCGCTCTAGAAGTTTCGCTAGTAATATCAAAAGTGAGAGAATATCAAACTAATTTCGATATCCCAAAAAGGCAACAAACAAATAAAAAAGTAATTTTTTTATTTTTTCATTTATTTTATTTAACTTACTTATTTTATTTATTTTTTTGTACCCTTGACTTACGCTGCAGGATTTGGATTTTGATTTGGATTTCCATTCCAATCTGGCATTTCTTGTGTGTCATTTGCCCAAAAAACCGTAACCAACTAATTACTAATGAAAAAATTTTCGATTTAGACATATATTTATTGATTTAAACAGTTTGCAATTATTTTGGATTCTATAAAAGTGTCTATTAATTATGTATGAAACTGTTTAAGTTAATAAATACACGTCTAAATCAAATAGTTTTTCATTAGTAATTAGTTGGTTACGCTTTTTTTAAGCTTGTGTGGCATTTGGCACACATATGTAAACCCGGCCTAATACACATCCACTAGGCTATCGTGAAAAATTTATTTCTGTTCAATTATTGCATATGTGACAGGGCAGAGATAAAGGGACCTAAGGGTAAAAAAATCAATTTTCACGCTTTTTTTTGATGTGGACAACATCTGAGCATAGAATGAGACCGATACCATGCCCCAAAATTGTTCCCTCCCAGAGACATGCGCATTTTATGAAATTGAAATCTACCAAAGATATACGTATATAAATCTTTAAAATGGCTCTCCTTAACAAAACCGGGTTTTACCTTTAGGTCCCTTTCTATTTTGCGCGTCACATATATGTACGCATGATTTTTTTTTATTTATTAACTTACACTGCTGTCATGCATCGAACTTGGTATGTCTCACTCGGCTACCGTCACATATTTGAAAAACTTTCGAGAGAAGTTCGAAGCTCGAATTTTTAGCTCCTTTGATTAGCTAACAAATATCGAAGAATTTTGTTTCGAAATTTCTTCGCTTTAGTGAGCATTCGTTTTTATCGAATCTCAGGTCAAGTGGGTTGTTTTAAAAAGTGTAAAAATACACACGCATTTCGTTGTTTATATAACAACACCCAGCAAACAAATTTTAAAATATTTCATATTCAAATATTACACATAAATGTTTCCTCAGTTTTATGCAATTGCGTGGAGTTAATTAATATTAAATTTCATTTAAAGAGAATCTCATGTTTTTTGGGAAAACGTTAAGGATAATATGATCCTCACTCAATTGAATAATAAATACCTTTTTAATGCGCCAAACCTATCTATCATTAGAAAATCCACCAAACAATTTGTAGATTAAGCAGTGCCCAATTAGAAAAACAAAAATGGCGGCGACTAAGATAATTGCAAACAGTGGAAAACGTGGCGAGTGTTTATAAGCCTGCTCACGACGATTCTAAGGTTTTTTTTTATTTTATTACATTCTGATTACCCTGAATTCGATTACAATTTAAACCCTAGGATGTAAGTCAGAGACTTGATTTCGCTAAAAAAAATCATTTCCGGAATGAGTGACATACATTAGGGTTCACGCAGGCCTGATATAACCCATATGTACCTTTTTTTCGGTCGGATTAATAGAAATAATTGTTTAAATACAATGATTTTTTTCATTAGTGCCTAAAGGTTCAATCAGACGTGCCATAACCATAACCATAGAAAAGAAAGCTGTTCGAACAAAACTTATGGGCAATACTGTATTTGATTGTGGGTGACTCGCCTCATGGCCATAGCAATTGCCATAGTAACCAGTTGAATTTTGCTCTGGATATAGCTATGTCATTATGCTTATGGCACGTTTTATTTAAGCTTAAACACCATCGTAATAGAAATAAGTGGAACTTTGAGTCACACACGAAGGGTTCGCCATGGACACTAAATACGTAAGACCAGGTTTACATCTGTGTGTCACGTGCCAAAGAAAGAGTCCACTAATTACTAACGAAAAACTGTTTAATTCAAACGTGTAAACAGTTTCCAATCATGTCGGATTCCATTAAATTATCTATGTATTAGTTATGTATGAAACTGTTATAATAAATATGTGTCTGAATCAAACAGTTTTTTATTAGTAACCCAGCAAAAAAAGAGACTCCGAAAAAGTCATGAAAATGTAGAGTTTGCGATCTGGAAGTATTGAAAATTTCGATCCGATCTAATGATTTTTACATAGGGTTGTCATTGCAAGAAGTTCTCTTTTTCGATGCCTGGTCACTGAATTGGAAGCGATATTAACAAAAACTACCTTTTTTGTGTTCTATGATAATATTTTCATCTAGGAAAAATTATAATTGTAGTTACCTAATTTAAAAATTCGTTTCTTTTTATACGAATTTAAGCCCGAAACAGTGTTTTCATGCAAATTTAAGCAAATAACTTTTAAATTTTAGACTAAAATTAGTTCATAAATTTCTTTAAAAAAATAATTTTTTTTTTAATTTTGGTGAGTATTTTCTTACACTATGGAAGAGTTACAAAGTTTTGTATGACTAAAATAAGCTTCTACATGGTTTTTTGCTCACTCTCGGCCAATAAAATATCAATTTTTTGGAAGCAATGAAAATGTAGTTCCACTAGAATGACTTCCATTTTTTTCACTGGGAATTAGTGTTTACACCTTTTTTTGTGGCACATGGCACACATGAAATGCCAGATGTATGTAAACTCAGCCCAATACTATGCGAATTTTAGCCTATATAATCGAATATCTTGCCTGATGTTAATTTCCTTTTTAATTTAAGTACATGGTAGGTAAACTTTGTTTTTAATTTTTTCGGCGATTTTTTAGTTTTGGCACTTTTTTCGTTTTTGGAATTTTTTTTCGGTTTCAGACGTTTTTTTTATTGGTTGGTTGGTTGGTTGGTTTACGTGACTGCCTACTACACGCAGGCATTCAAGTAGGATCTAAATAATTCCCTTTTGAAAGGACCACTACAATCACCGGTGTCAACCTATGTAGAAACGTGTCAAAGTATTCTGATACGATGATCGTTTCTAGATATCTGATAACGTCACTCAATCCAATCTCAAATATATCTGAAAGATTGTCTAGTACGTGACTTCCTAAAAATTTGTGTCTAGAGAAATGCAAGGCTAAGCATTCGCAAAGAAAGTGGAAAGTTATTTCTTCTTTACTTTCTTCTCGGCAGAACTTATTATGGGACAGATCTATCCTACTAGCATGACTACTGACCGTAAAGTGCCCCGTAATGACTATTTGTTAATTAATTCCTATTTTTTAGTTGTATTGAGCGCCTATCATTGTTGCAAGGCCACATCTTCTTAGCAACCTTGCACGTGACTATAATGCGCCATCTACATTCAGCCTGATAAAGATGGTGCTTGAATATAGTTTTGGCGTTTTTTTCGATTTATCAATTTTTTTTCAAGTTTTGGCGATTTTTTCCGCCATTTTTTCGTTTTGGCGATTTTTTTGTTATGTAATTTTTTTATTTTTAGCGTTTCTGAAATGTTCAGGACTTTGACTCTTACGGGGTCCAAGACCCCGCAAGTTGTAAAATTTTTTTTTGTATATTTCGATTGAAGATTATCTAATGTATCGAAAAATTAAAAAATATCGATTTTAAAAATAATAATGAGTTACGGCATTTCTATATTAACGTAACGATATATAATTCTCTGTACATAACACAAGGATTTTTCGATTTTTTTTTTGTTTTGAGAAGTTAGACTCAGGCAATGAATGCCTATTACTACTAATAGGTGTTACCTTCTTTAGGAAAGTTATAGTGACAGAGAAGACAGGTGGCGAAGCAAGAGATAGAGGAAAGCTTCATTATTTTATATCTCTGCGTTTTGCACATTTTGTTTTGTAATGTAGTTTGCAGCGCCTCTGGTGTCAATGAGGCGTATTAAATGTTTGAAGCTGTGCTAAGTAACTATTTAATTAAACCCCATTTAATCTATAACTGTCATATATTTGTTATTGCACTTATTGTATACTTATTGTATACGGAACCCAAAAAATGTACTCCTTGAAAAATTAACTAATTTGTTTAACTTACCGACGAAGTCCTTAAAAAAGAAGAGAAATTTAAATAAAAAAATCCTTTCTAAGCGATTACAACATTTGCCATATACATATGTATGGAATATCTAATCCATTTAGTCGGATGAATCAAATTAAATTTATTGTGCTGTATTATGCTCCAGTTGGAAGTTACAGTGGTTAAAATACTACATACACATGCAAAGAGAGGATCATATCAAAGTAGAATTATGCGTTTAAATCTTTAAATATCTCTGATTTAGCGTTTAAACCCGTGGTCGGCAACCTATACTATTGCATTTTACAATTATGTGAGTTATACTCTCACCACGATCCGGTGTTGCCAGTGATATTTCGTCTCATTTCCCCAATTTGAAATTTTAAATCTCCAAAAATAAAATGGATTTTATTATGGTCAGAAGAATCACTCAAGTTTTGTTTATAAAGAAAGGCATATTTTCTTAGTGCTACCTCAATGCAATGGTTAGTAAAAAGATGTTTTGTAGGAAAATATCTTAAAATAATTTAAATATATGCTTGAAAATGCTTTTGCATGTCATATTTTTTCATGCTTGACAACACACATGGTAAAATCAAACATTCTGGTTTCTCAAAATAATTTTCTGAAAATAAAATTTTTTAGTAAATTATCATCACATATATTTTCTTATTGTGGCAATGCTGATTCTTAACAGTATGCGATACACACAACTTGTCTGCTTGAATGTTTAAAGGCCCAACTATAATATGAATAAGCTGGCTTAAGCTAATGCCAGAATTGAACGATAAGTCTGTCAAATACTTAAGCAATTCAGATGTGAATTTTAGGTGGCCACAATGTACTTACATGCACTTAAGTATTCTTTAGCCACAGCTGCACATATAGGTATTGTTCAAAATTTTTTTAGTAATTTTGTTTCTTCTTATAACTACTAAATGAATGCAATTTAATCAAATTAACTTGTTGGAATGTCCTAATCTATTAAAAATTCACGTATAATATATTCACCATTTTATTGCTTGTTTTATTTGTTTGGCCTACTAAAAAGTTCAACTATGAGCATACATAAATAAACTCATGTGTATGTTTGTATATGTGTATTGTAAAACAAAAAATTAAAATAAAAGTTTGCTTTCTTTTCTGAGTTTAAAATAAGAAAGAATAAAAAAATATTTAAAATCAATGAATATTTTCTGATGCTGTTTGCATGAGTTTAAAAAATGCACAAACAGTATTTTCCGTACGGAATGTGCGTTCAGTTGGGCAATTAGCTTAAGCATGACATTTGACGAAAAGTTCCATAAGTACATTATAGATTGCCACACACGTTTTATAGGTAACCGCACAGTTGCTTAAGTTCGCTTATTCATATTTTAGTTCGGCCTAAAGATAGACTGATTAATGCTAGGAACACAACTGGGACGAACGACGAATTTTTCGGTGCAAAATTTCGTCATAAAAAATAAAACAAATTTGTGCATATGAAAATGAACACAATACCGCCGTACAACGAAATTTGTCGTGCGTGACGAACTCTGACATAGATTTATTTCTATTTTGTACGCCGACGAAAAAACAAAATTGAGAGAAATTCAGTCTCTCTCTTTCTCTCTGTTTTTGTACACACAACAACCAACTTTATCAAATATGAGATAGTAATCCGGTGAGTAAATTCGACGTTATTGTGCTTCACACGACGAATTTAAGCATCGAATGCTTATCGACGAATTCGTCGTCGCGGACGAAATTTGTCGTTCGTCCCAGTTGTGTTCCTAGTATAATGTTGTTTATTTCTCATCAACGCATGTGTAGCATACGTTATAGAAGAGTATATTAAAAGGCGCGGCACCCTTAATTCGCCGACCACAGGTTTAAACTTCCAAAAGACACTTCTTGGCTTTAGTCGACTTAAGCGATTGTTACATATTGCCAGATACATCTGTATGTATGTACTTCTGTGAAATACTTGCAGGCATTACTTTCAGTAAAAACCCTAATTAATTTTCAAGAATGAACAACATTTTATTTGGCATCCGTTTTAAATAAAACCCAAGTAAGCGGACCTAAAGCCTAATACATTTTCCTGGGTTTTATTGCATGTAACCATATTATCATTATATATCAAATGCAATTTTCAACCTTTTTAAAGCACGAACAGAAATTCAAATTGATATAACACAACTGCATATGAACTCAAAGTAATTTGTGACACACATTTTCAGCACCATAGAGACGGAGGTCATTTGGAAAATTTGTTAATAATAATTCGATTATGTTGAATATATTGTTACGTTTAAATTTTATTAAACGTGTGAGTTCTTTTGATTGCTCAAAAATAAAAATAAATAACAACACGATTTTCTTATTTGCAACTGAACTTGCTTTTATTCTTGACTAAACAACTTACAACTTGTCTTTTCTTATTTACTTTTGAACGTTATTATCCACGGCACGATGTCTTTTACTTTCAACGATGGTCACTCCAATAAATTCCAATTAATACTGACTGACTCTCACATACGTCAGCTCTTTTTATACTACCAAACCGGATCTAGAATATTCGCAAATAGATGGCGTAGCAACATGCATGCATATATGTACTTAGTAAAAACCAACTGGATGAAACTATTTCCGCTCAAACGATTTAGCTGTTTAGGCGTGTTTGTTTATTGGTAGCCAGATGTTCAAACAGTCTTCTAGCACAATCGGGAAAATTCATGTCGCCGTTAGGTTTTTGAATTTTCAAAGTAACGACTTGTATGTTGGAAATGCAGTGTGCTATTTTTAGTACAGGTTGGTTACCATAAGTGCTCGCACTTCTATTTGTATACGTGTATGTCTGTAGCTTTGTAACAATTGTTGTTGCTATAGTGCTTGCACGTGAATATGTGTGTACGTTTAGTGCTTTAGTTAAATACTTCTAGATAGTTCTTTCCATTAACCCTGTAGGAATATTTTTACGTAACAATATGCTTGTTATGGTGGTTAAACAACGTCTATATGGACTTCGTTTCTGCTTCATGGAACTCGTCAGTAGACTTCAAAAGAGAAAGGATTTTGGAATTAGCAAAAAAAAAAGCTTCTTATGCTTATGGTACTACTATTAATACATTATTGAGAATCACAATATACAAACATAATTAGTTTAAAAGCCTCAAACAAAAATCTTTACAACAAAAGCATCTTTATACCATGGGCAGTGACGAAATGTATATAGAGGACGCTTAACCAAAAAAAAAACAAAACAAAAATCCAAATAACAAAAAATACTATCGGCCTATTTCCCACCTGCGAAAGAAAACGTTCGACTTCAAATTTTCATATTTTATTGTTGTTTTCAATATAAATTTTAAGTCGAACGTTTTCTTTCGCAGGTGGAAAATAAATAGGTATTTCTTATACTCTTATGTTAATTGGATTTGTTTTTTAAAGAAACTCAATGGAGTTTCTGCCTATTTTGATAAAGTTTCCGGCCATTTTGAGAAAAATCATTGCCAAAAACAATTTTCACATTAATGATTTCATATCAACAATATTTAACTTGAAACGAATTTAAAATGTTTATTGGGATGTAAGATTCAGCTTACGAAATATTTATTTTTATTTCGTTGTAAGTATCTACACAGGAATTCTTGACTTTAATGTGTTCTTTGGTTCTTATCTAAAGATTGTTAGAGATTTTAGCATTTAACATTACCTTTTCTTGTTCAGTGGAATTTTTGTGGTTTTATTGTGGCAACGTTTGTACGGTGGTTGTTCTGTTCTATTTATGTATTGCATCAATAATACATTACATTGCTTTTCATTTTAGTTGTTGTGCCTGATTAAATTTCATTACTTGTGAGAAACACCTTAATGATATGGATAGAGATAATGTTCAGCAGAAATATGCTGGGACGGACCACCATTCAAATTAAACAAGTGTTTGTAAATAAAAAAAAATTACCTGTCCCGTAATTTCTCGATTTGGCAATGTCAATTCGTCGCCTCGTTCTTGCGATTTAATGCCGCTGGATTAGTTTCGCTGCGGCAATTTGAAAAACCAGGCTTACGAGAGAGAGAGAGAGAGGAAATTGACACTGTCTTGACAAGATAAGCGAAGCTTTAACGCAAAGTTTGGTTCAAAATTTTGTTAAAAGAGGCAACATCATATTTCATTATTAATTCTCATATTTCTACTTTACATTGGCATCTATAAAAGTGAATTTGTCAAAGAAAAAAGTGTTTTTTTAAGCCAATTTACTTCCTAACCTTAAATTTGCCCATCGTTATTTATGTGCCCGCTTCTGACATTAATCGTAGTTAAGATATTTTGTTAACATTGTCAGAATTCACCGCCGAGGTTTCTTCAGCGCAAGTCTCCTTTAAGCCGTTTCTTATATGTTTGAACAAAAGGCGAAATAAATTATATCTTCAATGACTTAGTTGTATTATAAACAAAAAAGTGCGGCGATATCTCGAAAAAGAATGTCTACCATCAGTAAGGTTTATAAAACAAGATCAAATATTAATTCTTCGTTAATTTTGTTCTACTATTTTTGTTGATTTATTACAAAATAAAAAAAATAAATAGCTATAATTAAACGTTTTTATAAATTACTTCATTTAAATGAGTTCATTCGTAAAACTGTGAAACTACTGTATTTCAATTGAGAGTAAAATGTGGGACAAACACTTGACGACCAAACAAAAACAAAAATATGTATTTTTATATAAAAAAAATTAAAAGACAATTGCTTCAACAGAGTGGTATGCATACAGATATATACATACATAAGTAAATATACAAAGCGATAAAAATTACGCTAGCAGTCAAACATTTGGAATTTTTAATACCCTACATGTGTCACTTAAAATCCTGAGGCTTATGTATAAGTTAATGTACTGGTAAAAATAAAAAAAAATATATTATTAAATATTAGCAAAAAACAAACAATATAAAATGGCTATTACAAGAGAAACAGACAATTGTGCTCTTAATTATGAAAGTGGTCTAAGTCATATGTTTCTCTGCTCGGGATATTTAGTATGTATATTACATTTGAACAAATTATGCAACATTTTAATTTAGAATTATACTAGTCTCGATTAATATACGTTAATTTAACATTTACTAAATATTTATTGAAGTTTTTTAATATTAATTCAATATTTCGAAGCATAAATGCATATGACTCAGACCACTTTCACAATTAAGGGCACAGTTATTTTAATTTTTTATTGTCTTTGCCATATATTTTTTTTGTAAGATGTAGAAATAAGCCTCAAGATATTTATATGTATATATTTATCTAAAAAAAATTTTATAAATAAATAATAATAAATTCGATAAATTTAAAATAACGAAAAAAATTTATGGGGCCAAACTTAAAAGCCTGAATAGGTACAATATCTATAAAAGCATACTAATTCATACTAATAATAAGGCCGAGAAATTACATTCAAATATTAAAGAAAACTCTTTCAAACAAAGAGTTTTGAAAATATGCTAGTTAAGAAGAAGTACGTGAAATAGATAATTAAATTTTAATGGGTGTTCTTCCGCATATTTGTTATATGTAATATTATGTGTTTTCCAGATCTCAGGGTGCGTGTTAAGTTTTGTAAAAATCTGTAGAGCAGAACCACTTCAAATAAAACATTAAATTCTAATGGGCGTGGCTCCGCCCATTTTTTAAATGGAAGACTGCATCTATTTTAGAGCTCAAGCTCAAGCTGTATGGTCAAAATCGGTTAAGTACAACGAAGTTATATATAATAATAAATTTTAATGGGCATAGCCCCGCCCATTTTTCAACTTTAAATTGTGTAATTATAAGAACCAAAGGTGTTTGGTAGATTTTGCAGCAATCAACTTAGTAGATTATCATAAAATGAGTGGGCGTGTCATCGCCAACTTATTTAAAATGGAACCAAGAGACCAACACAAAAAAACAATTTTATTTTTATTTGATTTTATTTAATTTTACAATCGGTCGAAAATCTACCAAGTTATGAAGTAACAATGTCAAATTAAAAAACAAAATACAGATGAATTGATAATATACTTCTTTTTTTTGTTGGACACGATTAAAAGTAGGCAACACATGCTGAGAACAATTTTTTTAGTTGTTCGAAACATTTTCTTGGTCTACTATGGCTGTAGTTATGTAATTCTCAATAACTTTTGGGGAATTTGTCTATTAGCATTGGGAATTTTTAACCATTTTTTAATTGTGATTAAAGTGTACTACTTGCCATGATATAAATATAGAAGGTACTTCCATTCTCTTATTTTTTCTTGACATTCACTTTCTGACAACTATAGGTATTCTGATGTTTCCGTTAAAATCGTGCTACCGTATTAATTTAATATTTCTCCCTCTGTTTCCTGTTTGTTCGAAAGTTTTGTTAAAAAATTATTTCAAAATTGTTTTTATAAAATATAGAATGTATAAATTAAACAATGAATGCAAAAATTCTTTTCGACGATTGTATCGTCTTGTCTATGGGCGAAAAAAACCGCAGTTGTGATTCTTTAAAATATTATTTATTGTCTATGCTATAAGGTTCGTGTACTTGCTTTATGATTCTGTTCTAAACATTATACCCAACACATATTTTTTTATATATTTTTGAAGCTATTGTATAATACATTAATTTAATTTTTATGTCTTAAGAACATGGCAATAATATTTTTATTATTCATTATCAAAACCAACAACCATTTTTTAATAAAATAATTTATAGGGCATTTACACCTGCACAAATTCTATCAGATTTTAATTAAAATCTTTATGAAAATCTATGAAAATCTATTACAAAAAGTTTTTTGACATGTATAAAGACTTTTCCATCCAAAATAAAACCCATTAACTGAAAAATTTTTAAAACTATAACCAAACAACTGCAATATTGCCAATTCATATACCTTTTCAATCAAACCGTAACTAATTCAATCATCTTTTAAATAAATATGTTGTACAGGGTAGTAAAAGTAAAATGAAAATATTTGATTTTGTGTAGATTTCCTACAAATCTAATCACAAACTAGATTTTGTTTTGTGCGGGAAATCTAATACAAAGCAGATGGATTTAGCTCAAAATCTCGTAAGAAGTAGATTTCGAGATAGTGTAAATGCCCTATTAGAGAATTCAAAATCAAGAACTTAACAGTATTTTCAAACAAAAACATCCTAAATCTTTTTACTGAATTAGGACATAAGTAAAAATATGAGTGCAGCATTTTTTTTAATTCCCTTCATATCCTGGTGTTCGTCAAAAGTGGCTAAGAGCTTATAATATCTGTGCAATAGACTTTCGAGTAGATCTTCTTCAATATTTTAGAAAAAGATGTTACAATCAACAAGAAGTTAATTATGTAGATTAAACAAAATGCAATATCAATCAATATTTGTTAAACTTAATGAAAATTCATTGTCAACTAATCAAAAACATCAATAAATTTGGTTTCTCAACGCCAAATGTAGATGAAAATATAGTTAAAAGATTTGTATTAAGCAGAAAACATAAAAATATGAAATCAAATATTATATAACCACTTTTAAATCTTCACAAATGTGTAGTTATCTATATCACTTAATTTTTCGCAAATTTTTGTTAAGAGAATTACACATTTTTGTAAAACAATTTCTAGCGGAATACTTAAATTTTTTACTAAATGGGAACATTTTTCTTTATTTCTCTCAAAAAACAAACTTCAAAAATATCTATTTTTAAAAACAAAGAGAGAATGGAAGTACCTTCTATATTTATATCATGCTAATTACTATTTTAAATATTAATTTATTTGTGAATATTATTTATGGCATCCGTAGTCGATAGGAAAATTATAGGACTTTTTTAGTTTCAGTATTCTTGTCTTATTATAAGAAATCAGTCTCAGGTCACATATAAAAAAGACCCCATCACAGTTCTCAACTCAACTCTAACATAACAATGACTGAAAACAACGGTTTCGGCAATCGATTGTAGTGCAATATTTAATAGCCGGTACTCATATAAAATGTTCTGATGACGTTATCTTTAACAATATGATAAAGTTTTCGGCGCTCCTAAAAACAAACACACACACACACATATAATAAAACGGGACAGAGAGTGAGAACAAAAAGAAAAATTAATGGATCTGACTGGATTGCCTAAAAGGCCGATGCAAGGCAAGCATCACTTAGCTTGTTTTATTTTTTCTTACTAAATTATTGACGAAAAAATATAAAAAACGAAACACTTTGCAAGCCATAAAGATGAGTGTTGCCAACTTTTTTCCAACAAATATCGCTAAAGTAGACAAGAAAATAGCTAAATTTCAAAAACATTTAAAAATTTAGCGATAAATAGCTAAAAACAAACTTATTTTTAAATTTTTTTCAAAAATTTTACGGTAACTTGTGAACTTTTTTCATACTTCCCGAATTTGTCTAAAAATTGTATCAAATACCAAATAAAAGCAATGTAATAGGGTAATAAAAGGTTCATTTTATTGAGAAACATATACATACATACATATTTATTATGTTTATAAAAATTATTATAACTACTGAATTCAGGCCTTTCCCAGTAGAAAAAAATTGTTTCAAATATAGAAGGCTTCTGCTGATTTTTATATGGCGATTTCCCTGTTTGGAGTACTACATTACTGCTTACAAAAGCCCTTCATTGAATCTAATAAGACATGTAAACATAGCAGTTATCTGAAGTGCTATTTAAAGGATTAATGGCATAAACGTTTTTGCTTATGTATAAAAGCGCTTCTCAAGATGAATAGAGGTACATTAGATAACTTTTTTTTAGTTTGCCTCTTATACGTTCACTGCATCTAAGCAAGCTCACATTTTAAAGCGAATTATGATGCAAAAAAAAATCGCTAGAATTCCCGCTAATAGCTAAATCATAGTTTTCCCCGCAAAATGTACTCAAAAATCGCTAGATTTGACGAGAAAATAGCTGAATTGGCAACAGTGATAAAGATCCAAATAGGTGTATTGAATTCAACTCTCCGCTAGCGTTATTGATGTGTGAGAGGGGATTAAAATATTTTAAGTTTTTTTATTTGTTTGTTTGTTTTTTATTTCTTTATATTTAGTACAATTCTTAACGTGAAGGTGAGAACGCACTTTGGAAGCGATTTTAAAATGATACGGGCAAATGCAATCTAATAAATTTAAATAAATTTTTGATAATGAAAGTTATACGAAAAATAATATGGAAGAGTTAAAAAAAGTAATGATTAAACAAGTGAAACAAAGTGAATGTCAATGAGTAGAAAAATAATTATAATAATATTGAAATTCAGTTAAATATATAAAAAAAATCATAACGAAACTAAAAGTCATGTAATCGTCAAAATTCAAATCAACTAAACCTGTCAGCATCTGATGTGCTGCAAAGATTTCACGACCGCAGCACGCCTACTTACACCAGCTGCTGCTGCAATATAAGTATCTAAAGTAAACTAAGAATGTTCGTTACCATTTGAAATACTCCGTGTATAAAAAAATAAAGCAAGATTAATTAATTAATTGTGTTGCACGATGACTACAAATTACAGACTCTGAAACTTAAAGTGATAAATACTCTTAAACACAAATTTTTATCAAGTGACAATCATCACAGAAACCTGCAGCAGCCACAACACAAATGAATTTTATTACTTTTATATTGAAAATATCTATACACAATAATACACAATTCAATAAATATTTTTCTTGAATTGTTTTTATCTTTTGATCTTTCTTGAGTAAAACACAAGCACGCTTTTTTCTTTAAACAAGAACTAAAATACATTTGCAAAGTAGCGAATGAAAAAAGCGTCAAACGAATTTTAACAGTTCCAGTTTTTTTTAAGTTTTAAGATCTCTACAGTTTCTTTTCTACCAAAATTCTGCCACCAAAAGAAAACCACTGCTTTTTGTATATTTGACTACATCATCACCACTTCAATATCTATTAAATTAAAAAACAAATAGTTAAATTAATTTCAAACAGCCGATATAACAAAACAATTTAAAACAAAATGTATTCAGCCGGTAAATAATGTTCATTCAAATATATTTGTATAGCAATAATTAACATAAGTTTTGTTTTTTTTAATTCAATTGTGCAGTACAGTCTTATTTGAAGTATTAATTAATATTTATATTAAATTTTTATTTGTCTTGTATTATTAAATAGTTTAAATGTTGCAATTTGCTTAATGGCACAAAACAATTTTTTTATTTGCATTATTCTGTTCTATTATTTAGTTTGTGACTTTTAAATAAAGAGTTATAGAATGAATGAAACTTATGTACTTGTCATACACATACATACATATATGTATGTATAACAGATGTGTTGCGAAAAATAGCACTAATATGGCTTTGAATGTGTAAATAGCAAATATAAATTTTTAAACAATATAATACTAATAATAATAAAATATTTTATATGAAAGTTGATGTTAATGTTAGCTTGAGGTAGGAATTCAGTATGAGAAAACCGGTTTAAAGAATGCTTTAGCTTTAACAATGATTTACGAACACCGGTGTCAATTCCCCTTATCGCGAATGGATTCGTCGACGTCACATCAAGACGGCAGTAAAAATTATCACTTGCCTACTCTTTGTCGGCAACAATTGGCTCTTATTGTCAATCTTTTACTCTCTCTCTAAGGCTTTGTAAATTAATTGAGCATTTTAATAGTAGTCAATTGTTGTCGACAAAGAGTAGACAAGAGACTATTTTTACCGTCGTCATGATGTGACGTCGACGAAGCCATTCGCAATGAGGGAGAATGTATAAATTGGAAATTTTTTCCTTGGCAAATTTCTTTCCATCATGAAAAAACACAAGCCAGTTGAAAAAATATGTATGGTCCATATCGGAATGTATATAAATAATACATATGTATGTATATATATGAATTCATGTATGCAAAAGTATAGGATTATACCCTGGGAAAAGTATTATATATGAATTGATATATGGACTAATATATGAAATGTATCATAATATATTAGCTCATATATGGAAATTTAATTATGAAATTCTTCAAGTGTGGGTCCATATATTGGAAATAATATGTAATATATGGAGTTATATGTGTAAGTATATCATAATGTATGATAAATCAAGTATCACATAAAATCGTTTTTGCAATCAAAAATGCTTGCATTTTATGAACTATTTTTTCACTGGTGAAGTGGAAATGTATTAGAAACACATGCAAAAACATTTCTTGTACGATTTGATATATTGTGGTCCTATTTAATAAATCAAATATCAAACCAATGATTCAATTAATTTTATAGAAAATAACGGAATGCTTCAAATATTTTTAAGAAAGAAAGTTCATATTACTGGAAAAAAAATTACATCGAAAAATAGTGTTAGTTTCTGCATTAGTTTTTAATCTGATTTCTTAAATTGAATTTTGTGTATGAATGTGAGTATTGTGTTAATCGATAATGATTAATTTCTTTTAAAATGATGAAATATACCCTCATTTTTCGGATCTGAACCATATATGGGATATCATATATGCTCCTTGTATACTTTTTTAGCTGGGAACTTGTATGTTCAAAAAGAACTCATTTTATTTTTCAACGTAGTCTCCTTTGAGCTGAATGCACTATGTCTAACATTTCTCCATTTTTTTAATCCTGTAAAAATAAGATTTGTTTTAAAGTTTTAGCAATATTTTTTTGGCAACACTGTTTTTGGCAGCTCAGCTGTTTTAGTGCAAAATGTTACTGTTAAACATGTTCGGTTTGGTCTATAATTTAACCATGAGCAGCGAATAACGCTTGCAGATTATTGAATTTTTTTTAATCAAAATTCATGTTCGGTTAGGAAAGTGCCTCGTGCACTTCTCCCATTTTTATGGCCAGTTTGGACGACCTTCGGAATCCTGTGACTAAATTTCACACCAAATTTTGATTATTGGACATTAAGCCACCAACATTTATATGTAGAGTGCGGACAAAGGAAAATGTCGCAGCTGTATCCGCCAGTGTTTTGGATGACCGTGAATTATCGATTCGGCTCTGTTCGCAGGAATTGGGCTTCTGTACAAATTTTGTTGTCCAAAAAGGAAGAGCTGGACTTGACATATGATTTCAGCTGGACAGTATCACATGCCACACAGCACGCAAAACAATGGAACAACTGAGAGGCGATTTTTGTGGACAGTTTGGCTGACTTTATAAATTCTGTTTGAAATCCAACACTGCAACGAAAATCATTTACACGGCACAGAATACTTTATGGCAACACTGCTTTGACAATTAGTGAAGTGGCAATTTAATCTATTTATGAACACGCAAAAGTTTTTTACTTGTGTCATTAAATATAACTTTTGTAAAATTAAATTATTTTTAAATGAATTTTCAGCAATCATATGATATTCTTATTAAAGCCGCTATCGAATTGGCTTATAATAAAAATTCAAACAGTGTTAATAAGAAATATACCAAGTACAAAAGAATTATAAATGAAACCAATGCATAAAATTTACCGATGTTGTGCATTGAAAAGAATTGCCTTGCAATAATGAACTTGCGTCATTGCCAAAAATAACTCTGCTGTATTTATGAACACTACGCATTACAGTGTTGCATTGCAAGCTGCATTTATAAAATCAGTCCGTATTTCACCTAGATCGTGCGATTTAACGCCTTTAGACTACTTTTTGTGGGACTATGTTAAGGATCATGTTTATATGGAGAAGCCCTCAACGTTTGACGTACTGAAAGCCATTAAATAATTTATTCGTGAGATACCGGCCGATATGTTGGAGAGAGTATTCTAAAATTGGATCCAGCGTATGAACCATTTGATGTGCAGCCGAGGTTAACATTTACATGAAATCATCATTAAACATTGAATTATATAAATCGTTCAACCGATTCAAATATAGATTTCATACATTTCTCTAAATTTTATGTGATTTCTTTTAAATCAAATCCGCAATCTCTTAACAAATTACCCTTTGCAAGTATTTATTTCTGAGATGATTTTATCGTTGGACTCAAATCTCCTTTACGCCGGCCATTTCTTCGGATTTAAGAACATAAAAAAGCCAGTGTAGTCAAAATTTGAAATTGCTCCTAGCCCAATTTATTGATTTTTGCCAAGGAAACTGCACACTTATTAGCTTTCATTGAATCAATGAAATTATATCATCAATTCAATGAAATTATTTTCTTGTATTAATAAAATTATTTTGTTGAATTACACAGAAAAAAATTATTTTTAAATACAATTAATTTTTTTATTATATCAATTAAACAATTAATTGATTTTGAACCTACAACGATTTTTTTAAATACAATTAACGGAAGTGTAAGTTAACGGGAAGTCTAAAAAATATTTGTAATTAAATATTTCAACAAATAGTTTGTTGAAATTTATTTATTTTTTCAGCATCTATTTTTGTTAAATTTCAAAGTTATTTTAATTAAAGTTATTGCTTCTATATTTATGATTTATTTGAACGGGCTAAAATTCGTATCGCTTTTTAAGCCAAATTACATGTGATTAATTATTAATGAACAAATAACATCAAAGTTAGTTGTAAATATTCTGACAACACATAGTTGAACGGAACAGCCAGCCCAGCCATTTTCGAAGGCCACTAAACCTTCATCATCAGCGTTCTTCTGTGTTGGTCCATTGTGTGTTATTGTTATATTGACAATACGAATTGTTGAATATCCGAACACATTTTAATTATTATAACTGTTACATTAATAATGTTTTTTATACAAAATCACAATTCTCGA
Organism: Tachina fera; assembly: GCA_905220375.1. Lineage (NCBI taxonomy): Eukaryota > Metazoa > Arthropoda > Insecta > Diptera > Tachinidae > Tachina > Tachina fera. The sequence goes on from LR999966.1 coordinate 83,300,600, forward strand.
ACCGATAATTTGCTTGTCCGCGAAAAGACACTAAATGTCTTTGGGCGGAGTTGAACCGGCAACCTCAGGAATAATAAACTAACTTACTTACCTCTCATATAAAGATCAAAACTTTATTAGATACGCAAATAATGAATACACAAAAAACATGATTTCTTGTTTCTTTTACATGGGCGCATTCCGTTATGATATAATTAAACAAATAATTTTGTTGAGTAATTTAATTGAACACAAAAATTTAATTTGTTATATCAACAATAACGATTGTTGATTTTTAAATTAATTATTAACAATTTATTTTGATGGTTGCTTTTCAATGATATTTTTTCTGTGTAATGACACTGTTTAATAAATTTTACGAAGCTTTTATTCAATATAAGTTTCGTTAAAAACTTGTTTCATTAGTCCAACGAAGTGAGACGTTGCACAGCCAAAAATCTGGCCTAAGAGAAAAAAATTAATTTAACGAAATGAACTTATGAACTAACTACACAGGTCGATACGCAAAAAAGTTTTACATCATATTTTAAAATTTGAAGTTGTGATTTGTAGATCTGAGATACTTCTCAAGAAAGTGAGGAAAATGCAATACAAACTAAAACAGTAATGGTTAGTTTTTTCTAGTCTCAAATACTCTTCTATACGTTGGTTGAATTTTAATGAAACTTTTCAGTAGACTGATGTCGAAATGCATGAAATTTGTGAAGAAAATTTTTTAGTGTAAGGGTGCACAAATTTGCAGTTGGGCTACGATCAATTCATTGATTCAATGAAATTATTTCGTTAATTCAATGAAGGTGATAATGATTGCATTTTCCTGCTGGAAAAAAAACTTATTTCTAACAAATGTGGTCGCTTTTGTTTCAAATCCTTATAAAATCGGTACAATAAGTTGGCTATTTGAAGGTAGTCAATGTTAATTATACCGAATGCATGACGTTATTCGCTGACAAAACCACTTTGACCTTCTTTATTGCCGATTACAAAACGGCGACAAAAATTGACAAATCTTATTTTTTTTAAGAATAAAAATATTTTATAAAAATTGAACAAATTATATAGAGCTCAAAATTGACTACTGTGAAAAGTAAATATGTATATATTTTTTTATACAATACCTGTGTCTTAATCAAAAAGTTACAGAACTATTGGCCTGACCTTGTACTTCTGCGATTTTACAATTTATTATGCATTGAAAAAATGTTTCATAATGATTTTTTACAAAAATATTAAAAATTAAAATAGATCTTGACACATTTAATATGCATGATTGCTATTTTTCTTCACACATCTACATATGTATATCAGGCCAAGCTGTTTTTGTTTTTTTCAGCTAAAAGCTTTATAAATTACATCATCCATATCGCTTTAAACAATTTTTAAATTGAAAAGTAATGCTTACTTAATGTTTAATTAATTTAGCAAAGTCATTGGTTGTTTCTCCATATATGAAAACATGCTTATATTCCCAGTCGCTTTTTGGAAAGTCATATTGAGAGGAATTGAAATTTATTTTTGCAATTTTTTTATTTCAAAAACATACATATATATTTTGAAGAAAACTTTTTTGGATGTTAAGATCCTTTGATATGCTTTTCTTTTTTTGTTTTCTTTTAAGTAAAATAAGATAATGTCTGCAATAACGGTTTCGGTTTTAAACGATCTCCCAACAAATAAAATTAGTATTTTTAGGCCAAATAATTTAAAGCTATTATCATTGGAAAACAATATTGGCCAAATATGGCCGCCAGGACAAAGCTTGCAAGTCCAGATTATTTTTATGAAAATTTTTTATCAGCAATTCTCACATTTTTCGAATTATAGAGGACATACGATAAAATTCAAGAAGTAAAAATACTTTATTTTAATTTTGAATCTGGTTATCTGTTGAAAATTAGTAGAGACGTATGCTTGGAAATAACAAGCAATAATTAATTTAAAATGCGATTTTGAATTTTTAGTAAGTTACGCGGTTTTGCATTTCAGCTGATGATATATAAATTATTTTATATGAGGACATACCCTGTGATTCGAAAAAAAAGAAAATGCTTTCTCAATGCTTTTTGCAAATTCCAAAGTGCCGCTTCACACGCTTAAATTTTTGTTGAACCACTTTTAAGTTTGTCGCAAAGAGGGGAAAAAAGAGCTGGTGTCTAATCGTCGCTTTCGATTACGTTTTTAAGTTTGAGATTATGGCATAACATATCAAACAATGTAATAATATAATATAGATATCGAAGATCATAATTTCAAACTAAAAAAACGTGTCGAATCAGCTCGTTATCGAAAGCAACGATTAAACCCCTGCCTGTATTAGGACACTCGTTTTGTGTTGTCATTCGCAATAATATGCACAAAGTTAGTTGAAATAGATTTATATATTTAAACACTAAGTCACCTTTAAAGGAGAATTAAAAAGAATTTCTTCAGTAAAATTTTAAGTGTGTGAACCGATACAAAGCATTTTCTTTCACTTTCAATTAGATAGTAGACAATTTGACTGCATGGCATGCTGAGCAGTATTTCTTAAAATAATGTACAAATTCCTTTCGTAAATTTAATAAGCATTATGATGATACGTTTCTGATAAGTTTAAAAAAATAAACCATAAAGATTATTTTTCGTATGAAAACTTATCTCATATTTTGTGTTGTTAAATTTTCGAGACAATGTGGGACCTTGGATTATATGTGTACGTAATTTAAAAAAATTTAAATAAAATCCAAAGAGCTTTTATTGTTTTATCTAAGCATATTTATGTGTATATCAAATGGTTTCATTTTATTATAAGAAAAATAAAAATGATAAGCAATTCTGTGATTTGTATTTTTCATGGACTTGGCCTTGTTCAACCTCCGAACTTCCAAAACATCTCGTCATTTTACACTTTACAATTGAAGTATAAATTGTGACAACAGAACAAATCGCCATAATCGACTTGAGAAAATTTAGCTTTATTATTGTACTTACTACGTATGTGTAGCTTCTTCAGGAAGAAGATTTAAGCCTGAGTTATCCGATTGTAATGGAATGTAACGACAAATCTTAGTTTTAGGAAGCGATAAAAATAGAGGAGAAACGTTACATAAAGCGTATAGAGCACATTGAAGACTACGTTGAAAAATAAAATAATATTTTGTCCAAAAACCTGTTACCTGTACATTCTTGTAATTCTGCAACTGCACTTTTTTAAAAGCAGACTTGATTTTAGAAGTCAGATATATATTTTTTTTAACCTTTCCAAACAAAAATAATGGATAATTCATTAAAATTTTAATTAATTACAATTGAAGAGTATATACACTTTTTTGCATTCTACTGAGGAAATTTCTTTGCGGGATATCCTGCTGCCATCGCTTTTTAACAATCACTCATATCGCATTTGCCTTTTAATACTGCATGTAATTTCATATTAATTAAAATTTTACTTACATATTTTTATGTAATGTATGTCTGTAGTAAAAGTATATTTTTTTTACTTAAGTTTGCGAAATTTATCTAATTATATATGTGTGTATATTTATTAAATACTCTAATAGAATATTACTTTCCGTTTTACATTCCATGATATTATTTTTCATTACAGTAAGAACACACGATTACGATTATCCCGAGTCCGAGATGGACGATCGCGAAAGTTTATATTTCGATACAATTTCGCTGGCCGACTCTGAGGCGGCGGCCGCTGCTGCCGCCCATCGAAAGTCCTTATCACAATCCCGCAATACAATCTATCATTCAGCAGTGGATTTAGCGGGCGACGAAACACCTGCGCGTAGAACGGGTAGTATGCGCGAAAATAGTCACAAAGCCCGATCATCATGGAATCCAAATTATCGCCACTCCACACCCCTTGATACTTATATGCCATCTAATATAAATGGCATATCAGGCGTTAGTGGTGTAGGCGGTATAGCAGGTGGTGGCGGAGGAGGTGGTGGTGGAGATTATACGGATGGTGTTTTAGCTGCTCAGGTAATGGCTCTACAGAACGGTCGTGCTAATTATACGAATAGTGCTGGTAATGGCGCCGGTTATACATCACTGCAAATGGCAAATGATATGGAGATCTCTAGGCGTCTCTTACAGAATAGCACACAAAGTAGTAAAGATAAAAAATTGCCAATTACATACTCCCAGTGGAAATTTAGGGTAAAGATTATCATTTAAACCAAACTGATGAATTACATTTCTTTCTATTATATAATAAATAATTTTATTGCAAATTTGAGGAAAAAAACTCGTTACACTAAAATGAAATTTTATATTTATTTATTTATGCTTTTGGCATTGCTCTATGTTTGGCCAGACACAACTACACACACACACGCGCGCGCGCACAGATTCCAGCGAAATCAAACAACTTTTTTAAATAATAATTTTTTTATCTTCTTTCTACATTTTAAAAAACTTTCACGTCTTCGAATTAGTCAACAATTACATAACCAACAGCAGCGCATTAGAGAGAAAAATTTTATTATTTGTGCTATATTTGTCAACTCTGCTTTCGAGATTTCTTGTTTTTGATCTTGTGCTATTTACACTGTATATGAATAACCCAACATGTGCATATTGTTCTATACATAATATATTTAATTTAATTTAATTTAATTTATTTTTTCCTTATTCTGTGTGATTAATGTTTTGTATGAGCAATTGCAAATTTTTAATGAAACTGCTTGCGGGAACGGGTAATGGCAATTTTATATTGTAATTAGTTTAGCTTCAAGTTGTTATATTTTATAAAATTAAACTTCAATACCCGAAATATTTAAAGCCTTAAAAACTGATTTTAATTTTTGATATTGATTTGCTTTGATGCATGTTGGTTATTTTCCTTATATTAAAATATTTGGTTTAAATATTTCTGGTTTAAAGTACCATATTACTCTTATAATTTTTAGTAAATACAAGTATTTTATTAATACCTTCTTTTTCTTAAAAAAGTTATAATGATAAGAAAAAATTTTTAAGTTGATCATTTAGAATAGAGCTATTCAACCTTTTTGGTTCTCGTACCACAAAAGTCACAACCAACAATTCGCGTACCACCAAATAATTTTATGTGTATAAACAAGTATGGGCTCAATAAATTATCAAACAATTTTGAAATATTTAATCCATTTCATTTATTAATAATAAAAAACAAGGTTTTTTGAAGGTTTAAGAGTCTAGGACTGTTAGACACATATCTGCCAAGTTTCATTGATCTAAGGGAAGTCAATAATTTTTCCCAAGCAATTGAAACTAAAAAAAGGTTTGGCCAGCTTTTTGGCTCAAATACTCCTCTGTACAACTATGCGACGCCAACAAGGGTATTTATTGACTTTATCAGCCTATGTATGTATGTATGTATGCATGTTCCTTTGCGGCACTATATAAATTGAACGCGTGGACAGATTTTAATAATTCTTAGTCTCGGGAGTGTCAAAAAAAATAAGAAGCCAGCAAACTATGTATATCAAAATGGTTATCATTCGACAGGTATTTTAAAATCATTTTTAGGTTCCTGTTTCCATGATGTTTTATTTCGAATGACCATTTAGGATATTTAACGGTTCAAAGTTAGTCGCAGTCGGGTTTTTAGATTTTTTAATTACTACTTGTTCAACAAATTTCGTGAAAAAATTCATAATTTATAAATTTAAAAATACTTTCCCTGAATATAATAATGACCCATATTAACAGTCTAGAAAAGTATTCCTTAGCATTTTGTATGGTAATACTGGTTTTAAATTTTTAAAGTATACTTTGTTTTAATTATGAATATGCGCCATTTATATTAAATATTTACTACGTTTTAATGTATACAAAAAAATTTTAGTTTAGTGCAAATGATTGCAAATTATGACAAATAATATACATATGTATTTGTTTTCACCATCACTGTATAATCCCAAGTGTAATTTAAAAATACTATTTGTTTATACAACTTATAACATACATAAGTACGTATGTGTGTATGTATGTATCTTTGCAACCTGTTAATACATGCCACTTCCCATAAATAAATCTGGAAATAAATCTCAGTGTTTGCTCTCCAACAACAAAGAAAATATCTACTCCATTGTATGCTTAAGTGATTCGTGCTCATAATTAAAAAAATATATAAAAGCTACTTGTTGTACATTGTTAATGGCCTCATTCTATTAAATGCGAACAGGAAAGGGAAAAAGAATTTTGAAATTGTACTTTTTGCACACTTAATTGTAACGAAACGTATGCATATTCTAGTGTTACAAAAACAAATTCAATTAGTATGATTTTCATGTGCAATTATGTAACCAAATGTTAAATTTAATGGGTTTCCACGTTCCTGAGCGTACATTTAAAATATATTGTATTTTTCTGAAACAAGCAGGTAGTTTTCTTGAAGAAACTATTACTGCACACTATTTGCAAATAAATTAACTCACTGTGTTTATACGGCATATGAAAAGTTCACAAGCTTGGTAGCACTTTTATAGAAAACTTACTTATGTTGACAAAAAAACAGATACGGGCTACTTATTCGCAAATAAAAATGTTGCAAATGGAGAATTTTGCTTCACAAACAGCGAATTAATTTTTTATTTGCATACAGCTAACTCACAAAAACAATTACTTTTAGCAAATAAAATGCTCGAGGTTGACACGCTTACAAATATTTGATAGCAAAGACCAATAAATGATAAATATTCACAGAGAAAACAGTGCCTAATAAATAATGCATAAAACAGAACAAAATTAATAAGATATCTCTATGGTTTTTTTCAATAAGGAAATCTTATTAATTTCATAGAGAAAACCTTTTTGAAAAAATCAAGAAGAAATCTTGCAGTTTTTATTAGGTTATCTTATTGATTTTTTCAAAAAGGGTTTCTTCTTGATTTTACTAGGCAACCTAATAAAAAATAAAAAAAAAATTTATATCTGTATTTTTTGTACTTTGTATTTTCATTTAAATTCTGTACGATATACGTATTTTTTTTTTATGCAAGTTATTTTTATTTATTGTATCTTCATTTATGAACTAACAATAAGTATACGTATGTATGTAGTATATTTAGATGTTATTAAATTAAAACATACATACATACATATTATATTATATTCTTAATTAACTAACTCATCATGCATACATATTTATTACTTGGGAGGAGACAAGTATTAAACCAGCAACCTTCTGAATGATAGACAAGAACATGCTTATACAAAAACGAAAAGACCACGAAAAAAATTTTCTGTATGTCTATTTATAGGTATGAAATAACAAGAAACCTAATAAAATCAAGAAGATTTCCTTATTAAAAAAAATAATAAGATGCTTTACACATAATCATATAGGAACCTAACGAAAACAATAAGGAATACCTAATTGAAAAAATCAATAAGGCAACCTAATGAAATCAATAAGAAATCCCTATAGTTTACAATTTATAAGAAAACCTAATAGAATCAAAAAGATTTTCTCTATGGATTGTTTTTTGGTGCCAAAAATAACCGAAATTAAGTAAAAAAAAGTTTTGAATAATAAGATTTCTTCTTGATTTTATGTGGTTTTCTTCTTGATAAAATTAATAAGATTTACCACATAAAAACTATAAGGAATCTCTATGAAAAAATCTTCGCTTCTTTCTGCCGGGATACCCCTTAGCCTAAAAACGTTTCATAAAGAAAATCTTCTTGATTCTATTAGATAGTTTTTTTTTCTGTGTTGCAAAAAAACATTGATAGGAATAAATATTGATTAAAACAAATAATTATTTAATATTTTGTACATTTACACTTTTTTTGTCAACATAAAAAAGATTTTTATAGAAGTGCTACCAAGTTTGTGTACTTTGGCTATACAGTATAAACAGTGAGTTAATTTATTTGCAATAGTTAATTTATTTGCAATAGTATATTATATAGTATAGTTCACGCATAAACATAGTAAGAGTAAATGTACAAAATATATAATAATTATTTGCTATAATTGTCATTATTTGTTTTTATCAATGTTTTTTGTGTAATATTCATCCAGTAATTGTTTTTTGTTATCAAACATTTGTAAGCGTGGCAACCTCATGCATATTATTTACGAATATGTTTAATGTGCTTTAATCAGAAATTGTTTTTTTGAGTTAGGTATATGCAAATAAAAAATTAGTTCTCCGTTTATGCGGCAACTATTTGCAAGTCACCCGTATAAACATAGTATATGTATGAGGAAACCTACAACAAAGTTATTATCACTTTTCTCAGCTGCTAAAAGTTCTTTATTAATACCCTCTAGTCAGCCTATGTCTCTATGTCAACACTCTTTTTCTAGCGCCAATTGCACTAGTTGAAATGTCGACAACTTTCCTTTTTATGCACAAGTAAGAGATACGTTAGAGACAAATGTCTCCATATGTTCGTAAAAGAATACTGCTAAAGTCTACTGGTAGATTTTCAATGACAACCCTGTTATATGTCAAAACCTTATTACATTGGCTGCGTACACCTAGTCAGAAGTACTATTGACACTGCCACGAGTAAATCACTACTATTTTACTATTGACATCGGGCGAGGAAATATCAATATTGTAGACTAGAGCGACTCTTTGGTACCCATGTCTCTGTGTAGTCCCAAAATAACTACTTAGTCAGTAGTGCTACAGTCTAGTGGTGGATTTGCAATGACAAGCTTATGTCAAATGTCAATAGATGATGATTTGATTTTCTGCACGGTATGTTCTTATATACACATACATAAATATGAGGTATTAATTTCTTTTATGTTGGTTATAATTATTTTTTGCTTTAAAGATCACAGTTTTAATTAATAGTTTTTCATCGTTTCAAAAATAATGTGCCCGCAGATATGTCAAAAGCGTTTGTTAACTTTTATTTGCATGTGAGAAAATTTGCATTATTTTTCAGTGCAAAAGAACCAGAATGAAAGTTGGTCTCCCGTAAAATTAAAAAAAAATATTATTAAAACATCGACGATATTTCAAATAAATTTATGACATTGAAAATCTCTACTAAAAGTATAACTGGAAATTTTTTTATTATATTTATTGCCTGGAATGTTACAAAAAGAATTTATAAAAAGTACCAACTCTTTCATCGGTGAAAGCGATCCACACAATAACAGAGCGCACGCGAGAGTTGTTTTTTTTTTTGCGAAACACTATACACTGGCGTGGTTAAGGTTGTATGGGGTGATATCAAAAATAATTTCCTTACTTTGAGCAAACATTTTTTTATTTTGTTTTAGTTTTCATGTACACTTTATTTTTTTAAGTGTTAAATATATTTGATTTAAGCAAAGCTTAAACTAAAGTTACATTTAACAAAATATTACACACATGTCGCTTATTTAACTCAAAAAATTTGTTTTTGAGTTAATAATATCAAATAGTTCGGGATTTCTTATTTTACTTTCTTGTACTTGTACCACGACCTCCTCAGAGAAGAATATCTTTTCAAGTCTTCATTGAGTTGTATGTGAAAACTCTAAACGCATTTCCTACAAAACTAGTTTTATTTAGTTGTGTAACTGTTGACGTCAATTGCGAATATTTATTTATGTAACACTATACAACAATTTCGAATTTCGAGACAAAAAGATTATGTGTGTGACGGCATTTTCAAAGATCACAAAGGAATTTTATTTAAGAGAATGTTAAAGCCTACCCTCACCGCCTCCCCATTCTATTCTGACCGTGCAGCATATCGGTCATTGAAACTATATATTTTATACATCTAACGTGTATATTACATTCAGCGACTTTGTAGAAAATAATAAGAAAATATTAAAATATTTTAGTAGAACATATTAATTAAAGGGTTCCACAAATAACCAGTGATGCCAACTTGGTGCTTTTAGAACTATTTTAAGCGCTTTTTGAAGACTCAAAACGCCAAATTTGGAGCGTTACTGCCAAACTAAGAAAAAGCACTTATTAGTGCTTTTAAGAAATTAATGTATTTCTTAGTTACTTTAATAAAAACTTGGTGTATTTATTTCTCTAGTGCAAAGCATACCATTGTCGTCTGATGTATTTCATTAAATACTCGTAGAGAAAAGCTTAGAAAATATTTAACATTATTAAACTTCACTCGTTTGGATCTTCACTAGTTTTTCACGTTAGTGATTTTTAGATTTTAGTGCTTTTTTAAATTCAGATGTGCTTTTAGAGTAAAAAAATTTTACGTCACTGCAAATACCTGTAATTTTTAGCTGTAGCATTTGTTATTATTATTATTTTTGATTTCGCAAGTTCCATAGTTTCTGTTGCGAATAAATTTATTTTAAGTTTTTTTTTTAGTTAGAGATCAATTAATTAAACCAGGATGCATTCAGCCTTTTCATTAGAGTTTCTATACGGGAAAAAAATTCAAGGAATTCCCCTGAATAATTTTTTAGAAATCCCGAGAAATTTTCAAAGGAAATTTTCGGGAATTCAATATTTACGTTTTCGGAATTTGTTTTTTACAATGCTATTCGTTGATTTACTACTTAAAAATACAACTCTGTAACTATGCATAATATAAGCATGGAGGCAGATGTAATAAAAGTTTCCGAGCGGACTTCATTAACTTCAAGGGTTACGAAATAGTTTTAACCTAAAATGTCTTTATAGGAATTTGTATCTATTTTGACAGATGTAGATGGAATTTCCTTCCATGCTATGACTCAAAGCATATGAATTAATTTATTTTTGTTTTGTTTTTTAAATATTGTTGTTCCTGAAATGAACGGATAATGTTGTTTTGTTTTCATTTTAAATGTTGTATGTTTTTTTTTTCATAAAATTATATTTTTATTGAGGTCATTTAATTAAATTCATATGTTTTTGAAATTCCCGGAAATTTCCGGAAATAAAACATTTTACTTTTCGATTCATGGGAATTGGAAAAGTCAGGGAAATTAGAGACTTTACTTTTTATGAATCGCACATGGAAAAATTTCAGAATAAAATTTTTCGTTCACATCGATCCATCATTATAAATTTCATGATAATTTTTTTGACCGGCACATTTTTGTGAATAGTTTTCTTGATGAATTGTCAAATTATTTTACAATCGTATGAAGTTTTTTGGTAGCAAAAAAATTAACAAGCAATTTTTACGGATTATATTAAATGCTCAAACGTTCATTAATTTCCATGTAATCTTTTTTTAAATATAATTCTGGTTATTAACATATTATGTCAATAAAGGAGTAACTACCAATTCGTCAATATGACTTTGTTTTCTAAGAAATCCGTTTTCGTACCGAATTTATTCTGTGACATGACATGACTGATAGTTAAGTCCAATTTCAGCAACTCTATTTAAATATCAATTCATATTTAAAATGTCGATTTTCATTAATTTTTGTACAGAAAAATTAATTTTTAATATGAACAGAAAAATTACTTTTTAATATAACCGGTATAAAATACATAAAACGTATTTTTTTAAATTTTATTTAATGCAATGACTCACTCCTCCTCATAGACCAGACAGAACTACACCTCTGAACTGAAGAATGAGAAAAAAACGACCACACAACTTTTATAGGATTGGAGCGTGCAGCAAAATTTGCACAAAGATAGAGACCGATAGAATGAAAAGTAGAAATGTACTCAACTTCAGATGTCCGTGAGATTCTAAACAATAAACACATTCGCAACTTTTTTTATTTGAGTTAATTTTCTGTTTTACTGATCTTTGAATCTTATTTTTAAATAACACCAACAAAAGTATTGGAGAAATGAATCATTTAAAAATTTTAAACATCCAGTTAATTAATAATTTGATTATAGACATGCAAACCATACAATGAACACTTAAAAATCTAAAAAAAAAACAAAATATGGGAAATTGTATAGAAAGATTTTTTGATGCAGAATTATTACAAGTAGATTTAAAAGTATGTTATTTATTTAGATTTGTTTAAAATAATTTGACTATGTACATAGTATATTGCTTCTAAAATAAAGCTTCATAATATTATATATTATATATAAAATTTATTTATATTCGCAATTTCTTCAAATAATCAAATTTATAATAATCTTAGACAAGGCGTCGTTTCCAAGATGGCCAACGTGGTGTTGATTTTGTTTTGGCCTTCAGTGGTGCCGATCAAAAATTGGCCAACATTAAGAAACGTGAATATTTCGAAGCAAATTTAGAGAAGGAAGGCCTACACTTGGAACGTGATAATACCCAACGTATACATTTCATTAAGATACATGCCCCGCACGAAGTGTTGTGTCGTTATGCTGAAATTCTTCGTATTAAATTGCCACTGAAAAAAGTGAGTAACATTGAAGTTAATTTGATTTGATTTGAATTGTAAAAGATTCATTTATTTTTTTTTGTTTAACGGTTAGATTCCCGGTCAAGATCAAATTTATGCTGATGACTATCAATTGAGTGATTGTGTGGGCTCATGTTGTGCAAAAATATTTAAATCAATTCAATTGAATCCAGAGAAATTTCCACCCAAGCCAAAACGTATTTATTTTGAATTTCAACGTAACTATGAGCATTTGTGAGTATTGCTTTTTTATTTGCTAATTTGCTGTAGTTTTGTGATCACGAAAAAAAATTGAATAAAAAGTTGCATATAATTTACTGTACATGTGGTGAGGAGACAAAAAAAAATATAAGTGTATCGCCGTTTTTTAAAATTACATTGATATTTTAGTTTAAGCGAGCTGTAAGGCCATCCAAATTTTGTTGCTGTCAATCGCCTACCGGAACAAGAATGAAAAAATATTTTCAACTTTAAGTTTAGCATTTGTTAAAGCACTAATATTATTTTACTCATTCAGTAAAATATTTTTAATTAAAAATACATTGAAATTGAAATTATTGAGAAATTTAGCTGAATCACATACGCATTTCACTATTGCTAATGCAGATCATCACGGCACATTTACCTCCAACATTTGTTAGAACAACTAGAGTTATTATGCTAAACTCTCATTTAAACAAATGAGAAGAACTACAAATAAGATCAAAGTTGACAAAATAAAAGTATAATCAACATGCTTTTTAATTTTTTTCTTTACCATTGCTACATTGGCTGACTTTTTTCCAGCTCGAATTGTAGTTGTAAGAAGTATGTTGGGCAAAGGTTCCCCCCCCCCCATGTTCTGCATTAGAAAAAGTGAAACACGCAAAGGATACAGCATTAACAAATATTTAACTTAAATTATAATCGTTCGAACTTTGTTCACAATAACCCAGCTTCAACTATTCGGTCTTTTTTTTACTATTAAACTTCTAGAATTGTACAACCAGCCGTAATTAAGACTTTCACAAAAGACGTGAGCATGCAGTCGGCTTCTTCCATGGCTTTAGTGTGTGTCCAACCATCTTTTTATCAGCGCCCGTAGTAATGTATTACAACTTCAGAGTTTTGTAACCAGTACCAAACAATGGTCAAGCTTTAAGATCTTATTGTTAACCGAAGGTTAACGAAATATTGATCAAATAAAATACAAATAATACCAGACCTAAAGCTCAAAAAAATAGTTTAATTGAATATATAAAAAAGGTCGAAAAATTAGATAAAAGAATAGAATAAAAATACAGTAAAATAATACCATGCGAAAAAAACAGTAAAAAGAATCTGTTGACTGTGCGAGCGAAACATATAGAAATCATCTTCCATCTCGTGTCACCTATGCTGAGCTCTGTGTTTTTGGATCTTGCTAACATTCTTCTGAAAGCTTTATGTGCTGTATTCGCTAAACATTCATTCGTGGAGTTGGGTTGAGTATTGTGTAAAGCACAATGAACTTAACATCGTGCTATCTTAGCAGTAAATTATTTAACATTGAGTGCTTAAAAGCTCACGTTGTCAGTGTTTAGTTAATAAAGTGATCTGATCTTCTAATAACTTTACACAGACTTTTTACCTAATTGCAAATATTAGAAGCTGCAAAAATATCGCTTTAAAATTCGAAAAACGTAACAATATTTTTAACAATATTAAATGCAACAATTAACAAAGATTTTGAACAAAACCTACAGGAAATAAATCATGACCACCGAAAACAGTACGTTGTTATGTTATATTAGTTTTTGTTGAAATAGTTATTTTGCCTCCTTAGCGATACAAAAATAAGTTTCGTTTAAGTAAATAAGGACGTAAGAATATAGTTTTTTACAAACGATAATATTTTAAAAGTTTTGTTGAAGTGATAAAATAATTTTTTAATTAATTTTGAAATATTTTTTACTATAGATTTTCCTGAAATTTTCATTTGTTTAAGTGGGACTCTGAAATGAATTATGTGTTGCAACAAAGCCCACTTTTAGTCCCACTTTTTTTTTATTACGTTAATCTTTTCACATAGTTTTTAACAGATTGTATAATATAAACGAGCATACTTACCATTTGTGGACTAATATTCAAATTTATTTTTTCATATGAAATGCTTCACTAATTTTATTTTTTACATTGTTTTGGAAATTGGGAAGGGTTTCGAAAATTGCCTGATCCAATAATTATAATTGATTATCAAATAACTTCGTCATTTGTTTACCAATTTTCAAAATCCCTTTTGTCTATGTAAGGGGTCCACTAAATTTTTTTTAAGGGGGTAGCGAAATGTGCCCGCAATAAAATGGATTAGCTCATTATTTTGACATGTGAAGACCAACTTTAAAAATTGTTTTTGCTATAGAGAAGATTCGCTAGATTTTTATTTTTAAAATTGGTGGGGGAGGGACTAGCAAGCAAAAAATTTCTGCACAAATACGTACGAATTTATTATACTATTTATTAATTTTTGTATTTATACGATTAGATTCGATTTTGAAGAAACAAATTTCTTTGATGCGGGTACTCGGAATTATATTATTAATTTTATACTGGAACGGCAACATTTCGTGGAAGGCGAGGAAACACCCGATAATTTGGGCATAGAAAAATTATTAGCCGATGGAGTTTACGAATCCGCATACACATTGCATGATGTAAGTGAAAAGGTAATATTTTTTGGGATATTAAATAATATGAATTATTTTGTGGTTTACAGGATACAGATCGTGATTTACTATTAAGCGAGTGGGCCAACTTAAGTAAATGGAAGCAGTGAGTATTAAAATGTCTGATCGTATTTTTCCATATAACCATTGCTTGCTTAAATTTTTTTTTAGTATACAACCTTTAGACACAATAAAAGAGTATTTTGGTGCGAAGGTGGCCTTGTATTTCGCCTGGCTGGGCTTTTATACGCACATGCTGATACCGGTCAGCATAATTGGTATTTTATTTTTTATATACGGTTTTATAACATCAAACTCCGATCCAATTAGGTAGGCTCTATATATATATATATATATATATATATATATATCTTTCGTTGTTAAATTCTTTAATATTTTGTTTTTCATTTTATGCATTTCAAGTCGAGAAATTTGCAATGATAATAGAACAACCTTAATGTGTCCCCAGTGCGATCGCAGATGTGATTACTGGCAGTTACAGGATACCTGCATTTCATCCAAAGTAAATTATTTAATAGACAATAATGTAACAGTGCTGTTTGCCTTCATTATGTCATTGTGGGGTAAGCCTCTGAATTTGTTTTGTTTTATATGACAGCATGGCATAATAGTTTCTTTATTTTTCAGCTGTCCTATATCTCGAACTGTGGAAACGTTATTCTGCCAAATTGATTCATAAATGGGGTCTTACTGGCTACACGCAAGATGTAGAACATCCAAGACCTCAATACTTAGCAAAAATTAGAAAAAATAAAAAATTAGCCGAAAAACTGGAAAGTATCAATGAGAATAGCGTGTTTGAACCGGATGTGCCTTTTTGGACCACAAAGTTCCTGCCCAGTTTTACCAGCTACAGCATAATGGTTTTGTTTGTAAGTTGTCAAAGCAAACATTTAAATATAATTTACAAAAAAAAAATACTTAAGCCTTTGCTACCAACAGATATGCATATCAATTATAGCCATCTTCTCCATGGTGGTCTATCGCATGGCCCAGCGTGCCTCACACAGCTTCTTTGGCAATGAGGACTCCATGACCTATAAAATTATGTTTCTACCCATGACGGCTGGTATTATAGATCTGATAGTAATTTCTATACTAGACTATTTTTATGGTTCCTTAGCGGTTACGCTTACAAATTGGGAGTACTGCCGCACGAAAACCGAATACGACGAAAGTTTAACCATCAAAAATTATGTTTTCCAATTTGTGAATTACTATTCATCACTCTTCTATATTGCCTTTCTGAAAGGCAAATTTGTTGGCTATCCAGCCAAGTATAATCGTATTTTGGGCTTTCGCCAAGAGGAGTGCAATCCTGGCGGATGTCTTATGGAATTATGCTTGCAATTGGTCATCATAATGGTTGGTAAGCAGGCCGTCAATGCAATTGTGGAAATGTTAATACCGTATTTGACGAAAAAGATTAAGAAACTCAGCACGCGTTGTGGAATGCGTAAGCGGAATAGCGAAGAAAAATTGGTGTCATGCAATCAGTGGACTGAGGACTACCATTTGATACCATGGACTAATAATTCAATGTTTTTGGAATATTTGGAAATGGGTGAGTGAAAATGTGTAATAACTTTCAAACAGGAATAATTTCTTAGTCGGTCTTGAGTTAAGCAATTTCAATTCTTATCGAATGAAATATTTTTATCAAATAATACAATTTTCTAAAGAACATGTATCAGTGCGTAGCAACTTTATATTTTTGTATTAAAAAGTTACTATTTTGTAGTTTTCTCTATTTCTGGGCACACATAAATTGACACTGAAATTTTCTGCAGAACAGAAAATTTTCAAAAAATAAATAAAACAACCACTTTTTACAAATTTTGACATTTTCTTCCAAAATTATTCCCAATACGAGTACTAAAGATCTCAATACTCATATACTGTTCCTATGTAAAATATAAAAGATATATTTTGGTGATCACTACTACTCGCTACATATGTGCTGGACTAGAAAAAACACATTTCTTACTTTAACACTTTTTTGTGATAAGTTCAGGCGGTGGCCTTCATTCTTAAAGATTGGTTCTAGTTTTCAATAATAAAATACATGGGATCAATATAAATAAGGATTGTTTTATTGTGACAGGTGTGACAATTATAACTAAAATTTTGTTCTGCAACTACACGCAAGCTTTAAAAAAAATTGTTTACAGTTTGAATAGAGGCTGCTATTTTCTGGCATGTCAAGCTAAATTTTTGATAACATGTAGATAGTGGTATAAGACATTTTCTCTCAGGAAATGAACCCGAATACGAATTTTAGTTTAATGTTTATTTAGTTATGTGGCTTTTGGGTTATGTTTGGTTGATTCAAGTCTTTTTGATTGTAGTAAATACTTCGTTTCTGCTTAAACAACTTTTCAAATAAATATACTTCGGTATGGTTATCTTCTCATTTTCGCCCTCTAAATACTTTTATTATTATCCAAAGCGGCAACTAATTGTAAAAAGGTAGTGACAAATTAAAAATGGATTCAAAACTTCTTTTAAACTGATAGGCAGATTTTGTAAATAAAAATATTTTCTATGAAAAATGAAGAAAATTCGTTTAAAAAATTATTTTTGCCACACCGAATTTCAAAACGAAAAAATCATTTGCAGTTATTTACAAAATCTTCTCACCTTTATAGGTAATATGAATTATTTTATCTTATCCATTTTAAAAAAATGATTCAGGTCTACTGACGACCTTACGCAGAAACGAAATACATATGGGCATTTTCATGATGTCAAACGTGACCCCCGTACACATCTAAAATAAAAAACAAATCAAAGCCATTTTTATATTGGTCATAACTGTAACTTATAGCTCTAAATTTGCTCCATAATAAGCGTAAAGTTTGATTTTAATAAATTTTTTATTTTTAAGATAATTGCAAAAAAACACACAAGACATTCTCATGTGACAAAAACAGGGGATATACCATGTAATTAGAAACGAAAGAAAATGCTTTTAAATTTATATCTTTATAGCATGGACATTCAAAAACATTTTCTTTTATTTCGAACTACACAGAGACCCTCAGAAGTTTTTTTTAGGTCAACGATTTAAACCCTGCTTTCAGCAAAACCTGAAGTAATATTTTAATGGGACTAATTTTGGAAGGCTGATGCCTCTTTGAAATGGTTTTAATTTTTTATATTATATTGACAAATGACATGTTGCACGTGAAATTTTTTCCCATCATGATATTAATGTTGTTTCTATTGTTCTTTTGACACAGTTATAAGCAAAAAAATTTAAATTAACAAAAGTATTCAAGGTATTAATTTTAACATTATAACAACGAGGTTTACTAAAATATTTAGTGTGAATAAAGAATTACGGGTAGTAAACTAATACGGATATTAGACAACATTTAAATGAACATGGTATCAGCAATATCATACACAGTTTTTAAAATACAGTCAAGTCCCGATAAATCGTAATTCTCAATAATTCGTAATAAACTGTCGGTTCCTTCAAAAAATCTCGTTAATTCATTTTGGGGCCCTCACTAATTTGTAATTTTTTTTTCAAATACAATCTTCTTTAGCTCTTATAAATCGTAATTGTTTACTAACTACCACTTGTAATTCGTAATAAAAACAACAAAAACATGGAAAGAAAGATTTTTTGAAACCTTTATTTTTTTACGCAGGTTTTTGCTGTGTTTCTTAAGACCAGCTTTTAATGAATAATAAAGAAAAATGTTTTTTTTTATAATTTTAGTGAATAAATTGAAAAACCCAGTTAATTCGTATTTATTTTGTTTTAACCCCGCTAAAGCGAAAACCCCTATAATTCGTAAGAAATGGCCGGTGGTCTCTTGCGATTACGAATTATCGGGATTTTACTGTAACTCATCTTCCTTAAATTTTCAAAACTTGCAAGAGAAATATCAAAATGAAAAAAGTTGCGCTTTTGTGATTTTACATTCGAATATCTCGAAATGGGTTTTGTATATAATATGTTGAATTTCCTACATAAACTTAATTTGATTTTCGACAACTTTAATGTCGAGCCACAACCGCCAAAAAAGGCTTAACCAAAATTTTTGGACATCGTAATTTTTTGAGGAAAATCTATTAAAACGATCGCAAATAACCGATTTTGGTCAAAAAATTAAGTTCGAAAATTATGTCGGTTAAGCTTTTTTTTTTTGCAGTTATAACACGATATATCAGTTTCTTAACTAATAAAACTAACAACAATTTTTCATACATAATAGCCTGAATGTCAAAGATATATACTGTCCCGTTCTTATATAAAAATGCGCATTTATATGGTTTAACTCAATAAAAATAATTGTTTTTCTAAATTTTTTTCAGTACTCCAATATGGCTTTATTACACTTTTCGGCTTGGCCTTTCCTTTGGCCCCTCTTCTGGCACTAATCAATAATGTAATTGAAGTACGTTTGGATGCCATTAAAATGTTAAAATTCATACGAAGACCCATAGGTCAAAGGGCGCACAATATCGGTGTGTGGTTTGGCATTATGGCGGTGGTAACAAAAATTGCAGTAGCTACATGTGCCATGATAATTGCCTTCTCAACAAATCTTATACCGAAACTAGTCTACAAAACTGCCACACACGACGAGACTCTGGAAGGCTACTTAAACTTTACGCTGGCCTATTTCAATACCAAAGACTTTCAAATACAGCCAATATTGGTGGGATCACCTTACGAAAATGTAACTTCCTGCCGCTATACAGAATTTAGGAATCCACCCTGGGATGAAAATCCGTATAAAAGGCCCATGATTTATTGGAAAATTCTGACCGCTAGATTAGCATTTATAGTAGTGTTTCAGGTGAGTTGGATTTTTTTTTTGGCAAGACTATCTATATCCTTATTGAGTAGAAGGAATAATAAGGAATATGAAGTGTAAATAAGAAACTTATATGTTCTTTTTTTACATTTACATTTACAGAACATCATTGGCGTGTTACAAACAGTTATAGCCTGGGCCATACCTGATGTCTCTGGTAAGCTATTGAAACGTATTAAACGTGAGAACTTTTTGCTGCGTGAACACATTATTGAGTACGAGAAGATGATGGCCCTAAAAGCTGCCACCAAGAAAATTGTGGAAAAAGCTCATACCGTGGCCTCCAATATTACCAAGGGCATACATAATAATTTGAATAATAGTGGATTTTCTGATCCCATCGAGGAGGAAGACGACGATGGAGTACAGTTACGCAAACGTCATGCTCCCGCAAACTCTCATGTAAATCAGCATATGACCGAACATGATCACATTACTCCAGTGTAGTTTTAGCATTGTAGAAAAATGTAGTTAGTCTTAAGGTGTCAAAATCTTATAGTCTTAACTTTGATATTACTCTAATTGCATATTGCCTGATTTTATATTTTGAATTTTATACAAAAGTGTTGTAAGGCTTAAAAATTCTAAATATTTTTTTATACAGCATTTTAATTTTAGGTATTTTGAATTTAGTTCATAAGATTTTTTATTAAGTACTTAAAGTACTTAAAGCTTTCAGGTATAAAAAAAAATCAATATTATTTAATTGAATTAAATAAGAATTTAATTTGCCTTGAAATACAATTAAAACTCGTACACAATTTGCCTTATTTTTACAACAAACTTAACTTATGTATATAATTACAATATTAAATACGAAAACCGATTATTAATGAATTAGTCATTTTTCTGTTAGTTTTAGTGCAATATTATTTACAATTGTGAAATATGTCTTTTAAAATATAAGTATTTGTATCATAAATTCAACACGACACTTCCTACAAATTAAAACACTCAATAATAAAATTATATACATACATACATAAAATTTTTTTCGTGTGATCCCTACATGTCTGATGAATTTTGCCACATAAAGAAACTCAAATAAATTTTTTATAATTATGAATTTTTATTTGATTTGATAGATAGCTTTATTTTTTTAATACTTTTAAGGTTTTTTAAAATAATTTTCAATGAGATCCATACATGTGTGGCATCTTAACAAAAATAAAATTCATGGCTGCCTGTAGGGTTAATGTCAGGAGCGCTTTAAATATCGACTGAATTGACTGTTTTAAATTATTTAAATTTGATGGTTTACAGAAATGTTGATTTTTTTTAATCCACAGAAAAGTTTCATATTAAAATCGTCGAATTTAAAAATCAATTTATTTAACTTTTTCCGGTAACGGGTTTGCTACGTATGTGTTTTATGTTAATTCAACTCGATTTCATGTAGCGTTCGATTAAAATTTTTAATTTTGAAATAACTTTATTTCATGTATATTCAATATTGCAATACATTTAAATCAAAATGAAAAGTCATGTTGAATCAAAGTTTTTTCAAGTTGAAACAACATGAGCTTGATACTGAAATAGCACGAAAAATAATGTTGAATTAAAGTTTTTTCATGTCGAAACAAAGAGAATTTGATTTAATGTAGTAATTTAAATAATTATTTTACAGTACACTGTGCCAAAATAAATTTTTTGGGCTCAAGCGTAATTTGAAGGTTTATAGGGAATGTCAGGTATTTTTGAAATTTTTTTCAGATTTTTCGGAAGAGGTTTAGAGTTTGCACGAGTCGGATTTTTGATAAAGATCTAGTTTGCCGGCCGTGTTTTGTGTTTTTCTTTCATAACTGCAATCATCACCACGATTTTCTTCATTTCTGAAGAAACAATTTAAAAGAAAAATTTCCAAGTTTTATTTTGTGTGCAGCAGAAAGTTTTCCGTCTATTTACACAACGCGTATATCAATACAAGTCACACAACTGATCAAAGTAAAAAGGCACCAACACATTTAAACAACATACATATGTATGTATGTATGTTTTTTACTGGCAAATAAATGTAATAAGATTTCTAATCAAAATTGCCACATGTTGAATTAACATTGTTAGTTTTTTTGTGTGTGCACCGAAATTAAATGTAATAACTCTTTTTCTAAATTATGTTTTCTTAAAGAAAGTCTCTTCGGTTCTTTTTTAAGACTGGAGAAAAATTTTAGTTTAGTCTATATGTTGTAAAATCCCAAGTCTGGAACGTGAAAAAAACTGTCAGCTTTTAGAACTCATATATATGTCGTGCAAACAGGAGACATACAAAATAAAATGCAGGGCCTGTCTCACGATGTTGACAGCGTTTGACTTGTCACACATTTATATTCAAAATAAAATCAAATTTTAACATTTTGTTGTGAAATGTGAAATGAAGCTTCAAATTAGAACTCTATTTTAAACACAAACATATTATTTACTCTGTAACACTGAATAAATCATAAAAAAAGAATATTTTAAGTACCTTAAAAACAATTTTGAACAGGAAAAACTATAAATGAGATCATTAAAAATGCTTTTCTAAACTGTTAATTTGGCAAAAATAAAACACAAATTTTAAAAGAATAAGTCAGCTATTCAAATTCAATCAGTAATTTAATTACAACGAATAGACATGGTCTGTTTAAGAAAATTAACGGGAAGAAAAAACAAATGTTAATAATTTTGCTATAATTTGCATTTAAACTGTGTTGTTAAAGTTTTGTAATATAAATTATAAATATTAAACGAAAAAGAAAGCCATATGTATATTGTATATTTTTATAAGTAGTATAAACAACTTACATATAAATAGCATACAAATTATAATCAAAAGAAGAAAAAAATTAAATAAAATTGTTATTCTGTGGAGAAAAGTTTAAAGAAATAAACCATTTTGTTGTATATCAGTTTTGTAGTTTCAATTGTGAACGAAGCAAACGAAATCAGTCAAACCACTACCGCCAAAAAAAAGCTTAAGCAACATCATTATTTTAACCCCACTACCTACTAGGTTACCTTGCACATAATTTTTCCTTTATATATGTACGTAGTAGACCCCCCCTGTGCACGAACACTTGCAAGAACTTTTAAGACGAGGGATTTTTCAAATGCTTTACTACAGCGAAATCTTCTAAAACAAACGCTAAAAACACTGTTTGCAAGAAATTTGTTTTATTAAGAAGAATTTGGATGCTGGATGCGTGGCGCTACAGAAACATGCCGGTATTTCCCCAGCTTGTCTAGTCTAGTTCAGTTGTTCTTCTCTGCTTTATAAAATGACATTAATAAATAAAAATATTTCATTCTATAAGAATTGAAAACCCCGGAATAAATTTTATATTCATATTCGTTTGAAAGCTAATCATGAAGGAAATAAGTTCACACCATTCGTTAAGTTATTGCTTTTACCTTCACTCAAACAAAAAAAAGGTAGCTCATTTCATTGCATACATTTATCTTTTAAGCAAATAAATTTAGTCAAAGCCAGTTAAGCAAAAGTCAACAAAAAGAATTAAATTTGTTTCACTATTAAAACTTTCCTAAAGTAATGCTAAAGATAGGATAAAAATAGAAAATAGAATTTATTATTAACAACAAATTCATCTTTAGGAATATGATATTCATAATCTTTTTGTTCTCTAAATAATATATTATTGTTATAATGTTTTTTCTCATATATGTATTTGATATTTTAAATCTTTATTTTTGCAGCTATGTTTGTTTGTTATGGAAATCACTATGGGTATTTTTGGAATAAAAATTTTTATAAAAAAAATTTATCAACTGAAAGTAAGTATTTAAGTATTTTGTTTGAAATTAAAAAAAAAATAGTAATGGCTTATAAAAATAATTCAATTTGTATTTCATTCAAATAAAAATGAGTACGTTTTTTTCGACTTATGCTTTAAATTTAAATGTAAATTAAAATAGTGGTTAAATAAAATATTAAATACAAAATTTTAATGATAATTAAAAAAGTAAATATACTTTTAAAAATCGAAAACCACGATAATTCTCGAAAATTTGCAAAATTTAAAAAAAGCCATACTATCGATTAAGGATCACTTACACTGTAAATAATGCAAAAAACTCGCGAAAATTACAAAAATTCGCAAAACGTTCCTATTAGCGGATGATAACAAAGTTTAATATTGTTTAAAAATCTTCAAAACTGTTAAGAAGCTAAAAATATTTAATTTTGTTTATTAACCATTTTAGTGTTTCATTAAAGTTTGGTTTAAGCTAAATTCATTAGTTCACTTTAGTATATTCATGCGATTTTAACTCGCCATTCGTCTTGCGATTGCGATTTGCAGAACACTTCTATTCAAGTTACAATCGACCGTATAATACGATGAATCAAACCAATTCATATAATCCATTTGCGCTGAAAAATTAGTATATAAGCTGAAATTTTGCATAAACTGACACCATCAACAGTGAACGTTGATGATGAAGGCTGCCTTAGAAAATAGCTAATTGTTTCGTTCTGCCAGTGTTTGTTAAATTATTTAAAATACGAATTTTAGAGTAATCAAATGATGTACATATGTGTATAGGAACTATAACTTTAATTTCAAATATATTTTATGTTAAATCATCAACTAAATCATGTTGAAGTAAAATGTCACTAATGATGTTATTTATTTAGTGTATACCTAAAGATGATTTAAAGATGTTGTCTTTGCAACGGTATGATCATTGAATACCGCGCGATGAGTTGAAACCTTGGCCGGGGACGCCAACTACATACAACATAAATATTTTTCCTGATGCCAGTTAAATAATTATTATAAACCTTAAAATGACTACATTAAATTAAATTCATGTTGTTTCAACTTGAAAAATGCTGCTTCATGTTATTTAAAGTATCAAATTCACGTTGTTTTTACTTGAAATAACTTTGATATAACATGATTCTTTATTTTGATTTAACAGTAACGGAATATTGAATAGACATGAAATAAAATTATTTCAAAAGAAAAAAATTTCTTTGAGGGTTTTTGTA
Source organism: Tachina fera (assembly GCA_905220375.1). Taxonomy (NCBI): domain Eukaryota; kingdom Metazoa; phylum Arthropoda; class Insecta; order Diptera; family Tachinidae; genus Tachina; species Tachina fera. The sequence goes on from LR999966.1 coordinate 83,325,395, forward strand.
AAACATGTAAAATTAAAATGAAACACATATGAAGCAGAATGACTACCGTAATACTGTATGGTAAAGGAACGGTTTTATTATCTAGGAACTACTGAAGTATATAAAAAATAATTGTTTGTTATTGGTTGAGCAACGTTCATATATCGTCCCCACCACGTCAAACTATCTAATATGCAAAATTAATTAATTAATTTTTTAGCTTCGTTATCTTGGTGCCCAATTTCTCACGTTATGCTTCGTTTCAAAATACTGAAATTCTCATGGACTATAGATAATTCAATAAGAAACGTTTCAAGACTGGCACTTTTAGGAATACGCTGACTTTAAATTCACAATTGACTGGTCTTTGCGCTCTTCTGAAAATTGCAAATTTTCATATTGCATAGTTTGACATGGTAGGGTGATAAGCACAATAGAGTGGACGTTAGTTGAACTTGGAATTTTTTTATTTTTTATATTCTGTCCAACAAATCGGTTCAGTTTTATGTAATAATAATTACAAAAAATTTTATATCGATATTTTATGTTTTAGGGGGTGCATCCGGTCATCAAAATTGGGTCTCAATGTATTTTTTTTTAGTTTTCTTTTGACTATATGTATGTATGTGTATGAAATAATTTAAAAGATATAAGCTCTTATTGTACATATTTAATATAAAAAATGTTCATAAATATAATTTTGCTATATAAAATTGTTGGTATTTCGTTGGTTATTTTCCTTACTATTTTCTAAAATAATATTGTTGACTCGAAGAGCTAAAATATTGGCATATGTCATATTCTTGTAAAATGATTTTTTAAAAAGATAGTCATATGCCAAAAATTACATTAAAAAATGGTCTTGATGGTAAACTTTGAGGGGCGAACGCACCCCCTAAAACGCAACTTATCGCTATGAATTTTTTTGGTTTTTTTCTTTACACAAAACTAACCCGATTTGGGTGGAGAGAATATAAAAAATCAAAAAAAAAATATTAACGGGCACTCTAATGTACATTCATATGTACATATATCGTTGGCTTAGAGCGTAAACCTGCTAACTCACTACCAGCAAATATTAAAGGAGAGACAAAATACTTTTAACGGTTTCTATACAAAGGTAAGGAAATTAGCCAAATACATTTAGTTTATTCGACACATAGAGCTTCAAGTTAAAATAAAGATTTTAGAAAGTCGATGAGCCGTCTCTTTCGATACGGCATTAAACTGTCGTATGTTATAAATAGTAGATTTAGCAGTTTTACACTCTGAGCCGACGATATACAATTCAATTAAATTTTTTTAAGCAATTGCAATTTATTGCAATTTGCCCTTTCAAATCTTATTAATGAGCAATGTGGCAACTAATTGTATAAAGATTGTGAAAACTAAAAAAAAATCCAAATCTAATAGAAAATGTTTGATATGAAATGTTTCAGCTTGAGACTTCTGAATTTATTATGTTTTTGAGAATTTGTTTCAACTTTTTTCAAGAGTTTTTAGGATGAAGTCTACTGGCCTTTGGTGATTTCTAAAGCCAATTTTTTAAATTCAAAGTTCAGTATATTAAACTGATAATGACACAAACAATTATTTTTAAGTACTACAGTTGGGATTTTAATGCCCTTGTGTGATTAAGAAATTAATGAATCATTTCAGGTGACGTCGATATTGGCAACTGAAATAAGGATGGTTATTAATAGACACATTATAATTATAATGACCTTAAACATGCTTCTGCTCTGAAAGGTTTCTATAATCAGAGTAACAATCAGCTGAAATGAAGGACATTTATTATTTAATCTTATTATGAGTTTTTTTTTTAACTTTATCCGAGTTCTTATCGTAAGTTAATCGTCCGAAATCTTTAAGTTTCCCTCACTTCAGACCTTTCCAGACACTTGCACTCTAGATACTCAGATTCCAGACACTCAGACGGCTTTCACAAACGCAAAGTTTATTTGCAAAATCATAACTCATGAGTATATGGGAGATAAGGGAAAAGAGCTCTGATTATCTTTGCGTATGCGAAAGGTATCTCACGTAACTAGTGCATGTCTCTAACTCTTGAATATTCTTAAATTTTTTTTTAGAATTTTTTTATCTCTGATTAGCTAATCATGACCTAACTCAAAATTATTACATCAATAGCGAGCATTCATGCCAGTGGAATATTTATAAAATTTCTACACATTTCTAAAAAATCCTAGTTTCTCTAATTATATAATGTTCTCTTCATCATTTAATTCATGCCATTGAGCATTTACGAGTTGTTAAATACAATAAAAAAATTTTTAGCCTAATCTTACCAAAAATATAAAAACAAATTTTATTGAAATTTCTTCCAAAAAAAAATAATTTGTTGTTGGTTAAGAAGATTTAGATACACTTCGTTGCTGCTTCCATATAAATTAATTGAGATTTTGACCAGCGGTACTTTTGAGTATGCAGATTACGGAGGTACCATTAACCCAAAATCAGCTTATCTCGACTTAAGCACATTTTCCTTTTTTGCCACAGAATTAAGAGCAGAATTAAAAGATCTTACAAAAAATGCATCTAGACGAGCTTAGGCAAACAACAAATTTTTTTTTAAATTCCTACTAAATAAAAATAAAATATAAGCAATTTCTTTATTTTTATTTAATGAGTATCAAAATGCATACGAATTTAATAACTCTATGTCTGGTATTTGCCAGAAATATTCTTTTTTAAAAGGAAAATTGTCAACATTTGGCATCATTGATAATAAAGTAGCAAGTTAAAAATATTTTACACGTTATTTGTGCGTGTGTTTCACACCTTTAGCATGCCATAGTCGAATATTTTTAAAGCACATGTTTTTCGAATCACTATCAGCACTATGTTCACTACTAATGTTCATGCGTGTAATAAATAATGTGATAACAACCAGAGAATTACTCAATATATGAAATTGTTAAAAAGTCATTGTATCTTTTAGTCATAAGCATAAATTTTAAAATTAACGGCAGTGAAGCTAAAATACAAAACTATAATGTGCTAAATATTTTAAATAAAGAACTTAAATTCATTAGATTTCTCTCGATGAAGGAAAATTTCGAATTTCGAATCAGAAGTTATAAAACGGCTGTGGGGCATGAGGCAATACGATTTTCTACCCAGTGGCAATTGCCTCCAAATATTTTTTTTAACATTTTCATCTGCTAATCTCTTTTACGGTTCGAATAAGCTCTTTGAAAGCGACGATTAGATGCCTCAGTTTCGAATTTAAAGAATTGACTATTGCATCCGAGCTCTTGCCCAATATGCAAGCTTTAAGTATGATGAATGAAAGCTTCAAGACATCAATAAACTAAATTGATGAGTGACATAACATGGAAAGCTAGATTGAGATTTCTTAATTATCTAAAAATGCAATCAGCGTAATAGTTTTAGATGTCGGCATGTAGCATGTACACTTTGCACGATTTTTCATCAACCACTTCCATTTTATCATTAAATAGTACTGCAGTGCCGATGATACCCTATACTGGAAGTATTTCTGGCCTGCAACTCCATACAGTTCTGACCACTGCGCACAGCGCTGTAAAAATAGTCATAATAGATTGCCATGATTTTAAAACGTGGAGATTAAAAAACAACTCTGTTTTTGAAAATAGGTGTGGGATTACTAAGGAGTTTCATCCATTAAAGATTAAATATTATATTTCACGTGCAATGTGACGCAATGTTGAAGTTAGAGAAATATTGCCAAATTGGGCATGATCACGCCCCTAGAAATAAATGGTATGTTTTAAAGAGGTATAAAAAGTTAAATTGTCAGTTGTCTAGTGATTTATGTTTAGTTTGGTTTGGCATTTCAACATGAATAGACTTGATGCCTGAAGTTCCATCGGACACAACTCATTCATTCGGTCACTAAAGTGTCTTAAGAAAGCTCGGTAAGTCGAAATAAGCTTCACAACGATTTAATTCCCAAGACCTTCAGATTTATTGCATTCATGCAGTAGGCTTAAAAAACTTCTTTTTTAAGAATAACTGTACTTGTGCATATCTTACAAAACCCAAATATAACTCTCACTTTCTTATAAGCACAGTCGCACAGTGTTAGTTTTATCACTTTTAGCTGGCCAAAATTAATAACTCTCGTTCCGGAGCAGATATCGGAATTTTTGTAGATAAAATGGGCTTTGTAGAAAAAATGGGCGTGGTCCACTCATTTTTATGGGGTAGCCCCCATAAAAGGTGAAAAAAGGTGAAATAAGTAAAATTGACTAGACCCATATACCTATATGTATTTTAACGCGATGACTTGTTTCTGTTTTGTAGCCACACCTCAAATAGTACACTCCGTGGTAATGCCATATTTATTTATTTATGTTGAAAGAAATCAAGGTTATTTAGTGAAAATACCCACTCTTGGATAGCTCTAATAGTTAGGACAACCATGAATAAAATTCCGCGTGAAATTTCTCGCTTTTCCAATTAAATTTTTTTGTTTTCCCTATTACTTGATATTAGTTGGAATTGTTCGCAGGAAAAAATTTCACGCGGGATTTTATTTATGATTGCCCTGAATATTACACATTTACCTAAATACAATAGCTCATGTCTGCACAATTTGTGCAAAATAAAATAAGGTTGCACTTTGAAATACCGATTTTAAAAATATAGAGTATCCTTAATATTTTGATAGTAGTATAAAAGCTGAACTCGGTGAAAGAATTTAGATCTACTAAACTAAACATTTTTTATAAATTTTTTGCTTCCTTCCTTTTAGTGGATTTTTACTTTTAACGAGCTTTTGGCGAAATTATATATTATACTAATGAAAAACCAACCAATACTATTTAAAATGAACCCAATTTTAAGAAAAAATAAATATACATATAAATAATAACATGCATACAAAAACGTTTACAACAATAATAAAATCACTAAAATTGCCAATTTAAAGACTTTTTTTAGCTTCTCTTGCTACTGAATATTTGATAACCGTTATATTCATTACCAATTATTTTCTTCTTATAAGCATTTTTTGTATCACCTGTACTCCTGTCTATCACATGTCAAAAAATCAACAAAGTCGGGTAACATTTTTTTTACTTTTGGCCAGCTAAAAGTGTTAACAGTAACACTGTCAGTCGACTGCTTGCACACAGAAAAATATTTTATATGCTAACCAACAGCGAATTGATCATAAGTGTGGTTGGTGGTGGTTTAGAGGTCGAATGAATTGTACCCTACAATATTAAGCATGCGCCGTATTAACACTTAAGCTTTATTAAGAATTTTAGAAAACAAAAGTTGGGTATACTAATAAAACTGTATATGTACATATGTATATTTAAAATAAGTGTAAAACTTAATAGCAAAAGTTAGCTTAGTGCTTGACAATGGAAAAAAATTCTTGTTTACAAATCGAATTGTTGGATATGCATAACAAGTTAAATATTTTTGATATAAAAATAAATTAAGGGAATGAATATAATATATTTACATAATTAATTACACTGTGCTAGTTGAAAAATTTAACAATCAGGTCCCCCGATTAACACGATATGTCTGTTTTTACAATACACATCTCCATACTTTTGCTAACACTCGCATTTTCTCAGGTCATAGGACGAGTACGCTTGGATCAGTTGTCACCAAATTTTCTGCAGCGATATTATACAAAGGAAATTTGCATAATATGGTGTTGAACATATATAGACTTTTTATTGCAAAATGGAATATGCGAATTGTTCTGAATTATCGTATTACAATTTGCTGAAAGCTGTTTTTGCAGTGAAAGATCAATTTTATCGATCGAACGTTTGCGGTCGACATCGTGACGTTCGTAAGTTCATTACGGGCATAAATACACCACATCTCTTCTTGCTTAGACGTGTTTTGGGATTAAAGTTTTTAACCAATTTTCCAAACATGACATTGAAAAATTTTCGTTTTAAGAAATTGTTTCATAAGAATAATATGTATTTTAAACAACATCCTTATCAAATAAGCTACAATAAAAGCGTTTAAAATAATACTTTATTTTAAGCAATTGTTCCACATTTACAAGCCCTTAAATAAACTTATCATGCCGTTTTTCTCATGATAGCGCATCATTAAAAAGTCTACATTAAAATAAGAAATTTTTTCTACACTTAGATTTAGTTAAATAAAATACATTCAACACACCGGTTTGTTCTTCGCAAACAATTTAGCTATAAACGGAATTAGAAGGGCATAAACAAAAATTTTTTTAAATATTATTACTACGCTTAAATTATACACAAAAAAAAAATGACGAATAATTCAATAAAAAAGTCCAGACATATACTGGAATTAGCAGTGCAGGAAAAACAAAAATTGTTAGATTCTTTCGATACTGTTTTATCAGATTGTGATGGTGAGTTTTTAATTCAAAACAAAATTATTGTAAAATAACTAAATATTATTGCAATTTTTTTAACAAATAAATTATTACGATAATAAAAAAAAATAGCCAAAATTAATCTAAAAGGTTGTCTGGCTAAAAAGTTCAATAATAATAACAGATATAAAAAATCAGTCATAAACACTTAATATTATATCTCCAGTAAAAGTTATTGCAAAAAAGAAATTCTTAAAACAAAATAAACGAGTGATAATGTCAGTAATGAAACAATAAATCAATTAACGGGACGCGCCAGACATTTTACATTGACTGAAGTCAATTGATTGATTGTTAAGAATTTCTAATGATTCCATACAATATGTTGAATAATAATTGCTTCTTAATAAAATTTGCTTATTCACTCACTTGTGCAATGTGCATTTTCCCAGACTCATCATTTACGCACACACTTTTTCGTGACTTCTCTCGTTTAAAGGCGTTTAAAGGTCAAATTTAATTTAAAGCGGTTGGCGGGAAATTTATTGATTTAATTTTCTATATGCTTGCGTGTTTAAGGGATTTCTGCTCTTGACATTCACTCAAAGGGAAGGTACGAGTATTTTAGGATGTACATATAATTTATTACTATTCATTGCAATTGCTAAGAAATGTTGCTCCCATAAAATGTTGATTGCGGTGGACATAAAAAATAAAAAAAATTGGCAGAAGGTCGTAAAGATAACGATGTAATAAAAGTAAAGGAATTTACAGGCTAGTGTAATATTATACATAAAATTTACGAACGAATGTGAGTCTTATGGATGATTTGATTGTTTTTTCCCTTAAAAGTTTCAACATTTGTCCTTATCTTTACTAATATTATAAATGTGAAAGTGAGTTTGTTTGTTTGTTTGTTTGCTACGATTTTTAAAATTCTGTCACCTATGGAAAGCTACTAGCGTCGTATATAGGATATTTTTTATCCGGTTCGAAACCGGATAATATGGATTGCGAAAAAAAATTTTTTTTTTGCGGGTTAGGGTAATTTTCGTTTCGGGTTTGATTGTTTAACCAGTTTCAAAGACGATTTTATGTATTTTTAAGCAAATGAACGCAAGCGAAGCCGCGGCTAGAGGCTAGTTAATAACAAAAAAATTAAAATTAACAAAAATTAAAAATTTAGAAACCCCAAACATAGTTGACTCTGGTAGCTTAACCGATTTTTGTTGAAACATAACGCCGAAAATATATTATCGATTCAGCAACGAGAAAATTTATAATAACTATCAAACAGCTGGACCCATTTTCATCAAGTATAGACTAGATCAAGTCGCCTTTAAAACGAAAAAAGCCAAATTAAAATCGGTCTAGCCGTTTGGGAGCTACGGCGTTACAAACACACAGATTCTGCATAATATATCTAGGAAAGATGTGATATCTTCTTAACGGTTGGACCGATTTGCCTCAAATATATGTAGCAAAGAACAATCTTGATCAAGTCACCATTCAAACAGATTCACAGAAACACAGATATATTGACACACACTACAAAATTTTACTCCTGCAAGGAGCATAGACCGTCATTACAAAGTTTGAACACCTCCTTTTTTGGCCGGGATTGATTTTTTAAGAAATTTAAGATTTATGTTTATGAAAATAATTTCATTATGTTTTGATAAAATATTACTTACATTTTTAAAATTTTGTATACCACCTGTTAACACATTAAATTTTCTTTTCGATCTCAGTCAAAATTGTTTTTCCTTAAAAAAATTAACTGTCTCTAATCATCTCCCATTTTTTCTATAAAAACAATGTTCTGTATCACAGTGAACCATTTTTCAGTAAAAACTGAATGCTTAAGCACCCTCGGCCATATTTTATAATGAGCACACTGTTCACACTGACTCTTTGATATGCCGTTCTTTTTAACCGACTTCAAAAGGAGGAAGATGTTATCAAGATGTCTGTATTTTTGTTTTGTTATATTTTTTCATAACTCGGTATCTTTAAGGCCGAGTAAAAAAATTCACTTTTGATCTGAGACTATCAGATTGAGAGGCTAAAGCTTCCATTTGGTGCCATTGTAAAAAAGAGTGGGGAAGGACACACCCACAATTTTTTTGATTTTATGATATATTCGATCAGTAAACAACTTATCCAACACATTAGGCTCTCATAACGACAGAAATTGGAATTTAAAAAAGTATGTGGAACCACGCCCATTAAAACTTAATATTATATTTTACGTGTTTCTATTTGACAGATTTTTACAAGAATTTTGCACACCCCTAAGCTCTAAAAAATACACAGTCCTGCATTAAACTTTCCACGCACCTTGAGCTTTTAAAAAAACACAGGCTTGCATTCCAAAAAGTGGACAGAGCCACGCCCATTAAAATTTTAAATCGTTTACTCTAAATGAAAATACGCATTCCACAGAGACGTCGTACAGTACGTAGAGAAGAAGTCATTGCTACTGTAGAGCGCAGTGTATGATTACTGACTTTTTCGTGAATCAATTGAACCACCATGATGTGTAGGAGCTGTAGTTTTAGCAAAATAGCGCAACATGTCAGAGAGCTCATGCCAAAATTGATTTATTGAAGTAAACGTTCGGTAACCATATAGCTTCACGTTTCCGATTCGTGAATTTTCTTCCAAGGTCATGCGATTTAACGCCGTTAGACTATTATTATTATTCTATGCCGATAATCCAGAATCGATTCACCACTTGGATTCACCACATACGGTCACAAATGTTGGTAAAAGTCATAGAAAATTGAACCTCTACATTAGACTACATACGAGCAAGCAGCAGCGATCATATGACGCAGTTCATATTTAAATTATAATACTAGAAGATTTTCTTTCGAAAAAAGTATATTTCATGTTTCATTCCTTTGTAAAAAATATCCGGTGTAAAATTTGCCCTAAAAATTCAAAAATAAAAAGTAAAAAATTATTTAAATTAATTAATTAATTTTTATGTGTTTCCTACATATATTTCTAATCAAAGTCGATGACGATAACAACGAATAAATAAGTAAATATACAATTTTCTAAACTGATTGGTACCATTTTCCTAAAAGTAACTACCCAGTGAAAAAAATGGAAGTCATTCTAGTGGAAGTACATTTTCATTGCTTACAAAAAATCGATATTTTTAATTTGCCGAGAGTGAGCAGAAAACCATGTAGAAGCTTATTTTAGTCACACAAAACCTTTTAATTCCTCCATAGTGTTAGAAAATACTCACCAGAATTAAAAAAAAACTATTTTTTTAAAGAAATTTATGAACTAATTTTATTCTAAAATTTAAAAGTTATTTGCTTAAATTTACATGAAAACACTGTTTCGGGCTTAAATTCGTATAAAAAGAAACGAATTGTTAAAAAAGGCAACTATTTACCATTTTTCCTAGATGAAAATATTATCATAGAACACAAAAAAGGGAATTTTTCTTAATATCGCTTCCAATTCAGTGACCAGGCATCGAAAAAGAGAACTTCTTGCAATGACAACCCTATGTAAAAATAATTAGATCGGATCGAAATTTTCACTACTTCCAGATCGTAAACTCTACATTTTCATGACTTTTTTGGAGTCTCTTTTTTTACTGGGTAATAATAAAATGTTTTTTTTTGTACAGAATTATAATCAAATAAAGTTTCTTTTAATACTTTAAATAAAATAAAATAAAGAGTTTAACAATATTTCTTTTTTATTTCCAGGCGTAGTTTGGATGCTGCTCGAGGCTATACCAAATGCAGGACATGCTATAAATCTGTTAAAAGATGCCGGTAAAATTTATAAATTTATTTCAAACAACAGCATGCGCACTGATGAACAGTATTTAAAGAAGTTTAAAGAAACTGGAGTACAAAATGTGATAAAGGTAATATACACATGTACATACAAACGTATGTATATTTATAAATTTTAATTTCATTACAAGCTGCTGGTGAAAATATTATAGATGTAGCAAAACAAATTACCACAACAAATCATATAAAATTGAAATTTCCTACACTAATTTATGCACTAATTACATATATGCAATACAAGAAACCATCAAACTGAAGCGGCCCATCCATTATACAAAATTATTGCATACGATTATGTTGTTTTGTCCTATACTATGCAATAAATGGCACAATATTTTCAAAGAAAATATTGCCCAATTTTCCTGACAGTGGAAGAGTAAACAACATTGAATAATGTTGCAACCACATTATATATATAAAAAGGTTTTATTTAATAGAGTCATAGCTGTTAAGTAATGATTAGCAATCGTACTCATTACTGATTTGATTACTTTTTTTTTTTTTTGAAAGGTGAAGTAATGATTAAATTACGATTATATTCAGTTATTATATTACTAATAATGGAAAAGTAATCTGAATTACTCGAAATTACAAAAATAATCAAAAGTAATTAAAAAATAATCCGATTACTTTTAAAGATTATTTTAATTATTTTTGATTATTTATTAGTAATCAAAAGTAATCTTTGAAAGTATTTGGATTATTTTTTTATTACTTTTGATTCATTTTAATTATTTTTAGTAATTTCATGTAATTTAGATTACTTTTCGGTTATTAGTAATTGTAATCAATTATTTATGAGAAATTATTTTAAAAAGAATTATATAATCAGTACAATTCTTTTTAAAATGTAATCTAATTGATTAAAAAAAGTTTAAAAGGGTAAAAGTTTTTAAAAGCTTTTTAATCCACTCTTCTTTATAGTGATAATTCGTTAATTTTACGTAAGAAGTGTTCTATTCCTTGTTCTTTAATTTTGAATGTAATTTAAAAGCAAATATTTTAAAATTTGATATAGAATAACTAGATTTTGACCCTGGAGTATTTTCGAAAATCAGGCAATAAATGTGCAAAGTTGTAAACCACAAAGTCGCATTAATTTCAATCATAAAACAGGCTAGCAATTATAAATAAAAAAGCATTTACGACTCACGCCTATCACGTGATCTTGACGTATTTAAAAACCTATTAATTAACCTTTGATAGAGAAATATTTATAATAAACAAAGTTTCATTTTATCTTTATTTTAACAGGAGGATCTAGTCTATCCCGTTAAGGCCATATTCAAATATGTTAATCAAAACTTTCCACAACAACCTTGTCTGGTTTTGGGTTCAAAAATTTTCAAGAGTACATTAAGAGAAAATGGTGTCAATGTAAAAACAGTGGTACGTGTTACTACCAACTATTTCCACATAAGTCTATTACATGAAATAATCTTTTATATTTTGCTTGCAGATCACTCCGCCCGACATTGATTTGGAGGACCTGCCAAAGCTTATCAAACCCACTGATCATGTAGCTGCTGTCATTTTTGATATTCATGTCAATATGACATATGTCGAGATTGGTTTGGCACAACAATACTTACAACAGCATAAAGATTGCAAACTTATGGTTGGTGCTTTCGATGACACAATACCTATATCAAAGAATTTCAGCGTACTTGGACCCGCTGGTATTATAAGTTTATTGGCAAAATCCTGTCACAAAGAAATTCAATTATTCGGCAAGCCTGGACATATTCTGGGGCAATACCTGTTGGAACATTTTCAAATCACGCAACCGAAACGTGTTCTCTTTGTCGGTGATAATTTGGATATGGATATCAAATTTGGACTCAATTTGGGCTTTCAAACACTTTTTGTATTGAGTGGTGCGCACTCTTTGGAAGATATGTTGGCGAAGCCCTTGGAATCTCAGCCAGACTATTATGCGGATAGCATGGGTGATTTTCTGGAGTTTTTTAATGATTTGCAAAATTAAGATTTTAAATGTTTATGTGTAATGTTTTAGAAAAAAATAGGAAAAAAATAATAAAAAAAGTTAATTGTCCATATTGTTTATCTGTACACAGGAGTTTTAATTATATGGAAAAAACAAGGAGCTTGTGGAAAATAATCGAAAATTGTTTATTCCTTTGAGAGGTCTCTTCTTCCTCTTGTTATATTTAAATAAAACCAGCTCCCAAATCGTCATATGCGTGATCGTATCGACAATCGTTAGAAAATAAATTAAATGATACGTTAATCGTATAAGCTGAATGGGATTTCAGTACATTCACGTACATATATTATAATCCGAAAATGGTGTCTTTACGTGACGAATTGTACGTTCATGGATGTGACGATTCAAGCCCAGGAGTGTGTATGAAATAATCGAAATTTTTTATTTGTTTGAAAAGCCTATTAGTGTCTCATTTTTGTTTTGATGTCTTACAGCAGAGCAACACAATTTACTTTTCAGGCAAATATCCCAGGAAAAAATTTCAAAAAAGGTAATCGGTTTTGGAATTAAGAATTTTTGAAGGAAACTCTTCCCTACTGGTTTACAAATTAAATGATTTTAACAAGGCGTGAGACTAAAATAATCAATTCTTGAGAAGTTCTTAATTTTTTATTTGGCAATTTGTTCTCCTCATTTAGCAACTTGTACATCATTTTCTTAAATTTGAGGTAATGTGATTTGTAAGCGAGTAATAAAATTTGGTAATCAGAAAAATAAGTCATTGTATGGCAAGTAGTTCTGATGTTAATGTGTAATATTTTTATGGTTACTCAAAATTTAAAAATAAAATTCTACATCAGATAAGATATTTGATTATATGTATAGGCTTCATATAGTAGTACATACATATCGTGCCGTAACCACCAAAAAATCTTAAGCGCCACAATTTTCGTACGTATTTTTTGACCAAAATCGATTATTTGTGATCGTAAATAATCGATTTTAGTCACAGACACAATGTCCAAAAAATGTGTCGGTAAAGTTTTTTTTGGCGGTTATGGCTCGATATGTATTGTCCGTACGGAACCCTTCGTGTGCGAGTAAAAGGCGCCCTACACCTAATCTATTTATTTACATCAGTGTTGCCAATTAAGGGGATTTTTCCACAAATTGGAGATTTTTTCGCGATTGGGAATGAAAATTTCGTATTGAGGTTCTGGGGATTTTTTTATAACTGTTGGTAAGGAGAATGATCTTTGAACTAAAAAATATGCGTCTGGCAAGTTTTAAAATGTGTGTTCATATTGCATGGTTTCTAATAAAGAAGAAGTAGCAAGGCAGAATAACCAATAATAAACACTACCAAAACAAAAATACGTAACAAAATGCAATACGACTTATTGGAAGCACTTCTCAGAATAAATAGACACTTTAAAAATAAATAAATTTTTGTGCAATATTTAATTCTTCTGCTGAAATGCTAAAGCCTTTGAATAGAAGTAATACATATGTACAAGAAAGTTTCTGAGGCTGATGAATCAGAAGATTTCGATTCTGAAGTTTTTGAAATGGTAAACTTTGGTACTTTATACTTTTTTATATTACACTATTGGTAATTTTTTCTTTACAAATTTTATAAGTGCAAATTAAATTTATATGAATGTAAATATAGCTATCGATATGAAGGAATAAATATGTTATCTTTGTCCTTATTTAAAAAATTTCATTTTTTTTTCAAAAGAAAAATTTGTAATACAAAATTAAATTTGGGGACTTTTGGGGATGACAAATCAAAAATTGGGTATAAGCTCTAGAAATAAACTGGCAACACTGATTGACATTGACCACTGGCAATATAAAATTATTAATCATAGCTGTTATAATATAACCTAAAAACACGTGCATTCGTTACACACTTACATATCGTCACCTAAAATCCAAAAGGCCATAACAGCCAAAAAATTCAAAATTGACTTTTTGATTGATTATGATGCGATTAACCAAAATACACATTTTCTTAAAATTTTACTCACATATATTGTTTAAGTACAAATTCTTTGTTTCGGTTAATACTTTTCTCTCAGTGCTAAATTCAAATTTAAAATACTTTTCTTTCAACTTTGTTGGAGGGCCTTTTATAAATATTTTAACGAGTAAACCACTAACGGTATTTAAACATTGTTTAACCAAATTTCGCTAGTTATTCTAGTATTTATATATAAATTATTATTCGTCATTTTGAAGTCAATGATGCACTACTTTTACGAGGTAAAGTTTAAGATAATAAAGAACGATTCAGCCGTAATATTTATTACAAAATATTAATTCTTGTTTGTTTTATTTGTATATTTACTCCTCATCAGATATACGCCTAAACATATCGCTCATTTACTTCAATAGTGTCACAACTCAAAAAAAAAACAGTTTTGCAGAAAACGCGTTTTAAGTTTTCAATTTGCATACAAGTCAATGAAGACATGAAAATATATCAGGAGGTGATAGTACAAGCTATTTATATGAAATTTTTACACAAGATAAAATACTAAATGTCGCATTATTCTGAATTTGGAACCTACACCCAGAGAAAAAAACACTTAAAATTTATAGATTTATATATTGAATTAAGAAACATTATCGAAAGTACGGCAATGTTGAAATTTCTTATTTCAATATGGGAAATATTAATTTAAAGCATTCATTTATTAATTTTATTTATTTTTAAGTATTTCATTATACATTTTTTATTATATTAAAAATTATTGAATTAGAGTGACGCGTTCTTATTTTTAAGATAGAATATAGAAACAAATGGAGTCCGAACAATAATAATTAAATTAACTAAATAGTCTTAAATTTATTATTATAAGATTTTTTGCTTCTCCTTTTAAAAAAATTAAAAAGTGTACTTACGGCCTTTTGTATTTTAGATGATGATATACATGTATGGAAATAGTTTTTCAATTGAAATTTTCAATTCAATTTTATAGGAAATAACTAAAATGCTGCTGGCATTTCAATATTTATAATCAAGCAAATTTAAATGCATCTATAATTTACAGTTTAAATGAAAACTAATATCAATTGTTTGGCAAAACCTCTTTATGTGGAACGTAGCAGAAAAGAAAATTATTAATAGTCATAGATATTGATACGTAAAATCAATGAGAAAAAACACACATAATATTTAAACACAATAATAATTTAGTTGCATTTGAAACGTTCTTTCTTTAAGATCATTGCATTACAAAGCTTTGTTGTAAAAAAACAGATGTAAATTTAATTATTTTTTTTTCTTATTTAATAATTCAGCTGTTAGAATTGTTTAAAATGTCTGTTGTAAGAACGGATTTTTTAAATAACTCAACGTTGGAGAAGAAACAGAACTTTGTTGATTCTTTCGATTTGGTATTTTGTGATTGTGATGGTGTGTGAATTTTTTATGATTTTTATTTTGCAGTCTACAAAAATTTAATTTAAAATTAATTGCAGGTGTTATTTGGCAAAATTTTTACGATGAAATTCCTGGCTCATCAGATGCTATAAAATATTTGCGTAGTATTGGCAAGCAGGTCGTTTTCGTTACAAATAATAGTTTTATATCAACGAAAGATCAATTGAATAAATTTTCCAGCTGCGGTTTGGATATTGAAGAGGTGGGTTCAAGATAGTAATTAATTATGTACATACACCCAGAGAAAAAATATCTTAAAATCAATAAAAACCCATATTGAATTAATAAAAACATTAACGAAAGTCTAGTCATGTTGAAATTTCTTATTTCAATATGAAAAAATATTAATTTACAGTATTAATTTATTAATTTTATTTATTTTTAATTATCTCTCGTTCTTATTTTTAAGGTGCAGCTTTTCCCTGAGTGTACAAGCACTTAGGAAATGAAAGAAATGCGTATAAAGTAAAACGAAAGTGTTTAATTTAAAAGCGACAGTTGTAGTTGATAACTGATTTTTATATGATGGCTCTTGGGAAGAAATAGAAAAATTCAGTAAGGGGCAAAGCACGAAAACTTAAATTGATGAAGTCAATTGATTGTTTATAAAAACTACGAGCTATAGTAGAGTAAAGTTAAACTAATTGGAAAATAAGTCAACCGTTTTATACAAATGATGCAGAGAAATATGCTAGGTGAACACTCAACACCCATCGTATTATTCACAAGTAATACTATGAAGTCTTCAGCTTGAGTACTTAGAGCTTTTAAAATCTCTAAACAAAATTTTATTATTTTGGTATCGCATCAGCTTTAAAAAAAATATTTTTTTACAGAAACATTTTTGCCCCAATTAACACGATTATATGAAAAACCAATTCGATCAGTTAAAGTAATTTTAACAACTTGCAGTATCTTGCAAACCGTTAAAAGCAAACTCTTGAAATTTACAAATACGCTAAAACTGAACATTCACAAAATTAAAAAAATTTCGATGCGAAAAATCACCATAATAAAAAAACGCTTAAATAAAAAATAAGTCGCTAAAATGAGCAAAAATCGCTAAAGTAAAGAGGTTGAAAAAACTAAAAAAAAACTATAGCAAAAAATACGTATTTAAAAAAATCACGAAAAACCTAAAAACTCGCCAAAACAAAATCACGCTAAAATTAAAAAGCGTCAATTCTAAAAAATCTCCGCAAACAAAAAAAATGCCAAAAAGTAAATAAAGTGCGAATCAAAGTCGTACTTTACTAAATTTATTCTGTTAAATAAGAGTTTCTTTAAAGACATATAAAAAATTTTCATTTATTGTAAGGATTTTTTATGAATATAATTTTATAATATGTATATAGAATTCGTCTTATTTTTAAGCGATATTTCGATATTTACCAAAGCAAAAAATTTCAAATTTTTCTTTACACAATTACTTACCATATTCTATGATGGACGTGCCGTAGTGAAAAACAGATTGAGTACAAAAATTACGATGCCATAGTTAAAAATTTTGCCTATAGAGTAAGGACTAGGACCACTCTTTCAGGGCAATTATGAATAAAATTCCGCGAGAAAGTTCTTCCTTTTGCAATTAGAATTTTTTGTTTTCCGCTTTAGTGCAACAAGCTTTAGTGAAAAAAATCGGATTACTGAAAGCGATACAAATCCCCGAACTGATTTTAAACGCAGCTAGTCTTATTCATTTCGCTTTAGCGGCACATCGCTTTACTAAAAATATTGTATTACTGAAAACCAAAACCAAGCCCACAACTACGTTTTGTATGAAACTTGCTTCGCTTTAGTGAAAAAATAAACAATGACAAATTTATTTATTACAAATCGATTGCCCGTTAAAAAATTAAATGGCAAAATGAATTGTCCATTTCGCTCTTACGTGCTTTATTGTATTTTTCTGTTATATTGTACTGATTTTAAGCAGTACGCTTAACTGTAACACATTTCAGTAATCCGAAATACGTTTCAGAGAAAAAATCGGATAACTGAAAAAAATTGAGTTTTGGTTTATTTCCAGTAAAACGTAGTCGGAGTAGTTGGAATTGTTCCTCGGGAAAATTGTCTCGCGGAATTTTATTCATAATTGCCCTCTTTATTGCAATATTTGCTTTAAATGTGTCAAATTTTATTATAATTCAGATTTTTATTTTTTATTTTAACCACATCAAAATCAAAGTTTATTGCTTCAGTGAGAAAATTTTAAAAAAAATCTTCTATACAAAATTCTGCTAAAAGAAATAAAGCAACAAAACTAAAAAATCGCCAGGACGAAAAAATCGCCAAAACGAAAATAAGCACAGAACTACAAAATATCTCTTAAACTAAAAAACTCTCCAAAAAACGATTTTTTTTGGATTTTATATAAAATCATAATCAAGTTTTTTATATTTTAATACTGGCCCATATAGGCCTATCTGAAGCTTTTTGTAAAAAGATATCGAAGAGGTAACTTTGAATATTAAGGCTTAGAGCATTATAAAAAATATGTAATATATCCTTGAATACTGTTTCCTGTTTCCATAACACACACGAACGATTTGATTGAAAAGTTTATGTGAAAAATACTAATTTTTTTTTGTTATTTCCTTACAAAATTTTCAGCCGAATCGACTTGTGTGGGGAAGGCTCGAAAGTGAATTTAAAAATTAGGAATAAATCAGACTTTAAATTAACCTCAATACGCATTTTATGCTTTCACTTTCTTCGGGTGTTTGAGCAACTTGCAGCTTCATAAGTCACTATTAAACTTTTTATTAATTAGAAGAAATCTGTGTTCCCAATTAAATTTAAATACTTTATTTTTTTTTTACTTGCAGCCTCAGTTAATTCATCCCGCTAAAACTATTTGTGATTATTTAAAAATGGAAAATTTTGAAGGTGACATTTTATGTTTTGCCTGCAGTGTTTTTAAAGATCATTTGATAGAAAATGGTTTTCAACTAGTGCAAGAGGTTTGGCTAATTTTTAAACTTGTTTTAGATAGACAAATTAATTATCATTTTATTTTTTCATAAATAGGAGGAAGAGTTTATTAGAAATGGCTCACTATTAGATCTACATCGGGCCATTTATTGCCAGAAGCCTGTTAGTGCTGTTATTATTGATGTGGACTTCAATTTGACCGCTTGGAAATTAATGCGAGCTCAGATGTTGTTGAAGACTACTAAATGTTTATTTGTTGCTGGAGCATCGGATCCTTATATACCTTTTGGTGGCAATAAACTAATTGGCCCAGGGGCTTTTCTTAAACTAATAGAAGAGGCTAACGAAAGAAAGGCAAAGGTATTCGGTAAGCCTGGTAAAGAGTTGGGCGAATTCTTGATTAGAACTTTCAATATTACAAATCCCCAAAGAGTGCTGATGTTGGGTGATAGCATGAAAAGCGACATAACATTTGGTAAGATGTGTGGCTTCCAAACTCTGTTGGTGTTAACAGGTGGTACTAAGCCAGACGACTTGGCCACTGTTTTGAGGCTAGAAAATAAACCTGATTATATATTGGAAAAACTTGGTGATTTATACAATTTAGTTTAGTTATACATATATTGATAACGAAATATATTAAACATAAATATTACAAAATAAATTAAATATTACTTTTGCTAACATCTTTCATAAACTCCACAAAGTCTGCCATGCTTTGGGCATAATATTGGGGCATGACATTTCGATCTGTTTGAGCCATTAACTGTTCATAGCTACAACCGCCACTTAAAACCAGCAAAGACTGAAAACCATTGCAAGTGGCGAAACGTACATCTTGATCTAACATATCACCAATCATAAGAATACGCTCCGGCCCTGTTACCGGAGAACGTTGCAGCAATATTTGTGCCAATATTTTACTCGGTTTAGCAAAACTCAACATTTCTTTGCCGCTGGCTTCCTGCAATATTTTCAGAAATGGTCCAGGACCCAAAATTGTTAAATTTCTTGAAACTGGCAAATGATAATCAGTAGCCCCGCCAATCAACAAACAATCGGGCTGGCGTAAATAGTTGTAAGCTTTCATCAGCTTTATATAAGATAAATTGAAGTCCATGTCTATGATTACAGCTTTAACTGGCTGCTCATCTGCCAGAAGTCTTAAGATTTCTGGCAGTGATTCATCAACAATAATATTGGGCTAAAATTTTATAATTAGAAAATTGTTAAATAATTAAACTTAGCATTCGGCTTAAGAATTTTTACTCCTTCTAATAATTTGTAGCCAGCTGCGCTTAATGTCTTTTTAAATTCTCCAGCTGCCAGTAAATATATTAAGCCTTCAAATTTAATGCTGTTCAAATATTCAACTATACTTTTGGCAGGATGCATTAGGTTGTCCTGAGAAAAGAATTTATTTTTTATTTTTAATTAAAGAATTCTTTTTTACACTCACCGATTCTACGCTAATGTTATGGTTGCATAATTTCTGCAGGCACTGCTGCTCAGATCTAACACTGTTGTTGGTAATAAAAGTTAAACTTTTGCCCACTCGTCGAAGTTCATTGAAGCCATCGGCAGCGCCTTCAATGCTGTGTGACATATTCCAAACCACACCTTTTTACATTTTATGCAGTAATTAGTTTTAGCATTTGATTTAAAATTAGTTTTACTCACACTTAACTTACCGTCAATATCGGACAATACATGATCAAAAGAATTTATAAATGCACGTTTTTCCTCACTGCTGAGGCTCAAAATATTACGTGGTGCCATAGTCTGTAATTAAAAGTTAAGTCTAGTAATGTTTGTAATACCTTTAAATTTAAGTAGCAGAGACAAATACCAGACATTTTAGCAGAGCCCATTTTGCAGTTAACAGCGCACTGTTAAGCATTTAATAGTCCTAATAAAATTATTGGATATTATTTCAGATGCGAAATTTGGGAAGAAGGACCAGAGCTATGCTCACCAATCAATGGAAAATATGGTCCAAGATATTACTAATAACTTTATATCAACCGTATATACGAAAGTTACACATATAATACAGAAATTTTATTTAATAAGGAAGGTGGTTTTTTAGGAGGAAAAGTGGTCACTATGGAAAACAGAACATTTCTATTGATATGCCACTGTAAAAAAAGATCAGATTTAGTGGTATTTCTGAAATAATTTTGGAACATTCGAAAAATTAAAAAAATTCAGTGCAGTTCTCTAGACTATATTTAATACATAGCATAAAGCAAATCTTATAGGACATTTAAACCTGTACAAAGTCTAGCTGATTTCAATTAAAATCTTTATGAAAATCTATAGCGCTACATACAATTTTATATAGATAGCTATGCTATTTATTAAACGATATAGGTGTTGAATTGTGATAAATTGATTTTTTTTTATTTCTTTGTACTTAAAAGCAGAGTACGACGAACATAAATGCAACAAATTGTTTGATTTTCTTTCTTTTCTTATTCTTTTAAGTAAGTGAAGCTAAAACAAAACAAAACCAATGAGAACGATTGCTCAATTTGGTTTTCTTTTTTTTTCTTGCATATGAGCAAAATACAGAGATCACAGCCAATCGGCTGTAAGCCGGCTAACACACCGCCACCGGTCACAAATAATACATTAATTTAAACGTACGCTGCTATAAAAGAAAATAATGGAAAATAAATTGAAAGGTTTTGAAATATTTGCAGATAATTTGATATAATCATATAATATAATTTTATTGCATTGTTATTTCACACATGAATTTTGTTTTATATAACTAAGCAGGATAGCTATAACCGGGTGTTCTAACACACCGCTCTTCTTTTTTTTAAACATTTATCAAAACTTTTTATCCAAATCAAAACACATTGACTGAAAATTTTTCAAAACTACAACCAAACAACAGAATGTTGTCGATTCACACACCTGACTTTTTAGTAAATTTTAAAATAATACATAATTGCATCACTAAGTTCTACTAGATTTTTATAAAATCTAATGTCAAAGTATAATTTTTTTGTATGGGAAATCTACTAGATTTTGCACAAAATTTTGAAAGTTCTCAGATGTAAACGCACTATAACAGCATTTTTTTAATTAAAAATTCATAATTTTAGTTCAAATAAACTTAATAAATAAAAAAAAATTATTTTAATTTTTTATTTATTTTATTTTAATTAAAACTTTTAAATATTTTTTATTTATGTATTAATATTCATTCACAGCTCTCATATTTTTAAAGCCTTAACAAGAATGCAAACTCATGCACTCATATTTGACAAATGATCTTCTCAGTGCATCATTGACGACTGAGGTATAATTTAAAGCGCTTTTCAAAACATATTAATACAAAATGGGTTCTTTATGCTTTTTGGTAAAAAAAAATAAATAAATAAGAATTTATTTAATTCATAATTATCAATAAGTAGTTTTTTTGCCGATACAAAGAATGAGATAAATGATTGAAGCACATAACATTGTAAGACGCTACAAGGCTTTTATTGCCCATTACCAAAATTTCTGGAACTATAAACCAACTAAACATTGTGTTGTTGTTTAAAGTACAAAGAAAAATGCGTTTACCAATTAATATTTTCAATTAATAGCTAATTAAATTCATTCAATTAAATTTTTAAAATAATTCGAGTGGAAAAACTTAATTGATATTATTAAATTGTTTAGTGGTGAAAATTAAATTTATTTTATTTATTGTATTGCAAAATATTTCATAATAACTTCTTCTGTGTATGCACTTTATTTTTACTAACTGCATTGAATACTTCTACTGAAGAGATAACAATAAAAGTGGGACATAATATAAAAGTAAGCAAACAACGTAGAAGTTGTAAAGAATTAAAAATCAGACTCATATTTTTGCGTAATATCGAGCCTTATTTTCGATTTAATCGTAAGCGACATAAATTAAATTTTTCAGGAGAAATGTTAAGTCAATAAAATTCTAATTTCAATTAAAAAAAGGTATATTTTCGACAACATGTTGCTTACGATAAAATCGAAAAAAGGCTCGGTATGTATATGTATATATTAAAAAGCATGTGTGTATGTATATATGTATATATAATTGCCCAATTCAAAACATGTTGTAGGAGTCATAGATTGTGCAGAAATTTTATTGCCACAAGCGATAATAGCATAAGTCGAAATACATAGTTTCGAGTTAACTCACTTATTTCTTTTTAATAAAGGTAAAGATTACTGCACCAAAAATTTTATAAAAATGTGGCTTGTGGTATAATTTAGCGCTTATTAAAAATTTGTTTAGCTTTTACTAAGAATTAGTTCAATATTGCTTTGTTTAAATCGTTATAATAAATATCCTTACAGAGATGAGGATTTTAAGTAAATATAAAGTTCTACTTGTAGAATTTTTCATTATACACAAATAAATTTTATCTTAAGTCGACTTATGCTTTTATTGCTTATTGTTGGCTTTTGTATACAAAGTTAGAGATAGACGTACGTTAGACGTACGCAACAAATTTTGTCAACACGATACTGCACAATACGCACGAAATATTTGTATTAGAAAATCAGAAAATTTAACTGATTTTTTCAAGAGTCGCTTTTCAAAATATGACACCAAGTTGGCACTGCTAGCTGATTCGCTCTGCTAAAATACTATCGGTTTACGTACAGAACTTTAAGCTTCAGATGCCCATAAAATATCAACATATGTACATTAGGCTTATGCGAATTTTGTAAACACAAAGGCTCACTGGGTTTTCATATGCGGGCTAAGATTCTAAGACAAACTGCGTTTTTATTTTTTTGATATCTTAAAAGAAGTTCCGCACCAAATGCATTTTATGCAGCAAAAATGTGGATTTTTCAAAACCAAAAAAAACTCATATTTTCGTAATGACAAAACATTTTTTGTTAATAAACCATCTACTAGTACCCGATTTTTATAGGGTTTGATTATGAATCTGCTGTTTATTTTAAAATCCATTTAAGAGGTTTTCGAGATATTATGAGTAGTTTTCCAGTTATTCGCTAATTCAGGTTTTGCAAAAAGTTACTTATTTTTTCAGCACAATATCATTTATGCACATTCATACAGTTTGGTCCGCTGATCACAAATCTATCATTTATTTTTCAATATATTAAGTAATTTTGGCATAAGGTCATTTGAGATATCTCTGCATATTATTATTATATTACAGTGAGTGAGAAATTTTTGTGAAATTGTATTTCGCGTTCTATTTGTACGCTATCGATGCATTTAAGCTTTCAGAATAATGTAAGTCCAATTAAATACATAGATATATACCAACCAAAAGAACAAAATTTGCACAAACGTGGTCGCCAAACTTTTTTCTTAAGAACTACATTTTTTACATATACCAACCTTAATAATCGCCATAATTATTATTAATTATACAATTTTTACATAAATTAAGCTCTCTTTGCAAAATTTCTATTACCAATTGTGTACTGTTTGGTGATATATGACTAATAAATTGTACTTACATCATCCTGAAAGCGTAAATAAATCGAAAGCATATAAATAGAACGCGAAATACATCATACAGGTACTTTTTTAACAAAAAGTCTTCTAATAAAATGTTTAACAACTCAGTAAATTTCTAGGGAATTTTTTAAAACAAACTTGTGAATTACTCTTAATCAAATATGTTTTAAAAATAAAGCTATAAACAGAACGGTTCCAGTACAAAAATACTGCATAAGAACGAGTCCAAAGTAAAAAAGTGTCGAAAAAAACCGAAAAAATAACATTCGATAAAAAAATACGGACATATATCTTTAATTCACCGAAACGAACTACATATGGTTCGAAAGGTCTTAGTCTATTCTTTTTAAATCCGTTTAAAAATTTAAAATCGGTGCATATTTAACGTAAGTAGAGGTTGATAAGTGCCTACGGGTACGAAAACCCGGTTTTTACCCGTAACTAAAGATCTTGGAGGTGTAAAAGTCAATGCCAATTTCAAGAAATAGGAAACAACAAGTAATTCTGTGCGCAAAAGAAACTAAGTGATAATTTCACAAATTTGCAAATGGTCATATTCGAAAACCACTTAATGGATTTTAAAATAAACAGCAGATTCGTAATCAGCAGAAATCTATAAAATTCGGGTATTAGTAGATGGTTTATTAACAAAAAAATTTTTGTCATTACGAAAATATGAGTTTTTTTTGGTTTTGAAAAATCCACATTTTTGCTGCTGAAAACGCATTTGGTGCGGAACTTTTTTTTAAGATATCAAAAAAATAAAAACGCAGTTTGTCTTAGAATTTTAGCCCGCATATGAAAACCCAGTGAGCCCTTCGCGTTTTGCAAATTTTTTATTTCATATATGCTGCTATGTTTGCCGATACAAAATATTAAACTATTTCTCTACCGAAAATTCATTCATATGTATTTTATATATAAAATCGTTTCATGTTTTTCGTGTCAACAGGAAATGATATGAACCCGCACGAAATCAGACTTTTTGTCACGAACATATCATGTTGGGTCGTGCGTGTTCGTGTCACGAAAAAACAAGACACGCACCCACCTCTAGTACAAATTTGTTTTTAAACAATAGGGAAATTCAAAAGGTAGTCTTAGATGGCATAGTATCATAATCTTTTAAATTATTTTAATGTGTGTAATTGTTTTTGATTGTTATCTCTTTCAAACAAAAATTTTAAAATATTATGATACTATGACACTTAAGATTACTATTTGAATATCCCAATTGTTTTTATTAAAATTACTCACAACTCATTTACGATTCCTGCACTAGAGTGTGAATTGAGCAATTATTTCCTGTTGCAATTAAATAGCTTCAATTAAAGAGAGGCACCAAACAACGTTAAAAAATATTTCCCCTCTAAAAATTTTTATACTCTTAATTTTAATTAAAACTAAACAATTTGTTGAGTTTAGTTTAGTTTGCCCTAATTTACACTATGCAAGTCTTATTGCTAAGCTGATTAGTTTGTTAGGGAAGAAAGACGAGGGGAAAATAAATAAGACTTGCATAGTGTAAATTAGGACTTTATAAACAGTAACAAGTCATACACGTGATTAAAAAAAAGAAGTAAGCAAGAGCAAGTTATAATTGGCTTCAAGTAAATTTAGTATTGTTCTTTTTTTTGTAATTTTTGTTTTTGACACAGAAAACAAATTTTTGTTTGGTGTTTTACTAACTATTGTAAACATTACTTTTTTAGCAGAAACTAGCAACGAGAGAGTAAGACAGAAATTTAAAAAATTACTTTCCCAGATAAGGAAAAAGTCTGAATGAATGCTTTACTAGTAAAAACTTGAAAGTAAATTTCAGTTATGTACATATGTATATCAGAATCATGAATGGATATCATGAGACAATTGTACATTTTCTGATGTATTTTTAGCATTCTTGTTTTATAATATTATTAGTAACATAATTTTCAAAACTCTATATTTAAGATGCAATACTTTTATATAGTTTCATATATTATTATTCACAATTTTTATGAATTTTTTATTAATTTTCTAATTTTATTTTATTAACATATGTACATCACATGCCTGGTCAGAACTGATGAGAACGTCTTCAACAATTCTGCGTCCTTGACCATAAAATAATTGTATTTATGTGGTTTAATCAAAGAAAAACAATAAAGTAACAAAACATAATTTCACATACATAAAACATTGCCTTGATATAGGCCCTAATTCATTATTTTTTTTAAATTGAATTTTTTGCATTTTTCGATTAGATATATGTTCTGTTATCAAAATATACAAAACTAACTCGATTTAAAATAAATAATAAGTTAGGATATTAAGGTAACGAACGATATGTAATTATGTATCCATATGTTTTTAATAAGGATACGCACATTTTTCTAGATTTTTTTTATTTTAGATATTTTTCAAAAAAAAATATTTCTTAACAGAACAGCTGTTTGTCTATTTTTTTAAGTAAAAAATTTGCCAGTAGGAATTTGCTGTTTGTGTCTCAAATTTTTTACTCTTTTGTACCGCTCTCGTCTTGCAAACTTTTTTGGGTTAATGAACACTTTTCCAGTAACAGTTAAAAAATCGTTAAATCGTAAAAAATTTTTAGTAAATGAACACACCTATTATTAAGATTTGTCGAGCTGTATGAACAAAATTTTCATATTGGAAAAACTTTAACCTCTCTTTGTATAATACATACATACATATGAATGTACATATACATATGTACATATGTACATACACTCATATGCAAATAATTTAATAATTTCTTAACTCATTTCCAAAAAATTTACATATATTCTTACACTTTCTAGTCACTATCAACTACTTTTTGCCGCTAATAATGTGCTGTCAAACAGCTACGTCCAAACATCTAAATGCAACTAATTTTAAATGAAATTCAATATGCTTAGAAATACACAATTACTCCACTTACATACAATACAGTGCAAATTATATTCCATTATTGAGTAAAATATTTGTAGTTCATTATCTTATCAATGAGAGGAGTATGCTAAAAATATTTATTTTTCTATTGCTGGCTTTCTTGTTTAATATTTTTAAGCATATAGAAAATGCTGATGTGTTCTTGTACATTAGAGAGCTGCGTAAACAGTCATGAAATGTCAAAACGTCTTGTTTTTTAAATGTATTCTCGTGGCATGTATTATACTAAATCAATAATAAATGCTGTCGTTTAATAAGCAATGTACGATGGATGTATTGATGTTCGTGTATAAGAGTGTTTACAAGCGATGTCGCGAAGACTTCTTGTTCGTAACAAACACTCAAAAAAAGTAGTGTTGATGCGCATATGCTTCTTATTTTGCATATTGTAATTTGTGTGTGTGTATGTAAAATATAGATGGTAAGATATAATGTATTTGAGGGTTCTTTTTTAAAGCAAGCGCACACAACTCATGCCAATGCATGTGTGCGTTTGTATGGGCGCAGAAAAATTAAAGATCATACACACAACGTGTGTGTATGTACATTATGGTGGCCGTTATTTTTTTTTATTTATCATACCGATAAGTTGTATTTTAGGGGATGCGTCCGGCCATCAAAGTTGTCTCTCAAGCCCATATATTCAATGTATTTTTTTTTTAGTTTTATTTTGAATATATGTGTATGTATGAAATAATTTAATATACATATATATTAGCTCTTATTGTACATGCTTAAAATAAAAAATTTTCATATTAATATTATTTTGTTACATAAAATTTTTGGTGGTTATTTTCCTCATTATTTTCTAATTTATTAATTTTAGCAAAAAACTTTTTGAGTCTAATGTTGTTGACTTGAAGAGCTTAAATATTGACATATATCATATGCTTGTAAAATGATTTTTAAAAAAGATAGTCACATGCAAAAAATTACATTGGCTTGAAGGCCAACTGTGAAGGCCGGTTGCACCCTCTAAAACGGAAGTTATCGGTATGAAATTTTTTTATTTTTTTTTACATAAAACTGAACTGATTTGGGGGTGAGAGTAAAAGAAATCAAAAAAGTCTCCATAGAATTAACGGCCACACTAATGTGCATGCATGACGTTTGTATACGCGCCCATGCGCATTAGGAATCAAGCATCAGAAATTGTTCCGCCACGAAGTATTTTCATCTTTATTCCTATGCCTGCAATAACTGAAACAAATGTTTTTCCAGTTCTTGTAAGTGATCTTGTGCAGGGGTCCAATGTGTAACCATACATACGAACATTAAAATACAGTGTGCCCGTTGTGCCACTAATATTGAAATTAAATTTGTATATGCAAATATGTATATACATACATATTGTTATACTCTTATTATATCATTCACAAGTTCATTTTTGACACAAATCTATTTTCAAACACATTTAAATGGCATGGGTTTGATCATAGGCTCGTGTCAAAAATCACATAGTAAGCCAGTTCCACCCAAGTATACTTTTTAAAAAGAATAATCTTACCAGAAACAACTTTTTTCTTAATTTAACATCACTGTTTTATAGACGACAGTAGTTTGGTTTATTAACGAATTTTGCGCAAATAATTCCTTAAAAATGTATTTTTTGCACAAAATTTCCCGAAAACAAAATATATATACATATATGTATATATTATTTGTTGCAGAAATATAAAAGTAATACTTATGGTGTCAGTGGTCACACTGTTTATATATACATACATACATACGAGTACATTCATATCTTTACGTCTGAAATTACAAATATGAGTTTTTTCTCTTGTTGTTTTTTTTTTCTTTATCTTTGGCCCAGGTGTCTTACAGTTTACATTATTATTCTCGTTTACACAGAGCTGCATGAATTCTATATGATACTAGTTCATTAGTAAAATATGAAAATTAGAAAAAAATTAACCGACTCCGAAAATAAGGTTTAATAAGTTAAAAATAATTTAAATGCAGTTAAATAAAACATATTTGTGTGTCACCCATAATGCGAATTCTATTAGTCCAATCCTGAATATTCCCTCGGAATATATTTGTCACGGAAAATAGTTTTCTCGAGAAAACATGCGTGGCATCACCGCATTACGAAGCTCGTTTTTTTGCTTCTTTGTTGACATTTTGTTTCTCCCTTTTTTTTTTTGAATGAGAGAGTAAACAAAATTATTAAAATTCACCAACTTGAAAAAATATGTAAAAATAACTTTTTAAATGATTTATTTGGGCATTATTTGTGTTTTTCCACATAAAAGAATTATAAACTACAAGTTTATGTATATAAATTTTGTTTTAATAGAGTATTAAATATGTTTTTATGTAAATTCCCTTTTGTTTTACAAGGGAAAGATTTTTAGTGAAAAAGCAAGTTCAATTGCGCTCATAATACCTACTTTTTCCCAGGGGAATTTTTTTATTCCCGCATTTGGTAAAAAAGGGGAAAAACAAATTCATGATAAGAGAATAGGGAAAAGTGAAATAACTCGCGCGGAATTTTTTTTCATGATTGGGCTGTATATACCATGGGTAAGTCTAATCTAAATTTTTTAACTTTTTAATGCTTATTTCTTAATTCGGATAAATTTTTTTAAAAAGCTTTATTTTTAAGTTTTTAGTACCAATTTTAAATTGCCAATTTTTATGAGTGGTCCAAACACAAGATCACCATTTATAAAATTGAAAGTGTGTGTCTCTTCGTAAGAATCCATCAAGTATAACCACGTGAAGTATAATATTTAGTTTTAAATATCCCACTATGAAATTTCAAGAGCCCAAACTGTTTAAAAAGTTCACCATTTTAAAATCTAGTCTGTATTATTACAAGACACCAAAATGAGTACTAAGTCTCGTCATTATCAAGGCAAAAACCCATTGGGCGTGTTACCGCCGTTTTCATTATCAAAGGTACTAAATGGAAGCTCTACAATTTCAGACAAGAAATTGATAACCTCTTTTATTTTTGAAGTCGGTTAAAAAGAGAATTTGTTCTGTTTTCACACTAAACACTGTTTATTTTTACTTTTCTGTTTGTTTCAATAGCCATCAAATAGTGCAAACATGGGAAAATGTATTTTCTGTGCTATCACACCTAAGTACCTGTCGAAACTTGGAATTTTTGTTGCAGCAATTCTTTAGTATATTGATGAGTGGTGCAAAGATTGGGGAGAGGTACACAGTTTCATGTGCTCTACAATTAATTCTTTTATTTTGAAATTCGAATTTGTAAATTGAAAGTTCATAAGTCCATTTGAATTTCTTTAGTTGTATGAAAAACACAAAATATAACAAAAAGTAAATACAATGGTTAATGTTGCAGAGCATTTTGTGGTATAATAGAAAAAAAAAACTAAAACAGTGAAGCAACAACAATTGCAAGTCTGGACGAGTACTAACTCAAAACTAAAAATTTAATCAATATATTGAATACAAGAAATATCGCGGTACAGAAATTTATTTGACATTCAGTATTTAATATATTAGGAATGTTTGCTTGTTTTTTTTTTTTTGGTTAAGCAACGTCTATAAAATTATTTCTGAAATAATCTACAAAAACTTATTTATGGTAAGACTCTTAATACCTAATTGAGAATTACAATATAAAAACATATTAAATTTAATAGCCTCGCATAAAAGACCTTAGCAAAACAAGAACGAAATGCATATATGTAGACGTGATTAACCAACAAAATTAAGCAAAAATTCTAAATACTCGGATATTGAGTCAAAGTGTAAAAATATCAAAAAAATATATTTCCCAGAAATTTTAGTAAAAATTTGCCATGCACAATTTTTAAGATTTTATTCTTCTATACTGCAGAGCTTCATTCTTATTCATTTTAGAATTTGAGGAAAATACGTCGGAAAGAGAAAGGATGTTGTGCAAAATTTTTAGTTAAATTATTTACTTTTAATGTTCAAGAAGTAGCTCCAATTTGTGAGCCTTTTTTTGTACATACATACATACATATGTATAGATGTTATGAGCATAAGCTTACCTTAAAATTTAAGTAAAGAGTTGTAAAAGTACAAATGACAAACTCACCTGCAACAAAAGAAATACATTATTATTAGTTTGTTGTTATATGTGTATGTTTGAAATATATAAAAATATCAAAATGTATATGTATATATATATATATATTTAAAAAATATAGCATCCGGTTTGCTTAAGGCACAAAATTATAACACTATTTTATATACTTAAATATTTAATCAACAAATTTAATCTTCAATTTATGTTAAACAACCTTGTATTGTATCTTGCCTCTTAATTTATCACATTTAGGGCCATTATTGGGCGCATTCATAAGAAGTAGCTGTTGAGCTCAACAGTTGTGAAACTGCTGGCAACTGTTGGCCCCAACATCTACTTCTTAGAAACGGCTTGATGTATATAATGTAATTTTATATCTTTATTTCGTTACTTCATCGCATTTGTAATGTAAAACTTAACAAATATTTGTTGCTGCCACCTAA
The DNA here is from genome assembly GCA_905220375.1 of Tachina fera. Lineage (NCBI taxonomy): Eukaryota > Metazoa > Arthropoda > Insecta > Diptera > Tachinidae > Tachina > Tachina fera. Next base: position 83,356,784 of record LR999966.1, read on the forward strand.
CAAAGCATATAAAAGAAATAGCCCTATTTGACCAGTTGTTCAGGCTCAGCACAACTTGTTGACTATAGGTAGCGAAAAAATTTTATGATGGAAAATTACTCAACTGTTGAGTGGAGCGGAGATACTCAACTATGCGTTTCTAAGACAAACACTCAACGGTTGCGCAACTGTTACGTCTTATGAATGCGACCATTATAACTGTCGTTAGCTAAATGTAGGATGTTATTGGATGGATAAACACTTTTTCATTATTACAACTTCATTTTAACAAAAAGTGAGCGATAAGCTAAAGGCAAGTTCATCCTACCTGTAACTTTTATTGCGAGGTACAGTCATTTAAACTTGCCACATTTTCGCCACTTGCCACACTTTCTACTTTATAAAACAAAGTCAAATATATTTGTTCAAAATATGGCATAAAACAAAAACAATACAACACAAATCACATAAGAATAATAAAAAAACAAAAGAATTGACAAAAATATGTTCATGATGTTTGTAATTTGACAAATAAACAAAAGCAAGTGGCCACTAATCATTTTTAGCAAACAATATCCACAGTATCCACAGAATTGTTGCACCAACCAAACATTTTATTATTTATTTCATCGGACAGTTGTAATAATGGAAAATTTTAAAGGTCACTTTATAGTTCAGTTTTGCTAAAGTTAGGAATAACTATCCGAAACTTTATCGTTAAGTCATAATAATGGCCCTTAGTAACTTTGTCATTCCAAGTGTGCTTATATACATATATCTATGCAAACACAAAAAATAAAAATAAAAAATAAAAGTAAAAGATAAATAACGAAAAGGTGTAAAATTATTTATGAGAAGGCTGTGCTGGCAACATTGATTATAGTAAACATGAACACATTTATCATTTACGAACGTTCTTATCGACATTGAATTGGCTTACAGCTTAGCAAATACCAAAACCATAATTTAAGTTTGAAATTACCGTTAGTGTTTAACACTTATCCGGTCTGAAAAAAAGCTTGGGAGATTATGCTCATGTTCATGTTATTTTTTTTTTCACCAGAAACATTAAGTTTTTTTATTTTGGCACACATTTTGATTTAGTATCAATTGTATGGTTGTTTTTATATTTTTATCTTTAGCATCAAATTAACTTTTCTTTATTATACGAGTGAGTACATATATGTATAAGATATTATTCAGAGACGGATAATGCGGCATTAAAGGAATTATTGTGTCCTGAATCTCCAAGCATGAAACAAAAATTTTTATGTTGCTGCTAATCTACAGAGGCTATTATTTTTTTATTTTTTTCAGATTAACTATAAAAAATAACGGGGTAAAACTTTTTGTGTCCAATATATGGTTGAATGGTCTTATTTCTTTTTTTTTTGTAAATAAAAATTAAAACCTCAACAAAACAAAAGTTTGAAAATAATGTCATGATATATAGAACAATTGTCCGACTGTTTTATTTGTCATTTGATGTTTTGTGTTTTTCAGAGAAGCTTGAAATACGAGTATTAGAAACTTTTTTTACGCAACCAAAGAATTTTTAATCAAATAACTGCTAATGATTTAAGTTCCAATAAAATGACTCGCAATGAAATGAGACACTGAAAAAACTGAATGAAATACCTTCCCCTAAATGGGACCCTAAAATATTAAATAAGTAAAAGTTTGCATACTGTGCATAACGCTAGGACGTAGTTGCTCTTAAGTGATAAACAAAAAGCAGTTTTGCAATTCAATATTTTTATATGAAAATTATCAGCAACATTTTTATAATAGTCATACAATTTTACGCAATACAACAAATATGACACAATAGAACACTTTGTGAATGGGCTAAATATTAATACGAAAATTAAAAAACAATCATTGAACATTTTTGGAACTTAATTTATAATGAAGTAATTCAAATGTGGAAAGCAGAATTACTTACATATCGTTGGTCACAAGTAGAAAGGCTCTAACTCAAATAATAACTTTACAGGAGAAAGTACAAACATAATAAAAAAAACAGTACAACTGCTTGTAAAAACTGCTTAATACAACTGCTTATAAAAGCGTTGTTTTTTACACTATTGCAATAAATTTTTGTGACGAAGTGTATTTGTGTGAAATGTATAGGAATCACTGAAAAACTCAATTTCGTAAAAAATACGAGTTAGGGCATTTCTTTCTACTTTTGACCATATATATATACATTTATGTATTAAATAGAAATAAAAAATTAAGTATTTAACTGATATTATTAAAAACTATACATGCAGCAATAGTTTCTAAAACTAAATTAAGAAAAATGTATGTAGTAATCGTACATGAAAAACGATTATATTTATTACAACAAATTAAACATTTAACAGCTTTAAATTACTTTAGTGTTAATTTTTTCCTTTGTCTCTGCTCATAAAAAATAAACTTATCCTCCAGGGATTAACAAAAAATATTGTGTACATTTAGTTGTTTGTATTGAAAACCAGACCGTTGGTAAATAATAATTAAAACAAATAAATATAGCAAATAAAATAAATGAAACAACTAAGCGTATAATTAATATATAAATTGTCAACATGCAACAAACTCACACTTTTAACCGAGGTATCGAAGTTTTACGCCATTCGTTTATTAAAAATGATATTAATGTTAATTTGCATTGCAACCAGTTGATACAAATATATTTATTTCTGTATGTATGTATTTTTTTCTGTAGTAGTTGCAATTTATTCTAGGAAATTTAACAATATTAACTCAAGATATACTGCACATATTAGAATTGTATATATAAAAAGTTTAAAACTTAAATGCTTTAATTTGTTCGACAATTGTGTCGCCTTGTTTATGGACGAAAAAAAACGAGCATTTGTGATTTTTTAGGGCATATGCTTTACGATTTTGTTCCAAACTATTGTAGCATCTAATAGATAGTTTTTCATATATCTTTCAAACTGTCGTATAATATTTTCATTTAATTTGTGTGTTTAAAAAACATGGTAATAGATAATTTTTTTGTTTTTCATTACCAAAACAACAACAATTTTTTAAGAAAATGATCTGTAACATGGTTTAATTTTCCAGTTGGGGTATGACTCAATCTGTCCACGTTCGAACTCAAAGGTCAACGTCTTTTAAAATGAAAGATACACTTTCTTAGGCGTTAAGAAAATATAAAAAGTTTAATGCTACTTCGGATATCTTAAAATTACAGATTATGTTTGTTGTCAGCGAACTACAGGCGGTGATAGCTGTTAAAAAAGAAATACGGACTAGTTATAGGAGTATTCGGTGGGCCTTGAGACCCTTTAATAAATACGGGTGAGAGGATTCGTTAGCTCTCGCATTAAATATGTTTAACATGTGGGTCTTGAAGCCGTCTACGGGTGAAAGAAATTTCATAGCTATCACATTAAAGAAGTTCAAAATTAATTCAGTCGATTTTGAATATAAAATACGAGAAATTCAAAATAGATGCAGTAGAACTTAAACGAGTTTTCAAGATGAAATTCTGTAGATCTTAAAAAATGACAAAAGAAATTCAAGAAAAATTCGTCAGATCTTAAACATAAAAACGAGAAGTTTAAGATAAGTGCGGCAGATCTTAAGAGTTAAGCAAAAATTCAACTTCAAGATGAATTTGATAGATCTTGAAATAAAATAAATTTAAAATGAATTATATACATATATCTTGAAAAATAAGCAAAAGAAATTCAACCAAGTTCTAGATTTCGCATTTATAGATATTGAAGTAATATAAAAATAAGACTAAAATAAATTCAAGATGAATACGATAGATCTTGAACACTAAAACTAAAAAATTATCAGAAAGCTCAAGATTAATGCAGTAGATCTTGCCTGCTTTCGCCCCAAAAAAATTTAGAACAAGCCTTTATATTGACGTCCATACTGCTAATATACAGGTAGTGTTCTACTTAGCGTACGAAGACGTGCAGCTCGCATATTTGGTTTGAAATTTTTATCGAAATCTTATGCCCTAATTCAGTAAGAAGATATAGGACGTTTTTGTTTGAAATTACTTCTAAGTTCTTGTCTTTGAATTTTCAAAATTAATTTCTTAAAAATAGTTGTTGTCTCTGATAATGAAAAATAAAAATGTTACTGCCATGTTTTTAAAACAAAAAAATTATATTAAATTATTATACAATAGTTTGAAAAATATTTGAAAAAATATGTCTTGGATATAATGTTTGGAACAAAATCACAAAGCAAATACACGAACCTTCTATCATAGACAACAACTAATAATTGTTTTAAAGAATCGCAACTGCTGCTTTTTTCGTCCATAGACAAGACGAAATAATCGTCGAACAGAATTAGGGAATTAATCGTGTACACTAAGCTTTTTGAAATTTTTCAAGATTTTGTATACCACACAAAATTATTTGTCTAAAATTTTATCAGAAACTTTAACCCAAAAAGTGTCGACTTATCTTCAATAGAATATTTTATACAGCATAGCCAATACCCTCACCTTTTATATAAATATGTTGGACAGGGTAATAAAAAAATATAGAGCATTTATATTGTCTCAAAATCTAGTATTTACGAGATTTCGAGTTAAATCTAGTTGATTCCTACTAGATTCCCCATACAAAACGAAATCTACGTTTTAAATAGCTTGGACAACATAATTTATATAAAAGGTTAGCGAATTGGATACGCTACAAAATTTTATACTGATGGTGTGAGAATGAGCTAAGTCAGCACTTCTTGAGTTACAGTTTAAGTCAAAATTTTTGACAAAGGATTTTCTATTGAATGCGAAATCTTGAAAAATTACAAAAAAAGGTTAGTGTAAATGATATAGATTTCAAATTAAACACAACAGATTTCGAGACAATGTAAATCCTGTATAAATAAAAAGATTAGATTTTGAGAAAATTTGATTTAGTTTTGTATGATGTTTTTAAGAAAAACCAACTAGTTTAGATCGAAATTTCCTAAGTAGGTACTAGATTTCGAGACAAAATAAATGCCTTACTATTGAATTCAAAAACAAACACTCAATTAAAAATGCCCTAAGCGTCTGTTTTATATTCCGTTTGTGTCGAATATGAAAAATTTATAGAAATTGGAGTTTATAGGAGATATCTATGAAATAAATTCACACTGAAACAGTCTCTTTATTTTATAGGTAATTGTAAAAAAAATTACAGAATATTTAAAAAACAATCTAAAGAATGATATGATAAGAGCAACAGAGATTAATTCTTTTTTCCTATAGCTGCATTATTTTTATTATTCTGAGACACTTTGTATGTACATATTAGTAATTTAGTCCTAATCATAGATTGAATTTTGTTTAAATATATTTTCAAACTTCAACAAACTGTTCCAATAAGGCTCTACTTTGCCAGCTAAACTCATTATTAACATTTTATTTTATATTTATTTTTCATTAAAATGTGTATTTATATATTGCTTAAGTTTTTTTCCTATTCAATGACGGCACAACATACCTACACACATATTTATTTGATTTTTTATTATTTGCTTATAGGGCTACTTCCGCATAATTTGTTATGGCAAAAGCGGAAATCTCTACTTTAACAGCAAACACCGCCAGCAATAGATCTTTGCCTTCTCCCTACCCTTAAACAAATAGCAAAGAGAAAATTAATGCAAAACAATCAATCATCGTTTCATTCCACGCTGCTCAGTGGTTTGAGTTGTAAAGCAAAATTTAAATATAAAAAAATTCAAATTAAAAATCAAATACATAAGCTTATTGGTACTCGTATATATGAATGTTATTTTTATATTAAAATGTAACAAATAAAATACAGACGTGCTTTTTTGCTATAATTTTTTGTATTTGATTTGGAATAAAAATGAATTCTACAATATGTTGTAAATAAATGTTACAATTTTACAATTTTATCTGGTAATAAATAATTTTTGATTAAAATTAATAACTGACATTTGCTGATTTTTTTCCATTTTTTGCTGCTTTGTAAGGATTTAAATATTTATTTATTTATTATTTTGATTTTGCAATTATTTGTGAATAAATAAGAAACAGTGAAGAGCGATCTGTATACAAATTTATTGTTAAAAATTTAAGAATATATTTTTATTTGACTGTCACAAGCGAAAACATAATGGGTTTTATTTAGTTTAGTTTCTTTGTTTCTATATTTAGGATTTGATAAGGCTTAACTTCGTACCGCTTTGTAAGCCAAATTACATGTATAATGATAATTTTTAAGTTACAAACTTAATTATAAATATTGTGAACGGCAAAACGGAACAACATGCGTTTTCCGAAGGTCTTCAAACGTTCATCATCAAAATCCCTAATATGTATATAATTTGGTATTTTTTGTAGCTTGACTGGTTTTTTGAAATAAATGTTTCACATATTGTCACCCTTGAGCCTTTCTACCTAAAGATATATATATATATATATCATTTGACATAAACTATGCCTTCATTTTGTCCACAACTGTTATATTACAATACAATAATGAAAAAGTTAATTCGTTTTTTAATTAAAAAGAAACACAAGCAAACAAAACGTTTATTTTCCAATAAAATTGTAATATTTTGTCTACATACCCCCTAGAAAAGTTCTACTTAATTTTTTTATTTGCTTATTGACATAAATATTAATATCAAATATAAATATTACATTAATGCTGGTATTGCAAGCGATACTGTCAGCTACGCGTGGCACTAAAAATTTAATTTAGAATAGTATTGATATGCATACATACATACAGACATATCGAGCCTTTACTACAAGAGCGTCATATATCAATAAAATTCGATTTTTAGGGAATACTAGCTGTTATCCACGAAAGAAACAATGCTTGTTCAGTTCTCAGAATTTAGTAAAAATTTAATTTAACTTTTCTTTTTCCAGTTTCCAGGGCTGGAAAATTTATACTTTTATAATATAATATAAAAGGAACCAGCTAAAACAATTTTTTCTTCTTTGTAAGTTAAACATATTTTATACTTTATAAAGAAATATTATTATTATTATATTATTTTGTTACATAAAACTAACTAAATAAAACCATTTTTATGCTTTAAACATATTTTATATTAATTTAAATTTACTTGATGGTGGTTAAGCATATCTATATGCATTTTATTAATGCTTGAAGTCTTTTGATGATTTAGCAAAGCACCATTGAGATGCATGCATATCGATGTGCTCAACCATCAACAAATAAATTTCAATTAAAATAAACTTATAAAAATATGTCATATAATAGTATTCTAAAATATTTCATATTTTACAAAAACTTTTACTCCACGGCTTTTTTATATTCTTTATTTATTATTCTTTATTATTTTATTTATATTTTATAATATATTTTTTATATTTTATATTTTTTATATATGTATATTATGTAGAAGTATTACGCAATTCAAAGCAGTATCAAATCGGTCATATCGATAGTCATAATTTGACAACACTTAACTGAGTTCGTTTTAATTTTTTTTTTGTAAATGGAAATAACATTAACTAAATCGGTAAAAAACATTGATAACTACAAGATTAAACAACTCACATGTTCCATTTTATTTCTCAGAAACTGTTTTTTTTTTCTACTGAACAAAATTGAAAAGTTCTGTGGTTAAATGCAACCAAACATATTAATAATTTTCTGTTGCCAACATACACAAAATGACTATATTATATTAAATTCATGTTGCATCAACGTGAAATAACTTTAGTTCTATATGCTGCTTTTGATTCAACGTGATTTTTCGTTTTAATTTAACATTACTGGAAAATAATGTTATTTCTAAAGGTAAATATTTTCTTTGAATTTTATTGTAAATCATGTTGAATTAATATGAAACACAAATGAAGCAAAATCATTGCTGATGTTGATATTAAACAAGCCTTGTTTTCGTGGATTTTAATATGAAATTTTTTTGTGTAAAATTATTTTTAAGGATATAAAATAGTAACAAAATAGTATTCAAAATGTATACATTTCTTTCTCTCTCTCTCTCTCTCTCTTTCTTAGTTAATTAATATTAGTACGGTCAAACTTGGCAAACATTTATTTTTTAGCTTGTGTTGTATAATATATTTAGTTATATTGAATATTTCATTACATTTTACCCTATTAAACAGATTGCAGTAGCAAAATAGTGCTAGTCACCTTTTGCTATCATCTACCTTACCTCATCAGATTTCGATTACAAGTACACACTTGTTTTATTTAAGAAAATGTTTCCATTGGTTTAATACTATGACCCCAAAAGTATTGAATTATAAGTTTACCGGTTTACTTTCTTACATAATTCTCCCACTTCCAGTAACATTAGACGCACTTACGAACTATGCTGCAACATAGTTGCAACAAGAATATGATTGAACTTTGCTGCTTGTTAAGCATAAAATAACATTTTTAATTATCTATAATAATATTTTTAAATTTGTTATAGTCTTTGTATGCCAAAACTAAGTTTAACCATTTAAGGCAACTGACACTATTTGTTTTCATCTTTGGGGTATAATAAAAAAAAATAAAGTTTTGTTTAGAATTACTTTAAATATGTTTTAATAGTTTTTGGCTGGCATATTTTATTAGAAATTTTTGTTTAAAAGCCAAAAAGCTAGTTATAAAATTAAAAGTAAAAGAGAAGAGTAAAAATATTTCATTGGATTGGCTGACATACAGTGGAGATTAGAATTGTTCGAAAAAATGGACTCCTCTAAGTCCATGAATACATCTTTCAACTAATGGCTGCTAAAATTTTCAGAACAATTGTATATTTTTAGTTATTTTCTGCAATTTTTAGGCTTTTCTTTTCTGCTACAAAAGCTGAGCAAACCAATCTTCAACAAGCAAATGCTGCTCTAACACACGTACGTTATATGTATATGTATAATTTTTTCCTATAATTTAGTTCCAATAGGATTACGCCTGCACCACGATCTTGTGAATTGAAGGGGAATAAATGTCCGCCCGCATGGGATCAAAAATATTGTACGATAAAAAAAACTAGGACGCATTTTCGTGTTGATTTTGTTACAGTGTAAATAGAGTTTAAAATTAAACATTTTAAGACAAAGTTTTTATTAAATTTTAAGCTTAGTTGTGAAGAAATTTTTTCCAGAAAATAAGATTAATTACGCTATTGCAGTTTTCAACTCAACTCGGTTTGGTTGTCTTAGAAATAACTCAACTTTCACGCAATGTAGACAACCAAACTGAGTTCGATTTGAGAACGGCAAAAGGAGCTTTGGAACGATTTGGCATTAGCATACAGATAGTCAGTTTAAAATCTACGTAAACAAGATTAATTTAACCTTTTTCGGCAACGATTTTGCTTCATATGTGCTTCATGTTAATTTAACATGATTTACAACATACACTACAGACTCCATTATACCTAGAAACATGCAACAATTGCTGATCCTTGGACCTTTGATATCCTTGGAAGTTAACTTTACGGTAAATGGAGATCAGTACCGCGCCATTATCAATGATTCCGGCAGGATAATTTTTCAACAGGATGGACGCTACATGTCAAATGGCTACAACAACAACCAACGACTTATTAAAATTTAAATTTAGCGATAAATTTATTTCGAGAAATGGATCTGTCAAATTAGCTTCAAAGCTTATGCGATTTAGCACTTCTCGCTTATTTCCTGTCAAGCCGCATAAAGTCACTGTTTTATGCTGTTAAACCAACAACAATTGACGTTTTGGATGTCAACCGCCAGCAAAACTCAAAAATGTGGTGCAAAGTTGTTCGTACACAATACGCCTAAGTCCCAAGTTATACTATGCAAGTCTTATTGTTAAGTTTATTAGACTAGTTTGTGGGAAAGAGGGACGAGGGGAACAGAACCGTGTCTACTTCCCTTGTCTCTCTCTCTCTCCTAACAAATTAATCAGCTTAGCAATAAGACTTGCATAGTGTAAACTAGGACTAATCAAGACCAGACAGGGTGATCATATGCCTATTTTTAAGTGTTAATACTATGTAGTTATCTTTCGAAAAAATTAATTTTTTTACGAGTATTTTTTACAATATAAAGTTTTATCAGGCCAAAGTAACTTTCCATATTTAGGGGATTCAAACGGTAGTCTTAAATCTAATAAAGTCATATTGTTTTGACATTTTTGTTTGAAAAAAAAAATTTAAAGCAAAAACAATTATATTATATAATCTAAAACAATACGTTTGAATACCCCAAAAATATAAATATTTATAAAATATAACTTAGCAATTTTATCGGGATAAAGTAACTTTGCATATTTAGGGCATTCAAATGGTAGTTTCGACTGTCATAATGTCACAATGTTTTAAAATTTTGATTTGAAAAAAAAACCAAAGGAAAAACAATTATATTATAATAATCTAAAACAATATGACACTATGACACTTAAGACTACCATTTGAATCCCCCAGATGTATAAATATTTATAAAATATAACTTAGCAGTGTCTCTATTAGCCAAAAAATATTTTTTACTTCCAAATAATATAGTAACAAAAAATAATGCCAACATTTTTGGCTCAGGTTTAACAAAACTTCTATTTAAGAAGAAATATAATACAACTTGTTTGCTTATTTTCACACAAAAAAAAAACAGCAAGTTAAATATTTTTCTCTTAATTTTTTGTAAACGTAATGTAATAAAAGCAGATGAAAAAAGTTGCCGCTAATATTGGCATTATTATTGGTATTAGTGTAAGTATTATGGCTTTAAAATGTCGACTCAGGGATTAGAAATGAAGAAAATCCTTCTGTTGGCAATAAGACTGCCATTCAATTGTTAAATGCAACATCAAGAACAAACACATGGCTGAAAACGCAAATACATATCATACACCACCACAGCAAATTGCATACATATGTATGTTCGACTGGCAAATGAATGTCAAAATAGGAAAATGTAATTTTATGCATAAAATATAAGTGGGTGAAATAGGATTAAAATAGATCGTAGATGTGTAAACTGTGTCTCGGTATGTGCTTACTAACTATATTATAATGTCTATATGAATTGTATTTATTGCAATAAATACAATACACACACACATACGAGTACATATAGCATGACACATGTATGTACATACATATGGAAATCAACTTGTGTGAACGTTCATACAAACGTTGTAAAAGGACTAACGATACCCACATTTAATACGAGTCAAATATTAAAGAAAAAAATAGAAAAAAAACTTTATACAAAACAATAAAGTCATTGCACCCACACAATATGTTCATGAAATTATGCAAACACACATATTGCACATATCTACTAACAAATGCATGAAACAATACAAGACTTTCTGAATGTCGTTGCTACAATTTAAGTACTTTACGCTAAAGTATAAAGAGCTTATAGAACTAATAACTGAACACTTACACATACATACTCGTGCATAGATACGTACGTACATATTGAGGGGCGAAGTCAAAGGACTAAACAAATATTATATTGAAATTTAAAAAATTTAAAAAAGAAGTGACTGATGGTGGCATGTTTGAAGTTTAATATAAGCGGGTCCAATTACTAAAATATTGGCCATAAATCAAAAGAGAATTTCTATTTATCTAGCCTATTGTGTAAAGTGACGTTACAAATATTTATTTAACTGATAGGTACATACCACCTCAAATAGTGCAGAATACAACGTATTTGTTTGCTTACAGTTTTTGTTAACATTGAGTTGAGCAATGCACGTTGGAATTCTCATTCAGTTGTAGAGCGGAACTATATAAGATATCCAGCTTTGAAAGCAATCCGGGATCTAGTAATGACTCCGTACGAGCGGCAGTTACGAGTAGGCCACTCGAACTGTCGCCCGAAAACTTTGCCGATTCTCGCTACAAAGTAGATAGAGGCAGGTTGAAATTTAATCATGCAGGTATTCGTAAATTATATTTAGTGAAGCATACGAACTCCCGAATATTTTGTATATTCATAATCGTATTTAGTCGAACATCATAATATTTCGTCTATCTTCATTTAGCTGAGTACAGGAGCATCAATATTTCCTGAGGACTTTTGTAAATAAGAGGGAAAGTTATCCAGGCATCACCTAGACAGCGCAAAAGAATTTTACAACAAATATACCTACATATTTAAGTTAAAGTAGCATAAGTTAAGTTAAGTTTCGTAAATAAAGTATACTGCATGTTAAAACACCAACATTGTCGTGTTATTATTTGCAGAGGAAACAGACCTTTAGTAAGGACGTGGAAAGGCTGACCCCTACCCCTGCTAAAATAAACTGCGTTACAACTGTATGGAAAAAGCAAAATGTTCAGTTAGCCGACTGTAATTAAATGTAACTACAACGGTACGACAAGGCTGATCAATATTGTTATGTGAAAAGTAATGGAAATGGTTGATAGGGATGTAATATAACGTAACCGGAATGCACGAATCTTTTTATATAGCTTTTCACATAACAATATCGATCAGCTGTTTCTTACCGTTGCAGTTACATTCCACTACAGTCGGCTAACTGCGCCTAAAGAACCTGCATATTGTGCAGTGTAGTCAATTGTTTGCAATGCTCTTGGTAATTCAGCCGATATGGACGGTTTCTCGTGGTCTGATCGGCCCAAGATTTTAACAAAGGTGTTAATTCTGCGGCTATGGGAAGTAAAATATTATATAATATTAGCACTACATGATGCGCTAATCATACCTGACATTTGAGAATTAATAAAAAAACTTTTAACCGACTAACACGGCATTGGAAAACCTCAAATTTGGGACGGCCACAAACAGAAAAATTTCATATTAAAATCATTCAAAATAAGGTTAATTTAATTTGTTTTTGCTATAATTTTGCATCATAGGTGTTTCATGTTAATTTAACATGAAATTTTGTTTCCTTTGGAAATAACATTATTTCATGTTGATTTGACATTCCAGTATTGCTAACTGAATTTAAATTTTTTTTGAGTTAAAATTCATGTTAATTTAATATAAAATAACACGAAAAATCATGTTGAATGAAAGTTATTTGAAGTTAAACCAAAAATGAAATTTAATTTATTTGTAATAATTTTATTAATTATTTTATTTAATTTATTTCTTGAAGGATTTTTTATACGGTAATGTAATTTTAAAGAATCTATTTTTAGCTACTTAATACCCTTTCTTAATGTTTTTCCAAATACCCTCGTTTATTTTACATTCATTTAAACATTAAACACAATCCTTTTATATCCAACATCTGTACAATAAAATATTTTCAACGTTTTAATGTGCGCTTTGTCTTACTTATTTTTCTTAGGGTTAAATACAACAAACCAAACACAAAAATACTATACTTGTTGGCAACGGAGGGAGTGTGGTAAGTAGAATGCAATCATTATTGTTGCATTCGAATGATGTAATAATGATGATAATGATGCTTGAGTTGGCGCCAAATACTTGATTAACTGGCAAACCGGAAAAAGGAAGCGGAAATTGTTGGCATACGCGTTTATTATTTAAATATTGTATTTAATAAATATATGTTTACATATTGTACTTATATGTGCATACAATATACACAAATATTTATTATATTTTTGGCTAAAGTCTTAGAAATAGGATTACAATAAACTCCAATAGCTGGCAGTTATCAGAAATTCTTATACATACATATATTTTTTTGTTTTAGGGAGACTTATGAGCATTTATGTAATTTGTGGAAGTTATTTCGCCAAGTTTTTTTTGTCTCTTATTTTTTTACGATTTTAAACATTTACTGCCTTATTTATAAAAATTATTAACGCTTTATAAGGAATTAAAAAAAAATTTTTTTTAAAATTTGTTTTAAAAAACCTATTTAAAGTCTTAATAAGTTTTATAAATAAGGCTGTAAAAAAATTTAAGCTAAATTATTTTCGAAAGGCTTAACAAAAAAATAATTGGTTTAATTCACATCGCAATCGGAGATTCACTGGACAAAAGCACATTGAAGCCGGTTACTCAAGAGAAAATTACGGTCTTTTTTCTTGATAATTGTCTATTTTAATTTGAACTTTATTTGCTGGTGGTTCAGCTTGCTCTATATGCATTTCATTGTTGCTGTAACAAATCATCAGTAGACTTCAACCACACATTTTGAATAGTCACAAACCTCTTACCTTATGCACAGACTTTCAAGAACTATTTGAGAATTCACAAATAATAATATTTTTGAAAATCACAAAAGAAAAATAAGCATAGTACGCTTAGAAACTCATACAAAACCCAGCAAATAATTTAATTCGATATGAATGAAATGCATATAGACCAAGCTGAACCACCAGCAAATAAATTTCAAATTAAAATATAATTATGACAATATGTCGAATAATAAATTTCTTAAATGATAATTGTCTATACATACAACACATTTTGTATGTATGGATGTGTGTTACATAAGAGGATTCTAAGTAAACAATCAGAAATTATAATCAAACTCTTGCGAATTTTAACTGTTGATCATTTCTTAAATTTAAAATTATCGATACGTATACGCAATATTTAGCAAAATTCATGTAACACTCATACGTTTGAATGCCAGCATGCATCTTCTCAGGAGTCGGCAAGTAATTTTAAGTTGAGCCCGCATAATACTGAAGTGCTTTTGTCGAGGTCCAGAAAAAAATTCTATTACTGCTAGCTTAAAACTTTTATTTGCTTTTTTTTTTAAAGCGATAACTTATTTTATAAAAATTGTATAGCGAAAAATTACCTCTGCATCAAGGCCGTCAGGAGAACAGCTTATGCGAAGAGTATCTTCAAGGTGGGCAATCTGTTAATCTCGAATGATATTTGTTTTTCAATAAAGTTATTCATAGAAAGAAAATTCACATCTGTAAGGTGTTTACCCCAAATTTTTTCAAGGAATGCAGAGTTAAATATCTTCTTGCAAGTCAATTACCTCGTTTTGCAGTAAGGGCTTTGATAGAACTTATTAGCTGCTGCAGTCCGTTCTACCTCTGCAGCAATCTCATACGGTGATTTTAGAAATTGCGATAGCTTCCCCTCCCACTCTACAAGTTCTTGCAGCAAATCCCAATTCCCAGGATCTGATTCAAACTTTACAAACACTTCTTCGCAATTGATTTTATATACAAGCATTGTTGGAAAATTAGTAACTTCTTGGTATGCAATGCCTTTTTCAAAACTTGCCACGGAAAATGTGTCCATGAATCATTTGATCTAATGATATATAAATATATTATGAATATAAAACTGAATTAGACTTTAGCTAATTCGATTTATCATTTCTTCCCGAACAAAGTGAAGTTGCAATGAAGAAGTTATGATAGCGATATCTTACTAGGTGCGTCTTCTATGTATCTTTGTCTGCATTGATCTGCATTACTTGGGACTTTTTTCTTACAAAATATAAGATGATTTTCCTAATTATTTGTTTAGTTTTGAGTGCTTCAAAACATTCTTTACATTTCTTTAGACGAGTTGGTAAGTCAAAAACTCAATACAATTCAAGAGTGGAAATTCTTTTAGTTTTTTAATAAAATAAAATGAATATTATGTTCTGGCTGCGTGAGAAAACGTGTGTGCTTTTTAAAATAAACTCATTGGCGCATATTTCATTTCAGTCCCTGCTTACTTGCTCTTGAATGCTAAATTTTATGTTTTCTCACGGTCGCCAATTATTTATTTATATTTAAATATTGATTTCATATAATTTTTGTGTACTGAACTGTTGATTTATTCAGCAGCCATAAGTGAGGACTGTTAACCAAACTTTTTAGAATTGGGATCTTATTAGCACATGTAGCTACTCCATATATTTAAGACATTAAATTTTTTTATTCTTCTAATAAGGTTTACAAAGTTTGCTAGACTATCGACCTGTCTTATTTAAATAAGGATAATTCGTTAATATTGTAAAGAGAATTACTCCAAGCAGAGAAACAAGTCGATCGGCTCGAAGCTGACGGCGCATCATCACCAGATATCTTTTATTCATTCCGCAGCCGCTGACAGCATCGGCGCAAAAAGAGTCGACTTTCGACTTCAAGCGTATATTAGCGGAGAAAAAATTTTGAAAATCGATTTTAAATTTAAATTTTCCGTTAAATTGGCATAAGGGCATTTCCACAGGAATGTCAACTTTATGTAGCATGCAATACCATGCAAATTTGCATGTTTTTTTCAATGAAAACGAAACTTTTTTCTTCTTCTTTATATATGTGTGTGGGCCGTCAGAAGCTCTACGTTAGGTAACATTTTAAGAAAAACCGAGTCACGTTGCATGCTACAAAAAAATTAAATTTCTCGGAGAAATGTTCAAATGCTTATTTGAGCCGCCGAAGATCCCCTCGGCGCGCCGCCACCGGCCGCCTTGTTTCTCTGACTCCAAAAAAGAAAAACAACGGTATCCAAATTATAACTGCGACATTTCTACAGAAATATTGCTAAATCAGGTATCAATAATTTTAACAGTTTGAAACTTCTGCAAAGTAACATATTTTTTTTAATAAATTTTTACACTTCACCTAATATTTACCTTTGAGTACAATAATCGCCATTACATTTTCCATAAATAATATTTTTTTCTTACATTACAACCTTAATAAGAATAGAGTATAGCCTATTATTCTCACTTTTACTTAAATCACATGCATTTGTTTATATGGGAATATTTTGTTCCTACACCCCCAAAAATAAAATTACAAAAACTTTTCTTTTTACTCCCTAAACATATGCCAAAAAAAAGCTTAAGTGCTTTAATGGCAGATACTGACTTCCTTTTAACTAAATTTCATATACTTATTTATGTCAGCACTCTGAAGCAGGCATTGAACCATAAACGAACGACAAGTCCAACAAATAAGCTACAAAATTTGATATGTATCAATAGGCAAAATGAATAGTTTTCATTGTGAGTTTTTGACCTATAAAAAATAGAATTAGGCTTTATTCACAATTCAAAACAAATTGATTTATCGACGTATGAATAACTTTAGTTATTTGCAAGCTTTATATTTTTTTATTTTTATTTTTTGCTTCTAGTTGCCATAAATTTATTTCTTTTGTTTAACGACATGTGCGTAAAATCATCAAACAAACCAGACACACTAAATACATATAAAATATTCGCTTGAGCAAATAAACAAGAGCCTCCTCTGGCCTTTGATGACATCAGATAGTGATACGGTTACAGTATTTGTACTGAAAGTATGTTACATTAGGGATATTATTATTTTTTTTTGTGCCAAGAAAGGTAAAAGTGCTTAAGTCGAGATAAGTTGATTTTGAGTTAATTGCAAGTGTTACAATATTGTTAGAATAGGAAGGGGCGTCCCCATGCAAAGCAATTCATAATAATATATTTTGAAAGCTACATATAATAGCAAAAGTCCCAAAATATGACATGGACTCTTTTGAAAGTGAGGTGCGAGATCATTCAAGATATTGCTAATAATTAATTATAATCTTCTATCTTGAAAGCTATAGCAAACAGAGGCTTCAAATTTGGTATCGGGAAGGGACACCCTCCATACAAAGTAATTAATAATTATCTTATAAATTTAAAGCTATAATAGCAAGAGTCATCAAATTCAAATCAAATGCAAAGTATTTCAAAGTATTGGTGAATACGACTGGGCCCTTTAAAGCTATAACAGCAAGACTCTTTAAATTTGGTATGAGTTCATTTGAAAATAATTAATGTAAGTATAAATAATAATAAATTTAAAACAATAAATATTTGGTGTTTTGTTATTTTTATATATTTCGTCATCGTTCACAAGGGAAGGGGCTCCCCCAATACAAAGTATTTAATAATAATCTTATATCTTGTAAGTTATAAAAGCAAAAGTCCTCAAATTTAGTATGGACTCCTTTGAGAGCGAGATGCGAAGTATTGGAAAATATTGGAAGAACAGGACCACAGAAAGAGGCACTTCTCTACAAAGTTATTAAGAATAATATATTTTTAAAGCTGTAATAGTAAGAGTCCCGAAATTTGTTATGGACTCTTTTGAGAGCGAAGTACGAAGTCATTCAAAGTACTGGTAGAATAGGACAGTGGGAGGAGCCACCCTCTAGTCTTAAAATTTGGTAGCAGCTAATATGAAAAGAATTAATCTACATACATCCGAGTATAAAAAAATTAATGTTTGTTTGTAAGTCCTTTATGTGCGACCAAACCGTTCAACCGATTGTGATAAAATTTGGTGCACGTAGTCTGTACAACTCCGTGAAAGTGTAAGGGTATTACCTTTTTTTAAACTAGGACCAGAAGGGCGATACCGCGAAATTTCTGCCTTTCAGAAACAATCAAAGCGATTTTAATGCAATTTAGAACATAAATAAAAAGTCACATAGGATGTGCACATTTTTATAAATAATAACAAGAGGGTGATAGGGGAAATATCTGCTCCTCCAAAAAGTTCTAACCGATTTTAATGAAACTTAGCGCATATGTAGATTTGCGTCTAAAAATTCACATAGACTATGAAAATTTTCAAAAGCAGTAGCAGGATGACAATAGGAGGACATTTCTGCCTCAACGAAACATTTAAAACGATTTTATTGAAACTTCGAACACATACGGCCCTGTTCTGTAAACCGATCGATTTGAAACCGCACGATTTTAGAAAACAATAGAAATATTTGTTTAGATTCTTTTCAGGTTTTTTATTATATAGATTCCCAAATATCATATCTGAAAAAAAATTATAGTGTATGATTTTAAACACGTCTCCAGGACCATTATTATTAATTTGTTTGAAAAAGAGAAATTTACTCTGATTCGGTTTACAGAACAGGGCCGATAGATGGATTTGCATTTAAAATTGCACACATGCTATAAAAATTTTAAACAGTAGGACCAGGAGTGCAATAAGGGTAAATTTTTGCCTCCCCGACACAATTAAAACAATTTTAATGAAATTTAGAAAATAGATAATATAGATAATAGGGAAACTTTTGCCCATCCGAAACATTTAATCCGATTTTAGTTAAATTTAGAACATAGATAGATCTGAATCTCAAAATTCAAAAACAGGAACAGGAGGGCGACAGGAGGAAATTTCTGTCTCTCAGAAACAATCAAACCGATTTTAATGAAATTTATAGATCGCCGTCTAAAAAGTCACAAACTGGCCATAGACATTTTCTAAACTAGGACCAGAAGGAAGTAAGGTGACAATTTCGGAGTTTCAATCCCTCCACTTAGAAGGAGACATACTGTATGTACTTTCTCTTAAATAAGATAAGCAAAGGACAAGGAATGAGTCCAGATCCTTCGAAACTTTGAAATTAATTTTAATGAAATTTAAAGCATAAGTATAGCTTCATTTAGAAGACGGCATAGGCTATGTAGTGAATGTATTTAATTTCTGCCCTCCAACTCTTTCAAATTGATATAAATGAAATTAAAAAGACAAATGGGGGTGGCAAAATTAGTTTTGTTTAAAAAAAAAGGCTCAAGCTCAAATTTTCAAAGATCATTAATTTCGATATTTTGGTTTTATTTAATATGTGTCAAAATTAATACGAATTAAAAATGCATCTAGAAATGAAGAAACTTCTTTAATTCATATTTTATTAGTATTTTTTTACTGTGCACTAAAAGCTGTTTCGAAAATCAATAATACACTAAGATTATATATACACATATTGTAGTATTGTATTTTTTTAATCTTTTCATTGCAAAATAATTGATTTTGTTTTATGCAAAATTTTAAAAATCTTCACTTAAATATTTCTCACAATCGTATAAAAATAATTTTAAATACATTTATGAATACTGCCCTATTATCCACTTCCCTAAATGGAAATTTCATTTAATATTATATTGAACCACATAAATAATTCCGAACAATTATTTATACATAAATGTATTTATTTATCAATAAATAAACAAAATAAAAACAACTTAAGGTGCGTTAGTAATGGATTGCTGCAGTAAAACATAATTTCATCAATTCAACTAGTAACTGTCTGTATTTGCTCATAAGACGTTTTTTTTAGCAATTCTTAAAACTTAACATTTTAAGTACTTACGTATATAGAAAATAATATTCAATTAAAATAATATACCCATGACGGCGAATTCGTCGATAAGAATTCGCTGAGTAAGTTCGTCGTGTAAAGCGCAACAACGATAAATAAATAACAAATCTTATTATTAATAAAGTTGGTTATTGTTTGCGCAAAAAAAATAGAGTTAAAATTGTTTCCTCGTCGTTCGCCGGAGTAAAAAATAGGACGTCAGTAGATATTGTGTTAATTTTTATGTGCACAAGTGTGTTTTATTTCTGATATACAAAGTTTGTAACGAAAAATTCGTCGTTCGTCCCAATTCTGTTCTCAACAGAAACAAACAGAGTGTTAGAGTTAAAAAAAATTTAACTGGTTTATAATGGTAGAATACTTAATGTTATAAAAAATAATCATTTGAACGTGAAGATGACATGAACATGACGATGGTAGGGCAACTGTAGTAATATGTTCCTGTTCCTGTTTTGTTAATGGTGAATATGTGTAGATGTCCATGTTCCGATATCCAACCATTATTTTTAATATCCCAAACCATTGGCATAGTTCACATTTTGGATTGCACGTTTTGGTATGAATATTTGTAGTGTACCGCACTTATAGTAATGCACTGTAGCAAAATTACTTCCATTGCTGTAATAGCAGTTCAATGCACGAGCATTTTAACACAGCCCAAAAGACAAAGAATGCTGAATGCAAGAAATTGAGTGACATACTTTTGAGTTACAATATAAATTAATAATTACCAAATTCCTTTTTTTTTTGATTGGTCGTTTAAAATAATGCTTACCATTGTCATAGTGAAGAAAGAAACAAAAGATAATTTTAAGTATTAAACATAGGTTAGAAGGGCTAATTAAGATTTTTAAAATTAGTTTATAAGCAGGGAAGATTATTCAATAAATCAGACTTTAATTTCTAAATAGAAACTGGCAATAACTTACCTTGTTTTTTAATTAAATTCTCAAAATCTTTTGGCACCTCCTTTGAGCGCCTACTGATAAGCAGGTCTCCCTGACAGCTGTAAAAACTGTAAACTGACAGCTGTAAAAACTAAACAAGGGACTATAGGGCCTCACAAAAACACACACGCTGGCTACTAGAAGTTAGGGCTAACTTTTGAATCCTGTGCTTTCACACATTACATGGCGATCCTGCCATTATCCATCCTTTTAACATTACATATTTTTCAAGTAATAACAACAACAATAATGGTCAGCCATGTGTTCGGACATCGATGTCAGAGTCTGAACGAAACATGGATATGAGCGACAATAGCTATATGTCCGACATGATGCACGAATACAAGTTTATGGCCAATAGAGACAGAAAAGTAAGAAGGTGAAAAATGCGGAAAAAAATTTTTAATTCTATCGAGTTTTGAGTACAAGGCTAATATAATAGTGTTTTCACACATCAAGTTAAAACCTGGTTTTATCGTTAAAACCATAAACAGCTGATTTTGCATTCACACTGCAAGTTTGTTAAATTCTGGGTTTAACACACAGACTGTCTAATAACTTTGCTCAAAAATTAAATAAATCTTCCACAGAAATGCGTGTGTTTGTTGTTGTATTTTTTTTAAGGATTTTGTAACACTTGTTTGACAAACTGTACAAAAATTGTTTTTGTTTGTATGAAGAACTCGGAAATTTGACAATACGTTCTAAATTGGAAATTATTTTATATATTGTAAATAAATGTTCTAAATTATGGAATTACTTATATAAAAAAAGAAGTGCTTGGAAGTCAAATTATCGTATACAAATAATGCACAAAGACATTACAAATAAAACTTTTTTGTCGGCAGATCGATGTTAGACATGTCGTCCATTTTCACTTCCCAGAGGTCAATGAAAATATTTCCATAATTTTTTTACTATTGTTGCTGCTGCATCCATTTTTAAGTTGAAAATCTTTCAAGTGACATCTATTATTATTCACTGGCATAAACATTATTAGCTGCTTCTGGTCATTTTGACTTGGCAGCACTGACTTTTTCACAGCGAAAACAAGGTTGCACTTCATAAAACCAACTTAAAACCAATTCTAAAATGCTTTTAAGTTGGTTTTAACAACAACAAGATTTTAACAGTTGGCAGTTAAAACCAACTATTATTAAAACCACACTATAACTTTGGTTATATAGGCCCATGCTGTAAGCCGAATACGAGTAAATTTCTAGTTGTCTAAACGAATTAAATTTAAATGGTTTCTCTCGTTTTTAAATAGCGTAAAAATATCTGGTGAAAAGTTAATCGAATACAATAAAATAAAAATATAACATCATCTTTAATTAAAAACGTTTAAAAGTTTGTTGACAGTTTTGTTCCAAGTATAAAAAAAGTTTTGGGATAAATAAAGCGTTTGTTTCTATGTCAAAGATTTAGGCCATCATTGATTAATTAAATCCTATAGACAATTTAAATGCTTATATTTTACAAATATGTTGCATATTTTTGAGTGATTTTCATACACATTTTCTAGACTAGTCGACTACCTGGCCTGATGAAAGAGGGAGGGTTGGGGGGAGGTTATTAATTTCATAAACTCAATTAAACTTATATCCTACGAATATTCCATCAAATAAATAATTTAGAAATTACATCATTATCCAGCATACCCCAACGACAACCAGCAACAACTTTCAAATAACTATTACAACACGTTAAAACCACAAAACTATTTAACAATTAATGCATTTTTTCATACACGCAGTATACGAAATGCGAATAGACAACAAATGAATAATTAAACATTTTCATAATTGTGTTAGTTTGCATAAAAATAATATTAAAATACACATTTTTGTTTCTTCATGGGTAAAGCCAACAATCACAAGTATGCAAAAAAGAGAATTAAAAACTCTCTAGTGGCAGTGTATAGAAAAAAGAATGAGATAATTTTTATATTAAAATTGAATTGCAAGCAAACGTATTTCAAATTACAGGTCAATACACTTATAATTTCCAATTACTCACACTAACATAAGGAACTCCCGCAATCATATTTACATGTCAAGCAAAAACTTTACACAACCAAATAGATGTACCATACAGTATATCGTCATATAAAATCCAAAAGGTCGTAACTTACAAAAAAAAAAATAATGTTTGTGATTAAATTACGAAAAAGTCTATTCCACAGAAAATAATTTAAATTGATTCAAAAGAATATGGCGCAATAAAAATTAAATTCGTTCATTTAGACCAAACCAATTTTATGAATATTTCTATTATATTATTTTTGTTATTATAAATTTTATTTTTCATGAAATTAGGTGCATGAAATTTTTTATCATTTACAAATTCGTGGCTTGGAGAAAACAAAAACGACAAAAAAAGTTTTCAAAAATTTGCAGCTATTCATGATGTGTCAACTTTAGGGTTCTGTACTCCAAAGGTGAAAAGGAACCCAATTGTTTTCACCAGGATGTCGGTCTGTCTGTCGGTCACAAGCTGTTTTTTCGAGACCAGAAAGAGCTACGGACCTACAATTTTCACAAAATATGTAAAACTAAAGGGTGGTATATATAAATAGTATATAATATAGGGTGGTATATAGCAAACAACCCTGTTGCAATCCTAATGTAACATTAAAACAATTATATATATACACTCGAAATTTTCAAAGTTATAGCCCGCTTCAAGATATCGTCTGAAAATTTATATTGAAATCCACAACAAAAAAAATAAAATTTATTCTGTTTTCAATAGAAATTGCAAGTCGTGAAACAGACAACTAGTGTATTTTTATGCATACTAGACTAATTACCACTGAAAATTGAAAAAAAAATATTTAAGGATATTCTATCAGTTAGTGCAATTTTATTTATGTAATTTCGATAACTTTCCGTACGAAACTCTTGAAATTTTCAAATACGCTAAAACTGAAAAATCCTAAGATAAAAAATCACCAAGAGGAAAAATTTGTCAAAAACAGCAAAAAAATCGACAAAACAAAAATCAATGCCAAACTACAACTAAAAACTCGCCAGAAGAAACAAAAATAAAACCCCAATAACCAAAAAAATCGCCAAAAAACGAATAAACGTCAAATCGGAAAAAGCTCCAAACTAAAAAAAGCCTCCAAAACTAAAAAATCGCCAATCAATAAAAAAAAACAAAACGAAAAAAGCGTCAAAACTAAAAAAAAACGGTAAAACTAAAGTAAATCGCTGAAAACAAAAAAAAACACAACGTCAAAACTAAAATAAATCACAAAAAAGTCAAAAAAAAAATCGGTAAAAAGCGAATAAAAGTTATATCCAAAAAAACCCCGAAACTAAGAATAACGAAAATGGAGCCAAACTAAAAAAAGCTCCAAAACTAAAAAATCGTCAAAAAAAGAACACCAAACGGAAAAAGCGCCAAAACGAAAATATCGGTAAAACTTAAATAAATCGGCAAACAATAAAAATCGACAAAACGAACAAATGCGCCAAAACAAAAAATCGCAACAACTAGAAAATTCGCCAAAAACAGAAAAACTAAAATCAATCGCCAAAAACCGAAAAAATCGTCAAAGAAAAATACGAATAAACGTCAAATCGAAAAAGCTCCAAAACTAAAAAAATCGCCAAACAATAAAAAATAACAAAACGAAAAAGCGTCAAAACGAGGAAAGCGTCAAAACGAAAAAAGTGTCAAATCGGTAAAACAAAAGTAAATCGCTCAAAACTAAAATAAATCACGGAAAAAATCGCAAAAAAGCGAATAAAAGTTATATCCAAAAAAACCCCGAAACTAAGAAAAACGAAACAAGTAAGAGTGCTATATTCGGCTGTGCCGAATCTTATATACCCTTTACCAAAGTGCGTTTATGTAGTATAGAGATACATACATACGCACAGAGATATGTAGGTAGATATTATTTTGTGAAAAAACTCATAATAAAATAATATATATATATATATATATATATATATATATATATATATATATATATATATAGTATGTTTAATTATGAATCGCATTTATTGAGATACGAGTTTGGTGCATTAAGAGTAATTTTAATTATTGATACTTGATTAATAAGTTACTAGTTCAATGAAAACAATATTTAATATCCCACTTGACATGAGATTCGATCTAATGTTCGCTAAAGCTTCGAACTTCGAAAATAGTTTTAGCATTGTACCTCCATACCAAGTAAACTATGTAACTTTTTTATTTAATAATCTATTATTTTGCAAAATTAATAATTCCCATTGGAAAAGATATATACATTGGTATTGTATGTAAACGTTTATTCCTAAACAATTTTTTTGAATTTCTTGAGCACAAAAGAAAACGTTCTTTAATTAATTTTATAGTTAGGACTGTAATTTAGAGATACATTTTATTTCCATCTCCATTTACTAAAAATAAATTCAGTAAAGTGCGACTCTGACTTGCGCACGAAGTTTTTTTTTCGGTTTCAAGCGCTTTTTAATGTTTTTTTAGTTTTGCTGTTTTTTGCGTTTTTGGCGTTTTTTTTTTATTGAGTGCTTTTTTAGTTTTGGTGCTTTTTTCGTTTTACCGATTTTTTTAGTTTTTGGTATTTTTTTAATTGGGCGATTTTTTAGGTTTTGGTGCTTTTTGCTCGTTTTAGTGATTTTTTTTAGTTTTTGGCGTTATTTTATTTTAGCGGTTTTTTAACATTTTGGGTTTTTCATTTCATTTTTTAGGTTTTAGCGATTTTTTTAGGTTTTTGGCATTATTTTTAATTTGGTGGTTTTTTTCAATTTCGGCGTTTTTTTATTTTGGCGATTTTTTTTGTTTTGGCGATTTTTTTGATTTTTTTCATTTAAGCGATTTTTTTAATTTTTGGCGATTTTTTTTCATATAGGCAATTTTTTTTGTTTTGGCATTTTCTTAGTTATTGGCCTTTTTTTTTTTGGCGATTTATTTTCGTTTTGGCGATTTTTTTGATTTGGCGATTTTTTTTATTTAGGCGATTTTTTTAATTTTTGGTGATTTTTATTCATATAAGCAATTTTTTTGTTTTGGCGATTTTTGCTGTTTTTGGCGTTTTTTTCATTGTGGGAATTTTTTTTAGTTTTGACACGTTTCTCTCGTTTTGGCGATTTCTTTCGGTTTTTGTCGTTTTTTTAATTTTTAGCAATTTTTTTCATTTTGGCGATTTTTTTCGTTTTGGCGATTTTTTAAAATTTTTGGCGATTTTATAATATTTGGATTTTTTAGTTTTACCGTTTTTGAAAATTTCAAGAGTTTAACTCTTACGGTTTCCAAGATATAGCAATTTGCCAAAATTCAGACCCGTAAAGTTAAAGTTTTCCAACCCTGGAAACGTTTTTTAAATTGTTAAATTTAATTTTTTTTTTTTTTTAATTATAAATACCAATTTTATTCATACCGAAGTATAAAGTAAAATAATTTAATAAAAAAAGTTATAAAAACTAGTTTTCGGTAGTTATTTTGTATGGGAAAATAAAGTTTGAGTTTTCCAGCTCTGAAACCATCTGCTCGATTTTGCTGATTTTTAATAGCAAAATTTTTGAGACTATTTCTGACACACCAGTCCAACAACGAAGTCTCTAGCTGTTCTGGGAGCTTGGGAAAACGTACAGACAGACAGACAGACAGACGGAAATCGCTTGTTCGTGTTCCCTATGCATAAGGATCCAGAATATATATGCTTTACGTGTCGCTTATTAATATTGTAGAAATTACAAACGGAATGAAAAACCTATATATAACCTTTTACCACTTTTTGGTAAAGGGTATGAAAAGCCCCAAACTGAGAAAAAGCTCCAAAACTAAAAAATTGCCAAAAAGAACACAAAAACAAAAAAAAAAAAGACTTCAAAACTAAAACAATCGCCAACGCCGAAAAAATTGCCAAAAATGTTAAAAATCGACAATATTATAAAACTAAAAAATATCGCCAACAACCGAAAAACAAATTTACCGTGTACTTAATTTTTTTAATGTCTACATCAATCAGGTAAGATATTGGATTGTGAGGCTGAAGTGTGTATAGTAGAGATGAGCGATATTTTGAAATCTGTTCTTTTTTCACAGCGATTGAAAAATCACTAATCACAACTGTGACTGAATTTATCAAGTAACAGGTTTTGGAAATATAGTTCCTTTATACAAACTGTGATTGTTCTTATATGCTTACTTAACATTAGATAAGGCTACCACATGAAATTTTTTTCTGCAGCTTTTGTCGATAAAAAAATCGTCAAATCGTCTTTTCTGGCAACTATGTACATCTCACATGTTCATATTTGCAAATTTTTGTCTCTCTGCCTCTTATAAGAAAATCACAATATTTGGACGTTGTTGATTTGCTAATTGTTTGTTCTTGTCGCTCTTCTTATTAGTATTTATCAAAATACCAAAAACTATTAAAGACTTTTAAGGCAGAAGAGCTGAA
The DNA here is from genome assembly GCA_905220375.1 of Tachina fera. Lineage (NCBI taxonomy): Eukaryota > Metazoa > Arthropoda > Insecta > Diptera > Tachinidae > Tachina > Tachina fera. The sequence continues at coordinate 83,384,133 of LR999966.1, forward strand.
ATGCGTTAAGCCGCGATCACAGTCACAGTTTAATTTCACTGCTGCTCTCCTTATTAGATTTTCTTAAAACAACAGAACTGCTACAAATAAAATACTGGTAAACTGTGATCACAGTGACAGTTTAAAAGAACAGCGATTTAGAAATCACATTCACAAGGAGCAACATTATTAAAAAAATCACGTTATCGCTTTTCACTAGTATATAGTACGAGTATTACATGTAGTGACCGTATGGAACTCTTAGAAAAAGTTTCGGGGTAAAGAAAATTTAATGGAAAAATGCATAATGTAAATTATGTAAAATTTAAAAACAAAGTATTTATTGAGTCATTTAAAATAATTACACAAATTATATTCGTTATCAATATTAGTATCGGTATTTGTATATTAAAGAAAAACATTATTTAGTGAATGCGGGGGACCTACAAAAGTATTTTGTAAGATCAGAATTTTATTTTACGCAAAAATGGTTTAATGTTGTACTTTTTAGTGTAAATAGAAGCTGAAGGCGAATCATCTGGTGAATAAGACAAATAATTTATTAAATTGTTACAGGAATTTCAATCAAGTAGTTGTTAATACTTAGAATTATAAAGAAGTAAACATTTTATGTTTGAAATACGTAATTTTTGGAACTAAAGACCAGTTTTCTAAGATTCTTTCATAAAAATTTACTATAGAGTCTGTGTTTGTAATATACTTTTATATTAAAAAAAAAATGATTTAATAGAATTTAGCAGGAAATAGCGAAACGGAATTCATTTTTTTTAATTTGATATAAAACATTTCAGGCTACGTAATCCAACATTAACAATGTACGAGCATTATTAAATATTTTGCTTCAAAGTTTCTTTTAAAGTGTTATAAAAATTTAAATATATTGCAGTTTTTTAGCTGTTGCATGCAATGAACTCAAGTTTTCGTAGGTAAGAAATGCCAACAACTTCTTTTACAGTCTGCATTATTGTTTTTGTTGTTGTTGTAATAATTTCAACCCTATAATTCTGCTACTGCTGCTATAGTAGCCGGCCCTGGTGACGGTAGAATATGATATTAAACACCAAAGTCAATTAATTAGTTAACGTAATCAAAATTAATGACTAATAGAACACTTTTACATGGCAGGAGCAGTATTGGCTTTTGTGGCCTCTCTAGTTGTGTAAATTATGTACATGCATAGGAGTATATACACATGTGTGTGTGTGTGTGTGTGAGTGTTTATGTGTAAGTGTGTATATGTATGGTCATGTGTATATTCTAAGTAATAATAGTGGTAGCGGTTTGTAGAAGCATTCTCTCCCTACTTGTTATGAAATTTGTAGCGGCGATGGGTTATAAATAGGGTTTCGGAATAGGGAATTCCCGGGAAAAGTCTTTCTAATATTCCCGGGGAATTTTTGAGATTTTGCCGGGAAAACGGGAAGTTAAAAGTATACGTTACTTTATACATAGATATACAAAATTTTGTAACACACATATTTATAAAATTACAAGTATTTAAGTTCAAGCCACTTCCAAGCCATATGCACAATATGCAAACTTTTACAAAAGAGCTTTTGTGCTTTCAGACCGACGAGTGCACAAGAGCCCACAACAGCCAATCAGATCTTGGCGACAACAATGCTCTTACTTCTCAAAGAAATAAGAACTTAAGAACTTAAGAATTTAACAGTTTTTAAAGCTGCATTGACAGAGTATATGCATGTGAATGTATAATAAACTGTTTACCAATGTGGAAGGAAATTTATCATTCTAACAGTGAGATTACACGAGACATAAGTTTGGAAATTTTTGTGTTGGTAATTGTCCAAATCTGTTGCTAGCACAAAAATAAATTCAGTGAAGTGCGACTTTGACCCGCGCAAGAAGGGTTCCGTACGGACACGAGATATGTAATTCAATACGAACTTTAGCCAATATAAACTATAGTTTTGGCATTTTTTTCGTTTTTGGGTTTTTTATCGCTTTTAAGCGTTTTTTTTTATTTTTGAGGTTTTTGAATCTATTGGCACTTTTTTCTCGTTTTGGCGATTTTTTTTTGGTTTTTGATATTTTTTTTAATTTTGGCGATTTTTATTATTTTGTAGTTTTATTTTTTATTTTGGGGGTTTTTTATTTTGGCGATTTTTTGGCGTCTTTTTTCATATAGGTGATTTTTTTTTTTGGTTTTGGCGATTTTTTTAGTTTTGGCACTTTTTTTCTCGTTTTGAGGATTTTTTTTTTGGTTTTTGGCGTTTTTTTTTGGCGATTTTTTTCGTTTTGGCGATTTTTTTAATTTTGGCGATTTTTTTCATTTCGGCGAATTTTTCCATATAATCAATTATTTTGGTTTTGGCGCATTTTTCGCATTTTGGCGATTTTTTTCGGTTTTTGTCGATTTTTTCATTTTAGCGATTTTTTCGATTTTGGCGATTTAGTTTAGTGCTAGAATTTTTTTTGGATTTGGCGATTTTTTTTAATTTTTGTCAATTTTTTTCAGGTTTTGGCGGTTTTTTTTCGGTTTGGTGATTTTATAATTTTCGGATTTTTTAGTTTTACCGTTTATGAAAATTTCAAGAGTTTAACTCTTACGATTTCCAAGATATAGCAAGTTGTCAAAATTAGATAGTCAAAATTGCATTAACTGATGGACCACCCTTTAATTTAAATTTTTTAATATTTTAATGTTTATTGTTGTAGTCTATATAAAAATACACTAATTTTACAAATTTCAAGTGTCAGTATACATATGTAAATACAATTGTATGTATGTATATTACATGGGATTTTAACATTTTTCGTCGCTCGTTTTGGAGCACCCTTTAATTTTTAATTCTCATGTATTTGTTGTTGTAGCGGCCAAGGTTCTACATACTCTGTCCAAATTTCAGGTCCGTTGCTCTTACGGACAGACCGACAGCGTAGCGAAAACAATAGGGTTCCGTTTTTCACCTTTGGTGTACGGAACCCTAAAAAGACTGTGTAAACCGTAAATGTTAGTGTTCGAACACATGTTTGGAAATAATTGTCTGAGTAATTATGTTGGAGCACAAGCTGTCAAATTTACCTTTTTCGTAGAAAATAATGGCGGGAACCTGAAATAATAAGTTTATTACAAAAAAATTAAGCAGAAGCATAAAATATATGTTCTGTGGAAAAAGTATTAAAAAATCAAAACTTAAAACTCGTATTTTTTACGCATACGGTAACGCAAATTTTGATTTTTAACATTACACGTCTAGCCATCCCTTAAAATAAGTTTAAACTCAAACTTTTTTCTGACGTCATTCTGCCGGCGTTATTTCTTATCTTCAGAAATAAAAATTGCTCGTCTATTCGTACTGTAACAATATCATTTAAAACAAAAACCAAATCCTAAAATGTTGTTTTTCTTTCAAATGTAACTGTAAGAAAGAGAGAATTCCTTCGACACCGATAAACCAGCAGTAAAATCTTTATAATATTTTTTTTATGCGGAAATTTCATAAAAATTCCACAAAATTGAGTTCACATTAATTTTCCAAATTCGTCTACCAAAAAAATTATTGCTTGATTAGAAAACTACATGCAAGATGAATTTAGTAAAGGCCGTTTCAGAGTATAATACAAGTATTGATACTTTTGTACAAATTGAAATTCTGACATTTTGAGTTGTTATTGTTCTTTGATATTTTTGAAACAGAAATTAGATCAGAGATTAATTTTCGTCAAAAGTATTAATACTTGTATTATAGTCTGAAACAGCCTTAATGAGTGTTGTTTAATCAGTATAACAGAACAAAGTGGAATAATTTGTATAAGTATAACTGATGCAGTGATCATGTTAAACGTACTTGGAGTGATTTTTTGCCGAATGAGTGAACAAACACTTTTTGAAAAGCGTAGTGAAAATGTTAAGCTCAAGTTGACAATACTTAAATTTATTATAAGTCCAAACCTTAAAGGAAATATTTTAAGAGAAATAAAATGAAACACCAAAGACATTTAGACAGACTGTAGCTCAGGCTATGTAAAATTCGGAGCAGCTGACTATAGTTCTAGTGCTTGTACTTGATTCTTATATCATCCTGAACATTTTTCAAGAAGAATGACAAACAAGCAAGTCATTTGGTTAATAAAATGATTTGAAGTCCTTTTAATAAAATTATTTACTAATTGAGGTAATAAAAAATTTTTTTTTAGACCTGAGCCTAAATTACGGCATTATGTATCGATCGAATTTTCAAATTACTTCCGTGTAAGCTCCATTGAACTATTTTAAAATTTCTTTCGAGATCGAGTACTATAATTTGCCCCTTGCTTTTATATTAACTTTTATTTTTGTGCAGCTTCCACAAGTCAGGCAGAAAAACACTAAAAAATATTAGTGCCATCCGTATAAATTTTACGCTCAATTCGACCGTCCTCTGGGTTGTAGAAACAGGGGGTTAAAACGAATGCTTAAGTTAATAAATCAATCGAAATTTTACCAATTTCCATTTAAAAAAATATTATTAATTTAGAAAATTCGCGATTTTTTCATTCTCATTTCGAAAAATCCGAAACCCTAGTTATAAGCAAACCAACATCTAATTTATGAACTATTTCCTTTTCTTTTAAAGAATTTAGTATTTGTACTTTTTTCGTGCTATCTTCCATAAATGGACAGACATGCTAATTGAGTTGTTTTTGCATATCGCTATTTAGTGGTTTACATAATACAGTAAATGTATTACATCTACTACAAATGTAGTTTAGTTTGTATGTTTACCTTTGATAATAATTAAAAAAAATTGGTACAATATTGGTTACTCACATACGTCCTTTGCTTCTTATGGTACCAGTATCATACGTCCTTTCAGATTTTGTATGCGACCAAATCACTTCCAGCACTTTGGTTTTCTCGCATGACCAAATACGTTGATGTTCTAAGTGACTTTGATTTCGAAATTATATACAAAACTACCAAATACTAATGCAGATAAGGTTTGTTAAACGAAAAAAATACCTAAAGGACTATGCATTGTGTAAAGAACACCGAAGTTAACATCATGGTATTCGAGCAGTGAGTTAATTCAACATTGTGTGTTTAAAAACTTTTATTCGCTGTATAGAGTAAATAAAATGTCTGATTTTTTTTTGCAAATCTTCGAAACGATTGTCTGCATTAGCCACAGTGAAATGCGCATAAGATCCAGCTGACCCCTCAATAATCAATATACATAAATTTTTTTTCAATCAAAAGAATATTTTACTGAATAAGCAAAATAAGAATTTGGAATTCTTTTTGCGATATCAAATGGTAAACTTATATTGAAACCAGGGAAACAGCAAATATGCAATAGCATGTTTATTCTTGTGTAACGTACTACTCGTAATACGGAGATAATATACTTATCCATTTCAGAATTTTTTATGAATTTTTACATTGATTTGTTAGTGCATACTTTTAGCACTTTTTCAATTTTTTTTTGCATATCTTGCGATTTTAGGGCATATATTGATACTTTATAGATGTTTTTAATTTTTAATATGCTTAGTCAAATAGGTTGATGAAAGTTTTTATTTTTAATTTCCCCCGTCTAAATCTCATTTCCAATATATATATATATATATATATATATATATATATATATATATATATATATATATATATATATATATATATATATATATATATATTTTAATAAACAAATGTGCTTTGAATTAAATGAATCACTCTATAATTATCTAACTTTTGAAGATTGAATAAAAATATTGGACGTTAATTTTAATAAAAATTTGGTTTTTGCTATTTGTGACGGACGTTGTCCCGATTGCATCAGTAGAAGTTGAAAGAAAATTTTTAATGTATAAGAGTATATTTAGATGTGACAGAATAATTATCCAAAATCTAATTCCAAATTATTAAGTCTGATATATTTTGAAGTTAAAGTTAAATTTTATTTCTTTATTAAATTTTGTATTGTTTTTTATTTATTAAATTTTTTTCTTGTTTTTTTTATGCAAATGTTATTGAAGTGTTGGATTAAAATATATTTATATATTTTTTCAAATAAATCAATTTATATTACTTTTAAAAGCATATTTTTGAATTTTTAAAGCATTTTTTAAGATTTTAGAGCATATTGAATGCGCATAAAATACTTTTTTTTAAAGCATACTTGTTTGTGGTTTCCCTGATTATAACAAACCAAAAAAAAAAACATCAACAAATAATATTATTCAGCATAAACCATCAACAAATTAATTTTTTTATATTCGCATTCATTGTGACATGCGATAAATAAAAATAAAATATTGAAATTAAGTGTTTGTTGTCTAGAGTTTCTCACAAAACTCAATTCGAATTAGTGCAAAACTTTCTCAGGCATATTGTAGGAATTTTATTTACCTATTTGACTTCAGGTACTGGATTCAGTAAATTTTCGTAATATTCAGTAAAATCTGAATAATATTAATATTAATCGATATATTTAATATTAATATTAATCGATATATTAATAATAATATTAATCGTTAAAATATGTTACTGAATAGCAAAGTCGTTATATTTATTATAGCAATGCGATTACCATATTAAAAGTTACTGAATCCAAGTGCAGGCACGAATGCCGCAACTTATACATAAGTTCTAATTTTTCACTTGCTTCTTATGGTAGCAGTATCAATCATTTCAAGAGTTAAAATTAAAATAAATATAAAATATATCTAAAGATAAAACAAAAACGTTGCTAAATTTAATTAACTTTCTTAGCAATTATTTAAAATTTACTGCAACATGATATTTATATTTTTCATCAAATTGTTTTTGTTTTTTTTTTTTGTTGAAAACGTATCAATAGTCCAATTTAATTCAAGTGTTTCTCTCAACTTTATTTGAAAAATATAAAAAGCAAACAAATTTAGGAAATTAGTTCATACAAAATACATAAACAATAATACGGTTGGGTTTATTGGTTGGGAAGGAAAGTGATTTCAGTTTGATAGTCAGGTATGTTTTCACACTCGCATCGTTTTCAAATCGCATGGGAGATGCAAATCGTCAAACTTGTTTTCACATCTTCTGTAACTCATACGTTTTAATTGCGATTTGCCATATTGATTTAGGTCAGCTGTTTGTTGAAATCGTCAGTGTATAAGTAAACAATGACAATACAAAATTAACAAAACAAAAAAAAATTTATTAATTTAAATTTTTTAATAAAAATTTTGCGAAACTATTACTATATTTGATCAAAATGAAAAGAAAATATATTTAGTTTTATTTATATTTTATTACTCTTGAGAGTTCAAATCACAATGGAAAATGTTATGCGATATGCATATGCATAAATGTCAGAACATGCCCGAGCATTAAAATAGAAAAGCTTTAGGAAAGAAATATTTTTGATTTGTAATAGCTAAGTCTAATTAATAACTTGTTATAAAACGAAGTAGGTTTTAACATCAAATATATCTGTGGTTTTTATTAATACCAGCTCATGTCCAAAAATCAAAATTTTTCAGTAGAGTAGAAAAAAAAATTACTAACATTGTAAGTCGAAAGGGTTTCTTCGATATCGCGAAACAGGCACAAAAAGTTACAAGATCGCAAATACTTTTTCCACAACGCATTATTTTGGAAACATGCACTTTTTGTATAGCCAATGTATGTGAATGTGAATGTATTTATGGCATATACATATTCAGACAAATATGTATATATGTACACATGTGTGTGTGTGTGAATGTATGAAATTATTTATATTTGTATTCTTAGTCATCCACGAGTGTTTGCACTTCACGTGTGTAAGTTAGTTTCCACTTCCGATCCAACGGCACCAAACATTCGACCAACCATATAAAAGTGCTTCAGGTTGCAATTGTTAATGCATTGAGAAATTTTCAGTCTCTGCTGCTCATGCATGTATATAATGTATGTATGTATGTGTGTGTGTGTTTACGAATGTACATAAAATTGCTAGCATTAGTTTTGAATGTGTGTGTGTGTGTGTGTGTGTATTCAGTTGTAAAATAAGAACTACAGCACAGCATTTTCTCCACATCGTTTTCAATTAAAAATCTACAAAACTATTGGTAAATTTATCTTCGCACACACGCTTTCACCAACATTCGTATATGGATATGTAATTTTAAATTTGTTGGTCATTATAAGTGTGCAGCACACTTTTCAAAGTTTGTATGGGGAAATAATTGTTCAAAAGAATATTATAAGTACACCGTTGCCCATAATAAATTTATTTGAAAATATATGTACTTGTAAATTGTTTTCATATAAAGTGAGAAATGGTGCTGCAAGTGAAAAGAAACTCATTAAAAATTCACATGTTTCACTCCGGTTAGTGCTACAAAGTAATGAAACATTTACTTGGCCAGCAGAGAATGAATGGATCAAGTATTTTTAGTTGCAGTAGAATCTATAATGAAAATGGCGATTGTTGTGCACATGCACATATGTATTTGTATTTGTACCTGCATATGGATGTATGTATGTATGTTTGTATGTATGTGTGCTGGATTGTACTTATAAATGAAAAAAGGAAATCTTTCTACAGGAAGGCAAAACGGATGTAGTGTCCTGTAGTCAGACACAATACGGATGGCTGGTCAAACGGATGTAACGAAATATATTTAGTGGCATTCTCACCTCGTATATACATACATATATACATATGTATGTACATATGTAGTGTTAGCAGATATGTAAGTATATGTATCCATGTACGAGGATCATTACAAATAAATATAGTTTTAAATATTGTTACGTTTTTAACTTTTAAAACGATTTTCCGTGGACTCGAAATTTCGCCATTGAAAAAACCACAGTACACTGTTAACAATGACAATTGAGGGGGTCCATAACAAAATGCAACAATTCCACTTGAGCAATTTTTTGAATAAATGAATAACTATAGTTAGGCTGAAGAAAATATATATTGGAATTGTTTCATTTTGTTCTGAGTATTGACCTTTTGTATGCTTTATGAAAATGTTTACATAGATTTTAAGCTGTAAATTGTATTAAGTAAAAAAAAATCACAAAACTCAAAAAGTGGAATTGTTGCGTTTTGTTATGGACCTCCACAATTTATTTACTAAATAAATACACTTTACTAAATCAATGCTGGCAACGGAGAGAAATTGATTTGCGTATGTGTATTCATTTGTATAAGAAGCCGATTGATGTTCGGCACTCTGGCGCCACTTTGGCCGGCCGTTACTTATATGATTTACAACTGTTTACGACACGTGTCTTAGGCTGCGCTGGTTTTGTAGCAAAACTCTCTCTCTCTCTCTCTCTCTCTGCTGTTTTTCTCCAAGACTGACTCTGCAGACGCTCACCGTTGACACAACTATATTATAATTATAATTTTAAAGTTTAAATTCACCAAGGCAACAAGAGTTCACGATAGACTCATGCAATTATCTTCAGAATAAAAAACTTTATGATCGACTATTAGACACCTGAACTTCAGACCGACTGCTTGATAGGCTCACTGCCAGCAGATGCGTCGCTCTTTTTGTACTTCACACAGCAACCAGTGTTGGTATCTCTACGAAGAGCAAACGCACAATGAGCTGTTGCGAAAAGGGTAAAAAGAGCAAAAAAATAAGAAAAAGAGGGTAAAAAAGCACAAAAATTTTTTTTTAATTTTAATACATTAAGCCACTTAAAAAAGGAGAGTTTGGAGTGTAAACATCATAATATAATTTCAAGTTTTTGCCTCAAAATATTTAATACATATATGAAATATACGAAATTAAAAACTGCTTGAAATTTTCTTGTGTTATTTTTATTAAATTAATTTTTTTTTTGACATTTCATTCAAATTGCCTTAAAAAGTCAAAGGGGCTTCATGAAACATATTTCCCCAATTGCACAAATGACAATTTTAAAAGTTCTCATGAAAACCCTTATTAATTTCTCAAAATGTTAGTAGTTATATGATCGGTGTTAGTTATTTGGTAGGTGAAGCTTAGGCTTAGATTAAGATACATATGTATGTATGTTACTTAAAAATATTTTAAGCATACAAAAGCATTAAAAGCATCACTTTTTTCCTTAAGTAACTTAAAACTTTTTGTTTTTGCGATATTCACACTTATTCCAGTTGCCAACATTGACAGCACGTCAATACGATACCAAAAAATTGGGACTTGGCTACCCGTTGTCTAAAACAACTGACAACCTCATGCTGTCAATTGATCTACTATCAATAAATTATTATGCAGAGAATTATGTGGTACTTCCCAATTATGAAACGTTTTCTAAATTATTTTTAACATAGTTTCCGTTATTGTCATTAAAAATAATTTAAGAAGGCTCAGTAAAAAGATGCTGATATTAGCTCTTAAAAGTACATTAGGTTTGTAAATTAAAATAAATTTTTATTTCACAAAAAAGCACCAAAAGCACTGTGAGAAATTGTTAAAAAGCACTGTAAATACCCGCTTTTTAAAAAAGGGTATTAACCAAAATTTCGCGTTTATGAAGAGGCAAAAAGCACCAAAAAATACCCGAAACGCACCAAAATACCATCACTGACAGCAACGTTTAGCGTTTAAAAACTTCCCATTTGTGAATTTTCTTTTGTTTCTGTTCATACTACTGCTACTAAAAATTCCAGTGTCGTTGTAGAATTTAACACAATAAACGGGAAGGTATACAAAACGAAGAGCTTCAGCTTTCGACATGTTCGAAAAGTTTTCTGTTTGTCAGCGCACTGTTTTAAATAAATTCTGAAGTTATCGTAGTAGAGATGTTGAGTGTTTTTTCTTTTCTCTTGATTATGCAGTTTCAATTGCGTATTCAATTGCTTGCTGGAAGAATTGTTGTTGTTGTTGTCTTGGTATTATATTTGTACATATAGGAAAATCACTCATGCACACAAAACACACATTCAAACACATACACACAAACATTTGTGCTTCGTTAAATTCGTATTTATTTAAAGCAGCCGTCACTCAAACCGAAAACTTTTCGAACATGTCGGGAGTTGAAGCTCTTCGTTGTGTATAGTTATCTATTTATTGTGTTAACTTCAACTACGACACTTTGAAATTCAGTAGAAGAACTATGAGCAACAAGTTGTGATTGGGCAGTCAAACAACAGAAAGGTCGAAGAAAAAGCACAATTTTACGACTTTTGCTATTTCGACTGCAGTTTTTTAAACACTGGCAACGTCTACACAATCTCAGCAGCATTTCCAATGCTTGTTCTAAATCGTGCAACTAGTTCATGCGTTAATTATGTACGACTGTGCGGGTATAGATACATCAGCAATGGTGGTTGTTTAATTTATTTTAAATTTTTTTCGTCTGCTTTTTCGTTATTGTTGTTTCCACAGTTTATTTATGTTTATTTAACCATTTATGTACGTTCGCAATTGTATTTAGTTCTTTATATAAACGATTCTGGACAATTCTTCTTGTTCACTAAATGTTTTCTTTAGACAAACATTTGCATTAACTGTGTTTTCGACCATTTCCGTAACAATATGTAAACAATATAATTTTTAAGAGCACCTACCCACAGAAAAAGTTCACATTAAAATCAACGTAAGCAAGATTAATTTAACATTTTTCAGCAATGCGTTTGCTTCATAAGTGTTTCATGTTAATTTAACATGATTTACAGTTATATTTTGGAATAACTTTATTTTATGTTGATTTAACATTCTAGAACTGTTAAATTAAAACGAAGCAATCCTGTTGGTCGATTATTTGGAACATTTATCTCAATTTGGAACAACATGTATTTGATAATGCAATAACATGAAGAACCATGTGGTATCAAATTTATTTCAAGTTACATCAACATTAATTTAATTAAATGTAGTCATTGTATTTTATTAATTATCTAAACTAACGTTGCTGTTGTAATGCGACACAATCATCAGGAAACTGTTTGTGTGTTGGCTTCCTCAGCCAAGATTTGAACTCGGAACTCATTGCGTGGTAGTCAACGCACTTACTGCTGCAGCCACAATAATCTTAGATATAATTTAGACACACACTAAATGTATACTATTATGAAAAACATTTTAATTCAACATTATTTATTTGATCATTTAACATGAAATTTAATTGAATTTGAACTTATAGTTAAAAAAACACATATTACGAAGCTACTTTGGCCTGTCGGCAGGATTTGAACCTGCTACCCTCCGACGTGAAGACTAATTGATTTAACAGTAACGGATTATTACATCAACATTAAATTAAGTTATTTCAAAAAGGAAAAATTTTCTCTGATTTTTGTTATTTCCCTAAAAATTTAAACACATGTCACTATTTTATTTTAATCAATTACTATTAAATAAATATTGCATTTGAAATTACGAAATAATTATCTCAATATACAAAATTTTAAACTCCTACACATCAAACCACTCTCGCATAGAAAAGAAAAAAAAAACATTGAATTTATACCAAGTCTCCTCTATAATTTCCATCACTCCGGTCAACAGCATATAAAATACTTAGAAGGAAACTCTAGTGGTGTAATAATGTTAGCCAAAGAATTTATCCTTGTGCAACCGGACTTTTATATCATCAAGGAGTCGGTATGTTTTTCTTTTTAATTTTTCTTTTAATATCATTTATAGAGAACAAATAAGTTTTCTTTCCACATCCCTATGTGTGCTCTTATGTACATTATTTTATTTATAATGGTGGTAACCTAGTTTCTATGTTATTTTCAGTCTTTGTAATTTACTTAATGTTTCAATTTCTCAATTTGTTATTTTTCTTTAATTTTGCTTTGGTATTGCAGTATTTTAAAATATTAATTACAACATTTAAGTCAATGGGTAAATAATAAATGAATTGCAGCAGCTCAAACCTTAATTGTGTGTTATTTCCATTTACTTAATTTTTCCATTTCGATTGTGTAATTGTCTGGAATCTTGAGGATTCTAATTGACTGGTCGAAGGGACAATTTTCTACTTTCAAATAATTATTATTGTCATTTGTGCAATTAATTTTGTTTAAGTCAAAAACAGGTATTTTAACAAAATCAATAAAACATGTATTAATTTAAAATTCAGCAGAAAACTTTAATTCTAATGAACTGTCCCGAGAATGAATTGAAATTTTTAAAACTTAGATTTTTGGCAAATAATTTGGCTCAATAAGCGATACGAAATTTAGCCCGTTCAGATCAAAAATTAAATAAATATACTCAATAGTAACAAACCAAAAAAGTTTGTCTTAAGCAAATTAACTAACATGAGCATAATTAGTAAAGAATAAACGACAACGCTAAGACTGTTGTAAATTAGAGATGGTCAATTTGAGCTTTCATTACAAAATACCTTTCAGTAAACTGAAATACGATGAATCAAAACAATTCACATATTCCATTTGCACAAAAGTTTCGTATACAGTGGACCAAATACAGAAGAACGCTGATGATGAAGGTTTAGTGGCCTTCGAGAACGGCTAGCTGCTCCGTTCAACTATGTGTTGTCAGAATATTTACAACTAATTTTGATGTTATCTGTTCATTAATAATTATCACATGTAATTTGGCTTAAAAAGCGATACGAACTTTAGCCCGTTCAAATCATAACTATAGCAAAAATTAGTTTTTTTTCTTGAAATCGCCTGGAAGAAAATTACATATTATCTTCAATCCGTGGACTTGAATAACGAATTTCCTGCTGCTGGTTAGTAAACAGTGTACTACTCTTGCCAAACTAGTCTTGTGGAGCCAAAACCTACTAATTCATATTTTTAAGGGTCACAAAATTTGATGTGGATAACTCTATGAACAAAGTACATGTTTTGACAAAATATTGCTGGTATGGGATAGTGGAAGAGGGTACACTCCATACAAAGTAATTAATATTTTTTCTCTATCTGCTGCAACTACAAGAGTGAGGCGCACTTAATTTAAAGTGTATAACTCTTAGAACAAACCATATGATCCAACAAAATCTGTGTGGTATAGAAGGGGGGAGTTGAGTACTTCCCACACAAGGTGATTATTAAGTTAATAGTAAAAATGATTTTTTTTACATAATAAATACCGAAGAAGGGACGAAATGCTTATAAACTCTGCTTAACCAACAAAACAAGCAAACATTCGTGATTTTTTTTTGTTCCCACACGCTTTTGATGAATTGTCTGTCATTGACTGACTACGAATTATACAGAAAAAAATTATTTAACAAGCCTAAGAGAGTTAGGTAATGTCACAAACGTTGTTTTTTAATCATTTATATATTTAAATACCACCACGATAACACGTGACTAATGTCGCGGAGAGCTTATTGTTGGTAAACACCACGCGTGAGGCTTTTACTAATTCGCGCATAACTGCTGAGGCGCAACCATGCCCAGCATAAAGTTTTCTACAATAACGTTGATTCGTTCAATCTTTAAAATTTCTACCCAATTGTCTACCTAAACTGAGAAAAACTATTTATTTTATTGCACTTTCAATATAAACATTGAAAACAAAAGAAGTTCCACAAATAATTTATTTAAAAAGTTTAATCAAAACATTTGAATCAATACCTGAACTTGATGTTTGCATGGTTAGATATATTACTTTTTCAAAATAAATACTTGAATTAAATAAGATTGAGTTTGAACTCGCATTTGGTGAATTGGTTAAATTCCTTTCTAGCAAACAGATTCTTAGTTATGGGAAACCAATCTGTTGTAGCGGACAATGGCTTGGCACAGGGCAGTTCATTATCACCCTTGCTTTTTAATATTTTTACTGCTGATTTACATAAGATTAATTCAGAAAACACCTTACTATTTCAATTTGCTGATGACTTTTTCCTATTTTGTTTTGATGTGGATTTTGATAACGCCAAATTAATGCTGCAACATAGCTTGACTCGTTTTCATGATATGTGTAAAGATCGAAAATTATCATTTAATCCAGAAAAAACCAATGCAATTCATTTCAGTAGAAGACCTAGAACTCTTAATATTTCATTAAATGCTACAAACATTCCTGAAGTTTCATCAATTAAATATCTTGGTAGAATTATTGCCTCGAATAACTCCTCAGCTCAACATGCAACACATATTGTTAATAGTACTAGAAAATCTTGCAGTTTTATCAACATACTCAGTAGCTGTCGTTTTGGTATTAGTCCATCAAGGGCTCTTCAACTGTATAAAGTTTATGTTCGTACGAAAATTGAATATGCTGTTTCTTCTTTTTCTAACATATCAAAAAGGGCACTGAGCAAATTGAATGTTTATTTGAATGAAGTCCTTAGAAGAAGTCTTGGACTTATCAGATCCACACAAATAATTGTTATATATCATATGGCCGCTGAGCTGCCACCCAAATATCGTTTCTCGTTCACCACTGCTAAGGAAATTGCAAAGGCTTTTACTTTTGGTTTTCCTATTGCTAAGTCGCTTATAGATTCGGATGTGATTCTAGATACAAGCATTTTTCAAGTTTTTAATCAGTTCAAATTTATTTTCACTGACATGGGATCAATAATTTCATCAACAACTCGTAAGGATAAATTTTCAATTGATGTGGATTTCTTTAAAGGTGTTTCTGGTTCTAAATCTGAGTCTAATCGGATTCAATCAATGGCAATTTTTTTGGAAAAAATAAATTATCTCAGAGAAAAGAACTTTGAATTAATCTATACTGATGGTTCGGTCGGTGATTCAATCTCTGGATTTGCATACGTCTACATGGAGGATAATACTTCAAATTCCTTTTTCACCCGTAAAGTTTTATCATCTACATACAACTGCTGAGTTGTTGGCTATTGAGAAAGCAATCGATTTTGCAATTGTTCGTGAATTAAGTTATGTTGCAATCTTGACTGATTCTAAAGCTGCACTTCATACAATTACTGATATTGACAACCCGAATTATATTGCATCAAATATTCGCTCTAAAATTTGTTCATCAAATATTACGTTTACTGAGTTTCATTACATTCCTGGTCATGTTGGCATTGTTGGCAATGAATTAGTGGATCAGGCAGCCAGAGAGGCACGAAGGGTTGGTTCTTGCGTGACGGTGGGCTGGACGTACACGGACGCAATTTGTGCCATTGGTTCTATGCTTAGGATTGATTGGCAGAGAGAGTATGACACAATTCGTACGACAAAGGGTATTTTGTATGGGCGACTTTTCCCTATTGTGGGGGAAATACCATGTTTTTTGGCTACTGACTTTGACTTTTCTAAATTTGGACTGGCTGATCTGAAACTTGCTAATAGAATCCTATCTGGACACGCTTTCTGCAATCAAACTCTTTCAAAGATGAATCTTGTACCATCCGATTTGTGTGAAATTTGTAATGTTCCTGAGGACGTTTCACATGTAATTTTTCATTGCGGTTTATATGCTCTTCAAAGAGCGAATTTCCCTACTATTTGTAATTCAATCTCCTTGGAAGATTTTTTCAAGAATGGCAACTTCAAAGATATTCTCACTCTGATTGAATTCGTTAAAAATATTGGCGTCAGGCTTTAATTTTATATTATATTTATATGTATGTATGTATTCGTTAAAAAAAAATCAACAAAATCTAATTTTCAACAAAATTTTATTTCATCAATCAACTTTCCTTTTACTGGATCGGACTAATTCATATTTTTTTATATAATATTTTCATCACGGGACAATTGGTTGTCCATAATTGGTGTTGGCGTTTTTCTTTCGGCCAAAGAAAGCGTTTCTTTTAATTACTCCGGGAAGTATAGCAGCTGCGAATCCTGAAAACAACTCAAACTAGCTTCGCAATTTGTATTTTTTTTTACTATAGCTTTAATTTCAAATAAATTTTATGTTAAATAATCAATTAAATAATATTGAATTAAAATTATATTCGTAATGATATCATGTGTATCTAAAGAATATTTAAGGTTGTTATGGCTGCAAAGGTAAGCGTTTTAACTACCACGCGATGAGTTCGAGTTCAAATATTTCTTTGCCGGACAAGTCAACAAAACAAACATTTGACTGATGCCTGTGCCAATACACACAATCAAGTAAGTTAAATAATTAATATAATACTATAATTACATTAAATTAAATTAATGTTGTTTCAACTTGAAATAACATTGATTCAACATGGTTCTTCATATTACTTCAGTTGTTACGTTACGTTGTTCCAACTTAAAATAGCTTTGATTCTACATAATTTCTTCATTCCCGTAGTGTTAAGGGAATGTTAAATCAACATGAAATGAAGTTATTTCAAAAGGAAAAATTGTTACTCTAAATCATGTTAAATTAACACGAAAAACATTTGAAATAAAATCATTGCCGAAAAAGGTTAAATAACCTTATTTACTCAGATTTTAATGTAAAATTCTTTTGTGTGTAATGCAAGCATTTTGTAGAACATCTTTGTTTCCATTTAGGGCACATAACTGAAGAATTATTATTATTTTTTATTAATTTTAGATTTAACGTAATATACGTTTTCCATATTGAAATTTCTTTTCTCTCTACAACTTGAACATTTTATTTTAAAGGCCAAATTTTGTAAATACAAAACGTTTTTTTCGTTTTGAAATTTTTATGGAAAAAATATTTTTTGAAACGAATTTTCGTTATTTTTCATACAAATTTGAAACGTTTGTAAACGAAATTTTTACAAAATCTTCCTACAAAAATATTTTAAATATTGAGTGCTGCTTAAACATAAGCCGCGTTACCAACTGGCAAATAGTTTTCGGCTTCTTTACCACTGTACTGTTAAGAATGCACTGTTAAAAATAATTATCAACTTGCGAACATTTTAAAAATAAGCTTCCTAGTATCAATTTGCTTAATCTTTATAATAAATTTTCTCTGCTTTTTCGTTGTTAAAAAATCATTTGAATTTAAAGTTCTTTTCCTATCATCCATACAATTGCCCGTAAAGCATGACATTGACATTAAAAAGAAGAAACTTAATAACACTATTATTTCCAAGTTTATAAATTCATTTGCAGAATGCAGCCATTTAGTTTATAGTTCAAGTACTTTCAATTAGATTTCATTAACGCCAAAAGCAAACACGTCCATACATATAATAAATTTTGGACTAAATATGTAAGCACCTTGAATCTGTCTAGTGTTGATAACACAAACTCATTGTTAGGCTCCAGTGCCTTATGCTTACTTTAGAATTATTTGCTTTCCTAGTTTTTCCATTTTCTTTTGTATTCTTGTTAGGTTTTTTGTTTTATCTCTCCATATTTGCCAGCGCATTAATCAAAGTAAAAAAAACATGCAGGCAAATTTACATACATTCTCAACAAATGCCAAATACGAGCAATAGATTCACATGCATGATTTTACAAAAGTAAAATGAAATGTTATGAAAGCGAAAGCCATAGTAGGGAAAGCGGCAGGGGCTTGAGTAGAAAATAGAAAATCGGATAAACGAGAATCATATCATTACACAACCAGCAGTGAGTAAATGGAAGGAGCACAGCATAGACCAACATTAAAACTATGACTACTGCCAGACATAATTTATCTTTCAGCCGGCAATAAAGCCGAGGGAGGGAGAAAAAAGAAGCTGACATAATGGAAATTGAAATAAGGAAAAAAACTGAATAAACTAAAATTTAACACAAAAAACGGTACGAATTTAACTATCGAAAAATAACCGGCGACAAAATATGAAACTGACAGAGAAAGATTACAGCGATGATGGTAATGATGATAATGATGTATGAAATTTTATGCAGCTGAAATTAACAGGGAGTAGAAACTCAACTATGTTGCCCACCAGGCAATTTGAGAATTGCACTTTGTGTTTCATAATGTACATACATGTACAAAATATATGTACATGCATACTCGTACACATAAATAGAAAACGTTG
The DNA here is from genome assembly GCA_905220375.1 of Tachina fera. Classification (NCBI taxonomy): domain Eukaryota; kingdom Metazoa; phylum Arthropoda; class Insecta; order Diptera; family Tachinidae; genus Tachina; species Tachina fera. Next base: position 83,402,920 of record LR999966.1, read on the forward strand.
ATGACGTTTAGCGGTTGACATTTGGCAAAAAAGAGGCGAATAGTGAAGAAAGAAAAAAAATACACACAAAACAGCCAACAGATTCAATGATCTTAGACTGAAATCCTTGCAGCAACATTAGCATCAACAGCCAGTCATTTGCAGCACAAAACCGCATATACTACAAACTAAAGCCGCAACATCAGCAACCACTACTTTATAGTACAACGATTGCCATTAAAAGAGGCATTAACACATACATATTCACTCATACATACATTCTTATACTTATCCTATTGTTACTTTTGCTGATGTTAAAGCTTTTGGTAAAATTTTCAAACTGACAATAAGAGGATCTGAAAGCGTACATATGTATGTATGAACTTGTTTACTCTAGTATGCGTGTGTTTGAAAGATATGAGTTTATTTTTCTAATAATTTATTTGCTTATTTGTGTGTGTGTGTGTACATGTCTAAATATTTAAATTTTTATCTAAAACATATTTTTTTCCACAAAGTATCTATTTCGGGGTACTCTATAATATCGTGTGGTGGCTCAAAGGTTCGGTTAGTAGGTATTATTTTATTGCTAAAAAGGCATGTGAAAATTTTTGTGCGGACAAAACTAATATATTGTTATATTTTTATTTTTTTAAAATGCTTTTCTATGGACTCGAAGATATGCAAAGAATAAAATACCCCGATGTTTTAATTCTTGAAGTGTACGTTAAAACAAAATTTTCATAAAAAGCTGATTCTAACGTACACTTGAAGTACACGTTATATTTTTGCATATGGGGGCAGGTTTTTTTACTTAAAAATTTCTTTAATTTTATTAATAGAAATATAGTATCCGACAGCCTTCTGCCTAAATTGTTCACACATAGTATTGCTTTCTTGTTCACACTATATCCAAATTAAATTGTATCAATATAGTTCTAACAACGAAAATTGTTATTAAGAAAGAATTGAAGCTGAGCTTTTTATGTTTTTTAAATTTTTAATGACAAAATGTTTGTTAAGAAAGCAATGAGCTCAGTTTTTTAAGTTTTTAATGTTCTTAAATGATGAATAAAAAGTTGATAAATACATATCATATATAAATCAGTTTTAAATGCATATTTTTATATATTTACTGCATATTTAATGTACATAAAACGTGATTTTAAATGCATGAAAATCATTTCCCTATAAATAACTAATAGACAATTTTATATAATCCAGCATGATCGGAAACAGTTAAAATCAATAAATACATGTCTGAATCAAAGAGGTTTATATTAGTAATTAGTGGTTAGGCTTTTTTGGGCACATGGCACACCAGAAATGCCAGATGTAAATAACAGCCTTATAAAACTTTTAAAGAAAGAAATGAGTATGTCTTAAAGGGCCACTCAGACTATAATACAAGTAAAGGGTGTTTTTAAGCCCGATATAATTTGAAATTGTAAAAAATAACACAAAAAATTAAATTGTAATCAAAATTTTTTTTTATTCGAAAGATCAATACGTGACATTAACATTTGAAAATGATTTCGGGCATATGGGCACCGCGGCTGTTCTTGACGAAGCGCATTCTGGACGTCCAATTTTGGGCCACTTTTTCGAGCACTGCTGGCCGTATGTCACGAATAACACGAAGAATGCTGGCCTCCAAGGCGTCAATTGTTGCTGGTTTATCAGCATAAACCAGTGACTTCACGTAGCCCCACAGGAAATAATCGAGAGGTGTCAAATCGCACGACCTTGGAGACCAATTGACAGGTCCATTTCTCGAAATCAAGTTATCGCCAAATTTTGATTTCAATAAGTCGATGGTTGCGATGGCCGTATGGCACGCAGCGCCATCCTGTTGAAACCACATCTCCTCCGGATCAATGTCATTTATATTTTCAAACAAAAAATCATTGATCATGGTGCGGTAACGATCTCCATTGATCGTAACGCGAGCTCCGGCCTCATTTTTGAAGAAATAAGGTCCGATGATGCCACCAGCGTGAAAACCGCACCAAACGGTGAATTTTTCTGGATGTAATGGAGTCTGTAGGGTCTCTTGTCGATTGGTCTCACTCCATATGCGGCAATTTTGCTTATTAACAAACCCGTTAAGCCAAAAATGCGCCTCATCGCTGAACACAATTTTGCGATAAAACAACGGGTCAGTTGCCAACTGCTCTAGAGCCCAATCGGTGAAAGAACGACGCATATAATGGTCTCGTGGCTTCAATTCCTGCACCAGCTGGATCTTATACGGGTGTAGGCCGAGATCTTTGCGCAAAATTTTCCACGTAGTGGACGGACAGAGCCCCAATTGCTGCGACCGACGACGAATCGATAAATTTGGATCTTCTTCCACACTTTCGTTTACAGCGGCGATATTCTCTTCACTACGCACATTCCTTCGACGTGTTGGTGTTATTGCATCCTCTAGAGAGTATGTGGTACGAAATCTATCCACAGTTCGACGAATGGCTTGTTCAGATGGACGATTATGTACGCCATAAAAATGACGAAGTCGTCTATAAGTTGCGCGAATCGACGACTGATTTTCAAAGTAAATTTGGATAATTTCGTTGCGTTGTTCAAGCGTGAGTCTATTCATGATGATTTGTCAGAGTATACTGAAACAAATAAAAAAAATGTTTTATCAAAATTTAATTTTTTGTGTTACTTTTTACAATTTAAAGTTCTATCTAGGTTAAAAAAACACCCTTTATTAATACTTTAGACGAAAATGCATCCCTGGTCTTATATTTGTTTCAAAAATTTAAAAAAAAACAATAACAACTCAACATATCAGAGCTGCATTTTCCACAAAAGTATTAATACTTGTATAAAAGTCTGAACGGGGCTTAAGAAGACATTTTAATATTTTTTGGTGCTGCTTCACTAAACCGTATTTTCTATCAAATCTTTAAAGACCAATAACTCAGGAAATATGGTTCGCATTATTTTTTGTATTCTATCAGAAGAGCTGTTTAAAACTTTTTCAAATTCTTCAGAATTTCCTGTAAAAAGTTCAAAGCCCCATAATTTGAAAAAATTTCTACTTCAATAAATTGCATTTGTTACAAATATTTACATATTTTTTCTGTTTACTTCAGAGATGAATGATAAATTTTTTTTTCACACAAACAACTATATTTACGTATATATACACTAGAGTGACCGGATCTCATAGAGGGGGAAAGCACACAACAGTTTGTTTATTTCGTTCACATTAAAGTCTACATAGGCCAGCAGTCCCTCGGAAACACCAGCATTGCGTAAGCTATACAACATCTCTTTTTTAAATAATACATATTAATAACTAGAAGTATGCAATTTGCTACCTGTGTATTATTACTATTAGAGACATATAACGAAGTCAAGTTCGAAGAAGAAGACACTGAAGAAAAATTTAAAATGTCACTAGACTTATCAGTATTACTTGTTTTTTAATTATATTTCTACCTTAAACTAAAATATATAAAAAAAAATTAAAATTTATCACTTAATAACAAAATATACGAAGTATGCCCCTAGTGGTACCATGTCACAAATTTTGGGGCTAAAGTCTGTTGTAACTCTGTTTAGTTTAAAATAACAACAATTATGTATATAATATACATAAATTTTGAAGAACAACATTAACTTTCTTTTGAGATATTAATCGTGTTTCTATTATTTACCGTTCTGGAGTTATGGCTCTATGTAAGTTTTTTTTCAAAAAATTTGGATTTTTTTAACTTTGAGCGAACTAACGGGACGGGTTAACGTCGTTTAATCGAGCTCACGTTTAGGGTATCTAAATGTATGGAATTGGAAATCGTTTTGTAGCGTCCAGACGAACAAAAATCCGACAACGATTTTTTTGCGGACACCCTAATACACCAAGAAAAAAAATTTAATTTTTATTAAATACTCAATTCAAAACTCTTAAATTTTACTTTTATTAAAGTAGGACCTGCCAGGGAGTTTGTAAAAGTAACCACCAAATTTCGTATAAATTTTATAATTTTTAATTAAAAATACAATATTTTCATAAAACGAAATAAATACAATCGTATTTATTACGAAGTTTGTTAAAAAATAAACCTGTCATAATTTTTTTTTCTGTGAAGAGCACTCAAGCTTTTTTACTTATAGAAATCGAATCATTTAAATATATAATAGCAGTTAATTTTGTGCTTTTTAAATTTCATATAGAGTGTTCCTCATGTGTAGGTAATCAAAACTAAAATTAATAACCAAACTGCACTCCAGCTGTTATCCATAGTAACTGTAGGACCAAAGTTATGTTGTTGACTGGGACAAGGGCAAGAATACTGATAACAATGACTTTAGTCACTACTTTGATATTTTTTGTAGTTATTGTACATACATACATACATACATTTGTGAATAGGAAATGAGGATGGTGTCGGTAATGATGATGTTGTATGTGATTATGATGACGACGCTGTTTGTTGATGATAATAATAATGACGATGACAGTTGTTAAGTATAATATCTCAACTCAGAAATGTATTTGTACAATTATTCGTACTAACCTAACCTGCAGGCAGTTGACATTTCAAGGGGCAATTCTTCAACAATGTCATCATTTGCTAATGTCACAAAATGTATAATATTCACACAGACGCATGCAAAAAAAAAACATTTCACATACAAACATGTGTTATGTTTCTTCTTTTTTTTTGTGTATACATGTATGAAACAGAAACGGCATTTAAACATATTTGTGTGTGTATTTTGTTTAAATTATTTGTTTGTAGTGAATATATTTTCAGGTTGTGTGGTAGTGTAAGTTGTTTCTAACTGTGTGAGTGTAATAAAACAAATGTTCAGGTCAGAATTTATTGTCATTTACATACCTATTTATCTGAAGTAATTACCTTAAATTATTGCGAATGAAACTTTGTATAATTTTAAAAGTTATAAATTTACTTAAAATTTATATTGCGAAAGAGTATTTAAGTAAAAAAATTTAATGCAGAATATGACCAGCATTAGTATGTAAAGGGTAGTCAAATTTGAGGTTAAGAAGTAAATTGGCTGTCAAATAATGAAATGTCAAAAGTTGAGCTGTTATCTTTTGACATTTATTTAGTAAAAAGTTGGGAATCTTTAACCATGAAATACTACACTTTTGAATAAAGAATTTTAATTGAAAAAATTTACTATCAAGAAAAACTAAACGAAAATAATAAAACACAAAATCCACAGACAGTCCTCGAAAAGCCGTTCCATCCAAAGAAAGTGACCGTATGATGGGGTTTGTGGTCAGGCGGCATCATGGGTCCGTATTTTTTTTTTAATAAGCAAGTAACCGTGAATTCTCTGTGCCACTTAACCATCATGACCGATTCTTTGTAGCCACAATTGGCTAATGTTGACATCAGTGACCTTTGGTTTCAGCAAGATTGCGCCACAAGCTACACAGCCGACCAAACAATTTAGTTATTGCATGAGAAATTTTCCGGTTCTGTAATTTCTCGGTTTAGCAATGTCCGTTGGCCACCTCGTTCTTTGGATTTAACACCTCTGGGTTATTTTCTCTGGAGCCACTTGAAAAACCGGGTTTACATAAACAAACCAGAAACAGCTGATGCTCTGAAAGATGATATTTTGGGCTGCATTGACGAGATAAGCGAAACTGTGTTGCAAAATTTGGTTAAAAATTTTGTGAAAAGAGCGGTCCTCTGCCGACATGCTAGATCATCATATTTCATTATTAATTCTCATATTTCTACTTAACATTGATAACAATATAACTGAATTTTTTAGAAAGTGTATTTTTAAGCCAATTTACTTCTTAATCTTAAATTTGCGCGCCATTTATGTAATTACTTCAATACTGATATTATAGTTTTTTGTGTGATGGGCTTAAAATGTTTTCAAAATGGAGGCCATGCTGGCGGCCCCACTTCTAGGATCGGATGCGGTAGCCCATTCAGCTACTCATCTTAAACCATCTGATTACCGAAACATCAAATAAAATTTAGCTTTTTTAGAAAACCATTGTACTTTTAGTTAAACCTTTTGAGGGCAAGTTTAGACGACAATTTTGATATGAATCATAAAACTGAACGATTAAGATATGTTTGCAAGAAATTAGGAAAACGAACCCTGTACACTCGCACTTGTGAAATGTTGTTTAATTACAACAAAATGCAGTCTTTCCTGTAGAGATGGGCAAATGTAAAAAAAAATTATCGATATATATCGTATATTTATCTAACATCGATATTTTGATATGTTTTCTTTTTAGCTTTGTAGCCACATACTACTTGTGTTTCCGCAGGTTTCGTATCACAAAGTAGAAGTAAATTTACAGTCGTCTTGTGTAAATTGTAAATGAGTAAATTATTATTAGTATTATAAAAGTTATTAATATTAGTTTGTAAATGATTACAGACTCAATTTCAAACATTTTCCTACAAAAATATTAGTTTTTAACTTTGACTCTCAAAAACCAGAAAATGAGTGAGACACAAAGTATTAAATGAAAATACAATTGAGCACATGAACAATTCTACAAAATTAAATGGAGGAATTTTTGTGTTGAATTAAAAAAGACACATTGCGAAAAATATTATTAGTGTTAAAAAGTGATTACAATTTGTTTTCAAATTATTACAGACTTCCGAAAACACAATTTGCTTTCGTCTCGTGACACCTCTGTATAACCTCCGTGTTTCGTATGTCTTGCAAAAATTGCAAGAAAGGGATTGGTTGGGTAATTGTTTTTTTTTAAATTTCCACACACAATATTTCCATATTTGAAAGGAAATCATCTCTAAACATTTTTGTAACAAGTGTTACCTCATATTAATTGTATGAATTCGAACTTTGCGCTGTATACAGTTTTTTTTGCGAAAAGTAATATTGGAACAAACTATTTACTAGAACAGTAAAAAACACTTTCTGAAACTAACTTTTATTTCAAACAAACATGTTTTTGGGAATAATTTTTTGTGTGTTTTTATTGTAAATTACATACGAAGCAAATGCAACTATTATTATTTCACATGAAAGCTTGAAATCTTGAAGATACATATCATATGTTTTTTGCAAGATAATACTTGGGAACAATAAAAAAATCGAAAACCAATACTCGTAAATAAGAATCGATGTATCTATATATATCGGTTGTTAAAGTACCAGCGATATATATCTGTGTTTATTATATTAAATATCGATATTTTGATACATCGATATATTTTGACCATCCCTGCTTTCCTGCATCATATTGTTTTTTGATGTATACAAGATTTAAAAGAAAAGAAAGAATATTCCTCAGCTCCTTTCATTCATGTTGTCAAATTGACAACAAAACACGGTTATCTTTTATAACTTGTTTTGTTTTCACAAACAATCATCTTTTCCTGCCTTAAGCCTGGTACTCTGTTCACAATTTCATGCAAAATGCTATCCAACTACATATAAAAGTATTTGATATGAAATATTTGCGAAATAAATTCGCAAAAATAGTACTCTGTTCTTGTTGCGAAAAACACGTAAAATCTATCTGACAGCATTTTTCCATACAAAACTAATCTGGCATCATTTCAGTTTAGCTGCGAAACAACATGAGTCGTGCTTTTTCCTCACGGTATTCTGACAATGTTGCATACTTTCAAGCAATAAAAGCGAGAAATTTATTTAAAAAAAAACGCGAGTTGGGCTGCATTTAGTACATGCCAAATTTTTTACGCGAAATAATTAATGGTACTGAAAATTTTTCACAACTTCGAACAGAGTACCAGCCTTTACAATTAAAATTCAACAAAATTATAAAATGTCGCAAAAAAATACTAGTGCTCCCTTTTAAAAGTCAAAACGTATCAAAATTCATTTGCTTAAAAATAAATTCTAATTAACCATAAAATGATAGCGGAAGTATTGGCCAATTAAAATTAATTCGAATCAAATATGTTTTCTTCTACTTGCTTTCGTTTAATTCATTTTCCTAGACGTTCAATGCGTTTCCAGAACACATAAATAAAAGAATTAAAGCAGTAGCAACGAATAACCCACCTTTTATTATGACACTCATAAATCATAAACAGTTTAACACAAGAGTGCTGCTTCATCATAATTCCATATACAACTGACTGGCGGAATGGAAAAGAACAAAATAAATAAAAACCTAAATAAATACATAAATGCTTTAAAATGAACGAATGAATGAAGAAATGAATGGCACACCCTCTCCATGTACTCGCAACACGTTGTCACAATGCTGCAATATTCATAAATAACACTTTCACTAAACGAAAAATGTTGCACACTCATCCATTCAATCCCACTCCCTCATTTATGCACTTCTTTACTTAATTCCTCTTCGAGTTGCCACACAAATGTTCTGGCTTAGTATTGAAAGGAACTTTTGTTGTTTGTATTCATAAGAAAAAATAAAAATAAAATAAAACAAGCAGAAAAATTCATACATAAGTACATAAATGATATTATTTCTGTGCAAAATGATGAACTAAAAGAAGAGTTTAAAATAAAAACTAATAAACTAATTGCTGTCAAATGAGAAATGTTTTGTTTAAGTTTATATGACAGTTTCTTGTTGGTGAAGTCTTCACCAAAGGAAAGGGGTTGTTGTACTGGTGCTGGTACTGCTTGCTGCTTTTAGATGATTATGCCAGCGTGGATGTATCTAAATAATTCTCTTTAGTACCAGTAATGAGGAAAAGTTAAGACCATAAACTTCAATTTAATATTACGTTATTTGATAGATGTACTCGTATAAGACATCATCTGACATTTGATGGTTTATGATAAAGTTGCACAACAAACAGCAAAGAAATTTTTTTAACGATTAAATAATTTTTTTTAATTAAACAGATGGGTTGGCTTTTCGAGTTGATTTTGTTGCTAGAGAAATAAAAGTGGAGATAAAAAAAGTTTTCACAGTAATGAATATTTTAAGATATTATTGTTACTGAATTACATAACTAATACTTCTGCCTTTTTAGTTTATTTTAATAGTTTATTTTAGTTTATTTTAATAGTTGCGTTAAAAAGAATTATTTCGATGGTATTCTAAAACTGCAATCTAAAACAATGTAAGTGAAGTTTCGGTTCTGACTGTGACAGCCGTTATTATATTTCTTTAAATTCGTTAAAGTCGATTAATCGAAACATGTTCGAGTAGGGTTTGGAAATAATCACGATTACGATTAAAAAATATGCGATTAATCGCGATTATCGGTTAAACGTGATTAATCAAGAAAATATACTGTTATAATTTTGTCAAAAACCAAAATATGTAAATTGTGCCATGAGTTTCAGTCGAACCCATACAGGATTAACCAAAGAAATTTATTTTGAATTAAATTGTATTTTTTCAGATAATTGTAAAGCACGTAAGATAAAGTTCGTAAATCAGAACTTATGAGTATCATAAACAATAAACTAAGGGAAAATTCAAGATTTTACGATCGAAATCGAATCATTTCAATCGTAATAGTCTGTTAAATGCGAAAATTCATGATTCAAGAATAAAATCTTAATTTTTTTAAGATCGCATTTAAGATTGTAATCTTGAGTAAAATCTCATTTAAAGATCGAATTCAAGATTTAGTTCATAATAAAAATTTTAAATTAAGATAATATTGTACGAATTATGTTAAATAAATCTTATGATAGGAAACTTTTTCTAGGTACATGTACATATGTATTTCTATTTGCTTAATTTATTTTTTATTTAATTTTGTATCCGCATCTGATAAATTTATATCATAATGAATGAGAAACTTCATACAAAATCCGCATTTTTTATACCGTTATTTTATATGAAGTTGTTCATTAATAATGACATAAATTCATCACGTGCGGACACTCAATTATAACTACAACCTTTTTTAGTATTTCTATGTTTTTTGTAATAATGTAAGGTCCCAAGATAAAGCAAACTGAGACTTCTGCCCACCGAATGAATAATATTTGTGCGAATTGTAATGAAATTTTTGATATATTACGACGTTTTGGAAATAAAATTTAAAAAAATTATAGTAAAATAAAACAATAAATTTAATAAGTCCTTCACTTTGATTTTATTATCGTATTACCTTTTTCAAAAAAACTATGCCTCAAATATGTTAAAGAATACGAATGTTATTTATATTTATACTTTGATTACAGAATTCAGCGAAGTTCGGACAGTTTGTTTAAGCATTTTAACAAAATCTTTTAATAACATACGAGTATAGTATATGTATGTATGTACGTATTTACATTTGTGTTTTACTTTATCGACAACTAAACAAAATGAGTTGATCTCGACAGCAAGTGCAATTATGTTTTTTACACAGTTGTGAATTTCATTGTTATTTAATATATTATTATTAAAGCTGTTAAAAATAGTGCTTATTATCATCAAATAGATTGCAGTTAATGAAGAAAAGCAGAAAAAACATGATTTGGAAACACATTTTCATTCACACTATTAACAAGATGAAACAAACAAATATAAAAAAACAATATTGTATTGCTATCTATCTATCAATAGGGGAATTTATTATGATGAATTTATTTTTATACAACAAGCAAACAAAACCTATTTAACAATTTCGGGATTGACTGAATCCCGAAGATCCCGGGATTAAAAAATATAAATCCCGGGATTTGGGATTACCTGAAAATCGAATTATTCGTTTAATCGAGCGATGGTTTTACAGAAAAAAGTAAAAACAAGATTCTAGTAAAAACAAAACAAAGAATCAATTAAAAAATTAATAAGTTTTTAACCAGTCACCGAGATTGTAGAATTAACTCAACCATTTTACTTCAAATAATTTTTTTTTTCAATTAAAAAAATATTACAATGGTCATAATTACGAAACATTGCAAAATTTTTTCTTTAATCAAAATAGTCGTAGTAGTAGTCGAAATACGACACTCCTAGTTACGTCGATTAACTAAAGATTTAATTTACGTTTTTTTAAAGATTCAATTAAAATTTAATTGAAATTCAAGATTCAAAGGATTCAATTAAAAAACTAATTGAGATATTTTTAATAATTCAATTCAAAAAATAATCCAAAATTTTTTAAGATGCAATTAAAATATTAATTGAAATATAAAAAAACGATTTGTATTAATTATAAAAAAAATTGTGTTATATAACGACATGGGAGGCGAAAATTGTAACTTGTGTAGTTTTGCATGATTTTATTTTTTTATTTTTTGCTCGAAAACTTCGTCATGGATTTGTTTAAGCTGTCTTCAATATGTCTTGCGATTTTCTATTGTTCGGTATGCATCGTTTTAGATGCCGTAAAGAAATGCCTCGTTTAAGGGTGGCTTGGCAAAAGGGTGGGTTAACAAAATCTCCCATTTTTCTAATGTGCATTAGTTTCCCTTTGTTGTTGTAGGAAAGTTCAAGTTATGAAAACATAGTCACTGGTGACTGAACTACACCGAGTTCAGCAGATACTAATCATAAGTAACCTCAGAGCGCCCTCCTTTTTGTCGGTATTGTTTAGCTACTAGGCACAGCTTTAAAAATTTAATACACCTCATTGACACCAGAGGTGCTGCCACTCTTCGTTAAAAGAAACGTGCAAAAAGCAGAGTTGTAAAAGAATGATCCTTTCCTCTCTCTGTTTTCATCAGCTTTCTTCTCTATCAATATCCGTTTCCTAAAAAAGTTCACTGCTAGTAATAGTAGTAGGCATTCATTGCCTCATTGTTACTTTCCTTTACAAAAATAAAAAATTCGATCGATTTCAGTGACAGGCCTATTAAAGTGGTTTCATTTTGGCGTTTTGTTAAGAATCTACTTACCCAACTGAAATAAATTTCCAAAAAAATATTTGAAAAGGAGAAATTTTTTGGGTCGAAGTTCTATAAGCAGGAACGAAATGCAGATAGACGTTGCCGGTTTATTTGAAAAGCACAGTTTTTTTTAATTGAAGAAGTTCCTTAATCAGGAACGAAATGCAGATAGACGTTCCTTAGACAAAAAAACAAGCAAAACTCCTAATATACTAAAACCGAATTTCAAATAAACATACCTCGGAAATTCTTGTATATAAATATGTAATTGAAATTTATTTGCATTGTCTATATGTAGACTATATATTCATTTCACTTGTGCTTTGACAAAGCATCAGTTCACACATTTTGAACATTTACGAACATCTTGTCTTATGCACAGACTTATAAAAACCATTTGCTTAACTACCGGCAAATAAGTTTCAATTAGAATGGACTTAATGGACGAATAATAAATTTCTTAAATATACATACATAAATATATAAATTAGAAAACCTATAGTAGCATTAAAGCCACTTATAATTCGAGCTCATTGAAAAAGCTTATTATTTTTTCCCCGGCAATTTTTATCTTTTATTGAAGTTTTCAAATACATTTTTTGTTTGCGGTTTTATCTGTTTTTCATAGTTTTGGCATTTCCATTTTTTCCACTTTATGGTCAAAATCTGCATTCACATTGGATTACATACATACATATATACTCGTGCATATAAACGTACATCTTTGCAAATGAAATAAATAAAAATATTGTATTATTATATTTTTTGCTGGTGAGTTTTGTCTGATTGTCTGGGATTTTCCACACAAAAAAAAGCAATACAATACAAGAAATACAACAAACAAAACTCAAGTGATAGAATTTTATGTTTTTGTTAGTTGTTTTTAAGGGAAACACGACAGGTTTTTTGAGTATTTTTTTTGTTTTTTACCCATTCATTTATATGTATTATAAAGGATAACAGCAGCAAACTCATTGTTGTGGCCACTTAATGTTACATTGAGACAGGATTGCGGTTTTTATAAAATACAATTATTTTTTATATATTTTTTATGTTCTTGTACGAAATGTCAAATAAACAATAATGTTTTTTTTTGTGCCGAAATTTCATTTTATAGCTTTATCAACTATAAATTCATGTTGCTTTTGCTCAAATGATTTTAGCATTCTCTTGCAAAAAAATTTGTTTTATTTTTTTAAATATAACTTTAGATAAGTTATTTCATAGACTTGGTAAAATAAAGGAATTTCAAAATTGATCTCTTAGCATTGAAGAAATTGTATGAAATAAAACAAAAGAAAAAGCAATGTGAGTCCGATCACAGAGGAGATGTGTAAACATCTAGTAATGAATTTTTTTTAATTGGCTTATGGTAACTATAATAAGACACATAAATGTTTGGCTCTACTGTATTTAAAAATCTATGGAAAACTGCACCTATAGTAGTGGAATTATTAGTTGTGGGGGCTTATGGAGAATTGTTCATATGCAAGTGGAACACGTCAAATAAAAATTTTGATAAAGCTTGCGACTGTGGGTTTGCAAAATTTTTATGAAAATCTCCACCCATAAAAAATTGCATGAGATGGAGATTGTTACCCAATTGTCGTGCACCAGCTTCAGTGTAAGGCAGCAGTACGTAATGAAGACATGTTATAATATAATATTATAAATTCTTTATAAAGACTGCTATATATCTTTTAAAAAAATATATGACCTTTAAAATGCTCTTTTATTTAAAAGTTTATATTTATTTTATATTTGTTAACTCTTTAACAAATTATCCCCACTGGGAACACTATTATACTTCACAATCAATTTCTATTAAAATTAATATTGCTCCTGAAGGTATGCTTTAAAATTCGGGTAAGTGTATTTCTATGCAGCTGTTAAGTTTCCCTCTACTTCTTGTTCGTATGGTTATACTAACACACTCATACATAGCTCACACAGATTTGATAACGCTTTACGATCTTACTCAAAATTTGTGATTGTATTGTGAAAAAGATTTTTACCCCCTAGCGTATAGATGTTTACACATAAAAAGCGTCCTCAGTTATTGACGCTTTTATTTGATCGTCTACAGAGCCTATTAAAAATCTAAAACCTGGCGATGGTTAGTGAGCGCGTATGAGATTTTATAGACTTAATTTCATTTTTACATAATAGAACTTTAACATTTTTTTTTATAAACACTAAAGACATTATTTTACTACAAGCCGCAACTGACATTAACATTTTCTTGACTTGTGAAAAATTTTGTGCTGAATATCTACGAGGGTGGATCAATAAGTCCGTGACTTTATTTAATGAAACACAGTTTTTTTGCAAAACAAAAATTTATTTTTTAGCATAAACTGCTTTTAACTCAATACACTTTCAGCGTCATTTGTACTTGTGCGACCACAACGATAGTCACCATTATTTACCATTAAAATCGATGGTGCATAGTTCTTATATCACTTATCGAGCTTTTCCTTGGGTTGATTGACTTTTTTTTCACAAAAATAATGTTTAATGAGCACTCGAAATTCACATTTTTCCATTTCTAGAAAAATACTCGAGGTTGTATGTTTTGAACAGCTGTTAAACGCAAAGCTAATGACTCAAAATTTTACAGTAGTCTATTGACAGGAGGTACTTGATGGGAACAGTGCTGCATTTCATATAACTACGAGGGAAGTTTGAAAAGTCATGGACCTATTGATCCGCCCTCGTATATAATAAAGTAAATATGGATGTAGTTAGTAGATATTTATTTATGTAAATATGTACGTTTTTATAAGGATTATGGTTACACGTACATTTTTCTTATGATGCTTAATGACATGTTGTGCAAACAGCTTAATGATGTCCTAAAACGAATGCTTTTAATTTTATATTCTGTGGAAGATTTCGATTTACTTTCACAACAATTTCAATAGAGGTCACATGCATGGAGGCTATTTCCTCACACGACATATAAATTTTAGAAAAAATATGAGCATGTTTGTTAAGGTTTTAATTGAAACTTCAACAAAATGAAAAATCCAGCGACCGCATTTTTACAATTTTAAATCTTATTAGCAAAAACGAACAAACCGAAAAAACAAGAACAACAACAACAACAAAAGCAACATCGACATCAACAAAAATAACTAGCCCCTTCAACATGTTGGCAAATGTTGAGTGATTTTCAGCAAATTTATGCGTGACAAATAAGTTGGCAACAACTGACAACAGCAATAACAGCAACAACAACAGCAACAGCAACCAAAGAATTAAAAAAGCGAAGCAAAAAATTTACACTTGAAATATTCTGGCTTACTGGATTTGCTGATGGCAGGCCATTCCAGCAGCCATGGTGACGATGACGATGCTGATGATGATGATGATGACGAGGGTGTTTGTTACTATTATATGTCAATTCAAATGTCTTCAGGGTATGGGAGCTCCACAAAAGCTGCTTGATCAGTCATGCCAGCGAAAGAGAACATGAACATGTTGAACAAAAGTGTGGGCACTAGGGAAAAATATTTAAAGTGTTTTTAAAACTGCAACGTGACTTTAATGCAATATTTTTCGTTAAAAAGAAAACACGAAAAAAAAATTAAAAGCAAAACTGTTTTTATGATGTGTGGCTTTTTTATGTTTTTAAAAAAAAAAAATTTGAAAATATTACATAATTTTTTTTGTGAAATTAAAAATAAAAATTTTGATAAACGATGTACTAAAGTGTTGAAGAGCAGTAGACAAAAAAAAATATTTGGAAACAACGCCAAGGAATATGCTGACATGTTTCAATGCAGATACACAATACAGTGGAAAAAAATGGGGAAATATTGGTTGTAACTTTAAGTCATACATACATATGTACATATACGAATTGTAATCAAAATATAAAAATTTTAATTCAAATTTCTTGTACAAATTTTGAGTTGCCACCTTTAAATATTTCACATTTATGAAAATGAAATTGCTCATTTAAAATGTACTTATAATACCTCCACTCGTAATTAGGTCCAGTATTACGAGTACATAATTCTGCCCAAAAAAACCGACTTCAATGCAAAGATCTCATAAAATGTTTTCGAATAAATTTATGGAACATAAAATTAAATTTTAATGGGCGTGCCGCCGCCCATTTTTTAAATGCAAGATTTTGTGTTCTTTAGAGCTCAGGGGGTGTGCTAAGTTTTATAAAAATCCGTAGAGTACACTTAAAATAAAATGTTAATTTTAAAGGACGTGACTCCGCCCATTTTTTCAAATGAAACACTGCATCTATTTTGAGTTCAAGGTGTGTGGTAAGTTTCATTAAAATCGGTTAAGTACAACCACGTGATATAATAATAATAAATTTCAATGGGCATAGCCACTCCCATTTAGAATAAAAAAATTGTGGGCGTATACCCGCCTATTTTTTTTTTGCAATGGAACCAATGGGAAGGCATGCCCTCTCAGAAAAGAAAAAAAATTACAATCAGACCAATATAAACCGAGTTATGTAGTGACACCGCAAAAAAAAGAGACGAGTTTATAACTTCCTTCTTTCTTTGAACTCGGTTAAAAATATATGTATAATAAACTTTCATCATAGTGTTGAATTTTGTAAGTACATTATTTTATTTTTGAATGAAATGAAAATTCCGATCCCATCGCTTGTTAGTATCAGCGTTACCGTTTGACCGACTAAAGTGGCAAATTGCCAATTTTTCGACTTCCTTGCCACTTTTTCGACTGCCATGCCACTTTTTGTCTCCCTCTTATTAGAGTGAATAATATAAAAATACATTAAAAATAAAAAGTATAGTGAAGTTTTTTCGTTTTTTTTTTAAATTTGGCCCGTTTTTTTTTTTGATAAATCCCCTTTTGGTGCCACTTTTTAAAAAATGTCATCGGCCATTCTGGTTGGTATGTAGATCCGTAGTTCAGTGTCGTGATTCATATATTTCGATAACGAGTTATTGCAGCAAAAGCCACATGAAGAGTGCAGAATATATGCTAAAGTTAGGCTGAGTTTACATCTGGCATTTCTTGCCCAAAAAAACGTAACCAACTAATTACTAATGAAAAACTATTTGATTCAGACATGTATTTATTGATTTAAATAGTTTGCCATCATTTTGGCAAACTATCTATCTGTCTATTAATTATGTATGAAACTGTTTAACTTAATAAAAACATGTCTGAATCAAACAGTTTTTCATTAGTAATTAGTTGGTTACGCTTTTTTTACGCTTGTCTGCATTTGGCACACATATGTAAACCCGGCCTTAGGGCCACTGTGCAACGGTTAGGTTAACAACAGTTTAAAACTAATGTTGAAGTGACAACTACAATATGATACTTTGCCGAACCAAAAACTCCTCGTGATGGTGGAGCTCTGATGAGGACGAGGATGACTATGGCGGCGGGCCGTTCATGGCTACGAAGATGACTACAAGCAGACAATGGTGCTAACATGTTTGTGCTCTAGTTGCGGTTTTGTGTGGTGTTGATGCATCCTATCGTTTATGGCAGGGGGTACTGCTGCCGGTTATGATTACATTATTTTGAAAGGTAATTTTTCTCCCTTGCTATTACTTTAATAAATTTTTGTTTTTTCATTTGCTTTTTTCAATGCTTAACGGCATTTTCGATTTATATAATTGTCGCTGTCATAGCTGGATTTCTTTATCTTTTTCGTTCGTTCGATTGTTCACTAGTGACTGCTGACCATAAGGGTTGACTCTTGTTTGGAGTTGACAATTTGCTGGTTGTGTTCAAGCTGTCACCAAGAATGTGACAATTAATGTTTCAATGTGGTATTTGTTTGGCTGCCATTAAACTGTTGCTTTATTTAGAACACTATCAAAATCTAAAATTAAATTCTACGCTACATATTTTGTTATTACGGTTCCGTATACCAAAGGTGAAAAGGAATCGCTAAGAGCTATGAACCTGACATTTTGAAATGTAGGCCGCTACAACAACACATATATGACAGTTAAAAATGAAAGGGTGTTCCAAAACGAGCACAAATAATTTTAAAATCTCATGTAATACATATGTATATGTACATACATACAATTATATATAGACACTTGAAATTTGCAGTTAGTGTATTTTTGTAAAAACTAGAACAATTAACACTAAAATTAAAAAAAATCAAAATTAAAGGGTATTCTATCTGTTAATGTAATTTTGACAACTTTCTGTATCTTGGAAACCGTAAGAGGCAAACTATGGAAATTTTTAAAAACGCTAAAACTAAAAAATTACAAAATTAAAAAATTGGCAAAGCGAAAAAAATCGCTAAAAACCGAAAAAAGTCGCAAAACAAAAAAATCACCAAAACTAAAAGAAAGCGCCAAACTAATAAAAAATCCCCAATATTAAAAAAAACCCAAAACCCGAAAAAAGTCACAAAAAGCGAAAAAAGAGCCTTAATTCAAAAAAATTCAAAATTCGTATAGTATTACATATGCAGCAATTCTGCCAAATTTTACTGCGTATTCGTGATTAGATGTTGCACATGCTTTGCAACTGCTCAACATCTGTGCATAGTTGTCATTTTTGAACGAACTGCAAACAACTTTTAAATCAGCAAGTAGTTTCATTTAAGAAAATCTTGATAACAAATGTGACAATTTTCTTTTAAATTGTAGTTAGAAAAAGATTGGAAGGAAAATCGAAGCGACCATTTCTTGTAAAAACATAATTGACCCTAAAAGGAAGACTACTAAAATGAAAAAAACTTCTTTGAAGTAATAAAAAACTACCAAGATTATGTGTTTTAAAGTAATTTTCGAATAAGAATTCATTATATATAATAATAAATAAAAAAATAAATAAAATAAATAAATCAATCTTCTTTTTTGTTAAAATTATTTTTTTTGCCATCTTTGCTGATGGCAAAGATAAATTGTTAGCACTTTTCCATTTCTGGTTTTAGTGTCATTATTATGCAGTAATTATGCGTTGAATGCTTTTTTGCATTTTACGCACATTTACATCTCTTCTGCTTCTTGATGTCTCCGTTTCGGTGTCATTCAACTAAAGCAGCCGGTGTCATTCAACTAAAGCAGCCAGAGATTGTGAACATATGGCAATTTTTAATTGTGTTTTTGCTAATTTGGCATATAAAGGTCTTAAAAAATTTTGATAATGATTTGACCTGCAATTCAGCAACGAATGTTATAAAAAATAAACGAATGAATTTCGAGACGACTTTGAAATTTTCTACATTATATTTTTGTATAAAAAAAAAAATGGTAGTTTTTAAAATCGTAATTGGTTAAAAATAGTTATTGTGTTCGCCTTTCTATTCTATTTCTATTGTTTGTTTAGCTTTTTTAATACAGTGAAAGCGCGTTAATGTGAACTTCAACTATAGTAAAGAATCCAGTATTGTGAATAAAATTTTTTGTATGCAAAATCGGGAAAAATGCGTTATAGGGCATTTACATTGTCTTCAAATTCAGTATTTGCGAGATTTTGAGATAAATCTCGTTGCGTTTTTACTTCATTCCGCAAACAAAACAAGTTCTAGCTTTCCAGTAGATTTGTTGGAAATCTATTCAAAATTTAATATTTTTATTTATTTTTTACTACCCTGCATAACATAATTTCTATAAAAGGTGATTGAATTAGCTACGCTCTACAAAGTTTTCTATTGAGGGTGTGTGGAGGAGATATTTCGGATACGAAATCTTGAAAAATGTTAAATTAGCTTAGAGCAAACAATATCGATTTTTATAAAAATTTCAAATCCGATCTAATAGATTTCGAGATAATGTAAATGCATTATTAGCTAATATATGAACGGCTTCATTAATCGACAAATGATTTAATTTTTCACGCAAGTGAAAGGCACGAAAGCGTCAGTGTAAAATGGCAGGCATTGCCTTCCAATGAGAATAAAAAAAAAACTGTAAATTGTGATTCGTTTTTTTGTGACACCAAAGCTTATGCGATAATTTAAAAAATATATACATACATATATGTATATGTATTTACGTATAAATGTACATATGTTTAAATATATCAAATATGTAGAGTGAAATAAAAAAAACGTAAAAAAATATTTAAATACTCCGAAATTGTGCACAAATTCGAATGTGGCATTTAGTTGGTTATGACACTGACATTGCATCCATTCACAGCATGTTGCATAAAGATATGAATTTACAAATGCAAATGACAGGAAAACTTTGCTACAAAAAAAATGCTAACGAAATAAATGGATAGAAATATTTAATTATTTTCATTTAAATTCACAAGCCCAGTTATGTACTTATGTATATGGTGCATCATGTATTGAAAATAATTTTGGTCTAATTACATAGGTATCTAGGTACTTTCGAATAGACAGTTTTTATTGTAGCCATTGTACCTATCTTCTATTACTAAATGTCAACCATGATTAAAAACAGGCTGCTTTTCTTACCCCTAGTTTTTAACTTAATAATTAATATATAAAATTAAGTTGTAATTAAATGCAATTTCATTCTTTCAGTGGTTAATTAAAGTTCTTTTTAAATTGCGTTGAAAGTACGGTAGCAGTGCAAACTTTTCCAGTATTATGGAAGGATTTTCAAACAACTGCTGTTTAAAAGGTATAAACAAAAAATTTATGTTATAAAAATGCAGAAAATAAAATTGCATAAAAACACATTTTATGAAACAAGAAAATTTGTTTTTGTTTTCGATACATATATGTAAACATGCGAAAGAAAATTTTTTGTCGACTTTATGAACCAGGCAGTAAATCAAAATCGGTCCAGCCGCTTCGTCTGTACATGGACTCGTACAGACACTCACTACAAACCTTATTTTTTCGTCGGGGGTTAAAAATTATCCCTGATAAAAATTCCTTACAAGTCATTTTAAATTTAATAATGTATAACGTTATTTGCATAATTTTCTTTCATCCAACAAATTCTATTATTCCAAGGTAAAAGATATACCCCTTAAAGTTGGGTTAACAAACGAATTTTGTATGGCAAACCCGATTTTTTCTTATTTTGTTTTTGTTTTCAATGTAACTAAGCGACATAAAATTTCTTGTCGACATCGTGGGCCAGGCCCACGATGTAATTACATTACATATGCATGTAGTAGGTATGTACGATATGAAAGTTACTCACCTGTTAAAGTTTGTTAAACAAAAATTTGTAATTTTCATTTTTTAATTTATTTATCGCCCGAACCGAAACCCGTTTTGTATAAAATATTTCACTATTAAATTTTCATTTAGAAAAATCACTTAATGCTTTTTAGGGTTCCGTACACCAAAGGTGAAGAAATGAACTCTCTTGTTTTCGCTACGCTGTCCGTTTGTCCGTCACACGGTATTTTCTCAGGAACCGTACGAGCTACGGACCTGAAATTTGGGCAGAGTATGTAGAACCTTGGCCACTACAACAACAAATACATGAGAATTAAAAATTAAAGTGTGCTCCAAAACTAGCGACGAAAAATGTTAAAATCCCATGTAATATACATACAATTGTATGTACATATGTATATTGACACTTGAAATTTGTAAAATTAGTGTATTTTTATATAGACTACAACAATAAACATTAAAATATTAAAAAATTTAAATTAAAGGGTGGTCCATCAGTTAATGCAATTTTGACTATGTAATTTTGACAACTTGCTATATTCTGGAAACCGTAAGAGGTAAACTCTTAAAATTTTTAAAAACGGTAAAAGTAAAAAATCCGAAAATTATAAAATCGCCAAACCGAAAAAAATCTCCAAAACCTGAAAAAAATCGCCAAAAATTTAAAAAATCGCCAAATCGAAAAAAAATCTACAAAATTAAAAAAAAAAATCTAGCACTAAAATAAATCGCCAAATTCGAAAAAATCGTCTAAATAAAAAAATCGCCAAAATGAAAAAAACGCCAAAAACCTAAGTAAATCGCCAAAACGCGAAAAATGCGCCAAAACCAAAATAATTGTTTATGTGAAAATAAATCGCCAAAATGAAAAAAAATCTCCAAAATTCAAAAAAAAAATCGCCAAGTTTAAAAAAATCGCTAAAACGAAAAAAATCGCCAAAATTGAAAATAAACTAAATAAACCGAAAAAAATCCCCAAAACGAAAAAAAAGTGCCAAAACCAAAAAAATTGCCAAAAACCAAAAAAAAAATCACATAATGAAAAAACACCTAAATTAAAAAATCGCCAAAATAAAAAAACACCAAAATAAAAAAAAAGGGCAAATTAATAATAATAATAATTAAAAAAACTTCCAAAACCAAAAAATAAAATTGCCAAAACGTAAAAAAAGTGCCAAAACTCAGAAAGCGCCAATAAATTCAAAAAACCCCCAAACTAAAAAAACGCTTAAAACCGAAAAAACCCAAAAACGAAAAAAATGCCAAAGCTATAGTTTATATTGGCTAAGGTTCCTATGGAACCCTTCGTGCGCGGGTCAAAGTCGCACTTCACTGAATTTATTATTTCTTTACCAGCCATCATCAAAACACATCCCACATGAGAAATGCTTTTTTACCACTTCCCTTTTTTGCGTACAAATTACCCAAATAATTGAGAAATAGTACGAAACCACCAATAGTGTGCGCGCGCTGCTTTGATGATGTCTGTTCAAAAGAAAACATAAAAAATAAACTGATTTGCTCTGCTTTAATATCTAATGAGAATTTAACTCTTATTTTCTCTTGAATTTTTTTTCCTTTTTGACCAACCGAACATATGTATAACTCAATATGTATTACTAAAACACTTTTATAACATACATACATATCTACTTGCACTCACGCAATCGAATATTTAGTAGGGCAACAAGTGTTTTAAGCAAAAAATGAAAATTGAAACTCAACTGCCGCTATTCACAACAACAACAAAGAAAGAACTTTTGAATTTTATTTGACTGATTTACTTTATTAACCAACTACTATACTTTAGCTTCCTTTTGAATTAACACTAATTAATTTAATATTAAAATAAACTACATCCATAAGTATGTATGTATGTATGTATGTAGTTTAAATAATATTTAATGCTTGCTGCATTAAGCTTACACATCTTAATATGAAATTTCACTTAACGAGAATCGAATCCGTCTGAACTTGCCGGCGACCGTGTGATAACTAGTCAACCATTGTTGACAGATGAAGCAGAGTTGCCAGTCACTACAAGATTGTCTTGCGTGAAAGGGTTAATAATAATGCCTCAAATAAATTAAGGGAAATAGAAAATATTATGTATCAAAATATGTATGCAAAAAACTAAAACTATCGATAGTATCGAAGTGGTCAAAACATTTACCGTAGCTATTATCTGCGGCTGGTTGGAAAAAATTCCACACTTCAGAGAACTCCTCCCGAGTTTTTTTCTTCAACGTTTTCAATGGTAGTATTTGCAAACATATTTATATACATGCATACATACATACATATGGATATGTACGTCTCTTATATGTACATATATCTACACAACTAAAGAATAAAGTCTCTATAGACATGAAAGAATTAGCAGGTATTCTTCCCCATGTCTCTGAACTCGTTATACCTATCCACTAGTTTTAAAATTTTCTACATTTTTCGATTGTATTATATTTTTGCAATTTCTATTTTTAAATGATACATCGTCTTCTTTTTTACCCTTTGACCCTTCTTAACCTTTTATACTTACTTATAGACATACGTAAGCAATGTTTTTTAAAAAACATGTTTTTTATTGCAATACACTAGTCAAATACATATATATTTTCATCTACGAGTATTTAAATAACATCCAAAAAAAATCATACATATTGGGTGTTTTTTATTGAGATATAGAACTTTAAGTTGGCATCACTTTTTTAACTGGCAGCCATTTTGTTAGCTGTCAAGTGATTAATATTTAGTTTGGTTTGCCATTTCGTCATGAACAGGTTGACAAAAGAACAACGCTTGCAAATCGTGTAAATTTATTTCGAAAATAATGGTTCAGTTAGCGAAGTTTACCGCAAGCTCCGTCCATTTTATGGTCGACATAATCGTCCATCAGAGCAATTAATTCGGTTAACCATAGATCGTTTTCGCACTACGTTTACTCTATGTGATAATACGAATCCGCAGAGACGTCGAACAGTGCGCACCGAAGAAACAATTGCCGCTGTAGAGCAAAGTGTTGAAGAGGACCCGAATGAATCGATTCGCCACCGGAGACCGGTATAGAGCCATGATAACCGACTATTTTGTTCCCGAATTGGATGGCATGAATGTGGATGAGTTGTGGTTCCAACAAGACGGCGCTACATGCCACACAGCGCACGTCACAATCGATTTATTGAAGGAAACATTCGATGAGCGCATAATTTCGCGGAATGGACCTGTCAATTGGCCACCAAGATCGTGTGATATGTGAAGTCGCTTGTCTACGCCAACAAACCAGAAACGTTAGGGGACTTGGAAGCCAACATTCGTGGCGTTATTGCCAACATACGGCCCCATATGCTCGAAAAAGTGGTTGAAAATTGGATCTGTAGAATTGGCTTTATTCGAGCCAGCCGCGGCGGCCACATGCCCGAAATCATATTTAAACATTAATGGCATAAAATTATCCTTCCAATAAAGCCAAATTGATGGACATTAAAACGATTTTCTTGTGTTTTATTTCAATTCGAAGTTCTATACCTCTAAAAAAACACCCTTTATAAACAATTTGTAAGAACCAAATTATTATTATGTATGTTTATTAATTATAATAGAGAGCCCCTTTAAGGGACATTATATATGTACATATAAATTGCTATTTTGGACCAGTGTTTATTATAGTTTAATTATCAGTTTAATCGTCACCGAAGATTGGTTAAAAGAAAGCCCAAACAATGAGGCGGACATCGCTGTTTGTATACATTTGAAATGTGTTTCTACTGCCGAAGACGTTTTATTTAAGGAGATCCTTTGGGCTATTATTTATCCAATAATAAATTAGGCTATCAGTGTAGAAGTGGCATAACCCACATTTGATTTTTGGTTGCTGTTCTGGTGATAAAAACATAATTTACGTTACCAACTATCAAACAAAATTAGAGCAAACCGAATTTCAATATTCTAAAGAAAATAGAGATAAAAATTGTTTTTGCACAGATCATAATATTGCAAAGTAATAAAGCAATTAAATAATTAAAAAGAGAAATTGTTTAAAAAATTGCGCTGGTGGCTACTATTCGAAAAAAGTTGCAATGATATTCTCTCTCTCTTTTAAAACTTTTAATTTTTTTTAGTTGAATCTTAACAAATATTTAATTAATTTTTTTAATTGAATCTTTCAAAATCTTTCAATTAAATTTTAATTTTAACTACAATGATCTTGTTTTAGAATCTCATTTTGCTATACTAAGCTGAAGATTTCATAAGTGAGTACAAATTATTAGATATTAAGTCAAATAATAAACAATATGACAAAATTTTTTTAAATTAAAAATTTGATTCCTTATTTGTAAAAAAAAAATTACCGTTCATGAATTAACTCTACCTCGCAACACTTCTTGTGCAGAAAGAATTTTTTCAAAATTAGCTTTGCATAAAAATATATATGTATGTAAATGAAGAGGAATGGATTTATTATGATTTTTTTTTAAATATAGAAATGAAATTTCAAAAACGTAGAATTTAACGCCCCATTACGGTTCACTACTAAACTAAGTTGATTGGAAACTGAAAAAAACTTAACTTTAAAACAACTTAACTGTTTTTTGGTCGTATGACTTACAAATAATTTTAGTTGTCTTCGAAACAATGGTAAAAGGTTCTTATCTATGTTATGTTTTTTAAAAACATTTTAAATATTTTTTGTTTTGGTCAAGTATTTCTTAAAATGTTTTTTGTTCTATGAACATAACAATAATATTGGTTGGCAAATAAGACTAATAAAGTAAAAATAATACAATACTCGGAATAAAATCCAAAATACA
This sequence comes from Tachina fera, assembly GCA_905220375.1. NCBI lineage: Eukaryota > Metazoa > Arthropoda > Insecta > Diptera > Tachinidae > Tachina > Tachina fera. The sequence goes on from LR999966.1 coordinate 83,428,573, forward strand.
GCTGATAAAAAGCAGTGGTGTCATTTACCTAAGAACCAAACAAATGGAATTAAAGTAAAGTCATCACGGGTATTTAGTTGGAAATGAAAAAAGTTTTTCAAAAATATCTTAACTTTAACTTTTTTGACTTGTTCATTTAACATATATCTTACTTCTTTGACCTGATCTGTTCAGTACATGAAAACAGGTATAGAAGCACATAAGTATGTATGTATAATGCCATATATGATATGAAATATGTTAAAAATGGATTCTGCTATAAGCAGGTGTTTTGATTCAATTGTTTTTTTGTTTTATTGCACCTTTTATTGATAAAACACGTTAAACAAAGATGTGCAACTTTTATCTCAAACTACTTTTTGGTGCGACTTTTGAAAAATTAATAGCGGTAACCCTGCTTGCCAGCAACATTTTCGTCTGTGTGAACGCGAAGGATATAACAAATTCTAGATGTTTTCCTTCCAAAATTTGAAATCCAATAGTCGTGTATGAACGCACTAGTTCAAATGAAAGATTCAGTACTTTGAACTAAGTGAACTAGTTCAATTGTTTTACGCTCAATCCCAGTGAAAAAAAATGGAAGTCATTCTAGCGGAAGTACATTTTCATTGCTTCCAAAAAATCGATATTTTTAATTTGCCAAGAGTGAGCAAAAAACCATGTAAAAGCTTATTATTGTATGACTAAACAAAACCTTGTAACTCCTCCATAGTGCTAGAAAATACTCACGTCAATTTAAAAAAAAAACATTTTTTTTAAAGAAATTTATGAACTAATTTTAGTCTAAAATTTAAAAGTTATTTGCTGAACTTTACATGAAAACACTGTTTCGGGTTTAAATTCGTATAAAAAGAAACAAATTGTTAAAATAGTTAACTATTAACAATTTTTCCTAGATGAAAATATTATCATAGAACACAAAAAAGGGAATTTTTCTTAATATCGCTTCCAATTCAGTGACCAGGCATCGAAAAAGAGAACTTCTTGCAATGACAACCCTATGTAAAAATCATTAGATCGGATCGTAAACTCTACAATTTCATGACTTTTTTGGATTCTCTTTTTTTACTGGGATAGTTCAGTTTTTGAACTAGTACAATTTTTGAACTAAGAACTCAGACACAACTAACTTCTAACTAAATGTTTTCAACGTTTTGCTTCCTTTTTTTGTTTGTGTGCTTTGCTTCTATAGTATCTATAGTATAGTATATAAATATATAGTATATAGTATATCTATACTAGTTTTCGTAAACAACATACATATGTACATATGCATGCATAACTAAAATCATTGAACACCAAAAAACTAGAATACAAATGTTTGCCCGTCTAGCCACGAACTAATTGTTGAAACATGCGCAGAAAATTAAAATTTTATGCGCGGTATGTTGCAATTTTCCATTCTATCATTCTTCCCCATATATGTATGTACATCAGCTCCTCTTTTAATATGAGCCTTAAGAGTGATGGACTTTAAAGCGGGTGTCAGACACATCAATATTCAATATTCGTTAAGGCTGGAGCTTTTCTTTGCCATGCAAAGAAATATTATATTAATCATTATGATGACTTTTGGGACACTGCTGAATCCAAATTTAATTTATTTGGATGTTATCGTTATAGATTTTTGTGGCGAAGAGGAATTACAGCATTAATGAGAAAAATCTGAATAACACGGTGAAGCATGGTGGATGTAATACGATGGTAAGGGGCTCAATGAGATCGAGTGATTTAGGAAATTCAATTTTTATGGAACGTACAATGAATAAAATGGATTATTTAAAAATACTTATGGAAAATTTAGCACAGTTAGATTCCAAATTAAATCTATGGAAGTGGAGACTATTGATTAGTTGGAGTTAAGTACCCGAAACATTCGCCTTCAATAATCAGAGTGTAAAAAAATTGCAGGCCCAACCTCCCTAGACCCTTGCCCTTAGTACTAATGAAATTCTGTGGGCGTGTGTGGAGAAGAAATTAAGCGAGCTGTAGAATAGGGCAAAAATGAACGCAAAAGGGCTCTCCAGGGGATATGGGAGCATATACCTCCCAAAATAACCAAAAACCCGGCTCATTCTATTCATTCATTCATTCTATAATCAATCTATTAGATGCTAGATGTGGCCAAATTTAGTACTAATTTTTAGTGTATTCCTTATTTCATAACTCCTTCCTTAAAAATAGTTTAATTTTATGTTAGGTTATTTTTTTAGTATTAAAATAAATTTTTTAATAAAATGAAGGACTTCCATAGAAAACTGATTAATTTGTCTTCAAACTGCTTTTGGTTTTAGCTTAAAATATTTAATAAGAAGAGCGGACCGTTAGCTGTAAAAGTTTTTTCTTTGCTCACTGTACATATGTATGTATGTATAATATACATAGTAAAGTTGTTACCAAGTAAATATGTGGTGTCTACGTGATAAACATATATAAATCGCGAACACAGGTTTGTTGACAACGTTAATAAATGCCCTTCATATGCATGTGGTTAAGCATACGTATGTACGTTAAAAAAAATTTAGTGTCTACACGATATGTTAGCACTGTTAACAATATTTTCATCATAAATATGCTGATTCGACAAATTAAGCATTTCAATCTATCCATCAAAACATCCAGGATAAAGTCCACAAATAAATATAATAGAAATGTTGTACGCGAGATTTTATTAAATAATCATAATTGTGACACAATTATTAACCGACTGATAAAACTATTCTTTTCATCATTCATTTGATTAGCAAACTGTGCTTTGCTCCTTTTGAAAACTGCATGCATCATGCAGTAATATTTCTTGGAAAAATACTGAGTATGCTCTAATTATTTTCACTCATCTGTTTTATTTGGCGTCAGACAGACACTCATCATTAAGAAGATAAAATTGTTGTGATCTGTCGTTTTTTATTATCGCTGTCATTTTCTTACGTTTCCATATGTTGCTTCTTAATAATAACATTTAATAAGTTGCTCCCACTCCAACTTATCTACACAGATACATTTTGTCTTTATTATTATAATTTTTTTTGCTTTGAAGTTATTCAAAGAAATATGATGTTCAAACTTCCATTTGTATTAAAGAAAAGGACAGTTCGATAGCGAAGTAAATTTTATAAAATTAATGATATGCTTCCTTATTTGTTTCTTTTGTTTTAAATATCAGCCACTTTATTTTTTTAAGTTACTTAATAACAGGTAGTTATATCTGAATTTTATTAACTTTCTTTGGAGAACGGGAAAGGCGTGTCTGTCAAAGGAAATTTACAATGGTGCCAAGGGTTTTCAACGAGCAGCACCTATGCATTTTCAGTTCAAACAAAAATCAGGGGTCTCATCGTTGCTTGAGATAACAAGTTGATTCGACCACGTTTTTTCAGTTTTAGATTATGGAATTCGATATCGAACCATATTATTACATTGCTGATAGCGAATGCCATAACATCAAACTGAAAAAGCGTGATGGAGTCATCTCGTTATCGAAAGGGACGATTAGACCCCTGACTTTACCTTCAAAAATCATCCAAACGATGTACATAGGACCCAAGCATGGCTGCCAGATCAAATTATAAAAAAACCGTCGAAATTCCGATAATTCCGTAATTTTTTACCTGAAAAATCGTCAGAAAATCGGCTGAGTTAAAATTAATTTTTTAAAGTGTATACTAGGCCGGGTCGATTTGTATGGATAAAAAAAAATTAAAAAATCTTATAGTAAAAACAAAATCTACATGTAATTCTAAGAAAATTTTGCGAAGAAACCATGCGTCTAAAATCAAACCGTATACCGCGCATCTCGACATGAAAATGTATTTACTCTTCCCGAGCTGTTTTTTTTGGCTCCTGCCTGCCCTATTTAAAGTCATTGACTTTAAAGATGAAAATGAGGAACCAAATATTATGGATATACTCGTGGTGAGTAGCGAAAAAACTAAAAGCAGAGATTACGTACGTGGGAGGAAGAATAATGTTTCGAATTTAGTGGTATATATTTCAGTACATACATTTTTCTATTTGAAAAATCGTAATTAAAAAAAAAAATTCTAAAGAAGAGGAAATACATACATTTTCATGTCGAGAGGCGCGGAATAGGGATTGATTTAAGATACGTAGTTTCTTCTGAGAATGTCCTCAGAATTTCGTTAGATTACTTTCATTGGGAATTTAAAACCATTCTCTTCTTTCAACGCCTTATAACTTTGCTCCCCTTTGTGGTACAATTGTGAATAATATTGATAAGTTGTGTCCAAATTTTGATCACAGTACTTTCGATGAGCGAAATTTTTAAAGAAACTTGTTTTTTTTACATTTGTGTAATTTGAGAATATCAATTTACGCAGATATCAATATAAAATAAAAAGGGCGCAAAATTACACCAACATCTTTAAGTAGGGGTAAGTAATACATGAATTGTAAATTGTAGATTTTTTCATAAGAAAACTGCCATATTTGGACTTTTAAAAAATCGTATATTTTTAGGAAAAAATAAAAAAATCGTCATTTTGCTATTCTGGGCATCAAAAATCGTCAAAATGACAATAAATTGTCAAATCTGGGAGCCGTGGACCCAACCATAATTTGCACAAGATCATAAATTTTCGTATAGCATTTTTTTTTTATAAAATTATTTTTTTGTGGGTTACGTATTTTTTTATCTGCATGATTAACGAAAAGACTCCTTAAATCTTCTTTTTCACTCACATTGTCTATTTTTTTAATGCCACCTAGCTAAGTAGAAGTATAAAAATGCCGAACTATATTTATTTAACGTTCTGTCATTAATGCCCTTAAATTAATGATTTTTTGTCTGTTATTGGTTAAGCGACGTCCATAAGTATTTCGGTTCAGCTTAAGAAACTTGTTAGTAGGCTTCAGTCAAAAAAATTCTAAAAAATTCTACCCATTTAATTTTTTGAGAAATACTAAGCTCCGTATGTTTATAGAAAAACTATCAATATTTTATTGAGAATTACAAACACAAACACAATAATTTAAAGGATGTCAAACAAAAACATTTCAAGAACAAACGTTTTCATTCAGTTTTGAATCTGAATGTATTTAAAACGTAAAATGAAAAACATGTTATTGTATTTCAAAAATACTGAAGAATATTTGTTTGCCGTTAATGCAGAGTACACATTAGGTGTGTTTATTTACTAAAATAAATCTTACGAACTTGTAACAATAGATACTGGAAAAGTGTTCTTTAAACCAATATGTTTGCAAGGAGTTAGCATCAAAAGAGATCAAAAATATTCAGACTTTAAAAAATTCTCGCAAATTTTGACTGGTAGAAGTTTTAATTGCAAGAAATATCCAAACAGCTGTTCTATGCTTTTTGTAAAAGAAATTTAAACAAAAATAATAAATAATTAATAAAACTAGTAAATAATACACAAACTATATAAATGTATTTCATATACATATGTACATATATCGAGAAAACGAAAATTTGTAATACAAATAAAAGTACATCTGATTGTGTGACTACAATATTTGTGCTTAGTTCAATTGTGAAACCTCCTGCCTGGGTATGAATTCTTTATTTAACTCTAAATGAACTAAAGTATAAAATGCATTCATAAATTAAATCTTAAGTTGTTACACACTGTTCAAATTCAACATTTCCCAATAAAATATCATGTTCGTATCAATTTAATGGATGCAAAAAAAAACAGACATTCCTATTATTTCATGCATATCAATGTTCATTTGAATATTAGCGTATACACATACGCATGTTTGCACTAACACGTGTGGACCCCGTTTAATAGTTGGGGTTAAGCTGTATTCAACTGTGAATGCGATTATAACAATTTGTAAATAAACATCCTTTGGAGCTTTTGTAACTTATAACCCCCTCCTCAATGAGCGGATTTACTGCCATACTGCTGCTCATGAATACGTTATACAGGACACAACAGAACAGAGCAAAATACAGTGGAATCATGACATTAAATCCTACAAATGGTACTCTAGAGTCACAAACAAATGCATTTAAGATGTAACTACAGTCGAGTAAACAAATATTTTTTAATCCTATCGAGAACAGGCGAATGAATGAATGTTCAATGGAAAATTTTTGTTGCATTCGATTTGAAGAAATGTATGGGGCAGTATGTCAATGTAAATGATTAACCAAGTCATGATGCAATGAATACAAAGAATGTATGTATGTATTTTGTAGAGCAACAGGATGAAAAGCAAATAGAAAAAATATGTGCCATTTTGCAATATATGTATGTTATAAGTACCTGAAATTGCTTATTATAGGTATATAACATAATATTACAAGTGATAATTACACTGTGCTAGTTCAAAAATGTAACAAGCGAGGGACCTGGTGGTTAAACCTAATTCGAGTACGCTGAGTTCAATGGTGCTAACCATTTTTTTAGGTTAGCTCTTGTTTGAAAAATAACTAGGATTGAAAACTTGATTAAAACCGCAATTTTTTCCAGTTTTCTACTATTCATTAATTTTTATATCAATTAAAAGAACATATTATGGATAAACATGCGTTCTAAAGACATTTTTGAAAAAAAATTGAAAAAAAAAATTTTTAACTTGCCCCAATCAAAAAAACTTACCACAAAAAATTAAAAAAAAATTTATTTTTTTTTTAAGTTTTCTCAGAACGCAAGTTCATCAATACATGTCTTTTCATGCGATATATATCGACATAAAGGTTGATAAATGCTAGAAACTAGGAACATTTTTGATTTTTGGTCCTTTTAACCAAGCTTTCAATCTTAATTATTTTTTAAACAAGAGCTAACCTAAAAAAATGGTTAAGACCATTGGATTCAGCGTACTCGAATAAGGTTTACCCACTGGGTCCCCGGCTTTTTATAAAAAAAAAGTTTCAAATTCGAGCACAGTGTTATTAATGAACAAATAACAACAAAGTTTATTATAAATATTCTGACAAACAATCAGTAGAACGGAACAGCCAGCTGTTTTCGATGGTCATTTCACATTCATCATCAGCGTTTGGTCCACTGTATGTGGTGTTATTTGATGTAGAATTCTGCTTTATATACTCGTTAGCACCTAGTTCAATTTCGTCACTTATGATAACTTCAATCCATTTTTTAACTTATACATAAGGCCTCTAAAAAACAATAGGCTTTCTTTAAATTTTCGCCTGCATTGGCTCATTTGTTTGTGTGGTTGTATATTTCTTAACTAGCAGAATATATAACATTATTGTTGTTGTAATAATTTTTATGTTTACTGTAACAACGTCTGGTATATACTTATCTTATGTTTATGTATGTGTGTGCGTGTTAGGGTAATTCTCGTAACAATATGTGTATGTGAATTAGGATTATAATTTTTTCCAATTTTCGCGACTATCAAATTCTTCATCGCATAGCCTATACGACCATGAAAAATTATTAAGAAATGATGTATTACTTTTTCGCAATCATTAAAAGAGTTTCCGCACCAAACGCGTTGAAGTTTTAAATTAAAATTGTTCTTTGTAATTAGTATTTAATAAAAAAAATAACTTTTTTCTAATGATTTCATGTATATAACAAGATCTTACCAGTTTTGCGGAAGAAGGGCCCAAAAAAAATCGCGATATTTAACATGAAATCTAAAAACGTTCAACAGCTATTAAAAAAATTCCACTGGGTAAAAATTTTCGTAGCGATAAGTTGTGTTTTAGGGGGTATGTCCGCCATTTCAAGTCCATTTTTCTATTTAATTTTTTTGCTTATGACTATATTTTTAAAAAATCATTTTGCAAGAATATGATATATGGCAATATTTTAGCTCTTCTAATCTTCAACATTATTCTCACAGAAATTTTTTTGCTAAAATTTAATGTTTTAGGATATAATGAAAAAGAAATAACCAACCAAATATCAAAAATTATATGTATATGTATACCGAAATTGCATTTATTTGGAAAGTATTTTACTAAGCGTTTACAATGAGAGTTTATGTCTATTAGATTATTTTATACATATATTTAAAAATGAATTAATATATGTACATATAGGCTTTAGAGCTAACTTTTATGGCCAAACCGATTTGAGTAGTGAGAATAAAAGAAATCAACTAAAATAAATTCTCCATACATCTAACGGCCACTCTAATGTACATACGAGTATATGAATGTATATGTGTATATCACATAAAAAATTAACTTTTCTAATTGTTTGCATCTTCCCTCCCAAGGGAAATATCACTATTAAAGCTATTCCACATGCATATGTATATATGTACATATACATACATACATACATATATATATATAAATTTTTCGACTCCTCCTGCTATGAGACACTTAAAATATTTTTTTTTGTAATTGTTCAATTATTTTCCATGAATTGAAATCCCTCAGGGCTTAGTACTAAATATAAAATCATGCATGATTATTCAATTAATTATGCAGACATTTGAATAAACTCCCAAATGACAATTAAACAAAAAATAAACATGATGGCATTTTAAGCTTTTTCTAAATGTTTTGCTGAAATAAATTTTCTTTATATAATAAACTAATAACCAGGGAAACCACAAATATGCAATTGCATGTTTTTTCTTGTCTGATATATCAATGCGGAATTAAGATATTTATCCGTTTCAGGACTTTTAATGAATTCTGGCATCTATTTGTTAGTGCATATTTTTGCATATTTTACCCTTTAAAGCATCTTTTAGCATACTTCAGTCTAACATGCATATTTTGGGCATTTTTTTAATTTTTAGAGCATATTTGGGGTTTTTAGGGCATATTTTGGTACTTTTAAAAAAAATTTATTTTAATATTTAAATTTTTTTTTTTGGTATAAATTTCTACATTTTTCCGTCAAAATTTCATATTGTAGTAAAAGAAACAGTAGTATGGGGAAGCAAAACTTTGCTACCATTATGAAATTAGACTTTAAAAAGGCGTCCGAATCGATTTCACACGTTTTCTTGTGAATTCTGATGTTAAAACACATGCTACACGTGTTTAAGTTGAAATTTAGACTATACTAATTATTAGTATTTGTTCTAACATCCAAATTTAGAACAAAAATATTTAAGGTGAACGATTTAAAATTTTTTAATTTTCACTCACTTATAAACATTCTTGTGAAAGAAAAACGAAACAAGAAAATTAAAAAATTTTAAATCGTCCCATATCCATTTTTTTTGCTAAATTTCAATGCTGGAACAAATACTATTGATTTGTATTTTCCAAATTTCAACTTAAACAGGTGTAGCATGTGTTTTAATATCTTCGACGCTAATTTTAATAAAACCTTGGTTTGGTAATTGTGACCAACGCTGCCCCGATTACATCAGTTGAGGTTGAAAAAGAACATGTTCAATGTATAAAAGTTTATTTAGTTTATTTAAAACCGGTGGCGATTTTTATTTAAAAAGCTAAGTGAATAGTTTTTGTTTATTGCAATAACAATTATAAATAAAAAGCTTGTCTTATTCTTCAAAATACAGTTCCAAAGTTTTAAACTTAAATTTAGTTAAATTTTTGTTCTTAATTAATTTTTTTTATTGTTTCCTTCTTCTGTTTATTTTATTTTTGTCTTTTTTATATGCAAATTTTATTGAATTTCTGAATTTCCATTTCCTAATAATCCAATTTATGTTATTTTCAGAGCATATTTTTTCAGTTTTTAGTGCATATTTCGAAGGTTTTAGTTCATATTGAATGCGCATAAAACACTTTTTTGGAGCATATTTCTGGTTTCCCTGCTAATAACTTAGCAGGAAAAAATAAAAGTTTTAGCTATATAGTAACCAATAAAGAGCAAACTAGTTTACATATCCACTTCTTTTTATTGAAAATACGCTAAAAAAATGGGCAATATTTTTATTGATAATGATAGGGATATGATGTTTACCGAATCAAAAAACTTACTACCAAATGGCATCGTGTTGTTAGTGCATATTCTAAAATAGATATGTACATATGTAGATATTTTAGCATATTTTATTATATATGTACATGTAATATAATAGGGGAAATGGAAAAAATTTCTAGGCGATTTATTGTAGATAATTGGGCGGAATATTTCTAACTGCACACATCCCCGTTGACTATGTCTTTAAAACATCTTTCACGACGGGTACAAGACAATTGTAAGTCGTAGAAGACATATTGAAGACAGATCCATACAAATACAAATCGTTGATGAAATTTTCATATATGTAATTGGCAGTGAGGTCACACAAGATGATATGAGCAACAATGACGCTCAACTCGGCTTCATTGAAGACAAATTGTATGACACTGTCGCTCAAATTACCCTCAGCAAAGTCTTATTGAGGACAAAACGTATAACACTGTCGCTTAGTTTGTAGTCAACACGGCTTTATTGAAGACAAAACGAAGGACATTATCATTATAAATATTATGTGACATTATCGCTTAGATAGTCATAACCGATGATTTCCTTTAAATTGTCGATTAGAAAGCCTAATCGATAGGTGATATGTCGTACATTAATCTTCGAAGACAATGTCGTCTGGCGAACTGGGATGCCAAATTGTAAATGCATATACATACATTTTTACATACATATGTATGTACACACAACGGGACATCATGATTTAAGGCTCAGTTAGCCGGCTGTACTGCAATGTAACTGCAACGTGAAAAACATCTGATCGAGAATTTTATATGAAAATTAAGTTACGTTCCATTACATCTCTATAACCATTTTTATTACTTTTCATATAACAATATCGATCAGGTGTTTCCTACTGCTGCAGTTAATTTACATTACAGTCGTATAACAGAGCCTGAATGTGCTAACTGCAATAAAGTTAACATCGTAGTATTCTCGAGTTGACTAATTTAACATTGTGTATTTAAATTTTAAAAGCTCTTAATAACAAAATTGACTAAGGAAAGTACTTAGATTATATAAAAATTGCATATTGGAGGCTTTAATTTAATTGCAATTTCTAAACTACAAATAGTATGTTTTTATAAGGTAAAAACATAACATGTACTATTAAAAAAAAAATAAAATAGTTATATTACATATAACTTACAAATATGTAAATGTATCTACATATATACGAAAAAACATACATATATACGAAAAAAACATGGAACTATGTATTTTAAGTTATATATATGAAATATCTTTTGCTTAAAACAAAAAATTTCAAAGTTAGTAAGATTATGTAAAAACGATTAAACCTGTACAAGTACATATTTATATTCTATTTTTCAACTTTTTCATAAGACTTCACACAAGAGTAATAAACTGACCTCATACTACACACCTTTAAACATATGCAAGTGTATGGTTTTTAATAAATGCAAACATAATCAACCAATTTCGCATCAGTAATTACAATTGATAATTCACGTATTGTATCCATCCATTTATCATCATGTGCACAGACAGCAACGTGCTCTTTGATACTTATGTTTGCAAAACTCATTTGGGCTTTTCATAAGGCCTTTTGTTGAAGAGAAAGAAAAACTATTAAAATCATATACATATTTATATTAATAGTTTATTATTTATGAATGAAGTAAATTAATAATTAACATTTCTCGAACAAAATACTAGAGAACAACTATCGTAAACGGAAAGAGAAAGTGCTGCTAGAGCTCACTCGTCGCTCAATGTTTCGCTCACGAATTAATAGCAAACCTTTAGCAATATCATTATATAATCATAAATAACGTCTTTAATAGTTGAATTTCATTGTTTCTAAATAGCAAAAAGCGTTATTCCTCTTCCGTTGTATGTATATGCAAAAAAATAAAACATTGAGAGAAACAAATTGTTGCTTAACTTCTTTTAACGAGAATGTTTCGAAAATTATTCGCTACAGTGATGATTCGTTTATTTTCGAATCTCAGGTTGGCTGGGAACTACAATGACTCATGGCTCAGTTAGCCGAATGTATGTAAAGTAACTGCAACAGTATTGAAATTTTTTGTCGACATCGGGGTTAAAAATTATTCCTGATCAAAATTCCTCATAAGTCAATTAAATTTAATAATGCACAACATTATTTGCACAATTTTCTTTCATCCAAAAAAATTTAATATTCCCAGGTAAAAGATTTACCGCCGTATTCATAAAAAATATTTTAGGTTTATTACAGGTTTATTTGACAAATTTTTCATAGAAATACGTCAAATAAGCGCGAATAAACCTTATATATTTTTTAGGAATACGGCAGTTAAAGCTTTATTTAATTTGTAGAATTGATTTCTGATAGAGATTTTAATAATTGTATTACATAGGTCGTAGGTACATACATATGTACAATATGAAAGTTACTCCCCTGTTAAAGTTTTTAAAACAAAAATTTCTAATTTTCATTTTTTAATTTATTTATCGCCCGAACCGAAACCCGTTTTATATAAAATATTTCACTATTAAATTTTCATTTAGAAAAATCACTTAATGCCTTTTATTTATTTACTTACTAGTCATCATCAAAACACATCCCACATGAGAAATGCGCGTACAAATTACCAAAATAATTGAGAAATAGTACGAAACCAGCAATAGAGTGCGCGCGCTGCTTTGATGATGTCTGTTCAAAACAAGGTTGGCAAACGGTATCGTAAAAATACCGATACCAATTCAAATACCTTTATAATTAGCCACCGGTATCAATACCGATACCGAAATCCATTTCGGTTAGACAATACCGGTATCCAGAATACCGTTTACGTCTATACCGGTATGTACCGGTATACCGATTCCCACCAAAAAGAAAATTTCAAAAATATATTTTAATTAATTTTCTTTTATGAACACGTTTTTGTTCTCCTTCACACATTCTTATGAAAGTTAAAAAATCTAAGATCTCTTATTTAATTTTAAGTGTCTTAATATTTTCCTTTGTACAAAAGATTTGGAAAAGTTTTTAGTAAAGAAAGAATTTTAGAGTCCATATTTAAAATAACGGCTGCTGAAATTATATTAATTTTTTTTCATATTTATATTATCGAAACCAAATCTCTTTTCTGCAAGGACTTGTTGGCATATTTATGTTACTTAATACTTATTTAAACAAATCGTCAAAATATGAGGAATATTTGAAACGAAATCGTCAATCGTCATTTTGGTATATTTGTTATAATTAATTAATTAATTATTAATTTGTTATAAAGTTAAAGGATGCATTAAAACCAGTTTTGCCATACAAAATTCATTTGTTAAATCAACTTTAAGTTTACCAATTGTTTTTGCATAAGGGGGTTATTAATTTAATTATTATAATAATCTACACACATACATACACACATATGATATTACGTTAACTTTAAACTAACTTTAAGCTAACTATTTCGCAGCTGGTACTGACTACACTTCGATTACTTCGCGATGTAATCAACTGACTACTTTAGTATTGCGATGTCCTAGGCGGTAGTCAATTGTCTCACTCTGCTTTACTTTCAGGTGACTTAAAGTTGACTTTTGTAAATCATCTGGTAGTCAGCAAATTAAAAATTTTTTTCATGAAGTTAGCTTAAGTGGCAAAATTTATCATGATCTTAAATAGTTTTGCCACAAAACTTCACATTAAATGTCATGCTAGGACTGAGATGTGGATTAAGATTACGTAATGGGCCCATTACGTTTTTTTTTAATGTCAAATTGTATGGAGGTACTCGTTAACACCTAATTCCATTTCGTCACTTTTGCTAACTTCATGCCAATTTTTGCTTATACATAGGGCCGTGAGAAATATTTTGTAGCAAAAGAAACAGCAAAACTGAGCAAACTAAAAGTGAAAAATTTTAGATTAGGTTGCACAAAAATTATTTCTAAGGATTATTAGTTAAAATATTGTTTTACTAAAGCCCCGTTCAGACTATTACACAGCTATTAATATTTTTTTGGAAAATGCAACTCTGACATATTGTTGTTGTTTTTTTTGAAATTTTTGAAGTAAATATAAGACCAGGGATGCATTTTCGTCAAAAGTATTAATACTTGTATTATAGTCTGAGTGGCCCTTAACCACCTTTATTACATACATAACTACTTGTTGACATCAATGTCAAGACAATATCAATATCAAAGGATACTTTCGTACTATTTTTGTTCAGAAGTTGATTATTTTTAACAGCCTCTTGCTGTTTTATTGTTTCCATAGAAATTCAGTGTTGTATTTTTGATATTGTATTGACGTTGATGTCGACAAAAATTTACGGAATGAGGATAAATAACTTTAGTTATCAAACCTATCTTGTTCACAAAGATTTTATAAAAAAAAATTTTGGTTTCCTGTGTCTTTGCAAAGTTATTATTAAGCCAACCTTACAAAATAACCTTTCACAAGGCACTGATATCGCAGGGATTCACAAATTTTTTCTTTTGATTTCGTACATGTTGGGATTTATTACAACCGCGTTTTATTAAATATTAGAATTGCCAAAATTTTGATAATAATAAAAAATCGATTTAAATAGCCCAATAATCAATTTCAGCATAAAATCGCCGACATAAAATCGATTGCAAAAAATTGATGTTTTTAAACAGAAAATCGATTTTCGATTGGAATCGAAATCGATTTACCATTCCCTATTTAGCACAAAAACTGAGAAGTTGGTCGGCTGTTTGCACTCAAAATTCTAGATAGGTTAATAATATTACCGGGACCTAATTTTAAACGACTACACATTTGTTGCAGAGAACATTCCACAGCCGTATATTTTCTCTGCCTGAATAAAATAGATATAAATGTATGATTTAAAAAAATAAAAATTCTTTACTTTCTAGTTATGCCTCTGTGATATCTAAATAATCAAATATTGAAAAGGCCTATCAAAGCTATGGCCTTTAATCTCCATAATTTATGTATGTATGAGTAAATTTGGTTTATTTGTTAATTCACACAATCCACAATGGGATTAAAAATAATGCAAATATATTTATGTATGTTTGTATATCAATACCTGAAGTCAAGAGGGTTTGTTCACACAGTGATGACGTTGTTAGTAATATACGTTCACATGGATATGTGTGTATGTGAATTGATGTGGTAATGAAAGAATTAACTGAAGCCTGTATTATGGTTGATATACAAATCTACCTGTCTGTTTATCAGTCGCTACACCGTCCATCAATTTGTCTATTATACTCGTACTTTACTGCGATGTGAATTGGTTGAAAAATGGCTTATACATTATGTATTTCAAAATAAAATTTATCAAATAAATGCAATAAACGGATATCAATTTTATAATAAATTTTTATTGATTAAATTTACATACATACATATGTACGTATTTCCCTGTATAAATTATTAATTCAATGTGGCATTTGAAATATGTACATACATACTATATTGTATGCTGTGTATATAATGTAATCAATTATTTATTTAAAGAGTAGAGAGAAATACATACATACGCAATAAAAAAATTTGATTAAAATTTAGGCCTCACAAGAATGAAATATATTTTATGATTTTTTTTTTTGTTAATTTTTTTATCTCAATTATATTTAAGAGAGAATTAGTAAATTTTTATATATGTATGTATGTATTTTAGTAACTGAGCATGTAACAAATTTCCCAAATTGACGATTGACGATTTTGTTTCAAATATTCATTATACTTGTTAAAGATTTCAATTTAATTACAGCATCAAATCTTGTGTCTAAAGAAAATATTAACTGGCAGTTTATAGGAAACAAGTAAAAATTCTCGTCTGTCTATTTATATTGAAAACGAAAACAAAATTTGAGTACTTTGTCCTCCTCCACACTATCAAGCATTTGCTGCAAAACTTTTGAGTTTGTCGTTTAACGGGGAAAGAGGAATGGAAAAGGGTACTTTTTTTCATGTACATACATGCATTTCTTGCTGAATACGTCATTCTCGTCTCATTCTCACCAGAAATATATGAGAAAATGTATTAAGTTGCAAAATAAAAACTTTGCAGTGTAGACACGAATGCAGTTTTAAAAGAGAAATCAAAAATGTTTTAAAGCAAATATTTCACTGTATGGACCAGGACTTTGCTTTTGATTTCAAAATAAATAGACATACCAGACTTTTTACTTGTCTTCTATAAACTGGCAGTAATACATTGAAAATTAAATAAGTAAACTTATTTTTTTAAACTTAAATCGATTAATTTACCAAACAATAATATTTTTTTCTTTCATAACTTATGTGAGTTTGTTGTTTACTACTTTTTTTAACTTCTCCAAACTCATCAGCCAGTGTTGAATTAATATTTACTAATATTAATCTTTCTAAAACAATATATGAAATTTACTGGAAACAGAAGTTCTTGAAATCATTATGTTCTTAAAAGATTATTTGATTATTTGAGAAAAACTTTATAAAAAACATAATTCTAAAATGTATGTTTAGTTTTATTTAAAAATTGTTACACACTATTATATGTACATATAATCTGAAGTTTTTGTTTTAATTTCAGTTTATAGTTTTTATCATTGAAAATTAGGTTTATGAATTGTTTTTTGTCACATAAAATAGTCTTTTATTTTTAATAAGATGTATTACTTGTTCAATAAAACCGATCACTCTTGTAAGACGATTTTCCTACAATTTTTTTTTTTGAAAATTGTGACGATTTTGACGATTTTATTTTTAAAATATGACGATTTTTAGAAAAAATTGTCTAACAACACTGATTTCAATCAATGATTTAAAAAAGCTACGTCCAAGCCATATGCACAATCTACAAACTTTTACAAAAGAGCTTTTGTGCTTTCACACCGACGAGAGTACAACATCCAAAACAACACAACAGACAACAGCTTGCCTTTAGTTTGCAAAGAAACAGGAACAAATTTAAGAGCTTTCAAAGCTGTTTACCCCAAATTCAAATATCAGTGAATGTGTGCTTGGATGTAGCTGCTTTAAAAACACATATCGCGTCCTTATTGCAACATAGTCAAATTAATATTGTGTACATCTGTGGGTCAAATGCCACACAAGCGTAAAAAGAGCGTAACCAACTAATTACTAATGATTCAGACATGTATTTATTAAGTTAAACAGTTTCATACATAATTAATTGACAATTTTATAGAATCCAAAATGATTGCAAACTGTTTAAATCCATAAATATTAGGGTATTCAATTAATTGGGGTTTTGCTTTAATCGGTTAATCATTCGATTAATTAATCGATGTTTTTGCTTAATCGGTTAATAATCGGTTGATTTCGGTATTAACCGGTTAACCGATTAATAAAGTTTTTCCATAAATCAAGTGTTTTCAACAAATAAAAGTGCATGTATTATTTATTAACTTGATTTTATTAGTAAAACCAAAAACACATAATAATTTTTAAACTAATTCGGTTAATTGTTAAGAACATTTCTTGTATTGCTATCGATAGTTTCTTCTGTTGGCGGATCATCATCTGACTCATAATGACAGAGCTCAGCGAAAAATATTCTGCAAAAAAGTTAATTTCTGAATTTCTTAGCTTTCGTTTTTGTACTGTCTCTCATTAAATCTAATCCTTAATTAAATTGCTGGCAACAGTAGTATTGGCTTATATTAAGTTATGTATTAAATAAAAATTTAATAGTTCCCTCTAGTTAGAGTACCAGACTCTCTAGTAAACTCTTTCATAGCCATGTTTTACACATGAAGTTTGAAGTTTTACTTAATTTAGGATAACTGAACATACTTCTTTGTTTGTATGAATAATAATTTCTAAACACTGACCTTTTTTAAATCAGACGAAACAAATAATTATTCACGTAAAACACAAATTGTAATACAACAAAATGTAAAAAAATTTGTTACTTCGGTTAATCGGTTAATGGACTGAATCTAACCGGTTTAACCGTTAATCTAAAAAAGTGCATTTTAAATTAACCGATCAGTTAATCGGGTAGTAATTAGCCGGTTAACCGATTAACGGTTAATCGATTGAATACCCTAATAAATATATGTCTGAGTCAAACAGTTTTTCATTAGTAATTAGTTCGTTACGCTTTTTTGGGCAAATGACACACAAGAAATGCCAGATGTAAACTCAGCCTAATACACAAGACTTGTACACTTACATCTTGAGAAAAAGAAATATTTGTACATTTATGATTGGGTTAGGCTAAAGTTTTTATCACTCTGTATTTCTGTTCAATTTTCAGTGCAAACGGAATATGGGAGTTGTGATTTGATTCATCTTTTTACAATTTTCTTAAAGCTTTTCTTTAATGAAAGCTAAATTTTACCATCTCTAAATTTACAACAGCCTTGCCACTGTCGTTTGTTCTTTACTAATTCTTTTATTAATATTTTTATATCTTCATAGAGTTGTCATCGGTTTTTTACAACCAGCCTCTTGGAGTTATGCCTGTGGTGCAATAAAGGAGCAATATGCTAATAAAAGATTTTTAACCCTTTAAGATGCCAAGCAAAAAGAACTGTCAAGTAAATACAAACTTATTTTATTTTATACCTTCATTTTCCGTCATTTGTTGATTTTTGTTTGTAGTTTTTTGTTTTTTTGTTTTTTTTGTTTCTTCGCTGGCCGCAATTTCCGGAATTTAAGCTAAAGAGAATCTGAACAAGTCCCTGGCTAATTGGCAACATGTTTTTGAAAGACTTCCTGTAAATTCTTCCTCATTTCAATGGTGAAGGCAAAAATTAACTGACTTTACATCAGGAATATTCAAAGGAACGCGTAGTAAAAGGGAAACGTCTAAAGAACAACTTCATTTCCTCAACTTGTTTTTGTGGCTTATTCTCAACTTTTAACTACGCTACAGCGAGATGATTTAATTTTGTTGCCGGTATTGTTATGTGTTGGCTGCAACTGTTGCTACTTGTTTTTCTTTATTTCTTGCTATTGCTTTTTTTTCTTATGCTATGTTACATTGTTATGTTAATTATGCTCTTGTGACGTTTTTAATTGGATCTCATGTTGCTTGTTTGAGAATTTTCAAACATATTTTTTTAGAAAATATATTTTAATAACTAAGCATTAGATATATTAACCCATCCAATGAAACTTGAGAGGATTAAGAAAAAAAAAACAAGACAAATATGAGCTTTTCATATCTTCTGCAGTAAAGTATAAAATTCATCTAGAATTTAAAAATATTTTGCTGTCTTATCTTTAAAAAATTCTTAAAAATATTGATTTCCAAAATATATAACTTTCTTTACAGCATCTTAAATTATGAAAAAATTTAAAATTAGAAGAGTTTATAAAATGAAATAAGTTAACTTTATTTGTGCCAAAATTAACTGGTTACCGTGACTTTTACACCACTAGTACTTACTGAGTTCAATTTAAGTAAGACACATACATATTTAATTCATTAAAAATAAAAATATAAATTGCAATATAAGGAATATAGTTTGTGCACTAAAAAAAGACATATGTACTATTATTAAGTAAAAGAAAATTCTAAATTTAAGTAAAAAAATTTTCTAAGTTTAAGTAATTTTTTCTAAGTTTAATGCATTAGTTCAGTAAGAAGAATTAGGATGTTTTTGTTTGAAAATACTTCTGAGTTCTTGTGTATGAATTCTCAAAATCATTTTCTTCAAAAACAGTTGTTGTCTTTAATAATGAAAAATAATAATATTTTTACCATGTTTTTAAAACACATAAATTAAATTTAAGTATTATAGTTTGAAATATACAGGCCTGTCACAGTAACCAAATTCTTCAAAAAACGAATAACGAAGAAATTGTTCGAAATTAAACCACTTTAATTTTAGTGCTCGGAATTCTAATTTTCTCTATGTGAAAGTACAAAAACTGTTTGAAACAACTTTATTTCAATAAAGAAAACCTATTTATTTATAATATGTTTGTATTATTTAATTTTTTACATATTTAATATATTTTCTCAAGTCTTAAAGAAAAAAATGCATCATTAAGATAAGTGAAATATTCATTTCTGTCACATCAAATTAAATAAAACTTCAACACATACACTACGTTTGGATATGAAAAGGGATCAGAACCAATTTTCCAACAAAATTTTGACCGCTCGGGGCGTCCAAATCTGCAGTTATTGCTATTACAGACATATAATGTATAATTTATTAACATTGGTTCACTTCAACAAAAAAAATTTATCCTTTAGTAAATTTTTGCTCTTCTAATACGAGTAACTAAGTGTTTTTTGTTTTGTGTTGTCTAATATTGCCACATTTAAATTGAAAACAATCGAATTGATGCTTTTTCGGGATGAACAAATCGATCGAAATCTGGAGAAGGTGAAACAAAATCGATCGAAATGAAAATTCGGAATCAAACATATTTTGATCGATAAGTAATAAGTAATTTTTTTCTAAGTTTTATGCCCTAATTCTGTTCAAGGATTGTCTTGTCTATGAATGAAAAAAGCAGCATTTTTGATTCTTTAAAACAATAATTATTTATTGTCTGCGCTAGAAGGTTCGTGTATTTGCTTTATAATTTTGTTCCAAACATTATATCGAACACATATTTTTTATATATTTTCAAACTATTGTATAATACTTTAATTTAATTTTTATGTTTTAAAAACTTGTCAACAATATTTTCATTTTTCATTATCAAAGACAACAAACATTTTTGAAGAAAATAATTTAGCGAATTCAAACACAAAAACACAGAAGTATTTTTAAACAAAAACTACCTTAATCTTCTTACTGAATTAGGGCATAAGTAAATTTTTAGAAAAACCTAGTACAAATTACTTAATATGAGTAAAAAATAAAAAGTTCATATCCTTAAAAATAATTCATAAAAATTAACACAAAAATTTCCACATTCAAGGGCAAGTTTACTGACTTAAAAGAAATATGTACCAAATATTGGGAAATGATTTAAAAGTTTAGGAAAATTGTATCCTAAGAACTAACTAGTCAATCTCATTTTAAATCAAAAAATAAATTTTAGGGAATTACTTACTATTGATTAGTTCATCAAATTTGTCTTTCTTGAAAGATATAAAAAGGAATTCTAAATTTTAGAAAATATACTTACCAGTTTTAAGTTTTTTTCTTTAAATTATAAAATATCGAGAGCCTATATTCAAAACACGTTAACTCAAATTATGTCAAAATGAGTCTCCGATGGCAAATAGCTTCCCTGTGCAATATTCATCTGTAGTATAAATTTCGAAAAAAAAAAATTTTTTTCTCGTTTTATATAAATTTTTCTTATTCTGCTAACTCAAAGTATATTTTTTTTTGTTGAAAATAAATGCTAACTTCCATGTAAATTTCTAATATTTTTGAAAAGTGAGAAATTTTTAGATCCTTTAATTGAACTGTAGTGAATTTTAATCAGAAATAATTTTTAGTCAGGCTTAAGTTCAGTTATTTCAATTCCTATTGAATGAAATATTTTTATTAATCGTTTCTCATATTCCGTTTCATTGTAAATTTAAGTTAAATAGCTGATGTTAATAAGAATCTCTACCCAAGTAGATAGACTAGGGTGCTGACGAAGTGCGTGGCTGCACAGAAAACTATCGGTATTTTCCCCAGCTAATAAGCTTAATTTTTTTTCTCTTCTTTAGAAACTCATATTAATTAATAAAAATATTTCATTCATTGAGAATTGAAATTACTGAATAAAAATTGTTTTTAAAAAGTTAGTAATTTATTATAAATTTGACTCATATCTTATTACATTTGGCATGTTGAACACGACTCTGTTAAGGATTTTGATATCCTATGGCTAGTTTTTGAGATATGGTCATTTTAAACATATCAGTACATAGGAGTTCCGATAAAAAAATTGGTAATGTAGGTATAACTTTTAAATTGAAAATCGAATAGAAACATAATGTATGAACCAATTTTAGTCAATGGTACAAGCTTTCGAAATTGTTATTTTGGAGTAACCCTGTTACACTAGTTAGTGAGTTAGAGAGTGCTAAAGCTGACTACCTCGAGATGGAAGAGGCTTTCAGCCAGGCTTAATTAATTTTTTTAATGGAATTTAAAGTTTTTTCTTGTAGTTTTTCCATTCTTATAATAATATATAAATAATAATTGATTAAAAAATAAATATATTAAAAGAAATTAAAAGTTTTTTCCGACAAAATACGTTAGCTCTAAAGAAATATTTGTTTTTTGATCTACTAAAATATGCGATCTCACAAAAATACACAAACCATTGCAAAATAAAATAATTCTTGCAGACCTATAAATTAGTAAGCATATTTAAACCATATTATGGAAGGCACATAATTTATTTTTACAATAATGAGCGAGGTAACTAGTTTTTTTACTCAACTGAAAAGTTAGCTTTTTTGAGTTGACGTATTTTGAATAAAGACTCTCGATATATCTTTTATGTATTTGCATTAAGAAAAAGTAAGTAAGTAAGTAATTTTTACATATTTCCGGGTAATATCTGAATTTATACGAACATACTAGTGATGCACGAATATTCGTATTCGTATTCGAATTGTCGAATATTCGTATTCGACAATTCGTATTCGTATTCGCGAATATCAAAAATTGACATTCGTTACATCACTAGTACATACATATATATATGTATCTATTTTTGTAAATAAAATAAAATTTTAAACCTCAAAAATTTCAATGCTAATTCTGATTGCCTTGTTAGGCAATTGGTTAGAGTGCTTAAGAATATAATATGAAAATATGTATAATAAAAAACATATCATGTGGTATAGAATTTAATTAAAAATTAAAATAAGTCTGTACCAGAATTAAAGACATACAAAACTTTGGAAAATTTAATAAATTTGAGATCAAAGATTAAACAATTTTTTTGCAAAGCTCCGCATTTTATAGGAAAATTTTACTTAATTTTAGAAAAAATTTTACTTAAATATAATCATATAATTACTGTAAATTAGTTCATTAGTGAACTAGAAGTTTAGTAAAGACTTCACTATTTTCAAGTGACAAACAGCTTTGGCGCCATACGACAACTTTTTTTATAGTCATATTTAGAAAATATTCATTCCAAATTTTAGTTATTTTTGTTTTTAGTGTATAATAGGAACATTACGGGGTGGTTAGTGCCGTCATAATCGGGTTAGTGTACAAAGAATTGTCAAGATTATTTGAAAATAAAAAAATTTAACACGCTGCAAGCGTTACAGATGTGATTACTTTTTAAAATGCTTTTACAGCTAGTCAAGTGGTAAGTTAAAATTTTAAATCAGTGGAATTTAATCTCTATTTTTGGTTTAAAATGTGTTTAAACCAGCAAAACCTATAAATCAATACAGTATTTAAACCATCTGTAAACGCATAAAATTGGGCCTATAAACTACTAATACAGCCCCTATGACTTCGTTACGTATATAACATATGTTTTGCATTTAAGGAGCACTAAATTTTTTTTTTAAATCCTCTAATTTTTTAGATCTTGTTCGATCTATTTTCTTACACGCTATTGTTCTTCTATACAATTCTACTTCATATTATTTTATTCTCAGTATAATTTGGCGAGCTTTCATTAAAATTTATTAAATTTATTGCCTTTTTGATTGTGCAGAGAATTAATATCCTGTGCAAAACAGCTGTTTTTTGACATTTATTTTAGTGCTGCCACAATATTATTTTTTAAACCACATGTATATTAGAGTTTAGTTCAACTAAACCCTAAGAATTAATTAAAAGCTTTATGTTTTAATATATTTAAGAATTTATGTATTTAAGGGCCGAGTGAACATATAAGGCTTTGTAAGTTATATGGATATATGTGCCCTTAATTATGAAATTGGTCTAAATCATATACATTTTTGCTTCCAAATATTAAATTAATCTTAAAAAAACATCAATAAAAAAATATTTAATATTTATTAAATATATTTATTTTAATCGTTACTAGAGCAACTCTAAACTAAAATGTTTCATAAAATAAAAATATTTTTTCATTTCTTCAAATGTAATCTACTAATGCTCAAATTTACAGTCTTTAATTAACTAATAAAGGTGGTTTAACCAATGAACTTGTTAAGAAAAATCGTTAGGTAAACCACGGGCGTAGGTTAACTATAGGCTGTGAAATTAGACCTAAATAACTCTAACAGAGAAATATATGACTAAGATCACTTTCATAATTAAGGGCAAATATATGTTGCTTTTTGCTAGATTTTTAAATAAACACACTTATGCATACATAAGTATAAAAAATTTAATAAAATTTATTTATTTAAAAAAATTTATATTTAACAGCCTTTATTTATATTATTTGGCTTATTAATACGGCTTGCATTAAAAAAAAATTACAGTAAGAAAAAATTCTTTTAGTTAAAAAAAAAATTAATAAATGGCGGGCGATTCTACCAAACTCACAAAAAGACGTTAATGGAAAACAAAGCGGAAGATGAAAAATGAATTCGTAATCAGCAATACAAAGCAAGACAGACGGACACTATTTATGGCCGGAACGCACATACATATAGTATGGCAACATAAATTCACATTGCAGGCCTTTTTCCAATGGTATTTAAAATTTGATAACATGATATCATACTTAATTTTAAGAACCATTGATAGGTATTCATGTTTATACCATATAATCATGTGACCGTTGTAATGCAACAACAATGTACTGCAGCATGTTGCTACATCTGTGATACACATACATACATACTAAAGACCTGCAAAAGACGTCTTATAAGAACTTTTAAGACATGAGGGCAATTTCAAATGCTTTACTATAGTGAAATCTTCTGAAACAAACGCTAAACAACGTGTTCAGCAATACATTTGTTTAACTTATTGCAGGTATAAGAGTAAAGAAGAAAATAGTTCGTGACTGAAGATTTTGTGGTGCTTGTGCTTTTTTCTCTCATTGACGCGTATACTAACGTCATGCATGTACATACATACATACCTACATAACTTTTGTATGCTCTCTTACTTTTCTGCGCACATACAGACGCGCACATGCATTTACATGAGTTGTGTGCGCTTGCTTTGAAAAACCTCCCTTAAGCGGCCCATACACTACAACAGCATGCATGCGCAATCAAGTGTTTGTGCCAGCGGTTGGGTCGTGTATGGGCATTTTGTGTGATTGTACGTTTTGCTGTAGTGATATCAAATAGAGTTTGATATTTTGCTGATGGTACCAGCTTGCTGGTATTATGTATAGTGAAGTTAGCTCAGTTGAGTAAACTTGTCAAGGAGTAAATATTCATTTAAAAATTGTAATTTGTTTAAAAATAATTTTTTTCAATGGAAAATGGAATTTGAGCACTTTAGTTGTACATAGCTGCTAATATTTACAAAATATCAATAAAAATTTAAGCAAACAACTGTGTCACTATATAGAACCAACCTTCTTTAATTTTTTAAAAAAGTGAATATTGTACCAGCTTGCTGGTATGATATGTGGGTCGAGCATGATTGCTTAAAAGCTTGATTGCGCGTGCATGCTGTTGTAGTATAACAAGCATAAATGTATAAAAAGTACTTATTTTCATTGATTGTTTGAACACACGCAAAGAAAAAATATGGTTGAGGTAACCATAATCAAACAGCAACATACTATGATTGAATTATATGGTTGTAGTTAAATCATACTATTGTTAATAGGAAAGCAAACTTTTAATAATATTATTATCTGAGTTAATAATAATATTATCAAATATGACAACACTATTGTTAGATGTGACTAAAATATAATTGAGACTCACCATACCATGTTCTTATATTATAATAATATTGTTAAATACGACAACAGTATTATTTAATATAATAATAATATTTTGTTTTTCATTCATATATTTATTGGTAGATCTTTTGTTTAAAACAGCTGTGCGTTAAATTCGAAATAAAAATAAATTAATATTGTTGAAATTAAATGTATATATAGAAACGTAGACTTTCATATGTGTGTATACTTGAAATACAGACACGTCTGTATAAACAGCTAAACATATGTACGTATGTATATGTTTTTATTTATCTACCATTTTGTTTCTTTGCACTTAATCTATATATTTAATACGATGCATGCAATACCGATAGCTTACAAACCAAACACTGAACTGACAGAAGATGTTTCTGAAAAAGATTTTTTTTTAAACTTAAAATAGTATGGTTTAGGATAACATTATATTGTTATTTACTTATATTATTTTTAAATAATAATAAAAATTATGTTGCAGTCATAGATTTTTAACAAAACTATATTGTTAAACTCTAATAATATCACACTTTTTTATGAATATAATAATGTAATTATTAAATTCAAACATTGCTTTGCTTACTGTAACAAAATTAAATTTTAAAATAACAATAACTTGTTTTTAACGACCACAGATTTGTTTCTGAGAGCATAATATTGTTTTCTCAACCATTCTACAACCATATCTTTTCTTTGCGTGCAAGACGTCTTGGCGACATCGCTTGTTAACAGTCATATATACGTACACCAATACATCCATCGTGCTTCGTTTATACTGCGACAGAATTTATTATTGGCTTAGTATAATGCATGCCACGAGAGTACATTTAAAAAACATGACGTATTTACATTTCAAGACTGCTTACGCAAGCCACTAATACATACAAACATTCGAACATTTTAACATTTTATGTCACAAGGATAAAAACTCATTCTTATTAAAAGATGATTGCGTTCATTCATGGGAAATTTATGCACAAACGTATGTTTTTACATATATGTTGCTATATAATGAGGATTATTAATTTTTTAAATCACCATTTTCAGTTGAATTCAAATTAATTTTGCATGTGGTAATCAATTTGTGCCATACGTACACATGTATGTAGATAATATATAACATCCATGCGTGTGCGTCAGGATGGATGCATTCATTCGATGCAATGTAACCATCGTATATATTTTTTTATTGTATGTATGTATATTTTTAACTACTGTATCGCCAGTTGCTGCAATATTGTTGATAAATACAATTCACCTGAAGAGGGTAATAATTGTAGAACTATTTAGGCTGTTGTTTTTGCCCTTGGACATACATGTATATGTATGTACATATTTATCTAAAGGAGATTTTTTTATTCGCTTTTAAGACATGTGGCTTTTGAGTATTCTTTCAAGCTTTTTTTTTAGAGGATTTAGTACTGATTTTCAACACTTATGATACCCCTCGTATTAGCAGTTTTTGGATATATAACGAACTGCACACCAATCCAACTCGTTGATGTATTTTTACTCTACCTCTAAAAAAGTATCCCATTAAGGGCGATTTTTTAAGTTCAATATAAAGCAAGGACGATCCCACTATCTGCACAACTTAGCGATTTTCGTTGGCTCACTAAAATAAAGTCATAAGTAATAAGCTAAATTGGCCTCATTTTTCAACAGATTGAAATATAAAAACATAATTGCACTACACTGCATTGATAATAGAGCCATATATGTTGACATATCCCGGAATAAATTGAGAAATAAGACTGTTTGGGTTTATTGCAGTGAGCTGACGAAAATCGGTACATTGTGTCGATAGTGGAATCCCTGCTTTAGAGATTAAATTAATCTTAATCTTCACTTATGATTTTTGGGTAGCCGATTTTAAAATTTTACTAGCTAGTTTATTCGGCCAAATGTGGTGGTTTAATCTTACATTAATATTGACAACGTACACTTGTGAAACATATAACTATTTGTAAAAATTATATGATAAAATAATTTAAAAACAAATAAATAAATATATGTACATATTTTATATTATTTATCTATTTCCATTAACACGCGTAATATTTTACTCATAAATAATAAAATATGGCAGTTTCTTCATCTTCCTCCCACAAAAATTCAAAGTGTGTTGATAGCACGCATGACTTTTCCACAAAAAATCATACCACTATTTTGTTCCTCAGTATGGTAATTTACTACATGCAAAGATAAGTTTAAGCTACAACTCAATAATATCAAACTCAATTCATGTAAGATTAAGTTAATTTTCGGATTAGCTAATTAGAGAAATAAACTAATCTTAATCTTGAACCTAAAAGTTGACATTTACAAGCAAAGTTCCGTTTTTTTCAGTTTTTATTGTCTTGTACAATAAACAGTTATGAGAAAACAGCTTCACAGAATATTCTAGGAGTGTTTTAGTTTTTTATTACCAAATGATTTGTGTAACGGTCGATTGGAATCCCTAGTACATTTTGTATGGTTAGGTCAGGTTAGGTTTTACAAGTTGCTGAGCAGAGAAAATAAGATTTTAGCTCACTTGGCTCTAAATAACAGGTCTCTTTATATTTAATAGCTGACAAGATGAATTTGATAGTACAAGTAAAGATGGTGAAGTGACAGATTGATAGAACAAAGACTAATTTGATTCTATGGAAGAGATAAGAAGAGATAATGAAGCTGAAAGTCATCATATTCTCTCCTCTCGTACAAGAACTAAAAAGTTGTTCAACTAAAATTACCGCGTGTGAACCCAGTCTTAACATATTCTAAAATTCTTAAATATCTAAAAATTCTTAAATATCTAAAGTCAATCAATAAAACTTTTTATCCGAAAATTATCTCTCGTTTCTATCATAAGATATGAAAAATTCTAACAATGAGTTAAACAAACCTCATAATAATATCTACGGCAGTAACTTCAAATGCTGTCTAACTTTTACTCAACTGCGCGAAATATATGTATGTATATGTGTTCCTTTGCGGCCGAACACATTGACCGATTTTGATGATTCTTACATCAATCTATTTGTCTTAATATTCGGTGTGTCAAAGCTCAATATGGCGGCCAACATTTTGTTTACAAAATGTATTAAATTTATTGAAAGTATGGTAGCATTGCTGAGAGAATGAATTTGTACATGTGAGACCATAAGAAAAAGAGATGTCAAAATAAAATAAATTCTATCTATCGATTACTTCCTGTGAAAATTTTTATGGCAAATGTGTTTACGACGCAATTTTGTTTGAACATTAAGGCATATAAAACGAGTATCACCGATTATTTTATAAAATGACCTGTCTGAAACCGGATTATATTAAGCAATAACCCCTTATTGTGAATGGCGTCGTCGACATCACATCAAGACGACACTAAATATTTTCACTTGTCTACTCTTTATCGGCTCTTATTGAAAATATCTTACTAATCTCTAAAGCTTTGTAAGTTAATGTAGCATGTTAATAGTAATTCTTGTTGACAAAGAGTAGACAAGTGACAACTTTTACTATCAGCTTGAAGTGACGTCGACGACGCCATTCGCAATAAGGGGAAATATTTTCTTTTCTTTGGACTAAAAATTTTAATCGAATATCCAAAGAAAAATTATACCTTTGTGGTCCTTGCCACATTATTTACCTTATCTATTTAGTTTAGAGTATCTCATCTGCAAGTGCTTTTTATATTGTAATTGCTTGTTCCGTTAATCGCTTACTGTCACATGGCTAGAAACGTAAGCGAGTTTAATATTTACTGGTTCAAAATAAAAAAAATTTATTTTTTTGTTTAAATATTTTTTACTTTTTATTAAATTTTTTCTTTTTCTTTCAAATGTATGACTCGTTCACGTTTAATGGCTTGTGTGAGAAAATACTTGTTAAAAAGCCATGAAAGATTTAAATTTAAAGATTCGCACAGCACAATAAATTTAACTGAAACAATCAGACAGTTGGCTTTAATTATTTGATCTTTTCATTAATTAAATCTTTGTAAATTGAATTCATAACCATTTATGTTGAACGTATGTATGTATATATGAATTAAAAATCCCTGTGGAAAGTTGGTGTGAATATGTTTTGATCGCACTTTCCTTTCATGACTTGTGAAAAGAAGAAAATTTAGAAACTGGTTCAAGTAATACCCAAATCGGCCACAGTTCCGACTGATTACATAAGTTGCCATATTTTTATACTATAAGAACTGATAAATGCCCTGAATTATTTACAAAAATTATATAGTTACATTTTGTAGCAAATTAGATGTAAGCAGGTTAACATAAAAACGCAATAATACTATACAAATATAAAATAATTCTAAAATACACCCGTATCCGAAACGGAATTTGTACGTCCACCAAATTGTTATTGCCTTTGAAAGGAAATATTCTATCGTGAATCTGCCGGAAAATTTTTACTTACTCTCAGTTCTAAATAAAAATAGGGATCAGAATTGCAACAGCGTGTTTCTCGAAAATTAATTAGGACTATCATGAATAAAATGCCACGTAAAATTTCTCCCTTTTCCTATTAGTTGGAATTGTTCCCCGGGAAAAATTTCACGCGGAATTTTATTCATAATAGCCCTGAATGAGTGTATACGTTGTTTAAAATAACGAAGGGAAGCAAAAAAAAGAAAAACATGAATCATTTATAGAAATTTATTAAATAAATATTGAAAATATTGTAAGGTTTTTACTTTTTTTTAACTTTTTAATTATTCACAACTGGTTGCTACGAAGTCTACTCTTCTGTTGTATATACACGCATCACAAAACTGGCTGCTCTGGAAGTGAAGCAATACCTCTTCCGACTGTTCTTCACACAAGACTCACTCAGCCGACGCTCACTGTTTACTTTTACACAATTTTTCACGACTATAAACTGCTTTCAACTGAGACTAACTTTATCTTCCCAATAATGAACAGATGTTTTAATAGACAAACAACTCTTCACAATAAGCAACTGAACTTCAGACTGACTTTATGATAGAGTGATTGCCTGCAGATACGTCGCTCTTTATAAACTTCACACAAGGCTTCCAGAATGTGACAGCAACGTCTAGACTATCTCAGCAGCCTCTCTAAGGGTTTCTTTCGGTCGCGTCATTACCTCATGTATGGATATGCGTACAAATGTACATCATTAACGAATCAATTTATGGTGATTGTTTATTTAATTTTAATTTTGTCTGCACTAGCGTGTATGTGTGTTTGTATGTATATCTTCTTAACAACCCAACAGTAAAACTCAGAAGACCTTCTGGGTGCAGGCCTTATTAAAGGACTATTTCGCATAAAACATAATATACACATTCCAAACTCGCTTATATGAGAAGGGAGAAGAGAAGGAGTAACATTTTTTTGTTTTGTTTTTGTACCAATGCAAAGCAAAATATAAATTTGAAGGCCTTCCATAATCTCTGGCGAAAGAAGCAAGAACAGAAGGCCTGCTCCGCAAAGACAACGCGTTTAAAAAACATATGAGCATGGAATGGAGCGAACAGGCCTTGTGAATCCCAAATAAGGCGTACAGAGGCCTTCTAGAAGGCGCCCCTACTCCTTCTAGTTCCCACTGGGAAGCAGAAACTATTTCATTATTGTTGTTGCTACAGTTTGTATGTGCGTACGCAAGTGTATTTAGTTTAGGGTTGCTATACCTACAGGTTTTCCAGGATTTGTTCTGGTTTTAGATAAATTGTCCTGGTGTCCCGGTCCACTCTTAAATTGTCCTGTTTTTTTTTGTACAGGAAAATTTACCAGCAAATACAATAAATTTAAACCAGAGCCACTCTATTCAAAATATTCAACTAAGACCCTTATTATGAGCAAATTTCGATCTTCGACTATAGTCGAAAGTACTGATAGAACGAATTTTCAGTTAGTATTATGACGCCCATTCGACAAAGAATGTGCTTATTATGAATATCACTCAAAATGATTTTTAAAATTTTCAACAAATATACCTAAAAAATAAAAAAACAGTCGTTAATAAATTTTTCTTTATCGAAAGCCAACGATTGGTCAACGAAATTTTCGATGTTCATAATATTTTTAATTAAACATTCGATTTTCGTATACCTATAAGGTTCTGTTGTACTTTCGTTTGTGGTTTATAAGAGTGTCCCGGTTGACGAGCTCGTACTTCTGGCAGGCCTAATTTAGTTCCTAAGCTAAACAATTCTGCATAATACTTTTTTTTTTTAACAAATACTTGATTTTATGAAAGTGTTTGCATATAAAAGGTTTGTGCGAGTATTTTTGCGTAACAATAAAATTAATAATGTTTTCTCTAAATCACTGATATCAGTGTCTTGGCACACTTGTGCAAAATAAAATCACACACATTCTTATTCTCTTTCATTTATGCTAGGAATACAACTGGGACGAACGACGAACTTTTCGGTGCGAATTTTCGTCATAAAAAATAAAACACATTTGTGCATATGAAAATGAACACAACACCGCCGTACAACGAAATTCGTCGTGCGTGACGAACTCTGAGATAGATTTATTTCTATTTTGTACGCCGACGAACGACGAAAAAACAAAATTTAGAGAAAATTCTCTCCTCCTCTCTCTGATTTTGTACACACAACAAGCAACTTTTTCAAATATGAGAGATGCATTCGGTAAGTAAATTCGTCGTTATTGTGCTTCACACGACGAATTTACGCAGCGAACGCTTATCAAAGAATTCGTCGATGTGAACGAAATTCGTCGTTCGTCCCAATTGTGTTCCTAGCATAAGTCGTCAATGAGACAGCGACGATAACACATGCGTGGCGGGTGTATTCAATTCTTCATAGATACAGAGAAAGCAAAAAGTGGTATGCGAAATATATTTTATGATCAGTAATGCTTTTCGCGACATTCAATGTATTTTATGTTACAAAAATTTTAAGGAAAGAAATGAATATGTATTGAAAATACATTTTGATTTTTTTTTGTAGTAGCTTCACTAAACTGCATTTAATATCAGAACTTAAAAGACCAAAAAGTCGGGAAATATGAGTCGAATAGTCTTGCATCGTAGCATGTGCAAAATGGTATAGTATATGGTTACTCACCACTTAACAATTATTAGTGGTGAGTATCAATATACTATACCATTCTGCACATGCAACGCTGCAAGACTATTTGCACAAGATTGTGAATTGGGCTAATAATTATTAAAAGCAGAATTTTTTATTTGTTTTGAAATTATGTATAAAGGTTTTTCCGTGCTCATTCTCTATATGTTTCTCACACGTGCCCATTTGTATGTAAGCTTAAAACTTTTACAGACTTGTGGAAAAAATAAAACATAAAAAGCCCTAAACGAATGAAAAACTAATTTTCATTTTCACATTTTAAATATTTATGAAACCTTAATTGAATCCACACAATTGCAAGAGTGTTTATGAGAAAAATTTCATGTTAAATTACCAATAAAGCAATAAAGAAGGATAAACTTAATATAAAACAATTTGATTGCTCAAAATTTTTATTGTAATTCTAAGTCCGGAAACGGATGTAGCAAACAATGTGTGGTGTTGTTGTTGGTAAAATTATTTAGTATTTAATGAGAAAAAAATCATTTTCATTTTGTATAACTACCGGAAATTTTAATAGTGATCAAATAAAAATTTTATAAGGTTTATTTTTAAACATTTATTTGTAGATATTAATTTTGCTTTTAGAATTTGTAATAAATATTTTATTTACTAGCAACAATGGCATTGTTTGTAATTAAAACTACAAATTATTTATATGAAAGTATTTACATTAAAAAAATTACTGTTGAAATAATTTTTATACAAATATCTATTCCTGGAAAAACAAACACTGGACGTTGTTAAAATAAGAAATAATTTTAAATGTAAAGTAAATTTACATAATTACATAAATGCTTTAAAACAATAAAATACTTCATTTAGTGTCATTATTATAACTTGACGTTAGTTAAAGATAGGATTTGGTCGAACCGATAAACACTTTTTCATTATTACAACTTCCTTTTAAACTAAAAGTGAGCAATAAGTTAAAGGCAAGTTCGCCTTAACTGCAACTTTTATTGTGAAATTATTATTATTTATTTATTTATTTATTAAACATATTAATACAAAGAAAATTTGCATGATACGGTGTTGCAGAAATATGGGCGGAGTAACTAGACCATATTCCCTAACATCTTAACTGTATTTTAAAAAGTTTTGTGACTGACTGTACACGACCTATGCCTTCACATAGGACGTAGATACGTGGTTGTCAAAGAAATTCCACAAAATACCGCAAGATTATACGGTAATCGGTGGCAGATCACTCAACCAGTGCGAGTGAGACGAAAAACTTTCGAAAGCCAAACAACAAACCTGACCGCACTTAAGAAATAATTACGATGACGCGAGAGATGTTCCCCAACCCAGAGCTGCTTAACGACTGTTCATTTGTTCATTTATTTTCTGCTCTTTTGCAATTTATAGTGAGATATGCTATTTTTCGATTAAATTTTTTTATTAAAGTATTTTATTTTTGTTATTAGCAATAGTTAAATAATTTACGGCCTTATTTTTAAAGATTTCTTAAGAACAATTTTTTTTGAGAATTTGTTTTAAAAAACCTTTTTAAAACCTTAATAAGTTTTATAAATAAGGCTGTTAGTCTCCAATCTGATTTTAAGAAAATTTTTTATATCAATATAATATCAATAATATTATAATTTTTTAAAACAAATGAAGAAAAATAGTTTAGACAGAATTTTAACAGAAACCTGCATTTTCTGATGGCAATTTATACACCCTTGTAAACATGCTTTTACTCAGACTATGGATATTTGTTCGGACAAAATAAATAAACGCATGATACTTAGAGTATTTATTCATCAAACGCCACCATATTCTTTTTTTATGAAATGAAATGGAAATTGTGCTTCGGCTGTTTGAAAACTTTAATCAAATAATAAGGAGCTAAAATTTGGAATACATATTACAACTTTTAAGCAACGACATTATTCCTGGGGGTAATTCGAAATGAAAGAAAATGTTTTCGAATTTGCATGTCATTAATATACAAATTCGACCAACTGATTTGGTTTTCCGAAACAAAATCTAACAAAAGTCGTAAATGAACTGATATTTTAAATTTGTAAAGTGATAAATGCATTTGTAATGAATATTCAATAAGAAACGTTTTTCGCACAGACGGCAATTATTAAATCGTACTTGTTATGCATTCAGTTGACCACCGTTGCCATTTGAACGTTTTATCAATTAACTTTTCTGGCAGAATTGATGCTTTAAATATAATCAAATAAAATATTTCTACATATAACCGTGTAGCCGGATAAATACCCAGAGTAAAATACTTCCGCATATGCATACTCATGTGTAGCCGAATAAATACTCGGAGTATTTTTATACTTATGTATGTGAGTGTTGCTCCGTAAGCCAAATTAATCAACTGATACCACGCACAGTGGACCAATAACAAAAACCTTAGTGATGAACGTTCTAATGTTTGTCAGAATATTTAAATTCTATATATTATTATTTTTTGTTCTTTAATAATTATCACTTGTAAAATCTCTTACAGAGCGAAACGAACTTTAGCCGAAGCGAATCTTAAATAGTTTTAATATTTTATTATTTATTTATTAAATGTTACAAATATAATTAGTTATTGTTATATTAATTTTTGGAAAAGAAAGTATAGTTTTCGAAATTTTATTCGATACTGGGGGCAAATTAAGGCATTCGAATCGATTCGAAATTTAAAATCCATATAAACTTTTTTTTTAATACATGTATTTATTTATTATATCTTCAAATATGAACTAACAATAATTATTCAATTCTTAAATCCAAAATATAATTATTAGGCCCGACCATTGTCGGACATAAACTTGTTGATAGTTATTAATAGTACGTAAGTAGTGATAATCAAAAAAGGAAAAAAAATACGTGTGGCACACGGGGACTGCCGCGGTAAAGCTATTGCTTAGCATTTTTTTAATAAACTTATGCAAATTTATTTTTTAAAATAAAAAACCTACTAATTGTCTGTTTGTTTGTGTTTATCATTTTTTGTCCATCACGATTGCTCTTAAGTACGCCACATTGTGTTTTTCTACATATAAAAATCTGTTCTAGCAATACTGTAAGTTAACGAAATCAATAGCATACTTTAGGGGTTAACATACACTGGGCGATTCAAATAAAAATAGTCTTAGGTTTTTATTTTCGTTACTGAATTTCTTGATTCGGACCGTACCCACAAAGCCTGCGATAAAATCTATACAATAGTTTAAATAAAATAATTTCAAGTAGTTCCATCTGGAGTGTTGAGTATAGGACCGGATGTGTCCAGTAAAGTTCAAAACATTACGAGTAAGCGGATTAGGATGTGATTCGAGTTTTGTTAAATATTTGCCTACGTATTTTGCAATTTCTTTCAACATAAATCTATTAAAATATTTCGTAATTTCGTTCGATAATGAGTGCCGTAATTTGCTCCCTGGTTTTGCGAGAAAAAAATTGTTTCTTTGTTCTCTCTCACAGACATCTTGAGTACTGGGTGTCTAAGTGATGTCAATTAGGTTTCCATACCGCGTATTTTTATTCCTAAAAACTTCCTTATATCTAGTAACAAACATAGCATAAGCTTGTGCTGGAAAAATGGTTAAACATATTTAATGTATTAAGAACTAACTCTCTTGCCTTATTTTTAAAGCTGAAATATTTTTCAATCAAAAATCAAAACAACATTCATCTGCATTTAATTACCGTCCTTTTGGTGGTGTTTTCGCTTTAGAAATTCGTTCAAAAGATATTTAAGCACACGCCTCTCAGTGTCACTGGCACGCACACCTTGTCTTTCTTAAATAATTGTTATATACATTCTGCCCAAAATTTCATTTATGCGAATTTTATAAAAAATAAAAAAAAATTTCAACAATCAGCAATTACTACACAACAATAACAAATAGAAAAATACCTCTAGCATTTAATATTTATTCAAAACATGCATAACCACCGTCGTTGGAAAAAAATATTGATGTTAGGGGAAGGGCAGCTCATAATTGTAGGTGAAATTATGTAAAAACTCAGAATCAGAAAGGAAGTTGCTAGTCAACGTAAAGTTAAGATTTTGTCTTGTATCTACAAAGAAAAAAGAATTAGAGGTATTATTTAATTTGTTCTAATAGTTTCTTGAACGGAGTTAACTTGTTTAGTAAGTGTGTTGAATCCTTGCAGAAATGCAGTAGTTTGTTAAAAAAATATATGTAATTTGAACACAAAAATGTCAATCATTATTCATAAAATTTACAGTCTGCTTGTGTACGACATTGGCGTTGGAAATATTGACGTTTCTGTAATCGATCAAAAGTACAAGTGATACAAGTTTTCTTGAATCTATTACATACAAAAAAGTAGTATGAATAATTTTGTAATATCAATTAAAATATTTGGTAATATATATTGAGTTCTTCCACTCCAATTAATTAATCCAATTTAAAATTTAATTAATTAATACAATTTCAGTTAAGTGGTGAATACTTTTTTTGTGTACAAAACGCCAAGATTCCTAACGTCAATGTCTAAAACAAGCCGGCTTTTAATAATATCTTTTTTAATTTAAATATGCATTAACAAATTTGCAAAACTGCAAAAATATGCATTTATTTGCAAAAATATGCACTTAACGAAGAAATATGTCAAAATATGCAACCACAAATTGATGCCAAATTACTTAAAATGGAACATCAGAGCGCCCTCCTTTGTCGTGTAGCAGAATCATCGGCGAAGAATATAAATCAGTAAAATCAGTAACATTCAACAACAGCATTCCTTTTTTCGCACGGAATTTTAATAATGTTGCATACTTTCAAGCAATAAAAGCGAGAAATTTATAAACAAAACCGCTAGTTGGGCTACATTTAGTACATGTCAAATTTTTCACGCGAAATAATCAATGGTGCTAAAAAAATTTCACAACTTTGAACAGAGTACCAGCCTTCAACTAAAAACCTTTTCTGTTATGCCCTTGAAAAATTTAATCAAAAATCAAAATACTTTTCTAGAAATTATTGTTTTACATACATAAATATATACGAGTATATGCAAAATATTTCCATTATAAGTGCAAATCACCGCATTCGAAATCGAGTACTTTGTCTTCGAAATGTTGTTAACGTGGATCACGGAAATCGTTAACGAAACGCATCTACTCGAAGTTGCACTCGATTGATAGTCTACTATCGAAAAGAAGTAAACTCTTAGCTTTTTGCCGCGAAACAAACCAAAGAAACAAAACAAAGGAAAAAGAAAGAAGTATGTAATAAAAATATAATTATTTTCCCGATATTTTCGAACAATTAGTTTAAAAAATATAATTTAATTTAATTTTAATTGTTTTTAAGGAAAGTGAATATCAATACAAAAATTGTCCAATAGGCAGTGCAAAAAATAAATAAGGGAAAAATCGTTTCCAGAACAAATACAAATAAAGTAAGTGAGAAACAAAAAGAAGTTTTGGCG
The DNA here is from genome assembly GCA_905220375.1 of Tachina fera. Lineage (NCBI taxonomy): Eukaryota > Metazoa > Arthropoda > Insecta > Diptera > Tachinidae > Tachina > Tachina fera. The sequence continues at coordinate 83,466,659 of LR999966.1, forward strand.
CAATTTATGATGTAACATCCCGTTACGATCGAATACCGTGATCCAAACAATTGTAGCCATCGAAATAACTCTCTACACGAACGTGCACTCGATTTCGAATGCCGTGATTTGCCCACTGCTTTCTTATATAAAATAAGGATTTTAAGCCTGTCATAAGTTAAATGCGCTGTTATATGGAAGTTCTTCCATTATTCAACCTTCACCTCTTAAATTTATTTAAGCTCTACCTTTAAGCAACACAATTCATTTAAGTTGTTCAATTGTTTTGTTTGCTATCCAAATTGGATATATTGTCTTTAAATTGCAATGGAAAATTCCGCTTACTTGTCTGCAACCAAAAATTCATATTAAAATATACGAAAATCTGACTAAATTGTCATCACCCGGCTCGTTAGAACAAATAAGCAAAACAACATCAATTTGGAATGATGAAAAATTTATATTATTTTGACTATTTCTTTTGCTTAAAAGAAAGAAGAAAAAAATCAACTCAAATGAAAAGTTTATTTGAGTTTAAAAAAAAAACATTTTACATACATACTCGTACTTAGCCATGCAAACCAATATATTTTCCATTACAAGCACCAAATGCCACCAGCAGATGTCGACTACAAGAGCGAAAGTTGAGGGCGTTAGATTCACGTGCCACAATATCTAAATATGTATTCTCTGTTGTAGTTCTATTTATATTTACAGTTAGCATGTCAAAAATTTTTTTTAACTCCTACTCATGCCTAAAGAGGCAAGAAACACAATAAGATCTGCTTTTATGTATGATTGTCTCAGAGAAGAGCAATGAGTAGTGAAAAAGTGAATAGAGTTAAATTATGACTTTTAATTTTGTGTATTTATGCGCACTCCTACTTATGCAATTTTGTCTATGAGTCAGATTAACTCGAAATTTTGATGTGCTCATCGAACTCATATATAGCAACATTTATGACGTTGTTGATTCGGCTGTCCTTAACTCAATGCCTATGGACGATGCAAAAGAAATATGTATGACTCGCAATGCGAACTTTGCATACGAACGTTAAAGTTCTCATTTTGAGGTTGTGTGTTTGTTTCTCTGTTGCTTATTTTTGTTTTTTTTTTGCAGGAATTGAAAAACAACCCTATTTAATATTTTTTTATACTACTTGTAAACTGTTTAATGACTAAACCTTTAAATAACAAATGAGTCAAGTGAGCTGAATCAATGTGAATAGTATAAGAGTATTCCTGAAATTAGAAATGAAACTCAGGTGATTTATGAGCGTGAGTATGGTATGAATATGAATTTCAACCTATATTTATAAATCAATGTCATCACATTAGTTGAGTTTAAACGATGTCTACGCATTTATATATAAAATTTTATGAGTCAGTAGAACTAACCAAAAAGGAATGCATTGCCGATCACTGGTGTGTATATTGTGCTAGTATTATTGCATTGGTATTCGTAAAACTGAAAAAGCGGAAGTTGTGAATTATTTTTAGCAGCCGCTTAAAACTTAAAACGATTTCCTTTAATCCTTCTTTTCAAATTTATAGAAGTTCTTTGTATGTATGTATGTGTGTATGTCGTTGCAATCTACGAAAAAGTTTTCCTCTGCTGACCGCTTTTGTTATTGTTTTTATTATATTTGTTGCTGTTATATCATTGTCATTGTCGCTGCAGTTATCGTGGTTTGTTGACGTTTATTGTTTCCTGTTGTGCGATAAAATTGAATCGTTCTTTTGAATAAATGTAAAGATTTGCATAAGCAGTATTTAATTTTAACTTGCTGCATGTTATTGTGAAAATAAAAAATAAATATAAATTTCAAAGGCTGGTAACAGTCTGTTGGTTTTAGAATTAATTGAAATACATACATAAATATATTATTCAAGATTATGAAAGATTAATTCAAAGCAATTTAAATTAATTTGTTTTAGTTGATATACATATTTATTCTACAAGATCGAAGAAGACAGCATTTTTTTGTCGTTTTTCTACAGATCAACGGCCCTATGTATAAGCAAAAATTGGCATCAAGTTAGAATAAGGGACTGTCCATATATTACGCAACGCTCTAGGGAGAAGGGGGTTCGAGTTATGTTACGATTTGATATGAAGGGATGGCTGGTGTGCTGGTGAGGGGGTGAGGGTGTAAGGGGGTCTTTGAAAATTTTACGTAACAGAAAAAATTACTAATTTCGCACAAATATACGTATGTTTTTCTCATTTATTTATCTAATTGATCATACGTGTTATCTAAATATATTATGTATGTATTAGTGATAAAACGAAAGTGAAATTTTGATATTCGCGATTACGAATACGAATATTAAATGTGAAGTTTACGAGTATAGACTTAAAATTGGTGTTCTGTTTACGCCTGCAAAATTAAATACGAAAAAATTTTTATGAAGAAGAACTTCATACTCCTGTTGGTGTACTTTAAAGTTAATAAAAATACCCAAAATTTTAATGATCGTCATTACTTAGCATTTGAAAATGTTAAAAAGCACAAATTTCTATAAAAAATTTATTAATGAAAATTTATTTTTAGCCATTTATTTAAATTTCGTTTAGGATTTATGCATTTATTTATTTGATTTTTTTTTTGGAAAAATTTACGTATTCGTATTCGCCTGAATTTCGCGAATACGAATATCTAAAAATGGGCGAATATTTGGAAATTCGAATAGAAATACGAATACTCGTGCATCACCAGTATTGTATGTATACATACATACATGTGCCGAATGTCAATTTTTGATAATCGTGAATTCGAATATTTAAAACGATATCCGCGATAACCAATATTTAAAATTATATTCGCGAATATATATTGCATGTGAAATTTATAGACATTTACAATTAAAAATTTTTTATGGAAAATAACTTTATACTCCTGTCCGTCTACATTAAAGTTTATGAAAACTATCCAAAAATTTAATGGTTGTTAAATAACATTTGAAAATTATACAAAATTGTTATAATAAATTAAATAAATTGCAGTAAAACTGGTTAAATGGTTCTCAATTCCTCATCTTCATCCATTTACACACATTTTGAAATATTTTTAATATACATATGTACATATGTATGTACATAAAACTTCTTTCCATATTAAAAAGCAACTTATTTTAACATTAAATTCACCAAATACATAGAAGGAAATGGTATTTGCAGAAGTTTAAGAAAACATATCATGCAATTCTCATGGAAAAAAGTGCCCTTTCAAAAAATATATTCTTCCCTCTTGGTCAACTTGAGGCTACAATCTTTAAGTCTGAGAGATGTGTTAATGAAAACTTGCATACATAGACGTATTTTCATAATCCTATAATTTTAAGGTATTTTAGGGAATATTTTTTTAAATGAGCAAATATTATCTATTGAAAATGTAATGTTGTAGAAGGGACAAAAATTAAGAAAAGAAATATTACATATCCTTCGTAATGGACATCATTTTGAGTCATTTGATCTCATAAGAACGGCGCCTAGAAGTGTCCTTAGATTCGCTGAAGCAGATTTTGTGCGAACAGGAATAATAGAACTTATAAATCTAATTTTTGATCAGTTTTAGTGATCAATTATCTGTAATCCCTAGGTTCACGGACTCTAAGGTCGTTAAAATGATTCTAGTAGAGCACGCTCACTGTTAAGTCCTGATAGGGACTATTGAGTCAAATCCGATAAGCTTTATAAAATGGGAATTTCCTGGGTTAAAGTTGGTACAAATGGGGGTTAAATATTATTATTAACCGGTGTCAAAAGAAGGGAATCTCAATGAACCCAACTGTGTCTCCAAGTGGAGTTGTGTTATATCACCACACTTCCTCACCTAATCTGGATCCAAATAACAGGAACATTTGTGTTATCTGAGAGTAAGAAAGGTATAGCGCAAGATGGTAAAGTGACATATAGATGGATAGATATTGAAAACACAAACTTAATTAATTTTTATATTATTTTTACAATTCTGCTACTGTGCGTTTTGTTAATTTTTATTAAATCGTTGCAGCGCCTCTGGTGTTAAGAAGTCGTATTACTTTAAGCTATATAGACAGTTTATTAGTTATTTGTACACACATACATATTTATATTATAGTGATAAACGAATGTCGAATTTCGATATTCGCGAATACGAATTTTTGAAACGATATTCGCGAATACGAATATTATATATGAAATCTATAGCCATAAAATTGGGGTTATGTTTGCGCCTGCAAAATGAAATATGAAAAATTTTTTAAGGAAAAGAATTTCATACTCCTGTTACTGTACTATAAAGTGAATAAAAACTACCCCAAATTTTAAAGATCATCATTAAATAACATTTGAAAATTATGCAAATCACAAATTTCTATAAAAAAATTTTATGAAAATTAATTTTTATTTTTTTGGAAAAATATTCGTATTCGTCTAATTTGGCGAATACGAATGTCTAAAAATAGCCGAATATTCGGCAAATCGAATACCAATATTCGTGCATCACTAATACATTAGCATAAACACTGACGCATATCAGAAAAATCCACAATGGATCTTGGGCTCTCAAACACCGTCATATGACTTATAGTTGACGCACTAACTCTGCCAATAGCACACCTCAGGCTGCAACATTATACCAACGATTTCATTAAATCTGTAGACGCAAGCAATACTCGAAGTAGCATAAGTCGAAACTCCACTTTTAATGTATGAACTTTATTTTCAATGCAAATTATCATATTATATTAATTTTATCGTGTGCACACACAATTTTATGTAAATGTAGTTTTTAGTATAATTTGGCGCTTACACAAATTCCTGCAATAAACACTTTTAATTCAAAAAACAACAAATATCAATTAACAATTTTATTGAATCAAATAAACTTTTAATTAAATTAAATTCTTAAACAAAAGTTTAATCGAGCCAATTACATTTTTTATTAATTTTTTTTTTCAATTGAAAAGAAAAAATTCAATTGAAGGAAAGTTTTCGCTATAATTATCCGATTTTAAATAAGCACTAAAGGCATGTTTTTCTTGAATATTTGTATGATGCTTATGCTCGGCTATAAGATATTATGTATCAAAGAAATAAATATATATATATTTTTCAAATGTAGCAATATGTTTTTCTATATTTTTTTGTTTGCTGCTTTTCTTCAGTGCAAAAAACCAAATAAAATTTCAAGGCAAAAAATAACTTAAGTAACTTTTTAAAAAGACATTAGCAGAGAATTTTCGCTATGGCATTTAAAGGATTACTGAAAATGTGATAAACTGTCAACGTGACCTGAATACATAAACAAATAAATAAGCGAAAATCCCGATAGTGAAATTTCCAATAAAAATAACAAAAAAAAAGAAAAGAGAACATGCAAAACATTTTGTTTGCATTTTATGAACAAGAATAATATTTGGTTTAGTATATTTTTAACCTTCAGCTGTGTTAACAACAGTCGAAATTAAAGAAATAGCACTATGAGGCTGTGTAATGCCTAAACTAATTTTTATTTGGCTGGAAAAGTTTATCGATGCTACTCGTATTATGTATGGAATATAACATTGTTGAAAATGTCCGCCGAGAGTTCACCTGGTAATGCGCATCCGAAATGTCCAGTTCACATTATTTCCATTGTTCGCACAAACTACAAAACGTGGCTGGGGCTGTGTGACACGTATCGCCATTCTGTTGAAACCTTATGTCCTTGGTGTCGATATCATATAATCCTGGCAGAAAGAAGTTTATAATCATGCCGTTGATTTGTTGACTGAAATAAACAGAGCTATATGATGCGAGTTATATGTACATATATATTTGTATAACTTCATAGGTCATTTTTAAATATACATATATCCTAATCATGAATTCCACATGTGAAAATTTCCGAATAAAAGTTTTCGTTCACACTGATTTTAATTTCGTATCATCAATTCCATTATAAATGAAAACTTATATATTTCCACTTTTTCCGACAGACAAAGCTTTGTAAATAGTTTTCTTCATACATTGTCAAAATCTGATGTTTTTGAAACATGCTGTTCATACGTTCAGAAATTTTCATGTGGAATTTTATGTATGATGAGCCTGATATTGTTAGGAACATTATAGGAATGCCGTGGAAGATCAACTGTATTCCTTTGTTGACAACAATTTAACATAAAAGTTACATTAAAGCTGCTATTTCTTAATCATCGTCTGTTACATTGTACTCGCATATTTCTTGTTCTCTAGCTATTTTCGCATTAAATTATAACAAAAATAAATTTAAATTATTTGTAAATTTGTTTAACAAAATATTTGTACTATGCATACCATTTGGTCTGCTAATAATAAAAAAAATGGAAATGAAAATAAATGTAATTATACTTAAGCAAAATATAAAAAAAAATCATGCTTTCACATACATACATACTCCTACATGCATACATATGTACAAGTCTATTTTCAGCATATTGAATCAGACACTTGTAATTTGAATTGAAATTCTTTTAAGGTTTCTTCATGCTTATGGGTTCATTGGTATCCTCATACAATATAATTTAAAAGTTATGAATGTAAAAATGTTTTTCTTTAAAAAAATAAAATCCTAATGAATATGTTGTTTTTAAATTGCCTAGACCAGACTAGACTAGACTAGCCCAGACTATACCTTTTTAATTTGAAATTGAGAAAATACAAATTTATATTGAGAGAATACAAATTGACAACGAGAAATCCAAATTGATATTGAGAAAATAATAATTGATATTGTGAAATCCAAATTATTATTGAGAAATCGAAATTGATATTGAGAGAATTCAAATTGATAATGAGATATTCAAATTGATATTGAGAAAATATAAATTGATAATGAGAATTCCAAATAGGCATTTAGAACATACAAATTGATATTGAGAAATCTAAATTGATATTGAGAGACCCAAATTGATATTGAGAAAAAACATCGTTATTCGTATTTTCTCAATATCAATTTTGATTTCTCCATATTAATTTGAAATTTTCAGTTTATATTCTCTCAATATCAGTTTGGATTCCTCGTTATCAATTTGAATTCTCTCAATATCAATTTGGATTTCTCATTATCAAATTGTTGTTTTTCAATAGCAATTTGGATTTCTCGATATAAATTAGTATTTTCCTAATATCAATTTAGATTTCTCGATATCAATTTGTGATCTCTCAATATCAATTTAGAATTCTCAATTAGACTAGATTAGATTAGACTAGACTAGCCCAGACTAGATTAGATTATATACATCTGCATGAAACTTAATAATAATGTTTATGAAACTCTCGCTATAATTTTTTATTCGTTTCATTTCTATTTCATACAGATTAATAACTATGACACAAGAGCAATGAATACTCAATAGTTAAGAACGCAGTAAAATGATGTTGGTTTGTTTACTTATACAGGGTGGCCCAGAAAGACCGAAGTGGTGTGAAATCCTTATAACTTTTTATTTAAGACATATGTTTTTAGTTTTTTGTTTTTTAAATACATTAAATTTATAGGGAATATTTTAAGATTAGTTATTAAAAATTATATCCCGCAAGTGGTGGCCATTTTCTGCTTCGCACAAATGTGCTCTTTCCAACACATTTTCAATGACCTTTCGCAAAACTTCCGGTGTTATGTTGTTAATTTCGTCTCGAATATTGGTTTTTAATTCCTCAATAGTCCTAGGCTTATTAAGATAAACTTTCCCTTTTAAAAAACTCCAAAGGAAACAGTCTGGAGCAGTTAAATCCGGGGAACGCGGAGGCCAATTAAAATTGCTTCTACGCGAAATTATTTTTTCACCAAAGATGTCGCGTAAAAGAGCCATTGTGGCCCTGGAAGTGTGCGCTGTGGGTCCATCCTGTTGGAACCATATTTGCGGATGGTTTTCCACGGTTGGCTTTACAAAATTTTCCAACATGGCCCGATATCGATCACCATTGATGGAAATAACGACCATTCGTTCATTTTCAAAAAAAATATGGGCCAATGATCCTTTCTGAAGAAACACCGCATCAAACAGTATACTTAACTGGGTGTAATTGTCGTTGATGAAGTACTCTCGGGTTTTCAATATCCCATATCCTAAAGTTTTGTTTGTTAACGAGGCTTCGTCACTCATAACTAAGTTATGAATAATGGAAATGGAAAGAACACATTTGTGCGAAGCAGAAAATGTCCACCACTTGCGGGATATCATTTTTAATAACTAATTTAAAAATATTCCCTATAAATTTACTGCATTTAAAAAACAAAAAATTAAAAAAAATATGTCTTAAATAAAAAGTTATAAGGAATTCACACCACTTCGGTCTTTCTGGGCCACCCTGTACAAGAGCTTACTAACATTTACAAATGTGAAACTGAACATGTGTTGAGTAAATCTCGATTAAGTTCATGGTACAATTATACTAAGTACATGCACGACTACAACAAAATTACAACACCAAAAAACACATGTATTTTGTTGGTATAAACAAACCCTAAATTGTCGGAAACAAATGTCTTTTGTTTATAAAAACCACAATTACAGAGTACAATTGCAGACGCGGCATTCCTGCATGATTATAGCTATTCAGTGTTGCCAAGCTGTGTGTAGTTAGGCAGTGTGTAATTTTTACTCACATGTGTATTCCATATAATTAAATTCTTGTGTAATTCTATTTTGGGTTCTATTTTTATTTATTTTTGTTTTAATTTTAACCTACACAAAGTGTATAGTGTAATTTTCTTCAATGTGTAATTGAAGACACAGCCATGTGTAAATTCGTTGGCAACACTGTAATCATTTTATTCACACACATATATTAACATTTTTGCAGCTTGTAAACAAAGTTTGACAACTATGTGCAATGTATACAGTGACAGGCTGGGCTTGTGCATGTACTTAGTATAATTGTAGCATGATTAAGTTCATGCAAAACAATAAGCTTTTAAAAATCAGTGTTACCAGTTGTAGGAAAAGGGAAAATGTAAGAATAATCGCCGAGAAGGAAGTTAAAAAATTTTAACGAGCTCTAAATTAAATTCAGTTTTTATTAGTGGGAGTGATGTGCAACTTCGGTAAAATATTTCATTTAGATAAAAGTATTTAATTTTATTACAATTAATCAAATAAAAATATTACTTATAGGTATTTACTTACATCAATTTAATTCTTTTTATAATAAAAAGAAACAAGCACATGTACAAAACTGTTAGACATCTACACAACTAATAATCAGATTTGCTTAAGAATATATTCATTTCTCATAAACCAACTCCTTTTTTTTAATCTTTCATCAAGAAGTGTTTGTTTCTTTCCATAGCATTTCATATCAGGGTTGTGTGCAGGTCATTACAAGAATATATAATATATTAAAATAGTTTAAAGATTTATATTATTTAAAAATGCAAATGACAAATTAAAATATGTATTACTAATATGTATGGTATATACATATGTATGTACTTAGTTATGTACATATTTGTAAAAGTTAAAACTTTAATATAAAAGTGAAACCTATTATACATGTGCGACGCATACAAAAAAATTCCATGAGATGAGAGAAAGCAGCATAGCATGAACAGAAGTCGTTTCAATGAACAATCTCTTTGTGTTAACAGTATAAAACGAAACGTTTTCACTCACAGTATGATAAAAGCAACAGTTTCTTGTGTATTAACATATTTATTCGGAGTTCGGCTTTAGTTAACAAACATTTCAGTAGTTTCATGGATGAAATTGTTCATGCAACTCTATATTAGATTAGAATAGACTAGGCAAGCCTAGACTAGACTAGGCTATCATGGTTTGGTAGCGCAGAGAATTCACGGTGACGGCGCACAGTGCGGTGATCCCATACAAAAGTGAGGAAAAAATACAAGGAGTCGTCCGATTGTTATGAAATTTTGCATGATTATAATATCTGGATCACTGAATTCAAAAATTAAATTGGATTTTACGTAACTTAATTATTTGCATTTGAAATAAGCTTCAAAATTAAATATAAATGAATATTTCTCGTTTTAAGTTTAATTTTAAAGTTATTAAAACCAGTAAAACAAAAAGGGAAAAATTGGTTTCGTAAGGAGGCTTTAAATTTTTAATATTGAAAATCGTTTGCCAATATCTTTTTTTTTTTAAAGATATACATATAATTTTCTGTGGACTTTTACTACCAAAACGTAACATTTTATGTAAGAATATGTGTAAAAAAAATATATATGTGTTGTTAAAGTTTTCTTTTTAACTAAGTTAACAAAATTAAATAAAAGAAGACCAAAAAAAAAATACATTTAGCGTATTTTATAATTTATAATTTATAATTTTATAATTGATTTATATTTTCATTTGTTTCGCTCTCAATATAAGGCAAAATATCATTTTAGACCATTTTTTAAAACGTGATATCCCGAAGAATCGGAAAAAGTCGGAAGGAGTGAAATAAGATTCTAAAAGATAACAAATCATATAAAAATAAAATGTTGAAATGAAACTGGACATATTTGGAAATTTTTTTCTTGACGGTCGAAAACAAAACATTTTTCATGTTTTTTCATAATTTTTTTTTTATCAAATTAACATATCTTTTTATAAATAATTTCCATTTTTTGTCAACCATTTTAATAAACAATTTTTCTTCAGAGAGTTTTTAAAAGTTTAAAGAACAAATTACTTGAAAACTGCAAATAATGTGCTAACAGCATTAATTTCCTTGCATGATGCGCAAAATCAAAAAGTCCAAAAAAACTCCATAAAAAGTTTGAACCTTAGAAGGCTGTAGCTTATTCAAAAATTTTTATATTGCAATGAAAATTTTGATTCTTCTTAATGAATGTCTTACCTATCATTTGATATATAATTTGTTAGCTTTTGTAATATAAAAATTTTTGATTTATTCCCACTGATCACCTCACTGTGCAGCGTGTCCTTGCTTATTTTTTAAAAAATACGGGCCGATGATGCCACCTGACCACAAACCGCACCATAAGCTTATTTTCTTTGGATGTGATGATTGTGGGATTTGTGGATCACTTAAGATGATTTTGCTGTTTTTTCGAACAGCCAATTTTCACAATTACAAATCCTTGTTCAAGAGTGTAGCGGTCAATGGTTAAAATTTCCACCATTTTACTAAATATATGTCTAGAGGATGACAATTTACTTCCTAACTTCAAATTTGCCCACCCTTTATATGTAAACTATTCTAACAAAAGATACACAAGAAATTTTTTCAAAAGAAAAAATTGTGCGGCGAAGAGCTCCAAGATTGAAACATTCAGGGCAATCATGAATAAAATTCCACGTGTAATTCCTCCCTTTTCCAAAAAGAATTTTTTGTTTTCCCTATTAATTGCTTTTAGTCGGAATTGTTCCGCGGGAAAAATTTCGCGCGGATTTTATTCATGATTGCCTTGATTGTTAAGTCGATTAACCACGCTTAGTAAGTAAAAGATTAAGTTAAAGTGAGTTAAAAAATAATATAAAAAGAAAAATGTTGGTCCATTTAACATAACATGTCATGTGGTGTAATCGCAATGACAAATAAGACTAACTCCAGATTTTGTTCTAATTTTTTTGGAGTTTTATCTATAAAACCTCCTTGACGTTTACGAGGAAGTATTATTCAATGTTAATTCTGTGGCAATAAGGAAAAACGGCTTAAGTCATAGTTGACTGTTTTGCAGTTGAGTTAAGAAATTCTCTATTAGCGTTTATTTTTCTAAACAAATATCGTTCTACATGCTGCAAATATTAAATTTAAGTTGAAATATACCAAAGTATAACCTTAATTAAGATTTTATTCCAAATTAGAAGTCGATTAATTATACTATAACTTCTTGGAAAATCGCACAAATTAACTGACATTTTGCAAAGGGGTACTTTCAAATATGCAGACTACGGAAAGGTTATCTCGATTTAAGCACTTATTCCTTTTTGCCACAGAATTTCTAATGGTTTTTGTAGCTTTTATTTACCTATTGGATGGTTATTTACATATATGTGACCTGCTCCACGAAAAGGGACCTCTGCGCCGAAAAGAAGTTATTGAGAAAAAAGCGTTTAAAAACAGCGCTTCGTTTTTCCGTGTTTTGTGCATGGATATGCAACTCTTCCTTCAACCTGATCATCTGGCGATGTATTTCGACTCTCTGGTACTTTGTATGATGTTCACTATGCAGTTTTGCCTCTATGAAAATTATTTCTAATAGTTAAGAACCTGTTTTTGTAATTTTGTTTTCAAAATTACTAGAGCTGTTTTCTTCCTTATCAAATTATCAATGTTTTGGATTTAAGCCGATAGAATTGAATATATTATTTATTATTATTATTTAATTTATCTATTATTTAATTAATTTCAGGTTAAAATCAATCTTAATTAACGTAAGAAAATGTGTCTGGAAGACGAATTTAAGAGTGTTGAAGAACAATACTTCAGCAATTGCTTGGAAGAATGTCTACCTATAGTCAGTGATGAGTCGGATGCATTTTCATCGCCAGAAGTTTCAGAAGTGCTGAAATTATCTCTTCAAGATATTAAGGAAGAGCAAACTTTATCGCAGTTTTTAGAAAAACCTTGCTGTACGAATGGATGCAATACTGTAATTCCGGAAGAACGAATTGTTTTTGCAAGAAATAACTTTTTGGAATTACAAACAGATGAACAAGATTTAGTTATTCTAAGCCAAATTCAGTCTGGTAAAGGGCATGACGATTTTCATGACGCCTATAAAGATATATTGGCGAAAATCAAGTATGGACGTAAGTCAACTCAAGACAGCTCAAAAGGTCACGTACTTTTTCACTTTCATCAGTTGCCCATCTGCCGCAAATTATTTCTATTTCTACACTTTTGTGGACTGAAGAGGTATAAGAGATTACTCGCACATTTCGATCGCCATGGTGTTGTGATGCAAATTTACGTATCGAAGAACAAACCCTACACTAATCCGGCCACACTGCACCCGGAAGAAATCACTAAAGTGGTATTTTATAAAAATTACGGCAGATCAATTATCGATTCCATTACCCGGACGTGTGCCTCGTTTCAAAGATTATAAAGTAATGAAACTCCCCTCATCTGAAACAAAATCCTCTTTGTATCGAACTTACATATCTTCACTTCAACCAGAAGATAGAAAATTGAGTAATCAGTCATTGAGGAAAATCTGGAAACCCTCCGATGACTTATGAGACGTTTGCAGAGGTATTTTTAAAATAATTTATTATTATGTGTAAAAAATTAACAATGTGCAACTAATCATTGAAATTCTTTGTACAGAGAATACGTTGGTGATTTCTCAGCTGAAAAATTGCGGAGATGAAGAAATTTTAAAATTTTTTTATTAAATATGTTCATTTTTACAGGTGATTTGTAAAAAGACTAAAAGACATAGAAACGGTTTACGGTTTACGTTTTGCGAAATTTGAAAGAGCGTTTTTTTTTCTTATAAGAATCACTCAAAAAATAAAAAAAAAATTTTCGGCGCAGAGGTCCCTTTACGTGGAGCAGGTCACATATAAACCAGGGACAGAAAATAACTGTTAAAAAAACTGTTTAAAAAATTTACATTAAAAAATATACACATAAAAAATTATCGTAGAAAATTTTGGTTCTTATCATTATGATACATTAGTGATGTACACGCAAATTTTTGTAAGATTTTTAAATTTGTGTCTTATTTCGACTTTTATTTTTTAAAGCAAAAATTAAAAGTTATTTTTGACTTTTATTATTTTACTCAAGAAATAAAAGTTATTTTTTAACTTTTAATATTTTAAGGCAAAAATAAAAGTCTCGAATTAGGTATTGCATAGTAATACGCAAGTTTTATTGCTTTTAATGCTATAAATGATAAAATATCCGTTTTCACAATTTCAAGAGACAATAAAACTAAACAGTTACGGTCCCTGATATAAACGTTATCATTGGCAAAATTTAATTACATTTGTATACTCTACATGCAATATGGCAACAGGTAAAAAAAAGCTAAACAAACTAACACACTTGTTGTAACCAGTACAGCCAGATTAGGCGATTTTTCCCCAAAATGGGGATTTCACCTCTCATTTGGGGAGAGATTTGGGGACATTTAATTTTGAGCCCTAACATCACATTTTCTTATATTTTATCTTAATACATCATTTAGGTTTTATGGATTTTATTATAATTTTACAGATTATTTAAAAATTAATCGTGGATGTTGATATTAAATTATTTAGAACTGGCAACATTTCTGTTTTTAAACATCTTTTAGAGCAGTGTGACAATCATGCTATTTAATTAAGATGGTAATATCAGAAAAAGGAATATCTACATGGGCAAAACCGTCTGAGAATTTTAGGTTTAAGGTATTAACCAAATTCACCACAGCAAGCTACCGACCACAAAATGCCAATGACAGAATGCACATGTTTATATGAAAAGGCAACAAGGCAACCCTCCGACATGCTGTCGTTGTAGTCAAATTAAACTAATTTCTAATTTTTAATGGCTCCAAATCAAAAACAGTGTTGACAATATATGAAAATATGTAAATCAAATTGGTGATTAGAAAAATTTTTAATTGCAATAAAAAAAAGAAAGTTAAAATGTTTTAATGTTAATTACAAAAGGAAATTTGAAAAATTTTAAACAATCCATAATGTTGATTAAAAATCAATAAAGCTGTAAGGAATGCAAACAATTCTGCAAAAATCGCAAGATTTACGGACATTTGCAAAAACTTATTAACAGCGGGATTATATCAAAGTATCATATTGTTTAAAAATCGGCAACTTTTAGGAAGCTAGAAATATGCAAAAAGTCCCTTTTATCGCGAACTTTAAAAAATTTTAAACAATACGAAATATTAGATGAAAATTGTGAAAACGACGGAAATTCTCAAAAACTTACTAACAGCGAGATGATAACTAATTTTAATATTGTTTAAAAAAAAGTGCAAAATCGGAAGCAAGCCGATCATAAATCGCCAAAGTTGTTAAAAATAAAAAAGTTTGGCAAGAACGCGAATAATTGCAACTTATCGAAAAATTATTAAATGTAATAAAGAAATTACTAAGCCTGTAAATAGTAAAATCAAAAAAAAAAATAAAAAATTTATTTGTTTTTTTTTTATTTAAAAAAATATGTGAAAAAATTCAAAGCGGTACCATTGAAATATATATTTATACCTCAATATCATGTTGTTATGGTGCTGCTACCGTTTTCAAAATAATTAAGTACTGGCTTCCAGATATTTGTTGCCAGCGACACTTGCCGTCGTGTAGCCATGTAGCCTGTTGTGGTCTATGTGTTTAATAAGTTTTATATAACATAATTTCATCAAACTTGTGTGTTTGCCATTCACTGAACTCATGCAGCTTCTGTCTAATTTCTTGTTATTTCCACTCTCCGTTGCGAACGCTTAAGTACAAACAAATATTCGAGTTAATTAATTTAGGTGTGGACTCAAATAAATTTTTCAAACTTATATATATATTTCAAACACTAGCGCCCTATGCATAATGAAAAATTAGTATGAAGTTAGCATAAGTAGCAAAGACCATGTTCATGCTAACTTTATGCTAGTTTTTCATTATGGATAGGACCGTAGATGATTATCTCTTGGAAAAGCTGTGCAAAGAGTTTCGGAGCAATGGAATGAGGTACAGCAGCATCATGATGTCAAACAACAATATTGACAAAATAATTTAGGGGACAAAAATTAGGATTTTTCTTTTGAAATGGGGATTTTTTGACAACAAGAGGCAACGTTTTTCTGGCAGCACTGGTTGTGACCAAAAAGAATTAATACAAACTATTAGTAATGGTATGATGTTTTATCAAAGGCACAATTTATATACATACATATGTATGTACATATTTACGTATGCATGTATGTATCTCTGAAAAATTTACGCAATGGGACAGTAAAATATTGGATTTTAAAATATAAAAGTTAATAGATATATATTTTTTTATATTAACTATTAAAGAACTTGGGAAGCCCATGCGTGAAGTATAAAATGTTGTTTTTGTATTTTTGCTTTGTATCGGGAGCAATCGGCCACGTCAACAGTAAAAATTTGTGTAAACGTATGTAAGTTATACAATTTCACCATATTTACAGTTTGATTTTAGCAAACGCAGTGAAAGCATACTCAAAGTGGAAAATACATATAAATAAAAAACCATTAAAACAAAAAAATATATTAAACTTTGTAAAAATTCACAACTAAAGTTTAATTACTCGTAATATTCTTGCAAAATAATCAACGTAATGAATATCGTCTTAACCGTCTATTATTATCTAAACAATGTTTTGGGAACCATTAACATATATTACAATGCTTCACGAGACACCTTCAACTTGTATAACTGACCCATCATAATTTACTGTGCCGTTGTAAATTTTATCTTTCTCATCGCTACTAAATCATATGTATATCAGAGTTGGAATCATTCACCGGACTCCTTGATATTACAAACCTTTTATCATTATTTTGTGTTTTACATGTTCTATATTTTTTCCTGTTTCGAAATTTGGTCCAACAGAAGGCGCATATTTAAAATTTATAATGATTTAAAGGACTTATCAAGATATTATCTATCGTTCATGAGCATTATTGAAAACCATGAAATTTTTGGGCGTTATAGAAAATTAATGGTTGTGAAATGCGTTTGCTTTATTTTCGAAGTATTATACGCTTTGTTCTTTGAATTTGATAGAAGGGTCGGTCCCAAGACAATTTTAGTACGTATATATTTCATCAATCTTTTGGCCAAGGCGGCACTGCTCGAAATGAACTTGTTCTTGGGCATAGGTGTTATTAATATTGGTGCCCAAATAATAATTCGACGTTTAAAAAAAATCGAAAAATATGTCAAATTAATGCATCATGAGGAAGCAAAGAGCAGCGGAGAATTGGATATTAACAAACATAAAAGGTTGCGTAATTTATTAGCGCAAGAAGTTGACTTTTTAACCCGCGAAGAGTTCAAACTAAAGATCTTAGCAGAAGATTTTATTAACACTTTTCAACTGCAATTCATATTTATATTCATATGGTATTCGCTTTTTTTAAGTAATACAATGCTTAACGTTTGTCTGCTAATCTACACATCTCGACCAATGTTAATTTATATCGATTATATTTTATACTTATCAGTTGTATTCTTTAGAATGATAGCACTTTTTAATATTTGCCAATCATTGAAGAACAGATTTGCAGATATGTACCCGATAATTCATCAAACTTTGGCTTACGCCACTTCCAACAATCACGAAATATTTCACAAGGATGATTTGGTCGGAAGTGTAAGTAAACTGAATAAAAAATTTGATATTGATTCTTTTAAATGCGTACATATTTATATTTTTTTATTTATTTAGTTGGATCACTTCCTGCTGCAGAACAGATTCTTTCAGCTTAAGTTGAACGTTTGTGGCTTTCTTGAGATGAAAAATACTACATATTTGGCTTATTTAATTTTTGCATTTCAAAACATGTTGAGCCTTTTAGCGAGTTTCATAGAATATTATTAATAAGTTATAAAAAAAATATTAATATTTTGCTATTCACACAACAATAATTTTACTTAAATTGCAATTTACACTACTCGTATATTAAATTGTAAAACTATCAATGTACATGCGTATATATGTATGTAAATACATACAAATGTATTTATATATTTATGTATATATAAGTATAAGAAAAAGTATGTAAAAGTTTGGCTTTGTAATCCACAACAATAATTATTCGTATATAAATACAAAATATCTGTTAAATAAATCACATATGTAAGCATTGAATCTGGACTTTTCTTTTTGTCAGTGATGAAGAATGGCTAAGTGTAAATCAAAATACAAATTTAGAATTTTTTTTGACCTCAACAGCAAAGCCATTTCCTGTAAAAATTTATTAAAAAGAAAAAAAGACACTAACTAAAGAAAGTTTATGTATTTACATAATCTTTATAATTAATGGACAAGACCATTTTCTGCATTTTGGAAAATATATACGAGGGATGCTATTTATGTTTCGGGAATAGCAAATAATAACAAAAATGTTTACATTATATTGTTTTTCAAAATATTTCCCTTCATGATCAATATACTTCTGCATTCGGTCAAAGCATTTGTTAAACTCATACCAGTTTTTCCATTCCTCTTGAAACATCTCCGAAGACCAGAGAAGAGCAATGAGTAGTGAAAAAGTGAATAGAGTTAAATCATGACTTATAATTTCTTGTATTTATGCGCACTCCTACAATGTTGTCTATGAGTCAGATGCACTCGAAAGTTTGAAGTGCTCATCGAACTCATACTTAGCAACATTTATGACGTTGTTGATTTTGACTCTCCTTAACTCAATACCTATGGACGATGCGAAATAAATAAGTATGATTCACAATGCGAACTTCGCATACGAACATTAAAGTTCTCAGACAATGTTTGTCTCTCTGTTGCTTATTTTTCTTTTTATTTGCAGGAATTGAAAAACAACCTTAATTACTACTATTGCAAACTGTTTAATGACTAAAATTTTAAATTAACATACATGCATGAGTTAAATGAGTTTAATCAATGCGAGTAGCATAAGTGCTTTCCTTAAATTAGAAAACAAACTGAAATGCTTTGTAAGTATGAGTGTGATATGGATATGAATGAATGTCATCGTTGCATTCATATTTATTTCAACTTATTTATAAATTAATGTCATTGAGAGTGTGCGTACATCAGAGTAGTTGAGTTTAAACGATGACTACGCATTTATACGTGAAATTTTATTAGTCAGCATGAATAGCAAAAACACGATTCATTGCCGTTCACTGGTTTCGCCTACTCAAAAATTCACTTGCTTGACGAGATGTTATGATGAATGATTCGGGTGTTTGCGAGTTAGTTTTACGAATTTCTCCGAAGAGTTCCACGAAAAAGTTTTGTTGGATTTAGCTAGTCTTGAAATGCTCACACGGTCGATTGCATATACTCATGATTCGTTACCAGTTGAAATTTTTAATCATTCCCTTAGACCACTTGATGGGAGCCTTTTTTTAAGGATTGCTATGGGATATCCAACGAAAGGTTTTCTCGTTGGATACAACTAAGTGTACATGCAAAATCGAATGTATAGAAATGAAACTAATGTGCAAGGATGCCTCTATCTCCCAATATGTCACATGGCATCCTTGCATTAGCAGTTCACGCACTGCATCGATGTTTTCTTGCACAACAAACTATTTTGGACGACCTTCACGGAATTCGGCGGCGAAGGAAGTACAATCATAATTGAGTTTATTTTGCCAGCGATATATTGTGATTTTTTTAGGTGCTTTATCGCCACACAAATAACTGAGTTCACTGACACATTTTTGTTGAGATAATCCACGTCGAAAGTTGTGAAAAATTATCCAACAAAAACCTTCACTTGAAATTTCCATTTTTTTTAACAAAATAAATAGCACTTTTACATCAAAACATTGTGAGTATGTTTATGCTAAGAAATGTAAAACTTTATTATGGTGTTGCCAGATTTTAGCTATTGACATTAGTGTTGCCAGTTCCCGAATTATAAATAGTTCCTCTCGTATTAATGAAAAGTTTTATTAATATATAATACAGAGCATCAGCGTTAATAGCTTTAAAAATAACATTAAGCTAAATCACGTTTGAAAAAGAGCCAAAATAAATTTTAAGCCTTAAAATAAAGCTAAACTTTTTTCAACTTCTTTCACTATTTCAGTTTCTTATTTGGTTTATATATATATATATATATATATATATATATATATATATATATATATATATACATGTATACATGTACATACATACACAAACATATTTTTTATTATTTGAAGTAAAAATATTAAATAGAATAATGACAAACTGTGCCACTAGTACACACTATTGTTATGTCACAAAGTGCCATAATGTGTACTGGGCAATAGTCCGAGTAGCGCTTTAGTCTTTACTATGCATTATATACATACATATGTAATGTATATTTTTATTTAAATTAAAATAAAAAGTATAAAATTATACCTGCTGATCTGTATTTGCGCTATCAGAAAAAAAACAAGGGATATTACAACATAAAAAGTTTGCAGGAACAGTTAAATACTTTTCAAATGAACAATTTCTAAAAGATTTACTAGTAAACAATGTAATAAAAAAAACTATTGTTTTAGTGCAAGCGCTTTAAAAGTTAATTAAATTAAATTCTTTCGACCAAATGCATAAAATATTCAGGCGAAAAAAATATAAAAACTAGAAATAAACGAAAAACTTACAATTATTTCTGCCACCTAGCAATTGTTATAATATTTTCATATCTAATATGCTGATGGATTTGTGTTCCCTTGATACAACAACTCAATTCAATTCACATAATTACATGCACACTTTTACAGATTGTTTTATGCAGAGATAATTTGTATATTTATATACTCGTGTGCTGACATGGTGTGTTGAAAATTAAAACGCCCTGCAGGAAATGCTAATAGTGAAATTGTAGTAATTTACTAGTGACGTTGTCAGTAGTACTACTGACCAGGTGTACTCCTTGTCATTAAAAATCTACCATTCATTAACACATTTCTACATTTCTACAATTTTGTAAGGGTTGGACAACAAACTTAAACACATACATACATAAGATATTTTTTAACATTATTGCACAACATAATAAAAAAGAAAAACAAGCTATTGACGGGTTCGTTAAGAATGTCTCCAGAAATACACTAGAACTGTTGTCTCTAACGTATCTCTTACTCGCGCATAAAAAGAAAAGTTGTCGACATTTCAACTAGTGTAATTGTCGCTAGAAAAAGAGTGTTAACATAGAGACATACGGTTCTAGGCTGACTAGAGGGCGTTTAACCGTTCTGAAGTTATGAGACATTTACATACTCTCACACACACACACACACACACACATACAATCATAAATACATCCACACTAGAGGCCTGCTCAAACAGTCTTGAAATGTAAATACGTCTTGTTTTTTAAATGTATTCTAAAATTATGTTTTATACTAAACCAATAATAAATGCTGTCGTGTAATAAGCGAATCATGATGGATGCATTTTTGTTCGAGTATATGTGTTTTAAACAGCGATATCGCGAGGACTACTTATTCGTAACAAACAGTCAAATGAAGTTGTGTTAATGCGTGTAACCAGTTGACCAAGACTATCGTTTTGATATCGCTTTCAAATAAATCTCGAACAGTTATCGTGTAAAACTATCGATAACGACACTCAAAAATTAATCGAAAAAAGTTCACCTGTCACTCAGTTTTGTCGCAAAAAATAATCGTTATCAAAGTTTCGCTAGCAATATGAAAAGTTAGAGAATATCGAGCTAATTTCGATATCCCAAAAAGGCATCAGAAAAAATAAAAAAGTAGAATTGTTTATGAAGTAATTAGCACGTTGGCTACAAATCTAAAGATCCTGGGTTTAATCTCTGTATTTGACAGTCATAAAATAACAACACCACGCATTTTCCTGATGTGCATTAGTGTCCCTTTGTATCAGTTGTTGTTGGAAAGTTCAAGTGTGAAGGCATAGTCAGTGGTCACAAACTATAGCGACTTCGGTAGATACTAGTCTTAATGTAACATCAGAGCGCCCTCCTTCGTCGGTATTGTGTAGCAGAATCATCGGCGAATAAAAAGGGCTACTAACACAGCTTCAAAACACCTCATTGAAACCAGAGGCGCTGCAAGTCTGCATTATAAAGTGCAAAACTTAGAGTTGTAAAAGAAAAAAAAGCTTTCCTTTATCTTTTCCTTCACCATATGTCTTCTCTATCACTATCCCTTTCCTAAAGAAGGTAACACCTATAAGTAGTAGTAGGCATTCATTGACTGAATGCTACTTCTCTTAAAAAAAATCAAAAGAATTTCGATGCTCGAATCTTTAGCGAACATTAAAAGTTTCTTAGATTGGCGAACAATCAAAATTTCTTCGCTTTAGTGAGCATTCGTTTGTATCGAGTCCCAGGTCAAGTGGGTATGATTGTTGTTTTGCATATTGTACGTTTGATTGCGTGTAAGACAACGCTGCCCATTTTACCAAACATTTGTTTAGAAGCCTCATCTCATTTTATTTTATGCTGAGTGCGTAAAATAAATTATGGAATGCCTTTTTTTAGATTTTAATTAAAGAAAAGAAATTTCAAGCTTAGTGACCTTATACATATATTGTTATCTAAGATAGACCATTTATCGATGGATTTAATATTATGGAAATTGCTACTTGTTTATTTAATATAATCGGATTTTCAATACATTTTGTTTTCTAAACAGTTAAATCTTAAAAAGCAAATTGTATTGACAATTTTTTAATTTAACCAAATCAACATTTAGCAAATTCAGTGTGAAATGTACGCTTTTACCTGTTTTACAACCAAAAAATTTATGTGATTAAATTTTAATTAAAATCTTTGTTCCTACTTTTTCGCATCACAAATTTCTTCGTCACGAAGTATTTTCTTTTTTACTTCTATGCTGCTATAATTGAAACAAATGTCTTGCCAACATTGTTGTTTAGCGTTTCTTTTAGAAGATTTCGCTGCAGTAAAGCATTTGAAAAATCTCTCATGTCTTAAAAGTTATTGTAAGTGGTCTTGTGCAGGACTTCAATCCATACCCACATCATCAGAATAAAATCGCAGGACCTTAAAACGTTAAAATATGATAAAAACTCGCATTTTCTGTGGCGGGAACTTAAGATTATAGTTTAAAGCAATTGATGCGTTTCTTATATTTTATGCAAAAAAAAGTCAAGAAATGTCATAAGCATCGCCTAGAAAAAAAATTATACAAATGTGAATAGAGTATTAATTTTATGTGGCCTTCCACATAAGGATGATGAGATGAGGGTGAAATATTTGCATGTGCTTGAATGCTTGTGTAAATACATTTGTATTACATTTAAGCATTTGCGCCTCTTTCAGCTCGAAATTAGATTTACGGATGCTGAATCAAATTGTGATTAATTTTGTATATATAAAGAGGTTTAATTTTTTTTTTTTGTATCCTCTTCGTATGTTTTTTCTTCAATATTTTTTTTTCAAAGTTAGAGTTTTAAAATGAAAAATCTATTTTAACAATTTTATTTCTTTGCATTTGTTTTAGCCAGAAATCTTTTATTTTTAATTTGTCACCCCTTCGCTGGAAAGACCAAATGTAATATTCAAGCAAAAGTTCACCGAGTAACAAATGATTTCAACCTTTTCACAATTGCTGTTTGAAAAAACTTTGAAGAGTTCTTTGAAAATAAAAGAAAAGCCTTAAGCCCAAACAAACTGTTAGCTAATATATACACGTACGCACACACACACACACACATACACACCAACACTATTACATTGCTGATATTCGTAATAAAAGGCTAAGGAAAATTTTTCATTTAAGTTACTTTCAAAGTGATTTTTCATCTTTCAAATCGCAGCAAGTACAAAGAGCAATTTCTGTCACAAGATTGGAAAATTTCAATTTAGCAGAAGATTCACTTTTTGTTTATGGCCGTGATAATATTAGGGTAAATATAAAAATATAAAAAAGCACATTTTCAATGTGAAATATTTGTATAAGCAAAAGCTGGCAAAGAAACCTCTTGTTTGTCTAAGACTCAAATTCACACTCTTTATTTAACTAATGAAGGTGGTTTAACTAATGAAATATATAAGAAAAATTGTTAGTTAAACCACGGTCGTTATTTGACTATAGACCGTGAATTTGAACCTTTATGAACTAGTTCAGCTTTTCATTTGCCCAAAAATAAACATAAACATTCTAAATTAGTTTTTTGTGCTGCTAATTTTTATCGAATATACATATTTTAACTTTATTTTAATAATTACATATTTTAATTTTAAGAACAAATTGTTTAATTTTGAATTTTTCAACATTTAATTTTTAAATTGCTTGTACAAGTCTTCACTTATCACAAACTTATTTATTCGTCTTTAAGCAAACAGTGTGCCTTGCTTCTCTTTACGCACTTCTTGGCTATAAAATCGAAACGTTTGTCACTGTCGCAATGCAACTGATCAAATTTAGTTTTGTCAGATTTTTTAATACAGCGATAGTATCTTCTGCAGTCCTTGACATCGGGATAAATATCATGTTCATCGCAGTCGTCATTCTTGATAATTTTTGTTATTTTTTTAATAAGATCTTTTTTCACTTCCTTTTGCTTTCTCATTTCTTCTTCGTCACTTTTTTCGGTTGACTCGTTGTTTGATTTGTTTTCCTTTTCTTCTGCTTTATTTTTCCTATCTTCTCTCCTTTTCCTTTCTTGCTGCTTTTCTTTCATTTCTTCTTCCTCTTCCTTTTGCTTCTTCTTTCTTTCCTTTTCCTCTTCCTTTTGTTGCTTTTCTTCTTCCTTCTTTTTCTTTTCTTCTTCCCTCTTTTTCCTTTCTTCTTCCTTCTTTTTCCTTTCCTCTTCCTTCTTTTTATTTTCTTCCTCTCTCTTTTTCCTTTCCTCCTCTCTTTTTTTATAATTGTTTTCATTTGATATATCTTCGACTGAAGAATCTTCATTGGAGGAAGTTTTTAATTTGAGCGGTTGTACAGACTCAGTGGATTCAGTTTCGGAAGTTTCTGGTTTGCCGCGATTGTTTATAATACTAGAATGAGGCCAAGAGCTTGATGCCACTTCTTTACCAGATACTTTTGAAATGGAATCCGAAAGTATGACTGCACTAAGGCCACTTAATTGTTTTGGCGTAAGTGCTGCACTTGATTTAATTGAAACTTCTGGACCGGAGCCAACTATTTGAGTTATTGTAAGTCTCGGATCAGCTACTGTATTCTTATTTCCTGAGATGATCCAGCTTAACGGAGAACTGTGTTCAGCTACAGAAGCAGAGCCAACTGTTGAAACTGAATTACTTGAAGCATTTGAACTGGAGGATGCTTGCTTTTCAACATTGTCGGAAGCATAACCATCAAGGTATCCATTGGATAATTTTGTTGTTGGTGCTGCAGCACTACTTTGGCTTTTAGATTCAAAGGTACCATCTACTCTTATACCATTATCTGCTGCATTAAGATTCACTGCAGGGCTGGGTTTACCTGCAGCAGTAAAGCTTGGATTGCTTAAAGCTATTGAACTGACGTATATTTTGCCATTACTATTACTAGCGATGATTTGATGATGTTGTTCAGTTGGTGATTCGGAACCTGCTTCACCAGTTTTATTTGTTATTACAGTTGCACTAGCCACGGCACTACTATCTCCTGAAGCTTCCAAATGAAGTGGACTACTAGATCCAGCAGTAGTAGAAGATCCAACATTTGAAGGTGGATTATTTGAAGTATTTGAACTGATGGGTGTTGCTGCGTAACCATTACCGGAGGCATTATGATCAAGTTGTTCATTGTGATCTTTTTTTGCATCTGGCTTGATTTCTGCTTCTGAAGCTACCCCGTTAGTATGGACTATAGGTAAAATGGAACTATCTGCTGCACTTGGATTAAATGAAGATCCGGGTTTCTCTGCGGACACGGGTCCTGAATCGCTTAGAGTAATTGAGCTAACAGTTTCTTCATTATTAGTATTGCCAGAGGCATTATTATCAATTTCTTTTGCTGCATCTGTTTTGCTTGCATATTCTAAATCTAATATACTAGATTCGACTGTTGGTACAATGGAACTCATTAGTGCACCACCATCTCCTGAGGTGCTCGAGATAAATTGAAAAGTTGGTTTAGCAATAGCGCCATGTGCAGAAACTGCATCACTTGAAGTGTTTGAAATAGCGAATGCGTCTGTATGACCATACCCTGAGCCATCTTGATGAAGTTGCTCATGCTCTTCTTTTATTGCACCTTGTTCGATTGAAGGTTCAAAACTTGCTTCACCAGCTTGGCTTGTGAGTACAATGTCACTAGGTACTACACTACCATGACCTGGAACGTTAGAGTTAGATGGATAACTCGATGTAGCCGTAGCACTAGAACCATCTGTTGAAACTGGAGCACTTGGAGTACCTAAATTGAAGGATTCTTCTTTGTCACCATTAGCGAAATTAGTGTGATGATGTTGTACATTTGGTTCTTTTTGCATATTTGATCCAATTGATAACTCTGAAACTCCTGCCCCATTTTGGCTTATTGTTATAGTGGAACTAGCTTTATCACCATTTGAGACGTCCGAATTAAGTGAAGAACTGGGCTTAGTTGTGGGATTCAGACCACTTAATGAATTTTGACCACTTGTATTAATTGAACTAATTGGAGCCTCAAGAATATTTTTTTTGTTGCTGTCAGTGGAAGCATTATTATGAAATTGCGCATTGGGTGTACTTGCAGCATAGGAATTATTTGCTGCTTCGGAAGTGGAGCCAACATTTGGACCGGTTGAACCACTAGGATTAGCTTCTGTGTTCGCACCATTTAGCAAAGTTGGTTTAGCTGGAGAGGCAATATGATGGAATTGCCCATCGGGTGTACTTGCAGCATAGGAATTATTTGCTGCTTCGGAGGTGGAGCCAACATTTGGCCCGGTTGAACCACTGGGATTAGCTTCTGAGTTCGCACCACTTAACACAGTTGGATTAACTGGAGAGGCAATATGATGAAATTGCCCATTGGATGTACTTGCAGCATATGAATCATTTGCTTCTTCTGTAGTGAAGCCAACATTTGACCCGGTTGAACCACTGGGATTAGGTTCTGTGCTCGCACCATTTATCACAGTTGGATTAACTGAAGAGCCAATATGATGAAATTGCCCATTGGATGTACTTGCAGCATAGAAATCATTTGCTGTTTCTGCAGTGGAGCCAACATTTGGCTCGCTTGAACCACTGGGGTTAGGTTCTGTGCTCGCACCATTTATCACAGTTGGATTAACTGGAGAGCCAATATGATGAAATTGACCATCGGGTGTACTTGCAGCATAGGAATCATTTGCTGTTTCTGTAGTAGAGCCAACATTTGGCCCGGTTGAACCACTGGGATTAGGTTCTGTGCTCGCACCATTTATCACACTTGGTTTAACTGGAGAGCTGGACTCAACCAAAGAAATCGGGTCTTCTGGTGAATATGGTTTGATTGAAGCATTTGTGTTAAGAACTATCGTAGAATTAACATCTCCATTGGGATTAGCTGGGATATTTTCAACATCATTTGAGCTGTTTATATAAACACTACTGCTGGCAGTTGAATCAGCTGGACTATTTGCATCGCCGGCCGTATTGGGAGAACCAAGTGGCCAACTGGCATCAGCTGGCTTATGTGGAGTGGTTTCAGATGGTGTATTTACTAAACTGTTTGAGTCGCTTGATGCACTAGAACTTACTGCACTATCAGAATAACTTAATGGATTGGCATTAACTGGGCCAGTTTCATTCAAAGATATATTGGAATTGTCGGCAGCATTTGTATTAAGGGCTGAAGAAGTGTTATTAGGGGCACTTGAGTTTGAAGTAGCATAAGGATTTATAAATGCGTTTGGATAAACAGCAGAGTTTTGACTATCCGCTGCACTGGGTCCAGAAAATGCACTCGAATCATTTGGACTGCCAGAGGAGTTTATATTAGTTGATATACTTAATTGAACAGAAGAATTTGGCTCGACTGCTGCACTGGAACTATTAATTGTATCATTTGAAGTACTGGTCACGTTTGGCTCAACGACAGAGCTTTGAGCATTAGCCTCATTATGACTGAGTGAAATATAAGGTTGGGGAGTTGTGCTCTGGTTTAATGCGACATTTGGACTCGCTTGTGTCGTTGATTCTGCTGGATTGCTTGGTACATTTGAATTAATTGTGTTGTCTGGATTTGAGGATGTAATGGATGAGGTACCAGTCAAGTCAGTGTCGACTCCAGCACTCACATTATCTGGTGCTTTAGTAGATGTATTTTGGTTTAAAGATACAAGAGTACTTCCTACCATGTTTGGTTTATGGTGTTCAATTGTGTCAACAACTCCATAACTTTGACTACCAGCATCAGCTGGACCTCCAAGTGCACTGTAATTTGTGGTGCCATGGGGATTTCTTTCTTCAAGTTGATCAGTTGCAGTATTTGCATTTGTTAAGGTACTTGGATAAACCAAATTAATTATGGAATTGTTGACTGCGTTACTTGAATCAGTAGAAGAATTTTGCTGAGAAAATGCATTCTGAGCAATTGGTTCCTTGTGATGAACTAAAGAATTGGATGCTGCTGATTCAGCTGAATTATTCAGAGCATTTGAATTTGAACTGCCGGAATGTACAGAAATTGATATATTTGGATTAAGTGCAGTACTCGAGTTGATAGAAGTAATTGGATGGGCTGAACTAGTTGAGGTGGCTGACGAAGCGGCATCAAATGCACTATTTGGATTAGCCGATGGGCTCGAAGCCACTGAAGTATTTAAATCAAAAACTTCATCATTACTAAGTGCATTATGAACGACTGGATGATTAAAATTAGCTGCTGTATTTAAATTGGCAGGATCATTTTGACTTGCTGTATTTGAGCTGGCTGAAGAATTTGAAATGACGAGAGTTTCGTTAACAGCTGTTATATTAGTATCATTCGTAGCATCTGGATTTGTTGCTGAAGCTTGATTTTGTATTGCATTCAGATCGGCTGTAATATTTGCATCATGCACTGTATTGGTGGAAGCTGAAGCAAAGGAATTGCTTTGTGAATTTAAGCTGGTTGATGAAATTGGGGAATCAAAGTTATTTTCATTGTAGGTTCCTTGGGAAATAATTGAATTAATTGAACCATTTAAATTAGCTTCGTTTAATGCAGTAACCGAATTATCATTCGCACTAGAAAATTCAGTTACATTTTTATTACCAGCTTCATTTGCTTCTAGTAAAGTGCTTGCATTGATTAAGATGTTTGGACTCAGTTGAGCGTTTGGATCGTCAGTAGCATATGAATTTCCTAATGAAGCGGTATCAGAAGCCGCATTTGAAGTAAAAGGATTAGTGAAGCTTATCTCTGGAGTAGGATCAGTTAAGTGACTTAGATTGGAACTAGGCTCTTCAAAATGAGTTATTGTATTAATGTTTTCTTGAGCAGTAGATTCCTGTTGGCTACTGGGGCTAACTGCTTCCAAATTATTAAAATCATTATTAAGATCAGCTGCAGCATCAGCTGTTAAAGTAGTTGTATCCAAAGGACTATTGGTTGTATGAGCAAGTAAGTTAAAATCTGTCACATCACTAGGAAGTTGATTTTCATTGGGATCGGCTGAAACATTTATGGGCCCATATGATTCATCAGCAGAAATGTATGCTGCTGTTGCATCTAAGATATCACTTTGATCAACTGATGTAGTTGTTGTGTTTTCTACATATTCAGATGTTGCACTTGCAGAAGTTTCCAGCAACGAGCTTGGATTAGGGGAAGCATAACCTAAGTCTTCCGTAGCAACGATTGCCTCCTGCACTAATTCAGGTTTTAATGTGGTTAATATTGGATTATTTTGTGGTACATCCGTGATTTGTGTTGACTCCAAAGGATCATTGGTGGTTTCTAGAGGATAATAAGTGGTATCTTCAGGGGCAACAGTAATATCGACTGGAGCGTTTGTAGTTTCTAAGGGAGTGTTTGTAGTTTCTAATAAAGAATTTATATCTTCCACTGGAGTATTTGTAATATCTTCTGGTACATTTGTTGTGTCTAAAGGAGCGTTTGTGGTTTCATTTAAAAGATTTAAGCTTATAGTTTCTATTGTGGCATTTATATCTTCAACTGGAGCATTTGTAGTTTCTTCTGGAGCATTCGTAGTTTCTAAGGGATCACTTGTGGTTTCATTTAAAAGATTTAAGATTGTAGTTTCTATTGTGGCAGTTATATCTTCAACTGGAGCATTTGTAGTTTCTACTGGAGCATTCGTAGTTTCTAAGGGATCACTTGTGGTTTCATTTAAAAGATTTAAGCTTGTAGTTTCTATTGTGGCATTTATATTTTCAACTGGAGCATTTGTAGTTTCTACTGAAACATTCGTAGCCTCTAAAGGAGCATTAGTCGTTTCACTTAAAATATTTAAGATTGTAGTTTCTATTGTGGCATTTATATCTTCAACTGGAGCATTTGTTGTTTCTACTGGAGCATACGTAGTTTCTAAGGGATCGCTTGTAGTTTCATTTAAAAGATTTAAGATTGTAGTTTCTATTGTGGCATTTATATTTTCAACTGGAGCATTTGTAGTTTCTACTGAAACATTCGTAGCCTCTAAGGGAGCATTAGTCGTTTCACTTAAAATATTTAAGCTTTCACCGAGATCTATGAGTGGCTCACTTGACGAATATATACCAGTTAATGATGGACCTTCAGTTGGAGGGCCAGGTAATTTGCTAGGGCTCGTCGCATTGACATTAGCTTCAGTTACTGGTGCTTCAGTCGAGGTTTTTAAGGGTACACATATTTCAACGCCATCATTTACGCAGCGTGAATTGTTTGGACACTGCTTTAATGTTCCAGTTGGATACATTACACCTTTAGCATCACTAGTACATTCTTCGTACATGAGAGGTCCCACACACACAGCAACTTTACCATGACAATTTATTTTTGCCCGCCCAGCATTGCTAGTAGTAGAAGATGTTTCTAACAGTTCTTGACTGCTTGCAAGAGTTGAAATCTAAAATATAAAATTATTAACACTAACTTATAATTCTTGCTACATATGTTCAAAATTAATTAGACTCAAAGTGCACTAGTTATTTAAATTAATTATTTAAAATATTTTGACTTGCATTATAAGTTGGAACATCATTGAATAGTATAATAGGGAATATCCACAAGAGCAGTATTCCCAAGAACTTTTTTTATTAATTACATTTGAATACACGTGTAGTTGGTAATTTTAAGAGATATTTAAGTGTTAAATGCATAAAAATATTTTGTTTTTAAATTTGAAGGCGTATAAAAAAGCACTGTCTCAACTTATTAATAATTTAAGATTTGCACTAATTTCTTTCATAAAATTTTAAAATAATTTTTAGTTTTTTTGTTTTACACACAAGATAAATCCAATGGTAATGAAGCATTTATTTTACACACTTTCAATTTCATCAAATAATTTAGCTTAAGCGGGAAAATTTCTTTCAATTTAAATATAGTTTGGAACTTTAAATTACCACAAGCAATAAAAATATTTGGAATATTTTATTCGTAGTCATCGTTTTGTTTCGAAAAGTAACTCGTTACTATATTGTTTTTGCAGTTATCGCCGCTTTTTATGCAAAAATGCTTATCAGCATCTTTTGCACAACCGGTAAACTTATCTTATCTGCTTGTGCACGATTTTTTTCAAGATGAGATAAATATTATCTGTTCTTATCTGTTGTTTATCAAAAATAATTCTAATGTAACTTAAATAAATTTAAATAATTTAAGCGCTTAGCTGAGTTGCCATCATCAAAGATTCTTTTTTTATATCAATATTGTTACGTTTTTACCCTTTAAAAACGTTTTCCCCGGGGAATCGAACATTTGCAAACGAATAAGAGACCCCAGTGCACAGTGGTTCAGTAGTAGGACATAGTCGTCAAATGACGATTTTCGATTTTTTCACCGTTAGCTCGCTCTAATACTCACTATTAGTGGTATTAGCAAAATATGCAAAAAGATTTGCAATCAGTTGGTTTTTACATTTACTTTTGTGCATCGGAAGTGAAAAAATCAAAACAACTTTTTTTCATCGTTTTACAATGGATATTTAAGTTATTATTATGTATTTAATAATTTTTTAAGCAAAACGTATTTTGCGGAAAGCGGTTTCACGACAATTCAATTTTCACGTATATTTTTGACGAAGTTTTTTTCCCTTAAGGCATTAATTATGTTGCCGTCTTATGACGCTTTCAAGTTATATATCAAAATTTTACTCTATATCTGTACTTTTAATTTAAAAATAATTTATCTGCGTTTTTTGCGAATGTGCATGGTACAGAGGGTCTTCGTCTCTACGACTAGATTCGTAGCACATACACATTTTCTACATTTATTTTACCGTTTGTTGCCCACTGCAAAGTTTATGTTTACAATGATCTGCTATGAATAACAATACAAAACAATACAATGCTAGATCAAACAACTTCCCGTATACTAGAAAATCAAAATAATGTCCTCAGTAATGGTGACATTAGTATTATCTTATTTTACCCTAATTGGTCCATAAATACCGTAAACATAAATATTCATATTAATTTTGATGACTAATTAAACTACGTATGACCGCCTTAATTAGAAACTTGAACCACTGTGCAGTGTACTCTTTAGGGTTAAGAATGAAGCTTTATATACTAAATGCGCTAACATCAATCAAATCAAGAGCTAAATACACAACACTTAAATTAAATTATTGCGTTAATGTAATTTATATTTTTTAAACTTACACTTTTCGAGAGTAAATCATCATGGCAACTCGAGATCTTAGAAATGTGGCAATATGGTCTGCCGCACACTCTGCCGCTTATCAGTTTTTATTTTTCTTAACAATACCGATAACGAACACAAATAACATAATATGCGAGAAATTTAGTTTTTTTCCATATGAATTTTGACATTGATATATAAATGGATAAATAGGAAAGCGTGATTCATAAATATATACGAGTTTACAAGGTACTCCAAAGGAACGTTTACATATAACCCCTAATTGATAGTTGAGTTGTATGTAGTTACCAAATTTTTATTATAGATTAAAACTTTTTTCATCATAAGACAACTGCTTTTTATCAGTTGTATCTTGGTTTTTATTTCGACTATTTTATTAGTTTTGCTTCCCTATTCCCGATGCCAATCAATCTCATTTGATTGTAGCATAGATAAGCACCTTTTCTTTTCGAGCATGTTTTCAAAGGCAATGGCAAGACTTTTGTAAATTTAGAGATGGTAAAGTTGGTAAAAAGCTTTCAGCAAATTATAATATGATGAAACAAAACAATTCACATATTCCATTTGCAATAAAAGTTGCATATATATAAAGCAGAAATCTATATTAACTGACACCACACACAGTGGACCAAACACAAAGAATGCTGATGATGTAGTGGTCTTCGAAAACAGTTAGTTGTTCCGTTCTACTACGTCTTTGTCAGAATATTTACAATTAAATTTGGTGTTATTTTTTCATTAATAACTATCACATGT
Source organism: Tachina fera (assembly GCA_905220375.1). NCBI lineage: Eukaryota > Metazoa > Arthropoda > Insecta > Diptera > Tachinidae > Tachina > Tachina fera. The sequence goes on from LR999966.1 coordinate 83,499,726, forward strand.
AATTTCACTTGCAAAGCAATACGACCTCTAAACTGATCAAATCATAAATATGAAAATAAATGAAGTTTGTAATTTAGAATACCCAGAAACAACTAAGTTGTTTTAAAGTAACAACGGCCCACCCAATTTTATTTATTTGAAAGCACAATACATGTTTTATTAACCCAATCTATTTGGAATTACACTTATGCTTATATTGCATGTTGTGAGCTCTTAACAAGAGATAAGTGCTTTATTAAGAGCACACCTATTTGTGGCTCACTGGCCAATGAATTGTGCTACGTATTACAAAGAAATTTAACTTTTTAACTATAGTGTTCGTAAATCGAATAAAATAGTTGCAATAACATTTTTCCTTGCACTTTCAATGTGGAAAAGTTCAAGTCGAATATCCAAAACCACTACTTTGTCAGTAGGGCTCATCTCTTGGCTGGTGGTACTGATTCAAATTTTGTATTTAAATAAGTGACAAGTATTGTTTAAATAATAATTCGATTTACTTTTTAATCGATCTAGGTTAGGTTAGATTATGTTACTCTGGGTGGTCATAGACCTCGCTTAGATCAGGATTCATCCCTAAAAATATTAGCAGATGACAAGGAAATTTTGTAAGTATGGCTGTCTAGTTCATGGTGCCTATATCGAATGACTTCCACATAGATTTAACAAACCTTAGCAATCCACTCTCGATACAAGTTTAATGCTCCAAAAAGTGTGATCACCAAGACAGTCATAACTCAATTACACCGGGTTCTTTATATTTCCTGCATCTAACATTAAGTATTTATGCTATTTTGACGGCATAAGAATCTGTCCAGCTTTGTCCAGTTAGTAACGCCACTAGAAGTCTACAGTTCCTTCTAGTTAGTGATAAAAAGAATTTAGTCGATTTGGTATCATAAGAGCTCCACATGATTTTTAGAAGTTTTGAAAGTTCTCTCTTAATTACCATGCGTCCCCGGACCCAAAATACATACACTTTGGGTCCGACACATAACATACTCGTATTTAGGGCATTCCTACACATAAGCACAACCAAGGAGTAGTTCAAGTCTGCTGAAATTGCCGTGATTGCTGCTTGACTGTCTACATTAGAGTTGCCGTTAATTGTATGGAGACTTTTTTTATTTCTTCTACTCTCACCTCCCCCCCTAAATCAGTTTAGTTTTATGTAAAAAAAAAATACAAAAAATTTCATAATAAGTTGCGTTTTAAGGGGTGCGTCCGGCCCACAAAGTAGGTCTTCAAGCCCATTTTCATTTTCTTTTTAAAAAATCATTTTACAAGAATATGACGACATATGACAATATTTTAGCTCTTCAAGTCAAAAACATTAGTCTCAAAGAAAGTATTTTACCAAAATTGATATTTTAGAAAATAATGAGAAAAATAACCAACAAAATACCAAAAATTTTATGTAACAAAATTATATTTATAAGGAAATTTTTTTATTTTAAACATACAATAAGAGCTTATATCTATTAAATTATTTCATACATATACATGTAGTCAAAATAAAACTAAACCAAAAAAAAATTAAATTACATTGAATATATGGGCTTGAGGGTAAACCTTGAGGGCCGGACGCACCCCTTAAAACACAACTCATCGGTATGAATTTTTAACATAAAACTGAACCGGATTGTGGGGGGGGGGAGGTGAGGGTAGAAGAAATAAAAAAGTCTCCATACAATTAACGGCCACTCTAATATATATATACATCTTTACTCACACGTTCGTTTATGGATTGAGGGCTGAAAGTTAATTTTGCAGCTGCCATTTTGGCTGCCTACAAAAATTAACCTGAAAGATGGACTATAAGTGAAAAAATTAAAACTTTTACCAATATAGTTAAGAACTTCGAGATAGCCTTCATCCCTTATAGTTAGTTATCTGTGCTGTGTCAATGAAGTTTGTTACTGGATTGAGCTACTACACTCAATCGATCTAATATATAAAATTTATTTTGAAGCACTTTGTATAATATCAAAATTGGTTTAACACTACAAAATAAATGACTAACCAAAAAAGAAAACCCAAAACATATGCATGTTTACTTTTCCAAAAAGGTGATTGGAAACTAGAGATATTTAGATTTTTTTAAATAAAAATACTTTTATGTAAGTAATAACTTAACTTTCCTGTACTTTTTCGTTGATAACTATATTTTAGCATGTTGATGTTGACATATGTATGTATACTGTTGCCACCTTTAAAGAGGCTTAGGCCGGTTTTACATCTATGTGCTATGTGCCACACAAGCGTAAAAAAAACGTAACCAACAAATTACTAATGGAAAACTGTTTGATTTGGAAATGTATTTATTAAGTTAAACAGTTTCATACATAATTAATAGACAATTTTATAGAATCCAACATGATTGCAAACTATTTAAATCAATAAATACATGTCTGAATCAAACAGGTTTTCATTAGTAATTAGTTGGTTACGTTTTTTCGGGCAAATTACATATAAGAAATGCCATGTAAACTCAGCTTTATGGTCACATTTCCTCGTAAGTGATTTAAGTGATTTTTTGAAGAAAAAAATTAAAAATATTAGGTATGTGTGTTTAAATGAAAATGTACGTTTGTACAAATTTGATTGATTGACAATCCATTCAGAAGAAATCTGCAGAATTTATGTGCAAAAGTTCAACATTATTATTAATGTAATTGATGCACCATACGTTTTTGTTATAAAACTAGATTATATTATGTAAGTCTGGCAATACTTTCTAAGCATCTTAAGTAATAATAAAAACAACAAAATAAACTTTGAATGAATATTTTAATAATTTATACCTGTAGTATAAAGTGGGTTACAGAAAATGCCGGGCAAAAGTAGCAAGTTTGAAAAATATACAAGTGAAGATTTTTCAATATAAATATAAAATATACATTATATTGAGCCTTTACTGCAATAGAGTCATAACTAAAAAAATTATTTTTGAATTATTAATACCAAATTATTCGTCATATCATTATGTTGCTGTTGTTTAAAAATTTAATACAAATATGGCCCTGTCCCACTTTGTCGACAACGTTCGACTTGTTGTAAAATTATTATTTTGCTAAAAGTCGAAAAAAAAAATCGCCTAACGAAAAAACGAAGTCGCCAAAAAGCGAAAAAAATACTAACAAAAAGAAGCGTTGTTGCAACTTTATAAGCTGTACACAAAAGTTGCAAAGGACCTCTATTGTTTTCGCTACGATGCACATAGGATTATTTGAATTTAATTTAAATCTTAAGAACTTAGTAAGCAGTTCGATATACAACCAGAATTGGGCAAAATACATGGCTTGCGGTATTTAAAATACAAAATACTTGCTGGTCATGTATTTAAAATACAAAATACTTTCAGAATATGTATTTAGAATACAAAATACTTACACGTCAAATATGTATTTAAAATACAAAATACAAAATAGAAAATACTTTAATTTCTTTTACGTATTTTATGGCGTTTTCTTTTCTGGAAAAAGTGTAAAAATTTTTAAATTTTTATTGAACAGAATACAATTAAGCTTTCGTTTAAATAAAAAATTTAAGCTCGCAAGGCATGATAAAATAATTTCTAATGAAATGTTAATTTCAGAAAAGCATTTTATTGCGAATTTTTATTGAAAAGTGTAATAAGTGTAAAATTTTTTTCAAGAAAAGAAAATGCCATTAAATACTTCCACATCATTTATACATGTACATACATATGTATGTATTTAATAGGGTATTAAAGTAATCTGGTTTTTGTTTTAAACGGTTATTCACTCGATTAATTAATCCTTGTTTTCGTTCAATCGGTTAATAAATGGTTAACTTGTGATTAATCGGTTCGCAGATTAAAAACAATTTTTATAAATTAATTAATTCCAATAAATAAAAATACATAAATTATTCATTATTTTGAGATTTTATTAATGAAAAAAGATTAATATAACAAAAATAACAATTTTCGAACTAAATCAGACGAGGAAAAATTTATATGCATATACATATGTATTAATACATAAACAAATACATGGGTTTTTTAAATTGTTTAATAGATTATATAATCATTATCGCATAAATCAAAATGTTTTTTGGTTCTTTATTGAATTTTGTTATAAAATTAAATGCAAGAAAAAACTGTTGACTTGTTAAATAAAATGCAGTTGACTGAAAATACTTCTTTGTTTGCATGAAAATCAATTTCACAGCACAAACTCTTTGCTTCATAAAAAATATATCGCTGGTTTAACATGCAAAGGCTCTAAGTCCACTTTTATTAGAAATTGAGATTTTAATGCAGTAATATATAGGGTATCCAATCGGTTAACCAGTGAAACGGGTAGTAAGGTTAGTTTCAGTCGATTAACCGATTAACAGACGTAACAATTTTTTTCGTATTTTTTAGTATTACAACTTATTATTTGTGTGAATAATTATTTTGTTCGTCCTATTTACAAAAGGTGAGTGTTATTATTCATACAAACAAAGAAGTATGTTCATTGATTCTAGATTAAATAAAACTTCAAAATTCTTGGGCATGTCTATAAAAGAGTTAAGTAGAGACTCAGGTACTCTAACTAGAGGAAATTATTAAGTTTTTATTTAATAATTTAGTATAAGACAATAGTATTGTTGACAACGATTTAATTAAGTATTAAATTTAATGAAAGACGGTACCAAACAGAAAGCTAAGAAATTCAAATATTAAATTTTTTGCGAGTATTCGTCACTGAGCTCTGCCATTATGAGTCAGTTGATGACCCGCCAGCAATAAATTTTCCAACAAAATTAATCGAATTAGTGTAAGAATTATTATTTGTGGGTTTTTTTACTAATAAACTAAAATTAATAAGTAATTTATGAACTTTTATTATTTAAAAACACTTGATTTATGGAAACACTTTATTAATCGGTTAACCGGTTAGTACCGAAATTGACGGATTATTAACCGATTAACTAAAAACCTCGATTAATTAATTGAGCGTTTAACCAATTAAAGCAGAACCCAGATTAAACGAATACCCTAGCAATGTACAATGTGGTTATGCCAACTCTAAGAGTTTTTATAGTTATATTTTTTTTTGCGATTCTAATATTTGTTTGTTCTAATATTGGTTTGACGAATGATACGTTATAAATTTATCAAAATGAAAACACCAAAAATTTAATGTATTTTGTATATGTATTTTTGTAAACTATGTATTTAAAATACAAAATACAAAATACTTGAATGTCATGTATTTAAAATACAAAATACAAAATACTTCTTCTTCATGTATTTAAAATACAAATACGTATTCTGTATTCGTACATGTATTTCAAATACTGCCCAACCCTGTATGCAACATAATTTCACATCATATTGTAAATTTTGAAGACTTTATGTTGTGATTTGTAGCTCTGAGATACTGTTAAAGTCAGGAAAGTGAAGACAATGTAAATTAATAAAAAAAAATCGTTGATAAAATTTTATGAATGTCTTGTCCGACTTTCGTTGTCTGCCACTGTATACAGATTAAAATTTTTTAATTGTGAATATTTTTGAATTTATGACATTGCGGCTACTATATCAAGCTGTTGTTTTTTGTTCATATATTTTTCAGTTTTTATTTTGTTTCTTTTTTCCAGCAGCGGAAATTTAAAAATATTATCAATTGCAACAACAAATCCGATAAAAAGCATCATATTAGAGATAAGATAAAAGCAGAAAAAAAACGCTAATGCTTTCTCTGCTTTTGGGTAGTGATATTTACAAAACAAGTCAGTCAGTAAACTGTGAACACGTACGTGTGCAGTTAAATTACGCTAAATAATGTTTTTTTGGCTCAACAGTAGCTTAATATTGAAAAATTATTGCTAATAAAATATTCCCAAAAATTTGTTATTTGGATTGTGCTATAAAATGATTCATTTTAAGTTATCTTTATTTATATCTTTTGTTTTTGGAAAGCAGTGACGTACATTTAATATTTGATTGTAGACTTTTATGGTTTGTTGTTTGTTTTTAATTAGACGCATTTCCTACGGAAGCAATTAAGTCATACGTTAGCTGAATACGTAAACAACACGGGCTGAGATGTTTTATTTTTTTTTTTTGTAAAAATACAAAATGATATTTTATAATGATTGAAATTAAAATCATGAATGAAGAGTAATATAATAAAATAAATAAAATTTTCTGTATTGAATTCAGGAGTGTCAAAGAACTGTTAATGTAGTACAAGTGACTAGATTTGCAACGAACTCATTCAGCAGCTCGTTTTTTGACACAAACCAATGGTCAAATCCAAAGCGAGTCCATACTAGGTGGTCGCAAATGATCACGTGACTATTTTTGCCGCTTGTAATTTGAATATACGTGGGATGTCAAGACACATTTTTCACTACATTTTTCTGACATTTCAAGTATTTTTATTTATATCTATATGTAATTTAAATCAAACATAACCTATGTCACAATCATATGAAAATTTTCATTCAATCTAAAAAATTAACAAATTTAATTTGTTATTTGACAAAGCATTCCTTTTTTAAATTAAAATTTTAATGACTCGTTTAATATACAGAATTTTGTTACTTTTAACGTGGCTAAATAATAAAAAATCAAATTATAACATAAAGTTGGTTTATTCTTAATATAAACACAGCAGAATGATTAATACATAAATAAGTTTACTTAATTATCTACGTCAGAGCAGCTGATGTATTTGTTGTGAAATTTTAATTTGTTATCTTTAACGCAGAGAAAGATTTGGACGTTGATTGAAGAAGAATGTCACATTTTCTGTAATTTTTTTTGCAGTCAGTTTATTATCACTGTATTTACTTTATTTTATTTTATTTGATTTAAAAAGCACGTACGAGTATGTATGCACATATGTTATTATATCATTTAAAGTTTATTCATAGACGGTGTTTAAAGTACACATACGAAAATATTCACAGATTTCTGCCAAAATAGCATGTAAGTGAAGTGATTATTTAGTGGATTAATAACTCAAATTTGTTTGCAGTTGTAACCGTAATAAAAAGTAAAAAAAAGTGCTTGAGTAGAGATAGTTCATAATCTGCATATTTGACTACTCCTGGTGAAAATCTCAATTAATTTCTATGGTTCTTCGCACTATGACGTGCGACTTTGGAATAATAACTTAATTTTGTTTATACTTTGGTGTATTTAAACCGGAATGTATTATTTACAGTGTGTAGAACTATTATTGTTGCTTAAAAAAATAAAGGCTAACGAAGAATTTCCCAAGTTAACTGTAAAGAACATAAATTTCTGAAAATCAACTTGAACGCTTAAAAGTGCTCTCCTGCAAACCAGTAAAATATGACTTGAGCACTTTTTCCTTATTTCCACAGATATAATATATAAATCGTTAGTTGAGCATACAAACATAATAAATGAAGTTAAATTCTAACATCATTTATCGATATTTAATCAAAACAATACAATAAAAATAGCGAATATTATTTTCGAGTGACAACAATTTAATTTTTCACGAGAAGGTTTTTTAAAATATTCAAATATGTTTTTATACGTAAACTGTCGCTTTCGATAAAATTTTACATTCGGTATCTTAAAAGTTATCAAGAACTTTGTCATTTTGATAATTCTAAATTATGGGTATAGCCAATCCGAAAATGTCATCCCAGCAAAAATAGGGGCTCCAAAAAAGTCATTTAAATGTAGAGTTTGCGATCTGGAAATAGTGAAAATTTCGCTCGGATCTAATGATTTTTACATAGGGTTGTCATTGCAAGAAGTTCTCTTTTTCGATGCCTGGTCATTGAATTGGAAGCGATATTAAGAAAAATTCCATTTTTCATCTAAGAAAAATTTTAAATAGTTAGCTATTTTAACAATTCATTTCTTTTTATACAAATTTAAACCCGAAACAGTGTTTTCATGTAAATATTAGCAAATAACTTTTAATTTTTAGACTAAATTTAGTTCATAAATATCTTTAAAATAAATGATTTTTTTTAAATTCTGGTGAGTATTTTCTAACACTATGGAGGAGTTGAAAGGTTTTGTATGACTAAAATAAGCTTCTACATGGTTTTTTGTTCCCTCTCGGCAAATTAAAAATATAAATTTTTTGGAAGCAATGAAAATGTAGTTCCACTAGAATGACTTCCATTTTTTTTCACTGGGATGTTGCTAGATTATGCAAGCCTTATTATACTATTGTATAATGTTTTTACATTTGAAATCACACAAGGATTGGAAACCCGTCAAATTGTCATTTAATCCTGTGCACGTGTGTATAAGTACCAACAATAACAAAAAGAAAGCAGTCGAATAAAAATACCATCTTAAGCGAAAAGTTTACTATACATATGTATTATGTATTTCATTTGGTAAATAAAATGCTGTTACCCTAGCCATTATCTATTAAATTGTCATTTATTATATTTATTTACATACATACATACATAATAGGTTTGTTCATTTACTAAAAATTGTTACGAATTTGTAACAATTTTTACTGGAAAGGGTTCATTAACTCAAAAAGTTTGCCAGGAGAGAGCGCCAAAGGAGAGAAAAAATTTTAAAGACAAAAAAATTCCTACAAATTATTACTAGTAAAATGTTTACAAGAATTATCCAACCACCTGTATTGCGTTTTGTTGTCAAATAAATTATTTAAATAATATAAAAGGAAAACTGAAAAAATTTGAATTTCTTTGTTAAAAAATATGTGCAAGTATGAAAAAATGAAAGCATGTTTTCTTAATTTATTGTTTTTCTTCCATTAAGCCACATAAATTCAATTTTAATAGCAAATAAGTTTGTTTGTTTCTCAGAGATGGAAAGTGGAATTTTTGTATTTGTTAATAAATAAAATTAAAAAATTATGAAAAATTCATAAAAATGCTAAATAAATAAATGCCAATTTATAAAAAAATTGCAATTTAAAATATAATGAAATAAAATACATCAGAAAAAGCACAATTGTATCACGATTCCCATCCATGTTTCTGATATGAATAAAATTTTCTTGCAAGTTTTTACAAGTAAAGCGTTCATTTCGTTTTTCATATTTGGGAGAGTAATTTTGTAAGTTTCTGCCTTACTCTCTCGTTGTTAGTTTCTGCTGGGAAAGTAAATGAACACACCTAATATGTACCTGCTTACGCAACAAAATAAAATTTTAATAAACTTCTTATTGCAAAATTTTTATGTAATCGGTGGTGAAAAGGGATTAGATTGAAATGTAGCGATATGTACATCTGACAACTGGTTTTACTGGTGATGCGTGACTCAAGAAATTAAAAGGCTTTCAAATGACGGTTTCACAATGATAAGGATCATTGAGATGGCTTTTGCTACACACTAAATTCTATACTCTATCTACATAGTTGATTTATAAATCTTAGTTAACATAAGACAAATAGTCACCATGGCTAAGAAAACTTCTAACAAAATTATGTAAAGCAAATAAACGATTTGTTAAAGTATAAGTGTAAGAAAAATTTATTAAAATCATTTTACAACTCAAAACTATTTTTTGAATCATAAGTAATATACACACAGAAAAATTCAATATTAAAATCGTCGAAAACACGGATAGGCTAAAATTTTTTGGTAATGATTTTGTTTCATACGTTTGTCATGTTAATTTAACATGATTTAAAATTGCCTTAAAAAATTGTTCATTTGTATTGAAATATATTTATTACAGGTTGATTTAACATTCCAGTATTTTTAAATTAAAACTAGTAATCGTATGAAATCAAAGTTATTTCAGGTTGGAACAATGTGAAGTTAATACTGAAATAACACGTAAAAAGACGTTGAAACAAAGTTATTTCCAGTTGAAACAACATTATTTTTTTAAGTTATTTGCTGTTGGTTTAGCGTTGTCTATATGCTTTTCATTGTTGCTGTAACAAATCATCAGTAGACTTCAACCACACATTTTTAACAGTTACAAACCTCTTAAATTAAATTTACTCATAATATGATTTAATATTGAAAAAAATATAAACTTTTAAATATTTAAGACTCATCAAAGAAAACAAAAATTCTAGTGATTACTTGCTACGACTTCATGAAATCATAAAAGCACTCCTTTATATTTCGAAGATATTTGCTATTCATATCTGCCAGCTTTACTTTTTATTATTTTAACAAAAAGCCTGTCATAGAAACGTATACAACTGCTCTGACACAACACAAAAAATTGACAATTATAAATGACGTTGTTAGCTAGCTGTTCACTCAGGTGACAGACTTGTACTAGAACTTTTATGTAGATGAAATAACAAGAAGTGCAGCAAAAAAACTAAATAAACAAATAAAAAAAATTCAATTTTCGAAGGCTTAGATTTGATAAAAAAATATTAAAACACGAAATGTGTTTTTTGAAATATTAGAGAAAACATTTCATATTTTGCAAAATATATCAGTTGATAATACAGCCAGCCAATCGAAAGAGACGAATAACCGGAAGAGGATACTAAAAAAATGAAGAAAAAAGCATAAAAAATATCTAGGATTTACATATATATATTTTTCCTCTTTTGATTTGGTAAAAATGCATGGAAAACATGAGTCTCTAATTGAATTTTTTCCACCATTTATGCCGATAGTTCTAAAAGTGTGTAAGCACACGCACATGCATATGCATAACTATTGTTTGTTGTTTGCTTCGAAACACTCATTTAATTGATGAGTGCTTTGGAGATGAGGCAGGCATGTGTTGTGCTTGGATTTGATAGTTATACCCGGGAGTCCATCAATTAAATCCAAATGACAAGTTCCTAAAGGTATGCGAGCACATACATATTTCTATTTTATTTTTATTTAAATTTGTAAAACTTGAGAAGTTTGAAAATATTTTGAAAATGAAATTTAAGTGCTGAAAGCTTTTTCTACCAGCTTTGTAGTTAAGCTTGTGTTTTTCTTTCATTGTTGTGATGTTCTTACGTATTAATAACAAAAATTGTGGGATGTTTAAGAACTTTCTCATTAATTTCATACCCGTAGGATATTTCTGAATGCGAAGAATAGGATTCAAAATTTGTGCACAGGCTCATGCGCATAAGCATATTTTTTTTTTTAATTAATACTCACTCATGCACATGAATGTGCACCATTCAAAATTTTATTTTCCAATGAAGCCCATTTCTGGTTGAGTGGGTACACTTGCGTACAGCAGAATTGTTGCATTTGGAGTGAGGAGAATCCACAAGCTTTTGTCAAAACACCATTACATCTACAGAAAATTACTTTTTGGTGCGCTTATGGGCTGGTGGAGTCATATGTATGTCTTCAAAAACGATAATGGTCAGAATGTTACTGTCAATGGTGAACGATATAGGAACACGATTTCAAATTTTTTCAACCTTAATTATGTGGCATTAATCTTGCTGATATATGGTTCCTATAGGACGGAGCCACATGCCACACAGCGGGATTATTAATATCGTGTGATTTAACCCCGTTGGATTGTTTACTTTGGGGTTGCATTAAGTCACTTGTCTACGTCCATACTATTCTTATTTCAAGCTAATGCTTTCTAATGAAAAGTGACTTTCAAAAAAAATAAATTGTATGAAAATCACCGAAGTTCAAAGTTTTCACTTTTTAGTTAAATCCAGTTCATGTCAGTGCTGTGTTAATTTAACTTTTATATCATATTAAGTTTATCGATAATCTACAAACTGTATCAAATATATATTACATATCCCAACTGCAGCTTTATTAAATATAGATACTCATATACAGTTAAATAAAAATACAATAGAAATGCATTAATATAAGTGCTGATAAACACAAAAGTGGTTAAAAGGATATACTTTATACTATTGTTTGTAGTATGTATGTATGTAGTTGTTGTTATGTTGTTATGTTGTTACTTCCTTTTCTTTATTTGTTGTTTGTTTTTTTTTTAGTTTTACAACTGCATTTTACTTGACGATATCCTTACATCACTGTCACCTTCAACATTGTCACTATCAGCACATAGAAATTTAGTGGGAAGTTTGAAAGTTAAAAGCCACTACCGAAGAGCTGTGTTATTTTTATATACATACATACGATACATGTACCAACTGAAATCCAGAGATGTGGCTTGTATGGCAATATAATATTTCGCTAGTATAATTCACTTATTTCCCAACAAACGTAGTAATTACACAACCCTACGAAAAACAATACAATATCAAATCATCTTAATGTGATAAACTAAAAAAATCAATCAAATAAAATTGAAAAATTAGTTTTTTTATAATAATTAAAAATTTTTTCTTCCAAAATTTTATAAAAAAAATTAAAAACTGCAAAATATAAAACTTTTGATAGTTGTATGTGTTAGGAAGAAAATAAGCTAAATATTATAAAAATCAGATAAAAATTGTAGACTGAATTAGTAACTTAGTAAAAAAAAAACTGATTAAAAATCTTTAAGTTTGTTCAGAGCGACATAACATTAAAGTCTGTATTATTACCTTAAGTAAATTTGTATCAAATATTATTTATTTTTGAGTAAATTTTTACGATTCCTCTATTTATTTTTTTTGCATACATTTTCGTGGAATTTTTTTTTTGTGAAAGTTAAGGATTTTTGAATTATTACGACTATAACTACACTCTCGATCATATATTTAGAATCACTTAAATTTCTGTTTTTGTTGATGTGTAAACATCTATGCGCTGGGGGTACAAATCTTTTTCACAATTCAATCACAAATTTTGAGTAAGATCGTAAAGCGTTATCAAATCGGTGTGAGCTATGTATGAGTGTATTAGTGTAATCATTTGAATAAGAAATACAGAGAAACTCAACTGAATTTTAAAGCATACCTTCTGGCGGATTTTAATAGAAATTGCTTGTGAAGTGTAATATTGTTGCCAGTGGGGATTATTTTGTTAAAAAGTTGAAAAATATAAAATATATATAAATTTTAAATAAAAGAGCGTTTTAAATGTCAAATATTTGTTCAGAAGATATATAGCAGTCTTTATAAAAAATTTATAATGTTATATTATAACATATCTTCATTACGTACTGTTGCCTTACACTGCAGCTGGTGCACGACAATTGGGTAACAATCTCCATCTCATGCCAATTATTATGGGTGGAGATTTTAATAAAAATTTTGCAAACCCGCATTCGCAAGCTCTATCAAAATTTTTATTTGACGTTTTCCACTTACATATGAGCAATTCTCCTCCAACCCCCACAACTAATAATTCCACTACTATAGATGCGGTTTTCCACAGATTTTTAAATACAGTAGAATCAAAAATGTATAAACATATGTATCTTATTTTAGTTACCATAAGCGAATATTAAAAAAAAATTTCATTACTAGATGCTTACACATCTCTCTTGTGATCGGACTCACTTTGTTTTTTTTTGTCAGTTATCACGATTTCTTATCCAAAACAAAACCCATTTTCTGAAAGTTTTCTTAAACTACAACCAAACAACTGCCATTTAGCCAATTCACACACCTTTTTTTTTAATGCATATGCTGAATTTTTAGTGTAAATTTTAAAGAAAAAAAATTAATAATTGCATCAGTAAGTTCTACAAGATTTTAAGTAGATTTTGACAAAAATCAAGTGCCAAAGCAGCTTTTATTTTGTATGGGAAATCTACTAGATTTTTCCTGGGATCTTTTCAGTACTAGAATTTGCTCTAATGCAAACGCACTATTATAAAACTTAAATCTGTTTAATTTTCAATTATTTACATTAACTGGGACTAATAGCGGGGAAAACTACTTCACAGGAGATTCACGACAGTATTTTTCCCTTTAAGGGGAAATAAAAAACAAAAACTGCCACCTGTTATTCACAATAGTAGTGAGTAGTTTCAAATATACGATATTTTATTGAATTGTAAGGTGATATACAAAAATACAAATAAATTAATACGGCCGTAAGGATCTTGTAATAAATAATAATAAACTCTACTTTTTTTTTGCTTATTACAAAAATATCTTGCCATGATATCATTCTAATATTGGACACGTACCACTGGTGTTTGCTGGGTTTATGTTCAAAAGCACATTCGAGTACATACATACGTGTCTCCATTTCAGAGCATTTATAAATATACATTGACACAAACCAGTAGACGGCGGCTATGTACTCGTATTTGTTACTAAACTTTGTAGCAGCAATTTGTTACTTGTACTATAATGCTGTCAACTTGACTTTGACGTTTTGTCGCCATTTGGATAATTAAGATACAAACTGTTGCGTGTTATGCAATATTTTGCAGCAAATGTTACAGTTGGCAATATTCAAACAGATACTCGAAATATCGGATATTTTTTTTAGCTGCTTGTGAACTATCAATATCGATAATATCTCTTTCTGTATTCTTTTAAAACTTTGCTTTTTGCACGTTTTTAAAAAGGCAGGGATGCAACGCCTCTGGTGTCAATGAGGCGTATTAAAATTTCGAGGCTATGTTAAGCAGCAATTTTATTGCTGAGTTTATATGGAAATATTTCGTAATTTCGTTCGATAACAAGTGAGGCGACTTGCCCCCTGATACCAAGAGGCAAGGGCTAACTACTTCATCCAAATGCAACCCTGATCACACGAAAAGTTTCATTGTTTAGAAAAAGTTATTAAAAAAAAGTATCCCATAAAACCTTTAAAAGTTTTACCGTATTAATTGCATTTCGTAACGGATTTTTGTCTTGCACGTATTATTTGAATTTTCGACATTTATTACCAGGGAAACCAGAAATATGCTCCAAAATAAGTGTTTTATGCGCATTCAATATGCACTAAAAACTTCGAAATATGCTCTAAAAACTCAAAAAATATGCTCTTAAAAATAGCATAAATTGGATTATTTGGAAATTAAAATCTAATTTTATATCAGCAATTCAATAAAATTTACATATAAAACAAAGCAAAAATAAACATACATATTTATCAAACTTATTAAGGCTTTAAAAAGGTTTTTTAGAAAAAAGTTTCATACAAATTTTTCTTAAAAAGTCTTTATAAAGTCTTAATAATTTTTATAAATTAGGCTGAAAATAAACAGAAGAACGAAACAATAAAAAAATTAATTAAGATACAAATTTAACTTTTACTTCAAAAGCGATCACGATATCAGAATTAAAAGTTGGGAACTGAAAAAGAATAAGATAAGCTTTTTATTTATAATTGTTATTGCAATTAGCAAAAACTATACACTTGGCTTTTTATAAAAACCATCGCCGGTCACATCTTTTATACATTGAAAATGTTCTTTTTAAACCTCAACTGATGTAATCGGAGCAGCTTTCGCCACAATGACCAAACCAAGTTTTTATTGAAATTAGAGCCCAGTGAGGATGTTAAAACTAGGGATGTAACGATACACCGTTTTGCCGATCCGATACCGATAATCAAAAAGAAATATCGACGATACCGATTCCGATACCGATACGCATATTGAACTTAAGTTAAAATTAACAAAACCTTTTATTATACAAAATCATAGTGTAAGAGATTATTAATATTTAAAATTGAATTGATTGATAATTGATTGAACAAACAAATTATTTTTTTTAATACATACACGATTTAGCATTGAGAGAATATTTCACTACTATGGTGTAAAGCAAAACAAAAGAAACGTTTAATTTTTCTGTTTAGACTTTATGTTATACTTTTAATATGTTATTTCTCTTAGTTTTTATGCAAAAAATCGTTGAAAATTGAATTGTTTGTTCAAAACAGCTCTAAAAAAAGTAAAATATGGCCGATATCGATATATCCGCAAATCAGAAATATCGCCGATATATCAGAATCGGTATTCGTATCCGTTACATCCCTAGGTAAAAGTTACACCTCTTTAAGTTGAAATTTGGAATATAAAAATCAATAGTATTCGTTCCAGCATTTAAATTTAGCAGAAAAAAATTGGATATGGACGATTTAAAATTTTTTAGTTTTCTTGTTTCGTTTTTCTCTCACATAACTGTTTACAATTGAGTGAAAACTAAAAATAATTTTAAAATTTTAATAAAATTTGGATGTCAGAGCACATACTGACAATTGAAGCACCCAGTGCAACAACAAGATAACTCCACTTTTTAAAATGTTGAGAAAATCAAAAAAAAAACTTTCTCAAAAATAAGAAACCAAAGGAATTGCTAAATATTATTTAATTTTGAAAAGAAATAATCAAAACAAATTTGTTTAATTCAAAAACATATTACAAAGTTTTATTTTAAATAAAAAAAAATAATTTTGCTTTTGGACTTGTCCTGTTTTTGCACCGATATTGGTAAAAATTAAAGGGGTCCTTCGTTGTCATCTTCATAGTCCGTGTTTTCAGCTTCTTGAATAGACTGCAGCGAGATTAAATTATCATAAAAATGTATATCCGATGGAGGAACATACTTTTGTGCCAAGCTCATAACATCGTCATATTTTTTCGGGTTGAGGGCTAGATTAGTTGTGTATAAAAGTTTTGGCTCGAAGGTTTTATCCTGGAAGTTTGCTTTCATTGCTTTCATTGTTATATCGAATTTTGTTAATGGCCCATGGTGATTACAAGAAGCTGAAATACCTGCGACATTTTCCTCTTTTTTGTAGCAAAATCTTCGATATTTTAAAATGGTCCATTTAATATGATCTTTGTTCGTGACTGTTTTTTTTTGTAAAACGGAGCCAAACTCGTTTTAAAATCAAATATGTTCGCATTGCTCACTGATATAACTATAAATTTTTTGGAACACTTTTCCACTAAATTCTGCCAGTCTTTTGGCAGGTAAAGGCGTTCTACTCGACGTTTCTGTTTCTCTATAACGCCAAAAGAGCGATCGCAGGGCAAAAAACTGTGTCCTGGTTCTGGCAAGTGATGTTCAATAAGGCTTATATTTTTGTGTTTTACAACAGCATATAAATATTGGACAAGAGTGTTGTTTTTATTCTGAGCACCGCAATTATTGGAAAATAAATATAATTTTCTCACAGTTTCACTCATAATGTGTTCAATAAAATGATGCAAAAAGCTGATTACTTCATTTGGACCTTTTTTCCCGATTGTCTCATCATACATCTAAATTTCAACTTAAACACGTGTAGCATGTGATTTAACATCAGAACTCACAAGAAAACGTGTGAAATCGATTCGGAACTCAGAACATACACAATGGCCTTTTTTAAAGTCTAACTTCACAATGCTAGCAAATTATTGCTTCCCCATACTAGTGTTTCTTTCACTACAAAATGAAATTTTGACGGACAAATTTTTTTAAATTGAAATTTTTTTAAAAAGTACCAAAATATGCTCTAAAAACGCCAAATATGCTCTAAAAATTCAAAAAATGCTCAAAATATGCGTGTTAGACTGAAGTATGCAAAAACATGCTTTAAAGGGTAAAATATGCAAAAATATGCACTAACAAATCGATGCCAGAATACATAAAAAGTTCAGAAACGGATAAATATCTTAATTCCGCATTGATATATCAGACAAGAAAAAACATGCAATTGCATATTTGTGGTTTCCCTGTTTATTACTATAAAATATTAAAGCCTGCAAAAAGTTTTAGCAACACTAAGAACAAAATTGTTGAATATGAAATATCTGATTTATTTTTAAGCTTCTATGTGAAAATTGCCATATTCCAAACAAATTATAATATTATTTATCCGCTACTTTTCAATATTATTTGTTGAAAATTTTCTAAAAATCTACTCTTTACTCGTATCTTACTTAAACTAGTTGTTATATGTATATGCAGAGTTCTAATTTTTTGCGAATTATCTGTTGTCCCAAAAGGAATTTCCATTAAATGTAATTAAATTACTCCTTTGTCTCAATTTCAATATTTTTCTCACTTACTCTCTTCTTGTTGCATATAACAGCAAAGTTTATTTTTTTTATTTTATGTAAAGGTCCTTCCAATATGGCCTTTTGAAGTTCGACTGTTAATAGCGGAAATTATGTGGAAGCTACATCTATGTAATTTGCACAAGCGCTAAAGGTCGCTCTTTACCCGATTCTTTTGAGCAGAATTAGATGTTATGAAAACCAACAATATGAGGTTTCAACAGAACGGAGCTACATGTCACACAGCCCAAGCCACATTGAACATTCAACGCGAACCTGGTCATCAGACCTGCTTTACCTTAATACCATAGCCATAACCATTATTACAACCATATATACTATATATATTTGCTTCACCTATTAGTGCTGCCATAACCATAAACAGCTGTTTATGTTCCCATTTCTTTATTAATTTTAAAAGTGCAACAACAAGTATGACTAACCAGCAAACAGCTGTTTATGGTTGCGGCGAAAAACCAAAATTCAATTGTTTTCTATAGTTATGGTCATGGCTATGCTTTGGTGTTATGTCGAGTTACCAATAATCAAACACAATGTTGCCCACAAGTATGGTCCTTTTGTTAGCAGTGTTGTTTAAATGAACTATAAAGTTATAAAACACCTAATGGCAAACCCTTTATTCGGTTCAGATAAACTATTTTTGTTTAAATAAAAACCGCCATAATAATGCACTTACGTTGATTTGCTGCCATTTATCACAACTCATTTATCTTGTGCCACAAACGGGGGACAGTTGCCAGCATCAGCTTAAACACATCGAATTATACCTTCATTGTTTTTGTTCTAAATGTACCAACAGCTTTCAACAGACTCTGGTTACATAAAGCAATACTTTATTTCATTTCATACTTATTTCACATATATTTTTTTTCTTCTTTTTTTACTATTTTGTGCTGTTAAAGCTGCTTGTTACTTAAAAACTAATCCAATTTTTATCGCGGGTAATTTACAACTACATCAGATGGAGTAAAATATATATTTTTGTATGTTTGTACTCGTGTTTCAGAATATTGTTTGTAAAAGTAGTTGTAGTTTTCCAGTAATAGAAAAACTCTCCAAAACAAAAAACAATTTAGAAACAAGGATTTTGTTTAAATTTTTCATCAAGTGAGTAAACTACTTCTAAAAATTTTTTATGTGCATGCACTAGTGTACATATGCATGTATGATGCCTCACAGCACACGATACTAATGGTTTTATATTTCACAGCGAAGTAGTCAAATAAAAAGGATATGTTACCTTTTTTTGCAATCTTATTGCACCCTTCACCAAAAATGGAAATCTTAATTTCCACAATATTCATATGCAATGTATAAAGTATATATTTTCTGGGTCCTTATGAAAAGGAAAGACGAATAAGCTATATCCTTCTGTCCGTTCGTCTATCTGTATGTGAAAACAATTTTCCGAAGATACCAAACATGAGCTAGAGATTTCGGTCTTTCAGAGCTGGAAAACTTAAATTCCCCCTTTTTTTTTGTTAAAGAAACCTATTTTATATTTCAATAACAATAAAATTAGTATTTAAAATAAAAAAAATAATAGGCGATTCCAGGGTTGGAAAATTTTAACTTTTTTGTATATCTAAGTAATACATCTTTTAGATACAGAAAGTTTACTTAGAAGAACAATACTTCCTTCTGTCTTTCTCCCAGCTCAATTAAGGCTTTGCATAGTAAGCTTTCCGTACCTAAAAGTGGCATAACCAACTAAAAGTTTTTGTATCTAGTTTTTCGACGTTTTTTTTATGTTAAATTTAACTATTTTTTAAAGCTTTAGGTCTGTTTATATTTGTTTTTTTTTTAATTCAATAAATCATTAACTTATTCAGAATATTGTGATAATAATAAATAATAAATATAATAAAAATCCTCAAGAAGTTAACCGAATATTAACGAAATATTGAACTAAAAAACGTGCCAACTAAAACTAATTTTTTCTTTTTCTCTATATTATAATCAAATTTTATATTTAAACAAATTAAATAGGTATAAAACTAAACTAACTAAAAGAATATTAAAAGAATGATTCCAGGGATGGAAAAGTAACTACATACTTAAATTAAATTTCTTTTTTTCTTTATAATTTAAATATATTTTACGTTTTAGAACGATATAGTTTGTTGTAAAAAGATTAGAAAAATATAAAACACATCTCCAGAGCTGGAAAATTTAAACTTTCTGGTATATAAAAGCAACTAATAAAACCAACTTTTTTTTTTGTTAATTAAACATATTTTATGTTTTAGAAAGAAACAAATTTGTATTAAAATTTAGAAAAACCAAAAATATAATTCCAGTGCTAAATAAAAGTAACTACTAAATAAAAACAATTTTATTGCCTTTGTGTTAAAGAATTTTATATACATATTAGAAAGATCTATATTCAAGAATTTTTTATATTTGTCAGTTTTCGGTATCGCTATTAATATATTAAACGATGGCAAGAATTTTAGCTTATTAATGCACATGACAGTTGCTTTAGAAGTGGGTATATACGTTGCCATTAATTCTTATATACAAAGTGTAGAATAAAATCATAAACTATTGCTTATACTGAAAATAAAATCTTTACATCACATTCCTTAGTCGGAAAATACCTATAGGGCACTTACTATTAATTGAATAAATCATCTATTCTTGTCACAAAACAAATATGTATCTATGTATGCACTTATATTTGTATGTATGTATATTATGGAGGTATTACCTAGGTCGGTGAAGGGTATATAAGATATGGCCACAAGATGTAAAATAAAATTTTTTATTGTTTGGTTTATTCAATTTTTTTTTGCATTGATAATTATTTAAATATTTTATTAACACTGTGCTAGTTCAAAAATCTAACAAGGCGGGAACCTGGTGGATAAACCTAATTCGAGTACGCTGAATCCAATGGGTCGAACCATTTTTTTAGGTTAGCTCTTGTTTCAAAAATAATTCAGATTAAAAACCGCAATTTTTCCCAGTTTTCTACTATTCATTTATTTTTATATCAATTAAAAGAACATATTTTGAATGAACTTGCGTCCTAAAAACATTTTTGAAAATAAGAATTGCAAAAAAAAATTAAAAATTGCCCCAATTAAAAAAATTTACGCAAAAAATTCAAAAAAAAAATTAAATTTTTTTTCAAAAAAGTTTTCTCATAACGCAACTTCATCATCTTTTCAGGCTATATATATCGACATAAAGGTTAATAAATGGTAGAAAACTTGGAAACATTGCGGATTGCGGTGCTTTTAACCAAGTTCTCAATCTTCATTATTTTTTAAACAAGAGCTAACATAATAAAAAAAATGATTGGCAACATTGGATTCAGCGTACTCGAATTAAGTTTACCCACCAGGTCTCAGGCTTGTTACAAAAAAAAGTTTCGAATTCGAGCACAGTGTAATTTATATAGTATGTGTACAAATTCCTGCAGTTTGTGTAAGGAAGCAAAGTAAATTCATTCCATTTCCACTTGTTGGATGCAAAGGCCTTGTTTTCGTCTCACGATCTATTTTGGTCCTCTAATTCTGTTCCATTGTGAAATCAATCAAAGATGTGTCTGGTGATATCGTCTTCAGGTCTACGTGTCGGCATTTTATTTTTAATCGTAAAATTTTGATCTGAATCGGTATCGGTTGGCCGATCGATATATACATACATGGAGATTTACTAAATTTTTTCATTTGATTCACTTTGAATGTTGGTGCAGAGCAACCTGTTGAAAATTAATTGTGTTAATACTCATCACCTTCGGTGTGCAAATGTTCATTCCAAAGCCACTATTTCATACTTCTTTAATCTATATGTATCTTTGTAACAGGTTATCTCCGGAAAACCAGGGCCTATTTCAGATTCTTTCAATACAATTTAGAATGGAGCTTCCCTTCGAATGAAAAAGTAACATAGTTTAGTACGCAAGAAAGTCGATTAAATTTTGTCTAAATTTTGGTTTGACGCTTTGTATGTAGGGTGTGAAGTTACCCATATAAGAACATGTTTGTTCAAACAAAAACTATTCATAATTTCATAATTGTGTAACTAAAGCTACCCAGGAAGAAAAAATACTGATTGAAAAGCACTAACAACTGAAGGAAGCAGTGCATTGCTTATTTAACAACAAAAGCTTCGAAAAATGCTTCTGAAAAGCAATAACGTATATTATTAGTTGTGTGAAGCACTTTAGTAAGGCAGAACAATTTTATGGCTGTTTGGAGGCTGGCTCATCTAAAAAAAAATTCAGTGAAGTGCAACTTTGACCGGCGCACGAAGGGTTCCGTACGGACACGAGATATGTAATTCAATACGAACTTTAGCCAATATAAACTATAGTTTTGGCATTTTTTTAATTTTTGGATTTTTTTCGGTTTTAAGCGTTTTTTTAGTTTTGGGGTTTTTTGAATTTTTGGCACTTTTTCTCGTTTTGGCGATTTTTTTTTTATTTTTGGCGATTTTTTTATTTTGGCGATTTTTTTAATTTTGGCGGTTTTTTCATATAGGTGATGTTTTTTTTGGTTTTGGCGATTTTTTTTTGATTTTTGGCGATTTTTCTATTTTGGCGATTTTTTTAATTTTGGCGGTTTTTTCATATAGGTGATGTTTTTTTGGTTTTTGGCGATTTTTTAAGTTTTGGCATTTTTTTTTCTCGTTTTGAGGATTTTTTCGGTTTTTGGCGTTATTTTTAATTATGGTGACTTTTACCGTTTTGGCGATTCTTTTTAATTTTTGGCGAATTTTTTTTTAATTTTGGCGATTTTTTTTTAATTTTGGCGATTTTCTTTTCACACAAACAATTATTTTGGTTTTGGCGCATTTTTCGCGGTTTGGCGATTTTTTCGGTTTTTGGAGCTTTTTTTAATTTTGGCGATATTTTTCATTTGGGCGATTTTTTCGAATTTGGCGATTTATTTTAGTGCTAGATTTTTTTTTAATTTTGTCGATTTTTTTTTAAATTTTTAGCGATTTTTTTCAGGTTTTGACGATTTTTTTCGGTTTGGCGATTTTATAATTTTCGGATTTTTTAGTTTTACCGTTTTTTAAAAATTTCAAGAGTTTTCGTCTTACGGTCTCCAAGATATAGCAAGTTGTCAAAATTACATAGTCAAAATTGCATTAACTGATGGAGCACCCTTTAATTTAAATTTTTTAATATTTTAATGTTAATTGTTGTAGTCTATATAAAAGTACACTAATTTTATAAATTTCAAATATCAATATACATATGGACATACAATTGTATGTGTATTACATGTGATTTGAAAACTTTTCGTTGCTCGTTTTGGAACGACCTTAAATTTTTAATTCTCATGTATTTGTTGTTGTAGTGGGCAAGGTTCCATCTGTCCGAATTTCAGGTCCGTAGCTCTTACGGTTCCTGAGAAAATACCGTGTGACGGACAGACGGACAGCGTAGCGAAAACAATAGGGTTTTTTTTCACCTTTGGTGTACGGAACCCTAAAAAATGCCTTATTCATGCGCAACAGGAAGTGATTCTGTAAGATTTTCTCCCTTACAAAAACGCTTCTGATAAGCAGTAATTTTCGCTGGGCAGCAGCGGCGGGATTTAAAAAGAATATGCATATAGATCTGAAATAGTTTTGGCGTTATTATGAAGGTGCATTGGCCTTCTTATTTGGGTGAAATAAATTTTGGCAATATTTATTTAAAAAAACCTATAAAAGTACAAAAAAAAAGACTTTGACTTTCAAATCTTGATAGTTTGCATACTGTTTGCCACAAATTCACCCTTATCAAAATAAAGGTATTAAAAGCACTCATAATGCACAGCTTTTTCTTTATCTGCAGAGCTTTATTTTCAAATAAAAAAAGCAATAGGAATAGCACATCCAAAAAGGAAAAATTTAATGGAGGGTATATGGCAGACAATATTCAGGAATATTAAAATTAAATATTTAAGAAGTTTATTATTCGACATATTGTCATAATTATATTTTATATTTTTTTTTATTTGCTGGGTTTTGTATGAGTTTCAAAGCCTACCAAACTTATTTTGTCTTTGTGATTTTCAAAAATATTATTGTTCTTATGAATTCTCATATAGTTTTTGAAAGTCTGTGCATAAAGTAAGAGGTTTGTGACTGTTCAAAATTTGTGGTTGAAGTCTACTGATGATTTGGTTTAAGCGCCAATGAAATACGTATATAGACCAAGCTAAACCACAAGCAAATAAATTTCAAATTAAAATTAAAATTAAATATTTATATCTAATAAAAAATATTCACTTTGAAAACGAAAAATGTTTAGAGTTAAATACAACACGCTTACTTTTAATGAACATACAAACAGGCGACCAATCGGTTATATCGTGAGATAAAAAACAATTAAAAAATAAAAAACAACTTTTGCCAACCAGTCAGTCAGTCATTTCATACTTTATGTTTTAAAGTTAGGGGATGATGCACTTAAACCTTTTCTATTCCTTTTATATTTTGATTAATTTAATGCTTTTGCCTTTAATTAAGGCGCTAAATATTTCGTATTTAAATTAGAATCAACCCTTTTATTTAATTTTTCGTTTATAAACGAGTTTTTCTTTTCGCATTAAGTTTTAATCAGAATATCCAAACCTTCAGTTTAAATTTATGTTTAAGGTGTGTTACTTAAATAGTTGATGATGCGCCAAAAATAAAGTGACAAGCAATTAAATTTTCATAACCTTTAAGTTGAGGTAACTGCTCAGGACGACCGACATATTTACTTGGGTTAAAAAGAATGCAAAATATTTCAGATTCTGTTATGCGAGCAGTTTAAGAGAAGAGAAAAATATTAACACAATTTACATAAAAACATGTATACTTTTCTATTGAATCTCATATATGAGAGGGCAAAGAGAGTGAAGTATAAGGCAAATTAACATGATATTTATTATTTGGCTTTAACACAAAATTTCAAAGGAAAATACTTATAATGGGTGTTGAATATTGAATTTTATATTAATTAAATTAAATTTAAAAGTACCTAATTTTTTGAGATATTCCCATACACATTTTCTAGGCTAAACCACGACACTTCTTTGAATGACAGGTGTGAATATTCTGTAAATCTTAGTCCTTTTAGCACTGGTTTTAAGGCTTTTTTTAAATTTCATCGATGTGTAGCAGAATTTCACGAAATAGACAAAATTTTTAGCCGAAAATAGCAGCAAAGATTGTTGGGGGCTGAAATATTCGAAAATAAGTAGTCGCAGAACTAGCCGCAGCTGAAAGCCGGTCTGCTTTGTTTTTCTATGTGGCTCCTAAGAAGTTTCTATCCTCTAGAATATTTTGGAATATCATCTGACTTCTCTTGACTCGAATTATCCCATATTAAATATTATGTTTCACAGCAAAAAAGAAAACATTACCAAAGATATTTGATAATTACCTTGTAAGTAGAAAATATATTTGCCAAGATTTTTCACATACTCTTTTTAGTTTAGCCATGTATCGAAGCGTGCTTGTGTGTAATTTTTATTTTATATATTTTTATGCTCTGGCACCTACACAAATAAATCCTTGTCCTCACAATTAAACACAGTCAAAATGTTGTTAAATTTCCAAAACCCTAAGTTACATAAAATGTAAAACTAATTACATTTGCCGACATCTTTCTCTGTTTGTACTCGAAGTATCTTTGCCAACTCTCATAATATCCATACTGAAACACATACATACATATGTACATATATGTATAAGACGATTTAAGCAACAATGGCACAGTGGGTAAGAGTAATTTTAAAGCTAAATTAATAAAAATCTTACTGTATGAAAAATTCTTTTTTATTTACAAAGTAAAAGTTAATCACATAATTAAAATATTCTTGAAAATTCAATTAAAGAATTAATTAAAAATTTTAGATTATTGAATAAAAATATTAATTGATATATTAAAAAAAATAATATAAAAGTACAAAAAAAATATATAAAACAGTAGATGTCATATAGAATTTCCACAAATAAAATGCTGGTGATACGAAAAATGTAATTAAAGTATCGTATTCTTTTTAAAGTTTGAATGGTATAAAAAATTATATTTGCTTAAATTTACTATCCATGGTTGGCATATGAGGTTGTTCTCTCTGAGAAGCAAGAAATATAGAAAAACCGATTAAAATATTAATTGAATTAATCAAAGGACTATTTTAATTGACTATAAAAGGTATTGATTGCTTGACTCTTATTTGCATATAACTAAAATGTAATAATTACTGAACATTTAATAGTATTATTATGAGCAGTAAAATCATTTAAAATAAACATTGATTTAATTAAAATATTCATCAAATTGAAATTAATTGAAAATAAATTTTGTATTTTTTGTTCTCTGTAAGTTAAGAAAAAAACATTCAAACCAGGGATGACAAATGATTACCACTATTAGAAACTGTATATAATTATAATTGTGGGGCAAACAATTTGTACGCTCACATATTTTCTCTCAAGCATATCTACTTCGTTTGTGCGAAAAACTTAAATGCGCTACAGCTTAAAACAAAACTCTCTCATAGTTATAGTCTGAGTATGAATACACTCAGGCTATGGATATTTAATCAGGCAAAAAAAATATACGCCTGATGCTCGGGATATTTATTCATCATTCACCACCGTATACATACATCTGTGTATATAAAATGGAATGTAAACTGTGCATGTGTGTGTATAACTATTTGCATATATGTACCCTGTCGGAAATTTGGCTAACTTTAAACTAACTTTAAGCTAACTATTTGAACTATAGCAAGTAGTACTGACTACACTTGGATTACTTCGCAATGTATCAACTGGCTACTTTAACATTGCGATGTCTTAGGCGGTAGTCAATTGGCTCACTCTGCATTACTTTCAGCTAACTTAAAGTTGACTTTTTTTAAACCAACTTGTATTTAGTAAATTAAAAAAAGATTTTTGGGGCTCGAACATGTATCATCACAATTTGTGTACTCAACGCACTACCACTCAGCTAAGCTACCATATAAAATAATAACAGCAAAATGTTAACATAAAACTGAAATGAGTTTTTAAGTAGCTGAGAATAAGTTTGTTGGCTCTCATCAAATTCGACTAAATAGCTTAATTCATTAAATGAAACAATTTTCTAAAGCGACAAACTACTAAGTTGTCATTACGGAGATGATTTTAATTTAAGAATTAATTTTGTGTTTGTTCTGGATGACATTGCAGTTAGCTTTTAGTCAGTCTAAGAAAATTTTACTATAAGTTAACTATTTTTGTAGTCAACTACACATTCTCCGATAGGGTATGTATAAAATAGCACTGTATATGTGCAAGTGTATCCGAGATACTTTCGCCACTTTCTGAACATGTCTACTCTTAATGAGAACAACCCAGATACAATCAGAAATAAATGACTGAGGCCGATATTAAGTTGAAATTGAAATGAAATTACAATTGATTAAAAATAAAATTTTTTTAAATTTTTATAGCAAATAAAAAAGATGAATAAAAAACATTGTGTTGAAGATAATTTTTGTGAAAACAATGGTAATAAATGTTTCAAGTCCTGTATGCAACTCAAAAAAAGTATTACTGTATATGCAGCAAAAAGTATCAGATATTTGGGCTATCAACTCAGCCATCATTAAGAACAAGTATAATGAACACTTAAAATTTCATCCACAATTTCGGCCTGAAATTACTTTCTTTCACGTCATCTGAAATGTGATATTAATATATTTTATGGCATCTGGCAATACTAGTCTTCAACATATGAAATTACATTAGTTGAAATAAAATTGATCTCATGTCATTATACTTGAATTTTTTTGAAATTAAAAATGTTTTTAAAATTCGGTATATTTCCCTAATTATTGCTATAAAAACTTTAATATTTACATATTTTGTTTATAAAACTAAGCCCATTGAACCACTGTTTAGTGCCAGCCATATGACTAAATTTAAATATCTACTTTGCTCCTCACGTACACAAGAATGGTATGAAACCGAAATGTAGAAAATAAATACAAAAAAAAATTGGAGTAGCATAGGAAGAAAGAACAAAAAAGGATACTCATATCATTACAGTCAAATGAACGTGGTTGCAATTAGAGTGCCAACAAGGTCTGCATACTAAATAGCTTAATTCATTTTCTTGCGCTGGAAAAATGAAACAATTTTATAAAGTGACAAATTAGTAAGTTGTCATTATGGAGATGGTTTTAATTTGTATATTGAATGAAAACTATTTTTATTTCTTGTTAGCCTTCCTAGAACAGATGTAACTTTAACACATAACTAACTGCAACTAAACAAGCCCAAACTACGAAAGTTGATCGGAGTTTTACGAGAGCACTTGCACCGGATTGGAAACACAAATGACAATGAATACAAGGCATGCAGGTAAGACATTGGGATAATGGAGTACTTTCTTTGTCACTGCTTAGCTTTTTTTGAGTTGTTCCGCTATAATGTAGTGCTGGTCGCAGTGCCATTTACTACCATTAAAAACAATATCCTCAAACTATCTTCAAAAACAAGAGACTATAAGGAATATCATTATGCTGTTAGTCGTGGTATTGACGGGGGACGTTCTTGTAGATTAGGTCTTCCATATTATACATTCCGGCACAGCTGACAAGAACTTGATTAGGACGATAAAGTTCTTTACTTATGCTCTACGAGTACACAAGATACACACTACACTATAAAAATTGCTTGAAAGCACACACTACAATTGATAACTGAGGTAAAACAACTTGGGTTACAGGGGACCCAGTTAAAAGTGGACATTTTCTGTTCACCTTTATTACTTTTAAGCAAACATCGTTTTATACACTATAAGTAATATATTTAAGTTAAAATATACCAAAGTACAACATCAATTAAGATATTATTCCAAACGCGATTAGAAGTCTAAATAAATTCAGTGAAGTGCGACTTTGACCCGTGCACGAAGGGTTCCGTACGGACACGAGATAAGTAATTCAATACGAACTTTAGCCAATATAAACTATAGTTTTGGCATTTTTTTCGTTTTTGGTTTTTTTTCGGTATTATGCGTTTTTTTATTTTTGAGGTTTTTTGAATAAAAGAAAGTTCCAATAAGGCTTCTAAGTTTTGGCACTTTTATTTTCGTTTTGGCGATTTTTTTATTTTGGCGACTTTTTAATTTTGGCGTTTTTTTAATATAGGTGATTTTTTTTAGTTTTGGCGATTTTTTTCGTTTCTGGCGTTTTTCTTACATTTTGGCAATTTTTTTTTAGTTTTGTCACTAATTTTCGTTTTGATTTTTTTTATTTTGGCCATTTTTTTTATTTTGGCGATTTTATTTATTTTGACGATTTTTTTAATTTTGGCGTTTTTTTCATATATGTGATTTTTTTAATTTTGGCGGTATTTTTCTCATAAACAATTATTTTGGTTTTGGCGTATTTTTCGCATTTTGGCGATTTTTTTCGGTTTTTGGTTTTTATTTAATTTTGCGATTTTTTCATTTGGGCGATTTTTTCGAATTTGGCGATTTATTTTAGTGCTAGAATTTTTTTTTAATTTTGTCGATCTTTTTTTAATTTTGGCGACTTTTTTTCGGTTTGGCGATTTTATAATTTTCGGATTTTTTAATTTTACCGTTTTTGAAAATTTCAAGAGTTTAAATCTTACGGTTTCCCAGATATAGCAAGTTATCAAAATTATTATGTCAAAATTGCATTAACTGCAATTACTTAATTAATTTAAATGTTAATGTTTATTTCTCACAAATTAATTTAGATTTTGACCAGAGGTATTTTTCCACAGAAATAATGCATCATACGAGCACTTAAAGATAATCACACATATAAATAATTATGTAAAAAATCTACACATTCATATTTTACTTGTAAAATTTTTCAATGTGAGTAATTCTACGACCCACTATTCTACACAATCGTACTGTGATCTGATGAATTCTTGTTGTATTTCTAAACTTAATCCTGGCGTGATGACATCCTGATATCACTATCCTAAATCCTAGCTTTAATCCATCTTCTCATTGAAATTTATTTGTTATTGGTTAAGTGTTGTCTAAACTCATTGCAGTGGTCAGTAGACTTCTACC
This sequence comes from Tachina fera, assembly GCA_905220375.1. Classification (NCBI taxonomy): domain Eukaryota; kingdom Metazoa; phylum Arthropoda; class Insecta; order Diptera; family Tachinidae; genus Tachina; species Tachina fera. The sequence continues at coordinate 83,529,591 of LR999966.1, forward strand.
ACACCAATGAAATGCATATAGATAATGCTTAACCACAAGCAAAAAAATTTTATGAAAATAAACTTATGAGTCTAAAGTTATTGACAATCCCCCTTAATGCGAATGGCATCACTCTTTGTCGGCAACAATTGGCTCTGTAAATTAATGTAACATGTTAATTAAAGTCAGTTGTTGTATACAAAGAGTAGAAAAGTGAAAATTTTTAATGTCGTCTTGATGTGACGTCGACGACGCCATTTACAATAAGGGGGAACATGTCAAATAATACATTTTTTAAATCTTAATAAATCTTGCTACACATTTCTTACATATTCAAACAGCTTAATAAATAATGTCGATGTAAATTTATTAAGAATTTCTTTCTTGTTTAGAACTTTTACGAATCGCATAAATTTAAATCTGCAGCTATATATTATAGAGCAGTTGAGATGGCGTTACTTTTTATGAGTTAAATAATTCATAAATGTAACATGAAATGTGATAGTAAAACCGATATTAAACCTCAAAGTATATTACAACAATGCACATACATGCAATCAAAATACAATCATTATTGTACATACATAAATATGTATATAGATATGTACATATGTATATACTTGTCTCCCAGCTAGCAATTGGAAAATTGTTTTTTTCTTTCAAAAATCACCTTTGAGAGCCTTTTTCAAGTATCAAAATATTATTAATAACTTTCATGGTTAAAAAAAGGACTCTAAGATAAATCGTGCTTGTGATTTAAAAATGTTTGATTCAAAACTCTATGGCAAATTGTGAAGAAATCGGAAACTAAAAAACCAAACCTTTAAAATCTAATTATTTTGTTGTTCTTTATGATCATATTATGCGCAGTTATGCTTTTCTGTGGACTCGAAGATTTGTAGATGAATAAAAGACCCCAGTGTATAAAATAGGGTCAAAAATGACACTTTATTTACTAATTACACTTATGTAATAAAATAAAGAGGTTAAATACACACACACAACCTAAATTACTTAAATGATTCATAACTGGTTGCCACGACGTCTACTCCGCTGTTTTATATACACTAGTGACCTGCACAAGACCATTTATAAGACCTTTCAAGACATGACAGATTTTCAAAAAGCTTTACTACAGCGAAATATTGTAAAACAAAAGCTCAACAACTCTGTTGGCAAGACAAACAACTGAAAAAAATGTCTTGCCAACAGTGTTGTTTAGCGTTTATTTTAGAATATTTCGCTTTAGTAAAGCATTTAAAAAATCTTTAAAATGATAGACTGCCAGCAGATTCTTTGCCCCTTTTATACTTGACACAAGACTTCCAGAATGTGACAGCAACGTCTAGACAATCTCAGCGGCATCTCCATTCATTGCTTACTTTCGATTACGTCCTTAGTTTCCATATTAACTATTTATGTGCCTATAAACATCATTATAAAAGCAATTCTATATACATATTTTTACATTTGTCTTCTAATTCATTATTGTTGTTGCTATGAATCATCGGGCGGTGTCGCGAATGATCTTATGATCAGAAAATAGCACATACTCTTCTTTTTTAAGAGCCCAGCAAAGTCGAAAAATTTCGAATTTGATACAAATTTTAATAGATACTGGCTTTGGCCCCAGTCACCGTAAGGAAGATTGTTTTTTTTTAATACCACCAAAATAAGTCCCTTAAGCCTTAGATAAACAAAAATTAAAACATAGGTCAGTTGATCCCTTAAAAAATTACAAAACGATTTATTTAAATGCCTAGAAAGCGGCTGACTTCAGTAGCAAAAGCAAAATTTGCAAAATGGGCGGAATCATAACAAAATGGTGCGGATGTTCGTATCGTGATTGTTTTAAGATTTATTTGGCAATCAGATTGCGCTCAAAAATGTGGGGTACCATTTTCATACGGTAGTCATTTTCGACTGAAAGCCGAGCCCTAAAATAATTATTTTAATTCCGTAGAGAAGTCGAAAAAAAACTCGCATTTTATCAATAATTTCATAAAATGTTGACTGGGGTGTTTCATATGCAACACATGTACATGATTATGCAATAGTAAAAATTTTGTATTAAAATCTTATTGTGTGTGTGGGCACTAGTGCATGTATGTGATTTTAAATGAGTTCAATATCAACCATAAAATATATACACACGTACATACGTGTATGTCTATACAAAAATAAGTAACATAGCTTAATAGCAAATAGAAAGAACATGTAATCTTTTCAATACAATATTTTTCCATTTTTATTATTTCTTATGTTTGTTTTTATGTATGTACGAGTATGTTGCTGAAAATTTTATTGTTAGTTGTATCTCCTTGTCGTAGCATATGTTGCATACTTTCTGCAACTGCAAAAAAACATAAGAAAAATCCTACGAGTATTGTGTGAGAAGAGGCAAAAAAAAAAGAAACAACCAATACAAACACATTGTTAATGTTGCTAGATATGTATGTTTTTGCTCCTGTTGCTGAGGCGGTGGCCAGAACAATTGTAATTCCTGTAACAATTGCCAATAAGAATGAAAGTTAATGATCGTTTTTGTGGCCAAATATGCAAATGGCAAAATAATAACAAGAAGCAACAAAAACCGCAGCAGCACTGGTTGGCTATGATGCATATTTTATTTAAGCCTGCTGTTAGATAAGAAAAAAAATTACAAAGCTTAGGTCATTACTAAAAATTTTCTTTCTCAAAAGATTTTAAAACAAACACCTTCAGCGGTGTGCCGGGGACCACGTAAAATATTTATCGCCATATAAATTCCAAAAAGGCGTAACTTCCAAAAAGTTTAAAATTGTCTTTTTGATTTATCATGATCTATACCCGTATTCTAAGCTCTGTGACAAAATAAAAATTATAACAAATGACAATTTTTTCATTGCTTAAGATATAAAAATTGTCAATTGTCACAAAATTCAGAAAATCCATCACAGATATTATTATTATTATTAAAATACCGAATTTTTAAACGAAAATCTAAAGACTATTGAGAACTACCCAGCAAAAACAGTTTGCCTACTAGAATGCAAAAAGTATATGTACTCCCCAGTCGCAAGAACTTACAATTTGACTGAATAACCCATTATTTTTGTTTGAGAAGTTCAAACAATATGCGGTACCGTATACTTTTTGCCTACAAACATCCAAAAGTTAATAGATTACTGATTGCCTGAAAGTATTCAAAATATAATGGGTTATTTTTTGCATAAAAATATGCAAAAATTTTTAGATTAAAATTATTCAAAAGTTAAGGAGAATTTTTTTCTTTTTGTTTTCTTCGAAGCTCATTTTTACGATAAATTTTTCTGTAGATATACATATTTCTTTATAAACTGGCAAGTACTACAATAAGTGCTTTCGCGTAATGGTATAAATAAGTTGTTATTTTATTCATGACAGAACACTTATATTATTATACATATAAAATAATTAGATAAATATGTACCACTCATTACTTTGTAAGCCATTAAAAGTGTACTACCCATTACAAAATCTTGAAAATTTTTTTCTGTGTAAGTACACTAAAAATGTATTTTGTTTCTGCTGTAAAATATCTTATATGTAACTTAAGCCTCTTTTGAATTTATACTAAGATAAAAAGACAGATTAGTTTCAGGAGTGATTCTTATTAGGAACTAGAGACCTGCGTAAAAAGTCTTAAAATGTAAATACGTTTGGTTTCTTAAATGTATTTTCGTGGCATGTACTATACTAAACCGATAATAAATGCTGTCGTATTATAAAGGAAGCACGGTGGATGTATTGGTGTAAGTGTTATATGAGTGTTAACAAGCGATTGGTGACTTCTTGTTTATAACAAACAAACAACAGATTTAGTGTTGATACGTGTATGCTTGTTATTTTGCATATTGTACGTTTGAGTATGTGTGGAAGATGTTGATGGTAAGCTATTATTTATTTAAGAGAGGTTTTTTTGAGAAAGCGCACCAGGGAAGGCATTGCGAATTTAAAAATTGTACCAAAAACTTTAAAAAATCTTACTTTTTTGACTTAATTGTACTAAAATATTTCTTTAGTTCAAATTACATATTTTCATTATTTTTTATTAAAATAATCGACATTCTTATGGTAATCGAATCGTTTTCACAAATTTTCTTGTAATTTACAACTGTTTAATTTGAAATTTAAAATATACAAAGCAATAGAATGTGTTCCAGTATCCGATCATTTGGAAATGGAATGGTTCACATTTTTTGGATTTTTGTTTTTGCTGCGTTTTGCTTTTACAAGACTTTTTCAAGGAGAAGAATATGAGTTTCATTGATCAAAAATGAAAATTGACATATCCAATCGTTTGAAAAGAAATACGGAGTGAAACTGCGAAGATTCCCCAAACGTACTAAATTAGTCATTGGTGTACCGTTGTACTTTCCGAGTTTAAATAGTACAAAAAAAAATACAATTGTACCAACTTTGCCATCCCTGAAGCACACATAACTAAGGCCGGGCTTACACCTGTGTGCCAGATGCCACATAAGCGTAAAAAAGCGTAACCAACTAAATACTAATGAAAAACTATTTGATTCAGACATGTATTTATTAAGTTAATCAGTTTCATACATAATTAATAGACAATTTTATAGAATCCAAAATGATTGCAAATTGTTTAAATCAATAAATATATGTCTGAATCAAACAGTTTTTCATTAGTAATTAGTTGGTTATGTTTTTTTGGGAAATTGAAACACAAGAAATGTAAATACACGTGCGCGTTTGTATATACCATGATACAATTATACTAGGTACATGCACAAGCCCAGCCTGTTACTGTATACATTGCATGTAATTGTCAAACTTTGTTTACAAGCTGGAAAAATGTTAGTGTATGTGTGTGAATAAAATGATTACAGTGTTGCCCATGACTTTACACATGCCTGTGTCTCCAATTACACATTGAAGAAAATTACACTACACAACTTTTGTGCAGGTTAAAATGAAAACAAAAGTAAATAAAAATAGAACCAACAAAATACATTTGTTTTTTGGTGTTGTAATTTTGTTGTAGTCTTGCATGTACCTAGTATAATTGTATCATGGCATATTCGCAGAAAAATGAGAGAGCATACACACAATTTATGTAGGTATGTACATCAATGATGTCAGTTTCTTGCAGTGTTGCCACCAACGAAATGTTAAACTACACATCGATCATGATAAAATTACACATGAAATTACGAATTACACATGCTTTATTTTTTTGCAAAATAACGTATTTTGTTTTGAATTTAATAATATATGCCTTTTTTTAAAATAGCGATTTAGAGCTATTTTTTAATTAAAGATGAATCGTTTCTTTATTTCATAAAAATAACAGTCAAAAACAAAATCAAATATTCATTCTATTTTGTGTAGTAATTTATACCTTAGAAATAAACAAAGTGAAACAAATCACATTTATTTTGAGATCAAATATTTTGGATTTTTCCAGGTATTTGAAGGTTTCACTTTTTGCTGATCATTTTTTGAGTAGTTTCCAAGTTTGGTCCACCATTTCTATGTACTCCTTTCCTTCTTTAGGAAATATAATAGAAAAAATCGTATCAGATGCCAGCTTATTTCTTAAATCTGTATTAAAATTGCTTGTAACAAACATTTTATAATCTGTGATTCTTTCTTATTCTTTATGCTGGATGACACAACTATAGTTGTACTATATTTTTTATCACAATGTATATTCTAATGTGATAAAAAAGGACGTCGATACATACATTTATTTTCTCAAATGCAAGTGTTGTAAACTGTTAAAAAATAATTAAAAAGTAGTGCTCAAGCAGGATAAATTACACATGAGTTACACATGCAGCCAATTACACATGAGCTACACATGACATGACAAAAAAATTACACATGATATGTGCAATTACACATAAATTGGCAAGACCGGTTTCTTGGCACAGTTGTTCAATTCTTCATAGATACAGAGAAAGAAAAAAGTGGTATGCGAAATATATTTTATGATCAGTAATGCTTTTCGCGACATTCAATGTGTTTTATGTTATAACAATTTTAAGGAAAGAAATAAATATGTATTAAAAAGACATTTTAATTTTTTTTTTGGAGCAGCTTCACTAAACTGCATTTAATATCAGAACTTAAAAGACCAATAAGTCGGGAAAAATGGGTCAAAGCCAATTTTTTTGTTAAATTTGTTTTTTCTGATTTTTCAAGTTTCTATCAGATAAGCTATTTAAAAGTTTATTTTTGGAAATTCTTCACAGTTTCCTATGAAAATAGGAATTTTAATTCCTTATTTTTTAATTTTCTATCACATAGGCTCCTTTTAATTTGTTTTGAGCAGCTTTGCTAAACTGCATTTCTTCCAAATATTTATTTTTTTTCTATGTATTTCAGAGACGAATGAGACAACTTTTCTCACACATACAACTATAGTTTTATTTTTGACATCACTGATGTACATAGACGACGTTTGTATACGCGGCCATGAGTACAAAAAAGCAAAAACATCACAAATTTTTCAGTCACGAACTAGTTTCTTCTTCTCTCCTATACCTGCCATAAGTTAAACAAATGTATTGCCAACACTGTTATTTAGCGTTTGTTTTAGAACATTTCGTTGTAATAAGACATTTTATCATGGCTTAAACGTTATTGTAAGAGGTCTTGTGCAGGTCTTTATTACGGACTTAACAAAAAATAAAGTTATGTTGCTAAAACTCTTCGAGACCGATAAACTTCATGAACCTTGTATTTAGCAAAGATGCAATATAATATTCATAAGTTCTTACAGCGAACGTATTTAGAATTTTTACTAAAGATTAAAATTTATATTGGTTCAATATCGGCATTTATTTAAAATATTTAATATACGAGTATCTCTTTAGTTATTTTTCCTCGAAAATTTAACCTCACTCTTGCATTTTTTTCCTCCTTGAAACACATATACATATGTTCGAATTACTTGTTAATATTTGCCATATTTAGAGGTTAAACTAATGTTGTTAACAAACTATGCTGCTTAAAGTTGAAAGATGATGCATACCACCCGTTGTTAAGCTAATGAACTGCGAACATTTATTATTTGTTTAAATTGTGCTTTTACAGACGAAACATTGAGTCAGCGTTGAACAAATTGCGGCCCATTTGTTATGGCAATAATAATAAATAATATTAACAGTAGTGGAATGAGATTTTTTCTTAAGGAGTTAATATAAAATTTTATATTATTTATGAATTTACATTTACAAATTAGTTTATATTTATTTTATTTTTAACAGCATATTTTTGAGATTTTAGTGCATATTTTTAAGTTTTTTAATGCATATTAAATGCGTATAAAACACTTTTTTTACAGCATATTTCTGGTTTCCCTGGTTAGAATAAAACTTTCAAAATAATATTGAGAATTAAAAATTCATATGCAAAAAACGAAAATAAAGTCTTCGAACTACAAATCTGTGGAAAAAAGGAAAAAGTGCTTAAGTCGAGATAATGGCACCCTTGCAATCTCTATATTCAATGGTACCCGTGAGCGAAGTCTCAATTATTTTGTGCAATTTTTCAGAAAGTTATAGCACAATCACTTGCTTATCTTTTTTCTAATTATAATCTCATATAAAGGGTGTCCCAACAAGAACGCAAAATTTAAATGACTGATGCAGCAATTGAATTGTTTCTCGGGCTGTGTGACATGTGGCGCCGTCTTGTTGAAACCACATGCCACATTCATTAATTCAATTCTAGGCACGAAAAAACTGCTTACCATTTCAATTTGCTGAGCTCGGTGTAGAATTGAGGTGGATGGGGTTTGAGCGACATCATCACGTACAGCTGCGACATTTTCGGTCGATCGACCTGGTTGAAGGCAAAACAATTCACAATGAGAATGCGTGATTCATTCGTGTAGCGCTCCATTTTTACTAACCTCGTACTTTCTCCTAGCAAACAATAAGAATTGTTCAAATGTCAAACAATGAAACTTCGGATGGCGCCAAATTTAAATCTTGCGTTTTTGTTTGGACACCCTATAGATAGTATTATAGCTTAATTTAGCTTATACTTTGATATATCTGTGGCAAAAAGAAAAAAGTGCTTAGGTCGAGATAAGCTGATTTTGACTCAGCGGTACTTACGTAATCTACATATTTGATAGTAGCCCTGGGGAAAATCTCAATTAATTTGTGCAATTTTTCATTAATTTACCGCACTATCACTTCCGACTTATCTTTGACAGTGAATTTATCAATTTAACTGTAAAAGAAATACATTTCTGAAAATCGACTTAAAATCTTGAAAGTGCTCTCCTACAAACCCGTAAAATATGACTCCAGCACTTCTTCCTTATTGCTACAGATATTTTGAATGTATTAATTATAGTGTTTAGAACGACGTTTTTCCTAAAAAAAAATTTTTTGTGATTGAATGAATTTGAATCAACCTTTTGGCATGGTGATTTTATATTAGTATTTTTTTCTGTATGTAATTTGATATATTTTGAATGTATTAATTATAGTGTTTAGAACAACGTTTTTCAAAAAGAAATTTAGTTGATAGCCGAATTTCAAAAATTTATGGTAAGAGAAATAAATTTCCGAAAATTTACTTGAAAGTTTAAAAGTGCTGTCCTGCAAAACAGTAAAATATGACTTAAGAAGTACTTTTCTCATGTTGACATATAAATAAATATATATTGCAATGTTTTTATTTTACCAAGAACTAATAGCTAGCTGGGAACTAGAACAACTTAAAAGCACATACTCATGTAATTCTTCCCATCTCTGCAACAAGCATATTATCCTGCTTTAACTAAATATAACATCGACAACAAAAGCTCTACTTAAAATACATGCATACATATACTGAACTGTATAAAAATTTGTGTGTGTGTATTCATTTGTGTATATGTATATGTCAGCACTTGTATGCAAGTATCAAATTTCAATGGTACACAATTTTGGTGTAAGTGTCACCTCATTCATCGAGCAAAATGTTCTAAAGAAATTTATCAGGACGAAGAGGAAGAGAAAGTGGTGGCATTGAAAACCTCACACATGCACACACATACATAAAAAACTATAAATGGTTTAGGCGTAGGTCGTTGTCATTTAACAATAACTATAATGAACGAGACAACTCACGACACCACACAAAATTCACTTCTACGAACGTTTAAATTGTGAAAATTGTACAATTTTGCTTAAAAAAAATACATTATATAAACGTGGTCGCAATTGCACTATTAAGAGATGTACAGATACTCACTTATACTATAATATATTTGCACACTCACATATAACATGTAGAGTATTATTAGCGTATAATATTGCAGACGAAAATGAGTATAAAAAGTCATTACCACCATATTGTTCTATTACCAAACATATTGGCTTGAAGAGAACGGAATAACGCAAAAAAAAATAAAAAAATAAAAAAAAAGTAAAGCGAACACATCATATTTGATGTTGTTAACACTTGCACCGAATTCACACATACTCACATACACACATACACACACATTATAAGATATTGTTTATATCCAAATAAAGTGCACGTTTAAATGTGAAAAATAAAATTAGTAAATCTTACACTTAGAACTCGCAAGCGTTTGTTTTTTTATAATTTATAATCAAGGAAAAGCATTTCATGAACTTCAACAAGGTGTAACTTTAAAAATGCAAAATATATTCTAAAACAACAAACTATGCTCTTATTTGTACCCGACTGCGCGACGCAAAGAAGAGTATTGTGTTTTAGAGTCCTGCCTTTGTATGTATGTGAGGTAAGGTATTTTAAAATCATATTTAGGTTTCTCTTTTTTCATTTCGAATGACCGTTTAGGATATTAAATGGTTCAAATTTGGTAGCAGTCGGGGTTATTATTATTAATTACAACTTGATTTACAACTCATAAGCAAGCACAAGTATTTCATGCACTCCAAAAACGTGTGACTTTAAAAATGCGAAATATTGTACGAAAAACAATATACTACACACAGAAAAATTTCAACTTAAAATCTACTTAATCTAATATTTTTCGGCAATGATTTTGCTTCATATGTGTTTAATGTTAATTTAACATGATGTATAGTATTTGTCAAAGAAAATTTTTCCTTTTGAAATAACTAAATTTCATTTTGAATTATCATTTACGTACTGTTAAAATCAAAATGAAGAATCATGTTGAATCAAAGTTATTTCAAGTAAGAACAATCAATCATCAGCTAAAACAACTTCATTTCTCAACAAGACAATTTATTTAATTATGTTCGCTCAATACGATCGCATATGAAGGCCTCAGTGTATTTTTTTATATCATTTTGTTTTTTTTTTTGCATATCCAAAATAAGCAAGCAGTATCTGTAGCAACAACTATAACATTATTGGCTTTGATGTCAATGCTACAATAAGCTATCCCACAGTTGGACGGACAGTTATACGAGTACATGACAAAACACCAACTAACACACAGATAGTCAGACACTCATTCAGTTACATATTTACACAGACTGAGTCATTTATGAAATTTGCACACTCAACCGAAAACAGAAAATTCTATAACATCCAACAGATACTTGCACATGTAATAAAAAAAGAGTATCAAGCGACCAAAGTTCAAAACCAAAAACAGACACAAAAAAATAACAAAATTTCATTTATATTTTGCTCTAGACAATGTTCATGTAACAAAATGTTAATGTCAATGTAGTCGTAGTTCAAAATTTTGCTTGTTTTCAATAGATTTAAGCAATGTCGAGTTAACACTAATTTTTTACACTGACAGTAAAAACAAAAAAAAAAAAAAAAAATAAGAAATAATTTCTATACTTCGAAAAGTAAAAAAAATATTAGAATAAATATGCCCAAAATTAGAATTAGTAATTAGTAAAACTTTATTCGGAAATTTTGGGAATATATTTATTACATAAAAATTAAGGATGCAGCGAATATCGGTTTCACGAATGAGAAAGCAAATTATATATTAAATACTTCCTTCTGCCAAAACAAAAAACCGAATTCTACAAAGATCTGATAGAAAAAGATAAGAAGAAGCACGTCAAATATAATATTAAATGTTAGTGGGTGCGCCTTCGCCCATTTTTTATATGAAAGATTGAGTGTTTTTCAGGGATCAGATTGCGTGTTGAGTCTTGTAAAAATTGGTAAAATAATTTTTAATGGGTGTGACTCCGTCAGATTTTTTAAATGTAATATTATGTCTATTTTAGAGCACTAGTTGTGTGGTAGGTTTCGTAAAACTCGGTTAAGTAGAACCGTGTAGAATATTATAATAAATTTTAATGGGCGTAATCCCGCCTATTTTCTCAACTTTCAAATTGTGTAATTAAAAGAACCAAAGGGGATTTATTGTTTTCAAAGCAATCAAATAAGTAAAATATAATAAAATTAAATAAAAAAGATATGTGGGCGTATTCCCTCCCACTTTTTTATAATGGTACCAATGGGCAGCTACACCCTCTCAACCAAAAAAAAAAATAAAACAAATTTTTACAATCGGTCTAAAATGTACCGAATTATGAAGTAACAACGCGAAAAAAATAGAGACGAATTGTTAACATCCTCTTTTTTTTTGGGGTGGGTTAAAAATAATTTGAATATGAAATTTGTATGACAGAAACATTTTTTTCTTGCTGATATCAAAGGTATTTTTGCTTGTTGCATAGATCAATTGCTCCTTATGCGAGGTGCCACAACCACATGGCAAATTCAAGCTTTGACAACACACATTTCACATTTCTTGCTGCATTAGCTTTAAAGATATAAAAAAAACTTTTTATAGGAATTGACACGCCTTCTCATTTTATCTCGAATATGTTGTTTGTTTAGAAGAATTCATAAAGTTCATGGAGTAGCTCCTACAAAATTAAATTTTTACCGTATTAATTCAAAAGATATTTTAAAATTAATATGTGCTATATATAGAAGGTGCCACCCCCAATTGTTAAAAAAATACTATCTCCTTAAAAATTTTATAAATTTGTTTATGTGTTTTATAGGGCATATTATCTTTAAATAAAAATTTCTTCTATATGGGATGCGCCACGGGCACTTAACAACTTTAGTCTACTCTGTAATTTGAAACGAAAAAAATAGTTTACAATTTGTATCTTAATATCATACAAATTCGAAAGCATTTCCTTTCATTTCAAATTTCAGAGTGGACTCCTACTGTTCCTTCCAGACCATCCAGTGTAATCATTTCATTAGTTTAAACAGAGACGAATACGAAGATAAAAAATTTAAAGTAATTTTTTAAGAAGCATTTGTGTTGTTAGCTAACATTTGCCTCTTACTGTATCAAATATATGTAAATAAAATGGTTAATAACTGCCCAAGCTTTGCATCACATACAATATGACAGTTTTTTTTCCACTGTTATCATCATCATTATTACCATCCTGATCGTTATTATTGATGTCACATTATTGTCATGTCGTGCGCTAAAATAAAATGTCAGTCTTCTCAATGTGCTTTCACTAGTTTTTATTTGTTTTGCTTTATTTTTTTTTTTTGTACGACTCCGTGCAGTACTTGAGTTTTTGTGTTTAACATATGCTAAGGATATTAAACATGTCAAACTGTTTATTATAAGGATGTTCTATGTTTTTATTTTCAATCTTAGCGAAGGATTTGATGGATGTTCAGCTAAAGATAAAGATTGAAAAGTTTTCTAACTAAACGTTTATTCGGCCAACTGAAATAAATTTTAAATTTGTTTAAATCTTTACTTTGAAATTTACTTACAATATAAAATCCAAGCCATACCAATTTCTTTATGATTTTTTTCCTATTATTTAGTTAGGCATGTTTTGTGAAAGCAATTTGAGGGCTATTTGGTTTTTGTTATCCTTGGACAATAATTTAAACAGTTTTAAAAATTATTCAAAACATTCAGGAAATTATTTTTGGAGGCACGCTACTGGCTGACATACTGCGCACAACCCTCAAACTAGTCTTTTATGTAGTAAGCTAAGCATACCCAGACAAATATTACCTAAGCATAAACAGGACAACCCAATTTTTTTTCCGAAATCCCTTGATATTTGGCGCAACTATACTCCTAGTAGATATAAATGTGTATGCCAAATAGTTCTTTGTACGAATTTTAAAGAAAAATTTTTTTTAAATAATCTTGATATAGTTAGAATAATTGGAATTCAAAATAGCCATTTCCAGGTTTTCACAAGTTTACGTATGTACTGTGAGCGTCAAAAGAAAGTAAGCAGTTATTTCATTTGTATAAAAGGCAGTTATTAATAAAAGTTAAAAACTTTAATTGTAGTTTAAGAAACTTATATAGCCTTATTTATAAAACTTAATATGCCTTTATAAAGAGTTTTTAAAACAAATTTTCATACAAAATTTTTCTTAAAAAGCTTTTATAAAGCCTTTTTAATTTTTGTAAATAAGGCTGTAAGAATTTAATTCTGTATAAACAGTAAATGAAAAGAAAATAATAACAAAAATAACTTTATCTTAAAATACTAATGATTTTAAGTGTCAAAAAAAAAGTAAACATAACCCACTACACTAGATAATTAGGTTCATAAGCTAAATTACTGTCAACTTTTAACATTTGGTTTGTTTTTTATTTGCATTCAGCAATACATTTATTTAAACTCCTAGGCATGTAATCGACAAGGTTTTTTGTTATATTTGGAAAAAGTTTGTTCCACTCTTCAATTAGAGCCTTTTTCAAATCATTCTTGTTAGAATGACCCTCTGCCTGATATTTCCGTGAAGGTGCTTCAACAAATTTTTGATTGCATTAAGATCTGGAGACCGCGGTGGATCATCTAAAGTCTTGGGCGTTCGGTATAACAACCGTTCCTTAACAATTATCGTCGTATGTTTTTTGGGTCGTTTTCATTTTGAAAGACCAAGTTACTTGGAAGCGCCAATTTTTCAACGATGGCCGCAACATTTTCTTTCAGAATATTTAATTAATCAATTTTATTACTTGTGAACTCACCAAAAACTAAATTGCTGACTCCAGATGGCGCCATGCAACATCAGTTTATAACCGAGCCTCCGCCGTGTTTTGCGCTGCTTGTAACACACTTTTCAAGAAAGCTTCATTCCTTGACCGCATTTTTTTTGGAGGCGTTTTCTCTCAAAATATATTAAATTTGCCCTTATCACTAAAATGTTTTTCCAGAAGCCTACAGACTCAGTTTTGTACTTTTTTGCGGATTTCACACGCGTCTTCTGCTGATTCCTTTTCGACTATACTTGCAGTTACTGGTTTTCCACATGTGTTTTTAGTATTTGATGGCGATGAATCCATCCTTAATTGTCGTACTTCTGCTCATACTTCTGTGCCACTAAGACATTTTGGTCGTCCCGAGTGTGTTTAATTCTCTAATGTATGATACCGATGATGCCAAACATATTTAGCCATAATTTTTTATAGTCCAGTGATTATTTCCTACGATTTCTCCAATTTGACGCAATAACTTTTTTATATATGTAAATCTAAAATGATTTCTCGCTTTTCGTTGGTGGTATGCTTACCAATTTCTTAAAGTTTAATATCTATCCTTGTACCTTTTGCTTATACAATTTTATATTAACCTGTCAAAAATACTTTCACTACATCGGCTTGATAGATCTGTAACTGCTTTCAAAAAAAACCTAAAGTTTTATCCTGAAATATTTAAAGAAGACTTAAGGAAAATTGCAACTGTTTACTTTTTTTGACGCGTAAAAGTCATCAATATTTTCAGAAAAAGTTAAAAGTATTTTTGTTACTATTTTCTTTTCGTTTAATGTTTATACAGAATTAAACTCTGACGAAATTGAATTATGTGTTAACGAATTCCTCTATACAATTTTACATTAAAAATGGTCGCATTACATAATCTTAATCCACCTCTAGTTCATAGCATGATTATTAATGTGAAGTTTCATGGCAAAACTCTTTAAGATCGTGTTCCATTTTGCCACTTATATTAACTTCATGCCAATTTTTGCTTATACATAGGGCCGTTATTATATAAGCCTCTTAAACTACAATTAAAGTTTTTAATTTTTATGTATGACTGCACTGTAACAAAGCCTTTTATACAAATGAAAAACTGTTTACTTTCTTTTGACGCTCACAGTACATTAGTTTTCAGAACTTTTTGGGGTCTCCTATGTTAATGTGGTTTAAAATTGTTGGGCTAATTTACAAATTTATTTTATTAAAATTGTTACTTCCGGTTTCGCAGCGCTAAAACCACGCGCAGCTTTTAACATATCTTTTGAACTAGTGTTTATCTCATCTTCAGAATGCTTTTGATATTATTAGTATATTTGAGACTGGTTTCGTATTAAAAAAATTGGCAACAAATTAGAAAAATTTAAATTCAAAAATTGGAATTCACTTTCGATTTTGAAGTGCCTTACGCGAGTAAAGAAATGAGCATAGCTCATAAAATTTTGTAGATTGCGTGTTTAATTTTTGCAGTATTAAAAGCGCATCCTAAGACAGCTGTGGTATGAAACCCACAGAGGCAGACAAATTTTAATGTGAATTAGTTATTTTCTGTTTTAAAGTGTGTTATCAGTATAAATAAATTTGCATAGCCCTAAAACATAGAGAGATCCTATTATCCAACTTTTCAATCTAATAAGAATATCCTAGGCTGATTTTGGTAAAATAAAAATAAAAAAATTTCGAAGTAAGAAAAATTTAAAGATAAACTCGTCATTTTCGGTTTTGCACATGTACAATTTTTCTAATAGTTGGTTTTACTTTTCATTATATCAACTGTGATTGCTAAGTGAGCTTGATGATTTAAGTGAGATATTTTAAATTTAATTGAACTAGAATTAATTTTAATCCAGAATAATTTCTTAACCGGGCTTAAGTTCACTATTTTCAATTCGAATTGAATGAAATATTTTTATTAATTAATGTGAGTTTCGAAAGAAGAGAAGAGCAATTAAATTAAATTAAACAATTGTTAGTTCACACGGTTGTCATATGCACAAATTGTCAGATCTGTTGTTATGCGTTGCCAGACTGAAAGCATTTGTTAGAAATTGTTAAATATCAATTGCTTGCAGTTGTGTTATGTTTAAAAAGTGAAAATATAAATTATTATCTACAATAAAAAAGCAATTGCAATGATTTTTTCTGCGTATATTTTATTACATATTTTTTCTTTAAAATCAAGCGCGTGCATGGTTTGCCCATGGAAAGATTTCTCTTACAATGATGCCATTGTCAGATGCATAAACTTCGCACATCTGACAATATTAAAATGTCTGACAAATATCTGGCAATAATTTTACAATGTGTTCACACGATTGTAAGATGTCTGACAATTTGTTGTCAGCTGCTAGTCTTGCAATGGACTGAAAAAGCTTTTTCTGGTAACGACACGTCTGACAAAAATTGCCAGTTCACACGATTGCAAGAGAGTTTGAGCATATTTTACTGGCAATATTCTAAGATCTAACAACCATCTGTATATAGTTTGAAGACTTCGAATTTCTCCCATACACTCAAAAAATAAAATTAACTAAAACTTAGAAAAATTTTCAAAATTTGAATAAAATGAAGTTGTCGTATGGCGCCAAAGCTGTTTTTACTCGAACCCAGTAAAATATTTACTAAATTTCTAGTTCATTAATAAAGTAGTTTATAGTAATTATATTTTCATATTTAAGTAAAATTTTCCCATAAAATTCGGAGCTTTGCAAAAAAAATTTTTCGTTTTTGATTTCAAATTTAGTAAATTTTCAATTTTTTTTTGTCTTTAATTCTGGTACTTATTTTTATTTTGAATTAAATTCTTTACCACATGGTATGTTTTTTTATATTTTCATGTTATATTCTTAATTATAATTCACCAGACATATAATACATATAAATTCCTTGAGAGGAGACAAGTATTGAACCAGCAACCTTCTGATTGATAGGCAAGCACTCTAACCAATTGCCTAACAAGGCAGCCTGAATAAGCATTGAAATTATTGAGTTTTAAAAGTTTATTTTATTTACAAAAAAATAAATTTCAAGTTCAAATATTTCTCGAAAATATAAAATATTTACTTAGATTTTTTGCTAAATGCAAATCAATAATAAATTACCTAATTCAAAGAAAAAATACTTAAAACTGGGAAATATTTCCCTAAAATTTAGTATACCTTTTTACATCTTAATTCATTCAAATTTCATGAAATAATCAGGAGTAATTCATTTCCTAAAGTTTATTTTTTGATTTAAGATGAAATTGACTAGTCCTTAATATAAAATTTCCTTCAGTTTATAACCATTTTCTTACTTTTAGTAAATATTTCCTTTAAGTCAGTAAACATTTCCTGAAATTTGAGAAATTTATTGTGTATTTTTATGAACTATTTTTGAGGATATGAACTTTTTGTTTTTTACTCATATTAAGTAATTTTTACTAGATTTTTGTAAAAATTTACTTAAACTTAGAATTTTTTTTACTTGAATTTAGGAAAAAAAATTCTTAATAATAGAACATGTCTTTTTTTTTTAATGTATAAATCGAAGTCGACGATTAAAGATATAAACACTGATTCACTTTACAAAATAGCAATCACAAAAAAGAAATGGGACCACCTACAGAATTTTAAAAAGTTTTTACTTGCAGATTGCCATCTTTTTTATAATAACTCGCCTTATAAAAACTAATTTTTCACAGTTAACTTGTGATTTAATCCTTTTTATTTCATGAATTATTTCGTTTTATTACTTGAACCCAATTTCAACAACAAATCAACTCAGTTTGAAAAAACCCTAACTTAGTTTTCTTCAAAAATATCAATGAAAAAAGGTCCCACTTAAATAATGAGAAATACAATGTGTTTCCTATTTTTATTAAGAGCTGCATTAAATATTTTATTGTATCTAAAATTTTACGGATTTTATTAAGTTTTTCGTTCCCCTGTAAAGTAACAAAAAATCAAGGTACGCCCTTTTTATATTAAGCCATCGATGTGAATATCTACTAAAAGTACAGTTATGTCAAATATCAAGAAATTTCGGAAAATTTTTGTTGTTGTCCATGTTATATGAACATCGCCCTATATATGAACCTTCCTGTGAGGCATCCTGTATATTTTGGTAAGTCTAGTGGAAATGCTCATGTGGCAACGACGTTTGCGAAATGATGCTATATTAATAATTGAAAAACTTATCTTTACACATATGTTGATAAATATATCGATGGCAAAAAGCAAAAAGGGGTTATCTCGAGACAAGCAGATTTTAAGTTAATGGCATTTCTGTACACTCCATACTTGAAAATATCCCTGAACAAACTCTAAATTATTTTGTGCAATTTTTCAGGAAGTTATAGCGCAGAAGTTATACTCTTCTTTTTTCCACTTATAATCTCGTAGGAAATAATAAATTCATTTAGCTTGTACTTTGGTATATTTCAAATTAAATCTACACTGAAAGAATTTTCGACAGAAATTCAATGAATTTCGGCATTAATCTAATGAAAAATTCATTAAAATTCAACCAACTTCACGCTTCGTTGGATTCATGAAACCAGTTTCGTTAAAATTATTTTATTGAAAACTTCATAAAATTTATTTAACAGTGTAATTAATGCAGTGCTATAACTTCATCGAAACAATAAATTAATTTCATGAAATGAATTAAATAACTTAAATATAAAGGGGTTTCTTAATAATTAGAAGATATTGTTGTCATAAATCCAATAAAATATTCTAATGAAACCAGAATATCAAAGAAGCAATTCTAATGAAATTATTTCACAATATTCATGAAATTTTCATTGGACTTGTGAAATTATCATTAGATTTGTGAAAAATGTTTAATGAAATTGTTTCATTGGATTTATGAATCAAAATTGTTTCGGTGTATTATTTAAAGTGTTTAGAACGATGTTTAAAACAAAAATTGAAGTGAATACCGAATTTCGTAATTTAACTGCAAAAGAAACAAATTTCTGAAAATCGAATTGAAATTTTAAAAATCGTCTATTGCACAACAATAAAATATGGCCTAAGCACTTTTTCCTTAGTCCTAATTTACACTGTGCAAGTCTTGTTTGTTAGGAGAGAGTGACGAGGGGAATATAAACGGTGCTGTTCCCCTAGTCTCTCTTTCCCACAAACTAATCAGCTTATCAATAAGACCTGCATAGTGTAAATTAGGACTTATTGCGACAGATATTATAATAAAAGTCTCTTTTGAGGGCGCGCGTCTAAAGTAATTTCTAAAATAACAATAAATATATGGTTGTACAATAATAATAAATAGAGTGCATAAAATTTTGGAGTTTTCTAATCAAATAATGGTATTTGTATTACACAAATTACGAGAAAAAAATAATTAAAACAGATCTCAACAGGATACAAATGACTTGACACTAACGCTCAAGTACGCACAAACACACACGCCCTTATGTATACATTTATGTTTTTGTTATGTCTAGTGTAAGTTCAGAAGGTCTGATTAGCTTTTAAAAGCTATTTTATTGCCATATTGGTGTGTGGTTTAAATATTTATTGGTTATTTTGAACATATGGCAAAAAATAATTGGTTATCATCTCTAAAATCATTTTGGTATTTAAATACATTGAAAAACAATCAGACACACTATAACTAAATGCAGAAAAAGTTACAAATAAATAAAATCCCATTTACACACTTGTTGTAGTTTTAATTTCAATTATATTTTAAGGGGAATGTGGGGGGGGGGGTGATGGATTTATGAGAAATTCATGGGCACAGTAGCTAACAAAACATTTTAATCAGTAAAACTTAATACATTATTAGCAATATTTTCGGGTGAAAATGGTCGTTTAGGTGGAAAACGATGCAAATACACAGAACGTAAGAAAAAATAGAATTTGCTTTTAACTTCCCGACAATGCCCAAAAAAAGTTCGCAAAATCCCTAAAATCGGATTTTTTCAATACTTTTTCTGTATTCTTCTTAGTTTTTTACCGGGCGCAGATAATATTTTTAAAAATATTTTAAAAAAATATATATTGTCTTAAAGTGGCGCAGCAAATTTTTGATTACAGCTTTGGAATTTGATAAAAAAAAGGCCTTAATTTGGTCCAATTCGAAACGATCTAGTATTTTGAATAATAAAATTTCTTTGTAATATTTCTTGTAGTAGTAGTATTACTTTTTGAATGAGTAAAAATGTAGGCTTAGTATTTTTTCAAATTTTTTATATGATACAAAATAATTAACCCAATTGTTTCTGAAAAAAAAACGGCGAAAATTTACCTTTTTTTAATTTTAATGTAAATTGCGTATAACATTATTAGACTTAATTGTAAAGTTTTGTTCTTTATTCATAATGAGTTTAGTTTTTCTAAATCGAACAAGATTTGAGCTCTCCATTAACAGAACAGTGTACCAAAATTTTAATTTTTTTCGCTAGAATGTTTCCTAAACTGTAAACGGAAACCCTTAGTTCTTGGATAGAAAAAAAGTCCACTAGCAAAAAATAGTGTTTTCAATTTTGGTTAACCTATTACCCGATTTTTGGGCATATTTCCAGTTTTTATGAAAACGGTTTTTCCTACCCGGTTAACCGGTTTCTTAAATCTGTAAAAATCGTAAATTTTGCATAATTTATTGTTGTGTGTGCCTCAATGTTATCAGCTGTTGTTATTATTTCGCAGTGAGCAATTTAAAATTTGTGTTCAACACAATTGGAAAATCATATAGCAGTTTCGCACAAACTCTCTACCACTTTGTCTACGTGAGAGGATTTCCCAAAGAAAAAATATGACCCTAAATACACAATTTTTATACTCGTATTTACATCATAGTTGATTACAGAAATATTGGAAGTATATAAAACATTTGTCAAAGTCTACTACGAAAGACTTTGCTATGCAGCTACCTCTACAAGAGACTATTTTTTATTGTAGAAAATAAAACAATTGAAGAGATTTTGAAATTTTATCAAATTCCGAAAGTTTAAAGGAACAACTAAACTTGACGCTAAAATATATTCAAGACTTAAGTAATTAATGCAAGCGTGTTAATCTCAATAACCTTAAATATCACAGCGACAAAAAAAAAGAACGGAAAAATTAAATATGCTAAACATTTGGATTGCATCGAAATATTTTTTAAAAAACTTCATAAAATTTACATTTGTTCCTTATAAATGATTTTCGTCACTATTTTTGTTGTTACAAATGCTATTTCTTAAGTTATTTTTGTTGTATTTTAAATTAAAAGAAATTCTTTTTACATTTAATTTATTTCATTATTTAATGGTCGTTTCGCCGATTAATCGGTTTTTTAGACCTCAGATAACCGAAGAACCAGTTTTAAGAAAAGGCGGATTTTTAAAACACTAGTTTTAAAGCTCGGTTGCCCCCTTTGTGGCTTTGTGGCTCCGCCTCCTTTGAAGATATATAGTCCAAATTTCAGTCTTCAATTTTTGTGACACCTCCTTAAATGTTGTATGAAACTTCATAAGAATCAGACTGCTCGCTTAGAAACTGTAGAACTATTTAAATTTTTTTACAAACCCTTACTGTGCATCCCGTACTTTAGGCCCCACTCGGCACCAGCAGGGGGCACAGTCGGATCGAGCTAAAAATTTAAAACAACATTTACGGCAGCTACCGCATGTTTTAGACAGCGCACATATATGTGTGTCAGTAAAAAAAAAATTGTGACCAGTCCAATGTACCGAATAAATTTTTTTGTTCTCCGCTTTATTAGAAATTATGAAATTATAGAATAAAAAGTTGTACGGAAGGATAGTAAATTTTAACGTTAGTGGTGCACGCTACACTGAAAGGAATCTCTTCATTCAGACAATGAAATTCTTCATTGTATTAATGAAAATTTTCATTAAAAGTCAGCTAATGAAGCCCTTCATTGGATCAATGAAGAATGTTTCATTGTATTTATGAAGTTAATTTTGGCGGATGTGTCATAAATAGAATAAAACTATTTCATTACTTCAATGAAACTTTTTCATAAATACAATGTAGTTGTTTCATTGATTTAATGAAGTTTTTACATACTATTAATGAAGTTTCTTCATTAATATAAAGAAAATTTCATTAAAATTATGATGAGATTTTCATAAATATAATTAAATATAAGCAGTAAATAATGAAAATTTTCTATAAAAAACATGAAATCATATCCCTTCCAAACCACCTACTTAATAAAAAATATATACCTTTTTTTATTTAATATATACAAGTACATATGTATGTATTTAATGCATTTACATATGTTTGTATTTATTAAAGTAAAACATTTACATTTGTCGCAAATTTGCTAAAAATAAAATTCGTTTAAACAATGTAACGATTTTCATTAATACAATGAACTATGAAGAACACATGGAGAGCAGAGATTGAAAGATTTCATGTATACAATGTAATTGTTCATTGTATTAATGAAAAGTTTCATTGATATAATGCAGAACATTTAATGAAACCGCTTCATTCTCTGAATGAATGATTTTCCTTTCAGTGTACTGCATACCACAGCTCCCAGCTTGTATATATTTGTAGCAATGGATCGTCAGCGAAGTAAAGTAATTAACAAAAATTGCCGTATAGATTAAAATTATGTATCTACTTATCACCAGGTGCGATAAGTCGACACTTATCGCCTTACTGATTACGTTCGGCGCGCCTTGCGCTTGTTTCTTTTTAGCGATTTTTTACGATTGTTTTCTTTTTTTTAGTTTCTTGGCGACCTTTTTACTTTTTGTAATTTTTTTGCATTTTTGCGATTTATTTATATTTTTGGTGACATTTGTTATTTAGGCGCTTTTTTATTTTGGCCATTTGTCGTTTTATCACTTTATATTTTTGGGATAGTTTTGGTTTTAGTGTTTTCGAAAATTTTAAGAATTTGCTTCTTATGGTTTCCAAAAAAATCAATTTTCCTAAGTTCAGAAAATTATTGCTATTGCGCCATAAAGCTTTATCTAGTATATCTTATCTATAAGGTTAATATTAACAAATAAATAAATAAAATTTGCTCTTTACTGTAGACATGTACTTCACATAATTAAGGGAGGAAGGAATGTTGTATCTGTTGCCATTACAGGAAAAACTTTTATTCAGAGTCATTAAATCGAAAAGACAAACAATCATTAAATTGACCAAATGATCAAATATTTCCATCAGTTATTTCTATTAAATGTTTTGTTTCGCACTCTTTCTTTTTTATTAATCCGTCATATATTTGTTTAAAGGCATAATTCATTAAATGCCAGACGATGAGACATTATGTTGCTTCATTATTGTTTTATATGTTCAACAAAATACTAATTAAATTCGGAAATATTTAACTTTCTGCATTTTATTGGTTGTCGCAAATATTATTAAATTTTATTGAATTTTATTAGTAAAGAAAACATTTGCGGGTGGTTTACATTTGTTAGTGATTCATTATTATTATTTTTCAAGGGTTGTTTTTTTTAATAAATAAATTTGTTTGTTTTTTAGATAAGTTGATTTGTTGGTTTTAACTTTGAACGTTTTTAAGTAATAAAATTTAATGGCTTGACGTTTTCAATTAAATACTTTTTAAATGGTTTTTGCTCTCGAGTGAAAAAGCAACAAACAGCACTTGAAACTTTAATACTAAAGTGTCTAGAATAAGCGATGTAGTAGCAGATTAAAGCACATTAGTCCGCTGTTAGAAAGTGTTGTTATAATATATCCTTACAAATCCTTTAAAAAATATAAAAAACGCTTTCTGTGCAAAAAGAAATTTAACTTTTTTTTTAAGAACTTCCGACAACTCATGTTTATTACTCTATTAAATTATTTTTGTATTGGCTGAATTAAAAGAGAACTATTTTTTATTACTACTTTCACACTTGCATTTTATAATTCCTGCTATTAAAAAATTCCTATTAATACTTCGTTTTGCAGCGAATTTTTTTTAGAAGATTATTTAAAAATGATTAAATATTCAATTGCTTAGACAAATATGCAGACAATGTTTCATTCAATCAGTTGCAATATCAATCAAATATTGTTGTACATATCTTTGTAGATTTTTGCTCATGTGAATTGCAAACTGAATATCAATGCAATAAAATTTTATTTTATTTTATTTGCAGAGATTTTATTTTCATATTTTGCAAAAAAAAACAAATACACATCAAAAGAATGCGATTTAAAATTATTATTTGTAACACTGAAAATTTGTTGTAGTGCACAATTGCTACAGCAACACCAATGCCAAAGTAGGCAAAAAGTTTAGTATACGATGATAACGACTTTTATAAATACACTATATTATATGGGCATTTTTCCACCAAAGGATCAAGAACAGAAAAAAATTAATAGTTCTTGCAAAAACTTTATTTTAGCATAAATAGTTTTATTTCGAGATATTCGAATGCCAAATCATTAGAGAGAAACCTTTCTCATTTGGAAATTTTCCGTACTCCTTTTTTTTTTTGATAAACATTTTTAAAGACTTGATGAATGAATAAGACTTTTGCTCCCTAAAATTTTTCTGAGGCTACATATTGTCAAGAAAACATAATGCGCATAAAAAACTATAGGATTGCAAATAACTGTAAGTTTTGCTTGTGCAAAATTGTATGTTTTGATGTCACGTGCGACATTGAAAAACATTGGGTCACATCGTGGTTGATGTATTTTTCTATGACAGTTTCGAGTTAGATTAGCTAATAAATGTTTGCGGAGTTCCTTAATCTAAACCCAGAAAAAACAGCTTAAAATCAATAAAAAACAATATTTAATTAATAAGAAACATTAACAAAAGTCTAGGCGTGTTGAAATTTCTTATTTCATAATGGAAAAATATTAATTTTCAGTATTAATTTATTAGTTTTATATATTTTTAAGTATCTCAATATACATTTTCTATTATATTGAAAATTATTGAACTAATATGACACGTTTTTATTTTTATGTCGCAGGTTTTCCCTGAGTGTACTGCAAAAACGTCGTAGTACAAGTCTAAATACGCCTACCACTATAAGGGACATTATTTGTTGTCTATGCGTCGGAAGTATATACATGCAGAAAGCTCATCAAAGACTCAGTACAAACAGACAACAATTCGAACTGAAATAAAGTCAGCTAATGTATTATCCAAGGAACTAAAAAACATGTTGATTATTGAGTTCTTGTTTTAATTAGTTTATGTTGTTTAAATATGAGTTTACTCAATATCTCTAATTAATGTAAGAAATTTCCGCTATTGATATGCATTAGGAACAATAAGATGCCTATAGAAACTAGGTAACCTTTCAATGATCCATTTTGATGAATTTTTAAGAAAAAATTTATTTTTTACTGAGCAAGTTATGTATTAATTTTGGAAAAAGTAAGTCAAATACTAAAATTTTATATCAAAAATAATAATCCAAAAAAAAACTTTTTAAAATTATAAAGATTTTTGATCATGGTACCTATAAAAATTTGGTCACGTGCGACATCGTAAGTGTATAATCAAAAAAATCCCGCTTAGCACAATTGGCGTTATATATGAAAAGAGTTGCAAACGGTGGAGAGAAAAATTAAAGGAAGATGAAATATTATTACATAAATATAAATTAGGAAACAAAGAAGGAATGCCTTGTGTTACAAAAAAAGTAGAGATGTCGGACGACAAATAAAAAATCATTGAAAAGACAGAAGGAATGCATACTTAAGAAACAAGTTCGGCTGAAGCTCAAAATCTATAATTCTATATTTAAAAATTCGTAAAAGATGCAACAGAAAGAATTGCCATTACTCCAGTTGTCGAAACCGACGTCACTTTAACACAATACCAAGCAATTGGGGGTTCTTTACTGTCTCTCGAGAACAATTTTTTGCTACTGACAGTCTATTTCCGTGTCCTAAGATCTAGAAAATAGCATAAACCTGCCAACAAGGATCAGTTCTTTTAGACAACGGTTGTGGACTTGTTGTCGAAAACAATTTTTTGGTATTGTGTTAAAGTGACTTCGAAGTCAAGAAGTGAATCGTGAACATAAATATCATAATGGGAAAATGTCACGTGAGACATGTATCATAGGACTGTGATTAAAATTGAATTAAAGAAAATATGTAAATAATTTTTAAGTAAAATCAAAACCATTTAAAAAAATCTCAGTTTTAAAAGTCCTGAAATTAATCACTTCAAATTTTGCTGAATGGCTTAGTTTCTTGGTATTATCTTGAAAATGTTAAATTGTTCAAAATCAAACTAAATACCAATTATAAGGCTAATTTAGAGCCATAGGTTACACTTATTGGCTTTTTTTCGACTTTTTGGGATGGTCACGTGCAACATATTGGAAATGCATTTAAACATATTTATATATATGTATATATCTATGGCAATGAGGAAAACGTGCTTAAGTCATATCTTACAGCTTTGTATGAGAACAGTTTTAAGCTTTCAAGTCAATTTTTAGAAATTCATTTCTTTCACGGGTAAATTTTTAAATTATGTTCACTTTTATTTTATTTTTATGCAATTTATATGTTCAGTTTAATGCTAATTTATGGGCGTCAGTCAATTGAAAATTTTGTATTTTTTTTTTTGCCATATCTCCCTATATGCCATATCTCTCCAGTTGTATACGTTATATATTATATAAACGTATATTAAAAATAAGTTTTTTGTGTCTACTGAGAGTTTATGTATTTTAAGTTGACCACCTTTAGGGGAACAAGTGCGTTATGGTTTGATGAACGCACTGTTATTCGTCATTTATTTATAGGGTTCGTTATCAATAATATTTTTATTGTTTATCCTTGTTAACCAATACATGAAAATAATAGATATTGCCTTCTGTTCATCTAATATATTTTCTATTTGTACACAGCACCCACCAAACGCTCAGAAGAACCCACATATATATACACATACATGTATTTACACACATTTACACAAACTCTTAAGTTACATATGTATGTATGGGTAGTGAGTAAATACAAAATAAAAATTTCATTTTATTTTTATTTTAGAAAAATTGTTTTTCATGTAAATCTTTGCATTTAAGCGGAAAAATCAGCCCATATTTTTATTGCAGCATTAGTGGTGAATGTGGGTATGTATCTATGTATGTATGTTTTCGTATGTGAGTGTATTGAGATATGAAAATACATAAAACGAGCATTAGATGCAAGAGATTCGTAACACAAAAAAAAAATGTTAGATGTAAGAAAATATTTTTTATAACATTTTTGCACAATAAAAAATATAATGGCAATTAATTCTGTTATATTAACTGAAATAAAAGCATTTTTGTAGTTATCACTCTTTTGCAGTAATGGCAACATGCATACATATGTAGCTATGTATGTATTTTTATTTGGCCTTTAGCTGCAAAAATTTTGTATAATTTTTTATTTTTATTATACATACATAGATATTGTGTCTGTTTTCCATTAATCAAATGTCAAATTGTTATTTCTTATAAGTTCAACAATTTATATGCGATTAGAGATTTAAGTGCATTTGGTGAGCAAAATTTTTTATTTTAACATTAATAAATTTTATGGTTATTGTGTGGAAAATTGAATTTTATTTTGTGTTTAATGATTTTTTTTACATGAATATGATTTTCGAAAGTGAAAATTTAATATGATTGATATACTATATAGCACAATATGTCTTGAGTTGTAAAAGAGAGATACAATACGTACGTAATGTTTATTACGAGTATTATTAGTTTTAGCGTGGTATAATAAATGGCTAAAAGACTAAAATTTTGTCCAATTATAAAATATCATGTAATATTTTCCGGAGCAAGTGGTAAGAATATAATGTTTTTAAGCTTTTGCATAGCTTTTGTCGCAGGCTTTGAGGGTGTCGACCGAATCAAGAAATTCCGTAACTAAAATAAATGAAAACCTAAGACTTATTTTATTTGAATCGCCCAGTGTATGTTAACCCGTAAAGTATGATATTGATTTCATTAACATACAGTATTGCTAGAACAGATTTTTACATGTAGGAAAACACAATGTGGTGTACTTAAGAGCAATCGTAGTTGACAAAAAATGATAAACACCAACAAACTGACTAGTCGTAGGTTTTTTTTATTTAAAAAAATAAATTTGCAAGCTTAACCTTGGCAGTCCCCGGGTACCACACGTATTTTTTCTTATACTCGTATACTATTCTTATGATTTACTATGACTGTCCTTATCATGGAAATATTTTTGAGTTTTTATAGGACAGATTTTATGAAGAAAATTTTTAGGAATTTTGCTTTGCAAATTTTTCGTGATTGATATATTTATTTGGGGCCTTCAAATGGTAGTCATAAATTAATTTATTTTAAAATATTGAACACACATTCTTATTCTCCTCAATTTAGTCATCGATGAGAAAGCGACGAATGCACATGAGGATGAGGATTATATATTTTTTTAAGAATATTAATCCATCAAACACATATGGGTAAGTACTAGAAGAGGGTACTTGAAGTCAATGACTATTAAAAAATAGGAGCTCCGCACAACAAAAACATCGATATATCTTTAAGATCCGACTGTAAATACCGAAGATATGACAAAAAAAAATTCAAGAAGTATTTATACAAAATAAATACAGTGTAATGCGACTTTGACCAGCGCACGAAGAGTTCCGTACGGAAACTAGATATATAATTCAATACAAACCTTAGCCCATATAATAAATAGTTTTGGATTTTTTTTCGTTTTTGGGTTTTTTTGGATTACAGCGTTTTTTTTCAGTTTTTGCGTTTTTTGTGGTTTTTTTTAGTTTTGACAATTTTTTTCTCGTTTTGTGATTTTTCCGGTTTTTGTCGTTTTTAATTTTTGGCGATTTTTTCATATAGACCATTTTTTTTAGTTTTGGCACCTTTTTCGCGTTTTGGCGATTTTTTTTGGGTTTTTAGCTTTTTTTCAATTTGGCGATTTTTTTCATTTTGACGATTTTTTTCATTTTGGCGATTTTTCTTTCATTTGGTAGATTTTTTTAGTTTCGGCGCTTTCCTCGGTTTTGTCGATTTATTTTAGTGTTTTTTTTAATTTGGTGCTTTTTTCGTATAAGCAATTTTTTTTTTTTTGGTTTTGGTAGCGAAAACAATAGGGTTCCTTTTAACCTTTGGTGTACGGAATCCGAAAGATCAAAAAACCCGACAGCGATATACTTTCAACCGTTAAATATCCTAAACGGTCATTCGAAATGAATAATGATAAAATAAACTTAAATATTATTTTAAAATACCTGTCGAAGAGTACCCATTTTGATATAGTTCGTCGACTTTTTATGTTTTTCGCATTTTAAAAATGGCGTCTGTTGGCCGCCATTTTTAATTTTGACAACTGACATAACTTCAGTGACACTCCCGGCATTAAGACAAATCTATTGACGTAGGATTCAACAAAATGAGTCCAAGCGTTTGGTTTATATAGTGCCGCAAAGGAACACACATATTTATATATACATAAATACATACTCTTACATAAATACATAGACTGCTAAACACAATACCCTTCTTTGCGTTGCTCAGTCGTATAAAAATTCGGCCCCTACATTCGTTTAAAAACATAAAACATCTTTTAAAATATTTCTGCTGGAATTATCGAAGCACTTGCTTCGCAAAAGTTTAATGATTGTCTGCGAGCTCTAATTTTCTCACATTAGGGTAGTACATAAGTGTGGTAGGAATTGAGATATGGTGGGTAAATGCCAAAACACTATATTTAACGTTTATGACTATTAAAGAAAAACTTTGGACTCCTCGAGACAAAAATATCTATATATCACACTCTAAGATCTGACTGTAAAGTAAGAAAAATGTATTTTGGTAACCCCTACGTTCGGCAAAAAGAAAAATTTTTTTTCGAAACTGCCTTGCAAGAATACTTTGTTTTTGGTGGTGAACGGAGAACTTTTTTCTCTTGCAAGGCGAGACGGTATAAAGTACATATTTACCTTTATGTCAAAAATTTTATTTTTGTGGATGAAAGTAAAGGAAATAATTATACCGCATTTAGTAAATTTTTCAATTCGTTCGTTAAACTGGTAAACCACTGTATTTGAATTTTTTTGTTGTGAAGGATAAAAGGGCAAACGCTTAAAAAAATAGCAAAGGAAATAAAAAATCATAACTAATTTCCTATGGACATTTTTCCTAATTAACCACATACTGAACAAGAAATGATAACAAGTGAACATTTGACACTTAACCAAATAAACCAGTAAAACAACAGCAAAAACAAGAATAATATTACATATGTGCATACATGCATGTATGCATTCACAGAATTCAACAATACCATAGATAAAGCGACAGACAGACACAACCACACACACACTCACGCATACAAATATGACCATTGATTGAACATTTAGTACTTGCATGTAAAAGATACAACAACTACATATTAGAACAGTTGTTGCACTATTAACTAAGCTTTGCAAGGGTGGGAAGGGAAAGGGCAAAAAAACAACCAATAACAACACTGACAAAATTTATGTGTCCTTTCAAATGTTTGACAACAATAGCACGGTAAATGAGCAAAGTATGCACGCATACGAACATATTTATACCAGCAAACATACGGCCTTCGACATCAGATAGAGAGTTGAAAATAATTTGCGTATAATGGGAATAATAATTGCTTTGTTCCTAAATTATTTTCAACATGAATCGCTAGAACATAAATTAGAATAATTAAAAAAAAATAATAATTTGTATTTCAAGTATTCTTTCATCCTATAGATTACTTTGTGGTGAGAAAAGCGACTAGACTCCTTAGGCTCGTAGAAGCATGTTTGGGGAGGACAGGAATAAGAGGTTGCACATCAATCTTAAATGAGATCACTTGTAGTGATCAGGGATCCGTAACACCTGGTTTGACGGACTATAAGGTCATTGAAATTGATTGTAGTAGAATACACTCACTAATAATTCTGGATAGGGCTTATAGGGTCAAATACGACAAGCTTATGAGAGTAGGGCCAGAAATGGGGGAAGGAACAGGGGCTGGTTGGTTAGTTTTTTTCAGACTGCCGCATAAATGCAGCGTTTTCCAAGCTGCTGATATCTTGGTGATCCTCAGGGTAACAAAACTAGTGGCCAGGAATGTAGCTGAAGGCAAGAAGGTAACCTTCGACAGCTAGGCAGCGCTACAAGCTTTAAAGGGAAACAATTCAAATTGAAACTTTGCTTATGGACATATGTATAGTGTCAAACTATGTTGGTCTCTTGACCACAGCATTTTGGAGGGAAATGAAATTGCCAATGAGCTGGCAAGAGTGGGGTCGGCGTTAGATGAGGGAAGTTTGACAGTTTTTATTTATTGTTTGTTTTTAAACAGAAGTAACACTCAGGCAATGAATGTCTACTACTATTACTAGGTGTTACCTTCTTTATAAAAAACAAGCGGTAAAGGGAGAGACAGAGAAAAGCTTCATATATATACAACTCTGCTTTTTACAGTGTTGCAGCGCCTCTGATGTTAAATAAAGTGTTTAAAATTTTTTTTAAAACTGTGGTTAGTGGTCATTTTATTTACTTATTTATTTATTTTATTTACTTCGCCGATTATTCTGCTACACAATAGTGACGAAGGAGAACGCTCTGATATTATATTATGATTGGTATCTGCTAAAGTCGGTATAGTTCAGTGACCAGTGGCTATGCCTTCATCACTTGAACTTCCCTAAAACAACTGATACCAAAGAACACTAATGCACATCAGAAATATGCAAAGTGTTGTTATTTAATGAC
Source organism: Tachina fera (assembly GCA_905220375.1). Classification (NCBI taxonomy): domain Eukaryota; kingdom Metazoa; phylum Arthropoda; class Insecta; order Diptera; family Tachinidae; genus Tachina; species Tachina fera. Next base: position 83,561,267 of record LR999966.1, read on the forward strand.
TATTGTATAAAGGGATTGAACTTATGACCTTCGGTTTTGTAGCCAACGTGCTAACTATTTCGCTATAAAACCACCCTTGGTGAAATTACCGATAGATAATTACTACAGAGCACTCATCAATTGGGCATAGTTCAGGGCAGAATGAGGGAGGATTGTAAAGTCTCGAGTGCTATGTGAGCAAAACTTGACTCAGGAAGATCCTGCTCTGGCACTGTTCGGTCCAGTCTTATGTAGGATGTGCATTGAACATATTATCTGTCACTGCCCGAAGTTGTAACGTTATAGGCTTAGATGGCAGAGCAGAAGTTTCCATGACAGCATTAGTGATATCGGGAAGTGTAAACTTCCCTTAATTATGGAAATTCAGTGGCTTAATGGCCATTTCTGGGTCCAAATGGGGGTTTAAATATTAATTTTAAGGGGCAATAGAAGAGGGGGTTGAGGTTGCGTTACATCACCACCCTTGCTAGCCTAACCTAACTATTCTTTAGATAAAAATTTTATGGTTATTTTGTCTTAACGCATACTTCAAGCTCAAACTATTTTCTTTCTGGGATACGACAGTTAGTAATTCCTAATTACAAATAAGAGGTTTCATTTTGATATGTAAAACAAACGAGTTCATATTTAAAGATATGGCTAGATTTTGTAAATACAAACGCTTTTTCCGTTTTGAAATTTGTATGGCATATAAATATATTTTTTTAAGCAAATTTTCGTTATTTTTCATACAAATAATAAATAAAAAGCCATAAATATTTTAAAAAATAACGTTAGCTATCAATTGCAAAATAACTTGTGAAATAAATTATGATAAAAACTTTTGTGCTTGTTGGGTTGGGTTATGAATATATCGAACACGCTTGCTTTGTTACCCAGTTACATATATACATACATGCATATATGTACATACATACACATGTATAGAAAAAGTATAATTGTGTGTGACTACTGTTCAATGCAAAAATATGGAAACGTTTGTCACTAATTGCTTCTGTGATGATGTGATGACCAGGCCCAAATGTATCATAAAACACACACAAAAAAATTAAAAAAAAATTACACAAAAATAATCGGAAAAATTCTGTTGCGTAATAAAAAATTATAAAACACCGACAGCCTTATTCTGGCAATTTGGTAATAATAATTTTCTAACCGAATTTTTGTTACCTTGTTGTACCTTTTATTTGTTCCGGTATTCCGGCTAAGAGCTAATAAAAAAATAATTCAACAAATGTAGTGAAAAAATTTTCATATATTTTTTTAAATAAAATTTGATATAAAAAAAGATTGCTGAATGCAAAATGCTAAATATATTTATTAATGCAAAATTGTAAAATCTACCCAGCAAAAAATTTTCAAGATTTCGTAATGGGTATTACTCTTTTAATGCCTTACAAAGTAATGAGTGGTAAATATTTATCTTATTATTTTATATATACATATAATAATGACTGTCCTGTAATGAATAAAATAACAACTTATTCATATCATTACATGAAAGTACTTACTGTAGTACGAAATATGTATACAGAAAAATTTATTGATTGTGAAAATGAGCTTCGAAGGCAACAAAAAAATGCTTATTAGCTTTTTGAATAATTTAAAAAAAAGTAATCAACTAAACTTTGCATATTTGTGAGCAAAAAATAACCCATTAAATTTTAAATACTTTCAGGCAATCAGCAATCTATTGACTTTTTGATATTTGTAGGCAAAACGTATAGGGTACCGCATACTTTTAGAACTTCTCAAACAAAAATAAAGGGTTATTCAGTCAAATTGTAAATACTTACGACTGGGGAGTACATACACTTTTTTGCATTCTAGTAGGCAAACTTTTTTGCTGGGTATGCATATCAACTAAAAGATTTTGTTGTAATTTTTTCCCATTCTTTCTTAATATTATTAAAATTTCACCTTTCAATTTTGAAATTGTGGGTGGGTTCCGATAAATGAACAGAAAAAAAGTTTGCCTACAATTTAGTTAACCTTCATACACAGAGAAAAAACTTCTTAATAAAATCAATAAGATTTTCTCTATGAAACGTTTTTAGGCTAAGGGGTATCGCAGTAGAAAGAAGCGAAGATTTTTTCATCTTATTAATCAAGAAGAAAACCACATAAAATCAAGAAGAAATCTTATTATTCACAACTTTTTTTACTCAATTTCCGTTATTTTTGGCACCAAAAAAACAATCCATAGAGAAAATCTTCTTGATTCTGTTAGGTTTTCCTATAAATTGTAAACTATAGGGATTTCTTTTTGATTTCATTAGGTTGCCGTATTGATTTTTTCAATAAGGTTTTCATCTTGATTTTATTAGGTTCCTATATGATAATGTGTAAAGCATCTTATTAATTTTTTTAATAAGGAAATCTTCTTGTTTTTATTAGGTTTCTTGTTATTTCATATCTATAAATAAACATAGAGAAAATTTTTTTCATGATATTTTTCGTTCTTGTATAAGCATGTTTTTGTACAATAATTTCAGTGCGGATTCAGGCTGCTTATTAGCATATTGGTTAGATAGAGTTCTTGTCTATCAGTCAGAAGGTTGCTGGTTCAATACTTGTCTCCTCCTAAGTAATAAACATGTATGTACGGTGAGTTAGTTAATTAATAATATAATATAATATGTATGTATGTATGTATAAATAAATAACATCTAAATACACTACATACTCACATACATACATATATCGTACAGAATTTAAATGAAAATACATAAGTACAATTTTTTCATGCTTTATTTGGTTGCCTAATAAAATCAAGAAGAAAACCTTTTTGAAAAAATCAATAAGATAACCTAATAAAAACTACAAGATTTCTTTTTGAGTTTTTCAAAAAGGGTTTCTCTATGAAATTAATAAGATTTCCTTATTGAAAAAAAAAAAATATAGAGATATCTTATTAATTTTGTTCTATTTTATGAGGTATTTATTAGGCACTGTTTTCTCTGTGTAGGGTCTGTAAAATTGTTGACGTTAACGATCTTCGGGTTAAATTTGACCCAAACTAAAAATTATGTACTGGTTTCATTTATTTGTGATTCATTTATTGGCAATGAATGATAGCATTGTTTCATAGATTTAATTCGATTAATACATGATAAATCGATATTAATACTAATCGATATTAACACTAATTGTACATAAAGTAATTGTTTCAGAGTGCAGTTTGCATATAAAGTTTGTGCAAGTTATAATATAATCTAATGGTTTTTTATTTTCTGCGTGGTTATATTAGTACGTTAATAAATGTAGAGGTTAATTTTTTCTTAAATTTTTTTCGGGTTCTCCAAGTACACATCTATGAAAATAGAAATATTTTCATTCGAAACCAGTTCGATCCTAACTTAAAAAAATGAGGAAAACTAACTTTTCCTTGCTAGTCTCTATATGAGTAGTTCAGTTATTTGCCTCTCCTGTAAAAATCAGTTAACGGGACTCGTCTGGTTTTGTTCGCCAGCTCTACAAATGTTAAACTTAAATTGTAACAATTCCCAATAAAAAACGCTAATTAAGAAAATGCTTTTATTTGTAAATAATATCGTAAATTGCAATTCTAATAAATTACTTATGTGTGAATAGCAAAATATTAATATTTTTCATAGCTTATTAATTTCTTTCTATAAAATTGGCTAAAAGCGCCAACATGTGTATAAATGTAAAATTTATATAAGATAGAAATGTACTATTTTTCATCTCAAGAAATCCACAAACGTTCAACTTAAGCTGTAAGGATCTGTTCTGCAATAGGAAGTAATCCAACTAATTAAATATAAAAAAAATATACATACGTATTTAAAAGAATCAAAACGAAATCTTTTATTCAGTTTACTTACACTTCCGACCAAATCATCCTTGCGAAATATTTCATGATTGTTCCAAGTGGCGTAAACCAAAATTTTATGAATTATCGGGCCCATATCAGCAAATCTGTTCTTCAATGATTGGCAAATATTAAAAAGTGCTATCATTCTAAAGGATACAAGTAGGCAGTATGAAATATAAAATGTAAAAATTTCAATTGGCTGAGCTTTGTAGATTAGAATACAAATGTTAAGCATTGTACCCATTATAAAAGTCGAATACCATATCATTATAAATATTAATTGCAGTTGAAAAGTGTTAATAAAGTCTTCTGCTAAGATCTTCAGTTTGTACTCTTGGCTGGTTAAAAAACCAACTTCTTGCGCTAATAATTTACGCAACCTTTTATGTTTATTAATATCCAATTCTCCGCCCCTCTTTGCTTCCTCATACTGCATTAATTTTACATATTTTTCGATTTCCTTCAAACGTCGAATTATTATTTGGGCAATAATATTAATAACAAATATGCCGAAGAACAAGTTCATTTCGAGCAGTGCCGCCTTGCTAAAAAGATTTATGAGATATATACGTTGTAAAAGTGTCTTGTTGTAGTCTCTTCTATCAAATTCAAAGTACAAAAAGTGTAATACTTCAATAATACAGCAAACGCATTTCATCTTCAAAAATTTTCTAGCCTGACCAAAAATTTCATGGTTTTCAATAATGCTCATAATAGATAGATAATACCTTGATAAGTCCTTTAAATCGTTGTAAATTTTATATATGCGCCTTCTGTTCGACCAAATTTCTAAACACGAAAAACTATAGAACAGGGTACACACAAAATAATGGTAACATCTTTGTAATATCACATTTTCCGTTGAAGCACGTTTCCAATGATATACATTAACTGGAGAAGCGATGAGAAAGATAAAATTTACAGCGGCACAGTAAATTATAATGGGCCAGTTATGCAAGTTGAAGGTGTCTCGTGAAGCATTGTAATATATGTTAATGGTTCCCAAAACATTGTTTAGATAATAACAGACGGTTACGACGATATTCATTGCGGTAATTATTTTGCAAGAAATTTAGTTGAGAAAATTTACAAAGTTCAATATTTTTTCTTTGTTTTAATGCTTTTGTATTTATATTTTCTACTTTTACTATGTATGCTTTCACTGCGTTTGCTAAACTCAAACTGTAAAGATGGTGAAATTGTATAACATACTACTTACATACATACAAACATACATACACACATTTTTACTGTTGACGTGGCCGATTTCCTTAGATACTTAGCAAAAATACAAAAACAAAATTTTATATGCCACGTACACGGCTGCCAGATTGGACAATTTATCGTCATTTTGCCGATTTTTGGTGTGGAAAATTGCAAAATGACGCTTTGGCAATATTTTTCCTTTTAAATTTACGAATTTTTAATGGTACAAATGGGGCAGGTTTTTATGAGAAATCGACTATTAGAATTGATATGAGAGTAAATATCTAGCAAAAAATTTTCAAGATTTCGTAATGGGTAGTACTCTTTTAATGCCTTACAAAGTAATGAGTGGTACATATTTATCTTATTATTTTATATATACATATAATAATGACTGTCCTGTAATGAATAAAATAACAACTTATTCATATCATTACATGAAAGTACTTACTATAGTACTTTCCAGTTAATAACGAAATATATACACAGAAAAATTTATTGATTTTGAAAATGAGCTGAGAAGGCAACAAAAATATGCTTATTAGCTTTTGAATAATTTTAAACAAAAAGTAATCCACTATATTTAAATTTTAAATACTTTTAGGCAATCAGCAATCTATTAACTTTTTGATATTTGTAGGCAAAAAGTATAAGGTACCGCATACTTTTTGAACTTCTCAAACAAAAATAATGGGTTATTCAGTCAAATTGTAAGTACTTACGACTGGGGAGTACATACACTTTTTTGCATTCTAGTAGGCACACTTTTTTGTAGGGTAAGATCACTTTTTTATTAAAAATAGCGAAAATTTGCAAAAGTGAGAACAAGCTCTAAAATTGTTTTAAGTTAGCTAAAATTGCTAGAAATGCAAACAAGTCGGAAAAAATTATCAACATTAAAAAGATGGATAAGTCTTATAGTAATAAAAATTCGGTAAAACTGGAAAAAAGTAAAGAATTGGCTTAAAATTGAGAAAATAGTTATCAATTGCGAAAAACTATTAAATTAAAAACGATCCCAAAAACTGCTTAACAGTAGCAAATATTAGAAGAAAACCCAAAAAACTCAACAAATCGAGAAAATCACGCGAATTCGCAATTTTCGCGATAAGTGATTTCGTTACAGTTTTTAGTTTTTTTTTTCACAGTTTGACCGCTTCTTAACCAATAACACACTACGTCATCATTTTTAATCTTACAAAGTTTTCGCACATTTTTATAAATTTCGCGTTTTTTCTAAATTTTTGTTATGCCTGGCAATATTAAGCACTTTTAAGCAATCGTATGGCTTGTTTGCAATTGTGCAATTTTTCGCAAATTTTCGCGATTTTTACAATAAAATTTATTTGAGCAATGTTAAATGAGTCTATAATTTCGTTTCCATTTTTGCGCCAACTTTAAATTACAAATTTTTAGAATAAATTTTTTTGCCCACTTTCTTGTAGGTAATAGTTTTATTGTTTTTTGTTTCAATAAAAACTTATCAGAATACCAATTTTCTATTTTGATAACTTTTGTTACAAATTATAACTATGGTAACTATTATTAGTGTTTCAGAATAGGCCTGTAAATGTTATATTCATTCAAAGTAAACTAACTTATGTTAGTTACCTGATTTGGACAGCGGAAACATGTGATTTTGAATTGCAGCAGGAAGTTTGGGCCATAATGAATTGGTGCAAAAAGTATTTAATATGCTCCAGCGTTGTACACAGAGAAAAATAAAAAATTTTGCACTTTTGTCATATTATATTGCCCTTGGTGTCGGTCATAACTTCTCTCGATTCTTATCGAGTTTCCTCACGGATCGCACTATAAGAGTTGTTATAGATGGGATCTTGTAAAATGAGTCCAAGCTAAGTTCAGGGGTACCGCAAGGTTCCGTTCTTTCACCAACTCTATTCCTCATCTTACTTAATGACCATAAGAGGTCAAAAAACGTTCAACCCTATTTATTCTTTTGCGGACTACAGCAGCATATGTCATTCTTTCTCATTCAGCAATAGACTTAGCCAGCCGGAGGTTGACTCTATGCGACAAACAATGAATGAGACATTAAACTGCGATTTAGCAAAAATTTCTGAATGGTGTCATGCGAATAGGGTCGATTTTAACGCGAGTAGGACCCAATGCTGTACGCTTACTCATAGATGCATGACCGTAAATGGTGCTGCCTCTGTAACTATGGGTGGTATATGTATTAAGGAATCTGAAGCTCTTGGTTTTCTTGGCATGAATATTCAGTGTGATGTCCGTTGTACTGAGCACATTTTTCAGGTCTCAAAAGAAGCGTTCAAGTGTCTATGTTTTTTAAAACGGTGCAAGCAATACTTCACCCCATCTGATCTTCTTACTATTTATACCAATTATATCCGACCGAAAATGGAATACAACTCTCTTGTATGGTCCGGCGCTTCAAAGTCTATTTTAGAGTTGCTCGACCGCGTACAAGAGAGGGCGAAGAAGCTCATTGTTGACAGTAGGGTATACAACTTTATTGGCTGACTGGAGCATCGACGCAATGAGGGGTGCATTTCCTTGTTCTATCGTTACTGCACCGAAAGAATTTTGCTTCATAAATCCAATGAAACAATTTCATTAAAAATTTTTCACAAATCTAATGATAGTTTCACAAATCCAATGAAAATTTCATGAATATTGTGATACAATGTCATTGGAATTGCTTCCTTGATATTCTGGTTTCGTTAGAATATTTTACTGGATTTATGACAACAATATTTTTTAATTATTAAGAAACTCCTTTAAATTTAAGTTATTTAATTCATTTCATGAAATTAATTTATTGTTTCGATGCAGTTATAGCACTGCATTAATTTCACTGATGAAGTTTTCAATAAAATGATTTTAACGAAACTGGTTTCATTAATCCAACAAAGCGTGACATTGGTTGTCGTAATTGTTAAATGTCGTAATTCATAGAATTTCTGATGAAAATTCTTTCAGTGTACAATGTAATATTTTCTAATGAAATTAGGGAACTTGTTCCTCAAACTCGAACATTTTTACGCACAACACGAGCTTTATTCAGGGCACATCCTTTTGTGGCCGATTGGGCAATAAATCGCACTACGCATTACAGAGAGAATTCCTTTTTTAGCCGTACTATTCGTAGGTGGAATAAACTACCTGCGGAAGTGTTTCCTGTCACTTGCAACGTCGGAAGGTTTAAATCGAATATCCACAGACACTACTCCCTAAATCCTCCTCCCCATAACGTACTTTTCTAGTTCTAGCACAATGCATTGCGTGAGAAGGGGTTATCCCCTGAGTGCTGGTCCTGCTTAAAAAATAAAAAATTAAAGAAGATTTAATTAAAAGATTAATTAATTTTGAAACAATTACAAAAGTATTGTAGTATTAAGTCAACCGTTTAGTTGCAATTTTTTTTAGTTTTTTCAATTAAAAATGTATTGCATTAAATAATAATTAAATTTTTTTTAGTTGAGTTTTAAATGCAGTCAAATTTATTTATTAGGATTTTTTATTGTCTTTCATAAACTGTTAGATAAACTTATTGGTGATATGAGACAATGTTAAGAAAAACAGTTTTTTGCCACTACTAAGAATTTGCAAATCTTTTTATCATTCGCCATGGTATTTGAAATAGAATGGAAAATGAGTTTTGGCTGGTTAAAAACATGGGTAAAGTGTGTGTGAATAAAATATCTCTGCATTTATGTGTAGCCACTTAATACTCAGAGTATTTTTATACTTATAAGTATGAATGTAGCTCATAACGTCTATAAATATTAGTTGTATGAACATAGTTGTTGGATGTTTACAGTAATATATATGCGGTTTAAAATAGATTAATGCGTGTGTTTGCATATGAGCCAGTTTTTTATTTTTAGCTGCAAGCATTCATAGTTTTTTATCGACAACCATTACTCAAGAAATACTTAAAACCAGAGCTGGCCACCGAGAGAAACACGATAGTAATGTATTCGCGTATGTGTATTCATTTGTATTAGCAGCTCAGCTTAAAATTATACTTTTATCATTATGTGTTTTGCACGTAACGACACACGTATACATGACATTCAATTATATAACTTTATATAACGTATACGTATCGACTCAGCTCATGCTGATAAACCAACAAAAATTTACCCCAAAATTTTTCGTTTTAACTAGGGGTTTGCACGGCGATTATAATGGTAATCGAAATCGCGTTTAATCGCACCTTTTAATCGCAATCGTAATCGAACCCATTAATCGCACGATTACGATTAAAAATTTTAACCTTTTTTCAGCAAAGAATTTATGCCATATTTGCATATACAGTGCAAATTCAACTCGTAAAAAAGTTTAATTAAAATTTTTAATATAAAATATGTATGTAGTATATACATTTGACCTAAACATGTATATATGCCTGCATTTCATTGGCGCTTTAACAAATCATAAGTAGACTTCAACCATACATTTGAAAAGTTTCATACCTCTTATATTATCCACATATGTACATTCAAAAATCATTTAAAAATTTACATAAGCTTTTTGAAAATTCCAATAGAATAAGCGAGTAGGCTCACAAACTTATACAAATCACAAGATATAAAATAAATCTATTTTATCTATCTTTTCCTACACCTTTATACAATAAAAGTATTATAAACAAAATTATAAATAAGATTCAAACTAAGCAATTATTAAATTTAATATTTTATATTATTATATTTCGCGAATTTTATTTCAAAAACGTCGTAATATCTCAAAAATCTTACTACGATTGATACATTCGGTTGGAGCCTCGCATTATTACAAAAATCATAGAAATATATTAAAAAAAAAGTGTAAAGTTAAGTGGGTGTCGCCACCTGATGAGTTTATATTAATCACCTGATGAATGAACAGCTTCGTATATAAAACTCAAACTTCGTATATCAAAACTAAACTAAAAATTATAATACGAGTATTATACTTCCTTTATTAATCGCGTTTAACCGATAATCGCAATTAATATCATATTTTTTAATCGTAATCGCGATCATGAAAATCTGTGATTATTTGCAAACTCTAGTTATAACATACACAATGCTTGCATAAATTGCCCTAAATTGGACATATAGAATGAGCTTCATCAAAATGTGCAATGGTGGCAATATGCCCGAGAACATTTTGAAATGTTAATGCCACGAATGGACCTTGCGAAGAAAAACAACTAAAATTCAATTTAATAATAATAATAATTCTTCTAAATATAAACTATTTATAAGTGTGAACTGAACTTAAATTAAAACAAAGAAATGCACACAATTCAAACAAACAATAATCATTTATTTGTTCTTATGTATGCACATACATATTATATTAAAATAAAATATTCCTAATAAATTTCAAACTATTTCAAGTCATACATAACATTACTTAGGTAAACTGACGAAAAAAAATTCTACTTTGTTGCCTCAAAGTAAATGCAAGTAGTGCAGTAATGCATATTCAACAAGTATCTTCTATATTCATCTTCTTCCACAGGAAGCAGGAAGTATGATGAGGCAAATAAGAAAAGAAGCAAATCTCTATAGTTGAGTATGAGACAGACTTTTTTTTTTACTTTTCCCCAAACACAGACAAATGTTTAGTTTGCATAATAACACACACAAACATACATAGATACATATGCACATAAAATCATACGAAACATCCCAGCAAACATACCATTTGTTTATATAAACATTTTATATGCCAAAATTTAGCAGAATCTTAACCACTTAAAATTTTTTGGTTTGTTGGGATTTCATTAAAAACAAAATGCATTCATAAAAATTGTGTTTGCAGTTAAAATATTTTTTGTTGTAATTCTTTTTTGCATTTCTTTGCATATTTTCTATTTTGTTATTTGCTAATTGAATTTAAAATTGTGAAATATGATAAAAACACTTGTTTTCATAAATTTCGTATAAACGAAATTACACAAACAAAAGTGTTTTATATACAAATATGCAAAATTAATTTTCAGAGTGTGTGAAATTACCAAATGTGTTTGAGGATAGAATTTTCGTTTCCAACGAAATATACTGAAGAAATTTATTTTCATTTATAAACATTAGATATAATATATAATATATACATATATATATAAATATAATATTATAATAACATATTATTCATAAAAATACCTGTTTAATATAAGTTCAGCATTCATCATTTCCGTAATTGGGAGAAGACATAGAAAGAAAATAAAAGCAAAATTAGATATATTAAAATATATAATAGTAATATAAACATTGAAATAAATAAAATATATAAGCAATAAATAAAAAAACTTGTCTTATGATTGAATCATAAGTATAAGAAATAAGGTTGAAACACTAATAACACACACAACTCCTTCGCATACAACTTTTTATTTTCCTTTCAAAAATTCATTCTATTTTTTCATATGTCTATGTAAGTCCATGTCTAGATTTGCAATTTTTGTTGCAGCAATTTTTGAGTTCATGGGTGACAGGGGTGAGAAGATTGGGGAGGAGTGCACAGTTTCATGTGCTCGGCACTTCTCTTTTGATTTGAAGTTCGTAATTGTTTATATCAAGTTTTGAGTTGTGTTTGACGTTTTTTATTTATTTTATTTATTCAGTTGTGTGAAAAATAAAAAAAATATTAACGTAAAAGTAAATATAATTGTTAATTTTTCAGCGAAATTTGTGGTGTAATAGAAATTTTTTAAAGCATAATTGCAAATAATTATTTCATAATGTGGACATTAACGCAATTTTAAAGCAGAAATTTAAGAAATCGCAACAACAAAAATTGCAAGTCTGGACGAGGACTAAGTGTATTTTAAAAAAAACTATGTCATTTGTGTTTTCCCATCACGTCACAATTTTTTTATGTGTCTAACTAATATTTTTGCGAGCTATACCAGTATTATTTCCCATATCTCTTTTTTGCTTCAAATCATCTTATTGTGGTAAACTAAAAAATCAATGGTTTCTAAGTTATTTGTAAAATAAATTAAAATATTGAACTTTTGACTACCCAGTAAAAATTTTTTATTCGCTTTAAAATATGAGCTTGTTAAAAAGCAGTGAACTTTTATGAAGCAAACTACAGAAACAAATGATTTAGTAGCGCCACAATAATGCAGGTTTTAAATCCAGAAAGTTAGCCAATGTAAACACATCCAATATTATATACTTATATTATGCCATGTATGCATTAGGATTTTTCTCATATCGGTTGTCAAATGTGTTGTTCACCCAAACGCAAACTTCCATGCATACAAAACACAACTGACGAGAGTCAGTCTGAACAAAAGCAAAATAATGAGAAGAATTTTTTAAAACAATAATTTAATTTTTCCAAAGAAAAATTAATAAAAATTTACATTTTACTGCAATGTTTGTATATTTTATTAGATTCAAAAAAGCACTTTTATAAGCAAAAATGTAGTACTCCAAACCGAGAACTCGTCATACAAAAATCAGCAGCGATATCAGTAGGTTTGTCAGCGCTACTTTTATTTTATAATAGTAAAAACCTGCTTTTTTTGAAGCAAAATTTTTACTGGGTATTGTCTTTAAAGGCAAATATGGTGTTAAGAATAAAATAACTTAATTATTAGGAAAATCGGCTAAAAATTTTAGGCTTAATTAAGAACGTTGATCACGAAGATGTAGAGGGTTTCGAAAACAGCATGTTGTTCCGTTCTGCTAGTGTTTGTCAGAATACTTACAATAAACTTTTAACTTTCAGCTTTGTCTATAAGCATTTCATTGTTGCTGTACTGACGATTTGTTACAGCAACAATAAAATGCATATAAACAAAGCTGAACCACCAGCAAATAAATTTAAAATTATTGTATGCTTATGACAATATGTCGAATAATAAAATTCTTAAATATAAAATTTAATGACTTTTTTTCTCAAATTCCGAAGCTGGAAGCAAAGAATTTATCATGTCACTTTAAGGCATGATATGTTTTTACATATTCTTAAAATTAGTATTAGCGCCCGGCAAAAGACACGAAAAATACATCAAAAATAATTAAATAATCCCCTTTTGGGGATTTCGCTAAATTTTTTTTGGGAATTGCCGGGAACTCAAATGCAAATTGTGTTTATTGTTTCAAATTCCAAATCTGGAACCAAAAAATTTATAAAAAAAATGTATCAGACGAAAAATACTAGAAAAAATAGTATTTTTTGTATTTTACGAAATGTCCGAGGGAATTTTCCGGGGAAATAAAACAATTTTTTTCTTTGATTAATTTCATTATTTTCCATCTAAGAGACAGTTTTCAGCCAAAATAACTGATAGGAGCGAATTTTATAGCATTCCTTTGTTTAATACATCCTCCTTCCCGGGAAACTCTTCATATATTTTTAATTTTTTTCTCCGTTTTTTTTTTGTAAGTAGATGCAGGTAATTATAAAGAATTAATTCATATTTATTTTTTTACCATCATATACAAGAAAATAATAAAATATTATACCACCTCTTATTGAAATTACTGCACCGAAATTATGCGTTAAAGTGTCAACTCACTTCACTTTTTACAACAGAACAGCTGGAAAAAAAAATAACCACAATTTGCATATGATCTGTAAATGGGTATGTGGTGGTGCGTAAGTGCTTTCATAATGCAAATAATTGATCACAAGTCAGCCATCACAACAATAAAAGGTCGTAAGAAATATGTCTAAGGTATCTTATACATATTTGCACGTAAAACAGTTGATTTTCATAATTTTTAATTAAGTAAACACACGTCTGCACAAGCTCATTTGAACGTTTGTAAATGCACGTGCATGTAAACAAAAGAAAATTTTTAATAAATACATACATATATACAATATGAACGCATATTATTCGAAAATATACAAGAGATTAAAATTTATCTTATATGTGTACACATGTATATAGTCATGCATTAACATGCAATTATTTACACAACTGTCAAATAAATGACAGTCTTTGTGATAAAAAATTAACAAAAAACAATAAAATATTCTTTTTGTTTATCTTGGCTCCTAAACACCCAATAATTATTCACCCATGATAACATTATGCTCGCCCACTTTTTTAACTTTCAAATCAGTTTGCAAGAAAATTCAGATAAATATTCGTTTTTAACATATTGAAATTTTTTAAAGCCATCCTCTTATGTGACTTGTGAATTTAGCAAGAGCAAAGTGATGAGATAATGCTGATTGCATTCTTCCACTTGGAATATCCTTGAACATGAAAGTTGTTTAGTGTAAAAATCGATTTATGTACATACATACATATGTACATACATACATACATACATACATACATACATACATACATACATACATACATATAGTATGTGTAAAAATATATATTTAGCCGTGGTAATGGTGGCAGTCTTCTCCAAATACGAGTAAACACTACATAACACGCACACACACTCAAGGAAGGGAAATTTAAATATGCTCTTAACAAAGTATGCGTGTATCTGGAAATTTGGTTAAGGAAATATTTATGTTATACTATATATGGGCGTATGTTATGCATGTTCGGACATATAATAAAAAAGATAAACACAACATTACATAAGTATCTATTGGTTACATGCTGTTAAATGAGAGATAAATACCAGAGTATATTGGTGTAAAGAAAACAAGAGAAAAATTATGAAAACAGAATTTGTTCCACACTATGTTAGATATTGTGAGCAGATGTTACAAGTCTGTAAATGTCTACAGAAAATGTAAAGTAGTGTAGATTTAGCTGGTAATTTTTCAAGAGTACTTTCGACTACTTTCATATGAGTTATAACAGTTCAGATACTCTTTAAATGCAGTGTAGACTTGTTTATGCGCAAATGCAATTACTAACAGCAGAAAACTGGTAGTAAAATATGGATTGAAATTTAAATGTTAAAACCAGAACACAATGTACACTTTTTATATTTATGTTAATGTATTAACATTTGCCTATTCTTCCATAGGCATGCAAGTAAAACAGAAAACGATTCCATACTTAAGAAACTGTTTGTTTGCAGTTGTTATCTATAGGTTATATTGTTATAGAAGATAATTTGCTATAAATTTTCTATTATACTTCATGTCTTAAATTGGTGTTTTTAAGATAATTTTTATTGAATAAGTTGCCATAATAACTGCCATTTTTTTGGTACGTGTTTACCATAATGCATGGCATGTTTACTCGTTATAGCTACATATATAAAAAAGTCCAAATATCTGGATTCTGTAACTTTTTACGAACCGAAAATCGTAATATTTATCGACATATTTATTCGCTTGCGGTCACGTTATTGTGATTCCGTAATATCTTTCTTACGACAGTCTCCAGCTTTATCTTACTCACCATTTAATTCAATATTATGTGGTATCTCTGTATAGAAAAAGTTAAAATGAAAATTAATTTAATTGCTCGATATTATTAATTACTTTTGTAGCCACCAAAAAAGTACGTAAATGCTAAATAAATTTAATTCAAAAATTATTAACTGTGAATCGGAGGTATGCATTCGTTTTGGCGAACAAATTTCTAATCAATTAAAAAAAATTTATATGTTTGTTACAATTTTTTTCTCAAGTTGCTTGAGTTTGAATTAGTTCAATAAATTATAAAGGGTTGGCCTTAATAATTGTACTTTTCATGTTCTTATTTTATGATATACATACATATGATTTAACGCAACTGAACATTTTTCAAATATTTGTATGTATATCAGAAACTTCTTTCTATTCGGTAATTGACTTCTAAATTATTATCAAAGCTCTAATACATAATTATAATAAATATTGCACTCAATTTGCAAATTAGTATAAAAATTTTTAATTCTATTAAAGTTCACTTTAACTAGAATTTTAAATTGACTTCAATGCACATAACAACAAAAATTCTCTAAATAAACGTGATATAGTGTAAAATGTTAATTTAATTTAAGCGTTAATTAAATTATCAATGTTAAAACATAAACTATGGACTTACAAAACGTGACTTGTTAATGGTTGATGTACTTTCATAACACGGACAAACAAACCATCGCATACACAAATACACAGACACACACGCACCCACATAAGCAGCCAAGCATACAAATATTAATGCGCTTACGTTCATAACTTCACTTTAAATTTAAATGAAAAATAATAAGTCACACGCAAATACATACTAGAGATGAGCACAAGATGTTTGCTTGCTTTTATCTTCATGGTGTAAAGTATTGAATTGTTGTCTCTTTTTAAAGCTCTTTATTTTATGAGAACACTAAAACTGGAATTCTCTTTTGGAAAAAGTATGGAACAGCATTTATTTATCTGCCATGCAGGGGCATTAGTTATTGTAGTGTCAAAGCATATTTCACTAGTGTGCACACCGAAAGACAATTGTAAAATGGGCACACAAGTGTAAAAATATGTTTATGTGTAAAAGAAAAAACAAACAACATAGATAATTTGAGCGTGTTAGTTCGTGTGCGATACTTTTCAATCTTTTGTAATTTATTAATTGAAGACTAATAATAATTAAAAAAAAAAAAGTTTTATTATCACTTAATATTTTATGAAATTTTGACTTTGCGAAATGAAGTATTGTGTACTAACTAAATATTGCACACTTGACACAACTGTCGATTTAACTGTTGTACAATGGTTTTGTGAATTTTCTGTTTCATTGTTCTCTATTTTTGGTTTACACTCAATTACGATCACCGCTACAGACAATATTCGATCTTGAAGTAAATACAATACTGTACACTTTTTCATGGCTTGTGCTCACTTCTAGTACATACGTACATTTGTAAATATGTACGATTATGTTCATCGCAATTGTTTGTAGTTGTTAAAATAAAATAATTATAGTTCCTACTAAATCAGCGCTAATTTGAAAAGTAAAGTGAATGTAAGCGCACACACACACATTAAGTTGTGAATAAATTTAATATGTGTAGATGATTGAGTGTATAAGCTTTGGATTTGCTTGTGTGCAAGTAGGTATGTATATGTATGTATGGGTGCGTGCTTACGTACCCTGCAGGAAGTGTGAACAGTAAAATAGCAGAAGATTCACTAATTAACTTTGTCACCAGTACTACTCACAAATTTTACCCCAGACAATGGTTTGCTATATATGTACTACGTTTATACGGGCACTATTTGCAAACACATATGTATATTTGCAACTAAATTACCTCACTCTTTATACGGCATAGCAAATATATAAAAAAAGTAAGCACTTATATAAAAGTATTTACTTAGGTTTACAAAAAAAAATTATGTGAATGTTGAAAGTAACAAATAATTATTTGTTTTTATTATTATTATATTTTCTATCAATGTGCTTTGGTGCAATATTTATAAATTTTTTGTTTTTATTAGCAAACATTTGCAAGTGTGGCAACCCCAAGCATTTTATTTGCGAAACGAACTTTAGCCCGTTCAAATCATAAATATAGAAACAAATTAAGTTCGAAAAATAATAATTAAAATTTACAGTTTTATTTGCAAATAAGCCATGCGTATAAACATAGTAATAGACTATTACGCAGATACGTTTTTTTGGACTTTATTTAGATATTAAATAAAAACGATTATGCTGCCGTCAAATTATAACTCAGCTGCCACCACCAAGAGGGTATACCTGGCAAAATGTTTTCTACTCTGCAAAAGCAATTATTATTATGTAAACTCTCCTTTGACGATGTCGCCAAAATGTCACCAAAATAGTCGACGTGAAAGGTGACTTGGAGACACTTAAAAACAAGCTTCCTACAGGAAACATACTCCCATATGTAAGCGTGTAAGTTTGTGCATTTTTGTGGATTAGTATCAAAAGATAAATGATGTTTAAATCATAATTGCATAATATGCACGTTTGTTGTCATTTTGAAGTTGATGATAATGTGTTGATGATGAATAAACATCAATAGATGCAATGTAATATACACACATACGGATAACATACAACATCGACATTTACCCAACAAACTTTTGATGTACATATGATGTTTCTAAAATTTTTAGATCTAGACAGACAAATTAATAGAAAAAATTTAAGACTTAATGCTTTAAAGTTGTATGTTGTTATTTTAATATTACTGAGAAAAAATAATTTCCAAAATAATGAGACTTGTCTCATAATTATATAGTCTGTGCACATAGTAGTTATAAAAGCATTATTTTTTAAAATATTTTATTGTAAGATTTCAGTGTCAAAAACCTTATTCTTTATCACTGAAATTAAAAAATTTAATGGATTCTCGACTGTACTAAAATGTTTCGAACAAACTGTTTTTTTTTAGCAGCCAAAGCACATTTTCCATTCCATTTCCATTGATGAGCAAATACTCTGAGTATTATGCGCATATTTATTTTGTCCGTGTAAATACACATACTCTGAGCATAAGTAGGACAGACAATGTATGCGCAAAATACGCATGCGCTTTTCTGTTAATATTTGTAAAACATTTTAGTTTTTCGCAAAAAAGTAGAGATACTATTGTGTATTGGAATCAACTATAGTCATAGTTGGTTAAAATTAAATATTCGAGGCGTAAAAATTGTTTCTGCTTTAATTATAAGTATACGCAATTTTAAGGATTAAATAATTTATAATATTTTTAAATTTATTTCATTAAAACAAATTATTGAGCCCCACTTTTCCCAAAGCTGTTCTTTCAATTAACTGAATTTTGGTAAGGCTTTCAAATAAAAAAAAAGTTATTCTTTTGTAGGAAATGTAACACAGTATCCACAAGCACTTACTTTTTTAGTCGTTTACTGATTTCATTAGATAATTTTATAATTTGCCTTCCAAGCAGTATGTGGTCAGGAAAAGGATCAACAATAAATAAAAGTTTTTTGTGGACTGATAAGCAGGATATAAAAAAATAGAAGGTATCCTAGGACAACCGGTTAGAGCTATGCTGCTTGGTTATATAAAAAAATTAATGTCTTAAATAACAACGCAATAATATTATTTGTATTTTTAAAACTATTTATATAATATTCATAAAACTTATTTATTTTATTATTATTCATAAAATAAAATAAATTTGCCGCAGATACATAGCTATTTGCATGTGTAGAAATTTCACATTAAAAACGTATACTTAGTACCCCTGTTTTCAGAGTTCTTATTAGTATGTCATCTGGCATCTCCCTCTTTACGAAAAGATAAAAATAAAAAAACAAAAATTAAAGAATTAAAAAATTTATTTATAACTATAATAGTGTCGATTATTTTTGTTACGAAAATCACGCCTTAGCTTCTGTCTCTAACATAAAGAGCATAGCTTTAATGTCTTATCTATATTTTGTATGGGCTTCGTGGTGGATTTTGATGAAATTTGGATTGCGTATACTATATATACCAAATTTGAAGACATACATACTCGTGTATTTGTATAAAAAAATTGTATGCATAAAAATCGATTTAGATTGCAGGGGTAGTGGCATTGTCCGATTTTGATGAAATTAATTTTTTTATTAAATAAATCGAATGCTCAGTGCCAACTTTCTATGATATAAGACCACTATCTAGAGTTTTTGTGCAAAACTCTATTAAGCCATCCTACTGTGAATTGTCATCCTTCAACCGAAACTACTTGAATTCCCATGACTTCCAATATTCCTGATTTTAAAAGCAAAAAAATTATATTAATGTTATTATTATTTTGTGTTGTCGCTTTTTTTAAAAAATAGTTTTAAAAGCAAAAAATCTTTAAAGATAACAGGATCCATAATACATATATAATTATAGATACTCTTACAAATAAATTACTAATTAATGCGTAATAAAATAAATTTTAAATGCATTTTAAGAAAATGTTTATGAAAAATTTGAAATTAAATACATTTAAAATTTTATGAATATGGGGGTAAGTAAGTGTCTATTTTTAAGAAATTTAGAAAATATTTCATGCAAAACCGTTTATTTATTTTATTTACAATGTCAGTGTGTGCTGGGTTCATGTATATTAGTGACCTGCACAAGACCATTTATAAGATCTTTCAAGATATGAGACATTTTTCAAATGCTTATCTACAGCGAAATATTCTAAAACAAACGCTAAACAACACTGTTGGCAAGACAAACAAATGAAAAAAATGTCTTGCCAACAGCGTTTAGCGTTTGTTTTAGAATATTTCGCTTTAGTAAAGCATTTGAAAAATCTATCATGTCTTGAAAGGTTTTATAAATGGTCTTATGCACGTCACTAATGTATATGCATCCCTTCATTTCCTAATACTAAATCATCAACCATGAAACTTATCTGTACTTCATTATTAAAAGGGTCTCATTTGTGTCAATTAAATATGGTGAGCATTATATAAAAATAAACTTAAAACAAAATTTTAATTTAAAATCATCATAATATACTGAGTTAATTTTATATTAAAAAAAAAGTATATACTTCAAATCCCGAGAGGGAAAGTGCATACGAAAGTATTATTATTTATTTATTTTTTTTAATTTTCATGTCATGCAAAATTTTGGGATTATTGACATGCGGTGAAATTGTATCTACCACACACTTATGATTACTTTTAAGAGAATGTTTTGTTAAGTAATATTGCATCTATAAGCCATATTAGGATAGTGAATTAGTTTTGAGTCATAATAAAGATAAAGGCTCATTGGAAGCTTAAAGATTCTGATCAAGTTAAAAGCTTTTGTCCAATTTTTAATAAAATTTTTGTTTAGAATTTCTTCTTCAAGAACATATCTGTGGGTTTTTCCCACTATAAGAATTTTAACCTCACTAAATTAAACATTAAAAGGGGATATATTGCGCTAAAAGTTAAAATTACTCGCATGTAAATATAAAGAAATTTCTTAGTTATTTTTAAAGTCAGCAAGAAATATTAATTGTGCGTTGGTATGATAAAATGATTGTCTGCCGACTACCAATTAAACACATTAACGACAGCAGGCAATCGACCACAATATTGAGTCAAACTGAGTTTTGTGTTAAGAACAGCAAAGTTAACGTCGTGGTGTCTTAGCACCGACATTAATTTAACACTGTACATTCAAAAAAAAAAAAAAGACATGTACAATTATTAAGAAATTTGTTTTTCCTAAATTCAATTTAAAAAAAATTCTAAGTTTTAATAATTTTTTCTAAGTTCAAGTAAATTTTTACAAAAATCTAGTAAAAATTACTTAATATGAGTAAAAAATAAAAAGTTCATATTCTCAAAAATAGTTCATAAGAATACACAATAAATTTCTCAAATTTCAGGAAATTTTTACTCACTTAAAGAAAATATTTACTAGGAGTAGGAAAACGGTTATGAACTGAAGGAAATTTTATATTAAGGACTAGTTAATTTCATCTTAAACTAAAAAAAATAAACTTTAGGAAATGAATTACTCCTGATTAGTTCATTAAATTTGACTTACTTAAAAGATGTAAAAGGCTATACTAAATTTTAGAAAAATATTTAACAGTTTTAAGTATTTTTTCTTTGATTTGTAGAATTTATTATTAATTTGCATTTAGCAAAAAATCTAAGTAAATTGTTCATGTTGTCGAAGAATAGTTGAACTTGAAATTTATTTTTTTGTAAATAAAATAAAATTTTAAAACTCAATAATTTCAATGCCTGTTCAGGCTGCCTTGTTAGGCAATTGGTTAGAGTGCTTGCCTACATAATTAAGAATTCAATATGAAGATATAATATATAATATATCATTTGGTACAGAATTTAATTAAAAATTAAAATAATTACCAGAATTAAAGACAAAAAAAAATTTGGAAATTTACTAAATTTGAGATCAAAAACGGAAAAAATTGCTTGCAAAGTTCCGAATTTTATGGGAAAATTTTAATTAAATATAAAAATATAATTACTATTAACTAGTTCATTAATGAATTAAAAATTTAGTAAATATTTTACTGGTTTCAAGTAAAAAACAGCTATGGCGCCATACGACAACTTTTTTTTATTCAAATTAAGAAAATTTTCTAAAGTTTTAGTTAATTTTTTTTGAGAGTATGTAATAATAATGTAATAATTATTGATTTAAATAAAATCATATTTTCGTTTTTAACAGGTGAAATGTAACAATATTTTTTTTATAAAACTAAAATCAAAATACAACATGGAAAAATATTTATACAGAGCTGAGCTTTATAATAACTGGCACCACACACAGTGGGCCAAGCAACAGAATACTGATGATGACACCATATTGTTCTGTTCTGCTAGTTTATGTCATACTAATTTACAATAGTCTCTAGTGCAATTTGTTACTTAAAAATTAACAAATGTAATTTGATATTCAAAACATAAACAAAAAATTTACCATTGTTACATTAGTTGCGTATGCTGTTTAATATTAAACTATATTAAACGATATTAAGCTATTAATTAAAGCTCAATTACTTTATTTGTAAACGTGAGTACTTGCATTCACAAACACATACCCACTTTTATATTAACACTTAAGTATACATATATACTCGTAAGCTGCGCTACACAAACGAAACAAACAATTCAAAGTTTATTGTAATTGCATTTAAATTTTGTGTTAATTTGTTCGCCTGTTTCGCACAATTGACGTTTGATTCGTTATTCAAATACTTAAGATTTTCTCTATTACTGCAACTATTGTTACCACTACAACAATTTAAATGGAAATGTATGTATGTGAGTATGTGTTTGCTAATCAATGGAGGTACGTACTTACGGACATAGAAGCATAGTTAATTAAGTACATATTATTGTCTGGTAGTGTGTGTCTGTGTGCGTGCTTAGGAATGTGTGGACTATTATTGTCTTAATACTCATATTAAATTTTAAATTTTCATATTTAGACGTTAAGGACATTGTAACTCAGAATATTTATGAGATTAGTAGATAAAATCCACACAAAATTATAAAAATATTTCAACCACTATGATTGGTGAAATAAAAATTTCGACAAACTTCTTATTTCGTACAAATCTGTTGTGCATTATATTTCGTCATCGTCAGAGTGTCATCTCATTTCTTAGCAATAGTAAAGCTAAAGTTTCAGATAGACGCAAAATAATAGCGGACATTCCACAGGGGGCCGTACTATGTCAAGTATTGTACACAATATTTACTGCATATATTCCAGTCACAGGGTATCTCATGGCACAGCAATAGCTGCAATAAGCCAGAAGTAAAGAAATTTCTTCAGTTTCTTAATCAAGAGCCATCATTGTTGGATACCGTAGTTAAATTTAATTAATGACCCCCGGCAATAAGAAAAACTCTTGAACAATTATGTTTTATTAATGAATTGTATGGTTCCAGTACAAAAATACTGCCTAAACGTAAAAAAAATATGACTGACAGCAACATACTATGATAGCATTATATGGTTGCAGTCACGTTATATTATTGTTATTAGAAACGAAAATTGTAAAGAATATGTACTATTACATGATTTTTTTAATAACTTTGTTATACCTAATCTTAATATTGTAAATATGACAACACTATTC
Organism: Tachina fera; assembly: GCA_905220375.1. Lineage (NCBI taxonomy): Eukaryota > Metazoa > Arthropoda > Insecta > Diptera > Tachinidae > Tachina > Tachina fera. Next base: position 83,584,757 of record LR999966.1, read on the forward strand.
TAAGATGTGACCAAAATATAATTAAGACTTACTACACCATACTCTAATATTATAATAAAAATTTTAAATACGACCACAATATTATTTAATATAATAATAATATTTTGTTTTATAATCATATACTTAGTGCCAGATCTTTTGTTTAAAACAGTTGTGCGTTAAGGCCGAAATAAAAATGAATTAATATTGTTGAAATAAAATGTATATGGACATTTCGTCGAGAAAATCCACTTTTTTGGCGCGTGCGACAGCAAGCAAATAACCTTGTATTTCTGAGCAACGTGACTCGATTTTTCTTAAATTAATTAAAAATTTTTTTTATTTTTATTTTATAATTTTAATTTTGGCACAATCGTCGAACAGAATTAGGGCATAAGACCTTTCTGAACATATATGTATATATATTTTGTTTCAGTAAATTTTATATATATGTATGTAACATACATGGTCAGAAAGGTCTTATGCCCTAATTCTGTTCGACGATTGTGCCGTCTTGTCTATGGACGGAAAAAAGCAGCAGTTATGATTCTTTAAAACAATAATTAGTTATTATCTATACTAGAAGGTTCTTGTATTTGCTTTATGATTTTGTTCCCAACATTATTTCTAACACATATTTTTTTATATATTTTTCAAAAAATATTGTATAATACTTTAATTTAATTTTTATGTTTTAAAAACATGACAATAATATTTTTAGTTTTCATTCTCAAAGACAACAACTATTTTTGAAGAAAATAATTTATTGAATTCTAACACAAAAACTTAGAAGTATTGTCAAACAAAAACGTCCGAATTCTTCAAACTGAATTAGGGGTTTAGTCTCTTCTTTCTAAATTCGTTCAAAAATTTAAAATCAGTTGATATTCAACTTAGCTAGAGGTTGATAAGTGCCTACGGGTACGAAAAACCTTACGAAATATTTCCATATAAACTCTATTGAAATATTTCGTAATTTCGTTCGATAATGAGTGCCGCAATTTGCCAACTCAAGCTTTCGGAGGTGTTTGACAAATGTGAAATAAAGATTGTTGTTATACTCGACAATACCTGCCATACAAATAGTAACACGTCCCAGGTATTTTTTTGTCACACTGTGTAATTAGATTTCATTAAAATTTGTCACACAGTGTTATAATTCTCAACTGAACTCAGTTTGGTGTCCTGAGAGTCAAAGTAAGTTTATGTAAGTTTATAGAAGTTTATTTGTTGACGGTTTACTTGATCTATGATTTATTTCGTTGCTGAAAGCAACTTATCAGTAGAGTTCAAATAAAATTCTCAATAATTAATTGGGAGTTTTTCTATAAGCATTGGGATTGTCTAGGATTTTACATATAAGTACAACAAAAATTATCCAGGTCTGATACAAGAATTATTTTTAATGGGCCTCTGCTTGTGACATTTGTACTTATTAAGTAATTATTGGAAATCATAAAATAAATTTTCATCTACATACAAGTTAGTCTGGGCTAATGTGCCCCCTTCCCTGCGTTTTAAATAAAACTTATTAATGTATAAACGGTAATAATTGTGCAATGCTGATGTTATGCGTTGTTTAAGAATTTTAGAGTGTTTGTTTGCTTGTTTATTGTTTGTAATAGTGGTGTTATTGCAATTAGAATTACATACATTTAGTGTTCAATAGCATGGAAATTGTTGAATTAACAAACAGAAGCAGCTCACAAATGCACAAACATGAACAGCGGAAATAACTTTTAATGCAAACGTTCTCTAATGCAGCAACCACTATATACTACGAGTAGTTACTAATACTCCTGCTACTAATTCTTATTATAGTGTTGCTGTAGCTACTGGTCTTTGCTACTTTTTCTTTATATGAATGTATGTGATGCACATGTATTTGTATAGTGAACTGATTTTGTGGCATTACTCTCTATTCAGCAACAATCAATAACATTCAAATTATTCTGCAAGTATCATCTAATTATGTAAGTTGTAATCGTTGAACTTCAAAGAACTTCGTACTGCGAAATTGTTGTGTGTGTGTATTTGCGATGAGCAACATTTCGATACCTGTTACTTTTCCAGAGACATTGAAAAGTCATTAATGAGAACTGCAACTGAATTTATCAACTGATAGGTTTTGTGAATGTTCTTGTATGCTTCTTACTTTACATTAAATAAAGCTATAACATTATTATTTTTATTATTATTTTATAATCGTAAAATCGTGCCAACTCGTCTTTCCTGGCAGAGCTCTTCCATTTTTCTATTTAGAATTTTATTGTCTCTACGCGTCTTATACAACAATATTAAATATTTGGAAGGGGAGTTCTTGTTGTGTTCTTGTATCTTTAAAGCAGAGGTTAAGAGGTAATCACGGCTTAACATGTTTGTTCAATTTCACTGCTACTCTTCTTATTAGTTTTCTGCAAATAACAGAACTGCTTCAAACAAAATACTGCTAAACTAACACAGCTGAGTTGGAAACCACGTTCACAAGGAGAAACATTATAAAAAAAAATTACGGGATTGCTCATCTCTATGTATAGTGTATGTCTATGTGCATTCGATTTGGACATGTGTTAGTTAACGGTAAGTATTGTGCATTAATGCAGATGCAACTTAGAGTTTATAAAAATTATATGCCAGCATATTTGCTGTGGCATGTAGTTATTGGCATTTAAGTGCTATTAAGTCTAGCCTCTAGTCGCAAAACATAAAATTATTATTGCACAGGTGTTTACTGTTGCATGAATGTATAATTTTTAACTAGTCTTATTTACTTTTGTACCTAATGAAATGAATGATGTGGAAAATAATTTCCACTTTAATCATTTGCATATCAAAAGTTAAGTAATTTTACTTACACATTGCTTTTTAAATATTTCCCAGAAATATTTTATTAGAACAATTGAGGAGCTGGCGAACAAAACTAGACATTAACTCAGTACATGATTTTTTTAATTTTTTTTCGGGTTCTTCAACTACACATCTATGATGTCACGAAATATTTTCATTCAAAACCAGTTTGATCCTGCCTTAAAAAAATAAATAAAACTGAATCTTCCTTGCTAGTCTCTATCTAAGTAGTTCAGTTATTTGTCTCTCCTTTAAAAAAAACAGTTAATGGGACTAGTCTGGTTTTGTTCGCCAGCTCTACAATTATAATGAGAGATACGAGTACTAGTTGAATTTAAATAAAATTCCAATCAAAATGCTCTTAAACAAGAATAAATTATTCTTAAGAAGTTTTTATTTTGAGAGATGCTGTTTGAAATTCGCTTTTCAAATGCTGCTTTAATAAACAATTAAACCAGGCTTTAGAATTGAGAAGTTGTAAAATTTAAAAAATTTCAGTCTAATGGATTAAACGCAATCACCGCAGCAAACTATCGACTACAAAATGTTAAGGATAGAATACGCATATTTAGGGAAGGCAAAAAGGCGGCAGGTTGTTATCTATGCTGAATATGTCTTTGCAGTCTAATTATAGTGTAATTACACTAATTTCCATTTATTTGACGACAATGGGACCGTTTAAAAAATATTATATATTCATCGCACAATTATTTTATATTGTTTAACATAAACAATATTCTGAAATTGATGTAAAGCATAAATTGATTCATTTTTATATTTTTACGTGATATAAGGTACATTTTAAAAAAGTAATTTTATTTTAATAAATGTGAAGTATTAGAAGCTGATACTATGTAGTAATGCCCTAATTCTGTTCGACGATTGTATCGTCTTGTCTCTGGACGAAAAAAACCGCAGTTGTGATTTTTTATAGCAAATATTCACCCTTATCGCGAATTTAAAGGGAATAAATTCATGGGAATATTTTTTTTATTCCCATGAACAACAAATTGGCATCGCGAATTGTTAGGGAATAAAAAAACACATGTTGCGAGTCGATCATGCTTTTGTGAATTGATGCAATTGTATTATTTTACACACAAAAAATTAATATGAAGGATTTTGTAATATTAATTAAAATATTTGTAGTATCAATTAAAAAATTAATTAAATTTTCACCTATAAAAAATTTGATTATATCAATTAAGTTTTTCCACTCAAATTAATTAATACAATTAAACATTTAATTAATACAATTAAATTCTTAATTGAAATTATTAATTGGTGAATACTTTTTTCTGTGTACTTTTTACGTGTATTTTTATAATTTTCTTAATAAATTGTTATTATTAGGGAAATGATTTTCATGAATATATAAACACGTTTTATGCACATAAAATATGCAGTAAAACTATAAAAATATGCATTTAAAACTTATAAAATATGCATTTGTCAACTGTTTTTCAACATTTAAGAACATTAGAAACTTAAAAAAAATCAGTTTCATTCAGTTTCTTAACAAACATTTTGACATTAAAAACTTAAAAAACATAAAAAGCTCAGCTTCAATGCTTTTTTAACAAACACAAAATCCCAAACAAAACGTTTGTGAAAATATACACGCAATTTTTTTTGGAAAACTCACGGGAATGAAAATCGTCAATGCCAGTTTTATTCGAACATGCGAGTTTTTTCACGTAATAATATATATATAATACTTTTATTTTTCATTATCAAACATAACAAAAATTTTTGAGGAAAATTATTTTGAGAATTCAAACACAAGAACTCAAAAGGACCCAGCAAAAATGTTCAAAAAGGATAATCGAATTTGGAATTAAGCATTTTTAGTGGAAGTTCTTCCCTACTGGATTACCAACTTAATTATTTTAACAAGGCGTGAGACTAAAATAATCGATTCTTGAGAAGTACTTGATTTTTTTATTTAGCAACTTGTTCACGTAATCAATCTATCTTATCTAAAAGAAATCATTCTACTCATTTAGCAACTTGCACATTGTACAAAAAAATTTTTTATAAATCTTCTTACTGAATTTGGGCATTAATTATTTATTATAATATTTATTTATAATATCAGGTCCTGCCCGTAGCTGCCCCGCAAAAATTTTTACTTGCTGGAAGCATTTTTGTAAGGGAGACCATAAAACGGAATCACTTCCAATTGCGCTTTTATAATGCATGAGTTTTGTTCGCGATGAGCCACTTAGAAGCAATAGCAATAAATCTTCCAACAAATGTGTACGTGAATTATACACATACATATTTAATTGTGTACTGTTCGTGTATGATCGTAGAACATATTTTAATGGTCTCGCTAAGAGATGCCAAAGCCAAATAAATTTAGTAAACTGTGAGTTTGACTCGCACACTAAAGGCCCAACCAAATAATGTGAATAAGCGAACTTAAGCAACTGTGCGGTTACATATAAATCGTATGTGGCAAACTATAATGTACTTATGGAACTTTTCATCAAATGTCATTTGCTTAAGCTAAGTGCCAAACTGAACGCATATTCCGTACGGAAAACAAGGTTTGTGCATTTTTTAAACTCAAGCAAACAGCATCAGAAAATATTCATTGATTTTAAATGTTTTTTTTATTTTTTCTTATTTGAAACTCAGAAAAGAAAGCGAAACTTTTATTTTCATTCCTTGTTTTACAATACACATATACACACATACGAATGAGCTTATTTATGTATGTTCATTGTTGTACTTTTTAGTAGGCAAAACAAATAAAACAATTAATAAAGTGGAGGATATAATTATACTTGAATTTTTAACAACAAACAAGTTAATTTGATTGAATTGCATTTATTTAGGAATTATAAGAAGAAAAAAAATTATAAGAAATTAAACAATTGTGAACAACACCTATATATGCAGATGTGGCTAAAGAAAACTTATGTATATTGTGGCCACCTAAAAGTCACATCTGAATTGCTTAAGTATTTGACAGACTTATCGCTCAATTCTGGCATTAGCTTAAGCCAGCTTATTCATATTATAGTTGGGCCTTAAGGGTTCCATACGCACACTAAATATATATAAAACTATACGAACTTTAGCCGATATAATATAAGAGCCTATCATCGCAGAAGTGGTGTAACCCACATTCTTTTTTTGGTTGCTTTTCTGATGATAAATACATTATTTACAATACTAACTATCAAAAAAAAGTAGTGTAAGCCACCTTTTGTTATTCTAAAGAAAATGGAACTGAAATATCGTTTTTGCAGAGATAATAATATTGCAAATTAAATAATCAAAATTGTTTAATAAACTGGATGTGGGTTACACCACTTCTGCACTGATATGGTCTTGGAATTTTTTTAATTTGTGAGATTTTTCGGTTCTTGGCGTTTTATTTTTAGTTTTAAAGTGTTTTTATTTTTTTTATATTAATGATTTGAACGGGATAAAAGTTTTATATATAGGGCACAAATCTACACCAACTGATACCACACACAGTAAACCAAACACTGAAGAACGCTGATGACGAAGGTTTAGTGGCCTTCGAAAACGGCTAGCTGTTCCGTTCAACTATGTGTTGTCAGAATATTTACAACTAATTTTGATGTTATTTGTTCATTAATAATTATCACATGTAATTTCGCTTAAAAAGCGATACGAACTTTAGCCCGTTCAAATCATTAATATAGAAAGAAATTAAGTTCGAAAAATAATAATTAAAATTAACTAAAAGTTTTTATTTTTTATTTGTAGCGATTGTTTTTTGTTTTTGAGATTTTTTCCGGTTTTTGAAAATTTACTTTTACTTTGGAGATTGTTTTTTGGTTTGGCGTTTCTTTCGTTTTGGCGATTTGTTTCGGTGTTTCTTGCGATTTTTTTCGTTCCATGTGAGAAGCCCTCTCAAATCACTCGTACGGAATGTCCAATGTGGGAGAGGTCTTTTGCACGCAGCGCTGTGACCTCTTGAAATCACATGTCACTGGTTTCCATATTGTTCCATATTGGACAATAAATCTTACGATTTATCGACCGAACAAAATAATATTTTTGATAAAGCAATTTAATAATTTGCACGTGAACGCTATAACTTTTGGCAAAAAGGGCTGGATAAATTACAAACCAATTCGACAAATATAGCTTTATAAATTTTTCCACTGCCAACTGTCAATGTTCGAAAGCCCTCATTAAAAGAGCTTTAACATTCATATACATACATATGTATGAAAATATTATACATTGTATATATACTTTTTTTAAAATATCACAACAAATCAACGATTACAAGGCCATTGTATAATATGGCTTTCGATTATTGCAACATTTTCAGACTTTCATAATAAAGACATTCGCATTTAAATAACGGCATCTGTGCTTTAAAGAGACACCGATAAAGATGTTTATAATGAGGAAGATAATATATACTTTTGGCAGACATAGGAAATTGTCAGTTCGCTGGCAGGTAGTTATATGTGCAAATATATGAATATAACTATGTGGTTGGTGCGTGTGTCAATTTGTGCTTCTATTTCTGTTGCTTTTCCTGGTGTTACTTTGATTATTGTCTTGCTTGTGGTACTCCGAGTAAATTATACGCATAAATTTTATAAACTTTCACCTTGTCATAAATCTTTCATTGATGACATTAATGACAAGGAAAATAAATGCCATTTGATTTAAGAATTTATAAGCATACAAATATTTGTGTTTAGGTATGTATGTACATTAGAGTGGCCGTTATTTATTTTTTCTTGATTTCCTTTAATCTCACCCCCAAATTGGTTCAGTTTCAAATAAAGAAAATACAAAAAAAATTCATAGCGATAAGTTGTGTTTTAGGGGGTGCATCTGCCCCTCAAAGTTGGCCTTCAAGCAAGACATCAAAAAATAAAAAGTCTCCATATAATTAACGGCCACTCTAATGAACATGCATATGTGTGGCTTGTACAGCTCTGTACCATTTTCCCAACAAACAAAATGGTAAGCGTTTGTTACTCTCAATCTTTTTTTAAACTTCCCAGCAAAAAGAGAGACTTAAAAAAAAGTCATGAAAATTTAGAGTTTGCGATCTGGAAGTAGTGAAAATTGCGATCCGATCTTATGATTTTTACATATGGTTGTCATTGCAAGAAGTTCTCTTTTTCGATGCCTGGTCACTGAATTGGAAGCGATATTAAGAAAAATTCTCTTTTTTGTGTTCTATGATAATATTTTCATCTAGGAAAAAGGGTAAATAGTAACCTTTTTTAACAATTCGTTTCTTTTTATACGAATTTAAGCCCGAAACAGTGTTTTCATGTAAATTTAAGCAAATAACTTTTAAATTTTAGACTAAAATTAGTTCATAAATTTCTTTAAAAAAATTATTTTTTTTAACTCTGGTGAGTATTTTCGAACACTATGGAGGAGTTACAAGGTTTTGTATGACTAAAATAAGCTTCTTCATGACTTTTCGCTCACTCTAGGCAAATTAAAAATATCGATTTTTTGGAAGCAATGAAAATGTAGTTCCACTAGAATGACTTTAATTTTTTTTGCTGGGTTGGACTTACGATTTTAGTGTTGAATTTTAACTTGAATTGAAGTACATTTATGTTATAAGTTTTATAATGCAGGGTTTGTTATGTTGAAGGCAAATCGCGGCAATCGTTACCGAACGAAATTACGAAATATTTCAATAGAGTTTATATGGAAGTATTTTGCAATTTCGTTCGATAACGAGTGCCGCGATTTGCTCCTGATTGAAAATTCTTTAATGTTGTTCAGTTAAGAAGAAATAAGAAGAAAATTGTAAGACTATTTCTATAAAAATAATTTTACCCAATTTCACCAGGGTGTTTTAAGTATAGGTTTAACTTAAAGGATTAACTAAAGGGTTAACTTACGTTGACTGACTTGAATTTTCTTGCAATGCGAAAGCTACTGTAGATAGTGAGTTTCGTTATTTTTTCCAGATCCGTGATTTTTTTTTCAAATCAAATGCTTTTGTTTGCTATGTTATTCAATTTGCTTTGCTTATATTAGCTATTTTTTATCTTCAAATTGCAATGGTTTAAAGATTACAAGCTTAGAATAAATGGATGGTATTTTAACAGTTTTATGTGTTTTTTTTTAATAAATGTAAATCTTGTTGATTGCAAATACTGGTTATTTAAACCTTAAGCACACAACACTTTTGTTGCTAAAAAATAGCGAAATACTTTTCGCGTGTATTTATTTATATTTTTTTAAACAAAATATATTTCTTATGCTAAGACATTCTCACATAAAAATATCCAGTCTCTGCTTCAATAAAGTTATAACTTTAAAGAACTGCTTTGCTGAAAAAGAGTTTTAGGTATCAAATTTAGTAATGACAAAATGTCCTCTGAAGAGTTGAGTAAATTTAATAATTAATATAATAGCAATCACTGCTTCAATTAAATTCATGTTGTTTCATGTTAAATAAACTTTGATTGAACATGCTTCTTCATTTTGATTTAAGAGTACACCATTATGTTAAATCAACATGAATTATGTAAAGTTATTTCTAAAAGAAAATTTTTCTTGAAAGTTTACTAAGGGATGAAACGATACGAGTAAATACAAGTAAATACTCGATACTTTTTCTTAGAAACCAAGTACTTTTGGAATCGATATTTTACTACCGAGTACCAACTAGGTATCGGTAAAAAGTACTCGTATCGGTCAAATATACTCATTTCTTATTGGATACAAAAAGTTGAACATGACGCCAGTTTAACACAATTTTATTTGTTCGTGTTAAATGTAAATTTCTATCTAGAATATATATTAGAGAAAGTTCGTGAAAACGGGACCACCCAAATCAAATATTTTATAAAAAAGACCATAAAATTGCGAGCTGCAAAAATAGTTTTAAAAGCGTGCGTGATTGCGGGAACAAAACGAATTTGCACAAACATTTGAAATATCATCTCGACTATATCTTCTGCTCCAGTCCAGCCCAAGCTTGGCAATTTTTTCCCTTTGTTTGGTGTCTAAGTTTTTCATTTGGCGACATGTCAATTTTGCTGGCGATAAATGAATTTATTGGCAATTTTTATTTTTAACAAAATTGAACTTAAAAATTTTTGTAATTCAGAAAAATTAGTTTGTTGCATGAGTATTTTCATAAATAAATTCCACCGAAAATCGTCTGCAAGAAATTTAAACAATTAGTTTTTTCTTATATTAATCGCTTCCGAAATCGGATGATTTTGTCGACTAGTCGTTAAGAATTCTTTACGAATTAGGAGCATTTGGTTTGGTGGGTATTTGATTTTGTTTTCGCTAATTTAAATCATGTGTAAAGCTTGACCGATACAAGTAAGTATCGATAGTTCTGAACCGATGCGAACGATGGTATCGTTTCATCCCTAAGTTTACTGCAAATCATGTTGAATTAACATGAAACGCATGAGAAAAAATCATTGCTGTAAAAAATAAATTTTTAGTTGAACAATAGGTTTTATCAAAAAACATTATTTTATATTTTACGACCAAAGTTGGTTTATTGAGATAAAAGCAGAGAATCATGCGAGCAAGATTTACATAAAAACTTAAAATTAATTCCATTAAAAAAACTTTCAGAATGATTTATATATAACAATATATTATGTGCAATGTTGTCTTAAAAATCACTTTAAGAACAACAATTCGTAAACAAAAAACATGATTAATAGTAACACAAAAGCTAAATAAGGTCATACAAAGAAATTTAAGCTGAATTATATAGTGCAACAAGCCACATTCTACATACAACAACATTCATATAATTTTAAGTTTTTTTAAAGTTTGACACAATCTATTGATAATTTTAACCAGCAGATACTAAAAAAAAACAACATCAACAAAATGTATGTATATAAAATAAGAATACAAAGGGGAAAAACCCCGAAACTGCTATCGTTAAAATAAATAGTTTAAATCTCTAACGCACATGTGACTTATTCTTTGTTGACTAACATTTCAGTTCAACTCTTCAGTTTATCATCAAATCCTGCCATTTATCAAAGTAACTGCATACAAAATATTCCAACACTTACACATACTTCAACAGTTGCTTATTTATGTATACACATGATTATACAATGTGTGGTTATTTTTTTGGAGGTATGGAGTCTTATTTTTGGCAAAACTGCTTGTGATATGTTGACTGTTAGCTAGTTTGATTTTTTATTTTAATATGTATAGACTGATATCTCAAAACTGCCTGCATATAGGGCAGATTTTTCAATTGAAGAAGCATAATCCTGGTCTTCATCCTTTCTACGGAAAAATTATCTGGATTAGCTAAAAATAATTGTCACACTACTTTTACTCAAGAGGACAACAAGCGTCCTCGGAGACGTTCTAAAGCCCTCAATCTAGATTGCAAACGTTGTAAGGCATGTTCTAAATATTGTTGCTATTTTTTTTACCGTAAGAAAAGTATATTTAAATGGAAAAGCGAAAGAGAGAAGAAATTTTTTTTACTATTTAGTGTGAAGCAAGTAGGCTTCTAATCTGCTGGCCACAATTTTTTGGCGCCATAAAATTTTTTGTCAGTAGTTAGACATTGTCTGCTATTACTGGACAGCAAGTACGGCCTCTAGGCCACTACTAAACTGTTAGCACGTTACGCTCTTATTGACGAATATCCTCTACAAACAAAATCCACCCAAAAAATACTTTAGCCCCCGATTTTTGGCACGGAAAAAAATTTGGCAGGAGCTGGACATCGACTACTATCATATGCCTGCAAGTACGGAAACTATATATCACTACTAACCCGTACAGCGCGATACGCTCTTATAGCCGAAAACGCCTTAAATACACCCCAGCCACCTTCTTGGCGCCGTAAAAAAATCTGCAGGCAACTAGACATCGTCCACTATCATATGCCAGCAAATAGGCCAACTATAAGCCGCTCCTAGTTTCTATTACACGTTTACACTCCCATATCCGACAACCATCTGCAAATAAAAATTAACTCCAAAAATACTCCAGCCAACACTTTTTGGCACCGTAAAATATTGTGCCAGCAATTTGACATTGTCTACTATCATATGCCAGCAAGTAGGGCAATTATAAGCCGGTCCTAATTCCTATAGCGCGTTAAGTTCCCATAGCCTGTAATTCCATACAAATAAAAAACATCCCAAAAACACCCCAACCACTTTTAGGCACCGTCAATCATATATCAACAAGAAGGGCATATATAGGCCGCTCCTAATACATATAGCTCCTTACGCTCCAATAGCCGAAAAGCCCCAAAAACACTCTATCCTTCACTTTTTGACGCCGTACAAAATTTTGCGGGCAACTAGACATCGTCCACTATCATATTCCAGCAAATACGGCAACTCTAGATAATGATACATTATCACCCTCAAGAAGGTGATATTTTTGAAAAACTTGTAAAAAAATGTATTTGACATTCTGGCTGTACTTTCGGCCATCCAGCGGAGGTGTGCTTATGCCGGCAGTCATAATCAAACCCAAGTGGATATAAATAATCCTTGCAATAAAGACAAATTCGCAGCAGTTCATTTTCATATTAAATATTTTATACCTCTAAACAACACCACTCAGTTTACTCAACCTTTTTTTGCTTTCAACCCGAAACAAAATAAACTCATAAAAAGTTTTTCCCTTAAAAGGATATCCATATATATATATATATACATGTAATATTTTATATGTATGTGGAAAACTATCGAAAAACTTAATTAAAGAGGAAACAAATTGGTGTCAGTGGAGATTTTTCATTATTTTAAAAAGTTTTATTTATTGAAAACGAATACATACATCCATACATTTAAAAATTTCAAGCATGATTAAGAAAAACAACGAATAAAAAATTTAAATTATATTTTAAAAAATTTTTCCCTAGCAAGTATCGAATAATGAAAACCACGATATTTTTGAAGGCCGGAAGACATGAATTGTTGTATTAACTGAACTTTAAAAGCCTTAATATCAAAGTCATTACGCAAAATATGATGCAATGTGGAAATTGTGGAATATCCGATTCCAATTATCGAGGAGAAATAGACCTGGTGGAAAATTACGGTATTCGATACGGTTCGAAATTTTAAAATATTTCTATAAAAGCTTTATTGAAATAGTTCGTTCGATAACGAGTGCCATAATTTGGATTTTCTTCAACACTATGGGCTGCAACAGCAATATTTTTAATTTTTTATTTTATTTTTTTATTTTTTAAAGAGAAGTAACACTTAGGCGGCCTACTACTGCTTATAGGTGTTACCCTCTTTAGGAAAAGATAGTGATAGAGAAGACAGGTGGTGAAAGAAGAGATAGAGGAAAGCTTCTTTTCTTTTACAACTCTACGTTTTGCACGTTATAATGCAGAGTTGCAGCGCCTCTGGTTTCAATGAGGTGCATTTAGTTTTTGAAGCTGTGTTTAGTAGCCATTTTTAATCGTTATTTTACTTCGCCGATGATTCTGCTACACAATACCGTCGAAGGAGGGCGACGTGCACGAGTTTAATTATTAACATCACTAACAGCGTTCTCAACTTTTAAATTTGTAAAAGCACTGAAACCAGGAAAAAAGCGCATAATTTAAGAAAAAAGGCACTAAATTTAAAAAAAAATTATTATATTAAAAAAAATTTTATTCATAAATATGTATGTATGTATGTATATAAAAAATATAAGCTGTTGATCTTGCAGTCCATTGCTAAAACTTAAAATTTGAAGCAGGTTATATTTTTTTACTTTTACTTTTTAACATTTTATACAATTCAATTACTTTTATTAATTCATTCAACGAACAATTTAATTATTTAAAATCTCTAAATTCAATTAATAATTAAATTGGGCGAATTAATTATTGTTTAAAATAAGCGCGTACTTTCAATTAACTCTATTATTAACAGCAAGAAAACCTCATTTTTACAAATTCATTAATTGATATTATCAATTTATTTGCAGGACGAAAATCAGTACATTATTTAATTAATAGTACAAATTTCTAACTAAAATATTAATTAAAGTTGATTTAAATTTTTTTTCTGTGTACAAGCAACCAAAAAAGGCAGCTCTATTCACAATACAATTTTCTCGTTTCAGGTAAGTTTTTTATTTAAATATGGAACTGACAGAAGTTTGATGGGAATTCAATTATTGGTAATGCCTCAAACGAGTTCATATCAACTATTATACTATACTTGGGTAACTACTTGTATTATGTCTTCTTATGTTTTTTGAATGATAGACATCCTCGAAAAAAATAGGTTAAGAAATTTCTCTTTGAATTTTTGGTTTAGTGCCACCACCTCGAAACAAAAAGCACCAAAAATGATTTAAAAAAAGCACTGGGCACTAACTTCAAAATTTTTCGCGTCGAAAATTTCAAAAAGCACTAAAAACGGTGCAAAAAGCACCATGTTGACAACGCTGATCAACAACTTGTTCCAACAGCTCACATTTTTTCCACCAGTTTTGCAAGTGCTGGCCGAGAGGGTACTGCACTAGGAGCAAAAAAAATTTATTACTTTTGAGAACTGCCGTAAAATGTTCATACGGCATGTTCAACGATTTACACTAGAAGCCTGCGTAAACAGTCTTCAAATGTAAATACTAGTGTGATCGAGTCGGTTTTTCAACCGGTTTTAAGACCCAGTTTTTTCACAACAGGGTTATCGGTTTTTCCAATGTCGAATAGTCCGGTTTTTTTACATTTTAAAAACCGGCTGAGTCGAATACTTTTTGTACTATTATATAAATTTTGCAATATAATTAATTTTTACTATGTTAAAACTTTGACCAACGTGTTCTGTTGATTTTCCTAAGTATTTCACTTTTTCAGTGTAAAAGTTCTAAGCGTCTTTTTGAGTATGGCAACACTTACTGACACATGAAATGTAATCGAAATTATTTTATAAGGTGGTAGCAGAGGCAAATTAAATTGGCCTTATGGTGTACAATGGACGTCAAAGTTTGCAAAAAAAAAGTTTTTAGTTTTGTTGACATTTTGCTTCATATTATATTTAATGTGGAGATAGATATCTACCTTGTCCATACATTTATAATTATATACATACATACACATATTATATATATGTACTACACATATACACAGAAAAAAATACCAATGTAAAATCAACATGCCAAAAGGTTAATTCAAATTCATTCAAATCATATTAAATTTACTATGTTGTTTGAGTGTGTTGGTTGATTATTTGCTTTGTTCATAGCTGCAACACACTTTGTGCTTAGTTGTGTAGGTTGTTTTTGTGTTGTTGTTGTTTTTTTGTTTGTAAACAGTCGACAAACTGCTGCTGATTGGTAGGCAGTGTGCTAGTCTTGCATTCGGAGGATCGCAGGTTCGAGTCCTGGAGTCAAGTCAAAGTATTTTGTGTTTTTTTTTAACTAAAACCTTTCAACTAAAACTTTTCAAACAAATTGTATGTACAATGACTAGAAATAATGTTAAATTATAATTTCATTCAAGATGGGACATATTTAGTGTATGTCCTAAGAATATTTTAAGTTTTTGCGGCTGCAGGGGTAAGCACGTTGACTATCACTCGATGAGTTCCAAGTTAAAATCTTGGCTTGAGAAGCCAATTTAATTTAATTTATATACAATAATTTTTCTGATGTGTATGCCAACCCTACGTAAGTTAAATAATTAATAAAATACACAATTACTACATTAAATTAAAGTCATGTTGATCTAACTTGAAATAACTTTGATTCGACGTGATTCTTAATTTTGATTTTAACAGTAATTAAATAATGTTAATTCAACGTGAAATAAAGTTATTTCAATAGGACATTTTTTTGGACAATTACTATAAAACATGTTAAATTAAAATGAAACATACATGAAGCAAAATCATTGCCAAAAAATGTAAAATTAATCCTATTTTTAACGATTCAAAATTGTTTTTTTCTGTGTGTAGTGTTGATGATGGTAAATAAATGATCATACACACAACGTGTGTGCCTATGTATATGCATAACGTTTGTATATGCACCTATGCGTATTAGTGTCCTGCACAAGACTATTTATAAGACCTTTCAACACATGAGAGATTTAACAAATACTTTACTACAGTGTTATATTCTAAAACAAACGCTAAACAACACTGTTGGCAAGACAAAAAACTGAAACAAATGTCTTGCCAACAGTGTTGTTTAGCGTTTGTTTTAGAAGACTTCGCTGCCAAAAAGCATTTGAAAAATCCCTTATGTCTTGAAAGTTCTTTTAAATAGACTTTTGCAGGGGTGTTATGTCCATAACGTTCAACTTGTCGCACACTTAAATTTGAAAAGAAAACATTGTGGGGCAGGCTAATATATTTTGTAGTGAATTTTAGTAATTTTAACGCACTGTTAGAGCATGTATTGTCATATGTGAAGTTTTTAAAAGTTGGGTCTTTTAAAATGACATGTCTTATAGGAACACCCTTCCTATAAGACATGTCACACACAGTTTTTAATTGTCTCCTTCTTTCATAATCGCATCACTTAATTTTATAAACCAAATGAAATTAAAAACGTATGCAAATAAATTTAATTTATTTATTGGAATATAAAACATTTTTTTATTTAATACCTTTAAAGAAAACCCATTACCAACTCAAAGGAAAGAAAAAAATATAAAAAAATGCAATAATCACAAGACAATTTCCCTTTTGGCCTATCGAGAGATTGACGATAACGACGTTGATAATGAAGTTGATATGCATAAATAAATATTTCTTCAAACTTTGCTTAAAATAAATCCATATGTGGCCAATATGCATACGCATAAAAAAAATTAAGACAAAATTTTTTCATCTTGTTTATTTGATTTTATAAAGCTCATAAATATTTATTGAATTTTAAGAATATTTTTTAAAACAAAATATAAAACAGGGAAAACACACAAACACACTCAAACTCAACCACATGAAACTTTTCTTCTTCGTTGATCTCTTTTTGTATTTATATATACACACACATACATAGTACATATTTGTATATGAATTGGTGGTGATTATATACAATATCTTTTTTTTTTCATTTCACATGTGAATAATTTTCTCATATATTTCAGCATGTTGATGACAACGATGTCAACACTGACTGACTGACCGTCTGTCCATCTTCTCATCGGTGGGGTAAGTATTGGCCTATGCAGGCAAAGTTCGTGGGGTCGTATAAGTACAATAGAATGATAAAGGTTTTGGTTGACGATCTACTAACAGCGAAGAAGCTTGCAAAATAAATATACATATACTATTGACAATTATTCCAACGAATTAAAAATTATCATTCATACTTTTTTATATTTAATAAAATGCCTGGCTACACAATTTGCAAATTGTTAGGTGAGTTTTTGTGATGACAAAAGGAAAAATTGGTGCTAGAAAAAATTTCATTTAAAGAAAAAATAATACAAAAATTGACAAGCGAATTGTATGATATGAATGTGAATATTATTTGTGTGGGAAATTCTACAGATGTCTGTTAATTATAAAAATAACAACAGTTGGGCAGATTTCTCTTTGCTAAAGATTACAAGACTTAAATGGTTTTGGAAAGCAAGCGGTCAAAGCAAATTGTACAAAAAAAAAATGATTTTATAAGTAGAGAAGTTCATAAAAAATTAAAGGTTGTATAAACAAATTTTCTATGGAAAACTAATTTATAAGACTCCTTTAAATCAACAATATTTTTTATGAATAAGGCTTTTAAGGTCGTTCATAAGTTAGTGCTTTTTTTACAACCGAAAAATTTATCATTTTCAATGTGCAACCCTGCACTGTCTTGACATATCACTCATTTGCTCAAACAACTTCATAACTCAAAAAAAATTGTTTGCGTTTTTGTCATCCATTGTGCCACATAGAATTCCCACTGAGCTTATGTGTTTGTCCCATTCGTATTATTTCCAAAAATAAAATATAGAATTTGTGCATATTTTCATCAAAAGTGGGATCAATTGTCCCATTAGCACCAAAAATTCGGTAAGGACAAAAGCCCTCAAAAATCTTATGGGATGATACTCATATATCCCACAATAACTTAAGAACTACGGATAAACTAACAATGTAAAACGCTGTTAAATTATATGTTTTTTGCAATATAAGCAAAAAGCTTTTTTAATTATATCTCAGTCTTGCTAAAAACAAAAATCGTACCGAAAGCGTTAAAGTTTTCAATTTACACTAAGAGAAAAATTACGATCTAAATTGTAGAACGAAATTATTGAATTTTAATTGCAGAAATCTTAATATTTCAATCTTGAAATTTGGTCAGTAGGGTTGACGTTCTCAAACTTAAGCAAAAAATTCTTGAATTGTGGAATGAATTCTTAAAATCAAGAACGTGGTCCTAAGGCCGTATTCATAAAAAATAAAATAAATAGAAAATATTTTTTATGAATATGGGTGTTAAACTTTAAGTACGCATTCTTAAAATCAAGAACGTATCTTAATTTTAAGATTATATAATTGAATTTTTAAGAATTTTAATCAGAAATATTTTTTTAAATATGATCTTAATTTAAGATTTTCATTAAGAACAAAATCTTGAATTCGATCTTAAAATGAGATTTTATTCAAGATTACAATTTTATTCTTGAATCAGGAATTTTCGCCTGTAACAGACTATTAAGATTGAAATGATTTAATTTCGAGTGTAAAGCAGTCTTGAATTGTAAATACATCTTTTTTTGAAATGAATTCTAGTGGCAAGTATTATACTATACCAATGATAAATGCTGTTGTTCGTGTATATGAGTGTTTTCAAGCGATGTCGCGAAAACTTCGTGTTCGTAACAAATACTCAAAAGAAGTAGTGTTGATGCGTGTACGCTTGTTATTTTGCAAATTGTATGTTTACATGTGTGTGTAAGATTTATATGATAAGCTATTATATATTTAAAGGTAGTTTTTTAAATCAAGCGCAATAAATCAAGTGCAATAAGTTAAACAAATGTATTGCCAACAGTGTTATTTACCGTTTGTTTTAGAAGACGTCGTCGCTGCAATAAAGTATTTGAAAGATACCTCATGTCTTAAAAGTTCTTGTAAGTGGCCTAGTCTATTACTTACAAATTAATGAAAAAAAAATTTGTTTTGCATTCAAGAGTTGAGAAAGCAAGATATTTGTATGCAATTTAACACAACATGAAGAATGATATGAGGATAAATTCTGCATCATTAACTCGAAAATTCTATTTTTTAAGGTATGACGTTCTTTTAGTAAATTATCGATATTATTTAAAATATACGAAATGCAATTCAAAACTACCAAAACATACAAAAACGAAATCAAAACATTTGAACAAATCATTTATTGTACACAATAAATTTAAATTTGATTGATTTGATTTGATTTTGATTAATACCTACGAGAGTTCATTTGAAACGCGTTAGATACAAATAAAATATTGAAATAAATATTTCATAAATTTTGTTTTTAATTTTGTTTGTGTAAATATGTGGTGGCTGGTGTAAAAATTTAGTAGAAAACTAAAAAATTATTTATTGTTTAAAAAAAGTTTCTTCGCCTTCTGTGATTGCAACTTTATAATTCTCAATAGTTTATTGAGAGTTTTTCTAAAAACATTACCTTTTTTTAAGTTTTTTTTTTATTGGGGTTGGAGTCTACTGAAGTTTTGCTTAGCAACAGCAAATTGATTTTGTTTCATTGCTGTTTGTTTTGATGTTCGTAACAAGCCGACAAACTTCGCATAGCCAATGAATATTTCCTGCTGCTGGCTAGTATGAAGTGTGCTAGTCTTGTAGTCAGACGGTCTGAAAATTCGAATCCTGGAGAAAAGTCAAAATAGCTTCGCAGTTTGTATTTTTTTTAAACAAAGTTTTAATTTCAAATAAATTGTATGTTAAATGGTGAATTAAATAATATTGAATTAAAATTTAATTCATGATGGTATATGTTTAGTGTGTATCTGAAGAATATTTAAGGTCGATGAGTTCAAGTTAAAATCTTAGCCGTAGAAGCCAATGCACAAAAATCAATAAGTTAATTAATTAAAAGGCTATTCTATGACATTAATCTAAATTCGCCTTGTTTCAACTTAAAATAACTTTAATTTAACATGATTCTTCTACTATATTGCTCAAGAAGAAATAAAGTTATTTCAAATGAAAAAATTTTCTTTGAGGGTGGCCTTGGCTGAAGTAGTTAGCACGTTGAATTTAAAACCGAAGGTACTGGGTTCAATCCTTATATCCAACAGTCACTAAATAACAACACAACGCAATTTTCTGGCGTTCATTAGTGTCACTTTGTGTCAGTTGTTGTAGGAAAGTTGAAGAGATAAAGGCATAGTCACCGGTCACTGAACTATACCGACTTCAACAGATACTAATCCTAATGTAACATCAGAACCCCCTGCTTCGTTGTGGAGCAGAATCATAGGCAAACTAAAATAGCCGATAAAATGACTACTAACCACAGCTTCAAAAACAATTTAATACGTCTCATTTAACACCAGAGGCGCTGCAACACAGGATTATTAAAAAACGTGCCAAAAAACAGAGTTGTAAAAGAATAAAGCTTTCCTCTATCTATCCTCTATCTATCTATCCGCTATCTTTTTCCTAAGGTAAAGTGACACCTAGTAATAGGTATTTCCCTCAGTGTTACTTCTCTTTATAAAAAAATCAAGTTAAATTAACATGAAACATATATGAACCAAATGTTAGATCAACCTTGTTTATCTAGATTTTAAAGTGAACTTTTTCTGTGTGTATGTAAATTACGGCATCTTTTTTTTTTAGTTTTCGACAATGCATGTGGATTTAAATGGCTGGTTGCTATATCCAGACATATATAAATAGTTTTTTTTTTACGCCAAATTGCCACTTTAACAGAAAATAACACCAATTTCCATTTTGGTTTAATTTTTATTCTATGATACTTTTACTAATAGTTTTGTGTAAAGGCAATTGATTAATTTTAAGGTAAGTTCTTTAGTACTAAAATTATTGTACATACAAATATACGATATAAATTAAAAGACATTAATCAACTGCCATTCAAAATACTTTACCCTAGCGGCCATCTAACATCATTTAGCTGCCATTTGTACACAAGCTCCCCCACCTTCAAACATTAGTTTAAACAAAAAAAGTAGTAAGTACAGTGGAATAAAGTTATAACGAACATAATTTTTAACGATTTATCACGTATGAAGGACAACATCTCCGGTCCCAGTAACAGTATGCAATTTTATATTATATAATACACTCATATTAAATTTCTTTATATCCCAGCAAAAAAAGAGACTCCAAAAAAGTCATGAAAATGTAGAGTTTGCCATCTGGAAGTAGTGAAAATTTCGATCCTATTTAATGATTTTTATATAGGGTTGTCATTGCAACAAATTCTCTTTTTCGATGCCTGGTCACTGAATTGGAAGCGACAACATGAAAAATTCTCTTTTTTGTGTTCTATCATAATAATATTTTCATCTAGGAAAAATGGTAAATAGTTACCTATTTTAACAATGCGTTTCTTTTTATACGAATTTAAGCCCGAAACAGTGTTTTCATGTAAATTTAAGTAAATAACTTTTACATTTTAGACTAAAATTAGTTCATAAATTACTTTAAAAAAAATAATTTTTTTTTAATTCTGGTGAGTATTTTCTAACACCATGGAGGAGTTACTAGGTTTTGTATGACTAAAATAAGCTTCTACATGGTTTTTTGCTCAGTCTCGGCAAATTAAAAATATCGACTTTTTGGAAGAAATGAAAATGTTGTTCCACTAGAATGACCTCCATTTTTTTTACTCGGATGTATAACAAACGTCATGTGCGCTTGTAACAATTAAAAATTGCAAATTGTTGCCTGGTAATTCTTTTGCGACTCTTCTGTAAACTCAAAAATATTTTAGTTTTCAATATTTGCTAGATTTTTTAGATAAAATAATTTATTTTTATTTAACGCGTGTAAAAATGAAGCCCACTTCTACTGATGAGTTGCCTAGCAACACCAGCTAAACCAAAAACATATAAATATTTTAAATACTTTCTAGTTTTATATGGATTCAAGAAATTATTTACCCTGAGGTCTAATCGTTGGTTTTGGTAAAGAGCTAATTCGATCTTGTTTTTTTAGTTTGAGATTATAGGATTTGGTATCTAACAATACGGTTAAAAAAAAGAGACACCGAATCAGCTCATTATCGAAAGCGACGCACAGTGGGGTGAATGGTAGAGAAAGTGGCGATTAATTCAAAAACGTCGCAATTTTGAAGTGCTGTTATTTTTTATTGACGAATATTAATAAATACATAAAAAACAGCATTTAAAAACAAATTTAAAAAAAAATTTAACCTTTTATGGGCTTTTTTGTGTTATGGAGAAAAAAATGGTCGTATTTGACGAGTTTTGCTGTAACTTTAGAATTAAGAAAGATAAATTAGTAAATTAAATTTTAAATTAGAGCACACTTTATTTATGCGACTTTAAAAAACAATTTTCTTTTGTTTAAATAAAAGAAAATAAATATTTAATATGTATTTTTCACAATGATTTTTTAGCAACTGGAATTCTCTCTCTCTCTAACCTTCATAACTCAAAAATCGTACAAAAGCGCAAATAGGTATTCTGGAATTTATTAGCTAATATTTTATATTTTAAGAGCAATAAAGCATTTTTTCCTGTACTCATCCGCAAAGTTGTTGACACTCAACATATACGAGTATATCAAAAATACCACATTTTTAGAGCAATTTAATTTTTTTTTAATATTTCTAAAACATTTACCTAATTTTTTAAATGCTCAAATACCTGAAGTTGACGGTTCCATTATAAAACTGTTACTTAAAGAAGTGTCAAAAAAAAAACTATAATCACTTGAAATATCAAAATTTTCTATTTTAATCAATGCGTGCAAAAATAACTAAAATTATTGAACTTTGAACACACACTGCAAATAAGGTAAACAACCAAAAAAATTTATTTTTGCAGTTAGTGATGTTGAATTTTATCTACTTTTATATGGTACCTACCTAATACGGTTATGAAAGTTAAAGTTCATCTTTTGATTTAATCGCCACTTGAGAAGGCTTTCACCCCACAGTGCGACGATTAGACCCCTGGTTAAAACTAACTTCGCCCATAACGAACAAAACGGTCTGGTTGGTAACTCGGTGTTCGTATAAACCAAACTCCACCGTATGTCACTACCATGATACTAAAGGTTAAATTAATTACTATATCCACTTAATTTTTGAAATACATATACGGACATAACGAGTAAAATTAATTTATAATGAATTTCGCTGTTAAGTGTACAAAAATAAAAAACAATTGCGAGATAAATATGTAAATATTTTCTGATATTGTTTTGGCAGATTCTTTCCAATGCATGCCCTTTAAATATAAAATATGCCAAAATAATTCTTTCTTTCTTTTTAAGTAAAACCTGACACATGTTACACCAGCTTGTGCACATGGGATGACAGTATGGTTACACATTTTATTCATTGGCTGGTTATTTTGGCGAAAAATATGAAATTCTCTACATTTTACATGTGATATATTTCACACACACAAACAATCTGCTGTTGAAAATGTAACAACAAATGTAAGAAAGTGTAAGAATTGTATTTTCACATTGAATGGTATGTTCGCTGGTATTTTTACGATTGATTGCATATAAAGAATGTTAAGTGACATTTTTGTAATTACATATATCGAAGTCAGACCATTTAACTTTTTATTTTGTTGCAAGACAAACGTGGAGAAAATTAATGCAGTTATTTAAAGATTAAAGGGGCGTAAAGACAACATATTTTTATAAGTAACGAAGAATTTTAAAAAATATGACATATTAATTAAGTCTATCTAAACTAAATAAAAAAAAATGTACTTCAAGTGCGGTTTAGTCAACATTTTTAATGAAATTTTGTTTTAACGCACACTTAAGCTTAAATTATTTTTTATAGCTATGCTCTTTATGCCACGACACAGGAGCTAGGACTTGATTTTCGTAACAAATATAATCGACACTATTGCAGTTATAAATTTATTTTTGTTTTGAGTTGTTTGTACTCAAAAAGCAAAGTCCGAACATAAGCGAAACAAAATGTTTGATTTGGTTTTGTTCCGTTGTTTGAAGTGAGTGAAATAAAAAATAATAATGAGAACCATTGCTCAGTTTATTTTTGTATTATTTTCGCACAATACATTAATTTAATCGTACTTAGATAGAAATGAAAATGAATGTTTTATTGCATTATTATTTAATAAATGAAATTTTTTTTATATCGCTAAGCAGCATAGCTTTAACTAGGTATCCTAGGATACCTCTTTTCTTTTTTCTTTTTTTTTGCATGACTGGGTATATTTTTAAGCATTTTACCAAATGTAGCTGGCAATAACAAAAAGAAAATAAAATTTTTTTTTATTATTAAATATATTTTTATAACATATAAGATTATACCCAGAAAAATTTCATATTTAAATCATAGAAAATAAGGTTGATTTTGTTTCATATGTGTTTCACGTTAATTCAATATGATTTACAATAATAACCTTCAAAGAAACATGAAATAACTTCATTTAATGTTTATTTCATTTCACTTAAATAAAGACGAAGAATCATGTTAAATGAAAGCTACTTCAAGTTGAAACAACATGAAAAATTATTTAATATAGTTTTTAATTTTATTTTATTAATTATTTAACTTGGCACAGCAAGACAAAATTTATTCAAAAGATACTGTTACAAAATATACTCTTCCAAGTTATAACGTTTAAACGTAAAACTTTTTGAAGAGCATTTTTCAAATGATATTTTTTACTTTTCAAAAAGATTCCTTCTAAAGTGACCTATTTGAAAAGTACTTTTTTTAAGACAAAATTTGTTGAAAAGGTACTTTTTCAAAACGTTCCTGGAAAAGGCACTGTTTTCTAAAGTACTTTATTGGACGAACACTACTTTTTTCGCAGAGTATTTTTTATTTAAATATACTTATAAAATATGTAACTATTTTTAAAAGGTACTATGTTAAAGCGTATTTATTTGAAGGAACTGTTGAAAGGTACTGTTTTAAAAATTATTTTTTTAGAGGTATTTTTTGAACGGTGCTGTTTGAAAAGGCACTTTTTTAATATGTACTTTCTAGTACTTTTTGGGAAAACACTTTTTAAAAGGTTGATTTTTTCGAGAGTACTTTTTAATAGGTACTTTTGGGGAAAGTAGTTCTTAAAAGGTACTTTCGGAGAAACTAATTTTTAAAAGGTACTTTTTGCGAAAGTACTCATTAAAAGGTAGTTATTAAGAAATTACTTTTCAAAACGTACGTTGTGGGAAAATATTTTTTAGAAGGTACCTTTTGGGAAAAGAATTTTTTAGAAGGTCCTTTTTAAAAGGTACTTTTTGGGAAAGTACTTTTTAATTAAAATATATTTTAGAAGGTACTTTTTGTGAAAATATTTTTTAGAAGGTACTTTTTGTGAAATTATTTTTTATAATGTACTTTTTGGGAAAATATTTTATAAACTGCACTTTTTGTGAAAATATGGCTAGGAATGTCCTTTTTGGGAAAATACTATGTAAAAGGTACTTTTTGGGAAAGTACTTTTTAAATGTACTTTTTGAGAAAATAATTTTTAAAATGTACTTTTTAGGAAACCACTTTTAAAAAGGTACTTTTTATGACAGTAATTTTTAGGAAAGCACTTTTTAAAAGGTACTTTTTGGTAAATACTTTCTCAAAAGCTATATTTTGCAAAAGACAGTTTTTGAGAGTTACTTGTTTTGAAAGATACAGCTTTCAAAAGTCACTCCTACTAACTGCAGTCGAGTGGAAACATTTACTCGCCATTAGTTCAGCCCCCATACGAAGGGTTAATCCCAAACAACCATGCTTTGATTAACATACTTATCTGCCATATAAAACATAAAGGTTTCTTAGTCGATATTAACAATGCATTCAATTAATTTATGGTTCTAATTCAGCAATAAATATTGCAGCTAATAAGTAACATTGATAATGAATATTTGTATGCATAAACAATACGCATATTCCGATTTATTAAAGGCTTATTTTTGTATCATTTTTGTGTTCAAAAATGTTGCAATATAAACATTTTGTAAAGAAGACAAGTAAGCAAACTCAAAAGTAGCAACATTTGTCAGTAATTATGACATTTTAGACATACAGTAATGCCGCAATATGCCCTCCAGTTTGATGCTTTTCTTCTTTGCTTAAATGCTTCAAAAATCCATATGAAATCCATCTTAAATATTACGGAGTATACATACATACATATGTACATGAACTGCGTCATTAATGTGGGATCTGCAAATTCGGTAGATGTAGGCAAAGCACAGAGCATATTATGAGCCACAAGAATCGATTTTCTAAATGAGATTACAACATGTTGGAATATGACGGCATGTATTACAATTTGAATGGAAAATATTTCATTGGAGAATGAAAAAAGAGATTGTTGTTGGCTGCGTATGTATATCTGCTCTGGAGGATGACATGCATCACTAATTATTGGCTGGGATAAAAAGTCTTTGAGAATTTATTTGAGTACTGTTGGTAAAATACTAACACATTTTTCAATATCTTTTATTTTTTTTTCAAATAAAAAGGGGTTTAAAGGTCCTTAAAATAGGAATTCTTACTAATCTATTGCTGATCTATAATTTTATTTAGCTGAAGTTTTCAGTTAAGAATCGTCAATACTATTCTTAGGTGGTCTAGACACTATCAAAATACATATCATAGTAGTATTTGTGAAAATGAGTTTGTATGTGTTACACCGGCATTGGTTGATGAAAAATTGAAAAAATAATAATAACGGCTGAGTATATAAAGCAGAAATCAACATCAAATGAAGATGTAGTGGCCTTCGAAAACAGCTAGTTGTTACGCTCTACTACATGTTTGGTAGAATATTTACAACTAATTTTGGTGTTATTTTTTCATTAATAATTATCACATGTAATTTGGCGTACAGAGCGATACGAAATTTATCCTAATCAAATCATAAATATAGAAACAAATAAAGTTCGAACAAGAATAATAAAACTAAAACTAAATTTACGGCCTGTCGCACGATGTAACGTTCGATCGAATATTTATATTGAAAACAACAACAAATTCTCTAATGTTATTGTTGTTTGCAATACAAGTTGTCGATCGAACGATTTCTGGTGACATCGTGGGAGAGACAGTTAATTTTTTGGTATGCTTGATATAACATCTTGATGTGTTTGTTGTGCTTAATCATCAAGCGCACATTTATGGGAGATTTAAAACATGACAACACAAATATTACGTTTAGTTTGTTTCTTTTTTTAAACTATTCTTTCATCTACGAAAATAAAATTTTCTCCTTACATTGTTTTATTTTAATATTTTTTCAAACAAAATATCATTAAATTGCAACAATTTTTTTGGGGTATTAATATTTAAAACATATTGACAGTACAAAATCGAAGTCAAAATTAATTCTTTGCTATTGACATTTATATAATATCGATAGTTCAAAATTGAACTCAAAATTAATGCTTGACGTGTCATCCAGCCTGTGTACATCAACAATTTTAAGCACACGCACACTAAATGCTCACAAATTTTAATTTCTTGCTTGTAGGGCCCTTTAACTTGGGTGCCACACGTTAAATTTTTGACTTTAAATTCCATTCAATTTGTAGCACACTCATACTTTTTTTACTAACACAATCAAACTTTTTGAATTGAAAACTAGATTGATTTCAAATTCACTTACATATCTATTTATTTGGCAATTTAATTTTCAATTTGGACAGCTAGTCACAGAACACATTAAGTGAAGCTACAAATTTGAGTGTTTTCTTCGTCGGTGGCATTTAAAAAATGAAATTGACTATCAATTTGCGTCACAGCTATCAATTTCAAGGAATTTCGACACGCAATATGTGTAATGAAATTGAACGTGTGGTTGCTGCGTTAACCTATGAGAATTCAAAGCAGCTAAAGTTTTCTAGATATGCATTCCCAGTTTCTGCAAGTTAGAGATCTTTTTTTTATACAATTAGCGTTAGGCTAATGAACTCTTTAAGTTTTACGTCGCAAGGAGGTGTCCTCTGTTCTAAGGGAGTATTTTGCTGGTGCACAAAATAGCTTCAGCGAAAAAATTCATTCAGATGTTAGTTTAAAAAAAAATTCTTTGATTTTTACTATCCAAAAAGGGAAATATTACTCGTATTTTATATAAAACTGCTTTCCCCAACAAATTCAACAGGTTAGTCATTTGCCAATACTTGTCCCTTACCCAATAATAAAACGTTTGCCACATGTTCATACATTTTATTTAAAGCATATTTTTTTAATTCATCATATGAATTGAATGACTACTTGATACCAGAGAGATGTGCTGCACACGATAATTGTATGAAAGCATGCTAATTGAAATGACAGCATTGACAAGTTGCCTTTTTATTTCTCCCTCTGCCATTTATTTATTGTTATACAAATTTTCACTTTGATGTTTTACGCTCTTAAAATTTAAAACAGAATTTGCATGCAATTTAAAAATGTTGCATTTCTATAATAACATGAATCAATCTGTTGTTATATATTTGGAGTTATTTCATTAAAAAAATGCACACAAGCTTTACAATCTGGAAACTTCTGAAAAAAGTAAAAATATTTATATGTTTAGATTGAAGCAGGACTCTTTTAACTAGCGCAATTTGTAAGAACAAAAGAATCAGGAGTTCCTGCCATTGCGACCCAATCAGTGGTCTAAACAACCGGTTAATTCTATGCATCACCCAAGGACGTCATGATAGTAAAATAATGTTAAGTGCCAAAGTGTCTTAATCCGAGGCATAAGGTGTATAATTATTTCTATAGAAGATTAGTCATTCATGCACACAGAATAAATACCAATGTAAAATCACCATGCCACAAGGTTGATCCAAATTCATTCAAATCACATTAAATTTACAAGAAATAATATGTTGTTGGAGTGTGTTGGTGTTTATTTGCTTTGTTCATAGCTGCAATACACTTTTGTGCTTAGTTATGTAGGTTGTTTTTGTTAGTTGTTGTTTTTTATGTTTGTAAGCAGCCGACAAACTGCTGCTGGCGGGTAGGCCAAAATACAAAGTATTTTGTATTTTTTTTTTAACTGAAACTATTCAAGTCAAAGCATTTTATTTTTTTTTTAAACTAAAATTAAATTTTTTTAAATAAATTGTATGTTAAGAAATAATGTTATATTATAATTTACTTCAAGATGGTACATATTTAATATGTATCCTAAGAATATTTAAAGTTGCTGTGGCTGCAGGGATAAGCACGTTGGCTATCACGCGATGAGTTCCGAGTTCAAATCCTGACAGGGGAAGCCAATTTAATTTATATGTTTACAAAAATGTTTTTGTTGTCTTTGTCAACCACACGTGAGTTAAATAATTAATAAAATACACAATTACTACATTAAATTAATTTCATATTTGATCTAACTTGAAATAATTTTGATTCAACATTAACCATAATTTTGATTTTAACAGTACTTAAATGTTAATTCAACGTGAATTAAAGTTATTTCAAAGAAAAAAAAGAAAATACTTTTTTGGCAATTACTATAAATCATGTTAAATTAACATGAAACACATATGAAGTAAAATCATTCCCGAAAAATATTAGATTAACCTTGTTTTAGTATATTTTAAGTTGAAATTTTTCTGTGTGTGCCTTTGAAACGATTTGTTTGAATTCCTAAAGGACTTTAATTAATCACAAACTATTGACTTTCAATAAACCGACCAAGCCATTAAATGCAAAATGTAATAAATAAAATTTGACGAGAAATTGTACAAGATTTTTAAAACGTACAAAAAGTCTCAGAAATAGAAATCATATTACAAGTATTTTCTGTTTCAAAACCAAGTTGTTTTTATTCGACTAAAAAAACAAGATGTACATGTTAACATGTACATAGGCATGAAAGTTTAGACCGATTGTAAAAATCTTTTCTTTTAGGCTGAGAAGGTAAGGCTTCCAATTGGAACCATTGAAAAAAAGGGTGCGGCAAATCTACAAATTTTAATGTAGTAATTGTATTTTATTAATTATTTAACTAACATGTGATTGACATAGACATCAGAAAAATTGTTGGCTTCCCTGGCCAAGATTTTAACTCGGAACTCATCGCGCGGTAGTCAACGTGCTTACCCCTGCAGCCACAACAACTTTAAATATTCTTAAGGTACACACTAAATATGTACCATCTACGCCAATTTAAATCTTTTATTATATTTCAAGTGGTTTTACTCAACCGATTTTTACTAAACTTGCCACACACCTTGAGCTCTAAAATATACAAAATTTTTTATTTTAAAAATGCGCGGGTCTACGCCCATCAAAATCTTATATTTAATTTTAAGTGGTTCTACTTTAACTATATTTACAAAACTTAACATACACCCTGAGCTCTGAAAAACACACAATCTTGCATTTAAAAATGGGCGGAGGCACGAACATTAAAATTCATTTTTATATTTTATGTACCTCTTCTTAACCAACAGATTTTATAAAATTTTTTTGTTTGAAAGAGTTTACTTCCGGTTTGGTCGCATACGCTTTTTTCCGAAATGTTTCATCAGGTCTTTGTATTGAAGTCGGTTTTTTTTGAAGAATTATTCTAATAAATGTATAAAGCAAGTCTAATTATTTTTTTGTCCACAAAATTTATATATAATAATGACTAGTACACAAAAAAAACTTTAATTTTTATTAATTTGCTAAATTAAAAAAATTCAATAAAATGTTTAATAAGAACCACAATTTGTGAAAGTTAAGTAGAATAATATTAAATTTATTTATTAAAATCATTTACTATTAATTTAACAAATTATATAAAGAAAAAAAAATCATTTTCCAAAACCTGTTCATAAAAACAAAACCTTATAATACTATTTTCTTCGAATATTAGAAAAAAATCATAAGGATGACTTAAGAAACTTTTTTTTAATATGTTGTAGTAATTCTTGCTCCAATCACCGAATCAAACTTTTTCCAATTAACACATTTAATTCAAAAATACAAGTAATTAATTAAAAGTTTAATGTACTCAATTATCTTTATGTTTAAAAATTTGATTGATTAAAAGTGTGCTTAAGCAATTCATTGTAATCATTTAGTAAGTTTAATTGACACAACTAAATTTGTAATTGATTTTTGTCTCTTTTTTTTTAATTGAAAGTGATAGTTTAATCAATTCAAAAGTGAAAATAATCCAAATATTATTAAATTTAGTTCATTAAACTTAAAAGTAAAAGTATTTTGAGCCAGTCAAGATCAATAATATGCCACACATGCAGAAATTTATTTCACTGTCAGCGATTACAGAAACCAGGAATCATATGCTGCCGGCATGTTGCATAAAGTAGCTAAAATAATAAAATAAGTCGTGGAACAAGCAAACACACGCACACGAAATAAACAATCAAACAAACAAACAAGTCTCGTAGCGTTCAACATTGTTTTCTGGTTTGCATTAAATTGCATTGATTTATCTGATCTGCAATCGATAACCCATACATGCACAAATCTCTTTGTCCAAAAGCGTATTTATGTATGTATATAAAGCACATTCATACATGAATGAATGTTATAACTACACCTACTTATATTTACGGCCTGCATTGCATGCATGAATGCGTTTAAGACGATAAAAATACGAGTAAATAAATAATAAACCAGTTCCTAATCAAGTATCACGATCACCGGCAATACGTGCACAATCGTTAGCGGCTTGATGTTCATCATGATTGTTATCATGAAGTAAATGATGATCACCCATATCAAAGTTTTCTATGTATGTATGTATGTATATATGAATGTATGCTTGCCTATGTGTATGTACGCGATTTAATATATTTACTATCTGTTCGAACTGCTCGTTATTATTTTATTTTATTTACTTCAATTCGCTATAGAAACTAGAAATCTGGAATTGCAGGCTTAAAAAGGGTTTATTTTATTGGAGCTATGCTCTTTATGGCGCAATACATGAAACGAAAGAACATATTTGATTTTCTTTTACTTCGTCTTTTGAAGTAAGTGGAACAAAAACAAAACAAAAATAATGAGTACAATTTTTGAATTCGTCTTCGCAATGTTTTTGCACCTAAGCACAACCCAGAGTATGAAGCCGATCGACTGTAAGCTGCCTAACAGACGTAACCGGCTCAAAAAATAAACATTAATCGTACGCACTTAGAAAAGAAAATAAAGGAAAATATATGGAAATGTTTTGAAATATTTGAGGGAAATTTGACATAATCTTATAATATAATTTTATTGAATTGTTGTTTAAGACAAGCAGCAGCATAAGCAGCATAAGCTCTAGCTGGGTGTCCTAAGACAACTCTCTTCTTTATTTGGTTTTAGCGATTTTTTAGCTTTGGCTTTTTTCATTTTGGCTTTTTTTATAGTTTTTGGGATTTTTTTTATTTTAAGACGACTATTTTTATTTTTGGTGATTTTTTTTTGTATTTAAGCCATTTATTTAATTTTTGGTAATATTTTTTATTTAAGCGATTTTTCATTTCCACAGCTTTTTAATTTTCGGATTTTTATAGCATCATCAGTCCCTGTAGTGCGATTCACTAAACTTTTTTAACGATAATCTCATCGATAAAATAATTATATCTATTCACTAACATTTTTAATGATATACACGCAGGCATTCACGTAGAATCTAGATGTTTCCATTTCGAGAGGACCACTACACTCATCGGTGTGAACCTATATAAAACCGTATCTAATTATTCTGATGCGGTGATCGTTACTAGATCCAACCCGTCGCGTTAAGATATCTGATAAAGTTACTCAACACAATCTCAGATAAATTTTATAGATCGTCTTGTACATGACTGCCTAAAAATTTGTGTCTCGAGAGATGCAAAGCTGGACATTCGCAAAGAAAGTGGAAGATTGTCTCTTTACTGCTTTATTCTCGACAACTTCGGCAGGACTCATTATAGGACAGATCTATCCTACTAAAATGTTTGCCGAGCGTCTAGTGCAGCATCGTTATGACTGCAACGAGCCTCGAGATGTCCCAATGGTTCCTATTTGTTAATTGTATTGAGCACCTAGAGTTCATTTTCATATGTGTTGCGCGGAACCATAACAGGAGAATCTCACGATTTTGCTCTAAAGCTTGTAGTTAGTAACAACCCTTGTACATCTAAACTTATTTTTATTTGGATTTATCCTTAATCTCTTGTTTAGCTTAGCCGTAAAACGTCTTCCTTTGCTTTTTTACGATTTTTTATTTTGAACGACTGCTTAAATGGTTGTCTTCTGTTCCATGTATTGCATTTAACGTTTTTTTCATTATTTTGCACTTGAAATGAAATGCAGCTTAATTGTTTGAAAACTTCAGTGACTAAAGTCAATGCAGTCTTCATACATGCATACGCACGTACTATGCACGATAGTCGTCATTATTGCCAGCAATTACTTTTTGGCATAATTGTGCCCTCCAGTTAAAGTTATTGTCGTTTGTTGTTATTATTTTAATAATTGTTATTTGCTGCTGCTGTTGTTGCTGCAACAAAACTCAATTTTAAGTTTGCCAAAGTCACACCATCAAAAATATTTTGCTTTGAGCATTCGTTTAATAATCATCAGACCTTTTGCAGCACCGCTGTATTTTTAGTGAAATTTTAAAAGGATTTTCTATTTAATATTACTGTTGCTGCTGCTATTGTTGGTGGTTGTTATTTGGAATTCCCACCAGAGAAGCTTAAAAATTAAAAAAAACGAACTTGCGAGTATGTTGTAATACACTTTTTTTCCAGCTGAGTTAGGATGAATCTATTTAGGTTTTGTCCAACGTGTGCTTTATTTAAAATATTGCTTTTTTCTATTCACTTAAGAATTTAATGTCAAACAAACATTAAGGCATCATTAGGCGAGTGTCTAATTTAAACAAGCTTTTTGCCTCCGCTTGATATTGTTGGTCTTTGGAAAACAATGTGCGTTTAGGGAATAATACAATTCTAAACTTGGTCAATATGCAGGCAGAGACACTTGCATACATTGCATACACTTGCAACAACAATAACAACATTCTTGTAATATCATTCAGTTACACTCAACTTTTAACTGCAACAACACAAGTCGATTTGAAACTACCAGAGCCAATCAATGTAAATCACAAAACTGACTTTAAAACTAATTGACATTTGGGTTCAAATGACTTTATTATCGTCAAATGTACGAGTATATTAAGCAAGGAATATGTATACGATTGTAAAGGGAATAGTTAGATTTATGTTGTTGTTGTTGTTGTTATTCTTGTTGCTTATAATTTTGGTCTTTGAATTTCAGTGTGTAAAGCGTAAAGAACTTTTAGAGTCCTGAAGTAAAACAAATTAACCGAAACAACAATAATGCTTTAGTCATTGCATATTGATCGATTAAACTAAAACACGTTTAAGGGAATTGTCGTCATCTCGTTTAGAAATCCATTTGCTACTAATTGGATGTATTATATTAAAATATTTGAATATTGATGTAAACTATTTTAACAAAATTATCTTTTGTCTTTATTATAAAGTAGTCAGACGTCTGTGCCAGTTGCTTAAATTAACTATTTATAAAGATTGTTTGTTGTTGCCCTTCTGTTGGTCTCCTGTGTTTGTTTCTCATTAATATAGTTTCTTTTGTTGTTTACCTGGCGGTGTGTCAGAGACACAAGCAGCACGAGCGAGTAACGTTATCATTAGTTGTTCATGAGGTACCTGACATCAAATATACATCATAGAAATGCCGAGTATGAGTTCCTTGTCTCAAGTACAATATAAATCATTTGATTTGTTGAATAATATTAATATGCATCTTTTTCCTATTGCAACTGGTTCACCTAATATGCAGGGTAACTGTCATGTTTGAATGCTTTACAGTCGAAAATAGTTTTGGTAACGTTTTATATAAATATACTTAATTGTCCCCTCTTTAATGTCCTTAGCATTTTGCATTGTAGATAAAATACATTCTATTCATCCTATATGAATCAAGTACGTACAAAAATTTATGCAGTCACTACATACAATTACATACTTTATTAATTTTTCCTTGATGCAGTTCACCGAATAAAGCATTTATACGACACTCTGTTTATAGATTTATCAAGAGTCAATATTATTTGAATACGCAAAAACAAGCCATATAAATATCTACACTTGATAGATTTATACCAGATAAATATACTAGAATAAAAATTGTACGATTTTCAACAATTAATTAAATTAATTAAAGAATAAAAAAATTAGAGACTTTTCCATCAAAAGCCACATCACACTGCTAATATTTAATCTGTTGTCTAGTACCCTAATTTCCGTTTAAATGTTCTTCGGTAAATTTTTTATAATATACTAAAAGTTCACTTGATATTAATTTTTCAAATATGAATTTATACAATCATGATAAACGAAAAGAATTATATAAATTTTGGCAAAAAAAAAATTATCACACTAGGGATATTTGATCTGTTGTCTAATACAGTAGTTTCCACTTAAATGAGCTCTGGTTAGTTTATGTAAAAAAATAGATTGATTAGATTGATAGTAAAGGGGTTTCATTAAGCGCTTCATATCTTTAAATGTAAGTAAAACAAAGTGTGTTTGAGATATTGTCGAAATTTTTTAAAGTTCGAAAAGCGTATCGTTGAAATTATTTATGGCTCACTTACACGTGAGCTGATAAGGGCTCATTTCTCAAAACTACAAATTACAAATCTACAAGTGATATACACAAAAAGCAACCATACTTTTACAAATTTTAATGTTGTTTTGTGTATGTTTTGTAGTTTCGAGAAACTGGTCCCAGTTCCTAAAATCGCTTATGTAAAATTTGCAATGTTGCATGAGCTGTATGTCACGTAGCACTGTGCTGTTGAAACCATATGTTTTTGATATCCATATCATCTAATTCTGGCAAAGAAAAATTTTGTCATTATCGCCTGAGCAAAGAAGAAATTAATTTTGATATAAAAAACTATGTCACTTACACATGTTATGTTGCGCAATATCCATCTATGGCAATTTACAAAAAAAG
This sequence comes from Tachina fera, assembly GCA_905220375.1. NCBI lineage: Eukaryota > Metazoa > Arthropoda > Insecta > Diptera > Tachinidae > Tachina > Tachina fera. Next base: position 83,620,643 of record LR999966.1, read on the forward strand.
ACTAAATAAATGACACCCAATTTCACAGAGGTAGCTCCTACACTATTGTCCTTATCAACTGTCAAAGTTCGGAGGTCGCTATTGTAGGACCCTTTAGCATTTATAGTTTGAGTTTGTTTTTCAATTGCAAAAGATTTTAAAAAATTAGTGAATCTAATATAAATATTACATATTTTATTATTATTTTATTCTCTCTTTTTACAATATTTTTCAGATGCGAAAATTTCTTTCTGGCGTTTGCAAAAATAAAAATATGCGAATTGCTAATTATTATTTTTTTCTTTTGAACAATATTATAATTTATTTACTTTACTTTACTTTTTTATTTATTATATATACATTTTTATTTTATTTTTATTTATACTAATTTAACACGAAGTTTTCCATAATTTTCAGTTCGGTACAAAGTTTATTTTTCATCGCAAAACCCCCAAAACGGCATCTCTTGGCAACAACTAAACATCCTAAGCTTCAAAAACAATTCACGTTTGGCAACGTTGGCACCTTGGGATACTTATATATCACGTTGTCTGTAATTCGGTATATCAAATTTAACCTCCATCGCGAAACCCCGAAACGTTACACATCGACATCTACACATCCCAAGTTTCACAATAACTAAAATATGGCAACCCAGGCCCCCTTGGATACTTCTATACCACTCCGTCTTAAATGCCCTTGAAGTTGTTTTTTCATCGCAGACCCCAAAAACGCCATCTATCGCTAAGGGTGAAACTACACTCAATATATATGTATACACATACATACATGCAAAGAAAATTCAAGTTTGGCAACCCTGCCAACCTGGGATACTCCGTCACACCATCTTCTATACTCTTGAAGTCGGTACCAAGTTTATTTTTCATTGCATATCCCCAAAATGCCATCTATCGGCATCTGCACATCCTAAGCTTCAAAAATAACTCAAGTCTGGCAACCCTGCCCTTGGAATACTGTTATCCTGCCTTTTAATTCGGTAGCAAGTTCATTTTTTTAGGCAGATTCTTAAAACGGTTTTTGCCGAAGAGGATGGAATCACATTCAACATCTAGTTACCTAAACTTCAAAAATAGTTCAAGTCTGGCAACCCTGACATTACAAAATTGAAGCGCATTACCAGTAGTTTAACGAAATTGTTTTACTTTTTCATTATTTGAATCGAAGCTAAAAATTTTATCAAAGAATTTCGTTCATTAAAACTTAACAGCGCTTTTTTATGATAGAAGTTAAATTTATTATACGTTAGAAGAGCGATTTAGTATCCGAGTGATCTTAAGTCTAGAAGAAATAAAAAACTCAATACATAAATATATATAATAACCATGAATAAATTTGGGAAATTTAAAAAAAAAATAAATTAATTTTGCAAAAGAAATACAAATATGCTGCTGTAATAAATAAAAGTTTATTTCCTCATGTTTTGCTTTTGATGTCAATGGATGCATATATTTAATAGACAAATCTGTGCTCATGGATGTAGTGTCATAAATGATTATTGCTCTCGAATGTTTGCTGGGAAATGACAAACGCCTGTGAGATATTATATTTTTCTAACATCAAAACCTTATCAATAATATGACACGAGAACTGCAACTGCGTCAACAAATTCGAATATGGTTCCACCATATGTTTTAGAAATACACTGAAAAACTATATTTTTTAGAAACAACATACACACAAAGAAAAAATATGGTTGAGGTAACTATAATCGAACAGCAACATACTATGATTGAATTATATGGCTGTAGTTAAATCATATTATTGTCAATAGGAAAGCAAACTTTTAATAATATTATTATCTGAGTTAGTAATAATATTATCAAAAAAAAAAATAAACAATGAACTTTGTTACACCTAATCTTATTATTGTAAATATGACAACACTATTGTTATATGTGACTAAAATATAATTGAGACTCACCATACTATGTTCTTATATTATAATATTATTGTTAAATACGACAACAGTATTATTTAATATAATAATAATATTTGCTTTCTTAATCATATATTTATTGGTAGATCTCTTGTTTAAAACAGCTGTGGGTTAAATCCAAAATAAAAATAAATTAATATTGTTGAAATAAAATGTATGTATATATATAGAAATGTACACTTAAATATGTATGTATACTCGAAATACAGACACGTCTATATAAAGAGATAAACATATATACGTATATGTTTTTATTTATCTACCCTTTTGTTTGTTTGTACTTTATTTATTTATTTAACACGACGCTTGCAAACGAAACACTGAACTGACAGAACATGTTTCTGAAAAAGATTTTTTTTAAACTTAAAATAGTATTGTTTTGGACAACATTATATTGTTATTTAAATTATATTGTTTTTAAATAATAACAAAAATTATGTTGCAGTCATACATTTTTAACAAAACTATATTGTTAATCTGTAACCATATCACACTGTTTTATGAATTTAAAAATGTAATTATTAAATTCAAATAATAATAATGTAATTATTAAATTCAAACATTACTTTGCTTAATGTAACAAAATTAATGTTTAAAATAACAATAACTTGTTTTCAACGACCACAGATTTGTTTCTGAGAACAAAATATTGTTTTCTCAACCATTCTACAACCATATCTTTTCTTTGCGTGTACATATACATATGTTCGTAATAAGGAATTAAATTACTTTCATTGGCATCTACAGTCTGTCATGTATGACTTGACTTGACGTATTAAAAATATTTAAGCATTTGGAATTTATGAGTAAAAAGGAAACCAAATTGCTTTGTTACATATTGCACCCGACCCCTTCCAAATCGAACCAAACTCGATATGGTAGTTAACTTTTGCACAACTAAAGTTTTTACTAAAAATTTTGAATAATATTGCCAGTGGTTTCCAAATTATAATGAATGCATTGTACGAAAAAATACAAAATTTTCTTAAAACTGTCTTCGGAGAGGGGGGAAAAGAGATTGAAGAGGGGTAGAGACTTGGCCGTAGAAGTCAAGTTTGCTTTTTCGTTTTGTTTTGTCATTCGTAATACTCTACTACAACGCAAATTGATGACACTTGATGAAACAAACATGACGGGGTGTATGCACGGAAATGCAGGTTCAAAAGAAAATTGTAGAATAATTAATCAGGTAAACACACATACATATGTACGTAAGTACATACAAATACACATGCAAATATTTTATTTCTTCAACCCTTAAATCAAATTATAGAGAAAGTGGTAAAATTATGTTGAAATAAATTATAGAGAAAGTGGTAAAATTATGTTGAAATAATAACAGAAGGACCCTTAAAATTATCACTTTAACAATATTATCTATAGATGTGTGATGTGTTGGGTGTTTGCAATAAATATTAGGTTATTTCTTGCCGTGTAAAATTTTTGGTATTGATGTACACTTTTCAATGCCAAAATATTTGATATTTTGTTATTGTTGTCTATGTACTTGTTTTCTTTTTTTTTAATCTACGAGTAGTATCAGCAACCACTAACATAAACATCATTCAAATTAGAGATGGAATCGTGAAGCTTTGTTTTTACTTCACCTTTTTGAAAAACAACACTAACCACATTAAAAAAAATTTGCTCACAAAATACTATTTATAAGAAAACAAAGCAAATACAGTCGACTCCGCTTTACTGGAAATAACCAATAACCCAAGATTTTTCAGTTTTCCGTTTTTTTCTCGAAAACTTAGTTCGGATTATTGAAAATTGTTAAAATTAAGCGTACTGCTTAAAATCAGTACAATATACAGTAGTGTTGGGCTCAAAAAGAACGAACTAGTTCAATTGAACTATTCCCATAAGTGAACGATGTGAACTAGTTCAGACTAGTTGTTCAATTTTGATCTTTGTTGTTATTTTAGTCTTTCTTGTTATTTTGGTATTTTTTATTCTCTTGGTACTTTTTGATATCTTGGTCTTGTGCGTTTTTTGTTCGTTTGTTAATGTTTGGTCTTTATTTTGTTTTGTTTATCTTATTCTTATTATTGAACTACAAAACAGATTGTGGAAAAGAATATTAGAATTAAAAAGGTGATTATAATTTGTTTTAAACTCAAAACGGATTTCATTTTAAAAATTTCAAAAATATTAATTTTTACCTTTTAGTTACTAAAAGCATACAACAAATAAGACTACAAAGCACAAATGAAAATACGTCTAAGCAAAGAAAATTTTTACTCAATTAAAAGAAATAATTTGTTGTGTTGAATATAAATCAGTATTAAAAAAGTGATTAAAATTTGTTTTCAAATTATCAAGCTTCATTCTAAGCATTTCCAATCAAAAATTATTAATTAAATAAGGTCGTTAAGAATGAAATGAAATTACTTTAGAATATTAACAAACGAATAAAACATTGAAGAGGATTCAATGCATGCATTAAAATATGTGTAATCTTTGATCTGTTGTTCACTGAACAACTGACCGAAAAGAACAACTGAACGAAAAGAACGAACTAGTTCTTTTTGTTGTTGGGAACAAAAAGGAACAATCCGCAAAAGGAACAACCATGCCCAACTCTAATATACAGTACAATATACAGTACAATATAATCAGTACAGTAATAGGATTTTTTTCATTAACTCGTGTTTCACTAAAGCGAATTCGACTGTAACTGAAGTCACTTCTCTTAAGGGCCTGGACAATAAGAATTAAAATACAAAATAACTTTTTGTTCTGAATACAAGTAATCAATAGAATATTTATGCGGGAATTGAGAGCCATCTAGGACGTATGATTTTCGAACAATATATACCGATAAATTGCTTAAGGAAAGATTCCGAATTTATTTACATACGAAAGATCGAATTTATTTTTTACGAATTTCTAAATATTTAACACAGTTAACGAATTATGAAGCGAAATCATCACATTTTTCAATGAATTATGATGATCGATGACCATAACCCTTTTTTTATTCACGCTCATACATACTGGCTTGACTTTAGATAAAAAGAGAAAAATTCAGTATAGTGCAACTTTGAATCACACACGAAGGGTTCCGTACAGACACTTAATATGTAACAACCCTGCCAAAAATTTGGTGATAGTTAATCCAAACGTACTGGTCCTATGGCTTGATAAAATGAGACTGTTACCAAAAGTAGGAAGTGGTGTATGATGAAAAAAGGACATATCCTGTATATGGATATATACTCACCATTGTAGTGATGTATAGTCGTGATCTTTTGTCAATTTAATTGGGACTTATTCCAGTATTATAGTAAAAGGCACTAAAAAAGTTCGAAGTGGTTGGTAACTGTACTTAGATATTAACCTAAGCTTAACTGGCATTTATACTTTTGAAATATGAGTGCCCTTGTGGTCGAGTGGGTAGTGTGCAAGCCTGTCATGTCGGAGTTTGTCAGTTCAAGTCCCAAAAAATATTTCTTTAAAAATAAATTATAATTGCATTTGTAATAATTAAAAAAAAATCGTTGTTACAATTAAGTGTCGGAATGACGTTTTTAAATAACTTATATTATTTTACACCGATTAGGTCCCTATGAAATAGTTCAGTGAGAAGTCACAAGGTGCATAAAAAGTATCAATTAACCCCATCCTAGGTCAAACCCATGTAAAAGTGACTGATCCGCTTTATAGGAAGTGTCAGAACTCATACTGGTCACTTGGGGACCAATCACGTGACTAGTCTTGTGTGAGTTCCATTTCCTGCACGGACAATACGTACTTGAGCCTACATATATAATAAAATATCTTATCTGATGTAGACATTTAAGAAAAACATTTTTGTATTGGCGTTTTTTGGTTTTTGGCGCTTTTTCAGTAATTTTTTATTTTTACATTTTGAGCTGTTTTACTTTTTTTATCATTTCAGCGATTTATTTTTGGCGATATTTTTCATTTAAGCGCTTTATTTAATTTTGGCGATTTTTTTTAAGGTCAAGAGTCTGACTCTTGCGGTTTTCAAGATAAAGCAAATTGTCAAAATTATAAAGTCAAAATAACATTAACTGATATAATACCGTTAAAATTTTATTTCATTAAATTTTAGTGTTAATTTGTGTAGTCTGCCTAAAAATACACTTTATTTGAGAATTTCAAGTGTCTATATAGCAGTGGGAAAAAATGCTCAAGTCGAGATAAGCTGAGTTGATAGTATCTTCGTAATTTGCATATTCGAAAGTCAAAATCTCCATTGTGTGATTTTTCAGGAAGTTAGAGAAAAATGACTTGCGACTTATCTTTTTTAGACTTTTAATCTCATTAGGAATACTAGATTAATTTATGTTATAGTTTGGTATATTTCTACTTGCATGTATTACTTATAGTGCGTAGAACGATGTTTGCTTACAAAAATTAAGGTTAACGGAGAATTTACCAATGTAACTGTAAAAGAAAAAAATTTCTGAAAATTGCCTAAAAATGCTCTCCTGCAAAATAGTAAAATATGACTTAAACACTTTTTCCTTATTGCCATAGATATAATTATCTGTATATTACATTAGGATTTCAAAGTGTTTCGTTGCTGGCTTTTTAACTGTCATATATTTGCTGTTGTAGCGGCCAAAGTTTTATAAATTCTGTGAAAATTTCAGGTCCTTAGCTCTTACGATTCTCGAGAAAACAGCATGTGACAAACAAATATACATAGACATCTGTCGACATCGTTGCGAAAACAAAGGGGTTCATTTATACATTTGGAGCGCGTAACCTTTCAAATTACCAAAATTTTATCAACATTTTGAATCATGTGTGATGCACGTTTATATCTTTACCCATCACTGATTAAAATCTTAAAAAAAAAAATTTACAAGGCAACCGCACTCGCACACCTCATTTGCAGCCCTAACATCCTTACAACGCATCAGTTTGATTTCATGCAACCCAATACATTTACACACTTGTTAATACAAAAATTGTGCACGTTCGTTTATCCGCTACATGTGTCTGTTGTTTAATTCTGTTCATCATATTCGTATCAAACTTAACGTACAGTGATTGATGACATTTCGAATAAGCGATGATTGATGCTTATTTCACACATTTTTGCATCCTTTCGTCGCATCAGCAGTCCTTAGCAGTAAGAACTCTATCTCCTCCATTGGCATTGTAAATTGGTACGTGTGAAGAAAAAGTGCAACAAAATGAGTAACTTACAATAACGTTGTTATTGTTCTTATTTTATTGTACTTTCTGTTTAAAGGATTTCTTTTTTTGATATTTTTGGTTACCGCATAAAACAACAATATGGGTTTTGTATTAAATTATATGCAGGAGACTTTATGTTTTGATGTGAAGATAAGAGGAATTAAAACCATCGTCACGTGTTATTTTTAAAAGACATTATGCTTTCCCAAGATGAAACGTGTATCTTAACAGTTGTGTATTGCAATTATGAGTGTATTTACAAAGTATATTTATATAAATAAAAAAAGATACATTTAGTATACTACCGGTAGTTTAAAAATATTTTTGCTAAATTAACACAGACAAAATTATTCCCAAAAAATTTTCAAACAAAAATTTGTTTGAAATAAAATTTTGATTCAGTAAATATTTTTTACTATTTCAGTAAATATTTTGATCCAATTTTGTTTTAAGCAAAACAAAAAAACAATATGGAGTGAACAATTCTAGTTTGTACAATTAATATACATAAGTAATAGTTGTACAAAAATGTTTAAGAGAACATTTCTATTCCAATATAGAAATTGCATACTATACACAACAGTTATTTATTTTATTTACTTTTTATTTTCGTTAAAAAATTTTGTTGAATCGGACAATCTGTTGATTGAAAAAATTGGGGTTTTTTTCTAAACAAATTATTACAAAATTTGCATTTGAATTTATAAATTTCTTTGTAGGACCTAAATTGAAAAAATTAATATTTGATTCGGAGAATTTTGTGTGTGAAATGAAAAATTTGGTTTTTTCTGACAGACATGAAACCTTAAGGTAGTATCAGATATTAAAGGAGTTATTATTTTTTAAAATTTCGAGTTGGAGATTATTAAATTTTTTTGGGTGCCTTTTTTCACTTTGTTGAAATACTAGAGGTGTTCACGTCAAACGTTGCACTGTGTCGGAAAAGCAATATTCCAAAGTTTTCGAAAAATCTAACAACAATCACATTCAAAATTACTTTGCACACAGGATTTAAAATTATCAGGTGCTCTTAAAATTTTTAATGGCATTGCCAGGCCAAACAAAATAATTAAAAAGTACTTATATAATTAACTCTACACGAAATTACAAACAAAAAATACCGACATATCAAGCCTTGAGTGCAACATTATAGTATGCGACAATAACCAAACTCCTGTAAGAACGTTTTTTCGATTATTTCCAAATGTCGTGGCCAGTGATTGGGAGCAAAAATAATTTTGTATTTTCATATTTGGCACTAGCTATGGCGCCTACGAAAATTTTATTTCATATTAATGGAGGTATTTAAAAAATTATGCTAATTTTTAATTATTATTTTACGAACTTCATTTGTTTCTATATTTATGATTTATTTGAAGGGGCTAAGGTTCGTATCGCTTTTTTAAGCCAAATTACATGTGATACTACTTACTACTTACTACTTACTACTTACTACTTACTACTTACTACTTACTACTTACTACTTACTACTTACTACTTACTACTTACTACTTACTACTTACTACTTACTACTTACTACTTACTACTTACTACTTACTACTTACTACTTACTACTTACTACTTACTACTTACTACTTACTACTTACTACTTACTACTTACTACTTACTACTTACTACTTACTACTTACTACTTACTACTTACTACTTACTACTTACTACTTACTACTTACTACTTACTACTTACTACTTACTACTTACTACTTACTACTTACTACTTACTACTTACTACTTACTACTTACTACTTACTACTTACTACTTACTACTTACTACTTACTACTTACTACTTACTACTTACTACTTACTACTTACTACTTACTACTTACTACTTACTACTTACTACTTACTACTTACTACTTACTACTTACTACTTACTACTTACTACTTACTACTTACTACTTACTACTTACTACTTACTACTTACTACTTACTACTTACTACTTACTACTTACTACTTACTACTTACTACTTACTACTTACTACTTACTACTTACTACTTACTACTTACTACTTACTACTTACTACTTACTACTTACTACTTACTACTTACTACTTACTACTTACTACTTACTACTTACTACTTACTACTTACTACTTACTACTTACTACTTACTACTTACTACTTACTACTTACTACTTACTACTTACTACTTACTACTTACTACTTACTACTTACTACTTACTACTTACTACTTACTACTTACTACTTACTACTTACTACTTACTACTTACTACTTACTACTTACTACTTACTACTTACTACTTACTACTTACTACTTACTACTTACTACTTACTACTTACTACTTACTACTTACTACTTACTACTTACTACTTACTACTTACTACTTACTACTTACTACTTACTACTTACTACTTACTACTTACTACTTACTACTTACTACTTACTACTTACTACTTACTACTTACTACTTACTACTTACTACTTACTACTTACTACTTACTACTTACTACTTACTACTTACTACTTACTACTTACTACTTACTACTTACTACTTACTACTTACTACTTACTACTTACTACTTACTACTTACTACTTACTACTTACTACTTACTACTTACTACTTACTACTTACTACTTACTACTTACTACTTACTACTTACTACTTACTACTTACTACTTACTACTTACTACTTACTACTTACTACTTACTACTTACTACTTACTACTTACTACTTACTACTTACTACTTACTACTTACTACTTACTACTTACTACTTACTACTTACTACTTACTACTTACTACTTACTACTTACTACTTACTACTTACTACTTACTAATTACTACTTACTACTTACTACTTACTACTTACTACTTACTACTTACTACTTACTACTTACTACTTACTACTTAATACTTACTACTTCCTACTTACTACTTACTACCATTGCAATGCTTAGGGAAACAAGGCTGCCGTTGAATACAAAAATTGTTTTTCAAAAGGAATATATTTATTATTTTTTGGTCAGTGATAGGACCGTGCAGGGTATAGCGGACCTTATGGTCAAAGATGGACTTGCCAAAATGCGAACTATTATTGAGTATAAACAAGATACCTCCACGAGTCCTCACAGAAGATTTCACTGACCATTGCCTAGTTAGAGCACGAATTAACATGTGAAAAACTTGTACATTGAATTTTTGCAGTCTAATCGAGGCTGAGAGGCAGACAGCAATACTGGAACACTCTATGAAAGGTAATGTCTGCACTGATTTCCATCAATTGAGCTAAAGTAACCCGAATTGAAATGTCCAGGCGCTACCACCCGAGCTTAGCTCAACGAATTTCACCATATATCCAATTTGTAATCAAGAAAAGCAAGTACTTCATAAAATTTTGAAAATAAAACAGTATTGCAAAGTTTTTATCCTTCGCCTACAGAAAACTATTGCACTTTCATTACAAATTTTAAGAAGAGAATCATAGAATGAGCGGGTTTTTTACAATAACATGTATATGTATGTATGCATGTATACACATATGTTATTTAAATACATGAATATGGACATTTCCACGAGAAAGTCCTTGTTTTGGTGGCGTGCGACAGTAAGCAATTAAGCTTGCATTTCAGAACAATTTTACTCGATTTTTCTTAATATTGTATCAAATGCAGGGCTGCTGATTGCCTACGCAAATATATAAAGAAGTGGAAAAAAAGTTTCACTTTCTTTGAAACGATAAGGATATTTGTTTCGCGTCGCACGCAACAAAAAGTTGACATTCCTGTGGAAATACCAATATGTTTTAACATAATCGATAATTGTTGATTTTTTTTATTTATATATTTTTTTTGTTTTATAATTACTTTTGTCTTGAAAGTCAAATTAATTTAAAGGCAGAAGTAAAAAATAATGTGTGTTTGCATGCATCAGCAAACATAAAGACATGTGCCACAAATAATTTGTTTTCTAAGTCACACTTAAGCCGTTTACGGCATTTTCCTAAATGATGGGATTGAATACGTTTAGAATTTCCTACTTATGTACATAAATAAACAATTTAAAAAGGATCAATCAATTGATTTTCAACCGATGTTAGTGAAAAATAAATTTTTTTAAGCATAGTCGACGAAACAAAGGAAAATAACAACCCCACAACTGGTCAACGCGTTCCACTACAAATTTAACCATAAAGCACACATCCATACATACATATGTTGTATATATTTATAAAATGATTAAAATTATCATCAGCATCAGGAACATTAAACCAACTCAGGCGTTATCGGGGGTGTGATTTTTACAACGAAAGAAAACAAATTTTGAGCTCACGCTCGAAAAGTTGATAAAAAAAAAAGTTAAATAAAACTAAACAAATGATTGTTGTTATACTTTAGGGTTGGGCCAGAAATTAACACGAAAAGGTCGTGAGAGTGCATGAAGGTGAGTGCAAAAGAGACCTGGGTGACGTTATTTTGCCACAACTGGAGAAAATATGGATCTTTGTGCATAAGCTAGAAACTAAAAAAAAAAATAAGCCGTCGATAGTATGGGTATTTTTATGATAGCTGATTCTTATGAAGATTAATCGAGGTTGAAACATTTTAAATCAAACAGTTTAATGTTTTCATCGGAAAGACAAGGTAAGTTTATGAAAACGAGTGCAAAAACGACTTATGACTATGGGAATTATTGTCACAGATGTGTCTAGAATTAACGCAAGTATCAGCCATGAAGCTCTAACCTAGCTGTGCTAATAACACTGGGGAAACTAAAGCGTTCGCCTCTGTGAACGAGCAATTAGCTGAGGTGAACCTGTCTATCTATTCTCCGGAAAAAATCAGCCTCTACTACCGGAATCATCGGCCAGCATCTGAAAAAGCCTCTGTTGTAAAGAAACATTATTTAGAATGATATCTGGCTGACCACATCGAAGAAATCAGTAGGATTGGTCGAGCTCTAGACATAAAACAACAGCAGCAACAACGTTTGCTTCTCCATAAGACGAATCACCAAACAACGGACACAGATGCAGTCATCTTACGCTGGCAGCTACATATATTAGTGTCTTGGACAAGACCATTTATAAGACCTTTCAAGACATGAGAGATTTTTGAAATGCTTTACTACAGTGAAATATTCTAAAACAAACGCTAACCAACACTGTTGGCAAGACATTTGTTTCAGTTGTTTATGTTGCCAACAGTGTTGTTCAGCGTTTGTTTTAGAATATTTCACTGTAGTAAAGCATTTGAATCATCTCTCATGTGTTGAAAGGTCTTACAAATGGTCTTGTACAGGTCTCTAATATATGTGCATTACTTTGATTCTAGCTTGAAAGAAATTGCCGTAAAAAAGTTTTTCCATAATGATATTTGATGTAACATCGATCTTATCTCGGTCCAGCCCATCTTACTTCGTATTCCATTTATCTTCTCCAAGTGTTGGCGTGTCATCTTTACTGCCTTGGGGGTTCCATTCAATATCCACCTTAGCTATATCATCATATGGTCTTCTTAAAATGTGGCCGATTCAATTCCATTTTCTTTTGGCGAATGAAATTTCCCCTGCATGCTCCGGCAAATGTCTTTGTTCGAGGTAATATCCGGCCAGATTATTTTCATAGTCTTCAGCAGTAATTTGCTTATGCATACCTGAACAGAGCGTACATTTGAAGAACAAAAGACGCAGATTTGTTTTTATGGAAAATTTGTGGCGACTTGCTCCAAATGCTTGATTAGCCTTTTTGATACGATTTTTGATATCCTCACCGAAACCGCCTGTGGGAGATATGATGCTGCCCAAATATGTAAAGAAGTGCACTTCAGCAAATTCTTTGTTGCTTATTTTGAACTTAAGATTGATTAAAATTATTTGTGCTCAGACGAAACACTGGTTTTGCCAATAATAAAGTGTAGGAAAACCCGACGAGCAGGCGCATAACCGGCGTGTAGCTTAGCTTAAACACAATGCAATGTTCCCCGTAGTGATGCCGCACTATATTAAATAATAATGGTGACAAGACACAGCCGTGTCTAACGCCCACATTTACACCAAACTCTCTGCCCAGTGTGTCTCCATGAAGCACTTATTATTTTGAATTCCTCCGGGATGCCTTTGATATTTTGGCAAGCATTGCAATGCTTGATTGTAGATTATATCGAATGCTCTAGTAAAATCGATGAATATGCAGTATATTGTGGATCACCATTCCACCGATTGCTCGATTATTATACTTGGGCTACTTACATGGTTATTGCAGGAGCGTTTAGGTGTGAAAGCAGATTTTTCAGGACGAATTTCTAACGAAAGCGATGATAAAAGACTTGCGTGTATAATAAGCCCAATAACTTTGTTTACCATAGTCAGTATTTGTCAGCCACATATGAACGTCCTCCAATATTTTGTGGACAAGATAAATATCATGCATTAAGCTCCGTCATGTCAAAAAGAAGTCTATCATCATTCTAAATTCGATAAGTGGTTCAGCCAACGATGCCCTTAGTAGAAGTAGCAACACTTTTTTAACTAAACAAGTTAAATATGTATTAATATGAGAAAAAAGTGCTACTTCAAAGTTCCTACCTGTAAGACCACCCTTCTATCGTTTTTTGAGCTCAGGGCAATTTAAAGTAAAGCTGCAATTATACCACGCACTTAGTCCTAATTTACACGATGCAAGTCTTATTGCTAAGCTGATTAGTTTGTGGGAAAGAGAGACGAAGGGAACAGAACCGTTCTTTTCCCCTCGTCTCTCTCTCTCTCCTAGCAAACTAATCAGCTTAGCAAAAAGACTTGCATAGTGTACATTAGGACTTGGAAGACCTACTTCCTTCAAATACATATACATATGCACTTCCACTATTTTCTCTGTCATTTCAAATTGTTGGATGATAATGCGTACATAACCTTAATGGGTAATCACTTAAAGATAATGGTGGACAAATATAGGTATTCCAGATATGGAATATCTTAGGGATTCAGACAGGAAAACTTTAAGAAAATTTTTTCAATCTTTCTGTTAATAATTCATCGGTACCTCAATCTAAATGTATTCGTATACAAAGATGGTGACTAATAGAAACATAATTATAATTTCAATAGATTAATTCGATAATTTATCTTAATTTCCCGCCGCCGTTGCTGTAGCATGAGTGCTCATATTTATATGGATGCTGGCGTGAGCAACTTCATTGAATTCACAATTCCATCTCTTGTTAACTTTCAGCATTTATTTTACGCTTGTAGTGTGTCCACTGAGCCATTAAATAACTTGAGTGCCAATTCGCGTTTAACAACAAGGTATAACAGTACGAGGAAAAAAATTAAAAAAATAACGAAAAAACAAAAATGTTTTTCTTGTTTTCACCAGATTATGGCTATTCGTCCATTCATACATATATTTTTAGTTTGCAAAACCCTTTTTTTCCACCTCAAATATCATTTTATTGTTTTTCTTTGTTTTCATGTTATTTCTTTCGTTTTTTGTTTTTTTTTTGGTTCTGTGTTGTATGTCTGTTATGGGCGAACTTTATCTTGCCCATTTGGCCGGCCCTTTCATTGATAGCTGCTATATTTTTGTTGCTGTACTTATTTTTTGTTGATTTTATGCATAACGATATTGAATGGAGTAAGAGTTGGCATTAATCCGCAAGCCGCAGACGTAAAAGTTTTGTGTAATTGATCCAGTCAACCAAAAAATACAATTGCCCTTTTGCAAGCATAAATGTTTTAATTTGTTTGTATGTGTATGTTTATGCAACACACACACACACACATCAGACATGGATCATGTATGTATGTGTGCACATGCATGTAAATCGTAAACAATTTTGTAAACAGGTGTTAAATTGTTGCTAAAATTCACACGAGCATTAAATCTGCCTGACATACAACAAATAAATAGGATTCATTTATGCGTTGAACAGCATGTTGTTGTGCTTCTAGGAAAGCAGAGAACTAAATTTTTTTCCTAGAACAGAGCTTTTTTATAAATGTTAAATTTAAACAAGACTTATTTATTTTAATATTTTACTAAATTTTTGATATACATGCATAGTTAGAGAGTAATAAGTAATTTTATGACATGATTTTTTGTATGTTCAGAAACATCGTAAGTACAGGGTGGCCCAGAAAGACCGAAGTGGTGTAAATTCCTTATAACTTTTTATTTAAGACATATTTTTTTAATTTTTTGTTTTTTAAATACAGTAAATTTATAGGGAATATTTTTAGATTAGTTGTTAAAAATGATATCCCGCAAGTGGAGGCCATTTTCTGCTTCGCACAAATGATCTCTTTTCAACACATTTTCCATGACCTTTCGCAAAACTTCCGGTGTTATGTTGTTAATTTCGTCTGGAATATTGGTTTTTAATTCCTCAATAGTCCTAGGCTTATTAACATAAACTTTCCCTTTTAAATAACTCCAAAGGAAACAGTCTGGAGCGGTTAAATCCGGGGAACGCGGAGGCCAATTAAAATTGCTTCTACGCGAATTTATTCTTTCCCCAAAGATGTCGCGTAAAATAGCCATTGTGGCCCTCGGAGTGTGCGCTGTGGCTCCATCCTGTTGGAACCATATTTGCGGATGGTATTCCACGGCTGGCCTTACAAAATTTTCCAATATGGCCCGATATCGATCACCATTGATGGAAATGGCGACATCTCTTTCATTTTCCAAAAAATATGGACCAATGATCCTTTCTGAAGAAACACCGCACCAAACAGTACACTTAACTGGGTGTAATTGTCGTTGATGAAGTACTCTCGGGTTTTCCTTAGCCCATATCCTAAAGTTTTGCTTGTTAACAAACCCATTTAATTGGAAATGGGCTTCGTCACTCATAAATAAGTTATGAATAATGGAAATGGAAAGAGCACATTTGTGCGAAGCAGAAAATGGCCACCACTTGCGGGATACAATTTTTAATAACTAATCTAAAAATATTCCCTATAAATTTACTGTATTTAAAAAACACAAAATTAAAAAAATATGTCTTAAATAAAAAGTTATAAGGAATTCACACCACTTCGGTCTTTCTGGGCCACCCTGTATAATTTCATTTCATAATTTGCATTCAAAACATGAATGTTTTTTTAACATTTATCAACGCATTCATAATCCCAAATTATTATTTTATTTATTTAGTAAAATATTTTTTTTATTAAAAATACATTGAAATTGATTATGAAGGGGTTTATCTAGATCCTATGCGGATTTCACTGTTACTAATGCAAACCCAAAATTTTTTAGAACAACTAGAGTTATTATGTTAAACTTTCATTTAAACAAATGAGTATCTCAGCAAATATGTTTTTTATTTTCTTTCTTTACCACTGCTTTATTTGCTGACTTTTTTCAGCTCGAATTGTAGTTGTAAGAAGTATGTAAAGAAAATAAATGCAAATAACAAGAACAGCAATTAAAGATTAGAGTGTTGCCACACAATCATTTTTGACCTGGAGCCGTCAAGTTAATAATTAGTGTTTTTTATTGGGAATTGTTACAATTTAAGTTTAACATTTATTAACGCGCTAATAATCCCAAATTATTACTTTTACTTATTTAGTAAAATATTTTATGACACATTTTTAGATTTAATTGAACTGTAGTGAATTTTAATCAAAAATAATATCTTATTCGGGCTGAAGTTCAGTAATTTCAATTCTTACTGAACGAAATATTTTTATTAATTAATGTGAATTTCTAAAGAAGAGAAGAAAAATTAAACTAGACTTTATAGCTGGGGAAAATACCGATATTTTTCTGTGCAGCCACGCACTTCATCAGCATCCTAGTATATCTACTATATAAAAACTAATAAATGTTAAACTTAAAATCTAACAATTCCCAATAAAAAACACTGAACATTTTTTATTTAAAAAAATTCATATCAAAAGTTATATGCAATTTAAATTCAAATTTTAAAAAAAGTCGTCGTGTTTTTTTTAGAAAAAAGTAGGTTAATTATTTTGCTTTTATAAATTTTTTTTAAATACCAACCCTTTAAGGGTTATACTGTAATCATTATTAAAAAGTAATTTTTTATTCAAATTTTTAATTATTGAAGGAGCCTGATTATTTCGAAATATACTTGTTGTGTTTATATGCTTTTAAAAAAGTATTTTATGCTCATTCAATATGCACTAAAAACTTGAAAATATGCCCTAAAACTCCAAAAATATGATGTAAAAAAATAGTTTAAATTGATTTGTAAGAAGGCAAAAAAATCACTCAAACTACAAGAAAATAGTATTCTAGGGATCAAAATAAGAAGGTTTGCCGAAGAAACCATACCTCTAAAATGTATTTCGATGTCCCGACTTTTGATCAGAAGGGTAAAATTTTTTTGAAGGGCCAAATTTTGAAAAATCTCACTTTGACCCATTTAGAGTTCCTCAATCGAGTCAAAATGTATGACCGACATCCAATAATTTTGGAGGGCCGACCCACCTATGCTAGTGGCATACCGCCTGGAACCACTCCTGGGGGCTTACCCATACAAACATTTGTGATTGTTTAAAGGTATGGTTCCTTCTGAAAAGTTTCTTATTTTGATCCCTAGAATTTCTCTTGTAATTTGAGCGATTTTTAAATCGACCCGCCCTAATAAATACACATTTATATATATTGTATTTGTTCTTACCTACTGTGTTTTACTTGCATAATTTTTCACCTTAGAGAGAATTAATTTCTAGCCGAAAATATTGATAAATGCGAATTTTATAAGACTTTTTCCTTCTCGGGTAATTCATACAATACATACGTAAAAAAACAGGACGTCAGTTGTAAAGAACATGTTGTGTGCAAGCTTTAAGAATAAAAGATAAAATATTAAGTACTTTTATTTAATTCACAGTAAAAACTGATTTGAAATTTTTTTTCTATATACGTCGTTTTTGCAAGAGCTTTTTTTTAAAGTATTAGAATCCCTAACGATAGAATATGATACTAAATTGAATAGTTCTGATTTCCAAACACTTTCAGCTGTTAAAATAAAATAAAAAATTTTATACATAAAAAAAGTTCTTTATAATGTTTATAGGTACATACATATATTTATATAATGCTGCTAAAATTTCCTATATAACCCAAGACACAAACCGTGAGTGGTTTATGTTAAAAGGAATGTAAGTAAAATGTTGGTAACATACGATATAAAAAGGATTATACAAAAAGCATTGCCATTCATGTTTTTTAATAGCATAAGATAGAGTTACCATCATGATAAAATCCACAGGGTAAAATTGCCCTAAAAGTATTACAAAAATAGTTTGAAATGGAGCTTTTGTTTGTAAAACTTGTAAAAATTTAAAGTTAAAATTGCCCTTAAAAGTATTACAAAACTAGATTGAAATGGAGCTTTTGTTTGTAAAAATTGTAAAAATTTTGTTATATATGAAAAACATGAGAAATATTACAAAAAATTTTATATATCGTTACCTTAATATAAAAAGGTCACAACTCATTATGTTTTGAAACTTTTTTATAAAAGAACATGGAATGCAAAAATCTCGATTTCAAAATGAGTTAGGGTCTTTTTATATTAAGGTAACGATATATAAATAAGAAATAAGAGTGTGGAAAAAATTCCGTGGAAAATTTTACATATATGTATATCTGAAGCAATATGGAATAGTAGTTTAAGCAGACTTAAGAAATTTGAGCCTATTTGTGCTGTATTATGTTCCAGTTGGAATTTTCAGGGGTTAATTTGTTACATATGGAATGAAAGAATCACAAGAAAATAGAATCATGCATAAGAGTATTCTAATCTCTTAGTGAAAGCATAAAAACTTCCAAAATGCACTGCTTTGCTTAAGTCGACTTAAGTTTTTATTCCATATTGCCACAGATATAAATTTTTACCTATAATTATATTATTATTTTAATTTGTTTTTTTACCATGTGCATTGCATATCAATAAGAAAAAATACAAAACTTTTCATTTTATTTCATTTTTATTAAGGGGCCCATACACACATACTGTTCATGCTCATGCGATAAGCATGTGTTGGTAAATTTTTAATTTTTGTGAATGTATTTATCACACAGACAATGCAGTATGAAAAATCAAAATAGTTTTGATTTTGAAATGAACTCATACTGCTGAAAGTTTTTCAAATGAACAAAACATTAATTAATTCATTTTTCTGGTATGTATTTTTTTAAATTTGAAGTTTTAGCGAAAAAAGAAAGTAAAACAAATAAAAAAGGAAATAATACAAACAAAAAATAAGTTTTGAAAAAAAAATGTGTAAGGGAAATACGTTGTTTCTTAATTTCTTGAATTATAAAAATAATTTTTTTTATTAAAAAAAAATAAACATGACTTATTTTATGAATTTTTATTTTAAATGATGATTGATAAGTTTGTGGTAAAATATCAATCACACACGTGTACCAAGGGTTCATCGGCAGTTGCTGCAAGCAGTATGTGTGTATGGGCCCCTTTAGACTAAAAAAATATTTATTAAAAACTAAATATTTTAACGTTTTTTTTTGAGTACATATATATATATATATAGTTATAATAACTTTCAAACATATGTATGCTTTTCATTACTGTGGATATAGACTTCACCATTTGGCACTTTAAACGGAGTATTATCTGGGTTTTTAGAGAAAGTAGAGTTATCCAGCACAACTGTTGTTGACTGTTCTTCAACGATGGCAATGCAAGAAATTTTCGACGGAGCCGTACGAGGCCTTATGAGACTACGCCTTAGGCGTTTGCGCGATAAACGCCAAAATTTATTGCGACCAGAGATCTTGGGAAATCTTTCATATTTTCTAAAATTTATTTTTCCTTCAGCTACTAATTTATTACGCTGCTGTTCCCAATCCTGCCAAGAAGTATAACCATATACATATAGATGCATACATGCATAATTATATTACAAATATTAAGACTTGTTTGCCTCACCTGCATATTTTTATCACAGTTTAAACGCATTTGTATGACATGATAATTACTTAGCATATAAGAGACCATCCATTGCAGTCCTTGTTTTAGATTTGTGCATAAAGTTTCCTCTACATTTTTTGTCCTTGGATCGTAACAACATAATTTTATTTTGCTGCCGAAGGCAAGTGCCATTTTTTGTATTTCAAATGTATTTTCAATGTCATACAATTGTATACTTTCATCAGCTAAATCGGCTTTGGTAGCGACCAATAAAATAGGCTTGGCCATTATGTAGGTACTTTGCATTAGATTTTTAAAAACATTAAATGCTTTTTTTAAATCATAATATTTCGCGGACATATCGAAACAATAAATCACACCCATTGCCTGACGATATGAAAGAAAATTTTTATATGAAGAATTAGAAACATAAAATTTGTTTAAAGAAAGAAAGCAGCAAATGCAGCAAGAAAATAGAGTTCATAAGAATTGAAGTGTTATTAGGTTCTAGCATTACACTAGTTGTATAGAAAAAACAATGCACTTTTCTAAGATATTTAATGGACTTGTTAGTGGAAATCGGGGCTTATTAACGATAAAATAAAATTTGCCTAAGTTCAAAATTTGCAAACTGAAATGATAGTTAAATTTCTCATAACAAACATTTGGCTTTTCTATCGCTAAAATATTCCAATTATGCTAAAAGTTCCTGTCATATATAAGCAGCAAGAACTTTGAGATTCGAGATTTTGTTATGGGTAGTACTTTTTTAGTGGCTTTCCAAGTAAGGAGTGGTACTTATTTATCTTACTATTTTATGTGTATGATAATTACTGTCCCGTAATGAATAATATGAGAACTTATTTATATCATTGTGTGAAAGGAAAGGGTGTATTTTATAGAATGACAGTAGTTTAAATCAAAATGAAACAAAGAAATATTAAATACGAGTATCAATTAGGGTTTCTAATTTCCAGTTCCCCGGAATGGAGAAGTAAAATGTTTTATTCATGGGAATTTCTGGGAGTTTCAAAAACATGCGAATTTAATTAAATCACCTCAATTAAAAATATATTTTATGAACAAATATACAACATTTAAATTAAAAACAAAACAACTGTATGAATAACAATATTTACGTTTTTTTGGGAAAATGTTTGGCAAGTGTGACCGTAGCTTTAGTTGCTGATTCCCAGCGGAACAAGAAGAAGTAAGGATTCCTTCTAGAAGGCCTTTATACTCCTCGTTTGGATGTACAAGACCTGCTCGGTACAATTCCGTACTCATATCTTTTTAACACGCCTTCTGTTCTTGCTTCTTTCGCCAGAGATTCTGGAAGTCATTTTGCGTTTGCTTTGGTAAAAAAAAATAAAACAAGATATTTTACCTTTACTCTTCTGCCTTCTCATAGAAGGGAGTGTGGAATGTGTATCCTATCTTTTATTTAAAAAAAAATCAAGGCATTTTTTAGGGCATTCTTTAGCAGTGGGAATACGAATAGTAATTGAATCAAAAATACTATTAAGCAGACCTTTAATAAGGTCTGCATTAAGAAGGCCTTCTAATTTTAACCACTTGGGTTATTTGTTCTTGTCGCTCTTCTTATTATTGACTTATTGATCACAGTCACAGTTTAAAACTACAGTGATTTTGAAATCACGTTCACAGGGAGCAGCATAAATAAAAAATTTCGGGTCGCTCATCTCTACTGGGGAATACATACACTTTTTTGAATTTTAGTAAGCAAAACATAGAGATGAAAAGATTTGCTACATTTTCTTAGAAATATTTAAAAACTATTAAATTTTATTCCTTACACCATCAGCTAAATACATACTTGAAAATTATGCATTAATATTTTTTTTTTATAATAAACCTTCACTTCAACATCATTGAGCAATTTTAATTTAACTAAACCAAACACTCCTACACATTTATTCCGTAATAATGTATCTTAGTTTTTCTAACTTACCCCCGCAAAGTAATGATGCCAAATCTTTTGCATATCATCACTACCACCCACTTCCGTGAGTGAACACATTGCATCCATCAGCTTGAAATTATAATTATGTACTCCATTTGTTGCATCGTAGTCTAGGCGTTGTGTGCTCGACAAATAATGAGCAATTTCAGTTTTCCCACTGCCACTCAAACCCAGTAGCAAAAATTTTAATTTTTTATCTGGTAAAATGCCAATACTAAAATGCAACACAAAAGAATCATTAATATGAGAGTCTATTTGCATTTCTAGTGAAATAATTTGCTTGCTCTAACATTTAATACTTACGAGTTTTTTTCAATAATTTACCTGTTCTGTGGCTTTTTACAACAACACTTACAAAGGAAACAGCAGCAGGAGCAGCAGCAGCAACAATCGAATGCTTGTTTACACAAATTTAAACCCATTTAGTTCATTAATTGTCATAACAAACATTTTCTGTGTTAATTAATAAATACTTGTTAGAGCAGAAATTTAGATATTTTTTTCTTCTTTTATAAGCTCTAGTTAGTATCTGTACTTAGTTTAAGTATGAAAATTGTATATATGACTTTTGCCAAGAGGCTTTATTTGTTTATTGTTTAAATTTGTTGTTTGAAATAAATTTTCCATTAAATACGAGCTAAGGTGGTGGTTTAGTTTTGTGTTAGTATTTGGTTGCTTAGAGACGCTTTTGACAGTTTGATTTTAACAAAACATGGTCGTATATTAAAGGTAGCAGCATTTCTTCAGCTAAATTATTTTGAAATTTGAAAGACAATGACACTAGTTGTATGATAAAAATTTAATATGTACATTTCAAACTATAATTTGATGTACAAAATCAACTTAATATCTACAACTTTTTATAAAATCTCTTAAAATTTTTTAATTATTAACTAAAATTTAGCAGGAATCTTAACGGACAAAAGGGCAAACAAAAAATTTAAGTTAGTCTACAGTTTGGAATTAGGGTAAGTAAGCTTAGAATCCCTACACAAAAGGTGAAAAGAAACAGTACGATGCCCGTCTGTTAATTTGTCTTTCTGTCACAGGCTATTTTCTCCAGAACTGTAAGAGGAACGGACCTGAAATTTTCAAAGAATATGTCAAACTTATTGTATTTTTATACACCAATTAACACTGAAATTAAAAAAAAAATCAAAATTAAAGGGTGTTCTATCAGGTAATGCAATTTTTACTATGTAATTTTGGCAACTTCCTGTATGTTGGGAACCAGAAAGATAAAGACAGAGTGACCGCTAGAAACTAATTGCGAGTGTATGCTACAAAAAAGGTTTCTTTTTTAATAAAGAGAAGCAACACTCAGGCAATGAATGCCTACTAATATTGCCAGGTGTTATCTTCTTTTAGAAAAGGGATAGTGATAGAGAAGACAGATAGAGGAAAGCTTCATTATTTTTTTACAACTCTGGTGTACGTTGTTTTAAGAATGCAGTGTTGTATTATCGGTTATTTTACTTCGCCGGTGATTCTGCTACACAACGAAGGAGGGCGCTCAGATGTTACATTAGGATTAGTATCTGCTGAAGTCTGTATAATTCAGTGACCAGTGGCTATGCCTTTATCACGTGAACTTTCCTAACGCAACTGACACAAATGGACACTAATAAACATCAGAAAAATTCGTGGTGTTGTTACTTTTTTAATTAGTGCTATATACGGGGATTGAACCCAGTATCTTCGGTTTTGTAGTCAACGTGCTAACTACTTCAGCTAACGCCACCCTCACCTTGTGTAATGGCTTTTAGTACGTCGTAGCTTCTTTCCTTTTATTTTTGTTTGTTCGCAAGGGATCAGGTGACTATTTTTTTAAATATCCCCACAAAAAAAAACATAAAATGTAAAAAAAAAGGCCAAGTTGGTTAAGCAACTTTGTGGTTTTGGTTTCTGCTTAAGAAACTCTTCAGTAGACTTTGATCAAAAATTTTTTTAATCTGTTATTGAGAGTTTATTTAAGCCAAATATTTTACAAGCAAATTTTCTTAATTCGATTTTCAATAGATTTTTATTTATAACACAGAGCAACACGAAAAAGATATAACCATATACAGACACCACTACGTGACAAAAGACAAAAAAAGACGCGTGTCTCCCAGTTTTGAACCAAGTCATGCACTTTTTTTTATGGGCACCCAAAAATTTGAGGCCTTGGTGCAATTTTTGCATTTTCTCGGGCTCATATCTCGAAAACCGTTCCGAATTTTGATTTACTCTCTGAGGCAAAGTTGTATCTCTTGTCATAAAGATCAATAATTGCAAACATATAAAATAAAAAAAAACTTCATCTTCAAGATCAAAATTTAAAAAAATTTACATTTTGTTTACCTTTTTTCCCCTGTTCAGGTCCACAATCAACTACCAAAATGTAACTTAGAGCTCAATAAACAACTTTATACAATATATAAACTTTATAGGAATGATTCTTAAAGTTGAGATTTCATTACATAAAAGCTTTCACCAAAATTGAATACGATAAATCAAATCAATTCATATATTCCATTTGCAATAAAAAATTCGTATATAAAGCAAAAATCTACATCAACTGATACCGCACGCAGTGGACGAAAACATAAAAGAACGCTGTTGATGAAGGTTAAGTGGCCTTCGAAAACAGGTAGTTACTCTTCCGTTGTACTACGAGTTTGTCAGAATATTAACAATTAACTTTGTTGTTATTTGCTCATTAATAATCAACACATGTAATTTGGCTTACAAAGCGATACGAACTTAAGCCTGAACAAATCATAAATATAGTCTTTGACTTGTTGAAATGTAATCTACTAAATATCTCGACCAAAGAAATATATATCTTAGAACACTTTCATACAAAATGTCTTTGAAAGTTTTTTTTAAGGCGAAAAAATTTGGTACTTATGTCGCTCTAGAAAAAATTTATAGGTTTTCACATCAAAACAATTTAGAGTTACATATTTAATTTTACAAATTTTATTTAAGATTCCCTGCATAGCCGGACTTAAAAATAAACATTTACGGAACACTTGTCAAATTTTATATCCATATTCTCTCCTACTCGATACATTTTACTTTTACATGGCAAGATAACTTAGATTCTGCAGAATTTTTTTGACATGTCGTAATACAATGCAAAAAAGAAAGCAATTCTATATGATTTAAAAACAACAAACGTTTAATACAAGTATATGCAATTTTTAAACTACCCTGCAGGAGAATAGCTGTCAATTGTCTAAAAGCTGCTAGTATAATTACTAGAACAGCAAGAACTAGTGTCAAAAGGGTTAAAGTTGTTGTGTAAAATTACTACTTCTGATGAGGACTAGTATATGAAGTAGTTCAAAGGCACCACATTGCAAAATAAATTTTGACTGTCTAACAGAGCCTTTGCACTGTACGAAAATTGCTATTATACAATTATTAAAGATTTAGGTTCGCCTAAAAATAATTATAATCAAATAATTATAATTAACCTTTTGTATTTTGATAAATAATTGCGAAATTTAACTAGCAGTTGTCACTGGGTAACAAAGGAATAAAACCACCAATTTCTTAGAATTTTTCTTTGCAAAAGAACTGGTAATAAACTAGTTCTAAACTCAATGTTGATTTGAGCATTAAGATGTTATAGGAGAGTTTACAGTTGGGAATTAGTCGTGGTGGTTTCTGTGCTAATAAAATATCAGTTGAACACTAGTTCGATCTCCTGCAGGGTATTTAAAAATTTTCTTAAATTTTCATTGTCACTATTTCCATAGTGTTTGATTAAACGATATATTGCTAGTAATTTGTTGCTTAAATTTTCTTAAGAATATAGTTTTGAATACAACAAGACTCCAGGCTGCTATATTTCTCTAGTTATACATATAATTTTGAAATTTATATTGAAAACATAAATTATTTTCAATCTTAATATGTTATCAAAAAACCGCACATTGCTAGTGAGATTGTGTATTAGAAAATATTATTTCTTTCGCACAATTAGTGTTAAAATAAATAAAACTGCAATTTCAGCAGTGAAATGTTTCAATCAATGCTTCACTGTTATTTTACGGCCACATAATTTTTATATATATTTTTAAGAATGTTTGTACTCTACTTTATGATAAAAACGACTAAGTACTAAGTTTTGACGAGCCTGCTTTTTATTCGCATGTAAACAAATTCTTGACTGAATAACGAAAACATTAGCGTGCTGATGGACAATGCGCATTTAAAAAACTTACAGGCTTCCTAGCATAAATGCCAGAATCTTCATTAACAGATTTAATAACAAAACAAAAACTTAATACGCCTGATTGACACCAGAGGCGCTGCGACAGTGCCTCAAAAATATAAAAATTTGCTAAAGGCAGAGTTGTAAGGTCATGAAGATGTCCTATATCTCTTGCTTCACCCCCTTCCTTTACTATCACTATTCGTTTCCTAAAGAAAGTTACCACTAGTTAAAGTAGTAGCATTCAATGCCTGACTGTTATTTTAATTAAAAAAAAAATCAAAAACGTAAAATAAAAATTTTAAATAATTTCCACATTTTCAACTGGTCTTGATGATATTAGTCTCCTCGGTCAGAGTTTGTTCAATGCTGGAACTTTTCGTTCCATTTTCAAATATTCCTTTTTAAATAACTTCATTCCATGTTAATTTAACATTCCAATACAGCTAATTAAAAATTATTAATCATGTTGAATCCAACTTATTTCAATTTGGTTCAAAGTAAATTCGATACTGAAATAACACGAAAAACAACGTTAAATCAAAGTTACCTTAAGTATTTCTTAGATACACACTAAATATAAACAAAAATTAAGAAAATTTTTTAGCTACACACTAAATATAAACTATAATGAATAAAATTTTAATTCAACATTATTTAATAAATCGTTCAACATAAAATTTATTCCATATGAAATGTAAAGTTAAAAACAAACACAAACAGCGAAGCTAACCAGCAAAAAATTATACATTACCATAAGAACTACTTGCGGTATAATGACTTACTTTTCTGATTACCAAATTGCATTACTCGCTTACAAACCTCATTACATAAAATTAAAAAAAATTGTGTACAAATTTCTAAATGAGGAGATTGATATTTTTAGATTAAATAGATTGCGTGAAAAAGTGGCCAAATACAAAAAAATAAGTACTTCTGAAGAATCGATTATTTTAGTCTCACGCCTTGTTAAAATCATTAAGTTTATAATCCAGTAGGGACGTGCTTCCACCAAAAATGCTTAATTCCAAACCCGATTACCTTTTTTGAAATTTTTTGCTGGGTACTTTGGCATATATCTATGATTTGAACCTGCGACCCTCCGAATGCTAGGCTAGTACACTATCCACTAGCCAGCAGCAGTAAGTTATCACTGGTAAGCGAAGTTTGTCGGCTATATTAAAATTTCTTTTGCAGGAGATTGGGAATCATAATAAGCGAACATAGAAAGAGAGAGATCGCTAACAAAAAATTTTCATCCCCAATCGCGGAAAAATTCCTAGGCGACAAAATCCCCTAAACTGAAAGCACTGCTATTGGAAACTCCAGCCACCTCCCCCCCTCTCCAACCGTTAATATATTTCTGGAAAGCACAACATGCTTTAAGAGCCAAAGTGTTATTTTGTTGCAATTTTCCATTATTTTCAACCTAACCTAATCTAACATACATATAAGCAGCCATGTCTGCTGATGAATCGAATTTTTTGACAATAGTACACCACACCATTGTAGTGCACTTTTGGTTCCCTATTATTTCATTCATAACTTCTACAAGATTTCCTCGAAAATATTAAATATGTAATCACATGACATGCAACAGCTGCACATAATATTGTGGCATCAAATGAAATTATGAAAAAATAAGTGCAAAATATTTAAATAATAAACTGAAAAATATATGACAGTAATAACAGTATCTTAAAATATATATGACAATCTCGGTGTTGATCTTGGCAAACGAATATGTGCAAAAAAAATACCAAGAAGCAAAATAATTCTGACAGCAAAATATCCACACTGCCAACAGCAGCCAACTCATAAAAAAAGCCATGAAAATGAAAGAAAACTGAAATTAAAAACATAAAAATCTGTTGAGTTTAATGAGTTCGTATACTCTTTAGCAGTTTATAATATTAAAATGTTCTTCTTAAGTGCTTATAAAATATAAAAGACACAGGAAATATGAAACAGTCATACCTCTTGGTAGCATGTTTCTACGGCTTTTAAAAAAAGCTTTAAAGTTAAAAGGGAATAGTAACTAATATAAAATGTTAAGGGAGATGAATATAAAATTTAAATATTGGCCTTCTTGCCTTAAGTTAAGCATAGACAAATATATTTATTTATTACCAAGCTTTACTTAGGTTTACTGTATGTTCTCATACCTCTTTCGCAAGCATCGTTCACCATCGAATAGGTTGATGGTGGCATCAAGTTATATTTGTTGCCTAATAATGTAGATCGCTTGCATAGATAGATTATTAATAAGAAAATAAATTTTTGCTATGAAATAATCGTTACCACCACCTTGATGAGCTGCTAGTGATAATGTTTTTACTGTTGGCTCAAAGTTGCTTTTCCACAAGTGATTAATGTTACACTTTATCACTAGCTAAAGGTGCCCACATAATAAATTGAGTTCTACACTTGATGCAACTAGTTTTGCTAACAATTTGCATGATGCTTATCTCTGCTGTATGGCGATAAAACGAAAATAACACGCAGGAAGATCAGAGTGAAATATTGAAGTCTGAAGTCTTTATGATAAAGATACATATGTACATACATACATATAAAGAGATTTAAAAATATTGAATTTTTTGTGTATGCTTTAAAATTCTGAGACGAACTTCATGGTTCAAGGTAGGCTTTTTAAATGTGCCTATATTGACCATTTTTCTTAGCAACAACTCGTATTAACTTACGATGGTGTAAAGTTTTCCATTCCTGCCATAGTTTTTGTTGCTTTTTATGAAAACCAGTTAAGTTTAGACAAGTTTCACCGTGCCTTATTTTTTGTTGCTCAAATGTACACAGAGCTTGTAGTGAAAAGCATAGAGACAGTTATAAAAAGGTTTATATTACCTTCTCACTCACACACAAAAAATTAAAACATAAACATCAAGAAGAGATGCACGTAAAACGGTGCACTACGAGCCGTTTCCGTAAATTGTGTGGCCAAAACATGAAGAAGTATCTTTGCATACATGTTACGTGATTATGTCACGTAATCTGCAGGTGTATAATTAATTCAGGTTTTTTGTTTAAAGACTACTATTACTATCACCTTCTTTACGAAAGAAATAGAGTCAAAGAGAAAACAGAAGGTTAAGAAAGAGATAGAGAAAAGCTTCATCCTTCTTCAACGCTGCTTTTTGCACGTTTTAGCAGTTTTGCAGCGCCCCTGGTGTCCGTGAGATGTATTAAATTTTTCGGCTCTGTGTTTAGTAGCCATTTTATTGGTTATTTTACTTTGCTATATAATACCGACGAAGGAGGACAGCTCTGATGTAGTTTAGTAACCAATATCTATGCATTCATAACTTGAGCATTCCTACAACAACTGATACGAAATGGACACGAGTGCTTATCAGAAGAATAAATTATGTGGTTATTTAATGGCTGTCGGAAACCGTGATCGAATCCAGTACCTTCGCTTTTGTAGACAACTTCAGCCAACGTAAACCTCATGTAAATGTTTTAAAACAGAAAATAATTTTCGTATCATTACCGAAACTTCATTCCTTAAGTTTTACGTATTACGTTTTACTATATTAAGGTTTGCAAAATTTTTAAAGATATTAATGCGCACAAAAGTTTCTTGACCTGTGGATAAATAAATTGCCATCAGAAAGGCCTTACCTCTGGCTAAGTCCACTCTAAATAATATCTTTTAATTTTTAAAGAAAAAAAATTTATATATTATTTTAATTAATTTTAGTTTTAAATGTAGAGGGAACAAAATGAAATAGTCAAAAAATACCCATAGGTCACTATAAATTTCAATAGAGCCGAAATATAAATGTAAAATATTTTTTTTCTCAAGACGACTACAGGCAATTACACTTTTTGTAGCATGCGACACCAAACAAATATGCTTGGTTTTTTTGTCAAAGAAAATTCAAGATTTTTTTTACTTCTTTATATATTTAAGTAGGCCATCAGCAGCTCTACATTAGGTAAAACTTTAAGAAAAAATCGAGTCACATTGTTCTGAAGTACATGTTTACTTAAATGCTGTCGCACGTGACAAAAAAGTGGATTTTTTCAGTGGAAATGCCCATATGTAAGTATTTACATACTACAGACATGTGCACGATACATAATATTCTTATGTTAGCTTGTTCCTTTAAGAACTATCATATTACTATCTTCCATTTCTTTCACAAACCTTAATGAACTTTTGTTTAACAAATTTTTCATATCTTAGATCCAAATGTTTTGTAGAGAAATCATCGCATTTTCTTAATTGTTTTTCTAGCGTATATGAAGCCAACACAACAAGAACAACAACCACAACAACAACAACTTTACCAATCCAACAAATCATGTACACACACTTGTTTGGCATTCAGCCAAAAATTCATTCAAACACATTTTACGTGCAAAATACGTGTGGCATGACAATATTGCAATTCGAAAGGCAAAATATATGAAATGAAAATATATTTTAAACGGAGCAAAAATTTAAAACTATAAAATAGCAAAAGAAAAAAAAAGATTAAAAATAATGAACAAAAAAAAAACAAAATTTTTGTAAAACTAAATTGACAGGATTTTCCGGTTAATGCCAAATAAAATTATGTTCAAATTGCTTGAAAAAAGTATAATAAATTAACCCATTGAGATGACAATAACAATGAAACTACGAGTATATATAAATATCAAGGCAAAAGTGGAATATCTATTTACGGCAATATTTCATATATATTACATTAATCGTTATATTTAAATAAGGTTTCATAGGGCTAAAATTATGTAACTCAAAACTAATGAAATGATTGATTACATTGGCATTTCCACAGGAAAGTCAACTTTTTTTTCGCGTCCGACACCAAACAAATTTGCTGGACTTTTTTTTCTTCATATATTTGTGTTGGCCGTCAACAGCTCTATATTAGTTTAAATTTTAAGAAAAAACGAGTCATATAGTTTGGAAATATAAAAAAGCTTAGTTAATTGCTGTCGCACGTGACAAAAAAGGGCACTTTCTCTTGAAATCGCCTATATGTTTATCAATTAAATTTTTTTTTGCTTAAACGAATATATTAAGTGTCCCTTTTCGCACGCAACGTTTACTTTGTCAAAATTAATATTTAAAATATTTTTCAGCTTTTTTTTTACTTCTGCACACCCAAAGTTTGCAACGAAAAATCATCATTATGCGACGTTAAAACTATACCTAAAGAAGAACAAAAAAGAACACAAACGAACACATCAAATTCTGTACTCACTCTCATTATTTTTTGCCTTCTTTTCAACAAGACAAAGCAAACCTTGCATATGCAGTAACGTCTGCAATGTCAACACTACAGATCTAAGAAAACCGCAGTATTACTCTAAAAATTTACTTATTTAATGATGCAAGCTTATGAGCTGCCAGTCTTAAAACATTCAATTTATAAACTTGAAATACTTATAAATGTTTTAACATGAAATAAATGAGAATTACATAATAAATTAAAATGATTTATAAGAGTATTTTTTTAGATTTTTAAAAAGTAATATTAGATTCTTAAAAAGTAGAAAATATGTCTCAATA
This sequence comes from Tachina fera, assembly GCA_905220375.1. Taxonomy (NCBI): domain Eukaryota; kingdom Metazoa; phylum Arthropoda; class Insecta; order Diptera; family Tachinidae; genus Tachina; species Tachina fera. The sequence goes on from LR999966.1 coordinate 83,652,385, forward strand.
GTCATATCAAAATATATATGCAGACATACATACATATTTCTTTTAAGAAAAACAATCAATCTTTTACTTGCAAGGAAATTAAATTTGCCTTTGATGGGTTAATTAGTCAAATTATAATTTCAAACATCAAAGAGATGCAAAAGGAAAAATAAACTCATTAGTGAGTTTTTTTAGACGCGAAAAATTAGATATATTAGAAGTGTGATAAAAATAGAATGAAAACATTCACATCTTAAAGATTTGAGGATAAAGTTCAAAATTAATGGAAAAACTAATAAAAAAATTGTATATTAAAAAATATATAAGTGGCAATAAATTTGGATTATTTAAAAAAGAAAATACTAATAAAAGAACGACAAAAGTATCGTGTGAGTATTGGAACGCGTGCATCTAAAAAATTAATTAATTAATTTTAACACGAAAATGTATAACTATAGCAACTATATTTATATTATTTTTTTAATTACTTAAAACAAACAAATATAACTAAAACGTATAGACTGTACGAGCGCAAGGGTGATTTCTTAGCATGTTTCCTTTTGGCAACACATAGGCAGCAATTCAGCTGTTTTCGTGTATCATGTTACTCTTAAACATGTTCAGCTTGGTTTATAATTCAATGATGAATCGAATAACAAATAAAAAACGTTTGCAGAAATTAAATTATATTGTATTATCAAAATTCATACTCGGTAGAGAAAGTGCATCAGTGCACTTCTTCCATTCTATGGTCAGCTTGGGCGACCTTCTGAATCGGCTATTCAGAATCTTGTGATTTTTTTTTTTGATTTCGCATCAAAATTACACTATTGAACATTAAGCCACCAACACGCGTACGTAGATTGCGGATAGAGGAAAAAATCGCAGCTGTATCCGGCAGTGTTTTTGATGACCGTGAATTATCGATTTGGCGACATTAGCAGCAATTGGGCCCTTTTACTGCAGTTTTTTTTGCCACTAAATAGAAAGCTGGACTTGGCTGGCATGTTGTTTCAGCAACACGGTGCCACATGCCACACAACACGCAATTGAGAGACGAGTTCGGTGAACAGTTTATTTCACGTTTAGGGCCGGTCAATTGGCCGCATAGATCGTGCGATTTAACGCCTTTAGACTATTTTTTGTGGGATAATGTTAAGGCTCAAGTCTATAGAGACAAGCCCGCAACGTTTGACGTACTGGACGCTAATATTGAAAAATTTATTTGTGAGATTCAGGTCGATGTGATGGAGAAAGTATGCCAGAATTGGACCCAGCTTATGAAGCATTTCAGACATATCCGCGGCCAAAATTTACATGAAATCATCTTTAAACATTAAATTTTATTGTAGATCGTTCTACTGACTCAAATAAAGATTTTGTACATTTCTCAAAATATTATGTTTTTTATAAAATCCGATACTTATTAAAAACACCATTTACAATCATAGGCATGAGAATAAAAATAGTATGACTATTAATCGGCTACACGTGCGTATATACAGGGCTATTTATTTTATTTACACACTCACACATATAAATCATGCATTTTCAAACTTTTCCATTCCATTTTATGTGCACATATGTACATATATATACGGTGAGGAATCATGATAATATATCCCTAGCATCAATGCGCTTGATTTACATGTGTATATACAAAGTACAGATGCTCTTGTAAGTTGGAATCGGCTATAGTCACACTTTCTTCAGGACAAATATGCGGGCGTACGAATTGTTTGTATTTCAATTATGACTATACGCATTTACTAACATTAAGACTATTATTTTTGTAAGCAGTAAACATCTTAAATAATATTCAGATGCACTTTTGAGGATGCAAAATTGGAGTTAAGGTTCGTTTGATTAGTTTTCAAAAAATTAAGTTATTATCAAATATTCTAACTGGTAATATATAACTCTGGCCAAGAAACATGCTTCGGATGGCCTACTAGCCAAAAAGCCACTCGGAAGAAATTTTTCGGTTTTCATTTTCTAAAGACTCCGCTAACTTTCGCAATTGAAACCGCTTTCGATGGGAATTGCGCATGGCTGTATATTTTCACTGCTAATTTTTTAGTTTCGAAAACTAATGTGCATTTAAGTTTTCAATTTCTATTGATAGCAGAAATAAAATTAAATTTGCATTAAATTTCTGTTGACAACAGAAATAAGTCTTGCAAAATATTGGCATTACTATGATAATTCCGCTCATTTATATATCTATACTTTATTGAATTTTATTTAATTCAAACAAATTCTGTTAGCAAAATCTTGTGCTGCATCAACAAATTTCCAAAAAAAAAAAAATATAATGCTTTTCGTTTGCATTGTCCTACATAAGTCCTTATTTTTTTATTTTATTTTTTTTTTTACACAAGAGAAACTAAATGGCATTTAATCTGGTAAAAAGTTTTGCAACAACTGTTTAGTTCATGTTGAATTATAACTCAATTTCCATCAATCATCAATAAATATTCCCTAAATATTCCGAAAAAAACACCAGCAAACAACTAAATAACGGCTGGAGACTAAACATACAAATCAGTGCCAACAAGAGATAAGTAATAAAGAAGAAAAAAAACACCATCCAAAGGCGAGATATAGAAAATTCTTTAACGGCAATAAAAAAACTTTCGAACAAAAAATTTTCATTCAGAAGAATAAATTGCAAATGCACTCACACTGGCTGGCAACAATCTAAACCAAAACTTTTTAGGCACTGAATAATAGTTCTGAATGAATTGCTGCTGTTTTTTTTTCTCTCTTTCGGTTCTATAGCTACTAGATAAGATTAATGATTGTCATGGCATTTAGTGGATACAACAATGCTAAGTGAAAGAATAACAGCAAGAAGTACAATTTGGTGGTTTTCATGAATAACAGCGTATGTCTTCAAATCGTTTTTCCTGCATTCTCTTTTTATTTTCTTTTTTTTTTCTTTATGAATATGAGATTCGTAGTCAAGAGAAACACTGCCAAGACATCAGTGAAAATAAAGAAGAAAATAAAACAAAAACAAATTGAACGGAAAACTTGGCTATAAAGCAGTTGCACACCCATTTCGGCTAATGCTAAATAAACATCAAAAAAAAAGGATGTATAACTCAAAAGAACATCCGTTTTCTATTCACATTTAATAGTTGAACGAAATCCCGGCCCATATCGGGAATAAAAGGAAAACAGTTTGTTCACGCGAAAATTTGGATTTTTTGCTTGAAGCAAGTAAAAACTTAATAAATAAAATAAACGCAACTCTAACCAACTTTAACACGTTAAAGATCCCTAACGATCATTCAATATTAATAGAGATAATAGAATTTTCAAATAACTGTCGAATGATGCACATTTTGATATAGTTTGCCGACTTTGCGAGCATCTTTCTGCCGCTATTTTTAATTTTGACTAATGTCATATCTTTAGTAACACTCCCGGGATCAAGATAAATCGAATGAAACAAGAATCATCAAAATAAGTTTATATAGTGCTGCAAAGCATCATACATTCATACAAATACACATACATACATAGGCTAATACAAACAATACGCTTCTTTGCGTCGAGCAGTCGGCTAAAAAAGCAAAGTGTCTCGTGAACAAAGACTTCGCATTTTCATTTTACTTTACTGGAAAAGTGGGAAAAAAGTGCAGCTAAGACATATCGATTGCTCATCGATACTTATCCCAACTAAGGCTAATCGATCTGAACATACGAAAGTGTGATTCAGAAGTGGTGATTCTGTTTTGGAAGACAAAGTCCGCTCAGGTCGTTTAAAATAAATCTCCCCTTCATTTACATTGCTGGCCACCAGTTCCGTGGCCCTAAAGATTGCCAAGATCTTAGATTGTAAAACGCTGCATTTAGTCGGCAGTCTGAAAGAACTATGAATGTTTGTTCCCAAGATATAGACAGCAGCCCCTGTGCCTTCTCCCATTTTCGCCACATCTGTAAAGACCGCACTACCCTCACATAGCTTATCGGATTTGACCTAATAGTCTCTATCCGGAATTATCAGTGAGGGGGCTCTACTAACAGCAATTTCAGCGATCTTATTGCCCATGAACCCAGGATCCGTAAGATACCTGCCCAGCAAAAATCTTACACACTACCATTAGAACTACTTGCCATATAATGACTTCCTTTTCTGATTACCAAATTGCATTACCCGCTTACAAATCACATTACCTAAAATTTAAAAAGCTTTTGTACAAGTTCCTAAATAAGGAGAATGATTTTATAGATTAAATAGATGACGTGAACAACTTTTCAAATAAAAAAGTAAGTACTTTCCAAAAATCGATTATTTTAGTTTCACGCTCTCTCTCAGTAGGGAAGAGCTTCCACCAAAAATGCTTAATTCTAAAACCGATTATCTTTTTTGAAATTTTTTGCTGGGTGATTACTTAAGCTCATCTCATTTAAAATTGATGAGTGACCTACTATTTCTGTCCTTACCAAACCTGTTTCTTCCGTTCTCTTGTCCTCTATAGGAAGTAGATGAAGAATGATGTCCAAGGTAGCCTGAGGTGTGCTGCTCTGAGCACCTGTGATGCTCATCGAGGCACATCTCTGACCCTTAGCTAGTAATCTCCTGTCATTTTCCTTCCTCCATGCCTTCCACTATACCACACAACCAAAGGAAAGCGATGTGTTAATGCAGTTTGCTATCTTCGATTGCATAACCCAGTTCCTTCTTATGGAATTCCTTCATACGTTGTAGGCATTGACCCCTTTGGCCTTTCCTTCGAGTTCTTTTTGCAAGAAGGCTTGCTATCTTGGAAAACACCCAGATATTTCACTCCCTCTGCTAGTCTCAACTCTATCCCTCCCATCCTGGGCAGTACAAAGCTTTCTCGTTTGTATCTCCTGGTAAAGAGGACTAGCTCAAATTTGTCTGTGTTGACAACCACTCCATTGCTGCTGGCCCAGGAGCCAACTTTATGACTTCATTGTCAGTGGGAAGAAACTTTCCCATTACCAGTAAAACTATGTCATCCGCATATGCAACTATCTTCCTTCCGCTTCTGAAAAAACGCCTAATAATTGTGTTCATTGTCAAAAACCACAACATAAGACATAAAATTCCCCCTGTGGTGTACCTCTTCTCATTAATCTCCTCAGTTTTCCCCTTCCCATACTTGAGTTTATGATTTTCATACTAAGCTAGCATTTGCTTCATTCTTGACGTGCGGTATATGTATCTAGAATACTTAGAACTCGTCCTTTTTGCGCAGTATTTTAAAATTTCTTAAAATTATCTAATACCATAGTATACTTCTGTGATTATTATTAAATCAACGAAAATGGATATAAGCGATTATACCTAAAACAACAATAAAACTTTAATACATAAAATATTTTATTCCCTTCCAATGCATTTTGCTAACATTATAAAAAAACCCAGAGAATGTCAATGAAACGTAGAAAAATATATTTAAAAAAAATATATAAAACGTTTAGTTAGTACCAATAGAAAACTGAGACTTATGAAAAACAGTTTTTTTTTTCTATTTTAACAGAGCCTTGAAAGAATAAAGTTTTATGGAAACGACAACTACAAAGAGCTGAAATATCAATATTCTTGTGCTAGTAATATCCGCTCCAAAAAAAAAATCCAATTGAATTTCTATGAAAATTATATACAATGAGCAGTGACGAAGTGTTGTTATTTTTATGCATTAGAAAAATCGAGAACAAACTATATATAACTAACTATAACGAATCAAGTAAAAGCTACAACTAACTATCACTTGATCGATGCGCTTTTTAGAACAGGGCATAATATACATATATTAATATGTTTAGAAGTACCAAGACGAATCTATATCAGGTGAGCTGGTATTAACTGCTGAGGTGATAGTTTTCGCCGCTTCTATTTTTTTTTAAATTTGCAGTATTAATTGGGCCATATCTACCTAATATGAATAATAACTTTAGGATCTTTCTACAGTAATAAAATTTCAAAAAAAAAATTAAAACGACTTCAAAAATAAGCACTTAAAAGATACAAATAATATAGATCTAGTTAAATAAAAAATTTGTATATATGTTATCTATAGTGCTGTTTAAAGTTAATGATATATAGTATTAAATTTTATGGGGCGTGGTAACGCCCATTTATTTAAAACAAGATTGTGTATTTTTAAGAGTTCAAGGTGTGTGCCAAGTTTCGTAAATATTGGTTAAGTACAAGCACGTGAAAAAGTATACTAAAATTTAATAGGCGTGCCCCGCTCACTTTTTTTAACGCAATTTTGTGCCTTTATTAAAGTTTAGCGTGTGTGCCAAGTTTCGTAAAAATCGGTAAAATAGAAGCTTGTGAAATATTATATTAAATTTAAATGGACGTGACCACGACCTTTTTTTTAAAGATTGTGTCTATTTTAGAGCTCAAGGTGTGTGGTAAGATTCGTAAAAATCGTTTTAGTAGAACCACGTTAAATGTTATAATACATTTTAATGGGCGTAGTCCAGCCCATTTTTTCAACTTTAAGATTGTGTAATTACAAGAACCAAAGGTTTTTGCTAGGTTTCACAGCAATCAAATGAGTTGAAGATCACAAAATCAATCAATCAAAAAAAATTGTGGGCGTGTCCCCGCCCACTTTTTTACAATGGGACTAATGGGAAGCTATACCCTCTCAGACAACAAACAAATTTTTACAATCGGTCTAAAATGCCTCGAGTTGTGAACCTAAACACCTAAAAAAATTAGAGACGAATTGTTAACCTCCTCCTTTTTTTAAGTCGGTTACAAAAAGGAGTTGAAATAAGGAAAATACTAATTCAGATTTAATATTTAATTACAATTTTTCTTTTTTTAGAGTAACTTGAATATCACACCTTAACAATTCTGTTTATCGTAGTGCAAACACTCACACGTTTTACTCTGTTTGCCTTTTGCTACTTGGCGTAAAAGTGGCATTGCATGAATTCTCATTAAATTGACGTTTTGTGGAATTTTTGGTCTTCCGGTCTTCTTATGCGAAAACAAACGCCAGACGTCAGGCTGCGGAAAGTTGAGGCACTGCAAACTGAATAATATTCTTGCTTAAATTGGCAATTGCACTTTATATGTATATATAATATATATATATATATATATATATATATATATATATATATATATATATATATATATATCTATATATATATTTCTGTTGTTGTTGTTTTTCTTTAACTGTTTCTAGATTAATTGATGTGCTTGTTGCAAGTTGTATGTTTCGCTGCATGCATATCTACATAAATGTAATCTTTGCTCGCGTACGCTTTCATTCTTAATGTACATTTAGGTGTTTTTGTTTAGCAATTATTTATTCACAAGCACACATGAACGAGTACATATGAATATGCGCTCGTACACACGTACATGCGGAGGTTTAATTAAACAAACATCAGTTTGATGATATAAATTTTAAATGATCGGAGCGTGCAAAGAAAAATTTTTAATGTCTCTTACTGTAGTTTTATCTGTTTCTTTCACGAGTGGCTTTGTTTAGTGAGGTAATTAAAAATGGAGAGTAAAATTAGCAGGGAAAGTGCATATCTCATATGCATTATGCATATTGTTGTATGGAAGCGGAGATAGTATATACATTAGCTTAATGAGATTTTAGGTGTAGCTATACTTGGGTAAGCATTCATTCATTCATTCATTTTTCTTGCAGAGGCGGAAAAGCTGCAGAGCCACCGGTGTCCTTGGTATTAGTATAAAGCTGCGGACAAAAAGTCGATGTTTCTTCCCGAAATACTTAAGCTATTTGAAGCTGCATCCTTTCTAGGCAAGGAGAGCAGCTGCTTCCTTTAATAAATGTTTGCATATCCTTTGTTATGTTATTTTAGAGATTGAGTGAATAAGTTCATCCTGAGACTCCATAATTATTACAAAAAAACACACACTAACAACAGTTTACTCTCTACATATCGATTACGTTTCCCGTAATTTAATAAAAATGAAAAAAATATATAAATGTGTTGTAATTTACTATTTATAAATAAATAAATAAGTAAATGAAATAAGTAAAAATATTAAAAAATAAATAAATTAATAAATAAATAAATTAATAAATAAATAAATAAAAAATTTATACAAAATTAATAAATAAAAAGATTAATAAATAAATAAATAAATAAATAAATAAATAAGTAGAATAATAAATAAATAAGATAATAAAGAAATAAAGCAATAAATAAATAAATAAATAAATATCTAAATAAATAAATAAATAAAATAAATTTATTAATAGCTATATAAATAAATAAATATATGAATAAATGAATCATTAAGTAAATAAATGAATAAATAAAAACATTAATAAATATATATTTAAGTAAATAAATAAATAAAAATATAAAAAAAAAATAAATAAATGATTAAAGAAATATATAAATAAATAAATATGTAAATATAAACAAATAAGTAAATAAATAAATCAATAAATATTTATTTATTTATATTACATATTCTACAAAGCAAATTTGCAGAATATGGTTGCACAAAAATGGACGGGTGACTAAAACCATATGTCCATGATGTTATTAACAGTATTCTTAAAAATGTTTTTGTGACTGATTGTACATGCCCTATGCTTTCACATAGGAAGTAGCAACGTGGTTGTTAAGGGAATTCCACAAAAGAACCGTAAGATTATACGGTAATCCGTGGCAGGTCAGTCAACCAGTGCGAGTGAGACGCAAAACTCCCGAAGGCCAATAAACAACAGTGGCCTGGTTGCATTTAAGAAATAATTGCCCAGAACTGCTTTACGACTCGAATAAATAAATATATTTTTAAATATAATTTTACTGTGTTTGTTAAAGTACTGCACAAGACCACTTACAAGAGCTTTTAAGACATGAGGGATTTCTCAAATGCTTTATTACAGCGAAATCTTCTAAAGCAAAAGCTAAAAAATACTGTTGGCAAAACATTTGTTCTGAAAAATTTGTGATGCTTGCTTCTTCATACGCATGGGCGCGTATACAAACGTCGTGCATGTAAATACGCACACACGATGTGCGTATGATATTTTATTTTTCTGCGCACATACAAACGCACACATGCATTGACATAACTTGCGTGAGCTTGCTTTAAAACCCCACCCTTAAACGCATAATAGCTTACCATCTAAATCAAAATCAAAAAAAATTTACCAAAAAAATCAAAATATCAAGCATACACACATCAACACTAATTCTTTCGATTGTTTGTTTCGAACAAGAAGTCTTCGCAACTTCGCTTGTTAACACCCATACACATGAACATCAATATATACTGCTTATGTTTTTATTCCACATGTTTAAGGCCTAAGTTATTTATAATGTTAATAAAACGACTTTATTACATTTTTCCCAAACGTTTCGTCAATTGTTTGTTGACTTCTTCAAGGGATTTTTTTCTTCTATTTAAATTTTGGATAAAACATTACATTGTTATAATTTTTTTTAAATATTAAATAAAATAAGAACTTACAATAATTTTTATTTTTTACGTTAAAAATTTTTTGTTTGTTTAAAAAACCAATTTTCTTAAAAACTGTAAACGACAAAAACATGAAACAATTAATTAAACACGGCTTAGATTTTCTTTATTGCAACAATGTAACTAGCATTGACATTATTAGTATCTTCTTTTATATTTCTTTTTCTCTTTCCTATCCTTTGCTATATTCTTAAGCTTTCTATGGTGTATCTTTTTCTTTCTATATTCTATATGTCCAATATCTTCACATTGTCAAAATCAACAGTATGTTTGTTGTTAATAATATGGGAAGATAAGGATAAAAAAAAATAATAATTTATTATTGTTTAAGTATAATACATGCCGCGAGGATACATTTAAAAAACAAGACGTATTTACATTTCAAGTCTGTTTACGTAGGCCTCTACTATGTATATCACTGAATTCCTCTCCTCCTAAACGGCTGAACCGATTTGAATGAATTTGTATGCGCTCAGGTGGCGCCGTGGATGTTTTATTTTCACAAATAAGCCCAGAAGATAGTGCTGAAGTCAGTATCTAGGTTATTTATATATACTTTGCTTGTGAACCCCTCTCAAAAACTTTTTTTTTATTAAACACCCATAAAAAGCATATATCATTTAATGTTCAAAAAAATCCAGAGACCCGAAAAATTCTTTAATACGAAAAAAAAAATCGGGATTCGAAAAATCCCGAAATCTTGAGTTTTGAATCTTTGAAATCCCGAGTCCCGTGATTAGTAAAAACTAATATATGTATATATAATTCTCGTATCACATTGTTTGTAATTGAACTCCTCCGAAACGGCTTGACCGGTTTTTTAACCTTTTGTATGTGTATTCGTTAGGTGAGAGAAGAGGTTTAAGCTTTATTTTCATACACCAAAATGGCCTGTGCCATGCCCATACGAACAGAATATCTTATATCTTGAAGGCTATAATAGCAAGAATCTTAAACTTGGTATGAGTTAATTTTAAAATAATTAATATAAGTATAAATTAAAATAAATTTAAACACAATAAATCTTTGGTCTTCTGTTATTTTTATATTCCGTCATCGTTCACAGCAATCCCTGAAAATATTTTATGTGGCAAAACAACGTTTGCCGCGTCAGCTAGTAAATAAATAAATAATAAAAAAATAAATAGCTACAGATGCTAAATTTGAGCTTTTATTACTAAAAAGCTTTCAGCAAATTGCAATATATTGAATCAACCCAATTCACATATTCCATTTGAACAGAAAAATATGTACATCAAGTTGAAATTTGCATCAAGTGACACCACACGCAAAGGACCAAAAACATGATGAAGGAGTGGAGGCTTTCGAAAACTGCATGTTGTTCCAATCTGCTAGTGTCGGTCAGAATATTTACAATGATCTTTGTTATTGTTTGTTCCTTGAAATTTAACAAAAATTTGGCTTTCTCAAAATACCAAACATAAGAAACAGAAACAAGAAAAATTAGCTAAAAAAATAAAAAAAAAGTAGATAGACATGGGTGCTGATGAAGTGCGTGGCTGCAGAAAAATATATTGGTATTTCCAGCAGCTGATAAATTTTAGTTTAATTTTTCTTAGTTTTTTAGAAACTTACATTTATTAATAAAAAAATATTTCATGCAATAAGAATTTAAATTACTGAACTTAAGCCCGATTAAGAAATTATTTCTGATTAAAAAATTAAATATTATAATTAAACCACAGAAGGCTAGCCTAATCTAAATTTTTATAAAATAAATATTCTTTAAATTCTTTTCGCTATTCACATTAACATTCACATTAAGTCACACTATCAATGAATGATTATATTTTAGTAAAAGTCGAATTAATGAACTTCCATACATGCTATAGTGTTGTGTTTTTTTTTATTTTTTATTTATTCTTAAACACATCCTTCTTTGCACATACTCACTCACACACACAAACACTCACACATATAAACATATACTTTATATTTATAAGAGCATGCTGAATTGCATACATTAGAGTCATGAATGAATGAAGTAAACTAATGAATGAATTTATTTTAGATGTTTTTTGAGTTAATTCGTCTTTTTTGAAGCACAAATGTATTGCAGCATTTATTGGCTAAATTTAGTAGAGGTCAACGAATGAAATGTTGGGTCAGATAGCAAGAAAATAAATGAAAACATGTGTGCATAAAAGAAACCAGTTGTACGACAAGTAGATGTTAAACCCCTTTCAATTATAAATTAAAAAGAATTTACACTTCACAATCGATGTGACGGGTAGTTTTTCTAACACGAAAAAGCGATAATTTAGGAAGTAGTTGTTAGGACAATTAAGAAGCCAGTATTTGAAATGACCTAAAAAAGATAAGTAGTTTGGTAACATTTCCAAAGCATTGTACAGACGTAGAAAAATTTTTAACTATTTATCTTCTTGTATTAATAAAAGACCAGTGTTGCCAGTAGACTTCTAGAAAAAATACCCACACATGCCTAAAAAATCCGGGTTTTCCCTTCACGTTGAAGAAATTTCCCCTACATAAGTCCCTAGGCATTTTTGAAACTAAAAAGAAGAGAATTTTTAGATATAATATATATAAATATATATGTTTATTAAAGCTTTGGTGAAAGATGAGAAAAAAACTAAAAAATAATAATACTCGTACATAAGAACATATGTACTTTTAATTAAATTCAATCAAGGCAACATAAAGTTTTTTAAAAATTAATATGAATAGTTCTTTTCAAATAAAATTTTTAAAGATAAATTAAAATCAGGTCCAAGAACAGGTTATTTTAAAATTAACACACATACATATGGAATTCCATTCAACTATTTCAAATATCAGAACTATCATTGAATTAAAGTATGATATTTTAGAAAAAGCATATATGGTGCTTTTCAAATTTCATTGCAATAAAAGTTGTAGGAAGTTTGATTTGTAAATTTTCATTGCAATAAAATACGAGGCAAATTTTTGTTTTACAGGCTTGAAACCACCTGGTATATGAATTCGTCACCAACTTTTAAACCACAAACAAGTTTGAAAATATATTTTAAGCGATTTTAACGAAAAAATATTTTTGAACCGATTTGTAAAATAAACTATTAGTAAAAAACGTTATGCTTGCATTTATTTCATAAACAATGCGGCATGACGAAAAAATCCCTACATTTTGGATTATATAAAAATCTGTCCGATTTGCCTTACGCTTCTATTTTAGTATCAAAAACTTCTACATGTAGGGATTTTACCCTACTTCTGGCAACACTGTATTAGGCACAGAAAGAAACTTCATTGTAAAATCATCAGGCATAAATTTTTATTGCAAATCACACGAGTACTAAATTTATTAAAAATAAATAGCCAGCTCACAATAGCTGCCCTACGCTTCTATTTTAGTATCAAAAACTTCTACATGTAGGTATTTCACCCTACTTCTGGCAACACTGTATTAGGCACAGAAAGAAACTTCATTGTAAAATCATCAGGCATAAATTTTTATTGCAAATCACACGAGTACTAAATTTATTAAAAATAAATAGGCAGCTCACAATAGCGTTTTAAAAATATGTCTTAATAGTGCAACGTTTCAATTTTAATACTTTAATATGGTCTGGCAAGTTTGTTGTTTTTTGTGTAAATTAAATGAATTACCAGGTGGCAAATTTAAAAGTATGAAATAAAATATGGTAACGTTAAAGTAAAGATGTTAAAACTGTCAGCGCAACAGTAGTTTATTAAAAATATTCTCTCTCTCATATATTATACACTAATATATAAATAATATGAAGATGTATGTGTGTTTGCCTGACTTTGATATACACAGAATGCGTATTTGTATCGTTGCCTGCTCACAATGAAATTAAAAATGAATTAATATCGCACAATATTGTCACATTAAAATTTTAATATACTCATTGTGAATTCCCTAATAATTCTTCTTATGCCTGTATCAATAAATACAAATAACATACGTTAAGTAATTAATATGTTAGAGTTAATGTCGACGTCGTTGACGGCGTCTTAACGCCGAAATTGTGATGTTCGTCGTAAAATTTCATTTTGCTGTTAATGTAAACGCTGTCGAGGACCTTAACACAGCTGTGTAGTTCTGCATTGAATATACAACAACATTGAAAATATAACAACATGAATATACAGCAACATTGAGCAACACCGCAACGACGCCACAATAGTTGAAACAGATTGGACTTTTTCGGCGTCGAATTTCTTACGGCGTTGAGATTAACTGCTCTCATACAATTTCATACGATTCAACTTTTTTTGACATTTGACGCCGTTGACGACGTCGAAATTAACTCTAGCAATAAAATAAAATTACTACATTAAATGAAATTAATTTTGCTTCAACGTGAAATAACTTTGATTCAATATGATCCATCATGTTATTTGAATAGAAAATTTACGTTATTTTAACTTGAAATAATTTTGATTCAAGATGATTCTTCATTTTAATTTAACAGTACTGGAATATTAAATCAATATGAATTAAAATTATTTCAAAAAGAAAAATGTTCTTTTAGGATTATTGTCAATCATGTTAAGATGAAAACATAGCAAGAGCATATCCAGGAGTCTACATTAGCCGACGATACCGCCTGTCTCAGTATTACCTAGCTATAGCTAAGCTATGGTTCAGCTTATGGAGAATAAAAGTAGATAAACCAACATATCAGCGTTAAGATAACATTTTCCCTACGAAGAGATACTTGTTCGCCAATTCGAATAAACTATAAAATTGTTCAGAAATGAAAACACTTCTTTTGTATAATATTTTTTGCCTTACCGGCATATGTACATATGTATCTATATCACATTTCAAATTGAAAAAAGTAAAACTTTTTAAATTTCTAATTCCAATAATACAAAAATCAATCTTGTGGCTAAACACGAAAACAATGTGTTAAGAATTTTTCTATTTTATAAATGAAAGCAAAGCGCACTTGTACTTGCAACCTACAGACAATCCCCTTTTTATAAATCATACATGCTTGCATACGTGATATGCTCTTCAGCTTTTTGTTTTTGTACCTCTTAAGTTTTTGCAGGTATTATTACTCCTGCACTCGAAAAATGAAAAAAAAATTCAAAAAAGTTCTTTGGTGCAAGTCAAGAGTACTTGTTTTTATTGTTCTGTGGATTGTATTGTGTTAAAAATCTTAAATATTTATAAGCAAAAAAAAAAAAACAATGTAATAAAAGATAAGGAAAAACTTTGGTCTTATTTAAACCAACATATCGTCGGCTTAGAGTGTAAACCTGCTAAGTCCACTTTATATAATATTAGACATTTTAGTGTCGTTCGAAATGGAAAGACAGGTCAGACCGCATCGGCTAAACAAAATACTTATTTTAATTTGAGACTCTACATGTCGAAAAAAAAAATTAATGTTTAGGGCAATTTTCTTAATCTATGTATAAGAAATGTTAATGGTATTTTGTCTCTCCTGTGAAATGGTTGGTTCAAATGATTTAGCAGTTTTACACTCTAAGCCTACATTTCGTAGGTTTTGTATTGTTGTTTTATTTATTATTATTTTTTTTTTTCAAGAGATCTTAACAAAATGAACATGCAAGACAAAGTAGATGAGTCCTCGACTAATTTAAAAGGAATAAGATATGTAAAAAAATTTGTATGGAGAAATATTTTAAATTGTGCAAGCATTTCAATTCCACCGAGATTTTTTCTTTGACATTTTAAGACAGCTTTTTCTTTTTATACAATAGTTTTACATACACACACATATCGTCAGATGGCCGCACAGTATATTAAAAATACATTATTATTGCGGCAAAACAATAACCATCTGGCGATATCGTGCCTTAAACAAAAAAAAAAAAAAACTTGAACGACATAATTTTCGAACTTAATTTTTTTAGTAAAATCGACATTTTGGGGGTTATGGCTCAATATATTGTCAGCTGAAATGCAAAACCAGGTAACTAAATAAAATCTAAGCCGAATTTTTAATTAATTATTGAATATTACAACGAAACACATAATTTTACAAATTTTAAATTATTAAAAAAAAAGATTGTTACTGGTTTGCCGCACAGAATATTAAAACTACATTATTGGAGCCTCGGTGTCATTTTTGCATTTTCTCAGGTTCACAACTTGCAAACCGTTCGGAATTTTGATTTACTCTCTGAGGCAAAGTTGTAGTTCTTGTCATAAAGACCAAACATTGTGAACATATAAAATCATAAAACTTCATCTTCAATATCAAAATCGCAAAAATTTTTCAAAATTAATTTTTTTTTACCTTTTTTCCCCTGTTCAGCTAAAACAAAATTTGCCTAAGTTCTCAATAAAGCACTTTCGAGAACTTATAACCAGGGAAACCACAAATATGCAATTGCATGTTTTTTCTTGTCTGATATATCAATGCGGAATTAAGATATTTATCCGTTTCAGAACTTTTAATGAATTCTGGAATCGATTTGTTAGTGCATATTTTACCCTTTAAAGCATGTTTTTGCATATTTCAGTCTAACGCGCATATTTTGAGCATTTTTCGAATTTTTAGAGCATATTTGGCGTTTTTAGGGCATATTTTGGTACTTTTTAAAAAAATTTTATTTTAATATATAAAAAATTTTTTTTTTGGTAAAATTTTCTACTTTTTTCTGTCAAAATTTTATTTTGTAGTGAAAGAAACAGTTGTATGGGGAAGCAATATTTTGCTATCATTATGAAGTAAGACTTTAAAAAAGAACATTGTGCATTGGCTTCCGAATCGATTTCACATGTTTTCTTGTGAGTTCTGATGTTAAAACACATGCTAAACGTGTTTAAGTTGAAATTTGAATATAACATCCAAATTTAGAACAAAAAAATTTAAAATTAACGATTTAAAATTTTTTAATTTTCACTCACTTTACAAGTGTCTTGTGAAAGAAAAACGAAACAAGAAAATTAAAAAAATTTAAATCTTAAATATCCAATTTTATTTCTGCTAAATTTTAATGCTGGAACAAATACTATTGATTTGCATATTCCAAATTTCAACTTAAACAGGTGTAACATGTGATTTAACATCCTCACTGGACGCTAATTTCAATAAAAAATTTGTTTGGTAATTGTGACGCACGCTGTTCCGATTACATCAGTTGAGGTTGAAAAAGAAAATTTTCAATGTATAAAAGTTTATTTAGATGTGACCGGCTGCGATTTTTATTTAAAAAGCTAAGTGAAGAGTTTTTGTTTATTGCAATAATAATTATAAAAAACCTTATCTTATTCTTCAAAATACAGTTCATGATAGCTTTTGAAGTAAAGTTAAATTTTCGCTCTTAGTTAATTTTTTTATTGTTTCCTTTTTCTGTTTATTTTATTTTTGTTTTGTTTTGTAAATTTTGTTGAATTGCAGAATTAAAATTCGTTTTTCATTTCCAAATAATCCCATTTATGTTATTTTTAAGAGCATATTTTTTGAGTTTTTAGTGCATATTTCGAAGTTTTTAGTGCATATTGAATGCGCATAAAACACTTTTTTTGGAGCATATTTCTGGTTTCCCTGCTTATAACCTTGTTAGGATTGATTCTTAACACCGTTTAGGTAGCTTTTATGGTTATGTTTTTTTTGTGTTGCACTGTGTAATGAAACTGTCTTCACTAACTTGAATCATTTTGTTTATTTTTTTTAGAGAAGTCACACTCAGCCAATTAATGCCTGCTACTATTTATTACTAGGTGTTAGCTTTTTTTGGGAACGGTATAGTGATAAAGAAGACAGCTGGTGATGGAAAAGAGAGGAAAGTTTCATTATTTTACAGCTCTACTCCTTGCATGTTATTTTTTTTAATAACAAAGGGTCCGTCATCTAACGTTTTTTTTTCAACTAGTGCTTATTTCGTGAACGGTAGTACTTAGCTCATGTCTGATTCGACAGATAATTAGTTTTATCGTTCTGCTGAACGAGCCAACAGACCATCCAATGCGTTTTCGCTTCGCTAAGTGAGCCTGCGATAGCATTACAGAAAATTCCGATTTTACAAAAAAAAAAATCATCTTTTCAGATGAAGCTCATTTTGATTTTGGCGGGTATGTAAACAACCAAAATTGTCGCATTTGGGGCACAGAAAACCCGCACGCATACATTGAAAAGCCGACGCACCCAAAACCAGTCACTGTTCGGTGCGGATTTTGGTCCAGAGGCCGTTAAAGTCAATGGCGATCGTTATCTGGCCATGTTGAACGAATTTTTGTTCACAAAAATTGAAGAGGAAGATATTGGCAATATTTGGTTTCAACAGGACGGCGCTACGTGCCACACAGCCGAAGCTTCAGTATTTTTTTATAGCATTTAAAAAACAAAGTTATCTCGCGGAGCCTTTACAGTGCAGCGGCGCCTTTGGTGTCAATGAGAAGTATTAAAATATATATGTGTATAGTAGTAATTTATTGGTTTTTACTTTGCCGATGATACTGCTAAGCAATACCAACGAAGGGAGGCGTTTCTGATGTTACATTAGGATTAGTATTCCCTGAAGTTAGTGTAGTTCAGTGATTAGTGAGTCCTTCATCACTTGCACTTTTCTTGCAATGCACATCAAACATCAAGTAAAAATTTTGATAAAGCTTGCGACTGTGGGTTTGCAAAATTTTTATTAAAATCTCCACCCATAATACTTGGCATGAGATGGAGATTGTTACCCAATTGTCGTGCACCAGCTTCAGTGTAAGGTAACAGTACATAATGAGGATATGTTATAATATAATATTATAAATTCTTTACAAAGACTGCTATATATCTTTTAAACAAATATTTGTTATTTAAGACGCTCTTTTATTTAAAAGTTTATATTTATTTTATATTTTTAAACTATTTAACAAAAAGCAAGAAATTTTTATTAAAATTAACATTGCTCCTGAAGGTATGCTTTAAAATTCGGTTGAGTGTATTTCTATGCAGCTGTTAAGTTTCTCTATACTTCTTGTTCGCATGATTACACTAATACACTCATACATAGCTCACACGGATTTATATAACTCTTTACGATCTTACTCAAAATTTGTATTTGTATTGTGAAAAAGATTTTTACCACCTAGCGTATAGATGTTTACACATTATTTAATTTTTTTAGTTGTTTTTACCCGACTGCTAAGGAAGGTTTGTCGTTTTCCGAGCGAGTCTTACATGTATATATGTAAATTTCTTTATTACCTCTTATCAACAATTATTTTCGTCTTAAAGATGTCTTAAGTTGGGAGTCTGAAAAAAAAATAACGAATAGGGTATATTAAAATTAGGAAAATTATAATTGAATTACAAAAATATACATAAGCTAAACGTTTATATTAAATTAAGAAAAATAAGTGGGCTTAAAAAGTTTAACACCATCGTAAAATTTAAATATGTTCATCGTCATAATGAGAACTTTGAAATTTTGTATCAATAGTTTAATTTCTAGTGCGTTCAGCTATTTACGTCTTTTTTTACAGCTCATATTATAGCCTTATAAAACGAAATTTAGTTTACTTTGTCATATCATTATGGCATAGGGAATGTCACTAATGATATGACAGAAGCTAAAATTCAATATGGCGGCCAACAGACGCCACGTCTGCTTTTTGTGTCAATTGGTATGGAAAATGTGTTCACTTCACAGTTTTGTTGAATCATTTAAGAAAAAATATTTATTTAAAAAAATTGCTTTTAAGTTATGTACCTTTTTTTAGTTTTTAAATTTAGTTTTTCTCTTATCTCTTTTTCTAAAAAGCAAAAGTAAATACATTTTTACTTTAAATCTTGTACTTTTAAATAGATACTTTCATTGTTTTCTTATGTGTATTGTATGTTGTCTTTTTTTTAACTTTAATGTTAAAAAAAATATATTATAAAAGTGAAAAATTGCAGGAGGTATTTGTGGGCAACGACCCAAATCAGATTCATTTGTAGCGTGACACTACCCAAAGGACCGCACACAGTTGGAAATTTTGTAGACTTTTTATTTATTTGTATGTCGTGTTTCGTGAGTGTGTGTCTGTCGCTGCTTGTAACGGAAGAAAAGTTTTTGTTACTTGTTCGTCCATTATGGGCTTTGTGTTTTTTAATGAAAAAATTTTTTGAAATAATACAAATTGTGAACAATAATAGAACAAAATAAAATAGAAATTAAACAGAAGTGCATAAAAAATTAAGAAGAAAAAAATTACACAAAAACACAATGCCTAGTTGAAGTGCAAAAAAAGAAAGTTTTGCGTCTAAAAAGTGCATGTTGTAAAGCAGGACTTTTTTTCTATGAGAGGTCGTTTGCCATTTAGTTACTCTTGCAAGTTGGTGGTAGACAAAGAAGATAGTGGAGATAATTGAAAGGACTATTGTGCATTGTAGATTACAGTGGCAAAGTATAACTATGTTATTATTTTTATTAGTTATATTATTTTTTATAATTCTACAGTTATAAAAGAACTTTGATTGGGTGCACAAAATTAATACCAAATTTTAGAAATTTTAAAATTTTATAAGAATTTTTTTTAATAATTCAAAATTTATTTACTGTTGGTTCATCATGGTCTATGTGCATTTCATTGTTGCTGTAACAAGTCATCAGTAGAATTCAAGCACAAATTTGGAACAGTCACAAACCTTTTATCATATACACAAACTTTCAAAAACTATTTGAGAATTCATAAAAGATAATATTTTTGAAAATCACAAAATATCGCCAAAACAAAAATAAAAAGGGTTAAACTAAAAACTCGCTAAACCTGAAACAATCGCCAACAACCTCAAAACAGGCGTAAAATTAGAAAAATAAAAAAAGATTAAAAAAGTATCAAAACTAAAAAAAACCACCAAAACTAAAAAAATTGCCCAAAACAGATAAAACGTTTACTGGGTACTTGAAATTTTAAAAAATTTCTGCATTAAAACCAAAATAAATTCAGTAAAGTGCGACTCTGACCC
Organism: Tachina fera; assembly: GCA_905220375.1. NCBI lineage: Eukaryota > Metazoa > Arthropoda > Insecta > Diptera > Tachinidae > Tachina > Tachina fera. Next base: position 83,672,758 of record LR999966.1, read on the forward strand.
GCGCACGAAGGGTTCCGTATGGACTCTAGATATCTAATTTAATACGAACTTTAGCCTTTATAAAATATAGTTTTTGAAATTTTTTCGTTTTGGGTTCTTTCGGTTTTGAGAGTGTTTTCTAGTTTTAGCGTTTTTTTTCGGTTTAAGCACTTTTTTAGTTTTGGAATTTTTTTCTCGTTTGGCGTTTTTTCGGATTTTGGCGTTTTATTCATTTTGGCGATTCTTTTTTAATTTTAGCAATTTTTTAGTTTTGATACGTTTTTTCTTGTTTTGGCGAATTTTTTTCGGTTTTTAGCGTATTTTCGTTTTGGCATTCTTTTTAATTTTGAGGATTTTTTTCATTTTGGCGATCTATTTTTCATATAAAATTTTTTTAGTTTTGGCTCATTTTTTTTGGTTTTTGGTATGTTTTTTCATTATGGAACACCCTTTAATTTTTAACTCTCATGTATTTGTTGTTGTAGCGGCCTAGGTTCAACATACTCTGTCGAAATTTCAGGTCCGTAGCTGTTACGGTTCCTGAAAAAATAGCCTGTGATGGACAGACGGCCAGAGGGACAGCATAGCGAAAACAATAGGGTTCCATCTTTTCCGTACGGAACCCTAAAAAAGCGAAAACTAAAAAAATCGCTAAAACTAACAAAATCAACTAAAACGAAAAAAAAAACCGAGAACCAAAAAACCCTAAAAGGTATGACAGCGGAAAAAAGGTTGCTATTTCACTTCAAAAATCACTTAAACTGCAGATTGTATATTTTTATTCGCACAGTTCCACTGTGGGAAAATTTTGTGGTAGATCTACCTCTTTTGGGTATCTCACTCAACTTTACCACTTTCCGAGAAAAATCTACCACTTTCTAACTTTTTCAATAATAATGCTAAATTATAGTTACCCGAGTTTATTTTATCTAATCCAAGCTAGAAGTTCAACTGAAATATATTATACCAATGCATCTAAATAACGCTGTGTTGACTTCACTACAATCCCAAATATTTCCTTCACTCTGCCAGTTTGTAAGAAAATTGCATAAGTATTTCGAATGTTGAAAGTTAATTTGTTAAAAAGTATTTGTAGAAACAATCCTTACTGATAGTCTGCAAAGAAAGCTGCACGATATATTAGCGCTAGCGTTGGGCAGCCTACAACTAAAGAGGAGCATTAGTAATTATTTAATGAAAATATTAATTACTTTAGAATAATAAAGATGTAAAAATTAACGGTCTTATTTATGAAAATTATTAAGGCTTTATTAAGGGTTTTTAGAACAAATTTTCATAAAAAAATTTTCTTATTAAGCCTTTGTATAACCTTAACAATTTTTATAAATAAGGCTGTAATTAAATAACGATGACCTAATGAATTCTTATATTTTTTTTAGTTGTTTTTTATATTCCAATTTTAAATGTTAACCATTCGCAATTACTATTGTCATAAAATCGCTTATAAAATATTTCTTATCGAAACGGAAGGTTAATTAAGGTAAAAAATTATTTTTCTAAGGTGTTTAAAATACATTAAAACATAAGTGTTATGGATCTACCTCTTTTTAGAGTAGGACTTGTTTGAAGCTACCTCTAAGAAAGATTTTGGGTTGGCAACACTGTGACATACAATAAACATAGCTGAGAAAGTCTTATTACTTTATGACCTTTTTGTTTGAGCCACAACAACAATTTTTTTAAACTATGTCAAAATGTTAAGACATTATGACACTTAGGACACTTAAGACACCCTTGTGAATACCCCAATTACATTTGACATTATTTTCTCTTAAAATATCCACTGTGAACAAAAATTAAAATCTAAGTAATGGTACATGTGTTTTTTTCTTTTTTTTTTCTAGCTGTTGAAAAAGTTCTATTGTTATTTTTTCTAATGAATTAAGTTAGTCCTGGAATCTTAGTTCTAAGTTTTAATTTTTTTTTTCGTTATTCTTCATGCCCTTACAGTTAGTTCTGTTCTTTTTGCAACACAAATTTTTTTTTCTTTGTTTCATTCACAAAATACTTTTTGCTAGATTATAAATGGTAAAAAGTTGTCTCTTAATTATGTTACATGAAAGTTTTTCTTAAATTTTTTTTCTAACTGTCATATTTTTATTTTGCTCATTATTTTGCCCCTTTTAAACAGTCCCTGATAGCAGGAGCAAAAGAAGCAATACAGATTTAGGCCACATAATTTAAGGATTTATTTGCTTGTGCTTGGATAAAACTAAAGACAGTAGAGAAAAGTAAGAGAAATCGTAAATTAAATTAGTTTAACTTTTGCACAAAACTTCCAAATATACATATAAATCAGCTAATTTATGGTTGTCTTACTTATTAACATTGACGGTTGGATTCTTTAAATTGTCAAAAAAAATTTTAATTTAATTTGACATTTAAAACCAAATCTTTTTTTATTTACAATATAAGTTTTTTAACAAATTGGGCATTTGCTATTGAAAGTAACAATTTAAATGTAAAAACTTTATTAAATTACATTTGCTATTATTTCGTTTGCTTAAATTAAAATGTGTAATAGATTTAAAGCTAAATTGCCACCTGTAGTTAGAAGAAAGTTAATTTATCACGACATCTGTCAGTGTCACTATTTCAACGTTCTTTGTCATTTCTGTTTTGCCATGGCTGTTGCAGTTTCATTTGTTTTGTAGTTCGTCATATGCTCGTATGTGTATACATACATACATTCTCTTCAAGTGAACTCATGTCACTCACTTTGATAACTGTCTACTGTCTGCAATTGCAATTACCTCGAGTGCCTCCTTTATTAAATGGTTTATATCTATCTGCTATCTTACATGAGGAAAGAAATAGAGAATGCGGTCGCAATTTTATAGAGAAGGAGCAAGGAAGAACGGTACGAGTATGATATTTGAATATTAATGTTTTTGGCAAACATAAATAACTATGATTAAAAATATTTGGACTTCATACGAAGAAATACGAGTAGTATGAAGTTAATGACATAAAATATAAATTTAAGACATTAAATTGTTTTTGCTATTATTTATAATATATGTAAAGCATGAATTCAGCATTGATAATTTTTCAGTTAATCCTTATTGGAATTTTTATAAACGGGTTAGGGGTGCCAAAAGGGAAATCCTGGGATTTTCGGGATTTGGCTAATCAAGATTCCCGGGATTTGTAAAATTCAATCCCGGGTTTTCTTTTTCGGAATTTCTTAGCAATTTTTATAAAAAAAAACAATTTATAAATTAAAAATTTCGTTGATTTTATGATATTTTTTTTATATTATTTAAAAGTCCCATACAATTTTATACGTGCAGTTTTAACAATTTAATGACTATTCGTGACATATTTCTTATAAATTAGCAACAAGAGCAAAATAAATTAACAACTTTTAACACGGTTGTTTTCATCTAAGGTGCTACAATACACAGCTAAGAACTATTTTAAAAACAAAAAGAAGCATATGAGCTTTTGAAGCGATATAACATTTGGAAAATTCATAAGTTTGACAAATTTGTTCCGTCTTATTCTATTAATGAATAAAATTGCACGAGAAATTTTTCCCGTTAAATAATTTCAAACAGTATCAAATAATTGGGGAAAACAAAAAAATCTAATTGGAAAAGGGAGAAATTTCTTGCGGAAATTTATTCATAATTGCAGTGAATGTATGTCGACTACTCAACGCTATAAAAAATTAGCACTTATCTACTTTACGGTAACAATTGAGAACTATTGACAGCTCCTTACAATTGAAGTAGAATACAATACAAGGCAAGTGCAAACTTTTTTTTGTCGGGTTGACGTAAACGTAAGAAATATTAACCGAATAATGCGTTTCATTTTTTCAAAAAGTCTATAGGTACGTATCTACATTATCGTTTTGGTTAATATTATAGAAAAAATTTACATATGTATATTGAAAACAAAAACAAATTTTCATATTTAGTTATGATTTTCAGTATAAATTCTCTAACATCAAATGTGATTAATCAACTTAAAGTAATACTTCTTTAAAAAAATAATTTATTTTACCAAAAAAAATTTAGATCCTGAAATCCAGAATAATCCCGGGATTTCCAAAAATCGATCTCGATTGGGATTGCGTACTTAAATATAAATTTAAGTAAATGTTAATTCAGTTTTATCACAAGATTTAAATAATAATTTTTATCTTGGTGCTCACGTTCAATTTATGCTAATTAGATTGACCTTTTGGAATAAGTTATTTTTAACTATTTTTTGTACGCCAGTATTTATATGTTAATGTAAACCCTTTTCTTAATTTTTTTTTAAATAATATAATTTTCATGTTTTACGATAGAAAAAGTAAAAAAAAATTAGTTACAATTTCTACCAGGAATTATAACCAATTGATCTTTCTAGCTACATATATCGGTATGAAAAAAAATTTAATTCGAACTTGAGTAAAATGCAGAGCTGGCGAACAAAACTACGCATGTCCTCAGTAGATGATTTAATTTTAATTGTTTCCGGGTTCTTCAAGTACAAATCTATGATGTCTCAAAATATTTTCATTCAAAACCAGTTTGACCCTATCTTAAAAAAAATAAAGAAAACTGAATTTTCTTTGCTAGTCTCTATTTAAGTAGTTCAGTTATTTGCCTGTCCTGTAAAAAACCGTTAACGGGAGTAGTCTGGTTTCGTTTGGCAGCTCTACAAATAGTTCAAAACGTGCTAATGGACACAACTCTATTCCAAATAAGAAACACTATTTTGATCCTTGTTGTGCGTTACATTCAATGTTCGACATGAGATATCAATAGTGTGTAATATGGTTAAAAATCTAATTACGATTATCTGATTTTAACAATCTGAAATACCTTTTTTATATCGAAAAATTTTTTTGTTTATTTCATAGATAAATGTGTTTGCAAAAAAAAAAACATCTTTTATCATATTCCATATGCAATTGCTAAATGATTATTAATAAACATAATTCAAAAACAAAATTTATATAGCGAGAACAAATTGAAAACTTAATTTATTCATTGTTCATTTCATTGAAGAAAATATATTTGCACACAAAAACACACACACCCACACATACACACTCCTTTTTTATCACAATTAAGAAATTATACAACCATATGGACTTGCTTATAAAACAATGTGCACATTGGCACAAAGTATTTAAAAACTTTCTACCTTTCTTTTTCTATTTAACTGTATTTTTCTTAATACAAAATGAAGATAGACAGTAATGACAGTAATTACTCGTATACAATAGAAAAATATTTAAGACTTTAGTTTAAATAATGATGAATTAATTTTGCTGTGTGACATACAAAATAAAGTTTCCCTAAATACAAGTTTTTATGTCCCACAAATAAAAAAAAAATCATACAAAAATTTTCATACATTTGAGCAAAAGTTACTATAATCCCTTTCCAAATTAAAGCGTCATATATATGATGGACGCATTACACCCCAATGTACTTTGTAAAGATATGCGTTTGATTTACACACTGCAAATTTAATTTCTAAACTCACAAACAAAGGGCAATGAGTAGTTTATAGAGAGAAAAATGTTTTGTAAATCTTTATGAAAACTTTGACAGTGACTTACAGTGCTTTGAGTAACATAAAAATGAATATATAAATTAAAGTAGAATTAAATATCATTAATTTTCTGCTTCAATTTATTTTTCTATTTTTCTTCATCGAAACAACTAATTTACGAGATAAATGTTAATGTTAAGAAATTTCCCACGAAGTTTAAAAATATAAGCATAGAGTTATTTACCAACTGCCTTTGCTATCTAATAAAATTTGTGGAGGAAATGATATATTTTTAAACTCATTCATACAAGGGAAGTAAGCACTTCTTTTCACCAACTATTATCAAATTTGTCACTGAGTTAAGATAATTAGTTCTGTGTATAGTCGTTGTCCTTTAATGTAATATTTATTCGTGGACACACGAAACTTGTTAGCTTGTAATATTTTTGTATATTTATATTTAAGAGAAACTTCTTAAAAATATTAAAAACAATTGCTACTACAATAGTAGCGGATTTTTAATAAAAAAATATGTAAATATACTTTCGCATAATAAATTCAAATAAGACATGAGCGTTAAGCAGCCCTTACGCTGATTATAAGGTATTTTCTCTCAAAATTAAAATTATTGCTTGTTTTGTAGATATTTTTGTTTGAGGCCTTAAAATTTATTATACTTTTATATTGCGATTCTCAATAACATATTAACAGTCGTACTATACATAAACATATGAAGTTTTTCGCTCATTTCAATAACTTTTGGGTTGATGCTGCTAAAAAAAATTTTTTCAAGTTTTTTTTAGCGATATCGCGAGTTCATCATGTATAGACAATTATAGATAAACACTTTAAATTTTCAAAGTTAGTATGAAATTTAATAAAATGAAATAAAAACTAAAGGGTAAAGTAATTTTGAGAACTTTCTGTATCATGGAGCCCGTAAAACCAAAATCTAAAAATATTGAAAAACGTTAATACTAAATTCCAAAATTAAAAAACTACCAAACGAAAAATCAACAAAATTAAACGAAAAAAATCACGAAAAATAAAATAAAATGCTAAATTGCGAAAAAAAAAAAAACTTCCAAAAAAATTCAGTGAAGTGCGGCATTCACCCGAGCACGAAGGGTTCAGTACGGACATGAGATATATAATTCAATAAGACCTTTAGCCTACATAAAATATAGTTTTGGCATTCTTTATCTTTTTTGAGTTTTTTTCGGTTTTAAGCGTTATTTTTTGTTTTGGGGGGTGTTTTGCGTTTATTGGCGCTTTTTTTAGTTTTGGCAATTTTTTTCTCGATTTGGCGATTTTTTTTATTTTTGACTTTTTTAATTTTGGCGATTTTTCTAATTTTGGCAATTTTTTCATATAAGCGATTTTTTTTTTTGATTTTTGGCAATTTTTTCTGTTTTTGGCGTTTGCTTTTCATTTTGGCAATTTTTTTAGTTTCAACACTTTTTTTCTTTTTTGGCGATTTTCTTCGTTTTGGCGATTTTTTTTAGTATTGGCGATTTTTTTTTCATTTAGGCGATTTTTTATTTATGTAGATTTTTTCGGTTTCTGGCGACTTTTTTATTTTGGGCGCTTTTTTTGTTTTCACACTTTTTTTCTCATTTTGGCGATTTTTTCGGTTTTTGGCGTTTCTTGAACTTGACGATTTTTTTAATTTTGGCGATTTTTTTCTTCATATAAACAATCATTTTGGTTTGACGCCTTTTTCGCGTTTTGGCGATATTGTTTCGGTTTTTGGAGTTTTTTTTTAATTTTGACGAATTTTTTAATTTGGGCGATTTATTTTAAATTTGGCAATTTATTTTAGTGTTACAATTTTTTTTTAATTTTGGCGATTTTTTTAAATTTTTGGCGATGAGTTTTACCGTTTTTGAAAATTTCAAGAGTTTACCTCTTACGGTTTCCAAGATATAGCAAGTTGTAAAAATTACATGGTCAAAATTGCATTAACTGATGGTCCACCCTTTAATTTAATTTTTTTTGAAATATTATTGTTAATTGTTGTAGTCTATATATAAATAAACTAATTTTAAAAATTTCAAGTGTCAATATACATGTGTATGTACATACATACAATTGTATGTATATTACATGTGATTTTAAAATTTTTCGTTGCTCGTTTTGGAACATCCTTTAATTTATAATTCTGATGTATTTGTTGTTGTAGCGGTCAATGTTCTACATACTCTGTCCAAATTTCAGGTGGTAGCTCTTACGGTTCCTGAGAAAATGGCGTGTGACGAACAGGCGGACAGCGTATCGAAAACAACGGGTTTCCTTTTCACCTTTGGTGTTCGGAACCCTAAAAAGACTGACGAAAAAAAACTAAAATATCGCCAAAAACTGAAAAAATCGTCAAAAATAAATAAAGCGTCAGAATTAAAAAAAAAAATGCTAAAATTAAAAATTTTTAAAAAACTTTAAAATATTTACTTTTAGTGTCAATACTAAAAAATCGCCCAAAAGGACACTAGCACCGTACGGAACCCTGAGTGTGCGAGTCAAAGTCGATCTTAACTGAATTTCTTCTAATTGGAAAATTAAGGGTAAGTATGGTAGTTACCCTTAATTTTCCAATACTCTACAAGAAGACAAAGAAATCACTGTGCGATGCTTTTAACAAGTTTTTGTATATAAAATAAGTTTTACACATGCAAGTGAACATTTGATACATACACATGTAAAAAGTTTATTTTGAAGTAGCAAGTAAAAGAAAGGAAGAAATATAGAACAAATTACAAGTTGAAAAAAAACCTTTACAAAGAAATAATAAAAGTCGAAGAACTTTAAATCCGCGCTGAAAATCCGATTAATACGGATTGAATTTCTACTAAATAAACTTGTATGTACTTAAATAACAAGACCAAAAGTAGAAGAACTCAAAGTATTTTTCTTTTTCATTTTATTTTTAGAAGAGAAAGAATACTCCTTTTGCATGTTTGTCTGTCTGTCTGCAAGTTTGTTAATGTGGTGGTGTTTAAAAGGAATGATTATAAAGGCATCATCAATATTAGTTTGGTATCCATTGGCATGAGTAAAGCTATGTACAGACGTTTGTCAGATCTTGCAATATTGTCAGATCTGGCAATGTGATGACAATGTACTGCCAGTCGAAAATTGCTAGTACAATCAATATTCCTTCTCAGTTCACACGGCTGTCAGAAAATCTTACAATTTATTGCCAGACGGTTGTATGACAATAAATTCATCTGACAAAATCGTCAGACGATAAATTGTCAGTTCACGGTTGTCTATTGTTAAGCGTTGCCAGACTTAAAGCATTTGGTAAAAATAGTTAAATATCAATTGCGGTTTGCGGTTGTGTTAAATGTAAAAAGTTAAAATATAAATTATTATGGACCATAAAGAAACAATTGCAATTGGTTTTTCTACATATCTTTTAATATATATTTTCTTTAAAATCAAGCGTGTACAGTGTTGCCCATAGAAAGAACTATCTTACAATGACGCCATTGTCAGATGCATAAACTTCGCACATCTGACAATATTAAAATGTCTGACAATTATCTGGCAATAATTTTACATTGTGTTCACACGATTGTAAGATGTCTGAAAATTTGTTGTCAGCTTCTAATCTGGCAATGGACTGGCAATGATTTTTCTGGCATACAACGTCTGACGAAAATTGCCAGTTCACACGGTTGTAAGAAATTTTGAGCACATTTTACTGACAATATTGTAAGATCTGACAACCGTCTGCACATAGCTTAAGGTTAGTGAGACCGAGTTGGGTCCATTGTGATTTGGCATGAATAAAATCCTGTAACAGTTCTTAGGAACTCGTTTGGGCTTAGAGTAATTAGTCGAGAACATCTCAAAAAATGTTTATTTTATATAATTTTTATTTCCATTAACAAAAAATTAAACAAAATTATCGAACTGAAAATACTTTTGAAAATAATTATTTTTAATGCGATGAAGCTAAAAAGCTATTGAGAGTTTACTTTGTCAAAGGAATTGTTTAACGAATCTATATACAAAATGGCAAAATTGTAAAAGCAGCTTTTTATAATAAAACTCAACTCAGCACTGACTGCCTCCCTAATAAAGAAATGAATGCAACTTTTTTTAAGTGCAATTCATGTGCTTGTATGTATGGGTGAGTATGTGATTGTGTGCGTGTGTGTGTGCGTGTGTATGAACGCAGGAAGAAACATTGAAAATATAAAACAAGTTCACATGTGACTGCGCACATTAATGTAAGAACTTTGTCTTTTGCTTTAATTTTATTTATTTTATTTTATTTTTTTCAACAACTTGCAATAACAGGGTTAAATGTACAGCTTTTTCTTCTCTGCCATTGAATGTTTGCATGGATTTTTGTTTGTTTTTGTACTTATTGGCAAAAGTTTGAATATGAATGTGTGCGTGTGCGTGCGTGCTGTGAAAGAATATGGGTTAAATTAACTTATTTTGTACAAACTATCGTTTGAGTAACGCAATAATGAATGGATTTGTGTGAAAGTTTGCGTGTTCTTTTTTTGTTTTTTTTTTGTTTTCAATACGAACACAATTTAGTGGAAACTAATGTGTTGCTGTGATTTTTGTGGTAATAAATTTTAATATCGCTCCTTAAAGAATGATTAAATTTGATTTTGGTTCAAGTTAAAACAAAAGTCACACGTTCGTTTCATTTTTAGGGTGTAATTATTTTGAATTCATAAATACCATTAACCAGCGAATTTATTTGGGGGTGGTGAAATTGCATAAAATTATTTACAGAAATGTTATAACATTTAAAGCTTTTTATTTCCCATGACTGAAATATATTAAATGATTTGCGTTGAAAATAGTTTAAGAAAGTAATGTAACACAATTGTTGAAGAAAATTTAAATTAAAAAATTCAGTAAAGTGTGACTTTTACTCGCAAACGAATGACACTACGTATGTAATACAACACGAACTTCAGCCTATTTAAGTAATTTATCTAAGGTTTTTACCTTCGAGTTAGCCTTAAAAAATATAACTTACACGATAGATATCTATCTGTACACTAATAGATATGTATGTATCTATGGGTAGAAATAACGGGCATTACAAGATATGGTAATTTCCTTGGATCACGATCGTAAGTTCGTACGCTTTTGATGTACAAAAAATATAGAAAACAAAACAAATTTTCACGAAATTCCATAGGAAGACCAAGAATGGATACTGCGTCCGCTACGTTACTCTGTTGCACTTATTGTAAACAGTGTTGCCAGAAAACTATGATGGAAGAATGCTAAATGAGAACAAAACTTCTGTGCTACATAAAAAATTTTAGATTTAAGATTTACATAGGTTTTTCTGATTACATTTATAATCGCCATCGCTCCAAAAGTGCAACCCCATCAGTGCTCTAAGGGAAACTATGTCATTAAGAAGGTAAGGGTTATTGGTCACCTAGAGCAATAACATCTTTCTGAGTCCGGTCTTACAGCGAGTTGAGCAAATGAGAATAATTATTCAATCAAAACTAATGCGGCATTTTTATGCTTTAAAAACTACAGATTAAGACATATTCCTTTCGATTAATTTTTAAACTTCGATTAATTTTTAATTGACACTATTTAACAAAAAAGTCTCTTTTAAATTTGAATTTTGTGTTTTATTTTCCGCTATAGCTAACAGAGGTAATCATTATACTGACTTCAAACAAAGCAATTTTAGTTGAGCAACTTTTGAGCTTATGGAATATGAAATGGAAGGTTATGAAAATGGCAACCATCATATTTTTCTCTCTCGCCTATGAAGTAAAAAGTTGCTCAAGTAAAATTTCTATGTGTGAACTCGGGCTTATTTAAACCCACACTCAAACTCAATATCTTCTACTTAATCTATATACGATGTATTCACAGGCAGCTTCGCGGTCTAAGTCCCTCAGAAACTAAAGCATTTTGAAATCGTTATTTGTTTTCACTTTTTGTGTTATTCTATTCAAAATTTTGTACACTACGAGTATTTTAAATCAACCGCACTTAAAAACATTCTTTTCTTCTTAATCTTAAATTTTTATTTAAGAAGTACATATGTATGTATGTATATATTATTATATTTTTATTTTAAGCACATATTTTTTAATTAATTTTTTCATTTTGTTGAATTTCAATCATAAGCACACTAATGAAATTGAAATTTTTTGGAAAAAGGTTTTTTTTTATTTTTTCTTTGATATGTGTATAAATTTTGTATACGCAGTCATACTTTAAACAAGTTTTTTTTACTCAATTTAAGAAATTTGTACTTGATTTAATTTTGTTTACATAATTTAAGCACTTCATACTCAATTTAAGAAACTTCAGGATTAGTTTCCTAATGTAATCCCGTTTTTTGGCTTGATTTAAGTAAATGTTAGTTGAATTCGTACTAAAATTTTTAAGAACGATTCGTATTAAAAGTGAGTAGAAAAATCTTGAATTTAGTACGGCTTTTGTCTTTCTGTGTGCTTATTTCTCATTTGCACTTTGCAAAAGATGTGCACCATATCAATGCCAATCAAACAAATGCCCAATTTTGAAATTTTCAGTCAGAGCTTCGCCATAAAACTATGTACATATGTATGTATATACTTATTGTATATTGTATTTTCAAAGCCTATGTTTCAATAAAAAATTATGCAAATAAAAAACCATTATTTTTTATATTGTAGTTCTTAGAAACATAATAATATGATCAAAAGGATAATAAATTCAGTGAAGTGCGACTTTAACCCGCGCACGAAGAGTTCCGTACGGGCACGAGTTATGTAATTCAATGCGAACAATATAAACTATAGTTTTGGCATTTTTTTCGTTTTTGAGTTTTTTTCGGTTTTATGCGTTTTTTTAGTTTGGGGGTTTTTTGAATTTAGTGGCGCTTTCTGAGTTTTGGCACTTTTTTCCACGTTTTGGCAATTTTTTTTTTGGTTATTGAAGTTTTTTTAATTTTGGCGATTTTTATTATTTTTGCGTTTTTTTTATTTTGGCGATTTTTTTATTTTGGCGATTTTTTTAATTTTGGCGATTTTTTTTAGTTTTGGCACTTTTTTTTTCGTTTTGAGTATTTTTTTTCGGTTTTTGGCGTTTAGTTTAAATGTTGGCGATTTCTTTTCGTTTTGGCGATTTTTTTTAATTTTGGCGATTTTTTTCATTTTGGCGATTTTATTTTTCACATAAACAATTATTTTGGTTTTGGCGCATTTTTCGTGTTTTGGCGATTTTTTCGGTTTTTGGCGTATGAAATTGGCGATTTTTTTTTTCATTTAAACGTTTTTTTCGAATTTGGCGATTTATTTTAGTGCTACAATTTTTTTTCAATTTAGTCGATTTTTTTCGATTTGGCGATTTTTTTCAGGTTTTGGCGATTTTTTTCGGTTTGGCGATTTTATAATATTCGAATTTTTTAGTTTTACCGTTTTTGAAAATTTCATGAAAATTTCGGTCTCCAAGATATAGCAATTTGTCAAAATTACATAGTCAAAATTGCATTAGCTGATGGACCACCCTTTAATTTAAATTTTTTAATATTTTATAGTTTATTGTTGTAGTCTATATAAAGATACACTAATTTTACAAATTTCAAGTGTCAATATACACATGGTCATACAATTGTATTTATATTACATGAGATTTTAAAATATTTCGTCGCTCGTTTTGGAGCACCCTTTAATTTCTAATTCTCATGTATTTGTTGTTGTAGTGGCCAAGGTTCTACATACTCTGTCCAAATTTCAGGTCCGTAGCTCTTACGGTTCCTGAGAAAATACCGTGTGACGGACAGACGGACAGACGGACAGCGTAGCGAAAACAATAGGGTCCTTTTTTCACCTTTGGTGTACGGAACCCTAATAATCATAATACTGACGTATTATATATACTGAGTATTGTGCTTCACATAGCTGAACATATAATGTTTCGAATGGCTTTATTATATTACATGTTTGACATAATTATAATCGCAAACATCAATGATAGTTTGCGATTGTGATTGAACTAACTGTGTTTTTTCTTTGCGTGCAGAAGCGCATGAAAAATTATAATTAATTTTAATGATCGTAACTCCACCCATTTTTTACCTTTAAAATTGTGTAATTAGAAGAACCAAAGGTTTTTTATAGGTTTCGCAGCAATCAAATAAGTAGAATATCATAAAATTATATTTAAAATATTGTTGCCCAGTTTTGTTACAAAGGCATCAATGGGCAGCTATAACCTCACAGACAAACAAAAAAAAATTTTCAATCAGTCTAAAATGTACTTAGTTTTGAAGATACACACCTAAAAAAAATAAAAAAAAATAGAGATGAACTGTAAACCTCCTCCTTTTTTTGAAGTCGATTAAAAAAATACATCTGTTTATAGTTATAACTAGTCTCCGGTATTGTTATAACTATTTCTACTAAAAACTGAGATCCATAAATATTTTGCTTTAAATTATTTTCTGAAATTTAAACATAATGTGTACAAAATTATTTCTTATCTCCATTATTTAATTAAAAATATAAAAAAACAAACATAAGCAAATGTTAAAATTTAATTCGTTGAGCTTTAATTTTTGTTATAAAACTTATCTTAAACTACAAATCCATTGTTGGATATCAAATGTACACTTCATTACTTCATCAAAAAGTGTTATAATAAACTTATGTTTCTGCATGTGTGAATATATTGTGTAAGTGTGTGTGTGTTCTGGCTCTATGTGTGTTGATAAATATTTAATAGAGCGATTTTTTGTTTAATAATCCTTTCGTTTTTATGTTGTATAAATATCCTTTCCAATATAGTTTCCGCTTTTCTTTTATTTTGTGTGCACATTTTTGCTCTATATTATTTTACTATATAAACTGTTTGTTGTTGGCACATTTTCATATTTTGTACTCATACGATGAACATACGTACGTACGTTTGCAAGGAAAAGGGTTTAATTTTTGGAGCTTTTATTTTATACACATATGTAGCTGTGTAAAAACAAGAGAAAAGTGCTTAAGTTGAGATAAGCTGATTTTGAGTTAGTGGTACCACTGTTATCTGTATACTCAAAAGTTCCCTAGGGTCAAAAATTAATTATTTCTTGCGATTTTTTAGGAAGTTATAGTGCACTGACTTATTATTTTTTTATTATTAAAGGAATTTAAGCTTTTGCAAAAAACTCGTGAGAACTTGAGCTTTGAGAAGCTTTGAGTATGTACTTTTTCAGAGTACAATCGGTGTCTTAATTAATGGCCATCTAAGCTCATTTTGGCTTATTCCTCAGAAATACGCGCAAGTTTAAAAACTGATAATATCTGTTGCAAATACAAACTTATCAGATACAAACTTATGGAACATTTTAAAGGAATGCCTCTTGTATTATTCGGCTTAATTTTTTTCTAGATTAGCTCTTTTATGGTAAAAGTTCATTAGAAATGCATTAATTAAATTTCTATAGCTGAACAGAACTCTGTTAAATCACAAGGTTTGTGTCATGGGTTATACATATTGCGCTTAATTATGAGTATCGTATTGTGACTACGACGATTTTGTACTAGATTAAAGAAAAACTGTTAGTTTACCACAAAATCGTCGTAGTAGAAGTCGTAATAAGACAATCGTAATTAGGCCTATTCAGTGTTACCAAATGTGAAAATTTATCTTATTTCTGAAGTTTTTAGACATTTGAAAAAGTCGAAAAAATTTCTTAGCTAAAAATAAGATTTTTAAAAATATATTTGTTACTTTTAGTTTATTATTGAGGTTTATATTTACTAAACTACTTATATTTTCTTATTTGCTTCGCATACATACACTGAAAGAAATTTTTTTTTTTTTGGATAAGTTCTATGAATTTCGACATTAATCCAATGAAAAAATCATTAAGATTCAACCAACGTCACTCATCGTTGGATTAATGAAACCAGTTTCGTTAAAATTATTTTAATGAAAACTACGTCAAAAGTATTAAACAGTGTTATCAATGCAATGAAAGAACTTCAACGAAACCACGAAATAATTTAATTAAAACAACGAAATAATTTCATTAAAACAGCGAAATAACTTCACAAAAACAATGAAATAACTGTATTATAACAACGAAATAACTTAAGTGAAACTGTATGTGTAAATAAGCATTCAAAAAGTACATGAACAATCATACAGAAATACCTTTGATGAAAGATTTTGGTTGACAACTGTTGAAAAACATTTAATTTATCAGACCTTCATGACTACAACGAAATTTTCATTGGGACAACGAATATATTTCATAGCTATATTGAAATTCTAAATTGCTGTATATTTTATTAATTTTTTTGTTTTAAATAATTTAATCTTTAAATTAATTAAGTACTTATCTATATATGTTTACTTCAAGCAACAACTGTAAATGTTTCTTAAATATAAAGGGGTTTCTTAATAATTACAAAATATTGTTGTCATAAATCCAATGAAATATTGTTACGAAACTAGAATATTAACGAAGCAATTCCAATGAAATTCTTTCACAATATTCGTGAAATTTTCATTAGATTTGTGAAATTATCATTAGATTTGTGAAAAAATCTAATGAAATTGTTTCGAAATTGTTTAGATACTATGATGGAGTTTATGAAAAATTTCAAAAGACAATAAGAATTCATCACATTAGCGATGTATTTTTCCGTAGATCGTACGATAGGGAGTCATGGCCTTTACACATATTCTACGCAGTAAATATATTATGTAATTTAGAGACCAACCTAAATTAAAGCATCAAGCGTTGCGTTACCAGCAGGGTACGTATTTTCAATACATTTGAAGGTATAAAATATTATTTTAATGTACTGAAAATGCGTACCCTGCTGCTAATGCAGCGCTTGACGCTTAATTTCGGATGAACACTTAGCTTTATGCTAGTTATGTTAGTAAGTTCACTGAAAAAATCAATTTTAGCTGATTTTAATGTCGATAAAATCAAGGTATTTTAGAGAAAAATCAAAAAAAAAAGATTTTTATTGCAAAAAAAAAAAAAGATTTTATTTGGTTGAATTGGAGATTTTTGAAAAATAAATATGGCAACACTGGGCCCACTATAATCTAATTTCACATACATTAGTGAAAGGCCCTGCACAACTGCAACAAGCCATAAATGAAAGTTTTACTCCGATTTTCGTTTGCATAAAGCAGGATTAGGAGTAATGAGATCAGACCAACTGGAATATATCCTTTAATCTTCAGAAATCAAAATTTAAACAATCAAATGCTGTGAAATATCTACACCACTTATAACTCCACATAAGCCAGAATTTGTAATAACATGTCAGACTGCAGCACATATTAATTATTTTAAATAACATATCAATTTGGTATGCCCTTTTTCTATGCTGGCATAGTTCCAATCTTTTTGTTTGTTGCCAATGTTGCTATTTTCAGCAAAATTTTTCGCTTTTAAGGATCTTGTTGTTTTACTATCTATTGATAATCCTTTCACAATGTAACTCAATGACTGATTAACTGACTCACTGACTGACTGCCTGACTGCAATAAGCTACACTTCATTTAGTTCAAATACCACTTTAATGCAATCACTCGTGCATATATGTAACTTGTTCAAGTTTTTATACATACCTACATATATCGCGAGTAAATATAATGGACTCACCTATACACTGGAAAATCGAAACACGTGTGTGTAAGCACACACACACACACACACACTGATTTGTGTGTAAAGCAGGGCTTTATTTATCCTCGCTGTAGTGTAATTAATTTTAGGCTTTCGGTTTTGCTTCCCTTTTAAACATTTCCGCATATTTTTTTGGTAACATTGCATTACTTTTATTTCAACGAATAAATAAAACAAATTGATATGAATGCATTATTTATTATATTCAAGCCATTTGTACATGCATGATACCATTACCATTACATTCAAACATTTACAAATATGAAGTTCTTTTTTTTCGGCGAAAATTTTGTACGTGTAGAACAAAAAAAAAAGATTATAAATTATTTGATGAAAACGATGCTTATATTTGGATTTTTATAATTTTTGCAGTAAATAA
This sequence comes from Tachina fera, assembly GCA_905220375.1. Classification (NCBI taxonomy): domain Eukaryota; kingdom Metazoa; phylum Arthropoda; class Insecta; order Diptera; family Tachinidae; genus Tachina; species Tachina fera. The sequence goes on from LR999966.1 coordinate 83,690,271, forward strand.
ACACTTCATCCAGAAATGAAGTATCAAAGTATATCTATTTGACATAAAGTCTTTATTTATTTAATTTGAAAATTTAGCTTGTTTTTATGGTTGAGCACTTGTCTATATGGCGATTTTTCGCCAAATGTGGAGATTATTCAACTTGTTTGGCGTCTACAATTTTTGGTTTGGCGACATGGCGATTTTTCTGGCGATAAATAATGAAGGTTTAGTGGCCTTCGGAAACGGCTAGCTGTTCCGTTCAACTATGTGTTGTCAGAATATTTACAAGTAACTTTGATGTTATTTGTTCAATAATAATTATCACACCAGTGCAAAACAATGGAAGTCACTCTAGTGGAACTACATTTTTATTGCTTCCAAAAAATCGATATTTTTAATTTGTCTAGAGTTCACAAAAAACCATTTAGAAGCTTATTTTAGTCATACAAAATTTTGTAACTCCTCCATAGTGTTAGAAAATACTCATAAGAATTAAAAAAAAAATTGTTTTTTTAAAGAAATTTATGAACTATATTTTGGCTTAAATTAAAAAGTTATTTGCTTAAATTTACATGAAAACACTGTTTCAGGCTTAAATTCGTAAAAAAAGAAACGAATTGTTAAAATAGGCAACTATTTACCATTTTTCCTAGATAAAAATATTATTATAGAACACAAAAAGGGAATTTTTCTTAATATCTCTTCCAATTCAGTGACCAGGCATCGAAAAAGAAAACTTCTTGCAATGACAACCCTATGTAAAAATCATTAGGTCGGATCGAAATTTTCATTACTTCCAGATCGCAAACTCTACATTTTCATGACTTTTTTGGAGTCCCTTTTTTTTTGCTGGGACATGTAATATGGCTTAAAAAGCGATACGAAATTTAGCCCGTTCAAATCATAAATATAGAAACAAATGAAGTTCACAAAATAATAATTAAAATCAACTAAAGATAAATAAATTTGTTGGCGATTTCTTGGCTATTATTTTTAAAAAAATTTAACTTCAAATTTTTCTTTATTTAGAAAATAAGTTTTTTGAAGGATTAGTTTAAAATTATAAATTCTGCCAAAACTCGTCTGCAAGAAATTAAAACACATTTTTTTATTGATTTGTCTTATATTAAGTAATGCATTTTGAATTTGGATGTAAAAAATTTAATTAATAAATCTCACATGGAATCATTAATCACTTACAAGTTAAAAAAAACGTAGTTACCTACAAAGAAGACTTTGAAAAAATATATCATTGCTGATTTTTATTTTAAAAGAAGAAAATCAAATTAAAAACTTTCAGACTACAAGAAAAAAAAACTATTCACTCTGCTCTAAACTATAAAGTAAATTTTTTTAAATGCAAGATTGTATCTATTTTATAGCTCACAGCGCGTGGTAAGTTTCGCAAAAATCGAACAATTAGAACCACGTGATATATAAAAATATATTTTAATAGGCCTAGCCCCGTCCATTTTTTTTCAACTTTAAGATTTTGTAATAATAAGCACCAAAGGTGTTTGCTCTGTTTCCCAGCTATCAAATAAGTATAATATCATAAAATCAAATGAAAAAATGTGTGGTCGTGTCTCCACCCATCTTTTTACAGTGGGACCCAGTGGTATGTATGTATATCCTCCAAGACAAAAAAGAATTTTTACGATGGCTATAAAATGTACTGAGTTAATAATGGAAAACAATAGACGAATTGAAAGCCTTCTCCTTTTTTTAAGTCAGTTAAAAAGAATTTTGAAAAGAATTATTTTAATAGTGAATTATTTAAATTTGTTAGCAGAAGATCAAATTTACGTTTAGACCATTGGATAATTTAATTCAGAAAACTTGTGTACAGTTGCTCCACAGCGTCATTAGACGGCGAAACAGTTTATATATTTCAGAATTTAATCTCAAATTAAAGCAAGCGAAATCCGAAAATTGATATTAAAAAGAAACAAAATAATCCCTATATTTTGTAGTATTAATTTTTGGCTTATAGCAAATTAAAGGCTTTTAAGTTTTGAGGTAGACACAAAAGTTTTTTAATTTACACAACACACAGAAAAAAATACCAATGTAAAATCACAATGCTAAAAGGTTGATTCAAATTCATTTAAATCACATTAAATTTTTAAGAAATAATATGTTGTTTGAGAGTGTTGGTGTTTATTTGCTTTGTTGCTTGTAAAACGCCGTCAAACTACTGCTGGCTGGTAGGCAGTGTATTAGTCTTGCATTCAAAGGGTCGCAGGTTCGAATCCTGGAGTCAAATCAAAGTATTTTGTATTTTTGTTTTAACTAAAACTTTTCACATCAAAGCATTTTTTTTAACGAAAACTTTTCAAACAAATTGTATGTAAAGTGACTAGAAATAATGTTAAATTATAATTTAATTCAAGATGAAATATATTTAGTGTGTTTTTTAAAAATATTAAAAGTTGTTGTGGCTGCAGGGGTAAGGACTTTGACTACCACTCGATGAGTTCCGAGTTCAAAGAATGGACTGGGAAGCCAATTTAATTTATATATAAAAATTTTTCTGATGTCTATGTCAACCACAAGTAAATTAAATAATTAATAATATACAAATACTACATTAAATTAAATTCATGTTGATCTAACTTCAAATAACTTTGATTCAAGATGATTCTTTATTTTGATTTTAAATGTTAATTCAACTTAAATGTTAATTCAACGTGAAATAAAGTTATTTCAAAAGGAAAATTTTTTTTGGCAATTAATATAAATCAAGTTAAATTAACATGAAACACATATGAAGCAAAATCATTGGCAAAAAATTTAAAATTAACCCTTTTTTTAACAATTCTACATTGTTTTTTTTTCTGTGTGAACAAGCACGTTTTTTACTGCCAATTAAATTTTAATTTTCTTTAAACTTCTGCCTAAATCGAAAAATATATCGCGTTATATTTTTCAAATAACACTTTAATCCTTTAGATCTTGACCTCCTAAAGTATGTGTGCTAAATTCATCAATGAACCCTACTTTAGCACTTAATGTACAAGATAAAATTTATTGCCAAACATTATTTTATTATTTACTCTTTAGCTCGATTAGAAATGAAATTATTTTGTTACCTTTTGAAAACAAAGAGTATGACTGGCATAACACGCACGTGCAAATAAGGTATAAGAGTTTTCCTTGGAAAGGCCACAGCTGCTGGCAGGAGTTAAAAAACAAAATTTTTAAAAATCTTGGGCAGTTTGTTTTTAACTCAGTTGTAAATGATAGCCAAAGCCAAACGACGCCAGGTCCTTGAATAACAAAGTCAATAAATTTTACGAAGTTTTATTGCCTGTTACGGAGAATGGATATTAAAATACAAATACTACAAACAAATATTTCAATTGCTTTTTCAAACTTAATAGCTAGGAGGGGACACCATTAATTATAATTTTCTAAATAATTCAACATTTATTACAAAAAAATTTGAAATATGAAAAACAATTGTTTTTTAATCAACTTAATACTCTGAAAGCCAGTATATGAATTAATACAGAAAACATCATAGCTCCGTATTAAAACAAAACAAGCTTAGAAAATTTTTTTTAGATTTCTGAGAAAAAAAATAAACCATGAATAGACTGAATAGACAAAATCGATTTAAACAAAATGCTAGAAGCGAAGTTCCCTTCCTCTAGCGGAACTTATTATTAAGATATAAACAAAACAATATTGACCTAAACCTTAAAAATCGTCCAATAAAATTTATAATAATTGTGAATATATATTAAAAACTATATTTTTATAAAATTTTGGATAAACTTGTTCATACAGTAATCTTTACTTTAGCACAAAGTTTTTTTATCTTGATTTCTTTTTTTTTTGGAAAAAAACATTCATACTTTAAATGAGATTTTTCGGCATATGTACGCTGCTCTGGCTTGTGAATACAAAAATATCTGTGGCAAAAAGGAAAAAGTGGCGCAATCGGTTAACAAGTTGAACACCACCGTGCATTGCAGCTAATGACAAAGCAAATAAATATCAACTGACTCAAACCAAATATTATTTGTAATTAATTTAATATGTTTTTCAATCAAACATTGTGCTTAATGATTTTACAATGAATTTTTTTTCTATGTTTGTAATATCAATAAAATGAAATAAAGGAATTGAAAAATTTTTCTCGGTCACTAAATCAACAAACTTCAACTTATTTTTTTTAATCATTGACTTGTTAATTGCCCTAACAAATAACTCTTAGCATATGTATATATTTTTCGTTTTAGAAAAACTACAAGTCACAACACATTGTCAAGTGTAAATTCTTTTTCATTTATAATTAAAATGGATTTGACATCTACTTGTCGTACAATTTGTTTTTTTTTTTTAACAAACACATTTTTATTTATTTTCTTTGCATCTGACCCAACATTTTATTTATTGGCCTCTACTAAATTTAGCCAACAATTGTTGCAATACATTCGTGCTTCCAAAAAGACGTAGTAGCACAAAAACCATCTAAAAAAATTCATTCATTAGTTTACTTCATTCATTCATGGCTCTAATGTAAGTACAATTCAACATGCTCCTATAAATATTTATATTTGTTTATATGTATGAGTGAGTATATGCAAAGAAGGATGTGTTTAAGAATAAATAAAAAATAAAAAACACAAAACTATAGCATGTATGGAAGTATATGAATTCGACTTCTACTAAAATATAATCATTCATTGATGATATGACTTGCAGGTAGTTAATGTGGAGAACAAGAAGAATTTAAACAATATTTATTTTATAAAAAATTTACATTAGGGTGGCTATAGTGTTATATACATATATATATACATTTATATTAGAGCACTGCACTAACTACTTGAACAATGTTCATGAGTAATCAACTCTCAGTAATTTTCTCATTTCTAATTTTCCCAAGTTCCCGTTTTTTGACACACTAGGTCCCTTTTCGCGGAGCAGGTCACATATGTATATATATGTATATAAATAGATTACGAATCTTTTGTATGGGAATATAGAAAAGTATTGTTTTCAGACAACAACTGGAAGTAACATTATAAAATAAAGAATTAGCGAAATCAATTCAGCTGTTCTCGACATCTGTAACACATTCAGCGATTCATTTTTATATAAGTGCCGGTTCAAACGTTTCAACTTTTCTTGTTGAAATCGTAATTCAGCTGCAAAAAAGACGGAGACGGAAATATAAATATCTCTTTTTTATTACAGCTAAATTGCGTGTGGAGCAACAAAATATGAAACGTGTGAACCGGGACTTATAGATAGTTACAAGTAAATATTTTTGTTTAAATATCAGAAGTTTAAGCTTGTGATAACCCTGCAATACCAACATATTTGCTGGTTTTACGTATTTGCAGACACAAAATAATAAATATTTTCTTCACTGGAAATTTATGCACACACTCACGGAAAAGCTGCAGCTTAGAAATAAGAACGCGTCACATTAATTCAATAATTTTCAATACGTGACAGAACATAGAGAAATGGACCTAAGGGTACAAAAAAATAATTTTCACTTTTTTTTTTTGATGGGGACAACAAGTGAGCATCGAATGAGACCGATACCATGCCCCAAAAGTGTTCCCTCTCAGAGATATGCGCGTTTTATGAAATTGAAGTACATCAAAGATACAAGTATTTAAATCTATAAAATGGCTCTCCTGAAAAAACCGGTTTTTACCCTTAGGTCGCTTTCTATTTTGCGCTTTATATATAATAGAAAGTGTATGTATATTGAAGTACATACTTAAAAATAACATAAAAATATAAATTAATACTGAAAATTAATATTTTTCCATATTCAAGTAAGAAATTTCAACATGGCTAGACTTTCTTTAATGTTTCTTATTAATTCAATGAGGCTTTTATATATTTTAAGCTGTTTTTTCTCTGGGTGTACATATTTTACACCTTAAATCGTTTGGTGTTTTATGGTGTCAATTTTGCTCAACATGATACGAACCGAACATGCACGAAACAAGTCATCGTGTCGAGTCGCAAGTGTTCGTATCAAGAAAAAAAAACACGACACGTACCCATCTATAATCCAAAGCATGCTTTATGGTATTAGTGTCTGATTATTTGGGGGGCTATGCAGTTTTCGGGGAGCATAAAAAAGCAGCAAATGTTTCACCAAAAGTGCAATATTCTTCGGATTGCTATTTTGCTTGGCAGATCCAAGGAATTACTTCTTTATCGAAGCATGCGAGTTATCTTCTAAACTGTTCTTGTATTTATATTAAATATATCGTAGGCTATGAGTGTACATCTGCTAACTCACTTCCAGCAAAATTTACAGGAGAGACAAAATACTGTTAACGGTTTCTAAACATACCTTAAAAAATTAGCCTAACGCATGTAGTTTCTTCGATGCAGAGAGCTTCAAATTAAAATAAATGTTTAAGCAAATCGATGATAAGGCGTCTCTTTCGATTTCGTACGGCCTTAAAATATCATATATTATAAAAAGAGGATTTAGCAGGTTTACACTCTTAGCCGACGATATATCGTCGCTGTTTTAAATGAATTTTTTTTTTTTGAAAAATTAGTTAAGTCCACTACTAGACTTTATGAATCACAATAGATTTGTCTGAAATTTTTATGACTGTAAACATTACTATTGAGCCTATAACAGTAAAAATATTGCAGATATTTCCATAAGAATATACGTCCGAGCATAATACAATCATAAACAATCATAAAAATCCTGTAAAAATGTAAAAAAAAAAATTGTTAGATGCGTCAGTTAGATATAGTACATATATATAATATCTGTGGCAATAAGGAAAAATTGTTTAAGTCATATTTTGCTACTTTTACAGTTAAATTGGGAAATTCTCTGTTAACCTTTATTTTTTTTAGCAAACATCATTCTGGACACTGTAAATAACAATACAGATTACGGAGGTACCATCACCTCAAAATCAGCTTATCTCGACTTAAGCACTACTTTTTCCTTTTTACCACAGATACATATACATACATTAATATGTACATTTGAATGTATGGACAAGGTGGATATTTACCCCTACCCATGTATCATTTGGAGGTTTTTTTTTTTAATTCACCTTGCTGAGTCTTTTAGATCACTATTGGTGAACAAAAACTGATTAATCACTGATTAAGAACTCGAAAATTATTCGCGCTAATGGGTAAAAATAGTTCGATTTAAAATACAATAACAAATTTTATAGCAATCGCAAATTAATCATCCAGACGTTTGAAATCTGACTATTATTTCCGTTAGTTATTATTATATTTTACTCATCTGGAAGATTGAGAAACGCTTAATCAACAACAGATCATGCAGGTGTTTAAAAAGTGATAATAATTATTATTTTATAATCATATTTAACGCAGATATATGATTCAACATTACTTGATATATTATTATTTATAAGTATAACAGGGCAATATTTATGTATTCTTGAATAAATGTCAAAAACTTTATTTTTTTTTTTCATTTATAAAAGTTAAATCGGATATGAAATTAAATGATGAAATAGAATAAGCCTGCAACTTCAGGAAAAATATCCCAGTGAAAAAAAAATGGAAGTCATTCTAGTGGAACTACATTTTCATTGCTTCCAAAAAATCGATATTTTTAATTTGCCGATAGTGAGCAAAAAACCATGTAGAAGCTTATTTTAGTCATACAAAACCTTGTAACTCCTCCATAGTGTTAGAAAATACTCACCAGAATTAAAAAAAAAATATATTTTTAAAGAAATTTATGAACTAATTTTAGTATAAAATTTAAAAGTTATTTGCTTAAATTTACATGAAAACACTGTTTCGGGCTTCAATTCGTATAAAAAGAAACGAATTGTTAAAATAGGCAACTATTTACCATTTTTCTTAGATGAAAATATTATCATAGAACACAAAAAAGGAAATTTTTCTTGTTGCCGCTTCCAATTCAGTGACCAGACATTGAAAAAGAGAACTTCTTGCAATGACAACCCTATGTAAAAATCATTAGATCGGATCGGAATTTTCACTACTTCCGCATCGCAAACTCTACATTTTCATGACTTTTTTGGAGTCTCTTTTTTCACTGGGATGTATCCAATTACCAAATCCCCTAATAAAATCTACGGCAGTACCTTCAAATGCTCTCTGATTTTTGTTTTATTTTCTTTTGTGCTTATTTTTCTTTCTGGTTTTGTTTACAAAATGTATGAAATTTATTGAAAGTGTGGTAGCCTTATTGAGAGAATCAGTAATTATATGTATGTAAGAAGTGCTTTCTGTGACTTCCTTTTTATGCCAATTTGTATGGAAAATGTGTTTGTGCCATAATTCTGTTTGACCTTCAAACGTAGGACTCAGAAAGCCGACTAAAAAATACTCGAAAATTGAGTCAAATACAATTTGAAATGCAACTGATAAATGACTCAAATTACAGTCATAAATGACAATAAAAAGACTGATAAATTTCTCGCAAATTTCTCACCGACGAAAGTATACTTCATGATCAGAAAACGAAAGCATATTCTAGCTTTTTTAATCGCGCAGAGGAATCAAAAAAAAGAAGACTAGAATTTGATTGAAAATTTCAAAAAATGCTGGCTGAGTATATAATATGAAGCAAAATGTCAACAAAACTGAAAAATTTCATGTTTCAGTAAGCGTTGCCATGCTCAAAAAATGCTTTTGAAAAAAACCGACAACCGTTTTTTGATAAATTCGGGTTTAAAACCCCATCTTGCACAATTTGAGAACCTAATGCATGGGATATAAAGAACATTTCTACACTCAGGGAGTGTAGCAGCAACTTAAAAACAAGAACGTGTCACATTCGTTCAATAATTTTCAATATAATAGTAAATGTATGTTGAGATACTTAAAAATAAATAAAATTAATATATTAATACTGTAAATGAATATTTTTCAATATTGAAATAAGAAATTTCAACATGACTAGACTTTCGTTAATGTTTCTTATTAATTTAATATGGTTTTTATTGATTTTAAGCTGTTTTTTCTTTGGTTGCATTGGCTATAAATAACTTCAATTAAGTATCGAAGGCATCGGCCACGTCAACACTAAGTTTGTTTGTAGGGAAGTATTTTTGCAAGTGATTATATGTGTATGTGTGTATGAATCAACATATACATATGCGCAGTGTGTTACAATTTCACAATCTTTGCAGTTTGATTTCAACAAACGCAGTGAAAGAAAGCATTGTCAAAGTGAAAACACAATAATATTAAAGTATTGAAGCAATAAAAAATATTATACTTTGAAAATTATTTTACTAAGTTGCTTATTGCTTATTGGTTTTAAGCAAAATTATTACCGTAATGAATATCATCTTAAACATCTATTATTATCTGAACAATATACTGGGAACCATTAACATTTATTATGACGCTTCAAGGGACACGTTCAACTTGTACCACTGGCCCACAGTGGTTTACTGTGCTTTTTTAAATTTGATCTTATTCATTGCTGCCCAATTTATGTTTTTGCCATCCCACATTCCGAACATAACAAAATTTTACTACCATTTGATGTGGTTTTTCTTTCATTTTATTGCTGTTGTGGAACTTTGGTCAAAGAGAAGAAGTATATTTAAAATTTACAACAATTTTAAGGATTTATTAAAACATCATCTATCAGATGTGAACATTATAAAAAGCCATAAAAATGTTGAACGTGTAAGACAATTAATGATTTTGAAATGTATTTCATGGGCTTTCGAACTATTATTCTTTTTTGTGTTTGATGTTATTATAAATGTAAAAGCTGAATATGGTGCTATATTACGAACCATATGTACTATCAACATTTACATGAAGGGGGCAGTTTTCGAAATGAACTTTTTCTTGGGCACATATGTTATTTATATTGATGCCCAAATAATAATTCAACGCTTAAGGAATATCAAAAAAAATGTCAAGTTAATCCATCATCAGGCAATACAGCGTGGCGGAGAATCAGCTATTAATAAACATAAAAGGTGGCGTAAATTATTAGCGCAAGAAGTTGAGTTTTTAATCCGCGAAGAGTTCAAACTGAAGACTTTAGCTGAAGATTTTACTAACACTTTTCAACTGCAATCAATATATTTTTTGATTTTTTATTTGTTCGCTACAAGTGCTACAATGTTGTGGGCGACTTCAATGCTGTACATTCACCAGCATTTGTTTCTTATATTAATTTCAATTTTTTACTGCACAGTTGTATGCTATAAAATTTTAATACTCTTTAATACTTGTCAACTATTGAAAAACAGCTTTGCAGATATGGGCCTGATAATTGAAGAAATTTTTGTTTTCGCCAATTACAATGAAATATTTCACAAAGATGATTTGGTCTCAAGTGTAAGTAAACTGGAAATAAAAAGAATTTGATTTTTATTAATTTGTATATGTATAAATATCTGTTATTTACATATTTAGTTGGATCACTTCCTACTGCAGAACAGATCCTTACAGCTTCAGTTGAACGTTTGTGGCATTTTTGAGATGAATAATAGAACATGTCTGTCTTTTTTCGCTGCTGCATTTTTGAACATGTTGACATTGTTAAGCATTACTATGGAACTGTATTTATAAGTTATAAAAAGAAAGCAATATTTTGCTATTCATTCGCTCATTATTGTTTAAAATTACAATATAAATACATACAAGTATCAGTCATCAATAAAACCACTTTAAGTAATTGCTAAATTGGTAAAGGTAAAACCATCAATATACGTATGTATGTACATACTAAAGTCTTTTGCAGGACCATTTATAAGACATTTCAAAACATGAGAGATTCTTCAAATGCTTCACTACAGCGACATATTTTAAAACAAACGCTAAACAACAAGACATTTGTTTCAGTTGTTTGTCTTGCCAACAGTGTTGTTTAACGTTTGTTTCAGTATATTTTGATGTAGTAAAGCAATTTAAAAATCTCTCATGTCTCAAAAGGTCTTATAAATGGTCTTATGCAGGACACTAGTACATACATTTAGCACATCAATTCATAAATAGTCACAAGTCAAAAAATCCCAAATGTTGAGGAGTGGCCACTGCTGAATTGGCGCAAATATTTAACATAAAAACAAGCATAATGATATTTTATATTGCTTAAGATGACTGTGTTGCAAAAGAAATGTTTGCTGTCGTTAGAGATTTTTTCAGGGATCTGGTTTATGATTTAATGTGCAATATGTATATTAGGGCGATAACTTTTTGATTTTTTCTTTTTGCAAATATCACACTTCGTGTAGAGCATGGAAAAAAGAATATTGAAAACTGCATTTTTAGTTTTGAACGAAAGTCCAAATTCTTTTTTTTTTAATTTTCACACATAATTTTGTAGTTACACATAAATATTTGGAGCATTTGGAGCACAAACAAATACTTACCATATTTAAAAAAAGAGAAAAAAGTTATTTATTTGAAAAAATTAAACTAAAATACTAACTAAATGCATTTTAAAAATCGCTTTCGGTGTGAGAACTTTTTATTTTTTAACCAAATTCAGCTAAACAAATGCTTGTTTATTAGCAAAACAATGTTGCCCGTAAGACTCTTGGGCTCTTGGGATAAAAATAGTTATAACCCTAATGTACATACATATGTTTAATGTATAATAATGTGCTTTGTATTTGATCACAGTAATAATTATTCGTATGCAAGCACAAAATATATCTTAAATCACATACACAAAGTAAGAATACTGACTTTTATTATAGGAACAAAATAGTTCGAAATATATACATAGATTGAAAGAACATTATCACATTAACATTTTTTACTTTAACCGAGTCAAGTGAAGCTGTACAAAACGGATAAATATGATTACAAAGATTCAGCAACACAAAGATTGATTGATTTTTATCGATTATATTACAATAAGCCATTACTTGTTTAGCCATTTCACTTAAAGATTTTTAGGAGATTACAACCTTAACATAATGTATATATCGTTAACTTAATACGAAAAGGCCCTAACTCAGGTTTTCCATAGTTTACAGGAGGAGGAAACTAAACTAAATAAAAAAAGATGCAATATTGATGGAAAATTTTTTTAAACGCAATTTTTATTGAAAACACTTTACAAATTTAGTGTCATATTAGTTTTATTCATATAAAGGAGGTGTATCTAGTAATGGTCTATGGAATTATGTAAAAATATCGATTTCGAAAAATTATGAGTTGGGGCCTTTTCGTATTAAGTTAACGATATGTAGTTCTTAAAAATATATATAACTTATTTTTAAATTTTTTTATGACTCATTTTTAGATTTAATAGTTCAATTAGTTCAGTGAATTTTAATCAGAAATAATTTCTTATTCCGGCTTAAGTTCAGTAATTTCAATTCTTATTGAATGAAATAGTTTTATTAATTAATATGAGTTTCTAAAGAAGAGAAGAAAAATTAAGTTAGATTCTATAGCTGGGGGAAATACCAATATTTTTCTAAGCAGCCACGCACTTCATTAGCACCCTAGTATATCTAATGGGGTAGAGTTTGTTATTAACATCAGCTATTTAACTTAAATTTTCTATGAAACGGAATATGAGAAATGATTGTTGTGTATACAATTGTTGATTTACCATTGGTAAGCACATTTATAAGTATGCATCACTATTCATTTTCTGTTTTTCCATTATCTCATTTATCTATTTAGGTTAGCACGAAGTTATATTACTCTACCAGTTAAAAACATAATTAGGTAAAATAAAAAAAAAAATAAGAAAAATAGATAATAATGTTATGCGTTCTTATAGATTTGTTCCTTTTAACCAGTGTTTAAAAAACTGAAGTGAGTTGCATTTGATTGCATTTAACTTCCGCTTTCCCTTTTGAAAAATGCACAAGTTTCAGTCAAAGCAAAAGCACAAAATGATTTATGACCAAATGCGCAGTACTTTCAGCAGTCGATGATTTGAAAGGTTTAAACTTGATTTGCTTTTGCTTTTGGTTAGAATCACAAGTAAAAGCAAAATCAGTTTATCTGCTTTCGGAAATCGCAATCAGTCGCAGTCAAAAAAGCAAAAACTCTTGCTTTTAGAAGTTTTAAGGAATTGCAGTAAAGTGGTTTTTGATGTTCTTGCTTCTTGTCTGACAAACACCACAAAATAGTTGACTTATCCAGCAGAAAGCTTTTAAAAGCAAGAGCTTTTGCTTCTTCGACTTTGGGTGCATTCATAAGAAGTATGCATAGTTGAGCAGTTCGTTTTATTTAATGGTTGAGTAATTTTCCATCATAAAATTTTATCGCTACCTATAGTCAACAAGTTGTGCTCAGCTTGGACAGCTGGTCGAAAAAAGCTACTTTTTTATATGCTTTGTTAGGTGGCAGTTGCAAAAATTTGTTAAGTTTTACATTACAAATACAATGAAGTAACGAAACACAGATATAAAATTGAATTTTATACATCAAGCCGTTTCTAAGACGTAACTGTTTGGGGCCAACAGTTGCCAACAGTTTTACAACTGTTGAGCTCAACAACTATGTCTTATGAATGAGCCCTTTGGCTGTTTGGTACTTACAAAAATACACAGAATGCTCATGTTTTTACTAGCGAAACTAACCAAAATCAACAGCAAATCAAATTCAAACTTTTGAAACCGTCTTTTGTTGAAAGTACTGCGTAATTTTGCAAACATCGTTTTCTGCTTCTGCTTTGACTGCGACTGTTAATTATTTTCACAAGCACAAGCAAAAGTACTGGTTCATTTTAAACAGTTGGAAAAAGCCAAAACGGGGAAAACTAAAAATGCTTCGACTTTTGTTACTTCGACTTAAGTTTTCAAACACTGCTTTTAACTCCTACAAGAAGCGAGCATAGGGCCGTAACGTGTGTTTTTGATTTAAAGCAATAATTAGGTTCCAAAAACAATAATTATGAGAAATGCCAAATTGCTTGTAAAAAAAAAGATTTTGTACCAATACTGAACATTATTTTACGCGAATTTAATTTAAACGCAGACAGTTCCTACCCGCCATTGTACGTAAATCGAGGACTAACTGTATGTTTTTTTTTTGCAAGTATTAGTTTTCTAGTTTGAATTTAGTAGGCTGCTTTAACTAATAGCAACTAAAAACAACAGTAATTTTAAATCCATAAATGTCATATTATCTTACCTGTTTTCTGATGAAATTAAATTTATTTTGTTATATTTTGTTTTATTTTGTGAGTCCTTGCCTTGCATATGCAAAAAAAAATAGTCATGCATCTCACATACTTTTTATTATAATTAAGGTTTATTTTTATTATTATGTTACCCCCTAAAGTTGACACTAAAGTGAGTATGTGACTTTAGAAAGTCAAAATATTTATACTTTAAAAAAATATACATACATACATACATATGTCTACACAAAAATACAGAGGGCGTACTTTTTAGTCTCTATTCAAATGCTCATTTATAAAATACGTGATATCAAAGTTAAAATGTGTTTTATTTTCGTATTTCGTTATGTGAAAATATATAAGTTATTTTTTGGTTTGAAGGTTTAAAGTTGCCAAAAATGGCAAACACATATATACATATACTGAAATATGTATATGCACATCTGTTTAAATAAAAACGTTAGTAGTAATAACATTAATGCGTACGCCTCTGCATGAAATATGGAATATGACAAAACTGACTTTGTTAATAAAATAAAATATACATACATACATATGTATGTATATTCAACCAGATATAAAAGCTGGTCCAAAGAAAGCCTAAGATAACTCGAACATCAGTATCAGTTGCGAAAAAAAATATTTTTTGTACGTGTATTTCTAAAGATCTATGTATTTATATTTCTTTGTACATAAGTAGATATATCAGAATATATTATATATATATATATATATATATATATAAACTTTATCATGCTTTACAGCAACCTTCAGGAATGCACTCACTTGTCAGTTTTTTTTATTGTAATTCAAAGATTAAATATGGAACAACAAAGACATCAAAGGATTTTAAAATAGATAAAGGATTTTCAGAAAATTATTGCCGCATTTTTAAAGCTTATACATACATAATAGTGATGCACGAATATTCGCATTCGTATTCGAATTGTCGAATATTCGGTCATTTTCAGGAGAATACGAATGTATTCGTATTCGCTAAATTTTGGAGGATGCGAATACGAATGTATTCGTATTCTTCAAATTCATGCGAATACGAATATGAATATTTTTCCAAAGAAATTAAATAAATAAATGTATAAATCTGATTTAAAATTTTAGTTTGTACAAATACATTAATTTTTTTTATAGAAATTTGTGCTTTGTATAATTTTTAAATATTATTCAATGACGATCATTAAAATTTTGGGTACTTTTTATTAACTTTAAAGTACGCCAACAAGAGTGTGAAGTCCTTTTTCATAACAAGTTTTTAATATTTCATATTGCATATGATATTTGTATTCGTATTCGCGAATATCAAAAATTGATATTCGTTACATCACTAATACATATCTATAGATTAGAAAAATAATAGTTCCAAGAACAAATTCATATAATCTTTTCATTAATAAAAATAGGTAAAATAAACTTTATGAGATATTATATTTGATATCACAACATAATTTAATCAAGCTCATAATTCAAATTCCCTAAAAAGATTTGTGGTCTTATGGAATTGAGCAAAATGAAAACAAAAATTTATATGCTTTAATATTTTATTTTTATTTAATGTGAATACCAGGAACGTGGCATTGGAAGCCAATTTTTAAGCCAGCATTAAAGCCATACGGCCAGATTTATTGGCAAAAGTAGTTAAATATTGGACTGGCCGAATGGAAAATGCCGGAAATTATCTTTAAAAAATAAACTAGATTAATTTAAAAAAAAAATTCTATAAAAAAATACCACATATATCATTTAGTATAGACAATGACAATTTTGATAGCGTAGTAAATTTTTTTATTTAAATTTTTAGCATATCATACAAGAGAATTGTAAATTTTCCGTACCAGTTATTTAATTACAAATCTACATTAACTTATACTCACCAAAGGCTACGTACGATTCACCCTGATATGATAATGTTTATGAAACAAGAATTCATTAGATCATAGTTGTATTTTTCAAAAGTCGTACGATTGTGTAGGATAAGTACTTAATAACTCATAAAAACATTTGAAATTAGAAATAACTTCTTTAATATTAGAAGAAAGAAAAAAACCAAAAATGTCAGGGCTACAGAAACTGAAATAATAACTGATGCCCATTTGGTTTTGGTTTAAATTAAATTTTAAGCAAACTAAATTATTATTTATTAATTTCTCACAAAAATTACATTGAAAATTGTCTGCAACCATTTTGTTTCTTTTGCATATTGAAATTCCTGCTTTTCTTTGAGCATTTGGTATGGCGAAATAAAGCTCAATTTTTTTTTGCTAAAAATATTCATTGCACATAAATTATGCATTTTATTTCAACCTTGAAATGAATGTACAACATACACAAAAGAACAAAAAAAAAAATATTAAACTTTAACAATCCAATCAATTGCATATTTTGTTTTGTGAGCAACTTTTCGTTTTTCCAAACTCATAACTACTTAAAGAACAACAGCTAAAGCAATTGCTATTGCATTTGCAACAGCGACAGCAGCAGCGGCAACATAACCCAAGCAATAGCAACAAATAAACATAGGAGTGCTAGACACACAAATGTGAGTTTTTGCCTTACACATTGTAAAATGCGGCATTAACATGCATTCAAGTGAATGAGAAAATATTTGCAGTGGAATTAATGTCCCACAAAAGAGATATACAAACATTAAGTTTTTGTAGCATTGTATTTTAAAAAATACGTTTTTGTAAATGCAATCAATCTATTTGTATTTTTTAGCTTTAAAATACTTATAACTTTTTTAAGCCTATTAGAGAGAGCAACGTAGCGTAAGTTTATTCAGTCAAAGCAAATATACTTATTTAGGCAATAGTAGGATCGTGCCAGCGTGTTCAAATAAAAAGGAAAACTAAACATGTCATACTGACTATAATAGAATATAGCTCGTAGGCATGGCAAAAAAATATGAACCATAAAGTTAACTGATTGGGCACTTATCTTAGTTCTAAGATTGATCAGTTTAAAACATATTAATTGAAGTCGAGTGATTTCATTCCATTTTGTCCCGGCTAAAGGACTTTTTTCAATAAAGGCTTAACCATTCTTTGAGATATGTATGTATACACTAGAGAATTAGAAGATAAACAAATCAAA
This sequence comes from Tachina fera, assembly GCA_905220375.1. Classification (NCBI taxonomy): domain Eukaryota; kingdom Metazoa; phylum Arthropoda; class Insecta; order Diptera; family Tachinidae; genus Tachina; species Tachina fera. Next base: position 83,707,447 of record LR999966.1, read on the forward strand.
CGTTGGGATTACTTAAGAAAACTAAAAAGAAGAAAAATCAAAGCTAGTTCGTTGCAACTGACGGTTTTTCGTGACCCAATCTCTAATCAGACAATATAATTTCAATATCAGAAATTTTTATTATATGAATTAGTGTCACTGACATTGCATATCACAGCAACCTCTTACGATGCAGAGTTGGTCCAAACCGCCTTTTTTCGCGAATTAATTAATATCTCCACAACTATAGTAGTAAAGGTCACTAAATTTACTGTGGTTATTTCTTAGAACACACTACATTTTATGATGAAATCTTGGAGGCTTAGGAGGGAGAAAAAGGGTACCTCCTAACAGAGTAATTATTATTTTTTCATATATCAACCGAACAACAAGAGTGAGACGCACTAAATTTGATGTGGATAAATCTTAGAACAAACTATTGGGGTATTCAAATGTTACTCATAAATTAACACGTTTTAAAGTAATAAGACGAAATTATATGACTGCTGTGAGCTTATAATAATCTTATAATTTACAATTGTAAATATTGTACTTATAAGTACATTTGTATTTTGGTTTTAGCACTTTGGTACATTTCAGACTCTCTCTCTCTCTCCTTCTCTCTCACATACAATTTCTTTGGTAAACTCTCATGAATTTCTACATCTAGTTACGACAAACAACAAACATAGCTGAGAAAGTCTTTTACTTTATGACCTTATTGTTTTAGCCACAACAATATTTTTTTTAACTATGTTAAAATGTTAAGACATTATCACACTTAGACACCCTTGTGAAAACATGTTCCAACAAAATCTTTGCGGTATAGCTGAGTCGGCTACCCGCCTTACAAAGTTATTATTAATTTATAATAATACCAAAGCAGCAACGAAATGCATATACGGTGCTGTGCCAACAAAACAAGCAAAAACTTATGATTTTTTATACACGCAAGCTTCTAATGTATTAATTACCTGCCATTGAATGACTTCGAATAAGAATTATAAAAAATAGACTAAGAAAGTTATCTAATATTACACACGTTATTTATTAAATAATTATTAATTAAATATTAAATAAAATCACGATGACGTATGACTAAAGTGTGACTATTACGGGGCCAACGCGTGAGTTATGCATAACTCAAGCGTAGAAAAGCATGGCATTTGCATATCTTTTATAAAAGTACATAAGACAATGACAACAACAACAAAAACAACAACAACAACAATAAAAGCTTTAGCAGAAGCCGCTCAATGCGTATTGTTGGTAAACTCAACGCGTGAGGCTATTACTAATTCGTTCATAGCTTCTGAGCCGCTAATTTAAGAACAAGTAGTAATTAAAAATAAATAAAAAAAACCCGACTGCGACCAACTTTGATCCGTTAAATATAGTAAATGGTCATTCGAAATGAAAAATCATAAGAGAAACCTAAAGATGATTCTAAAATACCTGTCGTATGATACCCATTTTGATATATTTAATTCAGCGGCTGATTATTTTTTCGTATTTACAAAATGGCGACTGTTTGCAGCCATATGTAGTTTCGACTACTGTAATATCTTTGATGATACTCCCACGTTTAAGACAAATTGATTGATGTAAGAATCATCAAAATCGGTCAATACGTTGGGTTTATATAGTGCCGCAAACGAACACACATACATACATACATACACACATACATTCATACACTGCATACATACATTCATACATACATAAATGTGCCCATAATTATAAAAGTGGTCTAAGTCATGTACATTTTTGCTTCGAAATACCAAATAAATCTTCAAAAAAAATTTAATAAATATTTAAAAAATAATAAATAAATTTATATAAATCGAGCCTAGTACAACTCTAAACTCATATGTTGCACAATATAAAAATAGTTTTAAATTTTTTCAAATGTAATCTACTAAATATCTCGACAACAGAAATATATCACTTAGACCACTTTCATAATTAAGGGCACAAATCTAGCTGACAGTAAGAGCGAAGCACTTTTGATAAGCAGTCAGAAATGTAGGAAAACTATTACCCAAGCTATTCCTGAAATACTTAGATGTGATGATTGATACACGTCTATCCTTTTGTGAACAGTTGCGATATACATCTTCCAAGGCATCAAAAACCTGCTTGGCGCTATCTCGGATTATGCCCAAAATATCTTCAGAGATTAGTACTCGCTGGTGTTGTAAGGAACATAATATTATACGCACACCCTATATGGCCAGATTCACTAAGATATCCTACTTATGTGAGGTTGATATCGCCGGTTTATAGGCTGGCTTCTTTGAGATTATATAGGGCAATTTTTATTAAAATCACTTTCCAAATTTAGTGTTATATTAGTTTTATTATTATTTTTTTAATTTAGTTTAGTAATGGTCTATCGAAATATTTAAAAATATCGATTTCGAAAAATTATGAGTTGGGGTACATACATAGACAGGCTGGTAAACACAATACCCTTCCTTGCGTCGCGAAGCCTGATACAAAACACCCAATATAAATGAAATAAAGCCCCATTAAAATTTCTTAATTTAATGGGCCTTTTTAATTTTCTTATTTGGACGTTATTTCCTTAAGCCTTATTTTATAGCTCCTTAAAACCTATTTATATTTTTTTGTGTTATTGAAAAACTATTTCATAGTTTTGAACTTTTTTTAATGCATAGAAATAAAAAGAATTTGGTCAAGTTTATTTTTTTTTTAGCTTTGCATATATTTTTGCCTGTTGTGTTTCCTGTGAAATGTGTTACAAGTATTTCCACTCAAAAGTAATTGAATAAAAAGTTTTATTTTTTTATACAAAAAAGAAAGTTTAAAAACAAAACTTGTATTTAAATTGATTTCGGGCAGGGTTTTCATAAAGTTTGATTTATTCTTTTACACCTTTTTATGATGCATGTCTGTCTGCGGTATTCATAAAAAAGAATTTTTGGCTTACAATAAAAAAAAATCATTTTGTGTAGAAATTTGTTAGTAAGCCTAAATTATTTTTTAAAGCAATAATACTTTATGTATTTAGAGTTTATTATGAAGTCGGCATATTTTCCAACTAGAAGATACATAATTTGCCATCTATACTTGCTATTTTTTATTAGATATTTTTGCAACAAAAATATATTGAATTTTTAGCCAAAATGTGTTAATTAAGCACGGATTCCTCTTTAACGCTTTAAATGTAATCTCATCAGCTTATTTTTTTTAGCTTTATGGTTATTACTTAAAATTAAAATTTAAATTTTTAATAAATTAGTTTTATTAAATTTTATCTTTTTGGCCATGCAGCAGTGTTTTTAAATGTTTCAACTTAATGGTTAATAAACAAAAGCACATAAAAATCTAACCGCAAAAAAAAATTTATATTTATAATTAATATTTGCACATTAAAACTTTCCAGTGGAATGAGTTTAATTATATATTTTTTTTAAATACTTTTGTTATTCAATTAAACAAGTATTATTTACACACCATTAAATAAGGCTTTAAATAAATAATATATATTGTATGAAAAACTGATCTTTTTAGAAACATGAATTTATTTAATTTTTTAAATATATAAATAAAATTGTATGTGAATTGCATGAATAAATGTAATGACCGTTAAAAGTCATTTTAATTTTAATTTTGGTAAATTTATATGAATTCAGAAGGCTTTTAAACATTGCCCAGTACAATGCTGGAAGCAACAGCGTATGAGTGATGGGAAGCAGTTGGAAGCATCAAGTATACGTCGCGATGGCAAAAAAATTATTTTTATACAGTTTCCAAAGGTAGGTGGTCCGCAGTGAAAGAATAGAAACAGAATAAGAACATTACACAATTACAATGTAAATTGCCTTCCATATTGTTGTTCCATTTGGTTCCATATCCCCATGGACGAACTGATACTAGAACTGATTCGCTAGTTATCACTTGAACGAGTTATCGAAAATTTCAATCAATAGATGGACCATCTGCGACGTAGTAACGGCCAACATTTGACAGATATAATCTTCAAAAAATAAATTTCAAAGAATGTTCTTTCAAATGATAATAAACATTGTCTATTAAATTTGAATTTTCTGTGTTTTTTTTTTCTTTAAAAAAGTAGGAAACCTCGAAATAAATATCCCTATGCATGTATGTAACATCATCTTAAATAATGCCTCCTACTATCAAATTAACCGTCATAAAGTTATGACTTAAAAATAAATATTTCGGTACAGAAAAAAAACCCACTTAATGAGCTCATCTGGAATAACATTCAAGCATATACATACATACATAACTACATAAATATTTACCATACAACTTTTTTGTTTCTATTACACGTTCGACATGTCCTATCATGTCTTGTTTGTTTATGCGAAAAATGGTGAAATTAACATTGGTGTAGACATACCCAGCGGTATAACTTAGAAGACCTTCTAAGTTCAGGCCTTATCAAAGGCCTGCTCAGGAATTTTTTCGATTTCATTTCCATTCTTATCAAACTGCTGAAGAATACCTTATAGAAGGCATTTCCGCATAAAAGATGAAGTACAGATTCCACATCCTTTTCTATGAGAAGGAAGAATAGAAGGAGCAACATTTTGTTTTCTTTTTTTTCCAAAACAAAAGCACACGAACTCATGTTATTGAGTCAGGTAATATTCTTATGTAACTTCTGAAGAAGGCCTTATAGAAGACTTCGGCTCTTTAGTAAAAATAAAGATGGGGTACACATTCCACATTCCCCTCTATAAGAAGGGAGAACAGAAGGAGTAAAGCATTTTGTTTTGCTTTTTTTTGCCAAGGACAAAGCAAAAGAATGCAGATGCCGTTATAAAAAACAAAATTCCATATACAAATGCCAAATACAAAACAATACAAAAAAAAAAAAACTTAACAAAAAAACATGTTGATTATTGAGTTCTTGTTTCAACTTTGTTATTTGTTGTTGAGCTTCTCATTTATTTAAATGAAAGTTTATAACATAATAACTCTAGTTGTTCTAAGAAACTTTGGGTAAAGGTTCCCTGATGATCTGCATTAGCAACAGTGAAATGCGCATAGGATCCAGCTAAACCCCTCAATAATCAATTTCAATGTATTTTATTAAAAAGATATTTTACTGAACAAGTAAAATATAATTTTGGGATTATTAGTGCGTTTACAAATTTTAAACGTAAATTATTTTAGTTGAGTTTTGTACGCTGAATGAGACAGTTGTTTTGTTCGATCAATATTATGTATGCATATAAATAATATATTGGTTCTTATTTTCAGAAGTTTTCTTTCAATACGTTCAACCGTTTTGATCGCAAAATAAACATCAAAACAATATATGTATGGATGTGTACATATATTGAATATCTCGGTCCTGTTTCTCAAAACATACAAGTGCTGGAATACAAGTAAAACAATTGGGAAAATATTTTATATTCATATAAAATATACATACATTCATATATTTCAGCACTTGTAAGATTTGAGATATATGCCCCAGCATTTGAAAACCTTTAGTAAACTCCTATCAATATGACCCTTATTTGAAGGATTTTTTACAGCCATTCTCTGAAAGGCCATTTAACAGCCCGTGTATGGAAGGCATTTTAACAGCCATTCTCTGGAAGTCCTTTTAGAATATCTGCGAAAGAAGCAAGAACGAAAGGCCTACCTCGCAATGACAACGTGTGTAAAAAAGCTATGAAGATGGGATGGGGCGAGCAGGACTTGTACATTTAAAAGAAGGAGTACAGAGGCCTTTTAGAAGGCACCAGTACTCCTTCCTTTTCCCGCTGGGTATATGTGAAGATTGCACATACATATACAAACATAAACATATATACATGAATTTGTATTAACAAACACTAAAGCCTAGAAAGTCTATAAATGACCCAGTTGTCTATTTTTATAGTACGAGTAATATAATTTGAATATTTTTTCGTACATCTATAAATACGCTCACACGAAAACTATGTATAGATACCCTGTAGGAGAATGTATGATTGACTACAAAAATAATCAACTTGTAGTTAGTCTAACTAAAAGCTACCTACAATGTCATTCAAAACTGGACCAAAATTATCTTTTAAAATGACGACATAGTCGAATTTGGTGAGAGCCAACAAATTAACTCTAAGCTACTTTGAATCTCAATTCAATTTTGTATTAAAATTTAGCTGTTATTATTTTAGATGTTTAGAAGTTCTGTATACAAAACGTATAATGATATATAGTTAGAACCCCACCAAAACTTTTTGTTAATTTATTGACTACCAGCTGGCTTACATAAAATCAACTTTAAGTTAGTTGAAAAGTAGAACAGTGACATAATTGACTTCCTCCTAAATAAATATAATAAAATACATAGTTATTTCTAATGAAAAGTACTGGTAATCCAAGTGTCAAATAGTACTTGTTTAAAATAGTTAGCTTGAAGTTAGTTAAAATTTAACTAAGTTTCCGACAGAGTATATAGTATATGTATGTATGTTTCGACAGCTATGTACATGCATGTTTTGCATACATAAAAGTTAGGTAGTGAAAATACAAAAAAGGGAAACATCAGCAATTATGTACGCATATATGTATGTACAACATGTCGCGTTTAGAATTTTAACCATCAACACAATAACAAAATTTTAAAATTTCAACATTTGCTTTCAATTCAATTTCATTAGACAGCAATGAACTTAAAAAGTTTTAACAACTGAACAAACTGAGGTTGTAGTTTCTTTTTAGTAAAATTTGTGTTCGTTAAACTAAACCCACAGTGAAAGTCTAGTAGTTTACTCGTCTTGCAAAATAACGAACATACAATATTATCGTTTTTCTCTAGATATATATGCGTCTATATAAGACTCACGCACACAAATTAACTACCAAACTTTAATACACACTTTACAAACTGATAAAATGGTCGAACAAAAAAAAACACAACCGCACATTCTGTGCAAGAGCAGCAGCTACCCAGCGGGAAAAAGAAGGAGTACGGATGCCTTCTAAAAGGGTTCCGTACTCCTTCTTTTGGATGTACAAGGCCTGCTCACCCCATCTCATCTTCATATCTTTTTTACACACGCTGTCATTTAGAGGTAGGCCTTCCGTTCTCGCTTCTTTCGCAGATATTCTAAAAGGCATTCCAGAGAATGGCTGTTAAATGGCCTTCCATAAAGGGGTATAATAAAGATTTCAATTGCTGGGGCATATATCTACAAACTTACAAGTGTTGAAATACAAGCAAAATAGTTGTGAAAATATTTATAGCTGTTTTGTTTGTATTCAGGCACTTGTAAGTTTTAAGAAACAGTCCCTAGGTATTCAATATAAACATCCATACATATATTGTTCTGATGTATATGTTGAGATCAAAATGGTCGAACATATTGAAAGAAAACTTCGGAAAATAAGAACCAATATATTATTATTTATATGTATACATAAAATTTATCGAACAAAACAACTGTCTTATTCAACGTACAAAACTCAACTAAAATAATTTAAGTTTTTTTTGCTTAATGGTTCTGTATTTCGAATTTGTATGTGGAATTTTGTTTGTTATAACGGCATCTGAATTCTTTTCCTTTGGCTTTGGCAAAAAAAAAAAAGCAAAACAAAATACTTTACTCCTTCTGTTCTGCCTTGTTATATAACGGAATGTCTTTTTTCACTAAAGAACCGAAGTCTTCTATAAGGCCTTCTTCAGAAGTTACATAAGGATATTATGTGACTCAAAAACATGAGTTCGTTTGCCTTTGCTTTGGCAAAAAAAAGAAGAAAAAAATAAAAAAATGTGACTCCTTTCATTCTGCCTTCTCATAGAAGGGAATGTGGATTTTGTACTTCATCTTTTATGCGGAAAAGCCTAAGCCGAGGTCTTCTATAAGGCCTTCTTCAGAAGTTACATAAGAATATTTACATTCTCAAAAACATGAATTCGTTTGCCTTTGCTTTGGCAAAAAAATAAAAAAAAATAAAAAAAATGTGACTCCTTCCATTCTGCCTTCTCATAGAAGGGAATGTACTTCATCTTTTATGCGGAAAAGCCGAGGCCGAGGCCTTCTATAAGGCATTCTTTATCAGTTTAATAAGAATGGAAATGAAATCGAAAAAAATCCTAAGCAGGCCTTTAATAAGGCCTGAACTAAGAAGGTCTTCTTAGTTTTGCCGCTCGGTAATATTGTATTAACATGCACATATATGTGGATATGCAGTACATACATACGTATATGTATATAGTACATATGGCTATTTCCAAAATGTCGAACGTGACACTCTTATGTATTTCAATTGAAATAAGTCAAAACAAAACGGATTTTTATTTAAACAACAAATATAACTTAAGGTGGAGGTACATACCACGCGTTACGCGGCAACGCTTTTCTGGCTTGTTAAACATTTATCGCTATACACATGGAAAGTTACACAACTATTTTTTATTGTAAAATTTTAAGCCTTTGCCGGCTATTTTTTGTCGATTATTTAAGTCTGATTATTCTTTAAATGTTTAATGCATTTTTTATCCATTGTTTAATAAAAAATTGATTTGTAATAATTTTTGTGTATGTTAACATATGAATCTGGCAACACCAGCTCTCATTTTGTATACAACGCGTGAAAGTTGAACAATGTTCAACTGGCAGATTTGTTGTTTTTGTTTGTTTGTAAACATCCAATAAACTGCTGCTGGTGGTAGGCTGTGTAGGGAGGATCACAGGTTCGAATCCTGGAGTCAACAAAGTATTTTGTATTTTTTTTAACTAAAACTTTTCAAGTCAAGGCATTTTGTTTTTTTTTTAACTAAAACTAAAACTTTTCAAACAAATTTATATGTAAAATGTCTAGAAATAATGTTAAATTATAATTTAATTCAAGATGGTACATACTTAGTGTGTATCTTCAGAATATTTAAAGTTGTTGTGGCTGCAAGGGTAAGGACTTTGACTACCACGCGATGAGTTCCGAGTTTAAATCTTGGCCGGGAAAGATAATTTAATTTATATACAAAAATTTATCTGATGTCTATGTCAACCACACGTAAGTTAAATAATTAATAAAATACAATTACTACATTAAATTAAATTCATGTTGATTTAACATAGAATAACTTTGATTCAACATGAACCATAAGTTTGATTTAAACAGTACTTAAATTTTAATTTAATGTGAAATAAAGTTATTTCAAGAGGAAACATTTTCTTTGACAATTACTATAAATCATGTTAAATTAACATGAAACAAACATGAAGCAAAATCATTGCCAATAATGTAAAACTAACCCTATTTTTAACGATTTTAAATTGCTTTTTTTCTGTGAGTACTCATTGGTCTTCTCTGAGTCGCATTTATCGAAATGGGTTATGAACAAATGTAAAATATAAATTAAATTTAAAAAAAAAAGTAATTTCGAAAATTTTTAATTCTTTGTTAAGATCAAGGCGAATTCAGTATCAGGTGACCTTATCAGTACAACAATTTTACAACACAAAAAACAACATGTAGTTTGCTATGCCAGAAAACCAATCTGTCAAACGATTTCTGAGTAAATTTTGACGTTTTGGTTCAAATTGCTTAATTTCGCATCAACAGCTGATAATCAGCTGGGCTGATAAGTTCAGCTGATACTGAATTCGCCTTGGTTAAGACTGGTATGGAGTTCATACAGAGTTTCAGGTTCTCATACAAATTGTTTGTAAAAAAAATTACGGAAATTCAGGTTGGTAATTTTCATAAAGAAATTTTCATTTGCTAGTACGGACTTTCAAAAGAAAAATATGCGAATTTTTTAAATTTATTGCCTATCTTAAGGATTTATAAATGTAAGTGGAGACTTTTTTCTGTCAACTGAAACAAAAATTAATGTTCAAACATTTGTTGGTCACGGAATTTTTGACATTTCTAATCTTCATTAGTTTGTGATTAATTTTTAGTGTTTTTGTGTGTTTTAAATTGAAAAATAAATGAATTTGTGTGTATGCAAATATAATTCTCCACCAAAGCCTACACGAATATTTTTCCGTGTAGAAATAAATGTAAATTTACAAACGTGAAATTCTGTAAGAACTTCGTACCGGGCTTTACCGTTGAGCTTCTGGATTGGATGGAAATGCCCATATACAAACTCGTATAAGTATTTGGCACATGGTTCTAAGCAAGGTCATGGCTCCTTGTTGTGGCCATCACTTTATTTTAATAGAAAACAATTAAGAATTTGTTTTTTAACAAAGCGATTTTTTATTTGGCAACATTAAATTCTAAATAAACGGACTAAAAATACTTTTGTGCATAAATTTAAAAAGTACAAGAGCCACTAGAAACATCGTGAATAAGTAAATTTTATGAAGGCCGACTTTTTTTTTGCCAAAACCCTTTCTCCCTTTTTTCTTCTTCGGTAGAGATTAAATTCGATGGTAATTGAAAATAAACCAAACTACCTACGCATGCCGGATGGCCTGAACTAAACCTATAGAGCGAGAAAACAGTCATATAAAAAAAATCATTCTATACGAAATTGTCATTCTAAGTAAATATAAAAAATCTCCTAAAAGTAGGCAATATTTTTTTAATTTTAACTTTTATTTAGATTACACTGTTCTGCAAAAAAAAATTATTTCAATAAAAATATGTTAATTATGTGAACAATTGTGCCTCAAATCAAATTTGTTTCAGTTTTTGTCTACCACCTACAGATTTTTGTTAATGGGAGTGGCTAATATTAACCCATAAACAAGGCGGTCACGCCAACTTCTTCTGATGAATTACCACGGAATGTAGAAAAAACTCAATTTAAAATTTTTTTGTTTGATAGAGCTTTTCAAGCAACTATATATTTTAAGAAAAAAGTAGAGAAAATACCGTAGATACCCACTGTATATAATTTTCTTCAAAAAATTAAAACTATAAAAGTTTGAGTTGCACAGCAAACTTTGAATTTGATTTTGAATTTTATTATTGTGTGAACTTGATTTTATGAAAGTGTATATTGTACTGCTACATTATTTTGATTTAATTAAATTTTTGCGAATTTTGGTATTTGGTTTTACGAATTTTAAAGTTGGTCCCATTTCAGTTAAAATTTTTTTAAATTTTTGTCTAAAAGAATAATAAAATATTAAAAAAAATTTGAAACTATCACACATAGGACTATCGTTTGAATCTTGCAATTATTTAATTTTTTTAATTCATATTTAAGTATAAAATAATTTTTTTTCTATGCTACGCTCAATGACAAAAACCAAATAAACTAATTTTATTTGTACTTATACCAGTATTTTTTTGTTTTTGCCATAAAAATGCGAATACTTTTATTGTTAATGTCAATGCTGAACTTGTGGCAAATCCAGTGCAGTTTCTTTTCTCATTCATTGTTCGCAAGCACTAGAAACAATAAAGTTCTAAGGACACTTTTTGCTGTAGCTCATAAAAAGCCTTATAAATATTTGCCAAGAACTTGAAGAAAACTTCTACGCTCACTACTTAAGACAAAGAAGTGCTCTCTTATTTTTTTTCTTCTTTCTACTTTACTTATAAAAAAGTTAAATCCTTTAATAATTTTATACATTTTAAGTACTTGCATATGCATGAAATTCACTTCCTGTTTCTGTGTTAAAAAAAATTAAAAATATGAACAAGAAAAAGAATTTAAAATTAACACTGCCAATCACTTTTAATAACTTCCTATATATAATTAGTTAAGTAATTTATATGTACAGTAATATTTTTTTTCTTGAACTTAAATTGGATAATGAATCTTATGGAAAAAATATTAAACTTGGTTAAGCAAACGAATTTTGTATGGCAAAACCTTTAAAACAGTATTTTTCTTACGTCTCCAGCATCGCAGTGTTTTTTATTCAGTAGAGAAAACTTGGGCAAATAAACTATATGTGCAATGTGCTTTGGACTTGGAAATGTACTATTTTCTGGGCTAATACCCTAGTAGTCATGAGGATGAGAATTTGGTCCCTAATTTCCGATTGAAGGCGTATATCATTTTTTGTAAGAAAGCTTAAGTGATGAAGGCATAGACACTGGTCTCTCAACTACACGGGCTTGAGCAGATAATAATCCTAATGTAGCATTAGAGCATTCTCTTTTGCTAGTATTGTGTAGCAGAATCATCAGCGAAGTAAAATAACCTATCAAATGGCTAATAAGCACAGTTTCGAAATTAAGTACGCCTCATTGACACCGGAGGCGCTGCAACACTTCCTTTTTTTTAAAAAAGTGCAAAAATCAGAGTTGTAAAAGAATGAATCTCTCTCACTGTACCTTTCCTAAAGGAATGTAACACCTAGTAGCCTTTCATTGACTGAGTGTAATTTCCCTTTTTTCTAAAAAAAAAAGAATGAACCAGTCTAGTGGAAAACTATGAAGGCTTTGAGACCAAGGTATTATTGAGAACAGTGAGGCTAATAATGACATGAATATAAGGTTCAATGCTTAAAAGGAATTCATTGATAAAACTGCTGATATTTCATAGAAGCTTAGGAAATATCGGGAGGTATGAACGAGAATCTACCAAAAAGGTTCAAACTTTTGCAGGGCGATTTGACTGGTCTGTGGTTCTTAATAAATACTACACGGAGAAAAAAGTAACTGTAGATTGTCTTGTTGCTGTTCGCACCGAATAAAGTATTTTTTTAATTTTTCATTAAAATGGGGAAAAAAATTAATGCTTTTGAAAAAATACACGGAATCGACATTAAAGGTTCGATATTATTGCCAAAGGGTAGTAAAACTCTATACCCAGTTTGGCTATTTTGGTGAACAAGTTTTTGTATAAACCTATAAAGCTTTCAAAAATCAGTGCACCGCAAAAAATTGTGTGATCAGTTTTTGACCAACAACAGACTATACTAAGTACACAAATTATCCTAATTAAAACTAGTAATTTATCCGCCTAATTCAAGTGATGCCTTGGGTTATAAAACTTAAGATTAAGACGAATTTATGTCGTCTAAAATATGCTAAATATATAACTGAAGAAAGTATTGGTATTTTATTAATATTTTAACATTTTAAGCGGCCTAGACACGATCAAAATGCCTGATGTCAGTTTCGTGTACCGTGTGTTGAATGATTTTATGTACTCGATGACCTATCAAGCATTAATTTCGAATTTTATTTTGTGCTGTGAACATACGAATATCCAGAGCGGAGAATGCATTAGGCATTTTAATTAGATTTTGTGCCGTGATAATTGCAAAAATTTCTATATGCAAAGAAAGTTTAGTAGCAGCGTATTTGAGAAAATAAATAATGAGTTTGGTAAAGAAATATTAATCACATTTTATACTAACAATTAAAAATTCTTCATGCACTTTGTTTATGCAAAACTTAAGAAAATATTTTTTTTTTTCACTTTTTTCCAGAAGGGACTGTTAATATTAATAACTGAACAAATTGAATATTAAGATATCAATATAATCTGAACGTGTGTAGGCACTGCAAATACCTCATTAAGGCCAACTTGTTCCTTAGAAAATTTTCGTTTGGTTTTTGTTTTTATTTAATTCTTTGTATATACATATGTATGTATATTAGGGTGACTGTTTTTTTTTTTTTTTTTAATTCTGCTACTCTCACCTCACAAACCAGTTCAGTTTTATGTAAAAAAATACAAAAAAATTTCATACCGAAAAGTTTTGTTTTAGGGGGTGCGTCAGGCCCTAAAAGTTGGCCATCAAGCCCATGTACTCAATGTATATTCTTTTTTTTTAGATTTATTTTGATTATGTGTATATATGTATGCATATAATAATTTAATATATATAAGCTCTTATTGAACATGCTTAACATAAAAAACTTCCATATAAATATAATTTTACTACATAAAATTATTATTGGTGTTTTGCTGGTTATTTTCCTCATTATTTTCTAAACTATTAGTTTTAGCAAAAAGCTTTCTTTAAGACTAATATTGTAGACTATAAGAGCTAAAATATTGCCATATATCATATTCTTGTAAAATGATTTTTAAAAAGATAGTCATGTGCAAAAATTACATTGGAAAATGGGCTTGAAGGCCAACTTTGAGGGCCGGACGCAACCTCTTAGAACGCAACTATCGGTATGAAATTTATTCGTATTTTTTTTGTTACATAAAACTGAACTGATTTGGGGGGTGAGAGTAATGTACATATGTATTTATTTTAAATTTATTTAAACAAATTTAATTATTCCTTAAAAATTTTTTAAATTTCAAAAATATATATTTAATTTCAACATATGTAAAAATATGCATTTACAAATGGGTGGCAAATTTCTTCAATTGTGATGCTTCCGATCGATAACACTGTGCTAGTTCAAAAATGTAACCAGCCGGCAACTTAGCGATTACGCTGAATTCAACATTGCTAACCAATTTCTTAGATTAAAGCTTGTTTACACAATAACTGAGATTGAAAACTTGGTTAAAAGCACCTTAAAATCAAGTTTTTCCTAATTTTCTAATATTTATTAATTTGTATATCAATTAAAAGAACATATTATGAAAAAAAATTGGAAAAAATAGAAAAAGTTTTCTCAGCACGTAAGTTCATCAATACATGTCTTTTCAATCAATATACATATATTGATATAAAGGTTAATAAAGGGTAGAAAACGGAAGAAAACTGCGATTCTACACTAAAAAAAAAATTAAGTAAAACTTTGGAAAATTTTTTAAATTTGATTAAAAAAAGTAGTCGTATGGCGCCAAAGCTGTTTTTTACTTGAAACCAGTAAAATATTTACCAAATTTCTAGTTCATTAATGAACTAGTTTATAGTAATTATATTTCCATATTTAAGTAAAATTTTCCTTAAATTAAGTAAAATTTTCCCATAAAATTTGTGCAAAAAAATTTTGTTCGTCTTTGATCTCAAATTTAGTAAATTTTTAAATTTTTTTTTGTTTTTAATTCTGGTACTTATATTTATTTTTAATTAAATTTTATACTTAATGATACATACACAGAAATAAGTGTTCACCAAATAATATTTTCAATTATGAATTTAATTATATTAATTAAATTTTTAGTTGTATTAATTAATTTGACTGGAAAAACTTAATTGATATTATCAAATTGTTTATAGGTGAAAATTTAATTAATTTTTTAATTGATACTTATTTGATAATTGATAATTTGATAATTATTTATTATATCTTTATATTATATTCTTAATTATAATTCACCATACAGAATTACATATAAATTCCTTGAGAGTTGATAAGTATTGAACCAGCAACCTTCTGATTGATAAGCAAGCACTCTAACCAATTGATCATCAAGGCAGCCTGAATAAGCATTGAAATTATTGAGTTTTAAGGTTTTATTTTATTTACAGAAAAATAAATTTCAAATTAAAATATTCCTCGAAAATATGAAAAATTTACTTAGAATTTACTTAGAATGCAAATAAAATATACGGCCTGGTTCTGAAAACCATTTCGGTTTGAAATCGCAAAGTTTCCAAAACAGAAAACAGTGTTCAGATAATTAAGTGCATTCGAAATTAAGTTCGGATAAAATATCTATAGCAAATGAAATCTCAAAACCAAATAAAAAACTGCAATAAGTGAGCTTTTTTGTTGATTTTTTTTTTTTGAAATTTGTCGGTTTCAAAACGAAATGGTTTTCAGAACCTGGGTGATATATTCTATAATTCAAAGAAAAAAAACTGTGGACCAAACACAAAAGAACGCTGATGATGAAGATTTAGTGGAATTGGAAAACAGCTAGTTGTTCCGTTCAACTATTTGTTAGTCAGAATATTTACAACTAAAGTAGTGAGTACGTTGACTACAAAACCGAAGATCCTGGGTTCAATCCCTGTATCCGAAAGTCATTAAATAACAACACCACGCATTTTTCTGATGTGCATTAACGTCGCTTTGTAGCAGCTGTTTTAGGTAAGTTAAAGTGATGAAGGTATAGTCACTGGTCACTGAACTATACCGACTTTAGCAGATACTAATCCTATTGTAACATCAGAGCGCCCTCTTTCGTCGGTATTGTGTAGCAGAATCATCGGCGAAGTAAATTAATAAATAAAAAAAGGCTACTACACAGCTTCAACAATTTAATGCGCCCCATTGAAACCAGAGGTGCATTATAACGTGCAAAACCATAGAGTTGTAAAAGAAAAAGAAGCTTTCCTCTATCTCTCCCTTCACCACCTGTCTTCTCTATCACTATCCCTTTCCTAAAGAAGGTAACACCTACAAATAGTAGCAGGCATTCATTGCCTGAGTGCTACTTCTCTTTAAAAAAAATATAAAAAAATATAAAAAATAAAAAAAACTAACTTTAGTGTTATTTTTTCATTAATAATTATCACATGTTCAAATCATAAAAATAGAATCAAATGAAGTTCGAACAATAATAATTAAAAATTAACTAAACCTTAAGAATTCTCTTGAAATTTCCATTTTTTCATCAAATGGATTTTCTAAACTAAAAAAAATATCACTTGTACATTAAAACATTGTGAGTGCGTTTGTGTTTAAAAATTTCAAACTTTATTATCGTGTTGTCAAAACTTAGTTACTGACATTAGTGTTGCCAGTTCCCGAAATATAAATAGTTCTCCTCGCACTTATACACCTTGAAAATATAGAAATTTTTTAAAACTAAAAATAAAATATTTTGCACCAAATTTAATAATTACCTTTCGTATATTAATCATTACCTCTGGCATTAAATGTTAAATATAAAAGATTTGTTTTTAAGTATTTGAACGGTGTGCAAAATTTTTCCTTCCGTTGTGCTTAACTTTAACTAAAGCCTTGTATGCTGAAAACAGTAATTTATGGTAAGTCTTAGCTTCAAGGTTTTCACAAGTAAAACAAGCACAATCAAGACGAAATTAAAGGAGAAACAAGCAATAAAAAAAGTTGTAGTATAGCTTGTTCGTTAAAGGTACCACACAACCAACAACTAACTTATTGCAAAATATAAAATAAACAATTTGTTGCAAGTTATGCCACGAACTAGAAGTAGTAGTTGTAGTCACATCAGTGCTGCGCAAGGAGTTCTTTAACTTAACTTTTGTCCTCAATGCCTCTGCCACCATGTGCATGTACATAAACTTTAGTTAGTGGTAGTAACGTTAACTTTTTCGAACTGCCATTGTAGATAGTTGTTAAATATTCGTGAGCAGTGTTCGCTTAAGCAAAAAATATCGTACGTATGACGGCAAAAATTTTGTATTTACCACCTGTAACCACGTTTATGTATTTTATGCTCGAAGAAATATTAACAGTGATTAACAATGTTAGTTTCGCCTTTCCTGGCATTGTATTTTTTTTAGTTAAGTTTATAGAATAACAAACAAGACCAATAAGAATATAAATAGCGAACAAATTTATAATATTAACTAGGAAGTGAGATGGAAGAAAGGCAAAAAAAAAGTTCTCCAAGCACCGCAAAAATAACAATATGATTTTTTTTTTGAAATGGGTTAAAATATTAGTTATAAAAGAATTAAATTTTGATTTAAATAGTATTGAATTAAATACTGGTAATATAAAGGATAATAGAAGAAGCATCATCGGAGCTGAAATATAACTAAAATTGATTTACTTTTCCAGTTGGGGTGTGACTCAGTCTGTCCAGGTTCAAACGCAAAGGTCCACTTCTTTTGAAATAAGAGATTAACTTTCTTAGGTGTTTGGAAAATATAATAAATTAATAAAAATTCAAGTTCAATTAAAAGAATCTAAAAAAATTTCTCACTTAATACATCATGGGCACGTGACAAAATATGTTCACTTGGAAATCACTGTTCACTTGGCTAACACAGTTTCAGAATTCTGGAATAACCAAAATTAAAACGGTAGAATGCAACAACAAAGTAACATAAGACCACTACAATAATACTTACATGCATGTACCGATGGTACATCGAATAAGTAAAAATAATTAATGTGATGATCGTAAAAGATAAGCAAGAATAGTTAAACATACTTAGGTAGAGTAATATAACTTCCTGCTAATCTAAATAGATAAATGAAAAAATGGAAAAACAGAAAATTAATAGTGATACTTATAAATGTGTTTACCAAAGGTAAATCAATTGTATACACGACAATCGTTTCTCATATTCCGTTTCATTGTAAATTTAAGTTAATAGCTGATGTTAATAAGAATCTCTACCCAAGTAGATAGACTAGGGTGCTGATGAAGTGCGTGGCTGCGCAGAAAAGTATCGGTATTTCCCCCAGCTTAAAGTCTAAGTTTAATTTTTCTTCTCTTCTTTAGAAACTCACATTAATTAATAAAAAAATATTTCATTCAATAAGAATTGAAATTACTGAACTTGAGCCTGACTATGAATTATTTCTGATTAAAATTCACAACATTTCAATTAAAAGAATCTAAAAAATTTCTCACATTTTAGCCTATATAATATATAATTTTGTTTTTTTTTTCGTTGTAGGGTTTTTTTCGGTTTTGAGTGTTTTTTTAGTTTTGACGTTTTTTCGGTTTTTGTCAACTTTTTTAAAGTTTCGGCGCTTTTTTTAGTTTTTGCATTTTTTTCTCGTTTTGGAGACTTTTTTTCGGATTTAGGCGTTTTTGGTTTTTGGACGCTTTTCCGCTATTGGCTATTTTTTTTCGGTTTTTGACGTTTTTTTATTTAAGCGATTTTTTTTAATTTTTTCGATTTTTACGGTTTTGTCGATTTATTTTAATGTTAGAAATTTTTTTTAGCTTGGTGTTTTTTTTGGTTTTGGCGTTTTTTTATTTTTGGCTATCTTTTCTGGTTTGGCGATTTAGTAATATAAAGTCAAAATTATCGTGTACCCGTTGTAGAAAAAAACTGACTTCTGTTGGCAGGTTTATGCTATTTTCTAGATCTTAGGGAACGGAAATAGATTGTCAGTAAAACGAAATTGTTCTCGAGAGCGAGTAAACAAACCCCAATTTTTTGGTATTGTGTTAAAGTGACGTCGATGTCGATAACTGGAATAAGGGTGAATAATTAAAACTAATTAAACAAAAACAGTTTTTGTACAGTTTATCAAATAAATGTCAAACAACTAAAACAAATGCCTTGCCAACAGTGATGTTTAGCGTTTGTTTTAGAATATTTCCCTGTAGTAAAGCATTTGAAAAAGCTCTTATGACTTGAAAGGTCTTATAAATGGTCTTGTGCTGGGCGTACGTACGTATACATTTTTAAGCCAGATGAATTAGTCTCTCGTGTTCTATAAAGAACAAAAATTGTGCCGTCATAAAAATTAGTCTCGTATGTGAGAGGCCATTATGATTCTAAGGCTACAGTCAAACACAAAAAAACGTAACCAACAAACACTAATGAAAAATCGTCCAATTGAGAAAAAATGTTGCCAAGTTAAAGAGTAGCCAATAATGTTGGATTTTATAACATTGTCTATTAGTTGTGTTCGAAACTGTTTACCTTACCTTAATTCGTTGAGAATTATTTTCGTATTTGTATGGTTTGTTCCTTTTAGTTTGAAATCTGTAGAAGCTTGCATGTGGTTGTTGTATTTGATTTCTTTTAAATAGCGTGCATGTGCTTGCAAAATAATGTAAATATGTGGTTGTTGTTATTTTATTTCTATTGGTGCGATCGCAACTACAGTGAGTGAGTGTGGTTGTTGTGTTATTATTTCTGTTCGTAAGCTTTAGAGTTGTAAAATGAAGATAATAAAAAAATTTAAATAAAACCACAAACAGTGTGGGAAAAAAATATAGTCATTTGTGACGGATCGTTACAATTGTGGAGAAACAAAATCATTAGAACAGAAGTTTTTACACTCTTCACCAAAAACGGTAGGTTTAACATTCCTTATATAATTTTTACAATGGTGTCTATTCTGGAATACGCGTCAACTTGGTGAAACTTACATGGAAAACAAAAACAAAACTGTGTAAATGTAAAAAATTTGTTTTTGTTTCTCATACAAAATAAACCGTTTTTGAAAGAAAGAGAAACGCGCTGAAATTCTCACGTTTATTTGATTTAAGAAATGCATGGCATACAAAAACAATTTTTGAATATTTGTTTTTGTTTTAATGTAAAGTTTCACTTCTTCGTCACGTTTTCCAGAATAGCCCCCAATATTAATATGCAGCCCATAAACTATATATATACATATGTACATATATTCTGGGTCCATATTAATAAGGAAGACGAATAAGCGATATCCGTCATTCCGTCCGGCTGTCTGTCCGACTGATGTGTGTACGTGAAATCGGTTTTCCGAAGCTTCCAGAAAAGCTAGAGACTTCGGCTTTAGACTGGTGCATCAAACATGGTCCCTAATAAATTAATATTGAAAATCAGCAAAATCAAGCAGGCGGTTTCAGAGCTGGAAAATTTAAACTTTATTTTGCAATATTAAAGCAACTAGATTAAACAAATTTTTTTTAATAACCTTGGTTTAGTTTCAGTGCGAAAAAAATTGGTATGAAAAAAAATATGCAAAAAAATCAATAAGTCGTTTTCAGGGTTGGAAAATTTTATCTTTTTTTGTTATATAAAAATAACCTACAAAAACTAATTTTTCCTTTTACTCTATAAATTAAACATATCTTACATTCTTAAAAGGAACAGATTGGTGTAAATTAGAAAAATAACAACCACAGCTCCGGAGCTGGAAAATTTTAACTTTTTGTTTGATATTAAAGTAAATAAATAAAACTATTTTTTTATTTTTTTCCTTTTGCTTTGTTCACTTAACTTATTTTAAATATTTTTTAAGGAACTAGGTTGGTATAAGGAATCAGAGAAATCTAAAAAGATGATTCCAGAGTAGGGAAACTTACACTTTTTGTGGTATATAAAAATAATTAAATAAAACTAATTATCTATTTGGTAATTATATAAATTATTAATAAAAATCAGATAGATCTAATTTATGGCTGCAGAGTTGGAAAGTGAAATAAAATGTTTTTTTTGTAAAAATAACCAAAATAATTTGTTTTAAGTTAAACAAATATCTCATGTTTTATGGATATCTAATTTAGGTATAAAAGAGGGTTTGTGTCATGTTGCTTATTATGCTCTCAGCACATTCATACATTTATACACATACGGCATTCGATATCGTAAAAATTTTCATACAATTTTAATTTTTAATTATTATTTTTCGAACTTAATTTGTTTCTATATTTATGATTTGAACGGGCTAAAGTTCGTAACGCTTTTTAAGCCAAATTACATGTGATAATTATTAATGAACAAATAAGATCGAAGTTAGTTGTAAATATTCTGACAACACATAGTTGAACGGAACAGCCAGCCGTTTTTGAAGGCCACTAAACCTTCATCATCAGCGTTCTTCTGTGTTGGTTGGTTGGTGCATAATTAGTAAAGAATAAACCACAATGGTAAGTCTGTTGAAAATTAGAGATGGTAAATTTGGGCTTTTATTACAATACACGTTTCAGCGAAATTGAAATACGATGAATCAAAACAATTCACGTATTCCATTTGCAAGAAAGTTTCGTATATAGGGCAGAAATTTACATCAACTGACACCACACACAGTGGACCAACACAGAAGAACGCTGATGATGAAGGTTTAGTGGGCTTCGAAAACAGCTGGCTGTTCCGTTCAACTATGTGTTGTCAGAATATTTACAACTAACTTCGATGTTATTTGTTCATTAATAATTATCACATGTAATTTGGCTTAAAAAGCGTTACGATCTTTAGCCCGTTCAAATCATAAATATAGAATTTTAATTGTATTTGTATGTAAACATCGATCGATATCTATGTAATACCATAATTTTTCCCCAGCATTTTGTCTGGTTTTAAATTTTTAAATTACACTGAATACGCGCTATGGTATTTTGCAAACATTAAAAATTCTAAAAACAAAAACCCACTTCATTTTGCATTTAGTATTTGAAGTACTAAAACAAAAGTAAAAAATCAATAATGTCAATCATTTAAATTGAATTTTATGATTTTGTTCTATATTCGAATATTTTTTTTTTCCTATTTTTCAAAGCATTAAACACGTTTCCACTTGACAACATTTCGAAGTATAATTTTTGTTTTGTCATACTGTTTTCATTTATTTTAAAATTGTGTTAAAACGTGACCGAGATTTTAAAATTTTAATACTTTTCATATACAAATAAAATATTACGAACATCTAATATACCAATATAAGGTTTTATGTATGTGGAACGTAGTAGTAATACAAGTTTGCATATTTGTATAACGAAAATTATTGTGGTATGAGTTTGTGGGGCAAAAGCACACACTTTTAAGCACAATTTCTGCATGTACAATGTTAAAGACCGTTTGAAGTTGGTAATTTGCTTTAAGTAACTTTTTTTTTGTATAATAATTAAATTTTAAAATAAAATATATGTAATTGAATACTATACGTTTTTTCTTGGATTAAAGCAGATATATATTATATAGGACAAACATTTTTTAAATTTAATTACATTCCTAACACTCATTTATAAAGAAATTCTGTACGGACACTACATATCGTCCTTGCTCTGACGTGATCGATTATGTGTAGATTTTTGAAAATTTTTTTATTTTTTGGAGTTATAACTTCCTACCGAATCTACAATTATTTAAAATTAATTTTACGGAAGACTTGTATAAATTCTAAGGATGTTTCAATATAGTGTTGGAGTTTGCAAAAATATTGAAAGGTTTCAAAATAAAACATTTAATTTTTGATGTCCTACAAATTTAGTAAAATACACATACCTGATTTTTTCGTAACACCAACGATATGCAATTCTATACGAACTTTATTCAGCCTTTATAACCGACAATCTTACGTGATGTAGAAATTTTTATAAAAATTTTAAGTACCCGATAGGTAAGCTTTTTGAGTTTTTGAAAAATTAATATTAGTTTTGGCGCTTTTTTCGTTTTTGAGATTTTTTGGTTTTTGGCGTTTTTTGCTTGTTTTGCTAAAACAAAAAGCAATCTTTTTAATTTTGGTGCTTTTGGTGCTTTTTTCCTTTTGAAGATTTTTTTTCGTTTTGGTGATACTTTTTTTTTGGATTTTTTTAGTTAATAATGCAGATTTACTTTGAATTTTAGCAATTAAATTAAAATTTTAAACTTATTTTCTATAAAACTAATTTCTTTGAGTTATTACTAAGTTGAGACAAAGACTCAATATGTTGGTATATATAATACTACTTACTCGGTTAAGTTACCTCACATTTTATCTCGCAGAAATGCAAAGTAACGTATTTATAAATTATGACAGATGCGTCATATAGAAAAATTGGCAGACTATTTGCTCACTTCGAGTGAGTTGATGTGAACGTACTCGTCTTATGATATGAATAAATGGTGCACTTTTCTAAAGTAGTCGGCGGTCGTAGATTCGATTAAAAAAAATAATTCTGTCAAAAAAAAATCACTTCAATGCATAGATCTGATAGAATATTTGCAAAAAAATTTATAAGACCAAGCTGGAAGAAAACTCTTTCAAATTAAATAAATCTTTAAAATCTGTTGGTGAATAAGAACTACGTAATATATAAAATTAAATTTTAAAGGGCGTGCCTCCGCCCGTTTTTGTATATGCAGGAATGTATATTTTTTCTCTGCTCAGGGTGTGTTTAAAGTTTTTGAAAAATCGTTAAAATAGAATCACTTAAATAAAACATTAAATTTTAGTGGGTGGGACTTCGCCCATTTTTTTAATGGAAGCTAGTGTCTATTTTAGAACTCAAGGTGTGTGGTAAGTTTCGTAAATATCGATTGCGTAAAACATCGTGATTTATAATAAATAAATTTTAACGGTCACAGCCCCGTCAATTTTGTCACATTTCAAACTGAGTATTTACTAAAAATGTTTGCATTGGTTTGCATTATTCATTTAAGTGGAATATCATAAAATCAAATAAAAAAATTGTGGGCGTATTGCGTATTCCTCGGAAGCTATTCCCACTCATTAGAGTTTTTCTTTTCCCGCACTTTTTTTGTTCCCGGGAAATCGGGATTAGTTTTCAATTTCTTTCAGGAATTTCCGCTGGAAACAAATAATTAGAATTTGTTTTTTAATTTAAAACTCACATATAAGCTGAAATTCACTTTAACGATATCGAACTTATAAAACTACAAAATGAACAAATTATTAAGAAAAACGAATAAGAAGTAAATAAAATATAAAAAGTACATTCCTTGTGAAACAAATAAATTAAGAAATTTCAGTTTAATTATTATTTGACAGTGTTATTATAGGGGTTTTTAAAAACGACAGCCTATTAATTGATTCATTAGTCATACTTTAATCATCAGTCATTAGTGTTAAAGTATCTCCCATTTTTTATACTAGTCCATTTAACAATTTTTTAACTGGGAGTCGATATTTTGTTTGATTTAATTTTTTGATTATAAAAGTTTTCTAAAATAAATTTTTGCACATCGCTTTCAGTTTTTGGTAGATGAAAATCTTTGAGAAAAAGAGATTTTCTTATAAATATATACTTTTTGTTATAGATCTGATGTAAAAGCCATCAACAGTTGCTAGTTCCCGGAATTCACGTTAAAAACACTACTTCTAAGACAAAAAACGAAGAATTTTTACAATCGCTCTGAAATGTACCAAGTTATGAAATAAATATTTAAAAACAAAATACAGACAACTTACTAAACTCCTCCGGTTTTGAAGACTATTGCAATATATTTTTTTTAAAGCAAGATAAGGTTCTTTAAAAATCCATTTTTAAAGCTACAACAAACACTTTGTCTTTTTAACCCTCCCAAATATTTTGCATTTTATATTCAAATCATGCTCATGCTCTAAACAATCTAGGCAATATTTATTAATTAATTTCATTGAGATATTGATAAAATTGAATTAATTAGAGTTTAACTCATTTTAATTAAAATGCAATTTAAACAGACTTGTAAATGAAGAGATATATAAGCAATTATTTATATAACTGACTGTTGAATTTAGTGCAAGAGAAACAATTTCAAATTTAAATAGCTTGTTTTTTTTATTTATGACACACAAAATATAAATTAATCACAATTTTAATTAAAAACAAAACTTAAAGTTATCTATAAGTCTGCAATAAAGTAAAAACAAATCCAGCAGACCATAAAACTCTTGTGTTAATATTTAAATCAGGTTGTTTTTTTTCTTGGTATTTTAATGATGTTTGTAGCACTTGTTTATGTTTTTCCATTTGCTAATAGTTTTTAGTATCTTTTTTTTATGCTAATGTTAATAAAAATCATGAAAAAAGGCTCAAAGTGTTGAAAAGGAAAATAATAAAAAAGATGCTTGACATTTGAAGCAATTGAGTTAAATTTTAGTTCTTTTTATAAGGATTAAAATATGCTAAATAGCTTATTATATTTTAAATAAGATTCTTTTGTGTAAATGGATTATGACTCGCAAGTCCTTGAATCTGGAAAAAATGTAACTATATGTTTTTTTTAATTATTCTAAGTGAAAATATGTCTCTGGGAGAGCCAATAAATAATAGATTAGATTTGAGAAATTATAATTTGCTTGAGAGTATTTACAACAACAAATACATGAGAATTAAAAATTAAAGGGTGTTCCAAAACGAGCAATGGAAAATGTTAAAAATCCATGTAATATACATATAATTGTATGTACATACGTATATTGACACTTGAAATTTGTAAAATTAGTGTATGGATTTTGTATGGACTAACACTAAAATAAGTCTCAAAATTCGAAAAAATCGTCCAAATTAAAAAAAATCGCCAAAATGAAAAAGCGCCAAAAACCGAAAAAAATCGCCAAACGCGAAAAAGGCTCCAGTTACAGAATAATTGTTAATATGAAAAAAATCGCCAAAATTAAAAAAATCGCCAAATTTAAAAAAAAATCGCCAAAAACCGAAAATAAAACGCCAAAATGAGAAAAAAGTGTCAAAAAAAGCGCTTAAAGAAACGCCAAAAAACATAAAAATCGCCAAAAAATAAAAAAACGCCAAAACGAGAAAAAAAATTTCAAAACTAAAAAATTACCAAAATGGGAAAAAATTCCAAAAACCGAAAAAATCGCCAAAACCAAAAAAATCGCCAAAATAAAAAAAACGCCAAAATAAAAAAAATCAATACTATATTTTATATAAGTTAGTAAAGTTCGTATCTCGTGTCCGTACGGATACCTTTTTGCGCGGGTCAAAGTCGCACTTTACAGAATTTATTATCAGTTGTTGTAGGAAAGTTCAAGTGATAATCTAGACAAAAAAAAACTATAAGTTGTGGTAGCCTTAAGGGTCGTAAATGTAACCCAGTCTTTCGTCACGTTTTTGAAATTATTTTGGAAATTTAAATGATCGATTTTGAAATATATGACTTTTAGTGAATTTTCTGGAGGAAATCCGATCAACAATTTTAAATTTTTCTATTACTTTAGAACTTTTCGAAGCGGGCTTTTAAGTCCTAAAAAGCTTAATAATTTCTATTTCGTTCGGCCCATAGATAACACGAAATAATTGTCGGACAGGATTGGGTCACTGATGTCTTTCGAATGTTTCAAATTGGATTGCGCTCAATTCAGAACTTCTTTATTTATGAGAGACTTAAACTTAAAAACAATGTAAAATCACCAAGCAAAAATTTCGATTGCAATTCATTCGTTTAAGTTTGCTGGTTTATTAGATTTGTTCGTAGCTGCAATACACTTGTGTGACTGGTTCTAGTTCTGTTGTTGTTCGTTTGGATGTTCGTAAATAGCCGACAAACTTGACATTACCAGCAAACTATTCGTACTGCTGGCTAGTAGGCAGTTTACTATTCCTGTAGGCAAAGGGTTACAAAAGCCCCATAAAATAAATTTAATTCATGATTTTATTTATTGAGTTTGTAGCTAAAAATTGTTTAAGGTGAGTGCAGTGGTAAGCGTCTTGCTATTTCAACTAGAATTAACTTAAATTCAACATGGTTCTCTGTGTTATTTCTGTATCACATTTAGGTTCTTTCAACTTAAAATAATATTTTTAATTACTAAACGCCTTATGCATATAAAAAAATTTAAATTTGTAGCACGTTTAAAAAACATTTTTTCACACAAAGTTTATTTAATTAATAATCTCTTTATACACCAAAAATATTTTTTAAGAATAATTCATTAAATAACTAAAAATTTTATAAATAATTGTGTCTTAGTAGCTTCTTTAGAAATATGAACGGTAACTTACCAATAGTTATTTATGCCATAAGCCCGTATGCTTCATTAAATAAAAAATAAATATATATGTATGCATGTGTGTATGCATATATGTATATAAAAAAGAAATATGTGTACTTACGCATACGTACATATACATATACAGGGTGTCTGGTGGCAAATTTATATATTTAAGTACGATTATTTCAGAAAGCAACAAACGGTGCGGACGGAAGGTGGCGCTGTTGGAATTGTCGATTGTGTGGGTTTGTTAGTCATGATATCGCACTTTTGCTCAAAGTTCGGTATTCGGGAAATACGTGGTGGAGCGAGTGTAAATTTAATTCGTTCGTAGATGCAGAGATTCCGCGCAACTGCTTCGGCCATGAATGTCCCACGGCCAGGACCTAGACGATCTTCAAGGGCTTCCGGAAACATATAACTGATTGAAAGCAGTTTACGTGAAAATTCGCGACTTTCAATACGGAAAAGAGCAGCTTCACTGGAACTTCCAAGTGCGATTATTCATGAAATTTTAAAAAAGGATCTGAAGTTCCTTTCTTTTAAAATTTAAATCATTCAAGAACTGAAAGAAAGTGTCTTTTATTTACGCAAAAAATGTTGTGAAACTATGCTGGAGCGTTTTCGCACTAAAGATCCCATTTTTTCGAGCGACGAGGCTCATTTTTACTTAAACGGCCACGTTAACAAGCAAAATGCCGTTACTGGTCTCCAAGAAATCGCAACTCTCGGTTGAAATATCAAAAATCATTGCATGGCTTCAGGGTAACTGTTTGGTGTGTCTTATCTACGCATGAGATAATTGGACCATTTTTTTTTCGAAAATTGTCGAGGCCAGCCAGGCGACGAATGTCAACGGTGAAAATTATTGATCTTTTTGCCAAACCTGCGATTTCGTCCATCGTAATCTTCACACAGGATGGGGTGACTGCACACACAGCCAGATCTCCGATGAATTTGCTTCAGGAACATTTTCTGCAAAAATTGATCAGTTGCTTTGGGGACATCCCATGGCCACCAAGGTCACCCGATCTAATTCTCAAGGGTTTTTTAATGGGCCAACCTCAAAGAGAATGTTTATAATGACAATCGCCATTCTCTTGTGGCGTTAAAGGAAAATATTCATTGAGAAATCAGCTCAATTGAACCAAGTTTACTGCAGCAGAACACATGGGCCCGTTTTGAACAGGGTGTTAAACTCGACGGAAGACAACTGGATGACATACTCTTTAAAAAATAAAATTCGCATTTCGATTCTATCGTTCAAATGCTCTTAATAAGACTTTGTGTCAATTATTTATGTAATTATTTATATAAATCTGCTACCAGACACCCTGTATATGAAAAAAAAATAAAAAATAATCTTATTGGCTGTACTCTCTCACACTTTGCTGTTTTGCCTAATGTTGCACGCTGCATTAGCTCCTAAGCGTATCATCACACTTATATATAAGCACACACTCATATAAACACGTCTGCACAAGAAGGTACTTTATTTAATGCCGTATATGGTATGTTTATTATATACCATACATAAGCTGTGGCCCAGACACGAGTCACAAACTTATGGTTGCTCAATATTGTTAAAAAGAGGAGAAAATGAACTAACACGTATGTATGTATGTACGAGTATGTACATATGTATGTATCTTCGTATCCCAGTTGCCTATGGCTATAAGTCCTACTAAAGTACAACTATAAGTCCGACGAAAGTACAACATCCACAGCAACAACAACATACAAATTAATACAATGCTTGCTCTTAGTTTGCAAATAAACAAGCACAAATTTAAGAGCTTTCAAAGCTGATTACCTCAAATGAATATATCAGTGTATGTATGTTTGGACGTAGCTGCTATAAGACATCTACAACGATGGGTAAAAGACATTAGAATATCGTGTAAGACACATTGACCGCAGGTCAAACAAATCGTTGACGCAATTTTCGAATAAATAGCCATGAAATCATGCACGATCACACAAGCGATGATGTAATTTCAAGTCCTGCATAAGAACACTCACAAGCATTTTTAGGACATGAGGGATTTTTCAAATGCACGTCTAGGAGTTAAGAAGAAAATAGTTCGTGACTTAAAAATTTGTGATGCTTAAGCATCTTTATATGCATGGGCGCGTATATAAACGTAATGCATGTACATTGAGTGGCAGTTAAATGTATAGAGACTTTTTGTTTTTTGATTTCTTCTACTCTCACCCCCCCAAATCAGTTCAGTTTTATGTAAAAAAAATATAAAAAAATTTCATACCGATAAGTTGCGTTTTAGGGGGTGAGTCTGGTCGCTTGCTTATATTGTGGAAACTACACATAATTAATATTTTTAACATACAAATTTCATTTGTTTGCTTACTTGTTTTTTTTCGTTTAATTTAAATTATTGACTGAATTAACTGGAACTCGAACTGAGGCTGCATTTTTGCAAGTTTTCATGCTTAAAATTTGGCTACAGCACCACCTAAAATTTTGTCAATAAGAGGGCAACAAAACACACGACTTGTCACACAGATTGTCGCTCAACAAAGTCAAAAGTGTTTAATTAAGGACATCATACAAGACATTGTCACTCAGGTTCTTGTGAAGGACGATTTCCCTTAAATTGTAGACTAGAAAACTTAATAACAGTACAAGCATCGTAGATGGCAATGGCGTGCAAGCCAATCTGGACAACTGGGATGTACATATGCGTACATTTAAAAGTTAATGTATGTGTTTGGTAATTTATACATTTATAAACTTAAACTTGGTTGTTAGATGTGACATATGTTTATGAGACTACTAATGAATTGTAGTAAAAAGACAGTTCGAAATTTATGCACATTTGATGGCATACAAAATTTTAACACTCTTTATTGTTTGACAGATTTTATAGTAAGCATAAAGAACTGGATATAAATTTATACACTTGCTAGATGTATGTATGTATGTATGTATGAAATTTCCTTAGACGAAAAAAAGGAAATTTTTTCATGGAAAAATTATGGTTTAACGTTTTTATTCGCTCAGCAAGTAATCTTCGAGAAATTTAGTAACAAAATTATACATTTGTATGAAAGTTATACATATATAAGGCGAACAGGCTATACATTTTTTTTTAGGGAAAACTGATATATTTTTAATGACATAATCGCTTCGCTTATAAAGGGTGTTTGAAATGGAATTAAAATAGGTGAATTTTTTAAATTGAATTGATATTTACTTTATTGGAAAGATAATTCGGCATTCATTATTTAAAAATGTTACGCTTTTATTCCTTAAACCGCACGGCAAAAGAATTTCTTCTATATGGTTTCAAAGAAATGAGGTCAATCTTCTTATGGCGGAATTACTCCAAAAACTTTTCACATAAAATTATTTCACGAAACTCAATATATCGGTGGCCTCTCCGGTCTCGAGATCTAACTGCGTAAGATTTTGTCTGTAAGGCTGAGTTTACATTAGGCATTTCTAGTGTGTCATTTGCCCAAAAAGCGTAACCAATTAAATACTTATGAAAAACTGGTTGATTCACACATGTATTTATTGAGTTAAACAGTTTGCAATCATGTTGGATTCTATAAAATTGTATATTAATTATGTATGAAACTGTTTAACTTAATTTTATTTATTTTATTTTATTTTATTTTATTTTATTTTATTTTATTTTATTTTATTTTATTTTATTTTATTTTATTTTATTTTATTTTATTTTATTTTATTTTATTTTATTTTATTTTATTTTATTTTATTTTATTTTATTTTATTTTATTTTATTTTATTTTATTTTATTTTATTTTATTTTATTTTATTTTACTTTACTTTATTTTATTTTATTTTATTTTATTTTATTTTATTTTATTTTCTTTTTTTTTATTTTATTTTATTTTATTTTATTTTATTTTATTTTATTTTATTTTATTTTATTTTATTTTATTTTATTTTATTTTGTTTTATTTAAGTGTTTAATAAGTTTGCATTAAAACATGTAATCGGCGGCTGCGACTGCGTGATGGTGTTTTTGCTTAACAGTCAGTCGCCGTTAAATTTTTCTTACAGCACCTTCCTTTTTTTATTATTTATTTCTTATAGAAATGAAGCAAAACAAGAGTTAGCTCTACTTGACATGTTTTTGTATGAATAATTTGACACAAACGCTAATCTGTGGCATATACAGCAAAACAATACTGATTAAACTTTAATAGCTTAAATGGAGCAAAATGAATAAAAAATATCTTAAAAACATGTTTTGGATTCAGAAAGGAGATATTCGAAATATATACGAGTATGCCCCGTACCTAACTATTTTTTTTAAATGGTGGGTAGGTCAAACCACGATTTAGCACTTTAAAACTTTTCAATTTTCTTTTGGAGCAAAATGCTTCATCTACGAAGAGACCAAAAAAAAGTTTTCCATATTGAGGATACATTTAACACAACGGTAACGCTGATCATAATGCTAGAAATTTTCCATTTTAAATCTGTTTAGTTTCCCTTTCCTTCAAGAGCTTACAGAATGTATATAAAAATTACAGAGCAATTAAATTAATTCTAAACACGTCTTTATTGAATATAGAACATGAAAAGTAATTGAAAATAAAAACCGAACTGTAAAAGAAAAACAAGCAGGAAAAAAAAGAAAAATCAACAACCATTTATTATTCACCTCAAGTTAGATTATTTGTGAAAGTAAACAAACAGAAGCAGAAGAACAGAGAACTAAACAACTTTCAAAAATTGTTGAATTTGGTTTTGATATCCTGTCGCAACACCTTTATCATCATCATCATCAGCCTCAGTAGTTAACAAACACACAAAAAAAAAATCATTAATTCAATCCTCGCTGATTTCCCTAAAATAAATAACAAAAAAGTTTTAACAAAATTAGTTGTATTATTGTGAAAAATTTTCTCTCTAAAAGATTTTCATTAAGTAAATGTCACGACTAGTGATTAAGGTTTAAGAAATAAAAGTTTTTCCATTATATTTACTTTTTACTTTAATTTTTGTTTATTTAATTGTATTGAATGCTTCAACACCTTCTTCAGAAAAATACCAGCGAAATATAAGTCAACACGACCTAATATATAAATTTAAAAATTGAAGGCAATGAATTGATGGCGGGTATTACTTGGGACACTAAAAACTTTAAGGATTAGTGTTGAGCTCACGTAATCAGAAAGTAAATAAAATTAAGACAGACTTAAAATTGAAAACAATCTTGATGGTTCTTATTATTGAAAAGTTTTTATGAAAAGATTTAAAAAAACATGCATGTACGATAGGGCGGGTCGACTTAAAATTCGCAAAAATTACAAGGAAAATCATATTCTAGGGATCAAAATAAGAAACTTTGCCGAAGGACCCATACCTCTAAAATGTATTTTGATGTCTCGACTTTTGATCCGAAGGCTAAATTTTTTTTATATTGATCCGAAGGGTAAAATTTTTAAAAATCTCACTTTGACCCATTTAGAGTTCCTCAATCGAGTTTAACTGTATGACCTACCCTCACTAATTTTGGAGGGTTGACCCACATATGCAAGTGGCACACCCCCTGGAACAACCCTTAAGGGGTTCCCTATACAAACATTTCAAAAAATCACAAATTTTAAGAAAATTTTACCCTTCGGATCAAAAGTCGGGACATCAAAGTACATTTTAGAGGTATGTTTCCTTCGGCAAAGTTTCTTATTTTGATCCCTAGAATACGATTTTCCTTGTAGTTTGAGCGATTTTTTTGCCTCCATACAAATCGACCCGCCCTAAAGTTTTAGAAGGATTAATAAAAATGTGTAGCAAGTCCCCAACATTTGAAGAGAATTTTCAATTGCAGACGAGCTAATATCTTAAACGTGGATACTTCGATGCCTCGCATGGAAAAGACTGTTACCGAAGACGATTCGTGCAAAAGACCCGCATAAGTTGCTTTTATTAGTCATAGATTCAATCATTATCTCACAAATCTTTTTTGACAATCGTATGAGGCTCTTCAGCGTTAATCTATTATGAGCCATTGGGAGCGTTGTAAAAGAGTCATTCTATAATGATTTGGGCAAACGTCCAATACTCAGTATGCCTTTCATTTTGCAAGTTAAATATGAAAAACAAAAACAATAAAATTGTTTAGTACTTACCCAGCTAAAAAAATTATATATGGTCCATATATTTTTAATATATGAATGTATATAACTATATATGAATATGTATGAATTCATGTATGGAAATATATGGGATTATAGATGGCAAAACTATTATATATGAACTAATATATGGACTAATATATGAAATGTATTATAACATATGAGCTCATATATGAAAATTTAATTATTAAGCTCTTCATATGTGGATCCATATATAAATATAAGATTTTATGTATGGAGCCATATGAGAATGTATGCATACATGATATCTCACATAAGATCGTTTTTGCAACTAAAAAAGCTTGGAATTTTATTACTGCTGAATTGGAAATCCATTAGAAAATACATACGGTATGCAAAGTTTATATGCGTACCCTCAACGTTTCAAAAAGAAGAACTTTTTGTTACAAAAAACCCATTCTTGTATGATTTTATACATTGTAGCCCCATTTAATATATCAAATAATTAAAAGGATAGTCCAGTCATTAATTTTATAGAAAATAACAAAATTCTCGAGATAAGAAACAAAGTTCATATTATTGTATTGAAAACTATTGTTAGAGGGATTATGTTTTCTTTTATAATTAATTGCATTAGTTTTTAATCTGATTTCTTAAGCTAAATGTCATGTTCGAATATGATTTATGTGTCTTTTAAATAATTGCTTCACCTTTTGATGAATAAAATGACTTTTAGTCCGTTTTGAATTATTTGTCCAAACAAATGTTTCATTAAATACAACTCTCTCAAGTCTAAAAAAAATTAATTTTAGTAATTTAATTTATTGCACAGCAGTGCGCTTTTGTGAATCAAGAGTGTATGAATATAAACTTTGCATACTGTGGAGGGAATTTACACATACATACATGTATGAAAGTTTATGAATATATATAATCATATATGCCCATATACCCTCATTTTTCGGATCGTAACCATATATGGGATATCATATATGCTCCATACATATTTTTTTAGCTGGGTAATTAAAAGAATTATATGATTTTTTAAACTTCTTACGTAACTCTAATAATTTAATAAGAAACTTAAACAGAAATGCTACCATATCACGTATATTCAACACAATCGCATATTAAACATCTTTTAGATAGCTGGATGGAAATAGCTTGTTTTGCTTAATACCTTTTTTCTTTAAATGAAATTTCTTTTGTTTAAATAGATTTTGCCGATATATTACCCACTTTGCTTTATTTCACACCTCTGTGCTCTGCAATTATTTTTTGTTTGTCTTCTAAGGCGTGACATATTATTTCGAAGAATATTTTAAAAATTTTACTTTCACGTTTTAATTTCAACGGGGAGTTGAGTTTAGTTCCTTTGGTACACCTTAATATATCTCTATTTTATTACAGATAATAAATAATAATCATAAAAGAAAAAAAAGAAATAATTTCAATCCTACTCTTATAGAAATTTACTATACATGCATTTTATTACACACACTTTCAATCATATCAATAACCCCTCGTACTTTCCCGTTTCCTTTCGGAATTATCAATAAAAATTACACTATGCTACATATATATATGTAATAAAGACCAGCACAAGACCTCTTACAAGAACTTTTGCGACATGAGGGATTTTTTTGTAGCAACACTGTTGGCAATACATTTGTTTAACTTATTGCAGGTATAGGAGTAAAGAAGAAAATAGTTAGTGACTGAAAAATTAGCGATGCTTGTGCTTCTTTCTACGCATTGGCGCGTATACAAACGACATGCATGTACATACATACATACCTACATAAGTTGCGTGTACGTTCTGAAAACAAATTTAAAAAATCACTGAAACCCAAAAAATCACCAAAACAAAAAAATTGCTGAAACTAAAAATATGTATTGTAAAAAACTAAAGCATAAATATAGAAAAATCGCCAAAACCGAAAACATCGCAAAAAACAAGCGCCATATGGAACCCTTCGTGCTGAAGTAAAATAAGCACCTAATGCTACAGTTGCACGACCAAGGTTTTCTATCAAGTTTTTTACACATGCTGGTTGCCAAAAGTTATTTAAATTGAAAGCTGTGACTTCGGGTGCTCGCTATTTTTCACGGGAATTCCCGGAAATTCCACAAAATTTCCAATCCCGGGAATATATTGCCAGAATTCCCGAGAATTTTTTGGACTTAAAAAAAGTCTACTGTCTCGAATTTCTTATTAAGGTACATATGTTGAGTGTTTATTTGTTTTAAAAAAATTCCGTAGCAAGTTAAAAGTTCTTGGGGTAAATACACATAATAATACAAATAATTTATATAGAAGATAAAAAAACTTATTTGTTGGCCTATTTTCAAAAGAAAACGCCAGATCATCGTTGTGTTCTAAAACAATAACTTGCAGAGGAAGCAGCACAAGTGGTCTAATTCGACATTTAAAGTTAAAACATAATAAGCAATTACAAGGTTTTGAACCTAATGAAAAACCTCCCGAAAAGCTACGGAAAGCTTAAACGACAATTTTACAATACTCTAATAACAAAAAAAAAAAGAAGATATTAACGAAATTTGTTTTTTCTAAACTAGCAACTGTTGATGGCTTTTCCATCAGATCTATAACAAAAAGTATATTTATAAGAAAATCTCTTTTTCTCAAAGATTTTCATCTACCAAAAACTGAAAGCGATGTGCAAAAATTTATTTTAGAAAACTTTTATAATAAAAAAATTAAATCAAACAAAATATCGACTCCCAGTTAAAAAATTGATAAATGAACTAGTATAAAAAATGGGAGATACTTTAACATTTGTATGCATGGAAAAGTCCACTAATGACTGATGATCGATGTATGACTAATGAATCAATTAATAGGCTGTCGTTTTTAGAAACTCCTATAATAACACTGTCAAATAATAATCAAACTGAAATTTCTTAATTTCCCAGCTGAAAAAATATGTCTGGAGCATATATGATATCCCATATATGGTTTGGATCCGAAAAATGAGGGCATATGGACATATATGATTATACATATTCATACATTTTCATACATGTATGTGTAAATTCCGTCCACAGTATGCAAAGTTCATATTCATACACAAAAGCGCACTGCTGTGCAATAAATTAGATTACTAAAATTAAATTTTTTAGACTTGAGAGAGAGGTTGTATTTAATGAAACATTTGTTTGGACAAATAATTCAAAACGAACTAAAAGTCATTTCATTCATCAAAAGGTGAATCAATTATTTAAAAAACAGATAAATCATATTCGTACATAGCATTTAGCTTAAGAAATCAGATTAAAAACTAATGCAATTAATTATAAAAGAAAAAATAATCCGTCTTACAATAGTTTTCAATACAGTAATATGAACTTTGTTTCTTATCTAGAGAATTTTGTTATTTTCTATAAAATTAATGACTGTATTATCCTTTTGATTATTTGATATATTAAATGGGGCCACAATTTATAAAATCATACAAGAATGGTTTTTTTTTTAACAAAAAGGTTTTATTTCTTAGACGTTGAGGGTACGCATATAAACTTTGCAAGCTCAGCAGTGAGCTTTTTTGATTGCAAAAACGATCTTATGTGAGATATCATGTATGCACTCATTCTTAAATGGCTCCATATATAAAATCTTATATTTATATATGGATCCACATATGAAGAGCTTCATAATTAAATTTTAATATATGAGCTCATATGTTATAATACATTTCATATATTAGTCTCATATATTTCCATACATGAATTCATACATATTCATATATAGTTATATACATTCATGTATTAAAAATATATGGACCATATATAATTTTTTTAGCTGGGTTACTTGTTTCACAATAATACGTAAATGAATGTATCTTTTTATATTTTAATTAGTTTTTATTCATCTTTGTTAGTAATTTGTTGATTTTATAGTTTTGTTTGTTCGATCTCGTTAAATTCTAATTATTTCTTTCCAATACCGATTTTCAGGGAACCAAAAAAGTACAGGAAAAGAAAAACTCTAGTGCTCGCAATTTCAATTTATTTTCAAGATGCCGTTGTCAAGAAAACAACTTAAAACAACAAAACTGCATGGGTCTTGGTTTTTTTTCATATATACTCGTATTTAAATACATATACATCGTGCCATAATCGCCACAAAAAAAGTTAAGCGGCATACGAGGGCGAATCATTAACTAAGTAAATTTTCAAACTTCCCTCGCAATTATATAAAATGCAACACTGTTCCCCTTCAAGTACCTCCTGTTAATAGACTACAGTTTTTTGAGCAAGTTTCGTCATTTACTTTGCGCTTAAGAGCTGTTCAAAACATACAATCTCGTGTATGGAAGAGAGTGAATTTCGAGTGCTCATTAAACATTATTATTATTATTATTATTATTTTTAAACCGTCAATCAAACCAAGAAAAAGCTCGATAGATATTATGTGGTTTCGTTTTTAAATGATCAGCTGGCATTAAGAAAGTTGTCTATAAACGTAAACGTGTGAAAACTTCAAAGGATTGTTTGGAGTTGTTTAACAGCAATCCGAATGAGTTTTTGCAGTGTTTTGTATCTGTTGATGAAACATGGATCCATTACTGTACTCCGGAGACGAACGAGTAGTCTAAACCTGCTCCGAAAAAGGCCAAGGTGAGTTTAACTGCCAATAAGGTGATGGCAACAGTTTTATGGGGGAATAATACACATCCACTTACTTCAAAAGGGAAAAACAATAAACGGGGAGTATGATGCCAACTTAAGAGTAATTTTCCAATTATTTGCGTTCGTGGTCAAAAATTCAAAATTTCGAAAATTATTTCTTTTAAGCTTTTTTGGCGAACACGGCTCGATATATTTTTTATTCCCTAATTGTGTTCGACGATTTTATTGTCCTGTCTATGGAGGAACAAAAGCCGCAGTTGGGATTCTCTAAAACAATGATTGTTTATTGTCTATGCTAGAAGGTTCGTGTATTTACTTTACGATTTTGTTCCTAACATTATATCCAACACATATTTTTTCATTTATTTTTCAAACTATATTACAGTACTTCAATTTAATTTTAATGTTTTAATAACATGGCAATAATATTTTTATTTTTCATTATCAAAGACAACAATAATTGTTGAATAAAATAATTTGGAGAATTTAAATAGACGAACTCAAAAGTATTTTCAAACGAAAACGTCCTAAATCTTCTTTCTTACTGAATTAGGGCATAAATATCAATTGATATTTAAATGTAAATTTTCATTAATTTGTTTATGATAAAATTACTTTTAAATATCAATTAATAGTTAAATAAAATGGGTGAAATAAGAGCTCTTAATTCGCTACTTCTGATTTTACAATACAAACTAGAAAAACTGATCGAGAAAATTATGAATCTTTTCAACAAAATTAAATTATTCCAGAACTCTGTGATACTTTTTATTTAGCTTTTGTATCACTGTGTTATTTTCAATGGACAGCATTTATAATTTATTGTGTTTTTGGAAGTTAAATAATGTTAGTACACAAATTTTTTACAGTTCACTTTGGGCAATCTTTCTTCCTTTCAGGAGTAAATTTTATGCTGCTGTCAAGCCGAGCAATATGATGTTGAAAACCAAGTTTTTCTGTTTTTTTTTCTTCTAGTATTTACTTGCGTATTATTTATTCATTTTATATTTCTACTCTAGTCATCTGATAAAATGTCACGTATACGTCAAATTTTTATTATTGTCATGGGATGTGTTGACGACAATAAGTAACGAAAATATAAGCAGCAGTAATTGCAAATAAACGTATGTACCTTTATGTTGATGGTGGCATCGATGATGATGATGATGATGATGACGATGATGATGATGATATCGATGAAAGCGATGCCAATAACGATGACAATCATACCCAGAAGTGGAGAATTACATCATGCATCATTCGTACCACTCACATAAAGGGAAAGCGTAGAAAATAATTTATTGGCAGTTGAGTATGTAATACATACGTACGGTGTATCAATAAAATTTATTAATTTTTTTTATTTTAGCTTATGAAGACAAAACCGACAAAAAAAGATCTCACGTGCGCTGAAATTAATAGAAAAAATAAAAGTTTCTAATAGGACATTGAAATCTAGTACTTAGGAGATTTCGAGCCAAATCTTGCTGATTTTTACAAGATTACAAAATAAAATCTATTTTTTACTACCCTGAAAAAAAATTCGAGAATTAGCTACGGTCTGTTTAAAAAGGTGTGTAAATTGGCTTCATTGCAATTGTTTGGTTGTAGTTTCTGAAATTATTTAGTTAATGGATTTTGTTTTGGATACAAAAATCTTGATAAATGTCGAAAAAAGTTGGTGTAAACGGTATAGATTTTCATAAAGATTTTAATTAAATTCTGCTAGACTTTGTTTTGCTGTAAGTTCCCTATAACACATTTATGTTTTATAAATGTAAAAAAAGGTCAAGTTCGTTTCCAAAATTTCGGCCACCAAAGGTAAAAATTTGGACCAAGTTCGTATTTGGTACAATACCTATCAATGCAATATGGTATGCATTATATAAATTTTTAATCGTACGGTGTCATATAATTTTTAGATAATCTGCTTACTTGACAACATTTTTCCCGATATAAAGAAATGAAGATTAAAAATTTTTAGAAGATTAAAAATTTTGCCAAGTTAGAAGATTATCTAGAAATTATATGACACCCTTAGGATTAAAAATTTATATAATGCGTACCATATTGCATTGATAGGTGTTGTACCAAACACGAACTTGGTCCATTTGATGGCCGAAATTTTGGAAAGGAACTTGGCATTTTTTCACATGTATGTTTTTGTGAGCATCTGACTACTTTTTGGAAGGTTTTCTTAATAAAGCCTTTTAAATTTTAAATTTCTAGGCTGTTATAGTTTTATTCATAATCTCTGCGAAAGTTCAAAAGGGCAGAGTTACATAAAATAATGGCTTATAGGGTGTCATAATAAGGACCTAGTAATTTGCTTAATTTTTTAAGAGTCATCTGAGTAGAAATATGTAAAATATAGTGTAAATTTCAATGGGAGTGACATCGCCAATTTTTCTAAAGTCTGCACAGATGAAGTACTTTTGAAAACGCAAAATTAAATGCTAGCATGAGTAAAATGTGCTTGCAAGGTTTCAAGACAGTAGCTTGTGTTTTAAATTTATATTTTTTGCAAAATTTCATTTCGCTACCGTATAATATTTCGATAAAAATTTTAAAAACATGGCCCTACTTCCCTAATTTAAGAATCGGTGCTTTCAAATTTTTCCAGTTCGTAAATCCTTTAACTTAAATTCTTAATTTTGAGCTTATATGCCCCCAATTGAAACTTCCAGAATTTTAAATCTTTCTTGGTGATCTCTAATTTAGATTTATTTGTGTATTGAATTTAAGCTCTCTAGTGCAAATTGAAATGTTATGGCCGTTACCCCCAACCCCCGTCACTTTTTTAAATTCAAGATTTTGTTATGAGCTGCGCTTAATTATCACTGTACCCTTTTTAAGATGATAGCTTTTAGTTGAAGCTTCAGTTAAAAGCTTCAGTACAAAATTATCGTGGCTCCTGCAACTTCCGGTTAAAATATTTGGTTTTTTAGATTCTTCTATTTTTTGTATTTTTTTTAAATAAAACTGAATCGATTTGGGGCGTAAGAATAAAAGAATTAAAAAAACAGCATTTGTAATGTACATTGCTAGTTTTACTTTCACCTACGAATGCCAAAATAAAATATCATGCAATAGAAAATGCTTTTATTTTGTGACTGGTATCGTTTATTGCAATTCAAAAAAAAAAAAATATTATTGTGTGAACAGCAAAATATTAATATTGCTTCATAACTTATTAATAATTTTCTGTAAAATTGGCTAAAAGTGTCCACATTTTTTTGAAATGCAAATATTAAATAAGATAGACATGTACTATTTTTTATCTCAAGAAAGCCGCAAACGTTCAACTTAAGCTGCAAGGATCTGTTCTGCAGTAGGAAGTGATCCAACTAAATAAATAAAAAATATATACAATTTTATTTTAAAGAACCAAAATCAAATTTTTTATTCAGTTTACTTACACTGAAGACCAAATCATTTTTGCGAAATATTTCATGATTGTTCGAAGTGGCGTAAGCCAAAGTTTGATGAATTATCGGGCCCATATCTGTAAAGCTGTTCTTTAATGCTCGGCAAATATTAAATAGTGCTATCATTCTAGAGGATAGTAGTGAGCAGTATAAAATATAATCGATAAATATATACGCTGGCTGATATGTGTAGATTAGAATACAAATGTTAAGCATTGTACCCATTATAAAATTCGAATACCATATCATTATAAATATTAATTGCAGTTGAAAAGTGTTAATAATGTCTTCTGCTAAAATCTTCAGTTTGTACTCTTCGGGGGTTAAAGAGTCAACTTCTTGCGCTAATAATTTACGCCACTTTTTATGTTTATTAATATCAAATTCTTCGCCACTCTTTGCTTCCTCATAATGCATAAATTTTACATATTTTTCGATTTCCTTTAATTCGAATTATTATTTGGGCACCAATATTAATAACACCTATGCCCAAGAACAAGTTCATTTCGAGAAGTGCTGCCTTGGCCAAAAGATTGATGAAATATATACGCACTAAAAATGTTTTGGGACCGTCCCTTCTATCAAATTCAAAGTACAAAAAGTACAATACTTCGAAAATAAAGCAAACGCATTTCACAATCCATAATATTTTAGCTCGCCCAAAAATTTCATGGTTTTCAGCAATGCTCATGAACGATAGATAAGATCTTGATAAGTCTTTTAAAACATTGTAAATTTTAAATATGCGCTTTCTGTTTGACCAAATTTCCAAACAGGAAAAAATAAAACACAAAATAGTGATAACATCTTTCTAATAGCACATAGTCCGTTGAATCAGCTCTGTGATACACATATGATGGAGAAGCGATGAGAAAGATAAAATTTATAACGGCACGGCACAGTAAATTATGATGGGCCAGTTATACAAGTTGAAGGTGTCTCGTGAAGCATTGTAATAAATGTTAATGGAACCCAGAAGATTGTTTAGATAATAATAGACGGTTAAGACGATATTCATTACGGTGCTTATTTTGCAAGAAAATTAATTAAACTTTAGTTGAGAAAATTTAAATTTTCTTAATGCTTTTTTATTTATATTTTGCACTTTGAGTATGCTTTCACTGCGTTTGCTAAAATCAGACTGTAAAGATGATGAAATTGTAATATACTACTCACATACATACATAGATACATACATGCATACATACATATGTATGTACACATACATGCCCAGCAAAAAAAACATGACATGAAAATCATGTGCTGAATCATGGGTTCAAGTGTTGACGCATTGGTTTGATTTAGGTGAAACATGCATGATTTTTACATTAGCTTGTCATTGGAGATCATGTGTTTGTGCAAGAATTTAAATATTTTGATACACATTCAAATTAATGAATTTAAACACATTCAAGTTCCCTGATTCGATGATATTTTTTCACGTAAATACAAAACAAATGAATAAATAAATATTTTTGTCGCTGCATACGAACCGAGCTTTTCTCACTCTCAAGGCACAGAAAGTATATTTCCCAGTAATATCGCATGCGTTTTTAATGAGTTCAAAAACTATAGCATTTTTTACGATTTGCGATGATATTCAGAATGCATTCGAACAAAACAATTGCTAAAAAAAGCATGAAACATTCACCCTTATTCCAGTTGTCGTCATCGACGTCACTTTAATACAACACCAAAAAATTGGGTCTTGTTTACTCGCTCTCGAGAACAATTTTGCGCAACTGACAATCTATTTCCGTTCCCTAAGGTCTAGAAAATAGTATAAACCTGCAAACAGATGTCAATTGTTTCCGATAACGGATACACGTGCACCATTTTTTTGGTGTTGTGTTAAAGTGGCGTCGATGACGACAACTGGAATAAGGGTGATTATTTCATTTTGAACGCGTTCATTTTTTTTGCTGGGTACATATTTACTTTTTACGTTGCCGTTGCCTTCGATACTTAGAAAAATTGCAAAAACAACATTTTATACGCCACGCATTAAGTTGTGCAATAATGTAAAAAATTACATACATATGTATATTAATTAACTTCTACATTTTAAAATTCAATATTTTACTGCCCCATTGGGTAAATTCTTCATAGACACATACACATATACATATACATATGTACATATGTATGTATATAAATTGTGCCTTTGATAACATCCCATCAAACCAAATGCTCCGAAGTCGTAACGACTAGTCGACAAAATCTTCCGATTTCGGAACCGAACTATTACCGAAATCGTAACGATTTTTGTATGAAATAGTTGACACGACTTCGTAACGACATGTTGGTAAGAAATCGTAACGATATGTCGGTACGAAATCGATATGATTGCCGTTGTCAAAACACAACGATGTGTTGCTGCTTTATTGTAATTCATTTATATTCATATTTATTTAATACACAACTTTTCACCAATTTTCATTTACGTATATATTTATAAATCAAAGTTTGATTGATCTTTAAAATTTGTATAAAACAAAAATTTGTTCAGACAAATTACCGAAATGTCTTAACGAATTCGGTACGACAAGTCTGACCTTAGAAAAAGTCGAAACATTTGGTTTGTGGGGATCCTACTAATACTGATCGTTTTTTTATTAATTATTTTTTATAATATCAAGTGTGTGTTATGCCGAGTACACTTTGTACTACAGAGCACTATGTGGTCCATAGGAGGTGACCACGTATGCCCACCCGTATCGCCTCCTTCCTAAAAAAATTTGTCACATCTTGGAAAATATTAATTAGTTAGACAAATTTAAAGTTTTTCGAATATCTCCTCTAAGCTCGAACTTCCAGTAATTCTGAGTATGCAAGTTTTTAGAGTACTATGTGTTCCACTTTTGTATTCGTATTTGCCAAATTCAGACGAATACGAATACGACTATTTTTCCAAAGAAATTAAATAAATAAGTGCATAAATCCTAAACGAAATTTAAAAAAATGACTAAAAATCTTAGTTTGTACAAATACATTAATTTATTATAGAAATTTCTGC
Source organism: Tachina fera (assembly GCA_905220375.1). Taxonomy (NCBI): domain Eukaryota; kingdom Metazoa; phylum Arthropoda; class Insecta; order Diptera; family Tachinidae; genus Tachina; species Tachina fera. The sequence continues at coordinate 83,751,724 of LR999966.1, forward strand.
TTTGTATCATTCTCAAATATTATTCAATGACGATCATGAACATTTTTGGGTTCTTTTTATGAACTTTAAAGTACGCCAACAAGAGTGTGATGTCCTTTTTCATAAAATTTTTTTATGTTTCATATTGCATATAATTTTCGAATTCGTATTCGCGAATATCTTTTGAAATATTCGTATTCGTATTCGCGACTATCCAAAATTGACATTCGTTACATCACTAATACATACATATGTAGGTAAAAGAACTATATTTGTTATGTTATTATTATTAACTGTATTATTATTATATATTAACATGCGTTACATTATAAATATGTATGCATTTTAAATCCCAGTAAAAAATGGAAGTCATTCTAGTGGAACTACATTTTCATTGCTTTCAAACAATCGAAATTTTTAATTTGACGAGAGTGAGCAAAAACCATGCAGAAGCTTATTTTAGTCATACAAAACCTTGTAACTCCTCCATAGTGCTGGAAAATACTCAACAGAATTAAATAAAAACTTATTTTTTTAAAGAAATTTATGAACTAATTTTAGTCTAAAATTTAAAAATTATTTGCTTAAATTTACATGCATTTAAATTGTTATAAAAAGAAACGAATTGTTAAAATAGGTAACGATTTACCACTTTTCCTACACAAAAATATTATCATAGAACACAAAAAAGGGAATTTTTCTTAATATCGCTTCCAATTCAGTGACCAGACATCGAAAAAGAGAACTTCTTGCAATGACAACCCTATGCAAATACTTCCAGATCGCAAACTCTACATTTTCATGACTTTTTTGGAGTGTCTTTTTGCTGGGATGTTATTTAATAAAAATAATACATATTGAAATTTGGTTATATTTTTTCTCATTTGGTAACTTTTAAAGCGAATTTTGGTTGTAAAAATTTTTTGGTTGTGGCAGCACTGTTTGTGACATCAAAATAGTGTGTACTAGTGGCAACGTTTGTCATTTCCTATATTTATCATTGTAGCATTGATTTCCATATAGAAAACGTAATGTGAATGGCGTTGCATGTATTTTGAAAATGACAATACAAGAAATGCCATATGTATGTATACTCAGCATTAGTTTGTTTATCTTTTCTCATCTGTTGCCATATTAAATGTAGTGGGTACAAATTTAATTAAATTTTCCCCATGATAAATAACAATCCAATAGGTTTATAAAAGCTTAAAAAAATCATTAGTAATTAACATTGTATAATTTTCGATCGTAAGCGCCAAAGAGATAAAATAGACAAAAAAAAAATTGAGTACAAAATATTTTAGAACAAAAATAATTTTTCCATTTAAGAAATTTTTTATTCGACATACTGTCATAATTATATTTTAATTTCAAATTTATTTGCTGGTGGTTCAGCTTTGTCTACATGCATTTAATTGTTGCTGTAACAAATCATCAGTACACTTCAACCACACATTTTGAATATTCACAAACCTCTTATCTTATGCACAGACTTTCAAGAACTATTTGAGAATTATTATTTATTAATTATATTTTTGAAAGTCACAAAAGAAAAATAAGCATATATATATATACATATATATATATATATATATATATATATATATATATATATATATAAAATTATATATATATAAAATATATAATATATATAATATATATAAAATTATGAAGTCCGAAAAAAAGAGGAAACAAAAATAGGGAGATAATAGAATTAAACTTACCAAAGAACTTAAAGACTAACTACAAACTAAAGACTATGACTATGGGGCAAGAAAATAAAATTCAATACGATCTTAACAAAATATAAATACAACATTTACAGCCTGAAAAAGTAGACCACCGTTCCGGTAGAAAAAAATGTTGGAACCGAACGGTCTCAAGATTGGCAGATAATGAGAAGCATTGGCGAACTAATGGATTAATTGAATTCATTATCATAAAAAAATGAATACATCTAAAGTCAATTCTGTCGTAAATGGATTTGCAAGATGATCTGCAAAGTTCTCCATCTGGTCCATAGCAGCGTTTTAGGCCAAGACAAGATACCAAAATCATTTTCTCCCATCTCTTAAGCTTCTCCATCTGGCTAAAAGAAATCCCAAACCAGACTAGAAAAGCGGAAGAGAAGAAGACAAGTCGAATGAACTGGCGATACACCAAAAAGGTGTATTTTTTTTTGTCAATACCGACCCTACGTTTCAAAATTTCCTGACAGGAAGAGTAAATCCTATTTGTCCTTTCAAGTATATCGCAAATGTGTCGATAGTACTCCACGTTTTCATGAAATATGACGCCCAAATATTTAATCCTATAAGAAACTCTAATCATTTGCTGTCCAATAAGTAAACATGTTATATACGTCCGACATTTTTTGTAAGTGTGTTTACATCGTCCCTTTATCATGACTGCCACTATCTTTTGTATGTTCAGTTTGAGTCGCCATTTTGTAAAAAAATCTGTCAGTACCGCTAAATAGGAGTTAACTGTTCTTGCTCTACCACCCGATGTAGCAATTGAAATGTTATCGGCATATATTCAGAGAAGATTATCATCCGAATGTGCAGTTATATCTGACACAAAAAGATTATAAAGCACAAGTCTTAACAAAGATCCCTGTGAAACACTCGCACAGATTGAACCCTCATGAGACAGAGTGTCGCCAATACGAACCCTAAACAATCAATCTTTTAAAAAGCCATTCACCCTTCGGCAGATTCCTAAAGCAAATCCCAATTTAAATATTTTCATTTTATTATTTATATTATTATTTATTATTATTATTATTTATTAGTTTAAGTGACAAAATCGAACGTTGATGAGTTTCTCTATACAACTTGGCATTAGAAATCTTCTCATAATGTAGTTTTAAGACACGATTACATCAATTTTGAAACTTATGCTAACTTCATGCAAGTTTTTTATAAATAAGCCCATCATGCCAGACTTAATAGAAAGCCTTATCAGTTATTGTACATCGCATTTCCTGTCATTTATTTTTTTGCAGAAGAAAGCACTCAAACACCTTTCGTAAGGCCTGTAGCAAGGAAATTGGTCGATAACACCCAATTTCACTGTAGTGACCGCAGTTGATAATAATTTTAAATGATTTTTTATAATTTTATTATAAAATAATAATTTAATAATTTAATGTGTATTGTTCAAAGTTTTAACAATTAATAATAATAAATTTGAAATACAAAATTTTATTTATATTTAAAAAACAAGGAATACTTAATTTCTAAATTATATGTATATTAAATTTAACTACCTACACTCATGACGATCCAATTTGGGCTTCGGAATACTTACAACAATCGCCTCCGCCATGCTTGTGGAATATAGCCGAAATTGCAGCAATGATTAAATAAAATGGTTAAAAGCCGCAAAGTTACCATGTTAGTCTTCTTAAGGACAAAGTCAGGTATACCATCCACCCCACTAGACTTCTTGTCTGATCGTACTCTTAATGCTTTGACGATAAACATTGGATTCTTAAATCGAAGGTAGTCAATGTTTTTAGCTAAAATTTCCCCATCTGTCGTAACGTTTGTACCAAATATTGTCAATGGTGTTGTATTGTCTAAAGTTATCTAAGATTAGCTGCCACTTTGGACAAGAATACAAATACTTTAATTATTTAAAATGCATTAAAGCATGGAGTACGTGCGTGGGAGGAACAGTAATGTTTCCACTTTAGTACAATTTATTTCAGTACACACATTTTACTATTTGAATAAAAATGTAATTAAAAAAAATTGTTTTTCTAAAGCAGAGGAAATACATTTTCATGTCGAGATTCGCGGTATAGAGATTGATTTTAGACACATGGTTTCTTCGGAGAATCTTCCCAGAATTTTGTGTAGATTACGTTTTTGCTATACGATCCTTGCAAAAAAAATCGACTCGGCCTTATGTATGTATATGTAAGAATTTTGTGAAAATTTAATTTGAACACTTAAAACTATTAAGTTCATTGCATTCGCAATAAGAAGTCTGTGAAAAGTGAGCAAAATCGTTGCATACTCGTATACTTTAATGCATACTAAAGACCTGCGTAAACAGTCTTGAAACGTAAAGACGTCTTATTTTTTAAATGTATTCTCGTGGCATGTATTATACTAAAGCAATAATAAATGTTGTAGTATTAAATATAAGCGAAGCATGACGGTTGCATTGGTGTTCGTCTATATGGTGATAACAAGCGATGTCGCGAAGTCCTCTTGTTCATTACAAACAATCAAAAGAAGTAGTGTTGATGCAAGTATGTTTGTTATTTTGCATATTGTACGTTTGAGTGTGTGTGTGTGTGTGTAAGATGTAGATGGTAAGCTATTATGTGTTTAAGGGAGGTTTTTTTAAGCAAGCGCACACAACTAATGTCAATGCATGTGTGCGTTTGTATTTGCGCAGAAAAATAAGAGAGCATACACACAACTTATGTAGGCATATATGTATGTACATGCATGACGTTTGTATACGTAGAAAGAAGCACAAGCATCACAAATTTTTCAGTCAGGAACAATTTTCTTCTTTTCTCCTATACCTGCAATAAGTTAAACAAATGTATCGCCAACAGTGTTGTTTAGCATTTGTTTTAAGTCATTTCGCTGTAGCAAAACATTCGATAAATCCTGCATGTCTTGAAAGTTCTTGTAAGAGCTCTTGTACAGGTGTTTAATGTATACATATGAACATATCGTCGGCTTAAGAGTGTAAACCTGCTAAATCCAATTTTTATAACTTATGACATTTTAATGCCGTTCAAAAGAGAAACAGACTTCTCATCAATTGGCTAAAATATTTATTTTAATTTAAAGCTCTGTATGTCGAAGAAACTGAATGTATTAGGCTGATTTCTTAAGCATTGTATAGAAACCGTTAACAGTATTTTGTCTCTGATTTAAAATTTTCTGCAAGTGAGTTTACAAGTTTACACTTTAAGCCGACAATATTTAAGTTCTTAGCTCATTATCATTTAATTTTTGTCATTCATTTTTTAACAATAATAGTAATTTTGCTTCGGCTACATACAAACTATATATTCATAGCTTGTTATTCAAGGGCGGGAATATGCAAATGCAAAGTGAAGGAATTGAAAGGAGCAAAAAACTCGGTTTCATTAATGAAGATTATGCATTACTTGGTTTTTCTTTTAATTCGCCAACAGCACAAAAAAATTTATAACATAATGAAACTAAAGTATTTAAATAGAAAACTATTTTTTGTCATCCATTCGGTTGCAATATTAGTAACATCTAATGACTTGGCTTTAAATGCAAATGCGTTGTGTCTATGGGTTTATCGCTCTAGTATCTACCAGGCTCATTTTATTCTTCCTGCATCCCTAAATGCCGTGTTTAGTTGTTTTATTTCAAATTGTAATTTAGCTTTTCATTTCCGTTTTGCATTTTTCTTGCCATCGCTGTTGTCGCTGTTGTTTGTTTACACCCACACACACTCTGGCATATAGCCAAAAGCCCTGCTGTCAATTTAGTTTTATTTCTGCTGGCTTTATTTATTTTACTTTTCAGTTTTGAATTGCACTATTGTATAAACTACGCCCAGCCTGACCAAACATAGAGACAATCATTGAGCGTAAGCAGTCAGTTAGAGCAAGCAAAACATGTTCCCTTAGTAAGGTTGATATTACTAGATGAGTGAAATCCATGTTCTAGTTTCATGTCTCCCTTTCTCTCTTCATCACTCTTTTATTATTATAACGGTTTATTTGGATTGCCTGTGGGAATGTTTCGTTGTTTGTTTTTTTTTTTCCTTTACTGCACACAGAAAAAATACCAATGTTAAATCACCATGTAGAAAATGTTGATTTGAAATCAAACTGGCCTTTATTACCAGTGTCTTAGTATGACTTTGACTACGACGCTTTTATATTAGAAGATTGAAAAATAGTTTCATTAATTTAATGCAAGATCTTCGTAGTCGAAATACGACACTCATAACTGGGCAAATTAAATCATGTTGAATTAAAGTTTAAATCATAATGGTATATACTTGGTATGAATCTATTTGCAAGATGATTATGGCTGCAGCGGCAAGCGCGTTGACTACAACTTGATGAGTTTCCAGTTCAAAGCTTGGTCGGGAAAGCCAATTATAGACATACAAACATGTTGCTGATACATATAAATTATATAATCAATTTTTATTGATTATTTATGCATTAAATCAAACTCATGTTGTTTCAACTTGAAATAACTTTGATTCAACATGATTCTTTATTTTCATTTAAAAGTACGGAAATGTAAAATCAACCTGAAATAAAGTTATTTCAAAAGGAAATTTTTTTTTTGGAAAATTACTATTAATCATGTTAGATTAACATGAAGCACATATGAAGCAAAATATATGTCCACTCAGCATTGTTTAGCTTTTTTTACCTGTTACAATATTGAATGTAGTGTATACAAATGTAATTAAATTTTGAGCATGATAACGTTCCCATAAATAACAGTTCAATAAGTCAATAAAAGCTACAAGAAACCACTGATTTAACATGATTCTTTATTTTCATTTAATAGTTCGCGCATGTTAAATCAACATGAAATAAAGTTATTTCAAAGGAAATAATTTTAAGTTGAAAATTTTTTCTGTGTGTGTGTGTATGAGGCTATAATTTCCATAACATTTCCCAGCCCAGTGAAAACTCGACAGGCATGAAATGACACACCAGTTTAGTGGTTTTATTATAGCAGTTGCACACTTGATATTGCATACGTTTGTATTAAGTAAGTGTGAGTATAAATCTGTTACTATTACTGTCTGTTACATTAGTCGAAATTGGCTTGTTATGTAAATAAATATTTATTTATGCTTGATGCAATATAATACATGCGGAAGTAGTAAATAGGTCGTGAGCTAATTGTAAAGTTGAATGCAAAAACAGCAAAGTATCACGGATACTAAATACTTTTATTTATAAATAAAAGTATTTAGTATAAATGTTTATTTAAAAAAAAGATATTACATCAGATTTTTAAAAATATGTTTAAAAGACTAACCCCCTTATGCAAAAAAATATTTTACTTTCGCTTTAAAGTTCATATTAGTTGCCAAGCACTTTAAGGCTAACTTTGCTTTGTTAAGAAATTATATGCAAAACACAATTTTAGTTACTTTGTGATTTAAGAATAAATACTGGTAACACCACCAAAATCGAATACTAAATCCTTCGGGTATTCAAATATTTTTTTATTTTATTAAATTAATTTTTATTTTTTTGAAGTAAAGCAACCTTATTTAAACAATATGAGCTTCTAACATGGTAGGAAAACAGTTAAAAATTTCTATGAAGTAAAAGTAAAAAATATGATGAACAAAAAATATTTATCACAATTTCTTTTAATCAAATGAAATCAGTATTTGAATGTTCTAAAACATTTTTGTATAATTGTATTTTTTTACTATGTATTTCGAATCAGTTGGATAGCTGATGTTTTCCATTACATGACAGAAATAGTAAATCTAAGCTAAGAGTTTACACTGCTATCTTCATTTTCAGATATAACATGAATCAATAGGTTCCATATTAACAAAAATATTTCAGATGTAAAATATAAATTTTGGTAATGTTAACTTAAGGTAGTTTTAACAAACATGGGTGCCTTCTGTAGAATTTTGATATAATATATTTTTTAGAATACAACTTTAGTTAAAATTACTTTGCAAAGCTTTGTTAAGTTTTTTTGCATAAGACCCTTATATATTTATAAATAAATCGGCAAACAAATAATTGAGTTCTTAAATATATTTTTCAAATGCATCAAATAGAAATAAATAGAAAAATTATTTGTCATAATACGACTTAACATGAGCAACCAAATATGAGCTGCAAAATGTTTAATTTACTTCCCAATAACAAATATAACATATGTAAATAAAATTTTTTTTTTGCCATCTTGCAATAAAGCTGTCATCACATTTCACCATTTCTAAGTCTTAAGTAATAGTACTTTATTGCTTACAAGCTCAAACAAATGAACACATTAACTTTTGCCCTCCCTCAGACACCTACACACTTAAAGTGCCCATAAGAAATTGCTGATTATTCAACCTTGCAAATGTCTTATTGTGTTTAGTTAAGTCTTACCACAATTTTAAAATAACATTTATATGCATACACAAGCTAAGCCAAATATATGTCTGTATGCATATAAATTAGGGTTTCTAATTTCCCGGACTTTTCCAACTCCCCGGAATCGAGAAGTAAAATGTTTTATTAACAGGAAATCGCGGAAATTTAATTAAATGACCTGAATAAAAAATACAATTTTAGAAAAACACAACATTTAAATTAAAAGCAAAACATTTTTTTCCGTTCATTTAATGAACAACAATATTTAAAAATCGACACAAAAACAAATAAATTTATATGCTATGAATTATAGCATTTATGGAAATTCCAACTTACATCTGCCAATCTAGATTCTATAAAGACTTTTTATGTTGAAAATATTTGCTAAGGCTTGAAGCTGTCGTTTCATGCTTTTATTGTATTTTTAAGTAATAAAACAACGAACAGCAATATAAAAAAAGAAAATTCTAAAAACGTCAATATTAGATTCCCGAAAATTCCCGTTGAAAATTTCCCGGGACTTGTAAAAAAATAATTCCCGACAATTCCCGGGATTTTTCCCCCCTAGAAACCCTAATATAAATGTTTCTGCTATTACTTAAGTCTTACATTTCTTCACCTTCTCTTTTGTCTGACCAAAAACAGTGAACGCGGAAAAAACAAGAAACAAAAACAACAATTTGCAAAAAATAATAATGAATACAAAGAATAGCAAAAGAAAGCGTCTACAAACAATCGTGAATAAAGTATGTGTATGTTTAATGCATTGAAGGCAATTTGTTTAAAAAGCAACAAAAACCACACAATAAATTTGTTTAAGCATCTTTAAATCATGGTTTGTTTGCTACTGTGTCTGTGTCTGTGTCTGTATGTATGTGTGTGTGTTTCTTTGCCAAGTGTTGTTAATATCCTGTTAATGGCCCTGGTAATATTAATGTTGACTTAAAATGCTATACTTCTTTTAGCATTTTCCTCTCTTTCATTCGTTTTTATTTTAATAGCTGTATTTGTACGAGTAATAGTGAGCAGTTGTAAAGAGTTACTACTCACTTTAAGCGTAGTATTTATTGGAAGCATAAAGATAGCACAGCACATACTTAACATAAAAAGAAAAGGTAATATTCTTTAATAATCATCAGAAGAATACAGTTTTAATTGGTTTTTTTAAGTGTGTCTTAAATTTATATAAGAGGTGTTTATTTTCTTATTTTTTATTGGGAATATATAATCAAAATAAGCAGGTAAGTGAATAAAAATAACATGAGAAAATGGCAGAAAGGTATAAACCCATGATGGTGTAATCATTAAAGTCTAGGTCTATATAACTGGCTTTAAAGATTGAGAAAATATGCCTCGATTTGCAGCCAAACAAATTCTTGTTTCTGCTCGTTAATATATTAAGATGAAAACACGCCATCAATAATCCCTTAGCCATATGCTGGATCAAGTATTTACATGCTTGACACCACATTAACCAAATGCTTTTGCCAAACAAACAAAAATTCGAAATTTTATGGAGAATTGCTTTATAAATTATCTTTAACTTATGCAAGTGCATTAATAAGTTTCATTAAATTTTATTAGAGTTCGTTTTTGTGTAACAATCATGCCAAAACACCAGCAGTGCGATTCACTAACTTTTTTTAACGATAATCACATCATTAAAATAATTATAACGAAATTTCATCGAATTTGCTATTCAGTAACAATTTTAACGATATTCGCTGCAGGTTAATATCAGCTGTGTCGCTATTTAATCGAAAATAATTTATGTGCTGTTAATTTCATCGACAAAAATCAACAGAAAATATCAGCTGAGTCCTATCGTTAAAAATAAGTTTCAGAATCACACAATCCTTATTGCAAGCAACATAATGTATAGACAAAAATTGCGATTGTCGGATCGTTAAAAGTTACTAAATCGCACTACAGCATTATATACTAATGATGTAACAAATTTTCGCATTCATTTTCGTAATTGCAAAATATTCGCTTATTTTTGCTAATTGCATCAAAATCATTTTAAGCCAGCATAAAATAGATACACATACTTATAAGAAAATCATTCTAATCAAAACTTTAAAAATACAATAAGTGAAATTAAAAACTTTTCCACAAATAAGTTTTCATAAATATCAAAATGAAACCAAAATCTGGCGATGTTTGGATATATTTTTCAGCTTTAGAAAAAGAAAAGCCAGTGTTTGATTTGCTTGAAAATATTTTCTACTTAAGACTAACCTGTTTATTGTAAATTATTTAGCATGAAAACTTAAAATGTCGATGAACAGGATGAACACAGTATCTACTACTTCTGAGACATTTTTTCATGAGCAATTCATTTAAATTTTTCTTAATATATATTTTGGCAGCATTTCATGTGAAATGTGTTAAACATCGTACAAGGTTTTAGGGCAATCAACCCATTAGTTGATTGCTTAACATTTTGTAACTTTAATTTTTATTTATTATCCATACTTATTTTAATATGATTTCATATGTCTGTAATCACTTTTGGCATACACGCCAACCAATCACTTTTTAATTTATATAAAAGTCCTTTTTGTTTTACGGTTTAAATTAGTTGTTCTTTGATTTTATTTACTATAATTTCTGAGCACTTTGATCATGAATTTACCTTTGCTTTCAATCATGAATTGACTTGATTGAATTATTAAACTAAACTTATATGTTAAAGAAAAGTGCCATGAATGCATGTGTCATCAACAATATCAAAAATATCCAAAATTATTATTAAAAGAAACTTGAGTATATATTTTATATTTGGGTCAATTGTAGAAATATTCAAGAAACTTGATCCCAGTGCATATTTAATTAACCCACTTGAAATTGTTTAACCAAGAGAACTACTCATTGTTGGTGGCAATACACTCAAGTACAATAAGAATAAGTCATAGTATGTAGCAATGTATTTGGGATGACATTGGATATGTTAGAACAATTAAACGAAACTTAGTGTTATTAAGGAGGAAATAATTATAGAAATTGTTGTAACACCTGTTTACTATACATTCATGGCATATCTTTCTTTTTAAGAATTTTTATTTGTAATAAAGTAATAAATATTTTCTGAATTCAAGACTCAATTAAATCTATATACTTGTAAAACTTCATGTTCTAATAAAGCCTAGATCCCACTATCGGCACAATGTACCGATTTTCTTCGGCTCATTGAAATAAAGTCATAAGTTAAAAGCTAAATTAGCTTTATTTCTCAACTAGTTGATATATGTATAAGGATTTAATAATGGGAAATAAGGCCATTTTGGTTTATTACTTAGGACTTTACTACAGTGAGCCAACGAAAATCGGCACATTGCACAGTGGTTCAGTAGTAAGACATAGTGGTCAAATGACGATGTTCGATTTTTTCACCGTTAGTTCGCTCTATACTCACTATTAGTGGTACTACTAAAACATGCGAAAAGATTTGCAATCAGTTGCTTCTTACATTTACTTTTGTGCATCGGAAGTGAACAAATCAAAACAACTTTCCTTACTTTTTTCAGCAGTGCTAATAAAGTTAATTTCTAGTGCGTGTTTTTCAAAGAAACAAACATTTCTGAATTATTGCTTTACAATGGATATTTAATAATTTTTTAAGCAAATCGTATTTTGCGGAAAGCGGTTTAACGACAAATCATTGTCATGTATATTTTTTACGACGTCCTTTTCCCCTTTAGGTATTAACTATGTTGCAGTTTTATGACGCTTTCAAGTTACATATGAAAATGTTACTCTATATCTGTACTTTTTATTTAAAAAGAATTTACCTGCGTTTGTTTGCGAATGTGCATGGTACAGAGGGTCTTCGTTTCTACGACTAGATTCGTAGCAAATACATATATTCCACATATTTTTATTACCCTTTGTTGCCCACTGCACAGTTCATGCTTACGATGATTGTATGAAATTTAGTAGAAACGAAATATTATCAGTTATAATTGAAGCTAAGGGCCAATTTCACCAACTTATTTAAACATCAATTCATATTTAAAAGTAATTTTTCTATACAAAAATTAATGAAAATCAACATTTAAATTTGAATAGATATTTAAATAGGGTTGGTGAAATTGGCACTAAATTAACAAAACACCAGTATTTAGTAGTAAAGGAGTTTATCAATTCACAATTACCAAATGCATTGCCATCTTATCATAAAGTGTTGGAGGCCAAGAAACATTGTTATCCACCAGAGGAGCATATCGCGGAATCATCTGCCGAAATAGAGTTAGATCATAAAACTTCCCGTATACTAGAAAATCAAAATGATGTCCACAGTAATGCTGACATTAGTGTCATCTTATTTTGCTCTAATTGAACCATAAAATTACTATAGCTGAGTAAACTATGTATGACCGCCTTCCTTAGAAGCTTGAACCACTGTACATTGTGCCGATAGTGGGATCTCACCTTTATACAAATTTATTTTCATGTGACTTTTTTAATATATTTTAATATTTGCATTCACTTCCGCATTCGTAACAAACAAAATGTATTATTAGTTTTCGCATTCTTATTCGCTAAACTTGTATTCGTTACAGTATTTTCAGTTAAGGGGATTTGTAACCAAATTGAGGATTTTTATTCGCGATTGGGGATGAAAATTTCGTTTTTGGGGATCTGGGAATTTGTTGGGGATTTTTCGGGATTTTTTTTTATAACTGATGATAACAAGAATGATTTTTAAGCTAAGAAATGAGCGTCTGGCAAGTCTAAAAATGTGTGTTACTATTCATAGTAAATAGTTTCTAATAAAAAAGATGTATCAAGGCAGATTAACCAATAACAAAAAAATACGTATCTAACAAAACACAAAATATGACTTGTTGAAAGCACTTCTTAGAATAAACACACACTTTAAAAATAATAAATTTTTTTTGACAAAATTAATTCTTCTCCGGGAATGCTTAAGTTTTTTAATACAAGTATGACAGAGATTAATTTTTTGATAAAATTTTAATTTTTTCTTTATAATATATTGGTGGCGGCTAGGAGGTTTTGTTCGTGGGTACATCGGGTTTTTCGTTGTCATCTTGCAATATTTAAAAACGGTTTTGACGATTAGTAGAAAATGCGCTGTTATCCCTAGATATCTTTAGGGCAGATGGAATTTTAGTAGAATTTGGGCTTCGCTCACGCTTTATCACAGTTATTTATCTGTCCATTCCGACTTGAACCTTGAGTTTTTGTCTAATATTGATAAATTGGTTAAGTGATGACAACGAAACCGAAGCGGATGATATCGCTGAGTTAAATGTAGAAGTACTGGGTAACGGTAATGTTAAATAATCACTAGTTGTCATTGGACAAAGCTAGGTTGAACGCTGACGAAATAGTGGCCTTACCGTTAAGGAAAAGTCTATCATCAGATTTTTTATTTTTATTGTTTTCATTAAGAGCTTCAGAACTCACAGTAATCCTCACACAGATTTTTTATATTTATTGTCTTCATTAAGAGCTTCAGAACTCACAGTGAAATAGGCGTTTCTGCCATTAGAGCTGTCAAAGTAAAATAGATTCTCTCTTGACTGCTTTCGGTGACTACTTTTTCGTGTCCATTTGTACTGAAAATGTGTTTATGCCGCAATTCTGTTTGATCATTAAGTCTAATTTTTTAATACAAGTTCTATAAGTTCAAATTAAATTAATATAAATTAGTTTTATTGAATAAATATGATATTTTTCTCATTATGTTTTAAATAAAGTTAAAAAATTTAATATTTTCATAAAAGAAAAAATTTTAATCCAAAAAACTCAATTTGGGGATTTTCGGGGATGACAAAACAAAAATTGGGGATATGTAGAAAAAAAACTGGCAACGCTGATTCGTTACTTCCCTAGTATAACACCTTGTATAACGTATTATTAATATTTCTCGCCGGCATTTGGCAACACTCATACGCCACCAATGATAATATCTCAAAGAAGCAAAAGTATTGCATACACTTAGGATGTCCGAAATAGAGGCTTACACGAGTGTGTATCCGATTAATATTGAATTTTGAATGCAAACTTGCAGCAAATTAATGTACGCAAAATAATAATTTTTGATTATTTTTAGCAGAAGTATTTTTTTTTTATTGCCTGAATAAATTAATAATAAATAAATAATAAAATCAGACAATTAATTCATCAGGAGCGGTGCGTGAATAAAAAATAAGTAATGAACTCATGAATCATTTTTTCTCAGCTTCGAAATTTCTTATATGAAAAAATCATGTTTATTAATTAGTTGAGAATTACTTTGTATGGGAGTACCACCCGTCTCACCCTCCGAGACGAGACAAGATTTTGGTGGAAGGAACATGTGGTTTGTTTAAAGAGTTATCCAAACGAAATTTAGTGGGCCTCACTATGGTAGTTCAGAAGATATAGGGAAAATAATAATTACTTTGTATGGGGGGTAAACGTTTACCCCTTCTATACTCTCAAGATATTGATGGAACATGCAGTTTGTTTTAAGAGCTACCCATGTGAAATTTGGTGATCTTCACTAATTTTATTATGGTGATATCAACGAGACGACTATGTACAAAAAAATGCATCTTTGCAACGAGCTTTAGTTAAAAATTTTGGATTTTGCCCCCCAGAAAGTGCAAATTATTCACAAAATGTGGAACTTATTCTAGTAGAAATTGTATGAAAATTATTGAAATAAAACTTTAATAATATCATTTTTTTCCATTTAATTGAATTTTTTACACTTTCAAATGAACTTTTCATGAATACAAGAGTTCGTTTTCAATTCTCATGCTTATTCGTCAAAAAAACGGTTAATGCATGCACTAACGAGTATTATTTTTTTAATTTCAAACTAATGAGTGGATTTCAAATTTAGAGATTTTTATATTAAATAATATAACGAAATCTTTTAATACTAAATTTTTAATTTCATCTCCATCATAATGCTGTTATATGACTAAACAATAAAAGCACTATATAAATAAAAAATATATTCTTACCTCAAAGTTAAATTACAATGAATTGAAAATAACTTAAAATGAAATGTAGAATAATGCAAAGTCAGTTGCAATCAATTTTGGTATAAAAATAGCAATCATTGTTTATGGGCGGAATAGAAAAATATGCCAAGCTCTCTTTTAAACTTATTTATTTTCTTGTTTTCCAGCGAAAAACGTTTTATTTCCCATCACAGTTGTGTGCATGTGCATGTATATATGTATGTAGGTTGCTGCCCTTAAATTTGGTGCTTGACGTAATTTGCTGTCGCTGCAGATGATAATGGTGGTTTAGCATTGAACTCTATACTCTGTAGATTTGCATGTCTTAAAAAGCAATTTGTGGAAAAGATTGCAAGGAAACCTAAAAGTATGCAGTAACATAGAGAAAATTGATTTTTAGGAAATCAGGAAAAACAACGAAGTCATACACGATTTAAGCAAATAAGAGATGAGAAAAGGAAATTAGTTTTTAAATTTGCTGCAAAATAAATCGATAAAAATTGTACAGCTATTTAAATTATAAAAATATTATTTTTTAAATAGTTAAAAAAAAACTTAAATGAAAATGTATTAGAAATGTGAATGAAGAGCTTATAAGACCATACTGCCAAAAAAATCTGGGGCCCGTTTCTCAATACTACAAATTACAAATATACAAGTAAAATACACACAAAACAACAACACTTTCACAAATTTTATTATTTTGTGTGTATTTTACTTGTAGATTTGTAATTTGCAGTTTTGAGAAACGGGGCTCTGATAGACAAAAATTGCTAAATTTAAAAAAAAACGTCAAAAAACCGAAAAAAATCGTCAAAACGCGAGAAAGGCGCCAAAAATTAAAAAAAAGCCCAGATGAAAAAAATCGCCAAAATGAAAAGAAAATCTTGATTGAACTTTAGTGATTTCTTTTAATCAGAAATAATTTTTAGTCAGGCTTAAGTTCAGTAATTTCAATTCTTATTGAATGAAATATTTTTATTAATTAATGTGAGTTTTCTAAAGAAGAGAAGAAAAATTTAGCTTAGACTTTAAGCTGGGGGAAAAAAACGATACTTTTCTGTGCAGCCACGCGCTTCATCAGCACCCTAGTCTATCTACTTGGGTAGAGATTCTTATTAACATCAGCTATTTAACTTAAATGTACAATGAACGGAATATGAGAAACGATTGTTGTGTATACAATTGATTTACCTTTGGTAAACACATTTATAATTATCACTATTACTTTTCTGTTTTTCCATTTTTTTTTTCATTTTTCTATTTAGATTAGCAGGAAGTTATATTACTCTACCTAAGTATGTTTAATTATTCTTGCTTATCATTTACGATCATCACATTAATTTACTTATTCGATGTACCATCGGTACATTCATGTAAGTGTTATTGTAGTGGCTTTATGTACATATTTTTTTACGTCCCCATGATGAATTAAGTGAGACATTTTTGTAAATTTAAATTGAACTTGAGTAATTTTTTTAATCAGAAATAATTTTTAGTCAGGCTTTAGTTCAGTAATTTCAATTCTTATTGAAAAAAATCGACAAAATAAAAAAATGCCATAAACCGAAAGAAAAAAATCGTTTAAACAAAAAATGTCAAAACAAAAAATAAGCGCCAAAACTTAAAAAAATCGCCAAAACCGAAAAAACGCCAAAAACCGAAAAAAAATCAAAAACGAAAGTCGCACTTCACTGAATTAATTTTAAAATTTCACACTTGTTTCTGTTTTTGGTCATCTTGCGTGGATAAATATGAGTAAGAAACCTTTTCGTCAGACATGAAATGTTTTGCTTTGAGGAGAGAAATACTTCACTCTGCCTATAAAAGCTCATAAGTTTAATTTTAACTATTAAGGCATTTTTTTAATATATAAATTTTTTTGTAAATAAAATTTTTGCCACCGCCCGCAAAAGAAAGTGGCGACGATAATTGCATCTTACGCTCTCCTGGGTCCAATTTTAGGGTTTAAATCTTTCGCCGACGTTAAAATTTGCATTTGCTAAGCAAAGGTATGAAAAAAGTAAAGAAAAAAATTTAATTTTTCAGAGGTGGGCTTAGTTCCTCTGAAGGGAATTTTTTTCTCCTTTGTCCGATTTTTCTTGTTTTCTAAACTAAAAAAAATATTGGCCAGCTTTTTGGCTCAAAGACTCCTCTGTAAAGTAAACCGATTAGACTTTCTGATGAGTTGCGGCCATTTTCAGTTTTCATAGTTAGTCGTGAAAAGCCTTGAATAAATTATAAATATAATTTTTCCAAGAAAATTTAAAAGCTGATACTTGCCTATAATTCTATTCACTCGAGTAATAGTCGCAGTGAATTTGCAGAAAGAAAACTTTAATACTCTAAATCAATTTTTTGTTTAACGGCCCTTTTCACAATGTAGAGTTAAAAGCGAACAGGGACTTTAACGGCAATTTTTGTATGCTTGTGTGGCACAAGCAACTTATGTTTAAGTTAATCCTTTATGGCGCAACATCGAGAAAATGCTTTTTTCCTTCAGATTCTAGGAGGTCATGGCACAAGTAAAAATTTTTTGCTAAGAAAGAATTTTTAAGTTTGAAACTAGATATTGTACCAAAGTTATTGCATTAAAATTAAATTAACAATTGCCTGTATTTAATGGTTTTTATGAGGATGTTGTTGTGTTGTTGCCAATAAAGGGTTAAGTTCGAGCAAGTCCTAAGTTTTAAATTAATTATATTTCAGTCTCGGTCTTTTAAACTATTCTCCTAGTAGCAGCAATAGCACCGTATATCTCAATTTAAAATTTTATTTTCTGCCTTAAAATGGATTCTTTTTAAGGTTTTTATAGACATAAATACGATGGTTTAGTAAAGCACGTCAATATGAACCTAATTTTCAATTTCATTACAAAATATTTGAAGAAATCAACAATTGATTGGATTTTTTTTTATTTCTTCATGCATATACATACATATTGTGTGAAAATAAAATTTTCAAGAAAAATCTACCAAATATCTTTTCAATTTTATATAAATTTGTTCTTTTATTTACAGCACATTTAAAAAGATATTTGCATTTAATACAGCTTGTCTGTATTAAAAGTTCAAGTGCTGTCTGCTTTAAAGTGGACAATTACAAAGAAAAGGAAGTATTTGTAAATAAATCCTTGATGAGCTGCTTATTGTGATAAGAAGAATTAAGAGCTAACTGAAAAAGTTGATGAATAGAAAAAGGCCTTAAAGAGAAAATAAAAAAAAATAGTTATTAAAATTGTTTATTATTTTTTATTTTATAAGAAATGTTTGCTACACTGTTTTGCTGGCCCAAAAACACAAAAAGTTACAAAAGAAAAAATATTTTGGTATTTTGGCACATAAAATAAATAGAAGTTTTGAGGGACTTTAAATCTTACAGTTAAAGAATATGTAAAACAAAGTGATAAATTCATACATTTTAGCCTGAACAACAAATTGAAGTTCATATATTCAATGGTTCACAGGCATATATAAGCTTCCGTAATTGTCTAATTGCATATTTTTGTAGACATTTTTAAAATGTCTTGAAGTGGTATCAAGGCCATTAAAAATGTTCGCATTATCCATTTAGTGGTTGGTTCCTAAACTGCCGATCTGGCAAGGCTGTCAGCTGTTTTTATCTCTTACCTGAAATGTAATTTATTAAGCGCAAGGTTTGTCATTTACAAATACGAATCGTTTAATAACCGAAGAACGCGCCAAAATAATTAAAAATTACTACAAAAGTGGACTTTTAAATGTTGCCGCTTTCGAGCGTAATCGATCCACTGTGCAAGGAATTGGCATAGTATTATAAAGTAATTCGGAGACACTGGAAGAGTTAAATTCAAATTTTTCGAGCAAGAGATTAAAGTTTAAATTTTCTGATAGATAAAAATATTCTAAAAACAAAAAAATATTAAAACAAGTTTAAAAAAATATTTTTTGAACTGTTTTTTTTTTAATTAAAAATGTGTTAAAATTTAAAGGAATATTAAAAAGAAACAAAATCAATGGTATGTATTCTGATTTTTAGGGTTCCGTACACTAAAGGTCAAAAGGAACCCTATTGTTTTCGCTACGCTGCCCGTCTGGCCGTCTGTCCGTCACAAACTATTTTCTCAGGAACCGTAAGAGCTACGGACCTGAATTTAAATGATGTTCCAAAACAAGCAATGAAAAATTTTAAAATCCCATGTGATATACATACATACAATTGAATGTACATATGTATATTAGACTGGTCGCAATTTTTTTTTTAAATTTCATTGTGTGCGCTGCTTAAAATATAAGGTTTGGTGTAAGAAATCATGTCATAATTTTTCAGCTCAATCCGACGGTGCCTAGTCGTGCCTAGTGGGGCCCAAAGTTCCCCAAATTATAAAAAAAAACATCTAATCAATCAGATTCTAGTTGAAAAGCTAGTCCCATAGAACGAAAATATAAAATCTGGCTTTGTTACGATCTTCCGCAGAGAAAGTACTTTAAGTAGTCAAACTTCAGCTTTCTATGTCATCAGATGGCTTCAGAAAGTTGCGGAAAGAATAGGACATACATACAAACATCTGGACATACTAAGAAATTATATATTGTATAAATAGATTAAAGTATTTGCTATTTAATATTTTAGCATGATACGAACGAAAGATTTTAACTAAAATTTATTTATTATTGAAAGAAATAAAAAATTCGAAGTTCATATTAAAATGTTCAAATATGTATCTAATTAAGAGGACATCAAAAACGTCGGTTGTCTTATCGTCAGTGTACAACGATCTTCTACTCTGCTTGCCAACTACTTTACTTCTTCGTCGTTTACTTGTTTGTTTAATTCCGTTTATGTTATTCAGGCGAAATTTCTTCGATTATGTAAAATTATTCAACAAACGAAATAATTATCAAACCTTTAAAATGTACTACTAACAATATAAGTAAAACAAAGGTAGTTCATACACGCACTTCATATTGTCTGTAAGAATTTCTTTATACATCACAAATCATTTACTCTGATTTGAAGCAGACGTTTTGCATACAGATACAGACTTTTTTTCGTGGAACGATATGTGATGCGACTGAGCATCAGTCTTCATTTATGTTTGCTATTTTATTCACAATCTTCAAGTCGTTAACGTAGCAAGAAGTGCAAATTAATAATCAATCGTTAAGTAAATAAAAAATATAGTGAATTGATCCCGTTAGCAATATGAGTTCAAAAGTGATACGAAAAATAGACCTACGCTTTGATGAAGATATTTTTCTAGTGGGAAATAGTAATAGTAGTAGTAGTTGTAGTAATTGACAAAGAAATTTTTTTCTCGATTGGCCATAGATCCAAAATTTTTAGAATCGGAACCTTCTCAATGGCAGCAGAGAGATGATTATTGCGCTGGAAAAGCTGTCTGTCAACATTTGAACGTTGTGAAAGAGCAATTAAACTCATCACGGACTACAGTAAATCGTTAACATACGATGAGAAAGATAAGCAATTTTTAAAATTAGTGTATTCTTATGCAGATTACCACAATTAACACAAAAATTAATTTAAATGCAATTTTGAATATGTAATTTTGACAACTTGCTGTATCTTGGAAACCGTAGGAGGCAAACTCTTGAAATTTTCAAAAATGGCAAAATTAAAAATCGCAAAATTATAAAACCGCCAAACCGAAAAAAGCGTCAAAAATTTCAAAAAAATCGTCAAAAATTTGAAAAAAAAATTCTAAAAAAATAAATCGCCAAATTCGAAAAAATCCCCCAGATGAAAAAAGTCGCCAAAATTTAAAAGATACGCCAAAATCAGGAAAAAATATTGCCAAAACGCAAAAAGGCGCCAAAACAAAAAAAAATTCTTTATATGAAAAAAAATCGCAAAAATTAAAATAAAAATCGCCAAAAGGAAAAAAAACCAAAAAACATATTTTATGTCAAAAGTAAAAAAATTGCAATGAAAAAAACTCCAAAAACCGAAAAAATTGCTAAAACTAAAAAAATTGCCTAAATAAATAAAAGGAAAAAGACGCCAAAAAAAAATCGCCAAAACGAGAAAAAAGTGTTAAAACTAAAAAAGCGCCAAAACCGAAAAAAACGCAAAAATTGCCAAAACTAAAAAAACGCTCAAAACCGAAAAAAAATTCCAAAACTTTCTTTTATATAGGCTAAATTAATTATATAGGTATTAAACTACATATCTGGTGTCCGTACGGAACCCTTCGTGCAAGGTTCAGTGTCGCACTTCACTGAATTTATTTTTTTGTTTATTTTTTTTATGTTTTTTTATTTATTTTGTAATTCTCTCTACAAACTATAGCCTATAAAAAATAAAATATCTTACCTGATGTAGACATTTAAAAAAAATATGTACCCGTTAAACTCTTTATCGGTCTTTGGCGTTTTTATCATTTTAGCGATTTCTTCGGTTTTTACGATTTATTTTAGTTTTAGAGATTTTTTTGTTTGGCGCTTTTTCGTTTCGGCGATTTTTTCGGTTTGACGATTCTTTTAATTTTGGGAATTTTTTTGTTTTAGCGTATTTGAAAATTTCAAGAGTTTGTCTCTTATGGTTTCCAAGATACAGCAAATTGTCGAAATTGCATTAACTGATAGAATACCCTTTTATTTTTATTTGTTTTTTAATTTTACTGTTAGTAAATCTAAAAAGAAGCAGTACAAAGACATTCTACAGGGCATTCTTACCCCTTATTTTTCCCGCCGGGTACATATACATATGTATGTAGTACACTATGTAGTATCCCTGTAGTAAATAAAATAGTCGATTGACAAAAAACACTAGTTATAAATTAATTATTTTGGAAGTGACTACAAATTGGTTTAAATCTCATGCAGATATCAACCAAACATATTGAATAGAAGCACACGTAAGAAATAAATAAAAGCAAATTAAGTAAATGAAAAGAAAATAAAAAAAATCAAAAGAAGCATGCCATGAAATCAAATGCCAAATGTTTGTGTTGAAAAGAAAAATAATAATTTCAATACTTAATATGTATAATATTTTCTATGAGCAGGACAAACTTTCGTATGAATGTATGTATGTATTTTTGTTTTAAATATAAAAATACTAATTATTTCTATATATCAATGTACATATATTCATTATATATAGTATATATGTACATATGTATGTATGTATATGATAAACAAATGTATATGAAGATTTACATAAATATTTATTTAACTATAATAGATCTTAAGTGACTTCAGAGTAGTTGAAAAATAAGTAGTTAGTAGTCAATTTAAAAGTCATGCAGAGATGGCCAATTGACTACTGCCTATGACATGCCTATGTTGCGACAAGGAAAAAAGTCACTTAATCAACCAGTTGTGGTTATTAAAAAACCAGTTTGAAGGTGCTTACAAATGAGTTTCAGTTCCTATAGGGATACTATGTACATATTCATGTAAGTGTGCATGCACATGTGTGTGTGTGTGTGTGTGTGCATTTATAAGCTCATGTACATCAGGCATTACATGCTATTAAATATCAGATTTGCTAAGATTAGGATACAATTTTCCTGTATAATTTTTTTTCTGCTGCAAATACATTTACAATGTGTTGACATGCAAAAGGTCACACATAATGCTGACAACTGGTAAAGCTAGCAAATAAATAAATGGGACTAAAATAACTATTATCTGATACAATTCATATAAAAGAAATACATACATATGTATGTATTGCACATATGTATGTATGTATGCATGTGCCTTTAAATATTGAAAAATTTTATTTCGAAAACTAAAAAAATAAGCAAATATTTTTACTTGGCATGTGTTGGCTTGGCTCACGGAAAAAAAAAACTTTAACAATTATTTCAATGGAAATTATTGTGAAAAAAATTTTTTTTTTAACTCGAAAGTTTTCATGAAAATTGCTAAATAGGCCATTTTACAAAAAAAAATACTTTTTTAATAACATTACCTGTAGATGTGACTAAAGTACAAATTGTATTAAATTGGTTTTTACAAACACTTGGATATTTGAAAGTACATATTGGAAACTATTCAAAAAAGTTTAGAGAAATTAAATGGTTCGTGTTTTAGAAAACATTTGTTACATGAAATGTAAAAATTAAAATTGATTTTATTTTATTGTTTTTTCTTTAACAGTAAATTGTACACAGGCCAGTAATAAAGTTTTATGAGTTTAAACGTGATGATTGAAAAAAATGAAGTATAGAAACTTTCTTTTATTAGAACATATGACCGTCTGTCCTAAAAAGGCTGTTTTCTGGAGAACCGTACAGCTACGAAACTGAAACTTTCACAGAATATGTAAAACTTTAAATTAAATAATTAAAAATTAAAGAGTGTTGTGAAGCGAGCAACGAAACATATTGAAATCCCATTGTTGTATACAGACAATGTGTGTAGACACTTGAAATTTTCAAAGTTACTGTATTTTTATACAGACTACACACTTTAATTTTGGGAACTAAAAATCCCAAAATAAAAAATTCGCAGAACCGAAAAATCGCCCAACCACGAAAAAATCGAAACGGAAAATATCGTCGAAACTAAAAAAATCGCTAAAACTGCAATAAATCGCCGAAAACTGGAAAAAGCGCCAGAACTACAAATAATTTTTTAAGCATAAAAAGATTGCAAAAAAAACAAACAAAAAATCTCAAAATAAAATAAATCGCCAAAACAAAGAAATCGCCGAAAATAAAAAAATCGCCAAAATTAAAAATCGCCGAAAACCTAAACAAGCACATATATAAAAAATCGCTTAAAAATAAATCGCCATAACTAAAAAAATCTCTAAAAGTAACAAAATCGCTTAGACAAAAAAAATCGCCTTAAAAAGCGCAAATATATAAAAAATTGAGAAAAGAGGTCAAAATGAAAATAAAAAATAAACAAAACTAAAAAAACCGCCACAACCAAAAAAGTCGATAAAACGTAATAAGCGCTGAAACTAGTAGCTTGATCCAGCTAAAACCTTTCAATAATCAATTTCAATGTACATATTTTTAATTAAAAAATATTTTACTTAAGGCCATTATTATGACTTAACGATAAAGTTTCGGATAGTTATTCCTAACTTTAGCAAAACTGAACTATAAAGTGACCTTTAAAATTTTCCATTATTACAACTGTCCGATAAAATAAATAATAAAATATTTGGTTGGTGGCAACATTTGTGTGGATATTGTGGATCTTGATGCTTAAAAATGATAAGTGGCAACTTGCTTTTGTTTATTTGTCAAATTACAAACATAATGAAAATATTTTTGTCAATTCTTTTGTTTTTTTATTATTCTTATGTGTTTTGTGTTGTATTGCTTTTGTTTATGCCATAGTTTGACCAAATAAATTTGATTTTGTTTTATAAAGTAGAAAGTGTGGCAAATGGCGAAAATGTGGCAACTTTAAATGGCTATACCTCACAATAAAAGTTACAGATAGGATTAACTTGTCTTTAGTTTATCGTTCACTTTTTGTTAAAATGAAGTTGAAATAATGAAAAAGTGTTAATCCTTCCAATAACATCCTACTTTTAGCTAACGTCAAGTTATAATAATGGCCCTTAGTGCGTTAAAAAATTTTAAACTTAAATTCTAACAATTCCCATAAGAAACACCAACTCCTCGCCCAGACTTGCAATTTTTATTGCTGCAATTTTTTCAAATTCTGCTTTGAAGTTGCATTAGTGTCCACATTATGAAATTCTAATTTTGCAATTATGCATTAAAAACTTTTTGTTACACCAAAAATGAATTATTTTTCACACAACTGAAGAAATAATATAAATAAAGAACTTCAAATACAACTAACATCTGATATAAACAAGCACGAATTTCAAATCAAAGAGAATTGCCGAGCACAAATTCAAATTTATTGGTAGACGATTGTTTGGTAATACATTTGGTAAAAAAAATTAAATTTTATGGTAGATAAAAGCAGTAAATATCGCTTTGCTTTGCTATTTCTATTTGACCGGCAGTAGCATCTAAAACCATATTGAATTTTAGATTTTAAAAATTTCGTTTTCAAATATATTTCAACTTGTTGTACAAAATATAATTTTATAAAATTAAATTTTACTTCACTGTTTTTTTAATGTGTACATTAAAAGCAGTCATCACTTACATACTTGTATTTCTGTATCATTAACTTTGAGTTTTAATGGAAATCGGAATCAATTACAATAAACAAATAAAAATACATGAGGGGTTAAAATTAATGAAAAGAAAAGTAGTTAAACGAGTATTAAATGTACATGGCCATATTATAAAAAAATAATTTATTAATTATTATAAAAAAAAGCTTATTTACAACTTTAGTAAAAAAATTTGTATTGAAACTTTGTTTTAACTTAAAGTTTAAACGTAAGTTA
The DNA here is from genome assembly GCA_905220375.1 of Tachina fera. Classification (NCBI taxonomy): domain Eukaryota; kingdom Metazoa; phylum Arthropoda; class Insecta; order Diptera; family Tachinidae; genus Tachina; species Tachina fera. The sequence goes on from LR999966.1 coordinate 83,777,125, forward strand.
TTTTTTTACGAATTAATTGACGCGGCACACAGGGGACTATTTGAGCCAAAAAAAAGCTGGAAAATACTATTTTTTTTAGTTTAGATTGCTTCTGAAAAGTTATTGAGTGTCCCTAGATTAATGAAACTTAACAGAAATATGTCTTATAGTTCTAGGCTGTCAAACCTTGAAAATAATCGGACAAAAGGGAAAAAAGTTTCCCTCAGAGGAACTAGACCCACCTGTAAAAAATTTAATTTTTTTCTTAACTTTTTTCCTACTTTTTTTTAGCAAACGTAAATGAAATTTCAGAACGCCAAACTTGGACCCATGAGGCCGTAAGATGCGTTCCGCTTCCTTTCCTGAGTGGCGACAACAATTGTATTTGCAAAATTAATGTAAGTATTAATAAAAATGTACTACTTATGCCTTAATATTATAATAATTAAACTTATGAACTTTTATGGGCAAGGGGTAGTATCTCTCCCCTCAATGCAAAACATTTCATGTCTGACAAACAGTTTTTTGCTCATATCTATCCATGCAAGATCACCAAAATAAGAAAAATATGTGAAATTTTCAAATAATCAACAAAAAATGGCTCTAACTTCCGCAAACTTTTTTTCTTGCCTCTAAAATTAGAAATTTTACATTTTATTGTGATATCAAAAATAGTTCTAAATGTACTCGAAACTACCTTCACTATTAAAAACCTTCTTCTTGCTTTGGTTTGCAAGAAAAGTGTAAAATTTTTTCTTTTTAATTTTTTAAGGAATTGTTTCAAATTTGCTATTCGAGATAACTTTATTGTTTTGATAATTAAAATAGCTTTTAATCAAATCCTTTAGCCATAAAAAATATCATATAAACATCTTAAACCCGAAAAAAAAGCATTAAAAACTCATGTAATTTTCTTAAATTTCCTGACTTTAGCAGTACCTCAGAGCTACAAATCACAACTTAGTCTTCAAAATTTTCAAATTTTGTATCGAACTGGGTACTTAGTTCTTAAGATTTCTTTAAATTAATACTTGCTTTTTTCCAGCTTTTTGGTTCAAATACTCCTCTGTGCTACACTCAGTTAATGTTACATCAATTAATATCTCGATTAAGTAATCGTGGTTTTGCTTTAATCGGTAAGTAATCGTTTAATTTCAGATTAATTGAATTTGTGCACAAATTTTCGAAAATTTAAATTAACTAAAATGTGCATAATTAGTAAATAATAAACGACAATGGCAAGACTGATGTAAATTTAGAGATGGTAAAATTGAGCTTTCATTGCAAAAAAGCTTTCACCAAATTGAAATACGATGAATCAAAACAATTCACATACTCAATTTGCATAAAAGTTACGTATATAAAGCAGAAATCATCAACTTATACAACACACAGTGAACCAAACACAGAAGAACGCTGATGATGAAGGTTAAGTGCCTTCGGCTAGATGGTCCGTTCAACTATGTGTTAGTCAGAATATTTGCAACTAACTTTGATGTTATTTGTTCATTAATTATTATCACATGTAATTTTGCTTAAAAAGCGATACGAACTTTAGCCCGTTCATAAATATAGTAAATATGTACATATTTTTTTTATTTGAATATTTTTCTTTTAAAAAGCAATAACAAAATATAATATAATCTGAAAATACATATCGCTTTTTATTATAATAATACACAACATACAATAAAAAAAAATATTTAAAAAAAAATTATTTAATAGAATCCTTGAAACTATCCACACCGTGTTGCAAGCGCTTACGTAGCGCAAAAAATATTAAAAAAAAATATTAATATTAATTAAATATTTTAACGGCAATTCTCTGGAAGAAAACGGCACATTTCTATAGAAAATGTTTATAAGTACATTTAAAAATTAACTTTAAAAAAATTTGCTAATTTCTATTAGCGAAATTTTTATTACTTTTTCCCTTCATAACACTTTTAATTGAAGAAGCTCAAAATTGTAGTAACCCTCGTACATGCGAGCACGTGTGTGGTTAAAAATTCATTAATTACAAGGAGGAGACTCATTTTCAAAATAAAATAAATATATAAAAATATGTTTACGCACGGCCACAACCACAGCCACAGCCACAGCCGCAGACACTTCCATAGCCAGGTAAACATGTTCAGAAATGCAATAATTCCCAGTTGTATATGGTTAAGCGTTAATGCATGTATGTTTTTTAATAAAACGACTTGTGGTCATTAAAAAGTTGTCTTATGAAATGGCAGCTTACACAAAACCAACAAATTTAACCGCTGGTTTAAATGCACACATACAGGAATGTAAACAAACCCCCAATATATACGTGTATTGAAGATTACACACACACACACACACACACAAAAATCTATAAGCAAACTTGCTTGCTATTCATTGGATAGCACCATACAAACATTTATAGTGCAATTGTGTCTTATACATTCGAGTATTTCTTTAAATTACTTTTTTTTTAAATAATTCTTGAAAATACATACATATGTACACATTTCGAAATGTAATAAGTATTCTAATGACGTTCCTTTAGATATCTTCCGATACATATACTTGTATATGTATATTAGAGTGGATGGATTTGTTCAAGTGATAAAAAAAAGCAACAGGCGTCTAGCAAAAATGAAATCTACACAAAATTCTAAGAATATTACCCTAAGAAACTAGGTGTCTAAAACCAAAACCTATCTCCCACCGACAACCATCAAAATCCAAACTTTTGGTTGGGTAAAAACATTTTGTATAGCCAAGTAACAAAAGTAACATTTTAAAAATTTTCGTTTCCGATTTTGATGAAATCTTTTACGAATGATGCGTCTGGCATAACTACTGTTACTGCAAAATCTTGAATCATTAAACTGTTCTGAATTAGAAAATTTAGCAAAAAGGGACTTTACAAAATTATGTACATACTTCCCGGACTTTTCCAATTCCCGGGAATTGAGAAGCAAAATGTTTTATTTCCGGGAATTTCAAAGACATATGAACTTAATTTCAATCCAATTCAATTCAGTTTAGTGTGTCTAATGATATTTACAAAATTTAATTACAATTGTACATATACATTTACAAAGAGTTTAAGGATTTTTCCTTTTTCTACATAATAATAATATTTTTTTTCGTGTTGTCCTTAATTTTAATATAGTATTTAAGTTAAGGTGAAACTTTTCAAAAACCTTGTGAAAATTTTTCTTTTTTATGATAAAAATTAAAAACTACTTAACTGACTAATCTAAAGCGGGGGCTAACTCAACTATATGATTATGTTCAGAATGAAAACATCTAGTATTGAAATTTTCATACAATTCGTATATCTTAACATCGACCAAATCGACGTTTGCGATTTGGTGTAGTCTTGCGGTAGAATAATGTGTGGGAGTTTATTTTGAAGGATTTGTAGCCTTTTTATGTGGCATTTAGCATGAATTTAATTAAATGACCCGAATAAAAAATATAGTTTATAAAAAAACATGCAACATTTAAATTAAGAACAAAAAAAACTAACAAACAAAATTTTTCACTAACACATTTGTAACATTTTATATTGGATTCAATAGTGACAGTCAATTAACTAGTCATTTAACTGGAAGTGGTGATGAATTTATTTATTAAGTATAGTTGCTTTACTCTAGCATATACATATATATGTTAGAAAGGGACATCTAAAGTATACATATATGTCAAAACTTTTAAATATCCAGTTTTATTTAAAAAAAAATACAATTCATTCGGTCTGTGAAAATTAAAGTTTATAAAAATATTAAAAGAGATAAGTAAAATAGCCAATAAAAGAAATTCACAAAGTTTAATTTAATATGTATTTTTCTTTAAAATTTTTTAGATATTTGTAAAAAGCAAGGTGCGTTGGAGATGAAAAGGTGTGAAGAGGGCTAGATAACACTTAAGTTATTTGGTGGTTTTGTTTATTTAAAGTTATTTTTTTATAATAAAAGAGCAAATAACTGTGGGCGATATATTATTCAATTGTGATAAGTCAAACTTGAGTAATATTTATGCTATCATTGATTACTAAAAAGCACTGGAGTGAGCAGTTCAACTTTAAATTATATTATTTAGTCAGAGAGAGAGAGATGCAACATCACACGTACACAAAAGTTACCATCACATTTTTCATTTTGCCTTAAAAAATGTGATTGAAACTTTGTTCTACGTAATGATGAATATATCCTGCATGACTTTCGATCAAATGACTCATACTATTCTTTTGAGGTCTTTACCTCTGATTACAGATTTGTATTTTTAATTCCAAAAACGTAAATATTAATTTCCCGAAAATTACCGGTTAAAATTTCCCAGGATTTGCAAAAAAAAATAGTTCCCGGGAATTCCGGGATTTTTTTCCCGCATAGAAACTCTAGTAAATATATATTTAAAACAACTCAACTTAGATGTTGCATTGAGGTGTCATGTTAAAGAACAGAAATTGGACTTCCAAAAGGTATGTTTTACAAGCAGGGTTTACGATCTTCAGATGTAACCTTAAATTTTGAACTCGCAATAGTTTAGGAATAATTGAAAAAAATTTAAAAAATTGTAATAATAACTTGCCGGAGGTTAAGGCTATGCGACAAATTATGAATGAGACTATGATCTAACAAAACTTACTGAATGGGCTCATGCGAATAGTCTCGATTTTAAAGCTCGCAATACCTAATGTTGTACGATGACTCATAGACACATGACTGAAAATGTTTAGCTCCCTTTGTAATTATTTTCTTGGTATGAGAATTCAGTGTGATTGATGTTCCATGGACTGAACACATTTTTCAAGTCTCAAAAGAGGCATTCAAGTGCCTTTACGTATATTTGAAACGGTGCAAGCGATAATTCACAACATTTGGGGTCTAATTGTCACTTTCGATATTTGATCACTATTTTCTAGTTTGAGATTATGGCATTCAATATCATACCATATTATTACATTGTTCGATAACAAATGCCATAATCTGAAACTGAAAAACGTGATGGAATCAGCACGTCATCGAAAGCGACGATTAAACCTTTGATCTCCTTACTATTTATACCTTTTATAACCGACCGAAAATGTGCCGGCGTTTCAAAGTCTATTTAAGGGCTACTCCACCGTGTATAGGAGAGGACAAGGAAGCTTATCGGTGACGGTAGGGTATTCAACTCTATTGATTCATTGGAGCATCCTTGTTCTATCGTTACTACAATGGAATATTTTCTAATGGAATTAAGGAACTTGTTCCTGAAATTGTAATTTTTATACGCTCAATACGTGCCACATTCAGGGCACATCCTTTTGTGGTCCATTGGCCAATGAATCGCACTACACATTAAAATGTAAAAAAAATTTAACTTAAAGGGTGGTCCATCAGTTAATGCAATTTTGACTATGTAATTTTGACAACTTGCTATATCTTGGAAACCGTCAGAGGTAAATTCTTGAAATTTTCAAAACCGGTAAAACTAAAAAATCTGAAAATTATAAAATCGCCAAACCAAAAAAAATCGCCAAAAATTTAAAATAATCGCCAAAACGAAAAAATCGCCAAAATTAATAGAAAAATTCTAACACTAAAATATGTCGCAAAATTCGAAAAAATCGTCCAAATGAAAAAAATCGCCAAATTGAAAAAAGCGCCAAAAACCGAAAAAAATCGCCAAACGCGAAAAACGCTCCAGTAACAAAATAATTGTTATTATGAAAAAAAAATCGCCAAAATTAAAAAAAATCTTCTAAATGAGAAAAAAGTGTCAAAACTAAAAAAGTGCCTAAATGAATAAAGTTGCCAAAATGAATAAACGCCAAAAACCGAAAATCGACAAAATTAAAAAAAAAATCGCCAAAAAGGAGAAAAAAATGTCAAAACTAAAAAAATGGCCAAAATGAAAAAAAACCAAAATCCAAAAAAAATCGACAAAACAAAACAAAAATCGCCAAAATTTTAAAAATCGCCAAAATTAAAAAAAGTGAACAACGAAAAAAATGCCAAACTATATTTTATATGGTCTACTAAAGTTCGTATTGAATTACATACACGGAACCCTTCGTGCGCGGGTCAAAGTCGCACTTTACTGAATTTATTTTTATTTTATTTCTTCGGAGCAATTATGAACAAAATTCCGCTAGAAATTTTTCCCGGCCAACAATTCCAACTAATGGCAACTAATAGGAAAAACAAAATATTCTAATTGGAAAAGGGAGAAATTTCTCGAAATGGAATTTTTTTCATAATTGCATTGCTTATATAAAAAATTTTTATATAAAATTATATTTAATCAAATCTGAAAATGTTTATTGCCTGCATACACACCCACTCACAAGCATACCGTGACACCAGTCAAACAATCTTTCGTTGATTCGTGCATAGAAGTAATTACCACAATCCAATACGTACATACGCACACATGTATACATGCATATTCATGCTTTAACTCCCACAAACTCTCATATTTATGTGCACACGTATTATCAAACTTACATACATACATATAGTTATGTATGTATATATGTATGTGTATGTATGTGTGTATATGTATACGTGTGCATGTTGTTGTTGTGCATGTAATAAGTTGTGGCATATAAAAGCAAACTCTTGGCCCTAATAATCATGTTGAACAAAACCAAACCAGTCGCTCGTACGTGTAAAACACAAAATACTTACTTCAGCTTGGAAAGAAACAAGTCAAGTTTTTTTTGTTGCTTCTCTTTTGGCTTCATGTGCTGTAATTACAATGTCGACATGTCTACGTTATAAATACGTGAGTTGCCTTTGTGAGCAATTGAATACATGAATAAATATTCATGTAAAAGATTATCATCACTTTTGAACGAGTTTCAGTTAATTTTTGTAAAAAGGATATTTAAGTATTGCAGAAATCATTAATGTAATAAATATGAAAATATACTTGGCAAATACACACAACAAAAGAAAATCCCGTTTAAGACTTATAGTGCATTATTGATATATAAAGTGCATAAACTATATGCAATATAATACAAATCTCTTTTATTGAAGAGCTACTTGTATGTAGAGAAGTAATTGAGATATTAGATCATAAAAGAGCTAAGGACTCTGCGAAAAGTGTGGTAAAGTTTTTCAGTTTTTAACCGACTGAAAAAAAAGGAGGTGGAGATTATCAATTCGTCAGTTTTTTTTGACATTTACTTCATAACTCAGTACATTTTAGACCGATTGTAAAATTCTTTTTTTTTCTGAGAAGGAACATATATGTAGCTTCAATTAGTCAAATTGTAAAAAAATTGTCGGAGACATGCCCTAAATTTTTTCATTTGATTTTATGATATTCTACTTATTTGATTGCTGCAAACCCTAACAAAAACATTTGGTTCTTGTAATGAACTAGTTTTAAAGTTTAAAAAATGGTCGAAGACACGCCCATTAATATTAATTATTGTATTTCACGTGATTTTACTTAACCGATTTTTACGAAACTTGCCACACACCTTGATCTCTAAAATAAACACAATCTTCAATTTAAAAAAATGGGCGGAGGCAGGCCCCTTAAAATTTAATATATTATTTTAAATTATTCTATTTTACCGATTTTTACAAAACTTAGCACAAACCCTGAGGTCTGAAAAATACACAATATTGCATAAGAAAATGATGGGAAGAGTCACACCCATTAAAATATAATTTTATATTTCACGTACTTCTTTTTGGCCAAGAGATATTAAAAAAAAATTAAGTTTACTTCTATTTTGGCTCCATTTTTTTCGAAAAATGTTTCTGGCAGAATTACTTAGTTATAAAACTAAAAAAAAAATATAAAAATTTAAAATCACTTCATATATTTATATTTTTTAACTTGCGTGGAAAAATTCTCCTAAATCAGCCAAAAACAGAGAATTTATGTTCAGAAAATGTCTTCGAACATTTTTTAATTATTTTATTTGTAACTCAAAGTATCACAAAAACTTTAATTAAAATACTCTCTACTAAAATTGCAGCACACGCAGTGTGCTAATCTACAATAATCTACAATAATCCACAACAATCTACAGTGAAGTTAATCCACAACAGATTCCACTACATCCAGAAAAATGCAACATTTGGTGCGATTTACGCACTGGTGGCAACATTGGATTTTATTACTCTAAAAATTAAGCTAGAGCTTGCATTACGGTCAATAGAGATCGATACCGTAACGGCACCAACACGTCGAAAGAAACAAAAAGGGAATAACGCCGCTGCAGACAAAAGTTTGGAAAAATATCCAAGTTTACCAATCGCAGGAATTTGGGCTCTATTTCTCCCACTATATGGATCTTAAATTACAGCCACGTCCTTTATTCGCCGTTTGGCCCCTAAACCAGTTGTTAAATAATGCTGATGTTTTATCGCGAAGTTATGTTTAGCGATGGGGCGTTTTTGGTTTAAATGTGGAATGCAATAAAATCCACAACAGGCTCTACAAGGCCAAAGGCCTCTTTTCAGGTGATCAATTTATATCTCCACAACTATATTTTATATTCGTACGTCTGAGAACAAATTTGCGATAGAGGAGGGGGGAAACGGGTACCCATGATATAAAGTAATTATTATTTATCCCATATCTTCCAAATTACAATAATGCGCCACACTAAATTTGATGTGGATAATGATGTCGATGGTAATGGGGGGGGGGCCGAGGACGGCTCCCCCATGCAGAGTACTTATAAATTAATTGATAAAAATGATTTCTTTTTATATAAGAAATATGGAAGCTGGAACGAAATGCGGAATGTATCGGGAGGCACATAAAGCGAATTAGATCCACGGACTTGACAAAAATAAATTAATTGATAAACATAATTTCTTTTTATATAAGAAACACGGAAGCAGGAGCCAAATGCAGAATGTATTTGCGGGCATATAAAGCTAATTAGATCCACGGACTTGAAAAAATTAAATCGTCACAGATACAACAAATGCGTGATTCCAAGAGAGTTCCACCACACCTGGGTGAATCCTGTTCCAACACACACAAAAAAATTCAAAACTCTAACGGCCCTATGTATAAGCAATAATTGGCATTAATTTAGCATAAGTGACGAAATTTAATTAGGCGTTAACGAGTTCCTCCACACAATTTGACATTAAAAACGGTAGAATTACCTAATTTTATCCAACCTCTAAGTACTAGCATGATTCTTAATGTGAAGTTTCATCACAAAACTCTTTAAGATCATGTTCAATTTTGCCACTTATGCTAACTTCATGCCAATTTTTGCAAAAAATTACACATTACCAACAGAATGACTTTTCTGATTACCAAATTTCATTACTCGCTTACAAATCACATTACCTAAAACTAAAAAAAAATACGTACAAGTTGCGAAATGACGAGAATGATTTTTTTTAGATTAAATGGATTACGTGAACAGGTTGGCAATTAAAAACAGTAAGTACTTCTGCATAATCGATCATTTTAGTCTCACGCCTTGTTAAAATCATTAAACTGGTAATCCAGTAAAGAAGAACTTCAACCAAAAATACTTAATTCCAAACCCGATTATCTTTTTGGAAATTTTTTGCTAGGTATGTTATCATTAAATTAAAAGATTGAAATGAATTTTTAAAGCTATGCTATTTATAGCGCGATACTGCAACTATGACGCGATTTTCGTAACAAAAAATAATTTACACTATTGCAGTTATAATATTTTTGTTTTAATTTCTTGGTATTTACTTCAAAGCAGAGTACGAAAATAAACGAAACAAATTGTTTGATATAGTTTTGTTTCGTTCTTTGAAGTGAGTGAAACATAAACAAAACAAAAAAATCGTGCGCCGCTAGAAAAAAAAAATGGGAAATAAATACAAACGTTTTGAAATATTTGCGGCGAATTTGACACTATTATATAATATAATTTAATTTTAATTTTTAACCGGGTGTCCTAAGACACTTCTCTTCCTTTTTTTAGTTTAATGTTCTCACGTCTTTCAAAAATGCCATGCAAAAAAAAATATAATTAGTTATGCCACATACTGAACTCGTCTATTTTTAGTTTCAATTTCAATTTCCAATAATAAACAATAACTAATTAATATTTATTTTTTATTTTTTTATTATTTTTTAATATTTTTTTTTGACATTTTTAAGCAATACAACAAGGCTGGTGAATTGGACAACAGCTTATTTTTCAAATTTTATTGCAAAAAATTTTTATTGAAAAAAAATTTTTAAGTGTTCTATTTTGTGCTAAAATCTGCAGAGCAAATTTAATAATTCTCATATATTTTTTTTTGCAAATTGTTCATGTATATAGCAAACATGATACAAATTCTGCAGAAATAGCTGAGATTGCAAAAATATTAGTTTTAATATAAATTCAAAAACAAAACAATATAACAACAAATATATAGCAAAGTATCTTGTATTGAAAATATGGCTCGAACTTTTGTATTGTATATATAGTACATACATATGTATGTATATGCTTAAAAAAAAAATTCAGTAAATTTAAATTGTGAAAAATTACTTACCTTGCGAAAATTATGTGCAAAAATAGGTTCAAGGCCAGTAACTGTAAAGACCTGAAAAAAAAATTAATAAACTCAAAACAATAAGCTTATGTATTTATATCAAATTAAAGATTTATATATACATATGTATGTACGAGTATATGAACTTATGTATAATGGATATAATTTATTTATTTTTTCACCGTTGAGAAAGCTAAATTTCTATATTTTTCCCCCATATCACCTGCCTTTCATGTTTTTGGAAAAATTAATTTTTTATTCTGGTTTCAATTTGCTTTATAAAACATAAAACACGTGAAATAATATAAAAGCCTTATGATTTCTTTATAGCAAATGGTTTTTTTGACATAAACACACATTCCTTAACACTCCATTTAGCTTAAGTGGCTTTATGTTATTTCACGTGGTAACGCTTCTTATGTTAATGACTTAATTTTGCTTCAGCTTTATATTTGAATAGTATTAAATTGGTTTAACCTAGCAAACATTTTAATGTTCTTATTATTAGACGAAACTGCAGCATTTAAATATATTAATAAAAATATCATCATCATCATCAAAATGTTTTTTTTCCGAGTATGTTATCATTTTGTCTCTTTTTTTTTGTTGCCGTTACTCACTTCATATAAGGTCCATTGTAAAAATTTTTTATGTGTAAATATCTATACGCTAGAGGGTAAAAATCTTTTTCACAATACAATCACAAATTTTGAGTAAGATCGTAAAGCGTTAACAAATCGGTGTGAGCCATGTATGAGTGTATTAGTGTAATCATACGAACAAGAAGTACAGAGAAACTTAACAGCTGCATAGAAATACACTCAACCGAATTTTAAAGCATACCTTCAGGAGCAATGTTAATTTTAATAGAAATTGCTTGTGAAGTGTAATAGTGTTGCAAGTGGGGATAATTTTGTAAAAAAGTTGAAAAATATGAAATAAATATAAACTTTTAAATTAAAGAGCATTTTAAATGTCATATATTTGTTTAAAAGATATATAGCAGTCTTTATAAAGAATTTATAATATTATATTAAAACATATCTTCATTACGTACTCTTGCCTAACACTGAAGCTGGTGCAAGATAATTAAGTAAAAATCTCCATCTCATGCCAATTATTATGGGTGGAGACTTTAATAAAAATTTTGCAAACCCACAGTCGCAAGCTTTATAAAAATTTTTATTTGACATTTTCCATTTGCATATGAGCAATTCCCCACAAACGGCCAAAGTTTTCCATACATTTTTAAATGCAATAGAGTAAAAAATTTACATATCTTATTTTAGTAACCATAAGCCAATGTTGAAAAAAAATTTCATTGCTAGATGTGATCGAACACACATTGATTTTTTTTATTGTCTGATAGGGTATAGCTTTCAATTGGTGCCACAAATTTGTTTATCTGGTTTTATGATATTCTACTTATTTTATTGCTGGGAAATTTAGCAAACACCTCTGGTTCTTGTAATTACATAATTAAAAAAATTTATTATTCTATTTCACGTGGTTCTACTTAAGCAATTTTTACAAAAATAGACACAGCCTTTATTTGATAAAATGGGCGGAGTCACACCCATTAAAATTTTATTTTAAAAGGTTCTACTCTACCGATTTTCACAAAACTAAACACACTCTGAGCTCTGAAAAACACACAAACTTGCATTAAAGAAAATGGACGAGAGTGAATGGGAGTGACCCATTAAAACTCAATTTTAAATTTCACTTACTTCTTGAACAACAGATTAAAAAAAAGTTTAATCAGAAATAATTCATAGTCAGGCTCAAGTTCAGTAATTTCAATTCTTATTGAATGAAATATTTTTATTAATTAATGTGAGTTTCTAAAGAAGAGAAGAAGTTTAATGTTACTACTATGACTATGAATTATTTCTGATTAAAATTCACTACAGTTCAATTAAAGAATCTAACAATTGCTCACAAAAAAGTTTAAGTTTACTTCTAGTTTGCTCCCGTAAATATTTTTTTAAATGTTCTACCAGATCTTTGCATTGAAGTCGGTTATTTTTAGAAATATTTTAAAATATTTATTTTTAGGTCGATAGATATTAGGTGTGTTCATTTACTAAGAATTGTAACTAGAGTTTTCATTAGCCCAAAAAAAAAAAGATTGCTAAAAGAGAGTAAAAAATTTAGACAAAACAAATAAAGAATTGTAACAGTATTTGGTAAATGAGAGACAAAAAGGTCAAGGTAAGTCCTCAAGGGAAAAAACTAACCACAAAGGTCTTGACAGTCCTCAAAGGTTAGTTCCTTTTTAAAATATTCTATTTATAAAAACGCCTCATAATGTTAACTAAATTTAAGAAAAAATCTAATATCATCAAAAGCATTCAAATAGATTTGTTCTGAAAAAATATATATAAAAACGGAACAACTAAATGTTTTTCTCTAGCCTCTAAGCCTAACACAAATGGTAAATAATGTTTGATATAAGGTAAACATGAGTTTGCTGGGCATACGTTTAAGTAAGTGAGGAAGGAAGGCTGAGGGTGAGATTTCTACAGAATGTACAATGAAATGTATTTATATGTATTGTGTTGTTTATCATGATTGCTTTGATTTCCTACTCACACACACGATCGACTTTAATTTAGGAGGAACTTACTACTAAGAATTAACAAAAGCATAAAAAAGATATAAATAAACATATAATTAAATAAGTTAACAAGGCTCATAAAAATGTCTAACAATATTTTGGTAAATTCACTATTCGCCCAAAGTTTATGTTGATTTTGGTAACTAAATTAATGTAAGGCACGAATATTAATACTCGTATATAATAGCAACAGTAAGTAGCCTTTATATGGTACAGTGGGCTATAATAAAAATTACTAATATTAAAAATTTACAATTTGCTATTACCGAAACTATATATATATATATATATATATACATATAATATGACGATATCAATTCATATTATTTTACACTCAGATTTTATTACCAAATATTATTAAAGGCTTTGCATAATAACTAGCGACAAGAAGATGAAATCTCATCCAGCCTACATGAGGAGAGGATATCACATGCAGATTATGCTAGGAGAAGGATGAAACATTATAGCACTACCTGTTACATTGTACAGCTTCCATTGTCCAGTCGTCTTAGAAAATAAATTTTCCATAAGGAAAATATAATGGACATAGAGTCCTATGTAATGTAATTACATACAATTATAATCCATTATATACAATCGCAAATAATCGATTTTGGTCAAAAAATTAAGATCAAAAATTATGTCGCTTAAGTTTTTTTTGCGGTTATGGCACGATAAATAGACTCTTGAACCTTGCAAAATTATTGTATTTTAATGCAATTTAATAATAAAGCTAACACTGAACTTTAAAAAATCAAAATTAAATGGCTTCTATCAGTTAATGTTATTTTGACCACATACATAATTTTGCTAATCTGGGAAACCATGAGAGACACAAATTTTTTGAAATTTTCAAAAATGCTTAAACTAAAAAATCCCAAAAAAAACCCCAGAACGAAAAAATCGCATTAAAACGGGGAAAATCGGCAAAAAGTAAAAGTGCGTAACAACGGAAAAAATATAAAAAAAACACTAAAGTTAAAAAAGGCAACAATCGAAAAAGGCCCAAAAACGAAAAAAAACTCCAGAAGTAAAAAATTGCTAAGTCTAAAAATAACACCAAAACTAAAAAACGCCATGACTAAGGCGCCGATTATGGTTTACAACAGTTGTTATTTTAATGCTTCTATATTTCAAATTGCGATTACGGTTTACAACACTTATTTGAGTGTTAACACTTATTTGAGTGTTATCATGAAGTTCTTGCGATTATGGCTTACAACATGTGTTCTTATTTGTTGTTAGAACAGTGAAAAACTGACAGATGCGCATTAGGTGTTGTCTTATTGTCGTTGGGGAAAAATTTTTGAGTGTACATATCGCTGATTTACTTCAATAGTTTCATAAATTAAATAAAATAGTTTTTTGAGTTAATAATGCAGAATAATAAGACCTTTCGTATTTTTATTTTGCTTGTACCATCGCATCCTGGGAGCAAAATATTTTTCAATTTCTTCATTGAGTTGTATGCAAATTGAAAACTTGAAGCGCGTTTTCTGCAAAACTGGTTTTTTTAAGTTCTGACACTAAATGAGCGATATGTAAAAGTTTTGGCATTGTGTTTAAAAATTTGATCTCTTAACTCGAATTGATAAAGAGAGAAGAAAGAATATACATGTATGTTTTTAATATATTTGGTCAAAAGTATTATGAATTTCACCTTCTTAAATGTTCCTCTTTTCTTTTGTTAGTTTATTTAATATATGTGACCATCTCCGAGAAAACGGACCTAGTTTTTGAAAATGAAGTTTTGAGAAAAACTATTATTCTACACCCTTTTAGGTACCAGAAGCCAGTCTAAACCCGTTTTTTGACACACTAGGTCCTTTTTCTCGGAGAAGGTCACATATATATTTGTACAAATTAAAAGCAGAGAATAGAATAAAAACGATACAGAACATTTATTTATTCATGATATTTTCTTCTTCTTCCAGCAACGTGCCTTGTGTGTACTAGAGACCTGCGTAAGCAGTCTTGAAATGTAAGTACGTCATGTTTTTTAAATGTATTCTCGTGGCATGTATTATACTGAGCCAACAATAAATGCTGTCGTACTATAGACGAAGCACGATAGATGTATTGGTTGACGTGTATATGACTGTTAACAAACGATGTCGCCAAGACGTCTTGTTTATAACAAACAATTAAAACAACAAGTACTGTTGATACATGTATGTTTGTTATTTTGCATATTGTACGTTTGGGTGTGTGTGTAAGATTTAGATGGTAAGCTATTATGTTTGTGTTTAAGCGAAGTTTTTTAAAGCAAGCGCACACAACTCATGTAAATACATGTGTGCGTTTGTATGTGCGCAGAAAGATAAGAGAGCATACACAAATTATGTAGGTATGTATGTATGTACATGCATTAAGTTTGTATACGCGCCAATGAGAGAAAAAGCACAAGCACCACAAATTTTTCAGTCACGAAATTTACTCTTATACCTGCAATAAGTTAAACAAATGTATTGCCGACAACGTTGTTTAGCGTTTGTTTCAGAAGATTTCGCTGTAGTAAAGCATTTGAAATTGCCCTCATGTCTTAAAAGTTCTTATAAGACGACTTGGCCAGGTCTTTAGTGTGTACCTATATTTTTTTTATCTGTATTATTTTTGGCAGACAGATTTGCATTTTTAAGTAAATATCTGCTACAATTAAAAAACAACAATGTGACATACACAAAATCAAGATTAATTTTGTGTTGTAGCCGAGACAACACAACATTTTTGTGTGGTTAACCGCAATCGGGGCATAAAAAACGCCAAAACGCAAAAACCAAAAAAAAATATTCGATTATATAGGCTTAAGTTCGTATAGTATTAGATACTAGTGTCCGTACGGAAACCTGCATATAAGAGTGAAAATTGCACTTTACTGAAATTATTAATCATTATTATTATTATTATTTTTCTTGGAAAATGTCTGGTAGAAATTTTTATATTTTAAAGATTTTTTTTATTATTAATCTAACATATATTTCTTCTATAATACATATATGTATGTACATATATTTATGTAATTTTTCTTTTATTGTATGACAGTCATACAATAACTTTTGTTGCTCACTTTATATTAAAACCATTTCCATTGACTTACGGTTTAGAGCTAAGAATAATTATGTTAATGTAGCCAAACATTTACATATTTCAATAACCTAAATCTAAAGGTAATTTCCCACTAAATTGTCACTGTGTCTATTTCATACGCATTTGATTATAATCTAAAGTGACCAATTAGAAAACAATCAAGTTCATGTCCTTCATTCAAATGTTTTTGATACACTTCATAAAAACTAATAACGAGTATACTTAGATTTGTCATTTCGTTTGTAATTTCCACCTATTTTCGTTTTAATCATAAGAGACAAAAGCTATAGTTTTCAGGAGACGGGTTTTTATACATAATATGTTTTACATACGTTAATGATAAAAATTTAAAGCCTGTACTTTAAAGTTATCAACAATTTTGGCATTTTTTTAAAACTAAACTACGGATAGGACCATAAAATTTTGTCGTTTTAGTTGAGCGCCGGGAAAACCAATAAAACACGGACTTTTGATTTTTATTTTATATATAAGTTGGTTCATAGGGAAGGTAATTACAAATGGTAAAAACTCAGAAGCAAATTAGTTTATTATAACTATGAAGAAAGAAAGAAAGTTTTTTTTTATAAGGTTTCGCATGGATGATATTTAGTCTATGTATTTATATCATACATTATGTATAAATGTTTTATGACTTGTGGAGGGTATATTACATTCGGCACAGCTGAACTTAAAACATGTAAGAGTGATATGTTTTATTTTATTTATTTTATGGTATACAAAACAAAAACAGGAAAACTAGTTTGCATGTCATGCATAAATATGACAAAACGACAGGAAAAAGCGTGAAAAGTATCAGTGTGAAGTAAAAAGCTTCGCAGTTAAACTATTCTTCAATCCTATTTCAAAATCATTAAAATGTGTGTTGATTTTCCCGTTAAGGACGACACGCGATTGAAGTAATTGAAAAATGAAATAGGTAATTTGTTTTTTTTTTTTTTTTTTGAAACGCAATCAGAAAAGAAGTATAGTTAAGTTTAAGTATTGAATTTGGACTTTGTATTCTTAAGAGGGGCAGATTTATAGTGGGTCAAAGTAGGGACTACGGCGATTTGATTTTTAACATAATAATTTATATAAATTAGTCTACTATTTATATAGGACCAAGATCAATGATTTCATTTTTTTATCTTATCACCCTTAGTCTGATTTTTTGCCAAATGAGTAACCAACAATCTACATGTATTTTAATTGTTAACCAAGCATTTATCATAAAAAAATCAAATATGCTGCCTCAGTCCAAAAAAATTTAAAAAAATCGTAAATAAAGCTCTTAATTGAAAAGATTTAAATTAAAAAAAAACTGCTTTCAAACATACATACATGTATCAAATTTAAGCATGTTTTGAATTGTCTTAATTATTATAGAAATGGATTTTTTTCGCCCAGCCTCTACTACATACAAGGAAAAAGAACTCAAAATGCCTGTTTTGGAGTTCTTCAAAAATTTTTTACGAACTGTGGGATTTTCATTACGCAAACTTCTCAATTGTTTTCATACATTCACGTACATATACATATATATATATAATAAAAATTTTCATTCGACTACAAAAATTCATTCAATAACATAAATGAAAAAAAAATTAATTAATCACAATTTAAACTTACAAAAACCACACAAAATCGTTTAAAGACTTTCCTCACACTTATTTTATAATTAATTGAAATTTTTTAAATTTTTAATAAAAATACAAAATCTCTTAAATACTGATATAATAAAGGTCTTCCAAAAAGACAATTCATTTTTTATGAAAATTAAATTCAATAAAGTGCGACTTTGACTATCACATGAAGGGTTCCGTTCGGACACTTTTTGATCTTTTTTTGTTAGTTTTAGGGTTTTTTTTCATTTCGCGATTTTTTCCCTTTTAAGCGATTTTTTTTTAATTTTTTTCGTTTTGCATTTCTAGTTTCTTTGGCGAATTTTTGATGTGTTTTTTTATATTTTCGCGTCTTATTTTACTTTTTATTGAAATTTTTCAATCAAGACTTTTTTAATTTTTGCAATTTTTATGCCTCGGCATTTTTCTTAATTTTGGTATTTTTAGTTTTAGCGTTTGAAAAATTTCAAGTTTTTGATTCTTACGGTTTCCAAGATACAGCAAGTTGTTAAAAATAAATTAACTGATAGAATACCTTTTATTTTTTATTTATTTTAATTCAGTATTAATTGGCTTAGTCTACATAAAAATACTCTAACTTTGAAAATTTCAAGCGCCTATATAGCATTAGGATTTCAAAATTTTTCGTTGCTCACTACGGAGCACCCAATAATTTTTAACTGTCGTATTTAGCTATACCCAATAAAAAGCTTAACTGAAAAATTTTTGGGACCTTCTTTTTTACGAAAACCGAATATTTGCGATCTTAAATGATCAATTTCGGTAAAAAAAAATAAATTAGAAAATTATATCGCTTAAGATTGTTTGGCACGAAATATTTGTTACTAAGCACCCCACATACGTTTCAATTCAATTGTCAATTGAGTTTTTCAATTGAATTGTTTCAATTCGTAAACTGAAGTGAAATATTTTCATTTAACTGTCAAATTTAAATATTTTTCACAGTTACAAATTTAAAAATTTAAAACTTCTATTGCATTCATTAATTATTTTTTATATTTTTAACACCCCACCAAAAAACGGGTGTTAAGTTTTAAGTGTTTGGCTGAGTATCTGTGTATCTGTACGAGTCCACGTACAGAGCAAATGGCTGAACCAATTCTAAATTATTTTTTTTTGAAAGGTGACTTAATCGAAAGGGGTTTTAGCTATGTTTTAAGGAAATCTTCTTTAGATACATTCAGGGGTTTCTAAAATTTTTAATTTTTTAAAAATACATAACTTTTTCCATACAAAATAAAAAAAACAAAAATTGTGACAGCTAATCAAGAGAGTGGAACACACACAGCACAACATTTTCTAAAGGGATGGAACCCCCATAAAGCGACTACTGTTAAGAATGTCTAGATAACGACATGGCTAGGAAAGACAATCACCCTCTTATGCAAAAAAAATATTTAACTTTAGCCTTAAAGTTCATAGTAGTTGCCAAGCACTTTAAGGCTAACATTACTTTGTTAAGAAATTGTATGCAAAACATAACTTTATTTATTTTGTTATTTAATAATAAATACTGGTAACACCACCGTGTTCAACAACCACTTCCATTATCAATAATGACAGTTGCAGCTATATATTTTCGTTTATTACACAAATTCTATCCGCGAGGACGCTTCCTGTCAGACTATTAAAAATTAAACGTCTTTGTAGAACACCCTGCACAATATGGCTATTTGGCCCTTTCTAGATGTAAAATGATGGCAATGAGATCGAAGATGCTTTAATAGAATTGATTTACCTTGTTATATTCGGTCATTAACAACTAGTGCAGTAATTTTATGATTATTATTATTTTCTAGTAACAACTGCATCAGACACAAATATTTTTTGGCCATAAGTTAAAATAATATGAAATAAATATTGCAGTTAGTTATCTAGAGTCTTGAATTTTTATTATTAATAAAAACTTAAGGCCTTTTCAAATTGAGGAAGTGGTTTCTTCTTTAATTTTTTTAAGCACTTACAATTGCTAATTGATTTTTGTTCTTTCTTTCTTATCGTTGCAATCACTTGAAAAGTTAACAATAATTTTAAACTTGTCTAGTCATTCATCAAAATAATTACTTACAAATTACATACCACTCAGCTGCAATTCATGTTAAATTATCAAACCTTTCATTTAGCATCATTTTCAATTTCATTTTTCATTTATAGATCAATGCATAATTAAAAGTCATAGTGTGTGTACAAAGAAAAATAAACAATAGCAAATAAAACAGAAAAGCTTAAGAGATTATATCTCCTTCTTCTATCGACAATTTTTACTGCATGGTATAAATATTATTACGAGTGTTTTTTTTAAAGCAAACAACAATAGATAGATTTCCAAAGGAAAACATAAAAAAGAAAGTCAGAAAATTAATAAGAAAAGAGTACGTTAACTACAGCAACGGCTGCTGCTGCTGCCAGTATACAGCGACCTACTTTTAGAGATTGTGCAAAATGTATGTACATATACTATATATGTATATATGTATACACATATACATATGCATATGATTGTGTGCAGCCAAACATGCCAGCGGGAATAAGGAGGAGTATGGGTGCCTTCTAGAAAGCCTTTGTATCAGGCTGCTCACTGCATTCAAAACTCAAATTTTTTTACACGCGAGTTAACGACGCTCATTCATAGTTAATGACGCCCACGCATAGTCGACGCTCATGCATAGTTAATGACGCCCACGGATAGTTGACGCACATGCATGGACATGTTTATATTATATAAGATAAGAAATAAGTAACTTTCCATAGATGATAAGAATTACAAAATATACAAACAACTAAATTAAGAAAGTAAACAAGATCATAAAATATCCCTAAATACAAAGATCATAAAAGATCATAACAAATACATATTGTAAACAACTAAAACATTAAATAAGTAAATATTCTATAGGTCATAAGATATCATAAAAATATTGTAAATAATCAAGGTCAGAGAAAGTACGAAATCAAACATAATGGTTTGAGTTCGTCTTAAAACAAAGAAGTTAGAATAAGATAAGAATAATATTAATTTAGTATTTAAGATACAAATTTTGTAAATACGAGTTAGTTAAAATTAAGTAGTTAAGACGCATAGTCGTCGTTATAATTTTAATTCAAGAATTAACGTAAATTTAAATTATAGAAAATATAAATAAATAAAGACACATATGTGTCCAAGAAAATATATTTTTTTAAATAATTTAAACAAGCGTTATTAATTCGCGTTGTCATTGTAGACAAGGCCTTCTGCCCTAACTTTTTTTTTCAACAATTTTTAAAAGGCCCTCCAATTAATGGCTTATGCTTTAACTTTACCAAAAGAACAGAAAAATTATCAAAACAACGACTAATAAGGCCTTTAATAGGGCCTAAAGTCTTCCAAGTTTCACGGCTAGGATTATGTGTGAGCATGCACACATAAATCTACCAAGCAGAAAAAGTCCGAAGATCTTACTCCAGGCTTTATTTAAACGCCTACTGCTTAGGTATTTTTTTTTAATTAATGGCCTATTTCTCACCTGCGAAAGAAAACGTTCGACTTACAATTTATATTTAATATTTATATATTTTTATCTACACATATTAATTACTTGGAAGGAGACAATTATTGAACCAGCAACCTTCTGACTGATAGACAAGAACTCTATCTAACCAATATGCTAACAAGCAGCCTGAATCCGCACTGAAATTATTGTACAAATATGCTTATACAAGAACGAAAAAGATAATGAAAAAAATTTTCTCTATTTTTATTTATAAATATAAAATAACAAGAAACCTAATAAAATCAAGAAGATTTTCTTATTAAAAAAATTAATAAGACGCTTTACACATAATCATATAGGAAATTAATGAAAACAATAAGGAATACCTTTTTGAAAAAATCAATAAGGCAACCTAATGAAATCAATAAGAAATCCCTATAGTTTACAATTTATAAGAAAAGCTAATAATGGATTGTTTTTTTGGTGCCAAAAATAATGTAAATTGAGTAAAAAAAGTTGTGAATAATAAGATTTCTTCTTGATTTTACGTGGTTTTCTTCTTGATAAAATGAATAAGATTTACCAGATAAAAACAATAAGGAATCTCTATGAAGAAATCTTCGCTTCTTTCAACTGTTATACCCCATAGACTAAAGACGTTTCCTAGAGAAAATCTTCTTGATTCTATTAGGCAGGTTTTTCTCTGTGTACCGGCTTAAGTCTAGGCTTCACTATCGTACACATCATCATTAGATCAGGGTTGTATTTTTTTAAGAGTCATACGATTGTGAAGGATAGTGAGACCTACCGTTAAATAATGCCTTACAAAAGGCCTCTGCTTTTCCGTATTAAAGATAAGATGCACATTCCATACTTACATCGATGAAGAAGAGAGAGGACAAGGAGTAAGATGTTGGCAGTTGTTTTTATTTTCAAAACAAAAACCATTACTTTTAAGGCCTTTTAAATTATCTATCCAGTTGTAAAAGTGGTCATTGATTACATGGATAATGGGATAAATAATGCAAATATTTGTGGCTGTTCTGGAAAACGCGTCCAAGAAGTGAAACTTTATATCAAAACAAACACAAATTTTCCAAAAAAAATTTTGTTTCTCATACATTTCTGAAATGAAATAAACTCTCTCTCTTTTAAAAACTGTTTATTTTGCATGAGAAACAAAAACAATTTTTTTACATTTACACAGTTTTCATTTTGATTTCCATGTACTCCAGAATAGGCACCATTATTTTTCTAAGCAACACAATGAATTGCTTTAGAATCAAGAGTGTAATTTAATCAGGCACAATAATTACACATTGACCAGGGTTGTCAGATGTTTTCCGACCTCTTTCGCCAAATTGATTTTAAAAATCGCCAAGATTCGCCAAAATCAGTTTTATGTAGTTTTTTCTTAATATATACATATATATGTATATTTGATAATAAATTTGTTTTTATAAATTTTTTGTAAAATAATCGTATAAAAATTTAACAGAAAGTCGCCAAAAGCAGAAATAAAATTGGCGAAAATTATTTATTGGAAATTTTTATCATCCCAATTCAAAACGCTTTAATTACAATAATTAATATAAGAAAAATTATCAAAATCATATTGTTTTAATTTATTGCAGAAGACTTTTAGTAGAATTAATTTTTTTCAACTTCAACAAACTTATTAAATAAATTTTAAGTTAAATTGTTAAAAGAAAGCTATAAAATAGCCAACAAATTTATTTATCGCCAGAAAATTCGCCATGTCGCAAATCAAAAGTTTGGACGCCAACCAAGTTGAAAAATTGCCAGGTTTTGCGCGAAATCGTCATATCTGACAGCCATGGCTGGGCGGCGAAAGAGGTGAGAGAGAAAGCTCTGCCCCGCAATGACAACGTGTTTAAAGGGAAAATGAATATAGAATGCAGCGAAAAGACCTTTTACATCCAAAAGAAAAAGTTCAGAGGCCTTTTTAAAAGTCATTCGTACACATTTTTTCCGCATTGGGCATACACAGCCGCAGTCATCCATATGGACTGTGGCTGTGTAAGAATTCACATAAAATGCATCTGTAACCAACCACAAGTATCATCAAAATGTATCGTTGTTGTCGCTCGATGTTTTACTACTATGAAAACATCAATACAGCAAGCAGAACATTAACAACACTTTGGCACGTACAGCAAAGAGCAAATGATTTATGTGAAATTTTCTCTACATTTTATTTTTACTTATTTTCAAGGCCATTATCGTCATCTTAATATAAACTAACTACTGTATTTTAATTTAGTCTATTCTGTTGCACAGATTCTGCCTCACAGAATGTTTGTTGATTTATACACATTGTGTGTGTGTGTGTGTGTGTGTGTGTTTGTGTGTACATATTGCCGTCCTCTGACGATCTATAATGGAAACCATAAATAAAAAATTCCATAAACACAATGTATTCTACAGCATCAACAAACAATAAGAACAACAATACTTGAAACACTATACGTAAAGTATAATCAAGGCAGAAAAGCTTGCTGGTTGGCATAAACAATAAAACTGTAAATGAAAATTTGCAAAATAAAAACGAAAAAAGAATTGGCTTAAAATTGGCAGCAACTGTAAAAGAAATACGAGTACTAAGAACGGATGGAGCGAAAAAAAATCTAGATAAGGCTGGTGCTCAAATAACATTAAGTAAGTGGATGTAGGTACATAGATATGCACATATCGTTGTATGTACATATCCTGATAATGATCTTAGAGGACAAAAGCTGTGAAGTTACAGCAATTAAAGTTTATTTATGACTTTTTTACAGAATAATTGATTGAAAGTGACTTTTCGGCTGCCCTGTATACCATTTCTGGAGCAACTCTACACTAAAAAAAAATTAATTTTATATTCAAAAAATCATATAATATTTTTACTGAAATAAGAACTGCCACAGAATTCGTAAAAAAAACTCTAAAATTCGTTAGAATCGTTCAAGTTCTTTACTAATTAAATTTTCTATTTATTAGAAGTGAGCACAAGCCGTGAAAAAGTGCCCAGTATTGTATTTTTTTACCTTTGATTTATTAATATCAAATTCCCCGCCACTCTTTGCTTACTCATAATGCATAAATTTGACATATTTTTCGATTTCCTTTAATCGTCGAATTATTATTTGGGCAATAATATTAATAACAAATATGCCCAAAAACAAGTTCATTTCGAGAATTGTCGCCTTACTAAACATATTTATGAGATTTATACGTCCTAAAATTGTCTTGTGGTAGTCTTTTCTATCAAATTCAAAGTACAAAAAGTGTAATACTTCTAAAATACAGCAAACGCATTTCATCATCAAAAATTTTCTAGCTTGACCAAAAATTTCATGGTTTTCAATAACTCTCATGAACGATAGATAATATCTTGATAAGTCCCTTAAATCATTGTAAATTTTAAATATGCGCCTTTTGTTCGACCAAATTTCCAAGGAGGAAAAAATAAAGAACAGGGACATGAAAAAATAATGGTAACATCTTTGTAATAGCACATAGTCCGTTGAATCAGCTCTGTAATTCAAAAATAATGGAAAAGCGATGAGAAAGATCAAATTTTAAACAGCACAGTAAATTATGATGGGCCAGTTATACAAGTTGAAGGTGTCTCGTGAAGCATTGTAATAAATGTTAATGGGTCCCAAAACATTGTTTAGATAATAATAGACGTTTAAAACGATATTCATTACGGTGATTATTTTGCAAGAAAATTAATTAAACTTTAGTTGAGAAAATTTACAAAGTTAAATATTTTTTTTTTGTTTTAATGCTTTTTATTTTCTATTTTGACTATGTATGCTTTCACTGCGTTTGCTAAAATCAAACTGTAAAGATGGTGAAATTGTAACTTGCTACTCACATACATACACACATTTTTAAGGCCCAACTATAATAGGAATAAGCGAACTTCAGCAACTGTGCGGTTACATATAAAACGTATGTGGCAAATGTACTTATGGAACTTTTCGTCAAGTTTCGTCAAATGTCATTTGCTTAAGCTAAGTGCCAAACTGAACGCAAATTCCGTACGGAAAACACTGTTTGTACATTTTTTTAAATCAAGCAAACATCATCAGAAAATATTCATCGGTTTTATATATTTTTTATTTTTTCTTATTTTAAACTCAGAAAATAGAGCAAAACTTTTATTTTCATTCTTTGTTTTACAATACACATGTACACGCATACACATGAGTTTATTTGTGTATGTTCATTGTTGTACTTTTTAGTAGGCAAAACAAATAAAACAAGTAATAAAGTGGTGGAAATAATTACACGTGATTTTTTAATATATTAGGACATTCCAACAAATTAATTTGATTGAATTGCATTCATTTAGTAGTTATAAGGAGAAACAAATTTACTAAAAAAAATTTGAACAATACCTATATGTGCAACTGTGACTAAAGAATACTTAAGTGCATGTAAGTACATTGTGGACACCTAAAAGTCATATCTGAATTGCTTAAGTATTTGACAGACTTATCGTTCAATTCTGGCATTAGCTTAAGCCAGCATATTCATATTATAGTTGGGCCTTTACTGTTGACGTGGCCGATTCCCTTCGATACTTAGCAAAAATACAAAAACAACATTTTATACGCCACTTATAGGGTTGCCAGATTTGACGATTTATCGTCATTTTGGCGATTTTTGGTGTGGAAAATAGAAAAATTTACGATATTTTAATAGTATAAATAGGGCAGGTTTTTATGAGAAATCGACTAGTAGAATTCATTTAAGAGTATATGTATATTAGGGTGATCGATTATTCGACTTTTTCCAGAAAACGTTTTTCGAATAGTTCGAATATTTGCAGTTATGAAAAACTCGGTTTCGGCTTTAGCAATTCAGGAAAAACTGGTCAACCGGTTTTTTAAGTAGGAAAATTATTAAACAAAAGGTTTGATTTTAAATTGCTTTATTAAAAAGAAATAGTTAACAACAATTCATTAGTAAATACTAGAAGTGAGCACAAACCGTGAAAAAGTGCCCAGTATTGTATATTTTTCAAGTGGTAGTGGTGATCGTAACTGAGCGTAAAGCAAAAATAGAGAACAATGAAACAAAAAAAAACGCAAAACCATTGTACAACAGTTGAATCGACAGTTTTGTCAAGTACACTTCATAGTGCACATTACCAGAGAAAAAAGTCGACCGACTCAAAGCCGACGGCGTACCGCCACCCATTATTTTTCTGTGTATCAAGCCGCATCGGCTCGCATCGGCTCAAAACCAGCCAAAATTTTATCTGCTCAAAAAGACAAATTTCGGAGAAAAAATTTTGAAAATCGATTTTCAGTTTAAATTTTTATTTTCTCTTCTAATTTTTATATGCTTGTTTGAGCCGCCGAAATTGTCTCGGCGCGCCGCCGCTGGTCACAAAACTTCATTTCACAAAATCAAAATTTCATAAAATATTAAGAGCCTGATTCATA
Source organism: Tachina fera (assembly GCA_905220375.1). NCBI lineage: Eukaryota > Metazoa > Arthropoda > Insecta > Diptera > Tachinidae > Tachina > Tachina fera. The sequence goes on from LR999966.1 coordinate 83,803,876, forward strand.
AAAAATATTTTAGTTTTATAAAAGGCTTATTAATCAAATTTTCTTAGGTAAATTTGTTTTATTTTGTTTATTATGTTTTTATTCCGCAAAATATTTTGTAGGAAATCATTAAAAAATTTACAAGCATTGGAAATGCTTGCATTCATCATCATTTCAAATATCTAAATAAGAATTTGAAGCCCTTGCTTTATAATTAAAATTAATTAAAAATCACTGAACTATAGCGACTTTAGCGGACGCTAATCCTAATGTAACATTAGAGCGCCGTCCCTCGCAGGTATTGTGTAGCGAAGTAAAATAACCAATAAAATGGCTACTAAGGGCCCTGATACACTATCATACAAAGTCGTGCAATGTACGAAAAAATACAACCCTGGCATGATGGAGTTTATGAAAATTTTCAAATTCACATTTGTTTTGTATTTTTTCTTAGATCGCACGACTTTGTATGACTTTTTATGTAATTGACACCAGAGGCGCTGCAACGCAAAACCCAGACTTGTAAAAGAATGAAACTTTCCTCTATCTGTTCCTGCACCACATGTCTTCCCTATCACTATGACTTTTCTAAAAAAACTAATATGTATCTACTAATACTAGTAGGCATTCATTCCCTAAGTCTTAATTACGAGTAACTTTAAAAAAACAAGTATGTTATAACATAAAACGTTTTCAATTCCATATAGTCGACAAGATTATATCAAACATTTTGAGATGTTACTACTTAAGTAGTATTAATTAAAAATTTTTTTTTTTCAGAAACAATAAAAAAAAAATATATGAAATAATATTTCGCAAATGCTTTAATTATTTTACAATTGTCATAAGCTGCAATAATTCTTAATTTTTCAACTCTCACTTGAAAAAAACATATAAAATTCCTATTAATATTATTTTTTTGAAGTTTATTAAAAATTTATTCATATTTGTGTTTCCTGTACAAATGGCAAATAAATACATAAATTGTTATAAAATGCTTTTTGAACAAAATTTTATTATACAATAATTTAATTTAATTGGAAGCAAATTTAAGCATATAAAACAATTTTATTTTATTATAAATTTGTGTTTATAATAAACGAAACTACAATGAATAAATAAGAACATACATATCAATTTATTAATATATGCTATGGTGTACATGCAAATATTAATATCCATATACATATAATACTTTTTTTATTCACTGAAAAAATTTGAATGAAATTATATTTTTCTGCAGATAATTTCAATGGACCGTTGCTACTCGCACATTTTACTTTTTATTGATTAACTTAAAAACAAAATGGAAGCATTTCACTTTTTCATCTTCTTTTTAATTTTGATATGCATGCAAAGTTGGGGATTTTTAAAAAGGTTTAAATTTTTAGAGAAATAATACTCCGTATTGTTTAAAATTATTTGACTTTAGCATTATGTAAAAGTTATTGCAGTTGGAGTCAGTGCAAGTAACTGCTCCTAATAACGGAATGCAGTTAGTTACTTGGGCTCAACCACTGATAATTCCAGAAGGCCATGTAATACATATCTTCATTAAGCGCAAAGGCATTGGCTATCAAGTGGAGAGTAGATCAGAGTTAAGCAAACTCATACATATATAATATGAAAGAGAGTAAAGTGCATGCTTTTACGAATGAACGTGAAAAGAAGTGCATAACGAAGTAACCATGGGCGGTCTTCTGCTTAATTCTGGTGTAGATGCATAAAAAATGACTTATTGTCGCTTTCTTTTCGTTATCTAGGCATACTGAACAGTAGTAGTGTTATGGGGGTTCCACCCCTTTATCAAATATTGGTGGAAAACAAATTTAGGACTTTTTAACTGTATATCATTACTCTCAATTTGCTGAAAATTGTTAATGAAGTTTTAATGGTTCCGTACACTATATATGAAAAGGAGCCCTGTTGTTTTCACTACGCCCCCTATAGTGTCCGTCCGTCTGTTACAGGATGTATACTGGACAATCCTAAGATCTACGGACCTGAAATTTTGACAGAAAATGTACAACTTTGGCCACTACAACAACAAATATATGCCAGTAAAAAATTAAAAGATATTCCAAAACGAGCAACGCAAATATAAAAATTACAGGGTATTCTGCCAGTTAATGAAATTTTTACTATGTAATTTTGATTACTTGCTGCATTTTGGAAACCTTAAATTTTCAAAAACGCTAAAACTAAAAAATCCCAAAATTAAAAAATCGCCGCAACAAACCTTAAAGACCTAAAAACATCGCCAAAACGAACAAAAGTACTGTAATTAAAAAAATCTCTAAAACTAAAATAAATCGCCAAAAACCGAAAAATCGCAAATATTAAGAAACGCAAGAACTAAGAGAGCGCCGAAACCCCGAAAAATTCCCAAAAATGCCAGAAACAAAAAAACATCACCAAAAACCAAAAAATTTCTACATCAGGTACGACATTCCATAATATAGCCTAAAGTTATTTTTTTTTTATAGTTGTTTATATGTATTGTCAGTTTGTATGTAATTATACATTAAATATATCAGCAAATTTTTATATATTTTTTATGTAGAGTAATATATGGCTGTCATGACAATTTTAATCTGCGTATGGGAGAATGTCGTAAAATCTGAACAGTTTTATTTTGAATTTAAAAAATAAAATAGTATGCGCCAGAGTTCTTAACAGTCCAGAATTCGTATAGGAATTGGGTGGTATAGTAACCTTCAAGGATTCCTTTAATCGAATTGCATTAGCCATCTTTATTATACCTTTCTTACAAGTCAAGCCCAAACATTTTTCATAATGTTAATATCCTGAGAATACGGAGGCCAATTTAAAAGTTCTTCATCTCGCTTATGAGATCATTGATTCACAGTGCTGGCAAAGCAAATTGCAGGATTGTCAGGTACACGGTCTTAGTAATTTTTTAAATTGTGCAAACGCTGTTAAGATAAGTTTCTTTATGTTATTTTCTAATAAAACTGAACTATTTATTTTTATTTATATTTTTTAAAACAATGATTACAAAATGATATATATGATTTTTACAAAAACTTATTAAAATTAGAAAGTATCTCTGTGTTTTTTTTTATAAAAAGTTAAATTTATGAAATAATTAAATTATAAAGTTTATATTCTTTATAAAACATTGTTAATAATAGAAATAAAAATACGAATGAAACAAACATATTACAATCTAATAATATAATAATAATAATTATGTAGGTGTATAAAACTTTGTTTTATTTTTGATACGATCACTTTTACGCAAATTGATAGCATTTCCAATTGACATATTTCTGTCATATGTTTTTAAATGATTATCCTTTACTTTTCTAAATTTAATATGAAAAGAATTTCTTCTGTAAATTTGTTCATTCATAACGTTCTTCACAACATAAGACCTGGGTGTAGCATGTTATGCAATTATAACTCCAGGTATCCATTTTTGTTATGTATCTCATCTCCGATTTTAAACTCATTCCTTTTCCTTGCATTTTTATTATAATATTTTTGAAAATTCGCTACCTTATTCTTCATCTCCTGCCTAATAAATTTGTTGTTAATATATTTTGAGCTTGGTTCTATAATTTTATCTGTAGTTCGTAAACGCCTATGTAATAAAAGTTGAGCAGGTGAATAACTTAAATCTTTGACTGGAGTATTTCGATATACTAACAATGCATTATATATTTGTTCTTTCAGATGTTTTTAAAATTCTTTTACCAATTCCTACAGCTCTTCCAGCCAAACCATTACTTCTGGGATAATTTGGGCTACTAGTTATTATTGTAAAATTCCATCTTCTAGAAAATTCTATACATTCGTACGAGTCAAACGCCATATTATCTGCTATAATAACTTTTGGTATACCGAATCGTGAAAAAACTTCTGTCCAAATTTCAATAACATTCGATGATGTTTTAGATTTTAAATGAATCAACTCAATCCATTTACTATAATAATCTATTATAATCAAAAAATTCTTTCCACGATATTCTAAAATCTCCCAACCAATTTTTTCAAACGGTAAATTTGGAATCTCATGTGGTACTAACGGTTCCTTAATATTAGATATACCAATTTCTTGACATTTTCCACATTTTAAAATGTAATTCTCTATGTCTTCATTCATATTCCTCCAATAAAATAATTCAGCTGCTCTCTTTCTAGTTTTTGATATTCCCATGTGACTCTCATGTAATTTTTTCAAAATATCGCATTTCAAATTTTTCGGTATAATTGTACGATCGTTAAAAAATATTAAATTATTATTTACCGTAATTTCGTTTATAAAATCTGGTATTTTGTCTTTTACAGGCCATCCTTCTGAATAATACTTTCCTATCAAACATAGTTGGTCATAATTTTTAGTTTCATTTTTAATTCTTTCTAACGTTCTATCTGTTATATTTATACTATGTATCATTTCCGTTATACCATTCTCGTGCTCCATATCTCCAGTGTCAATAAAGTTTCTGGAGATTTAATCTGCACAACAATACTTTTACCGGGTTTATATATAACCTCTACATTATATGGAAACATTTTCAACCTTAATCTTTGTAATCTAGAAGATCCTCTTTTATTTATATCCTTCTTAAAAATTTTTTCCAATGGTTTATGATCAGAAATAATAGTAATTTTTTGGTGAAATTTTTTACACGAAAATACTATTACCAAAAATTCTTTTTCAATTTGTGCATATTGTTTTTCCGTATTCTATAATGACCTGGAAGCAAACGAAATTGTTTTGTCATTCTGAAACAAACAGCAACCTAAACCATCTTTTGAAGCATCAGTCTGAATTACTACATCTTCTTTCTCGTTGAAGGGTGTTAGAATAACATGAATAGAATAACTATTAGAATAACTATTTATTTTTATTAATATTTTTTATAACAATGATTACAATGTTCTTGATATATATGATTTTTACAAAAACTAATAAAAATTAGAAAGTATATTTTATTTATAATACAACAAACGCAATTTTACACATTCTTTTTTACGATGATTTAATTAATTTTACCACGTCCATAGTGCCATAGTAGGAGACGTCACCTCATACCACAACTTTGGCTTCCTTGTCGTATCTTTGTTGCAAGACTATTTCTTCCTTGCTCAAGTAGTCGAAATATTAGTTATATTCAACTAGTTCATCGATACTAAAAAAAGTTTCGCAAGAAAAATATACGTTAAAAATTGGTAAGATTAAAATCGTTTGGGCGTATCAAAAAATTTTTTTTGAAATCTAGTCTTTAATGTTTTTTGGGAGACAACGTATAATTGCATCCTTCTTGAAAATCTTAGTTCGTTACAATTAAAAATCAATGACTTATGACAACTTAAAAATTATTTCTGCATGTAAAGTTTTTTACAGTTTTTTGATTCTCCTATAAAATATTGAAAATTCCAGTAACGCCCTTTTTATATGAAGCCATCGATAGGTAAATTATAATATTTTATGTATTCTCCAACATGTGCATTATTTTTTTCAAATCTTTTTATATGATCATTAGGGCGGCCGTTATTTCTTTATTTCTTTTACTTTCATCCCCCAAAATCAGTTCAGTTTTATGTAAAAAAAAAATACAGAGAAATTTCATACCGATAAGTTGTGTTGTAGGGAGTGCGTCCGGCCCTCAAAGTTGGCCCTCAGGTCCATATATACAATGTAATTTTTTTTAGTTTTATTTTGACTAAATGGATGTGTATGAAATAATTTAATATATATAAGTTCTTATTGCTTAATATAAAAAATTTCCATATAAATATAATTTTGTTAAATAAAATTGTTGGTATTTGGTTGGTTATTTTCCTCATTATTTTCTAAAATATTAATTTTAGCAAATAAAAACTTTCTTTCAGACTAATGTTGTTGACTTGAAGAGCTAAAATATTTCCATATGTGATATTCTTGTGAAATAATTTTTTAAAAAGATAGTCATATGAAAAAAAATACATTGAAAAATGAGCTTGATGGCCAACTTTGTGGGATGGACGCACCCCTTAAAAACGCAACTTATCGGTATGAAATTTTTTTGTATTTTTTTTTACATAAAACTGAACTGATTTGGAGGGTTAGAGTAGAAGAAATCAAAAAAGTCTCCATACAATTAACGGGCACTCTAATGTACATACAGATGTAAGTAAGTAGTTTTTGGTATTGACTGTCAAACAACTTTAATCGCGTAACGTTAAAAATAATAACCATACTCATGCGCAAACATTTGCTTCTAGCAGGTACAACTGCATACATAAGTATAACAATACTCTGAGTATTTATTCGGCTACACGTGCGTTTATACATGAATGTTTTTTTCTTACAAACAGTTAAAGCATAAATGCTGCTAAAAAAATGAAGTGGTAGGTAAAAAGCTTATATTGCAATAGTTTTCAATAGATTGCATGACAGACTATGGAAAAAAAGTTTTTGCTGATAAATATTTTATAAGACATTTTTAAATTTTTTTTTGTATTTAAGAATTAATAAAAAATAAAAATACAACAATGACCTCATTTTAATTTTATAATATCACTATTAATAACTAAATAATAATAATAATAAACAATTTTATGATAACAACAATGTTTGCACGGCCTAGAGAAAATTTTGCTACCGAATTTCAGTCAGTGGCGGCTTAAATTTTAACGGAACATATTCTATTATATTGTGTTGTTAAAATTTGTTTAAATTCCGTTTTATTTATGTATACATTTTTAATATAAATCAAATGCATGTGTGTATGTAAAAGTTATTTTTATGGAAAATAAAGAAAATATTCCCATACCTGAGGAATGTTTTCACACAACCAAAGCATATTTTATATTCCATTTTATACACACCAATGCATAAGGTGGCATATTATGAATAAATACTCTGAGTATCATGCGTATATTTTTAATGCCCGAATAAATATTGATACTCTGAGTATAAACACACTCCGATTATATGTACGGTCTGTTTTAACAGACATTCAATACGCACGATACGCATATGGCTTTGTCTTTAGATGTGTAGAGATGTGTGCTGGAATTGGCTAAAGCTTAGTTGTTGGCAATCAAATATATGAGTGCACGAGTTGTTGGTCCTACAATTATGAGTATACGCATTTGCTATAATTGAGAGTATTTACTTAAGTATTTTTTTAACTTACTGTCATTCTCTGATATGTATAGCTGAAACCATAGTGATAAGTTAATGCTTAGAAATTCCTTAAAAATTCACTTTATGAAGTGTATAGTGACAAAAAAATATGTTAAAAAAGATAAAATTTTCCTTAATTTGTAACTGATTACATTTTAACAATGACCAATGTAACGAATTAATACTTAATGTAAAATCGATTAAAAATTGCACACAAATCACAAAACAACAATATGCGTTCACATCATTAGATCATGGTCATTTATTTAGTGCTTCTCTGACAATACAGAGTGATTGATTAAACTGTAAAAGTGTGTTTCTCCATCCAAACGGAAAAAAAAGAAAAAAAATAAATAAATCCAAGCACACAGAGCAGAGAACACTTGCAAAAAACACACTTAAATATCAATCAATTGAAGATGGTGTTTGCTTTTATCTGAATTTCAATATCAATAGAAAATCAATTTGTTTTCACATGCAAAACAAAAGTAAGAAAAATGAAACACTGATGTAATCGTAAAGGTGTGCGTGTAAGTGTGTCCATGCTATCCCTGCTTTATATGATTGTTTGTGTAACCTTCTTATTTTTGTTACCTAAATCGTAAACTTTGCTCTGCAATTACCTAAAACATCAACAAAGTTAACTTCTATTTTATCGATTGCTTATATAAATATATTTCTGTTACATAAACTTGTTTATTTTTAAATATACTTTCGCTTCGATGTACATATGCATGTATGTTTTATATACATATGTTTGGATGTGCAAAATTGTGTAACTATGTGAGGACATGTCCACCCTGTTAGATAATATGAACTTGATATAAAATAATAATAAAATATCCTATTGCCATGCCAGAAATACATATTTAACCTGATCATATCGTTTATTCAAGCAACTAATCCCGAACAGCTGAATACAAACTAAAATTGTTTGATACTTGTACGTACATACAGCTATGGACAAATAAATAGCGCATACAAGAAGTCTATGATGTCGCTGATTGTACCTCAAACTGCCCAAATAATCTCAGTAATATGCCGCGGAAGTTGTGAAACTGTGGCCATAACCTTATTAGTTGACAGATGCGCCTTAGGATTTAGGTTTGGTGCACATTCGCCCGTAGAAATACACTCTTTGAATTTTTATTAGGTATCCAGTGTATTATGATGAATTCATGTTTTGTCCACAGTTACCAAACGCCAAAAAAAAACACGTTTTCATTGCGCCCGACAATCCTTTGAAGTGGTCACACGGTTGCACTTATAGTGGAATGAATATATGTCTGAAAAACATGAATTTGACCTAAATATCGTAAAGTTTTCAACTTAGGATTTTCTGAGGGTTACGCAATTAAGGAAGGAATAAAGCAACACATTGACCATAAATTTTTATTACTTTTTTCCGTTTCGGTTGCATCTTTTAATCAAAAAGCGCTTTGGAAAGGCATTAATCGAATTTTTATAACTTAACAGAGCTCTGTTAATACACTAACAGAGCTCTGTAAAAGCTCTGTGTCAAGGGGTATAAAATTTAAAATTTAACTTCACACTCAACACTGCATTATTAGAAACGTATAAAAAACAAGACTTGTATGTTGTAATGAAGCTTTCCCCTGTCTCTTACATAAGCACTTGCCTTCTCTATCACTATCCCTTTTCTAAAAGAAGGTAACACCTAGTAAAAGCAGTAGGCATTAATTGCCTGAGTGGTACTTCTCTTTACATAAAAAATAATTAAAAAATATTAATACTCAAATGCAAAATCTACCAAATTAGAATAGCACTAAAATTAAAGCATAAAAAATGTTTTATTTAACTGGAACTTAATCATTTTTAACTATTTACGGCCCTATGTATAAGCAAAAATTGGCATGAAGTTAGCATAAGTGACGAAATTGAATTAAGTTTTAGCGAGTTCCTCCACACAATTTGACAATCAAAATGGGCGCATTACCTAATCTTAATCCACCTCTAAGTCCTAGCATCATTTTAAATGTGAAGGGTCATGGCAAAACTCTTTAAGATCAAGTTAAATTTTGCCACTTATGCTAACTTCATGCCAATTTTTGCTTATACATAGGGCCGTTAGTGTTCAGTTTAGTTTTAAAATCCTTTATTAACTATTGAAATTGAGGGTGCACAGTTTCCATAGTATTTATTAAACATTTCTTCAATTTGGGTTGCGTTTTTTATGTAAAAATATTGTTTAATCAGCTAATGAAATTCTTTTTTTTATGTTTTTATTAAAATTAACGAAGTGGTGAAGTCAACACTTTCAAGGGTTTTCAAAGGAAAGACTAAAGGCTCAGTTAGCCGAATGTAAGGGAATGTAATTGCAACAGTAGGAAATAAGCTTACCTTATTTATAGGACATAAATACAACTATTAGTTTAATTTTAAACTTTTCATCATCATCCTTCATTGAGCTTTTCTTACTCGTAGGAAATAACTTTGTAGCAACTGAGCAACTGAGTTTAATAAAATGTTTGTCCTTTGAAGGTTCAGTCTAAAAAAGCAGCAGGAAACATACATATGTATTTATGTAAGTGTATTACACATGCAAGATTCAATTCCCAAAATACCCCCGGAAGAATTTCGTATTTTATAGAAATGTAATAACAAAAGTTTAATTAATATTGCAGTTACGTTCTTGACCACTGTGGAGTAGTATATAAAACTAAGTTTATTAAACAGTTTGAGTGTTATTAACTTTCACTTGATTTTATTATAACTTTCACTAACGTATTCCTCTGTGTTTTAAATACATAGATATGTAATAAAATTTTAGTATAAAGGTCGTGTTAGTTTTTTGTAAGCTTTATAGGTTCTGTGAGCCATATAATATACATATATTATGTATGCATGTGTGTGTAACAGGATATATCGTTATGTTTGCTCTACAAACTTACTTGTTTCCCCCTGCAAAGGTACACACAGGTGTGAGAATAATATTACTATAGCAACTAACAAAACAGCATCATACACAGTTGTATAAATAAGTTTTCATTTGTGAGTTTAAGTGCAGACACACATTGTATAGATTGCCATAATGGACATTTGAAACGTGTTGTTAGTGTGAATTTCTAACGCAATCACAGCTTTTAATATACACTGACTGGCATTAGTTACGGCATACAAGCACAATTGTACGTCCAGAGTAACAGTCGGGTTGGTTTCTATGTGCTACATAAATATTTATTGCAAACACACTCTGCTTGGTATTAAAAATATCTATAGTTAGACTATTTTTGTTGTTGTTGTAGTTTTGCCATTTCTTTTTGTATTGTTATAACAATTACATGTAGAATAATACTTAATATATGTCCACCTGTGATTTTACGTTCGATATTATATTAAAGGCAGAAATGTTGTCCTAAGTTTACTAGTTCGACTTAATTAAAAATGTCTTTTGAATAGAAATCATTACTATTGAAGGCCCATTTTAGTTATTATAAACTCCCTTCACGCCATGATGAAAAGACTGACATCTTAATATTGCTTGATATCTGAGCAGACTTTTTGCGAACACCATATTCAAATTCGAGAAACTTTTCACGCTCTACATACATATATTTCAAGGCCCACACAATTGTCCAGCAGAGCCAAGAATTTTGGTTATCATGACGGCTTTTTGCACTGCATGTACTCTACAGAGCAACAAAAGCTTTCTCACAGATATCGCACGTTTCTCATCGATTAACTTCATAAAGCTGCAGTGCGTAGTATGTAGAAAGATCTTAATTAGTCTATTTGATATCTTGCAACAACATTTTGTTAATGATAAAAAAAAATTGTTCGTGTATATTTTTATCTGCTGTAGCCGCACGTTGCAGAGGATTTCTTTTTGTCTTATTTTTACAAAAAGTAATTTGTTTTTCTTGATTTTAAATTATAATTTTTTTTAATATTGTTTTCTGTTTTGTTTGATAAGTTCATGGCAAGCGGAGTTTCACTACGATTATCGCCAATGGCATGAATTGTATTGAATGGTTGTGAAAAGGCAAGCTGTGGTATAAAACTTTATCTTATTAAAAATTCTTTTGTTCAATATGAATGTTATAATTATTGTGTAATACGCTTTAATGTTACATACATATAATTTTATCTGAGCAAATGTTGGCAAAATATATTTTAATTACATTTAAGTAGGTTAATGGTGTTGAGTGAAATTTGTGTGCTCTATTGTTGAAAATTATAAAAATGTTAACAAGAAAAACTTTAATATTTTTAATATTTTTTAACGAAAGTACATTACACAACATGCGTTTGCTTAATAAAATACTACTTTTACATCGTGACATGAATAAAGGAGATATAAATAAACGAATACCTGCATACATTTGTTGTACTGGTCGTTGCAAGGAAAAATAAAAAAGTAAGCTATTAATTAACTTATTTAAGTTGTTGTATTCTGGAGATAATAAGGCATGATGCCTTATTATGCAAGGATTATTTAATGGCCTTCGTTTATTGTAATTAAGAATAATTTTCAATTATTAAGATACAAAGTTAAATGAAATTATTGTAAGCTATAGAGAAATATATCTTTTAGCTTATATCATACCCGCACTATTAAGTGCTAATTTTATAAATCGTATTTTAAATGGAAACAATTTAAATTGGAAAAACAAAACTTATACAAAAAGGGTCAATGCTCAGCTTTGTTTATTCGAAAACAGAAATAAAAATTGGCATCCACCAATTGAAAGCAAAAATTTCACTAGTATTGATGAAATCAAAAAAAAAAAAATAAATATGTGTGTAAAAAACAGACTATTTCTTATTTTTTATTTAGATTTCTCATTGGGTGGTCTAACGATCAGTGAAAAGAAAATGATTTTCTGCACAAAATTAGATATTTTAAGAACTTTTACATAAGCTCTTTCACATTTCATTTCAAAAATATTTTCACAAATCCTATATTAAACTTGTGCAGCCTGTTGTAACTCACTTGATCTGAGATTCAATAAAAACGAAGAAATTTCGAAACAAAATTCTTCGATATTTGTTCGCTAATCAATTCCCAAAAATTCTCGAAAATTCGTATGTTTGCTAAAACTTCGAGCTTCGAACTTCTCTCGAAAGATTTTCAAATGTGTGACGGTAGCCGAGTGGATGTGTGCTAGACTGGTAGTCGAGACATACCAAGTTCGATGCATGACAGCACTTTTAGTTCAAAAATAAAAAAGAAATCATACGTACATATTATATTGTTACGTTTAGATTTTATTAAACGTGTGAGTTCTTTTGATTGCTCAAAAATAAAAATAAATAACAACACGATTTTCTTATTTGCAGCTGAACTTCCTTTTATTATTGACTAAACCAATTACAACTTGTCTATTCTTATTTACTTCTTAACGTTATTATCCACCGCACGAGGTCTTTTACTTTCAACGATGTTCACTCTACTAATTTCCAATTAGCACTGACTGACTTGTTCGTTCACAACACAACTGAACTTCACAACTGACTTATTCACGACTGACTTGCCATTGGTTGCATCGCGCTTTTTATACTGTGCACCAATACCACCAGAAGTTTCAAGCATAGTCCAGACGATCATTATCATCTTAAATGTTGTTTACTAAGTGCCCAATTAAGTTCATGTGGTAACTATGTACATACATGTGTATATGCATACGTGTGTACATCATTAACTAAGCAATGCGTGGTGGTTGTTTACCTTTTGCCTTTCGTTTGAATTAGCATGTATGTATGTGTGTGTGTAAATATGCGAAACTTCTTAATAAGCAGACGCTTTTTGTTGTTGTTTTTGCTTGTTTACGTGTTACGCATGCTTATTTAGTTTTTTGCTACAGTGTTTGCACGCGAATATGTGTGTACGTTTGTTGCTTTAGTTAAATACTTCTAGATAGTTCTTTGCATTAACCCTGTAGGAATCTTTTTACGTAACAATATGTAATAATTTAACAGAAATAAATTTTTCACGATAGATTAGTGGATGTGTGTTAGTCTGTTAGAATGGAGGTACCATTGTTCAGTTCAAATCCTGCAGCTTAGGATAAGGCAGTAAAAAAATAAAAAGAATAAGTAAGTTAAAATAAATAAATAAAATAAAATTATTTTTTTACTTTTTCTGCTGTCATTTTGGGATATCGAAATTAGTTCGATATTCTCTCACTTTTGATATTGCTAGCAAAACTTTGATAACGAATGTTTTTTGGGACAAAACTGAGGTGAACATTTTTCGATTCATTGGTCGAAGTCTTGGTCAAGTGGAAATAATCACACCTAACGATGATTTCGAAATACCTGTCGTATGATATAGTTCGCGCACTTTTTATTTTTTTTTTTGTATTTACAACATGGCTGGTAACCACAATACCCTTCTTTGCATCACGCAGTTGGGTAAAAAGAAGTGTACACTTTGTTAATGTCACCACTAACAGTGGCAACGGATCGACTGATATCAACAAGTTTGCACGAAATCGAGCCTTTGGTTCCGGAGACATGATATTTAGATTTTCCTATATATTCTAATACAAATAACAAAAAAATGTCCACCATTTTCCGTATTAAGATTTTTTATTGTCACTTGAAAAGTTACCAAACTAGGTTATCGTAATGTCTTATGTGTACAATGAATTTCGGTCTTTCTAATATATAATTTTAAGTGATCTGTGCCACGCCCATAGGATTGAAATATCTTGAATTTTGAAAGCTATAGGAGTCAGAGTATTTAAATCTGGTATGCAGTCTTTTGAAAGCAAGGTTTTAAATAAGTAATTCAAAATATTGGTAGAATAGGACAAGGGGAAGGGGCTCGCTCCTTAAAAAATAATTAAAAATAACACTGCACAACAAAAATTACCGATCCATATATATTTTTATCTCCTGATTACGATGGCTTCATTAGTTTTTACTTATCAGGTGCAGTTTTAAAGATTAAGTGACATTTAGCATTTACATAATTTTCACCACTTTTTGTATTATTCCATTAAAATTTCACGAATGGTACTCAAAACTTAAAAATACTTTCTGGTTTATTAATCTATTACTCTATTATTATTGCCAGTTCTCGTGGTACCTTCATAGCGAACAGTCAATTAGCGGAAATTTTCTTACATACCAAACAAACAAAAAATTATACAAAAAAATATTCGTAGTACATATTATTCATAACAGTTAAGTACATACTGACTTTAATAAATAAGCTTTATTCCTTTGTTAATATTTTTTACATAGTGGAAATAACAAAAACAAAAAAACCCGCAAAAAAACATAAACAGTGACATTGAGGAATACTCTATATGAGTACCTTAAAAACAAACAAACAATCATAAAGTACAAAAACAAAAAAAAAAACCGCAAACGAAAAAAGTGCTCTTGAGGAATACTCTATATGAGTACCTCAAATACAAAAAATGTTGAAGTGAGTTCTAACGGCAGAAATGCCTATTTTACTGTGAGTTCTGAAGCTCTTAATGAAAACAAATATTTTGTATAATTACCATCATATAAGTATATAAATGCTAAGGTATTTCTTCCAGAAAAACAAAACAACAAACAAATGAAAACAATAGAAATAATAAATCTAATGAAAGTCTTCTTTTAACGGCAAAGCCAATTTTTCGTCAGCGATCAACTTCGCTTTGTCCAATGTCAAATAGTAGTGATTTATTTACATTACAGTTGCCTAGTACTTCTTCATATTAGTCAGTAATATCATCCCCTTCAGGCTCGTGTTCATCATTTAACAAAGTTACCACTACAGATAACAGTAGCTCAAAACCCAAGGTGCAAGTCGGGATGGACAGATATATAACCGTGGTAAAGCGTGCGCGAAGCCCAAATTCTTCAAAAATTTCATCCGCTCCAAAGATGTCTAGGGATAACAGCCCATGCTCAACTAATGGTCAAAACCGATTTAAAATTTTGCAAGATGAGAACGACAATGCCGATGTATCCTCGATTCAAACATTCAAGCCGCCAAAAATCTATTTGAGAGAGACAAATTCAAATGCCCTTGTTAAAAAATTAATTTCGGTCATTGGTGAGAATAAATTTCACATTGTCCCAATAAAACGTTGTCACGTTTCGATGAAACGAAAATTCAAATTCTCGTGATTTTTTTTGCAAAGTTAGCGGAAAAAAAGACTTTTTTGCATGTTTTCCGCTTCCTAAGAATTTCGACGATTTTTCAAACAATATTATAATATTATATTTTAATCTCGTTGTTAATAACCTTTTGCAAATTTTCGTAATTTTTTGCATTCCTTAACAGTGTTGCCAGTTTTTTTCCAGAGCTTATCCCCAATTTTTGATTTTTCATCCCCGAAAATCCAGAAATTGAGTTTTTTTATTAAAACTTTTCCTTCTGTGAAAAAATTAAATATTTTTAATTTCATTTAAAAAATAATGACAAAAATAACAGAAACTTTGTTGTACATATTACTTGTATTAAAAAGCTTAAGCATTTCAGCAGTATTAAATTTGTCACAACAAATTGAATTATTTTTAAAGTTTGTATTTATTCTAAGAAGTGCTTCTAACAAGTCATATTCCATTTTGTTACGCATTTTTGTTTTGGTAGTGTTAATTAGTAGTTAATCTGCCTGGATACTTCTTCTTTATTAGAAACCATTCACTATGAATAGTAACACATATTTTTGGACTTGCCAGACGGACATTTCTTAGCTCAAAAATCTTGTTAAGATCAGTTATAAAAAATTCCCGAAAAATCCCCTAAAATTTCGTTATCATCCCCAGCAAATCCCTAGTTCCGCAACGCGTAATTTTCATCCCCAATCGCGGAAAAAGATCCCCAATTTGGGGACAAATCTCCTAAACTGACAACACTGTTCCTTTAAGTCTTAGCAATTTTTAATCAATATTATGAATTGTTAAGAATTTTGTAACTTCTCACGATTTTTTGCAAAGTTTGCATTTGAAGTTACACGAATTTATTCTAGTTATGGTTTAAATTTTAGAATTTTACGTTAGCGGGAAACAAAGTTCTGAGGGGGTTAAAAACAGGTCGAATGGCTTTGTGTAAATATACACACGCATTGGCCAGAACTTGGGCCTAAATTATTAAAATTATAGAACTAGTAATACAAAATAAAGAAATGCTTGGGAATCAATTTGTTTTATATAAAAAATGCGCAAATAGATCACAAAATAAAACTTTTTTATTGGAGGATCGATGTCAGTCATGTCCTCTATTTTCACTTCCCAGAGGTCCATGAAAATATTGTCGTTGTTTTCCTTCCAAAAAAAATTTTTTTTCCATAATTTTTTGATGATTGTTGCTGCTGATCATTTTTAAGCTAAAAATCTTTTAAGCGGCATCTATTGTTATTCACTGGCTAAAACAATATCAGCTGCTTCCAGTCATTTTGAATTGGCAGCACTGAATTTAGCACAGTGAAAACAAGGTTGCATTTCATAACACCAAATCTAAAATGGTTAACAAAAACAATTTGTATAGTAAAACTAGGTTTTAACAGTTGCTTTTAACGTTAAAACCAATTTTTATTAAAACCATGTCAGTGTGAAAACACTATTAGCGTGAAAACATCCGAAAAACAATTCTTTGATTGAGAGGACTTAAGCGACTATTCCATACTGTCACAGAAATATTTCTAAGCTGAAGTGCAAATAAGCCAGTATATTAAATGCATACATAAACATTTTGTCAATTTTTTTCGCCTTTGGTTACTGTTTTTCATATTTTGGTTACTGTGGTGTATTTAACAGAGATAACATAGTCACAACCCTGTACATTGTTAAGTACTAAAACATAGACATCTGTCATAAGCGTTAACTGAACGTACTCATTACTTTAAGTATATATATATGTATATATAATTGTAAGTACATAATTGTAAGCAATTGTTCATTCCTTAAATAAAGGTCAAACTAAAGACATCACAGTTACAAATATATATTGGTTGTGGTAATGCTGATTGCTCTTATATATGTATATCCACTCATCTACCCAAAGCATACAAACAATTAGAGAGTTCACAATAGCGTTTTAAAATATGTCTTAATATCGCAACATTTCAGTTGTAATACTTTTATATGGTCCGGCAAGTTCGTTGTTTTTGTTTTGTATGTAAATAAAATTAATTGACAATTGGTGCAAATTTAAAAGTATTAAACGCATGCCATTTTCAATGTGGCAATATCCCAGTGGTAAAAATATACATTACGTAATCGATGATATCAGTAAAACTTAGTAGCAGTCAGTGGTGATGCGTTCACTTATTTTGCTATTTGTATTTAACATAAAAAAGTCATACGACGCGTAAGTGTTGAGCTCTCGCTTACAAAGTAAGCTACGATGTCAGCACGTGCCACTAGCATTGCACTTAAATCGACAGTGGAGTTGTGAGCGGGCATGATATTAAATTTACCCTAAAAGTAGGCCGTTATTTTAATTTGTTTTAGAGCAAACTATTTGATTTAAACAATAACTGAATCCCTGCTTACATCGTATTCGAAGTTATAAGTAACTCATGATATATCAGATTACACGTACATTACAATCCAAATACTTAGATTGCTCGCTTACGATGTCATACTGACGTCAGTGGTTATTATCGAAGTACTTCGCTTAATTTCCCGCTGGGATGGTTTTGTTAAAATCAACCCAGCTAACCAAAACATTCGTAAATAAATCGCATTCGAATATTGCGTAATCATTTCTTGAACAAAATACTCGAGAACGACTATCGTAAACGAAAAGAGAAAGTGCTGCTAGAGCTAACTCGTCGCTCAGTTTGTGACAGCAAATCTTTCGATATCGATGTTTCGCTTACGAATCAATAGCGAACCTTTAGCAATATCATTAACAATCGATTTCATTGCTTCTTAATAGCAAAAAACGTTATTCCTCTTTTGTGGTACATGTAAAAATATATAAAAAATTGAGAGAAACAAATTGTTTCTTGTTGCTAAACTTTTTTTTACGAGAATTGTTGGCTACAACGAACGTTCGTTTATTTTCGAAACTCAGGTTGGCTGGGAAGATGTTAAAACTGTCAGCGTAGTTGCAGTTGCCCAGCTAAACAAAAGATTCGTAAATAATATCGCACTGGAATGTTGCGTAAACCTTTTTCGGACAAAACACTCGAGAACGGCTATCGTAAATGGAAAGAGAAAGTTGCTGCAAGAGCTCACTCGTCACTCAGTTTGAAGCTGCAAATTGTTCACTACAGCGAGCCTTCGTTTATTTTCAAAATTCAAGTTGTCTGGACTAATTTATAAATTATATAAAGATGTATGTGTGTTTGCCTGACTTTGATATACACAGACAGGGTGACCGATGACATTTTTCAAAAAGTGGCACCAAAAGGGGATTTATGAAAAAAAAGGGGCAAAATAAAAAAAAACCAGAAAACTACACTAAACTTTTTATTTTTAATGTATTTTTATATAATTCACTCTATAAAAAAAGATACAAAAAGTGGCAAGGCAGTCGGAAAAGGGGCAAAGCGGTCGAAAAAGTGGCAATTTTCCACTTTAGTCAGTCAAACGGTCACGCTGTACACAGAATGCGTATTTATATCATTGCCAGCTCACAATGAAAGAATTAAGATGGCACAATATTGCCACTTCAAAATTTTAATAAACTCAGTGTGAATTCCCTAAAAAAATTTATAAAACGAGTGGTAGCATTAATTGAAAGTATACTCTATACAAATTAAAATAAATATGTAACTTAACGCCTGAACAACACTGTCAAATTATTAATATTAACTTTAGAAATCTGTCACAAATGCACGCAATTTATATATAATACTTTATCGCAAACTTGTGTACAGCCAGGAGGCGCAGTTTTGGCTTAACAGCTTTGTTAATAAATAAAATTGCGATATATTTAGGGCTAGGACTCCCTCCGAGCAAATTGAGTTTTAACTTCAAACTCGAGCTATGTCAAATCAAATTTAAGTTTTCAGAAAACAAATTCAGAGTTTCCCAAATAAACTTCAGTATTTTATATAAAATAAAATCAGCACTTTCGAACTAACTTTGTAATTTAATTGTAATTTGTAATTTAATTGTAAAAAAACTCAGAAATGTGAAGAATATCGCCCGATAAATACTTTAAAAACGTGTGAAAAAATAATCGAACAAGTTGTTAAAATACAATTGGAAAGTTATATGGAGAGAAATAAACTATTCTCAAAATATCAATCAGGATTCCGAAAAAGTTTTTCATGTGAAACAGCTGTCAATTACGTAATAAATAGGTGGAAAAAAATAGTTAAAAATAATAAAGTAATGGCAATCTTCCTAGATTTTAAAAGGGCTTTCGAAACAATTGACCGAGATATATTGCTACAAAAACTATACATGTATGGAGTGAAAGACGAAGAACTAAGATGGTTTAAAAGTTATTTAATGGAAAGAAGACACAAAACTAAAGTGAATAATAAAATATCAGGTATATTAAACAATGAATTTGGTGTGCCTCAAGGTTCTATTCTGGGCGCATTATTATTTATAATATATATAAACGATATGCCAAACATATTGAACAAATGTGAAATAGTATTATGCGCGGATGATACGTTAATTTTTACCGAGGCAAAAAATGAAACAATATGTCAAGAAAACATACTGTACGAATTAATGAAAATAAATGAGTGGCTTAAAATGAATAAATTAATATTTAATGAAAATAAAACAAAATTAATGGAAATCAACATGAATAGTGATTTGGTAATTACAATCAGTGATACAGTGATAGAAAAGTAAATCAAATAAAATATCTAGGTTTTATAATAGACAAGGATTTAAAATTTAAAGAACATATTAACTACATATGCAAAAAGATTATTAAGAAAATAGGATTTTTTAAACGCTTAAGAAATAAAGTCTCAATAATGACTGCAATTAACATATATAACATAATAATAAAACCACATTTCGAATTCGGTTCCACTATTTTATACACATGCTGCACAAACACACAAATAGAAAGACTACAAAAACTACAGAATAAAGCAGTGAGATCAATTTTAAAATAATTACAATAGATATACGCCAACACAATTTATGCTCAACACACTGAAATGGTTAAATATAAAGCAAGGGTTACAATTGAACACACTCAAATTTATTAGAAAAATAAAAATAGGCGATGAACCACAATACTTGTGTGACCAACTAGAATATGTTCGAGAAGTACAACCCTACTGCCTTAGAAATTCAGAAAACTTTAGACTTCAGAGAGTTTCAACAACAGCAATGCAGCGATCATTATTTTACAAAGGATTGAACCTGTATAATATGCTACCAAACGAAGCAAAAAATGAGGAGAATTTTAATACATTTAATAGAATAATTATAACATTTGTAAGAAATAATTCAACATAGAGTTTTGTTTAGATTTAAACTTTAATACTATGTAACTAGAATTAAGAGAACCTAAAGTATTTTAAATACGACTACTAAATAAATAAATAAATAAAAAAAAAAAAATTCATGGTTCAAAATATTTTAAACATTTTTAACAGTTTTTGTACCATAATACAGAACGTGGGAACGCTTATAAAGGTTTAATCAAAATATTATTAATATTGTATCACCAAGTAAAAAAAAAACAAATAGAGCTTGTTTGCAATTTTTTAAACTTTTTTTATAAATATATTTAAATGTTAAAATATAATTTAATTTTTCATTTTGCTTTATAGACACTTTTATTGTTATCCAATTGATTTTTAATTTTATAAAGGTGTAGAAAAATAACATATATTCACATCGAATATAAATTATTTGCTGGGTTATGCTAAAGTTTCTAAGCCTACTACGCTTATTTTTCTGTTGTGATTTTCAAAAATATTATTATTTGTGAATTCTCAAATAGTTTTTGAAAGTCTTTGCATAAGATAAAAGGTTTTTTAGTGTTCAAAATATGTGGTTGAAGGTTACGGATGATTTGGCATAGCACCAATGAAATGCTTAACCATCAGCAAATAAATTTTAATTTTTATGATTTATTTCATAACAATTTTTTTTTTCAATTAGTGTTTTTATGGGAATTTTTACAATTTAAGTTTAAAATTTGTAAACGCACTAGTAATCCCAAAATTATATTTTACTTATTCAGTAAAATATTTTTTTATTAAAATACATTGAAATTGATTATTGAGGGGTTTAGCTGGATCTTATGCGCATTTCACTGTTGCTAATGCAGATCATCAGGGAACCTTTACCCAAAGTTTCTTAGAACAACTAGAGTTATTATATTATAAACTTTCATTTAAATAAATGAGAAGCTCAACAACAATTTTATATATTTATTTTAATTTTTTTTTCTCCCAGTGAAAAAAATGGAAGTCATTCTAGCGGAAGTACATTTTCATTGCTTCCAAAAAATCGATGTTTTTAATTTGCCGAGAGTGAGTAAAAAACCATGTAGAAGCTTATTTTAGTCACACAAAACCTTGTAACTCCTTCATAGTGTTAGAAAATACTCACCAGAATTTAAAAAAAATTTATTTTTTTAAAGAAATTTATGAACTATTTTTAGTCTAAAATTTAAAAGCTATTTGCTTAAATTTACATGAAAGCACTGTTTCGGGCTCAAATTCGTATAAAAAGAAACGAATTGTTAAAAGATGAAAATATTATCATAGAACACAAAAAAGGGAATTTTTCCTAATATCGCTTCCAATTCAGTGACCAGGCATCGAAAAAGAGAACTTCTTGCAATGACAACCCTATGTAAAAATCATCAGATCGGATCGAAATTTTCACTACTTCCAGATTGTAATCTCTACATTTTCATGACTGTTTTGGAGTCTCTTTTTTTACTGGGCTGGTAACCTTATTTCCGTTTCCGTGCTTATGCGCGCTTAATTTATTGTATTCTGTTGTGTATTTTTTGTGGTTGAAAGCAGTTTGCTGTGGATTAAAATTTAATTTATAAGTGAACTCATTCATCTCATAGTGTGTGAGAGTATGCATTTTTCAGAACTGCATATTGCATGTGCGTGTCTAAAAATAGACCGAGATGCACACACATGCACACACAAATTCCAGTGCATAAATAATAAAATTTATTTCCATGATATATTGCCAGTGAATAAAGTAATTGCATGCGTACTTTGCTGTTACAAAACACTTTTTTTCTTGCAAAAGTTGTTTGTATACATACATACATACATATGATCATATGTGTTGGCTTTTGTTTGTTTGGTGTTACATTTAAACACTCGAAAGAATGCAATAACTAATGATTATTCTTTTTTTTTTCGGCCAAATAAATAACAGGCGTTAGGACATGCTATTTAAAATTCTTTATTGAGTTAAATAGGGACTAAAACCGATTTGTAGCTTGCTGGAAATTGATTTCACCCAACACATTAAATATTTTTTTTTTAAATGTGCATGTGCTTCTAGTTTTGTCTTAAATGTAAAAATACTTTTATTATAGAATATATTCAAGCATCTTTATGTGAATACATAGTTTAAAGCGTCAATTAAACGATTGTCCTTCAGAACTAGTCTTTGCACTAAGTCAGTAACCTGCAAGCCATACATACCACAATTGTGGAAAAGAAAATCACACATACGCTTATGCTCTTTCATGTGAGAAAGCGAAGAATGAAGTTGTGCACACATGTACGAATTTTTCCTGGTTTTTTGTTTAGTTTGTGTGAGCACACCGTACGAAATTAAAGTTCATATTTAATAAATTTGTACAGCGAAAAATAATTATGGAAGAAATATTTGGTAATTGCTTTTGGCAATATGCAATACATTTTATGTTATGAAACACTTAAAAATAATAGGAAACATAGTTTAAAAAAGCATTTTAATAATTTTCAGAGCGCTGTAAATAAATTTAGTTTGGAACTTACTTAACACTTCATTGGTTTATTAGATTTTTTACTTTTTACTTAACTTTTTATTAAATTGCTTGCTTACAAAAAATATTTAAACAATTAATAACGACAGCATGTATTTAAATTATAAAAGTTTTCTTCAAGTGTAACTTTATTTTACTCACATTTTTCTCACCAATACATATATTTTAATTTGCGGATCACTGCACTAAGGTAAACTTTCAACTTTCTTGGAGTACGACCAAATTTTAACAGATAATAGAGCCTTGCATAAGACCATTTAAAAGAATTTTTACTTGCTATAGTGTAGCGAAGTCTTCAAAAACAAACACTAAACAACACTATTTGTTTGCAAGACATTTGTTTCAATTATTGTAGGCATAGAAGAAAAAAAGCAAATACTTCTTGACGAAAGAATTTGTAATGTTTGCTTTTTCCTACGCATGGAGGCGTAAACAAATGTCATGCATGTACATTAGAGTGGCGGTTAATTGTATGGAGACTTTTTTTATTTCTTATACTCCCATTGAATATATGGGCTTGAGGGCCAACTTTGAGGGCCGGACGCACCTCCTTAAACACAACTTATCGGTATGAAATTTTTTTGTATTTTTTGTTTACATAAAACTGAACCGATTTGGGGGTGTGAGAAGAAGAAATCAAAAAATAAATAAATAATAGCCACCCTAATGTACATACATTAGTGTGTCCCGAAAAATTAAATTTTTGTTTTCTCAACGCAAGACACGTCAAAATTTTCGTAATTGATCGTAGATTAATAAAATAGTTTTTACAGCTAAATTAATGTATGTCTCAAGGGCTCTACCGCTCATCGCAGACTTGATCATTTTTAATTTTCATATCATGGTAACTTCAGTAATTTACTCATTTTTAATTTAAACTCTTGAGCTAAATATAAAAGTCTTTTCCGTTTACTGTTATATTTATGTATGAAATATTCATATACGAGTGTATGTATATATTTATACGATGTGTCTTATTTCCCATTACTTTTGATGCAAATTTTATGTATTTAAAAAAATAGTTGCCACGACAAATTATTTCACTTTGCAAAGGAAAATATCTGCTAGTAGGCTCTCACAATTATTAATTAATATTTTAATATTTTAATATTTAAATAGCTTATATATTTTTTCTATATTTATGATTTCAACGGGCTTGATTTCGTATCGCTTTTTAAGCCAAATTACATGTTATAATATTTCCAGGCAACCTGCTTACTTGACATCATTTTTCGCCATGTAAAGAAGTAATTAAATATCCGTCATTATCTACTGTATAAAAATATTGCTAAGTAAGCATGTTGCCTAGAAATACTATAAAACCCTGACGATTTGATATTTATAAAATGAATGGCAGATCACTGGCAGATTACTACTTTTAATGGCCGACATTTTAAATAGGAACTTGGCCTTTTTTCAAATTTATGTTTTTGTGAGGATCTGAATAATTTTTAAAAATTTTCTATAATAACACTTTTAAATTTTAAATTTCTAGCGTATTATATTTCTATTCTCTTCTCCAATCGGACACCTAATTTGATCTATTGTGAATAAAAAAGGTATAGTTACTTAAAATAATCGGTTTTAGTGTGATTTATACCTTAAAAATGCACTACTCCGTTATTACAACGGGCCGACAGTGTGTACGCAGTTTATTAAGAGTCATCTGAAAAGAATTACATATGTAAAATATAATGTAAATTTAAGTGGATGTGACCACGCCTTTTTTTCTAAATATATTTACATATTAAAGTCTGCTTAGCCGAAGTTCATAAATTAAAAAAATTCAGTGAAGTGCGACTTTGACCCGCGCACGAAGGGTTCCGTACGGGCACGAGATATGTAATTCAGTACGAACAATATAAACTATAGTTTTGGGATTTTTTTCGTTTTTGGGTTTTTTCGGTTGTAAGCGTTTTTTTAG
Source organism: Tachina fera (assembly GCA_905220375.1). NCBI lineage: Eukaryota > Metazoa > Arthropoda > Insecta > Diptera > Tachinidae > Tachina > Tachina fera. The sequence continues at coordinate 83,828,776 of LR999966.1, forward strand.
TTTGGGGGTTTTTTGAATTAATTGGCGCTTTCTGAGTTTTGGCACTTTTTTCACGTTTTAACGATTTTTTTTTGGTTTTTGAAGTTTTTTTAATTTTGGAAATTTTTATTATTTTGGCGTTTTTTTTTATTTTAGCGATTTTTTTATTTTGGCGATTTTTTTAATTTTGGCGTTTTTTTCATATAGGTGATTTTTTTTGGTTTTGGCGATTTTTTTTAGTTTTGGCACTTTTTTTCGTTTTGAGGACTTTTTTCGGTTTTTGGCGATTTTTTTTTTAAATTTGGCGATTTTATATTAATTTTTGGCTATTTTTTTTAATTTTGGCGATTTTTTTTTCACATAAACAATTATTTTGGTTTTGGCGCATTTTTCGCGTTTTGGCGATTTTTTTCGGTTTTTGGCGTTTTTTTCATATTGGCGATTTTTTTCATTTAAACGATTTTTTCGAATTTGGCGATTTATTTTAGTGCTAGAATTTTTTTTTTAATTTTGTAAATTTTTTTCGATTTGGCGATTTTTTTTAAATTTTTGGCGATTTTTTCAGGTTTTGGCGATTTTTTTCGGTTTGACGATTTTATAATTTTCGGATTTTTTAGTTTTACCGTTTTTGAAAATTTCAAGAGTTTACCTCTTACGGTCTCCAAGATATAGCAATTTGTCAAAATTACATAGTCAAAATTGCATTAACTGATGGACCACCCTTTAATTTAAATTTTTTAATATTTTAATGTTTATTGTTGTAGTCTGTATAAAAATACACTAATTTTACAAATTTAAAGTGTCAATATACATATGTACATACAATTGTATGTATATTACATGAGATTTTAACATTTTTCGCCGCTCGTTTCGGAGCACCCTTTAATTTCCAATTCTCATGTATTTGTTGTTGTAGTGGCCAAGGTTCTACGTACTCTGGCCAAATTTCAGGTCCGTAGCTCTTACGGTTCCTGAGAAAATACCGTGTGACGGACAGACGGACAGACGGACAGACGGACAGACGGACAGCGTAGCGAAAACAATAGGGTTCCATTTTTCACCTTTGGTGAACGGAACCCTAAAAAGATATGCCCAATGTGCATGTAAAGTTTCAATATTGTAGCTGGTGGTTAAATTTTTGGATTTTCCCATTGAGTAACTGAATTTTATTTACAAAATATCAGCTCTCTACAGCATATTATGTAAAATGTTCATGGGCCTGGACCCCTACCACTTTTCTATCTGCTAGTGCTTATGGTTCACGTCAAAATTTCGTAGGATAAAGCTAATGAGAAATACATAAGTAATAGACTAAAAACTGTTAAGCAGAAGTACATGAAAGAAAAAGCTAAGATTTATGACTGTAGTCACGGCCACTATTCAAAACAGGAAATTTTTACAATGTGTATGAAAAGTTTCAATAAAATTGATCTTAATTTTGAGTTTTAAGTGCTTGTTCGCGCAAACTGATTGAAACTTCCGTTTTCTTAGATTTTTCTTAGTGATATCTGATCTAGATTTAATTTTGTTTAAAATTTCAGCTCTCTAGTGCGAATTTGAGTTTTAACGGCGTGACCCGCATATCGGATAAACTTCTTGGTTTTAAGATTTTCCTATTGGCGTATTCATCTACACTAACTTGCGAATACAATTTCAGTTTCAATACATTTAAATTTTCTGAGCATTACTCCGCCCGCTATTTTAAACTCAAAATATTGTTGTGAACAGCGCTTATAATTCATGATAATTTTCTTCTAAAATATGCTAGACCGAAATGGCTCGAGTAAAAAGCTGCATATTGACTTTTTAATTTCGCATAATAACAACGTGGCCCCGCCCATTCTGGTAAACTTTTTTGGGTTTTCAGATTTTTCCAGTTAGTTTCTTAACTAGATCTACTTATATATCAAATTTCAGCTCATTTTGTAAACTCAAGATTTTTTCACCCCGTTCTTTTTATTCGTTTCAAGTTTCGATGCAAACGGATTAAAATAGCTACACAAATAGTATATATAAATATGCGGAGCGGTAGTACATGAAATATGAGGTTTAAATTGTATAGGCGTGTCAACGCCCACTCTAATACAAAATTTATATCCTTGCATTAACGCAGTATACATATATGCGCCTAAGATTTGCTGTTTTAATTCTGACTGTTATGGGGTAGCCGCGCCCTCCTAATTAAAATTTCCAAGCTTTCAGATTTTTTTAGTTAATTGCTCACCTAAACCTACATACTTAGTTCTGTATCGATTTTCAGCTCACTAGCACAAGTTGTAATTTTTACGGACGTAGCCCCGCCGCCATGGCTAAAATGTTTGGATTTTAAGATTTTTCTAGTTCATTGTTCACCTAGATCTACTTGTATACCAAGTTTCAGCTCTCTAGATATAGTGGAAGTGCTTGATCATGTTAACCTTATAACAGTGCCCTGGAATTATTTACTCCAAATGAAATCCTGACCATATTTTTCAATAAAATGAACTAAAAAAATTTAAACATGCAGATTATTATATTTTTCTTTGTAAAAACAAAAAAAAAGTCAGAAAATATGTATAGAACCTATAATTTTTAACTATCAAATAAATTGAATTTTTTTATGGAAATTTTTGTATTTCTGGAAAAGCTGCTAAATTTTTTTGAAATTTATGTCTATTGTAACCTTTTATAATATCCGTATATCAAAACCCTTAATATTTGCGTTTTTCATAACCATTTTTGATTTTTTCTAAATTAACTTGACTTAACTTTTAAATTTCGATTTTTACTAAAGGACGAATTTCAGAACAACTTATGTATATGTAATAATATACATGCCGCGGCAATATGGTTAAAAAGCGAGACTTATTTGCATTTCAAGAATGTTTAAGCAGGCCTCTAATATATAATTTAAACTGAAAAATTCTTATTTTTTCAATCTGTAGATAAGGTCTTATACTTTTGCATAACATATAAACAATATTTTCAATATGTAGAGCAGATATTGGAAACACGAGTATAAGTAAAACAGTTGTCTATTTTTACATATTTTTCAAATGCAACATAACGTTCATATTCATCTTCTGGTGTATGTATGTATGTATACACAAAAGTATATATATACATACCACTTGTTGCATGTCCATGCAACAGCCAAAACCACCAATGCCACTACCAGCGTTATTTGTTTGCCAATTTTGAATGTTTTACTGGACTCGCATGCAATTGTCCTTTTTTACAGCTGTGGTTTTTTGTTACTGTACTTGGTATTTGTTGCTGTCAGTGTCACAGTTGTTTCTAAAGTTTAGTTTTACGGTTTGTTTGTGGATGGAGTATACGCAATATCCATTGACACAATGATCACTGTGGTGGTTGCGTGCCATTTAGAAAAATGTTAGTTAAAGTTTTCAGGTTTCACTGGTTCTTTTCTATACTCTCTAGTTTCATTTTTCACAGAGCCGCCAATCCTTTTTTTGTTACAACAATAATTGACATACTTTTGTTCCATCAACGGAATGGTCAAAAATGAATGCAGTTTCACACAAACAGTTGCGTGTGAATGAATAGAGCAATATAAAAAAAAACAAAAACAAACAAATAAAACAGTTGTGGTTTGTAAAAAAAAAGTTTTAATTGAAACTGGGGTTTCTTCAAAAAGTTGTAACAAATACCACTCAGGAAGTTGGAAAAGATTGTGAAAAATTGCAAAACAAAAATAAGATAAATTGGCACTTTTTTTCTTTATATTTCATGTAGAAAATATGTTCAATGTTTACATTCCAAAACTTTACATAAGTATGTATATACAGGGTGGCGCAAAAATAACCTTCCGATGTTATTTGGCTGTAATTTAAAAAAAAAATCAAAACCTTGATTCTTCTTGTGGATTATTTTTATTTGGTCTTTTAATTTTTGTCCAAACTAGGTTTGAACACTAAAATTGTCATTCAAAAATATTATTATTTAATATATAATATAATAATATAATACATATAAATAATCTGGCATCATTTTAAATTGTCAAATTTTCGAATGTAATTGTACTAAAGATTAAACTTTTTTTTTTATTAATTATAGAAACGAGCTAAAAACTTGTACTCGCTTGTTGTTCAACTTTCGAGTAGGCTAGAACCCTTTTTGCTTTTCATACATACCGCCAGGAATATAATATATATTATAAGTATATTACTCTACCTTTGTAATTCAATAAACTGAATTATTAAATACGAATATTTACCTCGGTAATTCTTATAACATAAACTTAAAGGTGAGTTAAATCCCTTCCATACAGTGGCCTAATTTAAAGAAACTTAAACTTCTTTCAAATCCACCCCATAATTATAATTATTCAATGTGAGTAATTATAATTATTTTCTCCCATTTAGATTGGCTCTGGTATTGCATATTCTCTCTGCCAGCTAAAAGGAGAACTTAAATACAATTTTTTTACATCAAGTCGAGAATATGATGTCATGTAAATGGCCGCCGCCACAGTTGATTGTCATTTGCGCCCTTTTTATGGAATTTTCCATCACTTTGGCCAAAACTTCCGGCGATATGTCCTCACATTCTTCACGGATATTGTCTTTAAGAGCTGCAAGAGTCTGAGGCTTGTTGGCATAAGCCCGCGACTTCAAAAAGCCCCACAAAAAGAAGTGTGACGAAAGAAAGAAGAAAAAACGTTGTGCCAAAGCCACCGACCGATTATTGGTCAAATAAATAGTCACCAATATTCCGCGTTCTATAGCAGTGTAGCATAACATTGTTTATTAACGTGTATTTCGCAAGTGTTTACTACACAAATTTCAAAACAGAACTGACATTAGGCGCCAATCGCAAAATTTATAGCATTTTCCGTTAGGAGGATTACTTTTGCGCCACCTTGTATAAGCTTCAAAAAAATTTTCCAGCTTTTCCGTAGCTACAACTTGCCAAATATTGTAAGCAAAAAATAAGGAGTCCCTGCAAGTTATTCTGAAAAAAGTAAAAAAAATGTTTGCATAATATTTGCAAAAAAAAAAATTAATAAGAAGTGATTTTTTTGGCATTAGATGTGAACAAGATTTGCTTGGTAGACTCTTAGCTACATCATTGCCGTATATACATACTAGTGATGTAACGAATTTCAATTTTTGATATTCGCGAATACGAATAAGAAAATTTCAAACGATATTCGCGAATACGAATACGAATATTATATGCAATATGAAATATTAAAAAATTGATATGATAAAGGACTTCACACTCTTGCTGGAATACTTTAAAGTTAATAATAAGAACCCAAAATTTAAATGATCGTCATTAAATCATATTTAAAAATGATACAAAGCACAAATTTCTATAAAAAAAATTAATGTATTTGTACAAACTGAAATTTTTAGTCATTTATTCAAATTTCGTTTAGGATTTGTGCATTTATTTATTTAATTTCTTTGGAAAAATATTCGTATTCGCATTCCTCTGAATTTGGCGAATACGAATACATTTGTATTCGCATCCACCTGAATTTAGCGAATACGAATACATTCGTTTTCGCCTAAAAATGGCCGAATATTCGACTTTTCGAATACGCATACGAATATTCGTCCATCACTAATACATCCATATGTATATATGTTTTAGGGATGTAACGATACGCCGTTTTGCCGATCCAATACCGATACTCAAAAAGAAATATCGACGATACAGATTCCTTTACAGATAAGCATATTGAGCTTAAGTTAAAATTAACAAAACCTTTTATAATAAAAAATTATAGTGTAAGAGAGTATTGATATTTAAAATTGATATTTGAATTCATTCTTAACAAAAAACAAATAATTTTTTTTTTGATACATACACGATTTAGCATTGAGAGAACATTTCACTACTATTGTACAAAGCAAAACAAAAGAAACGTTTAATTTTTCTATTTAGGCTTTATGTTCTGCTTTTAGTATGTTATTTCTCTTAGTTTTTATGCAAAAAAATCATTGAAAATTTAATTGTTTGTTCAAAATAGCTCTAAAAAATTTAAGAAGTATCGCCGTATCGACAGTAAAATATCGCCGATATCAATATATCGGCAAATCAGAAATATCGCCGATGTATCGGAATCGGTATTCGTATTCGTTACATCCCTAGTATTTACATAAGTTAGAGAATTCTTTGTTGAAATCTCTTTTTAAAAAAAGGGTTTTATTTATTATACCTTTTTTTATTTATTTATTTTTTTATAGTTGCGACATAATCGCAACTGGTGAATTTAATAACAAAATTAGAACTACTTTAATTACAATTTTAATATTGACTTAAATACTAATTATTAATTCAATTTGTTAATAGTGGCGTGATCCAATTCTTCAGAATTTTGGGTGCATGTGCCGAAAGTTGAATAAAGCTTTGTTAGTGGCGTGATCTACTTCTTTGGAAATTGATTATTACTTTATATCAAATTCTCTAGAATTTGGTTGTCGCTGCAGGTGTGAAAATAAAAGTCAATAATAATTATCTGGAAATTTGGCTGCATGTGCTGGCGTGTGCCGGAAGTTTATGTTGCAATATGTTTGCAAGTTGTTGAAATTATTTAGGTAAAGCAAAAGTGATTAGTGGACACTTTTGCTTTTGTGGGAAAAAATTCACATTTACAGTGTGTAACATTTGTGGTGTGAACTCCTCCCTTCTTAAATCGATTGTCCTCAAGCGAACTATGGATATGACAGGTTGGAGAAACTCACGTAGGTTGGTTGCTTTGTGTCCAAATTATTTTCGACAGGTAGTGCAATAATGGGTGGCTGTTTCGTGATGATTTTTAGTTGGTTTTTCCTCCAAAACTGGTATAGGATTACGATGATGAAAGTTATGATTGTGATAGCACTAATTGATACTGTTCCCGATGTTATTGTAATAATGTTTAGTTTGCTAATTTTCTTTGTATTCTTGATGTGTAGTTCGTTTAGTGATTCTAGTGATGGTATATCTATATGGTGTCTGTTGAATGGATTTGGCTGGAGAATACCTGGCATGGCCTCTAAGGGGATGGCTTCGAAGTTACTGTATGTTTTCTCATTTACTTTAATTGTAGAATTGTAAAAGTTAATAAGATGAGTTCCTGTTATATTTTTTGTTTCTGAGTTGATTTCAATAATTCCATTAAAGTTGTTTAGCAGAAGCACGCCTATTTTAACTTCTTCTACTCGTGGTATATGATGTCCGTTGGTGGTAGTGCAGGTAGAATTAAAACCATTTATAATTCTGACTATACAGGTATCATTACTTAAGTCTATGATTTGATTATTGTTACATATCTTAATTCTATTATCATCTTTACATTGCTTTTCAATTCCATATATTTTACTTTTATATTTTAATATTTCTGAAAAATCCATTTTAATTACAATATTTTCTTTGCTTACAACGGGTTTTAGCATTATGTTTTGAAAAGTTACTTTTGATGTTAGAGGAATTTTTATCATATAAACAATTGTCATTTCATTACTTAGTACATTTACTTCGGATAATTCTAATGCTTCTTCTGCATTATTGAATGGCATTTTTTCTTCGCTTAATTTTTGTATAGCTAGTTTAATTTCTTCTTCATTGAGTAGCACTGAATTTACAATTTTATTTTTTGCCCATTGCATTGCGTATCTAATGTTAATAAGTTCTTCCTTTACCAATCTAATCTTATTCTGTAGGTTAATAATTATTTCTTGTATGCCATTATATTCTTTACTTATACTATTAGTTATTAGAGTTAAGTTATTTAATCTTTCATTAAAAAGTCTATTGATCACCACCTGATCATTATTATTATCATTTAATCTTAGCAAATTCCTATTAATTATTTCTAAATCTTCGTGATCCGGTGATCCTGCAATATACTTCCATACCGTTCCTAAAGCATTTATTGATTTTTTTAGTCGTTGGTGCTTAGAAGGTTTTAGTGTTTGTAGTATGTCCATGGTCTGCTGAGTTTCTTGTTTCAAAATTGGAAAAAGTATATTGTTTTTTGGAATCTGGGCGTCTATGTAATTGTAGGTGTCTGTCAGAAAGTTTTCATATTTGTCGAGTTTGATTAGATGAATTAGTCTGAATGTCCCGTCTTGAATCTTTGCTGGTCCGTTATTGATAGTAACTATTTGTGCTGTACTATAGTCAAATATTTGTACGATTGTAGCTTGTCCTTGTGTCATAAAAATAAGTATCATAATTGATGTCAAATACGTTTCCATTGTAAATCTTAAAAGAAAAAAGAAGAAAGAAAAAAAAATTTATGTCTAACTCTTTATGTTACTCTTATGAACTACTCGATTTGTTTCTGTCACGATTGTCGTCGTGTAATTTTCCTTAACTATTTCTTTCTTAAACCTGGGAGTTAATTTTGTTCCTAACCGTTGGTCAATTTTTACGTAAACAATTTCTCCTGGGGCATAGGTTCTTGGTTCCTTTCTTTTTTTATTATGATAGCGCAGTTCCCTATCCTGTACTTCTTTGATTCTTGCAATATTATCTTTCCTTGCTTCCTCAAATTGTTTGGGGTCTGTGCTGACTGTTCTACCGAAGAATATTTCTAACGGTCTTTTACCAGTGGCAGAGTGCACGGAATAATTATATTCATAAACTGAGCGGTCCAAGAGTTCCTCAAATGTGTTATGTGTCCTGACTATTACATCTTCCTGTTCCTGGTTATTTATTATATCTTCTACTTGAAGCTGGGTGAACCTAACTTTGTATTTACTAAAATGCAGTGGGTATATTTGTTGAATTTTACCCATTATATTTTCAGATGTCTTAATGCAATTTATGACAGACGGGTTGAGATATTGCCGTAGAATATCTATTAACTTTTGTTCGGAATAGAATGGTTCGGTAATTATATGCCGATGATAAGTGGGAAAAATTATTTTAAACTGGTACGCGGAAGTTGTACCTATGCTGAGGAATAATTGGTTTTTAAATGCGTTAATGGGGATTTCTACACTAGGTATTAGCCCATGTGATGAACTTTCATCTGAATTTGTTGCTATTGACAATGTGTGCATTAATGATTCTTGTGGCGGTATTCTAGATAAAGCGTCTGCTACTACATTCATTTTGCCTGGCTTGTAGTGTAATTCGTAATTGTATTCTTCAAGAATCGACTTCCACCTTTTCATTTTGCTATTATTGTTCTTGTTACTGAGGGCGTACGTGAGTGGTTGGTGGTCTGTAAAAATTTTTACTTTGGCTGAACCATACAAGTAATTTCTTAGTGAGTTCAAGGCCCATATGATGGCCAGCATCTCTTTCTCATTGGCAGCATAATGCTCCTCCGCCTTGTTGAGTGTTCGAGATATAAAAGATATTGGTCTATCGTTTTGCGATAGGACTGCTCCGACTGCAAAGTTGGAAGCGTCTGTTACCAATTCGAAATCTTTCTGATAATCTGGATAAGCGAGCACAATGTCTTCGGAAATAAGTGAGTTCTTAATTTTCCTGAAGGATTCTACGGCTTCTTTGCTTAACACGATTTTCACATTTGCGGATTTATTTTTGGGGATTCTTCCTCCCTCCCCTCTTAAAAGGGATGTCAGGGGTTTCGCGATTTTAGCATAATCCTTTATAAACCTGCGATAGTACCCTGACATACCGAGAAAACTTCGGAGTTCCTTTAATGATTTTGGTTGTGGAAAGTCCGCGATGGCCTCCACTTTTGCAGGGCTGGTTTTTATGCCATTAGCGGATATCACGTGGCCTAAAAATTCTACTTGTTTTTCGAAAAATTTACATTTTCCTAACTGGACCTTCATATTTGCATCCTCTAGAATTCTAAATATTTGCTGAATATGAGAGAAATGTTCTTCCTCTGTCTTGCTAAAAATAATTATGTCGTCTATGTAGACATAACAGCATTTTCCAATATGTTCTCTTAATATATCGTCAAGAGCACGTTGAAAAATAGAAGGCGCATTTTTCAGGCCGAATGGTAATCGTGTAAATTCATATTTACCATTGTTAATGGAGAAGGCAGTCTTCTCTATGTCAGATTTTTTCAATGGAATCTGGTGAAAACCACTTTTAAGATCTAGAACAGAAAAATAGTTACTGTTCCCAAGTTGAGATATTACCTCGGATATCTCTGGAATAGGATATTTGTCCGCAATTGTAACTGCGTTTAGTTTCCTGTAGTCTATTACCATTCGATATTGCTTATTTCCTGTCGCATCTGCTTTCTTTGGTACAATCCACACAGGTGAATTGTACGGGGATCTAGATGGTCGTATGATGCCATCGTTCATAAGACTTCCTACCTGCTTCTCTACTTCAGATTTCAAGGATGCGGGATAAGGGTAGGATTTGGTATACACTGGAGTGCTTGTTGTGGTTCTAATTTCTCCCACAATTTTTGTGGTATATGTTAGTCTTTCATTGGGTTCTGCGAACAATTTTGAAAATTTCTTTGTAATAGCGTTCATAGTCTTTTTTTGTTGAGACGATACTTTATTCATTTCTAAATTATTTACTGTTGCAGAGGAAAGTTGTTTAATACTTATTTTTCTTCCATTTCCCAGTGTCATATATCCATCGCCTGTATGGATTATGACTTGCAATTCCCTGAGGGTATCGTTTCCCAGGATACCATCAAATGTCTTAAGGGAAGGCATTAAAAAGAATTTAATTTCGTGATTTATGTTAAAAAGTTTTACCATAGTGTGTTCAGTAATTTTAATATCACCTACAACGGATTTTGCGTAGAATGATGCTTCATTTTTAATTTTTTTCTTTGCCAGATGTGGCTGGAGATAATTTTTGCTTGATCCCGTATCTATTAAAAATTTCAAAATATCTCCGCTCTCCGTTCTGACCTCAAAATAAGGCAACGAAGAGCTTATTAGGCTAAAAAATGGATGTCTGTTGGTTCTATGTATTCTTTATTGGGTGTTTCTGGTTGCACCTGCTCAGTGTCAATATGAAAGGTTCTTTGCAACTTCTTTTGTTGAGGATATGAAGTTGAACCCGGTCTTTTTCCTTGCTGGGGTCTATTTATGTAATTTATATGCCGAGAATGCATACTTTGGTCCACGTCCATAGGTTCTGGTCGTGTTTGGGGCTTAGGTGGTCTCGGTGGATTATTTTGGTTGAAAACTTGTTCTCTAGGTTGCCAAGTTGGTTGGCTAGTTTGCGGTATATGAGCTAAATGAGGGTAGAATTTTTGTCTGTCTGTTTTTTCAAAGTTGTGCCTTGGAGGTAGTTGCTGTGGTGTAATTCTCTTTGTATTGTGAGCATGGTTTGCTCTAAAATTCTGATTTTGAAGTTTTAGGCAAAGATGGAGGGCTTGTGGTAAATCCACTGGCTCCCTTATTCCTAGTAGACGAGGTAGGTCTCCATTTAGACCTCTTATAAAGGTATCTAAGGCCTTTTCCCTGTATGATCTTGTAATTAGGTTGAGTGATTCATTACTCATTTCTGAACATCCTATCTTATTTAATATTAGCGATAGGTGAGTGTATACTCTCTGATAAAAGTCTTGTATGGTTTGATTACCTTGAATTAGAGTAGTCATTTGGTATTCTAATGTTGACAAGTCTCGCTTGTCACCGTAATGAGCAGTTAAGCACTGCGAAATAGCCTGCCAATTCAATGGGGTGTTATACGATTCTAATGCTATGTCGGCATTTCCTACAATTTTATTTCTAACTATACTGAGTATACCATAGTATTTAGGCGTTCCCCTCAGTGGTTGGTATATTTCTAAAATCCTATCCACGCTTTTTTTCCATGAGTTATATTCTCCTGGGTGACCTGCAAATTCTTTTAAACATTTTACTACGTCCGGAATCTTGTCCATGTCATTTAGATTATTTCTATGTCTCTCTTCAATTTGTTGGTCACTAATATTTGTCGGGGCTTAAGGCCGCCTGAACCATTTGCGGTCCTTGTTGTCTAAAAATGTTTGTGACAACATTTGAAATAAGAGTCGTTAAGTCGTCCATGTTTAGTTGAGTGTTTTGGGAAGTACTTGCAGGAATGACGGGTGGTCGGATCAAATTATTTGGGTTTGACATTTTTTATTGTGTTTTCAACTTATATTAACAAAAAAAAAGAATTATTATTGGCCAGAGGCTTTTAAATTGTATAATTTTTTATAAGTTTTCGTGTCTGGGTTATATATTTTAGCTTTTAGTATATACCTTACTCTATGCCTGATTTCCTTCTTATAGTTCTCTTTGGTTTCCTCCGTTACTGTCACCCACGGTGTTTTAGCTTCCTCGATTATGGGTAGCACTCCAAAAGAAGATACCCCTTTAAATTTTATTTCCTCTGTTTCTCTGTCTTCTGATAGCATGTTCTTTGGTACTAATGCGGGCAGGTACGTAATACCATTCGTTTTGCCGTAGCTACTAAGAGGCCGTACATTAGATTTTTTAGAGTTTTTTTTTTTTTTTTTGAAGTAATTTTTTAGCTGTTCGCTCTTTACGAATTATTGTTCTTTCTTTTCAGGATCGTTTTTATTTCAATTTTAACTTTAATTTCCACTTTTAATTTTAGAGTCACTTTCACTTCCAGTTTTTGTTTATTTGCGGTATCCTTACTTGTCTTTTTCAGGATTTCTTTCGCGACGTTTACTATTTGTTTTAGTAATTTTTTATGCTCGGGCGCCAGTTAGAGAATTCTTTGTTGAAATCTCTTTTTAAAAAAAGGGTTTTATTTATTATACCTTTTTTTTATTTATTTATTTTTTTATAGTTGCGACATAATCGCAACTGGTGAGTTTAATAACAAAATTAGAACTACTTTAATTACAATTTTAATATTGACTTAAATACTAATTATTAATTCAATTTGTTAATAGTGGCGTGATCCAATTCTTCAGAATTTTGGGTGCATGTGCCGGAAGTTGAATAAAGCTTTGTTAGTGGCGTGATCTACTTCTTTGGAAATTGATTATTACTTTATATCAAATTCTCTAGAATTTGGTTGTCGCTGCAGGTGTGAAAATAAAAGTCAATAATAATTATCTGGAAATTTGGCTGCATGTGCTGGCGTGTGCCGGAAGTTTATGTTGCAATATGTTTGCAAGTTGTTGAAATTATTTAGGTAAAGCAAAAGTGATTAGTGGACACTTTTGCTTTTGTGGGAAAAAATTCACATTTACAGTGTGTAACATTTGTGGTGTTAACTCATATGTATGACCGAACTGATTTTTGGGGGTGAGAGTAGAAAAAATCAAAAAAGTCTCCATACAATTAACGGCCACTCTAATATAGATATATGTATGTATGTATGTATGTATTTGCCCTTTAATAGTACATTCGAACGCACATTGTAAAAATCGTGGGTGTTATTTATGGGAATTAAACATAATCAATAATAAATATTTTATTAATTTAAAAATATGTTTTTTTTAAACTTCAACATTACTTTTTTCGCAAAATGTATTCTTTTGGAAATTTAAAGCATTACTTCAAATCGCTTTAGCTGCCAAAATTGTTTATCAGTCATTTTTAATCACGTGAATTCAAAACCCAATTAATGATACCTGAGTCGTTCATTTTCTTCAGAAAAACCATTTTTACAGAAAAGGAGTTTAAAGTTTGAATTTAATTTTTCTCTAAAGAGTTGAGTATTGTAGATATTTTTATGAAATTTTTACAAAATTTTCATCAGGAATAATTTTCTTAATCGGCTTCAATCAGGAATAATATCTTATTCTTCTTAAGTTCAGTGTTTCCATTCTTATAAAATGAAATATTGTTATTAATTAATTTATTTATTTAAAGAAGATAAGACAAATTAAACTATACTTAAGCTGGATGAAAAAGCGGCATATATTAAATAATACTGTTGTCGTATTTAACAATATTATTATAATATTAGAACATGGTATGATGAGTCTCAATTATATTTTAGTCATATCTAACAATAGTGTTGTCATATTTACAATACTAATATTATTATTATAACAAAGTTAATTGCTTTGTACATAATATTATTATTAAGTCAGATAATAATATTATTTAAACTTTCCTTTCCTATTGACAATAATATTATTTGACTGCAAGCATATAATTCAATAAAAGTATGTTGCTGTTAGATTATGCCATTGAGGTAACCATAATCATTATAGTTATCTCAATCATATTTTTTCCCTGCGTGTATAACAGAAGTTATACATATATAAATATACACCAAGAATCAATTGTTTAAAAATTAATTTAAAAAATTTTTATGTTGACACATGTAATAACCATATATTGCAGAATTAAGTCCAACAATTACTACAGATACAAAATAATAAACAAAAATAAAAAAATTCATTTAAATGCATTCACTTAGTTGAAACAAAACTTCAATCAGAGTGGCTCTCGCTAAAATTTATAGTATTTGATGGTACATTTTCAAGTAAAAAGCAAACCAGCGCAATTTAAGAGAGAACCAGGACACCAGGACAATTTGTATAAGTCCCAGATAAATCCTGGAAAACCAGGACGTAAGGCAGCCCTAATCTACTTGGACAAACAAAAAATTTTATTTTTTAATATCAGCTTTTTAATATGAATTTTTAGTTTAATTTTTCTCCTCTTCTTTAGAAAATTACATTATAGGTAGATAGAATAAAATTTTATTCTTCAAGAATTGAAAACACGGAACTTAAGAAGATTTAAAATTATTCCTGATAAAAGAACCACTCTAGTTCAACTAGGTATATTTAATAATGCACATACTTAGGTGCATTATTTTCTTGTTTATTTTTGTCCAACAAACTTTATTAATTCAAGGTAACAAATTTAAAATATTTTTTTAAATTGCTTTCAAGGGCATGATTTTAAAAATTTTATTCGTGGTAGGTATTCCATGTTTGATGCAAATGTTCTTGCGTTAGTGCAAATGCAAAATATCGTAGCTTTTCTTTAAAATACAGCAACAAAATAAATATACAATCCAAAGAAAAGCTTCGATATTTTGCATTTGCACTAACGCACCGATATTTGCATCAAACATCGAATACCGCCAATGGCGGTATTATATTTATATATACATACATATGGGTCACTCACCTTTTAAAGTCTTTAAAACTATTTTTTTTATTATTTAACGCCCGAACCGAAACCCGTTTTATACACACTTAACATTTCACTATTAAATTTTCACTCGGAAAAACCATTTAATGCTTTTTATTTATTTACTAGCCATCACCAAAACAAACGCATCCCACATGAGAAATGCCTTTTTACCACTTCCCAATTTTACGTACAAATTACGCAAATATTTGAAAAATAGTACGAAATCACCAACAGTTTGCGCGCGCTGCTTTGATGATGCTGTTGTAAAGAAAACATAAAAAATAAATTGATTTGCTCTGCTTTTTAATACCTACTCAGAATTTAACTCTCATTTTCTCTTGAATTTTTTCTTTTCCTTTTTAACCAGCCAAACATAAAACTCAATATATATTACTAAACCACTTTTATATTATTTACATACATATGTATATGAACTCACACAATCACAAACGAACAACAAGTGTTTTAAGCAAAAAATTATTGCAACACATCTGCCGCTATTCACAACAACAACAAAGGAAGAACTTTTGCATTTTATTTTACTGATTTACATACATATGTACATATGTATGTATGTACTTGCTTTATGAAACAAAAACTATATTTTAGCTTCCTTTTTAATCAATACTAATTAATTAAACTTAAATTTGACAATTTCTAATAATATTTAATGATTTAGGCAGTGAACTTACACATTTAATATGAAATTTTACTTAACGAGAATCGATTTCGACCGAACGTGCCGGCGAGAACTAGGTAGTCCCGTATTGTTGAAAGATGAAGCAGAGTTGCCAGTAATTACTAGATTAGCTTACATCAAAGGGTTAATTAGAATGCCCTCAATTAATTTAAGGGAATTTACGGGAAATAGAATACATGATCAAAACATGTATTCAAACATGCAAGTTATTATATCGATAGTCGTCAATTTTTTGATGCAGCGATGCCAACTCTACCAATTTTGTATCTTATTCAACTCTACCCCTTTCCGGTAAAAATCTACCACTTTTTTAGTTTTTCAATAATAATGCTAAATTATAGTTACCCGAGTTTATTTTATATAATCCAAACTAGGAGTTCAACTGAAACATATTTTAGCATTGCATCTAAATAACGCTGTGTTGACTTCACTATTTAAAGCCTGCTACAAGCCAAAATATCTCCATCACTGGGCCAGCTTGTGAGAAAATTGATACATAAGTAGTTCGAATGTTCAAAGTTAATTTGTTAAAAAGTATTTGTAGAAACAATATTTACTGATATTCTGCAAGGAAACCTACACGATATATGTAAGTATCAGCGCTAGCGCTGGGCAATCTACAACTACAGAGGAGCATTATAAATTATTTAATGAAAATATGCATTTCTTTAAATATGAGAAGAATAAAAATCTAAAAATTAATTAAATAACGATGACATAATTGAGTTCTTATATTTTTTTGTTGTTTTTTATATTCAAATTTTGAATATTAACTATCCGCAATTAAGATTGTCATAAAATCGCTTATAACATATTTCTTATCGAAACGAAAGGTTAATTAAGGTAAAAAAAAATTTTTCTAAGGTGTTTAAAATACCCTAAAACTAGTTTTTGTAGGTCTACCTCTTTTGAAAGTAGGATTTGTTGGAAGCTGCCTCTTTTTCACATCGAATCTACCTCTAAGAGAGATTTTGGGTTAGCATCACTGGTTTGATGTAAAACTATCACTAGCATCGAACGGTTCAAGACATTAACCATAGGTACTATCTTTCGTTGGCTTGAAATGTTTGTCTTCAAAGCTTTTACTGATAGTATCTACAAGCAAATCGCTTATTTACTCAAAGAACGTCATAACTAAAAAAAAGCATCTTTTGAGTTAAAAATGCAGAATTAAACCTCTTATCGCTATTTAAGTATATTGTGTAAAAATTTTACAAAAATTTCTTGTTTACTAAGCTCTTGAGAGAAAAATAAAATTTTCTTTTTCCATTACGTTGTGTGTATATGAAAACTTTAAATTCGTTTTCTGTCGAGCTAGTTTATTTTTTTCGAGTTGTGACGTTTTTTGAGTAAATATGTCTCACAAGTCTCCTATGTGTCTCCCTACACACCCATAATTTTTGGGTTTTAATGAAACTTGAAAAGTAATTTAAGAAAATGAATAACGCCAATATGCATGTTACTAAATATATGTTTATTCAGAATATCAAATTTAATTTATAAATATAATAAAAACAAAGTAACACAAATATTAGAAATTCATTTCAAAAAAGTGTCCATTTAGGCTAAGTAGCTGCATAAATACATGCAAAATGCTTCTGGTTGTCATCTTAATTGAAAAGTTTGTGATTTGCTACTAATATAGCAAGAAATGTCAGATGTGTACATAGAATAAGTCATTTCAGCACGAAAATGATCCAATGAACACCGTGAGTGTTGTAAAGACTTAATTGATAGAAGTTTTAGTAAATGCTATGTCTTAGCATCTTCAATCCTGAGAGTATGTGGATATTATAAAACTTTGGAGAAACAGTCAAATATAACTTCACTCCATTATATTTGCAAGGCTCATAACCTTAATGACTACAAAATTTTCCAAAAGACTGGCAAATCTGCAGAAGCCAAAAAATTTTTAAGTATCTACAACTGCTAGGCGTACTGCAAATACTGCCTATATTTATGTTATTCATACGATTAAATTTCAGATTCCCATGAAACAACTCAATAAGATTAGTAAGTCATATCCAACATCAACACAGAAATTTGATTTACCCACACGTTCCCATCAAACACCTTTAGCGAAGATATGCAGGTGGTCTACTCGGTAATTCGAAAAGAAAGCAAATGCTTTCCAATTGTTATGTTAAGAGCATACAAATTCAAAAGCATTTTCTTTGCTTTCGTAATACAGAGTACACACCTGCAGCTTAATGAAAGATACGAGTATTATTTTGATTCATTGATATGCATGCAAATTTACTCCGACAGTGTCTATTATACAAATCTCTATGAATCCCCTTTTATTACGCTAATCAATATTAATTTTACATGGCAGCTCTGTCGGAATCATCAAAAACTATCTAACTCCTTCCACACTAATTTTTTCCCAATAAACCAAACCAGTGATGGTTAAATTTTGGCTTAAAATTTTTGGGACTTGCATTTTCGATGCGACTATGGCGCACAAGCAATTTATACATACAAGTTTTTCTAAACAACTCTGCCATCTGTTGTAAAAATTTAGGAAAATAAAAATTTTCCTTAATAAAAACATTAAATTGCCTATTCAATACGTTTACAGACAAAGTGCGTATGTATGTACATCCATAAGTATATGTCTATGTATATATGTACATATTTATGTAATAGTTGGTATGAAATTATAGTACCCGTATAAAAAGTGTAGTGGATGTTAAATAACAAGTCCATCACTGATTAACATGCAGCAGAATTTGTTATATTTTGGCGGAAAATACATACATACATACATCCATACTTACAAGCTCATACATATTTGTATGTACTTAACAATATTTAAGTTTGTGTGCACGTGTGGCATATGTCTAGCAAAAGAGCAAGAGATAAAAAGATGAGCAGATGTGAAAGTGCAAGAATGATAGAATAGAAGATTACGACATCCCGCGCATAAAATTTAAATTTTCTGCACATGTATCAACAATTATGAGTTATTGGTATTAAGGGATTAAAAGTGGCAATAAGTGTAGAAATTATAATGTACTGAATAGAGTTATAAACTCGGTGCTTTTCGCACCGCTTAAAGTGCCTTTTGAACTTTTCGACGCCAAAAAATGGGGTTTTAGTGTCTAGTGGTTGTTTTAGTTAATTTTTGGTGCTTTTTCTTCGTGGCGGTGGCATTAAATCCAAAATTCAAAATGCCATAGTAAAATTTTAAAATTTATTTAATTGTTAACTTTTTAATACAACAATTTTCTAAACATATTGTTACGCAGCCTTGCAGAATTATAACAGAAAGCAAATTTGTATGAAGTGCATATGAGTAGTCTTATATGTTTTGTCTTTCAAAAGTGACAAAATCCATACACAGAGAAAACAGTGCCTAATAAATACCTCATAAGATATAACAAAATTAACAATAAATCTCTATGGATATTTTCAATAAGGAAATCTTATTAATTTCATGGAGAAAACCTTTTCGAAACACTTAAGAAGAAATCTTGTAGTTTTTATTAGGTTATCTTATTGATATTTTCAAAATGGTTTTCTTCTTGATTTTATTAGGCAACCTTATAAAAAGTAAAAAAATTGTTATATCATTATTCTTTGTACTTATGTATTTTCATTTAAACTCTCTACGATATATATGTATATATGTGTAGTATATTTAGATGTTATTTATTTATACATAGATACATATAATATTATATACTTAATTAACTAACTAACTCACCATGCATACATATTTATTACTTAGGAAGAGAGAAGCATTGAACGAGCAACCTTCTGACTGATATAAAAGAGCTCTAACCAATATGCTAACAAGCAGCCTGAATCCGCACTGAAATTATTGTACAAATATGCTTATACAAGAACGCAAAAGATCATGAAAAAAATTTTCTCTATTTTTATTTATAGATATGAAATAACAAGAAACCTAATAAAAACAAGAATATTTCCGTATTAAAAAAATTAATAAGATGCTTTACACATAATCATATAGGAACCTAATAAAAACAATAAGGAATACCTAATTGAAAAAATCAATAAGACAACCTAATAAAATCAATATGGAAACCCGTTTTGAAAATTCAATAAGGCAACCTAATAAAATCAATAAGAAATCCCTATAGGTTACAATTTATAAGAAAACCTAATCGAATCAAGAAGATTTTCTCTATGGATTGTTTTTTTGGTGCAAAAAATAACGGAAATTGAGTAAAAATAGTTGTGAATAATAAGATTTCTTCTTGATTTTATGTGGTTTTCTTCTTGATAAAATTAATAAGATTTACCACATAAAACAATAAGGAATCTATATGAAAAAATCTTCGCTTCTTTCTGCTGGGATACCCCTTAGCCTAAAAACGTTTCATAGAGAAAATCTTCTTGATTCTATCAGGCAGTTTTTTCTCTGTGTAGATAAAAGTATTTTAGTGCGTGTGAAATTCATTTGCTTGATACCTTCATGATTTAAAATAAAATTCAAAATTACAAAGCTATTAAAAAGTTAACAATTAAATAAATTTTAAAATTTTAATATGGCATTTTGAATTTTGGATTTAATGCCACCGCCACGAAGAAAGAGCACCAAAAATTAACTAAAACAACCACTAGACACTAAAACACCATTTTTTGGCGTCGAAAAGTTCAAAAGGCACTTTAAACGGTGCGAAAAGCACCGAGTTTATAACTCTATTCAGTACATTATCAGGGCAATCATGAATACAATTCCGCATGAAATTTTTGCAGGGGAACAATTCCAACTAATAGGCAAAACAAAAAATTCTAATTAGAAAAGGGAAAAATTTTACGCGGAATTTTATTCATGATAGCCCTGTATAATTTCTACACTTATTGCCACTTTTAATCCCTTAATACCAATAACGCATAATTGTTGATACATGCGCAGAAAATTTCAATTTTATGCGCGGGATGTCGTAATCTTCTATTCTATCATTCTTGCACTTTCACATCTGCTCATCTTTTTATCTCTTGCTCTTTTGCTAGACATATGCCACACGTGCACACAAACTTAAATATTGTTAAGTACATACAAATATGTATGAGCTTGTAAGTATGGATGTATGTATGTATGTATTTTCCGCCAAAATATAACAAATTCTGCTGCATGTTAATCAGTGATGGACTTGTTATTTAACATCCACTACACTTTTTATACGGGTACTATAATTTCATACCAACTATTACATAAATATGTACATATATACATAGACATATACTTATGGATGTACATACATACGCACTTTGTCTGTAAACGTATTGAATAGGCAATTTAATGTTTTTATTAAGGAAAATTTTTATTTTCCTAAATTTTTACAACAGATGGCAGAGTTGTTTAGAAAAACTTGTATGTATAAATTGCTTGTGCGCCATAGTCGCATCGAAAATGCAAGTCCCAAAAATTTTAAGCCAAAATTTAACCATCACTGGTTTGGTTTATTGGGAAAAAATTAGTGTGGAAGGAGTTAGATAGTTTTTGATGATTCCGACAGAGCTGCCATGTAAAATTAATATTGATTAGCGTAATAAAAGGGGATTCATAGAGATTTGTATAATAGACACTGTCGGAGTAAATTTGCATGCATATCAATGAATCAAAATAATACTCGTATCTTTCATTAAGCTGCAGGTGTGTACTCTGTATTACGAAAGCAAAGAAAATGCTTTTGAATTTGTATGCTCTTAACATAACAATTGGAAAGCATTTGCTTTCTTTTCGAATTACCGAGTAGACCACCTGCATATCTTCGCTAAAGGTGTTTGATGGGAACGTGTGGGTAAATCAAATTTCTGTGTTGATGTTGGATATGACTTACTAATCTTATTGAGTTGTTTCATGGGAATCTGAAATTTAATCGTATGAATAACATAAATATAGGCAGTATTTGCAGTACGCCTAGCAGTTGTAGATACTTAAAAATTTTTTGGCTTCTGCAGATTTGCCAGTCTTTTGGAAAATTTTGTAGTCATTAAGGTTATGAGCCTTGCAAATATAATGGAGTGAAGTTATATTTGACTGTTTCTCCAAAGTTTTATAATATCCACATACTCTCAGGATTGAAGATGCTAAGACATAGCATTTACTAAAACTTCTATCAATTAAGTCTTTACAACACTCACGGTGTTCATTGGATCATTTTCGTGCTGAAATGACTTATTCTATGTACACATCTGATATTTCTTGCTATATTAGTAGCAAATCACAAACTTTTCAATTAAGATGACAACCAGAAGCATTTTGCATGTATTTATGCAGCTACTTAGCCTAAATGGACACTTTTTTGAAATGAATTTCTAATATTTGTGTTACTTTGTTTTTATTATATTTATAAATTAAATTTGATATTCTGAATAAACATATATTTAGTAACATGCATATTGGCGTTATTCATTTTCTTAAATTACTTTTCAAGTTTCATTAAAACCCAAAAATTATGGGTGTGTAGGGAGACACATAGGAGACTTGTGAGACATATTTACTCAAAAAACGTCACAACTCGAAAAAAATAAACTAGCTCGACAGAAAACGAATTTAAAGTTTTCATATACACACAACGTAATGGAAAAAGAAAATTTTATTTTTCTCTCAAGAGCTTAGTAAACAAGAAATTTTTGTAAAATTTTTACACAATATACTTAAATAGCGATAAGAGGTTTAATTCTGCATTTTTAACTCAAAAGATGCTTTTTTTTAGTTATGACGTTCTTTGAGTAAATAAGCGATTTGCTTGTAGATACTATCAGTAAAAGCTTTGAAGACAAACATTTCAAGCCAACGAAAGATAGTACCTATGGTTAATGTCTTGAACCGTTCGATGCTAGTGATAGTTTTACATCAAACCAGTGATGCCAACCCAAAATCTCTCTTAGAGGTAGATTCGATGTGAAAAAGAGGCAGCTTCCAACAAAAAGAGGTAGATCTACAAAAACTAGTTTTATGGTATTTTAAACACCTTAGAAAAATTTTGTTTTACCTTAATTAACCTTTCGTTTCGATAAGAAATATGTTATAAGCGATTTTATGACAATCTTAATTGCGGATAGTTAATATTCAAAATTTGAATATAAAAAACAACAAAAAAATATAAGAACTCAATTATGTCATCGTTATTTAATTAATTTTTAGATTTTTATTCTTCTCATATTTAAAGAAATGCATATTTTCATTAAATAATTTATAATGCTCCTCTGTAGTTGTAGATTGCCCAGCGCTAGCGCTGATACTTACATATATCGTGTAGGTTTCCTTGCAGAATATCAGTAAATATTGTTTCTACAAATACTTTTTAACAAATTAACTTTGAACATTCGAACTACTTATGTACCAATTTTCTCACAAGCTGGCCCAGTGATGGAGATATTTTGGCTTGTAGCAGGCTTTAAATAGTGAAGTTATTTAGATGCAATGCTAAAATATGTTTCAGTTGAACTCCTAGTTTGGATTATATAAAATAAACTCGGGTAACTATAATTTAGCATTATTATTGAAAAACTAAAAAAGTGGTAGATTTTTACCGGAAAGGGGTAGAGTTGAATAAGATACAAAATTGGTAGAGTTGGCATCGCTGCATCAAAAAATTGACGACTATCGATATAATAACTTGCATGTTTGAATACATGTTTTGATCATGTATTCTATTTCCCGTAAATTCCCTTAAATTAATTGAGGGCATTCTAATTAACCTTTTGATGTAAGCTAATCTAGTAATTACTGGCAACTCTGCTTCATCTTTCAACAATACGGGACTAGTTCTCACACGGTCGCCGGCACGTTCGTTCGAAATCGATTCTCGTTAAGTAAAATTTCATATTAAAATGTTTAAGTTCAATGCCTAAATCATTAAATATTATTAAAAATAGTCAAATTTAAATTTAATTAATTAGTGTTGATTCAAAAGGAAGCTAAAATATAGTTTTTGTTTCATAAAGCAAGTAAATACATATGTACATACATATGTATGTAAATCAGTAAAATAAAATGCAAAAGTTCTTCTTTTGTTGTTGTTGTGAATACCGGCAGTTGTGTTGCAATAATTTTTTGCTTAAAACACTTGTTGTTCGTTTGTGATTGTGTGAGTTCATATACATATGTATGTAAATAATATAAAAGTGGTTTAGTAATATATATTGTTACGTTTAAATTTTATTAAACGTGTGAGTTCTTTTGATTGCTCAAAAATAAAAATAAATAACAACACGATTTTCTTATTTGCAACTGAACTTCCTTTTATTCTTGACTAAACCAATTACAACTTGTCTTTTCTTATTTACTTCTTAACGTTATTATCCACGGCACGATGTCAACGATGTTCACTCTACTAAATTCCAATTACTACTGACTGACTTGTTCGTTCACAACACAACTGAACTTCACAACTGTCTTATTCACGACTGACTTGCCATTGGTTGCATCGCGCTTTTTATACTGTGCACCAATACCACCAGAAGTTTCAAGCATAGTCCAGACGATCATTATCATCTTAAATGTTGTTTACTAAGTGCCCAATTAAGTTCATGTGGTAACTATGTACATACATGTGTGTATGCATACGTGTGTACATCATTAACTAAGCAATGCGTGGTGGTTGTTTACCTTTTGCCTTTCGTTTGAATTAGCATGTATGTATGTGTGTGTGTAAATATGCGAATCTTCTTAATAAGCAGACGCTTTTTGTTGTTGCTTTTGCTTGTTTACGTGTTACGCATGCTTATTTAGTTATTTGCTACAGTGTTTGCACGCGAATATGTGTGTACGTTTGTTGCTTTAGTTAAATACTTCTAGATAGTTCTTTGCATTAACCCTGTAGGAATCTTTTTACGTAACAATATTGAGTTTTATGTTTGGCTGGTTAAAAAGGAAAAGAAAAAATTCAAGAGAAAATGAGAGTTAAATTCTGAGTAGGTATTAAAAAGCAGAGCAAATCAATTTATTTTTTATGTTTCCTTTACAACAGCATCATCAAAGCAGCGCGCGCAAACTGTTGGTGATTTCGTACTATTTTTCAAATATTTGCGTAATTTGTACGTAAAATTGGGAAGTGGTAAAAAGGCATTTCTCATGTGGGATGCGTTTGTTTTGGTGATGGCTAGTAAATAAATAAAAAGCATTGAGTGGTTTTTCAGAGTGAAAATTTAATAGTGAAATATTAACTGCGTATAAAACGGGTTTCGGTTCGGGCGTTAAATAATAAAAAAAATAATTTTAAAGACTTTAAAAGGTGAGTGACTCATGTATATAAATATAATACCGCCATTGGCGGTATTCGATGTTTGATGCAAATATCGGTGCGTTAGTGCAAATGCAAAATATCGAAGCTTTTCTTTAGATTGTATATTTATTTTGTTGCTGTATTTTAAAGAAAAGCTACGATATTATGCATTTGCACTAACGCAAAAACATTTGCATCAAACATCGAATAACACTTTAGGTTGGACTCTTAAAAATGAAAAGTTTTGTGTAATTGTCTCGTTTTTTAATGTTGCCCCTTTTTTGATAAATCCCCTAGTTAGTGCCACTTTTTGAAAAATATTCTCGGTCACCCTTGAAATTGGTGCTGATGAGCTGCGTAGCTGCACAGAAATAAGTATGTCGGTGTTTTCATCAGCTAAAAAGTCTAGTTTAGTTTTTCTTCTCTTCATCAGAAAATCACATTAATTAACAGCGGCCCTATGTATAAGCCAAAATTGGCATAAAGTTAGCATAAGTGGCAAAATTTAACATGATCTTAAATAGTTTTGCGATGAAACTTCACATTAAAAATCATGCTACGACGTAGAGCTGAATTAAGATTAGGTAATGCGAATATTTTTAATGTCAAATTGTATATAGGAACTCGTTAACACCTAATTCAATTTCGTCCCTTATGATAACTTCATGCCAATTTTTGCTTATAGGTTCATAGGGAATAGGGTAGATAACAATATTTTATTCTATAAGAATTTAAAACACTGAACTTCAGAAGATAAAGAAGTTATTCCTGATTAAACACAATTAAGAAAATTATACCTGACTAATTTTTTTTAAAAATTTCATAAAAACATTTTGTATACTCAACTACTGAGAGAAAAGTAAAATTTTCCGTTTCCAATAAGTTGTGTGTAAATTGAAAACTTTAAACTTCTTTTCGGTAAAACTTATTTTTCTGAGTTAATAAGTTGCGGAAGAAATTGCACGAGCCAGGTATCAATAGTTTGGTTTTGAAATCAGGTGATTAAAAATGACTGATAAAAAACTTTTGCAGCTAAAAGGATTTGAAATAATTCTAAATTCTAATTCTTGTTACCTTCCCTTAATAAAATTTGTTGGACGAAACAAAAATTAGGGAAATGTTGTTGTACATTTTTAAATTTAATTGAACTAGAAATGATTTTAATCATTAATAACAAAATTCACAAATGCACTGAAGGTATTGAAGTATTGAAGTGTTTGCTATAAGAAATTAAAAACTTTGAGTATTACAAATTATTACTAAATACAGTGTGACTAGAATTTAAAATGACATTAAGCTAAATCACGTTTAAATAAATTCAGTGAAGTGCGACTTTGACCCGCGCACGTATTTAGCCTATATGTATAAAATATAGCTGTGGCTTTTTTTTGTTACGGCGTTTTTTTTTTGCGTTTTTTCAGCTTTGGCGATTTTTTTAAGTTTTAGAGTCTTTTTTTTTTGCCCCTTTTTCTCGATTTGGCGATTTTTTTTCGGTGCTTAGCGCTTTTTTCATTTTGGTGATTTATTTTTATTTTGCCGATTTTTTTTAATTGGTCGATTCATTTTAGATTTGGCGATTTTTCGGTTTTTGGCGTTTTTTTTTTAATTTTAGCTATTTTTTTAGTTTTGACACTTATTTTTCATATTGACGATTTTTTTTATTTCTTAATTTTGACACTTTTTTTTCGTTTTGACGAGTTTTTTTCGGTTTTTTGAGTTTTTTTCATTTAAGTGATTTTTTTTGGAATTCGGCGATTTATTTTATTGTAAGAAATTTTTTTAATTTTGGCGATTTTTTCGTTTTTACAATTTTTTTTTCAATTTTGGCGATATTTTTTTCGATTTGGTGATTTTCCAATTTGGAATTGCTAGGAAAGTTGAAAAGTAAATTAACTATTGTGATTTATTTTGACGTTGAAGTCAACAAAAAAAAAATAAATTAATTAGTATTATTTACTTGTATTATTGTTGAATTATAAATATATTTCCATTTACAAATAAACCAAATTAAGTTATATTTAAGAGCATAATTTTTTTAATTTTTAGTTCATATTGAATGAGCATAAAACACTTTTTTAGGACATATGTATATATTTCTGATTTCCAACGATTATTGCCAAATTGTTTTGCATGTGTAGAACCATTGGAAATACTCTCATCATTAAACTGAAACGAGAAAGATTTTCGTAGAGAAGATATGCAGGTATTAAATGTATTAATACACATTTACTTCGTGGCTTTCGTGGATTATTAATACCTAAGAACATTTACTTAATACGACCAAAAATACTATATGGCTTAAATTAAAAAAGGCGTAACTCGAGCTTTCGATATTTTACATACATACACAGAAAAAAGTAATCACCAATTAATATTTTCAATTAAGAATTTAATTGTATTAATTAAATTTTTAATTGTATTAATTAATTTGAGTGGAAAAACTTAATTGATATTATCAAATTGTTTAATACTTTAATTTAGGTTTGATCTAAATTATGAAAGTGGTCGAAATAGTAAATCAATCTTAAAAAAACTTCAATAAATATTTAATAAATATTAAATAAAGTTATATTAATCCAGACTACAATTGAAATGTCCATCAGACTCTCAGACGAATGCAGTATATGAGAAGATATATGCCATTAAAAGAACGATACACTGTCTAAGGTTATATCGGTAGAGACATCCATATTATAAGTGACAGCCAATCTGCAATTAAGTCCCTCATAGGTACGTATACCACATGTATTATTATCCCAAAATGTAAGAAAGCCCTGGATAAACTCGCGCATTACTCACAGGACTACTTTCGGCAACATAGTTATGGATGACCTGGCAAAGAGAGGAAACCTACTAAGAGCAGTGGATATCGATAATCTCTGTGGTCTGCTACTGTTATCCTGCTGGAGATGCTTCGATGTTACCTTTCTTCAATTAGCTCAAGACTGGTGACGCAATGAGCCCACCTGCGCAATAGCGAGAACCCTCTGGCCTTGCCCAAAATCCCATACAATGAAGTATACCATAAACGAAGGAAGCACTTGAGAAACCACGTGTCCACTTTGATCGGTCACTGGGTTTTCGGAACACATGCTTAGTGTATGGATTTCCCGCATAATGAATACTACTTCAGTTGCAATGATGAGGAAGAGGAGGAAAGTATCTTGCATCTCCTCTGCTTTTGTGCAGGATCTTCATCTGTACGTCTTGGCAGACTATCCTTCAGCAGCCCATCCGAGTTATCGGAAATAGGACTTTATATTAGGAACAGTTACTGGCGAACCCCCCCTTTCCCATTCTTGACCCACTGTCACCTCATCTATAACAACAACTGTCTCTTTTCTACATCTAGCCTTCTCACCCTTTTTCCCCCTCTCTCTCCCTCTCACTCATCCCTTCAATTCAAAGGTAGCAGAAAGGGATTATTGTAATAGATCCAAGTGAGCTGGATTCTAATTTTTAAATCTTCTTTATCAGCAACCTGCTAACCTAACCTAACACAGACTACTACAACTTTTAAATTGAAATCTTGCATACGAGTAGTTTCTATAAAAAATATTTTTAGATTTGTTCAATCTACTCAACACACAAAAAAGTAATATGAATGATTTTGTATTATTAATTAAAATATTTGTAGTATCAATTAAAAAATTAATTAAATTTTCACCTATAAACAACTTGATAATATAAATTAAGTTTTTCCACTCAAATAAATTAATGAAATTAAAAATTTAATTAATACAATTAAATTCTTAATTGAAAATATTAATTGGTGAATACTTTTTTTGTGAATGCCTCAATCAAGGAAATGTGTGACTTAGAACACTTTTATAATTAAAGGCACACTTGTTATGTGAGTGTGTAGAATTGTATGAATAAAAAGCATCCTTCATCCATCTTATTTAAGCTGGATTTTGTAACAGTCACGTATCTATGTGAACATAAACTTACAAGACATTAAATTAAGTGAAACAAGAGTGAAGATGAAAAAGAGAAAAAGTGAAAAATTAAGTAAAGAAAATACGCAGTCACTAAGTAATGCATCAATAATTTATTACATGAAAGTAATCGTATGTAGTGGTAGTCACATATGGATGTATGTATGGTTGTGCATCTTTGTATAAAGAAAATAACTTTGCAAAAGCAAATAGTTTCTTATATCTAATTTTTAGTATTAAGCTTTTTACATTTATTACGAGTATTTACATTAGCCCCCAAGTCACCATCATGTACATTTGAGATGGCAAATTTATGCATTCCATCAATTGTGAAACCACGTCGTTTGATTTACCTTGCAATATTGATTGCAAAATACAAAATCCACAAAATATTGTATAGAAAATAGACCGATTATTATTTTTCTTACTTACCTTTACAAACTTCTGCAGCTTCATGAAGAGAACTTTATCCATTTTTCATTCGGAATTTCCCTTGTTATTCGCGTTTTAATTATTTTGTTTGCTATTTTGATAATTTTTATTTAATTTAGTTTAATGTAAGACTAAATATAAACTATTGCTTAATACATAACAATCTATATCGTGTATTTGTGTATCAAATACACTTTCTGTTTTTTAATTTTAAACACCCTGTGTGTAGTGTATTAATGTATTTTGTAATTTTAATAATACAATTCTTTCTGCCAAAAAAAACACGACTTCTCTGTAAAGATCTGATAAAAGAAGATAAGAAGAAGTACGTAAAATACAAAATTAAATTTTAATGCAATATTCAGTGTTTTTCAGAGCTCAGGGTGTGTGTTAAGTCTTATAAAAATCGGTGAAGTAGAACCACTTAAAATATAATATTAAATTTAGTGGGCGTGACTCCGCCCATTTTTTTAATTAGGCGGTTGTGTCTATTTGAGAGCTCAAGGTGTGTAGTGAGTTATGAAGATATACACCTAAAAAAAGAATTGATACGAATTGTAAACCTCCTCCATTTATTTAAGTTGGTTAAAAAGAAGAACAAGCTACATAAAAATTCTCTCAGAGAGACTCTCTCTGAATACAACATTTTGAAAAAATATGAAAGAAAAGTGTAATAGTGTATTTCATTTTTATATGAAAACGCACTAATAATCCCAAAATTATTATTTTACTTATTCAGTAAAATAACTTTTTATTAAAAATACATTGAAATTTATTATTGAGGGGCTTAGCTGAATCCTATATGCATTTCACTGTTGCTAATTCAGATCATCAGGGAACCTTTACCCAACGTTTCTTCGAACAACTAGAGTTATTATGTTATAAACTTTCAGCTCAACAAATAACAAAGTTGAAACAAGAACTCAATAATCAACATTTTTTTATTTTCCTACTTTACTACATTGGCTGACTTTTTTTTAGCTCTAGTAGTAAAAGTATGTAAAGAAAATAAATGTATATAACAACAACAGCTATTCAAGAATAGAGTGTAGCCACACAAGTATTTTTTTACTGGGTGCCGTCCAAATAATAGTTAGTGTTTTTTATTTATTGTATTTAATACAGAGATACAAGAGGTTTTGTGAAATAAGCATACGGTTTTATATTTACACAAAAGTAGCAAGAGCATCTCTATGTACATATATTGCTAGTGTAGAGTACAAATATGTTATATATATAAATGCTGCGGTGCAAGACCATTTGCACAAGATTGTGAATTGGGCTATTATAAAATTTTTTGCACATTTTTGCACCGCTATAAAAAGCAGCTGTCAATGTCAGCCGCCTAAAGCCGCCTTATGAGCCGCCCCCAATTATTTTTTCCTAAGCCGCAGCCGCGGACTTTTTAAGACGGCTTGTTTCTACGTTTCCCAAATTTAATCAGTTAATAACGTGATCGGCAGCAGTTCAAAATTCAGGTGGGTTGAAATAATCAGCCGATTTTTGGGAAAAAGGATTATTTAATTTTATATATATTTTTTGGTGCCCCTATTAGTGTCATCAAACCGAAATATTTTCATAAACAAGAGGTCGCTTTTAAAAATTAACAAAGAAAAAACACCATAAATTTTGGGACACACTTTCTCTACTTTTCAACTGCCTAAAATGAGATGACATCCTGAGGAGGACATATTCCAGTACTTTTCATATCAAAAATTGTGGATAGGAACTTGGCCTTTTTTTAAAATTTATGTTTTTGTGAGCATTTGAATATTTTTTTTAAGTTTTCATTTTACAAAACTTTAAATTTAAAGTTTCTAAACTGTGGTGTTGCTATGTCTGCCAAATTTATGGTACAAAAATTTCAAAAATTTTCATAAACTTTGGTTAAAAAGGTTCCTAAAAATTATCCGTCCAATCGGACAACAAGTGATAAAAAAGCAATATCTGTTGATAAAAAATACCTTTGGGGAACATGTGCACAGAAAAAAAGATTTGTAAATTCAATTAACCTTTTTGTTAAATCAAGGAAATAATTAATTGATTTTGAACCTACAATGGCTATTGTAAATACAATTAACAAAGTTTTAAGTTAATGGAAAATCTGAAAAATATTTTCAATTAAATAAATCAGCAAATTTATTTGTTTTTAAACATTTATTTTTGTTAGATTTCAAAGTTTCAGCAATTAAAGTTATTGTTATATTAGCAATGCGAATTGTTGAATTTCCGCACAAATTTTGATTATCATAATCAATATACTAATAATATTTTTTTATACACAATAACAACACTCAAAACGATGTTTTGATTTTCTGCGAAAAATACTAAATGTCTTTGGGCTCACTCGAACCGTCAAACTCTGGACTAACAGGTTAACGTACTTGCCTCTCAGCTCTCAGATACGCACAAAACATATTTCCTTATATTCCTTCAACATGTGCACATTCCTTTATGACATACATACATAATTTAACAAATAATTTTGTTGAGCAATTTAATGGACTAGAAAAATTTTAATATTGTTATATCAACAATTAATTAAATATTAACCATTTGTCTTGTTGGTTGCATATCAATAATATTTTTTCGGTGTAGAAACCTATTTTAAGTAAATAATGCCTCCATGTGCTCCATGTCCTAGTTCGAAATTATAAACTTTAATAAAAATTAAAATTTCCTTTAAGGCATTAACTTTTTGCTGTTTAATTTGCTATTTCAAAGTAGAATTTATATATTTACGTATTAATTTGCTACTCACACATGAATAAACAACAAAAGATTATTATTGAACACAATCACTTAAACCAAAATTTACATTCTTTTATACATATATACAAATATCCATTTGAATGCTATTAACATACGAGTATTTATACTACACACATGTTCACTTTTTAAAGCAGTTTAAATAAATATATGTACATATATGCATTTATGTATATAAGAGCATGAAATGAAATTTGTTTGTATTTTTTTTTTTCATAAAACTGAACCGACTTGGGGGTGAGAGTAGAAGAAATCAAAAAAGTAAGGTCACCCTAATGTAAATGCTTCACGTTTGCAAACGCGCCCATGCGTATGAAGAAGCAAGCATCACACATTCTTCAGTCACAAAGTATTTTCTTCTTTAGTCCTATACCTGCAATAACTGAAACAAGTATCTTGCCAAAAGTATTGTTTAGCGTTTTTTTTTCAAGATTTCGCTTTAGTAAAGCATTTCAAAAATCCTTCATGTCTTAGAAGTTCTTTTAAGTGGCCTTGTGCAGGACTTTAATACATACAAACAATATTTGCCACTTCCATGGGAACTTGATTTTTGATTTTATTATATTTTGTTTAATTAAATATCATAGCAAACAACTGCGTTGCACTTTCCATCTTTAATTTCAATCAATCGAAATGCCCCAGAGAAACAAATGTCAGTTATTTTGTTATTTTATCAATCAACAAATCGACCATCCGTCAAAGCATCTAACCATGTATAACATATTTCATTTATATATACATATATTTAATTTGTCGATGGTTTTTGTTATTTTTTTTTCATAATGATTGGATTTATTTGCTCAAAAATTAAGTATAGTGAAAGTGTATAGGAGGTTGTATGATTTTGAATGTGTGTGTCTGTTATTGAAGAATATGCAGGTGTCTGTTTTTGTTCTATTAAATAAATAAATTAAATGCCAACTGAGTCACATTTAATTAAATTACTTACATACATTAATTGCATAAGCTTTAGCTTTGCTGCAGGTAAGGAGAATTCTTTTTAAGCCTTTTTAGACATAACAAAAATAATTATTATGTTCCATATTTTTAATGTACAATGTATTTAAGAAAATTTTCAATTTTGTCAAGGGGGAAAATAAACCAAAAAATTGTTTTTTCTTACGAAAGCGTTATTTGATATTCAGAGTGTAATTTTTACTGCATTTCAATCCTTTCACTAAATAATATACCATGAGTAATTTATCATTACTCTTGGTACTTACAAAAAAATTTCACTCCCAAGAAAATTACATTATTACATTCATCTCCTTTTGCCACAAAATTCTCATTAGTGTTGCAATCTCCGCTGTTTTGTTGCAAAGCCACAGAATGGGAAAAAAAGAATAGGGAAATTAATTTTTAAGGAAATCATTTTCACAAACTTAAAATATTTAATCAAATTTTAAATTAGAAATAAGGTTTTTAGTTAAATACGAAGAGAAAGAATGAAATTAAACAAACAAAAAAAAAGAATGAAAATATAAAAACTCAGACGGCTGGAATAACTAAAATAAAACTGTAGAATGCAACAACAATTAACATAGACCACTACAAAAATACTTACATGCATGTACCGATGGTACATCGAATAAGTAAAAATAATTAATGTGATGATCGTAAAAAGATAAGTAAGAATAGTTAAACATACTGAGGTAGAGTAATATAATTTCGTGCTAACCTAAATAGAAAAATGAAAAATTGGAAAAAACAGAAAATTAATAGTGATACTTATAAATGTGTTTACCAAAGGTAAATCAATTGTATACACAACAATCGTTTCTCATATTCCGTTTCATTGTAAATTTAAGTTAAATAGCTGATGTTTATAAGAATCTCTACCCAAGTAGATAGACTAGGGTGCTGATGAAGTGCGTGGCTGCACAGAAAAGTATCGGTATTTCCCCCAGCTTAAAGTCTAAGTTTAATTTTTCTTCTCTTCTTTAGAAACTCACATTAATTAATAAAAATATTTCATTCAATAAGAATTGAAATTACTGAACTTGAGCCCAACTATGAATTATTTCTGATTAAAATTCACTACAGTTCAATTAAAATATCTAAAAATTTCTCTCATAAAATATAAAAACTTCAATCCTGCTTCATGGAAATCGTCAGTAGACCTTACATTTTGAAATTTCGTATGTTTATAGTAAGACTCTTAATACATTATTGCGAATCACAACATACAAACATAATAAGTTTAAAAATAATAATAAAAATTAGATGAAAGTAGAGAAAAATTCAAAATTTGAGTTCTGATATGAGATTGAGTTCAATTTGTGATTTTTTATTATTTTATACAACTTTCTTAATCTAAACTTATTTCAATGCATACAACTTACAATATGTTTACCGAGCAAAATCGATCATAAAATTTCTTTATGTAGATATCTTTTTTTTTCTTTTTCAATGCCAAGATTTAACCCTAACCGTACTGATAGCATTTATTCACGTAGACTCCTGACAAGGGTGCCCGGGTACCCGGGTACCCGTGTGTGTTTTTAATTGATTATTATTTAAATTTATAGCAGACTTTGCATTTTATGGAAGGTACAGACTTAGGAACGTGTTTATGGAACCAGCCAGATTGCATTGTCAGTCGCATAGTGTGGTGTAGTCTTGTTTATTATTATATTGCATTCGAAGACTCAGAAACATCAACATGTTTTGATGTTAATAGGTTGCATTGTAGGTTGCAGTGTCTATGTGAAAATTTGCAACATGTAATATACACGTGTTGCGTAAAGACGTTGCAAAGTGTGTACCCAATATTAAAACGAGTAATTCCTTTTTTGTTATTTAGGTGTTATATACAACTGTACTGGGGGTATGCTACGTTTTGATTCTAATTTTGCATTATCATTGATTGATTGATTGATTGGTTGATTTTCTAAGATTTTTCAATGCCGCGTAAACGTCATGCGCTTATTATGGAAATGAATATAGAGTTACTCCAAGTGCAGGCAAACCATCTGGTGGTCAGCGAAAGGTAAACGTAGGAGAAAACATTGTCCTAGGTCTAGTGTATTTTTAAAATCAGTCTGGATTATATGTAAAAACAGAACAATTTTTACTTCCCCTCTTTTGGACAATCTCTTACAAGTTAGAGGAATAAATCTCGTCAGTACCGTTACATAAAAAATACCTAAATACCTAATTTATATATATTTCAAAAGAATATATTTCGAAAGAACTACGGCCAAACCCAATGGACGAAATAGGTACACCCCGATATGGCTTCAACCAACCAAGACCAAGAAGATGAAGAGTATTTTCCTTAACTCAACAATGCATTATACAACAAAACAAAAGGAGGAGTACATGTTATGGATCAGATTTTATCTAAATAAAGCACCAAACGCAAAATAAATAGGTGGCCACTAGTCGTTTTTTTAATATGATTGACGTGGCTGCCTTAGGTGCAATTTTTGTATTTTCCAACCTAGACCTAAGCGCCAAAAAAAATCAAAGCTCCCGTTGAAGACTTTTTGCATTAATTGGCGTGGAGATATTACATAAAAATATAAATAAAAGAGCCAGTAATAATCAATCCGAGCAACTCTCTAACTTTTGACAAACAAAACTATCCCTAAAAGAGTTTGCCAGGGTGCTGCAGGCCCATTGCATACAACTACACAGGATAGATCTAAACAGTTGCCACTAAAGGCTCGCTGTTATCTTTGCGTGAGTACTGATCCCAAATCTAACCGAAAACCACGAAAAATATGCGATGGCTCTAAAGGGCCAATGTGCAATGTTTATAGCAAAATTATTGCTCCACGCTGCACTAAATGTAATATTTTTTATGCAAACAAGCTTAGTGCAAATATTATTTCTTTTAAGAAAGTACAAATTTTGATGTAAAATATTTTTTAATTCTAAATAGCCAATAAAACATAAAAATACTAGTTATAATTTTAACTTTTTTCATACAAAATGTGAAAAGATGTTTAAGGGTAACCTGGCAGGAGGGAAAGCACTAATTGACTTTGGAAGGCTCCAAAGCTAACCCAAGTGAATCTAGTATACTTTGGATGGGCAAAAATTATAGAAAATGGTTATCTGAAGGAATTTGCGGAACCTCAAGTTCTTATTTTATTTAGTTTAATAAAAACTTGATTTCAAAGTACGTTCGGGTACCGGGGTACCCGTGTCAGGACGGTTAGTGTTAAACACAAGTCTTGCATTTTTCCATGATTCATAAGTTTTCATGTTTTAATTGTCGCTGCCGTTTTTTTCAATAAAATTATATGAATGAATTTTTTGTATATGTTGCTTTGTTGAAATCCAACAGAACGGAAGGGGAATCAAATTTCAGAAAACAATTGAAAGAAACTAAATTTAACTGAACGAAATTCAGCATTTTCGAACTTGTGTCAAAGACGCTTTTATTTGTACATATCAGAAAGTGTCATTAACTCAGTTTAAGTTTTGTTTGTTATATTTGGCTATAATTGAATTAATGTCTGGAAGTATATACGCAACTCGCTTGCTATAATCAATTTTAAATATACAGTGCAGTCAGATCTAAGGTCTATTCTTTTGAAATATTGAAATAAGTAATTCCTTAATTCTGAAACATTTTTGAGAGAAAGCTCAGCACTTTTAAAATGCATAAATAAAAGAAAATTCATTATTTAAAAATTATTTAGTTTGCCAAAAAAATTTAGATCCTGAAATCCTGGAAAATCCCGAGATACCAGAAATCCTGAAATTTCTGGATCGAAATTTACAAAACCCCGTATCCCGGGATTTTGTAAAAATCAATCCCGATTGGCATCCCTAGCTGGATACCTACAACTTTAAATCTTTGTATAAAATATATAAATAATCGAAAATGTGATTATAAACTGAGCAAATTTATTTGAAGAACAAAAAGTTTTACTTTTCTGAAAACAAGTCCGATGTAGGTATATCTACACATACACTGATATAAATCTGACTGGTACACTCAAAAAAAAATTAACTAAAAGTTAGGAAAATTTTCTAAATTTGAATAAAAAAATTTGTCGTATGGCGCCAAAGCTGTTTTTATTCGAAACCAGTAAAATATTTATTAAATTTCTAGTTCATTAATGAACTAGTTTATAGCAATTATATTTGCATATTTAAGTAAAATTTTCCTAAAATTAAGTAAAATTTTCCAATAAAATTCTAAGCTTTGCAAAAAAAATTTTTCGTCTTTGATCTCAAATTTAGTAAATTTTCCCATTTTTTTTGCCTTTAATTCTGGTACTTATTTTTATTTTTAATTAAATTCTATACCACTTGGTATGTTTTTTTTATATTTTCATGTTATATTCGTAAATATAATTCACCATACATAAATATAAATTATTTGAGAGGAGACAAGTATTGAACCAGCAACCTTCTGATTGATAGGCAAGCACTCTAACCAATTGATCAACAAGGCAGCATTGAAATTATTGAGCCTTAAAATTTAATTTTATTTACAAAATAATAAATTTCAAGTTCAAATATTCCTCGAAAATATGAAAAATTTACTTAGATTTTTTGCTAAATGCAAATCAATAATAAATTACCTAATTCAAAGAAAAAATACTTAAAACTGGGAAATATTTCCCTAAAATTTAATATACCTTTTTACATCTTAATTCATTCAAATTTCATGAACTGATCAGGAGTAATTCATTTCCTAAAGTTTATTTTTTGATTTAAGATGAAATTGCCTAGTTCTTAATATAAAATTTCCTTTAGTTTATAACCATTTTCTTACTATTAGTAAATATTTCCTTTAAGTCAGTAAACATTTCCTGAAATTTGAGAAATTTATTGTGTATTTTTATGAACTATTTTTAAGGATATGAACTTTTTATTTTTTACTCATATTAAGTAATTTTTACTAGATTTTTGTAAAAATTTAGTTAAACTTAGAAAAAATTACTTAAACTTAGAATTTGTTTTTACTTGAATTTAGGAAAAATATTTCTTAATAATAGAACATGTCATTTTTTTTTGAGTGTAATTCTGATATTTTATTCAATGTGGTGAATTTTTTGTTTGTCCACCTTAATGCCTATGATGAGACAAACCGTGATATGCAAGCCTTAATAAATTTACTGCTGATGTCTCCAGCTTTTCTGGATGCTTAGGAAAATCGATTTCAAGTATAAACTCACGCACAACACTTATTTGATTACCTTATTCAAAAGGAGCCAATATACACACACATATACATATATATATATATGTACATACATATGTATATACAGATAAAAAAATTTCAAGGTAAAATCACCATGCAAAATTTTTTCTTATGAAATTTACAAGAAATAAAGTGTTATTTAAGTGTGTTGGTGTTTATTTGCTTTGTTTATAGCTGCAATACGAATACACTGTTGTGCTTAATTGTGTGACTTGTTTTTGTGTTGTTGTCGTTTTTTTGGATGCTCGTAATAGTGGCCTGCGGCCTGTGGCATGTATTATACTAAGCCAATAGAAAATGCTGTCGTACTATAAACGAAGCACAATGGATGTATTGGTCTACGTGTATATGACTGTTAACAAGCCATGTTGCCAATACGTCTTGTTTAAACAAACAATGAAAAGAAGTACTGTTGATACATGTATGCTTGTTATTTTGCATATTTTACATTAGGGTGTGTGTGTAAGATTTAGATGGTAAGCTATTATGTTTGTGTTTAAGCGAGGTTTTTTAAACTCATGTAAATGTATGTGTGCATTTGTATGTGCACAGAAAAATAAGAGAGCATACACAAATTATTTAGGTATGTATGTATGTACATGCATGACGTTTGTATACGCGCCAATGAGAGAAAAAAGCACAAGCACCACGGATTTTTCAATCACGAACTATTTTATTCTTTATTCTTATACCTGCAATAAGTTAAACAAATGTAATGCCGAACACGTTGTTTAGCGTTTGTTTCAGAAGATGTCGCTGTAGTTGAGCATTTGAAATTGCAGTCATGTCTTAAAAGTTCTTATAAGACGTCTTGTGCAGGTCTTTAGTTCGTAAACAGACGACAATGAATAAAAGCAGCGAATGAGCGAAAACTTCCTACTGTTATCTAGTAGGCAGTGTAGCAGTCTTGTAGTCGGAGGATCAGAGATTAGAATCCTCTAGACAAGAAGAAGTAGTTTGCTTTTTTTTTTGTATATATGTCACTTTTTAAATAAATTTCATGTTAAATGATCAAATAAACAATGTTGAATTAAAATTGTATTCATGATGCTATATATTTAGTGTGTATCGAAAGAATATTTAAGGTTATTGTGGCTGCAGAGGTAAGCGCGTTGACTACCACGTGATGAAATCAAAGTCCAAATCTTGGACGGAGAATCTAATTATATATGTGCCAATATACACACTTAAGTTAAATTATTAATAAAATTACTACATTAAATTAAATTTATGTTGTTTCAATTTGAAATAACTTTAATTCAACATGTTCTGCGTGTTACTTGAGTACCGAATTTACGTTCTTCCAGCTTGAAATAAATTTTGTTTCAACAAGATTCTTCATTTTGATTTAACAGTACGGGAATGTCAAATTAAATTAAAATTTCATCTTTCAGAGCGTCAGTTGTTTATGGTTTGTTCACGTAAAGGGACCCAGAGAAAATAATACAGTGACATTAAATCCAAAAAATTATAATTAACATTGTTAAATCGATAAATTATGCGACCGGGAAATCTCTCATGCAAATAACTAATTTGTTTGTCCGGCTGTGTGGCTTGTGGCGCTGTCTTGCTGAAACCAAAAGTCATTAAGGTCACCATTAGCTCATTGTGGCTCATTTTCGAAAAAAGTACCGGCCGATTATGCCGCCTGACCCTATCCCGCACCATAATGGTTTTTCGAGGATTCTTTGCGGATTTTGTGGATCACTAAAGATGATTTTGCTGAAAAATGCGTTGTTTTCGTTCAGTTGTTCAACTAACCAATCTCCACAATTACAACTCCTTGTTCAGCGTTCCATGGTTAAAATTTATCAACATTTTACTACGAGTATATATAAATATATATCAAAGGATAACAATTTACTTCCTAACCTCAAAATTGCCCATTCTTTGTATCGTCAAATAAATTCTAAAAAGGAATAAGCTACATTTAGGATATTTTACAGGAGAAGCAAAATATATGTTGTGTTTTTTTTTAACTTCGGTAGGCTAGTGGGAATTGTGCTAGCCTATCAGCGTGGAGGTTGTGAACTCAAATCCCACCAGAGACTCTGGTCTATTGCACTGAAACGAGTGAAGGACTTTGTTACTATTCTTATTTAAATTAAGTTATGATATAATTTGTAATTGCATTTGTAACATTTAATCAATAAATAAAAATTAATAAATATTTTATGTTTTACTGTATTTTGTTCTCAGCAGTATTTTGAATTTCCTTAAAATTCCATTAAATTCGATATTTTTGAGCATAATCCGATAAAAATGTTGAGGGTAGATGGACTTTCTTTAATTACATCAAAATCAATCAAAGCGACGATTATAAACTTTTTGTCAGTTACGCCCTTTTTGGATTTATATGACGATATGTAAAATATTCTAAACCAAGATATCCCCGTTTGACTACAAAATGTAGAGCCGTCTTCAGAAAAAAAA
Source organism: Tachina fera (assembly GCA_905220375.1). Classification (NCBI taxonomy): domain Eukaryota; kingdom Metazoa; phylum Arthropoda; class Insecta; order Diptera; family Tachinidae; genus Tachina; species Tachina fera. The sequence goes on from LR999966.1 coordinate 83,869,407, forward strand.
CAGAAGAGCTTTAAAATTTAAATATTGTGAGATCGATTCACCACTATTACTTAGTAAAAGATCGCGCAACTGTCCATTGCTTATGAGCTAAAGTGAGTTAAAAAAAAATTAATATGAAAATTTTTGGCCCATTTAACATTTAACAGTACATGTCATGTCATTGAATTGCAATTTCAAATCAGTCGAACTGCAGATCTTGTTCAAAAATTGTTTGTGTTTAATCTGTTAAATCTCTTTGAAATTTACGAGGGAGTATTATTCGATCTTAATTGCTAATGGTTTCTAGTAGCTTTTGTTGACCTATTGTATGATTATTTATACCAACGTTATCAACGTTACTCGTACTTTTAATACACACTTGTTGTTACCAAAAATAATTAATAAAAACTATTAGTATTGGTATGATGTTATCAACGGCACAATTTTTATACATATGTATGTATGTATGTATGTATCTAAATATGAAGAATTTAAATAATGGGGCAGTAAAATATTAAATTTTAAAATATAAAAGTTAATACATACATATATTTCTTTTATATTATCACACAACTTGCGTGGCGTATAAAATGTTGTTTTTGTATTTTTGCTAAGTATCGAAGGCAATCAATCGGCCACGTCAACAGCAAAAATATGCGTATGTGTATGTGTGTATGTATGTTTGTGACTAGTAGTAAGTTACAATTTCACCATCTTTACAGTTTGATTTTAGCAAACGCAGTGAAAGCATACTCAAAGTGGAAAATATAAATAACAAAGCATTAACAACAAACAAGAAATAAATATTAAAAATTAAATTATTATTATTAAATTAAATTTTCGCAACTAAATTTTCTTGGAAAATAATCACCGCAATGAATATCGTCTTAACCCTCTATTATTATCTAAACAATCTTCTGGGTACCATTAACATTTATTACAATGCTTCACGAGACACCTTCAACTTGTATAACTGGCCCATCATAATTTACTGTGCTGTTAAAAATTTAATCTTTCTCATCGCTACTGAATCATTTACATATCAAAATTGGAATCATTCACCGGAAATTAAATTACAAAGCTTTTATCATTATTTTGTGTTTTACATGTTCTATATTTTTTCCTGTTTCGAAATTTGGTCCAACAGAAGGCGCATATTTAAAATTTATAATGATTTAAAGGACTTATCAAGATATTATCTATCGTTCATGAGCATTATTGAAAACCATGAAATTTTTGGGCGTTATAGAAAATTAATGGTTGTGAAATGCGTTTGCTTTATTTTCGAAGTATTATACGCTTTGTACTTTGAATTTGATAGAAGGGATGGTACCAAAAAATTTTTAGTGCGTATATATTTCATCAATCTTTTGGCCAAGGCGGCACTGCTCGAAATGAACTTGTTCTTGGGCATAGGTGTTATTAATATTGGTGCCCAAATAATAATTCGACGTTTAGAGGAAATCGAAAAACATGTTAAGTTAATGCATGGTGAGACAACAACGAGTGGTGGAGAATTGGATATTAACAAACATAAAAGGTTGCGTAATTTATTAGCGCAAGAAGTTGACTTTTTAACCCGCGAAGAGTTCAAACTAAAGATCTTAGCAGAAAATTTTATTAACACTTTTCAACTGCAACTCATATTTATATTGATATGGTATTCGCTTTTTTTAAGTAATACAATGCTTAACGTTTGTGTGCTAATCTACACATCTCGACCAATGTTAATATATATCGATTATATTTTATACTTATCAGTTGTATTCTTTAGAATCATATCACTTTTTAATATTTGCGAATCATTGAAGAACAACTTTGCAGATATGGGCCCGATAATTCATCAAACTTTGGCTTACGCCACTTCCAACAATAATGAAATATTTCAGAAAGATGATTTGGTCAGAAGTGTAAGTAAACTGAATAAAAAATTTGATATTGATTCTTTTAAAATACATATTTATATTTTTTTATTTATTTAGTTGGATGGCTTCCTACTGCAGAACATATCCTTACAGCTTAAGTTGGTCGTTTGTGGCGTTTTTGAGATGAAAAATAGTACATATTTTGCTTATTTAATTTTTGCATTTCAAAACATGTTGAACCTTTTAGCCGATTTTATAGAAAGAAATTAATAAGTTATAACAAGTATTATTAGTTTGCTATTCACACAATAATATATTTTTTTAATTGCAATTCACCCTAGTATTCACAAATAAAAGCATTTTCTATTGCATGATACATTGGCATTAGTATGTAAAAGAAAAATTATCAACTCATAGCAGTTTTTCCATTCCTCTTGAAACACTTCCGAAACATGGTTTTTGAACGTTTCAACTGCTTTTTCGGCGCTCGTAAATCATTGATCATGCAGTTTACCTTTGTTATTTGGGAACAAGAAGAAATCATTGGTTGCGAAGTGAGGACTGTACGGAGGATGAGTCATCTGTTCGATGTTTCGACTGCTCAAAGATTCACTTGTTTGACGAGATGTGTGAGAGCTCACATTCATTCATGATGATGAATGATTCGTCTTTAGGAGTTAATTTTACAAATGTACCACTTAGAATAGACAGTTCTACGTTTTTCAAGCGAAACAGTAGCCGCATGGGCTATTTAGCCCAAGAAACAGGCAACCAGTTGCTTCTTCCACAAGTAACTTTTTTTTTTTTTGATTTAGCTCAACTCGGAACATTGTAACGGTCGATAGCTTTTTTGTTTCCAGCTCATAACCACATATCCATTATACGTCACCTGTCACGATTTGATGATACACATCTTTTGAAGCACCACGTTTGAACGTTTTAATCATTTCCTTACACCACTTGACGCGACCCTTTTTTTTAGCGATTCACAGATTATGGGGTATTCAACAAGTACAATTTTTTTCCAACTAATTGTGTTCATATGCAAAATTAAATGTATTGAAGTAGAACTAATGTGCAAGGATGCCTCTATCTCAAAATATGTTACATGACGACATTGCATTATCAGTTCATGTACTGCAGCAATGTTTTGTGGCACAATAAGTGATTTTGGACCCTATTCACAGTTTGACTACAATCTGTTTCTAGATTGTTTGGCATAAAGTGACTTTTCTGCAAAAAATTAAAAATTAATAAATTTTGTCGTACTGTGTATGAATTCATTAAATTTTTATAGAAATTTGTACTTTGTATTATTTTCAAATGCTATTTAAAGACGTTTATTAAAATTTTGGGTAGTTTCAATTAACTTTAAAGTATATAAATTTCACATATAATATTCGTATTCGTATTCGCGAATATCGTTTCAAATATTCGTATTCGTATTCGCGAATATCAAAATATGATTATCACGCCAAGTTAATTTAACTTTGAAATTTCATGAACTAAAATTTAGTTCACATTTAACTTAAATTTTGTTATTTTTTTTAATAAAATATCAAAGAAATTTGAAAAGTACATACACACACAAATATGTATATATATATATATATATATATATATATATATATATATATATATATATATATATATATATATATATGTCAAATTTTAGTAACACATACATACATAGGTATATATGTATATGTGCTTATTATGTCTAACTTGTTGAAATAAAATCAGTAGATCTTCTTTATTTTAAAGAAAAAGTTTCAATAAAACCAAGAAGTCAGCATACATACTTCTTTTAACTTAATAGATAAAGTTAAACTAGATTTAAGGAAACTTTTTAATAAATTTTGTATTTTTTTCATAAAAAATTTAAATTTCTTTATATCAAAATACAATATCTTTACTTTGATGAAGTTTTTAGTGTATGCATGAATATTTATAATTATTTTATATAATTATGAACTTCCTTTAAGCAAGGATAATTAAGAAAAATGTTGCAATATTTTTAAGTTTATAAGAATGTTCTGTACTAGTGTGTTTTGTTCTTTAGAATTTTCTGTACTAGTGTGTTTTGTTCTTTAGCTAAAAATTTCAGGATAATTCTACAAAGGTTTTGATTTTTTTTTTTTTTTGTATATGTATGTGATTTCTTCACGAATATTTGCATAACAGTGTGAAACGTAAGACAAAAACATTTTCAATCTGAAACAAATAGAGCGCATTAAACGTGAGCAACGACAGTTATATTTTGCACCTTTCAAATAAAAATTCAAAAGCGCAATACTAAAAAGATTAATTCTAAGACGTTCAGTAAAAGTACCCAGAAGTGAAATTAAATACTTGTTTAAAGGGCTAGGAAAAAACTATATTCTTTTTCTTTCTACATATATGCAGTTAATTTCTACTTTTCCTCTCTTTATTTCTTTCCAGTTGTTAAAAGTAAAATTTCTTATGAGAAAAAAAAATTTATTATGTTTTTGTCTTTGCTGTAAATTGCGCACTGGAAAAAGTTTTTTTTTTTTTAAATAAAGTTTAAATGCGGAAGTAGCAACATACTCGTAGCTCTATGTGTGCACAATAGATTTCTGCGTAAATAGTCATAAAATGTAAATACTAAAAATAAAATAATTAAATTAACTAAAAGTAAATACGTCATGTTTTTTAAATGTACTCTCGTGGCATGTATTATACTAAGCCAATAATAAATGCTGTCGTACAATAAGCGAAGCACGATGGATGTATTGGTATACGTGTATATGACTATTAACAAATGATGTCGCCAAGACTTCTTGTTTATAAAAAACAATCAAAAGAAGTACTGTTGATACATGTATGCTTGTTATTTTGCATATTGTACGTTTGGGTGTGTGTGTCTAAGATGTAGATGGTTAGCTATTATGTGTTAAAGAGATTTTTTTATAAGCAAGCGTACTCATGTAAATGCATGTGCGCAGAAAAATAAGAGAGCATACACAAATTATGTAAGTATGTATGTATGTACATGCACGAGGTGTATAGTGTGAAGAAAAAAGCACAAGCACCACAAATTTTTCAGTCACGAACTATTTTCTTCTTTACTCCTATACCTGCAATAAGTTATAAAAATGTATTGCCAACAGTGTTGTTTAGCGTTTGTTTTAGAAGATTTCGCTGTAGTAAAGCTTTTGAAATTTCCCTCATGTCTTAAAAGTTCTTATAAGAGGTCCTGTGCAGGTGTTTAGTGCACATGTACGTATCTATGTATCTATGTCTGCTGTAATTTGTGTGTGCAAAGTAGTGATGGGTGGGTGTCATGTTTTTTCGTGATGCGAATACTAAGCAAAAATTTTCGTGACAGAAAATCTTATTTCGTGAGTGTGGTGTTGAGAAAAAATTTTTACACGAAAAACACTAAACGATTTTAGGTGGAAAATATGTATGCATAAATTTCCAGTAAAGAAATATGTAATATTTTGCCATCATTAAACACGCAAGATCAGCAAATTTGTTGAAAGTAGTGTATCTGTTCTCTTGAGATCAAAGTTCTGAAATGTACGCGCCCATTTCAATTTCAAAGTATGCACAAGTGTATTTAAGCGCTGCTCGTCCTGCAGACTATTCATTGTATTATGAACCATACAGGCACTAAGTTTGTATAAAAAGTCTATAAACAAAATATTTAATACATACATACATACATACATACATATGTATGTCTATATTCTATGAACTTTTGGTCATTATTATTTGTTAGTAACGAGATACATAGTTATTGTATAAAATACAGTTTAAATCGCATGACACCAGCATCATAACTGAAGGCCTCCTCATACACGTGCATATAATTTAATGGCATCTTAAGATTGGATCACACGATTGACACAATGTACCAATTTTCGTCGGCTGACCAAAATTTGCCTTATTTCTCAACTAATTGAAATATAGTTACATAACTGCACCACACTGCATTGGTAATAAAGCCATATAGACTTATTCAAGCTTATTAATTATGACTTTATTGCAGTGAGCCGACGAAATTTGCTACATTGTGCCGATCGTGTGATCCAGGCTTTACACATACAAACTATATATAAAAACTTTTAATTTTTGCTTTGAATTGCTTATCTCGCTGAGTTTGTGCGTCCATACATCAGTTACGTTCGAGACATATGCACAATGTGCAAACTTTTATAAAGAGCTTTTTGAGCTTTCACACCGCTTGTTCTTACTTTGCAAAGAAACAAGAACAAATTTAAGAGCTTTCAAAGCTGTTTACCTCAAATGCAAATATCACGGTATGTGTGTTACGACGTAACTGCCATACATGCATGAGCAAAAATCAAAAAATTTTGATTTTGCTTCAAGCATCGTCGGTGTGAAGGCCCAACTATAATATGAATAAGCTGACTTGAGCTAATGCCAGAATTGAACGATAAGTCTGTCAAATACTTAAGCAATTCAGATGTGACTTTTATGTGGCCACAATGTACTTACATGCACTTAAGTATTCTTTAGCCACATCTGCACATATAGGTATTGTTCACAATTTTTTAGTAATTTTGTTTCTTCTTATAACTACCAAATGAATGCAATTCAATAAAATTAACTTGTTGGAATATCCTAATGTATTAAAAATTCACGTATAATTGTATCCAGTACTTTATTACTTGTTTTATTTGTTTTGCCTACTAAAAAGTACAACAATGATCATACATAAACAAACTCATGTGTATGTGTGTATACGTGTATTTTTAAACAAAGAATGAAAATAGAAGTTTTGCTTTCTTTTGTGGGTTTAAAATAAGAAACAATAAAAAAATATTTAAAATCAATGACTATTTTCTGATGCTGTTTGCTTGAGTTTAAAAAATGTACAAACAGTGTTTTCCGTACGGAATGTGCGTTCAGTTTGGCACTTAACTTAAGCAAATGACATTTGACGAAACTTGACGAAAAGTTCCATGAGTACATTATAGTTTGCCACATACGTTTTACATGTAACCGCACAGTTGCTTAAGTTCGCTCATTCATATTATAGTTGGGCCTTGACTCATACAGGCAAAAATTTCACTAATATTATTACTATGCAGGTCATGCATTTTGACCGTGAATAACGCGCTTAAGGAATTAATGACTTGTGGGCAAAATTATAATTTTTTTTTAGAATTGTATTGATTGATCTTAACTATTAAATAAAGCAAGTCATTCATTAGTTTCCTATTAACGCTAAAGAGTAGTTAACATATTTTGACGTTTATTAACATAAATTGGTAACTTTTTGTGTTTAGTGCAAATTCTCTACCGAAAATGTGTGTTTTAAGTACAAAATATGTCAGTATGGACACGTTCAGATTATATTAACATGATCACATAATTTCTCCAGCTTTACCGAAACTACAATTTCGTCAAATATTATTAACAAAATAGTCCATTGTAAGTTATTCTGAAAGAAGCAAAAAAAAAAAAAAGAACGAACGGTGTCATGGAAGAACGGGTAGGAACGTTCTTCCTATCTTAGAAATTGGGCCGTACCACCTATTGCGTCTTACCCCATGTACCTGCTTAGCCTCCTCACGTGCTCCTATTTTTTTTAAATGTGTAACCATGTTCTTTCCTAGACTCAAAAAAAAGACATGTACTATTATTCAGAAATTTTTTTCCCCTAAATTTAAGTAAAAAAAATTCTAAGTTCAAGTAATTTTGTCTAAGTTTCAGTAAATTTTTACAAAAATTTAGTAAAAATTACTTAGCATGAGTCAAAAATAAAAAGTTCATATCCTCAAAAATAGTTCCTAAAAATACACAATAAATTTCTCACATTTCAGGAAATGTTTATTGAATTAAAGGAAATATTTACTAAGAGTAGGAAAATGGTTATAAACTGAAGAAAATTTTATATTAAGGACTAGTAAATTTCGTATTAAATCAAAAAATAAACTTAAGGAAATGAATTATAATTATATTTAATTATAATTATAATTATATTTTTAATTATAATTCACCATTCACCATACATACATATAAATTCCTTGAGAGGAGGCAAGTATTGAACCAGCAACCTTCTGATTGATAGGCAAACACTCTAACCAATTGATCAACAAGGCAGCCTGAATAAGCATTGAAATTATTGAGCTTTAAAATTTTATTTTATTTACAAAATAATAAATATCAAGTTCAAATATTCCTCGAAAATATGAAAAATTTACTTAGATTTTTTGCTAAATGCAAATCAATAATAAATTCCATAATTCAAAGACAATATACTTAAAACTGGTAAATATTTTCCAAAATTTAGTATACCTTTGTACATCTTTTAAGTAAGTCAAATTTCATGAACTAATCAGGAGTAATTCATTTCCTAAAGTTTATTTTTTGATTTCAGATGAAATTGACTAGTTCTTAATATAAAATTTCCTTCAGTTTATAACCATTTTCTTACTTTTAGTAAATATTTCCTTTAAGTCAGTGAACATTTTCTGAAATTTGAGAAATTTATTGTGTATTTTAATGAACTATTTTTAAGGATATGAACTTTTTATTTTTTACTTATTTAAGTAATTTTTACTAGATTTTTGTAAAAATTTAGTTAAACTTAGAAAAAATTACTTAAACTTAGAATTTGTTTTTACTTGAATTTAGGAAAAAAATTTCTTAATTATAGAACATGTCTTTTTTTTGAGTGTGGTGAGGGATAACGTTGCTTAGCACGCTCAATATAATTGTAAGCATTATAAACTGTAGACTGTGCACAGCGCTAAGTAGAGAGTTGCGACAAGAACAAGCAACGTTTCGCCCTGGAAGCAATCCATGGAATAGAGCTCTCTCCTTTACGTAATGTTCATTTACTTCGAGAAATCCTTCGATACTCTCTCACATTCACCTGTATGGAAGGCATTACGATGCAAGGGTATTCCAGCGAAAATAATAGCGCTCATAAAAAATCTTTACGTTGATGCCAATTGCCGAGTACTGCACAAAAATAGAACTGGTAATACAATTGCAGTCGGGAAGAGCGTAAGACAGGGATGCGTACTATCACCTCTATTATACAATATCGTGCTTGACGTCATTATGGCAGATGTTACAGAGCCATAAGCTTGGGACTGCATTGATGGAGGACCTCTATTACGCAGACAATATTTGCCTTCTTGCTCACAGATACTCTGACGTGCAAGACAAATTTCGTGCAATAGGGGAAATGTCCGCAAGAGTAGGGCTGAAAATTAACCTAAGTAAGATCAAAACATTGCGCATAAATGCATCAACCACTCCGTCCTTCCTTCTACCGCACCAACCTTTGGAGGATGTAACTTCCTTTTGCTATTTGGGCTGCACTATCACAACTACCGGCGGCATCAATAGCATCCAAGTTTTTGTAAACAGATTTTCGAACACCTCATATATTCTGACCTGAAGAAATAAGCAACATAAACATCTGGCATGCCACTCACCAAATGCCCATCCAGTTGGAGATACGTAGATGTAAATGGCTCTGGATTGGCCATACGCTTAGAAAGCAAACTGATGACATTAGCAGAATAGCCATGGACTGGAATCCCCAAGGTCAACGACGTATTGGAAGACCTGCTCACACTTGGAGGATACTGAAATAAGAACTTCAGGATGCAGCTGGAGCGAAATAAAACGTATCGCAATTGATAGGGATGATTGGAGAAACTTTGTTGTGGCTCTATAAACTAGAGCTGATAAGGAAAAATTAGTGACACCATTGTAATCAGGAGATAAAAATACATAAGGATCGGCCATTTTCATTTAAAAGTCATAAAAAAACTTCCTTTTTAGGAATTACTGGATATAATATATCCCCTCATGGTGTATGGATAGCCTATGTTTTCTTGTAGATCCAGACCTTTCTTTGTTTTTAAGTCCATAGAGATCAGATTGATAGTTTAAAGGATGAAAACATTTCCCCTTACCACCCGTCGTGGTCCTATTTTAAAAAAAATGTAATCAAAATCGCATAGATATTTTCATTGCGGAAGACATTTCTCCTTACCTTCCCTCGTGGTCCTAATTTTGCAAAAATCTACAGGATATCTCTTCTTTTAGCCTCAGATCTATGTTTTTAATTTCATGAAAATCGGATAGATGATTTCAATGAATCAGATAGATAGTTTCAAAGAGGAAAACATTTCCCCTACCTCCCGTCGTGGTCCACTATTTGAGAAAATATTATAGCTTATGTTCTTTTGGTTTCAAATCTATCTTATGTTTTCAAATTCATCAAAATTGGTTAGTTTTTGAGAGGTAGTGATTTGCCCATACCTTCCCTCGTGCCTCTACACTTAGTAACCTATGTGTCCATTCAGACTTAAGCCGGGTTCCCGCTATCGGCACAGTGTACCGATTTTCAACGGCTCACTGCAATAAAGTCATAAGTAATAAACCAAAACAGTCTTATTACTCAATTAATTCCAGGATAAGTTTTCATGGCTCTGTTACCAATGCAAATATGTCCTTATACAGGGTGGCCCAGAAAGACCGAAGTGGTGTGAAATCCTTATAACTTTTTATTTAAGACATATTTTTTTAGTTTTTTGTTTTTTAAATACATTAAATTTATAGGGAATATTTTAAGATTAGTTATTAAAAATTATATCCCGCAAGTGGTGGCCATTTTCTGCTTCGCACAAATGTGCTCTTTCCAACACACTTTCAATGACCTTTCGCAAATCTTCCGGTGTTATGTTGTTAATTTCGTCTGGGATATTGGTTTTTAATTCCTCAATAGTCCTAGGCTTATTAACATAAACTTTCCCTTTTAAATAACTCCAAAGGAAACAGTCTGGAGCGGTTAAATCCGGGGAACGCGGAGGCCAATTAAAATTGCTTCTACGCGAATTTATTCTTTCCCCAAAGATGTCGCGTAAAATAGCCATTGTGGCCCTCGGAGTGTGCGCTGTGGCTCCATCCTGTTGGAACCATATTTGCGGATGGTATTCCACGGCTGGCCTTACAAAATTTTCCAATATGGCCCGATATCGATCACCATTGATGGAAATGGCGACATCTCTTTCATTTTCCAAAAAATATGGACCAATGATCCTTTCTGAAGAAACACCGCACCAAACAGTACACTTAACTGGGTGTAATTGTCGTTGATGAAGTACTCTCGGGTTTTCTTTAGCCCATATCCTAAAGTTTTGCTTGTTAACAAACCCATTTAATTGGAAATGGGCTTCGTCACTCATAAATAAGTTATGAATAATGGAAATGGAAAGAGCACATTTGTGCGAAGCAGAAAATGGCCACCACTTGCGGGATACAATTTTTAATAACTAATCTAAAAATATTCCCTATAAATTTACTGTATTTAAAAAACAAAAAATTAAAAAAATATGTCTTAAATAAAAAGTTATAAGGAATTCACACCACTTCGGTCTTTCTGGGCCACCCTGTACTTCAATCAGTTGAAAAATACGGCTTGACTTTATTTCAGTGAGCCAACGAAAATCGGTACAATCTGCCGATAGTAGGATTCCTGGTTTAGGTCTATCTATATTCTCAATTTCATCAAAATCGATTCCGGGGTTTTGCCATTAAAGCACAACAAACAAACAATAAATTTACTTTCAAATTTTTAATATTAGTTAGCAAAAATACCTTCAGCTATGACATATCTCTCGGTGGCCAGCATAGATGCATATCCAATGTTAACCATATTTGGCCCCCCACTGTACAATACTACCACACTTCTACTTTTATCTATTTGACTCTTTACATACATATTAGTGTCCTGCACTAGACCATTTATAAGACTTTTCAAGACATGACAGATTTTGCAAATGCTTTACTACAGCGAAATATTCTAAAAAGCACTGTTGGCAAGACAAACAAATGAAAAAAATTTCATACCAACAGTGTTGTTTAGCGTTTGTTTTAGAATATTTCGCTGTGGTAAAGCATTTGAAAAATCTCTCATGTCTTGAGAGGTCGTATAAATGGGCTTGTGCAGGACTTTAATACATACACATGTATGTGTGAAATCTTTAAAAAACAACAAGTGTACTTTTCAAGCAAAGACAAATTAAAAGATCTACGATAGTGTAAAGTAATGCATAAAAGAACCATTCACATGTAAAGTTGATATAAATACATCGATACACATATAAAACTTTTGTATAAAGCAAGTTCATATGCCAGTAACTCTATATTATTTGCTTTGAAAAATACTAAAAAGAGACATAATAAAAAGTTGGTCCTTTCCATGGCACACAAAAGAAAATAGTCACTGTCTTAAAATGTGTAATTTGTTGTCGTTGTGCTTTTTCATTTGTTACACTTTTTCTGTAATTTGCTACGAGTATCATTCTCTGCTAAGAGTTCATACTTGTTGTGGTTTATGTTGCTGGTAACAAAATTTAATATTTATTAAATGAACACTGACGCGTATGAGTGTTTACAATTCTAATACAAATAACGGGTCTTTCAATGCAGACTGCCGAACTTTGAAAGTTGATAATAATGAAGCCTGTGAATTTTCTGCCTGTAGCTTTATTTTTTATTATTGCTAAAATCAAGATTTTGCGCTCGAAATCAAATTAATGCAATCTTAAACGCGAAAATTCTTGATTCAAGAATAAGATCTTAATATTTTTAAGATCGCATTAAGATTGTAATCTTAAATAAAATTTCATTTTAAAATGAAGTTCAAGATATTGTTCTTGATAAAAATCTTAAATTAGATCATGTTCTTAAAAATTTAAGAATATAATTTTAAAATTAAGATTACGTTCTTGAATTTAAGAATTCGTTCTTGATTTTTAGAAATCATTCTATAAATTAACAGCATTATTTATAAAAATGTTAAAGCCTTATAAATGCTCAATAAAATATATTTTGTATTTAAACCTGTTTTAAAAACACTTTATTAAAGCCTTAATAATTAATAATTTTTTCATACATCCTTATGTATGAATTTGTGCTTAAATTTGATAACGTCAATCTTACTGATTGATAATCTAAATGCAAGATTTTTTTTATTATAACCCAGCAAAAAAGAGACTCCAAAAAAGTCATAAAAATGTAAAGTTTGCAATCTAGATGTAGTGACAATTTCAATCCGATCTAATGCTTTTTACATAGGGTTGTCATTGCAAGAAGTTCTCTTTTTCGATGCCTGGTCACTGAATTGGTAGCGATATTAAGTAAAATTCCCTTTTTTGTGTTCTATGATAATATTTTCATCTAGGAAAAATGGTAAATAGTTGGCTTTTTTAACAATTCGATTATTTTTGTACGAATTTAAGCCCGAAACATTGTTTTCATGTAAATTGAAGCAAATAACTTTTAAATTTTAGACTAAAATTAGTTCATAAATTTCTTTAAAAAAATAAATTTGTTTTTTTAATTCTGGTGAGTATTTTATAACACCATGGAGGAGTTACTAGGTTTTGTATGACTAAAATGAGCTTCTACATGGTTTTTTGCTCACTCTCGGCAAATTAAAAATATCGATATTTTGGAAGCAATGAAAATGTAGTTCCACTAGAATGACTTCCATTTTTTTACTGGGTTTTCATGACTTTTTTGGAGTCTCTTTTTTTGATGGGTATATGGTTATTTTTCTATTAGTGTAAAACTAGGGGCTTACTTCTTCTAGCAATTGAACAGTGATTGAGAAGACAGGTGGTGAAGGAAGAGCTAGATTAAAACTTCAATCTTTTACAACTTTGCTTTTTGCACGTTTTCTTAATAAAGCGGTATTGCAGCGCCTCTGGTGTCAATGAGGCGCATTAAATTCTAGCAGCTTTATTTTGTAGCTATTTTATTTATTTTATATATATTTTATTTTTGTACACCTTTATACAATTAGTAATCCATCGAATAACAATAAAAGTAACTATAAGGCAAAATAAAAAATAAAATCTAAAATTTAATATTTAAGAAATTTATTGTTCTTCGTAATTTTCTAAATTCACATAGAATATAAATTATTTGCTGGGTTTTGTATAAGTTTCTAAGCCTACTATGCTTATTTTTCTTTTATGATTTTCAAAAATATTATATTATTGTTTGTGAGTTCTCAAATAGTTCTTGAAAGTATGTGCATAAGATAAGAGGTTTGTGGCTATTCAAAATGTGTGGTTGAAGTCCACTGATGATTTGTTACTGCAACAATGAAATGCATATAGACAAAGCTGAACCACCAGCAAACAAATTTCAAATTAAATTATAATTATGAGAATATGTCGAAGAATAAATTTCTTAAATGTTAACGGTCTAATTCATAAGAAATATTTTAAGTTTATACAGGTTTATTTGACAAATTTCCCATAGATATACATATGTCAAATAAGCGCTTAATAAACATAAACTATTTTTTATGAATAAGGCATTGAATGTGTAATAGTTAATTTATGTTTGTACTTTTGTTTAAAATATATTTATTTTGTTTAAATTAATGCCCATCTTTTTCTCTTGCATGCGTATTTTATAAAAACCATTCATAACGATCGTTTATTACGAATTACATAGTATATAGGAAATTTATTTCAACTTTGTTTTCGTAACACGATACCGTTTGATATACATACATTTATATCTGCATATCTAAAGAACCTGTAACAAAATATTTCGCATATATTAAGGTGTCGAAAGCAGATGCCACTTGGGTGCAATATTGTTGTCTATATATACAGACATACTTGTCCATTCGCATATGCGCATGTGTGCGTGTGTGAATGTGATAAGGTTACCACGTCAACTGAACATATATGAGAATTCATGTGGAATCCGCTGACACTATCAAAGAAAATTCCACTACTACAAACAACAGCTGTAACCGCCACTACTCGTACTATTCCAGCCATATGGTCCTTACAAAAAAAAAAAAAAAAAGAATGTTGCTGCTACATACATACGGGCATAATATTTTCCATATTTTTTGTTTATTTAATTTTTTTTCCATTAAATTTTTTATTGTTTTATGTTTAAACTAACAAGAGTACAAATGATGGCACACACACACACACACTTGTAAAAATGACAGTATTTGCGTTTTTGTGCAGCAATTTTTATGCGCCTTGCTTTCAAAAAAAAAAAAAATGAAGGAAAAAAAGGAAAATAAATTTACTGGCAATATACCAACACATCAGTCGCTGAGTTGAGGTTTCTTGTTTTTGCTTAATAACACCATACAAACTCACTACTCACAGTCGTACATAATCACACATGATGCATGTGTAGTATATAAATGCTATTGTAAGTTAAGAGCATGTTAAGTGCTTTTGATAGTAACTTGAACACAAAAAGTCCCTGCTTAAAGAAGAAAAGGAAAAAAGAAAAAGAAAATATAAACGGAAACCAAGCTGCAAACTCAAACTGCTTTAACTGCATGAGATGAGGAAGTATGTGAACAAAAAATAAACAAAAAAATAATATGCCAAGTCACTCTTATAAGAGGTTTCCCTGTTGCCATTGTCCTGTCCGCCATAAACATAATCAACCACATTCGAAACGGGAAATTTGCGTTATTGTTTTTTATTTTGCTTCTCGAGAAAAAAGTTAAACAGACGACTCTATCACAGCAGAAATCTTTTTTCTTAGTTGCAAGATTCTTACGGTTCGGTATACCAAAATGTAAGTTTTGACAGAATGTGTAGAACTGTGGCTGCTACAACAACAAATATATGAAAGTTAAAATTTAAAGGGTGTTCTAAAGCGAGCAACGAAAAATTTTGAAATCCTAATGTTACCCAGCAAACAGGAAATAAAATTTTTGAAATAAGATGTCTTCATAGTTTCGAATCAAGCACAATTCTCAAACCTTTATCAAAGGTTTGTATTTAACAATGGCATTCAAATTGATAATAATTGTAATATAAACATTTAACAAACATTTTATCTCAACTTGATGCCAATTGTCATTCTCAAAATTTCAATTAATTATGATATTATTATTTTATTTATGTATGTACATATATTTACTTATAATTTTATATAGACATACAAGAACATACATACATATGTCAGTCAATAATCAATTCCATGAACTTAAATATTAAACATGAACGCACAAAGCAAAAATTGCAGTTCGTTTATGTTGCACATTGTATAACAATCCTTATTTGAAAAAAGATTGAGAATAACGTTTGAAAGTAAGTTGAGAATAAATGAGTTTCTCAATTTGAAAACAGTTTCGCCTTTTTGTTGAGAATGCTATGTTTATCAAGTTATTTTCAAACGTTGGGTGTTTTAGAAAAGGTTTGAGTTGAAATCATTCTCAATTTGCAATTAAGCCTGCGTGTTTCTTGGGTATATACAGACCGTTGAGATTTTCAACGTTAGCAAACTCTTGAAATTTTCAAAAACGCTAAAACTAAAAAATACCAAAATAAAAAAATCGCCAAACCGAAAAAATCGTCAAAAACCGAAAAAAACGCCAAAACTTACACACCTATGTTTTTCGCAAATTGTGATTTTTTTCAGGAAATCTGCTCATACATCCTTATATATGAAAAGGTTCTCTTCAATTTTAGTCAACATAATTAAACGTTTGAGTTGAAGTTTTCAAAATCTACCCACACAATTTTTTATAGTCGCTTAAACACAAAATATATTTTTAAAATTAAGTATTTCAAGACATTGCTGAATATAGGGTGCAAGTACAAATACAAAATAATTGGCTCTTAACACATTGCCAATGGATTGTCCTTTGCGGTTTGTGATTAAAGAAAGAACGTGTTAAACAAGATTTTTTTTACAAAATTGGAAATAATGAAGAAAAAAGCATACCATTTTCAGAGATATTTAAAAATTGAGTGAAACATTTGTAAATTTTTTAATTGAACTTTTAGTGATTTTTAATCAGAAATAATTTTTAGTCAGGCTTAAGTTCAGTAATTTCAATTCTTATTGAATAAAATATTTTTATTAATTAATGTGAGTATGATGTATGTTTAGTCATTCTTGCTTATCTTTTACGATCATCACATTAAATATTTTTACTTATTCGATGTACCATCGGTACATGCATGTAAGTATTAATGTAGTGGCTTTATGTTACTTGTTGTTGCATTCTACAGTTTTTACTTGGATTTCCAGCATTCTGAAACTGTGATGGCCAAGTGAACAGTGATTGCCAAGTGAACATATTTTTTCACGTGCCCATGATTACTTAAGTGAGATATTTGTAAATTCTTAATTGAACTTTTAGTGATTTTTAATCAGAAATAATTTTTAGTCAGGCTAAAGTTCAGTAATTTCAATTCTTATTGAATGAAATATTTTTATTAATTAATGTGAGTATCTAAAGAAGAGAAGAGATATTTAAAAATTTTAATTCTTACCTTTTTGCCAATATAAGGAACTCTTTTGCGCTTGACTTTTAATTTAAAATTAAACAATGAACAAATTTATGGACGAAATACTAAAAAAAGTCAAGGCAAATAAAATCTAGGGACAAATCACGGCGTCCAAACGACTCGTAATTTAAAAATATTTCAATAGAGTTTATATGGAAATATTATATAACACTATCGGGACACACAGAAAAAAATACCAATTTAAAATCAACATGCCAAAAGGTTGATTCAAATTCTTTCAAATCATATTAAATTTACAAGAAATAATATGTTGTTTGAGTGTGTTGGTGTTTATTTGCTTTGTTCATTTTTTTGTATTCTTGTTATTTTATTTGTTTGTAAACAGCCGACAAACTGCTGCTGGCTGGTAGGCAGTGTACTAGTCTTGCATTCGTAGTATCACAGGTTCGAATCCTGCAGTCAAGTCAAATTATTTTGTATTTCTTTAACTAAAACTTTTCAAGTCAAAACATTTTGTTATTTTTTTTAACTAAAACTAAAACTTTTCAGATAAATTGATTAATGATTAATGAAATAATGTTAAATTAGAATTTAAATCAAGATGGTACATATGTGTACCTTAAGAATATTTTAAATTGTCTTAGCAGCCAATTTAATGTATATACAAAAATTTTTCTGATGTCTATGTCTACCACACGTAAGTTAAATAATAAATAAAATACAAAAATACATTAAATTAAATTCATGTTGATCTAACTTGAAATAACTTTGATTCAAAATGATTCTTCATTTTGATTTTAACAGTACGTAAATGTTAATTCAACGTGAAATAAAGTTATTTCAAGAGGAAACGTTTGCTTTGACAATTACTATAAATAATGTTAGATTAACATGAAACAAATATAAAGCAAAATCAATGCCGAATAATATTAAAACAACCTTGCTTAAGTAGATTTTAAGTTGAAATTTTTCTGTGTGCATGTCCCACGGTGTCAACCGAAAACGTTCGATAGATAACTTAGATTGAACACAAGAATAAAATAAGAAAATTTGTTATCTGTCGACAAGCCATGGGATAAGCAGAATGACTTTTTGCTTTTCTAAAAATTATTGAAAATTACATTTAACAAGTCCTTAGAGGGATTACTGCAAGCACAAATTCCACCATAGTAACTAATATGTATGCTGTTACAACTGTAACTGTGGTGTTTACTCGAATACATACGCGTATTCAGATGCTTTGCAAACGAATAGGTTAGTAAAGGTGGAATGCAATACGAATTCTGCTTTGCAACTATTTGCATGATGTTTGTGATGTCTGTGTGTGTACTTATGTATGTATATAAATGTGTTCATAGAAATTGTGGGGTTTTCATGTATTGTTGTTTTATTTTCAAACAATAAAAAGATTAAAAAGCAACAAACAAAAAAAAATATGCACACGAAAAAAATGAAACCATTAAAAAATTAAAAAGTTTTAAAACATAAAAATAATTAGCCTTTGGTTTTATTTTTTTCATATAATTTTTTAAGCACAATTGTCATGTAATTGCAAATACACAGTTGTGCAATTAGATTTAAGTTGAGAGAAACACTCAGCAATATACAAATTATTTAATATTTTCTTCTATATAAATATAAGAAGCGGTTAAATAGGGTGACTTAAACAAGAGTTTTCATTTAGTAGATTGATTAAAAAAATTACTAAACTTTTTTGAAAACATTAATTACTTATTTAATACCATAAATTGGGAATTTATTTTAAGGAAATAATGAGAATATAGCTTGATGTTACAATTACCCTAACCTAATACCATATACATATGTTCACATTTATAGACGTACGTATAAAGCAGCTACTGATACCAGCGCCCAATAAAAAAATTTATTCAAATAGTTTAAAACCTAATTACAAAAACATTCCAAATATTAGTGCCTAACCACAAACAGGCACATATACATAAGTACATTTATGGTAAACAAGTTTGTTAGTGATCAAACAAGTTTACAATACCTACAAAGCAATTGCCATTAGGTGGATGTTTTGTTTAGCATAACAGATCAAGAATTTCTAACAAATGGAGGTGAAGGAATGGGAATACGATTATTTTTGCTTGAGTGCTATTCACATATTACGTAATGCTATTTGAGTTGAACGTATTGTAGGCAAATCAAATCGTAGTTAGCCCTAAATAATCCGAAGAATTATATTGCTTGTGATATGTTTAATTAGCAAAGGTGCTAAATGATTTTGATAAAGAAATCGACATGCTGTATAAACAATTATTCTGCAAAAAAAAACCGACTTCAATGCAAAGATCTAATAGCAGATGAGATATGCGAAATATAATATTAAATTTTAGTGGGCGTGCCTCCGCCGTTAAGTTTTTTAGAAATCGATAAACTTTTTCAAACGGAAGATTTTGTCCATTTTTCAGCTCAAGATGTGTGGTAAGTTTCATAAAAATTGGTTAAGTGGAACCACGTGATATATAATAATAAATTTAAATAGGCGTAGCCCCACCCATTTTTTCAACTTTAAAATTGTGTAATTACAAAAACCAAAGGTGTTATAGATTTCGCAGCAATCAATTAAGTTGAATATCGTAAAATTAAATATAAAAAGTGTGGGTGTGCTCCGCCCACTTATTTTTCACAATGGGACCAATGCGAAACTATACGCTCTCAAAAAAAAATTATTTTTACAATCGGTCTATAATAAACCGAATTATTAAGTAACATCAAAAAAAAATAATATACAAGAATCGATAACCTCCTCCTGCTTTTTTTGAAGTCTGTTAAAAAGAAACTGGCCCTGCATGTCGATGCGAATTTCTACCGACATTTCGTATCGTCAAGTCGCTACGAATTCGAGCATTTGGTTTGGTGTGAAATTGTTTTTATTGTCATCATAAAGACAGTTTGAGTTATTTAATTTTAAACAACCTTTAGAAAAACAGCAATTGCCTGTAAAAAGATTAATTTTCCATTGAACATGGAAAATTTATTTTATTTAGATTGACTTGACTAAAACCCCTTTTCACATTTTCGCTAAAACATGAAAGGCCCACAATTTGATAAACAAACTTTGAATCTCCAGGTTTTAAATTAAATTTGCCGAAAATTCCTTAACAGTCTCTAAAAAAATTAAAAATTTCAACTCTCTTTTCGGGAAATAAATCTGAAAACGTACGCCATTGTGTAAATGCGAAAAAGTCGGCGAAATATATCATTCCACAGGTAGTTTAAGATCATCTTTAGGTTTCCCTTATGCTTTTTCATTTCGAATGCCCACTTGGGATATTTAGCTGTTCAAAGTTGGTCGCCGTCAGAATTTTTTGGATTTTTTTAATTACTACTTGTTATACTTTGCTTAAAGCATCTAGCAACATTCAGATAGTCACATCAGTATCGAAACCAGGAACTTTGCGTCCGCCTGAATGGGCTGTAAAATAAATTCAACAGATGCGTACAATGGGTTAAGAAATAAAAATAAAAATAAAAAAATTACTTTTCTGCGTTGGAACTTTCCATGCTTTGTGCAAAGATAAAAAAATATTAAAAAAAGTTATACAGAATTTTCTGAGGACAGGAAAGTTTTAACTTTAAAATAATGATTTTTTTTCCTTTTTGCTTATCACTACTTATGTATTATTAATAACTATAAAAATATTAAGTACGACGCTGGTCGAGCCTAATAATTATATTTTAGATTTAAGATTTGAATTATTAATGTTAGTTCATATTTGAAGATACAATAAATAAATACATGTCGAGAGCCTATATTTAAAATTCGTCAACTCAAGAAAGCTAACTTTTCAGTAGAGCGGAAAAACTAGTTAACTCGTTCATTATTATAAAAATAAATGATGTGCCTTCCATTACATGGTTTAAAAATGCTTACTAATCTATAGCTCTGGAAAAATATTTTATTTTGCACTTTTTCGCGCTCAACAATCGTTTCTCATATTCCGTTTCATTGTAAATTTAAGTTAAATAGCTGATGTTTATAAGAATCTCTACCCAAGTAGATAGACTAGGGTGCTGATGAAGTGCGTGGCTGCACAGAAAAGTATTGGTATTTCCCCCAGCTTAAAGTCTAAGTTTAATTTTTCTTCTCTTCTTTAGAAACTCACATTAATTAATAAAAAATATTTCATTGAATAAGAATTGAAATTACTGAACTTGAGCCTGACTATGAATTATTTCTGATTAAAATTCACTACAGTTCAATTAAAGAATCTAAAAATTTCTCACATAACATATTTTAGTCGATCAAAAAACAAATATTTATTCAGAGTTAGCATATTTTGTTGGCAAAAATTTAAATTTGTTTTAATATATTTGTTTTTTAATAAATCTTTGGAATCTTTTACTAAATACCAGATATAATAATTGCAAATCTACAAGAAAAAACTTAAAATACCATGAAAAAAATTACTTAAGCTTGATTGAAAACCTCTTCAATCTCGAGGTAGTCAGCTTTAGCACTCTCTAACTCACACATTAGTGTAACAGGGTTACTCCAAGCTTAAAAATAATACATACATTACCAATTTTGTTTTATCGGAAAGTGATCATATCTCAAAATATCTCTATGGCTAATAGGATATCAAAATCCTTAAAAGCATGTTCAGCATGTCAAATACAATAAGATATGAGGTAGATTTATAATAAATTACTAATTTTTTAAAAATATTGAAAATTTACATGGGAGTTAGCATTTATTTTCACACCAAAAAAAATTATACCTTGAGATATCAGAATAAGAATAATTTATATAAAACGAGAAAAATAATATTTTTGATTCGAAATATTTTTGTACTATAGATGAATATTACATAGGGGAGCTATTTGCCCTCGGAAACTCATTTTGACCAAATGGGGCTCTCGATGTATAAAAAAAAATAATGAAAGTAAATATGAATTAGACATTTTTAGATTTATTTGAAATGTAGTGAATTTTAATCAGAAATAATTTCTTATTCGGGCTTAAGTTCAGTACTTTCAATTCTTATTGAATGAAATATTTTTATTAAGTAATGTGAGTTTCTATATAAATATAAAAATGAAAAAATGGAAAAAACAGAAAATTAATAGTGATACTTATAAATGTGTTTACCAAATGCAAATCAATTGTATATACATCAATCATTTCTCATATTCCGTTTCATAAAAAATTTACGTTAAATAGCTGATGTAAATATCAATCTCTACTCAAGTAGATAGAATAGACTGCTGATGAAGTGCGTGGCTGCACAGAAAAATATCGGTATTTCCCCCAGCAATAGAGTCTAATTTAATTGTTTTTCTCTTCTTTAGAAACTTATATTAATTAATAAAAATATTTCTTCAATAAGAATTGAAATTACTGAACTTAAGCCCGAATAAGAAATTATTTTTGTTTAAAATTAAATGTTAATATACCTCTAATGGGATCTCCAATGGGGCACAATAGCTCACTTTGATATTTTTTATGGCTTTAATTTTGCAACTAACTTAACTTATCTCAATATTTATTTATATGTTTTTTATATGTCATTTGGTGGCTTCGCATCATTTGCGTTAAAACAGCAAAATATAAGATGACAAATAAAAATATTTCCCTTTAAGTCTTAACTATGTTTTTGTTATACATATGCAAAACTCGTTTATAATCTTTTGAGTTTTGAATTAAAACAAAAAAAATTTTTAATATTTTTTAGTTTATCATCTTGATTTTAAACGCCACAAAATAATAAATTATAACCAACTAATTGCAACCACTTAAGAGTAGCAAGCTAGACAAGTTAAATTGTGCACAATAAATATGTTGAAACGTACAACTTAAGGCAACAACAAACCAAACAAACCAGAAGCACAAACAAAATCAAATCAAAAAGGTTGCAATTAATAAAAAGAAAGAGTGCAACTTAAATAACATTGTGGTAGTCCACGTTTTTTCTTCTTTATCCTTTTTTTTATATATAATTTCCACAGCTCTCCTGTGCTGTGGGCCAGAGAACGATATCAAAATAAAGAGAGTACAGTGCGCACACGGGCGATTATAAGAGATTTTTGTATACATATAGAAAAGCTTTTTGCCTGTTAAAAGCACGTGAATTTTAATGGATTGGAAAGACTGTTTATCTAAATATAGAGCAAAATTTAATGTTTTTTTTTCATTTTCTATTTTTTTAGTTTTTGTTTTTGTCCTCTCCAACACTCACACATAAACCAAGTATTAGCCAGATATTGAATAAATTTTTTTATAAACATTCAGTCAATGGCGGTATTTTGAGAGGCGTGAACGTGTTTCTTAGTAAAAAGCTTAACGCAAAAAAGGATATGAGCGAAAATCAACTGAAAATGAAAATACGCGGCGTGCCCGGAAATACTTAGTTTACAAAATTAAAAAGTGATATGCGAGTATGTAAATCTAAAGTGAAAATTGTTACAATATATAAATGAAATCTATTAAATTTACACTACCAAATGTTCATAAATATATGATAAAAAAAATTATTAAAAAAAATTAAATTAAATGAAATGAAATGAAGTAGATACAATTAAATTAAAGTTCGGAAAATTAAAGCGAAAATATTAAGTTTGAAAATATGCCAAACATAATTGCGAAAACTTATTTCAAATAATAAAAATAATTCATATAATAAAAATACATATCAAAAAGAAAATTGCATTTGGAATAAAATATCGGCAAAATACTTGTTTTATTTAATTTAAAAAATTTTACAATTTAAAGCTTAAAATAATATATCAAAAAAATATTTTATATGTTATCAAAAGAGCGCTCGCTATAAATTCCTTTTTATCAAATAACGTGGCGTATGATTAATATTAATTATTATATATCACTCATACAAAGAAAAAAGCTTTTATAATAAATTCATGTTGCCAGACAAAAAAATATCATTAATTCTGCTGTTTATGTGCATTAGTGTATGTGTGTGTATGTGTAAGAAAATCTGCTATATTTATAAATATGAAAACTACCTAAAGCATTAAATTATATTATCTTAATTAAAGAGAAAAAAAGTGTGAATCTATGCATAGTGCTAAAAAAAATATAAATAAACTATGAATCAAATTATGCTAATGAAATTATTTAAATGAGTCATTATTATCTATCAGTTGCCAGTCAAAATACGTAAACAAATATAAACAATGCAAAATAAAATAAAGGCTGCAGCTTAATTTCTAAAGGATTTAAAATAAAATTTTAAAGGATTTAAATAAATAAAAGCCGTCTGTCTCTAGTCAAAAGGAATACTGCAACTAACAGTTATTAAAGGATATTCTATTGCTTAAAATAAATGGTAAGAATATTTTCTTTGATTGACATCTCAACAGGAAAATGCTTTTATAAATCATATAATTTTTTAATCCTATTTGATATTTGCATTCTTTGGAACTCTGCCAGCAGAAAAAAATTTTAACTAGGTCAATAATTTTAAAATGGTCTTCTGTTTGGCACACAATTAAGATGCTAATGGATGGACAAACATTTAAAAAAGGAAATGGAAATAAATAAATACATAAAATTAATTTAAATAAGATAATTATTTACTGTCTTAGATCCTATTTCACCAATTCTATTTAAATATCAATTCATATTTAAAAATATTTTTTCATATAATTTCTTTTTTTTAACGAATAAAATATGGATTGATATTTAATATAATTGGTGAAGCAGGTTCTTACTCATAAAAAATTATTATTTGGTTAAATAAAGGCTTTATAAAATAAATTTTGTATGGGACATCTGTTTTACAAACTTTTTTTAAATCAAAAGAATTTTTTTGCGAGAATGGCATTTAGTCTAAAACAAGATAAGGCTCTAAAATTCACTAAGGATACCCAAACATTCGCAATATTATTGTGAACTAATTAATATTATGCCATGTGTTAGCTATTAACAGATTATGAATTTATGATTCGTGCTTTATTGGTGTGTATGAGGTAACGATTACAATTAAACCATAGAAGAGAATAGGACAAGATGTGGTCCGGCACTACAAAAAGATCTTTTAAACCATAGATCTGTAAATTAGATCAATCTGTGTATGACTATTCGATGAAAGTTAACACAGAGGATTGAGCAGCCCGCCGAATATCATCTAAGCACATAGACTCAGCATAAAAAACAGCCTTTACAATACACTCTCATATAATATGTGTCCAAACCTCATCAATTCTTTAAACATAAATCCGCTAGAATCCGTAATTCCTTTCTGTTGAAGATCAGTTTACCACTATATGAAAATTGTTGCATCAATGATTTGGTCTACCTTAAACAAGAAAAACTAAACCATACCAGAAATGAGTCTATCTGTAGCAAATACAAAAAATTCAGTGAAGTGCGACTTTGAACCGCGCACGAAGGATTTCGTACGGACACTAGATATGTTATTCAATACAAACTTTAGCCTATGTATATAACATGTACATATATAGTTTTGGAATTTTTTTTCGTTTATGGGTTTTTTCGGTTTTAAATGTTTTTTAGTTTTTGGCGTTTTTTTCGGTTTGTGGCGATTTTTTTTAAGTTTTGGCGCTTTTTTTCTCGTTTTGGCGATTTCTTTCATACAGGCGATTTTCTCGGGTTTTGGCGATTTTTTATGTTTTGACACTTTTTTTTTATTGTTTTTGCGATTTTATTCGGTTTTTGGCGTTTTTTTTTAATTTTTTATTTTGGCGATTTTTTTTGTCATTTTGGCGTTGGTTTTTAATTGTTGGCGAATTTTTTCATATTTTTTAAGCTCTATTGATTTTTTCGGTTTTTGGCATTTCTTTCATTTTGCGATTTTTTTTCTATGTAAATTTTTTTTTAATTTTTGGCGCATTTTTCGCGTTTTGGTGATTTTTTTCATTATTTGGCGTTTTTGTTTTATTTTGGCGATTTTTTTCATTTGGGTGATTTTTTCGAATTTGGCGACTTTTTTTAATGTTAGAAATATTTCTTTAACTTTGGCAATTTTTTTTTTGCGATTTTTTTTAATTTTTGGTGATTTTTTTCGGTTTGGCGACATTATAATTTATATTATTTATTTATGTTATTTATTTATATTATTTATTTATATACATACATACATATGTACATTAGGGGTGTTCTTATTTGTATGGGAAAATTTTAAAAAGTGTTTTTTCTACTTCGCCGGCACGATTCTTGTTCCCTTCTGTTAAAAAAGTAATCCTGTAAAATTTGGAGTCAATCCGATAATTTTTAGTGGACCCGGAAACGATTTGAAAATTTTCATGGGGTCTATATGGGCAAAATATCCA
This sequence comes from Tachina fera, assembly GCA_905220375.1. Lineage (NCBI taxonomy): Eukaryota > Metazoa > Arthropoda > Insecta > Diptera > Tachinidae > Tachina > Tachina fera. The sequence continues at coordinate 83,895,811 of LR999966.1, forward strand.
TTTTTAACGAAAGTAGTTACATCAAATGAAATTTCATATTAAAAAATAATTGTATTTTATATATAATAAATTTATTAATCATTACTATTTTATTTATCATGTTATTAAAGTAGCTTTGTTATATGATGGATATTTCATTCGATAAGCCTCAACAACCTGAAACAACAATTGTTTTTCGTCTTCATCATTTGTCAAGATTCTATTATAGTCTTGAATAAACTTAACGCCTCTCTCTGCAATATCATTGACGACAATTAAGTCCTTACATGCGGTCCAACCTTCTTCAAATGCGTATGATGTTTCCCAACTTGAAGGCTCTAACAGTAAAAACTCCATTGGCAAACCAAATTTACTAAAGAAACATTTTGTTTTCTCTGACACGAAATCACACAACGAAATATTTTTAAAATCCAATAAATTCGAACATCTTCGACCATTTTCTAATTTTACTACTGGTTCCTTTAATTTGAGGTTTTTAAGCATTTTCTGTTTCTCTTCTTCTATGGGTATTTTCGAATCATAAAAAGCCAGAGCTACTACTTGCTCTGAAATGTACCATAAATGGTTGCTAATTTTTTTTAGAATTATTGCTGATATGTCCGTGTCTATTTCAGTATACTTTATGGCATCTTGATTAAAAGTTAAATCTTGAAGCGGTGCGTCTATAGCATTAGTGCATTTGAACCAAACTTTGATATAAAGAGTCACTATAAAAACGCAAATATCGCGTAAACCATTCAATTCCTTCTTCGATAGTTTGAATTGATCACGGAACATAAATATTTTCAAGGAATATATAGCCTTTGACATCCAGCGTGCATGGCTAGTTGGTCCAGGCGTTCGGAAATTATACTGCTCTGCACCGACAAACATCAAAGCCAACTGTAGTAATTCTTTATAGTCTTCTCGATTTTGAGATTTAGCCAGTTGAGCATAGCAAAAAGTTTTACAGTGTTCTAGTTCAGCTGCACTTATTTTTTCACAAATGGTCGAATCTTCAATGCCACTTTTGAAAGCTTGTTTATTTATATTTGGCCAAAATTTTCCAAATCTTTCAAAGATGGGAACTTCTGGTGCAGAGGTTGAAGAAAGTTTTGTTTCGAAACACTTCGCAAAACGACCTCATAAATATGGTGGCGGCAAGGTAGATTGATAAGACTACGGCCAATTTTTTTTTTCTAAAAGAACTGCAGCACCTGTTTTTATGCCAGTATTTGTTGACGTTGTATCATATGACAAGCCTTTGACTTGATCAACAAGTTTCCATTCACGTAATTTTTCATACACTATATCAGCAATATTTTCACCACTCGAAAATGCTACTTTTGGTGCGCCGAGAAATTTTGATGTGCCGTTGAAACTAACAGAAATTGCGATTCGCTCAACCTTCGTGGGGCCGATCAAGTCTTTCATGAATTTTCCATCAAAATGAGCTACCAGCGATCCAGTTTTACTCACCTATAAATGATGAAAAGATTGTTACAATATCAAAAACCAACTCTTGCTGAAAATCACAATTTACATTATCAGTGAAATTAGCTGAAATTTCTTCTGATTCCCTTAAACGGTTCTCTTGGCGTAAACGATGAATAGTTGAATAAATAGTAAAATAAAACTTGCAAGACCTGACGATTAGACGGTAGTTTTGCACCAGTAATTTCATGAGAAACATTTCCAATTACTGAAGCACTCGACATTATTAATTTCTTTTATTATATAACAATAATTAAATAACAAATTAATCTAGAAAAATCTATTATTATTAAATTATTAATTCTTTTCGATTTCACTGATAAGAACTCACTCCACTGCGATCACAAATTACGATTTTAAGTAGAACTATGAACTGTTTGCTTCCAAAGCCAAAAATAAAGCGAAAATTAAAAACACAAGAGAAAATGTTCTCGAAAATGTCCCGTTATCAGCAGTATATGCAATTATTATTAGTAGCTCAAGAGTACACAATTTCTTGGAATATGTTCTGCGCCAAATGTAAAGCGTACGAAAATAAATTTATGTTTTTTTTAAGTAGGTAACTGTTATTGCGACTTTAGAGAACTAAACAGTCAATATCATGCATTTGATATTTATTTTTTATAATTTTAAGAGAAGAAAACCATAAACAGTTATTGTTTCATTTCCTTTTGTGATGGATAAAATAAAGTTCAAAATTAAAATGTAACTACTTTCGTTAAAAATGGATATTTTGCCCATATAGACCCCATGAAAATTTTCAACTCGTTTCCGGGTCCACTAAAAATTATCGGATTGACTCCAAATTTTACAGGATTACATTTTTAACAGAAGGGAACAAGAATCGGGCCGGCGGTTGATAAATTTCAAAAATTTCAAAATAAGAACACCCTTAATGTACATACAATTATATGATTATTACATGGAATTTTGAAATTTTTCGTTGCTGGTTTTGGAACACCCATTAATTTTTAACGCTCTAGCATTTTTTGTTGTAGCAGCTAAGGTCCAAATTTCAGGTCCGTTGCTCTTACGATTCCTGAGAAAATAGACGGACAGCGTAGCGAAAGCAATAGGGTTCCCTTTCACCTTTGGTGTACTGAAGCCTAAAAATGGCTAATTTTCCAATTTAAAATTACACATGTGCAAAATTTCATTTTCACATAAATAATTTTTAAGAAAGTTACCGCAAAATGACTTTTTGCTTAATCTATTTAAATATGCGATTTCTTTTGGAATAAAAGCTATTTTTTAATTTTTATTTATAAAAAGAAGTGGCCTTCTTTAGAAAAGAGATATTATGAGAGAAGATAGGTGGAGGAGGAAAAGGTAGAGGAAAGCTGCATTCCTTTACAGCTCCACGTTTTGCACTTTTTGTTTTTAATAGTGCAGTGCTGCAGCGCCTCTATTGTCAATGAGGCGTATTGATTTTACATTAGGATTAGTATCTGCTGAAGTCGGTATAGCTCAGTGACCAGTTGTTTGTTATGCCTTCATCACTTGAACTTTCCTAGAACAACTGATAGAAAGGGACACTAATGATGCACATCAGCAAAATGCGTGATGTTTTTATTTATTGACTGTCCGAGATCGGGCTAACTATTTCAGCCAAGGCCACCCTCACTTTCGATCTAATACATTCTAAATTTATATATAAGAGCTTTTAATTAATATGGTACCATAAGAAAGTAACATCTTTTGCAGGCATGTGAATAGTTTAAAAAAAAAATTAGTAAAAGTTTAAAAGCGCTTTCTTGAAAAACTGCTAAATTAGACCTAAGCTTTTTTCCTTATTGCCATAGATAATAAAACCGGAATAGAACCTAAGAAGATGGTGATATTGCATTGCGGTTGATGGCAAACAATTTGATTAATTCACAGAAAAAAGTATTCACCAATGAATATTTTCAACTAAGAATTTAATTGTATTTATTAAATTTTTAATTGTATTGATTAATTTGAAAAAAAAAACTTAATTAATATTATCAAATTGTTTATAGGTGAAAATTTAAATAATTTTTTAATTGATACTACAAATATTTTAATTAATATTACAAAATCATTCATATAACTTTTTTGTGTGTTGTTAAAAACGTAATTTATATAGTCCTAATTTACACTATGCCAGTCTTATTGCTAAGCTCGTCCCCTCGTCTCACTTTCTTCCACAAGCTAATCGGCTTAGCAATAAGACTTGCGCAGTATGAATCAAGACTTACGATAAACTCAATAGTAAGTGGTTCTAAACAAAAATAAAAATCTAGAAATGTCTCACAAAAATAAAAAATTTTAAATTAACAAAAACTAAAGAAATTACATAAAGTGTTCAGTAAAGTGCATACCCACAATGCTAATATCTTTGTGGCGAGTTTTTAGGTTTTTGGCGATTTTTTATAGTTTTGGCATTTTGTTTTCGTTTTTTGGCGATTTTTTTTTGTTTTTTACAAGACATATTTTTAGTTTCAGCAATTTGTTTTAGTATTGACACTTTTTTCGTTTTGACGACTTCTTCGGAATTTTTGGCGATTTTGTTACTTTATACGATTTTTCGGTTTTTGGTGACTTTTTTTAGTTTTGCCGTTTTTTCGCTTAAGAGTTTTTTTCGGCAAAACATTTTTTTTTGTATTTTTACAATACATACTTATTTATATACAGCCTTATTTATAAAACTTATAAAGGCCTTAAAAAGGTTTTTTAAAACAAATTTTCATACAAAATTTTCTTAAAAAGTCTTTATAAAGCCTTAATAATTTTTATAAAAAATAATAAAATAATAGTTTATATAGTTTTTAGCGATTATTTTATTTTAGCGATTTTTTTGCTTTGCGACTTATTTACTTTTGGTGTTTTTTTAAATTAAAACGATTTTTTTTATTTTTGGTGATATTTATTAAATTTAATCGCTTTTTTAAAATGACGATTTTTCGTTTTGACGTTTTTTTATATTTTTGATTAGCCTCTTGAATAATTTTTTTTGTTTACGTTAAACAGGTGTTTCTAAGTTGAAATTTTATGTAGAGTTGATTTTATAATAACATTTTGTTTGGGTTGGCAATGCCATTGAAATTTTCACAGTTTTGCAACATTTAGTCTAAAAATCCTGACCTTAAAATAATAACGTTCTATGAAGTTGTTGTGATATTTTTGTTAAAACTTGCATACTTTTACTATTAACACTTTGAAGGTCCTTATTGCCTTAATGAAGTCACCAAAGTGTTATTTCAAAATTGAAACACTTGGTCAATTCACAAGACTTAAAGTTACGTTTAAAGTTTTGTTTAAAAATTTAAAAAAAATTTTAAATATTTTTGTTTTAAGAAATTTTATTTAAAAATCCCTTTTCAAATACAACTTTAAATAACACAAAAAGGCTTGCGAATTGAGCAGCTGTTAAAAACAATTTTTAAAATGTTAATTTTTGTGTTTCATACAAGATATTAATGCCCTAATTATGTCTATGGACGGAAAAAAGCAGTAGTTGTGATTCTTTAGAACAATAATTATTTTTGTCTATGCTAGAAGGTTCGTGTATTTGCTTTATGATTTTGTTCCAAACATTACACCGAACACATAATATTTGATATATTTTTCAAACTATTGTTAATACTTTAATTTAATTTTTATGTTTTAAAAACATGACAATAATATTTTTGTTTTTCATTATCAAAGACAACAACCATTTTTTTTAAATAATTTAGGGAATTCAAACACAAGAACTCAAAAGTACTTTCAAACAAAAACGTCCTAAATCTTCTTACTGAATTACGGTATAAATTAAATTCAGGTTTTGCTTGGCCTTGCATTATTTTTAGATCTTATTTCTTCAAAATATTGTTTTTTGACGTGACTTAGATATATCGGCCCTTAATGTCCTGCGTAATTTTGTAGCACCCTGAACGTACTTAATTGAATTTAATTCTAAAATTAGAATTGATATTTCTTAGTTTGAATTAAAAAAAAGAAACTTAATATAATCTTGCATTTAAAAAGAAAAAAGTATTTCTTACCATGTGGATTGAAATCGGTGATCCAATGTAATTAAATTAATATTAATTTTGATTCCGAGTATTTACGTCTTTTTTATCATATGAAATTGTATTTTATTTTTGTATTTTTATATTTTTGTTAATTGCTGTTGTCCTTTAACCAATTGAAATGTCTATAATTATACTTTCTGTATTATTATTTCTCATGCTTGACTACACATGCATATGCGAGGGCGGTTCGGCTTAACTATACTGTAATGGTGGCGTTAGCACGTTGACTACAAAACCGAAGGTCCTGGATTTGAGCTCGGTATCCAATAGTCGTTAACTAACAACACTACGCATTTTTCTATCCCTTTTTATCAGTTGTTGTAGGAAAGTTCAAGTGATGGAGACGCATTTTTCTGATGTGCATTAGTGTCCGTTTGTATCAGTTCAGGAGAGTTCAACTGATGAAAGCATTGCCACTGGTCACTGAACTACACCGAACTGAACTACCAGCATATACTAATCCTAACCTAAGATCAGAGCGCCCTCCTTCGTTGTGTAGAAGAATTATCAGCAAAGAAAAATAACCATAAAATGGCTAAAAAACACAGCTTTAAAAAAAAATTCGCCTCATTTAACACCAGAGGCGCTGCATTATTAAAAAAAGTTGGAAAAAGCAGAGTCTTAAAATAATGAATTTTTCCCCGGAAACGCATATTATGGGAGTTAGGGGTCACCAAAGTTTTACAAATCGTTTAGCATTTTCTGGGTAAATCAAACGAAAGCTTACCAAGAATTCTAAATGATAATCATGTTACAAAAATTAACCTGTTAACAAGCTTTATTATTTTTAATCTTCCAATACAAAGATTTTCTGATAAAATTTTAATCGACAGCACTGTTCTTCTAATTCAATTTTGATTTCCTTTGACTCATAGATGTTAGATAATAAACGGAAGTTGTTCAAGTACATAAATTTAATTTCACTTAAAAACTTCATTGACACTGTCTCTGAAAGCTTTTAAAAGCTTTAAAAGGAATTAGCGTTAAAAAAGTTTCATAGAAAGTAATACAATTGCGTGTCAAAAAACACTAAGTATTTATTTCACTAAACACTCCTATAAAAGTTGAACAATTCAAATCTAAAATAAAAAAATAACGTTAAAAATATAAGCGGAAAAAGAAAAGAAAAGTTGCTTTGTTAAAATTGAAATTGCATTTTTAGAATATGATGCCGCAAAAAACGGGCATCAGCCTTTACACAGACAAAAAATCAACAAAAATTTATTTAAGTCATTTAAACCTTTGCTTAAAAATTTAATTAATTACAAGGTTTAATTAATTCAATAACATTTTTAATTGATTTTTGGTTTTATTTTCGATAAAAGTTTTTTTTTCTTGCAGGAATATTTTTTTCTGTGTAGCTGGCAATGTAGAAACATTTTCATATCGAACAAAACAATTATGGAAAGAGAGGTAAAACTTTAATATATTTATTTTCTGCATATGTAATTGTGTACGCACCGTTCCAGACTAAAGCAATTGGGCAATAAAAATGAAAATAAAATACTTTGCTAAATACAAAATAAAAAATTGCTTAAACCTTTTATATAAAATATTTATTGATAAAATACAGTAAAAAATATTTTATTATTATTATTTCTTTTCATACGCCTGCATTATTCCCGCTAGGCAAAAAATTGCAAAAACAACAAAACAATTTGTTAATTAAAACACAAAAAGGATATTGTGATATATAACTTCCCCCTAATGGACCAGCTGGAAACCAAAAATATATATTTGCATTGCTTTAAAACTGAAACTAATTATAATTGTTACAAAATCGAAAACAATCCAGCAAACACTTCAGAAATTTAAATGATGGCTTACAATGAAATAATGTTTAGAAAACTTTTTATTTTATTTTAATAAGTACAAAAGTATTGCACACTTTTGTTTTGTTATTTAAGGCAAGTGAAGTCTAGGAAATTTTATTCATTTTGTGGCCATAACGGCAGAAATTATGGAAATGATTTTTTTAGAATCATTCATTTATAAATTCATCTCTATTAACATCTTATATTTAGCAAATAAATTTATAATTTCGAGATTTTATCTATAGATACTACAGCGAATAATATTGATACTAGAAAAAAACTTGATATTAATTTAACAATCTTAACATTATTTAAAGGAAAAAAAACCTTTATATGAATTTTTTTGGAATCAAAATTCGGTAGCCCATCTCTTAAAGTCCTTAAAATTATTTATAGCATAATCTCAGAAAAAAATGTTTTTTGTCACTCACGCACACTTTTTTTGACGCGTGACAACTTTTGACAAATATTAACAATAAGCCTCTCTCTTATCCTCAAAGTTTTTATCACATAATATCACGAATAAAATTTTTTATCAGTCACGCTCACTTCCTATCAGGCTTACTTTCTCTCATCGTCACATCCTATCACGCTCACATCCTCTCACGCTTACGACGTCTCACGAGTTGCAACTTCTTACCAATATTAATAATGCACTCACCTTGAAAATGATTTTAAATTTTTTAAATATTAAAAAATTATAGATTTTATTAAACTTAATGGTTATTTTAAATCACACTGATAAAATCATTTTACAAAGTTAAAGGAAAACTTTTAAAAACTCTTGTTTTTCTTATTGAAAGTGTTTTCACAATAACATGGTTTTAATAAAAGTTATTATTAAGTAGGAATATTTTAAAACCCGGAATTTTTAGTTAGAGGGGTGGGACGGCTCCCATAAAAACTAGAAATTAAAAGTTGCGCTAATGAGCTGAACATTTATACACAAGTAGGTCTAGGTGAGCAACCAACTAGAAATATCTAAAAACCGAAACATTTTTATCATTTTTTCTTAAAAAATATGTTCATACTTAATTTTTCTTAAAAAGTCTTACCCCCTGTTTGTGTAAGACGTTTGAGTTAGAAATCTAGGCGTTTCTGTAATAGATTAATGTTTGTACAAGTTGTACAAGTTTGCTTTAATCTATTACAAAAATGCCAAGATTTTTAACTCAAACGTCTTACACAAGCAGGGGGTTAATAATTTTTATAAATAAGGCTGTTAATATTCAGCTTTTAGCTCAAGTCATTTTATGAAAACCTTGCACGTATGCAAGACTGTTAAAAAGTGGGCGTGATCACTCCCATACAATTTTAGACTTGTGTTTAATCTACTTTGGTTTAGCATATTTAAGCAGAAAATTATGAAATGGATTATAAGCGCTGCACACAAAAAAATCTTGAGTTTAACATAGTGGGCGGGGTAATGGTCATAAAACTTAAAGTTGGAGTTCTTGCTAGAAAGCTGAAGCCGGAAGTTTCAACCAGGGGGAGGGTAGCAGCGACAAGAACTGTAAACTCAAAATTAAGATCAATTTTATTAAAACTTTTCATTCACATTGCACTTATTCAAATTAACAATTTCCTGTTTTGAAAAATGAACGTGACTAAACGTATAAATCTTCGCTTTCTCTTTCATGTACTTCGGCTTAGCAGTGTATTTCTTATGCATTTCTGATAACCTTTTTCTTAGAAAACCTTGCATGAACCATGAGCACTAGCAGATAAAAGAGTGGGCGGGGCCAGTTCCATACAAATTTAACGTAATATTATACTGTAAAGTGCTGATATTTTGTAGACAATTAGTTCTAATTGAGTTACTAACCAGAAAAATTGGAAAACCTAAAAATTAAAGCACAAGCTACTCTATTGAAACTTTGTATGTGCATTAGGGATATGCTTCTATGTTAAGTACTTTGGCTAAACAGACTTTATTATATAAATATATTTAGAAAAGTAGGTGGGGTCACACTCACTAAAATGTGTGCTATATTTAACATATTTATATCCAGACGGGTCTTACGAAATTTCGAACATACTGTTGCTCTGGTAAACAGGTTGCCTAGAAACAATCAAGGCCATCATGAATAAAATTCCTCGAGAAATTTTTCCCAGGGAACAATTCCAACTAATAGCAAATAATAGGGAAAATAGATAATTCTAATTGGAAAAGGGAAGAATTCCCTTATAATTGCCCTGTATTAGTAAGAATTGTTCCCCGCGAAAAACTTCACGTGGAATTTTATTCATGATAGCCCTGAATATTTCAAATTTATATAATGAATTGCATATTGCAGTGATGGGTTTTGTGTAAAGAAGAACTTGGCAAAAATTATATATCACTACCCAGTGAAAAAAAATGGAAGTCATTCTAGCGGAAGTACATTTTCATTGCTTCCAAAAAATCGATATTTTTGATTTGCCGAAAGTGAGCTAAAAACTATATAGAAGCTTATTTTAGTCACACAAAACCTTGTAACTCCTCCATAGTACTAAAAAATACTCACCAGAATTTAAAAAAAATTTATTTTTTTAAAGAAATTTATGAACTATTTTTAGTCTAAAAGTTAAATGTTATTTGCATAAATTTACGTGAAAACACTGTTTCGGGCTTAAATTCGTATAAAAAGAAACGAATTGTTAAAAAAGGCAACTATCTACTATTTTTCCTAGATGAAAATATTATCATAGAACACAAAAAAGGGAATTTTTCTTAATATCGATTCCAATTCAGTGAGCAGGCAACGAAAAAGAGAACTTCTTGCAATGACAACCCTATGTAAAAATCATTAGATCGGATCGAAATTTGCACTACTTCCGCATCGTAAACTCTACATTTTCATGACTTTTATGGAGTCTCTTTTTTTACTGGGTACTTTCAATGGCCGCCAAAAATTTTGCATAGGAACTTTCCATTTTTCGCATTTATGTTTTTGTGAGATTATATATTACCATTTCCTTCAGAAACATCAGCTAATTATTGAGCGTTCCATTATTGAGAGGCCATTCATTCCAATTCAATCCAATTTAGTCATAAAAACACTTAACAGTTTATGAAACCTGTATCGTATAAACGACTAAAATTATTCGAATAAATAACAAAAACTATTCGAATAATCGACTATAAAATTTCAAAAAACTTTTAATTTATGAAACCCGTATCGACAAAAATTATTCGAATAATTGGCTAAAAATTTTGTGTATGACTTCTAAACTATGAAACCTGTGTCGACAAAAATCATGCGAATAATCGATTCAAATAATACGAATAATCGAGCGAATAAAAATTTCGACTAACTCTTAATTCTAAATTGAAAAAAATTTGTTTATTCGAACAAGCATACATTTTTTTTCTTTCGAATATTCAAATAATTATTGTTCAAGTATTCGAATAATTATTGCTCGAATGACAAGACTAGACAATACACAGCATGATGTTAATACGGCTGTATTTGGCGGAAATTTCTTAATAATTAGAAATCCTAACCTTCTACTTCCGTAAGCCTGAAATTAGAAACTTTCTGTAATTTTCCGAAACCCCTGTAATCCATGAATCTGGTAATAATACTTAAAAATCATTAAACAGTGAAATTAAATATGATTTTTTTGTTCAACTTTTAGTAGTGCAGCAACTAGTAAAAAAAAACTTTGCCATTGTGTATTGCAGTTTTATGCTTTGATAAACAATTTTACGACAGCAAGTAAAATAACTGAAAAATATTTTAATTTTATTCAGGCTCTTAATGTTATTTTTATGGTTAACGCTACTACAGCCAATGCTTATTTCATTTTTAACTTAAATAAAAATTTAATGTTCATAAATTTAGTTAAGTTAAAGACTTTAAATAGTACAACGAAGTACACTTTAAACTTGCACTTAACAAAACTGAGGAACACATACTGTAAATACAAGAACAAGCAGCGACAAAAACACCTGGACTATGGACTGAGCAACAGGAAACGGAAGTCTGTCTGTACGAGTATGTAGTGCGAGTGTAACAGTGTTACGTTACGTACGTACACAGAGAAAAAAGGTTCGTTGAGACAACCGAATTTGTTGCCAATCGAATTTTGGTGGTTGCACCAACTATCAATTTTTTTGTGGTACCACATTATATTTAATTATAAACATTAACCCAATAGTTGCAACAACAGATACAATTGGTCAACAGTAGGGAATTTGAAATAAAAGTTATTCTTGCTACCGAAAATATGGTTAATATAACTAAAACAATATCATAATTGGTACATGTGTAGTGTTGCCAAAACGGCGGTTTTCCCGCTATATATGACTGTATTTTGCTGTCATTAGCGGCAAGTCTATTTAAAAAACCACCAGCGGGAATTTTAGCGGAAGAATTTCTTAGTTTGACGGATTTTCAGCGTTTTTCTGAAACTTATAAAGAAAGGTATTGAATGAAAATAAAGTATATTTAACGCAGCTATCCGACACGTACCTTGGTATTTATGTTGAGTTTTTTTTTCTATATAAACATTTACAGCGAAAAGAAACTAACGTTACTTTTTTGCAAATAAAAAATTTACTTATTGTGGTGGTGTAGTATAATGTGAAAATTTAAGAGGTTAAAAATAATAACATATGTACATACATACGAGTGTAAAAGTGAACAAATCTCATAATTAGTGAATAAAATTTAATTCGAGATTAAAATTCTATTACAAACCAATTTAATCATTCTTTTCGTACTAAAAAAATAGTAAATAAATCTTTAAACAAACCGAAAACAACCCGAAAACTGGGTGATTGGACCACTGAGTATGAGGAAAACTAATATCAACCAAAATCTCTCAAAACAATAACTTTTTCTGAATAATTTGATTTTAATTAGAGACTTTTTTTATTAAAATTCTCCTTCGAAACTAAACTTCAAACCAATGTGAATTGAGCCACAGAGTTTATTTAATCAACACTATTTTTTAATTTTAGATAGTCAGGAAATTTTAACAATATTTTACAAATACTTCAAGCAAAACGGCAAGATATTATTCCACACGTGTAGAACAATTAATCTAAAATATTGAAAATATACTGAATCAACTTCAACATTAATATAATAAGATGGAATATGTCCTTGGATTCTACTTTTTCCTGTGCCTAGGTTCTGTAACTTTGGTGAGAACTTTTTCAAACGAGAAGTTTATTGTCATTCTGTGAAACACAGGATGACTAACGAAATATTTAGTTGCTCATGTTTCTTTTAAGCTTATTTCAGGTTGTATATAAATCAGCCTGTGAAAAACAGGACAACCAATGTAATTGTTTGATTTTTCTCCACTCGAAAACTTCTGCCAAGTTGCAGAACACAGGCACTGGTTCGATGTTTGTGTATGGAATCTCTGCAGGAAATAAAATACCTACTCAAAGAGTAGGCTGTGTTTTGCTTACAAATATTGGGGAATTATGAGATTCCAACATACATAAATCTATCCATGTGTATACATATTTTATAAAATTTATATTATTCTTTTTTTTTTGTACCAATAAACCATAAAAAGACATATGTTGGTTATAAAAAATTCAGCGGTTATATTAGCGTTTATTTTTATTCAGATAGCGGTTTTTAGCGGGTTTTCAGGGGTTATATGGTGGGAAATGCCTGCAACATTTTGGCAACACTGTACATGTGAAAGAAAAATTGGTCATCCTTGCTGAAAAAAAAAAACAATAAACGCAAATAAAAATACAAAATTTAAAAAATTTATTATTAGACATATTGTCATATGTTTAATTTAAAGGAAATTTATTTTCTGGTGGTGAAGTTAATATAGGACGACAATTTTTAGTTGCCAATACCAAAAGTTGGTAGTAAAATCCAATTCATAATATTTTATTCGGTTGTGTTAACCAATAAGTTAATTAGTCATGATAGAAGCATACGATCGGTTGATGCAATCAACTTAAGAATTGTCACAATCATATTTTTATTAAAATTATGCCCTGGTGACAATGAACATTAATTGTTTTTTGGATTAGTGGAAAATTGATAGTGTGAACTGAAATATAGTTATGATATTAAATTATATTTTATTGGCCTAACCATTTTCCAACCAATATTTTTTCTGGGTGTAGTTATATGGGAATGAGCAAGTTTATTTCAGTTCATTTCTTATCGCAGCATTAATAATAATATGCTAACGTATCACTAGTTATTGAATTCTTAATTAGCTCAATGCTAAATTATTTTTTTATTACGAGTACTGTTACAATCCGGCTGCCTTTTGTTTGTAATTACATATTAATAACACAGAGAAGTGAAATGAAATTAATTAAAAATTATAGCTTCCCAGCTAAAAAAATTATATATGGTCCATATATTTTTAATATATGAATGTATATAACTATATATTAATATGTATGAATTCATGTATGAAAATATATGGAATTATACATGGCAAAACTATTATATATGAACTAATATATGGACTAATATATGGACTAATATATGAAATGTATTATAACATATGAGCTCATATATGAAAATTTAATTAAGATGCTCTTCATATGTGGATCCACATATAAATATAAGATTTTATATATGGAGCCATATAAGAATGTATGCATGCATGATATCTCACATAAGATCGTTTTTGCAATCAAAAAAACTTATAATTTTATCACTGCTGAATTGGAAATCCATTAGGAAATACATACGGTATGCAAAGTTTATATGCGTACCCTCAACGTTTAAAAAAGAAAAACTTTTTCTTACAAAAAAACCATTCTTGTATGATTTTATACATTGTGGCCCCATTTAATATATCAAATAATCAAAAGGATAATCCAGTCATTAATTTTATAGAAAATAACAAAATTCTCTAGATAAGAAACGAAGTTCATATTACTGTTTTGAAAACTATTGTTAGAGGGGTTATGTTTTCTTTTATAATTAATTGCATTAGTTTTTAATCTGATTTCTTAAGCTAAATGTTATGTACGAATATGATTTATGTGTCTTTTAAATAATTGATTCACCTTTTGATGAATGAAATGACTTTTAGTTCGTTTTGAATTATTTGTCCAAACAAATGTTTCATTAAAAACAACATCTCTCTCAAATCTAAAAAATTTTGTGAAATTTTTGTGAATCAAGAGTGTATGAATATGAATTTTGCACATACATGTATGAAAATGTATGAATATATATAATCATATATGCCCATATACCCTCATTTTTCGGATCCGAACCATATATGGGATATCATATATGTCCCATACATATTTTTTTAGCTGGGTTATATACAATAATTGAAATTTATTTGCTGGTCGTTCAGCATGTCTATATACGTATTTCATTGGCGCTTGAAGCAAATCATCAGTATACTTCAACCACAAATTTTGAACAGTCACAACCCAGCTAAAAAAATTATATATGGTCCATATATTTTTAATATATGAATGTATATAAATATATATGAATATGTATGAATTCATGTATGGAAATATATGGAATTATACATGGCAAAACTATTATATATGAACTAATATATGGACTAATATATGAAATGTATTATAATATATGAACTCATATATGGAAATTTAATTATGAAGATCTTCATATGTGGATCCATATATAAATATAAGATTTTATATATGGAGCCATATAAGAATGTATGCATACATGATATCTCACATAAGATCGTTTTTGCAATCACAAAAGCTTGGAATTTTATCACTGCTAAATTGGAAATCCATTAGCAAATACATACGGAATGCAAAGATTATACGCGTTCAACTTTTAAAATAGAAAAACTTTTTGTTAAAAAAACCATTCTTGTATGATTTTGTACATTGTGGACCCATTTAATATATCAAATAATCAAAAGGATAATCCAGTCATTAATTTTATAGAAAATAACAATATTCTCTAGATAAGAAACAAAGTTGATATTACTGTATTGAAAACTATTGTTAGAGGGATTATTTTTTCTTTTATAATTAATTGAATTATTTTTTAATCTGATTTCTTAAGCTAAATGTTATGTACGAATATGATTTATGTGTTTTTTAAATAATTGATTCACCTTTTGATGAATGAAATGACTTAGTTCGTTTTGAATTATTTATCCAAACAAATGTTTCATTAAATACAACCTCTCTCTCAAGTCTAAAAAAATTTCATTTTAGTAATTTAATTTATTGCACAGCAGTGCGCTTTTGTGAGTCAAGAGTGTATGAATATGAACTTTGCATACTGTGGAGGCAATTGTATGAAAATGTATGAATATATATAATCATATATGCCCATATACCCTCATTTTTCGGATCCGAACCATATATGGGATATCATATATGCTCCATACATATTTTTTTAGCTGGGAAACCTCTTACTTTATGCACAGACTTTCAAAAACTATATGAGACGGATTTGTAATTGTATAAGGATGTAGAAAAATAAAATGAGTTCACCTGAATATAAATTATTTTCTGGGTTTTGTATCAGTTTCAAAGCCTACTAAGCTTATTTTTTCTTTTGTGATTTTCAAAAATATTATTATTTTATGAATTCTCATATAGTTGTTGAAAGTCTGTGCATAAAGTTAGAGGTTTGTGACTGTTCAAAATTTGTGGTTGAAGTCTACTGATGATTTGGTTCAAGCGCCAATGAAGTACGTATATATTCATGCTGAACGACCAGCAAATAAATTTCAATTATTGTACGTAAACTCCTGACAAAATGTCAAATAATAAATTTCTTTAAAGTTCATTATAGCTTATATTTATATATTTATATGTTTATATTCGTCTTTGTGGTTTCATGTCTATAAAGTGCTGTAGTTTTTATATATTACAATTCATTTCAAGCTATAAAGTATTCCTAGAAAAAAAAGCAAGAAGTGCTTTTTTTCTTTGAATTTCTTAGCAAAAAATTATAAATAAAATGTTATTTTAAACAACAAATTTTCACCACATAAAAATTATAGACAAGAAATTTCTTAATTTCAAAAGCATTAAATCTTTAAGTCAAAAATCTATATCCATGTTTTATTAACAATATTGTATTTCTATTAAAATTTAAGTAATTGTGTCTTTGCAATTAAAATAAAACTTATTTCACAATAAACAATTTTCATTTAATATAAATAAATTAAAGAAAGAATATTATTTTAATTATCTGTTTCAAATTTATGTAAATATTTTCGTAATTAATCTCTAAACAAAACCGCAAAATAAGAGAAATATCTGTATGTGTGCCTAAGAATAAATTTTAATGTTGGCTGTCAATACATTTACAAAATTTCACATTAAGGGTGTCCCAAGCTGCAAAAAAAAAAATTAAAAAATGAAAGTTTAAAAATTCTCTCATACTGTTAGTTGTGAAAAGCAGTAGGAATTTATCTAGCTAATAGAAATTTTTAATGAATGTACAGAATTATATATATATAAAGATTTTCAGTTATATATACTTTTAAGAAAAGTCGTGTCTGATCATGATGCTGACATTTTTTTCAAGAACCTCATATTCCCCCAGTTGGAATTTTTAGAAAATTTAAGAATAATACATGCACATAATTGGCTAAACCGTACCTATGTTTCAACCATTAGCATATAACCTGTGTACTAGAGGCCTGTCTAAACAGTTTTGAAATGTAAATACGTCTTGTTTTAAGGGTTCCGTACACCAAAGGTGAAAAGGAACCCTATTTTTTTAGCTACGCTTTCCGTCTGGAACCGTAAGAATTACGGACTTGAAATTAGGACAGAGCATGTAGAACAACAACAAATACATGAGAGTAAAAAATAAAGGGCGTTCCAAAACGAGCAACGAAAAATTTTAAAATCCCATGTAATATATATATATATATACAATTGTACATACATATGTACATATGTATGTATATTGAAACTTGAAATTTGTAAAATTAGTGTATTTTTATACAGACTACAATAATAAATACCAAAATTTAAAATAAACTGAAATTAAAAGGTGTTCTATCAGTTAATGCAATCTTGAAAGTTTGTTGTATCTTTGAAACCGTAAGAGGCAAACTCTTGAAATTTACAAAACGGTAAAATTAAAAATCCCCAAATTATAAAATAGCCAAACCAGAAAAAAATCGCCAAAAACCAAAAAAAAAAAATAAAAACGCGAAATCCAAAAAAGCACCAAATTAAAAAAATTTCTAATACTAAAATATATCGAAAAAACCGAAAAAATCGCCAAAATGAAAAAATCGCCAACAATGAAAAAAAACGCTAAAAACCGAAAAAATTCGCCAAACCGCGAAAAAGGTGCCAAAACTACAAAAATCGCCAAAATGGAAAAAATCGCCAAAATGAAAAAAAATCGCCAAAATTAAAAAAAATCGCCAAACTGTAAAAACGCAAGAAACCGAAAAAAATTTTCAAACGAGAAAAAATGCAAAACTTAAAAAAAAATCGTAAAAAACGGAAAAAATGCAAAAACTAAAAAAACACTCAAAACCGAAAAAAACCAAAAAGAAAAAAAATGCCAAAAATATATATTATATAGGCTAAAGTTTGTATTGAATTACATATTTAGTGTCCGTACGGAACTATTCGTGCGCGGGTCAACTAAATTTATTAATTTTTTTGACGATGTTACTTCTCAACTCGGTAAATTTTAGATCGATTGTAATTTTGTTTGTTTCAAAGGGTTTACTTCCTATTGTTTCCTTTGTAAAAAAAGGCACGACCATAATTTTTTTTAAATTAATTTTATGACATTCCACTTATTGGATTGCTGCGAAACCTATTAAACACCTTTGGTTCTTGTAACTCTACAGTTTGAAAGTTGAAAAAATGGGCGGAGCCACTCCCAATAAAACTTAATACTAAACATATTTGGCATGCTTCTATTTCACCTATTTTACGAAATTTTGTACACAGCATAAGCTCAAAAAAGGCACAATCTTGTCGTTAAAAATATGAACTGGGGCACGCCTATTAAATTTTAATATAATATTTTTCGTGCTTGTACTTAAACAAATTTTAAAAAAACTTGGCACAAACCTTTTACTCTTAAAAATACAGAAACTTTCACTTAAAACATGGGTTTAGGCACGCCCATTAAAATTTAATTTTATTTTTTTTGAAAATGTTCCATTATATCTTTATATTGAAGTCGGTTTTATTTGGCAGATTTTTTATTGATCGCTTTGATTTAAAACTAACAATTTCAAATGTAATCAAAACATTTAGAAATTTCAATTTCATAATTTTTAAGTTGTCGGGTCATATGGTTTCTATTTCTATAATATTTTCTTTTCCCTGCCATTTCTTAGCATTTCTGTTTTTCTGTCCCTTTCTCCGTCTAAACATAAATACAGTTCATGCCTTTGTTTATTTGTTTATCTTCAAGTTTCGTTCTTTGCTTCTGTTTTTTATTTTTTACATCCATTAAAAAAATAGCTCTTCAGTTTTAAGGTGACGGGTGTGACTAATTATTTCCTATCAAGTATGTTCTGACACTTGCATCGTTTTCAAATCGCATGCGAGTTGCAAATCACCAAACTTGTTTCTACATGTTCTGTAACTCATACGTTTTGCTTGCGACTTGCCATATTGATTTAGGTCAGCTGTGTGTTGAAATCGTCAGTGTATAAGTAAACAATGTGAAGACAAAATTAACAAATTAAAAGAACATTTTATAAATTTCAATTTTATAATAAAAATTTTACGAAACTATTAATATTTTCGATTAAAATGAAAAGAAAACATATTAAATTACATTAATTAATAATTTTAGTGTTTCTTTAAAGTTAGTTTGGCCTAAATTCATCAGTTCACTTCAGTATACTCTTGTGATTTGAACTCGCCAAAAGTCTTAAGATTGCGAGTTGCAGACCACCTCTCTTGCGAGTTCAAGTCACAATCGCAAATATTATGCGATTTGCGAGGGTCAGAACACGCCCGTATAACTTATTACTCAAGTATTAAAATAAACGTTCAATTTATTATATTGTTATTTGCTCTTGCTTTGTTGTCTTTTTAAAGTACAATAATATATATTTATTAATTTGTGTACATTTTTATTGCCCGTCAGTGTGACCGAAAATGTTCATATTTTTGCTAATCCATAAAACCGTCATTATAAAAAATACAAAGTCTAAACTTATTTTCTGAGATAACTGAAAGGGAATATGTATAAGTATCTATGGTCGTAATTGATTTTCGCTCAATATAATAACTTCAGGGAAGCCCTTTATATACCGACAACTTTAGTTTTCCATTTGTTATTTATGCAGGTGATAATTGGAATTTTCTAACCACAGATAAATCTTATTTTGACATTTTTTCAACACACTCCCAACAAACATAAAACACTTATACACAGATGTATTTAATCTAAAAAACAAACATGCAAATTAAGTTACAGGATACATGTTAAACATGAAATATAAGACAGCATAGCAAAAAATACAACAACAAGCAAATGTACACTCGTACATACATACATGTATTTTTAACGAGAAAATTAAAACATAAATAACAGAAGTAGAATGTGATATTTTAGATATAAAAATATTTAATTCAAGACTTTTGAACCAAATATACAATATATTGAGGAAAATTAAAGATGAACTGAATAGAGAGAGAGCGAGAGAGAGAGAGATGAGATTTGTTCAACTGAAATATAAATGAAATTAAATTTTCGACATATTCCTGACAGGATGATAAAGCATTTGTGCAGAAAATCTTTTAGTACTCAACAAGAATTTGGCTTAAAATCAAACTCGTTTTTGTTATCCAGTTTTTTTTGAGTGTGTAAATATGAAATAAAAAATATTTTGCGGATTTCTAGAGAAAATTTTCCAAATATTTTAAGTAATTATTTTTAAGAATAAAAATAATCATTTAACGACTTTTTTCAAAATGTAAAATTAAAACCTAACAGGGACTTGAACGGCAAGTTTTTTATGAAGAACTTGCAATTAAAGTGCACATTAACTCTTAATTATACATTGTGAAGGATTTTCTATAGATAAAATAACCGGAAACTTTACTCTTTTAAAAATATTATGAATATGCACAGTTCCCAACTCTTGAGCAGCTCCTCTTTTAAATATCCCTCTTTCAAATGACAACATAAATATTATGGAATTTATGAAAAAAAAGAACAAACGCTCAATATTTTATTTATACATAAAAAACTTTATTACACGTGAAAATTCCAAATCAGTTTATATATTAATCTTTTAATACTGATATATTCATTTATTTGTTATTTTTTTCTATATATCTAATGTTAAACTCTACATAATATCAGTTTATGTCATATTTGGTATATGGATTTTAATAGTTTTTTTTTTTTTTGGAGAAAAATATTTATTTAGTATTCAATGCATAAACTAATATTTAATCCTATTTATATAAAATTGCATATCTCTTACGTACAATGTTTGTTAAATAAACTTTAATAAAATTTTAATTTAAAAACTAAACCAATTTTATGCCTGATAATCTATATTCCAAAACTGCAAAAAAAAACACATAATCTAATATTGTACTCATACATATTCATATTAATATTATAAATAACATAATGTGTAAGAGTTGGTATGTTGATGCATTATTAGAGTGTGCATTTAATGATAAACCATGAATACAATTTATTTATTCAACCATAAATTTTTGTGCACAATATTAGATACTAAATCACACAGGAAACTATCTATACATATTTATGTATGTAGGTATACATTTTAGTTATTCCTGATACACTTCTGCCGGCTTAAATATTTATAAGATATATTTGATTTAGGCTAAATTTTGCTTTTGGAAAATTGGCAGCAGTTGATGATAGTTTTAGTCAAAAGTTGTTAGTGCAAAATTAAGCTGTGATCTAAAATATAATGGCTAAGTTAGTTTATAAACTATTGTTTGTACATATGTGTTTGGTCAATTTATAAGGTGTTCCATTATCCACAATTTTCTCTTGAGGAAAAAAGCTTTCAGCAAATTCCCACAGAAACTTTTCATATTAAATTCTATTAAAACGAGGTTAATTTAAGATTTTTTCAGCAAGCATTTTGATTTATATGTATTTCATGTTAATTCTACATGATTTTCACTAATCTTCAAAAAATTTATTTCTTTTGAAATAATATTATTTCATATAATTATTTTTGCGTAGGCTATTTTTGGTCGGTTTTCTTAGTTATCAAGATGCAAATAAAACAAATCTACTTCATAATTTTTCTCAACGTTTCGTCGGCTTTTTTCCGACGTCTTCAGGAGAATGTTTTTATTAAGCAAAAATAAATATATTCACTAACGAAATTGGTCACAAAATATAAACAAAACATTATTTCATGTTGATTTAACATTCCAGTATTGTTAAATTAAAATGAAGAATCATGTCAAGTTGGATCAAGATTTCAGAGTGTCAGTTGTTTCTGGATTGTTCACGTAAACCTCATCAAATGGATTGAATTGAAATTCACAAATTTCACAACTAAAATCTTTTCTTCAAGC
Organism: Tachina fera; assembly: GCA_905220375.1. Classification (NCBI taxonomy): domain Eukaryota; kingdom Metazoa; phylum Arthropoda; class Insecta; order Diptera; family Tachinidae; genus Tachina; species Tachina fera. The sequence continues at coordinate 83,917,593 of LR999966.1, forward strand.
ATTCCATGGTTAAAATTTCCACAACTTTTTGCTAAATAAATGTCAAAAGGATGACAGCTCAATTCTTGACATTTTATAATTTGACAGCCAATTTACTGCCTAATCTAAAAATTTGCCCACCCTTTACATACCTATGTATGTAAATATATATGTATATGTATATACATATATTGTTCAGAATAATAATTCCAAATATTAAACTTTGATATTTTTCTGATCAAATTAACCAAAAAAATTTTTTTTTGGCAATTTTCTTTATTATTCCTGGATTATGTTTATTGCCGTGAAAAGTCAAGCGATGATCACAGAAAATTTATTTCATAACAATTGTGTTTACTGACATTAAATTGACATTACTTTCATATACACAGGATGTTCATTCATACTGTCATTAACTTTATTGCACTTTACCATTTGAACATTATTTTTTATATTAATCTTTTGTTGTTAATACATTATGATATTGTTTCTTATTATTATTATTATTATTATTATTTTAATTATTCTTACTTACCATATTAAATCTTTTATTCTATGTCTTTTTATGTGCAAAAAAAAGTAATATCCCAGGAATGAAACAACTTATAGTTCTTGCGAATAAAATAAGAAAGACAATATCATAATTATAATGAATATATGTATAAAGAGCAACAAATAAGATAAATTGTTATAGACATTATTTAACAGGTGCAACAATAAAAAAACAACAAGACAATAAAATCAATTGAGATTAATTTGTCTCAGTCTTCTTTATTGGGATTCCGTACGCCAAAAGTGTAAAATAAAATTATATATGTATCTGTGGCAATAAGGAAAAGGTGCTTAAATCATAGTTTACTGTTTTGCAGGAGAGCTTTTTTAGGCATTTAAGTCGATCTTCAGAAATTAATTTATTTTACTTTTAAAATGCGAAATTCTCTGTTAACCTTTAATTTTTTTTAAGCAAACATCATTTTACACACTATAAGTAATACATTTAAGTTCAAATAAACCAAAGTATAAACTAAATGAAGCTATTATTTCGAATAAGACTATGGACCTAGTTTTCTAAAACGCACCAGGCGTACTCACAAATATGCAGATTATGGAAGTATCACCAACTTAAAATCACTTTATCTCGGGTTAAGCACTTTGGCCTTTTTGCACACATATCTATGTATATACACACTTAAAATTTTTAAAGTTACTGCATTTTTATGCAAACTAAACTAACTGAAATTTAATTCTAAAAAATCATAATTATAGGATATTCTATCAGTTAATGTAAATTTGACAACTTGCTGTATCTTGGAAACCGTATGAGGCAAATTAAAATTAAACAATTCCAAAAATCTAAAATATCGCCAGATCGAAAAAAACGACAAAAGTCGCCAAAATGGAAAAAAGCGCCTAAACTTAAAAAATCTCTGAAACTAAAATAAATCATCAAACCCGAAAAAAATCGCTAAAAAGAAACAAGCGCCAAAATAAAAAAAATCTCTCATACTAAAATAAATCGCCAAAAGTAAAAAGATGAAAAACCGAAAAAAACCCATTTTGTTCGTGTAAGAAGAAAGCAAAAGGCGTCTAGCAAAAATGAAATCTACACAAAATTCTAGGAACCTAGGGGTCTAAAATCAAAACCTAGCTTCCCTCGAGAGGGATCCAAATTCGAAATATTTATAAGGAGCGAAAACATTCAAAATGTTACTTTTGTAACTTGTTTATAAAAGCTTTTAATCAACGAATAGCTTGAAGTTTAATGCCGCTCGGCGGGAGCTAGGTTTTGATTTCACACCCCTAGTTTCTTAGGGTAATATTCTTAGAATTTTGGGTAGATTTCATTTTTGCTAGACTCAACATGCGTCAAAATTTACCCACTCTAATGTTTATAAATATGTACATATATATATGTAAATATATATGGGCTAAAGTTCGAATATTGTTATATATCGTCACCTAAAACCCAAAAGACCGTAAGTACATTTTTACTTTTTTAAATGAGAAGCAAACAACTTTAAAAATTTAATACTATTTATTTGTTCTGTGTCAAATTGAATAATGCATTAAATCGGTATTTGTGAACATATGTGAATAAAATTAATAAGGAAGATGTATTTCGATTAATAACATCATAATCAATCAAAAAGTATATTTTGAATTTTTTGGATGTTACGGCCTTTTGGATTTTAGGTGATTTCAGGTAAAGTTGCGCTTTACTGAATTTATTTCAGATTTTCATATCCCTTAATGCCGGTATTTTTGTCGTATCGATATTTTTGATATTTGTTAAGCTTCTTATTTGTTTAAATAGCAGTTTAACATAACGACTTTAATTTTTTGAAGGAAACTTTTTGGGTAACGATTTCCTGATGATCTGCTGCTCTATGTATAAAAATTAGCATCAAGTTAACATTAGTGATGAAATTTAATTAAGTATCAACGAGTTCCTTCATACAATTTGATATTAAAAATGGTCGCATTACTTAATTTTAACCCACCTCTAATTCATTATTATTATTCTTAATGTGAACTTTTATGGCAAAACTCTTTAAGATCATGTTCAATTTTACCACTCATGCTAACTACATGCAAAGTTTTTCTTATACATACACGCAAAGAAAAGATATGGTTGTAGAATGGTTGAGAATGAATGTTATTTTCTCAGAAACAAATATGTGGCCGTTGAAAACAAGTTATTGTCATTTTAAACATTAATTTTTTTACTTTAAGAAAAGTAATGTTTGAATTTAATAATTACATTATTATATTCATAAAAAAGTGTGATATGATTAGATTTTAACAATACAGTTTTGTTAAAAATTTTTGACTTCAAAATAATTTTTGTTATTATTTAAAACTAATATAATGTAAATAACAATATAATGTTATCCAAAACCATACTATTTTGTTTCTTTTGTAAGCTATCGGTATTGCACGCGTCGTGTTAAATAAATAAATAAAGTACAAACAAACAAAAGGGTAGATAAATAAAAACATATACATACGCATGTACATATGTTTATCTCTTTATACAGACGTGTCTGTATTTCGAGAATACACGCATGTGTAAGTATAATTTTCTATATATAATATTTATTTCAACAATATTAATTTATTTTTATTTCGGATTTAACGCACAGCTGTTTTAAATAAAAGACCTACCAATAAATATATGATTGAAAAACAAAATATCATTATTATATTAAATAATACTGTTGTCATATTTAACAATATTATTATAATATAAGAACATAGTATGGTGAGTCTCAATTATATTTTAGTCACATCTAATAATAGTGTTGTCATATTTACAATAATAAGATTAGGTGTAAGAAAGTTCATTGTTTTTGTTGATAATATTATTATTAACTCAGATGATAATATTATTAAAAGCTTGCTTTCCCATTGACAATAATATGATTTAACTACAACCATATAATTCAATCATAGTATGTTGCTGTTTGATTATGGTTACCTCAACCATATTTTTTCTTTGCGTGTAGCGCCGCTGATAATTACGATTTACCTAAACCCTCAATAATCAATTTCAATGTATTCTTAATGGAAAAAAAATATTTTAATGAATAAATAAAATAATAATGTGGGATTGTTTCGGCGTTAACAATTGTTATACTAATAGTTTTTGTTAATTTTTTTTTTTGTAACAATAATATTTTTAAATTGTGTTATGGGTTGCTTAGTTGTTCTTTTATCTGTTGCCATATAAACTGTAAATACTTGAATATTAGTAAACTTTAAAATATTGAATATAATATGCGTGTAATTAATACGAGTAACACTCAATAATACTCACTCAGAACCGTCAAAGATATTTAATAGATAAAAAACCAAAAATTTTAGAACAAATTCTTTCTCATTTAGTCTTATTTGGCGTTAAAATTTAACGATATGACATGCATTCTTAAACGCTAAGGGCAACTTTTTGAATTCAAGATTAGAGATTAAATTAACCTTAATCTGGTGGTTTAATCTTACTTTAGTATTGACAACAAGCACTTGTATAACATATAACTTTTTGTAAAAATTATATGCTAAAATAATTTAAAAACACTTAAATAAATATATAAATAAATATATAAAATATACATTTATATTATTTATATATTTCCTTTAACACGCGCAATATTTTACTTGTAAATAATAAAGTATGACAGTTTCTTCTTCTTCCCACAAAAAATCAAAGTGTGTTGATAACATGTATGACTTTTGCACAGAAAATGTGGCCACTATTTTGTTCCTCAGTATGGTAATACAACACATAACAAGAAGTTTAAACTACCACTCAAAAACATCAAACTCAATTATGCGAGATTAAGTTAATTTTCGGATTAGCTAATTAGAGAAATAAACTAATCTTAACCCCGAACCCAAAAAGTCGCCCTTAATGCAACGAAATTATTTATAATATTTTATTTTTTATTTAACTCATAAGCAATGTACAGTTCAGACCTTGAATGCTTGAAAAAGATGCATAAATATTGAAATTATGAAAAAACATGTTTATTAATTCAAAAATGATGGTAATAGTAATTAAAATATCGTTCGATGGTGCTTCAGTATTGAAAATTTACCAGAAAAAAATAGAAAAAAAATATTAAATTATGTTGTTTGCAGAAGTTATAGTAAATACAAACTGACTATTAAATTCTCAATGGGTTAAGGCCAACAGCACGTTTATAAAATATAACAATAGCTGCTTTTGACAATTGTACATACTTATTGAAGTATGTGGTGACAATTATTTCATTTTACGAGTATAGACAAAAGAACGGCGTAAATTGAACTAAATATCTCCTGCGGCTGTGGTAAAAAGCCAACTTGAAATTACGAGTATGATGTGGATTTGGTTTTCGGTATCGATTAAATATTAAATTATTATTAATGATGACAAAAACATTTTGGTTTAAATAGTAAATAATTATTTTGAACACGACAATGTTATTAGGGAGCATTATTTTTTTTTTTTTGTATTAAGTAGAGATGTGCAAATGTCGTGATTTTATCGTGATCAAATATATATATATATATATATATATATATATATGAACGTGACTTAAAATAAATTATTCGTGCGTGAGCTATTTTTAAGAGTCACGCACGAATTCTCACGCTCTCACGAGATATCATTCATGCACAGGTACGACTACATATATATCGCACTGAATCGACAACAGGGTATTAACTTGAAATTTTTAAATTTTCAATTTTTGCCAGAAATCAAATCTACCATAAAAATTTCAGCATACTCCGGTTACTCTTTTGTTCTTAAAATTTGTTTTACTTTATGATTTTAAGTCGAAATGTGAGTGTTTTTATGATAAAATTTACCAATTTTAACTTCAGTTGTGACTCTTTTCAACACAATAATTGCAAGATTTTAGAATAAAAATAATGAAAATATATTTTCAAATGGAATTTGTTTACTACTATACATATATTCGGATTTTCAAATTCTCTTAAAACAAACAGTTTCTCGTCTCTACTGAAAATTTTAAAAATTTGAGTTAATACCCTCTTGTTGATTAAGTGCGATATGTAACTATACTGAATCTTTTGAAATAAATTATTTTATAATAATAAATCGGTATGTTTTAATTTGAAATTTATTTCCTGATAGTTAAGCATTTTTTAAATGCATTTCATTGTTGGTTTAACAATTCGAGTATTTTGAATAGTCACAAACCTCTTATCTTATGCACAGATTTTCAAAAACTACGAGTACTTGAGAATTCAAAAATAATAATATTTTATTTATATACAGGGTGGCCCAGAAAGACCGAAGTGGTGTGAAATCCTTATAACTTTTTATTTAAGACATATTTTTTTAGTTTTTTGTTTTTTAAATACATTAAATTTATAGGGAATATTTTAAGATTAGTTATTAAAAATTATATCCCGCAAGTGGTGGCCATTTTCTGCTTCGCACAAATGTGCTCTTTCCAACACATTTTCAATGACCTTTCGCAAAACTTCCGGTGTTATGTTGTTAATTTCGTCTCGAATATTGGTTTTTAATTCCTCAATAGTCCTAGGCTTATTAAGATAAACTTTCCCTTTTAAATAACTCCAAAGGAAACAGTCTGGAGCAGTTAAATCCGGGGAACGCGGAGGCCAATTAAAATTGCTTCTACGCGAAATTATTTTTTCACCAAAGATGTCGCGTAAAAGAGCCATTGTGGTCCTGGAAGTGTGCGCTATGGGTCCATCCTGTTGGAACCATATTTGCGGATGGTTTTCCACGGTTGGCTTTACCAAATTTTCCAACATGGCCTGATATCGATCACCATTGATGGAAATGGCGACACCTCGTTCATTTTCAAAAAAATATGGGCCAATGATCCTTTCTGAAGAAACACCGCATCAAACAGTATACTTAACTGGGTGTAATTGTCGTTGATGAAGTACTCTCGGGTTTTCAATATCCCATATCCTAAAGTTTTGTTTGTTAACGCGGCTTCGTCACTCATAAATAAGTTATGAATAATGGAAATGGAAAGAACACATTTGTGCGAAGCAGAAAATGTCCACCACTTGCGGGATATCATTTTTAATAACTAATTTAAAAATATTCCCTATAAATTTACTGCATTTAAAAAACAAAAAATTAAAAAAATATGTCTTAAATAAAAAGTTATAAGGAATTCACACCACTTCGGTCTTTCTGGGCCACCCTGTATATGAGAAACTTAGGCTGAATTAACATCTCGCATTTCATGTGTGCCATGTGTCCAAAGGAGGTTACTCTCCTAATGGACAATTTTATAGAATTCAACATGACTGGAAACTGTTTAAATCAATAAATACATGTCTGAATCAAACAGTTTTTCATTAGTAACTAGTGGCTACGCTTTCTTTAGCACATGACACACAGATGAAAGCCCAGCCTTATACAAAACCGAGCACTAGCATAACCATGTAGCCACTCCCGATGCCACTGTAAAGTAATAAGCAAAAACCTTAAACAAAAACTATTATTTAGCATAAACTACACTTACATGGAAAAACACATCGTATAATTATGTGAAATATTTTTATTGCGCAAAGTGTACATATGTATGTACTTAAAAAAAGTGTATACTTATGGTATAATATTCCAAATTTAGTTTTGCTTTTCTACTTATGTAGAATTTTAGAAATCACAATAGTTGTAAACAGCTAATATTTCACACATTGAGGAGATAAGTTAAACGCATTCTATATATTTTTTAAACTGCACCCTACAACCGGAATATCTCGAGATTGGTTATATATATTGTTATATTTTTTTTTCAGGCGTATTAAAAAAAACTTACGAAATCCAATTTAGGGAATAAAATTATTTTAATATATATTTTTTTACGGTACGCAACGTATTCGTATTCGCTAAATTTTGGCAGATGCTAATACGAATGTATTCGTATTCGATAAATCCAGGCAAATACGAATACGAATATTTTTCCAAAGAAATTAAATAAATAAATGCATAAATCCTAAACGAAATTTGAATAAATGACTAAAAATTTTAGTTTTTACAAATACATAAATTTTTTTTATAGAAATTTGTGCTTTGTATCGTTTTCAAATATTATTCAATGACGATCATTAAAATTTTGGGTACTTTTTATTAACTTTAATGTACGCCAACAAGAGTGTGAAATCCTTTTTTATAAAAATTTTTGAATATTTCATATTGCATATAATATCCGTATTCGTATTCGCGAATATCGTTTCAAATTTTCGTATTCGTATTCGCGAATATCTTTTGAAATATACGTATTCGTATTCGCGAATATCAAAAATTGACATTCGTTACATCACTAGTACACACACATATTTGCATGCATACTTATAGTCTGTAGTGCAATATTCAGCATAACTAAACATAACATAAACTTGTTTATAAAAATTTTTAGCCAGTTTGTTTAGAGTCAATATAAATTTATATTTCGCTATATGCTATTTAATTAACGGTAAAAATGATCTTGTGTGTGTTTGTATTTATTCCCAGTTGACCAAGACTTTAATTATTGATATCACTTTCGAATATACCTGGAACATTTATCCTGTAAAACTATCAAGAGTGACACACTCAAAAATGAATCGAAAAAAACTCACCTGTCGCTCAGTTTTGTCCCAAAAAACATTCGTTATCGAGGTTTCGCTAGCAATATCAAAAGTGAGTTAATATCGAACTAATTTCGATATCCCAAAAAAGCAGCAGAAAAAGTAAAAAAAAAAATAATTTAATTTTTTTATTTTATTTATTTATTTTAACTTACTTATTTTATTTAGTTTTTTTAAATGCCTTATCTTAAGCTGCAGGATTTGAACTATGGTACTTACATTCTAACAGACTAGCACACATGCACTAGGCTAGCGTGACAAATTTCTTTCTGTTCAATTATTGCACATACGTAGGTGTGTGTTCTTTAATATATTTTTTAACTTACAGTGAAGTCATGCATCGAACTTGGTACCTCTAGACAAACAGGATGACACACATCCACTCGGCTCCCGTTACTCATTCGAAAAACTTTCGAGAGAAGTTTGATGCTCGAAGCTTTAGCGAACATTCGAATTTTTTTTAGATTAGCGAACAAATATCGAAGAAATTTGTTTCGAAATTTCTTCGCTTTAGTAAGCATTCGTTTTTATCAAATCTCAGGTCAAGTGGGTTGCTTAGCCATTCGTTTTTTGGCTGTATAGTCATCTGCCTGCATATATATGGTTATAAAGTATTTTATTTTTATCTTGTTTAATGTCGGCCTTTTATAAAGTATATTGTGAGGGCCTGTGCTCACAACAAAGTTATAAAAAAAATTAAAAAATAAAAACTTTATCTACCCAGTAAGTTGAGTTTTTTCCATTTCATTATTTTCCTCACTTGCAGATTGTTGTAGTGTTGATTTAAAAGCTTAAGCTAAAACTAAACAAAATAACAACTTTAACCCGTTAAAGTTTAGTTATTGTACTTCCATAATGCTAGTTTGCTTCATAATAAATTGTGGTTGTATGCATTTGACTTTATTAAGAACTTTTAACGGAGGACTGGTTAATAGAAATACTAAGACCATTATTTTATATATATATCCTATTTAGATGGTAAACTTTTAGTTTATTTTCTCTTAAGGTCAACTATTAAATTATTAAGTTTTATTTTTATGTACTAACCAAAGCAATTGTTATGTGGACAGTATAACAAAAAATTAAATTAAAAACAAAATGCTAAAATTATATTGCGTTATTTAAGAGAACTAGTACAAGTTGTAAGACTTTTTTTCTCTTATCTGAAATTTTAAATAATAAAAATGTTCAACAGTTAAACATATTTAGGTAGATTGATATAAATAACTTCGTGCTAACCTGAAGAGAAAATTAAAAAAACGGAAAATTAATAGTGATCCTTACAAATATATTGTTACGTTTAAATTTTATTAAACGTGTGAGTTCTTTTGATTGCTTAAAAATAAAAATAAACAACAACACGATTTTCTTATTTGCAACTGAACTTCCTTTTATTCTTGACTAAACCAATTACAACTTGTCCTTCTTATTTACTTCTTAACGTTATTATCCACGGCACGATGTCTTGAATGATGTTCACTCTACTAAATTCCAATTTGTACTGACTGTACTCGTTCACAACACAACTGAACTTCACAACTGACTTATTCACGACTGACTCGCCATTGGTTGCGTTGCGCTTTTTATACTGTGCACCAATACCACTAGAAGTTTCAAGCATAGTCCAGACGATCATTATCATCTTAAATGTTGTTTACTAAGTGCCCAATTAAGTTCATGTGGTAACTATGTACATACATGTGTATATGCATACGTGTGTACATCATTAACTAAGCAATGCGTGGTGGTTGTTTACCTTTGCCTTTCGTTTGAATTGCCATGTATGTATGTGTGTAAATATGCGAAGCTTCTTAATAAGCAGACGCTTTTTGTTGTTGCTTCTGCTTGTGTACGTGTTACGCATGCTTATTTAGTTCTTTGCTACAGTGTTTGCACGCGAATATGTGTGTACGTTTGTTGCTTTAGTTAAATACTTCTAGAATCTAGATAGTTCTTTGCATTAACCCTGTAGGAATCTTTTTACGTAACAATATTTACCAAAGATAAATCAATAATTGTAAACACAATATAATCATTTCTCATATGCAATTTAATTTAAAATTTACGTTAAATAGGTGATATTACGAGTATAAACCATCTCTACGCAAGCAGATAGACTAGGGTGCTAATGAAGTGTGTGTCTGCATAGAAAAATATCGGTATTTCCCCCAGCTAATAAAGTCTAGTTTCATTTTTCTTCTCTTCTTTAAAAACTCGCATTACATACATACGAATCATATTTAAACTACATTAATCTTAGCAGCTCACATTATTTAATAAATAATATTTCTATATTTTATGAATTTACCAGGCTAAAACTCGTTTCTATATTTTATGAATTGAACAGGCTGAAGTTCATTCAATAAAAATTGAAAATACCTAACTTAAGCCCGATTAATAAATTATTCCTGATTAAAATTCTGTAATATCCTTAAAACTATTGTTACACAAGTACACTTTGAATACACTTTCCTAATACAACAGACTTTCCCACAGTATTGCCAGATACCGTTCGATCTTTTATTTATATTGAAACAAAAAATCATACTTCTTAAAGCTATGCTCTTTATGCCACAACACAGAAGCTAGGACGTAATTTTCGTAACAAAAATAATCGACATTAATGCAGTTGTACATTTATTTATTTTTGTTTATTTGTACGTAAAAGCAGATTGGGAAAATAAACGACACAAAATGTTTGATTTTGTTTCTGAAACAAAAACAAAACAAAAACAATGAAAACGATTGCTGAGTTTTTTTTTGTTTGTTTTGCTTTTGCACATGAGCACAAACAGTACCTTAACTTAATCATTCCCAGCTAGAAAAGAAAATAATGAGAATAAACGGAAACGGTCTAAAATATTTGCGGTGAATTTACCATCATCATATAATATAATTTTATTGCATTGTTATGTAACAATTTTATAAAGCTAAAGGCCGTGATACACTATCATACAAAGTCGTGCGATCTACGAAAAACTACAATCCTGGTGTGATGAATTGTTATTTTCTTTTGAAAATTTTCATAAACACCATCATACCAGGGATGTGCTTTTTTGTAGATCGCACGACTTTGTAGGATAGTGTATCACGGCCTTTATTAGCATAGCTCTAACCGTATGTCCTTAGACACCTCTATTCTTGTTTTTTTGCATACAGTTTACTTTAAAGGCCTTATTCATAAAAATAATTTTGATTTATAAAAGATTTATAAGACAGTAAGTATTTTATTGTTTTTTTAATTTTATTGCAGGCCATCATCAGCTATTAAATTAAGTTAGTTTTTAATTTCTGTTTGAACTAATTTCTGTTGCATTATTAACTGACATCACACAAAATATCAAACAAAAGATAGGTGAGAGTGAAGGTGAGAAGCTTTTCAAAAACAGCACGTTGTTCTGTTCTCCCACTAATTGTCAGAATAATTTCAACTGTCTACACCAAGAAGTTTGTTGCTTAAAAATTATCACATGTAATCTAGCCTTGTCACTAATTCAAACTTTAGCCCAATTAAACCAAAGAAAGAACAAACACATTTTTATTATCGAAAAATAGTTAAAATAATATTATAGTGGCATCTGAAAATTAAAAATACTTTTGTAATGACAATGGAAAAGGAAAGGGAAGAACACGTACTTGTTCCTTATTCATATAACCAAGCGTAAGCTTGTAGTCATACTCTGATATCAAATTAAGTGTCTTTAATATGTGTATGTATGTAGAAAACATGTTATGTAAACACCGCGATTGAAAGACTAGATACTTACAACACCAAAATAATATAGGCTTGTTTCTAGTAAAAAAAATCCATTAATTTGAATTTCTTTTCGTATTAATACTTTAGTATATTTCTAACATAAAACATTAACAATAATAATTATTGTTAAAGTATGAAGTTTGTGCCTGTCTTTGTCGCATTGTGAATACTTAAAATTTTATGGGTGTTTGTTTTCTGCTGTCTCTGGCTATTTGCGTATGTTTATGACTTTCCCTTCGTATCTTTTATCCTGTCGACCATAAATAAATAATAATTGGTCTAAGGTGGTGTTTAGAAAGTTATTTTTCTATTTAATACACGTTTTTATGAAAGATATAAAATCATATAGAATATGTTTTATGAAGAAAAAAAATTAAATATCAAAAAAATTTTATATCTTTGTAATAATTTGTATATCCTTCGCCAAAAATGTTAAGGCCATATAAAGGTAAATATACTATACACAGGGAAAATGTTCAACCTTTTTTGCCAATGATTTTGCTTTATTTTTGTGTTTCATGTTAATTCAATAATATGGTTTACAGTAATCTTTTGAAATAACTATCTTTCATGTTGATTTAACATACCCGCACTGTTAAATCAAGTTAAAAAAATTATGTTAAATCAAAGTTGTTTTAAGTTGGAACAACGTTGATTCGAGACTAATATAACACGCAAAATAATGTTGAATCAAAGTTATCTCAAGTTGAAACAACATGAATATAATTGAAAGTAGTCATGGTATTTTGTTAATTATTTAACTTACGTGTGTATAGTGGCATAGCCGTTAGAAAATTTTTTGTATGTATATGATTAAATTGGCCGGGAACAAGATTTGAACTCGGCACTCATCGCATGATAGTTAACGCTCTTACTGCTGTTGCAGCCAAAAACCTTAAGCCTGGACCACACAAAATAAAGTCATAAGTAATACGATAAATTTCCTTTGTTTCTCAACTAATATAATATAATTACATACATAAATGCACCAAACTGCATTGGCAATAAAGCCATATAGACTTATTCAAGAATTTGTTAAGTAATAATGCCCTTTTGGCTTATTACTTATGACCAGGGAAACCACAAATATGCAATTGCATGTTTTTTCTTGTCTGATATATCAATCCGGAATTAAGATATTTATACATTTCAGAACTTTTAATGAATGCTGGCATCGATTTGTTAGTGCATATTTTTGCATATTTTACCCTTTAAAGCATGTTCTTGCATACTTCAGTCTAACGCGCATATTTTGAGCATTTTTCGAATTTTTAGAGCATATTTGGCGTTTTTAGAGCATATTTGAGTACATTTAAAATAAATTTTATTTTAATATTTAAAAAAAAGTTTTTGGTAAAAATTTCGACTTATTTCCGTCAAAATTTCATTTTGTAGTGAAAGAAACAGTAGTATGGGGAAGCAATATTTTCTTACAATTATGAAGTTAGACTTTAAAAAAGGCCATTGTGCATGTTCTGGCTTCCGAATCGATTTCACACGTTTTCTTGTGAGTTCTGATGTTAAATCACATGATACACGTGTTTAAGTTGAAATTTAGAATGTACTAATTATAATTAACATACAAATTTAGAACAAAAAATAAAATAAAAAATTTAAATTTTCACTCACTTGTAAACAGTTTGTGAAAGAAAAACGAAACAAGAAAATTAAAAAAATTTAAATCTTAAATATCCAATTTTTTTTTCTGCTAAATTTTAATGCTTTAACAAATACTATTGATTTGTATATTCCAAATTTCAACTTAAACAGGTGTAACACGTGTTTTAACATCCTCACTGGATGTTAATTTCAAGAAAAACTTGGTTTGGTAATTGTGACGAACGCTGTTCCAATTACTTCAGTTAAGGTTGAAAAAGAAAATTTTCAATGTATAAAAGTTTATTTAGATGTGACCGGCGGCGATTTTTATTAAAAAAGATAAGTAAAGAGTTTTTGTTTATTGCAATAACAATTATAAATAAAAAACTTGTCTTACTGCCAGTTCATAGAAGCCATGCACAGATTCTCGTCTGCCTATTTATATTGAAAACAAAAAAAAGCACTCGAAATTAGTTTTTGTTTCTAATATAAATAGACAGCCAAGAATTTTTACGTCTATGAACTGGCAGTTATCCTTCAAAATACAGTTCCAAAGTTTTAAATCTGATATCGTGATCGCTTTTGAAGTAAAAGTTAAATTATGTTGTTAATGTTGTTAATTAATTTATTTATTGTTTTTTGTTTATTGTTTCCTTCTTCTGTTTATTTTATATTTGTCTTGTTTTATATGTAAATTTTATTGAATTGCTGAATTAAAATTAGTTTTTCATTTATAAATAATCCAATTTATGTTATTTTTTTAGAGCATATTTTTTGAGTTTTTAGTGCATATTTCGAAGTTTTTAGTGCATATTGAATGCGCATAAAACACTTTTTTTGGAGCATATTTCTGGATTCCCTGCTTATGACTTTATTGCAGTGAGCTGACGATCGTATGATCCAGGCTTTAAATTAGTCTTTATATACATAAATTTTAATTCAGCACTATTTAATTGATCTAAATGAATTGAAAGTTATTTGAAAAGTTATATTATTATTATTGTGTCCAGGAATCGAACCTGTGGCCCTCCGGCTTCCACACAGCAGGATATTTTCGCTGGTAAAAGAAAGTTTGTCGTCTATTTACGAACATTAAAATAAGCAACAACAATATAAAAACAAGTCGCACAACTAAGCACAACAGTGGACGAGGTCTACTCCTTATATTTCGGGAACTGGCAGCATAATTGTCAATAGCTAAAATCTGGCAGCACCACAATAAATTTTCAAATTCTTCAACATAAACGTACTCACATTCGTTTCATATACAAGTTTTGTTTGTTTCGTTTACAGTGAGTTCAGAAAAAATAGAAATTTCAAGACAAGATTTTTGTTGGATTATTAATCAAAACTTTCGACGTGGATTATCTCAACAGGAATGTGTCTTCTTATCAAAAAACAACAGTATTTCGCTGGTATAGTGAATTCAATAGTGAAGGTCCTCCAAACTCGATTTTTTTTGTCATTAAACATCAATGCAGTGCATGAACTGATGATGCAAGATCGTCGTGTGGCATATTGTGAGATAGAGACATCTTTGAATATTAGTTCCACAGCAATACATTGGATTTTGCATATGAACAATTACTTGTAAAAAAAATTTGTACTCGTTGAATACCCACAATCTCTGAATAGCTCAAAAAAAGCTCGCCTCAAGTGGTGGAAGGAAATGAGTAATGCTTCAAAACACGTGTATAAAATCGTGACAGGTAACGTATCATGCATATATATACATATGCTTATGAGGCGGAAACAAAACAGCAATCGAGCGTTAGTTTGTTCCAAGACGAGCTAAATCCAACAAAAGTGTTTGTGGAAGAAACACAGCGAAGCAACTGGTTGCCTGTTTTGTGGGCCAAATCGGTCATGCGGCTAATGTTTCGCTTGAGCAACTGTCAATTCTGAACGGTACATGACCATTTGTTTGCCGGAAGTCTACGGAGAAATTTGTAAAACCACTCGTAACTCGCAAACACGAATAATTCATCATCATGATAATGCAAGCTCTCACATATCTCGTCGAGCAAGTGAATTATTGAGCAGTCGAAACATCGAATTGATGACCCATTCTCAGTTCACCCAATGACTTCTCCTTGTTCCCAAATAACAAAGGTAAACTGCGTGGCCGACGAAGTAGTTAAAGCGTTCAAAAACCATGTTTCGGAGATATTTCAAGAGGAATGGAAAAAGTGCTATGAGTTTGAAAAATAGTTTGACCGAATGTAAAAGTGTATTATTGATCATGACGGAGAATATTTTGAAGGACAGTTAGGACATTTTCATTTAAAAAACCTTGTTATTATTTCCCGAAATATAAATAAAATCCCTCGTACATATTTTCAAAAAAGCAGACAATGCATCACAAAAATTATGTCTTCCCTAATAATTTCGCAGATTATGTAAATACTTAAACTTTTTTTTCTGACAAAAAAAAAGCCGGATTCAGTGTTTATATAATTTATTTAACAGGTATTTGGTTATTACATACGAATAATTATTGTTGTGGACTACAAAGCCAAAACTTCTGCAAACACATTCTTATACATATACACATAAAAATGTATTAACATACATAACTACATATGTACATTGAAAGTTTTTTTTTACATTCGATCAATATGCGATCAATATCGTAAATTGCAATCCTAATAAATTATTATTGTGTGCATAGCAAAATATTAATATTTTTTCATAGCTTACTAATTATTTTCTGTATAATCGGCTAAAAGCGATAACATATTTATAAATGCAAAATTTAAATAACATAGACATGTAATATTTTTCATCTCAAGAAAGCCACAAACGATCAACTTAAGCTGTAAGCATCTGTTCTGCAGTAGGAAGTAATCCAACTAATTAAATAAATAAAATATACATACGTATTTAAAAGAATCAAAACGAAATCTTTTATTCAGTTTACTTACACTTCCGACCAAATCATCTTTTCGAAATATTTCATGATTGTTCCAAGTGGCGTAAAGCAAAATCTGATGAATTATCGAGCCCATATCAGCAAATCTGTTCTTCAATGATTGGCAAATATTAAAAAGTGCTATCATTCTAAACAATACAACTGAGCAGTATAAAATATAAAATGTAAAAACATCAATTGGCTGAGATTTGTAGATTAGAATACAAATGTTAAGCATTGTACCACTTATAAAAGTCGAATACCATATCATTATAAATATTATTTGCAGTTGAAAAGTGTTAATAAAGTCTTCTGCTAAGATCTTCAGTTTGTACTCTTGGCTGGTTAAAAACCCAACTTCTTGCGCTAATAATTTACGCCACCTTTTATGTTTATTAATATCAAATTCCCCGCCACTGGTTGCTTCCTCATAATGCATAAATTTGACATATTTTTCGATTTCCTTTAAACGTCGAATTACTATTTGGGCAATAATATTAATAAAAAATATGCCCAAGAACAAATTCATTTCGAGAAGTGCCGCCTTGCTAAAAATATTTATGAGATATATACGTCCAAAAATTGTCTTGTGGTAGTCTATTCTATCAAATTCAAAGTACAAAAAGTGTAGTACTTCAAAAATACAGCAAACGCATTTCACCATCAAAAATTTTCTAGCCTGACCAAAAATTTCATGGTTTTCAATAATGCTCATGAACGATAGATAATATCTTGATAAGTCCTTTAAATCATTGTAAATTTTAAATATGCGCCTTCTGTTCGGCCAAATTTCGAAACAGGAAAAACTATAGAACAGGGAAATCACAAAATAATGGTAAAGTTTTTGTAATAGCACATCGTCCGTTGAATTACGTGACCTGTAACCAGTGTTGCCAAAACGGCGGTTTTCCCGCTATATATGAATGTATTTTGCTGTCATTAGCGGCAAGTCTATTTAAAAAACCACCAGCGGGAATTTTAGCGGAAGAATTTCTTAGTGTGACGGATTTTCAGCGTTTTTCTGAAACTTATAAAGAAAGGTATTGAATCAAAATAAAGTATATATAACGCAGCTATGCGACACGTACCTTGGTATTTATGTTGAGTTTTTTTTCTATATAAACACTTACAGCGAAAAGAAACTAACGTTACTTTTTTGTAAATAAAAAATTGACATATTGTGGTCGTGTAGTATAATGTGAAAATTTAAGAGGTTAAAAATAATAACATATGTACATACATACGAGTGTAAAAGTGAACAAATCTCATAATTAGTGAATAAAATTTAATTCGAGATTAAAATTATATTACAAACCAATTTAATCATTCTTTTCGTACTAAAAAAATAGTAAATAAATCTTTAAACAAACCGAAAACAACCCGAAAACTGGGTGATTGGACCACTGAGTATGAGGAAAACTAATATCAACCAAAATCTCTCAAAACAATAACTTTTTCTGAATAATTTGATTTTAATTAGAGACTTTTTTTATTAAAATTCTCCTTCGAAACTAAACTTCAAACCAATGTGAATTGAGCCACAGAGTTTATTTTATCAACACTATTATTTAATTTCAGATAGTCAGGAAATTTTAACAATATTTTACAAATACTTCAAGCAAAACGGCAAGATATTATTCCACACGTGTAGAACAATTAATCTAAAATATTGAAAATATACTGAATCAACTTCAACATTAATATAATAAGATGGAATATGTCCTTGGATTCTACTTTTTCCTGTGCCTAGGTTCTGTAACTTTGGTGAGAACTTTTTCAAACGAGAAGTTTATTGTCATTCTGTGAAACACAGGATGACTAACGAAATATTTAGTTGCTCATGTTTCTTTTAAGCTTATTTCAGGTTGTATATAAATCAGCCTGTGAAAAACAGGACAACCAATGTAATTGTTTGATTTTTCTCCACGCGAAAACTTCTCCCAAGTTGCAGAACACAGGTACTGGTTCGATGTTTGTGTATGGAATCTCTGCAGGAAATAAAATACCTACTCAAAGAGTAGGCTGAGTTTTGCTTACAAATATTGGGGAATTATGAGATTCCAACATACATAAATCTATCCATGTGTATACATATTTTATAAAATTTATATTATTCTTTTTTTTGTACCAATAAACCATAAAAAAGACAAATGTTGGTTATAAAAAATTCAGCGGTTATATTAGCGTTTATTTTTATTCAGATAGCGGTTTTTAGCGGGTTTTCAGGGGTTATATGGTGGGAAATGCCTGCAACATTTTGGCAACACTGCCTGTAACGCACATATAATGAAAAAGCGATGAGAAAGATTAAATTTTTAACAGCACAGTAAATTATGATGGGCCAGTTATACAAGTTGAAGGTGTCTCGTGAAGCATTGTAATAAATGTTAATGGTACCCAGAAGATTGTTTAGATAATAATAGAGGGTTAAGACGATATTCATTGCGGTGATTATTTTGCAAGAAAATTTAGTTGCAAAAATTTAATTTAATAATAATAATAATTTAATTTTTAATATGTATTTATTTTTGTTTGTTGTTAATGCTTTGTTATTTATATTTTCCACTTTGAGTATGCTTTCACTGCGTTTGCTAAAATCAAACTGTAAAGATGGTGAAATTGGAACTTACTACTAGTCACAAACATACATACACACATACACATACGCATATTTTTGCTGTTGACGTGGCCGATTGATTGCCTTCGATACTTAGCAAAAATACAAAAACAACATTTTATACGCCACGCAAGTTGTGTGATAATATAAAAGAAATATATGTATGTATAAACTTTTATATTTTAAAATTTAATATTTTACTGCCCCATTATTTAAATTCTTCATATTTAGATACATACATACATACATACATATGTATAAAAATTGAGCCGTTGATAACATCATACCAATACTAATAGTTTTTATTAATTATTTTTGGTAACAACAAGTGTGTATTAAAAGTACGAGTAACGTTGATAGCGTTGGTGTAAATAATCATACAATAGGTCAACAAAAGCTACGGGAAACCATTAGCAATTAAGATCTAATAATATTGCCTCGTAAACGTCAGAGAGATTTAACAGATTAAACACAAACAATTTTTGAACAAGATCTGCAGTTCGACTGATTTGGAATTGCAATTCAATGACATGACATGTACTGTTAAATGTTAAATGGGCCAAAAATATCATATTAATTTTTTTTTAACTCACTTTAGCTCATAAGCAATGGACAGTTGCGCGATCTTTTACTAACAAAGAGTGGTGAGTCGATCTCACAATATTTAAATCTTGGAGCACTTCTGTTTTTTTTGAAGACGGCTACAGATATTATAGTCAAACGAGGATATCTTGATGTAATTAAAGAAAGTCCATCTACCCTCATTATTTTTATCGGATTATGCTCAAAAATATCGAATTTATTAAGGAAATTCAAAATACTGCTGAGAACAAAATACAGTAAAACATAAAATATTTATTAATTTTTATTTATTGATTAAATCCCTGCTAGCATTTGGAAGATTTTTTTTATCAAAAATCACCTTGCTAAGTTTTCCTCGAGGACTTTTGACGATTAAAAACTGATTAAACACTTGCGCGCTTGAAAAAATGCTCGAAAATGAGTCGTGCTAATGCTTTAAAAGTAATTTATTTATTTATTTTAAAATATATGAGCCATAAATGAGTCGAAACTGATCAGAAAAGCGGGTAATAAAAGACTCCTTTAGAAGAGTCGCAGGTAGGGTACCACTTTCTCCCGACAAAACTATCTTTTATGCTCAGAAAACGAGCGCATATTCTTGTTTTTTGATCACTTGAAAGTATTAAAAAAGAATCAAATTTAATTAAAAATTTCCAAAAATGCTAGCAGGGATGTTACAAACTCAATTACAAATTATATCATAACTTAATTTAAACGAGAATAGTAATAAAGTCCTTCACTCGTTGTAGTGAAACAGATCAGAGTATATGCTGGGAATCGAACCCACAATCTCTACGCTGATAGGCTAACACACTAGTCACTACCGAGGCACCCATTGTGACAATTATTAATGAACAAATAACACTAAATTTTGTTGTAAATATTCCGACTAACGCATAGTTGAACGGACCAACTAGCTGTTTTCGAAGGCCGCTAAACCTTCATCATCTGCGTTCTTTTGTGTTTGGTCCGCTGTATGTGGATCAGGCTTGCCATTGTCGTTTATTCTTTACTAATTATGCACATGTTAGTTAATTTGCTTATTTTTGTTATACTTAAGACAAACTTTTTTGGTTTGTTACTATTTAGTATATTTATTTAATTTTTAATTTTTATTAGTTCTAGCTAATTTTAATTATTATTGTTGGAAATTCATTTGTTTCTATTTTTAATGATTTGAACAGGCTATGTGTTAGTCAGAATATTTAGTACTAACTTTAGTGTTATTTGTCCTTTAATAATTATCACATGTAATTTGGATTAAAAAGCGATACGAACTTTAGCCCTTTCAAATTATTAAATATAGAAACATGAATTTAATTTATGGCCTAATTTTTTAACACAGAACGAAACGTTTCAAACAGAAAATTTTCGTTTATTTTTAAATTTAAATTCTGTGAAACATTTGAAAACGAAAATTCTATCTTACGTAAAATAAATGTATTTTATAAAACAGTAGCAAACGTTTTCAAACGACTTGAATATCATATGAAAACTTTTATTAAATTGTATTCGTTTAAAAAGTTTTTACAACATTACTGCATTAATTTTGGTGCAATAATGTTTAAATTGGTATCTAAGTGAACGATAGAGCTCTAAGCCAGCTCGGCCTATGCACGTTGTGTCTATATTTACACATACATTCGCTTAAACATTCTCATAACTAGTTTGTTCACGCCAATTGTAAAGTGAAAAAACTTGAAACTTCAGCAGACTTTCTCGTCATATGCGAAGTTTGAAAGTTTGTAATGAAAGTTTCCTGATAAATGGAGATGGAAAAAGTGCACTGACACAGTCATCAAATTGAAGCACCAAATCTCTAGCTGAAGAGCTAAAAATTTGATACGCAAGTAGACCTAGGTGAGTTACAGACAAGAAAAATTCGAAAGTATCGATTGTTCAACCAGGGAGGCGGGGTCGTGCTCATAAAAATTTATCATAATGTTATACTATTATGTAACCCATTATATTATTACATTCTGCCCTTTCAAACTGGCGCAGTGATTATTAATGGAAATATAACAGATGAAAAACCTTAAATTTGCCAAGTATTAATAAAGAAGACAGAAAGTAGTAGAAAAAAGGCCTCAAAAAGTAGTGAGATCAAGTTTTTGTTTGGCACAATACCTATCACAATATTACATTAATTTTTAATTGTTAGGATGTCATATTATCTCTATGCAACCTCCATATTTGGAAATATATTTGCCCTTTTAATATAGGAAACAATAGTGGATACGATATGAGCCCTTGACGATTATCATTGTTAGATTGTGGATAGGAACTTGATCTTGTCAAGATACCTAAACAAAATCCATATGTCTGATGAAAGTCATATCTATACTCAATAGCATTTTACTTCAACACTGAAATACTGATTGTTTTAAAGTTTCAGAAAGGTCCAATAACTTATTATGGGCCCTTAACTAACGCCGCTGATTCCGAATTTCTTATTTCCGTTAGTGCATATTCTAAAATAAATAAAATTTGCGTTTGAAAACATTTTTATATTAATTTTTGTTATGATGACTAATACATATATTTTTAAATTATAATATTTTGACACGAAACGAAAACAACGTATCGTTTTACAAAATTTCAAATATTTTCGTTTACGTTCCAACCAGAAACGAAAATTAAAATTCGTTTTACTTTACAAAATCAAGCCAATAATGTAGCCATTGTATTTTTGTAATAATTTAACTTACGTGTGTATATTGGTACATATATAACTAGATACCCCGGTTAAGATTTGGACTCGGAAGTCATCGCGTGGTAGTCAATGCTGTAGCTACTACAACCTTAAATATTCCTTAGATACACACTAAATATATATTTAGTTGATCATTTAACATGAAATTTGTTTGAAAAGTTATATACAAAAAAAATTAAAAATAAAAAATACAAACTAGTTTGGCTTGTTTCGATGATTCGAACCTCTGAACCTCCGGCCACAAGACTGGCACACTGCCTACTAAATAACAGCTGAAAGTTTTCATTCAGTCATTCGCTCATTCCATTCATTGTCGTCTTTTTATAAAACGAACATAAAAATAACCGACAACAACACAAAAACAAGTCACACAATTAAGCGCAACAGTGTATTCGTATTGCAGCTATGAACAAAGCAAATTAACAACCCTGCCTTGATATTTATACCCCCATATTTATAGAGGCCTTACGGGCGTTAAAATCGACCCTATTTGCATGAACCCATTCAGAAATTCTTTTCTAAATCATAGTTTAAAATCTCATTCATTGTTTGTCGCGTAGCCTCAACCTGCGGAAAGTTTGGTCTGTAGCTGAACGAAAAAGAATGGCAGATGCTGCTGTCATCCGAGAAAGAATAGATAGGGTTGCAGGTTTTACATAGAAAGTCATTTAGAAAGATAAGGAATAGAGCTGGTGAAAGAACGGAACCTTGCTGTACCCGTGAATTTAACTTCAACTCATTTGATGAGATCCCATCTATAACAATTCTTATAGTGCTATACCTATATCACAAACAAGAAAAACGTGGCACTCATCACACATCAGAGCTGTAAAAAATTGCAATCAATTTAATTGCAGTCACTTGATTTCACGTCAATGATTTCTAATTTTTTGATTGCAATCAAAACCAATTTGAAATCATGAAATCAATTTACGATTTTGATTGCAATCGAATTTTTTTAAAATAATTTATATATCAATTTATTGCAATCAAATTTGATTGTAATCGATTTGACTGCAATTAATTTGATTGCAATTGAAACTTAATTGCAATCAAAATGAAATCAGAATCAAAATAATCGTTCTCTTCAAACGAAACTCCTTCTTCTAGAAATAAATCTGATTTTGATAATTTTGAATTGCCAATAATAGTAATTTTTGTTACAAAAATGTTTTAAAATTACTAAATATAATTTTTAACTGCAATGCGATAAGTTTTAAATATTTTATAATATAATCTACTTTGCGGGAATTTTTCACCGTCGTAGTTGACTCAAGTGTCAAATTGCTAATAATATTCATTGTTAAAAGTGCACAAATTAAACGAATTAGAATTTGTTGGTTTTCACCACAAATTTAAAGGTTTCCACTAAAATCTGTGGCTTTCCACTAATACTATGGAAGGTCCTATAGGCCGTGAATTTTCAGGACACAAAGGTCAAAAACGGCAAGCTTAAACTCAACCTCTCTAAGCACTCTACAATATTTTATTGCATGCTATCCCCTTAGATTTGATTTCAGTCAAATTTATTGAAATCCTATGATTTCAACAAAAATTTGATTGCAATCAAATTGATTGCAATCAATGATTTCTAAAAAAAAATCATTTCAAAATTATTGCAATCACGAAAGATTCCAATCTTGTAATGATTTCATTTTGAAATCTGAAATCATTTTGAAATCAAAGAATGATATCAGTATGGCTGAAATCAATTTGATTGCAATCACAATTGATTGCAATTTTTTACAGCTCTGTCACACATACAATAACAATACTGTGGCAATAAGGAAAAAGTGTTTAAGTCGTATATTGTTTTCACACTGAAAGTTAAAACTTGGTTTTAACCTTAAAGCCATAAACAGCTGATTTTGCATTCATACTGCAAAGTTTGTTAAATTCAGGTTTTAACTCACTGACTGTCTAATAACTTTGCTCAAAAAAATAAATAAATCTCCTGCAGAAATGCGGGTATTTGTTATACTTTCTTCTGCTTTATATAACACTTATTTGACAAACTGTACAACAAATGTTTTTATTTGTATGAAAAACTCGGAAATTGTACAATGCGTTGTAAAATGAAATAATTTTATATTTTGTAAATAAATATTTTAAAATTATGGAACTAGTAATACAAACTGAAAAAAGTGATTGGAAATCAAGTTATTGTATATAAAAAATGCACAAATACACAATAAAACTTTTTTATCGGCAGATCGATGTCAGTCATATCGTCTCTTTTCACCACCCAGAGGTCAATGAAAATATTTTCGTTGTTTTCCTTCCATAATTTTTTGATTATTGTTGCTGCTGCATAAATTTTTAAGTTGAAAATGTTTTAAGCAACATCTGTTGTTATTCACTAGCATAAACATTATCAGCTGCTTCTAATCATTTTGACTTGGCAGCACTGAATTTAGCACAGCCAAAACAAGGTTGCATTTCATAAATCCAACTTAAAACCAATTCTAAAATGTTTTTAAGTTGGTTTTAACAAAAACTATTTTTATGCAAGAACCAGGTTTTAACAGTTGGTTT
This sequence comes from Tachina fera, assembly GCA_905220375.1. Taxonomy (NCBI): domain Eukaryota; kingdom Metazoa; phylum Arthropoda; class Insecta; order Diptera; family Tachinidae; genus Tachina; species Tachina fera. The sequence continues at coordinate 83,942,413 of LR999966.1, forward strand.
TAACGTTAAAACCAACTTTTATTAAAACCATGTCAGTGTGAAAACACTAATAGTTTACTATTTTGCAGGAAAGCACGATTTTCAGAATTTTTTTTCTTTTACAGTTAAATTTGGAAATTCTCTGCTAACTTCTGTTTTTTTTTCCAACGAACATCATTCTTATAGTGTATATAAGTAATATATTTAAGCTGACATATGTATATCAAAGTATAACCTAAATTAAGCTACAAATATTATTCCAAATGACATGAGAAGTCTAAAAATATAAAACGGAAGTCATTGCGCTATATCTTCCTGAAAAACCATACAAATTAATTGGGATTTGGATCAGGGATACCTTCGAACATGCAGATTACGGACGTACCATTAACTGAAAATGAGCTTTTCTCGACTTAAGCACTTTTGCCTTTTTCCCGCAGAGTTATCATTTAAAATAAAATTTTACTCAGCAACTTTTTTCTTTGATTTTTTAAATTTCTTTTATTGACTTAAAAAAAATTACAATTTTGTTCATTAGATATGCAAAAATCGTCATTACAGTAAATTCGATAATTTTTTTTTTACTGAATCTCTGATTTTCGTATTCAAATATCAAAATATTTTTTTTGTGTAGGTTTGATAAGAAAATTAGAAAAATAAGAACAATTAATTTTTTTAGCTCATTTTGGTTGTTGTTGATGTTTCTATAAATTATATGAAACTAAAATTTACACTGTTAAAAAATAATTTTAAATTTTTATATATCTTTTTCTTAACGCAAATGTATACATACTTTTATCATTTAATATCTTGACACAACCATTCCTTATTCAAGTTTATAGATTTTATTTTTTCTGTTATAAAAAAGATTAAAAACAATTTACTGTGTTGTTTCATTTATTATATTGTATTTTTTATTTTTCAGATTTCTATTAGAGTTGCTTTATAAAGGTCAGTAGTAATTGTAAGGTTCACAAGCTCTTAAATCATCAATGTAAATTATTAAATCAGTTTCATACATAGAAATATTTCTTTTTATAAATGTCCCTTGTTTGTTCAACACTCAGTAGTTGGACTAAATAAAACACACATACAACAAACAAAGCAAATTGAAATAAATGCACAAACTAAATTAAATTCTTCTTGCCACATTTTATTGCTACATGAATGCTGGAAGATATTTAAATTAAATTTTCGCATACAAAATCCAAGTTTACCATACACGCTCTGGTGCGTGGCTGCTGATATACATTGATTAATAATTCATTGTTAATGAATCTGCAATCAAAAAAAATAAAATAAGAAAGCAAAAAAACAAATTGAATATTTAATATTCTTTTAAATTTAAAAATACTTTTTTTATTTTGCATTCTAGTGATGGCATAGAAAAAAGTACTAAATACATGAGTGCTTGCTTTGAAAACTTTAATCTTGAAATAAATATTTAGTATGACATTTGAAATCAACTGAAAAGAAGCTCATATCAGCTTTGCAATCCGCGTAATGTTAAATTTATAATGCTAAATATTTGCTCAATTCACAGCCTTTTGTATTAGTCGTAGATAGTTCTTACAAACATAGTTAGTAATTTATATGTAAACATTTGTTTATAAACAATTGGGGTATTCAAATGGTACTCATAAATTAACACGTTTTAAAGTAATAAAACGAAAAAATATGACTGCTGTGAGCAACCTCCTATAATTTACAATTATAAATATTGTACTTATTTGTATTTTGGTTTTAGCACATTTGTACATTGCATACTCTCTTTCTACTTTCCCTCTCTCTCAAGGAATTATAAATGTAGTTATGACAAACAATAAAGTCAGATGAGAAAGTCTTATTACTTTATGACCTTTTTGCTTGAGCCACAACAACAATTTTTTTAAGCTTTGTTAAAATGTTAAGACATTTTGACACGCGTGTGAATACCCCGAATGTTTTTTATTAAAATTACCAACAACTAATGTACAAACTACAACTCCTACAATATGTTGTGAACTGAGCAATTGTTTTGTGAAAAAAATTTAGTACAGTGGAATTAATATATCGCTACCTTAATATAGAAAAGCCCTAACTCATTATTTTTTAAATTCTTTGTAACTAAAAATGCAAAATTTCGACTTCAATAAAATAATGAGTTAAGTCTTTCTATATTAAAGTAACGAAAAATATTAAATGATTCAAAATTTTTTTTTAGAGAGACTCAAACCGGTTTGCCAGTAACCGAGTTAAAATTTTCAATTTACACACAACTTAAGGCAGAATTAGTTTGTACGTGCTGTTCTGTTCTGAATCAGCTGTTTTGTTTCTGTTTAGTGGAAAATCTATATGTGTGGTTAGATTTTCCTTTTTCGTTCTGTTCTGTTGCGGACAGATCTGTAAAAAATAGAATTCAACGTTAAGTGACAGCCAAAAGTGTGTATGTATAAGTGTGTTGTGATACTTTGTGTACAAGTGTAATCAATTCTATAGGTTGCCAGCTGATTTTTTTCACAGAAAAAGTAAGTGCAAAATATTTTATACGGAAAAGAACGGCACAGAACAGCAACAGAAAGTAAAGACTAATGAAGTCTTTAGAGGAAAAAGAAAATTTTATTTTTTCTCTCACGAGTTGAGTAAACAAGATATTTGAATTGAAATTGAAATTTTTACACAATATGAAGAACGATATGAGGATTTATTTTGCAGAGTTGTGATATTCTTTGCGTAAATCAGCGATATGTTTGAAAAAAATTCGCATATCGAAAATTTTAATTAATGTTCATGAGGATGAAAGGTCGCCAATGTATCGTCTTCAGCTTACCCTCTCTCTATACCTTACCAGATTCCAGATTGTTTTTGGTTCCAGGTCATATTACGAGATGAGTATTCTTTCTTTAACATTCTGATCCATGTATTTCGAGGTGTAGCAGGATTTCTATATGGTCTTCCAATGGAGCGTTTTTCCAGTAATCGCATAAATAGGTTTTGTTATAGTTAACTATCGAGAGAAGCTGATCATTTGTGAATCCAATACGATCAGAAAATGTCAAGTATTTTCTTTGAACATTTCTTATAAAATGTTTGTAGTATCCTTCGGCAGGTTTGGGTAGAGCCCCAAGAGGTACAACCATACAGAAGTATACATGGTTTTTTGTTGGTCGAAATGTTGCTGTGCGCCTTATTTTGTGCAGGGAGATGAATGCAGTCTGAGCTCTGTAAATTATGAACATAATATCGGCATAGGAACTAGAGATGGGCGCGTGTCGAATTTTTCCAACACGACACGAACACTAATACGAATAACAAAGCCCCACAATACGTATGCAACACGCATGCGAATAATTTTGACAACACGATACTTCACAACATGCAAGGAACGTTATTGGCACTGCCAGCTGATACTATCTGCCACCACAGCTGATACTGTTGGCTTACATACAGAACTTTAAGCTTCAGAGCCCCATACAATATCAACAAATATGCTGGTGTTGTGTGTTTGACGATACAAAATATAAAATTTTTTCTCTACTGGAAATTCATTAATACATATTTTACATCTAAAATCGTTTCGTATTTTTCGTGTCAATGTTGCTCAACAAGAAACAACCCGAATATGCATGAAATCAGATTTTTTGTCAGGAACATTTCGTGTTGAGTCGTGCGTGTTCGTGTCACGAAAAAATTACGGCACGCTGCCATCTCTAATAGGAACCACCATATTTATTCGCCATATACGAAGGAATCTACGTCTTACATTTTTCGGCCTTGAAATATTAGGGGTAGTAATTCGCATTTGCTTGATTTTCTTTGCATTAATTTAGCCCCACTGTATTAGCGCTTGTTAACAGAAAGAGAAGCACATAGGGCCCAAAGGTGGTCGTTCAATTCAATTTCCGTGAAAACTGAAAATTCTCGCTTTAAAAATAAATGTCAAATAGGCAAAAGTGCATTTGTAATGACTCGCAAAAATTGAACACTGTGAGAAAAACTTCAAAAATAAGCAGAAAACTTTGCGTAATTAAATCCTATTTATCTTAAGTAACTTTTAAAAAGTAATAAATCTAATCATGAAAACATGCAAATGTTTTGCTTGAATTTGCTTTAAAAATTTAATTGTGAAAATGCTTTTATTTTTACTGTTTATATTGGAATTGCAAAAAAAAAAATATTGATTTTCTCAGCACATAAAGTTATTAATTGGGAACAATCAAGCAGATATTTTAAATATGTTATAAAGGTTGAACAAATGAGTGTTTTCCTTAGAAAAATTTACTACGCTCGATTCACACATTAGTCACTTATGAGTCACGCTTGACTAGGTTTGTATTTGCTTAAAATAATGATTTAAAAAATAACGTGTGTAATTATTGATAACTTTGGATCATTGAAAAATCTATATATATATTTATATATATATACATAAATCGTTTAATTGAAGGCAAGCGTGTAAATAAAAAGCATGACTTTTTGCTTGTTTTGTTGACTAAGCACCGGCCCATGTTTCATGCTGTTTGTCTTAAGAGTTAACATAAAATTTAGAGTAACTCACTATTATATGTAGTTCTGAAAATCTGCGGTTTATTCTTAGAGCCTTCTATCTCAAATTAAGTGACCCTTACTATTGTAATTGTGGAGATATGAATTGATTAGCGAAAAAGGTGACTTTGGTTCCACCGTGTGGCGTGCGGGAAGATAAATATCGTCCGAATAATCGATGTGGTGTAAATGCTATCTCATGTTTCACGGGACGCCATAATTTGCTTTGACATTTGATCTCTGACTGATACAAACTAACATGAACACAGCCCTAATTCAAGTCTTTGCTTATCTTGAATGGATAGTTTTTTACCTCTGTACAGCACTCTAAATGTGGCATCTATATATGGCTCAAAAATTAGATTAATTATTTTGGGCGGTATGGCATTGACTCTTAGCTCCTCCTAGAGCCTTTGGCTTGCATACAGTATGGAAGTCACGTTCGACATCTATAAACCAAAGTTAAAGGATATTATTGTACTCAATAGACCGCTCGATGATAGTGCCCACAGTATTTATGTGGTCTGCACAAGATCTTCCCGACTTCTTCTTGGGTTTTGGTGCGAACAACTGCTGAGATCCGTATCAAGATCAGGGTTGACAACAGTCTATAGACTGCGTTCAGAAGATTTATATACCTGCACTTGATATATAGCCTAAAATAACATTCCTTTAAAATTGTCACTACACACCCTAGTGCCATAATTTGTTTGTAGATACCAGTTCCCAAGCCATTAATCCTTTCACCCTTGAGTTTTTTTTTCACTAAAACTAGTAGGTTTTTTTTATTTGATAATCTTGTTCCTACTCGTATTTTAATGTATGTTATTAAGCCATAATGATTTAAAGAAAAATACATATTTTTATTTCTTTTATTTCTCAAATTTGTTCTCTTCATTCGAAATTTGAGTATATGCTTTAAGCTTCATAATAATTGTGTCTTCAACAATCTTAATGTTTATTTTCCTTTAGTTTTCCTGTGAAAACTCTCAAGTAATCCCTTAATGGCCCCATTCGATGTATATAAAAGCTATTATGTAAATTCATCCTTAATTACTTAAATAGGAAAAATAGATTTTAAAATTTAAGCAATTTATTATTCGACATATTGTCATAATTATATTTTAATTTGAAATTTATTTGCTGGTGGTTTAGCTTGGTCTATATACGTATTTCATTGTGATTTTCAAAAATATTATTATTCTATGAATTCTCATATAGTTTTTGAAAGTCTGTGCATAAAGTAAGAGCTTTGTGACTGTTCAAAATTTGTGGTTGAAGTCTACTGATGATTTGGTTCAACCGCCAATGAAATACGTATATAGACCAAGCTAAACCACCAGCAAATAAATTTCAAATTAAAATAGATTTTAAAATATAAAATAAATATTTTTAAGAATATTTAAAGCAATAAAAAATTATTTTCTTCAGACAAAAAGTTGTGTTGAGAAAAAGTTTGTTTGCAATTTCGTCCTTGGTAAGCTAACACTTACATTAGAAGGATAATAACTTCAAAAATGTGTGCAAAAAGCTGAGTAGTTGTTTAAAAAAAAGTACGCAGTTGTGCTTATAAATATGTTACTTAAACTCTTTCTGATTGCATATTATCATTTCTAGTTCGGGTAAGGTAAAGTGAAGAAGGCTAGAGCTAGGTCAATTGAGGACTACCTTATAGTTTTTATCATATTCTCTAAACCACTGAGAATCAATAAATACAAACTAGAGAATGACAATCAGTACTAAAAAAAGTATAAATAATTAAATAGTGTGAATTTAAGTAACTGAGAAACTGTGACTAAAGCCGATTCCAACAAACAACATTATCCCTACTTCGTTTATGAGAAAAACTTAAATATGCTACAACTACAAGTAAAAAGGCATATGCACTCAAAAAAAAATGAAGTAAACCTTTGGAAAATTTTCTAAATTTGAATAAAAAAAGTTGTCGTATAACGCCAAAGCTGTTTTTACTTAAAACCAGTAAAATATTTATTAAATTTTTTGTTCATTAATGAACTAGTTTATAGTAATTATATTTTCATATTTAAAAAAAAAATTTCCTAAAATTAAGTAAAATTTTCCCTTAAAATTCTTAGCCTTGCAAAAAAATTTTTTCGTCCTTGATCTCAAATTAAGTAAGTTTTCCAAATTGTTTTTTGTCTTTAATTCTGGTACTTATTTTTATTTTTAATAAAATTCTATACCAAATGATATGTTATTTATTATGTCTTCATATTATATTCTTAATTATAATTCATCAAACATACTTATAAATTACTTTAGAGTTGACAAGTATTGAACCGGCAACCTTCTGATTGATAAGCGAGCACTCTAACCAATTTTCTAACAAGGTAGCCTGAATAAGCATTGAAATTATTGAGTTTTAAAATTTCATTTTATTTACAAAAAATTTAATTTTAAGTTCAAATATTCTTCGAAAATATGAAATATTTACTTAGATTTTTTGCTAAATGCAAATTAGTAACAAATTCTATAATTCAAAAAAAAATATACTTAAAACTCGTAAATATTTTCCTAAAATTTAGTATACCTTTTTACATCTTTTAAGTAAGTCCAATTTCATGAACTAATTCATTTTGTAAAGTTCATTTTTTGATTTAAGACGAAATTGACTAGTCCTTAATATAAAATTTCCTTCAGTTTATAACCATTTTCCTGCTCTTAGTAAATATTGACTTTAAGTCAGTAAACATTTCCTGAAATGTGAGAAATTTATTGTGTATTTTTATGAACTATTTTTGAGAATATGAACTTTTTATTTTTTACTCATATTAGGTAATTTTTACTAAATTTTTGTAAAAATTTACTTAAACTTAAAAAAAATTACTTAAACTTAGAAGTTTTTTACTTGAATTTAGCAAAAAAAAATTCTTAATAATAGTTGGTTTTTTTTTGAGTGTGCGTATCAAGCGCAATAACCATCTGTCATACTTACTGTATGAGTACGTTAATCGGACAAAAAAAAAATATACACATGATACTTAAGATATGTATGCATTATCCATCGCCATTTACATTCATTTGTAAAAGTAGATTGAAATGAAATTTGGGGGTGTATGGTTTGTATGGCTATTTGAAAACATGATTTTTGTGAGTGTGTAAATAAAATAGCCCTGCGTATACGCATGTATAGCCGATTAGTACTCTAAGTATTTTTATTCTACTTATGCGTTCGCCTGTAGCTTATGTGGTCTATAAATTTAGTTGCAGTCGCTTTAACGTTACTGATAATAACCAAAAGGTAACTATCTGTCCAAAAACATCCCATCTTAAATTATAGAAAATTTGTTTAAAAAAAATATTTTTGTGACAATTTTATTTCCGAAATCGGGCGATTTTTTATTTAAAAAAAATTGTTATAAGGAACATACTTGACCAATTTCAAGGCATGTCTCTACTGTATTTTCTTACAAGGAAATTGTTTTAAGCATTTCTTACCTTACATAAATAATATAATTGAACAATTTGTAGATACCGCACTGCGCTGATTCTTTCTATAATATACTTGTAATTTTATGCACAAAAGCTTACACAACTTACATTTTATCTTTAAAAAAATTTATCATACAGAAATTGGCTCATATTACAATGTTCTAAATAAAGGAGTGTGTTTAAACATTTTTGATAGATTTTTATTTCATTATTAATATTGTATGATGTTGTATTTCTTTATTTTTTTTAACAATCAAGTAAACAAAATGCATCCTTAAGTTTCATAACTGCTGAGTAAATTTGTCAAGTGTTTTTATTTGAATATTATTTACTTCTTAAAAGTTGGAGGAAGGGGCCGAAAATTAACTGGGAAATATAAAGTTTTATATATTCCACTACTTGTGGCTAAAAGTAAAATAAAATATTTATGAAAAGAACTTGATCTTTGGCCTATGCATTTTATAAACTTAAAACCTGCTTGCTGGCAATATTTTTAGCTCTCTAATAAATTATAATGGATATTTGTTTACTTCTTTATATGAGAAAAAATATTGCCAAGAAAGCAAGTTGCCTGAAAACAAGATGACAACTTTATATAATGCATACTAATTTGTAATATACAGGCAGTTATATCTAGAGACTTGAAATTTTCAAAGTTAGTGCATTTTTATCAAGACTACACCAATTACACAGGTCAACAAAATAAAATTTATTATGTGAGTTCTATGGTTTCGCAGTCAATTTGTATACGCTAAGTATTGAGTATCAATCCCTTTAAATCAGTTTTTTTTAATTGACTCTGTATCTCTAGATTTTCCGTTATTAAGAAAAAAAGAGAATGCTGCATCACATAATTTGCATTTATTCAGGAACCAGTTCTTCGGTTAAATAAAAAAAAATACACCAATGGCTAGGAAAAAATTTACCTTTAAATAACGTGTTAATTAATATTTTAACAGTCCTATAGCTTCGGAGATATTCAGAAAGTTTTATACAAAAAAATTAATTTTTTAAAAAAATTTAGAAAATTGATTCTTAAAAGACTCATTTAAATTTTAAACTGAAGAAAATTTTATATTTTATTATTAATTGTTATAAATAAAATGAGCTAAGTTTATCAAAAATCATTCCATTACTTCTGAATTTATTCGCAATCCTATTCCTAACCTTCTGTGTATTTTTTTTATTTAATCGAAGAACTGGTTCTGAAGTAAATGCAAATTATGTGATGCAGCATCCTCATTTTCCTTGATAATGGAAAATCTTGATATACAGAGTCAATTCAAAAAAACTTATTTATAGGCAAGAAAATTTACTATCAAAGTACCGACCTTAGAAATCGTGTTGACCTGTGTTATCACTGGAATAAAAAAATCTTAATTAAGGGTTATTCTATCAGTTCAAAAATGCCAAAAATGAGAAATCGCCAAAAAAAACGATTAAATTAAAAATATTGCCAAAATTAAAATAAATCGCTAAAATAGCAAAAAGGTCTCAAGAAAAAAAAAACTAAAAAATTACTAAAAGTCGTAAAAATCTGCAAACAAGAAAAAAATACCAAAACTAAAAAAAATCTTTAAGAATAAAAATATTTATTGTAAAAAACGTAAACAAGATATAATAAAATAAATCGGCAAAATCTCAACAAGATTGCGAAAAAGAAACAAGCGCTAAAGCTAAAGATTATTTGCTCTAATTAAAAATATTGCCGAGAAACTAAAAAAATCGCCAAAAATGAAAAAAGTGCCAAAACTAAAAAACAACGAAAAAAAAAAATTGTCGAAAATCGAAGCAAAATCGCCAGAACGAAAAGAGCTGCTTAAACTAAATTAGAATTGCTAAAACTGACATAAGTCGCCTAAAACTCAAAAAATTCTCAAAACAAAAAAAAAACGCCAAAATAAGAAAAAGCGCCAAATCTAAAAAATCGCTACATAGTAGAAAAAATCGGTAAAAATCTAAAGTTCGTATAGTATAACATATCGATGGTCACAAGTAGAAAGGCCGTAAGTCGTGTTTTTTACGAAATAGTTTTTCAGTGATTCCAATACATTTCACACAAATACACCTCGTCACAGAAATGTATTGTAATAGTATAAAAATTGCTTTTGCAAACATTTCTAAAAACAGTTGTACTGTTTATTATTATGTTTATACCTTCTCATGTAAAGTAAAAATTACTTGTGACCAACGATATATAGTGTACGTACGGAACAATTTGTATGTCGCTTGCAGTTTACTGAATTTATTTCACATATATGTTTTTGTAAGGATAGAGTATTTAATTACACTCAATTTGTTTTTACATTTACAGCCAGTTCATTGCAGCCATGTAAAAATTCTCGTCTGCCTATTTGTATTGAAAACAAAGCACTCAAAATTTGTTTTTGTTTTCATTAAAAAAAGACACCCGAGATTTTTACATGGCTTCTATAAACTGGCAATTATTGTGTAGTTTCCACAATGCAAGCAAGCGACTTGTCTAGAAAAAAATATGTATATGAAAAATATGAACTAACAATAAGTATTCAAATCTTAAATCTAAAATATAATTATTAGAACCGACCACTGTCGGACATAAACTTAGTGATAGTTATAATTAATACATGAGTAGTGATAACCAAAAAAGGAAAAAATATATTTTCAAGAAATCCCATCTGGCGTGTTGAGTAATAGAGCCCTTGTGTCCCTCTTTTTTAAGCGGATGTGACCAGTAAAGTTCAAAATATTACGAGCAAGCGGATTAGGATGTGACTCGAGTTTTGTTAAATATTTGCCTGCGTATTTTGCTATTTCTTCAATCACTAGTGGCATATTTAAATCACGATGTATATTAGAATTCTTAACGTACCATGGAGCAGATGTTATTAGCCTTAAAATTTTGTTTTGTCTTCGTTGGATTCTCTCTACATTGGAAGCAGAAGCAGTGCCCCATAACTGGATACCGTAACACCATATTGGCTTTAAAAGCGACTTGTATATTAAAAGTTTGCAGTCTAGGCTGAGTATTGAATTTCTGCCAATCAGCCAATGTACCTGAGTTAATTTTAGTTTCATTTGAGTTAACTTATAGTCAATGTGATGTTTCCATGTAAGCCGTCGATCGAGGTGTATACCAAGATATTTCACATGTGAATGTCGAGGAACAACTTGATTATTAATCCGAATGGGGGAACAAGTATCTGGACACACTTTTGTTCATTTATCTTAATTCTCCATAAGTTCAACCACATTTCCAATTGTGTAATATGTTCTTGTAGATATCAGAAAGCCTCGTGAGGGTTTTCATGCATACTCAGGCAGGCTGTATCATCGGCAAACGTAGATGTATGGATATTGCTGCTCAAAGGCATATCACAAGTATATATCAAATACAAAACTGTCCCCAGTATGCTCCCCTGTGGCACATCGGATGATATAGATTCGGGCATACTCATGAATTCTCCTTCCACAACCGTGAACTTCCAGCTAGTAATGTAACTTTCTAATAAATTCACTAAATTTATTGGTAGATATGATTTTAATTTTAAAATTAGGCCTTCATGGCACACTTTATCAAATGCCTGAGAAACGTCAATAAACAGGGCAGATCAATACTTCTTTTCCTCAAATGTTTTTCTTATAAATTGAACCAATCTATGAGTTTGCGCAATGGTACTATGCTGACTTCTAAGACCAAATTGATGGTCTGGGATGCACCCACTATCAGTTGAAATTGGGAACAGTTTTGTCATGAGCAGCTTTTCGAAGAGTTTTGACATAGTTGACAGCAAACTTATTGGCCTATATGACTCAGCTTTAGTAAGATCATTTTGGCCGGCTTTGGAATCATTTTAACTTTTGCAAGCTTCCAGAGTTGTGGATAATACCCCAGTCGTAATATGGCATTAAATATAAGCAGCAGAAGTTCATCAGCATCTTGTTACTAATTCCATCAATAGCTGGAGCTTTCTTTGGCTTGAGTTCAGCAATTAATTTATGTACATCACGCATCTTAAACTGTTAGGCTGGAGGCGGTAGAGCAACTGCACTCTGCAAATCAGCAACACCAGTACGTGTATTTACCCCAAATACACGGATTTTAAATGCTCAGCAAATATTTTACATTTTTCCGTACCGCTTTTTGCCTAACCTCTGGTAGATGTGCGCAGTGGTGATTTAAGATCAACTGGTCTTTTAAGCTTTCTAGCAGCGCGCCACAAAGAGTAATTAGATGACATAATTTTTAAGAGATGCAGTTTTTTCAGATGCAAGAAACTCTTGGAGTCGTTTAAGGGCCACTTAGACTATTACACATGTATAAAGACTTTTGTGGAAAATGCAGCTCTGACATGTTGAGTTGTTATTGTTTTTTTTTTAATTTTTGGAACAAATATAAGAGCAGGGATGAATTTTCGTCAAAAGTATTAATACTTGTATTATAGTCTGGAATAGCCCTTTAGTGCATTTTTTAAGTCTGCGCTTATGTTCGGGTGATCTATGCTGTTACCATTCCCTTCTAGCTCTTCTTTTTTCACACACGAGATGTCAAATATCCCTGGAATAAATTTTATTAAACCCATTCTGCTGATGGGAGGTAGTAGCCTGTTTGATATTTTCGTTAAGATAGGCAATGTTAGTTTCAATTTCATTGGGTATTTTTAGCGTAATATTTTCCGAGCAATAACTACTAATACATTTTTTGAATCCTAGCCAATTAACACGATTGATCATCTTCATATATGGGTGAGGTGAGTCACTTCTTAGTGGGTTACGGCTTGTAACGATAGTGGGGGAGTGATCGGAGGAGAGATCTAGAGAAGTTTCAACGTTAATTAAATCCCTAGAAATATTTTTTTAATGATTCCTATTTATATGTGCAGTTTCTACAAGTGAGTCAGACGACTCGTCCAGAAAATTTGTATCAAAATCACTAAAAAAAATTTAGTGCTTTCCACATAAACTTTAGACTCAAATCGACCGTCTGGGTTGTAGTAACTGTGGGCTAGATACAAAAACAATAAACTTTTACTCAGTCTTTATTAGCCGATATTTATTAACAGAAAATTAAACATTTCATTCCGAAAAATTTTTTAGCTATTACTGTCCAAAATAGAGTACAGATTTAGATTCACCGTACCAGATAAATGAATGAAGAAACAACTATCAAATTTCGCCAATGAAAAAATTTATTGTAACTGGAAAAGTAGTGTTATTAACACCCTGTTTAAACAATGCGGACGGCCGACTTGAATATAAAATTTTTATGTGCTTTTGAGTGATTTTCATACAAATTTTCTAGGCGATTACCCAAGTTGACTTTTGGAGACAATGTGTAATATTTCGTAGCTTGCAGTTTAGTATTTTCAATTCAAACTTTCTTGTGCTCGTAAATAAAAATTCTTTATGTACGAGTATTTTTTTTAAGGCGTTGCTTACTTGCAACAAAAGTTTTACATAACCCCAATTCAAATTAGAAAATTTCAAGTATTATTTAATAAAAATTTTTTAAATTTTATATGCAATTTTGCAAGGAACTTATTCAATTGATCACAGTCCTTGCTGATTGTATACATAAATTTTTTTCACAGCAAGTCATGTGATTGAAGCGAGCACATGCAAATAAATATTCTCCTGTTTGCTTAAATTTCTTTTTCTCTCTTCCTGCATTCAAATGTGTTATTTAAATAATATTCCGTTGTTATATCATCATTTCTATACATTTTTTTTGCAATACTTATGTCAGCGCAGCGCAGTGATAGTTGCAGTGATAGTTGCAAAACACCGTTGACAACTGGCGTCGGTCGTACCGCCAGCGTTTCTCGGTAGTATTTCGAAGTAGCAGCTTCTGTGTTCAAATTTTAGTTGTCGTATTACCGTCAGTCAGTTGTGCAAACTTGAGATATTCATCTATTCATTCATTTATTCGTTTATCATTCGTTAAAGTTATTTGCTACCTACTTCTGGGTGGATATGAGAATTTTGTGTGTGTGTGTGTGCATGCTCGCGTATATCCTTATAAGTTTTCCAAATATCCCATTCATTTTATTTAATATTCCAAATCTTCAAAATGGAAATATACAAATAAATATGCTTGCAATACTAGAAAATATTTGTTTGTACTGCTGTTATTGTTGTTATTCTATTTGAATGGCTTTAGGATTTTTAGTATTTCTGATGGCACAGAAATACTCTGAATGAAATTTATTTTAAAGAAAATTTTATCAAGGTGCTTATCTACTTAAGTGGTTCCCTTATGAGTTGATTGCTTAAAAAATGTCAATACATAATTTAAATATTTGTTTTAATGAAATGGAAATGATAACATTTAAAATTTTTTAGAAATTTATTGTAAAATTCTTGATGTATAAACTCAAAAAATTTTGTCTATTACATAATTACTTTGCTAACATTCGCTTCCCTGAAATCAATTACCGCAGTGAGGGAAACCCATTTTTAATAAGGGGCAGAATAGCATCTGTAAGTGTCAAGGCTAATCTAAAAAATTTTAAATAACATAAATTTCTAAAAAAAAAACTTAAAATTCTCTTAATCGTTATTCTAGCCCTCATAGTGCTATTAAAACTTTTTCCTAAATAAAAGTTTAAATTAAGCCCCATCTTTAGTTTAAAGTGAGCCCTTAAAAAATATTTTCCCAAAATCATAATTAATTTCATAACAGCTTAAACTTGCAATATATAATTTAAATATATTAAGAAACTTTTATTTTTTTAAACGGTTTGCTGTCAAAACTTTGAGTAGGATTTACACGGCAGTATTGATAAGAGGCAGTTGTTTAACTGACCCTTTTTCCCCTTTTTCTATTATTTACTGTAGTCGCTAAAAGGGTTGATGTATCCCTACATTAATTATTATTATTCTTATGCCATAGACTTTTGTTTTCAAAAACATTCAAGTAAGTTTTTTTATTATCCATTGGCAGTTAACTCTTAATCTAATACCACAATAAATAATTAATTGTTTAGGGTAATTTCTGAACAACGGAATGGCAAAGCTTAAAAGAACTTTTTAATTACCACACACAATCATGCTCAACAAATATTTGAACAAGTAAAAGTAACTATTTGATAAAAGTTTATTATACGAGTCTTATCAATATCGCGTCTAAAGTTTTAATTATTTATGCAAGGATTCTATTGTAATACCAAAAAACGTAGCATTACTCCACCAAATAAATTAGTAAATTAAAAATATTTCTTTGCTGGTTTTTAAGAGTTTCTAGGGTTCCGTACACCAAAGGTGAAAAAGACCCCTATTGTTTTCGCCATGCTGTCCGTCTCTCCGTCACAGGCTATTTTCTCAGGAACCATAAGAGCTAAGGACCTGAAATTTGGACAGAGTATGTAGGACCTTAGCCGCTAGAAAAACAAATACATGAGAGTTAAAAATTAAAGGGTGTTCCAAAACGAGCAACGAAAAATGTTAAAATCCCATGTAATATACATACAATTTTATGTACATATGTATATTGACATTTGAAACTTGTAAAATTAGTTTATTTTTATATAGACTACAACAATTAAATCTAAAATTTTAAAAATTAAATGGTGTTTTATCAGTTAATGCAATTTTGACTATGTAATTTTGACAACTTGCTGTATCTCGGAAACCGTAAAAGGCAAACTCTTGAAGTTTTCGAAAACGGTAAAACAACAAATCCCAAAATTATAAAATCGCCAACCCGAAAAAAGTCGCCAAAAATTTAAAATAAATCGCTAAAACGAAAAAATTGCCAAAATTACAAAAAAAAAATTCTAACAATAAAATAAATCCCCCAATTCGATTAAATTCATTGAAGTGCGACTTTGGCCCGCGCACGAAGGGTTCCGTGCGGACACGAGATATGTAATTCAATACGAACTTTAGCCAATATAAACTATAGTTTTGGCATTTTTTTCGTTTTTGGGTTTTTTCGGTTTTAAGCGTTTTTTTTTTAGTTCGGGGGTTTTTTGAATTTATTGGCGCTTTCTGAGTTTTGGCACTTTTTTCACGTTTTGGCGATTTTTTGTTGGTTTTTGAAGTTTTTTTAATTTTGGCGATTTTTATTATTTTGGCGTTTTTTTTTATTTTGGCGATTTTTTTAATTTGGCATTTTTTCATATAGGTGATTTTTTTTGTTTTTTGGCGATTTTCTTAGTTTTGGCACTTTTTTTTTCGTTTTGTGTTTTTGGCGTTTATTTTCAATTTTGGCGATTTTTTTCGTTTTGGGGTTTTTTTAAATTTGGCGATTTTTTTTTAATTTTGGCGATTTTTTTTCATTTTGGCCGTTTTTTCCATTTATACGATTTTTTCGAATTTGGCGATTTATTTTAGTGCTCGAATTTGAAAACCAAAATGAAATGCCAAAATGAAAAAACGCGAAAAACCGAAAAAATCGTCAAAACGAGAAAAAAGTGCCCAAACTAAAAAAGCGCCTAAATGAAAAAACCATAAACCGAAAAATCGTCAAAACTATAAAATCGCCTATATGATAAAAATCGCCAAAAATTAAAACATCGCCAAAATTAAAAAAGTCGCCAAAATAAAAAAAAACTAGAAAAAATGCCAAAAAAACGCCAAAAAATTACAAAATTTCGCGAAAACAAAAAAAAACGCAAAAACGCCAATAAATAAAAAAATGCCAAAACAATATTTTATACATATAGGCTAAAGTTCGTATTGAATTACATATCTAGTGTCCGTACGAAACCCTTCGTGCGCGGGTTGATGAGTTGATGAGTTCCTTAAGCAGGAATGAAATGCATATCGACGTTTTTTAACCACAAAAAACTAAATTTTTTTATACAAATAAATTAAAAATAATTTCTTACTTTATTTATCGGTTTGTCAAAATTAATAGGAATTAAAAAAATTTTTTGTTGTCTTTCGTTGATGCTTAGATAACTCTACTGGCAGGTGGCCTAAGCAGTAACGAAATTTAATATTATCCAGAATATTTACATCTAAATTTAGTAATATTTGTTCATTAATAATTATCACATGTAATTTGCCTTAAAAAGCGATCAAATCATATATATAAAAACAAATAAAGTTCGAACAATAATAATTAAAATTAACTAGAAACAATTTTTATTACAAAAAAAAAATACATAAGATGCATAAATATGTTCTTAGATAATTATCTTATAATTATTATAATTTTGGGCAAATAAACGAGGATATTTTAGGATTTTACGGGGTAAAATATTTCTGGGTATTTACCCAAAATGGATAATTAAACGCAAATTAATTAAACATCGACTTTTGTGTAAAAATTAGTGAAAAAACAGAGATTCAATATTTGGGGTGAACAAGCGATAAAGGCCTAATTAAATAGGATATACTGTACCACATGCCATTGAATTCAATACAAAATTGTTGCAAATGTACTGGTGAAAAAAATTTCGCTTGTGTTATTTTCAGTCATTGACTTCTAGTAGGGTATTTATTTAATTGTTTTTACAAATAATTAATTTAAAAATTGCTTTTTTTGTGCTTAAGTATATCTACATGCATTTCATTGCTACTTATGCAACTGTTTTAGATTCATTTACATTTTGACACGCGTTAAATAAAATTAATATATTGAATTAAAAAAAACTTCATTTTAATTACAAATCCTTGTTTTAAGTGTATGTAGCGAACAAATGTTAATAAAATTATAAACAGAAAATTGATCAAATATGGTGATTAACATAATAGGCTAGACTGTGCTCGAACTACTATTCCATAAAAGCCATTAATATTTTTTCCACTCAAACCTATTAATCAATTATAAAAGATACGATAAATATAATCCATAATGTTCTAAAGGTTATACACAGACAAGAGCCAGATAACGTTCTATGTATAGGAGTAAATAGGAAATCAAACACATATTGCTTATTTCCACTAAAAAATTTTTAAATGTGGGAATATATAATGTTAAACACTTACATTTGCAAATGCATCAAATGCATCTTTGCATATAGTTTTATGAAAAATTACTTGCATCACTGCTATCACTTGCTTTAATTATTATAATTTATGCAATTTGTAGTAGAGCACAATTTTGTTAAATCAATATTTTTTTTCATCTGTAGCAGGCTTGCTAAACCTTGTGAGCCCATATTAAATCCATCATAATGATTGCAGGCACTATGTGTGGTAAATAATTTTTTTATAATAAATTTATGCTCACAAGCACCTGCATCTGCATCTATCTGGGTTTTGTTAACTACAAATGCCAGAGTGTGTGATGCATTCACACACAAGCATTCTTATATTAAAATACTCATACATTATCTCTAGTTTTTTTTTTTTTTTGTTTAAGTAAATATTAAAACAACTCACTGCATCATTTACTAAATAGTTTTTGTAGTAGCAACAGCTACCATATATGCAATGCTAATTTATTTTCCGAACAGCTCAAGTCGAAAACGGTAAGTATTTTCATTGAAACTTTTAGATATGGTGCAGGTGTAAGTGCCAGTATATAATATGATTTTCTATCCAAAATAAAGCCCATTAATTTTACTGCATTTACTTTATTTCGAAATCTAGTGGGTTTGATTTGAAATTTTTATCGAAATCTGTATCGTTTACACTAAGCTTTTTCAAGACATTACAAAATCCTTTTTCTTAAGTTTTTTGTCTTGAAAGAAATGAAATAAATTTCAATAAAATAAATGAAATACGCTCCAAGAGAAAATATATGAATAAAACAAATAATAGGGCATTTACTGCATTTACCTGCATAAAATCTAGCATATTTTAATTAAAATTATTATGAAAATCTATAACGTTTTTATCGAAAACAAGACCCATTAACTGAAAAATTTCCAAAATTGCAATCAAACAACTTAAATGTAGCCAATTCAAACACTTTTTACGCAGACTGCATCTAATTCACTCATCTTTTTTTTATAAATACATATGTTGTGCAGGGTAGTAAAAATATATAAAAATATTAGATTTTGATTAGATTTCTCATTGATCTACTAGCAAAATATATTTTATTTTGTATGAGAAATCTAGAAAAAAGCAGGAAGAATGAAACAAAAAAAAAAGATGAGAAAAGTCAAACAAAGTCCAACCAAACTCAGTATGAAATAAAGCCCAAAATAAGTTCAATAAAGCGCAAATAAAAATTCCTAAATCTTATTGGGCCTCAGTTCATTTTCTTTGCAGGTTATTTTCTTGGGCCTTATTTCCGACTTGTCTCATTCACACACCTTCAACAAACAATTTTGTCGACCGTAGCTAATTCACTCAATATATAATATAATAAATATAATGTACAGATTAGTAAAATAAAGTACTAGATTTAGAGACAATCAATGTAAATCCCCTATCAGTGAACATTTTCCAAAACTACAACCAAACAAATGATATATATGTAGCCGATTCTCACACCTTTTTAAATACACAGGCTGAATTTTTGGTATAAATTAAAAAATAACCATAATTGCATTACTAAGTTATACCAGAACTTTATGTAGATTTTGACAACGAAGTAGGTTTTGTTTCTCCTAAGCACTAGATTTTGTCAAATGTAAACGAACTATATTAAATTTTTAATAATTTTGGTATTTAGTTTTACGAGATTTTGTGATGTTTTAATTGAGTAAAATTAATGATTTTACGGTAAATTGCAACTACATAAAGTAGAAGAAAAAATTAAAATGCAGAGAATGTATTTTATTATAAATATATTATGAATCAAGGAAATAAGATTGCGCACTCTGCCATACAAAAATAAAAAAGCAATGTGCGCCCGATCACAGGGGAGATGTGTAAACATCTAGTAATAATTTTTTTTAATATTGGCTTATGGTAACTGAAATTATGTATATAAATTTTTGACTCTACTGTATTCAAAAATCTATGAAAAACTGCATCTATTGCAGTGGAATTATTAGTTGTGGGGTTTTGTGGAGAATTGCTAATATGCAAATGGAAAACGTCAAATAAAAATTTTGATAAAGCTTGCGAATGTGTGTTTGCATAATTCGTATTAAAATCTACACCCATAATAATTTGAATGAGATGGAGATTGTTACCCAATTGTCGTGCACCAGCTTCAGTGTAAGGCAACAGTACGTAATATAATATAATATTATAAATTCTTTATAAAGACTGCTATACATATATCTTTTAAACAAATATTTGAGATTTAAAACGCTATTTTATTTACAAGTTTGTATATACTTTATTTATTTTATATTTTTCAACTTTTTAACAAAATTATCCTCGCTGGCAACACTATTATGCCTCACAAGCAATTTCTATTAAAATTAACATTGCTCCTGAAGGTATGCTTTAAAATTCGGTTGAGTGTATTTCTATGCAGCTGTTAAGTTTCTCTGTACTTCTTGTTCATATGATTACACTAATACACTCATACATAGCTCACACCGATTTGATAAGGCATTACGATGTTACTTAAAATTTGTGATTGTTTTGTGAAAAACATTTTATAGATGTATAACTTAAAAAAATTAAAATACAGATCCCCATATTCATAAAATTTTAAATGAATTTGAAATGTATTTTATTTCAAATTATTAATATATCATAAATAAAGAAATCAAGATTGCGCACTCACTCGCACAAAAAAAATTCTACAGCGCATCTACGTCAATAAAGATTACTCAGGTGTGTTTGTTGTAAAAAGTGTATGCGATAGAGAGATAGAGAGAGAGCACATTACACAAACAAATGTAGTTTGTATTAAAAAAAATTCTACATCTACGCCACAGGCAGACTTGCGCAATGCGTAATCTTTTTTTCTTGATTCATGATTAGTATATTAATACCAGATCATCAATACGAGAGGCAGAAGATCTATTCTGATACAAAGCATTAAGTCACTTCTGTAAAATATAATAATTCTTAGACTTTTAATTGAACATGAGATATGGCGATCTCCTTAATTATGAAAAAACACATATATTTCGTAATACTTTAGGCATAAGCTTTGAATTGTTGGTTCAATTTGCTTTCAGTTTCAGACTTAACTGAAAGCTACAACTCAAAATTTATTTCATTAAATGCGCTTAACCACCACAGCATCACTACTAACACAAGTTTATGTGGTAGGAGTATTATTGTGAGAAATATACAAAACATACTTGTATAAAGTCATAAACCGTCATTTATAAATT
Source organism: Tachina fera (assembly GCA_905220375.1). Classification (NCBI taxonomy): domain Eukaryota; kingdom Metazoa; phylum Arthropoda; class Insecta; order Diptera; family Tachinidae; genus Tachina; species Tachina fera. The sequence continues at coordinate 83,963,493 of LR999966.1, forward strand.
CATATATATGTACATTTAATGCATTAATGCAAGCATGCATAAATACTTAGAGAGTAAAATATTTACGAATACAGTATGAATGATATCTGTTCCCAATTTGTTTGTTCAATGCACACATAATGATGTTAAAGCTAAAGCTGCTATGTAGTGTATGTTAATGCATAATTTTGCTTGTGATGCAAAATTTTGTTGGGTGTTGATGATGATGAAGATGATGCTTGGTGATGATAACTCTTATTTACTGTTGCTGCTACCTCTGTTACTACACTCGTATCACCGTATCGTTGTTATGACCGTGTAGTTGTGATTTTCAGATAACTGAATATTCATTAAAATTGTATAAACATGTGGAAAATAGTGAGAAGAAAAAATTTTAAAATTTTCATACACACACATGCACAATTTTACTTTACTCCCTCCCCCTTCTCTCTCTCAAACACTGACATTAATAAAAAATAAAATTATGTAGTGCTTGAAAAACTTTTGTGAAAACTTCTGCCATGAACCACAAGTAAAAGTTCTCACATATTCATTTAGCGCATAAAATAAAAGTTATTTAAATTAATTTTGTATTTTTCCTCTTGTTTTAATAAAATTCTCAATTCTAGCAGTTATTAAACTCGACCATGACCAATTTCAATGCTAAATACTGCATTTGATGGGAATATTAATTTGAAATATGCACTTTTTCAAGCTGATTTAAAATGAAAGTATAATTAATTGTTTTGCTTTTTAATAATTTCTTACAAAAATTACTCGATGTTTCTTACACACCTGCAAAATAAATCAGAAATAAACACTAAAACTTCTTTATAACTAGAGGTGGTTACTTAATTTAAGAATTTGAAATTGAAATAAAGCGCAGACAAATGCAGTTCAAAGCCATGAAGTTGGTTTTATTCAAAACTTAATTTATTTTTGCAATTTTAGTGTTTCCTTTTAAGGCATGACTCCTTCGCATAGACCACAGCTTCTTACAAAATAGTCCGTAAATGTTAAATTGCAAAATATTTGAGGTGAATTTTGGAAACCATTACATATAAGTCTTCGTCCAGGAGCACCACACAGTGCGCTAAAACTATAAAGAGTGGTACTAGATCATTGAGACTTGACACCGAGGATTTTAGACATGATGTTCCTTCTGACGTAATGGTAAATTTGACAATTTTAAATTTTTTTGCTTAAATAATAGGTTTGTTCATTTACTAAAAACTATTGCGAATTTGTGACAATTGTTACTGAAAAGTGTTCATTAACTCAAAAAGGAGAGAGCATCAAAAGAGAGAAAAAAATTGAGAGACAAAAAAATTCCTACAAATTATTGCTAGTAAAATTATTACTTGCAAGAATTATCCAACCACCTGTTGTGTGTTTTGTTGTTAAATAAATTATTTAAAAAATATTTGAAAAAGGAAAACTGAAAAATTTGCATTTATTGTTTTTCCTTCATTAAGCCACATAAATTTAATTTTAATGGCAAATAATTTTTTATATTTTTCATATACAATCAGAGGTGGAAAGTGGCATTTTTGGAATTGTTAATCAATAAAATTAATAAACTATGATAAATGCATAAAAATAGTAAAAATACATGAAACTGTATAAAGAATATCATATTAAATGTCAATTTCTAAAAAAATTGCAATTTAAATATTTTCAAACAAAATACATCAGAAAAAGTAAAATTGTATCATGATTTCCATCCATGGTTCTGATATGAATAAAATCTTTTTGCAAGTCTTTACAAATTTCTGCCTTACTCTCTCGTTGCTAGCTTCTGATGGGAAAATAATTGAACAGACCTAATTTAATTTACGTTGTTCAATATTTTATTTTTATATCACGAGTACTAAAATTAACACGAATGTAAACAAATCATTTGTTGTTTGTTTAGCGTGTCTAGATCGTTCCATCTAAGCCACACTTCGTTAAACTTAAACTTCAATTCAAATTTACAGTCTGAGTATATGTATTTATACTCATAAATTTAAAAATTAAATAAAATAAATTTTTAAAACATTTCTAGGGCTGGAAAATTTTAAAATTTTTTGTTATTTAAAAGTAACATACTAAAACTATTTTTTTCTTTTTCTATATTAATTAAACATATATCATATTCTTAAAAAAATATATTGCTGTGCGTGAAATCTTAAAAATATAAAATGTTGAATCCAGGGTTGGAAAACTTACACTTTTTATGATAATAAAATTTAGAGGAGCTAATTAATTTTTCTTTTTCTTTATAAATTACATATATTTTATGTTATGGAAAGAAAAGTTTGGTATAGAAAAGTAGAAAAATTAAAACCACAGCTCCAGAGCTGGAAAATTTTAACTTTTTTTGGATATTAAAATAACTAAATAAAACAAATTTTTCCTTATTTCTTTGTTCGTTAAACATATTTTATAAATTTTTTAAAGACCTAGAGTCAGAAATATATAAAAGAATGATTCCACGGTTGGAAAATTTATTTTTTTCTTGTGTATAACTAGGTCAATTAATTTTTTTTTGCTTACAAATTAAATGTACTTTATCAGCCCTGTTCTTTAAACCGAATTCGAGTGAATTTCTCGTTTTGAAAAAATTAATAATGGTCCTGCAGACATTTTTAAAATCATAAACGAAACTATATAATAAAAAATTTAAAAAATATAAAAAAAATATTTCTATTGTCGGAGTTAGTTTTCCAAAATCGTGCGGTTTCAAATCGATCGGTTTACAGAACAGGGCCGTATGTCTTAGAAAGAAATAGTTTGAAATAAAAAATTAGAAAAATAAAAATCATTGCTCCAGACCTGGAAAACTTAAACTTTTTCTGGTATATAAAACTAATTAAATCAAACTACATATTTATTTGGTAATTAAATATATTCTACATTTTAGAAAGAAATAAATTAGTATTAAAAGCTGAAAAAATCAAAATTATGGTTCAAGGGTTGGAAATTGAAAAAAAAAATGTTGGTAAAATAAACCAAAAGTTATTTTGGTCAGTTTAACATATTTCATGTTACATAAAAATCTCTACTCAAGATTTTTTTATATACACATGTTAAATTTTTATATGGACATCTCACTTAAGAATAAGCGAAGATTTGTGCCATGTTGCTTGTTATGTTCTCAGTTTGCACAGTTTTGTTTCAAATCAATGGTCTTTCGTTTACAGCTTGTAACAAGTTCTTATTAATTTTTAGTAAATGGATATATAAATTTAATTTATCACTAAAGAACAGTCGTAACTATAAAATAAATTAAAGAAATTGTTCCTTTTCATTTCTCGGAAAACGTGCCTTCCTGCTGAACGAAATCGAAAATATTATTTAGGAGTATGGATGGAATGGGATGGGATGTTTCAATTGAGACACTAAACAGTTTTGCAACATCAAAGATTATTAAATATGGGAAAATATATAACAAGTTAACGCTACTTGCTATAGCGGTACAATACTTAGTGTATGTTAGGATTATTAAATAGTAGAACGTTTTTTGAATATCGCGAAATCGAGTAAACAAGCCCCAATTTTTTGGTATTTTTGGACGTGACTTCGATGTTGACCACTGAAATAAGGGTGAATGTAACTTATTTCTTAATTATCTACTCCTATTCCTAATATCGAAAATAAAATATTTGAATCAAATTCTTTAGTCGAAAAATATTAAGAGGTCACTTGCTTAAAATTACAATATATCAACAAAAAATTATAAATTTTTTAAAAACAAATATGTATGTATGTACTTATGTATGTATCTGTATACTACATATACATACGTAATTCGGTATAGGGTATACAAAATTCGGCACAGCCGAATATAGGTCTCTTATTTGTTTTTAAATTTCATTGTTAATTTTCGTAGTCTGCATAAAAATGCACTAACTTTGAAAATTTCAAGCGTCTGTATATAATTTTCTGTATACGAGTATTACAGCAGGATTTAAATATGTTTCGTTGCTTTAATTAAAAACTTCCCAAGACAATAAGCTGCTTTTGTCTTTTTAAAATTATTAATTATCCTTATATATATGTATATGTATATATATATTTTTTTAAGTGCATACTGTTATAACCAGGGAAACCACAAATATGCAATTGCATGTTTTTTCTTGCCTGATATATAAATGCGGAATTAAGATATTTATCCGTTTTAGAACTTTTTATGAATTCTGGCATCGATTTGTTAGTGCATATTTTACCCTTTAAAGCATGTTTTTGCATACTTCAGTCTAACAATCATATTTTAAAAATTTTTCGAATTTTTAGAGCATATTTAAACAAAAATTTTTGGTAAAAATTTCTACCTTTTTCCGTCAAAATTTCATATTGTAGTAAAAGAAATAATAGTAGGATGGCGAAGCAATATTTTGCTAACATTATGAAGTTAGACTTCAAAAAAAAAAGCTTCCAAATCGATTTCACACGTTTTCTTGTGAGTTCTGATGTTAAAACACGTGTTTAAGTTGAAATTTAGAATATAACATCCAAATTTAGAACAAAAAAATTTAAAATTAACGATTTAAAATTTTTTAATTTTCACTCACTTTACAAGTGTCTTGTGAAAGAAAAACGAAACAAGAAAATTAAAAAATTTTAAATCGTCCATATCCAATTTTATTCTGCTAAATTTTAATGCTGGAACAAATACTATTGATTTGTATTTTCCAAATTTCAACTCAAGCATCCTCACTGGACGCTAATTTCAATAAAAACTTGGTTTGGTAATTGTAACTAACGCTGCCCCGATTACATCAGTTGAGGTTGAAAAAGAACATTTTCAATGTATAAAAGTTTATTTAGATGTGACCGGCGGCGATTTTTATTTATCTAGCTAAGTGAATAGTTTCTGTTTATTGCAAAAACGATTATAAATAAAAAGCTTATCTTATTCTTCAAAATACAGTTCCAAAGTTTTAAATTTAATTAAATTTTTGTTCTTAAGTAATTTTTTTATTGTTTCCTTCTTCTGTTTATTTTATTTTTGTCTTGTTTTATATGCAAATTTTATTGAATTGCTGAATTAAAATTAGATTTTCATTTCCAAATAATCCAATTTATGTTATTTTTATGAGCATATTTTTAAGTTTTTAGTGAATATTTCGAAGTTTTTCGTGCATATTGAATGCGCATAAAACACATTTTTTGGAGCATATTTCTGGTTTCCCTGGTTATAAGCTTCACGCTAATTTTTCCTCTTGTTCTTAATTTATATTTATAGTCATAATTAGAATTTATATCTTAATTCCCCTCATTTCATATTTTAATAAAATGCTTATGACAACTTGCCACAATAACACCAACAGCAAGCAACCACTTCTTTACAAGACAAAAAAAAAAGATACCTAGAAATAAATAACAAAAATAATGAATTGTTTTGAGGAGGGAAACATGATGCTTCTCGCATTGTTCAGAAAAGAAATCTCTCTTGTTTGTGGCTGCATTTCAAGCACTATTCTGTCACAGACTTACTTACCTTTGCACACTTGTATACGAGTGGTATTTTCTTTGTTAGTGTGTAAATACATATACATACATATACACTTTATACTTTTCTTTAAAAATGTATGTATTTAAGTATGTATAAGTCCTTATAGAGTGTTTTATTTTTTTTTTTACAGAAAAGTGCCTTGCATCTGTAGTTGTAGTTATTTTTTTTTTTTTTTTTTTTGATATGTGTGGGGGTGTAATGTTTATTTACTTATATATAAATAAAACTAACTGAAGCGCTGCTTTGGTAAGTGCTGACAGCCATAAAGAAAAAGAGACTCAGCCACCAAAATAAACTACTCGTAACATATTAAAAATTTGCCTTTGTCATATTTATTTGGGGTTTTTGTTTTTGATCTAGTTATTTTTCTGTTTTTCTTTCGGAAAATTTGTTTGGTGCCACTAAGCATTATTAGAGTGGACAGACGGTTGGCAGAAAAGTGCAAGAAAAAAAGACAAATAGCTTTTTTAACATATGCTAAATTTATTGGGGTTTAGTAATAAATATGTATATATTGGGTGTTTTTTATTGAGGTATAGAACTTTAAGTTGGCATCACTTTTTTAACTGGCGGCCATTTTGTCAGCTGTCAAGTGATTAATATTTAGTTTGGTTTGCCATTTCATCATGAACAGGTTGACAAAAGAACAACGCTTGCAAATTGTGCAAATTTATTTCGAAAATAATGGTTCAGTTCGCGAAGTTTACCGCAAGCTCCGTCCATTTTATGGTCGACATAATCGTCCATCAGAGCAATTAATTCGGTTAACCATGGATCGTTTTCGCACTACGTTTACTCTATGTGATAATACGCATCCGCAGAGACGTCGAACAGTGCGCACCGAAGAAACAATTGCCGCTGTAGAGCAAAGTGTTGAAGAGGACCCGAATGAATCGATTCGCCACCGTGCACAGCAATTGGAGCTTTGTCCATCAACTTTTGTTCCCGAATTGGATGGCATGAATGTGGATGAGTTGTGGTTCCACTCATGCCACTCATGCTACATGCCACACAGCGCACGTCACAATCGATTTATTGAAGGAAACATTCGATGAGCGCATAATTTCGCGGAATGGACCTGTCAATTGGCCACCAAGATCGTGTGATTTGACACCATTGGATTATTTTCTTTGGGGATATGTGAAGTCGCTCGTCTACGCCAACAAACCAGAAACGTTAGGGGACTTGGAAGCCAACATTCGTGGCGTTATTGCCAACATACGGCCCCATATGCTCGAAAAAGTGGTTGAAAATTGGACCTGTAGAATTGGCTTTATTCAAGCCAGCCGCGGCGGTCACATGCCCGAAATCATATTTAAACATTAATGGCATAAAATTATCCTTCCAATAAAGCCAAATTGATGGACATTAAAACGATTTTCGTGTGTTTTATTTCAATTCGAAGTTATATACCTCTAAAAAAACACCCTGTACATATATAACAAATTTTGTGGAGTAATTAATTAATTAATTAATATCGTTGGTCACAACTAGAAAGACCCTAACTCAAATAGCTGTAAATGTATAGTAGAATATAAGAACAGAATAATAAACAGTAAAACCGCTTGTAAAATTGCTTGTAAAAGCGTTATTTTTTTAACTATATCAATTAATTTTTGTGATGGGGTGCATTTGTGTGAAATGTATTGAAACCACTGAAAACCTCAATTTCGTGAAACTAGGAGTTACGGTTTTTCCTCTTGTGATCGTCGATATTTTTGTTCCTTGTTTTAAATTGAATGCTTAAGATAAAACTTAAGCATTTATTCAAAAAAAACTAGTTTGCCAGGAAACGACTTTAAAGTCTGCAATTTGTATCGAAAAATGTCATAATTTCGATTTAAAAAAAAAACAACGAGGGCCTTTCTGTATTAGGGTAATGATATGTTTATTTCTACATACATATACATTGTTTATTGCAAATTTCATTTCAAGTATGCAGTTATTTTCGAGTATTATTTTAAAATTCATTAAATATAAAATAAATTTGAAAAGATTTTTTTTTAAATTATTCATACAAAATTTTATGATTTACATTTGAAAAAAGTCTAGTAGATTTCCCATAAAAAACAAAATCTACCTCGTCACTAGATTATGTCAAAATTTCTATAAAATTTTGTAGAAACTAGTGCATTCCCAACATTGTTGTTGTCTGGCTATAGTCTTGGAATATTTTCAGTTAATGAGTTTTGTTTTGGATAAGAAATCGTGCTAAATGTAAAAAAAAAACTTGATGTAATCTGCTAGATTCCGGGCAAGTTTAAATGCCTTGATTTGCTTCTTTTAAAATATAGTTATAATAGTTTTATTTGTCATTATCAAAGACAATAACCATTTTAAAAAAACATCATTTATGCTGCATTTACATTGTCTGGAAATCAAGTACTTGCAAGATTTGGAGCTAAATCTGAAATCTTTTTACTAGATTTCTCAAACAAACCAAAATCTTTTTGATCAGTAGATTTGTAAAAAATCTAATCAAACTCAAATATTTTTATTTATTTTTTACTTCCCTGTACAACAAATTTATAAAGAAGATTAAAAACTTGTATGAATTGTCTATATTGAAGTTGAAGGTTGTAGCTTTTGGAAATTTTTCAGTTAATAGGCTTTGTTTTGGATAAAAAAGTATTGATAAATGTCAAAAAAAAAAAATATTGTAAGCGGTATAGATTTTCATAAAAATGGTAATTAAAATCTGATAGATTTTTAGAGAGAGTTCAAAAAGATATTAATGGATTAACAAATAATATTTTTTTATGTTTACTTTTTTTTGTAAACCTTTTATTCTAAAAAAGATTTAGCTATTCGATCTATTACTTCCATATATTGAAAAGAAAAAGAAACTTTAATATTTTATTGCCATTAAATTTTTTTAAATTTTTTTTAAATAAAAAGAGAAAGCGATTTTTTTTTTTTAAATATTATGATGTAAAAAAATTTTATACATAGCGAGCGGGTCAATATGTGACTTCTTGAATGAAGTACATACTTTTGAACAAAAATTTTTTTAAACGTTGTCTCGTTTGAGCTTTCCACAATTTGTTCGACGTATTTTCTAGTTTGGAATCCCTTCCAAAAATAAAAATTTTTCGAGGTTATCAAAGTAGATATTTGCTTGTGAGATGATTTCATCGTTGGAGCCAAATTTCTGTACACTGAGTCATTTTCTACGACTTGGCAATAATTGGCTAAAATGATAAGTCCGGAAAAAACAACGGAATGTATTGGTAGACCAATTCATAAATTTTTGCCATGGTAACGGCACATTTGTATATCCTTGCATTTTCTTAAAATAATATTTTTTCTATCTCAAATGCGATAATTTTTCTTTTAAATAATCATAATAATAAGCCAATGGCAGAGTATTCGCCACTCATTGTTTTACGCTATCGAAGTAGTTCCACGTAGATGCATGCATTATAATCTACATTTGATTAAAATGCATACATCCCAAAAAACTGCTGTTATGACTTAATTGGCTGACAAACACATCTTGGTTTTTTTTTTGGTGCCGATTCATATTCCTAAACTTACTGTTTTGACTGCTGTTTGGTCTCTGGTGTCTTTTTATGAATGCGAGTTTCATCCACGTTTACTTACGTCCATTATGTCATTGAACAATGGCAATTGTAACCAAACGCGTTGCCCATGTTGCAGAAAACTTTCTCATATCCAAATGATAATTAAAAACTAGTTTAGCCACGTGAGATGCCTATTGCTTGCATTGAGCCACGTGATTTCACAATCTCTCTCATCGTGAATTTTTTCAATTGTTTTCGCTATAGACATCTCAACTGGGCGACCACAAAGAAAGTCAGAAAACCACTAATTTACCATTCAAATTGATAGTAAAGAGTCCCATAGTATTTATCAACCTTACTATTCTTTTGATTGATGTTTTTTAACAAAAAATTAGGAGCACACAAAATTAGGGGTTTCTTTCATTTTCTTCTCAAATCAAAATCGGCTTTAAAACACAAACTAAAGAAGGCAGCTTGTTAAAATTTTAATACGATTCGACTGACAGTTGCTTGTTACAATTTTTGTTCGAGGATATAATAACTAATTTGATAATTTGCTTTAATAGCGTTATTTAATACAGCCGTTAATAAAACCGCTAAAACAGCTGCGTATAAGTGATATAAAATTATAATAGCAATAATAAAATTAATCATACGTATGTAAACACTGAAAGCCTAATAACAGTTTGTTCCAAACCTTAAAATATAATTGTAAATTTTGTATAATTGTTTAGCAAGTTTAATTTCTTATTTTTTTGTGAACATACAAACAACGATATGTATATATATATATATCAAATAATGTAAAATTTTTAAAATTTTACAAAGCTTACGATGGATTTTTTGTATTAATTGATGAAGCAGTAAGCTTCATATATATATATGTATATATATATATATATATATATATTTTTTTTTTTTTTTTTTATATAAAGATTTTAATGACAAAAGGCAAATTTGGCTTGGAGTGAGTTGTATTATTTCTTTTTCATTTAAAAACTTATTTTAAAATTTACATAGCAATAACAAGGCTATTACTCTGAAGTGTCATTTTATCAAAAGGATAGAGAGAAAAAAATTCTCAAACTATTAAAAGCAGCATTAAGTATTAAAAATAATATCAGATTTTTTTTTAAACATCCCAAAATAACAAACAATGAAAAATTTAAATAATATCTCCAATATTTCATGAAAAATTTTAAGATATATTGTATTAAAAATAAACTTACACAATAGCAAATGGTTTCCCTTTGTATTTTAGCATTTCCTGACAAAACTGTGCTTTATTTACTACTGTCTACTTTACAAAGAGCAATTTATATATATTTTTTATGAGAACAATATAAGCAAAAATTTAATACACATTTTCCTCCCTGGGCGACTTTATAGTGAAGTACTAAAATGGCTTTTTTGTGCAATCAAAAAAAAAAAGATATATTGAAATGAAAACTACTTTTTGCAAAAATAAAAATTCATAAATTATTTCTATAACAAAAAAAAATATTATATTGCACAATAATGACCAACTTTTTGTATATTTTAATTTATATATTTATTTATTTTATTTTTAATATTGAACTGATTATTAAACTGCATTTTATTTATGATTGTTTGGTGGCTTTCAAGAAATATTTTAGTGCTCTTTTAAAAAAATATTTTAGCTTGCTTTTCTTTTCTTTTCTTTTCTTCTTTTTTTCAAGGAGAAACTTTTTGCAATTTAAGTTTTTTCAATAATTGTCTTGTTGACCTTAAGAAAACTTGTGGTGCTTCATAAAACTATAAGTACGAGTAAAAAAAAACAAATAATTTAAAAAAAACTAAATCATTGTGAAAAAAGTTTATATTATCCTGCAAATTATTTTCCTTACACTAACTTTAAAATTTTATTTTGCTACTTTTGAGCAAGGACTTTAAGGACTACACAAATAGTGTTTTTTTTTTAAATATTTGTCATTCTTGTTCTGCTTCTACAGTATCAACGTTCTAACGTTGCATTAAAAATTTCAAAATATAGCGATTAAGAAATGAAAAATAATTTTATTTATGGTCGCTAATTTTTAAAGTGTGTTCGACTTTTGAGTTTTGGTTTTTTTATCTTTTTTTTTAAGTTTAGTTGCATGTAGTTTACGCAATATCGCAAAAAGGCGAATATACTGGTATGATTTTATTCTTTTTTATAATAGTGAACACACACAAAGAAAAAATATGGTTGAGGTAACCATAATCAAACAGCAGCATACTATGATTGAATTATATGGTTGCAGTCAGATCATATTATTGTCAATAGAAAAGCAAAGTTTAAATAATATTATTATCTGGGTTAATAATAATATTATCTACAAAACAATTATCTCTGTCATACCCTATCTAATTATTGTAAATATGACAACACTATTGTTAGGTGTGAGTTAATTATAATTGAGACTTATCATACCATGTTCTAATATTATAATAATATTGTCAAGTACGACCATAGTATAATTTTATAAAATAATAACATTTTGTGTTTTAATCATATATTTATTGGTAGATCTTTTGTTTAAAACAGCTGTGCGTTAAATCGGAAATAAAAATAAATTAATATTTATGATTTATTTGAACGGGCTAAAGTTCGTATGATTATATTGTTGTCATTAAAGAAAACTATATTTTTAAACTCTAACCCTAAACCACTTTCTATGAATATAAAAATGTAATTTTGAAGGTAAAACGTTACTTTGCTTATCATTACGAAGCTTATCGGAGGTCAAGTATCTGGGAGTGATATTAGACTCAAAGCTGTTATGGTAACATCATTTAGAGGCGACTGTTGACAGGGCAACAAAAAGTACTAATGGTTTGTAGATCTGTTGCAGGAAAATGGGGCTGCACACCTAAAATCTTGAGATGGATATACAACATGATAGAGAGACCTATCATCACTTATGGTGCTGTTCCCCGGTCGGACAGGGTCAAGCTGGCTACGATCAGAAAACGTTTGGAGAAATTACAGAGGCTAGCACGCCTTTGTATAGCAAGGGCTTTGAGGACGTGTCCTAAGGCGGCTATAAAACTACTTATTGAGCTCACACTTCTTACGATTGTGATAGAGACTGCTGCCAGAAAAAAAGTAATAAGCATCGTGGGGAAATAACAGACAGGGACCGTCTTATTAGTCAATGGGAGCAAGACGATTTCCCCTACTTGCGCAACCCTCTGACGTGATGAATGAAGTGTATGACTTCGATAAGAGGTTTGAAACTGCTCTGGCCAATAGAAGGGAAAGAGGGGAAATAGAAGCCAGGTGTTCATTTAAAAATGGCACCATCAGGTGGTACACTGATGGTTCCAGAACGCCGGAAGTTTCTGGTGTTGGAGTTGTAGGACCAAGGACTAACTACCATGAGTCATTGGGAAAGTCTCCTACCATTTTTCAATCGTTTATGCCATTGAAAGATGCGCACAATTCAATCTTGGAAGGGGGCTACCGAAGAAAGGAAATAGCCATTTGCTCGGATAGTCAGGCTGCTATCAAAGTGCTCAGCTCATATGAGTTTACCTCTAAGTTAGCGTGGGAATGTCGCATTAAGCTAAATAACCTAAGCAGCATGAATAAGGTCACATTCTGCTGGGTTCCTGGACACGCCTGTGTGTTAGGAAATGAAAATGCTGACAAAATGGCCTGGAGGGGGGCTAGTACACCCATGGTCGGACCAGAACCGATTTGTGGACTCGGATTGGACAAAATACGGTAAGATATATCGACGCAAATCAAGAGTAATAGAGAAAACCTCTGGCTCAATCTCCCATGATTGAGGCGTGCTAAACTAATGATTGGAACGTATAACCAAAATCGTTTCCCTGAGTAAAAACAATCTAAGAATGCTCACACGCTTCCTTACAGGCCATTGTAGACTGAGAAAACACCTTAACAGACTTGGCATTGAGAGTAACAGCCTGTGCAGGTTCTGTGATTCCGAAGATGAAACTCCAGAGCATACTCTGAAGGACTGTGAATCGTTATGCCACAGATAATATAGCCAATTGGGCAAGCACCTGTTGGAGGATTGGGAACTACCAACTCTGGACCCACTGGCAATCCTGAGATTCATCAGGAGATTAGGTCTAGATGAGGCGCTATAGCACCTGGCAGGGGATACAATAGATCTACTTTGGTCGCAGTGTCCTGTGCTTCGCGCTAGACTTAATTCATTCATTCATTCATCATTACGAAATTAATGTTTAAACTAACAATAACTAGTCTTCAACGACCACACATATTTTTCTGGGAACATAATAATGTTTTTAGTGTTTTTTTTTTTAAGTTTAACATTTATTAATTATTATTATAATATTGTTTTCCCAACCATTCTGCAACCATATATTTTCTATGCTTTCACATTTGTATACACATTATAAATAATGCAATTTTTGTTATGCTTGTAGATCACGGACATTTCAAGCATAATTATTCATACCTTGTGAAGAAATAAAGTTTTTCTAAAAAATTTTCTTTTCATATATAATGTTTTATTTTTACTTCTTTTAAAAATTTTATTAAGCTAAGGATCAATCATTTGAAACAATAATTTGCACCAATTGCTAATGGGAAATGTTTTCACATTTGCGGTGTCACTAATTTTTATAAATAACGATACAACACCACTTAAATCCTAAAGAGTTATTAATAACCTGAAAACATTAAGAAAAGTTTATAAATTTTTGTCACCAAAAATATAAGCCAGCTGTGTAAAAGCAACACATTTAAGGTAGCCTGCCTGCACTTCTCTCTCCCCCATTTCACTTCAAGTAATGAAACTAGAATAATGGACGTTGAAAATAACAGAAAACAAATGGTTGCTACAAATCAAAAACAAGGACATGACATGCAATGAAAAGAAATTATTTTTAAATATAAGTACGAGTACATGACTAAACAAATACGTGTATGTATGTATGAATGAACACGACAAGAACATATGTATGTGTTTCTACACATAAAAAAACACGCACATAGTTGCATTCATATATTTATATATGTACATTTAAAAAGGATATATTGTAGCACCAACTCAAAACTTTTTTTGTCAAATGAACAGTTTGAATGCAACCAAAATCCTAAAAATAATACAAAAAAAAAAGTTATTGCGAAAAAAAGTTATTATCAATATACATACATATATAATGAACAGAGAAACCGCAAATATGCAATTGCATATTTTTACTTGTATGACGAATTAATACAGGGACAATATATTTATTCGTGTCAGAACTTTTTATGAATATTGGGCATCGATTTGTTAGTGCATATTTTTAAATTTTTTACCTTTTAAAGCATGTTTTTGCATATATAAGTATTATTACATGCATAATTTTAGCATATTTTCTAATCTTTAGAGCATAATTTGTGCTTTTAGGGCTTATTTTGATACTTTATAGATTTTTTTTATTTTAATATCCTTTCAACACTTTTAATTTTATTTTTCGCCATCGCAATCTCATTTCAAATGTGTGATGTAGTGTATAATTTTTTTTACTACGTAGTTATTACAAACGTACGCTTCAATAAAAATTTGGTTTTACTATCTGGGCCGGACTCTGCCCCAAGTAGACGTTCAAGAAACATTGTCAAAGTATGAAAGTTTACTTAGATGTGACACGCAATGATATTTATTTGAAAATCTAGGTAAATATTTTGTGGTTTAAAAATTATAAAATACAGTTCCAAAGTCTTAGTTCTGATATCGTCATTTCTTTTGACATTGTAGTTAAATTTTTACGGAAGTATCAAAAGAAATGTTTTATTATTCGCTTTAGACAAAATGTATAAGATAATTTTGTTTTAAAGTTCACTTCAAACCCAAATTATTTTTTTTAATACGTTAGTTATTCTTTGTTAATATTTTATTGCTTTCTTTTTAGGGTTCAGTACACCAAAGGTGAAAAAAGGAACCTTATTGTTTTCGCTACGCTGTCCGTCTGTCCGTCACACCGTATTTCCTCAGGAACCGTAAGAGCTACAGACCTGAAATTTCAACAAAGTATGTAGACACTTGGCCGCTCCAACGACAAATACATGAGAATTCAAAATTAAAGGGTATTCCAAAACGTGCAACGAAAAATGTTAAAATCCCATATAATATACATATAATTGTGTGTACATATGTAGGTATATTGACATTTGAAATTTGTAAAATTAGTGTATTTTTACATAGACTACAAGAATTAACACTAAAATTTAAAAAAGTTTAAATTAAAGGGTGCTCCATCAGTTAATGCAATTTTGACTATGTAATTTTGACAACTTGCTATATCTTGGAAACCGTAAGAGGTAAACTCTTGCAATTTTCAAAAACGCTAAAACTAAAAAATTTGAAAATCATAAAATCGCCAAAAATTCAAAAAAATCGCCAAAATTAAAAAAAAAAATTCTAACACTGAAATAAGTCGCAAAATTCGAAAAAATCGTCTAAATGAAAAAAATCGTCAAAATAAAAAAAGCGCCAAAAACCGAAAAAATCGTCAAACGCGAAAAAGGCTCCAGTAACAAAATAATTGTTAATATGAAAAAAAATCGCCGAAATTTAAAAAAAAAAATCGTCACATTGAAAGAACGCCAAAAACCGTAAAAAATTTGCCAAAATGACAAAAAATTTGTCATAACTAAAAAAACGCCTAAATAAAAAAAGTCAAAAAAATGAAGTAACGCCAAAAACTGAAAATCGCCAAAACTAAAAAAAATCGCCAAAAAATAAAAAAACACCAAAAACCGAAAAATAATCATCAAAACGAGAAAAAAAAGTGTCAAAACTAAAAAATTGGCAAAATTACAAAAAAAATCCAAGAACCGAAAAAATCGCCAAAACCAAAAAAAAAATCGCCTACATGAAAAAATCGCCAAAATCAAAAAAAAAATTTCAAAAATTAAAAAAACATCAGAAACGAAAAAAAAATTCAAAAACTATATTTTATATAGGCTAAAGTTCGTATTTAATTGCATATCTCGTGTATCTTCGTGCGCGGGCCAAAGTCGCACTTCACTGAATTTATTTTGTTTATTTTCTTTTTGTCTTATTTTATAAGCAAATGTTGTTGAATTTTTGAATGAAAAAATATATTTTCATTTGCAAAAAACCAATTTATTTTATTTTTAAGAGCATTTTTTTTGAATTTTTAGTGCATGTTTCCAAGTTTTTAGTGCATATTGAATGTAGTGCTGCCAGAATGATGATTTTAGCTACTTTTTGATAATTTTTTGGATGAATGATGATGAATTCTAATTTTGCAAATTATGATTTTTTATTTGTAACTCGAATATGAATATGAAACATTTCTGTGTACACTTTTATATTAAAACAAAATAATATCGTTTAGGTGATATAAAAGTAGTCACTACAATATCACAAAAATGGTCTCAAATGTGGTTTTAGAGATGAAAGAGTAATAAGAATACGTTGAAATTTTTACTGTAGATATATATTGTTTTTAGTTGCAAAAAATTAAAATTTAAAAATTTTGTGTTAATACCCTCTTGTTGATATGTATGTACAATTATCTTTGTTGTTCTACAATAGGTCTGTTTTTTACAATAAAAATTTTGCAAATTTGTACTGGATTTTACTGAAAAAGAGAGTATCGATTGAGAGAGTAAACTGATAGTTGTTGACTAAAAGTCTGCAAATTTTTGGCAGTAAAATTCATTTCATGAGAAAAACATATAATTCAATAAAATAAACAAACAAAAGAAAGCAAACAAAAAGTAAAGAAATTTTTTTTAAAAACATTTAAAAGAACTGAATTAAAAGTGTTTCAAAAGCTGCAAATAATTAATAATGAATGAATGGTATTGTGACAAGTGATGAACCTTCCACCAGCGCAAGTGTGTAACACCATACGAACAACGCACAGTGTCGTGTTTTCATATAAACGGCGGCCAAAAATAGAAGGAGTTATCGTAGAAGAATGAAAATTGGTAACATTACTATTATAAGCAGGAAAGGAAAAAAACGAAGTTTTGGAAAAATCTGCCTAAGGACTCGCCCACCTCCCATATATCCTGAAATGAAAAAAACTTATATTTTCCAAAATTGTTGTTGGAATTGAAGTAAATTTGGCTCGATTTGTCTCTAATATATTACTGATAATTGTGGTGAGCTATATGCCATTATCTCAAAGGACACGACCACCTCTCATATATCCTGTAATGAAAAAACCTTATATTTTCCAAAGTTGTTTCTGGAATTGAACAAAACTTGGCTCGATTGGTCTCTGATATATTCCGGATAACTTTGATACATTTTATGAAATTATCTCAATTTGTCCACAAAAATTGTCAATACCTCTTTCACATTTTTTTAACTTTTTCAATAAGTTTCCTATTTTTATCTGTTCCGATCCGATAAGATTGAAATTTTGCATGTAAATATATTTAGTAAAAAATTATTTTAATTTGTAAATTGTGATCATATAAGAGCAAAATTTTACAAACATTTTTAATTCAGTGAAAAGAAATTTAAAAACATGAATTTTATTTATTTAACATAACATATTCAATATACATACACACATAAAATATATACATAGTAGGTATTACAGGCAATCAAAATATATTAACAACTATCACTGTCATCACTTTCAGATTCTACCAGATTCGCTGTTTTTATGCTCTGAAATCTTTCTTTTGTAACTAAATACTCTTTCAGATCATTTATATCACTTTTCCTTAAAAGTATTTTCTGACTATGCATCGAAATTGATGGCTCTGACTGCAGAATAAGATAATTTAGTAGGTCTCCCATGGAGGCAATCCTACTTCTTTTTCTCGTATGTTTCAATCTTGCATTTCTTATAATTTTATGACTTGTCTGTATTGCTTCTTCTGATAACATTCCATTGGGAATAGTGGAATATTTAATAAAATCTATAAATAATAATAAATAATAATTAATAAATCTATATATATGGTCTACATAACCTCCAAGATGAGTGTCTATCATTTTCCCAAACTATTTGGTCATCTGCCCAATCCAACAAGCGTAAAGGAACGAAGGAAGTTACAGACATAAATTCATCACTAGCTTCCTCATCTTGAAATTTTTGTTTGTATACACTATGCCCACTACTGCCATCAAATCCCCACTTGCATTCCAGGACTTTATCATTGTTGGTATCAATATCATTAACATCTAAAATGCTTCTTACGGTTTTATCCAAAATCTTCTGTAAGGGTACCTCTGCAGAAGATTCTGTTAATTGAATGTCATCAGGCAAAATCTTTTTTTTTAGACTCTGCAATCATATAGTATGATGGAAAGCAATCTTTGTGAATAGAATTTACTACTTTCCTCATCATATTGTACTGCCTCATAGATAAATCCATATCAATGTATAATGCTAGAGCACTTTCAACAGAAATTTTTGCATTAGTATTTGAACCTGTTAACCTTTCTGCGGCTTTTTTAAGAGCTTCATATGAAGTAGACGCGACAAGTTCCTCCACTCGCCTCCTTTTTGTTCGCATTGAACCCTCTTCATAAGAAACATTCGGTCGGCCTTTACGACTTGTACTTGATTCCTAATATAGTATAAAATAATTAAGTTTTCTTGTAATACCAAAACTTTACACGGATACTTACGTTACAAATGATTTCACAAAATAGTTCGCTATCTAGCCAGTCTTTCAACTCAGTTTCAAATCTGTCTCTAATGCGATGATATTTAGACCAATTCTTAGAGAATTTTAATAGAGTAAGCTTTATTTTTTGTTGTTCACTTTCTAATAATACTCGTTTAAAATGCTTTTCGACAAAATCTTTAACATGATGGATAACATCGCATGGTCTGTTTTGCTTTATCTCTAGCCACAATTGAAAAATAGTGCAAGTCCGCAATGAGGTTGACACTGAAAAACAATCATAAAAGAAATTCGTGCAAAATCGAGCAGCTGAATTTTAGATATATTAAAATACATACTTGTAGCTACAAAATACCAAAAAATTGGAAAAGTGTTATCTCTACTTTCTTTTAAATTCTCTATGAAAGTTCGCTGTTGCTGAAAAATCTTGACAATGTCTCACTACTATCTTTTTCTAACGGGATCTGACATATGATCAATATTTGTAAACAAAAACATGTTGTAATTATAACTAGAAGCATCACTTACCACCCTGTTAAAAATTTTGGTAGCCGTTACATTCAAATACTTAAATTTTTAATATTATAAATGAACATGAAATTTGGGATTTTCCCATAAATTTCGTATGCTGTACACAAACCTTGACTTTGAACCACTATAACTTTAAAATTTTTAAACATGTTAATAAGATATTTTAGATATCATCTAACCAGAGTGTTAAAAAAAATATAATAATACAAAAACGTTAAAATTCTAACATTTACTTTAACCATTTTTGGCCAGCGTCGTGACACAGTGCAACGCTGGTATGGAGGGTTAACACTCAGCCGACTGTAATGGAATGTGTATCAGACAAATTTTGATATAAAATTTATCTTAAAATCCTTTATAAAGCCTTAATAATTTTTATAAATAATCCTAAAAGAAAAACAGTTTAGTATCAGCTTGTTATTTATTGATTTCATTCAATTTTCTTGTGCACCCTTTACCTTACATAAAAGATGCATCATTGCTTTGGGCATGTACATACAATAAGAAATTTGATTTTTATAGACATAGATATTAGATTTTAGCCGCGGCTCGTCTTGCGTTCAATTGTTTAAAGAGTACATAAAACCCGGTTAAAAAATGGTTAAACCAGCCCTAATGTTTTTCGGAAAAAATCCGTTCAAAAGAAAAGAAAACCCGGTTCCAAACTGTATAAAAATATCCTATATCTTATGCTGATAATGTAGCTTTCCACTGGTAGTTTAGCGGTTTGAAAGAACTTTCAATATCGGTTAAGTGATTTGTAGTTACTTTTTTTATTTGAAAAAAAGTGGACTTGTAATGATTTTTTTCTTTATGTCCAAACTAGGTTTGAACACTAAACTTAGAATTTAAAAATATTAAATAATATATTATAAAATAATCTGGCATCATTTTAAATGATCAAATTTTCGAATAATTGTACTAAAATTTAATCTTTTTTTATTAATTATAGAGACTAGCTAAAACCTTGTACTTCACTTGTTGTTCAACTTTCGTGTAAGCTAGAACCCCTTTTGCTTTCATACATACCGCCAGGAATATAATATATATTATAAGTATACCTGAAATTCAATAAACTGAATTATTAAATACAATACCTCAATTGTATTCACTTTAAAATATAATTTTCTTTCGGAAAAATTATGATTTTGTTAGCAAAGCTTCTGGCAGCCCTGTTCGAATGCACATAAAACACTTTTTTAGAGCATATTTCTGGTTTCCCTGATAATGAATGAAAGGCTCTTAAGGAAAAGCTACTATTAAGAACGTGAACAAATAATTATTGTGTTTTCTGCCATTTTATTCGTTGAAAGCGTTGTTATAGAAACTGAAAATTTCCGCGATAAATCTTAGAACAGAGAACTGTGTTCATTTGGAGTCAGCACATTCGTTTCCATAAATACTGATTTTCATAACTATTTTTGATTGATTTTTTTTCATTCCCGCTTTTGGAACTCATCAGTAGACTTCAACCCAAAAAATTTTTGAATTTAACTAAGAAACTTCGTATTGCTATAGTAAGACTCTTAATACTATATTGAGAATCACAATATACAAACATAATAAGTTTGAAAGCCACTAGCAAAAATCTTTACAAAACAAGCATCTTTTTTATTTGATTGTGCATCTATAGGAGAATACAATTAATCTTTTTGTTTTGTTTCGAGTTGCACACAGAAAAACTTCAACTTAAAATCTACGTAAACAAAGTTTATTTATCCTTTTTTGACCATGATTTTGCTTCCTGTGTGTTTCATGTTAATTTAACATGATTTGCAGTAATTTTCAAAGAAAATCTTTTTCATTTTGAAATAACTTTATTTCATGTTTATTTAACATGCCCGTGCTAGTAAATCAAAATGAAGAATCATGTTGAATAAAACTTATTTTAAGTTAGAACAACGTTAATTCAATAACGAAATTGCACAAAGAATCAAAGTTATTTCACCTTGAAACAACATGAGTTAAATATAATTACGTCAATAAGGAAGGGTCTTCATGAGAACGTTGCACATTTTTTCACTCTCGTAAATAAAATGTCAAAACTTGTATAGAAATTTATTTACACCAAACTGTTAAGTTTGCCCAATAATTTTCAATCGTAAGGTTAAGCTGTGCAATTGTGCATTTTGTAGACAACAACTTCTTGCTCTTTTGGCTTGCTTTAGGAATTTTTAGACACACACACACACACACTTTTTTATTTTTATAGAAATACATGAATACGTTTTTTAATTAAAAATTTTCTTGAATGAATTTTTTAACCTTTTTTTCAAATTTACATAAACTGTTTGCGTAAAAGTTCAAAAGGGGCTTCATGAAACAAGTCTCCCGAATATTCCCAATTGCACAAATGGCAATTATAAGAGTTCTCATGAAAACTCTTATTGATTTTATTAATGATATAATATGTATACGTGTAATTGTTTGTATTTATTAAATTCGCTTGCCCGGCCACGCCGTGCTTGCTGCTGCAGCCACAATAACCTAAAATATTTCTTAGATACACACTAAATATATACCATCATGATTTAATTCAACATGGTGATTTTACATTGGTATGTTTTTTTTCTGTATGTGGGAAATTAAAAGAGAGAAATCTTTTGCTTTTCCTACCACAAAATGCTTGAAATATATGTAAACTTATAAATTGCATTCAAATGACTTGCACAACACAACGCAAAGATATAATAATTCAAGTGAATATGCACGAAAAATTCGGTTTTTTTGTAACACCGAAATAAAAAAATTGTTTCGCATTAAAAAGCATTAAAAGTTTAACAAGAGGTCTTGCAGCTCTCTAGCTCTAAGCAGGAAAATTTAAATAAACATTTATTACCAGCATGAAAACACACGAACACACCACACAAATCCATTTCCATTTCCTTGCTCATTCTAACAATGAAGCCTGCAAGTTTTTCTTTAAGCTGTCTTACATTTATTTACCCTTTCTAAGCATACGCAAACACAAAAGATGCAAATAGCAGTGAAAAAATTTCATGCTCAATGTTTTCTTGCAAATAACAAAGAAAACTTACAAGAAAAAAAAATATATATTTGTAAAGAATAAAATCTAAAGAAAAAAGTAGTATAATATTTGCTCTAAAGCATTTACATTATACTTTATAGTTAAATGCTACAACTAACTTACAAACATTGCTAATGCAAAAAGTAAGTTTAATCTAAAGCAGAGATCAACAGACACATATTAAAATAAGGCCAGAATTTATAGCCACTAAATTCAGGAATCCCGGGTTTCATTTAATTTTTTTACATTAAACTTATTATTATGTTGTTACTACTAGCTGCACAAAATTGAAACAAGTCATTTATCATTTTTTATCTGACTTTGCCCGAAAACAAAATAGTAAAAAAGAGCCCCTATCAAGGATTTATTTAAACATTTCTATACACTTAGTCCTAATTTACACTATGCAACTCTTATTACTAAGCTGATTAGTTTGAGGAAGAGAGAGAGAGACGGGGGGAACATAAACGCGTATTTTCCCCCTTGTCTCTATCTCCTAACAAACTAATCGTCTTAGCACTAAGACTTAGCAAATGCTATTAGTGATTCTTTCCGGCGAGCCGAATACTCCTTATAAGATTTAAAGATTAAAAGTTAACATAAACTGTTTAGCAGACATTGATTAATATTAAATATAATTTTGGCAAATTATGTTAATGAATCTAATTTTAGAGTTACTATAATACGGGTAACCAATATCAAATAAAGTAGTAAGCACATTGACTACAAAACCGAAGGTCCTGTGTTAGAGCCCGGTCTCCGACAGTCATTAAATAACAAACCCAAGCAGCTTTCTGATGTTTATTAGCGTCCCTTTGTAGGAAAATTTATACTGAAGAAGGCAAAGACACTGGTCACTAAACTACTCCGGCTTCAGCGGCTGTTAATTCTAATGTAACATCAGAGCGCCCTCCTTCGTCGGTAATGTATAGCAAAATTATCGGCGAAGTAAATAACCAACAAAATGGCTCCAAAAATTCAATACGCTTCATAGACACCAGAGGCGCGCTGCAACACTGCATTATTAATAAAAAAACGTGCAAAACAGCAGAGTTGTAAAAGTATGAACCCTTCCTCTATCTCTTCTTTCACCACCTGTCTTTTATATCAATATCCCTTCCCTATCACCTTCTCTCTTTGTAGTATTAACTCATCCATTTTAATTGAAAATTTTTTTGGTTTTTTCAATTAAAAAAATATTACATTAACTAAAAATTTAATTGATGGTTTTCTAAAGATTCTATTAAAATTTAATTGAAATATTTTTGAAGATTCAATTAAAAAAATTAATTGACATACTTTTTAGGACTCAATTAAATAACTTATTAACATTTTTTAAAGATTCAGTTAAAATATTAATTGAAATATAAAAAATCTAAGAGTATAAAAATATAAAAAATTTTAAAAATATAAAAAATGTTATGTACATACATATGTATGTATGTATAAATTTACAAAAATGGAAACATTTGTGTATTGTACCAAAAACCTAACTGATGCATCGCATGGCTTTAGAAGTTTGAATGGAGGAAAAAAGTACAATGGCCGTATCCGGTCTTGCGTAAGTGTAAATGCAGAATATTTTATGATTGGATTTTGAAGAAAGGCTTCGATGATTTCCTTATCTACTTACGCAAGACGTTTAGCATCGAACCCCTAATACCGCCAATGTACTAACTTTACCATCCACATTTGGTGTATAAGCTTGCATTTTTTATCATTATCGTCTTGTTATTTCTCAACAAAAGTTAACAAAATGAATTTCTGTTTTTTTATTTTCATATTTAATTTTTATTCAACTTATGTCAAAATTACTAAGAATCAAAAAAAAAATTAAGCTGAGTAGTTTTTTCTCCCATATAAAATATCAAAACCAATTAAAAGATTAATTGAGTATTTTAATTGAAAATATTTTTTCAAAACAATGTGGCATACTACAAACAACAGCTCGATTTTCATACATAAAAACAAAAGTTACATTATTTACATACAATTAACATGTAAAAATTGTTACCCATTTCAGAGTATTCTGAGTTAAGCTCTGTTGATAGCACTTTTTTGTTAGAGCAGCAAAGTCAATTAAAATAAACATATATTCAATTAAAATTTTAATCAAAAGTATTATTTTTTCTAAGCAACCACTTAATTAAAAAAAAAATCAACAATAATTTTTTCTGTGTACTTAATTGCTATTTATAACGCGTGTCCAAATGAATACGAATTAAAAAAATTAATTTGCTGGTGTTTAAGCATGTCTAGATGCAGCTAAAGGAATAAACAATTTAATAAAGAGATTCCTTATTCAAAAGGTGTTTTTATAATATAAATTTTTTAAATTATTATATAAATTTTTTAATTTATTAATTATTTATTATTTATTAATATTAATATTTATTATTTATTAATATTTAAAATTATTATTATTTTAAAGGAGTTGTTTTAATACCTTTTAAAATTACATTTTAAGTATGGTACTTTTTTGAGAAAATATTGTTAAAAAAGTTTCTTTTTTTATAAAAGTACTTAGAGCGGTATTTTTTAAGAAGTATACTTGAAAAGTAAAAATTATATATTTGAAAAAGTACTTTTTTAGGGTTCCGTACACCAAAGGTGAAAAAAGGAAAATATTAAAAAATTTAAATTAAACGGTGGTCCATCAGTTAATGCAATTTTGACTATGTAATTTTGACAACTTGCTATATCTTGGAAACCGTAAGAGGTAAACTCTTGAAATTTTCAAAAACGGTAAAACTAAAAAATCCGAAAATTATAAAATCGCCAAACCGAAACAAATCGACAAAATTAAAAAAAAAATCTAGCACTAAAATAAATCGCCAAATTCGAAAAAATCGTTTAAATGAAAAAAAAATCGCCAAAATCGACAAAACGCGAAAAATGCGCCAAAACCAAAATAATTGTTTAGTACAAAAAATCGTCAAAATTAAAAAAAAATCGCCAAATTTAAAAAAAAATCGCCAAAATTTAAAATAAACGCCAAAAACCGAAAAAAATCCTCAAAACGAAAAAAGTGCCAAAACTAAGAAAATCGCCGAAACCAAAAAAATCACCTATATGAAAAAAACGCCAAAATAAAAAAAGCGCCAAAGTAATAAAAATTGCTAAAATTAAAAAAAGTTCAAAAACCAACAAAAAATCGCCAAAACGTGAAAAGAAGTGCCAAAACTCAGAAAGCGCCAATAAATTCAAAAAACCCCCAAACTAAAAAAAACGCTTAAAACCGAAAAAACCCAAACACGAAAAAAATGCCAAAACTATAGTTTATATTGGCTAAAGTTCGTATTGAATTAAATATCTCGTGTCCGTACGGAACCCTTCGTGCGCGAGTCAAAGTCGCACTTCACTGAATTTATTTTCTGTTTTTCCGCATCTTGCATGGATAAATATGGGTAAGAAATTTTTCGTCAGTAATGAAATGCTTTGCTTTGAGGGGAAAGATACTTCGCTCTATCCATAAAATCTAATAAGTTTACTTTTTACGATATTAAGGCATAAGTAGTAAATTTTACATTATTTTTAATTAAATTATATTATTAAATTAAATTATTGTCACCGCCTACAAAACGAAGTGGGGACGAAAATGGCATCTAAGTCGAAATTTACACTATGCACGTCTTATTGCTAAGCTGATTAGTTTGTGGAAGAGAGGGATGAGGGGAAGATAAGCGTTTCTTTTCTCCCCATCTCTCTCTCTCTCTCTCTCGACAAAGTAATCAGTGTAGCAATAAGACTTGTATAGTGTAAATTAGGACTTACGGTCTCCGTTACGGTTGCATTTGATGAACTATAGGACATATTTCTGCCAAGTTTCATTGATCTAGAGGAAATTAATAACATTTAACAAGCAATATAAACTAAAAAAAGTAATGGCCAGCTTTTTGGATCAAATAAGAGTATTTGAGCCTCTTCGAGAAATCAACGGCTAGAAAACTTTTCATGCAAACTGTCGATTGTTTCGTTACTTGTGTGTCACGTAATTCTTCAAACCACAAGATTGTGTTCTGGTTTTTATTTCTTATCGATCAAGCAGTTACAAGTTCAATCCTGACAATAGTTAAAATCTTACGGCCCTATGTTTAAGCAAAAATTGGCATGAAGTTAGCAAAAGTGACGAAATTGAATTATGTGTTAACGAGTTCCTCCATACAATTTGACATTAAAAATGGTCGCATTACCTAATCTTAATCCACCTCTAAGTCCTAGCACGATTTTTATTCAACAAGTAAACAAAAGTGTCGCCTTACCGCGCGTGCAAGAGTTTTGTCATTTATTTAGGTTAGTTCTAAGTTATTATATGTGCAGTCATTTTTGAGCCTTAAATAAAGTATAACGTATTGCGAAAGCAACACAATTTTTTTTAAAAATAAAACAAATTTATGTTTTATTAATTGGCGCCCGAGCAGGGACCCTTGTTAAAGGTCCTAACAAGTTTATAAAAGAGTTTTTATTATGAACTGAATACTGAGTACCTCGTCTAAATCTGCTCTTCTGATGAATTTCAGGATAGCCAGGGAATCTAGTGTTGGCAGTTCCCAATCATCCAGCAAATGATTTTTTGGCATAAAGCTTCACAGAATGTGTGATGTGGAGTTGCACCATCATAATCACATAATCTACACTGGATTTTAAGCTCATTGCCTAATCTTTGGTTCTACGTCCGAATCCTTAGCTTAGCAGGTCTCAATATAGAGAAATAAAACCTTGCTTCTTGTGCCACAGCCCATTTTGACAAGTTTGTTTGTATTTTTGTTTCCTTTCACCACGACGTGTACGGGAAATCATCACTGTGTAACTTAGTTCATACCTTATATGAACTAAATGCCTAAATGGCAGCTTGAAAATTTCGGGATTTCCCAGGCACTCTTAGTAGTTTATCTTCGGGCCTACAATTTTCGCCAACAGAACCATCCAGTGTTCTAGAACCATCCGTGCATTTACGTCTGCACAATATTTAGCAGATTTCAATTTAAATACTTATGAAAATATACATATATCGTTTACACCAAGTTAAATTTTTTGACATCTATCAAGATTTGTGTATCCAAAACAAAACCGATTAACTGAAAAATGTCCGAAAGTATAGAGTGATGTTGTAGCATGCAACGTGTACGTACCGTTCGTTATTCTATTGAAACCACCTGTCGTGGCAAGTGGCACCGTCTTGCTAAAACTACATTTCAGCTAAGTCCAACTCTTCCATTTTGGGCAAAAAAAGTTGTTGCGAGTGGCGCCAAATCGATAATTCACGGTCATCAGTAACACTGGCATATATAGCTGCGATACGTTCCTCTGTCCGTACTCTACTTTGCTCAATAATGTAATTTTGGTGCGAAATGTAGTCATAAGCTTCCGAATAGGCGCCTCAGAATTTCGCAGATGCATTTTCTTAGCCGAACATGAATTTTGATAATAAAATTTAATAATATGCAAGATTTGTTAATTTTTATGTCTATTCACGGTTAAATTATAGACTAAACTGAACATACATATTTAGCAGTAACATGATATTCGAAAATACAAGTAGCTGAGTTGCAGCTAGAAAGTTTCTAAAAAATCGGCCTTTACTTACTTATTCTTCATCACGAACAAAAAATTCAGAATTCTTTGCTAATGTGATTTATTTAAAACTTTTTTTGTAATTACATACATACGAATAATTATTGTGATAAAATACAAAGCCAAACTTTTACTCACACTTTCTTACACATACATATACATGTGTATGTATATGTATATATCGCACACTAAATCATAAACAGTCACAACTCAAAACGATAAAATTGGTTTTGTTTTTAATTAGTGTTTGTTGGTTTTGTGTTTTTTTTTAAACCATTTAAATGAACAAATCTCTAATGATCGCGTCATTTGTACAGTATCAAAAGTTGCTTGGCAGCACTCAGCATCTGAAATTTTTGGAGCTTTGACTGTTTGTGATTTAGTGTGCGATATGTATTTATGTTGATGGGTTTTCTTTTACTAACGATTGTCACTCTATTGTGCAAAAGGATTTGTGACTAAGGTCGTGATTAATTAATTTAAAAAATATATAAAGAGTGACTAGCAAAATTTTATTCCCGCTTATTACGATTGGCGTCGTCGACGTCACACCAAAACGACAATAAACATTGTCACTGGTCTACTCTTTGTCGACAACAATTGACCACTGTTAGGATGTTCCATTAATTTTTTAAGCCTCAAAGATTATTAAGAGATTATCAACAGGAGCCAATTGTTGCCGATAAAGAGTAGACAAATGACGATTTTTACTATCGTCTTGATGTGACGTCGACGACGCCATGCACTATAAGTGGAATTATTTTTTCATAACTTATTTATAATGTTCTATAAAAGTATATAACTGGGTCAAACTGTGTAAAAATGCAAAAATTAAGAAAGATAGAGATGTACTGTTTTTCATCTCAAAGAAACCACAAACGCTTAACTTTAGGCTTTTGGATATGTTCTGTAGTAGTAAGTGATCCAACTAAATAAATATATACAAAAATATAAATAAATTAATCAAAATCGAATTTTTTTATTAGACTTACTTACATTCCCGACAAAATCATCTTTGTGAAATATTTCATTGTTGTCCGAAGTGGCGTAAAGCACAATTTGATGAATTATCGATCCCATATCATTAAATCTGCTTACCAACGATTGACAAATGGCAAAAAGTAATACGTGTTTAAAGATAAAACTTGTGTTAAGTACACAAAAATGCAAAATGATAACAAATTTCGAACGTTGGTACACCAGTGCAAATATCTCAAACAATGCAAATGACATATAGAATGCACTATATATGAAATAATATAATAACTGCAGTTGAAAGGTTTTAATAAAATCTTCTGCTAAGGTTTTCAACTTGTGCTCTTCACGGATTAAAATATCAACTTCTTGTGCTAATAATTTGCGCCACCTCTTGTGTTTATTAAAATCCAATTCCGTGCCACTCTGTAATGCTTCATAATGCATTGACCTTGCATCTTTTTCGATTTTCTTTAAACGTCGAGTTATTGTTTGGACACCAATGTAAATAACAGCTATACCCAAAAAACAGTTCATTTCGAAAACCATCGCCTTGAGAAATATATTAGTAACGTATATAGCTTGAAGTAGTGTGTAATATCGGAAATGTTTGATAATATCAGGAACTAAATATGACATATGGAATAATGTTTCGAAGATACATAAAATACATTTCACTTTCAATACGTTTCCAAGACGCCCAACAATGTCCTGATTTTCATTAATGTTACCAGCTGATAAATAATGTCTCGACAAATTCTTAAGGTCATTGTAAGTTTTAAATATTCGCCGTCTGTTCGACCAAACTTCCATACAACCAAACAAATAGAACAAGCATTGCCAAAAATGAGAGTAAGACATTTTTAATGGCGAGTAAAACAATGACAGCTCATCGTAGGACATATATATGAAGATTTGAGAAGGGATGAATAAGATCAAATGTATAAATCCACAATAAACCATTAACGGCCAGTTGTACAAGTTGAAGGTGTCCCTTGAAACATCATAATGAATGTTTGTTGTTCCAAGAACTTCGTTTATATAATAATAGATGGTTAAGATTATATTCATCGCAGTAATTATTTTGCAAAAAAAGCAACTAAATAAACTTTTGTTTTGAAAATTTTCCAAGTTTTTATTATCTTTTTTAACACTTTTATATATATTATTTTTTTCTTTGACTTTCACACTTTCACTGTGTCTGTTGAAATCGAACTGTAAAGAAAGTAAAATTGAAATATACTGACTGTTGACGTGGCCGTATGTATGCCTTCGGTACTTACCGAAAGTTATTTATGACAGAACAAATTTTTTTTATATGCCACATGAGGTTCCCAACTTGTGCAAAATGTGACTCACATACAATAGAATTATTGTTATTAATTTTTTTTTATTTTTAAATCCAATATTTCTCTTCAGCATTGGGGACCTTCTTCAGGAGTTTATAATGATTATTTGTATTTTAATGAGAATCTTTTATTGAGAATATTTTAGATTAAAGTTAACTATTTTTATAACAATTAATATTATTTTATTTGTTAAGCAAACTATTGATGGTTTGTTAAAAAGACATTGCAAATTAATAAGTTCTTTTTGACAGTATATAAAAATTGAAATTATTAGAGGAACTTAACATCTATTCCTTCTATATCTGTAAGGATATACAATTTATTATAATAAGAAATATATTATGATGGATGGTTTTATAATTTCTACTTCACAAGCAAAAGGTTTTAAAATTCTAATGGATTTTTTTAAAGTAATTAGGATGTGCTAATCACGTGAAAAATAAAATAAAAATTTTCCTTTTAGCCATTGTACAGAGGAGTATTTGAGCCAAAAATTTGGCCAAAAATGCAGAAATGTATTTAAAGAAATCTTATGATACACATTAAAATTTTCAATCATATTGTAAAATTTTAAAGCTACAAATTACATCGTAAAATTTGTAACTCCAGAGCAGTGCTAAAGTTAGGCAAGTGGACAAAATTACATAAGTTAAAATTATTTTTCGGTTTTAACATGTTAATGTAACATTTTTTGGCATAACGAATAAATTTATTGCGTTAGATTTTTTTTGCTGAAAGATTCAATCGAAAGCTATTTTTATTACTAAAACAAAAAAATATCTCGAATACAAATGTTGAAACAACTTGTTAAAAAATTAAAAAGAAAAAACTTTACACCTTTTTTGCAAAACAAAGAACAAGACGAAGCTTTTTAAAAGTAAAGTTAATTGCATTAAGAATTATGTTTTAAACTGAAATAAAAAATAAAATCTCTAATTTTGGACGCAAGAAAAAAATTTTGCGCACGCTTGCGCACGCTTGCGCCATTTTTTTGTGATTTTTGTTGTAGACCTTTTAGGGTTCCGTACACCAAAGGTGAAAAAAGGACATCTATTGTTTTCGCTACGCTGTCCGTCACAATGTAATTTCTCAAGAACCGTAAGAGCTACGGAACTGAAATTTGAACAGAGTATGTAGAACCTTGGCGACTACAACAACAAATACATGAGAATTAAAAATTAAAGGGTGCTCCAAAACGAGCTGCGAAAAATTTTAAAATCTCATGTAATATACATACAATTGTATGTACATATGTATATTGACACTTGAACTTTGTAAGATTAGTGTATTTTTATATAGACTACAACAATTAACATTAAAATATTAAAAAAGTTAAATTAAAGGGTGGTCCATCACGTAATGCAATTTTGACTATGTAATTTTGACAACTTGCTTTATTTTGAAATTTTCAAAAACGGTAAAACTAAAAAATCCGAAAATTATAAAATTGCAAAACCGAAAAAAATTGCCAAATCCTGAAAAAAATCGGCAAAAATGTAAAAAAAACGCCATGGGCCGGTGGCAAAAATTAAATAAAAATATACTTAATAGTAACAAACCAAAAAAGTGTGTCTTAAGTAGAACAAAAATAATCAAATTAACTAACATGTGCATAATTAGTAAAGAATAAACGACAATGGCAAGTCTGTTGTAAATTAGAGATGGTAAATTTGGGCTTTCATTACAAAACACATTTTCAGCAAAATTGAAATACGATGAATCAAAACAATTCACGTATTCCATTTGCAAGAAAGTTTCGTATATAAGGCAGAAATTTGCATCAACTGACACCACAAACAGTGGACCAACACAGAAGAACGCTGATGATGAAGGTTTAGTGGCCGTCGAGAACGGCTGGCTGTTCCGTTCAACTATGTGTTGTCAGAATACTTACAACTAACTTTGATGTTATTTGTTCATTAATAATTATCACATGTAATTTGGCTTAAAATGCGATACGAACTTTAACCCGTTCAAAATCATAAATATAAAAAAAATACCGCCAAATTTAAAAAAAATCGCCAAACTTTAAAAAAACGCCAAGAACCGAAAAGAATCCTCAAAACGAAAAAAAAGTGCCAAAACTAAGAAAATCGCCAAAAAACCAAAAAAAATCACCTATATGAAAAAATGCCAAATTAAAAAAATCGCCAAAATAAAAAAAACGCCAAAATAATAAAAATCGCCAAAATTAAAAAAACTTCAAAAACCAAAAAAAGTCGCCAAAACGTGAAAAAAAGTGCCAAAACTCAGAAAGCGCCTATAAATTCAAAAAACCCCCGAACTAAAAAAAAAACGCTTAAAACCGAAAAAACCCAAAAACGAAAAAAATGCCAAAACTATAGTTTATATTGGCTAAAGTTCGTATTGAATTACATATCTCGTGTCCGCACGGAACCCTTCGTGCGCGGGTCAAAGTCGCACTCCAATGAATTTATTTAATACAAATATGGTTTAAAACCCTTATATTTTAATAAATGACTTGTTTTAATTTTTTTAAAAAGCAATTTTTCAAAAGTGAACTTTTCTAAAAAGGTTGAAAATTTTATTTTTTGAGAGAAATTTTTGGAAAGGAGTTTTTTCTAGAAATTTATTTTCAAAAATTATTTTTTTAACAAAGTATTTTTTCAGAGGTCCTCTTGAAAAGTAATTTTTTCAAAAGAGTTTTATTACTTTTGAGGACGTTATTATAAATATATTTTTCAAGTCGCTTCTTTTTCAGAAAAAAATGTACTTATCTAAAATAAGGACGTTTTTAAAAGTGCACTTTTTTACAAAGTTACTTTAAAAAAAAAATAAAAATTTTGTGAAAAGCTGGAAGGTACTTTACTTTTTTGATGTCAAATTTTGTACTTACTTCTTGATTATTTTTTTTAAATGTACACTTGAAAAGTGATTTATTTAGAAGATGCTTCGTTTTAAGACGTACTTTGTTAAAAAGTTACATTCTGGAATTACATAATACTTCTTCAAAAAGTTACTTCTAAAAAATATGGTTTTTAACGAAGTACTTTCATAAAAATGTATTTCTTAAAAACATGTTTAAAAATATATTTTTCTTAAAAATTTATCTAATTTGTTTTCAAAGGTTTTTTAATAAAAGATAAATGTTCATATAATATTTTTTAAGAAAGTGCTGTGGTAAAACGTAATTTTTTAAAAAGTTCTATTCAAAAAGCATACTCCTTTGGAATGGTACTTTTTTAAAAAGTTACTTTTTTGGAATGGTACTTTTTTTATAAGGTCCTTTTTTCAAATGGTACTTATTTTTAAACGTACTTTTTTAATGGTACTGCTTTTAAACGATACTTTATTTTAAATATACTTTATTTAAATGTACTCCTTTTAAAAGGTACTTTTATCAAAAGATACATTTTTAAAAGTTAAATTTGTTTAAAGGCACTTTTTATAAGGTCCTTTTTTTAAAGGTACTTTTTAAAAAAATACTTATTTTAAGTTAATATTTTGAAAAGGTACCTTTTTAGGGTTCCGTACATCAAAGGTGAAAAAAGGAACCCTATTGTTTTCGCTACATTGTCCGTCTGTCCGTCACACGGTATTTCCTCAGGAACCGTAAGAGGTACGGTCCAGAAATTTGGACAGAGTATGTAGAACCTTGGCCGCTACAACAGCAAGTACATGAGAATTAGAAGTTAATGGGTGCTCCAAAACGAGCAACGAAAAATGTTAAAATCTTATGTAATATACATACAATTGTGTGTACATATTGTATATTGACACTTGAAATTTGTAAAATTAGTGTATTTTTGTATAGACTACAACAATTAACATTAAAATTTAAAAAAAAAATTTAATTAAAGGGTCCATCAGTTAATGCAATTTTGACTATGTAGTTTTGACAACTTGCTATATCTTGGAAACCGTAAGAGGTAAACTCTTGAAATTTTCAAAAACGCTAAAACTAAAAAAAACAAACAAAATTTCTAACACTGAAATAAGTCGAAAAATTCGAAAAAATCGTCTAAATGATTAAAAGATTCTTTTTTTAAAAGGTCTAATTTTTAAAAGGTATTTATTTTAAAAGATACTTGTTAAAAAGCTACTTTTTGGAAAACTCACTTCTCCTTTTTTGCAAGTTTAGTACATGTTTATATGATAATTTTTTTTATAAAAAATTTAATATTTAAAAAACGTACATTTCTGAATCGTTGGTTTTTAGAGCCGCATTTAAAATAAATCTACCATTAAAAGCGATTCGAAGTTCTATTAAAAAAGTTCAATTTTACATTTGTGGCAGCTTCCACATTATAAAAAAAAAATTATGTCTAATGGAAGCGAACCTTGATGCAGAAAACTTCTCAACTCTTGATTAAAAACTAACCTGGGTTGAAAATTAGTTTTTGCTTCGTATCTATTTAATTCGAAAATTTTAAGCCTTACATACAGTGGGGCTAAAAGTTTCCAATGTTAATAATATTTATGAAAATTAAATTACATGCCAAATGGTTGTTAATCTACAGATCATCCCCAAATCTTTTGCTGAAATATGCAAAATATTTAATTTTTAATCGTACAAAAGTGGTCAACAGAGAAACAGCAGCATTTAGAGCGATCATTTAAAATCTTAACAAACAAACGTTTATGTTTTAAATAAACATATTAAAACTACATATGTACATATGTGCATATTTAAAAAAAAGTACGCTCAAAGCAAACTCATTACCTTAAAAAAACTTAAGAGCAATGACAAAAAAAAAAAAAGAATTACAAACAAGACAAAGCAAAACTACATTTAACAATTAAACAAACTGCACATGCAATTTTAGTTTTTAATCATTTACATTTACAAAAAAGGAAAGGGGTAAATAAAAAAATACAAACAATTACAAAAATGTAAAATAATTAAAAGTAAGAGTTAAATTAAAGTACAAAAAAAAACTAAATGCTGCAATTTTAGCTTAATTACTTTTTAATTAAATTGTACACAACTCGGAAGTTGAATGCAAAATTACCAAATACACCTTTCATTTATTTGGGTTTTTTGCTTTGATTCTCTTTCCTTTCTGGCTAAATAAAAAGTAATGAAACTATAAAGTTTATTTTTGTTACGATATATTAAATGATTATAAAAAATATATAAAACCATGCAATATATCGAAACTTGGGTAGACACAGAAACAGAAAGAGATATTTATTTAACTTTTTTTATATATATGAATCCTTTGAAAAGAAAAGTATACCCTATTTTATGGCCCACTAGAGATTTGTTATTGAGAAAACTTATTACATTTCTATTTTAATTCAATTAAATATTCATTTAATGTCTAGACGAATCTTACAGTTTGTCAATATTTGAGTTCATGTTCTTGAAATTTTAACAAATCAGTTACTTTGCATTGGTAGATTAATCCACCATATTCATTTGAGGATGCCTGTTTATAAACTACTTAGCTAAATTATATAGTTTTCCTGTACCAATTCTTGCTTAAGAAAAGTGTTACATCAGAAAAAAATTCATTAGGTGCTTTACGGGCTTGAAAAGGTCCGATTGAATTGGTTCTGTCCAGAAAGGACAGATAAAGTCAAGTTATAAATTTTTATATTTAAATATATATGGCCTTATGTATAATCAAAAACTGTCATGAAGTTGGCATAAGTGGCAAAATTCAACATGATCTTTGCCATGAAACTTCACATTAAAAATCATGCTAGGACTTAGAGGTGGGTTAAAATTAGGTAATGCGACCATTTTCTTCATGCCACTTCATGCCAATTTTTGCTTATACACACACAGAAAAAAATACCAATGTAAAATCACCATGCAAAAAGTTTGATTCAAACTTCATTAAAATCACATGCTGCATATACATACACTTATGTGCTTAGTTGTACAGGTTGTTTTTGTATTGTTTTTTTTTTTTTTTGATGTCTGTAAACAGTCGACAAACTGCTGCTGGCTGGTAGGCAGTGTATTAAAGTGAGACAATCGCAGGTTCGAATCCTAGAGTAAAGTCAAAGTATTTTGTATTTATTTCTTTAAAATAAAACTTTAATAAATTGTATGTTAAATGATAAATGAAATAGTATTAAATTATAATTTAATTCAAGATGGTACATACTTAGTGTGTATCTTCAGAATATTTAATGTTGTTGTGGCTGCAGGGGTAAGCACGCTGACTACCACGCGATGAGTTCCGAGTTCAAATCTTGGCTGGGGTAGCCAATACAAACATTTTTCTGATGTCTATGTCAACCACACGTAAGCTAAATAATTTATAAAATACAATTACTACACTAAATTAAAGTCATATTGATCTAACTTGAAATAACTTACATTCAACATGGTTCCACATTTTGATTTAAGCAGAACGTAAATGTTAAATCAACGAGAAATATAGTTATTACAAAAGGAAAACATTTTTTGAACCATTACTGTGAATCATGTTAAATTAACATTAAACACATATGAAACAAAATTATTGCCGAAAAAGATTAGAATAACCTTGTTTATATAGATTTTAAGTTGAAAATTTTCTGTGTGTATGTATATAGTATATATACAAATGGAACATATAAATATATGTATGTAAGTTGAGAGTCCCAGCAAAAAATTACACATTACCGTCAGAACTAGTTGTCATATAATGACTTACTTTTCTGATTACTAAATTTCATTACTCGCTTACAAATCACATTACCTAAAATTAAAAAAAAAAATGATGTACAAGTTTCTAAATGGGGAGAATGATTTTTTTGATTAAATATATTACGTGAACAAGTTGCTAAATAAAAAAAGTGAGAACTTCTCAAGAATCGATTATTTTAGTCTAACGCCAAACCCGATTACCTTTTTTGAAATTTTTTGCTGGGGTATTGTGTTGTGTTTGCACTCGAAATGCAGAATGTTTCATTCAGTTTTAATGTGTATGACAACCATTCATGCATTCTTGTGGCTTGTCAGTAGGTTTTGGAGCCACAAAACAACACATTTGTTTATTTTTATACATACTACATATGTATGTATGTATATGTTTTGTTTTAAGTTTTTGTCATGCAATACCTGAAAAGTATTTTAACTATTGTCAAGTGTATTGTTGTACTACGAGTATTGTGTGGTAAAAAACAAAACATATATTTGCTACTTGCAAAAGCTGATTAAACTTATTCGTAAACTATAACAAACAAATATCAAAAATAAAACGAAAGCCAATATGTACAAATTTCTATTTTATTTAAGTGCACATATTTTGTGGCAAAATGTTCTAAAAAAATGCACATAAAAAATTTTAAGAATTTTGCAATTTGTATGGCGATAAAGCACCATCAAAAATCACAGTTTTCTGTTTCTTCAGGCGAATGGGCCGTGTGGCGACTGTTCCGTTTGATAATGCGAGTTCTCACACATCTCGTCAAACAAGTGAATTTTTGAGCAGTCGAAACATCGAATTGATGACTCATCCTCATTTCAGTTCTCTCTGGGCACCCAATGACTTCTTCTTGTTCCCAAATAACAAAGGTAAAGTGCGTGGTCAA
Source organism: Tachina fera (assembly GCA_905220375.1). Lineage (NCBI taxonomy): Eukaryota > Metazoa > Arthropoda > Insecta > Diptera > Tachinidae > Tachina > Tachina fera. The sequence goes on from LR999966.1 coordinate 84,001,060, forward strand.
CGATTTACGAGCGCCAAAGAAGCAGTTGAAGAGTTCAAAAACCATGTTTCGGAGGTGTTTCAAAAGGAATGGAAAAACTGCTATGAGTTTGACAAATGGTTTAACCGAATGCAAAAAATATTTTGAAAAACAATAAATCCATTTTCATTTAAAAATTTTTGTTATTTGATATTCCCGAAATGTAAATGATAGCTCTCGTAGCTATTTTGCAGACAAAAACATTTTCTTACCTATTAAATACAAAGATTATGTAAATACATAAACTATCTTCAGCTAGGCTTTTTCACTTTGTACAATATTTACAATAAATGGCTCTGCTTTCGAAGTCAAAACAAATTATCAATTTAAAGTTGTAGTTACACTTTCCCATTCTGAATCACTGACTAAAGGAATAGGCCGGATTCAGTTCTTATCTAATTTATTTAACAGATTTTTTGTGTTTACATACGAACAATTATTGTTATGGATAACAAAGCCAAACTTTTGCATACACATTCTTATATGTACATATGCACATAAATATGAATTTACATACATATGTATATGTACATATAAAAATCGTCCCTACCACGTCAATTTATCCAATATGAAAGTTTTAACTTTTCAGAAGAGCGCGAAGGCAGATGAATTATGAATTTAAAGTCAGCGTATTCCTAAAAGTGCCAGTCTTAAAATATTTCTTATTGAGTTATCTCTATTGTGCGAGAGAATTTTAGCATTTTAAACCGAGGAATATTGTAACGAATCTAAAAAATCAATCAATTTTATATATTGGATAGTTTGACGTGGCAGGGACGATATGTACATTGATAGTTTTTCTTTTACGTACTAATGCCAATCTATCATGATATAGAAAGTGCTCTTATATGTGAATAATAGCGTGATTTGCAATTAAAAAAAGATATTATTGTGTGAATAGCAAACTAATAATATTTTTTATAACTTATTAATAATTTTCCAATAAATTCGCTAAAAAGGTCAACATGTTTTCAAATGCAAAAATTAAATAAGATAGACATGCACTATTTTTCATCTCAAAAACGCAACAAATGGTCGACTTAAGCTGTAAGGATCTGTTCTGCAGTAGGAAGTGATCCAACTAAATAAATAAAAAAATATAAATATGTACGTATTTTAAAGAATAAATATCAAATTTTTTATTCAGTTTACTTACACTTCTGACCAAATCATCTTTCTGAAATATTTCATTATTGTTGGAAGTGGCGTAAGCCAAAGTTTGATGAATTATAGGGCAAATATTAAAAAGTGATATCATTCTAAAGAATACAACTGAGAAGTATAGAATATAATCGCTATAAATTAACATTGGTCGAGATGTGTACATTAGCATAGAAAAAGAGTGTTGATATAGAGACATATGGTTCTAGGCTGACTAGAGGGCATATGGCTTCAGTTTGTTAATGTTTATTTAATTATAAATTTGCATACGCATGTGTATTTATTTAGTTCCTTAGCTAAACGATTCTAGATAATTATTTCTATTTACGAAATGAGTTCTTTATAAAAACGTTTGCGTGAGTTGTGTTCGAATAAAGTTCAATACAGTATAATTTTTATTTGCCTTACTTCAATTCAAACTTACGATTAGAAAATTAACACTTTCTAGCAAGTGTGTCTCATAAGTTCTAGCTTAAACAAGCGAACTTGGGAGGGAAAAATCAGGAATTCTTTTTTGTTGTTTCCATGTCGGAGAATGTGTGGTTGACTACAAAAATAGTTAACTTACAGTTAAATTTTCTTAGACTGATTAAAAGCTAACTGAAATGTCATCCAGAACAAACCCAAAATTAATTCTTAAATTGAGTACGTAATCGAATTTGATGAGAGTCAGCAAATTTATTCTCAGCTACTTTGGAACTCATTTCAGTTTTATATTAACATTTTGCTGTTGTTATTTTAGATGGTAACTTAGCTGAGTGGTAGAGCGTTGAGTACACAACTTTTGTTGATACGTGTTCGAACCCCAGAAAATTTTTTTTAAATTACTGACTGCCAGTTAATTTAAAAAAGTCATCTTTGAGTTAGCTGAAAGTAACGCAGAGTGAGACAATTGACTACTGCCTAGGACATCGCAATAGTCAGATGATTACATTAAAAAAGTACTCCAAGTGTCAGTCAGTAGTAGCTGCAAAATAGTTAGTTTAAAGTTAGTTTAAAGTCAACGTAATTTCCGATAGGGTTCCTTCGTGGTCATACAGACGAAAATGTTGCCGGCGAAATTCCAATATTATTGGATTAAAGCAATCATATTTGTACTAGTGTCCTGCAGAAGATCATTTATAAGACCTTTAGAGACATGAGAGATTTTTCAAATACTTTACTATAGCGAAATTTTCTAAAATAAACGGAAAACAATACTATTGGCAAGACAAACAACTGAAACAAATGTCTTGGCAACAGTGTTGTTTAGCGTTTACTTTAGAATATTTCGCTTTGGTACAGCATTTGAAAAATCTATCATGTGTGGAAATGTCTTATAAATGGCCTTGTGCAGGATTTTTATTTTGTACATGTATGTGTGTATATGTAGCAAAGAATATGAAAACAAAGCGTGTCGCCGATTACCGAACACAAAAATGATTCTCTCTTCTTTACCCGTGAATTGCTGCCAAATAAAATGTTTCCCTTCAAAATTTGAAGGGAATTAAGAATTTTTATTCGCATGCAAAATGTTTAATTCATATGATTTTTTAAACGCTTGAATAAAATTCAATTCCATGCCTGCCGATGAGGAGTTTATTTTTATGCCTAAATTAATTTTTACATTTAAACAAGTACACACAAAAAAAAAATTCAGATTAAAGTATAATAAAATAAGATTAATTTAAGAGTTTTCAGCAATGACTTTGCATGTTTCATGTCGATTCAACATGGTTTACAGTAATCATTAAAAAAAGCTTTTGTTTTTGAAATAATATTATTTAATAATGATATAATACGACTACTACAATATTGTTAAATCAAAATGAAGAATACTGCTAAATCAAATTATACACCAACACAAATAAACAATATATTATTTCTAATAAATTTAATGTGGTTAGCAATCAAAATTTTTTCATGTTGATTTTACATTGGTATTTTTTCTTTAACAACTTGTTATTTTTTTTTAAAGGAATAAAATTTGCAAGCATGTCTGCATTAATTTTCCTTTATTACTTCTTTAAAAAAAATTGTAGAAAAATGTATGCAAATTTTTTTGTTGCAATATTTGAAGTTCTGCTTAAACATTATTACTTATGTAATTTATTTTAAATTAGCTAATTGTATTTTAGTTGCATACGTACATATGTATGTATGTGTAATAAACTTGCTAGTTCTGTTAAAGAAAGTGTTGAATTCATTATACATTTTAAGTAGTTCATAGCAGATGGTTGTTTAATGTATGTAAGTAGTATTCATTAACGTTCTTCTATTAAGTTATGTTAAATACATACGAGCACTCTTAACCTAGATTTGGTCAAAATTTCTTGGCATGCATTTTGCTGTCGTTGTGCCAGTGAAATTCTAACATCTATAAATGCTCGCTAAGCTTTTGATTTAATGAGTTAGGAGAGAAAATTAATTTGAGTAGATATTTAATAAATTATTTAAAACAATGCGACACTTAAAAGAAAATTTAACATAGTGTGTGTCGATTTTATTAAACTGTAACAAGACAAGACTTAACTGAGTATATAAATGCTTGCTTCTTTTACAATGAAAATTACAAAAAAAAAGTCATCAGAAATTTATATTTGACAAACAAATATTAATATTTAAAAGATTGAATTATGCATAAAGCACATAGATCACACAACAACGTGACTGCATAATTATATTGAGTACGACAGCAACATCATAAGCAGCTGATATTGACATATGAATACATGTACATATTTCAATGTGTATATTTCAGTGGTGCCACTTTCAATTACTTTACATTTATAAAAATAAAATTTCATATTTAAAAGTATTTCTAGCCTGTTAAAATATAATAAAAACGAATTAAATTATTTCTTTATACATACAAATTTTGATAAGTTATTGCCAGAGCTGTAAATGAGTCATTCTTTTTTGATTTTAATTCGTTACGAATTAACAAATTTTGAATTAATTATTTTCACACAAAAAATTAATTGAATTAATTTTGAGTCAATGAATCAAATGAATTTGTTAAAAATGAATTGCAATTCGCTCTCAATTCAAAAGAGTTTGTCAAATGAATTGCAATTCATTTTTCAAATTCATTTGAATTGAATTCTTTGAAATGAACTATAACAATGAATTGCAATTCAAATGAATGAAATAAAAAATGAGTTGCAATCAATCAAATTCATTTATGATTCATTTAAAGCTCTGGTTATTGCTATTATTTTAAGCTGGTAGCAGGTGTTTTTCCCGGGAATTCCACTTTTGTTTTTGCGGGATCCCGGGAAATAATAAAAGAAATAGTTAGTGGCCTTCGAAAACGGCTGTCTGTTCCGTTCAACTATATGTTGTCAGAATATTTACAACTAACTTTGATGTTATTTCTTCATTAATAATTATCACATGTAATCTGGCTTAAAAAAGCGATACGAACTTTAGCCCGTTCAAATAAATCATAAATATAGAAAAAACTGAAGTTCGCAAAATAATAATTAAAAATTAACTTAAAATAAAAGAAATAATTGAGCACTTTACATTTAGAAAACAGCTGCTTTTACTTTGGCATTTGTGAAAATTTATTGCTAGCAGCGGTTTTTGTAACAAATTTTACATTGAGAGTCCAACCTAAATTAGAGCGTCAAAGCGTCAAGCGTGGCATTAGCAGCAGGGTACGTATTTTCAGTACATTCAAATATATTTTATACCCTGCTGCTAACGCAACGCTAACGATATTTTTGTCAAATAGATTAAGGTAATTTAATAAAATTGTTTTAGATGGAAAACTCAATTGTATAAACGTTTTTTAAGAAAAAATCTGCTGACCTGTTTTGATTTATTTTGTGTTTGTTTTAATTAAGTGATATGTTATGATTTTGTTATTCATATTAATGACTTACTTATGAAAGTGGTCTAAGCCATATATTTCATTTCATGATATTTATATTATGTAAAATTTTAATTTAGATTTCTACTATCCTTGATTAATATAAATTTATTTAGTATTAATTAAATATTTATTGAAGGATTTGAAAGATTTATTTCATATTTCGAAACGAAAATTCATATGATTTATACCAGTTTCATTCGTAATTAATTCACATATATATATGTAATTTTATTTTTTTGATCTCATATTAAAACGTTCTTCGTGTTGAAAAAAAACTTTGAGGAATTAAAAAACTAATATTTAAAAAAATATAGTTCCTGTCTTAAAATCCAATTAACATACGAGTATTTATGTATTAATAATACAGAAGGTATGTTCTAGTAAGTGTTTAAGCTTTCTAAGTAAATTTGTGTTAATACCTGGCAAATTTAAGTTTTATTATTACTTTGGAGCGGGATCCCGGGATATTTAAAAAAATTCCCGCTTTCGAGGGAACTGAAAAAATCTGGGGAAAAAAACTCTAGCTGTCACGCATTTTACATTTTGCATTGTATTGGTAGCACTATATTTGCTTATTTTCCTTTACAAAAAACAAAGTTAGCCTATGCTGGTGACAGCGATAAAAAAAGGGCGTGTGGCTTCTTCTACTGATAGACATATTGTGGTCGATAGCCTGCTGTGGGCTATTTATTAAATGATTTAGGGCTAACAAATCGGTCAAAGTTTAAAAGCTGGTTTAGTAAAACCAAACTCAAATTTATTTGTAGTTTAAACTCAACAGCAGTAAATGAGTAAATCATACCTTATGTGTAGTTTAAAAAGTGATATTGTGGCAGCACTAGAATAAATGTCAAAAATAGCTGCTTGCAGCAGGCTATCAATTCTTTGCACAATAAAAAAGGTAAAAAAGTTAAAAAATTTAATTAAAGGTTGCCAAATTGTACTGAGAAGGGAATAATATTTATGCTGGGCGAATAGCATAAAAGGAAAATAGAGAGCAAGAAAACAGGTTGGACAAGATCTGAAGAAACACTAGAGGCTTGGAAAAAAGTTAAGTCCTATTTCAATGCAAAGCATATGGTCCGTAAGTAACAAAACCATATGGTCTGTACTGATAGTTTAAACGCTCAATTTAATGCATTTACAGATGGTGTAAATACTTCACTGATTTATAGGTTTATAGGTTTGCTGATTTAAAAACATTTTAAACCAAAAACAGAGATCAACGTGCACTGATTTATTAGCCCTTTATGTTTAACAGCCCATAAGTCGTCAAAAACTGTATTACCAACCGTAACTGACAACCCGTATCTGTAAGTTTTGATAGATAACAACGTGTTCAAATTGCAAGAATTTTTTTTTTGTAACAAGCGGGACAACTGATGGTGAACCTAATTCGAGTGCGCTGAATCCAATGAAGCCAAATGTTGTTGTTTTAAGTTAGCTCATGTTTAAAAAATAATTAGAATTGCCAGTTATGAATAAAAGTAGCTAAAAACTCACTTTTTCCATATTTCCTACTATTTATTAGGGTCAAATCTACTGTTTTCGCTACGATGTCTGTCTGTCCGCCACCGGCTGTTTTATCGAGAAGAAGTAAGAGCTACGGACCTGAAATTTTCACAGAATATGTAAAACTGTGATCGGTAAAAATTATTACATCTAAAAATTAAAGGGTTTTCTAAAGGGAGCAACGTAAAATTTTAAAATCCCAATGTAATATACAGAAAATTATGTATATATAGACGCTTGAAATTTTCAAAAGTATTTTAAAAATATATAAAAATAAAAGTATTTTGGAAACCGTAAGAGGCAAAATATTGAAAATTTCAAAATTTCTAAAATAAAAAAACCTCAAAGTATAAAAAAATTGTCAAAAACCTGAAAAAATTGCCGAAATCGAAAAAAGGACCACAACTAAGCTTAAAATTTAAAACTAATAATAAACGCCAAATTGCGAAAAAATCGCTAAAACAAAAAAAAACAACAATAAGAAAAAAAAAGAAGCAGAAACATCGCCAAAAACAAACAAAAAAAAACTAAAAAAATCTCTAAATCGAAAATAAATCGAAAATCAACCAAACCGAAAAAACACCTAAAATAAAAAACGCCAAGACTAAAAAATGCCAAAAATTTTAAAAACCCCAGAAACGAAATAAAAGCCAAAACTATATTTTTACCACTATCGTGAACATTTTTCCCTGAAAAAATTTCTACTTTTCACCAAATTGCAATCGTGAACAATTAATTCTTTTTTTTTTGATTCCCCTTATCCTGAATAATATTTTTTAAGTAAATTCGAAAAAATCGTTAAAATGAAAAAAACCAACAATGAAAAAAAAGCAAAAAATTTACAAAAAAAAAACGCAAAAACAAACAAAAATTGCTAAATAAATAAACACGCCAAGACTAAAAAAAAATTAAAAAAATCGAAAAAAAAACCCAGAAACAAAACAAATGCCAATACTAAACAAATATTCACACCTATCGTGAACATTTTTTTCCTCGAAATATTTCCACTATTTACAAAATTGCAATCGTGAATAATTTTGTCCTTGTTTTGATTCCCCTTATCGTAAATAATATTTTTCACGTGAATTTTTTCAGTTTTCCCTTAGTTTTGTTCACTTTATTTTTGCAAGAGAACTGAGTTATTACATCGAATAATTTCAATAATTTCCTTTGAATTACAACAACTGAAATTTATTTGCTGGTGGTTTAGCATGTCTATATACGCATTTCATTGGTGCTTGAAGCAAATCATCGGTAAACTTCAACCACAAACTTTGAACACGCGCAAACCTCTTACTTTATGCACAGACTTTCATAAATAATTCATAATAATTCATATAGTTTCTGAAAGTCTGTGCATAAAGTAAAAGGTTTGTGACTGTTCAAAATTTGTGGTTGAAGTCTACTGATGATTTTGTTCAAGCGTTAATTAAATGCGTTTATAGACCACCTTGATGGTAAATTTCAATTATTGTATTTACACTTCTGACAATATGTCAAATAAATAGATTTCATTAAAGTTCCTTTGAATTATATATTAAAAATTATAAATATTAATTTTTAGGTCAATATTGGTAAGTAAATTTCACGATTCTCAACAATAATTCGCTGCAACACCTTTTTGCATGCAGTATGAATCGCTTTGGTTGACACACAGTAAATTTCCTGACGATATACTAAAGCACTTTTTCCACTGCACCTAGAATATTTAAAAACCAACCTTAAAGTTTAAAAAAAAATTCATTTAGAAGCTAAAATTTGTGTATTTTTTATTATTTAACTTAAGTTTTTCTGATTTTCAATTAATTTGTAAGCTTTACAAATACTATTCCCTTTTTACATTTACTTGGACTTTTAGTGGGCTGGGGGGGGGGGGGGGCTAAAATTTCACGGCAGATTCACAATAGATTTTTTTTCTACGAGATAAATGAAAATTTTACCTGCACAAAAATTTCACCAGTTATTTCTTTATAATCTAATGTTCGCATAATATTATTATGTATCTAGTATCCGTACGCGGAACCCTTCGTGTGCACGTCGAATTCGCACTTTACTGAAATTATTCTTTATACCGAAAATAAAATTAAACTTTAGTATGATAATGAAATTTGTAAACTTAAACAAAATAGTTTAATAAATTCTGAAAATGATTTTCCTTAAAAAAAATCTTGAAAATTTGTTTTATATAAAATGCTATTAGACTTGATAGCAAAAAATAAAAAATCACACATATATTTTTTAAACAAGAAAAACATTTCCTGCAAAGGCACAATATTTCCTTGCACCCTCATTAAATATTCATCTAAACCTTTGTGATTTCTTCTTATTTTCATTACTAAAACATTTTCATTAAATATTTATCAGCTAAAAGTGTGTTTTTTTAAGAAAATACTTTAATTTAGTTTGACATTGAAATGTTTGTTTTTCCTGGCATTATCCACGAGAATTGTGCTATCAATATACATACATATATACATACACACATACATATTTGATTAGACATTTGCTTATACCCAGCATTACTTTTGTTTATTGTTTTTTTTTTTTTTTTTTTTGTTGACTTGTCGATTTTATGAAAGAAAGTTTCTTTTGTTTTTTTGCCACACAAACAAAAACATTTACAACATATTTTCACTGGCGTTTCTTATGGCCGGCCAATTTATATTGGTAACATTTGTTCGGTTAAGGATCACAGTTTGCTGCTGTGTTCTATCAAACAATATTGTTTGCTGTCAAACTCAATTTAGTTTGTGGTGCTAAGAAATGTTATACAAATCCACAAACAAACACACACACTTGCACTTGGATTGACGTAAAATAAACCAAAACACTGTGGGATAGAAAATTCGTACAAGTACAGTGAATGCCAATTTTAAAAATTTATATGGTACAAATATCTCTGACAATAAGGAAAAAGTGCTTAAGTATTATTTTACTATTTTGCAGTCGATTTTAAGGATTTTTTTCCTTTGCAGTTAAATTAAAAAATTCTGTGTTTACTTGATTTTTGTAAAACATCGTTCTTCTACCCACTAAAAATCTCACATTCAATCTAAAATATTCCAAAGTATAAGCTAAATTAAATCATAAGAGTTTATAAGTCGAAAAAAGATAAGGAGCGTTTCATTGCGCTATAACTTCCCGAAAAATTGCACAAAACAATTGAGAATTGGAGTACTTTAAAATTTGAAGATTACAGCAGTATCATTTATTTATTTTCTTTTCAATGTCCCATACACAAGACTTTAAGTCTCATATTGCAGCATGGAACTCAGTAGAAGTACATACAAAAATATAATTAATATGCAATGGGATACACATAGATAAATTGAAAATCATTATAAACAGATGTAACTAACATAAAGGGAATATTAAGAAAAGGAATGAAGTAGTAAAAATTAAGTTAATATCGAAAGTCAAGTAAAATTAATTTAAAAATTGACAGATAATATTTCTCCTAAATTAATGTACGTAACTAATTACTTGAGAGCTGTAGAAAATATTGTTCCATAGACTTATTGCATGAATAAAGAATTGGTATTTTGATATCTGTGTGTTATATCTGAAACAAAGCAGTCTTTTACCTCTATTAAGTATTCAATCGTGCATAAAGATGTTTGGGTTGACACGTGTATATTATTTTATGCATAAAGGTTAAAATCCTTACCTTCAAAGAGTCATCAAAACACATACCAAGAAGTTTGTTTACGTACAAATAGACATGATCATATCTTCTTAAATCATATACGTAACGAACTATATTATTGAAAGTCACATATTACTATCGCAACTGGCAAAAAGTTCACACCCATACAGTAAAATTGGCATGAGGCATGTTTTAGCGAGAATTATACGAATATTTATACGAGTGCAATGATGACTTTGCCAAAGATTTCTTAATATATAAAACACGCGACTGCAAGCAAAATTAGATTAAGTGAGGGTACTATTAAAGTAGATTCCCAGATTATAAGCAACGTTTACAATCACAATGGGTTTACTATTTAAGGTTAAGACAGGAGTATTATCAAGTTGCAATAAATTCTTTTAAATAATTAAACATTTGCATTTAGTAGGATTAATCTCCAATTCATTAGCCTTAGCCCATTCAGAGAAGCGATGCAATTCTTCGTTTAAAATTCTCACACATCGGTCGCCTGATGCAGTGTTACAACTAATGTGAAGCTGCACGTCGTCAGCGTGCAATCTAATTTTATAATGCTCGAGAATGCTCAGCAGATCATTAACATATAATGAAAACAGTAGAAGGCCCAGGATTGAATCTTGAGGAACACCTCTACTTAGAGGCAAGGATCTTGATTTTGAGGCACCTGATTCAACAAATTAATGTCTGTCAGTTAGGTAAGAAGAAATCGGATTAATGGAAGAGGAAAAAAACTTATGGAAAAATTTCAGTTTATTACATAAAATGTTGTGATAGACAGTGTCAAACGCCTTCGAATGATCAAGAAGTACTAAGAACGACGTAACATTTCCACAATCAACTTGTTGTCTAATATCTTCCGAAACATCACTTTTTGCAGCTGTAGTCTTTACGTAACCCACACTGAAAGGAAACTCTTCATTCCGACAATGAAATTCTTCATTGTATTAATGATAATTTTCATTAAAAGTCAGCTAATGAAGCCCTTCATTGGATCAATGAAGAATGTTTCATTGTATTTATGAAGTTAATTTTGGCGGATATGTCATAAATAGAATGAAACTATTTCATTACTTCAATGAAACTTTTTCATAACTATAATGTAGTTGTTTCATTGAATTAATGAAGTTTTTACATACTATAAATGAAGTTTATTCATTAATATAAAGAACATTTCATTAAAGTTATGATGAAATTTTCATAAATATAAAGAAATATAAGCAGTAAATAATGAAAATTTTCTATAAAAAACATGAAGTCATATCCCTTCCAAACCACCTACTTAATAAAAAATATATAGCTTTTTTTATTTTATTTAATATATACAAGTATACATGTACTTAATATATGTACATATGTTTGTATTTATTAAAGTAAATCATTTAAAATTTAAGGAACTCATCATTAGAGTTCAACCCAAATAATGTCTTAAATAAAGGCACAATTAGTTTGTACGTGCTGTTCTGTTCTGAATCAGCTGTTTTGTTTCTGTTTAGTGGAAAATCTATATGTGTGGTTAGATTTTCCTTTTTCGTTCCGTTCTGTTGCGGACAGATCTGTAGAAAATAGAATTCAACGTTAAGTGACAGTCAAAAGTGTGTATGTATAAGTGTGTTGTGATACTTTGTGTACAAGTGTAATCAATTCTATAGGTTGCCAGCTGATTTTTTTTTCACAGAAAAAGTAATTGCAAAATATTTTATACTTCAAAGAACGGCACAGAACAGCAACAGAAAGTAAAGACTAATGAAGCCTTTAGCCCAAAAACTTACATGTTTATAGTAAAACTATTAATATGTTGTTGAGAATTACAATACACAAACATAAGTTTAAGAGAACAAAACAAAAATCTTAACAAAACAGGCATCTTTATGGGATGTTTGGCAAAAACTTCTTGTGTTTGTACAGTTGTGAGGCACGTTACTGGACAAAAAAAAAGAGAAAGAGAGAGATATCTGGCATACAATGAAGAGTATTACATTGTATAAATGAAATGATTTCATTGCATTTATGACGATCATACTGCTTTGAAATTAAAAGGGATTAGAAAAGTAAGAAATAGAAAATATTTTTTAACAAAATAACTTTTAATTTATTTATGTTTGCAAACTTTATACAGTAAGCAGATAAAATTTGTGTAAATTGCTTATATTTGTCCCAAATTTGTTAAAAAGAAAATTCGTTTAAACAATGTAACGATTTTCATTAATACAATGAACTATGCAGAACACATGGAGAGCAGAGATTGAAAGATTTCACGTATACAATGAAATTGTTCATTGTATTAATGAAAAGTTTCATTAATATAATGCAGAACATTTAATGAAACCGTTTCATTCTCTGAATGAATGATTTTCCTTTCAGTGCAGATTGGAAATTTGTGAGAATGTTGTTATATCACCTGATTATAAACCAGTCTTTCAAAAACTTTTGAGAGGAACGGTAGTATTGCTGTCGGTCTGTATTCTGAATTTGATTTCTTTATTGGAATGATTCGAGCAAGTTTTTATATTTTGGGATAACAACTGCTAGTGAAAATCTTGTTGAAAACAAACGTAAGAATAGGAAGTAGTTGCGGTATAAAAATCTTTAGAAACCAAAGATCAATGCCATCAGCTCCTAGCGCATTAGATTTAACTGACAACATTAATATGGATAACATTTGTAAAATAAAAGTTATTTTGTTTGGTGTATCATCAGTGAAGCAGTAGTAGTTGGAGGTAGGTGTGAGTATAGGAATATTCAAAAACTGTATATTTAGAATATCTGCATCAATTTCACAAGGCTCATGATTAGAAGATTTACCGATTCATTGACTCAAAATCAGCTTATTTCAACTTAAGCACTTCCTCCTTTTTGCCACAGATATATACCATTAAGTTACGCTACGTTTATGTTATTCGAAATCAAACTTTTTTCCGGCCAAAAGCAAAGTGTAAGTTTTTTTTGAAAAATTTATTTGCTTCGATTTTTTATCTTTTGTTCTTACGCAAAAGTCATGAAATGTACACAAAAATATTATTGCATTAGGACGAATTAAATATGAATGAATGAATGAATGAGTTAAGTCAAACGGGAAATACAGGACATGCTCTGTATTTTCATTTTCCTAATCACAGAATCTGCACACGCTGTTACTCTCAATTCCAAATCTGTGTTTTTTCAGTCTGCAATGGCCTTTAAGGAAGCTTGTGATCATTCTAAGATTGTTTTTACTCAGGGACAAGAAAGCTATAAAACGAGTTTGGTTATACGTTTTAATTATTAGCCTTGCATGCTTCAATCCTGGGAGATTGAGCCAGAGGTGTTCCCCCTTACTCTTGATCTCTGACGATGTATTTTCCCGGATTTTTTCCAATCCAAGTCCACAAAACCAATTAAATAATTTCTCTACAATTGGCCGGTGGTTTGCGAAATGCAAAATTTACCTTACAATTCAAAAAGTTTTTTCAGAATTTAAAACTTGCTTCCATTCCACTGTACACAGAAAAAAAATTAACAATTTTCTTCAGCAATAGATTTTTTATAAATGCTATTGAATAATTTAAACCAGTATTACCCTAAAAAATATTGGTTTTAAACTCTTAAAGTATACTTTGTTTTGACTATGAATATGGGACAATTTTAATTATGAAATATACAAAATTCTTTATCTTATTGAAAAATCTAATTTATTGTCTTCTGTGTATTCGTTTCAATGACTATTAATTTTTACTTTATTTTAACCTTTTGGTACATTGTATGTGTTTAATGAACAAAAAAAAATACTTCTTTGTTAAGCCACTCACTGTACTTTCAAAAACTTTTTACACACTTTCATACTCATTCTGTTAAAGTTAGAGTTTCTATAAATTTTAGCGCACCAAGAAATTTATTGTCCTGCAATAAATAAAAGCAAACAGTTTTAGACACATTCAACATTGAAACATGGAACTTCAAATACCAATTTATAAGTATACTTACACACATACTCATACATTCAGAAACATTCAATACATGAAACTTTATGTACATACGAGTACGTACATTTCTACGGGTTATGTATGTGAAAAATCCCAGCAAACATTTGCTATTGCAGCACTCACTTTTAGAGCTGGTGGGAAAGTTAATTGACTTGTGGTATGATACTCAAATATATCTGTGGCAAAAAGGAAAAAGTGATTTTGAGTTAATGGTATCTCCGGAGTACGAAGTCGTCATTAAACAGTTGAGTAGATATTTTATTTTGGGGGGGGGGGGTTAGCAAAACATTTTTTTGTGACTCGCTCTCAAAATTAGAGCAGTGTCAAGTTACACTTGAATTAATTGTTTGATTCGGTTTGTCAATAAGAAATTAAATAAAAAAAAATAAGTAAAAAGTTAAAAATCGAATAATCCATTCAACAATGTTAAGCATAAATTTGAAATTAAATTTATTCACAGCGCGCTGTGAAAACGATTAAAATGCCATTTTAACTATCTTCGCTATTATTTTTAAATATTTCATAACATAAAATGCATTGCATATTGCGAAAAGCATTTTTATCACGAAATATTTCTTAGCTTCCATAATTATTTAATTTTTTTGCCTGTACAAATTTATTAAATTTGAACTTTAATTTCGTTTGTCGTTCTCAATAAAACTAAACAAAAAACCAGGAAAAGATTCGTTCGGGCGTGCATAACTTCAATCGTTGCTTTCTCAGTGACGACCACATGAAAGAGCTTAAGCATCTGTGTAACTTTGTTGTCCACAATTGCGGTATGGCTTGTGGGTTACTGAATTAGAGTTTAATGTACATGTCTTGTTATTCTCTTTAGAAAATGTTTGCTGGTATAACCTTCCAAATGTTTGGATGTATGCGTGTGATTGCTTTGCACTAATACTAGTGTAAACTACTAAAAAATATTAGGGGGTATATAAATTCTAAACCAGAAATGCGAAGAGATTTGGTTGGTACTGGCAACAAAAAGGATATTGTGGTTTTTATTTTTTTCTCTGTGTGTTTTTCTTGCCGTTAGTTTTTTTCCTTTTGTTTTTTCTCTATAGTGGGCTTAGGTAAAAATGTTCCCAAAAAGGTTGGAGGCTGGTGCCAAAGAACAGAAGGAACAAACAAAAGAAAAATAACTTCCAAGTAAAACAATATTTGGAATCTACAATTAGAAAGACAAATGTTTTAATTTGTAATAGAGTGCGTTAAAGCATTTGCTACCATGGAAAAGAAAGTTAATAAATTAAATAAAGAGGATCTACTATTGATCTGAGATTTATTTAAGATTCTAAGGAATTTAATAACAAATTTTTGTAATAAATATAAAAAATCGTTGAAATAAAGGTTTAAGTTTAAGAAATTAAACTTTGGGGCTTTTTATATAATTTTTTTAATAGAGGGTGTTTTTAAGCTCGATAGAACTTTAACTGCCAGTTAATAGAAGACAAGTAAAAAATATATTTATATTGAAAACAAAAGCCAAACCAGAGCTGTTTCATTTCGATTTCGATTAGTAATCAATTAGATTACATTTTAAAAAGAATTGTACTGATTATATAATTCTCTTTAAGAGAATTTCTGATAAATAATTTATACGATTGCGAAAAATAATCTGAAATGCTAAAAATTACAACAAAATAATCAAAAGTAATCAAAAAATAATCCGATTACTTTCAAAGACTAATTTTGATTATTAATAAATTATCAAGAGGAATTTAAAGTAATATTTAAATATAATCGGATTATTTTTTTATTACTTTTGATTTTTTTTTTTTTTGATAATTTTGTTGTAATTTCAAGTAATTCATATTACTTTTCCATTATTAGTAATTGTGTTCAATTAGTAATCGTGCGAAACTGAATATAACCGTAATTTAATTATTAGTTTTCCTTTACAAAAAAAAGTAATCAAATTAGTAATCAGTACAATTACTAATCATTACTTAACAGCTATGAGCCAAACATACAAAATATGAAAACTCATAAAGTATGCGTGAGATGAGAAAGAAAATGTAATATTTTTTTTACTTGTGTTCACAAAATATAACTTTTTTATAAATATCTCATTACTTAAAGTTATCATTTAGTTTTTCTTGTTTAAACAACTTTTATAAATTTTTATTTTCATTATTATTATCTCCCATCTTCATTTTTCCCCCTTAAAACTTTCGTTTAAAAATAATTGCTCTTTCATATATTCCGTAAAATTTTATTATTAATGCTAGTGAAACACTAGAAAGCAAACTCTAACAGCAAATTTAAAATGGTAAGATTTATTTAATTTTAATGTTTGAAAAGAAGTTAATTACATCATATTATCAGCTTTGAATGCTGAATGATATTAAAATTTTGTTTGCGAAACCTAAAAGCAACAAACAAATATACAAAAAAATAAAAAATAAAGAGAAAAAGTTGTTCATTTGCAACCGCAAGCCACAAATACTACTTTGATATGCACATGCGAAATCAGGCTGGCATACAACTTCCCTTGCAGCCGCCACTACATCAAAACAAAAGGCATTTGAGTTGAGATACATATTTGGAGACGTTTAGGGAAATTTAATGCTTATTTAAGCAGGATTGATTGACCTTTTATAATATATATTTAGGTTTCTTTTAATTGCCTTTAAGATGAATATATCTTAGGCAATAGCGTAGAAGTGCTTGGGTCATATTTTACTGCTTTGCAGGAGAACACTTTTAAGCATTCAAGTCGATTTTCAGAAACTTAGTTCTTTTGGGTTA
Source organism: Tachina fera (assembly GCA_905220375.1). Lineage (NCBI taxonomy): Eukaryota > Metazoa > Arthropoda > Insecta > Diptera > Tachinidae > Tachina > Tachina fera. Next base: position 84,017,990 of record LR999966.1, read on the forward strand.
GGAATTAAGATTAGGTTATTTCTCTAATTGGCTAATCTGAAAATTAACTTAATCTCACATAATTGAGTTTAATGTTTTTGAGTGGTAGTTTAAACTTCTTGTTATGTGTAGTACTATCGTACTAAGTAACAAAATAGTGGCAACATTTTTTGCGCAAAAGTCATACATGTTATCAACACACTTTGAATTTTTATGGGAAGAAGTTAAATATATCGCGTGTTTAAGGAAATATATAAATAATATAAAATATACATACATATATATTTTTAATTATGTGTTTTTAAATTATTCTATCATATAATTTTTAAAAAAGTTATATGTTTCACAAGTGATTGTGGTCAATACTTCAGTAAGATTAAACTACCACGTTTGGTCGCTTAAACTGCCAAGTAAAACCATATACTCGACTACCCAAAAATCACAAATGAAGATTAAGGTTAATTTAATCTCTAATCTGGAACTCAAAAAGTCACCCTTACAGTTAAATTGGGAAATTGTATGTTAACCTTTATTTTTTTGAGTAAACATCATTTTACATACTACAAGTAATACATATCAGTTGAAATACACCAAAGCATAACCCAACTTAATATATTATTCCAATTGAGATTAGAAGAAGATAAAAAAGATAAGTCGCAATTCATAGTGCTATAACTTCCTGAAAAATCACACAAATTAATTGAGTTTTTTCCAGGTGTACTTTCAAATATGCAGGTTCTGGAGATACCAGTAACTTAAAATCAGCTTATCTCGACTTAAGCACTTTTTGCTTTTTCCCACAAATATTATTTCATATAATACTTTCGATATATAAATATAAATACAGCTGCCATCTAAACTTTTTTCCTTTATCTCGTCATCTTACAGCATCGTAGCTACTTGGAATTTAAAATTTAATATGTACTGACATTAAGATTTATTTATTTATTTATTAAACATATTAATGCAAAGTAAATTTGCATAATATGGTGTTGCACAAATATGGGCGGAGTAACGTAGACCATATGCCCAATATGGTATTAACAGTATTTTAAAAGGTTTTGTGACTGACTGTACACGACCTATGCCTTCACATAGGAAGTAGGCAACGTGGTTGTTAAAAAAGTTCCACAAAAAACCGCAAGATTATACGGTTATCCGTGGCAGATCAGTCAACCAGTGCGAGCGAGACGAAAAACTCTCGAAGGCCAAACAACACACACAAGCCTGACCGCACTTAAGAAATAATTACGATGACGCGAGAGATGTTCCCCGACCCAGAGGTGCTTAACGACTGCTGACATTAAGATTTGTTTTGTACCTCTTTAACACATTTGCATTTAATTTAACTAAACAATTTTTGGATTTAAAACCAATTAAAGAAAAAACTCACAATTTCTTTTAACAAAGCAAACAAAATATACAAGTTTGTTGAAATAGTTTAAATTATTTTTTCTCTCCCATTTCTTTTAAATATTCGTATATGTATTTAGTAGAGTTTCTACGTGGTAATAAAAATCCCGGCAATTATATTTTTACAAATCCCGGGAAATTTTCAACGGGTATTTTCGGGAATTTAATATTTAGGTTCTTGAAATTTGTTTTTTTTTTACATTGCTGTTCATTGTTTTATTACTTAAAAATACAAATATGTATGTAGATGGAATTTCCATCCATGCAATAACATAATTCAAAGCATATAAATTCATATTCTTTTTGTTTTATTGAGGTCATTTATAGGCAGATTTTATAAAAAATTTCGTTTCTAAACGTTTCAAATTTGTATGAAAAATAACGAAAATTCGTTTCAAAAAATATTTTTTCCATACAAATTTCAAAACGAAAAAAACGTTTCTATTTGGCCATTAATTAAATTAATTTTTTTTTGAAGTTTCGGGGAATTCCGAGGAGTAAAATATTTTACTTCCCGACTCCCGGGAATTGGTTTAAATATAAAAAATATACATATTCTTTTATCTAATTTTTCGAGCTTTTTTATGTATTCAATGAAACTATTTTTATTGAGCTTTAGGTCTGGTATTATTTTTCTTTTATTTTATCAATATTTCGTTAATCTTCGGTTAACCGAAGACCTAAAGCTCAAAAAAATAGTTTAATTGAAAATATACATATATTTTTTAATAAACTATGTACGAAGCTGTACAATAAAACGATTTTTATACTTAGGAGCTGTTTACATTCATATTATGTAATGTTCCGGGGAGGGATTGACGATATGTTTTAGATTAAAGCGTTACAAAGGGCACAAGAACATCAAAAATAGAGTTATGTAATATGTGAACAGCACCTCACACAATATTTTGAGCAAATTGAGTCTGAAGTATTTTATTCTCATTAAAATGGTTTTTAATAAAAAAAAAAACAAAGCATAAATGCTTATAAGATTTTTATTGAAGATTTCACCCGAAATAACACACAAAAAAAAGGCTTTGTAAAAATAAGCAAAAAATTGTTTTTTGTTTTTGTTTCTTTATTTTTATTTATTTGTATATATTTGAAATATACTTTCCTTCAGTTAAAATTTAAACCAATAAATAATTTCAGTTAAATTTTACTGAAATTTTTAAATAAAAATTTTAAGTTAACTGAGCTATAGTTTAGTTTAGTTTTTTATTTGAAGTTTAGTGTTAACTGTAGTTTAAATTTGTTATTGTTAACGGTACACTAAGTTTAAAAATTTCAATTGTCTATATACAAAATAGTATGTATGTACAGTATGGAGCAAAAGTGAACACTTAAAAGTCGCAATTAAGGATTTTAATAAAATTTCATATATTTATTTATAATGTAAAAAAATTAATGTAATTTATTTAAGAGCTAAATAACAGAAGAAAATATTTATACAAAAAAACAAAAAAAAATAGCAAGTTCAGTCTTAGCAATAAATTTTATTTTAAATTGAATAGTGTTCACTTTTGCACTCTTAACAATTATACCATTTAATATGAGACAAAACGCCAATTAATATTTTGTGAAGCCTTCTTTACTCTTTAATACTGCCGCTATACGTTTTGGCATGTTTCTTGCTAAATTTTGGCATGTTTCGAGAGGTATACTGCTCCAAATGTCCTGAACTCTCTCCCAAAGCTCCTTCACGCTGCTAGGGGATGTTTCAAGGTTCCCCAGTCGTGTTTTCACAATCGACCATAACTTTTGAGATCGGGGCTTTGAAGTGGCCACTTCATTGTGCGAAACTTTTCTTTTTCCAGGCAATTTCGCACAAGTTTTGATGTGTGCTTCGGGTCGTTATCCTGCTGGAAGGTAATATCGTCTTCAGCAAAATCCATTTGACCCATTGCAACTGGTAAATTTTCATAAATAACATTAAGGTATACTTCCTTATTTATTATACCTTCCACCAAAACTAGTGGACCTACACAAAACTCTGAAAAACATCCCCAAATCATTATTGATCCCCCACCGTGTTTTACCGTCTCAATCACCTGATGTTTCTGGGTGGCTTTTCTCGTGTCTGACCAGAAATAATTAACGCCATCCGCGTTGAAGCGGTTTATTTTGCTCTCATCTGACCAAAGCTTTAATATTTTTAATTGATAACTTTGGCTTTTTAGGTTTTTTTTGACGCGAAACAACTTACGTCTTTTAGCGCTCGCCTCACAGTCCATATACTTGCTTCACACTGTATGGCTTTTCCAGCCTCTTTTGGCATTTTAGCTCTCCCGGTTATTAAGGTTCGTGCCATATGTCTTGCATCACTTTTACTTATACTTCGTAGACGACTAGTTTTGCCATGTTGGATAGATAAATTTTTTTTATTTATAAGATTGTGAAATCTTTAACCCCCTTATGCAAAAACGACTGGTAAATTTAAAGTTGGTTTAACAAACGAATTTTGTACGGCAAAACCGGTTTAAACGCATGCTTTAACTTTAACAATCGTTTTTGCATAAGAGTCTAATTCTTTTGCAACTTTGCATGTTGATTTACCCAGTTGAATACGTTTTTCCACTTCCGCAATAATTTTGTTGTTAGCCGGCTTCATATTGATAAAAACTATTAAAAATAAACCACTCACTACGGTAGACGAAAACGAAAAGACATCATTTATCTATTTACACCATCTCAGCCACAAACTGCGTAAAAAACTATAACGGTTCTTTGCTCAAATTAAAAAATTGTAATGAGTGCAAAAGTGAATACAATTGCTTTGTTTCAGTATTTTACTATTTTACAACCATGCCTTAAATGTGCGTTGTTGTTGTTGATGATTATTATTTTTATATTCCATACACAGTGACAATGACTACAGTCATGACAGTTTCTAACAAAATGTAAAATTTTTCTCATAAAAAATAACATATGAAATCATAATTTTTAAGTGTTCACTTTTGCTCCATACTGTACATACAACTGTATTTATATTATTACATGGTATTTTAAAAATTTTTGTTACTCATTTTGGAACACCCTTCACTTTTTAAGTCTCATGTGCTTGTTGTTGTATTGTAGCGCCTAAAGTTCTACACACTCTGTCAAAATTTTAGGTCCGTAGCTCAGTTTTGCAAATGTGAGGAAAATGAAAAATAATGTTAAAATAAACAGGTAAACAAATAGAATTAAAGAAAATTGCAAGAAATTTCATGGTGTGAAACGGGACTAAGTGGCGCAATTTGTTCTCACCATTTGTTTTGTTTGTTTTTTTCTTATTTTGGTCTACTCCCTGCAAAAAATAACAAAATGAAAGCAAACGTTTCCTTTTCTTAATTTTCCTACTCTGTATGAATTTAATTTTTTTCCCATTTATTGAGGCAAATCCAAGAGCCCGACAACTATTTTTAATAAATAAAGCTATGCAGAAAAGAAAACTTCAGATATTAAAAAAAAAACAACAGAGTAAAACAGAAAGAAAAACCAAATAGAAAACACAAACTATCTTATAGTTTATAGTTTGCTGGTTTTCTCTTACTCCATTTCGACAAATTTTCGTGTGGCGAATGCATTGTACAACAGCCAAACAGGAAAATAACAGCAAGAGCAAAACTTACTTATTTTTCCAACAACAGTTAAATATTAACTTTATGTTGGTTAACAAAATGTTCGAGCTCTATTATTACTCGTATTACCGAGTTTTGCATGCAGCAGCATGCACGCAAATGTATGGATGGCATTTGACTTAAACAGCACAGTGGGTCACTATCAACATATCTCTGATGTTATACACAAATACATACAAACATATGTACATATAAATATGTGTAGAGAGATATTAAAAACTCTAATAGCAAAAAAAAATATTTTTTGGTGGAATTAACGTTCAAGTAATTTTTTCTTTTGTTCACTATTGTGTTATTTAGTGTTATTTTATGTAAACCATTAAAAAATTGCAGCTAAAATATATACAGTGAACTCGCGAAAACGGGAATACTCGAATTCATGAACGACTCGCAAATGTGAACACTTTAATTTTTACATTGACTACTCTAAAACGTGAACAAAGTTTGCTTATGTTTTTCGTTTTATTTTTTTAATTTACTTTTAGTTTTGGAAATCCCAGAACATATTTTTATGTTCACGTTCATTTCTTGGAGGAAATATATGCAAATACATACACTCTAAAACATTGGCCCAAATTTAGGTTCATATATTGTCTAATTTGTTGTTGAAATATTCTTAATGTCTAAATTTATATCGGTTTTGATGTTATTTGTATCAAAAAAAACAATATTTGTCCTCTTTTTCACAAAAATTCAAATCTACTGCTAAAAGTGTTTATTTTTAAGCAAATTGTACTTAAAACACAGACAGATATGTCTAAATAACGTCAGAATGTTGAAAGTTAAGCACATATACGTAAAACAGCAGAAACATGTTAAACAAAAAAAGTAGAAGTACAAAAGCGTACAAGTTGCAATGCAGTAAAAAAAGAGACTCCAAAAAAGTCATGAAAATGTAGAGTTTACGATGCGGAAGTAGTGCAAATTTCGATCCGATCTAATGATTTTTACATAGGGTTGTCATTGCAAGAAGTTCTCTTTTTCGATGCCTGGTCACTGAATTGGAAGCGATATTAAGAAAAATTCCCTTTTTTGTGTTCTATGATAATATTTTCATCTAGGAAAAAGGGTAAATAGTTGCCTTTTTTAACAATTCATTTCTTTTTATATGAATTTAAGCCCGAAACAGTGTTTTCATGTAAATTTAAGCAAATAACTTTTAAATTTTAGACTAAAAATAATTCATAAATTTCTTTAAAAAAATAATTTTTTTTAAATTCTGGTGAGTATTTTCTAACACTATGGAGGAGTTACAAGGTTTTATGTGACTAAAATAAGTTCTACATGGTTTTTTGCTCACTATCAGCAAATTAAAAATATCGATTTTTTGGAAGCAATGAAAATGTACTTCCGGTAGAATGACTTCCATTTTTTTTCACTGAGAATAGAAGCACTCCATAATTTTTATTAAGTTCAATAAAATTAAATTTCCAGTGTTTAAAGCAGTTTATGTATATGTAAATAAGTTCGTAGTAAGTTCTTTTATGTAAATAGTGAATATGAATAGTAAATATTGTGAAACTGGAAAAAAAATTGGTGCAAAACTAAAAGAATCTCACATTTACATACATGCAAATAATTATGCATTTATGTGTATTCAAAATGCAAGAAAGTGTTTAATAATCATAGTAATGATTTAGTGCATACCACGGAGTCAATATCAATGAAAACAGTGTTTTTAAAAATTATTTGTTTTCCGATATTCTAATCAGGTGTTTGGTAAGTGTTTGCTATTTTATTGAAAAGGTCGTACATTAAATTTACTCTCACCCATGATTAAACATATTTTATTCAAAATTAAACATATTGTGGTCAAAAATCAACAAAAGGTTTAAAAATGTAGTTGTGTAATTTTAGGCCGAAAGTAGTCTCTAAAGTGTTGCCTACTATTGTTGACCTAATTTTCAACAAAAGTGTTTTAGGGCCAATTTCAATTTAAATATCAATTCATATTTAAAAGTAATTTTTCCATACAAAAATTAATGGAAATCGACATTTAAATATGAATTGATATTTAAATAGAGCTGGTGAAATTGGCCCTTAGAGTGTATGTGTGTACGTGGTATACGAAAAGAAAACGCTGTACTAAAAATGGTTAAACAAAATACCTACCAAAAGAAGATGAGCGATTCCTTTGTGTAAAAACTATTAGAAAACATGAAAGAAGTCCCAAATGAAATAACTCCTGAGAAAAAAATTAAATAACTCCCAATAATTTTTCCATACAAAATTAATAATGAAATAAGTCCCAATCCATTGGGAAATATTTAATTTTTTTCTTTTTGAGACTTATTTCATTTTATTTTGTCATTAGGAAGTAGTTCTTTTCTCGATTTGAAGTTATTTAATTTTTTTCCGAGTTATTTAGTTTTTTTCGGATTTATTTTATTTATCTTATTATTGCTTTTTAACCCCCCTACTAAAAAAAGGGGTGTTATAAGTTTGTAGTGTGTGTCTGTGTATCTGTGTGTCTGTCCGTGTCCACGTACAGACCAAACAGCTAGACGGATTTTGATTTAGTTTTTTCTGTTTGAAATGTGACTTGATCGAGAAAGTTCTTAGCCATGTTTTAAGAAAATCGGTCCAGCCGCTTAGTTGATATCGCATCTTCTCTAGATACATTCGGGGTTTTTTTAAATTTTTAAGTTTTGTTATTTCAATATTATTTTCATTTTATAACAGTTCTTTAAACTGCAATAAAAGTTGTATGGTAAACGTCGTTATGGGTATTTCCATGAAATCAGAAAGGCCTTTAATTTTTGTGGCGACAAGTGTCATTGAGCCTTATTTAATTTTTTGGAAAAAATATTTAACTTTTTTTATACTTTTTATTGGGAGTTATGTCGTTTTTAATGAAATAAGTCCCAATTATTGAGAGTAATTTCATTTTAACAATTGAAAGTTATTTAATTTTTTTCTGATTGAGACTGATTTAATTTTTGTTGGGAGTTATCCGAAATCTTTATATAAAAATAAAATATTCAGATAAACACTTTATATTATTTTTCTAAAGTGAATATATGTTAAAATTTTTAACTTTTAAACCAATTTTAATATCTGTTATTGAATTGTATGTTTAAAGTTATAATTTGGAGGTTAACTATGCTATTTTGTTCTAATATTTTCTCAATCGAAAACGAGAAAAAATTTAAAAACGTGAACACCCTTGGTAAAAATTAGTTCACGTTTTTGCGAGTTCACTGTATGTATGTATGTACGTATGTATGTATATGAAATTTAAATTGTAGGGAAATAATATTAAATTACGAAATTGTGAATATTAAAAAACTGTGCATAAACTTTTATGTACATTATTAAAAACGACACTAGACAACAGCAAAATTATAGCTTTTAAAGATTTATAGAAAATTAAAGTTTTTGTTATCACAATGGACCCAATTGGGTCTCTGACTCGAGGTGCAATATAGCAACACCCTTCCTAACCTAACCTAAAGTTATTGTCTTTTAGCTCAAGTAGAGGGCTGCGTAAACAGTCTTGAAATGTAAAAACGCTTCGTTGTTTAAACGTATTGTCGTAGCATGTATTATCAGTATAATACCTATAACAAATGCTGTAATTTAATAAGTAAAGTAAGTACGTGTATATGAGTGTTTACTAATTATGTCGCTAAAGACTTCTTGTTCGTAACAAACAATCAAAAGAAGTAGTGTTCATGCGTGTATGCTTGTTATTTTGAATATTGTACGTTTTAGTGTGCGTGTGTGTGTGTGTGTAAGTTGTAGATTGTAAGATACTATTGCTTAACTCACAAAACCTCTTGTATCTCTGTATCGATTGTATTATCATATTAAATACAAGAGTGTAACATATATTGTATGAAATTTTCATATAAAAATTAAATACACTATTACACTTTTATTTCACATGTTTTTAAAATGTTGTATTCAAAGAGAGGCTCTCTGAGAGAATTTGTATGTAGCTTGCTCTTCTTTTTTCATTAAAAATACAAAATACATTAATACATTACACAGAGGGTGTTCACAATTAAAAAACAAAAAGTGTATTTGATACACAAGTACACCATTCAAATTGTTGTGAATTAAGCATATGTGTTTAAGGGTGTTTTTTTTTTAAGTATGCGCACATATTGTCATTCGATAGAAACATAAGAGAAATGTATTCACGTATATATATTCAATTATATAAGAAGACGATTGATGTTCGGCACTCTGGTGCCAGTTTGAACAGCCGGGCAGTGCATGAGTGTGTTTGTATGGCCAGTTAGAGAAACACGAGAGAAGTTTGTCGGTTGTAAGTATTCATTTGTACAAGAAGCCGATTGATGTTCGGCACTCTGGTGTTACTTTGGGCAGATCATATGTGCATGCATGATGTGTGCATATGAGTCCATGCGTGTGAAGAAGCAAGCATCACAAATTGTTCCGTCACGAAGTATTTTCTTCTTTACTTATACACATACAATAACTGAAGCAAATCTCTTGCCAACAGTGTTGTTCAGCGTTTGTTTTAGAATATTTCATTCTAGTAAAGTACTTGAAAAATCCCTTATGTCTTCAAATTTCTTGTAAATGATATTGTATAGCGGTCTAGTACATACTAGAAGTGAGCGCAAAACTTTAAAAAGTGCACAAGATTGTATATTTTTTCAGCACCGAATATTATGTGTAGGGAACAATGAAACACAAACGCACAAAATCGTTCTACATCAGTTAAATAGATAGTTGTGTCAAGTGTGCAATATTTTTATTGCACACTTCATTTTAAAATTTCATAAAATATTAAATAATAATAAAATTTCTTACAAACATTTATCCATAATGAAAGATATTGTTTTGATTCTTTATATTTTAGTTTGTTAAATTTTAAATTATAACACTTTGAACAGCATCATGCGAACGGGAACATTCCCAAAGAATCTGCGTTATTTCTTTTCCCTTTCACACATACACAAAGTATATGTGTGCATTACACATATTGTCACACTATAAACACTATTTCAGTTCTTTGACACTATTTTCAATCGATATGCAATAGTGAAATTTCCTACAATAAGCAATGCCCATGCTTGGCAGATAAACAAATGCTGTTGCATGCTTTTGATAAAGGCAAACAAGTGTTTCAGTGTTCTCATAACATCAAGAGCAATAAAATAGAAAACAAGTCACTAATATACATACATCATGAATATGAAGCAAGCAAATTTTTTTGCTCATCTCTAGTACATAGAGATTTAAGATGTAAAACCGACTGTAATAGAATGTAATTGCAACAGTAGGAAATGGTTATGTGAAAAGTAATGAAAATGATTATAAAGATGTAATATAACGTAACCCACTTTTCATATAAAATTATCGATCAGCTGTTTCCTACGTTGCAGTTACATTACATTACAGACGGCTAACTGAGCCTTGAGCCTTAAGACGTTTTCGATCGTCTGAAAGACATAAAAGGTTGTAATTCACCAATCTATTTCGATTAAGTTAGCTATTTGATCTTATTCCAACAAAAAATAAAATATGAAAATTTTGCTTTCAATATAAATTGTGAGTCGAAAGTTTTCTTTCGTTATTGTGAAACAGGCCATTGCAATATAATTTTTTTTATTTTGTTGCACAGTGTAATGAATGAAAAAAATTCAATTTTGCTTAATAAACAATAAACACACATTTTTATATCTATTATTATTTAAGTTTAAATAATTACAACATAAGTTCAGTGAAAGCATTTTTAAGTACATTTAATGAATTTATTGTAAAAAATTTTTCATATTTTTTTTATTTTATTAGGGATATATTTTTTAGTGGCATACCAGATGCATTTTAAAGAATATTTATTTATTACTTTTTTGTTATATGAACAAAAGTGTGGCTGTTTAATGAAAAACTGTGCAATACTTCTACTAAACGAACATACAAAATTTGGTCAATGGCTGTGATAAAATTGTAAAGCAACTGTTTTGTTTAATTTTCGGCAACTTTTTTTCTCACGTCTAGAGTAAAATAATGTGAAAACAAGAACATAAAAATACAATAAAATATATCATGCAACTGTGTTGTAAGTAACTTCGTCTCATATGTTTAAAATGTTAAAGTTAATTATATTCTGTCAGAAACCAAAAAAAAAATTATTTAAGCTTGACGAGTGTGTAAAAAGAAAATTTCCATTCAAATTTTGACTAAAGAACAATTGAAGTGCAAATTAATTTTTTTTTGGATGCGATCGAATATCCCTTGTTGTGTTCACAAATGTTTTGGTAAAGGTTATTTATATTTGTTAGTAACAAATTTTTTACAAAATATTTAATCCTTTTTTAGAAAAAAAAAGGGTGGCGTTAGTTGGCAAACCGAAAGTCGCGGGTTCGAGTCCGGTCTTCAACAGCCATTAAATAACAACACCACACATTTTTCTGTTGTGCATTAGTGCCCTTTTGTTTCAGTTGTTGTAGCAAAAATCATCAATCCTAATGTCGCATCAGAGCGCCCTCCCTCGTTGTGTATAGTAGAATATCGGCGAAGTAAAATCACCATTAAAACATCTCCCAAGCACAGCTTAGAAAATTTAATTCACCTCATTGACACCAGAGGCGCTGCAGTACGGCATTGTTAAAAATGTGCAAAAAAAAACAGAATGAAGCTTTCCTTTAACACTTTCTTCTCTATAACTATCCCTTTCCTAAAAAGAAGGTAACACCTAGTAATCGTAGTTGGCATTCATTGTGTGAATGTTACTTCTCCTTAAAATAAAATAAAATTAAAAAAATTAAAAATAACCAAGTAGCATGACACTTTTGTTGTAATAAATGTCTTGCAAAATCGTCTCCATTAAAAGGTTAAAAAAGTCACATGTTAATGCATCGCCTTGCCGAAAACCCGGCTTGGGCTCGAAAAGGTTTGTACCTATTTGGATTGAGCTTTTTGTGTTTTACAAAATCGCTATATATAAAAACTAACGATCGCGGCAGGAACACCAAGCTCAGACATGTTTTTCTTCGGTTCTTTTCAGGATTGGATGCAGTGTGAATAGCTATCTGGTCTATGAGTTTGATAGTTTTTCTTTTAAGTACGAATATCATTTTATCGTGCAGTAGTAATTTCAAAAAATGGTTTTATTTGAGAGTTAATTGTGATTTTAAAAAAACTATGATTGAACAATAAATTATTAATATTTTTTCATAACTTATTAATTTTTTTCATGTGTGTGAAGATAAATTTAAATTTAACTAGCAGAGACAAAAACCAAAAAAAATTTACAGAGCTTAGTTTCAAGGTTAAAGCACTTTACTTTTAAGCACTTAACAGTCCTAGTACAATAAAGGAACATTATTTCGGTAGCGAAATCCAGGAACAGGACTGATGCTATATACCCAAAAATTAATGGAAAATATGGTCCGAGATCTGAATAATGAATTTATACTAATGGAATATATAACCGAAATATCAATAACACAGAAAATTAATTTTAAAAAGGTCCAATTTTGGAACGAAAATGGGTCATTGTAGGAAATATGAGATGAGTACATACATATATCTCACTATGTAGAAATGGTGCTCCTGATGGCTCGTTAAACAGCAAATCAAGTTGCATATCTGATGACGGATAAGCTGGGAATTTTGTATCACCTTGAAAATAGTACTAGTTCCGTCTTATCAGGGTTGAAAGTGGGGCCGCTCCGTGAGTAAAATGCACTAAACTCGTTAAGTGCAGTTTTTAGTCTCTGTGATATAGTATCCAGGTGGAACCCGGATATTGGAATCGCTACATCATCTGCGTATACAACTGTTTTATTATCAATTGATTCCAATTTTTTGAGCAGATTATTAAACGTCACATACCACAACAGGGGTGACAGCACACCACCTTAAGGTGTACCTCGTACTTACTCTTTAGTCAAATCTTTACACAAAATGACATTGCTGTCAAGGTAAAACAAATTCTAAATTTATATTTCTATTTCTACTTACCTATGCTTCTTCACTGACAAAAAAAAAGTCCGGATTCAGTGGTTACATATGAATAATTATTGTAATGAATTACAAAGCAAAATTTCACAAACACATTCTTATACATTTTTATTCACATATGTATGCAAATTGATAGTTTTTCTTTTAAGTACGAATACCAATCTATCGTGCAGTTGTAATTTCAAAAAAAATGGTTTTATTTCAAAGTAATAAATATCGTAAATTGTAATTTTTTAAAAAACTATGATTGAATGAATAGGAAATTATTAATATTTTTCCATAGCTTGTTAATGTTCTGCTACAAAATTGTATAATAAGCTCGTCATGTTTAGAAATGCAGTATTGAAAAAAGCTAGACATGAACTGTTTTTCATCTCAATAATGCCACAAATCCTTAATTTAAGCTTTAAGGATCTGTTCTGTAGTAGTAAATGATCCAACTAAATAAAGAAATATATAAATTGATCAAAATCAAAATATTTTTTATCAGGCTTACTTACGCTTGAGGCTAAATCATCTTTGTGAAATATTTCATTGTTGTTCGAAGTGGCGTAAAGAAAAGTTTGATTAATTACTGGGCCCATGTCGTTAAAGCTGTTTGATAAAGCTTCACAAACATTAAAAAGTACTATAAGTTTAGAGAATTGAAATAAGTTGTAAAAGGAAAAAAATAAAATCGGAAATAGTCCTTGATCGTAATACACCAATTGAGACATCCAAAGCATCGTACCTGCTGTAAGTACCAAATAAAACGACAATAAATATAATAATTGCAGTTGAAAGGTGTTAATAAAATATTGTGCCAAGGTCTTCAGTTTGTATTCTTCGCGGATTAAAAACTCAACTTCTTGTGCTAATAATTTACGCCATCTTTTATGATTATTAATATCAAGTTCTCCGCCATTCTGTTTTGTCTGAGAATGCATTAACTTGACGTCTTTTTCGATTTTCCTTAAACGTCGAGTTATGCTTTGGGCACCAACATAAATAACGCATATGCCCAAGAAAATGTTCATCTCAAAAAGTGCTGCTTTAAGGTAAATATTGATAAAAAATATATATTTTGCTGCCTTGTAATAGAGAGTATCGGTCTCATTTGCTCGAAGTTCAAAGAACAAAAAGTATATTAGTTCAAAAAAAAAAAAGAACATATTTCACAATCACTAATTTTCTAGTACTTCCAAAAACTTCAATAGTGTTCACTGCCGACAGATAATAATTTGATAACTTCTTTAAATCATTGTAAATTTCAAACATACGCCTTCTCTTTGACCAAATTTCTACACAAGGCAGGAAACAAAACGAAAATTGCACAAAATTGAAGTAAAGTTTTGCGAATGGCGCTTCAGCTTCGCCAAAAAAACTATCCGTTGCCATATACATATAGCTTTGAGAAACGATGAATAAGATCAAATTTATAAAGCCGCAGTAAACCAAGATGGGCCAGTGATACAAGTTGAAGGTGCCCCTTGCCGTATCGTAATAAATGTTAATGGTTCCAAAAACAATGTTCAGATAATAATAGATGTTTAAAACGATATTCATTATGGTGATACTTTTGCAAAAAAATTATTAAAGTTTAATATTTTTAATGTTTCAATACTTTAATTTATACTTTTCCACTTTGACTATACTTTCACTGCTATTGTTGAAATAAAACTGTGAAGATGGTGAAATTGTAATATACTACATACTCGTATGTCATTAATGCTGACGTGGCTGTATGCCTTCGATACTTACCAAAAGATATTTAAAGCAAATGAAAATTAAAAAAAAACTTTATTACACCGTTCGACAAGATTTTTCAGTCTTTATGTCTTTTTTTTGTAACTTTGAAAGCCAAAATTATAATATTTTTAGTCAAGGGTTTGTTTTTGTAGAAATAAGCTTAAATTTTAAAATTTATTTAGCTTGTTTTTTAGTAAAATTACTGTTTTCCTTAAAATATTATTGGACAATACCAATAAAAAATTATATTTTTGACCATCATAGTCTCTTCATTTAAGAATTGTTATTAATGAAAGCTTAAGGTACGTTTACACTTGGCAAACATTTGCCCTGAGGAGGTGAACCACTAAATACCAACGAAAATTCTTTTGATTCAGACACATGTTTGTTAACCCTGCTTTTTTGTGATCTGATCTTGAGCCAATTTAATTTGGACTAGGTGTAGTATTGTAGTAAACGACACTGAAAATATTCGATGTGGTTTATTACATGGGCCTATCAAATAGTGTAAGTATAATGTTAAAGGCTCCCTCCAATTTACTCGGGAACCAGTCCCGTAACTATACTGATATATTACCGAAGCTTAACTGGCCCTGTGATTGATTGGGTAGTGTGCAACCCTGTCATGCACGAGATTGGCGGTTCAAATCTCCAAAAAATTGTCTGCTTAAAAATAAATTATAATTGCATTTGTAACAATAAAAAAATTTAAGTTGTCATTGTTATAGTTAAATGTCGTAATGGCATTTATATATAATTAATAGGATTCTACACCATATGGGATAGTTCAGTGACAAGTCAATGTGCATACAAAGTATTAGTTAACCCCATCCTAGCTCATACCTCTGTAAAAGTGACTGGTCCTCCTCATAGGAAGTGCTAGAACTCGGACTAGTCCCTATCATTTGGGGACCGACCGATCACGTGACTAGTATTGCGTCATGTCGATTTCCTGCAGGGAAGTTAAACAGTTTACGATTTTCAATTAAGAAATTAATTGTATTAACTAAATTTTTAATTGTATTAATTAATTTCAGTGGAAAAACTTAATTGATATTATCATATTGCTTATAGGTGAAAATTTAATTAAATTTTTTAATTAATATTACAAAAGCACTCATATTACTTTTTTGTATGTACACTCTGAAACACTTTTGTTGAAAATTAGGTCGACAATAGTAGGCAACACTTTACAGACTACTTTCGACCTAAAATTACACAACTACATTTTTAAACCTTTTGTTGATTTTTGACCACAATATGTTTAATTTTGAATAAAATATGTGTAATCATGGGTGAGAGTAAATTTAATGTAATAAAATTGCAAACACTCACCAAACACCTGATTAGAATATCGGAAAACAAATTATTTTTAAAAACACTATTTTCATTAGAAAGACTCCGTGATATGCTTTAAATCATTACTATGATTATTAAACACTTTCTTGCATTTTGAATACACATAAATGCATAACCATTTGCATGTATGTAAATGTGAGATTCTTTTAGTTTTGCACCAATTTTTTTTCCAGTTTCACAATATTTACTATTCACTATTTGAATAAAAGAACTTACTACGAACGAGTATTCTTATTTACATATACATAAACTGCCTTAAACACTGGAAATTTAATTTTATTGAACTTAATAAAACTTATGGAGTGCTTTTATTGCAACTTGTACGCTTTTGTACTTCTACTTTTTTTGCTTAACATGTTTCTGCTGTTTTACGTATATGTGCTTAACTTTCAACATTCTGACGTTATTTAGACATATCTGGCTGTGTTTTAAGTACAATTTGCTTAAAAATAAACACTTTTAGCAGTAGATTTGAATTATTGTGTAAAAGAGTACAAATATTGTTTTTTTGATACAAACAACAACAAAACGGATATAAATTTAGACATTAATAAATTTAGACATTAGGAATATTTCAACAACAAATTAGACAATATATGAACCTAAATTTGGACCAATATTTTAGAGTGTAGCTTGTAGACAGTTTCGAAAAATCCAATATTATGTGAAAGCGTTCAACTCAATAAGCACGTCTCTGCATCAAAAGATTTTTGTAGTCAGTTCGAACTTGATTTGTTTGATTGGGATAAAATTCGTACTGTTCTGGAAACCAAATTACATGTAATTGTAAAGGAACAAATAAAACCAAAGTTAGTTGCAAATGTTCTGTTAAACACTAGCAGAACGGAACAACTAGATGTTTCCGAAGGTCGCCACACCTTCGTTATCAGCGTGGTTTGTGGTTGGTTTACTGTGTGTATCATCAGTTGATGTAAATTTCTGCTTTATGTACTCAGCCTTTATTGCAAATAGAATATGTGAATTGTTTTGATTCATCATATTAAAATTTACTGAAAGCTTTGTGTAATTAAATCTCAATTTTACAATCTCTAAATTTATAAGAGTCTTGTCATTGTCGTTTGTTAGTAAAATTTAAGCATGCATTAAAAAACTTTTGTATTGAACTGAATTTACAAAAAAAGATGATTTTCGATTTCATTCCGGTAATAAATAAAATAAATATTTCGTTTTAATAAATCTCTTGCATGTCAAAAATATTATTTATGATTTGAAGCCCTTAATAAAATAATTTTTTTTGTGGAAATTTGTTTAATAAACTTGTAAATCAAAATATTTTATTTAACACGGCAATTGATTTTTTTTTTCTTTTTTTAACTAGGATGTGCTAAACACGAGAAAAATAAAATAATTTTTTTATCTATTTGCCATTAATTAAATAAACAATCACTAAGAATATTTTGTTAAAAAAATCTCACTGGTTTATGTTTCATTATATCTTTAAATAAATATGTTTTACTTTATTCCTTTTAGTCCTAGTTTTTAACTAATAGCCTGTTTGTAGAACGCGACAAGGGCGACTCACTACGAGCCATTTCATGGACGACTACGTAATGAAAAGCGTTTGTATAACGCGACTCGACTTTGTCGTGCAGCTTACGTTACCTCGCACTTATGTCAAATATGTACTAAATCGTACTGTTGCCAACATGTTAAAAAATAGTTTTAGTTTATATTTTTTCATACAAAATTGTGTTTTTATCTTAAAAAACGGCAACTCTATTCTTGTGCATAAATTAAACACATCTGACATACATATATAAAAACAAATTTTACTGATTTAAAAAAAATACAAAAACTGATAATAATTAATACACATAAAAAATTGGTGAATTAAATCGCAAAACGCATAGAAAAGTGTAAAGAAAAATCTTTATAAATGATCATCCGTAAAAGTTACTGAGAAAAGGCTAGATTACGTTCAGAAAGCTTTGATGTACCATATGGACAAGAGGAGTTATGTAAAGTATAAATATACAATATATTGGCATAATAACTCAGGCCTATACATCTCATGATGTTAGTAAAATGTTGGAACCCTTGCTAAGTAAAGATCCCCATATACTTACTTTGTGGCAGGCATTAATATTGTGTACCCAAGGTACTATGGCTGGAAGAGAACGTTTCATAACCACAAATAGTTAACAAATACTCAAGTAAATGTTTCTGTTATGTTGGAATTGTTAAATCCCGACCAAAAAAGGAGTGTTATAAATTTGTAGTGTGTGTGTCTGTGTATCTGTACGAGTCCACGTACAGACCAAACTTCTGAACCGATTTTGATTTGTTTTGTAGGTTTGAAAGGTGACTTGATCTTAAATCTTCTCGCCTATGCTTGAATAAAATTGATCCAGTCGTTTGATCTGTACGTTGAAGATTCTTAAAATTTTTAATTTTTGTTATTATTATTATATTACATGTTATGTTTCCTGTAATAAAAAAACAGCCAATAATTAAAAAACTGTTTGATTATTAATAAATAAGTAAATTTTAATTCAGTTTCATGGTTTTGGACAACAAAACATAACAAAAGGTAAGATAATAATACATTAAATGAACTATGAATGGAGGGAATATAGCTAAGGTCCACCACCAGTTTCTTGCAGACTTTTGTTATTCAGTTGATCCTTCCAGACCTGAAATGAAGTGAATTCAAGGCTGTAGGAATGTATGTGCATACATATATACATACATATGTATGTATGTATGTATGAAATAAACTATTTAATAATAAGTACATACCTTCTTCCACTCGCTTCCAGTTCTTACTGGAGGTCCGTAACCATTGATTTTACTTGCCACCGTGTCCCATGTGAACTACATAACCGACTTACTGCTACCAAACTGGGGAGTACCCGTAACCAAGTCTGGAAACTGCTCCATACTACCAATTAGCTAATCAGCAGCCCTGTTATCGCTTTAACATGAAAGTTTGCTTACCTTTTTTTAGGAAATTTTATTTTTAATTTTTTTTATATTTTTATTACACTTTTGATATTTTATTTATTTGGCGCATTTATTTTTTTAACACGACTAGAATTTTTTTGTTTAAAACGAGTATAACATTTTATTCGCCCACCTTGATGTTTATTGTGAGCCAAATCGTGTTCTACAAACGCAAATAAACTGACATCTGTTACGTTTTTGATCAAAATCGTCAACAGTCGTGTTCTAAAACCCCAAAAAATAAATAGTGCTAACATGTTAGCGCTTTTTATTGACGAGTCGTGTTCTACAAACAGGCTATAACTGTTTAATTAGTTAATTATCTGATTTTTATTTAAATTTAAATTGTATTTAAATACGGTTTAATTTTTTTTCAGTGGTTAGTTAAAGTTATTTCTTATTAAATTACATTGAAATTACGGCAGCACTAAAAAATTTCCAGTATTATGGAAGGCTTTTCAGACAACAGATGTTAAACACAAAATAAGAAATTTAGGTTATATCAGAAGAGAAAATTAAAATTGCATAAAAATACATTTTGTGAAACCAAACGAGCACCAGAATGGATTTTTCTATTCATTAGTCCATATGTATTGTATATGTTTTATATTTATGTGAATTAAACGAAATTCTTTTTAATACGGCCACGTGGTGTTCATGTATGTATTTTCAATAAACATACACACGCATTCTCTTTTCCCGGACTTTTCCAATTCCCAGGCAGGAATCGAGAAGTAAAATGTTTTATTTTCCGGGAATTCTTCTAGAATTTGAAAAACATACGAGTATGAATTTAATTAAATGACCTCAATAAAAAAAATAATTTTATGAAAAAACATACAACATTTAAATTGAAAACGAAACAACTTTATTCGTTTATTTGATGAACAATAATATTTAAAAAAACAAAACAAAAACAAATAAATATATATGCTTTGAATTATAGCATGGATGGAAATTCCATCTACATCTGCGAATATGGATATTATTAAGACGTTTAGTGATGAAAATATTTCGGAATGCTTGAAGCTGTTGGAGTTAGCACGAAACAACATTTACCCCTGTTTCATGCTTATATTATACATAGTTACAGAGTTGCATTTTTAAATAATAAAACTGCCAACAATATTTAAAAAATTAAAATTCCAAAAACGTAAATATTAAATTCCCGAAAATGCCCATTGAAAATTTACCATGATTTGTAAAAAAATAATTCCCGGAAATACCCGAGATTTTTTTCCCTCGTAGAAAATCTACTTATAAAACTAAAATAGAATTTAATAATACACAATGTTGGGCATTTAAGTATTATTTAAGTATGCACTGAAAGCACAATTTTGTATTTAAATAAAACTTAAACACAATTACAATTTGATTTACAAGTCAAAAATTAGCCCTTAATTAGCTTTAATTTTTTTATTGTCATTTTAGCAATTGTTTGGAAACTTACGTTATTTTAGCGATAGCAGTATTGGCGTAGCTGTAAATTTTTTTTAGGAAGCATTATGACTGTTGAATTTCTTGAGTAAAATTAAAATAAATAATTACCTAAAATTTCTAATACTTCTCGCAGGGCAACAGCAATTCTCGCATTACTCCACCCCCTTTAGCCCCTCCCAGAATAATTTTTCTACGCCTAAGAATAGAAGTTAATTCTTGCCAAAGTTTTGCCAAAATTATCTTTATCCACATACATTTTTTAATGCTTACCAATATATCAATTGCTCCCGAAGTAACCTTCCAAATAAGCACATTGCCACACAATTTATTAAAATTAAACAAAGATTACTGATGCCTCTTCGCTACCTTGTTCTAGTTTCAAATAATTTTAAATTGCTTATTGTTTCTAATTTAGTTTATATTAACATTTGTATTTGTAATAAATAAGTATTTATCTCGATAAATTATTGAAACAACAATACACACAATAACATTATAAGTATGCAATTTGTGTAGATAATGTAGACAAAAGAGAATTTCCACACCTAAATTAACTGTCATTGTACGAGTACTTGAATAGAATTGTTTTGCACTGAAATCATATCTGTTATAGTATAGTTATTATCTGTACATTAGAGTGGCCGTTAATATTATTGTTTTTATTTCTTATATTATCTCCCATTTGGGTTCAGTTTTATGAAAAAAAAAAAAAAAATATAAAAAAATTTCATATCGATAAGTTGTGTTTTAGGGGGTGCGTCCGCCCGCAAAGTTGTCATTCAAGCCAATTTTAAATGTAATTTGTTTACATATGACTATCTTTAAAAAAAAAACATTTTACAAGTATAGCATTAAACACATTCACCACAGCAGGCTACATGGCTACAGCGGCACCATAAATATATGTTGCAGTGGTGCCGCTTTCAAATAGATATTTCACAATTATAAAAATAAAATCATTTATTCAAAAATATAAAAACAAATCAGTTTTTTATTTCCTTATATTTTTTTTGCGAATTTTACTATTTATATGTTTAGTAATTTCTTCACTTGTTTACAATTTTGCAACTTCTTGCGATTTTTTTTTGCAAACTTCGCGATAAATGCGACTTTTTGCATGCTTTCAGCCTCCAAACAGTTTTGCCGATTTTTAAACAATATTAGACTTTGTAATATGTTTTTGCAAATTTTGGTATTTCCGCGGTTTTGGCCGAGTTTTTTGCACTCCTTAAAGTTTTAGCGATTCTCAATCATATTATGGCTTTTTTTAAATTTTGCAATTTTTCGCGATTTTTTGCAAAGTTCGCGATAAACCGGTTTTTTGCGTGTCTTTTAGCTTCCTAACAGTTTTAAAGATCTTAAAACATTATTAAACTTTGTCATCATTCCGCTGTTAGAAACTTTTGCGAATTATTTAAATTTTCGCGAATTTTTTGCATTCCTTACAGTTTTATAGATTCCTTAACAATATTAGGACTTTTTTTAAATTTTTCGCGAATTGTCGCTTTTTCACTTTCACAAAAATATAATTACTTTTGCAATTAACATTAAATTTTTGTAAACTTCTTTTTTATTTTTCAATAAAAAATACTTTTTGGCAATAATTTTTTTAAAATATTTTGCTATAATGTCAACACTGTTTTTGGTTTGTAGCCATAAAAAATAAAAATTAGTTTAATTTGACTACAACGACAAATGTAGCACGGACAACAACCTGTAGCCTGTTGCCTTGCTGTCTTCAAAATATTCATTCTCATATAAACATGTGTATGCTATTTTTGACATTTTGTAGCCGGTAGCTTGCTGTGGCGAATGTGTTTAATGCTTATATGATATGTGGCAATATTTTAGCTCTTTTAGTCAACAATATTAGTCTCAAAGAAAGTATTTTGCTAAACTAATATTTTAGAAAATAATGAGGAAAATAACCAAAAAATACCAAAAATTGTTTATATTAAGCATGTACAATAAGAGCTTATATCTATTAAATTATTTCAAAACATATACCTATATTCAAAAGAAAACTAAACAAAAAAAAAAGAATTATATTTAATAAATGGACTTGAGGGCGAACTTTGATGGCCGGACGCACTTATCGATATGAAATTTTTTTGTAAGTTATTTTACATAAAACTGAACCGATTTTGGCGGAGAGAATCAACGGAGAAAACTGTTGTGCATTATTTATGCACAACCTGTTCATAAGTATATAATGTTTGGCGCCGTGTTGCAATCCCATATACCGTAACCCCATATTGGCTTTATAGCACTTTTTCCTATGCTATAAACCCATAATTTGGGTTTGGGGTTATCGCACAAAATAAAATGCAATAAAGCCAATATGGGGTTATAGCACAAATTTTAAATTTTAAATATGGTATTATCTCACTTATTTGAAGGGAATAAACTCATATTGTATTATTAGACATTTGTATACAAATGAAACCAAATGATTTTGTAGGGTGTACGAATTAGCCCCCACGAACAGTTATAAATTAAAAATTTTATTTAATTTCTTTGTTTTCTTACGCCATATTTTCGTAAATCTCCGTTACAAAATATTACTTGATTAAGTTCGACATTATAGCTATAGTACTTGTGAGCGTTCGGAGAATATGCCAACCATAAGAGTAATTCTGTTATTTTTTTTTCGTGAGTTTTTGTGAAAGGTATCCATCGTATGAGTTGAAGGATTTGCGACTCGCTGATTCCATTAACAAAAGCAAAAGCACAAGCTATTAGTTGCGCTTTATAAGTTCTTTTTCCGAAAAAAGAATCAATTATAAATCCGGGAACATTAGAAAAATTTATAATATCGCTTTTATTTAGTAAGATCTTCCTTGCGTTTAAACGATTACTCTCCATTCTTTTAAAATTTTCCATATTTATTTTTAAGCAGCATACGCAAAACTGTTTTTAATATTCGCTTTTTATGTGATAACATAGTTATTAGGCAATTCAATGCAAAACAGGTTTAACAGTTAGTTCACTCTCTATTATTGATTGCAAAAAAAACCCAGCAGAAAATTCAGTATGCCATGAAAAAATAGTTGTAAGGGATTGATTTCGATTATTTTCAAAATATATGAAAAGTTTAAATCACTTATATTCCGCATTTCGTAAAAGGGGAAACCATAATTTTGCAAAAAAATATTATAATAGAAGGGAATTTTCCCTTGTACGAAAAGTTAAAATCAGTCAGTTGTTTTAAATAGTTTTTGTTGTTTATGTACAGTTATGTACAAAACATATTATTATTCCTAACAAATGAATATGGAACATAATTCATAAGATAATGCATGTGATACAAAATTTTTTAATTATGAGGTTATCGCACAGAAAAAAGTGCAATAAAGCCAATATGGGGTTATAGCATAAATTTTAAATTTTTAATATGGTACTATCGCACTTATTTGAAGGAAATAAACCCATATGGGACTTTAACACATCGCTGGTGTTATAAAGCCAATATGGGGTTATGGTGTATGGGATTGCAACACGGCGCCATAATGTTTAGGTACATTTTTGAATAAGCTACTTTGCGCATTAATTATACCTAATACTCATAAATTCTGTACAATCTATTAAAATTATGCATAAGTTATGTATACACAAGAAATGTGCACAGTTTGTGAACATTGTTCATAGCTTAATTATTTGAAAATAAAACAGAATTGATCATAATATACATGTGAACATTGTGAATGAACGGCGACTATTAACACTTTTTGTTCATGAGTTATGCCTACTTCTGCATAGATTTTGTCCAACATTTTGATATGTGTGTATCCTGTTATGAACAATGCGTAAAAAAAATTTATATTTTTATATGTAAATCGATATTAATTTCCATAATTTGTACCCAGAAAAGAAAAACTTATTTCTTACTGGAATTCACTGAAGGATAACATCATAGCAGTATGCAAAAATATTGTTAAATTTCCAGCTGGTAAAAAAATTATAAATAATCTTACAACAAACAAAGGTAAAAAACAATTTAAACTTTTGAAATAAAGAACTAATTTAATTATTATTTTTGAATTTTCTTCCAGATTTGGAATTAATTGAAGTCTCGAAGTTGCTGGCATGTGACAAGAAAAACAATTGAGAAACAGACGTGGAATGTTAGCACAGGGGAAATCCCTCGTCACTGAAATAAACAGCGCTGCTGACAGACAAAGCACAAGCGTAAAGAACTTAAATTTTCAACCATTTTTATTCACTCTCAAGGATCGAGATGATATCAATTCATATCAATATGTTCTAGTCGTGAAAAGTCTCATTTATCTTATTGCTGGCGCTTTAAAGGGTTTTAATATATGTATGTTTCAAGTGTTTCTTCGTCTTCAACCTATAATACCCGTTTGAAAACACAATTTTCTTGAACTTTGTTCAACATTTTTTATGATATACCAACCCTTAAATTAACTCCCCAGAATTACATATTTGAAATAATAACATTTGAAAATAAAATGAAATTTTGTTTCTTTAATATTAGCAGGAGTTGTAAAAATGTTTCCTATTTGTTCATAATCTATGAAAATGTTGTTCATAACATATGCCCAGCTGTTGTGTTTGGTTTGCCCAGTTGTTCAGAATCTATGAAAATGTTGTTCATAATCTGTGCCCAATTGTTCACAAAACATGCTCATAGTGCTGAACTTAAGTTGTGAACAAGTGTGCATAGATTATAAACAACTGTTCTTGGTAATTTTTTGTGAATAATTTGTGCATAAGTTGTGCCTCCGTGTATAAAAAAAAGAAATTCATACAACTAACGGCCTCTCTAATGTACATACACATGCATATACAGCAAAACAATTGAACAACAATGAAAGGATATCTTGATAAATTACACTTATTGGCAGTGTGCAAATATGATAACAGTTGACTTTTATCGTTGTTGCTGTTGTTGTTGTTGTTATTGCTTTTGTCAAACATAAATAGTATCCAAACAAGCAAGAGCAAAATATGTTTGTTATTAAAAGCAATTACTGCTTATCATAACTTCAATTGTTATTGCTTTAGTTGCTTTAATTACATTATTATACTGAAACTAATAAAATTTTATATACTCATATACATAGTAGGATAAGTCTTCGAGACACCGTTGGTGACACATGCGTGACAAGTGCCTATTAGTGATGACATATTAACGACATCAATTTAAATCAACCATTAATTACTTTTTTTTTTTAACTAAGGCCAGTGAAGTCGGTATTGACAATGCTATATATATATATGTATACATACATTACCGTCGATAACCATTAGGGTGACTGGCAGTTTTTTTTTTAATTTCAAATTGTGCCGGGTGGCGTATTATGACACTTGGTCTAAAAGGAAAGTGCTAAAAACTTAAGCCAAACCGAAAAAAGTTCGTAAAACTCGTTAGAGAACATTTCCACCTGCTCCAAATCGACCAGATTTCAGTTAAAGTTTTTATCTTTATCCATACTATTTACACCAAGTTTTTTTTGGATATAGTCGTATCTTTCGAAGCCGTATCCTAAACAAAAACCATTGATTAAAATTGTTTCTAAAGAACAACAAAACGACGGCAGTTTAGCTAAGTCACACACCCTTATAAGAGCATGGTATTTTGGAAAAAAAAACCATACTAAGTTCCACTAGATTTTAAGTAGATTTCGACAATATCTAGTAACAAATTATATTTTGTTTGGTATGGGAAATCTACTAGATTTTACTCCATGATTTAGGTCTGCATTATTTTTTACAAGAACCAAGTAGCTGTATTTAGTTAAATAAAAAGTATAGTAAAATAATTTTTCTTTGGAGATTAACGTTGAAATCTCCTGTGAGTGAAAGTGAGAGATTTGAGATACTTAAATCGGAGACAGGAGATTCTGGAAACAATTTTATATGAAAACCTTCGATGTAACTCTGTCATAACGGGCCTGGCTATTTGCAAACTTTCCCCATCTTGCTGAAACCATAAGGAACTGTTTTTAAGGAAAGCTTGAAAAAAATTCTGGAAACAAAAATGCCTGTAACATTTTTGAATAACGATCTCCAGTGACGGTTGCAAAAAAGTATACCCTTAAAATAAATACAAATTGATGAAATGGCGCACCTCATATGTTACTCGAGCTGGATGCAATTCTTTCTCTTGAAGAATTTGTAGATTAGAGTCACTCCACATTAGAGCAAAATGAGCTTCGTCTGCCACAAAAATATGGTTGAGCATGAAATCGGATGGGTAAGCTCGCAATTTAAATGTTAAAGTGCAACAAAGTCAAACATTTGTGCAGAAAAAAATTTCTCCTATTAAACGAGAAAAACAAATATAAATAATTAATTAAAAAATTTACATTTTTCCCATATTAAATGGAAAAAATACAAATAATTATTATAAAATTTAATTGTTTCAAAGTTTTATTTAAACATTTAATTGATTGAAAGTTAAATTAAAAATTCAATGCACACAATCTTTGTTTAAAAATTTTATTATTTGAAAATTGCAATTGACTTAGTCCAATTTCCAAATAATTTTTGGTTTTTATTTTCAATGAAAAGTGTTGATTAGAGAAATATTTTTTTCCGAACTTTGAAATGATTAAACAAACATTTTTTGTCTCTTCTACTTATGAAAAATTGTAATTATAGTTGTTTGAAATTCTCAAGTTATGCTCATCTAATAGAAAAATATACATAAAAATAAATATAATAAAAATTAACCCTGTGTGCATTTTTATCATCGACTTTTTAAGTTCATTTCAAAAGTTTATTAAAAAAGTAGAATTCCTATTTCATTAGAACTCATTAAAGCTTTAGTTTTTTTCTTAATCTATTTTTCGGTATTGTTAAGAGAAACAACACCAAAAAAAATGCAATGCTTCTTGTTGTCATAAAAATTTTTACTACTGAGAAAAAAAGTTTAAAAATACAAATTTCTTTCATAAACAACAAAAAAAGTGAGCAACTTTTAAAACGAGTTGCTTGTGTGATAAGAGAATGAAATTAAAAAAAGAAAATAACCAGACTTTCTTTTAATGTATGAGCATAATAAATAACACACAAACTTTAAAGCAGCTTTTTAAGCTTGCATTTATCATAGTCGTTATTTAAATGTGCCACAGAACTTTAAATTATACTCATAGTCAATATGACCATAATAAACATTTAGATACTTCAAGAAATAACGTTGATTAAGTAAAAAAATAAATATATATTTATTAAGTACATATAAAAGAAAATTCAAAAATAACATGCAACATCATAGATTCAAAAATTTATATCCAAACAGCACGCAAAATGCTTGTAAATTTTACTTTGTTGCGTTTAGCAAAAAGAAATTGTCACTTTTATAGATGAACAGTGGGGAAAAAGCGCTTTAAATAAATAGAAACTAATGTGTGACAGGCTACACACAAAAAAGTAATATGAATGATTTTGTAATATTAATTAAAATATTTGTAGTATCAATTAAAAAATTAATTAAATTTTCACCTATAAACAATTTGATAATATCAATTAAGTTTTTCCAGTCAAATTATTTAATACAATTAAAAATTTAATCAATGCAATTAAATTGTTAATTGAAAATATTAATTGGTGAATACTTTTTTCTGTGTATTTTATGCCCGGCTAAAAAAGTTGGAACTAGTTCCAAAGGTTTACCATTTTTATGGTATAACAATCACTACAGGTACTGAATTTTATATTCTAAGATACTTCTTTTCTCTCCATCACCAACGGTTTTTGAAAAATATGACCAAAATCCTTAATATTAAAAAATATCATATAAGTATGTTAAAACCAAAAAAACTTATGTAATTTTCTTCTCAAAAATTTACGATATGACGTAAAATTTTGTTGTGTATCGCACTGCGCAGTTTGTTCTTAAGATTTCTTTAAATTCAGTTTTGCCTTTTTGGTCAGCTTTTTGGATCAAATACTCCTCTAGGTGAATTCGTAAAAAAGGAGGAGAGGTTGTCATTGTTCATTTGTATGTATTTTTGTATGTTACTTCATAACCCTGTATATTTTAGACCGATTTTAAAAATAAATATTTTATCTGAAAGGGTGTAGCCTTAATTTACTGTTATTCAAAAAAATGTGGGCGGGGATACGCCCTCAAATTTTTTCTTTGATCTTATGATATCTTACACAGTTGAAAACATTAAAATTTCATTTTATCTTTCACGTACTTTTACTTAACCGATTTTTACAAAAGTAAGAAAACATCCTGAGCTCAAAATGAGGCATAATCTTGCATTAAAAAAGTGGGCGGGCCACGCCTATTAGTTTTTAATATTATACTAAACGTACTTCTTCTACTCTATCGAATTTTACGAAATTTAGCACACACCTTGAACTCTTAAAAAGACAAAAGCTTGCATTCAAAAAAGTGGGCGGGGTCGCACCTATTAAATTTTAATAGAATATTTCAGGTACTTGTACATAGCACCTATTTTGACTAAACTTGCCACCAGAGCAGTTAAATTTCGATTATGATTAGTAATCAAGTAGATTACAATTTAAAAAGAATTGTACTGATTATATAATTTCCCTTAAAAGAATTTCTGATAAATAATTAACTACGATTACTTATAATCGAAAAGTAATCTGAATTATTTAAAACTACAAAAAATATTCAAAAAGAATCGAAGTAGTCAAAAAATAATCCTCCGACTACTTTCAAAGATTACTTTTGATTGTTAATAAATAAATCAAAAACAATTAAAAGTAACAGTTAAAAGTAATTGGATTATTTTGTAATTACTTTTGATTCTCTTTGATTATTTTTTGTAACGATTACTTTTCCATTATTAGTAATCGTGCGAAACTGAATATAATCGTAATTTAATCATTACTTCACCTTTAAAAAAAAGTAATAAAATTAGTAATCAGCACGATTAATAATCATTACTTAACAGCAAAAATATTTAATCTTGTGTTAAAAAAAGAGGGTGGGGATACGTCCATTAAAATTAAATTATATATTTCAAGTGATTCTGCTTTATCGATTTTTATGAAATTTAGAACGCAGCTTGAGCTTTGAAAAACACTTAATCTTGTGTTCACAAAAGTGGGTGGGGCTATGCCCATGAAAGCTTAGCATTAAATTTTTATTTTATTTACTTCTACTTATCCGATTCCCTTTTAATTTGGGAGAGAGTTTCGGCTCTAAGAATGACATAATGTTGTACTTAAGGAAGTGAGCAGAGCCATGCCCATTGAAGATTAATATTACATTTGACGTACTTCTACCTGCCCCATTGTTGCAAAACTTTCTCTGAAAATTACGTGATGTTGAATTTGTAAAAGTGAATGGACACTTATATTTGACAAATTGGGCCTAAA
Source organism: Tachina fera (assembly GCA_905220375.1). Lineage (NCBI taxonomy): Eukaryota > Metazoa > Arthropoda > Insecta > Diptera > Tachinidae > Tachina > Tachina fera. The sequence goes on from LR999966.1 coordinate 84,047,767, forward strand.
CACGCCACGTTCCTATAAATATAAAATTGGCACTTAAATTTAAAAAATAAACTTTGAACAAAAAATATTAAACTGATTTAAAAAATAAGCACTAAAGAGCTGAAAATAATCCAGATTCAGTTAAATAAACATTTCTGTATGTGTTTTCTATAATAATATTCAAAAACGGTAAAAATAACAATGATAATTAAACTGATAAATAATTTGTTTTTAAACACACACAAACCACGAAGTGATTAGTTTGTCTGCAAAAAACACCCAGAGTCTGTGGCGGTAATTGAACCTACGCTCTCTGAAATGAGAGGATTGCATCGCTATCTTTCAGCCACAGGGGCACTTAATATAAAATCCTGCTTTTAACTAAATTTAAATTGTAATAATGGACCTAAGTTCTCTTAAACTTGATTCAAATATTGTATAGTCACATTTATGCTAGTCTCGTAACACTGTGATATGTAACATTATAAAACATACGATATTTGTGTTTGCTCTAGAAATGAAAATATTTCCTTTTATTATAACAATAAAAGCATACTAAATATTTAAAAAATACACATGAATTTTTTTTAACTTTTAGGTTCGTATAAAAAATTCACGCACTACAAATAAAAATTTAAAATCTGTAAAAAACTGCTTAAGTGTGATATTAAATTTCTATTAAATTTTCGGTATAAATTATTTAAAGAGCAAAATATTTACAAATTTAACACAAACACACACTCCACATTGAAGCTAGAAGCATCAAAAAAAAATATCTTTGGATATACTCGTATAACATACAAAATGATTTTTCTTACTTGAACTTTTCTTTGTTGTCCCAACTTTTCCTAAACAAATATATTTTTACACACACATACACACACAACTTCTTTAATGCCACATCGTTTTTCTTTCAACTTCATGCCTCTTCACTCACCGAGTCAATTACTCCTTGTTCGAGTTAATGTTTTGACCCATTTTCTAAGCATTTAACGTAAATTTTATTAGAGGGTAAACAAAATTAAAATAAATGTTAAAATCTACAACCAACAAACGAAGACAAAAAAAATCATATAAAAATTTTACCTCCAGCAAAGCCATATATATGTATCTATCTATCTCCTCAGAAAAAAAGGACAGAAAACAAAAGAATACGAGTACAAAAAAATAAGATAACAAATAAGAAAATATCAAAAACAACTTGAAAATAATAAAAACAAACCGCAAGCGGTCCAAAAGTATAGACACACTTAAACAACACAGTTACGACTCAATGCTTGTAGTATAAAGCGATGGCGACAAAAGGGAAGAAGGTAAAACCAACCATACGAAATGTAATGAAATAAAGAAACATTATTAAATGTTACAATGCCAAAAGCAACAAAACAAAACACAATGTTGCAAGACGACCTCATACAATGGTTGTGAAGATAGAAAGAAAAAACATACATAGTACATTCTTGAAATATACTTTTAAAGACGGGCGTGTTTGCGTGGGTAAAAACAACTAAACACCCCGTAGTGTCCTTTATATAATATGCAGTCCTGCTAATGATTATTTGAGAGTGTACAACAAGAATTAGAGAAAGTAAGGCAATTATGATTAATTAATCGCACATACTGATACTTACATACATACATGCAAACATACATACAAACATACATATCTAATGAAATAAGTATGCGTTATATGAATTTATGAGAAATTCAATATTACGTATACGCATATTAAAGACATGCATAACTTGGAGGCTTATTCGGAATTGCGATGCGAAAATCAATGCGATGCGCAAATGAAATGCGATGCGAAAGAAAATTGGGATTCTGTTAGACTTTCGCAATCGCATTCGCAATATATTTCAAATCGTTGCAACGCTGCCTAAATAAACGTCAGTGTCGACAGATGTCAAGTTAGAAAGAAATAAATTATTTCTGTTTGGCTGTGAAAATTATTTATAAAATTATTTATTTAGGAAATTCTGTAAGAAAAAAATTATAAAAATGGATTCTGTGGCACTGTGTTTCGACGACGAAGAAAGGCATGAGCAAAATGAAAGGATACAGAGAAGATTAAAGTTGAATTCAAATATTTTTGAACTGGTTTATATATTTCATACTTTTTTCCATCCTGCAGCTTCTCTAATAGGTGATCCATTGATGTATAGCTCTTCATTTAACGTTAGCCACAAAGTATTTGCCAACTGACGTGCATTTGGTGTTTTCAAATGGCCTCTTGCCAATTGGCTGTGCTTATTCATAAATTCTATCATTATTTAAAATTGACGCGGTTTGGTGGTCTTATTGCTTAATTCCCTAAATTAAGTAATAAATATATGATGAATAAAAAAATAATATATTATCTTTCCCTTACATGTTTGTACTTTGCGAATGCTATTTTGTTGACGAATAAATTTTATGAATTTGACATTTGTTTTCGCAATGTAGAATACCGACTTCCCACCTTTTCGCATTTGAAATACGAATATCGCAATACAGAATAGCAATTGTTCGCATTTATGTATTTTCGCATCGCATTTATTTTCGCATCGCAATTCAGAATAAGCCTCGTGGACTGTATTTGCTCGGGTATTGAATTAATCGGGGTTTTTGCTTAATCGATTAATTTCAGTACTAACCGGTTAACCGATTAATAAAGTTTTCCCATAATCAATTGTTTTCTACAAATAAAATTGCATGAATTATTTATTAATTTGATTTTATTAGTAAAACCAAAAACCGACATAATAATTTTTAAAATAATTCGGTTAATTTTATTTTAGAACATTTCTTCTAATACTATCGATAGTTACTTCTGTTGCCGGGTCATCATCTGAGTCATAACCACAGAGCTCAGCGACGACTGTTCTGCAAAAAAACTACTTTCTGAATTTTTTGGCTTTCGTTTTTGTACTGTCTCTCATTAAATCTAATTGTTAATTAATTGTTGGCAACAGTACTTATATTATATGGCTTATATTAAATTATGTATTAAATAAAAACTTAATAATTCCCTTTAGTTAGAGTACCAAAGTCTCTAGTAAACTCTTTTATAGCCATGTCCAAAGACTTTGGAGTTTTACTTAATTTAGGATCATTGTACATACTTCTTTGTTTGTATGAATAATAATGTCTAAACACTCACCTTTTGCAAATGAGACGAAAAAAAAATAATTATTCCCGTAAAAAACAAGTTGTAATACTACAAAATATGAAAAAATTATTTACGTCGATTAGTCGGTTAATGGACTGGATTTAAGCCGTTTAATCGTTAATCAGAAAAAGTCAATTTTAAATTAACCGTTAATCGGTTAACCGATTGAATACCCTAGTATTTACCGTACAAGTACCTGTAATATGTATCTGAATTAAAAACAAAAGTGTCTACACTTTTACAAAAAATTAACTAGAACTTAGGGGAAAATTTTCTATTCTAAATTTGAGTAACAAAAGTTCTCATATGGCGCCAAAGCCGTTTTTAACTTGAGACCAGTCAGATATTTACTAAAAGGTAGCTGGCTAATGAACTAAATAGCTTATAGGAATTATATTTTTTTTTTGTTTAAGCAAAATTTTACAAAAACTAAGTAAAATTTTCAATTAAATTCGTAGTTTTGCGAAAAAATCTTTTTCATATATAATCTCAAAATTAGTTTGAAAAATTCAAATTTTTTTTATGTCTTTAATACTAAAACTTATTTTTATTTAAATTCTGTACCACATGAGATGTTGTTTCTAATATATATGTACATATTAGGTTTGTTCATTTACTAAAAACTTTTATGAATTTATAACAATTGTTATCCGAACTAGTTAATTAAACTCAAAAAGTTTGCAAATAGAGAGCTTTAAAAGAGAGAAAAAAATTTAGAGACGAAAAAATTTGTACAAATTATTACTAGTAAAATTGTTAATGTAATTTTTCGACCTTTTTTATATGTTCAATGAAACTATTTTTTTAAGCTTTAGGTCAGTAAATTTTGTAAATTTCTTTATATTTTTATTTTTATATCGATATTTCGTTAACCTTTGGTTAATTTCTTCAGGATTATTATTGTTTTTATATTTTGATAATTAGTTTTCGTCTTTTTTTCTTTTCAATCCAAAAAATTATTTTATAATTATAAATAACAATGTGTGTCATATGACATATGACTAATTATCAAAATATAAAAACAATAATAATCCTGAAGAAGTTAACCAAAGGTTAACGAAATATCAATATAAAAATAAAAATATAAAGAAATTTATAAAATTTTACTAGTAAAATTTATACTTGCATTTTCGAAAAAAATTCATGGGACCAAATTGGAAGTAAACTCTTTCAATCCAAAAAAAATTTTTTTTGAAGAAGTACGTGAAATATAAAATTAAATTTTAATGGGCGTGCCTCTTCCCATTTTGTCAATTCAATATTGTGTGCTATTCAGAGCTCAAGCAGAACCACTTAAATTAAAATATTACATTTTAATGGGTGTCACTCTTCGCTTTTTTTCTATTTAAGATTGTGTCTATTTTAGAGCTCAGGGTGTGCTGTAAGTTTCGTCAAAATGGGTTAAGTAGAACCAGGCGAAATATCCTAATAAATGTCAATGGGCATAGCACCGCCCATTTTAACAACTCTAAAATTGTGTAAATTACAAGAACAGAAGTGTTTGCTGGGTTTCGCCATCAATCAAATAAATAGAATATCATAAAATCTAATTTAAAAAAATTCTGGGGTAGTCCCACTTTACCAACAACCACTTTATTTACAATGAGACCAAATGGAAGCAAAAAAAAATGTTTACAATCGATCTAAAATATACCGAGTTATGAGTTACATTGAAAAATGGGATTGAAGGTTAACTTTGGGTGGCGGACTGACGCACCTCCTAAAACACAACTTATCGCTATGATTTGTTTTTGAATTTTTTTACATAGAGCTGAACCGATTTGGAGGGTGATAATAGAAGAAATCAAAAAAAAAATCTCCATAAAACTAACGGCCACTCCAATGTACATAGTAACTAGTGATGAGCTATAACGTGATTTTTTAATTATGTTGCTCCTTGTGAACGTGATTTCTAAATCACTGTTCCTTTAAACTGGGACTGTGATCACAGTTTAGCTGTACTTTGTTTGTAGAAAATCTAATAAGAAGAGCAGCAGTGAAATTAAACAGTGACTTTGATCACGGTTTAACTTATTTCAGCTCTTCTGCTTTAAAAGTATTCATTAGTATTGGTGTCTTGATAAATATTAATAAGAAGAGCAATCAACCCCGTCCAAATATTGAGAATTGTCTTATAAGAGGCAGAGACAATAAAATTGCAAACATAAAAATTTGAGTTGTACATAGTTGCCAGAAAAGACGGTTTGACACGATTTGACGATTTTTTCTTGATAAAAGCTGAAGTTATAAAAAAATTAATGTAGTAGCTTTATTTACTGTAAAGTAAGGATACAAGAACAATCACAGTTTGTATGAAAGAACTATATTTTCAAAACCTGTTACTTGATAAATTCAGTCACAGTTGTGATTTGTGATTTTTGAATTGCTGTGAAAAAGTAACAGGTTCGAAATATCGCTCAACTCTAATAGTAAAACATGAACTAATTGCGCTATTGAAAAGAAGCACTTTCCGAAAGCCTTGTGTGAAGCAGATCACTCTATCATCAGTTGACCATAAGTCAGTTCAGTTGTCTAGTAGTTGATGAAGTCTTGTTGTCTTGAGTGAAGTGAACAATGCAGCTGATAGTCGTGTATTGGTGTATTAAATTAAAGCAGTGAGTCATTGTAGTTGTAGCAACGATGAGCGTCCGCATAGTGGGTCTTGTGTATGACGAACAGCAAAGAGAAGGGGTATTGCTTGAATACTATCGCAGCCAGTTGTGTGAGAGACGTGTATATTACAGCGGAATAGACGTAGTAGTATCTAGTTGTATATATTTAAGTAATTTAAGTTGTGTGTGTATTTAAGCTGATGATTACAATAGTTGCAGTTGGTTCAATAAATAAAAATAACGTTATTCTTAGACATATCTAATTAGTACACTGTGATTTCTTAATAATTTGCATATCTATGGGCTCACGGAAGAACGTTTTTAAAGGACAAACATGTAGCAATATCTTAAAGATGAATGTTGCTGGAAGTGTTGTTAAAAACAAGTTTTTCTTTTCTATCTTACATAATTACATATTTAGTTTTTGTGTTATATTTTTTTTTTTGGAGCAAATAAATAAATAAATAATTTGGCTTAAAAAGCGATACGAACTTTAGCCCGTTCAAATTATAAATATAGAAACAAATTAAGTTCGAAAAATAATAATTAAAAATAAATTTTTAATTTATTTAGATTCAGAGATTTGACAATTTTACTTCCTAATAAAGCTTTCCATTATTCATCGCCGTGAGAAACATTTGGTTCTTCGATCCAAATTGTAAGAACATAAAAAATTCAAGTATCTGAGACTTCGGCGGTGGTTTTGTTGTTGGCAACCACACACGGGACTACAAATCTACATATATACATAAATACCCAGGGAAAAAAAATGGAAGTCATTCTAGTGGAACTACATTTTCATTGCTTCCAAAAAAATCGATATTATAAATTTGCCGAGAGTGAGCAAAAAAGCATGTAGAAGCTTATTTTAGTCACACAAAACCTTGTAACTCCTCCATGGTTTAGAAAATACTCACCACAATTAAAAAAAATTTACTTTTTTAAAGAAATTTATGAACTAATTTTAGTCTAAAATTTAAAAGTTATATGCTTAAATTTACAAGAAAACATTGTTTTAGGTTTAAATTCTTATGAAAAGAAACGAATTGTTAAAATAGGTAACTATTTACCATTTTTCCTAGATGAAAATATTATCATAGAACACAAAAAAGGGAATTTTTCTTAATATCGCTTCGAATGCAGTGACCAGGCATCGAAAAACAGAACTTCTTGCAATGACAACCCTATGTAAAAACAATTAGATCGGATCGAAATTTTCACTACTTCCAGATCGCAAACTTTTCATTTTCATGCCTTTTTTTGAAGTCTCTTTTTTTGCTGGGATATTCCATCAATTTCAAATAGTGAGTTTATTACATTAAATTTCCATTGGTAAAAAATTTTTTAAACAATACTTAGTTAACTCCATATTATTACTAAATATTTATTATGTTGTTGTTTTTTTTTTCTTCCAAACAGTTTCGTAACATTTTCAGATTCGTCGTGCTATTTTACTGCGTAGTAAAATAGCAAGATCTGTATACATATCATTAATAATGTTTTTTTCTTCCAATTTTAATTGTTTTCGTTAAATGCAAATGTTATGCCTCAAAAGTATTCTCTCTTAAATTTACGATACTAGTATTCCAAAGATATTATTTTATATTAAACAAAAGGGGAACATATTAAGTGGTTCTTCCAACCGGATATTTCTGTGCGGCAAACCTTGTAAAACAAATGTTTTTTTTTCAAATGACAGGCATCAGCTTTTTCAGGATATTATCAAAGATCTGGATCCTTTGTAAATAATAAATTAAAGATATTGGTATTTTATTATTCAGAGAACACAGTACTTTTATTTATGAAACTTAACTTAACTCATACTATTTCAGACTTATTATTGACTTAAATCTACAGGCCCCTCGAACTTGCTGTATAAATCACACTTCGACGCTTGGTATTAAAATGAATTTTACTGAAAACATATCCCGAACTGTTGGGTCATCCACACACTGCAACGTACCACAGACAAAACGAAAAAAATGCCAAGATAGAAAAGTACAATAAAATCTTAAACTCAAAGCAATACTTGGTTAAGCCAAGTAAAGATGCATGATAGACACTAAAAGATTACGGAATCTTATCGTTATTAGTGTGTCCAAAAAAACAGCATTTTATGTTGTAAAAAGATATTAGGATTTAAAAAATGTTTAATGATTTGCCATTCCAAATTTATAATAAATCAAACAACAATGTTGTAAGCATGAACGACTGGGAGAGCAGTCGTTCATGTGCCATCCTGGAAGCTGCTGTTAAATATTTGGGGCATTGTTAGCTAGCTAAAAGGGAACCGTGTATGTACGAACGAATGTAGCAGCTAATAGAAGACAGTAAATCATTTAAAAATTTTGCTAATAATAGTCGGAGTATGGCAGGTTCAAATCCTGCAGGGCAGCCAAAGTAGCTTCACAGTTTGAATTTTTTTAAATATAACTTTCATTTCATACAAATTGTATGTTAAATGATCAATTATATAATGCTGAGTTGAAATTGTATTCAAGATGATGTGGCTGCAGCGGTAAGCGGTTTGACTATCACGTTATGAGTTCAATTTGAAATATTGGCCGGAAACGTCAAATTATACTCACATTTTCTTTCAGCCTGGGCCAATACTTTTCATCATAAAAATTAAATAATTAGTAAAATAAAATGACTGAATTAAATTAAATTGATGATGTTGCAACTTGAAATAACTTTGATTCAATCTTTTTTACGTGTTATTTCAGTATCGAATTTACGTTGTTCCAACTTGAAATACCTTTGTTTCAACATGATTCATCATATTGATCTAACAGCACGAAAATGTGAAATCAACATGAAATAAGGTTATTTAAAAATGAAAAAAATGTTCTTTTAAGATTACTGTAAATCATATTGAATTAACATGCAGGAAGTATAAAGCAAAATTAACCTTGTTGTTGTAGACTTTAATATGAAATTTTTCTGTGCGCAGGGGATTAGAGAATCTTTAAATTTTTATCTCAAAGTGGTCACATCCAGTAAGTCTTCATAATCGACTAAATAAATGTTGAACTATAATATGCAAACGTATTTTTGCGTTATTAACCAACTGCGCAACGCAAAGAAGGGTATGGTGTTTATCAGCCTATACAAATGGTAATTTTTAGCAACTTTCTTTTTAGCAACTCAGCTATTTTTGTGTCTGATGTTTCTGTTAAACATGTTCATTTTGGTCTATAATTTAACCATGAATCGACTTACGAATGAACAAAGCTTATTAATTATTATTATTAAATTAAATTATTAAAATTTATTATAAAAATTCATGATCGGTTAAGAAAGTTCATCCGTGCAGTTCTTCCATTTTAAGGTCAGTTTGGGCGATCTTCTGTGGCATATATTCAGAATCTTGTGATTAAATTTTGCTCCAAAATTACATTATTGAACACTAAAGCACCAACTCGCATACCTAGACTGTCGACAGAGGAAAATATCGCAGCTGTATCTGCCAGTGTTGTTGATGAGAGTGAATTATCGATTCGGCGCCATTCGTAGCAATTACGTCTCTGTTACTCTCACGTGAAGCAATGGCCCTATTGAGAGATGAGCTCGGTGAACAACTCATTTCACTTTTGAGGCCGGTAAATTGGCTGCATAGATCGTGCGAATTAACGATTTTAAACTATGTTAAGGCTCATGTCTATTGGGAGAAGATCGCAACGTTTGACGCACTGGAAGCCAATATTGAAGAGTTTATTTGTGATATTCAGGCAGATACGTTGGAAAAAGTATCTATGCCAAAATGATACACAATTCGAAAATTATGTCGCTTCAGCTATTTAAGCGGTTATGGCACGATATAATTTTGAATATTTTCACATCAATCGATTTGTCTTAATCCCGTGAGTGTAACTAAAGCAGAGCCAGCCACGGCATAAAATGAGGTTGTGTTAGTGAGAAAACACCCTGCAACCCAACAAACATTATGCATTATTAGAGAATAATTAATGAATTGCGAACTCATGATTTTTGTATTCACTGTGTAAATCGTAACTACGAATACGGAACTGATCATATTTTAAAGTTTTGCAGTAAGATTTTCGGTGTTAATACTCTTGTGGCAATTCGTTATCATTAAAATATGCTTCAAATGCGAAGAACTTAGGCGTTGCTTTTAACAAATTAGTTTATATCCAAATTTTTCCAGAACTCTGTTACATTCGTTTTCTCTGCCGCATTTAATTCACTTCGAAGTTCGCTTTGTATATCAAAATTGGAGTTGGTTACGTCACTAGTGAATGGACTTTTAAAAATTTCAAGCAATGGTTGTATTTTTTCTGAGTCTTTAAACCTGTCTTGAAAGTTATATAAAAGTGTTTGAAATATTGTTATGTATTCAAATTTAGTTACGTTCTTCTGTTTGTCATATATGAGATAAGTTTTTGGAAAACTAGAAAAGATAATTTGATTGAATTCCGGAAATGAGTAAAAATATCTTTGTCGTAAAGTTCAAAAGAATTCGATACAAATCGCACAAATTCTTTTCCTTACCTTGCAGCTCTAAGTTGAATTCATTTAAAAAACTAGTCGTATTGGCCGAAAAAGCTAGATCCAAAATAAATTGTTTGTAAGGCCTGCACTCCACAATCATCTATCTTTTTCTTTTCTAAAAACTGTAGCACTTCTTCTTTTAAATCGAACAATATATTTAAGCAATCACCACGGCTTAGCCAACGAACTTCCGTGAACATTTTTCGATCATTATTAATAATGCGTTCCGCAGTTTTCATGGCAGGATAATTAGTGATAAATTTGGATGCAAGAGCGGCCTGGTGAATGATGCAATATTTTGTACAAATATACCATCAAAAAATGGCCTTCCATGTTTGACAATGTCCAAGCTTATTAAGCTCGATATCTCCACTGCAAGCAACCATTCTTTAATTTTTTTAATGTAAATGCCTTTGTTTTTATTAAAAAGCATTTCCTTTTTTGTACTTTCAAAAACATTCATTTTGCTATGAAACGTCTCATAATGTCTTTTAATAACACATTCAGTGTCGTTCTTAAATGTTTGATAACATAATATACATTGCACGTTACCAAATGCACTTTGAATAGCGAAATATTTTTCGCATGCCATTATTTATACAAAATGTTTGCTGGTTACCTAAAAAAAGTAAAAACACAACAACAAAAACAACAAAAGCATCAACATAAACTGTAAGCATCCGCGCATGTGCAATCGTCGCTTGTTCATTGACGACTAAATTAATGAGCATAAGAATATGTGTGAAGTGCTCTCTGCACAATTGTTGTATGAAATGGTTGGCCCTGAACTAAAGGCTCAATATGGCGGCCAATAGACACCATTTTGTTAATACGAAAAAAATAAATTAAATTAAATTAATTAATTAATTAATAATAATTAATGAATTTGATAGGTATTTTAAAATCAGCTTTATTTCTCTTTTATGATTTTTCATTTCCAATGGCCATTTAGGATATTTAACGGTTCAAAGTTGGTCGCAGTCGAGTTTTATGATTTTTTTAATTACTACTTGTTTTCTAATTTTTAACCATGGGGTGCTCTTAAATCGGTTGTATTGTACTTCCAAACTCAGCTGGCATAACATTTTGAACAATCACAGCGAGTGAAATTCACAATAGCGTAATACTAGTAATACCAAATGAAAAGTTATTCGATAAGCACTTTCGCTTATAGTCGAAGATCGAAAGTTGCCTATTCGTCAATATTTTCATTTAAGTTGCCTAATATTAAATTTGTGCAAAGTTTCCTTGCTATATTTTGCTCTCCACTGTTTGGACATGTTTACATTAATTTTTATTAAAGCAAACATACTTTTGTAATTGTACATGCTGTTGTTATTGTTGCCATTGAAGCTTAAAATATTGTACGAAGAAGTATTCTAGCAGTCTGCTATGTACATACATAGTTTTATCTGTTGTATCTCTGTTGGTATATTTGTGTGTGTGTTTAGTTTAATGTTCTTTCATTCGTATCCTTTGTTATATTGACAACATGCCTTGCTCTGCTTTGCCTCACAATTCTCGTGCAGGAACAATGCAATTTCTACTGCCATATTTCTTCATTTTTAGTTTTAATATTTTTGTTGTTGCTGCATACAAACTTTCTTTCGATTTGTTCTTCTGTATATACCATTCATACATTCTTCATTCGCTATGTAAAGGGAATATGTCTATGTATTTCAGCATTATATACACCTTAATACACCACAACACTTGCAGTTAAGCATACTTTAAAGCATGATAAAGACCTTTTAGTGTTCCAGAAACATATAAGCCAGGATGAAGAATAAATAGAGAAAATCACGTTTTTTGCCATTCGTGTTGTCAATAATACCCGGAAATTTAATGTGAGCACATGAATGAGATACAAAATTAAATGAAGAGAAAAGGTTTTTCCTCGTTTTTTTTGCATAGATAAGAGATGATATAAAAGAAAATATTATAAGAAACTTGGGCAATTTACTATAGTTCTAGCAAAAAAAACAGGTAAGAATCTCCTACGACCATACAATAGCAGCCAAGCATTAGTAGCCAGCAACGGAAGTAAACAAAAACGTAATACAGTATTTTTGAAAAGCACGGAATATCCTCAAAGGCAATTTTCATTTGAAGGCTTAAATTCTGCTGAAAGAAGACCTTGACCAAAAGTACATATAGTATACATATAAAATGAATTAAGCAACCTCATGGAAGAACATATTACTTAATAGGAAAGTTGCTTTTAAAGAAGGAAAGAACAACATTATAGATAACACATACATATGCACATACATATAGACATATTTTATTATTTAACTGAATCTGAATTATTTTTAACTCTTTAGTGATTATTTTGGAAGTCCGTTTAATATTAAAAAAAATGCCTTATTCTAAAATTTTAAAACCAAGTTTATATTTTTAGGGGCGTGGTCACGCCATTGGTCATATATTAGTGTCCTCTCACTTTTCTAAACTTAGCATGGCATCAATTTCAGAACTCTCTAAGTGTGTGCCAAGTTTCGTAAAAATGGGTTAGGTAGAGGCACATGAAATAAAATATTAATCTTTAATGGGCATTGCCCTGGCCGCTTCTTTAATCACATAATCATAATTCACATAATCATGTCATTCTAAGAGCCAAAACATTTCCCAAAGTTTTATGGGAGTCGACTAAGCAGAATTACATATAATTTAATTCTAACCTTTCATGGGCGTATCCCCGCCCACTTTTTTAAACATAATATTAAATAGTTTTCAGAGCTCAAAGTTTCATAAAAATCGATAAAATAGAACCTCGTGAAATGTAAAATTTAATGTTAATGGGCATGGCCCCGCCCACTTTTTTAAATGTAAGATTGTGTCTCATTTTGAGCTCAGAGTGTGTGCTAAATTTTGTAAAAATGGTTCAATTATAAGCATATGATGTCAAGTAATAAGTTTTTTGGGCATGGCTCCGCCCACTTTTGCAAGTTTAAGATGGTGTCATAACAGGAGCCCTGGGCAAGTTTCTTAGCAATCGAATAAGTTACATAAAATAATAAAAATTAAAACTAGTGGGCGGACCCGCCCAAATTTTTAACAATGGCACCAATTGAAAGCTATCACTCTATTGCTTATAACTTTGTCATATTTTGTTAGATTGGTCTTAGTTCTTACGTAAAAGCATTGTCTTTATGTACATGTAGAGAAACTAGACGTTTTTTTAACGACTTGTACTTTTCTGTCGGCATAGAATCAATATAAAATATGATTTTTTTCTGAAAATGCGCCCTATTTTTATCGATATATTTTGAACTGCTTTACCAATCAAAAATCTTATTATACATATTTATTCTTCATTTCAATATCTTGCATTTGAACACCAAGAGCGACCCAATCGGAATTTTATAGCTCGAGATGTGATTTGTCAAGTTAAAAAAGGTCGAAAAATTAAAACTTACAATATCTCAAAAACTCTACCATAAAAAAAATTAACCTTGCTTTTCGAAATCAGTGGAAGAAAATACTTAAGGAAAATCACCTCTCATCAAATGTAAATGAAAAAAAATTTATTTTGTAAACTTGTGTAATTATATGTATTATGCTTTTATACAAATATTAAACACTTAAAATAATGAATTCCCAAATCTTCATAACATTTCTCTGCTTAATTAACACTCGTAATGACTGCTTTTACTCGGGGAAGAGTCTTCCATTTCTGGAAATTGCTAAAAAGGGGGTAAGGAAGGTATGAAAACACTTCCCCATAAGATTTTATTTGTAATGAGGGTGTAGTTAGTAAGGAAAAAAATTTTAGGGAATTGTCACTTGTAGTATATTTATAAAAATGTCTTTGAAGTTCTTTCATTTTTATTTTGGGATTGTTTTTTAGAGAAAATAGAAAAAATTTACAAATTTAATTAAAACTCTTGTTGCTCTACAACCGAAAATCTGCAAAGATATATCGACGCATTATTTTTTTTTTATTTAAAAAAGTTACCAACAACATTTTGTATAAAGATTATTTTTATATATACGGTGATTTTTTACGAACCTTCGGACTTGATTTAAGAAAAAAAAAACACATAAAATTTAAAGGTAGAACGATCTATATTATTCAATGTTTAGAGACGAAATTCATGAAAATGTTTACCACGGTTGCACCCATGGTTGCCAGATTTGACAATTTATCGTCATTTCGACGATTTTTGGTTGCAAAATTGGAAGTTTGACGACTGGACATTTTTTGCCTTCAATTTGACGATTTTAAAATAATTATAAATTTACACCATTAATTAATTTACACCATTAATTAATTTTTGTATTAATAAGTTTGGAATTATGTATTTTTTAAGCCTGTTATTCTACTGAAACAACAGAAATACAAAATTTGTACGGTCAAACGTAATTTTTTAAAAACAGATTTGCTTGAGTGTGCTAATTTTTATTTGAGGGATTATAAAGATGAAAATAATTGTTTAGACATTGATGAAATTTATTTAGGAATATTAGTATTTACTGATGCTAAAGTTAATCATATTGAAAAATGTAAAAACATTAAAATTTTTATTTGCAACCGCGTGGAAAAATTTTAGTAAGATCTGACTTTTAAAATAAATTAATTAAGTTTAGTTAATCCCTACAATATTATTATTTGAAAATAAAAGTCCTTTCTACGATATTCTAAGAGTTTTTCCACATTGTTAAATAATGCAAAGGACAAGAAATTTTATCTAAATTCAGTCATTTATAGTTTCCATGATACATACTTAAAACTTTTAGATTTGTGGAAAAAATTCCCTAAACGAAAAAAGGACTTTAGTCTTTGATTTCCGACCATAAGTAATTTTATTAAAAAAATTTAGTTTTACTTTAATCTTCAGCAAACATTGAAAGCGTATTTAGTCAAGTTAAGTTAAACAAAACCAAAGAAAGACATTTAAGTACTTTGTTCTTTAAACATAGGCTCAATTGCTGCGAAGTGCACCGAATCGATAATTAATGGTGGTTTAGTGTTCAATGGTCCCCAAACTGAACATAAAATGGAAGAAGTGTGCGGATGCAATTTCTTAACCGATCATGAATTTTGATAATAAAATAAAATAATCTGCAAGCATTGTTCATATGTAAGTCAATTCATGGTTAAATTATAGACCAAACAGAAAACGAAAACAGCTGATCTGCCAAAAACAGTGTGCCAAAGAGAAATTTGCTTAGAAAAAAATCACTATTTTTATATTAAACTTGTTTCGTATACATTAATTAATTAATCTAATATCTTTACAACTTTGGAAGTCTCGAAATTAGTTTCCATAACTTGAGGTTTAATATTAAAAACAAAAGAAAACCTTTTATTACAAACATTAAAAATATTTTATAGCATAATTGAAGAAATTTACGTTATTGCTACAGAATTGAACACTAATATTCGTTATGTATTGCTTACATGTACATTAAAGCATATGTATAGTTATAAAAATATTTTTCTAATATTTTCTTCGTAATAAAATTCTCAGAGAACTAATTGCAAATATTAAAAGAAATAAGAGCACCAAAAAAGGGGAAAGGTTTCCCTAATTAAAATAACTAATATAAAAAAATATATTTTATTATTTAGTAATTGTTATACTTGTAGTTTATATTCGAGCAAAATCTAGTGTTCTCGTGATTTAGGGCAAAAATCTATTAGATTTCCCATACCAAACAATATATTATTCGTCACTAGATTTTGTGAAAATATATTTAAAATCTAGTAGAGCGTAGTGATGCCACTATGGCGTACTTCAAAAAGTGTGAGTGAATTGGCTACACTACAGTTGTTTGGTTGCAGTCTTGGAAATGCTTTCTTTTAGATAAAAAATATTGTTGAAAGTCAAAAAGAAACTTGGTGTAACCGGTATTGATATTAATAAAGATTTAATGGAAATCGGCTAGATTTTGTGCAGGTGTAAATTCAATAAGGCCTTGAGCCAATAAAAATTGATATAAAATTGAAAGCAGCTCTTGTTTTAAAAGTGTTCTTCTAAAGTCTGCGAAATTAAGCTTAAACAATAATAATACAACTGAACTGATATTTTCATCTTTTTAAATAATTTATTACTCTGAAATAATGTTATTTTCAAAAAACTATTTCATTTCGTTTGAACAAAATGAGGGTGCTCTGCCTTAAAACTGAAATTTGTTAAAGAAAAATTGAGACATCATGTATTTTTTTTAATTTCTGCTCCAAGGATTCCAACAAAAAATTTTTTTGTTTTATGCTTTCCCTTTCTTAGGTTTCCTCTAGGTTTTTGCACAAGATTCCTCTACCCACTTTTGGCTGGCTTAAATTGAAGTGTAATTGTTGTTATCGTTTCTTTGTAAAGAAAAAATATTGTGTTAATTTTTAATGAGCTGCATGCTTGCTTTCTGTGTCTTTTGAATGCTCATTGCTTTGTAGTCGTAAGATACAAATACACATACATACGTACATTTACCATTTGTTTTTGCTATTCTATTTTTATTTTCTTTTTTTTTATGCTGCAAGTTTGCGTGTTGTTATATGTGATTGCAACAAATAGTTCTTGTTGTTTTTTACTGCCGTTTTTGTACTTTGTTACTGGTGCAGTTTGCCATTATTGTTTTGCCTGTTGTTCTCTTAACTTTAATACATCCGGTTGATGTTTTTTGTTGTTGTGTTTTGCCTTTTTTATGTTTGTTGCCTGACTCTCTGCTATTTGAAATTTTTTATTTTAGATTTTTACTACAATTCAGTGCTGTCAATGCTGCTTAGTCAGGAATAATTTCTTTATCGGGCTTAAGTTAAATACTTGCATTTCTGATATAATGAAATATTTTTACTCGTTAATGGAATTTTCTTAAGAAGACACTAAAATTAAACGCGACCTTAGCTGGGGGAAATAAACGCATTTTTCTGTGCCGCCACCACTCAGTGCATCAGCATCCATGTCTTTCTACTTGGACAGGGATCGTTATTAACATCAGGCATTTATAATGAGTTTTTTAATGAAATGTAATATGAGAAATTTCTATATTATGTATTCAATAGCTCATGTCACGAACTATCACTGCCCGAATAGACATAAATGAATGCTGATGAAGTGCGTTGCGGCACAGAAGAATGCAGATATTCTCCTCAATTAAAGTCTGGTTTAATTTTGCTTGTCTTCTTAAGAAAATCGCCTTAATCAATAACATACGCACACAGAAAAAAATACCAAAGTAAAAACACCATTCAAAAAGTTTGATTCAAATTCATTCAAATCATATTAAATTTAAAAGAAATAATATGTTGTTTGAGTGTGTTGGTGTTTATTTGTTTTGTTCATAGCTGCAATACACTTTTGTGCTTAGTTGTGTAGATTGTTTTTGTATCGTTGTTGTTTTTTATGTTTGTTAACAGCCGACAAACTGCTGCTGGCATTCGAAAGATTGGAGGTTCGAATCCTGGAGTCAAATCAAAGTATTTTGTATTTTTTTGAACTAAAACTAAAACTTTTTAAACAAATTGTTAAAAATAATAAATAAATAATGTTAAAGTGGGTATTTTAAGAATATTTAAAGTTGTTGTGGCCGCAGGGGTAAGCACGTTGACTACCACGCGACGAGTTCCGAGTTCAAATGTTGGCCGGGGAAGATAATTTAATTTATATACAAAAATTTTCTGATGTCTATGTCAACCACACGTAAGTAAAATAACTAATAAAATACAATTACTACATGAAATTTGTTGATCTAACTTGAAATAACTTTGATTCAACATGATTCTTAATTTTGATTTTAACAGTACATAAATGTTAATTCAACGTGAAATAAAGTTATTTCAAAAGAAAAAATTTCCTTTGACAATTACTATAAATCATGTTAAATTAACATAAAACACAAATGAAGCAAAATCATTGCCAAAAAGTATAAAATTAATGCAATTTTTAACGATTCTACATTGTTTTTTTTTCTGTGTGCGAGTTTAGAAAATTAGTTTAGGAATCACTCAAAAATTTTAGTGTTTTTCATAAATTTTTTTCCTAGACAAGTCGCTTGCTTGCCTTGTGGAAACTACTCTGAGGGCCATTATTACAACCTAAAGATAAAGTTGCTGATAGTTAACCTTAACATTAGCTAACGTGAACGATAAAGTGACCATTAATATTTTTCATTATCGCAACTGTCAGATAAAATAAATAATACATATGATGTATTGTGGGAACATCGGTGTAGATACCGGCTTCTTTTGACTTTTAAAATGCTTAAAGTTCACTTTGAAAGTTACCATGAGGATAAACCTGCTGCTACACAGAAAAAAGTGTTCACTAATTAATATTTTCAATTAAGAATTTAATTATATTAATTGAATTTTTAATTGTATTAATTAATTTGACTGGAAAAACTTAATTGATATTATCAAATTGTTTATAGGTGAAAATTTAATTAATTTTTTAATTGATACTACAAATATTTTAATTAATATTACAAAATCATTCATATTACTTTTTTGTGTGTAGCTTATCAGTCATTTTTACATTAATGTTTACTTGTAATAATCCAAATATATTTAACTGCCAGATAACATTCTCAAATTAACTATTTGTAAGTTGTAATAATGGCCCTTAAAATAGTAATGTGAACAAAAATGATTAAACCTTTTATTTTCATTCTATAAATTTGGCTGTGCCGCTAACTCTTTTCTAAAAAAGGCAAGACTTGGCAATAGTGTTACTTCTCTTAAAAAAAATTAAAAAGTCTAATGAGTTCCTGTGCTTATGATTCCCCCCAGGGGAGTCGATTTCGACTACGGGTGTGGCAAGCCCGGGGCCCCAGCTGGGGTAATGTGGCTTTTTCCATTGACGTACCTTTGGTACATTACCCATAGAACTTATGTTGTTACTACCCGATCTCTGAAATAACAGAGCAAAGGATGTGCACATATTTATAACAAAAGGAAGACAGGTCCTGTTGATGTCAGTTAGGTGCAGCGTCACCTAGAGCTGCCCCTGAGTTCAAAAGACCATAGAGGTGAAGCCCTTGTGGTGGAACTTCGAGGTCTGACCAGAGGCTACTTCTGGTTCCACGGGTGCCGGTGGCCCGACAGCCGAGCTCCTTTGAAGTTATTGCGTGCATGTAGTGGTCGTCAGTATTCTTTGCTAAAATGCCGAGTTCGTCTTACCCCACGGGGCTTAAGGGATGATTTTGGTATGTGTGGAGTAGGCACTGGATATTTGGCGACACAGGCATGCGTTCATTTCGGATGAGTGGTTGAGCTGTGCCGGCAATAGTTGAGGAATTCTCTTGGGGACCTCGCTATGGTGTATACACAACACTATAGCGTGGAAGCCGGAGAATTAAGGTGGTGCCTGTGGTTGCTACCAAAATCGCTGGGAGAATAGTCTTGGCTTCCCAGTGTTAAATCAATGCTAGTGATTGGCATGACGCAGTCAGCCAGACACTATTCTAGGTGCTGTTGCCATTCAACAGAAGCTGCTATGGGCACGAACATAGCAGCAGCTATGACTTCGACATAGCAGCAGAGTTTAGATAGCTCAAAGTACCTCAGCAAGGTACTTGAATATAGTACAGGGATAACTATATACAAAGATTGCAACCTATGTGCCTTTGAGGAGTGGGCATAGGTTCATTCTAAAGAGGGTGCATGGGGGCGATGGTCTGGCGTCTTACCTAGCACCCGGTGCTTTGGCACCCGTGAGATTAGGCCGTCAAGGCAGGTGCTCACGGAAAGCTATTGCACATCTGTGCTTATGATTAAATAAGATTTTCAAATAAAAATTTAAGAAATAAAAAAACTTTTCTTAACATATAAAATATGTTTAATTAAAAAGAAATAAGGAATTACTTTTATTCAGTTACTTTTAGATACTGCAATTTCACACCCCTGGATTTTGGTTTATATATATATATGTATATAATATAGAATATATCTAATTAGCAATGGAAAAAAAATAGTATTATTTAGTTATTTTTCGAATGAATGAATCAGTTACCGTTAACTTATAAAGGAAAAGAAAAAATTTATTTCACCTGGCTACTTTTATATACAAAAAATTTTAATTATCCCACCCTGGAATCATCCTTCTGATTTCTTTTACTAAAATATTTGCCTTTTAATATAAAACACTATGTTTAATTTATAGAGAAAATAAAAAAGTAGTTTTAGTAGGTTACTGTTATACATAGTATATCAAAAAAAATAAGTTTAAATTTTCAAACCCTGAAATCGACATTTTATTTTTTTTCGAGTTTTAATACCAATTTATTTACAAAAAAACCCAAAATTAGTTTTAGTAGATTACTTGCCAAGAAAAAGTTTAAACTTTCCAGCTCTGAAACCGTGTTTCCGCTTTTGCTGACTTTCAATACCAATCTGGATTGGACTATTTCTAACATACAACCCCAAGACCGAAGTGTCTCGCTCTTCTGAGAGCTTCGGAAAACCGGTTTCACGTACAGACATATGAGCGGACAGACAGACGGGCGATACTTATTCGTCTTCCCTATTCATAAAAACCAGTGTTGCCAGTTTTTTTCTAAGCTTATCTCCAATTTTTGATTTTTTTATTAGGGTTTTTTTATTCCCGGACTTTTTCATTTCCCGTAAAAGCGGGATTTTTTTTGCATATCCTGGGATCCCGCTCCATAGAAATAATAAATATTAAATTTTCCAGGCATTAACACAAATTTGATCAGAAAGCTTAAAACTTTAAATTTTTTTAGCTTTTATTTTTTAAATTCCTTAAAGGTTTTTTCTAACACGAAAAACTTTTTTATATGAGATCAAAAAAGTAAACTTAAAAATATAAGTAATAACATAATAGTTAATATAAACAAACAAAATAAAAATACTCGAAGTTTGAGATCCAAAACAGATCAGTAGATTTGATGTTAAAAAACGTCCATACAAGTGACTTTTCAATGTAAAACAATTTTATTAAAAACAAAATAAGAAAATAATGATTTCAAACAATCGCTTTAAAACCAGGGACTGAAAATAATTGTTATTTCTTTCTTTCTGAAGAAAAGGTAACTTGAAAATAACCATTATATACTTTAGGTTATTATTAACCATTATCGTGAGATATCCATGTATTATTATACCGTTATGTTGACTTTTCCAAAGACATTTCAATATCTTGCTCTAGAAATGCATCCAGTACATCTAAAATACGATATGTATTCTTGTAGCGATAACCGAAAAATAAAATTGCTTTCGACAATGGTCATTGGTAACCAAAAAACTTTTTTGGTTGATGTAATAGTTAGTTATTTATAAAAAAAAAATATTTCTCTCTTATATTGGTTATGATTATAAACATTATTTAAAATCAATAAATGGTAATAAAAACGTTCACCATTTCTCTTATAACTGTTATGCTGCTGCTTAAAACATCAATCTATGTAACAAGATATATCGTTAAATTTGTTAAAATTTGTTAGAAAAAACGCTGCTCGAAATAAATTTTCAAAAATACCAAAGCGAAAGCAGTTATTTTCTATATGTAAAGTTGTCAACGCTTTGTTTTATTATTTCCCGGGATCCCGCAGCAAAAATCCCGGGAAATCGGGAAATTTTTAAACTGGAATTCCCGGAATGGGAAACCCCGGGAAAAACCCTATTTGTCATCCCCAAAAATCCCCAAATTGAGTTTTTATGTTTAAAATTTTTTCTTTTGTGAAAAAATAAAATTTTTTTTAATTTTATTTAAAAATTAATGACAAAAATAACATATTTATTCAATAAAGTTTCTTTTTATCGATAGCTTAACATTATTACATTCATATTAATTTAACTTTTAGTTATAAAACGTGTTAGGAAAAAATTACACATATTTTAATATACATAAGTATAAAATGCTTACGATTTCAAAAACTTCAGAATCGAAATCTTTTGAATCATCAGCCTCAGAAATTGCGTTGTGCTAGTACTTGTATTAAAAAGCTTTACCTTTTAGCTTTAGCTTTTATTTCAGCAGAAGGATTAAATTTTTCACAACAAATTGGAGTATTTTTTTAATGTGTGTTTGTTCTAAGAAATTCTTTATTAGAAACCATTCACTATGAATAGTAACACACATTTTTAGACTTGCCAGACGCACTTTTCTTAGCTCAAAAATCATTCTTATTATCATAGTTATAAAAAAACAATTCCCAAAAAATCCCATAAAATTTGCTTATCATCCCTAATAAATCTCCAGATCCCCAACTCCAAGTTTTCATCCCCAATCGCGAAAAAAATCCCCAATTTTGGGACAAATCCCTAAACTGACAACACTGATAAAGACCCAGAATATATATATATACTTTCATATGCATACTGTGTAAATTACACACGGAATGGCAAACACATATATACCGTTTTCTATTTTTGGTGAAGAGTACAAAAATAAAATAAATATTTTTTTTTTTATAAAAAAAATCAGAATTGGCATCATTGCGTTAGTTGTAAGCACTTTAGATTGTTGGCTATCATGTTGCATCCTCCTTTTGGAATTTTTTTAGTTGTCTTTTCCTTTAGCATTTCTTGTATTTTTGTGTGTGTGTTTTGCTAATTATTTTCTTTTATTTTGCCTAAAATACTACAATGTTACTATTATTGCTTGCTCCCTACTGCCGTTAAACTGTAACAAAGTTTTTCTAACGTCTTTTATTTCAGTTTCATTTAGTTGGGTTCACTTGAAAACGATTTCATATCCCTATTAGATTTCTTGTTTATTGCTGCATGGTATGTCTTGAATTTGCCTTTATTTTGTATTCTAAATTACCTCCTTATTTTATGTTGAGCTTAAAGCACAACGAAAACTACACAAAACACCAACAACCGCAACAACAACAAACAACAGTAATGAAAATCTTAATTTTTGTTTTTAATTTTCTTTGTTATGAAAAACATTTTCCCCAACGTGGAAGTCCTTAAATTTTTAACAATATTTTATTGCCCCCGTCTTGCTTAGCTGCAGGGCAGGGAAAAATAGCAACAGCCAGTAGAAGAACAATAAGGAAAATTTAAGGCAGCTGCAGCAGCAGCAGCAACAAAAGGCAAAACAAAAAGTTGTAATGAAATAAATGAAGTGTTTCCTGTTGGTTACTTTACACACGGGAGATTCTTAAAACAATTCACTGCTTTCTCGCTGAGATTTTCTTTGTTCAGTTTTTGTTTTACGAAATTGTTTTAAAATACTTTAACTGACTATAAACTGCAGAACTCTGACTTTTTGCCAGCAATTTTATTAAGATAATTATTATGATGGTTATGAAAAGTAAAGCGATCTATGTTAAGCTTATTAAGTTATTTTGTTTCGTGGTGGTGAAACATCTAAGTAAACAACTGTTGTGGTAGTGAATTTTAAAGTTATAATTAGCGGATTAACGGAGTAAGATGTACAAGGGTAAACATTAATTTTGCTGCTATAACTACAAGTATTTATAAATGAATGCCAAAGATTTTTATTATAAATTCTTTAAAAAAAGGTTCAGTATATCATGGCACGAGTTTGTATATATACCGATTACCATCTCAGATGGGCTTGTACTATACTGGATTTAGTTAAGGAAAAAAACTAATCTCTTTTGTTAAAATCTGGTGAAAGTTATTATAGCTATTGCTATTTATGGCGCGATACAGAAGTTAGGACGTGATTTTCGTAAAAAAATAATCCACACTATTACAGTTATAAATTTATTTATGTTTTGATTTCTTTGTACTTAAAAGCAGAGTATGAAAATAAACCAAAAAAATTGTATTTTGTTTTGTTAAGTTCTTTGAAGTGAGTGACACAAAACAAAACAAAAACATTGAGTACGATTGTTCAATTTGTTTTTGTATTGTGTTTGCCATGAGCACAAACCAGAGAATACAACGAATATAATATATATATTAATATATTAATTTCATCGTGCGCCGCTAGAAAAAATATAGATGGAAACATTGTGAAATATTTGCGGTGAATTTGACATCATCGTATAATATAATTTTATTGCATTGTTATTTAATACATTAAGTTTCTTTTATACCATGTTCACACTTATGGTTTTAAAGATCCTTAAGACGAGTTTTCTAATTACTAAACACAGCCGATTATATTATAATTGAAATGTTTAAAGTTGACGTTTTGTCAATAAAGTATTGTGTTTGTAGGAAATTTCGAACACTTATGTTTGTTATTTGCTTTATTATTTTTAAACAACAAATGTTCTTGAAAATAATGTAATATTTTTTAAGCAATTATTATGTTTTAACGTGTCGGCATTTAAAAACAACACAAAGTTGCCAGAGTTATCAAATACGCACTGAACATACTTCATTTACGTATTTATCGATGACTTTAATCTTAAAACTTGTTATTTTAGATACTTAACAAAACAAGCAAAACATTTAAAAGTTTTTTTCTTTAAGGTCTTAAAGACGAAAAGGACGTCAAACACATGAGTGTAAGCATAGTATTATGTATGTAGCTAAGTAGCAATTGCTATAACCGGGTGTCCTAAGACACCACTCTTATTTTTTTTCTGTGCTTCTACAGCTTTTATTTCATTATTTGTGTTAAAAATATGAAATACATAACATAAAAAACTCCTTTTAAGATGAAATATATTAGATTTCAATTAAAATCCTATCATAAAAACATTCCATTTCAATTGCAACGTTTTTAGTAGGGACGTAACAAATACCGATACCGATACCGATTCCGATATATCGGCGATATTTCAGATTTGCCGATATATCGTTATCGGCGATATTTTTTGCATAAAAACTAAGAGAAGTAATATATTAAAAGGAGAACATAAAGTCTAAACAGAAAAATTAAACGTTTCTTTTGTTTTCTTTGCACCATAGTAGTGAAATGTTCTCTTGATGCTAAATCATGTATGTATTTAAAAAAAAATTAATTTGTTTTGTTTTTTGAATGAATTAAAATATCAATTTTAAATATTATTAATCTCTTACACTATAATTTTGTATAATAAAAGATTTTGTTAATTTTAACTTGAGTTCAGTTTTAATATGCGTATCGGTATCGGAATCGGTATCGGCAAAACGGTGCATCGTTACATCTCTAGTTTTTAGTTCCAAGTAAAACTGGGGAAAAGATCTTTATTTTTACACCAAATGTAAGAAAACGAAATAATGCACAGGGGAAAATTTCAACTTAAAATCTGTGTGTAAACAAGACTAATTCAACATTTTGCGGCAATGATTTTTCTTCATGTATGTTTCATGTTGATTCAATATGATTTACAAAACAACTTTTCCCTTTGAAATAACTATATGCTTTTTACTGTTAAATAAAAATTAAAATCAGGCTAAAGTTGTATCGCTATGTAAGCCAAATTACATGTGATAATTGTTACTGACCAAATAACACCAAAGTTAATTGTAAATATTCTGACAAACAAAACACTAGCTGTTTTTGAAGGTCACTAAACCTTCACCATCAGCTTTCTTTTGTGTTTGGTACACTGTATGTATTGTCAGTTGATGTAGATTTCTGCTTTATATACTTAGCCATTATTATTTTATTATTATAAGATTGGAAATAAAATTAATCAAAACAATTCACATATTCCATTTGCAATAATTTTCTAGGCTTCGCTTGGAAAATTTAATGCACATCATTGACACCAGAGGCGCAGCAGTGCTGTATTATTAAAAATTTGCAAAATAAAGCACAGATTTTTAAAAAAATGAAGCTGTCCTTTATCTCTTCCTTGATAACCTCTTCTCTCTATCACTATTCCTTGCCTAAAATGAAAGTAACATATAGTAATAGTAGTTGGCATTCATGGCCTAAGACCATTCTTTAAAAAAAGTATTAAAAAAATTAAAAGTAATCAAGCATCGCCTTGTCTAAAACCCGGCTTGGTACAAAAAGGCTCAGAAAGGTTTGTTCCTATTTGGATGGAGCTTTTGTCTTTTGCAAAGTCATTATATAAAATCGAACGATCTTGGCAGGAATGCCAAGCTCAGGCATGACAACGTAAAAGTTTTCCCTTATCGAGCTTCATATGCAGCTTCATAGTCAACGAATAAATGACTGCTATTAGAGAACTGTGTAAACAGTCTTAATATGTAAATACATTTTGTTTATTAAATGTATTCTCGTGGCATGTATTAAACCAATATTATAAGCGAAGCACGATGGATTACGTGTATATGAATGAGTGTTAACGAGCGATGTCGCCAAGACTTCTTGTTCTTAACAACCAATTAACAGGAGTGCTGTTGATGCGTCTATGCTTGTTATTTCGCATGTTGTACGTTAGTGTGTGTGTAAGATGTAGATGGTTAGCTATTATGTGTTTAAGGGAGTTTTTTTAGAGCAAGCGTACACAACTAATGTCAATGCGTGTGTGCGTTTGTGTGGGCGCAGAACAATAAGAGAGCATACACACAACTTATGTCTGTATGTATGTACATGCATGACGTTTCGATATGCACTCATGCGTAAAAAAAAAGCACAGGCATCACAAATTTTTCAGTCACGAAGTTTTTTCTTCTTTACTCTTATACCTGCAATAAGTTCAACAAATGTATTGCCAACAGTGTCATAAGTATGTATGCACATTGATAGTTTTTCTTTTACATACGAATACCTTTTTACCGTGCAGTAGTAACTTCAAAAAAAGGTTTTATTTCAAAGTAATAAATATTTTTAATTGTGATTAAAAAAACTATAATTGAGTGAATAGAAAATTATTGATATTTTTACATAAATTGTTAATGATCTTCTATATATCTGTATAAAGCGGTCGTCATGTTTAGAAATGCAGCAGTGAAAAAAGCTAGACATGTACTATTTTTCATCTCAATAATGCCGCAAATCCTTAACTTAGGCTTTAAGGATCTGTTCCGTAGTAGTAAATGATCCAACTAAATAAAGAAATGTATAAATTGATCAAAATCAAAACTTTTTTATCAGGCTTACTTACGCTTGAGACTAAATCATCTTTGTGAAATATTTCATTACTGTTCCAATCGGCGTAAACAAAGATTTCATTAATTACCGCGCCCATGTCGTTAAAGTTGTTTGCTAATGATTCACAAACATTAAAAAGTACTATAACTTTAGAGAATTGACATAAAATGAAAAGGTAAGACGTTAAAGGCAGAGCTACTTCTATACGGTAATACACCAATATACACATCCAAAGCATTATAGCAGCTGAAATAATCACATTAAACCACAATGAATATAATAATTGCAGTTTAAAAGTGTTAGTAAAATCTGCTGCCAAAGTCTTCAGTTTGTACTCTTCGCGGATTAATAACTCAACTTCTTGCGCTAATAATTTACGCCATCTCTTGTGTTGATTAATGTTAAATTCTTCGCCATTCTTTGCTGCCTGAGAACGCATAAACTTGACGTCTTTTTCAATTTTTTTTAAACGTCGAGTTATCGTTTGGGCACCAACATAAATAACGCATATGCCCAAGAAAAAGTTCATTTCTGAAAGTGCCGATTTGACGTAAGCGTTGATCCAAAATAATTCTTTTGCTGCATTGTAATATAGAGTATCGATCTTTGTTTCTTTAAGTTCAGCGTACAAAAAGTATATTAGTTCAAAAATAAAAATAACGAATTTCACAATCACTAATTTTCTAGTACTTCCAAAAACTTCAATAATGTTCACTGCCGACAGATAATAATTTGATAACTTCTTGAAATCATTGTAAATTTTAAACATGTGCCTTCTCTTTGACCAAACTTCTACACAAGGAAGGAAACAAAACGAAAATGGCACAAAATTGAAGTAAAGTTTTAGGAATGGCGCTTCAGCTTCTCCAAAAAAACTATCCGTTGCCATATATATAAAGCTTTGAGAAACGATGAATAAGATCAAATTTATAAAGCCGCAGTAAACCAAGATGGGCCAGTGATACAAGTTGAAGGTGTCCCTTGCCGCATCGTAATAAATGTTAATGGTTCCAAAAACAATGTTCAGATAATAATAGATGTTTAAAACGATATTCATTATGGTGATACTTTTGCAAAAAAATTATTAAAGTTTAATACTTTTATTGTTTCAATACTTTAATTTATACTTTTCCACTTTGACTATACTTTCACTGCTATTGTTGAAATTAAACTGTGAAGATGGTGAAATTGTAATATACTACATACTCGTATGTCATTAATGCTGACGTGGCTGTATGCCTTCGATACTTACCAAAAGATATTTAAGGCAAATGAAAATTAAAAAAAAACTTTATTACACCGTTCGACAAGATTTTTCAGTCTTTATGTCTTTTTTTTTTTTGTTACTTAGAAAGCCAAAATTATAATTTTTTTAGTCAAGGGTTTGTTTAAATTTTAAAAATTTTTTTGCTTGTTTTTAAGTAAAATTACTGTTTTCCTTAAAATATTATAGGACAATAACAAGCAAAAATTATATTTTTGACCATCATAGTCTCTTCATTTAAGAATTGTTATTAATGAAAGCTTAAGGTACGTTTACACTTGGCAAACATTTGCCCTAATAAGCTGAACCACCAAATACTAACGAAAACCCTTTTGATTCATGATGACACGTGTTTATTAAGTTAAACAGTTTCATACATAACTAATAGACAGTATCGTAGAATCCAATATTATGGGGTTGTTCAACTTTATAAACCTGTCTATGATCAAGAGATTTTTCTAGTCAGTTTAATTGTTATTGTTGGAACTTGATTTATTTGATTGGGGTCTAAGGTTCGTATCGTTCTTAAAGCCTAAAAATTACATGTGATAATTTTTAAGGAACAAATAATACCAAAGTAAGTTGTAAATATTCTGATACACACAGCAGAACGGAACAATTAGCTGTTTCCGAAGGTTGCCACACCTTCATTATTAGCGTTGTTTGTAGTTGGTTTACGGTGTTTGGTATCAGTTAATGTAGATTTTTGTTTTGTATACTCAATTTTACCATTCGATACGACTGGTAATTTAAAAATAATTCCATATAAACTCTATTGAAATATTTTTAAATTACGAGTCGTATCGGATGCCGTAATTTTCCCTCAGTTTTTTCATTATTATTTAGTTTTTAAGCTCATTTGGGCAAATTTTTGGCCTAAAAAATATAATTAAATGAAGTTAAAAATTATCAGGACAATCATGAATAAAACTCCGTGTGAAATTTTTTCTTTCCCAATTAGAATTTTTTGTTTTCCCTATTACTTGCTATTAGTTGAAATTGTTGTCCGGGGAAAATTTCATGCGGAATTTTATTCATGATAGCCCTGGATAAGTTTTAGTAATAAATTTATATACATTTGTTATTAAAATTAATTTAAAAGTTATAAGTTTTAGTAATTTAGAATTTGTTTGGACTTTCTCGTACTGAGCCCCAAAGGTACTATGATGTCATAAATACTTTATACTGCTCTTAATAATATCGTTCTAAATGCATCACATCTAGCTTTGCTCTTTGCTCTTGCTTTTGCAGAATATGTAGTTATATTATCCTCTATTATATTAATATGTAGCATGTGTTCACAAAGTTAGCGGAATCATAAAATAATCGCTCAGATGTTCCTGACATGACTATTTCAAGAATTATTTGGCAGTTATATTTCGTGCAGAAAATTGAGTCATTCATTGTACTATTTTTTTACAAAAAAGTTTTTTTTTTACTTAAAAACGAGTGCAATGATTATTATTTTAGATTTAGGAATAAAAAAAAACGATATATATTTTTTATTTAAAAAAATGTTGGCTGCGCTATTTCATCTTAGAATTCGGTCTGTTGTGCATGTGTGTGTGTACGAGTACGTGGACAATAGCATGTGTGTAGAATTATTATATTTGTTATTGTTTGTGTCTTGCGTCTGGCTTGGCTTGTATTTTTGTGTGGTTGTATATTTCTTAAGGGCCACTCAGACTATTACACTTGTGTAAAAACTTTCATCGCACTTTACGAAAAAGAAATCTAAAAACATATGTTTCGACTGTGAAAAAATCTAACGTAAAGTGTTATTTTATGTTCACACCAACTCACCTCATATAACATTAAAAACAGAAGTATAAAGCAAACAGCTGTGTGGATGCATGTTACATTAATCGCTGACTTCCGGCGGCAGAGAATTTTCATGCAGGCTGTGTTCGTTTCGCCTTTGAATATAGACGACGGTTAAAATAGTTGATTTAAATAAGAAAACGCAAAACAAAATACGATAATTTCGTTAACTTTCAGACATGCCTTATTACACTAAAGGTTATTCAATACGATAAGCATATTCAATATTTATATCGGATTTAAGACGAAGGCATATACCATAAATGACGGCAAGGCAACGGCGTCGAAACAGACGACTTGTTAGTTTGGATTTACTAATAATGCAACTCTGATCAGATGAAAAGTATTATCGTTTAGAAAATTTTCAAAAAATGGTCAAGTGTTATGAGATGTAAAATTTTTATCATATTATTTACCATTCGTTATGACGTTTTGACATGTATTAATACAAAGTATAATAGACTGGGTCACTCAGTTAATAAGTATAAAGTTATACTTTGACTGCCGTATTCACAGCAAATAATTTTGCTTTACAAAAGGTTTTTTAATAAACCTTTTGTGAACCTAAATTGTATTTTATGCTGTGAAGTTAAGATTTTTTAATTTACACTCCACATCATATTGTATATTTGTATGCTTGTGTATTATGTTTTTTAGCTAATAAAACTAATAAGTGGGATCAGTCTTGTTGTTGATAAATGTATTTATGCAAAACATTTCAATTAGTACCGTTTATTGTAACCCAGTAAAAAAAATGGAAGTCATTCTAGTGGAAGTACATTTTCATTGCTTCCAAAAAATCGATATTTTTAATTTGCCGAGAGTGAGCAAAAAACCATGTAGAAGCTTATTTTAGTCATAATATAATGTTAGAAAATAATGTTAGAAAATACTCACCAGAATTTAAAAAAAAATTTATTTTTTTAAAGAAATTTATGAACTATTTTTAGTCTAAAATTTAAAAGTTATTTGCTTAAATTTACATGAAAACACTGTTTCGGGCTTAAATTCGTATAAAAAGAAACGAATTGTTAAAAAAAGGCAACTATTTACCATTTTTCCTAGATGAAAATATTATCATAGAACACAAAAAAGGGAATTTTTCTTAATATCGCTTCCAATGCAGTGACCAGGCATCGAAAAAGAGAACTTCTTGCAATGACAACCCTATGTAAAAATCATTAGATCGGATCGAAATTTGCACTACTTCCGCATCTACATTTACTCTACATTTTCATGACTTTTTGGAGGCTCTTTTTTTACTGGGAATTTGTGTAACAATATATTTGAGTTATTAAAAGAAAGCTTTATAAGATTAATAGATTCCAAATGTAATTTTGTTGTAATTGTTCATTGTCCTTTTCTTTAACATTCCACCTTGTAGTTAATTACGATCAGTAGCATTTAGAGCTGAGCTCATCAGCTCTTTTGAGTAAAGTATTTCCTTCAGTTAGCTCAGTAGCTCAGTTTATTTGTAGTAATACATTATTTCAAGCATAGAGAAAGATCTAAAAGCGAAGCATAAAAAGTGACAGATTTATACAGGCAGATGAAGTATAAAAAATAGATAAAACTAAACTAGTTTAATGAGCGTAATTTGTTAATAAATATATTTACATATATATACTATTTTTTAATGAACTTGTGCGATACAAAAAGTTTGCTGAAAAAGCACAAGTTTTGTATCCAACTCTGTCATTAGGTCGTTTTTGACACAAACCCACTTAAATTACCAAGGTTTGTATCTAAAACGAGCTGCTGAATGAGTTGGATAGAAGTCCACATGTGATTTATATGGGTTTGATTATAGGTTTGTGTCTAAAACGAGCTACTGAAAGTGTTCGATACAAATCTAGAATCGTTCAATTGAACTAGTTCGTTCATGAGGTGCACAACTCTAGTAGGATTTTGCACTTCCACTTTCCAAAGTTACGCTTTCATTCTGAACAGTTAATAAAAATTTTTCCACAAGGATCCCAGAATAAAATATTCCTGCAATAAACATATTTAATTGAAAATAAAATCAGAAATCAATTCAAAATGTAATTAAATCAAACAAACTTTGCAATTAGTTAAACAAAAGTTTAATTGATTTAAATATATATTTAATTGATTTTTGTATTTATTTTTAATAAAAGTTATTAATTGCGGGAATATTTTTTTTCTGTAAAACACAAAACTGATTATGCAACAACGATGTAATTTATTTGAACCTGACAACTTATTTTCTTTGCAGTTAGAGGAGAGGCTATTGAAAATTAAATTTTCTATATTAACCAGAGAGATAATAAATTTTTGGCAAATAAAACAATCTTGAGTTGTTCACACCTTCAAGTCAAATATATATAAATATGATTACGATTAGTGATAAAATAGTTATGAAATTATTTTATTAATATTTGCTGACACCTGCAGTTGTCTTTTCTTCCACACCTGCTGAACTGACAAGCACATTCGTAAGCAACACCTACAAAGACATGCATACATACTTGTGCACCAACACTTTAAAATATTTTACTATGGCATGTAAAACTTTTCAAATATTTATTTAGAAAGTGGATGAAATAAAAGTCTTTCGCGTAATGGCACTACAGAGAAAGAAACTAACATAGGAGCAAAACTTGACTTACACTCAACCATGAATTTTCACTAAAAATTGTGTGCCAAATTGTAGTGACTCAATTTATGAATTATGAATGAATAAACTGTAATGTTCCGAGTTACTATATACTTGATATTGTAATAAATTTAAAAATCAAATAATGTTTAGTTTGTTGTTATATCAGAAGTTTTGAGATTTACTTTAATTGCACACAAGCCTTCGAAGACTAGCTGATTCGACCACGTTTTTTCAGTTTAAGGTTATGGAATTCCACATCGAATAATATTAATATATTGTTCGCTGGCGAATGCCGTAGCCTCTCACTGAAGAAACGTGCTAGAATCAGCTTGTTATCGAAAGTGACGATTAGACGCCTAGATTTTATTTTAGGTTTCCTAAAGTTTCTCAGTCGACTAAGACACTGAGGTTCAACAAAAAAAAAAAAAAGAGCAGGGATGTTAGTTAATTTAATTTTTCTTCGAACTTAATTTGTTTTTATATTTAACAGGCTAAAGTTCGTATCGCCTTGTAAGCCAAATTACATGTGATATTTATTAATGAACAAATAACATCAAAGTTAGTTTTAAATATTCTGACAACAACACATAGTTGAACGGAACAGCTAGTCGTTTTCGAAGGCCACTAAACCTTCATCAGCAGCGTTCTTCTGTGTTGGTCTACTGTGTGTGGTGTCAGTTGATGTAGATTTTATGCCTTATGTACGAAACGTTTTTGCAAATGGAATATGTGAATTGTTTTGATTCATCGTATTTCAATTTGCTGAAAGATGTTTTGTAATGAAAGCTCAAATTTATCATCTCTAAATTTACAACAGTCTTACCATTGTCGTTTATTCTTTACTAATTATGCACATGTTGGTTAATTTGTTGGATATTGTTTAATCGAAATTTGGAGCAAAACAGGTTTGATATTTTATTGAGTGACCAAATCCTGAATTAATTTCTGTAAAATATTATGCCAAAAATTAGTTGCTAATAAGGTCAGAATTTTTGTAGAGATTTTAACGAGATATGGCTGATTTTAAATAAATTCGGTGAAGTGCGACTTTGACCCGCGCACGAAGGGTTCCGTAAGGGTACGAGATATGTAATTCAATACGAACTTTGGCCAATATAAACTATAGCTTTGGCATTTTTTTCGTTTTTGGGTTTTTTCGGTTTTAAGCGTTTTTTTTGTTTGGGGGTTTTTTGAATTTATTGGCGTTTTCTGAGTTTTGGCACTTTTTTCACGTTTTGGCGATTTTGTTTTGGTTTTTGAAGTTTTTTTAATTTTGGCAGTTTTTATTATTTTGGGGTTTTTTTATTCCGGCAAATTTTTTATTTTGGCGATTTTTTTTAATTTTGGCGTTTTTTTCATATAGGTGATTTTTTTTTGGTTTTGGCGATTTTTTTAGTTTTGGCACTTTTTTTCGTTTTGAGAATTTTTTTCTGTTTTTGGCGTTTATTTTAAATTTTGGCGATTTCTTTCGTATTGGCGATTTTTTTAAATTTGGTGATTTTTTCTTAATTTTGGCGATTTTTTTTTATTTTGGCGATTTTTTTTCACATAAACAACTATTTTGATTTTGGCGCATTTTTCGCGTTTTGGCGATTTTTTTCGGTTTTTGGCGTTTTTTCATATTGGCGATTTTTTTCATTTAAACGATTTTTTCGAATTTGGCGATTTATTTTAATGCTAGATTTTTTTCTTTAATTTTGTCGATTTTTTTCGATTTGGGGATTTTTTTTAAGTTTTTGGCGATTTTTTTCAGGTTTTGGCGATTTTTTTCGGTTTGGCGATTTTATAATTTTCGGATTTTTTAGTTTTACCGTTTTTGAAAATTTAAAGAGTATACCTCTTACGGTCTCCAAGATATAGCAAGTTGTCAAAATTACATAGTCAAAATTGCATTAACTGATGGACCACCCTTTAATTTAAATTTTT
This sequence comes from Tachina fera, assembly GCA_905220375.1. Classification (NCBI taxonomy): domain Eukaryota; kingdom Metazoa; phylum Arthropoda; class Insecta; order Diptera; family Tachinidae; genus Tachina; species Tachina fera. Next base: position 84,082,532 of record LR999966.1, read on the forward strand.
TAATATTTTAATGTTAATCGTTGTAGTCTATATAAAAATACACTAATTTTACAAATTTCAAGTGTCAATATACATATGTATGTATGTATATTACATGAGATTTTAACATTTTTCGTCGCTCGTTTTGGAACACCCTTTAATTTCTAATTCTCATGTATTTGTTGTTGTAGTGGCCAAGGTTCTACATACTCTGTCCAAATTTCAGGTCCGTAGCTCTTACGATTCTTGAGAAAATACCGTGTGACGGACAGACAGACAGACGGACAGCGTAGCGAAAACAATAGGGTTCCTTTTTTCACCTTTGGTGTACGGATCCCTAAAAACTAAGAAAGTTATCAATTCGTCTGTTTTTTTTGTTATGTTACTTCATAACATTTGCTTTGGTGTTGCTTCGGTAAATTTTAGATCGATTGCATTATAAGTTTTTATCTGAGAGGGTATAGCTTCCCGTAGGTCCCATTGAATTAGTGGTCGAAAACACGCCCACTAATTTTTTTAATTTTTTATATTTTACTTATTCGATTGCTACGAAACTTACCCAACAAAATTATATTTTGTAACGAAAAAGATGAATACATAAAAGTTGAACAAATGGGCGGGGCCACTCCCAATAAAACTTATCGTTAAATATCGCATTCTGTTATTTTACCAATTTTTATATAACTTGGCACACACCCTGAGCTCAAAAAAAAGACTTAATGTTGCTTTCAATAAAGTGGGCGGGCCACACCTATTAAATTTTAATATTATATATCATGTGCTTGTGCTTAACCAATTCTTACAAAACTTGTGGTCTTAAAAAGACAAAATTTTGCTTTCAAAAAATTGGGCGAGGTCACGCCTATTAAATTTTAATATAACATTTTAGGTGTTTGCACTTAATCAATTTTTTCAAAACTTGCATTAAAAAAATGGGTGGACAACGCCCATTAATTATAGGTTTTTACGAAACATGTAACACACCTTGAGCTTTGAAAAACTTTGAGCTATACGGGGCTACGGCTATAAAAGGTTAGTTTTGAATAATATGTACTTCTACTTATCCGATTCCCACGAAACTTGGCAAAGAGTTTCATCTCTTAGAATGACATTGTTATGTTTTTAAAGAAGTGGGCATGGCCATGCCCATTAAAGCTAAATGTTATTAATCTACCTGACCAATTTTTATGAGGCTTGGCACACACTAATATTTTCCAAATTGTACGTGACCACGCCCCTAAAAATGAAAACTTGGCACTAAATGTTTAACTATTGAACTTAAAAATAAGCACTATTCCGTAAAAAAATTTTTAGATTCAGTTAAATGAAATATAAAAATTGAAATTTATTTGCTTGTGGTTTAGCATGTCTAGATATGTATTTCATTGGCGTTTGAACCAAATCATCAGTAGACTTCAACCACAAATTTTGAACAGCCACAAACCTCTAACTTTATGCACAGACTTTCAAAAACTATATGAGAATTCATAAAATAATAATACTTTTGAAAATCACAAAAGAAAAAAAAAAGTCTATTAGGATTTGAAACTGATACAAAACCCAGCAAATAATTTATATTCAGGTGAACTCATTTTATTTTTCTATATCGTTATACAATTAGAAATACATCGGATAACAATAAAAGTGTTTACAAGGTATTTTTTTTTAGTTTTGGACCTTTTTTATTTTGGCTATTTCTTTAAGTTTAAGAGATTTTTTTCAGTTTTGCACTGCAATTTTTTGTTTTTAGGATTTTTATATTTATGGCTACTTTTTCGGTTTGTTGATTTTATAGTTTTGGAATTTTTAAGTTTTAGTTTTCTCACCTTACAAACATTTTATTTTTAAATCAAACTGAGCATATGTTATTAAAATGGCAAACAAGTTCCAATAAAAAATTATTATTCATGTTAGCGGAAATACGAGTATCTTTTGAAATTTCTCTATGCTCAACGCGATCAAAATTTACGACAAGGATCTTGTGACTTTTTGTAATCTTATTTCAATCAACCCTCGTGTAGACATATGAATATCTATATTATAGATTCTATAATCACAAAAAATTCACACAACTTTCAATGCATAAAAAAAATATATTTAAAATACATTCATACTCATTTGAAATTTGTTTTTATTTTTTTTCTTGTTAAACTCTATGGATGCATAAAGTAAGAAGCAACTATTGCACTTAAGCAGTGAATCCATGCAAAAACAGCCAGCCAAAAAAGTATGTCTGTATGCATTCAGTCAGTCACTCATTTCCACAATCCTTTAAAAATGATTTCGAAATAAAATTGAGCGCAACCAGAAACTAAGTGTTTGTTTTTGTTGCTTTCTCGGCTTTATTTACTATTATTTCCTTTTTAGTTGCACTTTGCCTTCCTTTCGGTTTTATATTTTTGTTGCAGAAAATCTAAGAACAGATTTCATACAAAATGCCGTCATATAATAATTTTTTTCTTTCTAGTGTCTCATGTATTTTTTTTTAATATTTTATTTATATCCAAGGCTTAGAGTGTAAAACTGCTAAATTAGAGGAGAGACAAAATACTCTTAACATTTTGTATACATAGAGCAGAGAATAAGAAAAAAAACAGTTTTAAGTACTCTTGGAGTATTGGCCTTCAAAAAAAATATCAATGAGTTAAAAATAAAAACACGCCCATAAGCAAACACAAGCATTCATTTAAACATCCCGCAAATATACCTATACACATTTTTTTTAAATTACGCAGCACAAATGACAGCAACTAAAATTTGTAGACTGTACGAGCTACAAGCACATGCATGAGTATAAAAATACTCTAAATACTAATCGGCTACACATACGTATATACAGGGCTTTTTACACACCCATACGTTTTCAGTGCCATTTTAAAAACACAAATGATTTTATAGAGCGGCGAATGATGAATAAATATGCCGAGTATCAGCGCATTTTTTTTTTGGCCCCGATTAAATATCTATGGCCTAAGTATAAGCATACCCAGACTATTCGTATGACAGAAAGTAAACGCGGTTGATACGATGTGCCTTTTTATTTATAGTTATAGCTTATTTTAATTTTTCGCATAATCGAAGTAGGCTTTAGACATAGTTCCCTGAGAAAAAATACGTAAGCTTAAAATTGGTTTGCGCAACAATGACTTACATACGCAGTTACTAAACTATTTACTTATGTATATTTTTTTTACTACTCATTAGCACTCATAGCTTAAGAAATGAGCCTAATACACTTAATTTTTTTACGGTGGAGTTTATTTCTCTTTCGAACGGCATTAAAATGGCATATGTTATAAAAAGTGAAATTAGCAGGTTTACACTCTAAGCCCACGATATATATATTTATGTATAGGTACAAAAACATAAACATATATTTTGTTTTAAATGAAAATGTATGTAGAATAAAAAGTATGTTTAGATTAGATGGAGATAAGAGTAATTTCTTATGTAGTTGTGCATTTATGTTTGAAGATGGATAAATTGATGATGATGATGATGAATGTTGTGTGATAAGTTGGCAAATAAGTTGTGCGCCCCACAAGAAAGTTTACATAATTTGTTATTTTGTTAGTACACATAAAACGAAATATACGAACGAGTAAATATCAAAATTAAACACAGACTAATATGTTCACTTTAATTAAAAGTAATTAATCTTTTATAGTTTATACATATAATGTATATTGAAGTTAACTTTCATATGTAAAAGAATAAACGCTGCTTAATATTAAATTCTTTATTTTTTTTCTATTTTTATACGTATTTGAGATCATAAAAGTCCTTAACATTTACCAAATTAAACCCATGTGCTTAAATTATTATGCAAACAAGAAATTACGAGTATATTCAACTTAAAATATTTCAATCACAGTGAACATGAAGTTAACTACGTCAGTCTTTGAAAGAATTATTAATAGTATCGATAGTGAAATATTAACTATCGGCTGAAATCGATAGTAGAAAATATCGATATTATCCCAGCACTATGAAACATGGCTCCTTTATTGCAACATAGCCCTAACTCAAAAAACTAATTTTGCTGCAAATAATGCCGAGTACACACTATTACATCTTGTGTGACATCACAATAGTGCATACTGGTGGCATCGTTTGTCATTTCCGATATTTTTCGTTGTGTAGCATTGTTTATAATATAAAAAAAAACATGGGAACAGCGTTGCGCACATTTTGAAAACGATACCACAACATGACAACACAAGAAATGGCTGATGTACGAGTATACTCGGCATAAGTTTTAAGTTTACAATTTACACAAAATGCAATGAAGATATAAAAAGATGTGCGTGCATAAACAAGCCTTGATTGAATATGATTATCTAAACACAGAGGCCACTGCAGGCTACATGGCTGGCTACACGACTACAAGTGAGGCTGGCAACAACTGTTGCCCGGTAGCCAACTACTCAATTATTTTGAAAACGGCAGCAGCACCATAAAAACCTGGCATTGAAGTATAAATATATATTTAAATCATGCCATTTTTAAATATTTTACATTTATAAAAATATAATAGTTTATTTAAACAAAATATATATCTATATAAAAACAAATTATTTTATTTCTTTATATATATTTTTTCAATTTTGCTATTATATGCAAAATTAGTATTTTTTCAATATATTTAGCAAATTTTACGCTAACTGGCGAGTTTTTCAAACTTTTTATATTTTTTGATTTCTAATCAATTTTAAGGTTTTCCTCCGATTTTGCAAAGTTCGATACAAATGCGACTTTTTGTATGCTTTCAGCCTCATAACAGTTTAGCCAATTTTCAGGCCCAATAATTGACTTCACTTATCTTTAAGTGCCATTTAAGTACAGAATTCACTTTTTAATTTTTACGAGAAAATATGTACTATAGCATTGCACAGATAGAACTGTTTGCACCAGTTTTGTTGCGTGTTTTTGGTTCTGGTATGAACAAATGTGTTATTTAAGCCCCGTTCAGACTATTATACAAGTATTAATACTTTTGTGGAAAATGCAGCTCTGACATGTTGAGTTGTTATTGTTTTTTTGAAACTTTTGAAACAAATATAAGACCAGGGATGCATTTTCGTCAAAAGTATTAATACTTGTATTATAGTCTGAGTGGCCCTTTAGCGTTTCTGATACTACTTGTTAATGTTGATTTTTTAAAGCAATTATTATATGGTTGGGCAATGTTCAAATGAGAACAACACATTTGTACATAAAATTGCTTTTACCATAAGTACGTTATGGTGTGTTTAGAAAAAATGTACACGACTGATGAATGCATGAATAAAATTAAAATTTCACATACATACATATGTATGTAAGTCAATGCTGTCCACAGAGAGAAAATCTAGAGAAATGTATAAGCGTATTGATTTTTGGCACTCTGGCGCCTCTCTGATACATGAAACACATGAGCTGCAAATACAAAAACAAAATTACACACAATACGAATGTGTGCCTTGTCTGCGCCACCAAAAATTTTAAGAACGTGCGCACCAACATTTGCTTATCATGTTTTAGTTTCAACAGTGGTTTTTTCATATATTTGTGTTACAATTAGTATTTTTGACCAAAAACAGATACAAACAGTTCCTCAGCAGCAATACAATAAGAAATTGTTATTTGTTTTTAATTGTATTGTAATTTGGAAAAGCACGCACACACAATAACTCTTATACTAGTTCTGTCGCTCACATACAAACAGTTATACAAATGCAACCCATTAATATATAACATGTACAATATACTACATATATATATATATATATATATATATATATATATATATATATATATATACAGTTTCATATCATGAAAAAAATAAAAACTATGTGTTTTTATTATTACGTTTATACGCACGGCTTATTTGCAAATAAAACTCTAAATTGTTGCCATATTATCGTTTTTGTTGCGACTTACTAATTCAGAAAACTATTCACGTTTAACGCACTATTTGCAAATAAAATGCTTGAAGTTGCCACACCTACAAATTTTTGCTAATAAAAAACTATAAATTGATAAAATAATGTACAAAAAACATTGATAAAAGAAAAAATTACCATAAAAACCAATTATTATTTTTTATTTTACACATTTACACAATTTTCTTGCAAAAATAAGTAACATTTCCATGGAAGTGCTACCAAGTTTTTGTACATTTAAAATGCTGTATAAACAGTGAGTTAATTTATTTGCAAATAGTGCGCGCATAAACGTAGTATATGATAACCTAACTTTTTTATTTATCATAAGCAGCTGTTGTTGAAAAAGTTTTTCATAACATTTGGAATTTTCTTAGTGCTGCCGTACTTTCAACGTAATTTAATAAGATCTTTAAGTGACCACTGAAAAAATTAATCTACATTTAAGCGCAACTTAAATTTAAGTGGCAATTAGCTAAATGACATATAATTGAGAATTCAATTATTGGGCCTCATTCAATATTATGGCTTTTTTAAAATTTTGCAACTTTTCGCGAGTTATAATTTTTTACGCTTTATAAAAATATAATTACTTTTGTTATTAGCATTAAAATTGTTTAACGTTCTTTTTTGTTTTGCGACAAAAAAAAATTTTTTCAGCTCAAATTTGATTTACATATTTTACTATATTATCAACACTGTTTTTGGTTCGTAGCCATCAAAAATAGAAATTAGATTAATTTGACTGCAACAATTTAACAACTACAAAATAAGCATTCTCATATAAACCTGTGTATTCTATCCTTGACATTTTGTGAAGTCGGTAGTAGGGTTTGCAAATAATCGCAATTTTTCATAATCGCGATTACGATTAAAAAATATGCAATTATCGACTAAACGCGATTAATCAAGAAAATATACTGTTATAATTTTTTCTAAGACCAAAATAAATTGCTTCATGAATTTTAGTCGAACTGTATGGGTTTAGCCAAAGAAATTTATTTATTTTGTCTTAAGTTCGTGTTATAATTTAATTTTTCAATTAAATTGTATTTTTATTTTTAGAAAATTGTAAAGCAAAGAAAAAATGTGCTAAAATCAAAATTTTACGCTCCAAATAGAATCATTACAATCCTAATAGTCTGTTAAATGCGAAAATGTTTGATTCAAGAATAAAATCTTAATTTTTTTTAATATAGCATTTAAGATTGTAATCTTGAATAAAATCTCATTTTAAGATCGAATTCAAGATTTAGTTCTTATTTCAAAAATATTAAGTTAAGATCATATTCTTAAAAATGTAAGAATATAATCTTGAAATTGAGACCGCGTTGTTGATTTTAAGAATTCATTCTATAAATTAAGAATGTATGCTTAAATTTGAGAACGTCAATCTCACCGAACAAATTTAAATTTATTTTAATTTATTTATTTTTGTTCTTAAAATTATATCGTTAGTTTTTTATTAGTTTACAAATTTTGTTAAATCAATCTTTTGATAGGAAACTTTTTCTAGGACGAAGTAAATGTATGTATTTCTACGTTCTTAATTTATTTTTTTTTTATTTAATTTTGTATCCACATCCGATGAATTTATATCATAATGAATGAACAAGTTCATATAAAAACACTATTATTTATACCATTTTTTTATACAAAGTTGTTCATTCATCATGATATAAATTCATCACGTCTGTTTTTTGTAATAATGCGAGGTCTCAACAAAAAAAAAGCAAACTGCAGCTATCTGTCAACCGAATGGAAAGTATTTATATCAATCGTAATGATATTTTTGAGGTATTACGACGTTTTTGAAATAAAATTGGGAGAATATAGTAAAAATAAAATATTAAATTTAACAAGTGCATATTTCGGATTTTAATTATCGTTTTGCCTTATAATATTTTTATTGTATTGAGGTGTAGGAAAATAAGGAAAATAAAATAAATGCATATCGAATATAAATCGTTTCTTGTGTTTTGTATAAGTTTCTGAGCCTACTCACTTATTCTATGTAAATTCTCAAATGATTTTTGAAAGTATGTGTGTAAGATAAGAGATTTGAAACTTTTCAAAAGTATGGTTCAAGTCTATTGATGATTTGTTAAAGCGACAATGAAATACAAACATACGAGTATACATACATATATTTTGTATTAAAAAAATTAATTTTAAATTTTTATGAGTTAAATTTGAACTGTATGCAAATTTGGCATAAATTCTTTGCTTAAAAAAGGGAAAAATTGTTAATCGTAATGGAGCGATTAAAGGGTGGGATTACGATTACGACTAAAATGTGAGATTAATCGCTGTGCAAACCCTACTGTACAACAGCTGTTTTGTTTTGTATGAAAAACTCAGAAATTTTACAATGCGTTGTAAAATAGAAATTATTTTATATTTTGTAGCTAAATATTTTAAAGTTAGGGAACTACCCAGCAAAAAAAGAGACTCCAAAAAAGTCATGAAAATGTAGAGTTTGCGATCTAGAAGTAGTGAAAATTTCGATCCGATGTAATGATTTTTACATAGGGTTGTCATTGCAAGAAGTTCTCTTTTTCAATGCCTGGTCACTGAATTGAAAGCGATATTAAGAAAAATTCTCTTTTTTGTGTTCTATGATAATATTTTCATCTAGGAAAAATGGTAAATAGTTGCCTTTTTTTAACAATTCGTTTCTTTTTATACGAATTTAAGCCCGAAACAGTGTTTTCATGTAAATTTAAGCAAATAACTTTTAAATTTTAGACTAAAATTAGTTCATAAATTTCTTTAAAAAAAATAATTTTTTTTTTAATTCTGGTGAGTAATTTCTAACACTATGGAGGAGTTACAAGGTTTTTTATGACTAAAATAAGCTTTTACATGATTTTTTGCCCACTCTTGGCATATTAAAAAATCGATTTTTTGGAAGCAATGAAAACGTAGTTCCACCAGAATGACTTCCATTTTTTTCACTGGGTAGTAATACAAAGTGAACAAGTTATTGTATATAAAAAATGCACCAATGCATCACAAAATAAAACTTTTTTATAGGCGGATCGATGTTAGTCATGTCGTCTATTTTGATTTCCCATCCATTTTTAAGTTCAAAATCTTTGAAGCAACATCTATTGTTATTCAGTGGCATAAACATTATCAGCTGCTTCCGGTCATTTTGACTTGGCAGTACTAAATTTATCACAGCGAAAACAAGGTTGTATTTCAAAAAACCAACTCAAAACCAATTCTAAAATGGTCGTAAGTTGGTTTTAACAAAAACACAGTTGGTCTTAACGTTAAAACCAAGTTTTATTTAAACCATGTCATTTTGAAAACACTACCTTGCTTGATATAAAGTTTTTTTTTGTCTGCACTATTAACTTCAACAACGTATGTATTTGTTGAGATATGTCTATGCTGCACTAAAGGAGCGATATGTGCCAATTAAACTTTAAAAAAACTTCTATTATGCTTAAAAAATTAAAAAATGTATCGAACACATGCATTTGCAAAAAAATGCCGATAAAACTGCTAATTAGCCAGTAAGTCCCGGTTCACACGTTTCAAGATTTGTTGCTTCACTCATAATTCAGCTGTAAAAAAACGTGTTGAAACGTGTGAACCGGAGCTTAGATTATAAGGACGGCTGACTGCCAGATTCATTAACTTTTTCTCACTTTGCGAATTTTTGGTACTTATAATGATGGCAAGGTGAAGATTTGTTAATATTTTTTTATTTTCAATTAGACTTTTTTTATAAAAAAAAATGTATTAAGTCTCTAAGAGATGTGCTATTTTCCTTCAGACCTCCTAATCAGAAATATCTTTTTCCCCACAACCACACAAGTTTAGGTTAACCTATATACGAGTAAAGATATATGTATGTAGAGGCATAAAGAAAAATACGTGTGGTAGTAAATGTCTATACATTCATGATTGTATGCATGAAATCATAGACACTATGATTCTGTGAATAGTTATTTTTTTGTTGGTTTTTTTTCATTAAAATCTTTTTACCATAAATTTTAATTCATTCAACAACCTCGTGCAATACGTTTCACACACAAGCATTTGAAAAAACCTATAAAAATATATTCAAACTTCAATTCAGTTGCAACAACTGTGTATGTATGTAGGTACGAGTATGCATGCATACACTTTTAGCAATATAATGCAATGTATTGCATAACGTACATCCCCTCTTCTACATATAAATATGGTCACATACACTTATGTTTATACGAGTACTTAGATCCTGTAGACATGTAGATTTGTACTCTACAAAATCATTTGACTTAGCTTTATTTTATGCAATTTTATACTCTCTGTGCCATGTTAGATTTGGGTTAACTTCAAAGTGTAATAGATTATGAATAATTTAAAAAGGGTTACAGTGATAAAATACTGTTTGCACTTGTAATATGAATATGAAAATGCATTAAAATATACTCTGGTAAATACAACAACAAAAATCATAAAATTAAACTACATGCAATAGTTTTTTTTTTTTGGTTGCAGGATTTAGTTTTTACCATAAAAACTAAATAAAAATATTTTAAGAAATAACATCGAAGATAGAAAATAATGGATAATGGAAAATGCAAGAATTAATATTTATATTACTCGTATGTGTTTTGAAAAATTTCTTTGCAACAATTTTAAGTCTATCGAATACTATGAAATTCTTTGCCTTTTACTAATTCCTTTGGGAATTTTTATAAGAAAAAGTGTATAAAAATATATAAGACTCAATATGTTTTTGTGTCATAAAAAGATTGACTAGGATTTAAATTTATATCAAATTCCTTCGGGTAGAAGAAATCATAATGGCATATGCATTAAAAGGTTGGATTTTAAATCACTATAAACATAATAAAACATAATCCATAAGAACAGTGTGGCCCAGAAAGACCGAAGTGGTGTGAAATCCTTATAACTTTTTATTTAAGACATATTTTTTTAGTTTTTTGTTTTTTAAATACATTAAATTTATAGGGAATATTTTAAGATTAGTTATTAAAAATTATATCCCGCAAGTGGTGGCCATTTTCTGCTTCGCACAAATGTGCTCTTTCCAACACATTTTCAATGACCTTTCGCAAAACTTCCGGTGTTATGTTGTTAATTTCGTCTCGAATATTGGTTTTTAATTCCTCAATAGTCCTAGGCTTATTAAGATAAACTTTCCCTTTTAAATAACTCCAAAGGAAACAGTCTGGAGCAGTTAAATCCGGGGAACGCGGAGGCCAATTAAAATTGCTTCTACGCGAAATTATTTTTTCACCAAAGATGTCGCGTAAAAGAGCCATTGTGGCCCTGGAAGTGTGCGCTGTGGGTCCATCCTGTTGGAACCATATTTGCGGATGGTATTCCACGGCTGGCCTTACAAAATTTTCCAACATGGCCCGATATCGATCACCATTGATGGAAATGGCGACACCTCGTTCATTTTCAAAAAAATATGGGCCAATGATCCTTTCTGAAGAAACACCGCATCAAACAGTATACTTAACTGGGTGTAATTGTCGTTGATGAAGTACTCTCGGGTTTTCAATATCCCATATCCTAAAGTTTTGTTTGTTAACGAGGCTTCGTCACTCATAACTAAGTTATGAATAATGGAAATGGAAAGAACACATTTGTGCGAAGCAGAAAATGTCCACCACTTGCGGATATCATTTTTAATAACTAATTTAAAAATATTCCCTATAAATTTACTGCATTTAAAAAACAAAAAATTAAAAAAATATGTCTTAAATAAAAAGTTATAAGGAATTCACACCACTTCGGTCTTTCTGGGCCACCCTGTATATATTTTTAGATGGATATACTTTATATGGGTGATTTCCCGCAAAATGACAGTACACAGGATAAAATAATAATTTCCTTAGTTCCCCAAGAGAAACATTATAACACATAAAAAGTATTTTGTTTTTTATTAATTTAACAAAATTTTAAAATTTGCGTACGGGCATTTCCACACTAAAATTCACCTCTTTTCACATTACGTTTTTTTTGGTGACGTGTCTTATTTTTTCAAAGAAAAACTTATATTTTATTTTATTTTTTTGCTTGTTGGTGTAGAACATCCCGAAGTTATAAAATCGCCAAACCGAAAAAAATCGACAAAAATCTAAAAAAAACGCCAAAACGAAAAAAGTGCCATATTAAAAAAATATTTCTAAAACTAAAATAAATCTCCAAAATGAAAAAAATCGTCAAAATTAAAAAAAAATTGAATAAACACCAAAAAAAAAGAAGAAAACCGCAAAAACTAAACAAAATATCAAAAACCAAAAAACACCAAGAACGCAAAAAACGCCAAAATTAAAAAAACGCCATATTAAAAAACGTTCGAAACCGTAAGAGTCCCAAAAACGAAAAATGCCAAAACAATATATATTTTATAGGTTACAGTTCGTATAGTATTACATATCTAGTGTCCGTGCGGAACCCTTCGTTCGCTAGTCCAAATCGCACTTCACTGAATTTATAAATATTACTTTTTCAACCATTATCTCTGAAAAGTCTATACATACACTTTTTTGCTTTTTGTTGAAGTTTCAACTTAATACACTGAAAGAATTTTCGGTAGAAATTCTATGAATTTCGACATTAATCTGATGAACAATTCATTAAAATTCAACCAACGTTATGCTTCCTTGGATTAATGAAACCAGTTTCGTTAAAATTATTTTATTGAAAACTTCATTAAATTTATTTAACAGTGTAATTAATGCAGTGCTCTAACTTCATCGAAACAATAAAATAATTTCATGAAAAGAGTGAAATAACTTAAATATAAAAGGGTTGCTTAATAATAAGAAAATATTGTTGCCATAAATCCAATAAAATATTCTAACGAAACCAGAATATCAAGAAGGCAATGCCAATGAAATTGTTTCACAATATTCATGAAATTTTCATTGGATTTATGAAATTATCACTAGATTTGTGCAAAATTTTTAATGAAATTGTTTGTTTGGATTTATAAAGCAAAATTCTTTCGATGTATGTCCTATAATGAGAGTCTTGTGAATTTATTGATTTATTAAAGTTTTCGGTCACAGCCGTAATATTAAAAATTTTACAAGTTTAATAAAATTGTTATTTTAGATAATAAACAGCTGATACTCTCTAAAAAAATAAGAATAGTAAGCCAGCTTATTAATATAACAAAATTATATATTATAATAATTAGTTATAGGTAATATATGGTCACACCCGTCACACCAACACTGAGCTTCTATCTTTTTAAACTCAAAATTCGAAAACGGGAACAGGTGAAGAAATTTAAGAAACATAAAGAAAAATATGAAAAAAAGAAATCTTAAGAAAACTATGTTGGATAAAGCATCATTGGAGAAAAAAATTATTAAAAAAGAAAACGAAAAAGCTGGTGATGCAAAAAAGGTGCCAGTCAAGTTATTAGCGTTTTCCATACTTCAGTAAAAATTTAGTCACTAAAGTTAAACGTAAACTTCCTTGTAATCCATCAAAAATAATTGCTGTTACTAAGCAACTGTTCAAAGAGGTTCTTTCAGAATTTTTAGTGCATCCAATAAGCGCTTATTGCAAAATAAACAAGATTACGAATACGAAAATCTTTTAGAAAAACACCACTGAACTGTTTCAACTCTGTCGTCGTTATAGTATTCAAATCGAATAAACTAACTTCTTATAATTTTTCTATTAGCTTAGATTTATATTGATATTATAAATGAAATGAAAAAAATTTTTGATTTCTTTAAATTTTTCGAGTTTTTAGACTGGTTCACACCCGTTACATTTTCGAAAAAGCTTATGCTTAAGAACAATTTGGATTTCTCAGGCAGTTAGCATTTAATAAAGGTACTTTTTTCAGTTTTTATTGTTGGAAAAATTAATTTTTCTTACAAAAAACAGGAAAAAGGTTTTAAAAAAAATTTAGATTTTTATTCCTGTGTTTGCTGTAAAAAAATAAATTTTTAAATTTTTTCAACAAAAAAACTGAACTTAATACAATCAAAAAATCTTTCAATAATTTACTACCTCAAAATTGGTGAGTGCCTTTTATGGAAGATTTTACAAAGTATATAATATTTCTTTCAAATCTGAGACTTGTAAAGTCACACCCGGCACAGCCATCTGATGGCCGTTCCGAGCATTAATTGAGCTATTGCAGTGTCCATATTTTATTAAATGTTTTTAATATTATAAATTTTTTATTTTTGAGTTATAACAAAAAATGTGAAGATCATGGTCATATCCGTCACAATGGAGTTAGCCTTATTTAATTCTAGTTAATAAGTATAAATTAATTTGTTTTTTTACATTGCCATTTCGCACCCCGGAAAACAATTTAATGCAAATTTAAAGAAAGAAGTTTTCTGTATTCGCCATCTTAAAATATCAATCGGATTAACAATTTTCATTAATAATTTACGAGCAAAAATCTATGAAATAGACGTGTCGCATCAGCAACTATATAACGTCAATAAATCTGGGCTATTTCCAGCAAGCGCATAGAACAATCAATGTTCACACACAAAAAAGTAATAGGAATAATTTTGTAATATCAATTAAAAATATTAATTAAATTTTCACCTCCCAGCTAAAAAAATATGTATGGAGCATATATGATATCCCATATATGGTTCGGATCCAATAAATGAGGGTATATGGGCATATATGATTATATATATTCATACATTTTCATACATGTATGTGCAAAGTTCATATTCATACACTCTTGATTCACAAAAGCGCACTGCTGTGCAATAAATTAAATTATTAAAATTTAATTTTTTTAGACTTGAGAGACAAGTTGTATTTAATGAAAAATTTGTTTGCACAAATAATTCAAAATGAACTAAAAGCCATTCCATTCATCAAAAGGTGAATCAATTATTTAAAAAACACATAAATCATATTCGTACATAACATTTAGCTTAAGAAATCAGATTAAAAACTATATATAATTATAAAAGAAAAAATAATCCGTCTAACAATAGTTTTCAATACAGTAATATGAACTTTGTTTCTTATCTAGAGATTTTTGTTTTTTTCTATAAAATTAATGACTGGATTATCCTTTTGATTATTTGATATATTAAATGGGGCCACAATGTATAAAATCATACAAGAATGCTTTTTTTAACAAAAAGTTTTTCTTTTTTAAACGTTGAGGGTACGCATATAAACTTTGTATGCCGTATGTATTTTCTAATGGATTTTCAATTCAGCAGTGATAAAATTCCAAGCTTTTTGGATTGCAAAAACAATCTTATGTGAGATATCATGTGTATGCATACATTCTTATATGGCTCCATATATAAAAACTTATATTTATATATGGATCCACATATGAAGAGCTTCATAATTAAATTTTCATATATGAGCTCATATGTTATAATACATTTCATATATTAGTCCATATATTAGTTCATATATAATAGTTTTGCCATGTATAATTCCATATATTTTCATACATGAATTCATACATATTAATATATAGTTATATACATTCATATATTAAAAATATATGGACCATATATAATTTTTTTAGCTGGGCTGTAAATAATTTGATAATATCAATTAAGTTTTTCTTTGAAAACATATATATATATAATTAAAAATGTAATTGAATCAATTAAATTCTTGATTGAAAACATTAATAATTATTAATTATTTTTGTATTTTTTCAAGTTTGAAAACCTCTTAGAAAAGTTAATGTTTTGAAACATTTTATTGCATTTGGGACATGTCGGTTAAGTTTTTCGAGATTTTACTGTATTTCAATTCAAAAAGTTTTGGAAGAAGCAACTAATCTGTCACACAGTGTGTTCCACTTTTTAGCGTTCCGTACACCAAAGGTGAAAAGAAACCCTATTGTTTTCGATGCGCTGTCCGACTGTCCCTCACACTCTATTTTCTCAGAAACCGTAAGAGCTACGGATCTGACATTTGGACAGAGTATGTAGAACGTTGGTCGACAAAATAAGGGCGCCGCGCCTTTTAATATACTCTTCTAAATATTACGTATGTGTACACACGCATTGATGAGAAATAAACAACATTATCAGTCTATCTTAAACATTCAAGCAGACAAGTTGTGTGTATCGCACGCATGCTGTTAAGAATCAGCGTTGCCACAATAAGAAAATATGTGGGATGATAATTAACTAAAAATTTTAACTTTCAGAAAATTATTTTTACAACCCAGAATGTTTGATTTGACAATGTGTGTTGTCTCGCATGAAAAATCATGACATGCAAAGGCATTTTCAAGCATATATTTAAATTATTTTAAGAAAATTTCCTACAAAAGCATCTTTTTACTAACCATTGCATGGAGGTAGCGCTAAGAAAAGATACCTTTCTTTATAATCAAAACTTGAGTGTTTCTTCTGACCATTATAAAATAAATTTTGCTTTGGAGATTTAAAATTTAAAATTACGAAAATGAGACAAAATTTCAGTGGTAACACCGGATCGTGGTGAGAGTATAACACACACAATTGTAAAATGCAATTGTATAAGTTGCCGTCACACACTATTTTACCAGGAACCGTTAGAGCTACGGACCTGAAATTTGGACAGACTATGTAGAACCTTGGACGCCACAACAGCAAGTACATGAAAATTAAAAATTAAAGGGTATTCCAAAACGAGCATCGAAAATTTTTAAAATTCCATGTAATATACATACAATTGTATATGCGTATGTATGTAAGTATATTGACACTTGAAATTTGTAAAATTAGTGAATTTTTATATAGACTACAACAAATAACACTACAATTTAAAAAAATTTAAATAAAAGTGTGGTCCATCAGTTAATGCAATTTTGACTATGTAAAAAAATTTCTAACACTAAAATATATCGCCAAATTCGAAAAAATCGCTAAAATGAAAAAATATCGACAAATTGAAAAAAAAAACGCCAAAACCCGAAAAAAATCGCCAAAATGAGAAAAAAAAGTGTCAAAACTAAAAATTGCCAAAATGTAAAAAATTGCCAAAATTAAAAAAATTCCCAAAAAGGAAAAAAATACCAAAATTAAAATAAACTCCAAAAATTTTAAAAAAATCGCCAAAACGAGAAAAAAAATTTCAAAACTAAAAAAATTGCCAAAGAGAAAAAAACTCCAAAACCCAAAAAATCGCCAAACCAAAAAAAAAAGAAAATCGCCTCTATGAAAAAAATCGCCAAATTAAAATAAACGTCAAAAACCCAAAAACCGCAAAACGAGAAAAAAAGTGCCAAAACTAAAAAAGCTCCAATAAACGCAAAAACTCCAAAACTTATAAAAAAAAAACCAAAAAATGCCAAACTATATTTTATATAGGCTAAAGTACGTATTGAATTGCATATCTCGTGTCCGTACGCGAGTCAAAGTCGCACTTCACTGAATTTTTCATATTTTAAGTTATTTTGTCGTATGTAAAAAATAATTTTCATAGCGTTGGTAAAATATTTGACAAAAACCCATTAAAAAAGCTTCCAAGGAAGTCAATAAAATTCTGAACGTGTGATCCCGTAGTAGTGCAAATTTAGAAAATTTCTTATGATTTTTACTTGGAGTTGTCATTGCAAGAAACGTTATTTATTGATCCGTATTCAGTGAATTCGAAGTCATTTTTCGTATGCTCTTTTTTCCTAAATTTCTTTTCAACCAATATTTTTTAATAGAAATCTAATACCGCGGGACATTGATTTCATTTTCTTAAGAAATCAAGACATTGCGTTAGTACAAAACTACACACGTATTTATATTTTGGAAGTAGAGAAAAAGTAATTCCTAAATAATGGCTTCCATTTCGGAAGCTCGTATGTTTTTATTTTTATTTTTTTTTTTGTAGAAAAGAAAGCATTCCCCCTTATTGTGATTGGCGATTTTGCGGCGAAAGACAGGCGTATTGTACTAGATTAAAGAAAAATGTAGCTTGTTTTCTTTAATCAACTACAAATAGTCGAATTTGAAGTCGAAAAACGCCAATCACGATAAGGCCCATTATTTGCATTTCTGGACTATAGTTAAATATTTATACCATTTACCTTAGGCAAATTTATTTTCTTTGTTATTACATTACAGTTAAACCTACATAAAATTGCTAAAATTAAAAATAATTACAACAAGGCACCAAGTAAAACTTTTTCTCAAACAATTACACTGAATTTCATTAAGTTATGTCTGCCTTTATTCTACGAACTTTGTACTGGAAAAATCATGCACATTTTATTAGATATACAGGGTGGCCCAGAAAGACCGAAGTGGTGTGAATTCCTTATAACTTTTTATTTAAGACATATTTTTTTAATTTTTTGTTTTTTAAATACAGTAAATTTATAGGGAATATTTTTAGATTAGTTATTAAAAATTGTATCCCGCAAGTGGTGGCCATTTTCTGCTTCGCACAAATGTGCTCTTTCCATTTCCATTATTCATAACTTATTTATGAGTGACGAAGCCCATTTCCAATTAAATGGGTTTGTTAACAAGCAAAACTTTAGGATATGGGCTAAGGAAAACCCGAGAGTACTTCATCAACGACAATTACACCCAGTTAAGTGTACTGTTTGGTGCGGTGTTTCTTCAGAAAGGATCATTGGTCCATATTTTTTGGAAAATGAAAGAGATGTCGCCATTTCCATCAATGGTGATCGATATCGGGCCATGTTGGAAAATTTTGTAAGGCCAGCCGTGGAATACCATCCGCAAATATGGTTCCAACAGGATGGAGCCACAGCGCACACTCCGAGGGCCACAATGGCTATTTTACGCGACATCTTTGGGGAAAGAATAAATTCGCGTAGAAGCAATTTTAATTGGCCTCCGCGTTCCCCGGATTTAACCGCTCCAGACTGTTTCCTTTGGAATTATTTAAAAGGGAAAGTTTATGTTAATAAGCCTAGGACTATTGAGGAATTAAAAACCAATATTCCAGACGAAATTAACAACATAACACCGGAAGTTTTGCGAAAGGTCATGGAAAATGTGTTGAAAAGACATCATTTGTGCGAAGCAGAAAATGGCCTCCACTTGCGGGATATCATTTTTAACAACTAATCTAAAAATATTCCCTGTAAATTTACTGTATTTAAAAAACAAAAAACTAAAAAAATATGTCTTAAATAAAAAGTTATAAGGAATTTACACCACTTCGGTCTTTCTGGGCCACCCTGTACTATACATATCGAGCCTCAGCTATAATAGACTTAACATGTCCTAACATGAGTTAATGATGAAAAATTAAACGTCATACCGTTCTTCATAGTGTTTAAAAACTTCACACAACTATTTTGTTTACCCAACTCTTAAAAGAAGAATAAAATTTTCTTTTTCTATTAAATTCAAACTCATTTTCTGCAAGGCAAGTTAAAATATTTCAATGACTTGTTTTCTTGGTATGCGTACAAGGATGTGCTTGTAAACATGTTTGTTGTGCATAAGATTTAATATGAGTGTCGTTGAAACTTTAGTAACTTGATGGAGTTATGGGAGTCTATTTGAGGACTAGTAGAGGAAACATGGGCATAGTTGTTTCTAAATCCCTGCAAAACACACCTTGGTATTAAATCGCATGTAACTTTATAAAGTACAAACTGCAACATACATACTCGTACATACGCGACCTCCTTGTGTTCTGACACCTTCGTAATATGAATACGTAAGAAACACATGCATATTACACAATTCTAAAAGAGATACATAAATATACATACTACATGTATGTAGTGCACAATGTACATTGTACATACATATATACATACATACATATGTACATATATATATTTATATATGCATAAATATACCCAGAGAACATTTTTTTACTCAAGGCGCTGCTGGCAGACAGATACAAATACCAATTTAAAATCTATCATTTAAAAATATTAATTGAAAATCATATTAAATTTATAAGAAATAATATTTTGCTATGATCACAGCTATTGTAGCTACACTGTTTTGATCATGTCTGTGACTTCCGCTTGTTTTCCTCCCGTTTTTTATATTCGCATTAGCGTTAGAGAAAAGTTCAGCACTTAGAGAATTTTTTTAGCTATAACTGCGATGTGTGTTTATGGTTAAGCATTGTCTATATGCATTTCGTTCCCGCTTTTGGAGCTCATCCCAAAAATTTTTTTAATTTAGCTAGCAAACTTCGTATGTTTAAAGTAAGCCTCTTAATACTGCAATGAAAACCACAATATGTAAACATTATAAATTTGAAAGCCTCAAACAAAAATCTTTCCAAAACAAGCATCTCTATTTGATTATGCATCTATTTTAATTTAAAATAAATGTTAATGATCAATTATGATGGTATATTTATTAAACGTACAGTCGAATCCGCTTTAGCGTAATACGCTTTACTGAAAAAAACCGAATTACTGAAAGCAATATAAAATCCCTCACTGATTTTAAACACAGCTAGTCTTGTTCACTTCGCTTTAGCGAAACATTGCTTTACTGAAAATATCGTATTACTGAAAACCAAAGACAAACCCACAATTACGTTTTGTATGAAACTTACTTCGCTTTAGTAAGAAATAAACAATGACTAATTTGTTTATTAGAAATCGATTTCATAACTTAAGGCTGAAGAAATTGTGCATGTTTTGTCCGTTAAAAAATTAAATGGCAAAATGTATTTATCCTTTTCGGTCATACGTACTTTATTGAAATTTTCTATTATATTGTATTGATTTTAAGCAGTACGCTTAGCTGTAACAAATTTCAGTAATCCGAACTACGTTTTAGAAAAAAAATCGGATAACTGAAAAAATTGGGTTTTGGTTATTTCCAGTGAAGCGTAGTTGACATATCTAAAGAATATTTAAGTTTGCTATGGCTGCAGGGATAATTAATAATAATTAAATTCAGTAAATTGCGACCGTGAGTCGCACACGAGGGGTTTCGTATGGAAACTACATATGGGCATTTCTCCGAGAAATTTCACTTTTTTGTCGCGTGCGACAGGAAGCTATTAATCCTGTAATACGTAGAGCTCCTGCCGACATACACAAATATATAAAGAAGTTAAAATAAGTTTCGCTTTCTTTGAGAAAATAAGCATATTTGCTTGGTGTCGCACGCTACAAAAAGTTGAAATTCTTGTGGAAATGCCCATATGTAATACTTTACGAACCATATCTTGCACATTTTTTAAAAAAGTTAAGTACTGTGTAAACTTTGTCTTGGTTTATGGGACATTTTTCTAGTATTGGCAGTATTTTCTTATTTTCGGTGCTTTTTGGATTTTTTAGGTTTTTGGCGTTTTTTTTTTTTTGGTTTGGCATATTTTTCATAATGGCGATATTTTTGGCTTCTGGCGATATATTTTGTTTAAGTTTGGATTTTTTTTCATTTTGGCGACTTTTTTCGATTTTTGAGCCTTTTTTTTTGGTTTGGCGATTTTTTATTTTGATATATTTTGGTTTTACCGTATTTGAAAATTTTATGAGTTTGCCTTTTACTGCTTCCAAGATAAAGCAAGTTTTTATAATTACACAGTCAAAATGACAATAACTCATAGAACACGCTTTAATTTAGATTTTTTTTTATATTATTGTTTGCAAATTGCAAGTGTCCATATATAATTGTATGTATATTATATGGGATTTAAACATTTTTCGTGGCTCGTTTTGGAACACTTCTAAATTTTTAATTGTCGTGTATTAAATGACATATTCTGTAAAAATTTCAGGTCCGTAGCTCTTGCGGTTCACAGCTAGCGAAAACAACTGGGGTGCTTTTCACTTTTGGTGTACGGAAACTTAAAAATGACTATATTAAATTAAATTATTGTTGTTTTAACTTGAAATAACTTTGATTCAACAAGGTTCTTCCTTATATTGAAGTCACGTTGTTTCATAAAAAAATTACTTTGATTCAATATGGTTTTTCATTTTAAATTAACATTACTGGAATCTTAAATCAATATGAAATAAAAAGTTATTTCAAAACGAAAAAATTTTCTTTGAAGCTTACTGTAAATCATGTTAAATTAACATGAAGCATAAATATATGAAGCAAAATTATTTACTGAAAAATTTTAAATTAACCTTGCTTTCGTAGATTTTAATATGAAATATTTTTGTGTGTGTAGATTTCGTTATCTTACAAAATTCTGTCAATTCAACAATTTGTTCATGGGGTAATATTAAGAAATGACTCCTCAAATATCTAATATAAGAAAGGTTGTTAATTTTAGAATGAAAATAAAATAAAAATATCTGGTTGGCTGTATACACACATGTACATAAGTATGTATGTATGTATATTGCTAGATTACCTTTGCAGCCAACCCTTCGTATAGTAATGATTTGCAAAATCACTGAAATATATAACAGAACTGCCAAGACGTAAGTAACCTGGTACTTGTCTGCCCTCCCTTCCCTGGCCTGATGTAAGAGTAAATATGTATGTATGAAGTAGTAGATGTGTTCGTGCGTAATAAAAACAAATCCTTTTGAAAACCATATTCAGGCATACTTACGTGTACGTATGTTAGCTTAAATGTATTTTAATTCAAAATGCAATTAAGAAAGCAATTTCATGTATATAAATGAGCCAAATGTATTATTGGTGACAACTGTTAAGTGGATTAAGAGTTTAGTTTTCTACATTCTGACATTCAGATATAGCAAACTTCCAAGAAATTTATGTGTATGTCTCATACGTATAATATTCATGTATGTATGTTCCTATGTATTTCTTTTGTAAATTGATTTTATAACATACATATGTATAAATATATACATGCATATGTATCACATGCAATTAACTAAATTAATTGTGTTGATACAAATTTAAATCTTTAATTGAACTAGAATGAATTTTAATCAGTAATAATTTATTAATCGTTCATTTTTAATTCTTATAAAGTGAAATATATTTATTATTATTCTAAAGAAAAGAATACAAATTAAACTACACACAGAAAAAATACCAATGTAAAATCAACATGCCAAAAGGTTGATTCAAATCACATTAAATTTAAAAGAAATAATATGTTGTTTGAGTGTGTTGGTGTTTATTTGCTTTGTTCACAGCTGCGATACACTTTTGTGCTTAGTTGTGTAGGTTAGTTTTGTATTGTTGTTGTTTTTTTATGTTTGTAAACAGCCGACAAACTGCTGCTGGCTGGTAGGCAGTGTTCTAGTCTTGCATTCGGAGGATCGCAGGTTCGAATCCTGGAGTCAAACCAACGTATTTTGTATTTTTTTTTAACTAAAACTTTTCAAGTTAAAGCATTTTGTTTTTTTTTAGATAAAACTAAAAATTTTAAAATAAATTGTATGTTAAATGATAAGAAATAATGTTTAATTATAATTTAATTCAAGATGGTACATATTTAGTGTGTATCTTAAGAATATTTAAAGTTGTTGCGGCTGCAGGGGTAAGCACGTTGACTACCACGCGATGGGTTTCGAGTTCAAATTTTGGACGGGAAAGCCAATTTAATTTATATACAAACATTTTTCTGATGTCTACGTCAACCACACGTAAGTTAAATAATAAATAAAATACAATTACTAGATAAAATTAAATTCATTTCGATCTAACTTGAAATAACTTTGATTCAACATGATTCTTCATTTTGATTTTAACAGTACGCAAATGTTGATTCAACGTGAAATAAAGTTATTTCAGAAGAAATTTTTTTTTTGGACCATGACTATAAATCATGTTAAATTAACATGAAACACACAGCTCATAATCTTCAATTTAAGGCCACAAAATTCGGTTAGCAAAACACACTGAATCCTTCTTCGGATTATCCACAATACTTTCAAGAACAGAAGCGATATTTTTTATGCAAATGCATGGTGGAAAATTATGCCATTCGATAGCAAAAAAATTTCATACAATTTTAGTTGTGTTTTTTATGGAAATTTTGATCGATAATAATTTGCCCCCCCCCTTCCCCTCCAAATCTGTAACGTTTCCAGCTTCTTCAAATATCTTTATAATCTTGTCAATTGCTTGCCAAACCTTGAAAACCGTAAGAGGTAAACTCTTGAAATTTTCAAAAACCGTAAAACTAAAAAATACAAAAACTATAAAATCGCCAAAGCAAAAAAAAATTGCCAAAAATTGAAAAAAAATTGCCAAAATTAAAATAAAAATTCTAACACTAAAATAAATCGCCAAGTTCGAGAAAATCACCCAAATGAAACAAATCGTCAAAATTAAAAAAAAACGCCAAAAACCGAAAAAATCGCAAAAAAAACCAAAATAATTATTTATTTGAAAAAAAAAAATTCGCCAAAATTAAAAAAATCGCTAAAATGAGAAAAAAGTGTCAAAACCTAAAAAGCACCTAAATGATAAAAGTCGCCATAATAAAAAATCGTCAAAAAACGAAAAAATCGACATAATTAAAAAAATCGCCTAGATGAAAAAAATCGCCTAGATGAAAAAAACCGAAAAACCCTAAAAACGAGAAAATGTGTCAAAACTAAAAAAATTGCTAATATGAAAAAAACGCAAAAAACCGAAAAAATCGCCAAAAACCAAAAAAAATCGCCTATATAAAAAAATGCCAAAAATAAGAAAAAATTAGAATAACGTCATAAACAAACAAAAATCGCAACACCGAGAAAAAAGTGCCAAGACTAAAAAACCGCCAATAAACGCAAAAAACCCCAAAACTAAAAAATACTTAAAAACGAAAAAAATGCCAAAACTATATTTTATATAGGCTAAAGTTCGTATTGAATTACATATCTCGTGTCCGTACGGAACCCTTCGTGCGCGGCTCAAAGTCGCACTTCTTTGAATTTTTGAAACCACTAAATGAATATTCCTGTAACTAATCTAACACGAATATTAAGCAACTGAGATTTCTATTATACTTTCGTATACACATTATTCTTATCTGTACATTTAGAAGTTTTCTACCGTTCATATCAGCAATATACAGTTGTATGATAATCAGGGAAACCAGAAATATGCTATAAAAAATGTTTTATGCGCATTCAATATGCACTAAAAACTTGAAAATATGCCCTTAAAACTTAAAAAATACGCTCTTAAAAATAATATAAATTGATTTTTTTGAAAAATATTTATATATATTTAATATGCAATATATATGCAATAAAATTTGCATATCAAATAAGACAAAAATAATATAAATAAAAAAACAATAAAAAATTTAATAAAGAAAAAAATTTTACTTCAAGTTCAAAAGAGATCCCTATATCATAATTAAAGCTGAGGAACTGTATTTTGGATAGACATTCACTTAAATTTTCAAATGAAAATCGCTGCCAGTAACATCTAAATAAACTTTTTTATACACTGAAAATTTTCTTTTAACTTTAACTAATGTTAATTGTTGCTACGTCCGTCAAAAAGAAAAAGGCAAATTTTATTGAAATTAAAGTAAAATATTTTTAGTGAACCCTCAAAAGTTGGGGATAATTAAGGAGTGATTAATCTAATTCAAGGCAACTGTGTTTGCTACAAACTTATCTTAAATGGCTTAGTAAATAATCGAAATTTTTAAAATATTCACTTTATGCATAGAACATTGAAAATGAGATATAGACGAAAAAAAATCAAAATAAAAAGTTTGACCAAGCATATTAAAATAAAATTAACTTATAAAGCATCAAAATATGCTTTAAAAAATTTCCAATATGCTCTAAAAAAGGCTAAAAGAATGCGTGTAAGACAGAAATATGCAAAAACATGCTCCAAAGGGTAAAATATACAAAAATATGCACTAAAACATCAGTGCCAAAATTCATTAAAACTTCTGAAACGCATAAATATCTTACCTCCGCATTAATACGTCATACAAGAAAAAACATGCAATTGCATATTTGCGGTTTCCCTCATAATATTACATTCTACTTTAATTTATCATTTTTAACCCTCACACAATTTTTCCATGCCTGCATATTGCTCACACACACACACACCCACACACAAAAATTCTTAAATTA
This sequence comes from Tachina fera, assembly GCA_905220375.1. Classification (NCBI taxonomy): domain Eukaryota; kingdom Metazoa; phylum Arthropoda; class Insecta; order Diptera; family Tachinidae; genus Tachina; species Tachina fera. The sequence continues at coordinate 84,108,359 of LR999966.1, forward strand.
TGGTCATGCTCAATAATGTATGCTTTTCATTTATCTAATTGCAGCCATTTATTAATAATTAATATTATGTATTCATATCCATATTTCATCAGGATTTAAGGAAAAAATAACAAATCCAAATATGTAATAGTCTTTTAGTCTTTTAGTGACCCCCAATGTAAACGTTATTATTAATATATTTAATTTTTTCCCAACTAATGCATCCATAAAATAGGCTTAAGATAACAAGGAAATTCCCCAAGGTTTTCCATTTGGAAAGTCTCACTCTCTTATACAGAATTTCTTAAGCAGCATTAAAGAGTGAGTAGACGTCTACATTTTTGTGTCACACAAATACACATAAAGATTTTTGTGTCCTTTTTGCATGGTTACACACCCTGCAGACATTTTTTATTGACTCTACAAACATTACATTGACACTAAAGACTCACGAGTAAATTCTAGGGGCTCTAGTCTACATTATTGATATTTCCTCGGTCGATGTCAGTAGTAAAATTGTAGTCATTTACTATTGACATTGTCGATAGTATTACCGACCAGGTGTACTCCAGCCAATGTCAATAGATGACATATAACGTAGGGTTGTCGTTGAAAATCTATCAGTAAACTTTACCACTATTGACGAGGTAGCTATCTTACGACCATATAGAGACATTTGAACCAAAATTTCACTAGTACATTTAAGTCACCCGCCTCGACAATTTTATAATGGTTGGGGCAAGAAACTTAAACACATAAGCACATACGAACAATGTCACTGGAAATACACTAGAATTGTTTTCTCTATCGTATCTCTACTCGCGCATAAAATGAAAGTTTGTCGACGTTTTAACTAGTGCAATTGTCGCTAGAGAAAAGAGTGTTGACATAGAGACATATGGTTTTAAACTGACTAGAGGGAAGTTTTTGAGCTGCTGAGTGGTAAATTTTTAAAAATATTTTGTTGTATGTACTTAGTGCTGAATAAATAAAATTATTTTACTAAATGTTTATATTACTTATTGAATACATTCGTTATATCAGTGGAAAAAAGGAAGAAGTGCTTAAGTCGAGATAAGCCGAATTTGAGATTTTGGTACCTGCGTAATCTCCATACTTGAAACAACCCCTGGTAAAAATCTTATTTGATTTGTGTGATTTTTCAGAAAGTTATAGCATTATGACTTACGACTTATGTATTTTAGACTTCCAATGTCATTTGAATTAATAACTTCATTTAGGTTTTACTTAAGTATATTTCAACTTAGATGTATTACTTATAGTGTGTAGAATGATGCTTGCTTAAAAAAATAAAGGTTAACAGAGCGTTTTCCAATTTAACTGTAAAAGAAATACGTTTCTTAAAATCGACTTGAAAGCTTAAAATGGAACTTCTGCAAAACAGTAAAATATGACTTAAGCACTTTTATTATTGCCACAGATATATTATATTGTTTGTCAAGCTGTAACGCGGCCCATCCTTTACACAATATTATTGCATATCACAATACACAATATTATTGCATATCTTGTTGTACAATATTATGTCGCTGTGCTATACTATGGCACAATATTTTTCAAAAAAAAAAACTAATGCCAAATTTTCTTGACAGTGAAAAAGAAAACAACATTGAAAAATTTTAACACCACTTTGCACAATTGTTTTGATTGTACAAGAAAAATCAAAAGTCTTTTGATATTTGGTAATATATTGTGCGAACTTTGAATATGACATACACATGGGAGATATTACCGTACAATACGAAAAATTTCACAATTATATTGCAAGTGGATAGGCCGCTTAAGAAAAAATAATCAGATAGTTTAAAATATCTTTATTTTTTCTGAATAGTAATTAAATTTTATATTGGTAGTTTGCAATTGGTAATAACTAGGGATGTAATGATACGCCGTTTTGCCGATCCGATACCGATACTCAAAAAGAAATATCGACGATACCGATTCCGATACCGATACGCATATTGAACTTAAGTTAAAATTAACAAAACCTTATATTATACAAAATTATATTGTAAGAGATTATTAATATTTAAAATTGAAATTTGAATTCATTCTTAACAAAAAACAAATAATTTTTTTTTAATACATGGGTCATTTTACGTTAAGAGGTCATTTGATATTAGGAATGGCAGCATGATAAAAATACTTTAAATAATAATTTTTTCCAAGATAATAGTATTTAATCATGTATTTTGTATGCAGGTTTAACAATGGCTAGGCATTACGGGTATTATAAGTGACCAGGGGAGATACTATATACAGGGTAGAGACATAAGGCCACCTTACTTTACAGGGGAAGATAGATTGAAAACAAACTTTATTTTCGTAAAAATCAACTTTAATTATTCACATTTTGATGAAAGCTTATAACAAACAAAAATCAGACTATAATTTCCACATATTCTTTTTTGTTTAACTTAAATTAGGTATTAAAATTCGAAAAAATACAAAAATACTTGCCGCCGTATTTATAAAAAATATTTAAGGTTTATTAAACACTTATTTGACGTATTTCTGTGGAAATTTTGTCAAATAAACCTGTTATAAACCTAAAATATTTTTTATGAATACGACGGTTAGTATCTGCTTACAAAAATAACATAACATCTTTTTTCTAAAATAACATACTCGAAAGAAAATAAATTACTTAATTGCACATATTTTACAACGTGATGTGACAAAAACATATAGAGCATCAATGCTGTGATCAAAACTTTAAACTTAAATAAGAACTTTTACTTATAAAAACAAACATTAAAAAATATAACGATTGAGATCACGCCTCTTCAAAGACATTAACTCTTTCATCAAAAGCATAAAAAATCCTCTGTCCTTACATTTTTAAATTGGCGGCTTGCACTATGTTGATGGTTGTTCGTTTACAAACTGGCATGTCTTCTCGGAAACTGCCTGAGAACAAGACTGAGAAGATACTACAAGCCGATTTGATTTTCTATTATTTATTAGTGGTTCATCGACAGGCTCACTTTCAGTCCCATATACATTATCAGCATTAAGGCGAGATTTGTAAATAATATACGGAACCCCTGGACGCTAAGTCTCTACAATGGCATCTGATGAAGCAGGGGAGACACGGCAGGGGAGAGACGTTTTCATTAAAAAACTAACATAATTAGAAAAATAGGTACTGTAATGAAAAAACAAACTAACACGGTAAACTATGCTGAAGTTAAAATAAATTAATATTACAAACAAACAAGTAAATAAAACTAACCACGGGGGAACTACATCAATAACTGAATCGTTCGAGCGAGACGACTAGCGTGGTCAAATTATCGGTCCAATGAGAGCTCGCTAGTGGCTGGAGCGATGTTTATTGTTAAATTCAGTTCAAAGCAAATGCCCTGCTATTAAAGTTAGCAGCGTCAGGGCATATTTAAATAAACGAAAATGGGCAGGGGAGGAGACTTAAAATAAGAAGGACAAAAACTGCGTAATATTTTCTAGGAGAATATAAAATTAATTTAAGATTTTTTTAAATAATTATCATTGTTATTTATACTACTTTATATAATCAAGAACGCTTAGATGTTTAATGGAGTATTAATGTCTAAAATTTCAAAGATTTTGTTACAGAATACCAAAGGGACAGGCCAGGGTAGATACTTTTTTTCTTGGTAAACATGAACTTATGACTAAACTAAGTTAATTTATTGGTAAAAAAAAGTATACTTTATGTATTATTAAATATGTTTGATATTTCCGTAAAGTTTTCAAGTTATATATGATTTTTTTTATGTAGCCGTCGATAGTGCCTCTTAACGTAGAATGACCCACATACATGATTTAGTATTGAGAAAACATTTCACTACTATGGCGCAAAGCAAAACAAAAGAAACGTTTAATTTTTCTGTTTAGACTTTATGTTCTGCTTTTAATATGTTAGTTCTCTTAGTTTTTATGCAAAAAAAAAAGTCGTTGAAAATTTAATTGTTTGTTCAAAACATCTCTAAACAAAATTTAAGAAGTATCGCCGTGTCGACAGTAAAATATCGCCGATATCGATATATCGGAAAATCATTAATATCGCCGATCTATCGGAATCGGTATTCGTATTCGTGACATCCCTAGTAATAACTTTTGCTGCAGTAAATTTTTCAGAGCTCAATTTAATTGTAAGTGAATTTTCTTCCCCCATTAAACTAGGGCAAAAAAGTTTTACTATATTTCACAAATTACAAAAAGTCCAAGGACAATGCTCATGTCTACTTAGTTACAGTTTAGCTGCTGGTATATCAATACCATTAACCAACTACTTTAAATATTCCAAAAGAGTATTATATGCTTAGATTCTCATCAAAAAGTTTACGAAATGTGTCGGGGGAAAATATATTAACATAAATATACACACATATATATAAATAAAAGCTGCTGGTATAATTTGTAATATAAACAAAATCCTTTGATGGCACATATCTAATACCTTGATAATGTAACCCATAATCTTGACTAATGATGTTACCTGAATTAGTTTCATTACTGTTAGAAACATAAATCTTAGTGTTTAAGCAACAATAGTATAAAATAAATTTTGGTACTATGTATGTATGTAGTTGGAAATTTGTTTTATACAAAAGACAACACTTACATTTATGTGTAAAGTATATACAATTTTATGAATTTTTATACACATACCTTGGCAGAGATGCTTCACTGACTGAGAAAAGTTTGGAAATTTATATGTACATACCTTTAAAAACAATAATTTAAGACGGACAGCCAGCCACCCAGCCAGCCAGACTAGAGCAAATACAAAATATTTACAAGTTGTCAAAGGTAAGGCCTAAGAATGTCTAACGATTGAAAGTATTTATGTATATGCTGGAAATTTGTGTTTATAATGATAAATAAATTCTAAACAGAAATAATTATTTTAGTGTTCGTACACATGCATACATACATAATATGTATAGCTCATGGTGAAGTCAATAGTAGGATTTTGTTTAAATTTACTTAAAATTTTATTTACTTAAGAGCAAAAATCATTAGTAATGGATGATTGAAAATATCAACTATCAGCTATTGAAATTAGATTTTTTTAGGGTAACTTACATACAACTTATTAGAACTTACATTTACAATTATAAAGCTAATTAGTCTTTACGCACAAGTCCGCAATGGTTGGCGCAATGGAAGCTAATATTGAAACATTTATCCGTGAGATACCGGCCGATATTTTTGGGAGAGTATCCTAAAATTGGACCCTGTGTATGAAAACTGTAAGGCATATCCGCGGTCAACATCAACATAAGATCATGTTTAAACATTAAATTAAATCTACTACGTCCAAACACACATACACTGATATTTGCATTTGAGGTTAACAGCTTTGAAAGCTCTTAAATTTGTTCTTGTTTGTTTGCAAAGTATGAGCAAGCAGTGCTGCGTGTTATGTTGTTGTTTTGGATTTTGTACTCTCGTCAGTGTGAAAGCACAATGTGCATATGGCTTGGACGTAACTGAATTAAATAGATCGTTCTATCGTCTCAAATACAGGGCAACAACAGCACTAATGGTTTGTAAATCTGTTGCAGGAAGAACAAGGGGCTGCACACTCAAAACCTTGAGATGGATATACACCATGATAGTGAGGCTTATCATCTTTTATGGTGCTGTTGCCCGGTCGGTCAGGGTCAATGTGGTTACGACCAGAAATCGGTTAGAGAAATTACAGAGGCTAGCATTTCTTTGTATAACATTGAGCTCACACCTCTTACGATTGTGATAGAGGCTGCTGCCAGACAAAAAGTAATAAGCATCGTCGGTCTTATTAGCCAATGGGAGCAAGACGATTTCCCCTACTTGCGCAACCCTCTGACGTGATGAATAAAAGGTTTGAAAATGTTCTGGCCAATAGATGGGAATGGGGGGAATCATAACCCAGCTATTCCTTTGAAAATGGCACCATCATGTGGTACACTGACGGTTCCAGAATGCCGGCAGGTTCTGGTGTGGGAGTTGTAGGACCAAGGACTAACTACCATGACTCGTTGGAAAAATCTCCCACCATTTTTCAATCATAAGTTTATGCCATTGAAAGATGCGCACAATTCAATCTTGAAAGGGGCTACCGAAGAAAGGAAATAGCCATTTGCTCAGATAGTCAGGCTGCTATCAAAACGCTCAGCTCATATGAGTTCACCTCTAAGTTAGCGTGGGAATGCCGCATTAAACTAAATCAGCTAAGCAGCATGAATAAGGTCACACTCTGCTGGGTTCCTGGACACGCCGATGTGTTAGGAAATGAAAATGCAGGCAAAATAACCTGAAGGGGGCTAGTACACCCATGGTCGGATCAAAACCGTTTTTCGGACTCTGATTGGACAAAATCCGGGAAGATATATCGGCGGAAATCAAGAGTAATAGGGAACATCTCTGGCTCAATCTCCCAGGACTGATGCATGCAAAGCTAATGATTGGAACGTATAACCAAAATCGTTTCATAGCTTTCATGTCCCTGAGTAAAAACAATCTAAGAATGCTCATAGGCTTCATTACAGGCCATTGTAGACTGAGAAAACACCTCAATAGACTTGTCATTGAGAGTAACAGCCTGAGCAGATTCTGTGATTACGAAGATGAAACTCCAGAGCATATTCTGAGGGACTGTGAATCGTTATGCCACAGATAATATAGCCAATTGGGCAAAGACCTGTTGGAGGATTGGGAACTACCAACTCTGGACCCACTAGCAATCCTGAGATTCATCAGGGGAGTTGGTCTAGATGAGGTGCTATAGCACCTGGCAGGGAATACAATAGATCTACTTTGGTCGCAGTGTCCTCTGCTTCCCGCATCGTCCCAAATAAAGATTTCATACATATTTATGTAAATTGTATATGTTTTTTCAAAATTAAATCCAAAAGTTTTAAAAAAATCACGCATGAGATCTTCAAAAATCATCTTAAATCTGAGCTGGCCACCGAGAGAAACACGAGGGAAATGTATGTGAATTCATTTGTACAAGGTGGCGCAGAATGAGTTTTATAACTTTTTTACTTATGCGATTATTATAATTTGGAATTAATTTAGAAGAATGATTTCCTGTAAGTGATACCCATTTTCTGCTTTTTCATATTTTTAAAAATAATATGGGCCAATTATCCTTTCGGAGGATACAAACATTACACTTAAATTACACTTAAATGGTTGTAATTGACGCTGATGAACTTCTTTTGGATTTTCCGTAGCCCAAATCCGGCATTTTTTTGTGTTGACATACACATTTATTAGGAAATGTGCTTCATCGCTCATTACCAAATTGTGAATAAAGTCTGGATTTTCTGAGTCAACACAATAGACTGTTGGTTTGAAAAATAAAATTCAATTATATTTGTACGTTGTTCGATCGTGTAATGATTCATAATTAATTCCCCAAGTATTTTTCACAAAAATAAAAATGAAATAATAATAATTAAAAAAGGTATAAAGAATTGAAACCAAAGCTCATTCTGCGCCAACCTGTAGAAGAAGCCGAGTTATGTTCGGCACTCTGGTGCTACTTTAGGCAGCTTATATATATATACATATACTCGATTGTTCGCAGCTTGTGAGGACATTAAAACATAATTTGCCATTAAAATACATATAATATACATACTCGTACCTAAAGTTAAAGAAGTGCCTACGCACGCATAAAATTATGCAGATTTTCCCTAGTGGTAGGCAACAGTTTTAAGACGCATTTCAAATATAAATACATACATATGTATGGATGCATGTAGACATGTAAGTATGTATGCGTGGGCAAAAATTTAAAATATTTTTTTGTTTGAGAACAAAACAAAAAGCAAACAACATTTGTGACATAAAACTGAGTAAGCAATTACGAAAAGAATATCCGTCAAAATGTTGAAAATGTTCAGAATATTACAAAATGTATGCATTTTATATTTGAAGCAAATTACTTTGTATGCACATTATTCATTTATCATTCTACTTACATGAATTTAAACAAAAATGTAAGAAAAATAACACATAAGCATAAAAAGTTTTTGTTTCAACTGAAATTTGGAGTGTGTTCAACGATTTCGAAAGATAGACATACGAGTACATATACATACATACATACACTATTCGTCAACATACATAAATAGTAGTGGCCTGCGTAAGCAGTCTTGAAATGTAAATACGTCATGTTTTTTAAATGTACTCTCGTGGCATGCCAATAATAAATGCTGTCGCAGTATAAACGAAGCACGATTGATGTATTGGTGTACGTGTATATGACTGTTAACAAGCGATGTCGCCAAGACGTCTTGTTTATAACAAACAATGAATAAAAGCACTGTTGATACATGTATGCTTGTTATTTTGCATATTGTACGTTTGGGTGTGTGTGTAAGATTTAGATGGTAAGCTATTATGTTTGTGTTTAAGAGAGGTTTTTTAAAGCAAGGGCACACAACTAATGTAAATGCATGTGTGCGCTTGTATGTGCGCAGAAAAATAAGAAAGCATACACAAATTATGAAGGCATGTATGTATGTACAATGTACATACGTACATACATACATACAATGTCATGCATGTACATTGTACATGCATAACGTTTGTCTACGCACAAATTAGAGAAAAAAGCACAAACACCACAAATTTTTCAGTCATTCTTTACTCTTATATCTGCAATAAGTTAAACAAATGTATTGCCGACAACGTTGGTTAGCATTTGCTTCAGAAGATTTCCCTATAGTAAAGCATTTGAAATTGCCCTCATGTCTTAAAAGTTCTTATAAGGCGTCTTGTGCAGGTCTTTAAAAGGTATGCAGCATATATATACATATATGTAGATACACGTGTATGTGTATGTATGTATATGTATAAGCACATACCAGTATGTATATTTTTTTTTTTTTTGGTGTACGAAAAAGGTTTAATTTATTTTTTTTTACTCTATTGCAATTTATAGTGATTGACCTACGGATGACCAAAGAATTCAATTCAAAGATTCTTTTTTACATATTTTATTATGCGCTCTACTTTTAAGAACTTTTGATGTGTAAACATCTATACGCAAGGGGGTAAAAATCTTTTTCACAATACAATCACAAATTTTGAGTAAGATCGTAAAGCGTTATCAAATCTGTGTGAGCTATGTATGAGTGTATTAGTGTAATCATACCAACAAGAAGTACAGGTAAACTTAAAAGCTGCATAGAAATACTCTCAACCGAATTTTAAAGCATATCTTCAGGAGCAATGTTAATTTTAATTGAAATTGCTTGTGAAGTGTAATAGTGTTGCCAGTGGGGATAATTTTGTTAAAAAGTTGGAAAATATAAAATAAGTATAAACTTTTTACTTAAAAAGCGTTTTAATTGATTTAAATATATATAGCAGTCTTTATAAAGTATTTATAGTATTATATTATAACATATCTTCATTACGTACTGTTGCCTTACACTGAAGCTGGTGCACGACAATTGGGTAACAATCTCCATCTCATGTCAATTATTATGGGTGGAGATTTTAATACGTACGAATTTTGAAGTTTTCCACTTGCATATGAGCAATGGTCCACAAACCCTCACAACTAATAATTCTACTACTATAGATGCAGTTTTCCATAGATTTTTAAATACAGTAGAGTCAAAAAATTTTATATCTTCCCAGCAAAAAATTACACATTACCAACAGAACTACTTGCCATATAATGACTTGCTTTTCTGATTACAAAATTTCATTACTCGCTTACAAATCAAATTGCCTAAAATTCAAAAAAAATTACGTACAAGTTGTAAAATGACGAGAAGGATTTTTTAAATTAAATAGATTACGTGAACAAGTTGCCAAATAAAAAAAGTAAGCATGGCTTTCACCAAAAATGCTTAATTCCTAACCCTGGGGTTATTTTAGTTACCATAAGCCAATATTAAAAATAAATTCATTACTAGATGCTTACACATCTCCCCTGTGATCGGACTCACATTACTTTTGTTTAATTGTTAACTTGAAATTCATAAATCATTATTGGTTTAATAAATCGCCACAAATTTTTAACAGTCACAAACATCTCATCTTATGCACAAACTTTAAAAAATGATTTGAGTATTCACAAATAATAATATTTTTGAAAATCACTAAAGAAACATAAGGTTAGTAGGCTCAGAACATGGCTGTCCATTTCACCAAACAATTGTTTAGATTCTAAGCCTTAGAAACTCATACATTTTCTGTTCTTTAAACTGAAAAAAGAGAAAATAATAAGTTAGCACTTTAACTTGATTGAGGAAGATTTTACCATACTAACAACGGCAATGAAAACTAAATGACATAAGTAGCCATAATAATAATAATAATTTGTTAGACATCTGCAAGCAACCTAAAATATATACAATATATTAAATATTATTGCTCTTCGTGTTTTGGCCTTACAATTTACGAAAACAGCTCATTGTGCACCTTTTTGCATGCATCTCTTTTTGATGCTCAAGTTTTGATTTTATCTGTGTGTGAGAGAGAGAGAGACAGAAAGTATATTTGTATACTTGTGATGCATATGAAATCTAATCATGTGCATTACACTACCTTAATATAGAAATCGAGATTTTTGCAATTTTTGATACATTAGATGCTCTTCTATCGAAATAAACAAAAAACTCGATTTCAAAAAAATAATGAGTTAGGGCCTTTCTATATTAAGGCAACGATTAGCATCCCAAAGCACCATCCTTTGTCTGCATTGTATAACACAATCATCGGTGAAGTAAAATGATAAATGCAATGGCTACTTAATACATTTTTGAGAATTTAATACACCTCATTGACACCAGAGGCGCTGCAACACTGCCTTATTACAGACGTACAAAAAGCAGCGTTGTAAAAAAGAATGAAGCCTTCCTCTATCTGCTTTTTTCTGTAATAAACATTATTGGAAAACCCATAACCTAAACTACCCAAAATTTATTTAATTTTCACTCAATAATTGAAGTTATTGAATTCAATAACCACATATATTTTTAAATTCAGTTTTATTGATACCAATGTAAAGTAGAAATATAGGAATTAATAATGGAATATAATGTCGGGCAAATGTCTACCTTTAGCAAGTCGGCAGACGCACGATCTTTTCACAGAATTTTGAGCCACCTTTTGCAGGAAATTGCGTTCATACAGCGCTGAATTTCATCTTTCAGAGCGTCAGTTTTTTTCGGTTTGTTCACGTAAGTCCGGTCTTTCAAATTACAAATCACAAATTTTACAATTTAAATTTTTTGTTCAAGAGTGTAGCGTTCCATGGTTAAAATTTGCCAACTTTTTGCTAAAAAAAATGTCATAGAATGACAGCTCAATTCTTGACATTTCATCATTTGACAGCCAATTCGCATCCAATATTTTTTTCTGTATAATTCATTTCAAAAGCAATTTTTACAGCGCTCGGTATTAATATTATGAAATGAAAATGTTTAACCCAAATCAAATCCTTAATAGAGCAATCGCCAGATGTTTCCCCTACACAGTGTTATATTTACACATACCCATATACTCTTATGTACATGAATAATTTACATATGTATATATCTGGTAAAAATTACTAATGACATTTTAAGGACGTGGAAAGAAGGTGTTCTTTAATAAAAACAATTTCATACAAGTGAGTGTGTATGTGTGTGTGTTTGTGTAAAATATAATTAAATTGTCAAAAGGAACAAAGCCGTACTGTCAAGAAATTCTTTAAATTCACATCAATTGTAACTTGGCACATACTAGTACTCGTAGATACATTAATTTGCATATTTACACTGTACATACCCACATACACTTTACATTGTATATTTAATTTTATGTAAAATTACACTTTCACAAATTGCCAACTACACAAAATATTCAATATGTGCTACAATTTCTTTGTACTAACAACAGTTTTACTAACTTTAGAATTTGCAATCTGTGTTGGGAATAAATAAACTAGTAAACTTTTCAAAGAATTACAAACAAATTTTATTCTAAATAAAATAGAATATATTGCAATATAACAAGGATGATATTAAGTCAAAATTAGCACTAGTAATGACACTGAATAAGCCACTTGATAAAAAAGTTTGATATCTTTAAAAGAGACTTCAGAGTCTACTCGTATACATAAATTATTTATGTGCACTAGATTTTATCAAAATATACTAAAAATCTAGTAGCAGTTAGTGATGCAACTATGGTTTTTTTTCAAATTTGTACTAATAAGTCACCATGTGCATTTAAAAAGGTATATGAATTGGCTACATTGTAATTGTTTGGTTTTAGTGTTAATGGGTTTTGTTTTAAATAAAAAATTTTGATAAATTTAAAAAAAAAAAAAAACTTAGTGTAAACGGTATAGATTTTTATAAAGATTTTAATTGAAATCTCCTACATTTTGTGAAGCTGTAAATGCCCTATTAGAATTTTTTTTAAAGTTTTAATAAAAAAATATAAAACAAAATTAATTACGTCACTATACTTTGTGGAAATCTATCGTCTTTCCAATTCTATTTGTAGTGCGTTTACATTTGAGAAAATCAAGTAATTACGACATTTCGGGCAAATCTAGTAGATTTTGAATATATATCCTTCCTATACAAAACAAGGTCTACTTCGTTACTAGATAAAAATACAGTAGAACTTAGCGATACAACTATAGTTTCTATTTTCAAACTTGTACTAAAGAGTGTTCTTAAAAATGTAAATGAATTTGCTAGTTTGCAGTTGTTTTATTTTAGTTTTAGATATTCTTCAGTATTATTATTTTGATTTTTTGATAAAAATATATTGACATATGTCAAAAATTAACTTGATATGAATGATATAGATTTTCATAAAGATTTCATAAAGGTGTAAATTAATGGGGGCTATTCTGGAAAACGCGTCGAAGAAGTGAAACTTTACATTACATTTCTTAAATGAAATAAACGCGAGAATTTCAACGCGTTTCTCTTTCTTTTAAAAACGATTAATTTTTTATGAGAAACAAAAACAAATATTTTACATTTACATATTTTTGTTATTGTTTTCCATGTAACTTTCACCAAATCGACGCGTATTTCAGAATAGACACCAATATTGTTAACAGCAACCTAGAATATTTTTCAACCAACATTGTTGCCACATTCATTAAACATAGAATTCCAAGAAGTTTTGTTGTACACCTCACTCCTAATTTTAAATTGTTTATCCCCGAAAATCCCTAAAATAACTATTTTTATCCCTCGAAAATCCCCATTATTAACGAAGAATTGCAAACTTGTATGTATGTATTTATTTAATAAAATCCATTTGTATTGAATATGTATTTTTAAAATTATTTTGTTTTCTTGCTTTGAGTTCTAAATATCTACATACATACATATGTATATATATGTATGTATATAAAAGATTAACGTGAAAATTATACAACGTCAAAAGCTTCAAAATCAAAATCTTTTGATTTATCAGTTACAGCAATTCTATTGTACATGTTATTTGTATTAAAAAGTTTTAGCATTTGAGAAGATTAATTAAAATTGTCACAGCAAAGTGAAATAATTTTAAAGTGTGTATTTATTATTTAAATTATTGTTCTTGTTCTTGATTCTTTGTTCAAATAAGTATTTTGCAGTCATTGCACATCGGGTAATTTAAGGTACTTATTAGATCAAAATTGCCAAAATTTTGGATTGATATGACTGAAATTTGGAATTTAAGAGTAGTTTTTTTTTTTTGATTTTTGTAATAGTGGAAATTTTAAGGGTTGCCATCATATGGAAAAAGTTAAAAATTTTTTTTTTTGAAATTCAACACGATCAAAATACACAAGCAAGCAAGAAGAAGAAAATCGTGCATAATATAGGCAAGAAAAAGTCAATATATTTTGGTGGACGTTATTACTTTTGTTTAAAAAAACGTGTAGTTTTAACTTAACCTCAAATAAATTAATTTTTCAATATATATGTATGTATAAACTTCGCATTAGTTTTTTATAATGTTAACCGTGGTCTGGCGTGTTTTTACTTGATGAAAAGTGTTAAGAAAACAGTTCTGAACTAGTTTTTTTCGTTTCGGGTTTTTTTTGGGTTATTATTTATATAATTTTCTTTCAGACAACCTCAGCAGTCCTGAAATATAAACCCGTATTCTAAGGTGTGTGACAAAATAAAAATTATAACAAATAACAATTTTTACATTGATTGAAATATAAAAATTATTATTTATTATAATTTTGTCATTTGTCACAATGTTCAGAATAAGTGGGATAGTGAACTTTTTAATGTCTGGATTTGTGATAGAAATAAAAAGAAAAAAACTCATGATGCTTACAATTTTATCAGTGAAATTGATTTAAATAACATTTCAAAACAAGATTTGGCCTCGTTGAAGCAAAGCGAACAAACTTTTGGTAAAAATTTATTGTTAAAGTGACATAAGGCCCACAGAAAATTAACCACTTTTCAAAGCAAGATATATATTTTTTACAGATACGAAATAATCAGTTATTTGATTTGATATGTTCTTAATCGAATGACATTAACAAAACACATTTGCTTAATTTACAAAACCTCTTGTATCTCTGTATCGATTGTATTTTCATATTAAATACAAGAGTGTAACATTTGTTGTTTGAAATTTTCATATAAAAATTAAATACACTATTACACTTTTATTTCATATGTTTTTAAAATGTTGTATTCAGAGAGAGGCTCTCTGAGAGAATTTATGTGTAGTTTCTTCTTCTTTTTTTTTCATTAAAAATACAAAATACATTAATACAATGAAATATTCTGACTAACACATAGTTTAACGGAACATAGTATAACGTATATAGTATAACGGAACGGAACGGAGCTGTTTTCGAAGGCCACTAAATGTTCATCATCAGCGTTCTTTTGTGTTTATGCAAACAGAATTTGTGAATTATTTTTATTTATCATATTTCAATTTTCTGAAAGCTTTTTTGTAACGAAAACTCAATTTTACCACCTCTAAAGCTTGCAACAGTCTTGCCATTCTCGTTTATTCTTTACTAATTATGCACATTTTAGTTAATTTGCTTATTTTTGTTCTACAAGACAAACTTTTTTGGTTTGTTACTATTAAGTATATTTATTTAATTTTTGCCACAGGACCATGGCTATTAATTTGAGTTAATTTTTAATTCTTATTGTTCGAACTTAATTTGTTTCTATATTTATAATTTGAACTGGCTGAAGTTCGTATCGTAATTATTACATGTAATTTGGCTTAAAAAGGTGTACGAAAAATTATTGTTGGCCAAGATTTCGGATGAAATTACCCACTGTGCATTGTTAAAAATATATGAAAAAAATTAAGTATATTTTTACAGCCTTATTTATAAAAATTATTAAGGCTTTATAAAGACTGTTTAAGAATAATTTTGTATGAAAATTTGTTTTTATAAAACATTTTTAAGGCCTTATAACACCAGGTCTCAAATCATCACATTCGTGATCGTATCGATAATCGTACTAAAACAAATTAAGTTACACGTTAATCGTATAAAACAAAATGGAATTTCAGTATGTTCACGTATGTTATAATCCGAAAATAATTTTTTTAAGTGACAAATTGTACGTTCATCGATGTGACGATTATTATAGTTTTTATGTCTGACAAACTTTTATAAAATTATATATGAATATGAATATAAAAAAAGCTTTTTAATTTTTTTCCCTAAAAAATTCCCTAGAGATTTTCACGAAAGTCTTATTCCCAATTACCAAAGGAATCTCCCATTTAAGTCACCAAAACTGAGAGCGCTGACGGCAGAAATAATTCTTTTTTAAATTAGTTTTAGATACTACAATTATTTCGAAAAACTTACTAATTTATTTTTAACAATTATTTCCCTAAACACGTAATATACTCGTATTTTTAAATATATTTAAAAAAAACTTTAGTAGTATTTTTTAATATTCTCGAGAACACGAATATTTATATCCGGCTTCACGGGCAATAAAATATAAAATTAAAACATTTACCACCGTATTCTTATAACAATATATAAAACCCAATTAAACCCAAATACATTAAAAATAGCACTCAAATAAATTAGAATTTTTATATAAATCCTTCAAAATATGAGTTCCATATTTACAAAAAAAATAAACTACCCTTCCCAAACCTTAAATGTTGGCTGGCTAGCAATCTTGCTGATTTTTTTAAACTCTTCAAAACTTGCTACCTTTTCATAAAATATGAAGAGTAGACATTTCCTTTTTTTGTATTTTCCTTTTATTTTCAAACATCACTTAGGAAAGGGTAGGTTGCTGTCTGCGACAGACAGGGAATATTTATCATATTGTTTTAAACAATTTGAAGACATTTCAAAAATAAAAATTGTAAAAAGGTTAATTTACCGATTACATTTTTTGTAAAAGAATTGTATATAATTAGGTTTCCTTTTTTTAATGCAGTCACAAATATAAATTCTCTTGAAAATAACAGAACTAGCATGTGCCTGTTTTCCTTTTTAAGATTTCTTTAGGTATAAATATATATGTATGTATATATTTTTGGGCATGTGTATTCACATACACATACCTATTTTTATTGTTATTTTGTTTTTACATTTATACTTGTGCTTTAATGTAAGTGGTTTTGTAATAAAAAGCTAATTATCAGCTAATTGTGCAGGCAATAAATTATTTAAGCCACTTATATTTATGATACGCATTTATTATTAAAATCCTAAAAAGGGTTTTTTGCAGTCACATATACAGAGATATGCATACATACCTACCCAGCGGGAAAACTCAGAAGGACTGCTAGCTGCAGGCCTCAGTAAGCACCTGCCTAGGATTTTGTTTTAACTAATCTTCTTATCTAACTGCTAAAGAATGCCGTATAAAAGGCCTCGACTCTTTCCATAAAAGATACGATGCGCACTTCATATTCCCTTCTATGAGAAGAGGGAAGAGAAGGAGCAGCAATTTTTGTTTTGTTTTTTTTTTACCAAAGAAAAAGCAAAGTTCATTCGTTCAAGAAGCGACAGCGGAATGCCTACCCTACAATGACAACTCGTGTAAAAAGATATGAGTATGGAATGCAGCGAGCAGGCCTTAGAAATCCAAAATAATAAGTTTAGAGGTCTTCTAGGTCTTTTTCCCGCTGGGTACATACATATTCCGTTTGCATTCGTTCGGGGAGTTGACATGTGTTACATACATATATTATATATTTTTTTAAGTTGCTGCGCATTCGTTTATGTAAATTAAGTTTTGGTTAAGCTTATCGTAACTGATAGCATAAAAAGTCATAGCAAGTAATTATTTATTTTTAAATTTACTTATGTGACACCTAAGACCTCATTAAGGGTAGGATAGTGTGCAAACTTTTTTTATTCACGATCATGTGCATTCGCTAGTAGCGAGAATTTAATTATGCACATACAGACATATGCAATGTAAAAGTAAATTCAGTGAAGTGCGACTTTAACCCGCGCACGAAGGATTCAATACGCACACGAGATATGTAATTCAATACGAACTTTAGCCTATATAAATTATAGTTTTGTCAGTTTTTTTTTTCGTTTTGACGTTTTTTTAATTTTGACGATTTTTTAATTTTTGGCGATTTTTTTAATATAGGCGATTTTTTTTGTTTCGGCGATTTTTGTGGTTTTTGGAGCTTTTTTCATTTTGGCAATTTTTTTAGTTTTTACACTTTTTTCTTGTTTTGTCGATTTTTTTCGTTTTGGCGATTTTTTTCAATTTTGGCGATTTTCGGGTTTTGGCGTTTCTTCATTTTGGCGATTTTGTTTTTAATTTATGCACTTTTTCTAAGTTTTGAACTTTTTTTTCTCATTTTTGCGATTTTTTTTTTAATTTTGGGGATTTTTGTTTTCACGTGAACAATTTTTTTGTTATTGGCGCCTTTTTCGTGTTTTGGTGATTTTTTTCGGTTTTTGGCGATTTTTTATTTTATGGCGATTTTTTTCATTTGGACGATTTTTTCGAATTTTGCGACTTATTTTAGTGTAAGAATATTTTTTTAATTTAGGCGATTTTTTTCGTTTTGGCGATTTTTTTTATTTTGGCGATTTTATAATTTTTGTATTTCTTAGTTTTATCGTTTTTGAAAATTTCAAGAGTTTACCTCTTACGGTTTCCAAGATATAGCAAGTTGTCAAAATTACATAGTCCAAATTTAATTATTTGATGGACCACCCTTTAATTTAAATTTTTTTTAAATTTTAGTGTTAATTGTTGTAGTCTATATAAAAATGCACTAATTTTACAAATTTCAAGTGTCAATATACATATGTACATACAATTGTAGGTATATTACATGTGATTTTAAAATTATTCGTTGCTCGTTTTGGAACACCCTTAAATTTTTAATTCTCATGTATTTGTTGTTGTAGTAGACATGGTTCTATCTGTCCGAATTTCAGGTCCGTAGCTCTTACGGTTCCTGAGAAAATAGCGTTTAACGGACAGACGGACAGCGTAGCGAAAACAATAGGGTTTCTTTTCAACTTTGGTGTACGGAACCCTAAAAATGTTCTACTTCTGCCTTAATATCATTCAAATTAAACTTATAAGCTTTTATGGGCAAAGGGAGTAACTCTCCCCTCAAAGCAAAAAATTTCATGATTGACAAAAAGGTTTCTTTCTTACTCATATTTATCCATGCAGGATGACCAAAAACAGAAAAAAATTTAAATTTTCAAAAAATCACATAAGAGATTTTAAATTTAATTGTGTTATAAAAAATAATTCTAAGGGCCATTATTATAACTTGTCTTTAGCTAAATGTAGGATGTTATTGGATGGATAAACAGTTTTTCATTATTACAAGTTCATTTTAACAAAAAGTGAGCGATAAGCTAAAGGCAAGCTCATCCTACCTGTAACTTTTATTGCGAGGTATAGTCATTTGAACTTGCCACATTTTCGCCACTTGCCACACTTTCTACTTTATAAAACAAAGTCAAATATATTTGTTTAAAATATGGCATAAAACAAAAACAATACAACAAAAAAAAACACATAAGAATAATAAAAAAAACAAAAGAATTGACAAAAATATTTTCATTATGTTTGTAATTTGACAAATAAACAAAAGCAAGTTGCCACTAATCATTTTTAACAAACAATATCCACAATATCCACAGAAATGTTGCCACCAACCTAACATTTTATTATTTATTTTATCGGACAGTTGTAATAGTGGAAAATTTTAAAGGCCACTTTATAGTTCAGTTTTGCTAAAGTTAGGAATAACTATCCGAAACTTTATCATTAAGTCATAATAATGGCCCTAAATGTAACTACCTTGACTTTTATATCCCTTCTTCTTGTTTTTTGTTTTCAAAAAAGTGTATAAATTTTTTCTTTTTAGTTTTAAACTAATTGCTTCAATATTAGTTCTAATTTACACCCTGCAAGTCTTATAGCTAAGCTGATTAGTTTGTGGGAAAGAGAGACGAGGGGAACATAACCGTTACATTTCCCACTCGTCTCTCTCTCCTAACAAACTAACCAGCTTAGCAATAAGACTTGCATAGTGTAAACTAGGACTTAGTATTAGAGATAATTCTTTTGTTTTAATACTTAAAATAGCTTGTGATCAAATCTTTCAGAAAAAATACCTTTATTCGTTTAGCCACAACAAAATATCATATGAACATCTTAAAAGCGAAAAGAAGTTAAAAACTCATAATTTTCTTAAATTTCCTGATTTTAGCAGTATCTCAGAGCAACAAATTACAACGTAAAGTCTTAAAAATTTACGTAAAATTTTGTTGTGTATCGAACTGCGTACTTAGTTCTTAAGATTTTTTTAAATTGAATATTTGGTTCTTTGGACAGCTCTAATACTCCTCTGTGCATCGTAGTGAAAACAGTACAGTTCCCTTGCTCCTTTTGTAAACGGAGCTCTAAAACCCAAATTCAGTATGCAGATTTTTCATTTTTATATATATTTCAATACTAAAAAGTACAGCGATTACATAAACTTTGCTGCGGTCATAAGTAAATGAATTGCTTTAAGAGTTTTAAATTAAATTTAACTTTCTTTTACCCTCTTATCTTTGCAGAATGCAGACAACAGGCACCAAGGTCCAAGTCCTCCATATCACCTACGGCATACGAAGACAAAAAATTACTAAGGATGTGGCACTCAGTTCTTTAAAGCATGATTAAAATACTTTGTATGAATTCCATTATTTCGGCAGTAAATAAATCAAAAACGCTTGCCAAAAAAAATACCCACCTGCACCAGTGCAACAACACACCATACAACTTAAACTTATTGCCATCAAACACCACTATCAACTACCACGACTACTAGAGCGCCCATCAGTGAATGTGTGAAGCTTTTACACATGAAACATAACCACATTAATATTTTCAGCCGGAATGAATGAATCAGAGAGCAACTAAGCAGAAGAAGCATTGGCTGCCATCAGATGTAGAAGCCATCTTTTAAAAATAGATGGCCTACAGCAGCACGCCTTCGACACGACAACGACCCCGCTAGTAGCACAACAGACAAACGCAACAACAAAAGTCTCAAACATTTTAAAGAAAACATAACCTACACTTACCTGCATACATTTATATATCACAATGTCCAGCCATTCGGGTACAATTGGTCGCAAACGTGGAGGCAGCAGCGGTGGTGGCGGAAGTGAATATTATTTTAATGGTGGCGAACATGCCATACGACGCCAGCGTTCAGCTGAATGGCATAGCAGACACGCTTACAACAGCAGCAGTGAGGATGAATATCAGAATACGGGTCAAGCATCAGCATTCGATACGCAATTGCTGGCACAGCTGTTATTGCAAAGTCAGCAATTGGCAAGTAAGTTATTTAGTAATTTTTTTAGTTAAGTTAGTTAATCTTGAGATTTCTGCTTACTTTCATTCTTTTTTAAGAAAATTTTCGTTTTATAACATAAAATATGATTTTATTTAGTAGCTAATAGAGACCTACACAAAACCTTTTATACATGAGAGATTTTTCGAATGCTTTGTTACATCGAAATTTTCTAAAACAAACGCTAAACAACACCGTTGGCAATATATTTGTTTCAGTTTTTTGTCTTGCCAACAGTGTTGTTTAGCGTTTGTTTTATAATATTTCGCTGTAACAAAGCATTTGAAAAATCTCTCATTCCTTGAAAGATGTTATAAATGGTCTTGTGCAGAACACTAGTGGCTAATATGTGAGTGTGTGGGTATATGTGTGTGTGTGTGTGTGTGTGTAGGTAGATGTACGCCAAGTGCTTAAAAACACACTTTTGTTCCTTATGAAAAGGATGACACTTGAGAAGAAGGTTATGATAAATCCTTAAAGAGGGTGGTCGATTTTGTGGAGTATTAAAAATATTTTAAAGTTGCTAAACCATAAATAAAATAGGGATATGCTTAGTAAAAGCTTAGCCCTTCTTAAATCTATTGTGTTTCCATATTATGGCCTATGCAAATAAGTGTTTAAAATAACTTAACAAATTTGCTGAGTCTTAGTTTTAACCAAGGGTAGGAAGAAATTCATTTCGGTGATTATATTTATAAATATTTGTTCGTTTTAAAAATTGTGTAGGCTAATCTGATGATGACTTGACTTGTGTCATTCTTGAAGGAATTACTTTAATTGAATAATTCCTTCAAGTGAGAGAATGAAATATTTCTATATTATCCCTATGTTTCTATAATTTTTCTGTTTACTTTCATATTTCTCTTTGCCTTAATTTTTCTATTTTAGAAATGATACATCGAAAGAACTTTGCTTCATAAATCCAACGAAACAAGTTCATTAATTTTTTTTCAAAATCTAATGATAATTAATCAGAAATAATTCATAGTTAGGCTCAAGTTCAGTAATTTCAATTCTTATTGAATGAAATATTTTTATTAATTAATGTGAGTTTCTAAAGAAGAGAAGAAAAATTAAACTTAGACTTTAAGCTGGGGGAATTACCGATACTTTTCTGTGTAGCCACACACTTCATCAGCACCCTAGTCTACCTGCTTGGGTAGAGATTCTTATTAATATCAGCTATTTAACTTAAATGTACAATGAAACGGAATATGAGAAACGATTGTTGTGTATACAATTGATTTACCGTTGGTAAACACATTTATAAGTATCACTATTAATTTTATTAATAATTAATTTTATTCTTGAAATTTAATGAAAATTTCACGAATATTGTGAAAGAATTTCATTGGAATTGCTTCGTTGGTATTCTCGTTTCGTAACAATATTTCATTGAATTTATGACAACAATATTTTCTAATTATTAAGAAACCACTTTATATTTAGACAATGTGTCTTCAATATATATACAGTCGTTGCTGGAAATAAATATATATAGATAAGTACATACCTTAAAGCAATTAAGTTAAAAATTAAACTATTTAAAATTAAAAAAAAATTATAAAATATACAGCAATTTAGAATTTCATTATAGCTATGAAATGTATTCGATGTCCCAATGAAAATTTCATTGTAGTCAAGAAATTAAACTTATTTCAACAGTTGTCAACCAAAAGCTTGCATCAAATTTAAATCAGTATGATTGTTCTTGTACTCTTTGTATGCTTATTTACACATACAGTTTCAATTAAGTTATTTCGTTGTTATAATATCGTTATTTCATTGTTTTTGTGAAGTTATTTCATTGTTTTAATGAAATTATTTCGTTATTTTAATGAAATTATTTCGTTGGAGATTATCTCTTTGGAAATTATCTCGTTGGAAATTTTATCGTTGTTTTAATGAAACTATTTCGTGTTTTTAATGAAATTATTTTGTCGTTTTAATGAAATTATTTCATTGCATTGATAACACTGTTTAATACATTTGACGTAGTTTTCATTAAAATAGTTTTAAGGAAACTGATTTCATTAATATAACCAAAAGTGACGTTAATTGAATTTTAATGAATTTTTTCATTGGATTAATGTCGAAATTCATAGAACTGATGGAAAAAAATTATTTCAGTGTATGACTCAAGATTATGAAATTTCCTTGAGAATTTATAATAAAAAAAGTAATAGATACTTTTTATGAAAAGTGTGTGACATTCAGAAAGATGAAAGAAAAGAAAGAATTACTTCACTTAACCTTTCTGAAAGAGAATAAAAGATTCACAGAAATGAAAGATGTTGCCCTAGCAAACGGTCTTAATTAAAGATTGCCAGCGAACTATATTCCGAGCAAATCATGTACAACCGGCTATTTCTAGTTGCTTAACTACTGCGGAATGGTTTTTCGGACGACCTCTCTGTCGCTTTCTTTGTGGGTTATATGTTAGCCCCGCCTTAAAATTGACTCTTATAAGTGTCCTACCAACCATATTTTTTTACCGACTTCAAAAAAAGTATGAGGTATTGATAAATTCGTCTCTATTTATATTTTGACATTGTTATTTCATAACTCGGTAAATTTTAGACTGAGAAGGTATATAATAATACTAATTGGAATAATTAGTTTCACTGCAAAAAAGCGGGCGGGGATACGCCCACGTATGCTTTTATTTCATTTTATGATATTTAACATATTTTTTTGCTGAGAAACCTATATCAAACACCTTAGGTTCTTTTGATAACACAATTTTAAAGTTGAAAAATGGGCAGGACTACGCCCATTAAAATTTATTATTATACTTCACGTGATTTTACTTAACGCCGATTGTGTCTAAAATAGACACAATCTTCCCTTTTTTTAAATGGTTAGAGTCACGCCCATTAAAATTTAATATTTTATTTTAAGTGGTTTTACTTTACCGATTTATACAAAACAAAAGACACCCAGAGCTCTGAAAAGCACACAATTTTGCATTTAAGAAATGTGCGCCGACACGTCCATTAAATTTTTATTTCATATATCAGGTAATTCTTCTTAACCAATAGGTTTTCAAAAAAAATTTTTGTTTGCAAGAGTTTACTTCCAGTTTGGTCCCATAATTTTTGTTCTATCAGATCTTTGCATTGAAGTCGGTTTTTTTTTGCACAATTATTTTTATTTTGTTCGATGAAGCTTAGCGTTTGGTATTGTGTTGGGACCAGTGTGACCAGATCCTTTAAAATAAAGCTAAAAAATTTCAAAAAATAATTAAAGTGCTAAAACGTAATGCTAAATTTTAATATGAACTTTTTTAATCAAATTATTTCTTTTCAAGTTATAATTTTTCCAATATTTGCTTACTTCGCCTTAGTTACATTTATTTTCTTTGAATGAAACAGAATTTTTTTGAAACATTTCAAATTATTTCTTAAACATAAACTGCATTATGTATAATGAAAAGCTGGCATGAAGTTAGCATAAGTGGCAAAATGAAGCATACGTTTCACCATTTTAATTTCATTACATTAAAAATTATGCTAGTGTGTGAAAATTATATTATGCGCCGATTTTTAGTGACAAATTGTTTCGAGGAAGTCGTTAAAACTTAGTAAAATTTCGTCACTTACCAGCATAAAAAAAATTGTGTTTTGTGAAGCACTAACAACTGAGGGAAGAAATGCATTGCTTACTTGACAAAAAAAAGCTTCAAAAAATGCTTCTGAAAAGCACTAATGTAAGGCGGACTCTCTAACAAAATAGAAAATTATCACAAACAAATTTTGCAAAGCTTTGACTTTTCCATCTGAGTTACTTCTATCAAGCACTTTGGTAAGGCAAAAAATTCATGACTTTTTGGAAGGTGAATGTATTGATTCGAGCTGACTCATATTCATGCGTAACAGCAATTGATTTTGTAACATTGTCTCTTTTACAATACGCTTCTGGGAACTGCTAACTATATACTAATTTTTTACTACACATAATGCCGAAAAAGTATTTAAAGCAATTCAAAAATATTAAATCACGGAAGAGGACTTTTCTCACTTACGTTTCGTTTATAAACAACGTTAAAAAATGTTTCTTAAAAGTATTCTAAAGCTTTTATCTATTTCATTTTTACGTAAAAAGTACAAAGTTTGTACAGTCTTCGGATACGGTATTTATTACGTGCACAGACCCAAAGCTGCGAAACATTGTAAGCATGAGCACCAACGTTGCAATCGACGCGCTGACTAGTTGTTTGCGGTGTCCTTAATATGTGTCAACGACGTTTTGGCAGGGTATGCATTGTCAATGTTTTCTTATTCGGTGTTATCAAACACTACATTTTGTTGGAAGGCAAGGCAGTTGACGTTTTGGAAGTCAGCCTGTTTTACGTTTGTTAAAAGTTATGTAGACAATATATATTGTGAAAAAATGCTAGAAAATGCTAAATAAATAATTGAAAATGCTAATGAAAATGCTAACTGCTAAATTGAAAATTTTGCAGCTAAATCAACAACAAAAAAGCTAAATTTAGCTGCAAATATGCTAAAATGGTCACGCTGGTTGAGACAGTAGCATCGCATTCGTGAAACCTTGCAAGTTGTTCTTAGATCTTTGCTTGAGGCCCCACGTCTAACATCCGTAAATTAAGAGTAGCTTAAAAAAGATGCTAAACACTCTAATTTTCATATTCTGTGAGAGATCATTTGATCTTTATATAAATATTTCTTTCTTCTTTCATTCTTTAAATAAATACAAAATATTTTTATATTATGCAATATTTTAAGTTATTTTATTTAATATTTTTCTTAACACTTTCAATTGCAAAAGTCACAATAAATTTCAGTTCACTAAACTATTAGAATATTTTTTCTTAATAATATTTTAAACGTTTGGATTTGTTTTTCGTACCATTTGCGGCGATTGCCCATGTCAGAGTGGGTGTTTGTTTCAACATTATTTGCTACCCAGACTCAAGTCCCTGCAGTGCATGTAAATGTGTGTTTGTGTTAATCTTTTAAATATCAATGAAATGAAATTGGATTTACTTCATATTTATTTGAGTCAGCTACATAAAAAAATGCAGATTTTCTCATTTTCTATATAAAAACTCGTCGTTCGTACATGTAGAAGGACAAATTCTTCTCTCCTTTTTTTCAATTAGCGATACTATGATAAGAGGATTTCTACAGAGATTATGGAAGTGATGAAAATAATTTAAATTTTTTTTTAATCTTTATTTTTTATAGAAATAACAGTGCCACGGAGAACGAGTTCACAGATTTTAAGGTTGAGTTCATCTGCAGGGTTACATGGAAGAGAGGGAGGGCTAAAAACAATTAGTTTTTGCCTTTATTTTATATTTTGTCTTTCGTTCTAAATTGAAATGAAAATTTAACGAGATTTTCATTTACTTTCTATTAGACTTCGTCTACGAAATAAAATCATGTTAAAAAGTTATTTTAAATAAATTTATGTGTTAAGTGGAAAATTTGCTAAAAAAATACTGATTTAATTGAGGTCCAGTGAACACACAGTGAATTAGACAATTTTTTATAGTGTTAAAATTATATACGTACTTGAGTCTTATTTACATACCCGGCAAATAAAGCAAAAAACAAACAAGGAAGTCAGCAGAATTCAGAATTTATGAGAAGGAGTTAGTTTTATCTCTATTGATTTCCAAATACATACAAGCGGAAGTAAAAGTAAAGTCATAAGTAGAACTGGCTGTAATATTATTATAAACGATCAAAAAAATCTATATTTTCAGTAAGAATTAATTAACATTAGATTTGAAAGAATTTTATTCAAAATATTTCTACGAAACTTTTCACACATAAATCGTGATTTTTTTTAGAGTGCCACAACTTTAAGTTGGCATCACTGCTTTGCATTTTCTTCAGTTTGCTTTGCAATTTTATTATGCGTGTAAATTGTTGAAATTGTTAATCAAAATAATTGTTCTATTCGTAAAACTCATGGTGCAGTTCTTCAATTTTCAATGCAGCCCATTTCTGGTTGAATGGTACGTACCCATAAGTAGAATTATCATATTTGCAGTGAGAAGAATTCACAAGCTTTTGTCGAAACACCATTACATCTACAGAAAATTACTGTTTGGTGTGCTTTATTGGCTCGCAGAGTCATTGGCCCATATGTCTTCAAAAACGATGATGATGAACGGTATAGAAACATGAATCGAAATTTGTTCGTACCTCAATTTCGTGGCATTAATCTTGCTGAAATGTGGTTCCGCCAAAAAGGGACCAACATGCCACACAGCGGGCGCTTGAATTGCTGATTTACTCAAAGAAAATTTTGATGAAAAAATTATTTCACTTCATGGCTTAATTAATTGGCCAACAAGATCGTGTGATTTAATCCCATTGTATTATTTTCTTTCGGGTTATAAATAATACTTAAATACTTGTCTACGTCGATAAAACACAAACAATTGAACATCTGGAATTCAACATTCGAAGTGTTATCGGCGAATTACGGCCGCAGATGTTGCGAAAAGTTGTTGAAATTTTGTGTTGTAGATAGCGCCTTTTACACAGAAAAAAATATCATCAAAATGCAACCAGCAAAACGAATTGTTAATAGTTAATTGAAATTGAAATATATACATATTTAGTTAATATAAAAAATTAAGTTGTTGATATGACAAACACAGAATTTACTTTTCAATAAACTGAACTAACCAAATTTTATGTTATACATGGCACAAAAACTCAAAAAATTCATTGTGGATATTACAAATTAAAAATTTTCTAGTTAATTAAATTACTCAACAAAATATTTGTTAAATTATATCATAATGGAATACGCACGTGTAGAAGAAACAGAAGAACTCGCATTTTGTGTGTATTCATTATTTGCTTATCTATTAACGATTTGCTCTTTAGCTGAGTGGTAAGTACTAGGGTTGGGCTCAAAAAGAACGAACTAGTTCAATTGAACTATTCCCATAAGTGAACGATGTGAACTAGTTCAGACTAGTTGTTCCTTTTTGGTCTTTGTTGTTATTTTAGTCTTTCTTGTTCTTTTGGTCTTTATTATTCTCTTGGTACTTTTTGATATCTTGGTCTTGTTCGTTTTTTGTTCGTTCGTTAAGTTTTGGTCTTTATTTTGTTTTGTTTATCTTATTCTCTGTTCCTGACCAATGCACATGCAAAAGATTTCAAGTAAAATATTATAGTTTCTCGTTTGCATACTGTTAAAAATACCCAAATGTAGTGTGCCTATTAAATTTTTAGCACAATAATCAAAACAAACTAAAGAAAATGTATACTTAGTGAAATATACAAATGAGTTTTACAAAATTAATAGAAATAATTTGTAGTATTGAACTAAAAAACAGATTGTGAAAAAGAATATTAGAATTAAAAAAGTGATTATAATTTGTTTTAAACTGAAAACGGATTTCATTTTAAAAATTTAAAAAATATTAATTTTTACCTTTTACTTACTAAAACCATACAACAAATAAGACTACAAAGCACAAATGAAAATACGTCTAAGCAAAGAAAATTTTTACTCAATTAAAAGAAATAATTTGTTGTGTCGAATATAAATCAGTATTAAAAAAGTGATTAAAATTTGTTTTCAAATGATCAAACTTCATTCTAAGCATTTCCAATCAAAAGTTATTAATTAAATAAGGTCGTTAAGAATGAAATGAAATTGCTTTATAATATTAACAAACGAATAAAACATTGAAGAGGATTCAATGTATGCATGTATGTGTAATCTCTGATCTGTTGTTCACTGCACAACTGACCGAAAAGAACAACTGAACGAAAAGAACGAACTAGTTCTTTTTGTTGTTGGGATCAAAAAGAACAATCCGCAAAAGGAACAACTATGCCCAACTCTAGTAAGTACATTAGTCTATTAATCATGAGATTGCCGGTTCGACTCATCCAACAACTTTAAAATTTAACAAAAACAAAATTCTAAAAAAATATAACAAAATACAAACAAAGAAACAACAAATTAGAATTTGAAAAACAAATTCATTAAAAAAGTGTTTTTTTCTGTTAACAACTCAATTGTTAATAACACAATAATTTTAATTGGAAATAATTGAGTTGATTTTATTTTCTTATTTTACAAATGTGTGTTTGTATTTACAAAAATCGTTGTAGGTGCCTTTTTAAATAATATTTTAATTGTATTCACAAATAAATTATTTGTATTTACATATCTTTTTTTCTGTGTGCGCGAAAGCCGTGGCGTCGACATGCCAGAAATCATATTTTAACATTAATTTCATAAAAGTTTCTTTACAATAAAGACTATTTCATTGATATTAAATACATATGTACGGACTGGTTCTGAAAACCATTTCGTTTTGAAATCGCTAAGTTTTAAAAACGGAAAACATTGTTATCTTTATCAGATAATTTGGTGCCTTCGAAATTAAGTTCGGAATAAAAAAATATCTCAAGCATATGAAATCTTAAAACCAAATAAAAAGCTGCATTGATTAATTTTTTTCCTGAAATTTTTCGGTTTCAAAACGAAATGGTTTTCAGAACCTGGCCGATATTTTCTTATTTTATATGATTTAAACTTTATTAAATACACGCAATAAAACTTTTTTTAAACCGACTTAAGAGATAAGCACCAAAACGTTAAAAATAATTTAGATTCAGTTGAATAAATTTTATATATAATATTAGAAGTCGGCATCTATCAGTAGTGCGATTCACTAACTTTCTTTTAACGATAATCGCATCGTTAAAATAATTATAACGAAAATTTATCGAATTTGCTATTCAGTAAAATTTTTAACGATAATCGCTGTGGGTTAATGTCAGCTGTGTCGTTATTTAAGCGACAACAAATTACATATGTGCTGTTAATTTTATCGACAAAAATCAACAGAAAATATCAGCTGAGTCCTATCGTTAAAAGGACGTTTCAAAATCACATAATCGTTATTTTAAGCGGCAAAATGTATAGACAAAAATTACGATTGTCGGATCGTTAAAAGTTACTGAATCGCACCATTCGTTTAGCAAGTTTTATATAACTATGTTTATATCCATATGCGTTCAATTATCGTTGTTTTTCACACAGACTTTAAATATCATTGAATATAAATTATTTTTAATTTTTTAGTGCTTATTTTTAATCGTTTAAACAAAAAAAGCTTTATTTTGAAATTATTTCTGCCAAGTCTACACTTTGGCAACTATTAGTGTCCGCCAACCTCCCTAAATTCAACGTCGCCTCACTTTCTGAGCTCAAGTTGTATGCCAAGTTTCGTAAAAATGGGTCAGGTAGAAGCACGTTAAATACAATATTAGTTTTTAGCCGGGCCATGGGCTCACTTCCTTAAGCACAAAATTATATCATTCTAAGAGCCGAAAGTCTTTGCAATGTTTTTTGGGCATCGGATAGGCAGAATTACATAAAATTTAATACTAACGGTTCATGGGCGTAGCCGCGCCCACTTTTTTGAACACACAATTAACGGTCCTATGTATAAGCAAAAATTGGCATGAAGTTAGCATAAGTGGCAAAATTTAACATGATCTTAAAGAGTTTAGCCATGACACTTCACACTAAAAATGATGCTAGGACTTCGAGGTGGATTAAGATTAGGTAATGCGCCCATTTTTAATGTCAAATTGCATGGAGGAACTCGTTAACACTTAATTCAATTTCGTCACTTATGCTAACTGTATGCCAATTTTTCTTTATACATAGGGCCGTAAATATTTCTCAGGGTTCAAGGTGTCTGCCAAGTGTCGTACAAATCTATAAAGTAAAAATATGCGAAATATGATATTGAATTTTAAATGGGCGTAGCCCTGCCCACTTTTGTTAATGCAAGATTGTTTAATTTTACGAGCTCAAGATGTGCGCCAAATTTAAAAACCTGGTTAAGTACAACGTCGTGATATATAACATTAAAATTTAATAGGCTTGGCCAGACTACTTTTTTAATGCAAGATTGTAGCTTCTTTTTTAAGCTCAATGTGTATGCAAAGTTTCGTATAAATCAGTGAATTAGAAGCATGTGAGATATAGTATTAAGTTTTTTTTTTGTTTTGTCGTTACGAGAGCCCAATGTTTTGGGCAAGTTTCTCGGCAATCAAAGAAGTAAGTAGATTATCATTAGATCACATAAATAAAAATTGTTGGCGTATTACCGCCCACTTTTTTACGCTATAACCAACTGGAAGCTATAACAAAAAGAATTTTTACAATCCGTCTAAAATGTACGAAGTCATTAATTAACATTGCCAAAAAAAATACAGACAAATTGATAACCTTCTCCTTTTTTTGAAATCGATTAAAAAGAAGGGCAGTATGTGAACACAGAAGTACATATCATTATTGTTTTGAGCTACCTTAGCAACTAAGTGAAGATACAAATTTTCTAAGAAATTTACTTTAAAAAGATAAAAATTAAATTATTCGTAAAAATAATTTATTTGTATGATTTAATTACACTTATATTCGAATATTTAATGAAACCATATTGCATATAACAATTTTTAATGGACAAATTACATCGGAAGCAAATTTAATTATTCTCGCAAATACTGGCAGGCAGAACGGAACAACATGGTGTTTTCGCAGTCCGCTGCACCTTCATTATCAGCCTTCTTGTGTTTCATTCAAAGTATGTGTGGATTCAGTTAATGCTAGAGTTTTTTTCCGGACTTTTTCATTTTCCGGGAAAGCGGGAAATCTTTTTAAATATCCTGGGATCCCTTTCCATAAAAATAATACACATTAAATATGCCAGGTATTAACACAAATTTGATTATAAAGCTTAAACACACCATATATAAATACACACTCGTATATTAATTCAAACTCGGTTTCAAAACAAGAACTTTTAGTTTTCAAATACCTTAAAGGTTTTTTCCATCACGAAAATCTTTGTTACTGGGGGCCTCCACGCGCTATAAACTTAGAAATAATTATGTTTTCAAATGTCAAATTCTATTGCCAAAATCATATGTCCACGTGTGGACCGAAGAAATATTTATTTGCAAATAAATTTAGCAATAGTTGTTCAAACTTATTTCGAAGAAATAATATTGAACATAAGCTGTCAAATTCCATAGACATTTGTTGTTCGTGTGAATTAAATATAATAAACTTGTGTCTGGGTTAAAAATACAGCATTTTTAATGTATAATTAAACGAATATAAATAGATATACTTTTAAATAACATAATATTTAATAAAAAACAAACATAAAATAAAAAATTTTCAAGTTTTGAGGTCGAAAACAGATCAGTAGACAATTGAGTTTTCAATGTAAAACAATTTTATTAAAAGTAAAGAAAGAGAATAATGATTTCAAAAAAATTACTTTAAAACCAGTGAGCAAAAATAATCGTTATTTATTTTCTTTCTGAAGAACAGGTTATTTGAAAATAATCATTATCTACTTTAGGGTTTTATTAACCATTGTCGTGAGTCGTGTGTCGTATCCATATATTATTATGACCGTTTTGTTAACTTTTCCAAAGACATTTCAATATTTTGCCATGTAAATGCACCTATTACATCTAAAATACGATGTGTATACTTTTAGCGATAACCGAATAATAAAGTTAGCTTCGACAATGGTCATTGGCAACCAAAAACTTTTTTTGATTGTCATAATAGCTATTTATAACTAAAAAATATTTCTCATTTATATTGGTTACGATTATAACCATTATTTAAAATCATTTAATGGTTATAAAAACTTTCTGCATTTCTCTTATAACTGTTATGTTCCTGCTTAGAAAATCAGTCTATGTGACAAAATATATCTTTAAATGTAAAATTTGTTAGAAAAAACGCTGCTCGCAACAATTTTTCACAAATGGCAAAGTGAAAGCAGTTGTTTTCTATATGTAAAGCGGTCAAATATTTTTATAAATTTTAGTTAATTTTAATTATTATTTTTCGAACTTAATTTGTTTCTATATTTATAATTTGAACGGGCTAAAGTTCGTATCGGTTTTTAAGCCAAATTACATGTGATAATTATTAATGAACAAATAACATCAAAGTTAGTTGTAAATATTCTGACAACACAGCCGTTTTCGAAGGCCACTAAACCTTCATCATCAGGGTTCTTCTGTGTTGGTCCACTGTGTGTGGTGTCAGTTGATGTAGATTTTCTGCCTTATGTACGAAACGTTTTTGCAAATGGAATACGTGAATTGTTTTGATTCATCGGATTTCAATGTTGCTGAAACGTGTTTTGTAATGAAAGCCCAAATTTACCACCTCTAATTTACAACAGACTTACCATTGTCGTTTATTCTTTACTAGTTATGCACATGTTAGTTAATTTGTTTATTTCACGTATTTCACATATTCCATTTGCAATAAAAGTTTCGTATATAAGGCGGAAATTTACATCAACTGATACCACACACAGTAGACAAAACACAGAAGAACGCTGATGATGAAGGTTTAGTGGCCTTTGAAAACGGCTAGCTGTTCCGTTCAACTATGTGTTGTCAGATTATTTACAACTAACTTTGATGTTATTTGTTCATTAATAATTATCACATGTAATTTGGCTTAAAAAGCGATACGAACTTTAGCCCGTTCAAATTATAAATATTTTTATTATTATTTCCCGGGATCCCGCAGAAAAAATCCCGGGAAATCGGGAAATTTTAAAGCCGTCCCGGGAATTCCCGGGAAAAAACCCTAGTTAATGCCAATTTCATACTTATGTACATACAAAACTGTCAGTGCAATAAGAATACGTGAATTATTGGAATTCGTTTGGAATGTTTGAATATTCATTTAGTTTGCCAAATAAACTTATTCAAAAACTATCGTTAATACGAGTATACTTATTGTAAATAATTTTATTCCAGGTCTCGATCGCTACAATTCTGATTTTGAAAACGAAGAACACTTATCTTCACGACTGAATGAATATCCCTCCTCCTCCTCGAATCGTGAAGCCTCATTGAATGCCAATGCCAGCCAATCATTTCTGCAACATCTGCAACAAGAGAGCACTGAGCTCTGTTCGCCACTTAAACAAATGCCTACTGCCAATATTCATACGCCTACAAATGCAATAGCAACTATGACAGCCAACAATAAATTTATTAATAATGCCAACCTGGGGTTTCTCCCTGCAACAACACGTAGTACAAATCCATTTCTCAATTCCAAATATGATTCCCAATCGAACTCTGATTCTCTTAGTGATCGCATATCATTTTCGGGTAGTTCGGCCGTATTAGATCGCTTGCACAATGTTAATGACTTCATTACGGATAATGGTACAGCGGTACAATCGGTAATGAATAGTGCATTTTTGCTGCCCACAAGTTCGACGGCAAATAGCTTAAATCCTAATTCGACACGGTCACATCGTACGAAATCGAGTCGTACCGGTAGTGTTAATCGTGCCACAAGTGGCATGACTTCCTCTAGCAGTGCTACGTCTTCCAATAGTAATGCTACTCTTAATAATGCCAACCATCGTAATGAACGCGACAAATTTAAACTACAACAACTCCAGCAAATGGAATTGCGTGAATACTCAGAATCAAATATTGAAAGTTCAAATGCTTCCGTTTTAAATGAGAACATTGGCAATGGTGGCAGTGGTGAAATTAATGAGTTACATGTGCCGGGTGGTGAGGATACAGAACCGCCACCAGAACCAGCGCCGCCAGAAATACCACCACGCACACAATCACTGTTAATGTCGCTGCGAAAGCATTCCGACTACAAGCTTAAATATGAGGAAAAAGGTGACCAAAAACATGAGGAATTTATACCAACAAGTCAATTACTGCAGTCACAACAACAACAGCAGCAGCAGCAAGTGCATCAACCATCACAGCAAAAGGGTAAGCTAACAAATTTGAAGTAAAAGCTTTATTTTTCATTGAAAGTAGCATATAATAAAGGGAAATTTTGTTATTGAAAGCTTTAGGTTAATATCTCAGAATACTACTAATTTGGTTAATATTTTAGTTTGATATATTTTAGTACAGTTATGTCACCTAAAAGCTCTTTAGTGCTTTTTTTTTTATTCAACACTAAAAGTTAATGCATAAATATCCTTGGAAGGATATGCTAGATATACTTGCTAAATATATTGCATAAAGCTTTGGCATGTTAAATTAAAATTCTGTTAACTAATACAGTTATATTGCAACATTATAAGAATTTCAAAGCTTCTAAAACTTTATTTCCTCAGTACTGTCTAAATAAAATAAATATATTTCAGTTAGTACTTTAGTGCTTTTTTTTATTCAACACTAAAATTTATTTTGTAAAATCGTTAGAAAATTTTATATATACTTATCTTAATATATTGCAGGAAGCTTTGGTCAGTTAAATTGAAATACTGTAAACTTTGACAGTTATAAATGAAAAATTTTTATTTTTCAAAGCAAATATACATACATATGACTAAAATTATGTATATATTTATTCCGTTAGGGTGGTCCTTGTTTTACACTTTGTTGTTTCGACCGTAGCTTCCCCTTAAAATATTCGTTAAAGTATAGAAATACTGTGTCTAAAAAATTATCACAATTAAGACATGGCTATTAAAAATATTTATGGATATTTATTTATAATAAAAATGCAGCAGTAAATTTGTTTTACATTGAATCTTAAGAGTGTTAAGAAAATTTTGTTGTTTTTTATTTTTTGTTAAGCAACATCTGTGTGTATTTCAAGCCTGCTTGTGGAACTCATCAATAGACTTCAATATAAAAGTTTTTGAAATACGCTTTTTAGCTTACTGTATAACTTCTGGGAATATCGTCGGCTTAGAGTGTAAACCTGCTAAATTTACTTATTATAAAATTAATTTATTTTATTTATTTATTTATTTTCAATTCAGTAATAATAACTATAAGGCTGAACTATTTATTTTAATTTGAAACTCTACACATATCAAAAAAAATATTTTTTATGCTAATTTCTTACGCTACAAACCGAAAAATTTCAACTTAAAATCTACTTAAACAAAGATAATCTAATATTTTTCGGCAATGATTTTGCTACATATGTGTTTCATGTTAATTTAACATGATTTATAGTAATTGTCAAGAAAATTTTTCCTTTTGAAATAACTTTATTTCACGTTGAATTAACATTTACGTAATGTTAAAATCAAAATGAAGATTCATATTGAATCAAAGTTATTTCAAGTTATATCAACATTAATTTAGTTTAATGTAGTAATTGAATTTTATTGATTATTTAACTTACGTGTGATTGACATAGACATCAGAAAAATTTTTGTGTATAAATTAAATTAGCTTCCCCGGCCAACATTCGAACTCGGAACTCATCGCTTGGTAGTCAACGTGCTTACCCTTGCAGCCACAACAACCTTAAATAATCTTAAGATACACACTAAATATGTACCATCTTGAATTAAATTATAATTTAATATTATTTCTTATCAATTAACATAAAATTTATTTGAAAAGTTTTAGTTAAAAAAAATACAAAATGGTTTGACTTTACTCCAGAATTCGAAACTGCGTACCTCCGAATGCAAGACTAGTACACTGCCTACCAGCCAGCAACAGTTTGTGGGCTGTTTACAAACATAAAAAAACAACAACAATACAAAAATAACCTACACAACTAAGCACAAAAGTGTATTGCAGCTATGAACACAGCAAATAAACACCAACACACTCAAACAACATATTATTTCTTTTAAATTTAATGTGATTTGAATGAATTTGGATCAACCTTGTGGCATGGTGATTTTACATTAGTATTTTTTTCTGTGTGTACATTAGGGTGGGCGTTATTTAATTTTTTTTTTTTTTTGATTTCTTCTTCTCTCACCCCCAAATCGGCTCAGTTTTATGTAGAAAAAAATACAAAAAAATTTCATATCGATAAGTTGTGTTTTAGGGGGTGCGTCCGACCGTCAAGCTCATATATTCAATGTAATTTTTTGTTTGTTTTTTTTTTCTTGTTTAGTTTTCATTTGGCCATATGTATATGGATGAAATAATTTAATATATATAAGCTCTTATTGTACATCCTTAAAGTAAAAAATTTCCATATAAATATAATTTTATTATATAAAATTTGTGGTATTTTGTTGGTCTGAGACTAATGTTGTTGACTTGAAGAACTAAAATATTGCCATATCTCATATTCTTGTAAAATGATTTCTTAAAAAGATAGTCATGTGCAAAAAATTACATTGAAAATGGGCTCGAGGGCCAACTTTGAGGGCCGGACGCACCCACTAAAACGCAACTTATCGGTATGAAATTTGTTTGTATTTTTTTTTTTACACAAAACTGAACTGAAATCAAAAAAGTATCCATACAATTAAGGACCACTCTAGGGTATGTACGTACATACATATGTATAGGAAATGTTAAAAGTTTTTTGTCTCTCCTGCAAAATTTGGTTCAAGTTAGTTAGCCGGCGCACAGTGGCTGAAAATCGTTTTTCATTGGCCAAAATTCTGTAACTTTTGAACTGATCAAAATATTGAAGTAATTTTTATTTTAGTGGATAGATATTTAGTTCAGTTTGACTCAGTTTTAATTACATTAAAATTGATTGAGGACTTTTTAAGGAATTCTAGCTCAAAGTTGAACTTTTGAATTTTTTTAACTTTTAGAGTGAAATATGGGTTTATTATTTTTTTATTTATTAAAAAATTTAATATATGGAAATTAGTAATAATTATAAATATGTTTTGTAATAATGGAATTTATTTAATGTTACACTCAAAAAAAATTTTACACTAAAAAAAAATAGTAAAATCAACGATTTTGCTATTATTACAGAAAAATTAAAAATTTTTTGCTGTCTAATTTGCAATTTTGTTTACACTCAAAGAATAGTTACACTTAAAAAAAAACTTTAATAATATTATCTAAAAATATTGCTATTACTACAGAAAAATTTATTATTTTTTGCTGTCAAATTTGATCATTTTAAAAAACATATTAAAAATAAAAACTGCAATAAATTTTAATAGCATTTGTAACAATGGTAGGTTCTGTTTATTATTATTTTTTACTAATAGTATGCTTTTCGTACCTTAAATAACAATGAAAGGCAATTATGATTATTATTCATTTGACTCAAATATTGATTGTAAATATTCCATATTTTGTTCTGTGCTATTTCTGTTCTTTAGTAGTTTTTTGGCTTCTTCATCTAAATCCCGATGTTCCACTTTCCATTGATTTCGAATACTGGAGATGAACGGATCTGACGTTGCCAATAATATATTAAATAGATCTTCATTTGTTGAATTTCGTGAAATTTTTCTAGTATTGTGCTCTCTATAAAATCTGTAATCCTTGTTTCTTTTTTCCTGAGCCTCCTCTGATAGATCTCCAAGTGGCACCAAATGATATTTAATGATATCTTCTCCATGATAAAGGATTTTATGAACTGTTGCAGACATATTTCTCCATGGGTAGTTGGTTGTATATATTTTTGCAGTTTCCTTAGCATAATCTCCAAATTTTCTAGAGTCAATTTCTTCATTGCACGCAAGTACTTCTAGGATTATTTTAAACCTGAAAATAAGGTTTAAATCCACTCCTGTTATTTCAGATGCTGTTTCTGGATCTGAAAAGAATCTTCTTGCGGTATTGCCATCATTTGTATTGCCTGACCCTTGTTTTGGCTGATCTATAATCAATCCTAATTTGCGATATTCATCTTGAACATGTTTCTTTTTTGAACTTCTTAACTCTTTGTTGGTTTCGTTGTTTCTTATTGATCCTGAAGACCCGAAATCCAAATCATAACTGATTTTTAGTATGTGTTCCATAAGTCGTATTCTTGCATGTAGTGGTGATAATCCAAATTCATATGCATCGGTATTATCTAATGATTTTGTCGGGACTTGGTTTAATTGGGTTGATGTTGCTTGGCATATAATGCAGCTGGATGCAGCCTTCGTGTTAGTCAAAGCCTGACCTACTTTTCCATCTATCATTGTCAGCACTAATTGGTAGCTTACTTCAGTTTGCTGCTCATCTAACTATAATTGTAATGGCTGTAGTGTTGCAATTTGGGCCTTGATATCACTAACTTCTTTGTTAATGGCATCATGAGTTTCTTTTTTGAATTCAAATTTAATTGGCCTGCAGTATTTCGTAGAACAACTTTTTCAATGATATCCACTTTTGATAATTGGTTCTGTGATCGTAATTGATGTAGGAAAGATTCTTTTATATTTGTACAACCAATTGCATCGTTAAAATCTTTAAGTTTCCGCCTCTAAGATCTATCACTGCAGTTGCCCATTAATGATTTGCGTGGTCTTCCAGCCCTATCTTGCTTTGCTGTTTCTGCAGCGACAGTAAGTTGGCCTTCTAACCAGTTTGCACTTTTTATATAAAAGTTTTGTTTACTGTAGCTAACTTCTTTGTAGCGTTTTTTTAGTGCTTTGACGAAATTAGATAATTGCTCTTGCATTTCGGTGCTACACGAATTTAAGTTTAATTTTATTTTAACGTAACTAAGAACATCTTCCTGGTTTTTGTTTCTAAAATACTCTTCGGCCAGTTCTTTATAACTGAACCTCTCCATATTTATCTGAATATTTTTATTTGTTATATTTTATCCGTACAATTAAAGGATTAACTTATTACTGAGTAATCCCTTATGGAATCCGTAGTTTTATACATTTTTAGATACATGTTATTCACACATTGATCTTCAAAATTGAACAAAACTGCACATGTTATTCAGACCTTAATATCAGGTAAAACTGATTAGTATCTCGCCAATATGGGGTTGTTTTTTATCTTTAGTGGTTTAATGTCGCCATTATTGTTATAAAAATGTTTATGACTTTGGTTGACCCTAACATTTGATAACAGGTAAATTCAGAAAGAGATCATATGTTTACTGTGGAACCTATTGTGATAATTTTATGACTTATTTTTTGCTGATCAAAACAAAGCCATTAAACCCTTTCGCAGGTATTATATTTATTTTTTTTCGTTTTACGTAGTCTAAAGTAAAAAAAAAACAAACTTTTAGGCAAAAAAGTGAAAATTTAAGACACTATTGTATACGAGTACTTATAGGGCTGTTTAAATTAATTTGAATTTTTTTTAGAGTAATTTCATTAAAATGAAAAAAGTGTTCTACCCACGGGTCGTCACGGGTGCAAAAGTATATATAGCGTTAAAGAGGACACTTTCACCTTTCTTCTGGTGGTATACGTTTCTTGTTCCCTTTTGTTCCCTAGAAGTTCTATTCCACTAAAATTTAAATTTGAGAAAAATATAGTAGTTTCATAAATATTTCATAACGCCCGTAATATTAAACGCTAGAGCTGTGACCACTTACAACAACTAAAGACTATAGTCCTACCAACATTATAAAAAAGACCGCAGGCCGTTATCGATGATAGCTTGCGAGTAGCAACCATTTATTTTTGATAAAAAACAAAAGAAAAACACCTTTTTCTGAAATTAAAAAAACGGTTGAGTTTGACAGCATGCCACGCCCACAATTATCAATAGTTTAACCTAAGTTTTTGGCTACCTTAATCTGGATATATTAGCTACAAAAACGCGTAAAAATTTTAAAAATCGGTGACAAAAAAAAATTAGACTTTTGGCCAATGAAAAACGATTTTCAGCCACTGTGCGGCGTGCACTCTAGGTCGATGATAAATAGAGGTTGCTTAGCAAAAAAAAACGAGAAAAAATTCTTAATACATTTAGGGCCATTATTACAACTTAAAGTTAGTTAAAAGTAGGATTTTATGGGACTGATAAAAAGTTTTTCATCAGTACAATTTTAGCTTAACGTAAAGAGAGGGCTAAGTTAAAGGCAAATGTATCCTTCCTGGTAAGTTAAATTAAATTTATGAAAATGAATAACGTTTTATACGTCCGACAAAATCCTTCTTTTAACTATCTTCAAGTTGTAATAATGACCCTTAAGATAAAAATAAAAATAAGTATAAATCGGATAAAAATATATTTAAATCGGTATTTCCTTTATAAAACATTTAGTTTTTATTTTCGCCTTTGAATACTTTTATTTTAACCCAATGCCACAACTAATTTCTTCCCCAAGTAAAGAAAAATTTATTAAATTCCTTGCTCAGCTTGAACGGAAATATATGTTTTATTTATTACTAACTCATCTACTTCGTGACTTTGAGCTTGAGCGGTTGCTACAAGTATTCGCACAGCGTCACGATCACTAAATTTGCATTTGTCCAAAACTGTTACAAGGGTTGCAGTTATAAAATTTATTTTACCGCGTTTTCTTTTAGAATTACTTCATCCTGATTCATCTACCGTTTTCCTCATAACATCAAACGCAAACTGCTCAGTTATTTACTCTTCACTTTTGGTTACCAATAAGCACAGAAAAATTTCATATTAAAATCTACGAAAATAAACTAAATTAATTTAACATTTTTCGGTAATGATTTTGTTTCATATGTATTTCATGTTAATTCAATATGTTTTGCTGTAATCCTTAAAGAAAATTTTGTTTGTTTGTTTCATGTTGACTTAATATTCCAGTTGAATCAAAGTTATATAAAGTTGGAAGAAAGTAAATTTGATACGGAAATAAAATTTGAAGAAGAATGTCATTCAAGCAAAACATTGATCTCCTCG
This sequence comes from Tachina fera, assembly GCA_905220375.1. Classification (NCBI taxonomy): domain Eukaryota; kingdom Metazoa; phylum Arthropoda; class Insecta; order Diptera; family Tachinidae; genus Tachina; species Tachina fera. The sequence goes on from LR999966.1 coordinate 84,149,752, forward strand.
AGACAAAAACATCGACATATCACACTTTATGATCCGACTGTAAATGCCGAAGATATAATGAAAAATGTATTTTAGCGACCTCTACTTTCGGCAAAAAAATAAAAATTTTTTTTTCCAAACTATCTTGCACCGAATATAAAGATATTCGGTGGTGTACGCGAACTTTTTTTGACGATATTGTATATTAAATATAAATAAACAAAAAAATATATATATTTCTGCTCATTTTCCCAACAGGGGTCATCTGTGAGGCAGTGCTCCACGCCTTTGCATCCGATACAAATAACTTTTTTGTACACATTAATTTACGTAAAAACAAATACTTGTAGCGGGAGTTATGATATATAAATACAAGATATTTTGCTTCTGAATACCACACTAATATCTCATACGTACGTCGGTGAAGGGATTATGAGATTCGGCATTGCCGAATATATAATTCTTACTTGTTTTTTCACAATGCGTTTCAATTTGCCACATATTTGAAAAAAAAACACCCATTCATTAATATCATAGCGTTGTTTTAATTGCGAATTTATTACCGCAAAACAACGGCAATTAAACAATTACAAAATGTTCTTAGTTCTTAGAATACAAACACCGACATCTATTCGAATGATATTGTTTTGAGCGGATTAATAGAATCCTATTTCCCATTTATTGCAGATTATTTAATTGCTGATCCAACGGTACGTTGCAGCGAAAGCCAATCTAAGTCAATTGCATCCACCAGTGATACACAAAGTCAACAGGGGTAAGTTTAATTAAATTACAAGAAATTATTTTGCAGTAAAAATCCATTAACAATAATTAAGTAAATAAACAAACTTAATTAAATTCTTTCTTCTAACATATAAAAGTTTAATTTAAATTGCTATCTCACAAGTCTCAATATACGAGTATACATATGTATATGAAATAAGTTTTTTATAGCGAATATAACTTTACAATAATAATTTGATAATATTTAGTGTAAGCGTTTTAAAAATAAACAGAGACTGATGATCTGCTTATAGATAAAGCATAGGAACCATAAATGCATTAGGTGTTTATATGAGAAGCATTATAAAGTCTATTCTTATGTCTTTTAATGCGTTTTTCTAGGTTATTGTGTGTTGTTGGTTTTTAATATTTTGCGTGTTTTGTAAGAAATAAATATCAAGTTAAAAGCTTGTATTAATTTTAGAACTCTCACAAATATCATTTCTACAAAATAGTATTATTTCATTTTATTCTAAGTATGAAAAAAAGCTGTGAAATAAAATTGCAATAAATTTCTTTTTCTTGCGCTTATCGTGTTGTTTTTGACCATTCACAAGTTTGTATACCAGCAGCAGTAGCAGCATTATCAACAACACGCTGCACTCCTTTTATCCTTGCAATATGAATGTAATATTTTATTACCTTTGTAGTATGTATTCTTCTGCTATTGTTGTTCCCTTTTATTTGCTGTTAAATAACACCGAGACACAAACTACTTTAAGTACAATAAAATTAATATTAAATAAAATATTATATTTGTAGCAAAAAAAAAAAAAAAAAAACAGAAACACAATGTAAGCTTTTAATGGAAGAAAATAAGAACAAAATTCTAAATTCAGTCAATTTGTTGAGTACTTGTCAAATAACCGAGAACTCGGTTAGGTTAGATTAGCTGACATACGTACCCAACAAATGACCAATAAAATGGCTACTTTACACAGCTTTGTAAATTTAATATGTCTCATTGACACCAGAGGCGCTGCAACACTGAAAACCTGAAAAAGCAGAGTTGCCTGGGTGTTACTTCCCCTCTAAAATAAAACTGAAAGCCATTTTTAGAGAAAGACATTTTCACGCATTCTAAATTATCCATTTATGAAAAGTCATAAGCAGCCGACAAACTGCTGCTGGCTGGTAGGCAATGTACTATTCATACATTCGGAGGATCGCAGGTTCGAATACTTGAGTCAAGTCAAAGTATTTTGTATTTTTTTAAGTAAATCTTTTCAAGTCAAAGTATTTTGTTTTTTTTAAGTAAAAGTAAAACTTTCCAAATAAATTGTATGTTAAATGATAATGTTAAATTATAATATAATTCAAGATGGTATATATATAGTGTATATTTTAAGAATATTTAAAGTTGTTGTGGCGATGAGTTCCGAGTTCAAATGTTGGCCGGGGAAGCCAATTTAATTTATACACAAAAATGTTCTGATGTCTATGTGAACCACACGTAAGTTAAATAATTAATAAAATTCAATTACTACATTAAACTAAATTAATATTGATATAACTTTGATGCAATATGAATCTTCATTTTAATTTTAACAGTACGTAAATGTTAATTCAACGTGAAATAAAGTTATTTCAAAAGAAAAAATGTTTTTTGATAATTACTATAAATCATGTTAAATTAACATGAAACACATATGAAGCAAAATCATTGCCGAAAAATAGTAGATTAACCTTGTTTAAGTAGCTTTTAAGTTGAAATTTTTCTGTGTGTGAAGACTTTTTTTAAATTAAATTGATCAATACTTTTTATAAGTTCATTCGTAGCAGTATTGCCGTAAAGGAACAAATTGTTAGTTTGGGAAATGTAGAATTAATATGCCCATACATTTTTTTTTTAATTTACTACCAAAATACAATAATTAGTTTTCTCTCCTGTCTTTATTTGTTTATAATTTTTATATTATAACTGTTTATTTCATGCATGTTATAAAAAATTGGTCTAACTGGCAACACTGCTTGTAAATAGCATACAAAAAATACAAGACAAAGAAAAATGTGAAAGAGAAGAGTTAAAATAGTCGCTTCAATTCCCGGCACGTGTGACTTTTGCTTCTCTTGACTTCTCTTCCACAAACACGACTCGCAGGCTACGTGACGAAGCCGTTTTTTCTGGCGAAACTCTACTATTGACCACGCAAATAATTGGTTTTGGCCAAAAAATTAAGTTCGAAAGTTACATCGCTTAAGTTTTTTTTCCACACAGAAATATTCAATATCAAAATCATATGAAAAGAAGGTTAATTTAAAATTTTTCGGCAATGATTTTGCTTCAGCAATTTAAAAAAAATTTTTCTTTTGAAATAAATTTATTTCATGTTGATTTAACATTACACTACTACATATTAAATTAAAATAAATCATATTGAATCTAAGTTATTTCAAGTAGAAGCAATGTAAATTTGACGCTGAAAAAACAACGATAAGCCATGAAATCAAATTTATTTCAGGTTGAAACAACATGAATTTAGTTTAGATTAACTTACCTAGTTGTGTATATTGTAACACAGGCATCAGAAAAATTACTCATATCGTGGTTGGCGTATTTCGACGTTTACTACGACGTTTTTGTAATAGATTAAGGAACATCGTGACATTTTTTTTTACTCTAGGGCGATACTATCGTAGTCGGCGACGAAATACACCAACCGCAATAAGGATAAATATTTGCTGTATATACATACATATAATTAGCTTCCTCGGACAAGCTGTAAACTCGAACTCATCGCGTGGAAGACAATGGGCTTACCACTGCAACCACAACAACCTTAAATATTCTTTAGGCAAAAACTTAATAAATACCATTATGCATTATATTTTAACATAACATGATTTAATTGATTAAACTTTAAAATGAAATTAAGGTTATATAAAAAAAATTATGTACATAAGACTTCTGCTACTCTAAATTTGGCTACCACAAATAACCCATGATTTAAACTTCTTTGAGACTACAAACTTTGTATTAGTAACTGCAAGTAGGGGAAACCAGACCAATTAACGAATGCTTTTTATTTTTTCTTTCAACGAAAATTCTTTTTTTGGAAATCTACTAATTTTAATCGGACTCCTTTCTCTTTCTTGAAATATTAAATTTCGTGCGCGACAGACCAATAAACCCTCCTACAAACTACTACGAGATGCAAAGAAAATAAAAGTAACACAATTGCATGTAATGCGTTGCATACACGTTACGCAGGCAGCAACAACAAAAAAACTTCATCCTAGCCATTTTTTTCTACATTTTATTTATGCATTGTGTCCTGTTCTTATAAACGAGAGATCTTTTGTATAAACAAGTTTTGTCTATGGGTATGAGAATGTGTGTGTTTGTGTGTGTGTATTGTTTATGTTATAAGAAAAATTTTATACATTTATTTCCTGCTGGTATTGTTATGATATCCGTGCGCTGAGTGGACAAGATATTATTTAAACCAAAAGCTTATTACTTTTAAGAAAATTAACTTTAACATATTTTTTTAGACGACAAGTATAACTAACCTTAGTAGAGATATTATAGATAATTATAGATATAAATACAAATGCATGTACATTGTGCATACATAAACACATTTGTCTTCTATACAATTTCACATAACAATTCTAAATAAAAAGTCTTTCGATCTCAACATGATACTAGATTAAATGGTTTTGTATTGTTGTCTCACAAAGTCCAGAATTTTTTTCAGCATTCTTTTCTTTTTAAACATATGTATGTATGTACATAGATTTTTTTATTATTGCTTCAGTTTGCTAATATTTTTTATTTGAAATCTTTGCACAATACTCATATAAAACATATAAGAAATTTTTATCTGGCTTATAAATAATTTGTTTTTGTCTGCTTATGGTTTGTTAAAGTTTAGGAGTACATGTGTATGAGTGTAGAAATTTTGTAAATTTTCTTACCTTTTGTGACATTTAGAAATTAATTTGTAAAGAAATAGGTTTAAGCTTATAGCAACCCAAATTGTTTACAAAAGCATATCTAAATACGTACATATGTATGTGCATAGACAAATGTTTAGATCATATAATAAACACATTAACCCATGGCAAAAAATATACGAGTACATAGGTACAAGGCCCATATTATGAGTTGCATTCAATTTTCGATCTTCGCTGGCTATCGAACATCGACAATCGGATGTTCAATTCATATTATGGGCATCGAAAATTTCGTTGAGCAACGAATTTTCTCTATCGAACGGAATTTAGATTTCGATTGTTTTTTATTTTAAGGTTAAGTTGCTGCTAATTTTAAAAATCACTTTGAGTGACATTCACAATAAAAAGGACATGCTCGTCATAATAATGAAAATTCTTTCGATTATTACTTTCGACTAAAGACGAAGATCAAAAGTTGCTCATAATAAGGGCCAAATAATAATAATCTTCACTAAAATAAAAATTTTAAAAATTTTGAATTACCACCATACTGCCGATCAGATGATTAGAACCACTTAAAATTATAATTAAATTTTACGCCGACAACTAAAATAGTACTAACATCGGAAACACCATTTTCTTAATAATTGTATTTTTAATAAATGCTGTCCTATCGTTGCCAATATAATTAAGTAGCTGACTACACGGCGAAGAAGCAGTCAATAGCATTTGTAATCGTGTTGTTGTGCAGCCTGCTGTGGTCTATTAGGGGATTCGCAATGAGTATCTTAAAATTTCAATGTGGCAACATTGTGCCATCTAAAAATTTTCATTGGGAGCAGGCAAAACTATGTAACAAACACAGTTAATTCATGTTTATGATATACATATGTATGTACCTACTCGTATGTGTTCTATTTATTTAAGTATGCACTCGTATGTATGTTATGGAATATCTTAACGTGTAGTTTCTACAATGCAAGCAAGCGACTTGTCTAGAAAAAATATATGAAAAGCACTCAAATATTTGAGTGATTCCTATACAAATTTTCTACACAAGTCGCTTGCTTGCATTGTGGAAACTACACATAAGTGTTGAAGAACAAAAAACAAAATTAATTGAGTGAAAGGCTAGTTTTATAAAGGAAACAATTTTGAATTATAGCTGATGTACTCGTATAAGAAATTACCTACATATGTATATACATACATACGTTCTACCCACGACAGTAAAAATCACTCGCAATTTGGGTAATTAGCAAAGAAGTGGCAACACTTTGTCACCAAATAATTGAGAGGAACCGGTTTAAAGATGCATAGGGAAATGAAGATTAACATAAATATTATTGTTATTCTTTTAATTAAAACAAAATAGTAATTGGAAATTAGTGATGAGCCTTATTTATAATAGTACTTAAAGAGTACCATATATGAGTGCTGACAATTGTACCTATAAAAAATATAATTACCTAATACAAAATAATTAATCAATATTATGTTAAAATCTATTTTTAGTTTATTTTCTGGAAGAATAATTATTGAGACCTATACAGTACGGACTTTTTGTACTCACAAATTCGACTTGTTCTTCGTCCGATTATTTGGATAAAAATAATAACAATAAATAATATATGGCTCAAAAGGTTTTTGGCAAGTGAAGTTTTACAGCCTTATTTATAAAACTTATTGAGGCTTTATAAAGGGATTTTAAAACGAATTTTCACACAAAATTTTTCTTAAAAAGTATTTATAAAACCTAAGTGATTTTTATAAATAAGGCTGTTAGAATTAAATATTTATTTAATTATAGGTATCTTATTAAAGTGTCTATGCAATGTAAATGTTCATAAATGCAAACTTTTTATTGACACAAGCATACTATTACACTTCACACGCTGCAACTTTTGTTGCTCAGCTCGTAATTTAGCTGTCAGAAAGACGGAGACGTAGGTATATACAAATATCTCTTTTTTATTTTCAACTGAATGGCTGAATATTGTAATATTTCAATTTTAATAATTTAAATGGGCGGGAAAGTTTGTTGTTTTTGTTTTTTCAATATGTTTGCTTAAAAAAAGAAAGGTTGACAGCAAATTTCCCAATTTAACTGCAAAAGAAATGAATTTCTGAAAATCGAACTGAACGCTTAAAAGTGAGTGCTCTCATGCAAATCAGTAAAATATGACTGGAGTACTTTTTCCTTATGACCACAGATGTTACGCTGAGTACACACTATGGCATTTTGTGACATCATAAATAGTGTATACCCTAGACAACGTTTGTCATTTGCGATATATTTCGTTATGTGGCATTGCTCTCTATATAAAAAACATAATGCGAGCAGCGTTGTACACATTTTTAAAATGACAACACAAGAAATTCCAAATGTGTACTCAGAGCAAGAAATATTAATAATATGTATTTATGTATGTACATATGTATTAATATTTTATGTAAGTTTTCTGCCAAGGTTTTATCAATATAAATATGTATTATTTACTAGAAATAAAGCCCATCCGTTGCTTTGTATCCAAAATAGGTACATACGTATACATACCTATATAGTATATATGTATGTACATATGTATGTATTGTATATATTCCTTTTTATGAATACAATTGAAATAATAAACAAAGAGGAGGAAGAAAACATCAAAATTAACAACCAAATAACAAGTACCATTATAACGAAAATAAAAGGATTTATTAGGCTAAGGTGGATTAAGTGATTTCAAGTTGGTTTTCTCTGTTTATGACTTTTAGAAACTACAACTCTCACACAAAATTTCATGTATACGGGCAGAAAAAATAATGCACATGAGGCCAATCAAATATCTAGTGATTAGAGAAAATATTTTGTTTTCTTTTTCGAAAAGCCCAATCAAATGGTTGAGCTTTGCAAACACAAATATGTACATGTGTGTGTACAAACACACTTAGTACATATGAATGTAAATATATACATATGTATGTTAATATGTACATACAAATGTATGGAAGGAAAATAAAAATTAAATATACCTAAGTATATTTTCCCAAAAAAATTTAGCAAAACGTTAGAAAAAGATACTTACTTGTAAGTATAGATATCATCAGCACGAAATCTACTGCAGTGGTTTCCGCTTAATTGCTGTACAAAATATTAAATGAGAGTGTTCAATATAATACACTTGGAAAATTTTCACAAATAGTAATTGATAAAACGAATTAAAAGGATGTGGCAACTCTTAAAATCATATGTTTTTTATTTACTTTATTCATTTCATATGTACATGGGTATGTACGTACATGCATACATAAATATCTGTTGCAGCCAGTGTTGTTAGATTTTGTTTTACCCTCCCGCCAAATGACTTTTCGAATATCGCCAATATAATAAAACATTATATTATGAAAAATATTTAAATTTTTTTAAGAAATATATTACAAATAATGTTCGATTTGATATTCAGTAGGCAATGCCCATCTTACACCATAAAAATTTTATATTTTAAAAAATATTAAGAAAATTGTTTACATTAACAAAATTTAATTTATATTTTTACTATTAAAACTTATTCCAAAAGATCAATATAAATAGGATAAATTGCATTTGAACATTGACATCAAAATTGCTATTTTAATCTTGTGATAAAACAAAATTAACGATTGCTTAAACGTGTATCTAAGTACAAATATCAATTATTGAATCAACACTTTCGTACCCATTATTTTAAATATAGTTTCTGTTGTTTATATCTTTATTGATATACACTTTTATTTTGAATTAAATCTGGCTAACACTTTGTTAGTTGGATCGAACGTGTTACATCATATGTTATTTATATGTTTATATGTTTCGCTAAATTGATCTCAATGTTTAATTAAACGAGGGTTTTTTTAATTGCGTTAATGGATCAATAGTCAAAGTATCGTATAAATGATTGTGCATAAAAAGCCGCATGCATGTGAAGAAAATCAATTAAGCGGAAAGTATGTACTATATACAAAAGCAAAAACCATTCGCGGGGATCAGTTGCATTATAGGCAGATACACACACCAACACTTCTTCTAAGTACAATCTAAATCCAACAAGATTAATATGATTATTTGTGAATATTCCCAGTGATAATGCCCGAGAAGCGTTTCGAGCCACCCAACCTCCTTACAACTTCTTTAGTCTGAACACATAGAATCCTTTCGAAAAAGAAAATTTTAAAGCATTGATTTAACCACATTATTGCCTGAGAAGTTATATATGTATGTACATATGATTCGGCCATTTTCAGGCGAATACGAATACGAATATTTTTCCAAAACAATTAAATAAATAAATCCTAAACGAAATTTAAATATATGACTAAAAATTTTAGTTTGTACAAATACATTAAGTTTTTTAATAGAAATTTGTGCTTTGTATCATTTTCAAATATTATTCAATGACGACCATTACAATTTTGGGTACTTTTTATTAACTTTAAAGTACTCAAAATGAAATGAAGTCCTCTTTCATAACAATTTTTTAATATTTCATGTGGTATATAATATTCGTATTCGTATTCGCGAATATCGTTTCAAATATTCGTATTCGTATTCGTATTCGCGAATATAAAAAATTTACATTCGTTACATCACTAATATGTACATACTTATGTATCTTGTTTTGATGCTAAACGCACGATGTTGATTATATTTTTGTTATTGTTTTCTGTTTATTTGTACCTATCGAGCGTCTTGCTGTGCTTGTTTTTGTACATATTAGACTCATCATGGCAACCGGTCGTTATGGCAACAATTGTGGCAATTCAGTAGATATGACTAACAGCAATTAAAACCACAAATGCGTAGTAATTGTTACTCGTAGACAAAAATAAAGTAGTGTCATGAGTATGTACCTTCCATTCATTCTATGTACTACGTATTTTATTTTGGACTTGTTGTAAGTATTATGAGTGTTTATAAAAAGTAAACAAATAGATTTAATGTGATTAACAAAAAAAAATAAAGACCTTGCTTTTAATAATAAAAGACATGGAGATATTTTTAATGGGTGTCAATGTCTAGACTTAATAACAAGACAATGCAAAGTCAAAGTGAAGGTATTCTTCAAAAAAATAATTTTAAAAAGTGGGACTTCTCCATTGGATTCCGGTATTAATATACATATGTACATACGTATGTATCTAATTTGGTATCAAAATAATCCTTAGCTGAAAATTAAGTTATGGCATCCCACTTTACAATTAATAATAAAATAATCTTAATAAAATAGTCTTTAGTGAATAAAAAGCATTTAATAAGTACTTACCGCATATCATATATCATAGGTTTCACAAAATGAATTTTCAGACCGTTTTATACTATAGTATATAGTATATATCTATGAAGAAAGGCGTTAACCCAGGTCGAGAAGTTCAAAAAACACTAAAAACGGTGTAAGAAACACGAAGCTGGCAACGCTGATTTGTGCTCACATATTATTTAATATTTAATGATCATTAACAAATAATAGGAAAATATAATTACTGATCAGTGTTACCAGAAGCAAGTATTAAAATTACGCTTGAGGTGAAGCAAAATTACCCGATTTAACTGAAATGACATACAAGTACATACATACATGATCACAAATTAATGTTCTATTTTGCAGAAAAATAAATAAAATTGAAACAAATGCAAAAAATGTATTTAACGGAGATGATAATTACTCATACTATTTAGATTCATAAGAAATACATAAGAAAACTTAAAATAAATTAACAAATAATTAAAAAAGAAAATTTAACTTCACTCCTACTTCCAAATTTTTGTTGTATATGCTTAGGAAAGTTTCAAAATGTACATTGCCATTCCTTTGAATACTTTTTTTTAGTAAATGAAATTCACTTCTTTTTAGCCAATAAAATTCATGTAATTTTTTCCGACGACAGTCTGTATATCATATCAGTTATAAAAATGTTAAAAGCACTAAATATTGTCTTAACTGAACCATTTGAAAATTTCAAACTAAAAACTAAATATATAACTTTTTGTGATATTGAAAACATATCTTACATCTTTTACGAAAAATACTATTTGCTAATAAACTTCAGGTTCACTATAAAGACATATGTATTTATCGAAATTTAAGCATTTTCGAATCTATATTAAGCCATGAAAATCTTTTCCTAACAAAACAATGACTTTGGGCTTGAAAGATTGATTAATAAACATTGTTTAAAATAATAAAAATTTCATCACTAGGGTCAAAGAGTTATTTTATTTCAGGAGGAATTCCAATTAAAAATTCTCTTCAATTTTCAAATAAACTTTTTGTTTCTGGTGCTGAAATATCAATACATACATACATACATACACACATAAAATCCAAAAGGCCGTAAGTAGCTTTTCACTTTTTCACAGGAGCAACAAAAAAACTATAAATTTTATACTATTTATTTGTCAAGTGCCAAATTGAATAATGAATAAAATTGGCATTTTGCAGCATATGTAAGTAAAATTTTAAGAAAATATGTATTTTGGTTAATCACATCATAATCAATCTGAAAGTATATTTTTAATGTTTTGGTTGTTGCAAACTTTTGGATTTAAGGTGACGACATACACGTAATACGCATGTTTACATTATATGTACCTAGTTGATTTACCTTTAAAACTAAATTGTCATGTGCATAATCCATTTCCCATAAGCTCAGGGGTTTTTGTAACCTAAGTTTGTATATAATTTGAAGGAGTTGCTACACGGCAAAATAGATACATATATGTATGTACCTATGTGTTTTATTTATTTAAGTATGCACTCGTATGTATGTTATAGAATAGCTTAAATGTTGAAGAACAAAAAAAAAAATTAATTGAGTGAAGGCTAGTTTTTTAAAGGAAACAATTTTGAATTATAGCTGATGTACTCGTATAAGAAATTACCAATGTACATACGTTCTACCCACGACAGTAAAAATCACTCGCAATTTGGGTAATTAGCAAAGAAGTGGCAACACTTTGTCACCAAATAATTGAGAGGAACCGGTTTAAAGATGCATAGGGAAATGAAGATTAACATAAATATTATTGTTATTCTTTGAATTAAAACAAAATAGTAATTGGAAATTAGTGATGATCCTTATTTATAATAGTACTTAAAGAGTACCATATATGAGTGCTGACAATTGTACCTATAAAAAATATAATTACCTAATACAAAATAATTAATCAATATTATGTTAAAATCTATTTTTAGTTTATTTTCTGGAAGAATAATTATTGAGACCTATACAGTACGGACTTTTTGTACTCACAAATTCGACTTGTTCTTCTTCTTGGCTCAAAAGGTTTTTGGCAAGTGAAGTTTTACAGCCTTATTTATAAAACTTATTGAGGCTTTATAAAGGGATTTTAAAACGAATTTTCATACAAAATTTTTTTTAAAAAGTATGTATAAAGCCTATGTAATTTTTATAAACAAGGCTGTTAGAATTAAATATTTTTTTAATTATATCTTATTAAAGTGTCTATGCAATGTAAATGTTCATAAATTCAAACTTTTTATTGACACAAGCATACTATTACACTTATAATTCCCTTAAACAATTGGAAAAGGAAACAAAAAATGCATCTCAACCAAATGTCAGCATTGACTATACCAGACAAATATATCTTGCTTTTCAGTAACCTTAACAAAGACCATAACTAAGAAGTTTTACGCAAAACAAGTACCATCACGAAGAGTAATTTAAAATTTCTAAACTCTTTACCTTTTACGTGAATGTGTGTGAATGAAAGAATTGTACAGTTTGTGGTTAACGTTCACTTACAATTCAACAAAAATTTTGAAACATTACATTTGTACAAACTTCATATTTCCAGACACATACATGCATATGGCTAAATATGCATTTAATATTTCAAATAAAGCAGACTCTTAATGTACGTTTCTCGGACTGAAACAGGGATTATTGAGAAAACTCAAAGAAAACATGAAAACAATAGAAATTAAAAGTGATAAACTTGCCTTTAAACATATTTTAACCTGTACTATTGTGTCTAAAGAAGCATAAATCCATATCCACATATTTACATACACGCATACATACCACATGTATGCCAGTAATTCATTACTATAATTCTACGGAATAAACAACTAAAATCGATTGCCTCTTATTGTAAAACAGTCTGTTTTGTGCATGCCAATTCTTCTGCCACTTACAAACTGCTTTTAAGCATTATTTACTTTAAAGAAAAGCAAAATATCTTAAGGCTCAGTTAGCCCACTGTAATGGAATGTGACTGCAACAGTAGGAAACAGCTGATCGATATTATTATGTGAAAAGTAATGAAAATGCTTATAGAGATGTTATGTAACGTAACCTACTTTTCATATAAAAATTTATTTATTTATTTATATTACATATTCTACAAAGTAATTTTGCAGAATATGTTTGCACAAAAATGGACGGGTGACTAAGACTATATGTCCATGATGTTATTAACAGAATTCTTAAATTTTTTTTTCTGACTGACTGTACAGGACCTATACCTTCACATACGAAGTAGCAACGTGGTTGTTAAGGAAATTCCACAAAAGAACCGAAAGATTACACAGTAAATCGTGGCAGATCAGTCAACCAGTGCGAGTGAGACGCAAAACTCCCGAAGGCCAATAAACAACAGTGGCCTGGTTGTACATAAGAAATAATTGCTAACGACACGTGACGTTGACTCTCCCAGAGCTGCTTTACTACTAACTCATATAAAAATATTGCTAAAGCCCATATGACGCTTCATTTTTCTTTCATTTATCAAGTTTTATAGAAAAGTGCAAACATATTGTAATAGGAAAATTCAACAGGTGCAAAGGGTTCAGCTATATTCAGAAAAATGAAATAATGTCAATAAATTGATTAAAGTTGCCAATAAAAAATGAAGATCTCTCAAAAAAAATTTAAAAATTTTCAACTTAAAATTGATATTTCAAGCTTGAAACATAAAAGTGTTCGCTATTAGCGGTTTATCGTCAAACATAGTGATTTTTAGTTTGTTTTGTCTCTATACTAGCGGTTTTTAATTGTGAAAGTTTTACAACATTTAAACATTTTGTTTCCGTTTTATATAGTTTGTTCTTTCTAACATTTATTGTTTCTTTCTATCAATTCAATATCAAATCAATGCAGAAAAAATTAAGTGTCATAAGGGCTTAAGCTGTTTCTTAAGCTCTAAACACTTAGACGACAGCAGGCAGCAGACAGCAAAGTGTCAAAAAGAAAATACATGTGTTTAAATGAAAACGATTATTTTGACGACATCACAGCAGCACGACTACACAACAGTATTTGCTGCTGGTGCCAACTTAGACTAATTTCTATTTTCGTGAGCAGCAAAGAGCAAATGCAGTGCTGCCACTATAAATATAAATTGGAAGAAATAAGAGCTTAAAATTTTTCGTAATATTTAAAAGAAAATAACATTACAAAATTAAAATTAAATAAATTGATGTGTTTTTACATTTTTACGTGATATTAGTACGTTTTGAGTCAGTAACTTTAATTTTATTTATGTAAAATATATGTAAAATATGTTATGTAAAATATATATATAGTGTTGCTGCTGCTTTCAAAATAATTATGTAGCTGACTACACGGCAGCATTTGAAGCCAACTTCATTTGAAGTCGTGAAGTTGTGAAGTCTGCTGTCGGCTAAGTGTTTGGAGCTTAACTTAGCCTTAAAAAGTTTAGCTGATTATCAGTGTTGTCAAGTCGGTGCTTTTCGCACTGTTTTTAGTGCTTTTTGAAATTTTCGACGCGGAAAATGTTGTAGTTAGTGCTCAGTGCTTTTTTAAATTCATTGTCGGTGCTTTTGTTTCGAGGCGGTGGCACTAAACCAAAAATTCAAAGAGAAATTTTCTAACCTATAATTAAAAAAAGCATAAGCCCTTAAGTTAACTGGATCATTTCAAAAACTTCTACTAAGATTGTACAAGGATTGGTTGAAAAAATACGTGACATATAACCCTTAAAATTTAACATTTAAGCGCAGAAGTTGATCGCGTTTTGCTTTACATAAAAAATTTTCCAAGAAATTGTGTTATGAATATAGCTGCCGTTTTTGGTTATTTTTAACCAAAACTGATTCTTATATGTATACATAATTAAAATGTGTATCGCATGCCTCAAATTTTAAATTTTAGGAATGGAATGCAACATTAAAAGTTTCGTATATTTTTTATATACATACATACATATTTATGAATAACAACTTTATTAATATAATTTTTTTATTTAGTGCTTTTTTACTTAAATTACGCGCTTTTTTCCTGGTTTCAGTGGTTTTTGAAATTTAAAAGTTGACAACGCTGCTGATTATAACCATTTTGTCAAAGCGAATACCGTGCAACAGAAAAAATTCTCCAATATATATAATTATTTGTGGCATGAAAAATAAGGCAAAATCCTCACCAATCTTAACGAAACAGCTTACAGTTTTTCTTACTAGCAAACAAATTATTGCCGAAATTAACTGTCACTTAGAAAGCATATCATATTAATTTTGTTAATGACATTTGTAAGGCAATGATGGCACTATTGCATGTTGAACGGCACTATTAATAGTTAGATACATACATGAGTTTGGTACTCATGATATGAGTACCAGTGATGTCAAATATTTTGGTTCTAAAAGCACATCATAATATAGAAAATGTAACGCGTTCTTTTTTCAAGATAATACCCTTAAAAAAATGATACATGTTCAACACTAATTTTCATTAAAGGGGCATGAGTGCACCATTATATTAACAACTGCTTTATAAATTGTCCCAAATCACATCTAACAGATATGTTCCACTTTCCTTTAAAAAAAGAAAACGCCATTAGTTTAACACCAACGCTCAAAATTTGGCGTTTTAAGTCTTCAAAAAGCACTCCAAATAGTGCCAAACCTATTCATTTAAAAAACTCGTGTACAAATTTTATTTCATTCCTTTACTCATCACTGTTAATTTCTACTTCTCTCAAAAAATGCAATAAATAACAATAATAATAATAACAACAACAACAATGAGCATATTCCTTTATTTGCTTCTTTCTACTTTTCTTCAGTTTAAAGAAATTTCAAGGTGATCGGTCAGCAGTGACCTGCGCCGAGCAATTTTATCGGCGGCGGCGGCTCATGAAAAACTTTTCGGCGGCGGCTGAAAATCGGCTGAAATTCGGCTGAGTTGGCTGGGTCGGCTGAGCCGGCTTCACAATTTTTTTTCTGTGATTTTTACAATAGTGTCAAAGTAAATCCTTAAATTCACAACATTTTTTAAAAGTGATTTCCATCCATACATATGTACATATATGCTACCGCTGATAAAAGCCAATCTAAATGTTACGAATTTGATTACTTTTTTTTGAAAGTTGAAGTAATGATTAAATTCCGATTATATTCAGTTTCACATGATTGCTAATTTATTACGATAACTAATAATGGAAAAGTAATCGGAATTACTTGAAATTATAAGAAAATAATCAAAAGTAATTAAAAAATAATCCGATTACTTTTAAATATTACTTTTAATTTTTTTATTATTTATTAATAATCAAATATTAGGCTGGAACAGATATACCTAACGCTACAGTTACTCGACTAAGATTTGCCTTCAAGTGTTTCACACATAATGGTTGTAAAAAGTCATTTAAATTAAAAGCTGACTTAGGCTGCACACAATTTCCAAGCAAATTTATTTTCAATATGCCGTTGGCAAGAAAACAGATAAAACAAGACAACTTCATGGTTTCATGTATACAACATAGGTCTATAATCCGCAACAACATAATTATACTTTTTATTTTTTTGGAATATAAAATTATTTCTAATAAAATAATACAAAACAAAAATTAAAATTTTAAAAACCCCCGAATATATCTAGAGAAATTACGATATCTTCTAAACGGCTGGACCGATTTTCTTAAAACATGGCTAAGAACCCTCTTGATCAAGTCATCTTTCAAAATCGGCCCAGCCATTTGGTCTGTACGTGGACACAGAGAGATAACACCCCTTTTTTAGTCGGGGGTTAAACATAATATGTCGGCAGAATATTTGAAAATAAAAAAGAAAAGTGTGCTTATTGAAATTGCTGTCAGTTGTTTTTGCCTATAAATTTTAACACACAATTGGAAAAAAGTTTTAAGTAAACTTTGCATCAAATTCTAAATTACCGTTTACACTTGCAAGTACAAGTGCAAGTAACATAACTCAAATTTGTTTACTAATATAATCATACTGTTACAATTTGTTGTGGGCTCACTGGCAAGATATTTTCATTACAAGTTGTTTTTTAATTGCATGTTGTTAAATTGTCAAATCAAACATGATTTATTATTGATTTGCAGAATTAATTTATTATTTATTTTGTTAAAAGGTTGTTCACTTAATTTTCTTCCCACCAATGTTCCTATGGAAGCATTTTGTCAACCCAGGCATTAAAAACTCATACAGACACACAAAAAGTAGAAACAACACATGGAAAAAATTTTTTTACAACCTTTCCCATCGTAGACATTTTAAAAATAAACTTGTACTAGCAAGTGTAAACAATCAAGCAAGTTGCAAGTTTTTAATATATAACCCCTTTTCCACAAGCAAAGTTTAATTAATTCAGCTATATGAAAGACAGAGGTAGTAGTAGTACAGTCATAAATATTAATATAAATACATAAATATTAATATAAACACACAACTTGTAGCAATTTACCTGCATGTGTAAATGCAGCGTAAGCATGGCAAAGTGTGTACCTACCATTATTTGCAAATAGTTTTCGTGAATTTTTAAGCTGCCGTAAAAAGTTAGCCGGCATTTTTATTTAGAAGTGCGTATAAACTGAATATATTCTAATTGAAAATAAAATTTTAACGCAAATTTTCATCATATTTTAAATTTATTAGTGAAAAAGCCTAAAACAAGGAAAATGTAAAAAAAAATTCATTCATCGGCGGCTGATCTCAGCCGATTTTGAGCCGAGAAATAATCGGCGGCGGCGGCTGGCATAAAGCCTTCGGCGGCTCGGCTCAGCCGGCTGTCAGCCGGTCGGCGCAGGTCTCTGTCGGTCAGTCGTTCAATAGTTTGTGGTCATATTTATGTAGATTATTTAAACAAATTATTTATTGTAATATTTTTACTTTAAATTTTTAATAAAGTGTTGCTCAAATGGTTTTAATCAAATTATTGTTGTTAAGTTTTAAATAATCATAAGAAAAAAGGGTTTAAAGTGCACTACAAAGCACTAGAACTTAACGTTTATTTTTATACAGCTGGTTGTTGTTAGCGGGTTCTCAGGGGCTATATGGTGGGAAATGCCTGCAACATTTTGTCAACACTGGTTACTGTGCATCTAACGTTTATTTATTAAAAAACTTTCGTTTAAAAAAGGCGGCACAACAATTACCTATTTTTGGCCAAAAATTAAACAACACGCAAATTAATTAATTTTGGCAAGTACCTACCTATTCTTCAAATATTTGTTTGATTCATCATAATACCTACAAAATCATCAACGTCTATCAATTGTGCTGATATTAATGAAAAATTGACAGTTGCTCTGCCGGCGTTATATTACGAGTTATGATATAAAATCATCAGGTGTGGACACTATAAGCCTTATTTATAAAACTTATTAAGGCTTTATAAAGGCTTTTTTAAAAAATTTTTTATAAATTTTTTTTAAAAAGCCATTTGTTATAAAGCCTGAATAGTTTTTGTAAATAAGTTTGTGTGTGCATATCTAATAGCTTTTACTCTTTTGAGTGTTGCGCATTAAGCTTTGAATGATTATGTACGTAAAGGCCGAGGCACAATGAATCCGTAATACGTTAAACTTCGCCTTTTTCTGGCTGTAGTGCTTTCCAGTAACAATTGTTACAAATTCGTAGCACTTTTTAGTAAATGAACAAACCTATTGTTTAATTGCTTCTTGTTTAATAAAACCAAAAATACTCGTGTCTAAACAATGCAGTATTTTAGTTTTTGTTATGCCGATTTTTATATTATATTCCAAATGAAGTTCCGATTTTGCAGATTTTTATATTCCATTTTGGTGATTTTGTACCAAAACTATCAGGCAGGCAACAGTAGTGATGCTTAGTTTTGTATATCACTTTTCCTAAGAAGATTTGCTACTATACCTTGTTATTGTTCGTAATATTATGGTATCGTTTCTATTGTTATATTTTTGTATTGTTATTGTTTTGTCTGTGGCCATGAAAATATTTTAAAATTGGCACTTAAATAGGGAACATACTTGCAATTTTCTTTCATACAAATGTATTTTATTGTTAGTAGTCGTACATAGTACATACATAAACTCATGTAACACATGTCATAAATGTTTCCACAGACAAGTTGTCTGTAAAGATATGTTATTTAATGAAAATGGAATCAGACATTGTATAATAATAAACATTCGTATGTATGTATGTATATCTACCTTCTAGTATGTGGCCTTCGTCCAGAAATTTGTTAGGTGGTTCTGAGAACAACAAGTACGAGTATAAGTATACTCGTAGTATACAATATGTAGCAAATATACAATAAAGTTAAACATTTCGTAGCATTTGAACAAAATTCATACTCAAGATTTTGTACAATATTTAACTTCGTTGCTGGTTTTTATTGATGTTGTTGTTATTGTTTTTTTTGTACTTTTATTGATGTTTTTATTTGCAAATGATTTTTTATTTACATACATACATATGTACATACATATTTTGAAAGTGCAAAGCAAAACTTTTCAATATGCAAATTTCATTGCATTACCACCATAAGTTAGAAGTTTCCCATATGTACATAAATACTTGCACGAATCTATTTATGCTATTTGAAGATTTTATTTGTCTTGTCTGTCTGGTGGAAGCAAGCCGTCATATGTTGCATCAGAAATTTTTTTCTCATTAATTTTTGCAACATGGAAAAGAAATGGCACATTTCTTTAGCCATGTTGTTTCTACATTAGTCTACAATATGCAAACACTTGTTTAAATTCATTGGCATTTTTTTATCAATATTGACCAGATTTTATTGGCAAAAGAAATGGAAACAAAAGAAATAAAGTATACAAAATAGACCCTCGTAAAGTATTTGTTTGGTTAGAACAGAAATAGAAGCCGCAAATGTATGCATGACTGTACAATGAGATTGATATTTGCTCATTCTTGTTATGTAATTTACAGTGGGTCTAATAAATTTATTTTGGCATGTACAGCACTAAAGTTGTTTTCTTTAAACTTGTTACACATACTATTAATGCCTTTAGCTAGCACATACAATAATATATGTATTTAAGTAATTATTATCACTTCTATTTTAGGTTTCACAAATAAGTATATTTAAGGAATTTGTTTTATTTTATACGGCTTTGGTATGTATTAAATTTTAGTTATTCTAATTTTTAAACTAAAACAGAGAAGACAAACAACTCAAACAAATGTCTTGCCAACAGTGTTGTTCAACGTTTGTTTTATAATATTTCGCTGTAGTAAAGCATTTGAAGAATCTCTCATGTCTTGAAAGATCTTATAAATGGTCTTTTGCAGGACTTTAATAGGTATTGCTTTGTAAAAATATCAGACCAAAACTAGTTATGTATATATAATTTAATTTCGCTTTAGCTTTTTAATTTATAAACAGTTTTTTAATCTATCAAAAACAATAGTTCGTTATATGTAAAAATTCTTTATAACCGTAGTTCTCTATAAGCAAAATATAGGTAAAGGCCGTGTTACACTATCATATACAGTCATATGATGATTACTGTATAATATAGTTTGTTAAAATTTTCAAAAGACAGTAAACAATTCATCAGATCAGGGTTGTATTTTTTCGTAAATCATGCAATTGTATATAATAGTTAGTCATGACCTTAAACCGGTACCGGAGAATTGTTTTTTGCATAACAACCACTGTTGGTTATAACCAAAGTCCACTGTGTATATGTATGCACATTTGTTTTACATCATTATTTTTTTATTGATGTTGATGATGATGTTGATTTTTTCACAACACATACTGTTAATTTATAATACCCTCCTGTTTCAGATTATGAATAAAAAAAAATCAAAACCTAAATAGAAATTTACTTTACATAAGTATGTACACATATATTTACTTATTTTATTTTTTATTATTATTATAATCATTTTCAATTCAAACAATTCAATTTTCTAATCGGTTTTTGTTTGTCTTAATATCAATAATACCAGAAAAAAATATTTGTTTTGTTCCCTCTTAATATTTTCAACTTTTTTTCTCTTCTTTTTTGTGTTAGTAAAACACAAATGCTGGCTTATTTGTTTTAAAATATCTTTAACTTATTTCTACTCAAGTATCAGTAGCAGTATAGCAGCAGCAACAGCTTCAGTTTAAGCTTCAACAGCAGTAGTTGACTATATGAGTTGTTGGTTACTGTGGTCTGTCTATTCATCATTTAATTTAAGTCTTAATAATTGGTATTTTTATGCTTCAATTGTTTTAAGTAACTCTTATATCATCATACTCGTATGAAGTGAAATAAACAGTGGTCCTCAAAAATGTTCACCAATAGGTGTGTCGGATTTGATTATAGCTCCACAAACCTTATCGAGCATCATTGAGGGACTTTTTAGTGTGCAAAACAAGTTAAATTTTTTTGGAAATCTCATAATTAATATGCCGAAGAGAATCAAAATAGTAAAAATAAAAAATAAATAAAATTTGCTTGCAGCGTCTTACTGATGGTCTAGATGAAACAATAGCCTATTAATTTTTTAATACCTAAAGTTGGCGTGACACTTCCTACTTAGAAGCGACACTTACTTCAAAATATCTTTAGAAGCCAAAATAGTAAACAATTTTAATTATTATTATTTTTTAATACCGAAAATTTCATTACAAAAAAGTCAACATTGGAGCAAAAATTATATCACCTCCCAAGTAAGTCAAATATTTAATGGGAATAAGACAAGTGAGCGTTGGTCCTCTCAAATAAAGAAATTGCTTACATAAAATAAGTTCTTAGAAACTAAAGGTTCATTTAGCCGACTGTACTGCAATGTAACCGTAACGGTAGGAAACAGCTGATCGATATTGTTATGTGAAGAGTAATGAAAATCATTATAGAGACGTAACCGGAATGTAAAAGCTCAGTTAGCCAACTGTAATGGAATGAAGCTGCAACATAGGAAACAGGTGAGGATATTTTTATGTGAAAAGTAGGTTACGTTACATTACATCTCTATAACCACTTTAATTACTTTTCACACAAAAATATCGAGGAGGATATTTTTATGTGAAAAGTAGGTTACGTTACATTACATCTCTATAACCACTTTAATTACTTTTCACACAACAATATCGATCAGCTGTTTCCTACTGTTGCAGTTACTTTACGTTACAGTCGGCTAACTGATTCCTTAGGAATCTGTACATTACTTTTCACATAACAATATTGATTAGCTGTTACAGTTACATTACATTGCATTACAGTTACATTACATTGCATTCCAGTGCATTCGGCTAACTGAGCCTTAACACAGTGATCATTTTGGAACTATCTATAACTATTAATGTTAGTAAACAGAATTGTATTCCACAAAATGATGAAGCGTGGTAATTCTAAGATAAAAATTTTCCGTTTCACCGCAAAACGTATATAGGGTGTTGCGATGCAAACAGGGGTTTAGCTAAGATTTCAAGATTTCTTGTGTAGAAGTTTTTTGTGAACAGTTTTGTCATGGACTGTATACACGAGTACATAATTTCTATATGTATTTACATTCATATAAATGTATATGAGTACGTTTTGAGATATGTAAATGTATGCATCCAAAGCAACATATGGCATAAATTACAAATAAACCAATAATCATGTGTTTTTTAATTTCCATAGTTATTATGCGGATCAATCAAATTTACTTCATACATATGTATGTATATGCACAAATGCATATTTAAATATATATATGTACTAGTGATGTAAGGAATTTCAATTTTCGATATTCGCGAATACGAATACGAATATTTCAAACGATATTCGCGAATACGAATGCGAATACGAATATTTGAAACGATATTCTCGAATACGAATACGAATATTATATGCAATATGAAATATTAAAAAATTGTTATGAAAAAGGACTTCACACTCTTTTTGGCGTACTTTAAAGTTAATAAAAAGTACCCAAAATTTTAATGATCGTCATTAAATGACATTTAAAAATGATATAAAGCACAAATTTCTATAAAAAAATTAATGTATTTGTACAAACTAAAATGTTTAGTCATTTATTTAAATTTCGTTTAGGATTTATGCATTTATTTATTTAATTTCTTTGGAAAAATATTCGTATTCGTATTCGCCTGAATTTGACGAATACGAATACATTCGTATTTGTCTGAAAATGGCCGAATATTCGACAATTCGAATACGAATACGAATATTCGTGCATCACTAGTATGTACATATATATACATGCATGCATACATACATATGTATGTATGTATGCGTGTTCCCTCCTCCATATGTAGTTGACTCGCAATGAGTTTGTACTCGTTTAGAAATTAAGACGTCTCTATATGAATGTATGTATATACATATGCATATGTGCCGTAAGTGGCAAGTATTTAAATAAGCATCTTAAATGCTTTACGATGCCATTTAAATTATATCTTATTAAATAGGATTAAAGCTAGAAGTTGTTTCTTTTTTTTGCAATTCATAATAACAACTTCTTTGGAAGTGGTGATTAATATAGGATTAGTTTTCGTTTTATTTATTTATCAGCTAAATAAATTCAAATTGGTTTAAAAAATTCCAAGATTACATCAGTTCTTAAATTCATGAAGTGTTATTTGTTTATTTTCTATGCACAGTCCGTCCCACTGGAACAAGGAAAAAAAAAGAATAAATGAATAAATAATAATTATTTAGCATTTCATTCGTTTAAACGAAAGTAAATGTAAACTGTGTGTAAAATTTTCTTTATGGAAATGGCAGTTGCTGGCAACGGAATAAACGGGTCAATGTATCAATAAAAGGCAACCTAATTTGAATGAAAAGTTTTCAACGCTTTAATTTTCTTCTACTATTGCCCAAGGCAGACAATTATTACTAACATCAAGCTTTATAGCGCTGATAGCATTAAATTATTTGAATGAGCTTATAAAACAAGAGGTAGTCTAAAGTACTGCGTCTTTTATTATATAATAATTACTGAAGTGTGCGACGACTTATATGTGAACTTCTCCCAGAAAAGGGACCTAGTGTGTCAAAAAAACGGGTTTGGACTTAAGAGTGGTGTAGAATAAGATGAAATGAGTTAGATTTCTGATCGGCACCCAATCATAACTAACCATACCAAATCACATCTCCCAATTGAAGGTGTGTTCAAAGTGATAATGCGTTATGAAACTTTTCTCATTTTCACGCACTACGTCCTTTTCTCGGAGGAGGTCACATATTATAAATATAAAAGTAGCCAGGTGTAAATAAACCCCTTGAATACTGCGATGTCGTGATTTGAAAATGTCTAGTCTCGATATCTTCGGATTTTTAGGAATCCCATGATTGTAAAATGTCTAATACTGAGATCTTTCGATTTCTTAAGATTTCAGGATTTTTCGGGGTCTCGGAACTATTTTTTAACAAGAAAACAGGAATATGTTGCTCTAAAACTTTTTATTTGACATCATTGAAACTGTTAAATAAGGCCCTGATTTAAATTTCTAGCAAAGATGTGAATAACATATCTCTCCCACGGCTTCCACTTCAGCGTTCTAATTCATTATATTAACAAAGGGGGCAGTGGTGGGTGCAAGTACTTACCCCACTTATCAAAAATATTTAGAAGTCATTGAATACAAAAAACGCAGTAAAATAAAATGTCTTTTGACAGTATTGAAATCGTGCTTGATGTGCTTTATGTCAAGCGTTTTCTTCACTGGCCTATCGCACACTTAAAGTTAAAAAAAAACATGCCCTCGGCAGGGTTTGAATATCGGAATATGTATCTACATTATTTTAACACGCTTTACTACTACGCCACGCTGATAATTATATACATATTTTATTTATTTACTTTGAGTCATTACATAGCTACTGTAAAGTAATGCAGACGGTATGGTATGTACGAGCAATTTGTGTGGAAAAGTAAAATGTGCTTAATATAAATCATTACTTTTTTTTGTGGAATATACCCAATTTTGTCAGCCTCTAAAAATTAACTTATTTTGGGTTTTCAAGGGAAATACATTTTTTTTCTTAAGTAGAAAAAAATAAGCAAAATAACTAACATGTGCATAGTTAGTAAAGAAACAACGACAACGGCAAGACTGTTGTAAATTTAGAGATTTTTAAAATTAAGCTTTCATTAAAAAAAAAGCTTTCAGCAAATCGTAATACCATGAATCTAAACAATTCATATATTCCATTTGCATTAAAAACTGAGCAGAAATCTACATCAACTGACACCACACAAAGTGAACCAAACACACAGAACGCTAATGATGACAGCGCAGTGACCTTGGAAAACAGCTAGTTGTTCCGTTCTACTAGTGTTTGTCAAACTATGTACATTTAACTCTGGAGCTATTTTAATCTTTAATAATGATAAATGTGATTTGGCTTATTGAACGATACGATCTCTAACCTAATCAAATCATATATATAAAAAATAAATTCACCAAACGAAAGGTGGAATTGTCTTCTTCTTTTGATTAAAAAACATCTCTGAAAATTCCGGAAGTATAGGTTAATGTTTTCTGGAAAATTAGCTAGAGATTGGAGAAGCACTGACATTTTTCAATGCTTACTGCTTTCATCAGGATCTAGCCTAGGAAAAGAGCCTTCCAAACAGGATTTGTAATCAGGCAATGTAGTCCAAGAAATTATAGAGAAGAATTAGCAAAGTGTTTCTTAATAATAAATCAAATATTTAAAACATTCTTATCGGTATTTTACATAAATTTCATGGGCTGTGGGCGTGGCCAATTTTTATAGAACTTTGCGCGGGTCTTTTTGAATTCTAGTAAGCGTAAGTACCACATTTGAAGACTTCTGCTTGGATAGGAAAAATGTATGCGCAAAAATCGATTTGGATTGCCTTGGCGATGGGTGGTGGGCGTGGCAATTTTTTTCTTAATTAAGTTAATATAATTCTCGGTGCCAACTTTAAATTATCTAGGACCACTGCTTCTAGTTTTTACAGAACAATGTATGAAGCCATCCCAGTGTGCAATGGCTTAGTAATGGTCACGAGTTTAATTAATTTTTTAAGCACTTTTACCTCAGCATATTTTTGTTAATGCTTAGGCAACTGGAGAAATTTGCCATACATAATACTAATTTTGGTTTCTGTTGCGTTGCCAGTTAGAAAGGCAACTGAAATTCAGTTGCCATCCATAATTGAACCATAAGCTTTACAATAAATTTTCTTAAAAAAGCTTCTAGGAAAATATTTGATTAAATTTTGCTACTTACGAAGAATTTATTTTGTTACATTCAAGGAATTGTTGCGTATAAACAAATAAATTAACTGCGTATATTAGGTGTGATCTTAATTACTACCTTCTTGTGAAAAACTGTAAATTTACATACATAAATTATTGCTATAATCATAAACACTATAAAAATTTTTTTTTCGTGGTTGGTCTTAATCACGCAACTGTATCTTTTTCATATATTTCATACTTAAAATACAAATGACAAATATTGTGTAGGCTCTAAAAGGTTTTCAAGGAAAATAAAGTTTCCACCATTGTTATTCAACTAGAGCTGAGTAATAAATTACAATCTTTATACGAATATTCCAAAACAATAAATCCAATTCAAAGACCTTGTTGCTTGCAGACCAATAAAAGGAACTTTTATTTACATTCAAAATAAGAAATAAAACAAAATACAATTCGCTCACAAATTTTTTTTATAAATATTATAAAATTGTCTCCTGCTTACATTATTTTACTTAAGTGAAATATCTGTAAAATTCGCGCCATGCAGTTAGCAGACAAACCAATAAAAATCATACATACATATGTATGTATATTGGTGAAACGATTCATGCAAAACTCTTAAGAAAAATTGATGAGTTGAAAGAGTGAAATGAATTACTATATTGTCAGGCAGGCAACATGCGGTGGAGGTTGGGTAAAACAAAAAATACTTTAACAAAATATAATCAAATAAATACAAAACTAACTGAGAGTAGGGTAATATATCATAAAAAATTCAACAACGGCGATGAACACCAAGTGAATAAGCAATAAGATCAGCTAAACACACACACCACACACATCTCTGAAACGATTATTGAAGGAAGTAAATTATAAGTACAACAAAATTATAAAGAATGAAGTAAAAATGCCAAAAACTAGTTTCTCTTTAAGACTTAAAAGCGTCTGGGCACAGTTTATAAAATAAAGAGGCTTAAGCAAATATAAATATTCTTAAATTGCAAAAAGGCGTAACTACACAACAAATTTGAGTTCTTGATTTATTATGATGCAGTCAAGCTTCAATATTTCATATATTTCATGTGTTTTATAAATTAAAAGAGAAAGGTTTTTTCTATTCAAAAAGTTTTAATATTACTTTAATACCACAGCAAAAAAAAGTAGAAAAAGCACATAAACCAATAAATTTTTAATGGTTCCACCATATATACCCAGTAAAAAAAATGGAAGTCATTCTTTACTGGGTAATTTTTTTACTGGGTATTTATTTATTAATATCGTTGCACAAATAAGCGTGAACAAACCTAATATAAATGTTTTTCATCAAAAGAATTGTAATGTTAAGAATTACTAATGGCAAAATATTGAATATTGCGTATCGAGTATTCAGAATTTTTTCGGATAATTGATACTCAAAAGTAGTTTTTTTAGGAGGATTTTGAATGGAAGCTTTAAAATATAAAATACAACTCTAACTAAAAATATAATGCTATTGAAAATAAAGAGCACGTAAAAAAACTTAGGTCCAAGCATTCCATTTCGAATTTGCTACAGCTGAGCATATACAAAAATAAAAAGTTTTGGCGATGACGTAAAACACCCACATTTCGATTGTTTAACTTAAACGATTTTTAGCGATAGAGATTTACCGAGTTACAGAATAAATGTATTTTTATGTCAGGGAAAAATGTTTTTTCAATTAAAAAAACTATTCAACTTCAAAATAACAAAATAACCCTAATTCTCGTATTCTATAAACGAAAAATTCATGTAAAATATCTGATGTTAATAACTGATCTCCCCATAAGTAGAAAGGCACGGGTGCTCATAAGGTTAATGCTGTCTTCTTAAAGAAAATCATTAATTATAATTAATTAATAATTATTAGCAATATTTTCATTTCTAAGGAAAAAAAATAATAAATTGTAAATACTAAACTAAAAAGCTTGAATAAGAAAATTATTCCTTGAATGAAAAATAAAATAACTTATATTTAAATCGCTATGAGTTTAAAAAACCGTTAAAAGTATCGAGTAGTATTGAGTACACAAAGAAAAATTATTGGGTAATGAAAATTAGTAGAATATGCCAGCATTAATAAAAAATTATTATCTAAAGAACACACAAATACACAAGCTTACAAACATACAAAACGGTGTTGAAGTAAATAACAACTATAAAGTTATACTTTCTGCCTATATGACTGAGTGCTACCGATGATAGCCTGTTAATCCATGGGTCGTGGTTTCGGTTGCTGCCGTATACCACGGGTGTTTTCGGCAACTAAGTTAATCGCTTTGCGGGTTGTGGTTGTTTAAAAAAAATTTAAATTAATTTTATGAAATGTACAACCACACAAATACATAAACTTATGCAGACGAAAGACACAAACAATAATACCTGAATGTATTGTTATATTTTCTCCTTGTTAAAAGATATTCAACCACACAAACAATAACAGCTAAAATGCTTCCACACACATGCTATTATTGTCAATGTACATGCACACAAATCATCATAATGAATTGTAACACGAACTAATGAAAGCTACTGTTTCAGAAGCCCTTGCATATGCTGTGACTTTATGGATGTTACTAACATTCCTCTGTAAGTTTTATGTTAAGTATAAAAAGAGCGAATCTTTCTTTTAGATCTTTACATATTGTGTAAAGAACAGCGAAGTTAACATTGTGGTATCTTAGCAATTATTAATTTAACATTGGATGCTTAGAACTTATATAAGCGTTGTTATTTGACAATTATCGCACACTTTCGACATTTTCTTTAATTGCAAATATTTGAAGCCATTAAAACAACGTTTTTTAGATGTAAAGTAATCGATATCAAACAATCCGACAGAAAAAGATTATAAGTTATTTTAATCATCAAATTTCTTCAATTAATAAAATAAAGTTTTAAATTTTGTACATTTTACCAGTCATTAGAGTTGCAAAAATTTCAATAAAGTAATTTACATATTTCGTATTACTGAAATTTTTATTACTAATACATTTTAAAGAAAAATAATTAAATTGAATTAAATAATTTAATTGCATGTATCAAAAAATTAATTGAAAATAAATTCCAATAAATCACATGATTGAATGAAGCAATTCAGTTATTGAAATGTTGTTTAGAATAAGTAAAACTCATCCAGAGATCTACAATCTAATTCTGAAAGCTAAAAAGCTGCAACAAAAAAAAAAGTGTTTTCGTTCTAATTAATAGAATCATTGAAATTAATTGATATTTTAATTACACATTACATTTTTAAAAATCAATAAAAAGATTAGTGAAAAATATATTTTTTGTTTAACTTTTTCTTGCAATCAAGAAACTGATTGAAATGTCAATGACTTTCTTTTTAAGAGAAGTAACACTCACGTAATGAATGCCTACTAGTATTAGTTGGTGTTACTTTCCTTAGGAAAGAGATAGTGATAGAGAGAGAAGACAGGTGGTGAAGTAAGCGATAGAGGAAAGCTTCATTCTTTAATTTTTTTTGCACGTTTTTAATAAAGTAGAGTTGCAACGCCTCTGGTGTCAATGAGACGTATTAAGTTTTTTTACAGCTGTAATAGTAGCCATTTAAGGGCCTCTCAGACTATAATACAAGTATTAATACTTTTGACGAAAATGCATCCCTGGTCTTATATTTGTTTCCAAAATTTCAAAAAAACTATAACAACTCAACATGTCAGAGTTGCATTTTCCACAAAAGTATTAATACTTGTATAATAGTCTGAACGGGGCTTTATTGGTTATTTTATTTCATCGATGATTCTGCTACACAATACCTTCGAAGCAGAGCGCTCTGATGTCACATTAAGATTAGTATGCGCTGAAGCAGGAGTAAGTTCATTGAGTGGCCAGTGTCTACTTTTCCTTCAGCACTTGAACTTTCCTACAAAAGGGACACTAACAGGCCTGTCACAGAAATACATTTTGATCGAATTTCGTTTTAATCCGAAAAAAGCTTCTTCAGAAAACGAAAATCTATAAATTTTCTCGAATTGAAATCACTTTTAATTTTGTGGTCGAATTAGCAGTTTTTTTACCTGTTAGTACAAAAACAAGTGCATAACATTTTTATTTGTTCAAAGAAACCCCTTTTTTAAGCTTTCAATTACAATTTATTGATATTTTTATGTTATTTTTAATTATTTGTAAAAATTGTTCAAGTTAAAATAAATATGTATAGAAACAAGGAAAACTGAAAGTAAGTGTTGCCACACAATATTTTAATCGAAAACACCTTAATTTGTTAGAAAAAATATTCATTGTTCAATATATTAACACACTGGCATCACGAAACACGATAAAAACAAAATAAAAAACTTAAAATACAGAATTACACTTAATTACTTGATTGCAACAAATTGAGAATACTTACACTGTGTCAGGATTAGAAAGTGGATCTGAGGCATCTCTTAAGCTTCTTCGACGTAACTTTTCAACGGAATGTTGACGGTTTTGTGTATTCAATACCAAAATAATTGAAACTCCCACCATTTTATTATTTTAATTTGTTATAACTTTTATATAAATTGTTATTTCTTTACTTTATTTTGTTTTCCTCTTTAATAAACATATGCTTTTGTTTTGGTTTACACAATGTAGCCACATTTAACGCACAATATTGCCACATGTAAAATTTGTCGGAATGGAGTAAATCGAGCAAAGTCTGAAGAAGGTAAAAACAACTTGATCGAAATGAAAACTCGGAATCAAAACCATTCCGAATAATTTCTGTGACAGGCCTGTAAAGCACAACAGAAAAACGCGTAATGTTGTTATATGTATAATGACTGGTGGAAACCGGGCTTGAACCCAGCGTCTTCTGTTTTGTAAACAACGTGCTAACTACTTCAGCCAACGCCACCCTCAATTAAATTAAGATATTTTATCAAACAAGGTCTGTAATTGGAATTAAAATTGAAAACAACTTAAACAAAATAACAGCATATGGCCCGCGATGTCGTCAATAAACTTTCGATACTAAGCGTTATAAAGTTTCTTTTCGATATCGTGTTCTAGGCCGATTATTTTCTATAAGTACAACAACAAATAAATCGAAATTCTTTAGTAGTAATTCTGTACTTTTTGAACTTCCCAAGCGTTGTTACGCCAGCTTTTGGGAACAAGAAAGAAGCCAAAAAAATAATATAAAAATTAATTTTCTTTAAGCAAAAGAAGGTGCGTTAAGGTGACAAAACCTCTTATCTGCGTATCTATGTCTGTAGTTACAAAAGTTGTGATCACATTGAAAATAATTACAACAACTAACAGAACACAAAAATTAAATTTCAGACGTTTTATTTTCTTTAAGTGTTTATGCATGTATTATTAATTTACATCATACATCTTCCGATAGTCAAAATATAAACATGGAACAACAACAACTATGACCATATGAAACATAACATAACACTGATATATTACACATGTAATATGATCTCGACAGATACCAGCTAAACAGGCTTGCTTACATACGTACCGACCGACAGTCATGATTCAGGCTTAAATACTACATACATATGTACGTGCAGTATGACGATCAGGCAAACAAACGGCAACAACAGCATGTAATTTATGTAAAACTCCATACACAAGGCCAAACAAGAAATAAGGCAACATTAAACATAAATTTTTTTAGTTGCTTGTGCTCCTCTATGTTTGTTTTTAAAATTGTGTGTAAAAGAAGTGAATGAAGTGTTTAAATATCAAGTGTGCGTAGCAATTTTCAGAAAGCAGAAATCTTAGTTTGAAATTTAGGTTCGGTAATCGATTAATGACTTCTTTTTCTTCTTTTCTACCTAAAAATTTTTGTTTTGTTGGTCGGGTGTGCGTGTGTGTGTATTTATATTTTCAATTTGAAAATTATAATAAATTGATCCTTTTATGTGAGGCGAAATGTATCAATGTTCCCTTTCATTTCGTAAATATCAATGCATTCAGCTTGGCGTAAAATTTTAAGGCTAGACCTTGATGTATTGGTGCGTTTTTATAACCCAACAAACACAATGGTCGCATCCATAAGACGTAACAGTTGCGCTACCGTTGAGTGTTTGTCTTAGAAACGCATAGTTGAGTATCTCTGCTCCACTCAACAGTTGAGTAATTTTCCATCATAAAATTTTTTCGCTACCTATAGTCAACACGTTGAGCTCAGCCTGAACAGCTGGTCAAAAAGAGCTATTTCTTTTATATGCTTTGTTAGGTGGCAGCAACAAATATTTGTTAAGTTTTGCATTACAAATGCGATGAAGTAACGAAATAAAGATACAAAATTACATTATATACATCAAGCCGTTTCTAAGAAGTAGCTGTTGGGGCCAACAGTTACCAGCAGTTTCACAACGGTTGAGCTCAACAGCTACTTCTTATGAATGCGCCCAATGTCATGTCTTTTGAATTATTCAATGTTTCCAAATAGACTAAAAGTTAAATAATTTTTTTTTGTAAAGAGAAGTAACACTCGGGAAAATAATGTGAATACCAGAGAACGAAGCCAATGCTGATTTTTCGACGGCGGTGGTTGACCAAAAATATCTACGTCGGCCATTTTACGAGAAGACGGCCAAAAGTTATTTTTTATGATCACTGATTGTAAAATGTTAAAGTTCATTGGAAAGTGAACACTAGTGCACCTTGGGAGCCAAAAAAATTAAAACTTTGTCTCAACTATATCACAGTGAACAGGGTGACTGGTGGTGACAGGTGAGAAAATTCTTAAAAAGCTTTTGATTTTTAAACATCTATAACTTTTTAGTTTTATAAGTTATTCAATCGAAATAAATTTTGTATAATTACCATATTTGTTAGCTATCAGTATTGGAAAAATAAAGTGTTTATAATTTTAAGAAATTAATTTTTCTGTTTTTCTTTAAAAGGTCTAAATATTCTTAAGCTCTTCCACTTAACAGACCATAACTTCCACACTTCAAAAGGCAACAAAAAAAGATTAGCATTTTTTTGTAGCCGAAACTCATCTCTAAAACCCTATATATACCCCGACTGTGACCACCAGAACAATTTTTCTGACACAAGGATAACATTTTTATTTGAAAAATTTGAGTAAAATAGTTTTTTGTAATGCTATTTTTTAAAGTTTTTAATAAGAAAAAGTCGAAAACGTCGCAAAAAATATAAGACTTTGTGAAAAACAAATTTTTAAACTAGTTTTAATACTCGTGTACCAAATATCAGCTACATCTTATAATGCATTTTAAACCTATCATAAGTACTTTTCTAACCGGTCGACTGTAAAGTTTTATATCTTAAACTTAAAGCCTATGGTCTCACCTAGTAAACAAAAAAAAACGCTATACAAAATTCCAATCCAGTCAAAAGTTAAGTTAAGTTATTTTTCTGTTGTTTTATAAAAATGGGCGGCATGCTTTGAAAAAAATGGGAGTTGTTTAAAAAAGGCTGCTAAACCGAAGCCGAAACTTAGCCAAAGAGTTCAGCTGCGGTTGAGAAAATGAATAACAACGTACACATAACGTGTGCATAATCTCCTCTGTTGTGTACAAATAATCCCAGCCAACCGGAGATTCGAAAATGAACGAAGTTTTTCGAAACATGCTCGTCAAAAAAAGTTTAGCAACAAGAAACAATTTGTTTCTCTCAATTTTTTATTTTTTGCATGTACAACCAAAGAGGAATAACGTGTTTTGCTATTTAGAAGCAATAAAATCGAACTATTATTGACGTTGTTTATGTTTCGTTATGATATCGCTAAAGGTATTGATTCGTAAGCGAAACATCGATTGATTCGTAAGCGAAACATCGATATCGAAAGATTTGCTGCACTTTCTATTTTCATTTACGATAGCCGTTCTCGAGTGTTTTGTCCGAGAAATGTTTACGCAACATTCGAATGCGATATTATTTACGAATGTCTTGGTTAGCTGGGTATACATAATCTTATATATCCGTGTGCTCTGCATCGTGTCATTGCAACAATTATTGTAAGTGTAAGAACACAAAGCTTTTATATTGAATATTAACAGATTTGTGCCTGTGAACTTTTTTATACCAACTTGTTCTCAGTTTGTAACTCCAATCATTTGTTTGCTGGTTAGAGACTTTATGAGGCCTGTTAAACATTAATACATAAATATACTAAATATTGACGCCTGGCGCTTAAGTAATGATAGAAAAATAAAAACATGAAAATTAATTAAACCTTTCGTTTTGCTTTTGAACTGAGTCAGCTAAACTTTTAAACACAATAGTTTTCCCATTTCCTCCAATATTTACTCATTTTTTCCAATCATAGTTTTTTTTCTTTAATTGAAGTTGAAGAGTAGTTTTGCTGCTCTAAATAAGAAATCATGTGTTGTTTTCTATAATTTTAACAATTAATTTTAATTTCTCTATTTCACATAATTTCTCTAGTTTAATAAAGTAGACGAATCGATCAGAGATCTTAAAAACGCTAATTAGAAAAATAAAAAAAATCTTTAAAATTTAAGGGCACATATCGTCACTCTTTTATCTAACTGAACTATCTAACATTTGTAAAATTTTACAGGAGTGCAGCTTTTATGATTGTTTTCTACATGCATTCTTATGGAAACGTCTGAAATAGTTTTACTTTTATAGGCTCAACATTAATGTTTGCAGTTATAAAAATTGTAGACAAGGTCTGTTATGGCTTATAAAGTCTAGTAGTGGTATTAACTTATTTTTCAAAAAATGCCAGTTAGGTCGGTTAGTTAAAACAGAGACGATATATGTGACAGCGCATAGAGAAAGGGTCCTAAGGGTAAAAAAAATCAATTTCCTTTTTTTTTTGATGTGGACAACATCTGAGCAATTCCATGCCCCAAAATTAAAACTTTAAAATGGCTCTCCTGAACAAAACCGGTTTTTATCCTTAGGTCCCTTTCTATTTTGCGCGTCACATATGACTAATTTTTCAATGCAAAGGGGAATATGGGAATTGTTATGATTTATCGTACTCCAATTTCTTGAAAGCTTTTTTATATATGTATAATGAAAGCTAAAATTTTCCTAAATACTTATTTATCTTTATTGTAATATTCTTCTTTAGTTAGCAACTTTAAAATATGCCCACTCACTCCTTCCTCTGCAAACTGTGTTGTGTATTATAAATTAAAACACTGTTCTTCCTTTGATGCCGTTTTAACCCTTATAACAATTATAATAATCTTGTAGCATTTTTTTAAACTAAAGAAATATTATAAACGATTGTATCTCTAAGGTTTTAACAATGTTGTTTATCACCATGCTGCATGTTACATTTTAAAATGACATACGATTTTGTTTGTAACTATCATGCTGCTTTCTCATTCCATGATATATGTATACAATGATGGAGTGGGAAAATGCATGTTCACACATAAACTACTACGAGTAGTGTTTTATTGAACTTTATTAGATCATACAGATATTTTAAAATCATCCACACACACACACACACACACACACTTAATAGATTGAATGCGATGCTCTGATCCTTTATAACTGTCATTATTTGAATGACAGATATGCCCTCCTAAGCTTCTTACTCGAATTTTTGTTTGTTCTTTCGTATGTGTCTGTCCGTCTCCCTTTCGTTGATTGAATCATTTAAGTTGGAGTGATCGCCTTATCATTGCATGACTGCATTATTCGTGAGTAGTCTTTTTTGTTGTTCTTCTTCTGTAAACGCTTTTGTCATTTGTTTTTTTTTCCTGATAATTTCATCACTTGTTTAATAAACGATTGCTTTGTTTTTAAATATTTTAAATATTGGATTATTAATGACCCCTTTTATACGTGGTGTGTTGTTTGTATTTTAAACACAAAGTTATTGAATGAAAGCAAGATGCTCTTATAAGAATTTTGTTGTGGCATGTGTTGCGAGGAATGTTTGGTAAAAATTTACAGAGTGTTGATTATATGATTGATGTTGCAATAAAATATCTAAAGTGTATTTCTTTGTTTAACACGTTTATATATTGAGTTTTTTTTTGTGGCCTCCTCCGTTCTGTGATACGGGGAAGTTAACGAATCCAATACATGTTTTAATGAAAAATTGATTTTACATTAAGGTTTTATCGCAACTGTTAACACTTACTTTATTTATTTTTTTGTTGTTGGTTATTTAATGCATTCAAATTTGTTTCTTAACATAATCGTATTTTAAATGCAGCTTGGAAACAGTCCATATTCAATTCGGTAGAAAATTTATTTACTTTATAAAAATTTTCCGTGAAGAAACAAGTGTTACCCGAACTAAAGAGAAAATAAGTATATCACATTTACCATTAAGAGTGAAACTCTTTGATATTAAATTCAGTCTTGCAGTCTGGAATTTTTTGTGTGGGTTATTTTTGGGACGCTTTTCGCTGAGTCTATTTTTGTTATATCAGTTAGTTCGCTTTCGATAACTTTCTAATTTATCTTTCCTATCATTATTATCAGACATTCACTACAAATGCTAAGTCATGTTTTAGACTTTGCAGTTTTTCTTGTAGCATTTCCCTTCAATTCTCTTTTAAAACTGCTTGATTGCTTACACACGGACTGTTTCTTGTTAAATTCTCCTATTTTTTTAATGCAGCGAATGTAATAACAAAAGAGATTTGAAGTAACTTTTCTGTACAAGCAAGTCAGTACCCCTCTTCTTTCTTCTTTTCCCTCTCTTCCACATACTCAGACTTGCTTCAAGAAAAACTGACAAGTCTAAAACATGAGTAATGAACCAACTTAGCGATAGTTGTTTGTTTGTAATATTGCAGTAAATCCCCCTTATTGCGAACGTCACATCAAGACGACAGTAAAAATTGGCACTTGTCTACTTTGTCTACTCTTTGTCGACAACAATTGACTACTATTAATATGCTCCATTAGTTTACAAAGCCTTAGAGATTAGTAAGAGATTGTCAATAAGATCCAATTGTGGCCAATAAAGAGTATACAAGTGCCAATTCTTACTGTCGTCATGATGTGACGTCGACGACGCCATTCGTAAAAGAGGGATTATTTTTGCTTTGCATATTTCTTCGTAAAATTTTCAACATTTCCTTTTTTAATGATCAAGTAGCAAACGCTTCCGGATAGTTTCTTTCTCTAAACAATTTAATTTTCTTCTCATTATTTTATTTTCTAGCTGCGTTCGTTAAAGTACAATATATGCTCAATAGCAAAACCAATATTATAATAAATGGCCCAAATGGCCCACGGATTCATTGTGCCCCGGCCTTAACCATTTTCCAAACAATCTTTTTTCTGAGTTTGTACATACATACATATGTATGTATGTATATGAGTAGGTCCATAACAAAATGCAACAATTCTACTTGAACAATTTCTTGAACAAACGAATAACTGTTATTAGACTGAGTATAATATATGTATATTAGAATTGTTTCATTTTGGTCTGAATATCTATCTAATTTCTGTATTGAGTCAGAATAAAACTATTTACCTTTGGTATGTTTTAAAAAAATGTTAACATAGATAAATTTTAATATGTATATGTATTCAACAGTAAAATCAGAAAACTCGGAAAGTGGAATTATTGCATTTTGTTATTCACCTCCACATATCTTTTCTTATAAATATTAATTAAAATTCCTTTTATATTCTTACATATCCAATTTTATGTAAAAGTTTTCATTAATGTGGTATCTATGCTATTCTCTTGATACACTCCATCCAATCCACAAACATATATGATTTACAGGAATGTGTCTGTTAATAAAATAATCTCAATACCAGCCACAAAGGTACATAACATTCTGTAAACAGTCTGTACGTAGCCGAAATTTTACCGAGAAATCAAAACTAAATTGTGCTCACAAAAGATGAATTGTGGAACTCTGTGTATTACAATGTGTGCTATACTAAATAGCTAAAGATAAATCATAGTCTAGACACAAACCTTTTTTTTTGTTAACTGGTCGAAAGTTAGTTTATGCACACTTTGAATTTGGGAGACATTTTTAGCCACTCTTAATATGTTTTAGTGTAGAGTCTGTAGACAATAAATTAAGTTTAAGAGATTTAGGAAATTCTTATGTTATGCATTTCGCATTTTCGCTTATGCATTCCTCACAAATGTTAAATTATTTTCTTTACACAGTATCTTTGC
Source organism: Tachina fera (assembly GCA_905220375.1). Lineage (NCBI taxonomy): Eukaryota > Metazoa > Arthropoda > Insecta > Diptera > Tachinidae > Tachina > Tachina fera. The sequence continues at coordinate 84,187,961 of LR999966.1, forward strand.
GACATAAAGTTTTTGTGAAGAAACCAAGTTAATTGAAATGAAATTTACATGTTACATTCTGAGTGCAAAAAGCAGCTTTTAACTACACAATTTTTAAAGAAATATAGAGGTGAATACGTGATGAAATTAATTTAAACCATTTTCCAAAGTTTATTTGTTTATTTGTTTATAACCAGCAACATTGTATCTCCTTAGTAATATATGTACATACATACATAATAGTATCTTTTTATACTCTTTGTACATTTGTATTATGTTTTTGTTGGCAGCTTGCTCTTTGTGCAATAATATTTTAAGGATTTTTTTATTATAGTTAAGAGTAGCAGTCTCAAATATAACTGTTATATTTTCTCGTAGGACCTCAAATTACTCTTTCTGGAGTATTGAGAGATACACATATGTACATATGTATGTATGTATTTCGCTTACATTTCATGTTTCTTATGACTTAATTTTTGCTTTATATTTTTATTTTTTATTAAAGTAAATATTTTTGTTTACATCTGCTGGCTCTCTCTGCTGAGTATAACAATGAGATGTTTAAAAGTGGAGACTTTCGCATTTGTAATAATGTAAACAGAGGCAAGGTAAAGCAAAAGGCAATATTTTTGCAGACTTGATTAAAGTGAAACCAAAACAAACAAATCAAAATTAAAAACAGCACGAGAATATTGACTTAGTTTAGAACAGCATACCAAATACTTATGTATATACAGTTGTTCTAAATTAGAGTTTGCGAACTGTAGCCCAAAAACCACCCACTAGGAACGATTAGGGCAGCTACCAATTACTAAAAGTACTTGGGCAGCGAATAGTTAATGTCTGCGGTAGCGCATCATAAGGATTGAATATGGCAAAATTGTTGGTTTGATACATCTTAAATCAGGAATTATATTGAAAACAAGGATATATTAAGTCATTAAATATATATACATATGTACATATGTATGGATGTATGTACATATATGTATATGTATGTATGTACATTTGTTTCGATATTGGCATTTCCACAGTAATGTCCTCTTTTGTCAGGTTACCGTTACTAGGTAGCATAGCTTGTTTTTCAATGATAACTTGTGTTTTGTACTTTTTTTTTTGATATTGGTTTAGAACATAGTTAACTTTACATTTAGTAAAAGATAGGAACAAATCGAACATCATGTCTCTAAGTTAGAAGCTAAATTGCTTGGTAACGTAATTTGACACTGAAGCAACGTGGGTGGGTGTGGAAATGCCCATATACATATTTACATATAATGCATGCAGGATTCTTTCGCTATCGCACCGATGATTTCAACTTTTTCTAATAATTTCTAACCAAAAATTGTGCTAAAAACTTAATCTAATTAAATGGTTTAAAAAGAGTATTTTGACATGTTTTTCCTACTTCTCTTTGATAAACATACATATATACATACATATACATACATATATGTATGTATATAAATGTAAACAATAAAAAATTATTTATTAACAAGAGAGCATAAAAGTTTGTTTATTCGCCCGAATTTACTACGAATTTCCCATTTTATAAATTTCACTTTACATGTAGAGTACGGCAACGTTAATATACACAAAAGTTCTTGCAAAGAAAACAAAATATCTAAATAAATACAACAAGTTTAAATATGTTTTTAATAGGAAATTGTGAAAAATAAAATAAAGTTTCTTAACTTAAGAAAATGCTGAAGCAACAGTTTTAACGAATAGTATAACAAACACTCTTATATTTTTAAAGTTGAGTATTAAAAGTGAAGTGTAATATATGTATGCAGATATCAACATATAAAAGGTTTTTAATATACTGTGTGTATGTTTAACTAAAAGTAAACAAGTCGAAAGCAAGTTATTTTCTTTTTCAACTGCTAAAATTTTTCATGAAAACCTAAAATAACAACAACAATTGATGTGTTTTGAGTTAAGCCGGTACATGCGTACAATGTGTTCTCCACTTTGTTTTGTAATACTCTCTGTAAAATTTTCAGTAAAGCATATTTTGAGCACATTATAAAAAGAATTTGACATTCAAAAAGAAAACCTAATAAGAAATTTTCTTAGAAGTCTACAACATTTACGGCCTGTGCCACTGAAAATATTTGGAAGGCAGACTAGTTGTATTGAGAACAATAATAATATAAAAAAAGTCTCCTAATGAACGTTGTCTAACGACATTGTGGAACAGGGAATTAGTGTTGCAAAAGGCAGCAATATAAAATAAAATTAATTAACCTAAGGATATATATGTATATGTGTTGTTTCAACAAAAGTTTGTTTTGAATTAAAAATTCGTGAATCCCCTCAAAAGAGGCAGCGAGAAAGAGAGACCGAAAGCCTATTGCAAGCGAGCGAAGAGCGTGATGAGATGAGAGAGCCATAACTCTACAATATTTAACAGATACATGCAACAAAGTATCTGCTCAACTATAAAATATTTATGTTTTCATATTATTGTCATTAAATCTTGCATTCTTTTTTCTGCTTTGCTTAAACATTTTGCACTTTTCTTTAACATAAAACAAAGGTAATATTCTTTAAAAGGAATATGCCTTAAACTGTGTAAAACATTTTACATATACATATATTACATATGATGTTCTACAACTGCCTGCATTTGTTGGATTCAGTAGGGAAAAGGAAACAGCAACGAACGACAAACGATTACCAGCAATGATGATAAAAGACAAACTCTCCGCAATTGGATTTTTTTTAATGTTGTTGTGTCTTGTCTACATTGTTATTCATGGAGTTGTTGTTATTGTCGTTGCTGTTGATTATAACGAGCAATATATTTACATTTACTCGCGCGTCGCTCCAACATACAGTGATTGTTGAAATGAATTTAGTTTTGTGTTATTCGTCGGTACGTTTAGACGCGCCAATATCCGTAGGATTAATATAGCGCGCGTTGAAGTCAAAAAGTTTTTGTGTGGTAGTTTAAAATGAAGCAAAAATTTATCAAAAAAAATCTAGCAATTCATCTAAATACGAATGAATATATATATGTATGTAAAAAGTGTGTGTGAAAACGACAAATAAAAATTACGAATATCGAATCAAATTATTAAGAAATTTTTTAAAAATTTAACGAAGTAATAAAAGAATGTACGAAATAATTAAAAACCCGACAAAGCAAGAAATTTGCTAAAGTTCTTGCAAAGCCCTTGAATAATAAAAAAGTGAGCGTAGCGTGTCTTGCAAAATTTTACTAGAAATATTCTTTGAAAAAAAAAAAATATATATAAAAGTTCATTTTATATAAAACTACAGGGTTTATATAAAATAGAGAAAAGAAAAACGAAACGAAAAATCTTCTTCAACATCTTCAATACTACAGCAGCAGGCAAGAAGCAGTTTTTTCATCTTAAGTAATATAGCAAAAGTGTTTACTTGCTACTCGTCTGCAAGCAAAATAAAATGTAGGTCGATTCCATTAAAATATATGACAAAATACCTTAAAAACAAATGCATAAACATTAAAACCAAAAATTAAACAGATACAACTCATTTGTAACAAGAAAAATAAACACAAATGTTTTATAAAATAAAACAAAAGTTTTTAACAACAAACTTTCCATAAATATATTGTTTTAATCACCACCAAATATCAATTCACAAATACATATACATATAAATACACATAAATAATAAGCACAAATATTATGTATTACAATTAACATACATTTTAATTTAAAAAAAAAATAATAAACAAATTCATATAATAAAAATCTCGAAACACTTAAACTTACAAATGCATAACTCCCATACTTGGATATTATTGCTACGATTTTTGTTTTCCAAAATGTGTTGAATAAAATTTTCACACACATACATTTAACAAACTTAATAGAATTTTCTATTTTCACTAGAATTTCCATTTGAAAATATTTTCGTAAATGTTTTGTGTTTTTGGTTTGTCAGTGCTATGGTAGTATGTGAAACTATTTGGCAAATGTGTGTGTGTAAAGTTTATTATATGTATGTGTTTGCGTGTACCTACTCTTCTTTGTTGGAAAATTTATAATGGTTTTTGGAATTCATAAAACCTGCTCAAAACCTTAGTTTTTAGTTTTTGCATGCAGTTAGTTTATTTTTGTTATAATAGCTTGGCAAAATGTTAAAATTTTTGCTCCTTTCATATCAAATCGCAAAACATACAAGACCGGTTAACCGGTTTGGTCTTGTAACCCAGTGAACTATTTGGTGTGTTAAACAATTGATTGAGTGATATTAAATATCCAAAAATATTTTAAGGCAATGTAACCTTAAGAACTCTCATTTTCTATTAAATTACGTGATTTACAATCTACTATTCCATTAGCAGAGAATTAAAATGATATTATTTTTACAAAAACTTGTTTTACACAAGAGAAAATACTTTATTGAAAAAAGAAACTTTACAATATGTATATAAATTTAACTTCATAAGAAAACTAGGCCCAGTAGAATATAAATTGGAAAATAAAAGAAACCAAATAAATTTGGAAATTGTAAGCATAACGAAAGCAAAAATGAAAACATTTTCAACTTACTTGAAAATAGAAGAATTTCAGAAAAGTATTTGATTCTAGCACTAATGCTACAGACTGCTTGGAAAAATTTTAAGACTATAAGGGTTCCTAATTTTATAAATCATGTCATTCAGGCTATAATTAAAAAAAAAATTAACTTTGAAGTTTGTATCTTTTTAATACAAATAAGTTTAGGCTTTGCCTTGCTCTTCAGAATTTTTAGAACATTAAGACCGGTACGGAGTTCTTATAGAATTTCATGTTTTGAAAAGTTACATTCATTTCTATGCGGTAAAATAAATGTGTAGCTTTTCGTATAGAATTATGTATGTTTGCGTACACACAAATTTATTAATATTATTTTAGTATACAACACAAAAACACTAAAAATTAATTACAGTTGGCAAATACTAAGAAATGTCAAGAATTCAGTCACCAAACAATTGTATGAACGTTAAATTTTCTTTCAGTTGAGTGAAAAAAGTCTCCTCTTATTTTTATAAAATCCTTAAGATAGACAATAAATTTAAAAGACATGGAAAGTCCGTACCAGCAAACAGAAATTTCTTTATGAAATTTACCGACCTGAATCAACATGCTGTTTTTATGAACCTAAAATTCCGTAAGAACTCTGTACCAGCCTCAAAAGTGTGGTTTTTGCTTTCATGTAAAAGTCACTGGGGATACGTGATTTATAAAATTACGATCTTTGATCCTATATCACCAAGTCTATTTAAAGCCTGGTAAGGTGTTCATACGGAATTCCAGCTTATCATACCAACTGTATGTAAAAAAAATTACGGAAATTCAGATTGGAAAATTACACAAAGAAAATTTTATATTCTAGAACAGACTTTCAAATGAAATTGAAAAAAAATTAATGTTCATACAATTGTTTGGTCACGGGATTTTTGACATTTCTAATTTATATCAAATTGTAATTAATTTTTTTTAGTATTTTTGTGTGTTTTAAATTCATAAATAAATGAAATTGTGTGTATGCAAACATGGTTCCGTGTAGATATACATAAATGTAAATTTACAAACGTGAAATTCCGTAAGAACTCCGTACTGTGTCAAGCAAAACTTGCTTTTCATATGTATATATTTTTTTCAATGAAATATGAATTGATATATGGGTAAAATAGGTGAAATAGGCTCTTAATCTTTTAGGCAAGCTGAAAAGAATCATTTAAAATAAAAGATTCAGCCTTGTCAGAAAAACTTGCATAAAAAGATTAAAGCAAATTAATCTTTTGTATCTTATTCCGGGCAACTTTTAAAATAGATTTTAGTGCTAAAAATAATAGTAGTAACAAATATTTGTGCAACGCAACAAATATTTGTGCAATATTCTTATTAATTTTTATGTAAGAATACATTCGCAATTACCTCCAATTTTCTATTTACATATTTTTTTATGAGCTCCAGATGCTAATGTTTTCAGTTTCATGGGTATTCTTTTGGTTTTGTTAAAAAATATTACAAATTTCAAACATTAGAATAATTGGAAAATGTTAAAAATAAAATCTTAGCATAGATTGGTATTAATATTTATTAATGCCACTTCCAAACTCCCACTTTAAGTGTTTTGTTTTTATATTTTATCTTTCGTATTTTATTCCGGTCAACTTTTAAAATTTGATTTTAGTGCTAAGAATCATAGTAGCAATAAATACTTGTTCCTAAAGGTATGCAATTTTCTTTTTAATTTTTATATCCAAATACATTCGCAATCACCTCCAATTTTCTTATGAGCTCCAGATGCTAATGTTTTCACTTTCACAGGTTTTGTTAATAAAAAAACTATTAGAAATTTCAAAAATAAAATAATTGAAAAATTTTAAAAACAAAATTTTAGCATAAACTTTGACCGCATATTCATACAAAAATTAAATGAATTTAAAATCCATTTAAGAAAATTTTGGTATGAAAAATTTTAAATAGAAAACATTTGAGATTCATTTTAAATTTTATGAATATTAGCGTAAGTGTTTTGTTTTTATATTTTATCTTTCGTATTTTATTTCGGGCAACTTCTAAAATATATTTTAGTGCTAAAAATCCTAGTAGTAATAAATATTTGTATGCAGCCCCTAAAAGTATGCAATTTTCTTTGTAATTGTTATATCCAAATACATTCGCAATTACCTCCAATTTTCTATTTACTTATTTTTTTATGAGCTTCAAATGCTAATGTTTTCACTTTCACACGTGTTCTGGTTGTTTTTTTAAGAAAAATATAAATAGAAATTTAAAAGTTTTTAGAATATTTAAAAAATGTTAAAATAAATTTTAACTATTCAAAACTACTGACGATTTGTTACAGCAACAAAGAAATGCATATACACAAAGCTGAACCACCCGCAAATAAATTTAAAACTAAAATAAAAAAGTATTAATATGTATGAATGTTACTTTACTTTTAGGCAGATTTTGTAAAAAAAATGGTACTAAACGTGTCAAATTTGTATAAAAAAACGAAAATTCGTTTAAAAAAATATACTTTCCATGCAAATTTCACAATGAAAAATTTTTTTGTATATGCTTGAGTGTTTTGTTTTTATTTTTTATCTTTAACTTCAGAAAAGTAGATTTTTAAAAAAATTTTAAATTAAAATAAAATATCACGAATTAAGAATAACATCACTTGGAGTCATATTAAAAATTAATAACATTAACCTTGCACTACAAAGAAGGATAATACTAGTTTAAAAATTAATATCTTTATTTATTTATTTAATTGTTTTCAGTCTATGGACAGAAGTGCTTTCAGACTACGATATACAAATTTTCTCTATAAATATAACATTTTTCTCAGTAGCTAATATTGATAACTTATTTATATATAGAATATATGTATGTATATGGTAAAATTCTAAAAGATTAAAAAAAATTACACGCTAATTTCTGAATGAATGTGTATGTATGTATGTATATAAAAAATTTTAAATAACAATATTATTTCATTACACTTAGAAGGAAATGTTTCAAATTCTTTTTCTCTGTGCTGAATTCTATATAAGATTTTGATTCTCTGTGCAATTTCAATTGGAAGGCGTAAAGTTTCCAATTAATTTTTTTCAGAGTAATTAGAATGCGCTTAGTAGAAAAAAATTAAAATAAAAATTTTCCTCTTCGTCATTATACACGTTACGTTTTTCAATAAATACTTTTATTTAAAGCGTCATGCTGGTTCGGTTAAAATAATCTACATATGCATATATTTTTTAAAAGTCTGCAAAATTACCCTTCAACTAATGGATAATTAATTTTTATCAGGAGTTTAAATTAAAATTGCATGTTTTTTTTTTGCAATTTTTCACTAATTTGTGCAACAAAATGTTTAAAAAAATACGATTTCGATTTCAACAATTTTAAGCCATAACGTACGGAAATCTCCGATAAAAACTAAGAATACTACAATGAAAAAATTAAGCCACTACAAATACTATTTCTGGAAGCAAAACCAAAGTATTTGCGATAACCCTCACATGTTTTTTTTAATAATTTTTCTAATTGGGGTCTTGTTTTTTATACTCTTCGGTTCCACCAAGACATGGCTCAGATTGTGAGGGAGGTTCTGGCACAAGCAAATGATGTTTAACAATTGTTGGTTAATCGTACGTGAAGACGACGGCAAAAGCAAACGTGAAAGCTAAAGCCGAAATTCGTTTGATAAACGTATATTTTAAATAAACGATGTAATAGTAAATTTAAATTCAATTGTAAATTTTGTTTTGAATGAAAATTTCATGGGAGCCAAAATTTCGCATTTTATTGCTCGAGTGATCAAATAAGAAACTGGAATGTTTTAATGTAAAAAAATTTAAAATAAATACGAAAGTTTTTGTGTTCGCTGTTAAAAAAAAAAGATTTTTCATTTTTAATCAGAAATAATTTTTAGTCATGCTTAAGTTCAGTAATTTCAATTCTTATTGAATGAAATATTTTTATTAATTAATGTGAGTTTCTAAAGAAGAAAAAAAACTTAAACTAGACCTTATAGCTTCATTAGCACCCTAGTCTATCTACTCGGGCAGAGTTTCTTATTAAAAAAAAATTATTTCTGATTAAAATTCACTACAGTTCAATTAAAAATCTAAAAATGTCTAATTTTTCATTTTCCTTAAAAACTGAGACAGAGAGAAATTTTTTCCATTAATTTTGTTTAAGATTCCAAGGAAATCATGCCTTAAACATATTTCTTTTAACACTTTTCAACATCGAGCTAAAATATGCAAACATTTTTAAACTGCTTTTTATTTAAAATATGTTTTATTGAATTTTATAATTGAGCCTATGTTAAGCAAAAATTAAATTTTGAGAAAATTATTCCTCCCATTTAAAACAGCTTAAAGCTGCCAATTTAGGAAAAAAAAATTTTTTTAAGAAAAAGTGACAATAATTGTAGCAAGTGGAGTGGTAAAAATCGAGTGTAAATGAAAATTAAAAAAAACTTTTTAAAGAAATTCACAAAATTCTTAAAAGATTACTTTTGATTTACAAAAGGTTAACAAACCATATTTTTATGGACATTTTTTTTTTGTTCAACCTTTTGAAAACCAAACTTATTCTTTTATGAATAAGGCATTTAGAACTAAGATTTTGGATAAAAATCTTAATTTACTTTTAAGGAAACTTTAAAAATAAATTGATACATGCAAATTTTTGTTTACTGTAGTTATTTTGTAATTTAACAATTAGCCCTTTCTCACTCATTTTAAAATCTAAAGAAAAAATAGAAACTCTAAAAATTATTTACAGTGGCGCCTTATGATATGTCGAATTTTTTTTTTTAATGATTTTCTTTTAACTATCGGCAGATAAAAAAGCAAAACTATTTTAAAAGTGGTCCAATATACGAGTACATACATATGTATATATTTCGGGGATTACGTGACAGACCAGGGGGCAAATTGCGGCATCCGATACGACTAGTAATTTTAAAATATTTCAATAAAGTTTATATGGAAATATTTTTAAATAACGAGTCGTATCGAATACCGTGATTTGCCTCAGTACATAAATTGAAATTGGATTTTTTTTTACTTGTCTTAAAAAATATAATTGGACTTGGTTTTATTATATAAATATTATCAGCCGTATTTTTAAAACGTATTAAAGCTTTATAAAGGGTTTTTGAAACAAGTTTTGATAAAAAAATTTTTTTTTTCAAAAATGCTGAAGACTTCAATAATTTTTATAAATAAGGTTGAGTATTAAGCGAATTATCATCACAAGCAGTTGTATAATTTATATTTATATTTCATTAGGCACGACTAGAGCCTTCAGTTAGTTTCGTGCTGAAAATTTAATTACACAGAAAAAATTCTTCTTCACATTCAACCAAAAAATTATCTGAATTAATTTTGATCCTACAAAATTAAATTCAACAATTTTAATAAAATATTAGGAGGAAAGTCTCCGATTTTTTGCAATTAATAAAGTTTTTCAATAAAAAAAAAATTTTTTGCAATAAAAAAAAATCAAAAAAATATCTTATGTATAATTTCCATATTTTAACAGAAATCTTCTCTAAATTTTTTTTTACATTTGTTACTTTATATTAATTTTTACAATGCTTTTCTTTGCATAAAATAAAATTGGAATCAACAATTTGCTGGAACAGTTAAAAATAATATTACGCAAATGCCCGTAATTTCTACACACATATAATTTACCTAAGGTTTTTACCTCCGAGTTTGCCTTATAAAATTTAACTTACACGATAGATATCTGTACACCAATTGATATTTATAACCAGAAATAACGGACATAACTCAAATTAAATTTTATTTAAAAAAACGTATGTTTGAAATTTTTTTTGGAATAATTTTTTCTGTGTAAAGCGCGGTATGGAGTTTTTACGGAATTTCACGTTAGTAAATTTACAATTATTTCTACACGGAAAAATAATTGTGTAGACTTTTGTATAGAATTATGTTTGCATGCACACAAATTAATTTATTTTTGATTTTACATCACTCCAAAGCACAAAAAATTAATTACAGAAATGTCAAAACTTCCGTAAACAAACAATTGTAAATTTTTGTTTCAGTTGACTGAAAAAAGTCTCTACTTATAGTTATAACTAGGGAAGTAACGATACGCCGTTTTGCCGATCCGATACTCAAAAAGAAATATCGCCTATACCGATTCCGATACCGATGCGCATATTGAAACTGAACTTAAGTTAAAATTAACAAAACCTTTTATTATAAAAAATTATAGTGTAAGAGATTATTACTATTTAAAATTTAAGAAGTATCGCCGCATCGACACTAAAATATCGCCGATATCGATATACCGGCAAAACAGAAATATCGCAGATATATCGGAATTGGTATCGGTATTCGTTACACCCTAGTTATAATATAGGCAATAAATTTAAAAAATTCCGTGTGCTTTTATTTTGGAAGTCCGTACTAGCAAACGGAAATTTCTTTAACAACCTGAATATTCGTAGGGGTTTTTTTTGGACACCTGAATTTCCGTAATTACTCCGTACCAGCTTTAACATGTTTGTAGAAAAACTCACAAACAGTTATTGAGAATTAGTATATATAAAAAAAGGCATACAAATTTTTAACAAAATTAAAAAGGGTACCAACAATTCTTTACTAATTTTTTTTTTCACTCGAATAACAGATTAAATTACAGCCCGATTGCCATAAAATAACACAAAATAATCTATAAATTTTGTCTACAAAACATTAACTGCCTTATTAAAAATGTTTTTGTTTTATAAGAGGTTAAAACAAAAAATTGTCTATGGAAATTTGAATAATAAACCTTTTAATAAAATCAAAATATTTTTAATGAATTAAGCTGGATTCACACATTTAGGGTTGTTATCTCGTAATTTATAAAAAGAAGACAGCAGAAGGACAAAACCCGGACATGTGCTTAAAAAAGTAGGACTTAAAAAATAAAACGAAATTTTACGAATTTATTTTTTTCCAATAATATTACTACTAATAAAATCCTCAAAACACAATCGATGGTGTTGCGTAAAAAAGGGTCAATCTCTTATAATTTTAGACAGAATATTGAATCCTTTTACCCAATAACAAATTTATGTTAATATTAAATTAGACCTATGTACATAATTATATACACATTTGAGAATATTTGCATACATAAACGCTCGGAAATAGCACTTCAAATATCATTTTAAATGTTGGAAGCATTTTCTTAAACTTATAGTTTTGTCGTTTGTACTTATCAACTGAGAACACAAAATTATTTAAAGTTCAAATTATTATTATTACATATCAAATATCTCTAAACGTAGGGCTAGCGACTTTAATTAGTTAAAATGTCTTATTTGTTCATAAAAAAAGATTTTGATCTCTCGCTTAAAGTAACTTCATCGATATTTTAAATACAACTTAATAATTTTATGTCTTAAAATCACATACAAGAACCCTCATGGACAGTGTTATTTATAAAATAAAATAAACTGGAATTCCAATAACAATTATTTCCCTTTTGTAGCTTGGGTTTTAATAAATACAATTTGTAAAGCAATGTGAAAGCGAAAAAATGTCCTTAAAAAGTGGGACTTTCCCGGACGCTATTTTTTCCGAGTACAGTGTCCGGAAAAAGAGGACAGATAACAAACAACCCTATTTTAGGCCCTAAATATACTGAATAAAAATAACTTTTTATTTTTATTTATTTCAATAAATTTTTTTGTTTCAAAAAGTTGGCTAAGTAAAAATATGAAAAAATACATGTGGATTATAGAGTTCTTCTTTATCATTTTAATGTTAGTTGAACTTCTCATTTGTTTAAATGGAATTTTAACCTAATATCTCTAGTAGTGCTAAGAAATTTTTGGGAAAAAATTGCCTGATCATCAGCAATAGCAACAGTGAAATGTGCAATAAACAATTTCTATGTATGTATTTTTAATAAAAAATATTTTACTGAATAAGTAAAATAATAAATGGGTTATTAGTTAGTTAAGAAATGGGAAACTTTAAAAAAAACTATTTTAAATAAAAGTAAATAATTTTTATTTTCAATAAAAAAAAATTTAATGAAAAAATATTTAGTTTTAGTTAAAATAAAAAAATATTTATTTTGATAGTTTTCTTAAATATAAGGAACAAATTTAGTGCCCCATTGTAATATTTATATGAAAACAAAAACATCATTTAAAAAACTAGTTTAAATTTTTCATGCAAATTCTAAATATTATAATTTGCTATCAATGAGAATTCGGTGAAGAATTTGTGTGACAAAAAACTTAAATATAGTTTCTATTCACAATTGCTTTGTTAACTGGGTGCTCAACTCTAGTATAGTAAATTTAAAATTTTTAAATTAAACCACTACACTCACTGCACACGTACACTTGTATGCATATCAATTATTAATTATGGGAAAATACGTTTGAAAAATACACGCCTGCTTTTATAAAACCAAATTTATATTCCAATAAATGTCTCTAAATCTTATTTTATTTGTTTAAATAGAAATACAATGAAAAGTGTATAAAAAATAACGTACATAAATAAATATATTTTTGAAATAATTCTTATCTACAAATAATATTTAGATTTTGCACTGTTGGAGATAGAAAGTTTTAGTTTGCATATATTTTGATAAAAGGATTTAAGATTTAAATAAATAACAATAAAAATATTTTTTTTTGTTTATATTTCCATTGACAATTTAAAATGTTTAGTTTAGGCTATGATAAATAAAATTTTTCTTTTTTTCAATGGACAAACCAATTGCAGTGGATATGATGATACGGAAATAAAAACTTTGATTATAAGATTCATTTTGATACCACTATAAAATTTTGTATTTAAAAAAAATATGTTTCATAGATAAACCTAAACAAAAGCTGCAAACGTTTTTTTAACTATTGAAAGTTCTAGTGTTCATAAAATTTTTATCGAGGATTATTCCAATAATCTCTAAAGTGATTAATTTTTTCATGTACAATTGTAAAATTTTAGTCACTGATTTCAGTCATGTTTTTCATTTATATTTTTAGGTTGACTTTTTTAATAAAAGAACAAAAAAATCAGGTCCTAGATAAATATAAATATAATTTAATTGGTATGAATCAAACATTTCAAAAAGAAATCATCTAGATTCTACTTGACTGTCTGCGTGTAGAAGGCAGCCACGTAAACCATGAATGGTTGCAGAAAACGAAAAAATCGATTAGACATACAATGTAGTTCTTTTTTCCAGATCATCAGGGGTAAGGGTTCCCTGATGATCTGCATTAGTAACAGCACTAATCAGTTTCAGTATATATTTAATAAAAAAAAACGTCCCACGACGTCGACAACGTTCGACTAGTCGCACATTTACGTTGGAAACAACAACAAATTGTTAAAATTTGTTTTTGTTTTGAATGTAAGACCTTTCAAGGCATGAGAAATTTTTAAAATGATTTACTACAGCGAAATATTCTAAACAACACTATTGGCAAGACAAACAACTGAAAAAACTTTATTGCCAACAGTGTTGTTTAGCGTTTTTTTTTTGCAAAGCATTTGAAAAATCTCTCATGTCTTGAAATGTCTTATAAATGGTCTTGTGCAGGACTTTAGTGCGCAACAAGTCGAATGCTGTCGATATCGCGGGACAGGTCCTTAATTAATATTCTTCAAATGTTAAGCAGCCCCCATATTCTGTAGGTCGCTAAAGCTAAAGCTAAATTTTGTCGCTAAAATACTGAACAAATACAAAATTAAAATTTTTTGGCGATGACATAAAACGTGAAATTTTCGGCGAATTACATTTTTGAGTTATTGCCTGATTTAGCAATATACGTTTCAAAATTGCATTTGTAGCCGAAAATCGAAAAATCTACGATATAAATTTTTAGCGATAGAGATTTAACTTTAGCGACTTACAGAATACCGTGGATGAATTTAATGAATTGTTGATCAAAGAATATTTCTAATCAGCGCATTTAATTACACAATAAATGAAGTTAAAATTAAATCGAATACTCCTCAAAACATAAAAAAATAAACTTCGACAAAAACAAATTCTTCAGTAAATTAGCAATAATTTTTTACCTGCTTTGTATTCCTCTACCCTTAATAAAAACTAAATTATTTGAATGGCTGTGTAAATATTAAATTGCTGTATAAAAAACATAGAATGGTTCCCATAACACATTTTATTAAAAAAAATAATAAAATTCTTTCAAAATCCTCAACAGCTCATCAACACACATTTTCTTCTCATATTCCTTCGTTCGTTCGACACATCTGGTCAAGCAATATGACAGAATTTTTTTATCTTGTTGTTACAACATGATGTACATATGTATGTATGGAATGAAACTACTTTGAAAAAAAAACTACACTTGAATAAAAACTACTTTAATACAGCGAGTTAAATCAGAAACATGTTTTCTTCTACCTGTCTTGCACACCTTGTTATGGTTCAATAATCTTTAAGTTCACGGTAAAATAAGGGTAGGATAAAGAAGATTAAAGGCAACAAGCAATAGCAATTACAAGTATCAAGTACAACCTTATAAGCACTCACTTAAAGAGGCAAGATAAGAAAAGTACCAGTATTCTAACAACAGTGAAAAAGGGAAACTAAAGGAAAAAATAAATAAATAAATAAGTTAAAGTAATGAGCGGAAGATAGAGAGAGAGGGAGAAAAGGAGGATTAGCCGAAGTTGAAGAGTCCTTTAGTTGATTATAAAGCAAATTAACTGCTTTTGATTTAGTTATTTATTTTTATTTATTATACGTTGCAAACGCAATCATAAATGACGTTTATAAATTAATTCAGTGGGCATGGTTACAAAGAATTTTATTAATACTTATGTATTTTGAATTTCAGTTTAAGCTGCTGTGATTGTTATATGCACTTCTCAATTCGTTTTTGAGAGCTTTAATATAGATAACTATTCGATTTACTAACTAATTCAGACAAAAGCACCCTCAATGTCTCACTAAAAGGCATTACTTATTTGTTGCTACGAAATCAATGCATGTCTGATATGAATATTTTGTGTTGAGTGTCGAAAATTAAAGAAAATTATTAACGTGTCTTGTTTAGAAAAAATATATTTACATATATTATATAAACTTTTGATTGATTCCTATACAAATATTTAAGATAAGTCGATTCCTTGCCTTGATGACACTACACATAACCATCTTGCAATTTAAAATATGAAATAAACACAATGGAGGAGTAGAAGCCACAAATATAAAAAAATACTGAAAGAATGTAACCCCTTGTTTCTAGAAGCCAGACAGCCAACTCGTGTAAAAATCACTAAAAAAAATTAATTACATACCAGTTTATTGAAGACTAACAAAAAATCTCGTCTGCCTATTTATACAAAATATACTTAAATTTGTTTTTATTTTTCAGTATAAATAGAGAGACGAAAATTTTTGAATGTCTTTCATAAAGTAAAACAAATGAAGGAGAAGAGGTTAAAAATAAATGCCAAAAACAAACCCAAAAACATTTATTAACGCACTAATAATCCCAAACTTATTATTTTACTTATTTAGTAAAATATTTTTTTTATGAAAAATACATTGAAATTGACTACTGAGGGGTTTAGCTGGATTATATGTGCATTTTACTGTTGCTAATGCAGATCATCAGGGAACCTTTACTCAAAATTTCTTATTGCAACTAGAGTTATTATCAGGGAAACCACAAATATGCAATTGCATGTTTTTTCTCGTGTGACATATTAATGTGGAAACAAGATATTTATCCGTTTCAGAACTTTTTAAGAGTTTTGACATCGATTTGTTAGTGCATATTTTACCCTTTAAAGCATGTTGTTGCATACATCAGTCTTACACGCATATTTTTGGCATACTTTCGAATTTTTACTGCATAATTTACGCTTTTAGGGCATATTTTGATGCTTTATCCACTTGGCGCAAACGTTCATTCCGAAAAAAATATACAAAGAAAAATTTTTTGGGCGCTATTTGGGTTAAAATGCTTACAAATTAAGAAGTTCGTCAAAATTTTATTTTTATTTTCCGCCATCTAAATCTCTGTACCAATGTTCAATGTAGTGTATACATTTTTCTTATATATTACTCAAATTTACGGAATTTAGTTTCAATACAGTTTTGATATTTGTGACGGACTTTGCCCCTGAAACGACGTTGAAGGAACATTGTAAATGTATTAAAGTTTATTTAGATCAGACAGAAAGTTGTGAAGTGAAGGAGAAGTGAAGTTAAATTCTTATGAAAGCATCCAATAAAAACTAATTTGTATTATATGTCTTATAACTGATTTACATTAAGCATTTTTTCATGAAATTTCATGAATTTTGTTGCACGATCTTTTTCTATTTGCTAATTGCAGCACTATGATAGATAAGTTAATACAAAAAAGAACGGAATCTCTGATGTACTTTTGACAACTTTTTTAATATAAGTTGCTTTTCCAGGCCAATAATGTAAATCAGGTATTACTCTAAATTTTTATGGTAATTTTGTTTTAGTTTCAAATGTTATTGAATTTTTGAAATAAAAACATATTTTCATGTACAAATAAACCAATTTATTTTATTTTTTATGTTATAGTGCATATTTTAAAGTTTTTAGTGCATATTGAATGCGCATAAAACACTTTTTTAGATCATAGTTCTAGTTTCCCTGGTTATTATGCTATAAACTTTCATTTAAACAAATGAGAATCTCAACAACACATAACAAAGTTGAAACAAGAACTCAATAATCAACATGCTTTTTATTCTCTTATGCCCTGATTCTGTTTGACGATTGTATCCTCTTGTCTATGGACGAAAAAAAGCCGCAGTTGTGATTCTTTAAAACAATTATTATTTATGATAGAAGGTTCTTGTATTTGCTTTATGATTTTCTTCCAAACATTATTTCCAACAAATATTTTTTTGTAGGGTATTTACATTATCTCGAAATCTAGTACTTACGATATTTCAAGCTAAATCTAGCTAATTCTTACTAGATTTCCAATACAAAACAAAATCTAGTTTGTGAGTAGATTTGTAGGCAATCTACTCAAAATCTAATACTTTTATTTTATGTTTACTACCCTGTACAAAATATTTATATAAAATATGATTGAATTAGCTACGGTCTTCAAAAAAGGTGTGTGAATTGGCTACATTGCAGTTGTTTGGTTGTAGCTTTGGAAGTTTTTCGGTTAATGGGATTGTTTTTCGATACAAATATCTTGATAAATGTCAAAAAACATAGTTTAAACGGTATAGATTTTCGTTAAGATTTTAATTAAAATCTGCTAGATTTTGTGCAAGTGTAAATGCCCTATTATTGTATAATACTTGAATTTAATTTTTATGTTTTTTGAAAACATGGCAATAATATTTTTATTTTTCATTATCAAAGACAACAACTATTTTTGAAGAAAATAATTTAGAGAATTCAAACACAAGAACTCAGAAGTATTTTCAAACAAAAACATCCTAAATCTTCTTACTGAATTAGGGCATTAATTATCAATAGCAGGCCTGACTTTTTTAAAAAATTTCATCCTTGTAATTACTGAGTTCGTTTCATATAAATTTTCTACTCAAGTTGGCCCTGTGTAATATGAAAACAGGGGGCAAAGCTGCAAAGAACATGGCAATTTTTTTTATTATGGCTAATTTAGTAAGAGATCTAGGACATTTTTGTTTGAAATTATATATGAGTTTTTTTTGGAAATTTTCCAAACCCCTGCTTCTACCACCTGGACGAAGGACTTTAGTAGAGAATTTATTTGAAGTTGGAGAAATTACTAATTTGTTTTCATATACAATTTTTAGACGAGTCGCTAGATATTTTTTCAAAAATGGTTCTTGCCTTTGATAATAAAAACTAACTGCCAGTTTGTAGAACACGAGCAAAAATTCTCGTGTGTCTATTTATATATATATAGATATATTTATATTGAAAATAAAAATAAATTTTAGTGCTTTATTTTTGTTTTTTTAATATAAATAGGCAGACGAGAAATCTTACTTTTTTTCTGGAAACTGGAACTAAAACAATCTCAATTATTCCAGTTGATGAAATCGACGTCCCCAAAAATTGCGGCTTGTTTACTTACTCGCTCTCGAGAACAATTTTCTGCTACTGACTACAAAATAGCACGGGTCACAATCTAAACTGTAAATTTCCCATACAAAACAAAATATACTTCGTCACTAGATTTTGTCAAAATCGAAGTAAAATCCTGTATAGCAGCTTAGTGATGGAATTATGTTTTTTTTTCAAATTTGTACTAAAAAGTCAGACTGTGTTCTTAAAGAGGTGTTCGGATTGGCTACATTGTAGTTGTTTGGTTGGTTGTAGTTTTGGAAAATTTTCAATTAATGAGTTTTGTTTTGGATAAAAAATCTTGATGTATGTCAAAAAACTTGGTGTAAACGGCATAGTTTTCGCTAAAATTATGTTTATAATGAGCTAGACTTTGTGCAGGTGTAAATGCGACTTTCTTCCATCCATAGACTAAAATACATAATTGTCTTATAGAATTAGTTAATTTTGAATTCTAATTTCTAATTCTAATTTTAATTTTATTGTTTGATTTAGATTAAGCCAAACTATGTAAGATGATTTTTACAGAATAAATTACTCGTATACCTAAGTTCAACTTACTTCTTTGAGTGCCAGTATACCTTCATCAGCATTCAAATACAGTGTGTAGTCTCCGTCCAGTCTTATATATAACTTTTTTGCTGTACTTATCAATTATTATTTACATTAATCAAAATATGCGAACTTTAATTAAGTTAAATCAAATAAATTAGATATTTTTTATTAATTATCAATTTGTTGCTGTCTATTTTCATCTATGCACTTAGAAATTGAAAAAAGAATTCGTATGAACTTACTCTTTGATATTTGCAATAAGTAAATATTAATCAGTAACTTTATTCGCTTATATATTAAATAAGTAACATAAGTGACAACTGAAAATTAGAGCTCACATTAAAATTAATCTTGGAAAGCTAATCTGCTGCTTAAAATTACAACAATTGTTTTAATAACAACAACAAATAGCTTCAGTTCATTTTTAAAATTTAAATATGTGACAAAAACAAGTGCCTACATCGACTTAAGCTGAAATAAAAATATAATTTTAAAATTCAAAAAGCAGCACCAAGACGAAGCTGTAATTTATTTTAGTTATTTTTGATTAAATGAAAGCAAACAAATCTAAGCTCCCTTCAATTCAAATATATATCGAACAATAGCTGAATTTTCAATTCGTTCTAAAGTATTTTGAACTGATATTTATGAGACATTCAACAAGCTCCCACAGGAAAGGAAGGTATTTACAAAGATAATATTAAATTGAAAATCTGTTCTAAAACTTAAAAATGTTCTCCTCTAGTTCGGTATAACTACAAAATCAGACTTAACCCGAGTTTCTTTTTCTCATAGAAATTGAATTATTTTTGTACACACAGGAAAAATTTTAACTTATAATCTACGTAAACAAGGTTAGTTTAAGCTTTTTCGGCGATGATTTTGCTTGATATGCATTTCATGTTAATTTAGCATTAAACAAAATTTTCCTCTTGAAATAACTTTATTTCATGTTGATTTAACATTTCCGCGCTATTAAATCAAAATAAAGAATCATGTTGAATGAAAGTTATTTCAAATTGGAACAACGGAAATTTGATACAAAGAACCATGTTGAACTAAAGTTATTTCAAGTTGAAACAACATTAACTTCATCTAATGTTTTCAATCTATTTTATTAATTATTTAATTTACGTGTGTATATTGGCAAAAGATTCAGAAATTTTTTTTGTACGGCTTACCCGGAACTCATCGCGCGGTAGTCATTGCTTAATGCTCCGGGCACAACAACCTTAAATATTCCTTAGATATGCTTTTAAATATATGCCATCATAAATGAAATTTTAATTCAACATGATTTAATTGATTATTTAAAATACAATTTATTTGAAATGGAAGTTATAGTTGAAGAACAAAAAATTAAAAAAAAACCCCGTTACTATGTAAAAAAGTTGTGATATCCTCTCAACGGCTGGGCCGATTGCTAAGAACACTCCCGATCAAGTCACCTTTCAAATTGAAACGAAAATCAAAATCGGTCCTGCCGTTTGGTCTGTACGTGTGCTCGTACTTACAAACTTATGGATACTCTTTTTTTGGTCGGGGTTTAAAAAATACAAACTGTGAAGGTACTTTAAATTGTCTCCAGGATTCGAACCTGCAAACCTACTATCTAGCAGCAGGAAGTTTTCGCAGGTAATGCGAAGTTTGTCGGCGATTTATGAACATCATAGTAAATAACAATAACAACAACAACAGAAAAACAAGTCACACAGCTAAGTACAACAAAGCAAATAAACACCAATACACTTCAACAACGTACTATTTCTTTAAAATTTAATGTGATTTGAAATCAAAATGTTTGCATGGTGATTTTACATTAAAGTCCTGCACAAGACCATTTATAAGAAAGACATTTCAAGACATGAGAGATTTTTCAAATCTCGAAATATTCTAAAACAAACGCTAAACAACACTGTTGGCAAGACATTTGTTTCAGTTGTTTGTCTTGCCAACAGTTATGTTAATCGTTTGTTTTAGAATATTTCGCTGTAGTAAAACATTTGAAAAATCTCTCATGTCTTGAAAGGTCTTGTGCAGGTCACTATTTTACATTGATATATTTTTCTGTATGTACTTATTATTATTATTATTATGTTTTTGAACTTTACTCAATAAAGTGAGTGAAGATAATTGCTTATTAATGCCTATCTCTCTCTCTCTCTCTTTGCTTTATAATCCACCTTAAACCCCTCCATTTTAACAAGAAACCATTTTATTGCTAAAGCTCTTCAATTAAATGGATTTGCTGTAGCTCCAAAGCAAAAAGAAAAAAGATTATATCCCTAAAAAAATTGTTACTTATCCCCGCTGTGGTCTATTAATAAATATGTTAGCTTGCCAGTCGGCAACAACAACAAGAACTATGTACAAATTTAACTCCTCTAGGATATTTGATGATGTGAACGACATTAACATGACAGGACAACATAAGGAAATAGGGAAAAAATAAATTGCATGGCAGAAAAAAAGGAACAAAAACCTAAAAGGCTGCGGAAGTTGCCAGCCAACATGAAATTGTAAAGAAAATCCATTAATATTAAATGAAGCCAGGTAATACAAACATTAAAATAGATAATGTTAGCTTAAGCTCAAATATAATAACAACAAGATAGAGAGCAAAAAAAAACAGGATTTTTATCAAGATAAATGTTGCTTGAGGTTCTCTTACCCTAACGGGACGAATGAAATGGTCGCTGGAAATAATATAAATAAAATATGCTAAGCAAATATTTTAAGAAGGGCCAAACAAGAATATGGAACTGAAACTTAAAGAAAGTTTCATTTCCATTAAAAAAAAATACAAACACAAATACAAAATCTGCAAGTTGTACTGAAATACAATATTTCATATGAACTTAAAGGTGTTTGTCACTCACTCCTCAAACAACACATAGAAAGCAAAAGAAAAAAACCCTTCAAGGATAGAAACTCTTTTCACAATTATAAAAAGTTACAGAAAAATTAAACAACAAGAAAAAATAAAAAAAAAAATTTTAAAAGAAAAATGAAGTGAAAGGTAAAAAAAGGCAGCCACTTGAGATGATTTATGATGTTGTGTTAAGGTTCTGCTGCTGCTGCTGCTGCTACTTTTTCCCCATTCAATTGCAAATGTGTATAAAAAAGTAACAAAAAAAAAGCATTTTGCTCTTATGGCAAAATGGAAAACTCAAGTGTCAAAACAACAACACAAACAACCATGAGATGAGATTCGTGGACGGACGCGAACAGACTGATAAAACAGTTAAAGCAAGGATTCAGCAGTAATTTAGCAAAAGGTGTGAAGTAAGCAAGATAAGATAATATGTGTTCCTAGAAACAAACAAATAATGGCAAAAAATTAACAAAAGAGGTTGGAAACATCAAATAGCAAAAAACGAAATGAAACGAAAAAAAAATAGAAAAATTAAATACCTGAGAATTAAGACAAATGTGAAGAGTGAATTCTTAAATTAGCAAAAAATTCATTAAAAGTTTTAATATATATATTGCAAAACCTTGAAAGCGCAAAAAGCTATTAAGATATCTATTAAATTCATTTATTTCACAGATACTTATTTATCTTAAGCAATATTAAATTATATTAATTAAATAGAAAGTTTTTTTAATCAGAAATATTTTGGCACTTGTTTTACCGTAAAACATATTAACTAATTTAAATATGCTAAATTATTAATTTAAAGTAACAAGCGTAGTTCTAAACACTTCCCACAAAGCTAACCACGCAAATGTTACCGTACTAAAGAAATGTATAGCACAGTG
Source organism: Tachina fera (assembly GCA_905220375.1). Classification (NCBI taxonomy): domain Eukaryota; kingdom Metazoa; phylum Arthropoda; class Insecta; order Diptera; family Tachinidae; genus Tachina; species Tachina fera. The sequence continues at coordinate 84,210,856 of LR999966.1, forward strand.
TTACGTTTTTAACTTTTAAAAAGTTATTTATGTAGAGTTGAATATACGAATAGGTATGCATACATACATATATATATGTGTACAGCTGTTCTCAAATCACAACGCTTTATATACTCAACATTGATATTAAGAGTTTTTCAGCACACTATGTTAAATAATTCACTGCTGGAATACCACAATGTTAACTTCGCTTTTCTTTACAAAATACTGTAGTCTTAGCGGACGCATCACCCTTAGTATAATTAACCTGACGCTTCCAAAAGAATGTCAGCTATATCTCGAAAGTCACAGCACAACAGCTCTCAAAATACTGGCTTGCGATCATAAAGTACATAGAGCTGTCACGAGCCGGAAGATTATTTTATTTTCGCACTGTCCCGCATACTAAATGTTTATCAACATATTTATTCCTATCGTGCGATAACGTTAATGTGGTTCCGTAATTTCTTTTTTATGATAGTCTCTCCAGCATGTGTGTGAAGATAAATTCATAGAGTTAAATACGTTTTTAAAAAATATATAAAGCGAAGCATACTATTAATCTTCATTTTCTAACGAACCATACTATTAATATTTATTTATTTTTTTTTATTTGATTTGCTGAGGAAGAAGGATTTGGACACAGTGGCTATTTCCCTCGTAGAACTCGAAATAAGATTTTTTTTAGAATTCAGAAGAAGCAAAAAACTGTAGAAAAATTAAAGCATTTACATGCAGAAATAATCTTTTAAGTTGCCATAAGTCCTTGATTTTTAATTGTAACGATCTAAGATCTTCAAGAAGGATGCAATTATACATTATCTCCCAGAAAACGTTAAACACCCGATTGCGAATAAATTTAGATACGCCCTTTTTATATTAAATCATTGAAATACAATTCAGGTATACTGTAAATGCAGTTCAATAGTATGGTTTTTTGTCTGCATTCTACTAGGTTTGATTAGCTGAGGAAAAGGGGTCATACCACAGTTAAAATTTTTATGAAGAAACCCCTTTATTTCAGTACAAAATGTGTACCAAATAAAAGAAGAAATTTGAATATGGCATGCGATATTTTTTTAAAAATTTATTTAAATTAAACACACATGTCTGAAATAATATATTTTAATCAGAATTGAATTCAGTGTCATATATATATCTATCTGGCTCTCTCTCTCTCTCTCTCTCTGTCTATAAAACCGATAAAAAATAATTAAAAAAAAAAATTAAAGCGACTGTTGTTAAAATATGTTACTGAATAGCAAAGCCGATAAATTTTTGGTTATATTTATTATAGCGATACTATTAACGTAACAAAAGTTACAGAATAAGAAGATAGGTGCCACTACAACCCCAGCTGGTCATTGTAAAAAAACATAAATATGCCTAGAGTGACGGTGTGTATGAACTTCCATAAAGAGTGTGTGTCAGTGTATGTATTGTTAAAATAAAAACTATTTGTTTTGGCTGCTCCTCCTTCTTCGATATTTGTAGCAGTGAATCGTCAGCGAAGTAAATTAACTACCAAAATGGCTACAAATGTAGCTTAAAATAATGCGTCCACTTAACACCAGAGGCGCTGCAAAGATGCTATTAAAATTAACCAAACACCCAAAATGTAGAGTTGTAAAGCGGATTGCGCGGAATAATCTTATACATCAACATCTGTTTTCTTTTCACTATCCCTTTCCAAACGAAGGTAAATCACACAAATGTGTATATGTATGATAGCAGTCATATGAATTGCCTATGACTTCTCTTAAACAAAATTCTCACGGGTGTGCAGCATAAATACACACATACATACACACATATATATATATATGTATGTACATGTACAATTATGTTATTTACTTGTTTTTATTTCTCTACAAACATCCATAAATAATTTTATTGACAAAGCTGACCATTTTGTAGTACAAGACAGTTCGTAACCTGCAGGAAAAACCAGCCAGCTCGTATGTATGCATAAATAAAAATAAAAAATATTAAAATTTTCACCATTATACGTAGCAGAATAAGAACAAGAGGAAATTTGCAAAAAAAAAAATTATGCAACTGAGAATAATTATATTGAGAAGAAAAAGTTTTGGAAAAGCTAGTTTTTATTTTTTCTTATGAATATTTATAAAATACAATGTCTAGCAGGAATATAAGGAAAAAGAATTTTCAAATATTTACATTTTTTATCTCCATTTGTTTGTTTGTTGTTATATTTCCTTTGCTTCGCAAACAATTTTCCCTTGGTTTAATTCTTTTTGTATTGCTTAAAGTATAAGTGGTTGGGTGGTTATGACGACTGTGTTTGTTTGTACTCGTATTGTTGTTGTGTGATATTTGTTTTATACTGAAACAGCAGGATATTATTTAGCATGCAACACTTGAAGACAAAAAAAAACATATAAAAATATGTATTTAGGAAAAAAAACGGCAAAAATCAAAACAAAAAAGATTCTTACTGAAACAAGAAACTTAAAAAGCGGGAAAACACCACTCAAAAAGTCAAGTGGGTGTGTTTGTTGCTATTGTTGTTGTTGTTTCTTGTGCTGCTGCAGCTTTGCTTCTTGTATAAGCTGTGACAATAAAATCCAAACACAAAAAATTGCCATACAGAAAAAAAATATATTATAAAATTAACACTTCAACACTCACACCCACATGCAACCTCAAGTGTATAAAGTTAATTTGAAAAAAAACAAACAAAAAAAAATTTTTTTGTGGAGAACCTCAAAGAGTGCTTAAGATTAAAATGATTTTTTTTTTAAGAATTATATAGTATATTATCGTGCCTTAACCACAAAAAAAAAGCTTAAGTGACATAATTTTGGAACTTCATCATTTGCAATCGTAAATAATCGATTTTCGTCAAAAAAAAACACGATTTGGAAAAAAATGTGTCGGTTAAACTTTTTTGCCGGTTAAGTCAACCGATAAATTTTGCCTTTAATAAAAATTTGAATGCCTTCTTGACAAAATAAAAGAATAGTCGAAAAAGTAATTAAACGAAAACTTGTGACCCTAAAGTGGCGCAAGATTACGGCATTTTGAATAAAGTTACTTTGCTACTTTTTGGAAATAAAAATAAATGCTTTTATTTTGGGAATTCTTGCTTAATTTGATGCTTAAGCACCATCTTTGGGCATTTCGTTCCTGCTTAAGAAACTCATAAGTAGACTATAATCCAAAGCTTTTGAAATAATCTAAAAAAAACTCACATGTTTATAGTAAAAATCTTAATAGCCCAGCAAAAAATTACACATTACCAACAGAACTACTTGCCATACAATGACTTACTTTTCTGATTACCAAATTTCATTACTCGCTTACAAATCACATTACCTAAAATTTAAAAAAATTATATACAAATTGCTAAATGAGAAAAATGATTTTTTTTAGATTAAATAGATTACGTGAATAAGTTGCCAAACAAAAAAGTAAGTACTTCTCAAGAATCGATTATTTTAGTCTCACGCCTTGTTAAAATCATTAAGTTGGTAATCCAGTAGGGAAGTGCTTCCACCAAAAATGCTTAATTCCAAACTCGATTACCTTTTTTGAAATTTTTTTGCTGGGAAGTTATTGAGAATCACAATATACAAATATATTAAAATTAAAAGCGTCAAACAAAAATCGTTACAAAACAAGAAACTATATCCGATTTTGCATTTATTTTTAACTTTTCACAAGCATTTTGCAATTAATAAAAATAAAGAAAAAGAAAATATTGTGTGTAAACACAAAATATTGCTTTTCATATGTATGTATATTTATTTGACCTTCAGCATTTTTATTTATTGAAAGAATATTGAATTTTTATTGCTTTTTAGCCTTTGGCTTGCAATAATTTTATTTTTATTGAGTGTCATTAAATTTGCAATATCTATTAAAGTTTAGCAATTTCACAAGCGCTTTCAGTTTATTTATATTTATTTAAGCATAAAAAATCTCTTTTGATATCTTGTTACAGGGCAAGAATTATTGCTTTATTTCCAAGTTAGTCTGTCCAACTATTTTTAACACCATCTTTGCTAATACATGCATAATAATAGTGCTTCAGCTCATTGATGAGCAAGCACCACACACTATTCCATTTGTGCTTGTGTGTGATTTTGAATTTCAAATACATTGCACGTGTGTAGGTAGATGTTGCTTAAGCTTTTCTATTTTGTGCGTTCTTGCACACGTGCACAGGAAATCAAAATGTGACCACAGCTGCAAAATTGACAGGAAAATGTTGTTATATAATATTGAATACAAATTAAATAAAAAATAAATCATAATATAAAGTTCTTTATTTGCACTCGATTATGCAAAAAAAAAAATTATCAGTACAAAAGGAATGTAAGTTGCTTTTAATGAGTAAACACTTGGATTGCTTTACACAATTATACAAATAATTGAACATATTCAGCTTCTTAAGGTATTCTAAATGTTCGATTAAGGCAGTTATCGCTTATGGCCACAAATAAAAATCATATTTTCGATTAACGCTATTATCGCTTGTAACCGCAAATATTATAATATTAAATAAAAAAATTTAAAGGAAGCCATTTACTTAAAATTAACATTTTAATAAATTTATTTTACTTATACTTAATTAATTACAACATAAAATTTATGAAATTTAATAAAATTTGTTACCCAAAAAAAATTTTATTTTAATTTGCCAATAGTAGCGCTAGAGAATTCAGTTACAGTGACATAGAAAAAATGGCGTAGCTTGATTTGCCCAATAGGTTTTGGCAAATATTTTGAAAGTTTTACGCAATTCTAAATTCATGAAAAATTTCGCAATCAAAACTCTGTCTCAAGGGTTTGAAAATAAAATTCATACAAACTCTCATAAGAATCTATCCTAACGAATTATTGGTAATTTAAATGTTGGAAATATGACTCCTGTTTTCTTAGCAAGGTGCATATCGCTGCATTAATATAGAAAAGCTCTAACTCATTATTTTTTCTTAAAATAGTTTTTTTTTCATATATCAGTAGATTAGAGCCTCATCTATCGAAATATGCAAAAAACTACATTTGAAAAAATAATGAGTTAGGATGTTTTTATATTAACGGTATGTTTGTATATGTATATTATTATTATTCAATTTCCATAGTTTCTATGTGCAACATAGGGCCTCAACAAACAAGTTAAAATTTTGTTTATCTAATGCTTAATCTTTGATTTCACGCGATATACTCCCTTCTGTCAAACCCTCAGCTTCAAATAGTCTCCTCCAAGTATTAGCATGTCTTAATTTTCTTCGACTACCCTGTGGGTTCTAGACAAGTGCCGTTCGTGTTTTATTGTCTGACGGCTTCCTCAACGTGTGCCCAATCCATTTTCATTTACGTCGTCGAATTTTCATATTTTATTGGTAGATGCCCTGTTGTTGCCCATTATGTGGCCTTGGATATAGTGTTAGGCCACAGTACGCATAAGAATTGTCTTAGACACCGGTTTATGAACACCTGGAGTGCATTTATTTCATTAGTGAGAGCGTGCACAAAACAACCGATTTTACGCTAGCATCAAATATTTTGAGTTTGGTGCGCTTAGAAATGAACGCGGATCGCCAAACTTTATTCAGAATTCCAAGCGATGCTCTACCTTTTGCAATGCGCGACCTTATATCATCAATTGCTCCACCATTGCTGGAAATAATAATCAACAAATTCTATTACTTTTCCGTTTCTGTATTTTTGCATCGAAAAATTTCTCGCCTTTAGTGTGAAACACAAAATTCCATCGTTTCTTGATTTGTGAGAAAAAAGTGTTTCTGTATTTGAATGCGAAAACAGACAACACTGATTCTGTTGTTACTGGAATATTTCCAGTAATCAAGTGTCAAATGAAAACAAAATGTCAAAAAAACTTTATTTCAATAAAAAAGAATTAATTTACAAGAAAAACAAAATAAAATAATGAACAAAAATATAAAGTGAATGTAAAAGGCTTGAAAGAAGGTTTTTCTATCAACTGTCAGTACGTAAGACAATTCGACAAAAAAATTAAATTAAACGCGCTACAACTCAGCTAAGGCAAGCTGAGTTGTAGCGCGTTTGACTAACTTAACACAAAAAAATTATAAATAAATTCAAACATATCGACTTGTTAATAATATTTTAGTTAAATAATTCGTTGCATATCCTTTTAAGTAGTTTATTTTTCATATTTTTACACACAAATTCTAAAATGCATATGTTTGGTTCTTCTCGCACCAATTTCAAATGCGAGTTGTTGTGACAGGTTCTTGCGATAAACTTTTCACAACTTGTTGTTATAGAAACACTTTTTCTCACATCCTTCCAATAATTGCTGGAAATTTATTTAAATGACAGATAGTTCTCGCAAAGTAAAGATACAGAAACACTTAAATATGTGAGAAAAGCCATTTTATGTTTCAATTTACACTGTTTTTGTTACAATTCCCTCGTTTCATGCGGGAAATTTTACGATGCGAGAAATACAGAAACGAGCTACAGGTCGGATATTGCCGGTATTAATGCTCAATATTTTGGTTTTTGCAGTGTTTATGCTACGACCTGTTTTTATGCATATATATAATATTTTAAAATAAAAATGTGCAAACGTTAAAACTATAAAATATTCCGTTTCTTATAAAAATTTTCTTTTTGTAAGTTCAAAAGACATTAAGCCGATTGCATAAATTATTATTTTAATTAGCATTCAGGGTTAGTTCTTCCTACCATACAAATATCACACAATGTCATTGTAAACACACATACATACATATCTCTTAGAACCTTTAATTAATAAAACAAAAAAGAACATTAAAACATTAATTTCGAAAACATCTCTGCTTACATTCTTTGTCGCTCGAACTCACTCCCCTTGCCAGCACTCACTCTATAGAAACTCATTTAAAAATTCACTTTCAACAGGCCTATACAAATCAAAACTCTTACTTACAATTACCCAATATGCCGTATGATGTCAGTTTGTAATCAAATATACCATAAATACATACATACTTACAAATCACCCTCCTTAGCAAAATCATACAGCTGCTTTTTATCCAACACATACTAGAAAATTAAGAAAAAAAAAATTAAAAACAAAATCGATATACAAATACGAAATCAACCCTCAGTTTCAATTAAAAAGCTGGGTGAAACCCTCATTTTGATATTATCCTTCAGTTAATCTGTCCTGTGTGTCTCTAATCAGTTGCCATTTATGGCGAACATAAAAGTGTTGTGGTCAAACAAACTCAAACAGTAAAAGATTTTATTTAATAAAACATTTACATTTATCTAAAGGAAATGAAAAACATAAACCGAATCTGTATGTTTGGAAACGTTGTTGTTAAGCAAATATTAAATATTTGTAATATAAAATGAATAATAATAAAATACAAATGCAATATTATTTCAATAAACATAAAAATATTCATATTGTTTTGTATTTTGTACGAGTATATGTGTATTTACATTTATGCGAGTTGTGTAACATATGGATTCTATTAAAATAATTTTCATATTTACTTAATTTAATCCGAAAATTTTTGCTTTAATCACATTTCCATGTTGTTTTAATAAATTGATTGGCACCAGCAAAATGCCCAGAACTGTTTTTATTGTTGTGGAAAATTTTGTATTTTTTTGTTAGTTTTTCTTTTTTTTTTGACAAATTGATATGAATTCAATGAAATTTTCTAAACAAGTTGAAATAATAATATATTTGTGGCTTTCATCAATAACAGAGTTAAATGAAAAAATAAATTTTTAAAGAGTGCTAAAATATTTTGCATAAACATATCGCTCAATTACTGAAACAACGTCATAACTCAAAAAATTTGATTTTTAAGCTAATGAAGCAAAATTAATTCTCCATATCGCTATTCATATGGTGTACAACTTTCATACCAATATCTTGTTTACTCACTTCTTCAGAGAAAATATAAACTTTTATTTTTTCATTAAGTTGTGTGTTAATTGAAATCTTTAAGCTCATTCTCTGGCAAACTAGTTTTTTAAGAGATATGACGAACTTCAAAAAAAGGAAGAGTTTTACAATTCATCTCTATTTTTTATTTTAGGAGTGTATGTATCTTCATAACTTAGTACATTTTAGACCGATTGTAAAATTTTTTTTCTTGTCTAAATTGGGCGGGGAAACGCCCACAATTTTTTCAAATATAATTTTATGATATTCTACTTATACTATTGCTGCGAAACCTATAAAACACATTTGATTCTTGTAACCACATAATTTGAAAATCGAGAAAATGGGCGGGGCTACGCCCATTAAAATTTGTTATACCATATCACGCGGTTCTATTTAACCGATTTTTACGAAACTTACGAGCTCTAAAATAGACACAATCCCCCAATTAAAAAAATGGGCGGAGTAACGCCCATTAAATTTAATATTTTATTTACCGACTTTTTACAAGACTTAAAATGCACCCTGAGCTTGAAAACACACAATATTGCATTTAAAACATGGGCGGAGGCACCTCCATTAAAATTTGTCTTATTTTCGTCTATCAGATCTTTACATTGAGGTCGGTTCTTTTGCCGAAAGAATTATTTATATTTTAATATATCTGACAGGGAAAGTCGAAAAAATCGATTTTTACTTTTTTGATAATTCTTATAGTAAACAACACGCTTTTCTAATGCAGCAAATCGCAGCTTTGTAACTGCCTTAAGCTATGTACAGACGGTTGTCAGATCTTACAATATTGCCAGTAAAATGTGCTCAAAATTTCTTACAACCTTCTTTGAAGCCATAAAAGATTTCAGGCCCATCAAACTTAATTTGTTAACTTCGAAGCCGTTTACTCATTTTCTGATCATATCTCCTTTTTAACTTTCCGTGTTACATAAATTTTAACCCTGTCATGTAAACCGATCGATTCGAAACAGCACGATTTTAAAAAACTAGCTCTGACAACAAAAAAATATTTTTTTAGATTTTTTTAAATTTTTTTATTATATTCCCAAATATCATATCTGAAAGAAAATTATCATTTATGATTTTAAACACATCTGCAGGAGCATTATTAAATTTTTTAAAACGAGAAATTTACTCCGATTCGGTTTACAGAACAGGGCCATTTATTTTATATCAAAATTATTACGAATTAAAAAAAAACTTTAAGTTACGAATTATGTTTTTTTCTTCCATATAAAATAGCAAAACCAATTAAAAGATTAAATGTGTATTTTAATAGAAAATATTTTTTTTTTCGAAAGTGCTTGATTTTTACATAGAAAAATAAGAGTTATATTATATACATACATACAGTTAATATTTAATAAATACACACCGAGAAATTTTACATTAATATCTGCGTAAACAAATTTAATTTTACATTTTTCGGCAATGATTTTGCTTTTTACATACTTATGTACATTAGAGCGTCTCGCCATATAGGCAAGAAAAAAAAAGTTCGCCGTACACCACCGAATACGAAGTAATGTTGTAAGACATTTTCAAAAAAATTTTTTTTAATTTTTTTTGCCGAAAGTAGGGGTCGCCAAAATACATTTTTCGTTATATCTTCGGCATTTACAGTCGGATATCAAAGTGTGATATATCGATGTTTTTGTCTCAAAGAGACCAATGTTTTGCTTTAATAGTCAATGGTAGTTTGTATCCCGTTCTAGTATTTACCCACCAGATCTCATTTTCTACCACCCTAATGTACCACCCTAATAGCAGAAAATTAAAGCCCGCAAAAAATCATTAAACTTTTGTTAAAGAAGTTTTTCGATAGTTCCAACAGAAGTGTTAAAAAAATATAATTTATGTTTTTTGCCGAATGTAGGGGTTGACTTTTTAAACAGTTATCATATATTCGGTATTCACAGTCGGATTTTATAGTATTATATATCGATGTTTTTGCCTAGTATCTTCTTTTTTAAATTGTGATACACTCTTTTCGAACTTACCATAATATCTGTACCAATACAATAAAAATTCAAAGATCTGTGTATATTAAAACAATTTTATTTAATCATATTTTGAAATGACCCAAGTTGGCTATATTTTTCACGGCTTTCGAGCTTGGAAAAAATGTGGCCTAGGCGTTGCTCATCGGTAACAGCCATGGCAGACTCATGTACTACATGAACAAAACGCTCGGTGTTTTGAGAATGGCACGGATATTCTGTGAAATTAATTAAGGTTAGTCAACAAAACTATCAAACAAAGTTGTTTTTCTTGTGCTACCTGGTATCTCGATTATTTCTTTTGAAAACTGTAATGCTTCCAGCTGGTCTTGCATATAGAACTGCAAGCACGGCGGCTCAGTCAATTCAAATTTGGTCCAATTGATCATATGGTAATATGAGTCACTTTCGAAGTCTATGAAATTTTTAACTTGTGCACCGTACATTTGACGAATGCCTACTGCTGCTTCATTTCGCGCAGACAAAATCTTGTTATAGCCGTCTGAACGTACTAGCGGATCTTGGTCCGTTATCATCGATAACAATACATTCTCGGGGTGGAAAAAGTACGCGTTATTTTCTATCGACGGACGAAGTATCTGTTGAACATCTTGTGGCAGTTGACGAATCCAAGATATATATTTAAAAACGTGGCGACTTCCGTGAATTGCAAGTGGTTGGCTTTTCACAAGAAACCAAAATGGCGCGTAAACTTTCATAACAAACTCAGCCAGTTTTTTCAATATAACTGGGGGTTTAGCGCACGTTACATAAAACCGGAGAATTCTAGAGGCAGTTGTCAACCAGCGCGCTGTGCTAATAGCTCCGGGTTTCTCGCTGGCTAATCTGTCATCGCATTCTCCGGTATGGACAGTTCGAACCATACGATACAAGTACGACTGATCGCCTCGAATACTCCATCCTTCTATGTTTGCTGGCATTTCTCCCATTTCAATTCGCTCGAAATTTTTATTGACCTAACAGAATGGAGTAAACAATAGAGATCCGAATTGTTAATGGCATGATTAAAATTTCATTGAAGAAAAGTATGCGAAACTTACAGAATACTGCGTACAATTCTGAATTCCTTCTCCAATACTTCCTGGCCAGAGTCCAGGTCCTTTCTGTTTGCCAAGCAATGATCTCAATAAAGCACTGAATGGTAGTTCATTGAAGTGGAATAGGCACACGAACCATTGCAACGGCCTCTGTAACTGGCGTTCCATTCTTGGAATGATTCCATTTTTGTAACCAGTGTTGGTAGGAGTTCCATCGCAGCTAATAGCTACTAAGTTATCCGTACTGAAGTTTCCATTCCTTAAGAAATCTACTATACTTTTTTGTATTTCCATAGCGGTGCTGTCAGTGGGCGTAGCATAGCCAATGAATTTGGAGTGTGGCTCTTTCAATATAGTGATATGCTCTTCATTGACAACAACATTCCGAGTCACATTTGCCTCCGTTATTCTTTTCAAAGTAGGCTCTTTTTTACCATCGAAAGAAATGCACGTTATTAAATCGTTACATTTTGCTGCGACTGTTGCTTGCTTACGGAATTTTACACGTTCCCTAAATATTTTGTTTTTGTCGATGACAAGTCCATCAAAAAACTGGCATATGCTTTCGGCAGTTTCTTGTGATAACTCTTCATTTCCTTTTGCGGTAATCGACAACTTTAAATCTTTAATTAACATGGTCGCAAGTAAGGCACCGTATCGAACTGATGTGTCGCTGCGATCCAAAGCTGAACTAAAATTATGCAATGAAATGTCAGCCACTACAAATTTTTTTAAAGTCTGTGATACATCGTTAACATTTTCCTCAAACTCCTGCTCTTCTTCACTGTCTACATTATACCCAACGCTGACAAATTCGTCACGCAACCCATAAGATGATTCAACAGTCTTCGACATTTCTTCACCGTTGCTACTCGTCGACATCATATCAGCAACATAATCTATAGTCAACAATCGTGGACCGCACTGATCGATGAAAAACTCTTTTGCGTGGTCTGGAATTTTATCAGAGGCTGTGCAATTGCATGCAATATTTCTTTCAATACCGCACTTACAACGCGAAATTAAGAACAATCTATTCCACTCATTTACATTGTATTCGAATTTATATTTTACCATTTTGTAGTAATCATTCAGAAGCTTATCCAAACTTTTACGAACACCACTTACCGACATTACTGGAATGCCTGCGCGCTGCCACAAAATGATGATACCTCTCAAAACTTCTTGTTTAAAAGCACCCAGCTTTCGAATTCTACCAGCGTTATGCCGAAGATGTAAAAAGAAATTAATAACATCACCCTTAGTTGGTAATTTAGTGTTGTTTAATTCACTGATAGTAAAAGACATTTTTTAGTTTATTTAAATTAATTCTTGACACGACACGATTAAATATTGATAATTCCAACAGATATTTCATGGATAATACAAAAATAAATAAACTATGAGAGTAATAACGGTACTACTTCCATTATTAGAGGATTTAAACTAACTCGAATTTACTTAATCTCCCGTTAACGTCTAACCGAAAGATGGATTGCCGGGTATAAAATTTTGTACGAAAAATTTAAAATCAATTTCAAATCAATTTAAAATCACATTTCCTAGGCTCGACAAAAAACATGAATTTTTTTCTTATAGATCTACCGGAATTATGGAAATATTTCATAAGAACAGCCTTAACTATTAGAACGGTTATATTGAGGTCAATGAATATTAAAGATGACCATTGGCCTCCTCGAGACAAAAACATCGATATATCGCACTGTGAGATCCGACAGTAAATACAGAAAATCTGACAAAAATACTCAAAAAGGTAACCCCTACATTCGGCAAAAAACATAAATTGCATTTTTTAACACTTCTGTTGGAACTATCGAAAAACTTCTTTAACAAAAGTTTAATGATTTTTTGCGGGCTTTAATTTTCTGACAATAGGGTGGTACATTAGGGTGGTAGAAACTGAGATCTGGTAGGTAAATACTAGAATGAGATATTTGAGGTTAATGACTATTAAATCAAAATATTGGCCTCCTCAAGACGAAAACATCGATATATCACACTTTGAGATAGGACTATAAATGTCGAAGATATAACGAAAAATGTGGTTTGGCGACCCCTACTTTCGGCAAAAAAAATTAAAAATTTTTTTTTTCAAAACTGCCTTGCAACAATACTTTATATTCTGTGGTGTACGGCGAACTTTTTTTTTTCGACATTGTACATATATGTTTCATGTCTATATGTTTTTTAGCTCTAATTGTAGTTGTAAAAGTATGTAAAGAAAATAAATGTAAATAACAACAACAGCTTTTCAAGAATAGAGTGTTGCTACACAAGTATTTTTGACCTGGTGCCGTAAAGTTAACAATTAAAAAAAATCCTACATAGGCTGACTTTTTTAAAGTAAGAAACTAAAAAACATGTTGATAATTGAGTTCTTGTTTCAACTTTGTTACTTGTTGAGCTTCTCATTTGTCTAAATGAAAGTTTATACCATAATAACTCTAATTGTTCTAAGAAACTTTAGGTAAAGGTTTCCTGAAGATTTCCATTTGCAGCAGTGAAATGCGCGTAGCATCCAGCTAAATCTCTCAATAATCAATTCCAATGTATTTTTAACAAAAAAAAAACATTTTACTGAATAAGTAAAATAATAATTTGGGATTATTAGTGTGTTAATAAATGTTAAACTTAAATTGTAACAATTTCCAATAAAAAACAATAATTATCAACTTTATTTTATGTTGAATCAAAGTTATTTTAAGTTGGAACAACGTCAATTCGGTACTGAGATAACACGAAAAATCATGTTGAAGCAAAACTATTGCAAGCTGAAAGCCACTTGAATTAAACTTAATAATGCAGTCATTGTATTTCATTAATTATTTAACTTACGTTATGGTGTGTATTGACACAGGCAACAGTATAATGTTTGTATTGACTTCCCTGGACAAAATTTGAATTCGAACGCATTCCCTGGTAGTCAAGGCACTTACCACTGCTGCCAAAATAACCTTAAATATTGTTTAGACAAACACTAAATATATACCATCATGAATACAATTGTATTTTATCTGTTATTTGAAACATAAGTTATAATTAATAAATTAGCTTATCTCCAGGATTCGAACCTGCAATCTTCTGTCAACAAGATTAGTACACAGCCTACAAGCCAGCAGCAGGAATTTATCGTTGGTAATGCAGAGTTATTCGGCTATTTACGAGCATCAAAAGAAAGAAAACAAGAACAAGTCATACAGCTGAGCACAATAGTTATTGCTAAAAGTAATAAACACTAACACACTTAAACAACATATTATTTCTTGTATATTTAATATGATTTGAAATCAAAATTTTTTCATGGTGATTTAACATTGCTATTTTTTTCTATGTGTATTTTCCATTTCATAGTACATGTTTTGAGTTAAAAAAACTTTTTAATATAAGCATATACTCAATTAAAATATTAATCGAAAATATTAATTTTCTTAACTATTAAAAAAAATCATCAATAATTTATTCACATATGCATTAAAAATAAAACAAAAAAAAATATTAGAACACTTTATTAGAGCCATATTTATATGAATGTATGCTTTCACATACAGTCATCTGCAATTCATTTGTTTACAACGGCAGCGATATACATATTAGCAAATATAACACTCAATGGGATTAAACTTAAGTGATTTCCTGTTGGCAATTTAAAATGTTCCTAAATTAGTACAAAAACATTGAACATACCGCAAAAAAAAACACACACACACATGTGACACACACATGCTCTCTCACACACTCATTTCTAATATTAAATGAAATGTAACACAAAAAAATTAAATAAAAATATCAGAGACAAAAATAACTACAAAAAACAACAACCGTGCACCATTCATAGATATTTAATTAGTGAAACGAGTAGCTTAGGAGTATACACTTCTATCTGGATACAATTTAAGTACTGGCACTCGCACTCACTCACTCGCTCTATAAAGTTGTAGTATCTAGCATCCATGGAATACATTTAAACAAGCGATAAACATACATATGTATGGATGTACATATAACAAATAAAGACAACAAACAACAAGCATACAAATCTATCTAATATTGTGGAGTACCATCTATGTATGTATCTCATAGAGTATACTACTAGAGTAGAGTATAATGTAAACAGTTTCATGCATACATTGATGCCAGCACAAGTAGCAAAAACGAAAAACTAAATGTAAAAAGAAATCGTAACGCATTACATATGTATGTATTTATGTATAAATGAAATGAGATAGGTAGATACTCATTCGTATATGATATAGACTTTTGCAACATATAGTAGTTTGTATATTTAATAAAAGATATAGCATATAAATGCAAAGATACAGATACAGCAAAAAAGGAGATTAAAATGTTTCTACTATTGCAAGTACATACATACATATACGAATAAAAACCTACTGTGACTATCAGTATTTTATATCGTTAGGCATCCTTCGTCATTCTCTGGCAGCGATTCCCATAATTTTTCCAAATGTACCTACTCGTACAATCAGCAATGATTTTCAGACACAACTTGGCCTGAACGGATGAATGATGGCTCATTTGTTATTACATTGAAATCTTTCTTTATCTGTTTTCATCTGTATCATTACTTAAGTTAAATGGAAGGAAGCATCTAATGTATTTGGGATTTCATTGTTGGTATTGCTCTTTCTATACACACTAGAGGCCTGCGTAAACAGTCTTGAAATATAAATACGTCTTGTTTTTTTAATTTATTCTCGTGGCATGTATTATACATACCCAATAATAAATGCTGTCGTTTAATAAGCGAAGCACGATGGATAAATTGATGTTCATATACATATATGAGTGTTAACAAGCGTCAACAATTTTTCAGTCACGAAGTACTTTCTTCTTTACTCCTATACCTGCAATAACTGAAAGAAGTGTCCTGGCAACAGTGTTGTTTAGCGTTTGTTTTAGAAGATTTTGCTATAGTAAAGCATTTGAAAAATCCCACATGTCTTAAAAGTTCTTGTAAGTGGTCTTCTGCAGGACCTTAATACACACCTACGACTACATACGTATTTGTTTGAAGTACTTTATAGCAAATAAATTGGCAAAATACAAATTAAAAAAAAGGAATATTTGTATACACAAAACAACTGTGATAAACTCAAGTTGAACATGTGACGACGTTATTTTCGCCGAGAAGTGTTTTGTTTTCATCTTAAAAATAAACAATTCAAAACCACATATTATTTACAGAAGTAGTATTGGATTGCATATAATAGAAACAGCAAATACATTTTGGCACAACATTTAAAATAAGCACTCAAAGAAGAGATTAACTATTGGTAAAGTTTTAATTATTGACAAGCTGTTTTTTTTGTATCAAACTAATTGACTTTCTCTCTCTCACACTATCAGTATGTGTATGTTTCTACTCAGGCTATGGAAGTTTAATCAGTAATAAAAAAAATTACAGGCATACTCGGGATATTTATTCATCATACGCCACCGTATAAAATTATTTGTATATATTAAATGGAATGCAAAATGTGTGGGTGTGTGTGGCTGTTTGAAAAACATGTTTTATGCATGTGTAAATATAATAGCCCTGTATATACGCATGTATAGCCGATTAATAGTCAGAGTATTTTTATATTCATTGTGTATGATTGTGGCTGATACAGTCTATAAATCTTAGTTGTAGTTATTTTTAGCATCGCGCATTCATAGTTGTTTAATGGCCAATATTCAAAGAGTACTTAAAACGATAATTGTATATGTAAATATGAAATATTTTAAGTGAAAATCCCTTTTTCCCATTAATATTCATACTTATATATTTATTTTCCATTGTTTGGTTTATAATAAATTATTTTTCATTTAGTTAACACCAAACAAAATCTATACAGCTTTCTATAAATATAATTTGAACTCATATTTAGCTAGATGTGAACTTCATATATTTATTTTAATATAATATATTTTCATATAAACGTATCTAAAACACTATTAACTATACTAAATTTATTACTACGTAATAAAACAATGGCTTAAAATTTCTTCTTGGAAAACATAAATTTTAATGCAAAGATTATTATCACGAACAAAATACACATGCAACATACATATTTATTTTATGAGAAATTTTCCTAAAAGTTGCTCAAATTTGCTGTTCATTCATTTATTCATATTTATGTAGATATAAAAATTGTGTAAGCTTTAGCCATCGTACGTATCCTTTATTGAACATCAGAAATGTTCTGTTTTATTTTTATGAGGCAATTTTTTTTCTTATACAATGACCCCTTGAAGGTTAAACTAAAGGAATATTTATGAATGTTTATGTAAATGTTCTATTATTTTGCATGTGCGTTCCTTTTTAGCTTATGGAAATATCTAAGTACGAGTATAAACAATATTAAATGGTCTTTTTGTAACTCATATTTAAAACTCCTTTATACCTACTTTAAGTTCTTGTTAGTTAAATTTTTCTTATGCATTTTACGTATTCTTGAGGGGATTTGTTCTATTCGTTATTATGTTGATTTGAATTCCTCCTTTTTTTTTGCCATAAACGTGACTTTAATTTTTCGTTTGGCTTTGGCAATAAAAAGCAAAATCAAATATTGTTAAATATTTTGTTATTCTCGTTATTGTCTATAATAAGCTTGTTTTTGTTTGTTGTATCTTAAATGTCTGCTGCTCCGTTTCTTCCTCCTTTCATCTCTTGCTGCTGGTTTTTGTCAATAATATTCAAATAAATATCAACAAATTGGAAAGAAGCAAGCACGCAATTTTTGTGTCCCATAAAATTAGACGAAGGTGGTCCGAAAATTATTATAAACCCATGTATGTATGTCTGTACACAAAAAAATTTAATTTATTTTAATTTGACCTTTTTCCGCAATGTAATTCATGTTCATTCAACATGATTTATAGTAATTTTCAAAGAAAAATTTTTCCTCTTGAAATGACTATATTTCATATTGATTTAATATTAATGTAGTGTTAAACTAAAATGAAGAGTGTCATATTGAATCAAAGCTGTTTTAAGTTGAAAAAACGAATGTTTTACTGAAATATTACGAAGAACCATTTTGAATCAGATTCAATTCAAGTTAAAACATAATGTACATATATAATTTATACAGGGTTCCGACTGGAATGGTATACTACTATTTTTACCGCCATTTTAATAAGCATTATAATGCTAATAATGCTAATACTATAGTATTGACAGTTCATATTTGGCAGTGTAAAGTAGTCACGTGGCAAGTTTATTACGGAAAAATATCCATTAAAAATTACAGCCTGCATTGGATCTTACTACTTTGAAAATGAAAACGGCGTAACGGTAACTGTGAATGAGGAGCGATATCGTGATATGATTGGATATATTTTAACGCCACAACTGCATGCCTTGGGCTTGATTAACATGTTGCATCAACAAGATGGCGCCACATCGCATACAGCTAGGATTACAATGGAATTACTGCTAGTATATCTTCCCGGCGGATACCCTCTATATATATTACATTATATATGTATGTACATACATATATATTAAGTATTTCCGAGACTGACCACGCAATAATTCTTACATATACATGGTTTCTTATACATATGTATGATGTAAGTATGTTTGTGCAGGAAAAAAGAAATAAGTGTTTGTATGTCATTATTGTTGTTTCTTTCCTGTTGTTATTTTAATAAATTAATGAAGTGTTGGTTGGCGCTTAAGTGTTTTTTTTGTTTGTTTATTTATTTTTCATTGTAATATTTTTCTTGACTTTATTTATTTTGAATTCTTTCTACTCGTATTCGCCCTGGTTGTTAATGTAATTTATGCGTTTTGTGCGAGCTGGTAGCTATAATTGTGACGTTATTATACGAGTGGGTTCCAGAATGGGCCAAAGGCTTCCTCAAAAAAATATATAAAATATATTTAACAACTATCAAAAAAGTTTGTAAGTATATTTGTTAGTGTTATGTGTGTTTTAAGTTTTCCTTCTTCAAGTGATTTAGGAAGTGTTTGCTAACGTTACGCTTGGTTAGTTGATAAAAATCAGCTTCATTTGTTTTCCAAAAAAAAAAAATTAATAAAATGAAAAACAACTTTTAGGAGTTTTGGTATATGTATTTATTCTCTTTATCACTTCCAATGTATGTTCTCATACATTTTCTTTATCGTTGTCTACAGTATATAAATATTTATTTGTGCACTCACTTTATTTATTATTTATTACAGGGTGTCTTGTTTTAAAATACATGTTTGACTGGTTGTTGTAACAAACCGCCCGTCCATCCATCCTTCCGTTTATTTGTCTCATTTTAGCACGAGTGCTTTGTCATAATTTTTTATTTATTTGCCTTAACATTCCCAAACAGTTTTTATGGTGTAGTTGCTTTGCTTCCCTTGAACTCCTTCCTTTCCATATTTTATTGTTTATTTCTTTTTTTTTTTTGTTGCTTCTCTCTCATTGAGGGGGTTTAAGCTCGGAACAATTATTTTATGAAGATTTATATTTATTTTCGTTCGTTTCCAAAAGTATTTTATAGCTTAATATTTTCCTTTTAAATTTTCCAAATCTTCATGTTAAATTTATTTTATTGTTGTTTTGTGTGGTTGAGTTTTTCCTTTTTGTTGTTGTTGTTGTTATGTTAAAGATCTTTTAAATTTTCTTGTAGTTTTTAATTGGTTTGCGCAAGAGTTGGTGGGAAATTTATGTGCATTTTGCTGCAAAATAAAGTAGAAAAAAGACAATCTTAATTATTATGTATGTATATAAAGATTTTTTAAATATTTTTGATATTTAAATTTTAAAATATAAATAAATTATAGACTAACAAAAGTCAGTATTTTCAATAAATTTGTTAAACAAAACATTAAATATTGTTTATGGTAATGAAAGCAAACAAGAAAACTGTTTGAAAATGTTAAGCAAATAAGTAATTCAAATAAAATGATATTAAATGCATTCTTGCAAGTGACAACTTTTTGAGTATATGTATATTCTGCATACCTACAAATACAAGTTTAAATTCAATGATATCTCTCTGTCCACCAAAATGTGACATCGTTTTCCAAATATTCAAGAAAACTACAAAGCTAAAATTTACAACGCTCTATTGGAATTTGTCTGGCCTTGGTCAAGATTCAAAATGACCAAGATACTATTTTACATTTTTTTAGAGAATTAACACTGCGTAGAGTTAATTTTATATATAATTTTTTCCCATTTTACCTTTCTTAAACATAGTCTTATAATCTTGCACTTACAAGTATTTAAAGGCTGGTAATCTTTCATCATTTGTGCAAAATAGTTTGGTATTGTTAGAATTTTTTCTGCTTTTCAGCAACAGTGAAACTTTCGATGTGGAATACCTCTAATGTAATTTTAACAGAAATTAAAAAAAAAACGAGAATATTAAAAAATTGCCTTAGTGCGAAATTACATTTCTGGAATCGAGAACTTTTCTTTCTTTTTTAAATTTTTCTGAATTTTAGTTTTATTATTTTTTTATTTACATGATATTAAACTTATATAAATATAAGACTAATATAATATTTTGAATAGCACTAGCTTTTATTATTAGTTTTACTTTTTTATGTACATACATTTAAACGTTCATTGACCAATATTCATAAAGAAGATGAAGAAAAATTAAAAAGTATTTGCATAAAATGAAAAAAAAAAATCTGCAATAATAAGAAAGCAGCAAATCAAGAGAAGACAACTACATCTATTCATTGACTAGTCAAAAGCAAACAATTTATAACCCAATAAACTGATATAAAAAGAAAATTGCATGATCAAAAAACAAAAACCAACTCATAAAAACTCATGTACAATCAACTACTTCTCTCCACAAAGTAAAATATTTAACCCATTTAAAAAGGATTCAGTCATGTTGTCCGAACAAAATTTTTTTATGAGAGTTCTGCAGCACGATTCACTCCTTGCGAAGAATTTGTCTGGAAAATCAAAGCTATGACAGTAAAAAAAATTAGTTAGTTAGTTTTTCAAGGTGGTAGTACTGCAGAGATATTTTGTATTTTGCTAAATAAACTGAACTAATTCGCCATTGTACTCGTACAAGAATATATAATATGCAGGCAGCAACTAAACAATTGAAAGTAAATATGAAACAATGTTAGGTTAGTTAGGGGTGGCAGTCGAAAACCTGAACTCAATTCTACCCTTTCTTTTCCATTGTGATACCATGGGGACATCGGTTAAGACTACTAATTATCGAACCAACTAGAGCTCCAGTTAAAACCTGGAAAAGACAGAAAGTTCTCTGAAGTCAAGAGCGCCCATAAGACTTACAGTATTTCTTTGTACTCTATTGAACTGACAAAATGAAAATGTTCTCTGTTTTCTTCTTCGTCAATATTTTGGCAACTGCTCACAGCTGCCAAATGTGCAGTTTTCGCTGATTGTAGCAGTTTTTTTCAGCATAAAGCAGTCTTTCAGTTTAATGCTTAAAAAATAAGTTTTTCTATAAATTGTGCAGTTTTTAATTCCGACTTTATCTCAATTTTGTGATTTTAATTCCGATATCTGAAGCAATAGTTTTAACCATTTTGCTTAATGTAACAGTTAAGGCTTATTAGCACTTTCAGTAGTTCCTATATTAATATTAATTCGCCTTGCCTTATTGAAAAAGAAGCTTCATACTTTTGTCATTGAAATAATTCTATCTCTTATACAATAAGATAAAACACGACGAAAAATATACCAAATTAAAGGGTACAACCCATAGAATTTAAAGCTATACTAATTTTTTCAGAACTCTCTTAGCGAAATTTCAGTAATCACAGAAAAACAACACTTTATTTTGGCTAAGCAAGTGTCTTAAATAAATAAATCACTGTGCACTTCAAATAAAACAAAATCTTAGCAAAAAACAACACAAATTTTAGTTATCTTATTTATTGAGTTTTTGATCCACTTACGGCTTTTGGTTGATTCAGAAAAAAGAATTTCCCGCTGTACAACATCCCATATTGTAACTCCAAACACTTCCTTTTAAATTAGTTAAAAAAAAATATAAATTTGTAGAGCCAAATTGTCTTAACTGATGCCGATGAGGCTATCGAGATGGTAAAACATAACAACTTGACAAACACTACCAAGTCATGATAAAAATATATCAGGTATAGACGTATAATAATAATTTCTTATGATCAGTTTTTGCAGCTGAAAATCAGTTGTTTTCTTCTACATTTAAAATTTTCAAAAAAAAAAAAATACTATGGTAACGCTGCAACCGCGGCAAAAGTCATTGCGTTCATCCCTCAATATTTGCAACTGATACAATGTACGACCAGCTAATATACATTAATTGAGATTGCTTTCCAATATATTGAATTAAAGAAACCATATTTTCTTATGGTTGGCAAGTGTTTTTATGAAAAACGAACACAATGAAAAGCCAAAAATAACCCAAATATGCTTTAAAACCAAAATATGCAAAATTATGCTTTAAAAGCTGCACAGCCGTGCGTCTTTTAAAAGAACCAAAAAATAAAATCAAAAGATAATAAAAATTCAGCAGCAGCATTAAACACATTCACCACAGCAAGCTACCGAAAAATTTCGCTTTTTTTCTTTGCAAAGAATTGCAAGAAGCTGCAAAATTTATAAACAAGCCAAAAATGAAAAAAAATCGCGAAAATTACGAAAATTTGCAAAAACATAATAACAGTGGGAAGATAACAAAGTCTGATATTGTTTAAAAATCGGCAAAACTGTTTGGAGACTGAACGCATGCAAAAAGTCGCTTTTATCGCGAAGTTTGAAAAAGTTCGCGAGAAGTTGCAAAATCGGAATCAAGCCCTAAAATTGATTAGAAATCGCAAAAGCCATTAAAAATATAAAAAGTTTGCAACAAAAAAGAAACGCGAAAAAATCGCAAATTGGCGAAAAATTTGCTAAATGTATTGAAGAAATTACTAAAAATGTAAATAAGTTGTAAAATTTGCAAAATCTATAAAGAAATAAACTGATTTGATTATATTTTTTTGAATAAACTATTTTATTTTTATAAATGTGAAATATTTGAAAGTGGCACCACTGAAATACTTATAGTTATATTTATTCTGCAATATCAGGTTTCTATAGTGCTGCTGCCGTTTTCTAATAGCCAGCAACATATGTTGCCAGCGGCACTTGTAGTCGTGTAGCCATTGAGCTGCTGTGGTCTAAGTGTTTATTACTTAAGTCGTACGATTGTGTAGGATAGGGAGCCCCAGCCTTTAAATTAAGGACGTTATATTTTTCAGTTTTTAAAAAGGTTACAGTATTCCTCCGACTTATAAGATTGTTGCACACAAGTTCTGATATGACAGATATAATACAAATATATTGGTTATCAGTTTAAATAATATGAAATCTGTATGAGCAAAATGTCGGAAGGCATCAGGTGTCAGGGGGTTAATTAACTCCTCGCTGCACATTTTACATACATATGTACATATGTACATTGTATATTGTACATACATACATATATTCCCGAACAAACCTCAAAAGCGCTTTGTTGGAATTAAAGACCGTGTTTGTTTGTACTTTAAGAACGCCAACAACAACAATAAAAGAAAATTATTTTTTTTTAATTTAAATTTTTTTTTTTTTGAAGAAAACAGAAACGAAATGAAACTATCAATTTGGGAATTAAACTCTACTCAATTGAAACCAATTTAAGCTAATCATTTGCTATTATTATACAACAACAATAAAACTGAATAGAAAACAAATAATAAAAAAATACAAAGAAAGAAGACACACACGCACACACACACAACAAATTCACAAAATTTTAAATCAACCTAAAGAGGAAGAAACTCACACAAACAAAGAAACTCAAAACTATTTTTGAGAAATTGTATCTAGGAAATGTGTAATGATAATGACTGTTTGTCTTGTATGTACAACCACACATGTCAGTATGTCTGTGCCACGATGTGGAGGGGGACGAGGAGGGGCTCCCAAAAAATAAATAAATAAACAGGAATATTTAAATTTATGTGTGGAGTAGAGACAAATGAAGTCTGTTGAAAAATGTAGTCGAGCTAAAGACACCATATGGATCTTTAGTTATTTATTAAAATAAACATTTTGGAATCCCATACTTGGCATCTCCATGGAGTAGGGTTGAATAAAGATGTGCTGCTATTGATGCTTTTGAAGTGTACTCATGCTTGATATTAAGTACAAAGAAGTATAAATAAAAACGATAAAAAAGAGAAATTTAACTATTCCGTATTATGAACTCACACACACACAAATCCCTAGTAGGAAGAATTTAGTTGATGAAAGTGACAGCAGCAATAAATAAATAATGGGTTTAATTATAAAGCATTTCCACAATGTCGATAACACTACGACAGGCTTACTTTTTTCCATGCTATAGGAGTAGAACCACTGTATGTATATCTGCAATATGACGCCTAGATTGCAAAAAAAGGATCACTTCCTTCCTATGCAAGCATGCTAGAAAAGAAAGGGAGGAATATCTAATCTGAAGACCTGATGAATCTTTTGTATCATAGATTTGTGAATTAGATTAAATCAATCTCTGTATGACTCTCCTTATGAAAGTCAGTACAGATATTGGAGAACCCTTCCTAATATCATCTGAACACACAAACTCAAAATGAAAAACACGCCTTCTACTATCACACAATACGCTACACTCACAAAGAATGTGTGTCGTCGTCTCGTCATCTTCCAAGCATAAACGACATAAAGGTGAACGAACTTTGTTACTTTTCCACAGCGGATACTTCAGTCCAAAGTGACCAGAAAGAAAACCAGTTACAAGCAGTAAATTATTTCTGTTGAGGTTTAGGATGCCATTATATGTAAATGGCTGCATTAAAGCTTTGGCCTGCGTTAAACCAGAAGGAGCCAGCCACACATCCTTAGCGATTGAAGTGCCATCTTCTTTAATCAGAGTTGTTATAGTCGAGCGACTTACGCCACAAAACAGCTCTGGGCAAATAAAATGAGCAGCAGAGGCCCTCTTGGCCAGTTCATCCGCTTCCTCATTCCCTGGATGATCGCTGTGGCCAGGTATCCAATAAATAGAAACCTTGTTCCGTATGTATAGCTTTTGTAATGGGTCAAAGCATTGTAAAACTAGCCTAGAGAGGAATTACGATGAAAGGAGAGACATAAGAGCTGCCTGAATATCGGAAAAGATAGCTACATGTATACGCACCTATAATTTTCTTATTTAAAATAATGTTAACTCATTTGGTGATTGCCTGTATTTTTGCCTGAAATACCGTAGGCCATTTGTCCAAGGGCAAAGAGGTTTTAACATTGGGCCCAAAAACTCCCTCACCAACTATATCATCCGTTTTGGATCTTCTGGAACCTTCAGCGCGATCGTTTTCAGTGTGTGGGATGCCTTGGGTGGTATTGTGACATTGAATCTCAGTTCACAGTTTATCCTGTCACTAGGCATTCCTAGCACTCCTAAGATGGGCATTGTACTTAGGACCGACGAGTGCCCATTGCCAACACAACGAGCAGATGTCTGGAGATCCTTCCTATAAGCGGACATTGCCGCAGATGATCTTATAAAATTTTTTATGGGTGGTAGTCCAATCAAGGCCTCAGTGGCTAAGGTTGGACATGACCTTACTGCGCCCGTTGTAAGAAGACACGCCAATCTCTGAAATTAACAGAGTTTAGTTGTCGCCACAAACTGGCTACTCTTTTGCCACCAAATTATCGCGCCGTACGTTATAATTGGCCTAACCATTTTCGGGCTCATGCCCTAGATGCATTCAGCACAGCTCTTCACCGCACAGATCGACCTAGTGGTTTTCTGTGTTACGCCTTCAGCATGTCAGTTCCAAGTTAGATTTCTATCAAACGATAATCCCAAAGTATTTGACATCGGTCGAATAAGGATACTAACAAATCAGCTGATTTTATCGCTCAGTGATGCCATGTTTGTATTTTTAAAGCTAACGAGGCTGAGTAAGAAGCGTGGCATGCCGTTTTTAAATGTACACAGAAAAAATATCATCGAAATGCAATCAGCAAAACAATTGTTAACATTTAATTTAAAAATTAACAATCATAATTTGTTGATATAACAAATTTTAATTTTTGTAGTCAATTAAATTACTCAACAAAGATATTTTTTAAATTAAATCATAACGAAATGCGAACATGCAGAGAAAAAATTAATAATATTTGGTATGTATTCATTATTTGTGTATCTAATAAAGTGCTGCTCTTTAGCTGAGTAAGTTAGTTTATTATTCCCGAGGTTGTCGGTTCAACTCCTTCCAAAGACGTTTAGTGTTTTTCGCAGACAAGCAAAAAATCGTTTCGAGGATTGTGATGTGTATGAAAAAACCATTGTGAATTTAACAATTATGATAATCAAAATGTATACGGAAATTTAAGAATTCGCTTTGTTAATATAACAATAGCTTTAATTGAAATAACTTTGAAATCTAACAAAAATAAATGTTGAAAAAAAAATAAATTGCATTAAATTGTTTGTTTTTTTCCCTTAACTTACAATTTCGTTAATTGTATTTACAAAAATGGTTGAAGGTTCAAAATCAATTAATTATTTAGTTCATATAACAAAAAAAATTAATTGTATTTACAAATCATTTTTTTCTGTGTATAATGAAATGCGTGGACTGCAGTGAGGCAAAAATGCTTTAATTACTTTCAGCTTTAGGAATTGAAGAATTAAATACTCATACATCATATATAATATTTTAATTATAAGTTCAATCATTAATACAACAAAAATTTTTCATATAATTTTATTCAGAAAACGATAATATTGTATTAATAATAATCAGGGCTAGGTTTTTTTTTGGTGCAAAGGCTGGCACTCTAGGATAATATAAATGACTAGGATAATATACATGAAATGTTTAAAATTTTTAAAGACTTTTTAGTAATTTTTATAATGAAATAATTAAATGAAATTATACATTTTGCTGTTCAAAAAGAAAACTATTGTTTACAACATCAACATAGTACACATGTTTACATTTTAATATGACAGACTGTATATCATTCTGTTTCGTTGCTTTTATACGAGTATATATTCCCTTAATTTTTTGCAATTGTCTGTCTGTATTTATTGTTGTTGTTTTTATTTTTTCTTTAAATACCAGAATTTATTTTCTTTTTATATGCACATTTTGTTTATTCTAAAGAATATTTTTTGTTCATTCATTTCACATTTTTTTTTTATTTTTCAGTTAATTTTTGTTTGTTTTCATTTTCTGCTTGATTGAGTGCTGCTGTTAGTTGTTGCCGCTGATGTTGCTGCTGTTGCTTACGGACGGGATTCAGACATACATATTTTTGCTTGAATAATTTTAATATTTCATTAAATTTTCACATTTTCATATACATATGCAATAATGTTGCAGCGTTATACGAACACAACAAACAGACTTATCATTTAATGATGTTTCTGTTGTATTTTTTAAAATCTTTTTTCATTAAAAAAAAGTAAATAAATAAATACATACATACTTACTTACATAAATAAAAAAACATCATACAAATGTTTAAAACTGAATGTTGGTAGTAGCTAAAGCACAACAACAACAACAACAAAAACATCATCAGCCTTCAGCAGCAACATGAACTCAACTTTAGCAGTCTTAATTCATTCGCATTTTGCTTCATTCATTTTCCAACCATTCAAAAGATATAATGACAAATGTTTTGCTAAATTAAGAATTCTATAGAGTCAGAGAGTGTTGCATGCTTACAGATTTACATATCGTTGGTCTCAAGTAGAAAGGCCCTAACTCAAATAATTGTAACTTTAAAGGAGAGAAGGCAAAATCACAATAGAAACTGTTTAATATTTACAATGAAACTTTTTTTTTAACTGCTAGTAAAGGTGTTATTTTTTTTTACAATATTGCAATACATTTTTTGACGAGTTATATTTTTATCAAATGTATTGGAATCACTGAAAAACTAAATTTCTAAAAAAAACACGAGTTAGGGCCTTTCTACTTAAGACCAACGATATGTATGCATATTATAATCTGTAGATATATGTATGGTCCATGCCAACAATAACAACAAACTGCAGCATCATCCATCCACTGCTGCTACTGCAGCACATCATCAAAATGGCAAAATAATAAGTAAAAAAAAAATGAAGGAACATATTAAAGGAGTAAAGAAAAAAAGTATGAAGTACTACAAGTATGTTTAAAATTAAACGATGCCTGCCTTTTGCAACTGTCGCACATCTACCATAGCATAGCACCTTCAACTTTTTATAAAATTTATATCTGCATGTACATACATATGTACATACGTACATACATAAATACACAATTTTAATCGCAATAAAAGGAAGAAAGAAGTAAAATACAATCTGCCTCTTAACAGCAAAGCATCCACATAATATGTACTGTTAAATGTTTAGGCAGAATGCTGCATGCAGCAATTTTGATGTGGAAAAAAGTAACATTTTTGTTGCAAGTACAAAAAAGAAACACAAAATTAAATCAAATTATAACAGAAATATGACTCGAAACAAAGACAAATTAAGTGTTGTTAAATAAAAAAGACATTTAAAGAATTTGCGTTAATTTTTTTTTTATTTTTTTTTTGTCATAATATTATGAGATTTAAAGATCGAATTTTTTAAATATCAAAGTAATGCAAAGCAAATGCAAAAGGAAGGAATTAAAAAATGCAATGTCTATAATTTTTTTTTAAATAACATTGTGGGCATTTCAAGTTAGAGTTGATTTGTAGGAATAAAAATCGGGTGTTTCACTTTGCAATTCGTTTCTTTTTATATTGAAACTCGAGTATATTTTCTTTTATTGCGAATAAAGAACGCATGATTAGCTCTTAAAATTAAGGAAACAAGAAATTTAATGAAAATTTTTTGAAAATGTAATTTAATTTTTTTTGCGCTGAGTGGTAACAGTGTTGCCATATGTGAAGATTTAACTTATTTTTGAAGCTTTTAGGCATGTTAAAAAGAATGCAAGATTTCGTAGCTAAAAATAAAATTGTTTAGGAAATTTTCTCGCAAATGATCAATTTCACCAAATTATTTCTGATGTGCCTGAAGATAAATTTTAAAATGTATAACCCTAAAAACAAACCGTCTTGTTTAACAAAGCTCTGTTAACAAAAAAAAAAACAAACCTCTGTTAAACAATAAAAATTATTTTTTTTCTCACAAAATGGACTTAATACCAGATTTATAAGCAAAATGAACCAGAAAATTTAAGTCGAGACCCTTCTTTATGCCTCCTTTATTAAGATATAACATATAATACATTCAACAACACGCAAAGTTCATATCTTAACCCACAGTCATAATATGAATATTATTAATTTTTTTTCTTTTTAAAAACCGTATGATGGGGTGAAAATGAATATTGGAGTATACTCCAGGACGCCTCTGGATTAATGTACAACAGTCGAAAGTCATTTAATTCTAATTTGTGTATGATTTTAATTGTTAATTCAAAAAGACAAAAATAAATCACCAGAAATCATATTTAAATCTTCTTTTATTCTAATTTTTAACTCTTTCAGCCACGGTTTTACATACCTCATTTTATAAATAAAGCAATTTCTTTTTTAGTTAAATTAAGGTATATTTATTATAAAAAACTAGAAAATAAAAAGAAATTACGTATTCAGTATTTTGTGTTATGGGGTGGTTAGTTAATAACTAAACACCGTGGCGGTTGGCAAAAAAAATTGTTACGAAAAATTAGTACTTCCGGTCAAAAAATAATAAAATAATTGGTTTGTGTATGCAAAAAGAACTTTTCAGTCTTTGCATTGCAAATGCTGGAATTTTTTAATGTTGCATTCTGATCGAATTCAAGGGTCGCAATGACCTAAAACAATACGTAACTTCGACCTTTTCAACTATAGCTACTTTTTCTGGAGCATTGTAATTCCGTTTTAAATTTTTTTCTTACATTAAATATCCAGCAGAACCACCGCACAAATATGATTAAGGCATACAATCATCCGAGTCCAAATGTACCGAAGGTACATACATATCCGCTAGTATATGTTCGTAATTGCATTCATTGATTCAGTACTGCAGATACTTGCACTGTCAGAAGGAATATCTCTGAACAAAATATTTTCTATGACACGTTCTTTTAATCCTCGAGGCATACTTCCAAAATACGAATTGTAAAAATAGATAAAAAAACACATTATATGTATATAACCTACTACAGTCACGGTGGTTAGAAATCTAACCACCATATTAATAACCTTATTTATCGATTAATATGGTAGATATTGCATATATATTGTCATTACCTAACAAAACACGAAGTAGTTCGTAAAGTAACACTAAATTGTATAAATAATATGTCTTCCACACTATTTTATTGAACTCAGAAAAGCTATGTTAAAAACAATGGATTACCACCTTTTCAAATAAATATATATATGAAAGCAGCTCATGCTAACTCAAATTTTTTGCAACAAACTATAAACGAAGGCTTTAAAAAAACGTTTTTGTTTAAAACTTTTTCAACAGACAGCTTAAAAACACATTTTAAAACATCAACAAAAGGTGGTTAGAAAAGAAGATTTTTTTTAATCTTCAATACATAACAAAAAATCTTTCAATAAATTGTGGTGATACCACGAATAAAGACAATTCTCGTATTCTATTTGCATTGAAATATTTTGTAATAAAGCCGAACAGCACACATGCTGCACCAAATACATGGACGATGATGATGCAAGTGTAGCGACACCTAAAAAACAAAATGGCGTTCTGTTACTCAACTAGTCATTGTCTTGCTATTCTGTGTTAATGTGAATTTTCTACTTACTTTTATCAGGTTTTATTTAGAACAAAAAGAAAAAACATAAAAGATTTTTCTCCCAACTTTGTGTGTGTGTGCAATTAGTGTTATCTAATTTTTTTTAAAGGTATTTTGGCACAACTTCAAACAAACTTTTCACTTGCAATTGGTCAACTTTTCTTAAAATTTTGCTCTGTAAAACAAAACCCACCAATAACAAATTGTAAACTCGACAAAAACATGTCACCAAAATTTGCAAAAAAATAAAAAAAATAAAACAAAAACATAACCAACTCCAAGTCAAAAGTAATGAAACAAGAAGAAAAATTCTTAACATTATTCAAAGTTTCTTGAGCAGGCAATTTTTATTTAATTTTGTTACTTTTTTTTTTTGCTTTTTGCATACACAGAACAGAGAACCATTTGGTCTTTTTATTATTTTCTGCTTACTATGAAAATTATACTCAAGGGAATCTTTTTATCATGCTGTAGCCAGCAGTAAGAAATAGAAAATAAATTGGGCTGGGCATTATTGGGCTGTAGAGCTAGTACATGCCTACATAGAGTGAATGGCAGGCAAGCAGGCAGGCAGGCAGCTAACTTTCAAGTTAAACGAAAATGGTGCCAGGCACTTTGCACAACAAGCTCCATAGAACAAAAACATTTATTGGTTGTCTAAACGAAAGAATGTATTCACAATTTTTGCTTTTTCATTTAGAATATATTTTAATTTTTTTTCTTCTTATAAATTAGTTGAATTTTATATGAATATATGTATTTGAATGTTTGTAGCTGTTTTGGTGCAAAGAAGAGTGGTGTTTGTTGCTCAAATGGGAGGAGATGAAAAACGACTTAAGGGCCGTTCTAATTTTGTCACTTTCAAAGATATTTACATACTTTAAAGTTCTAAAGTTTCTTCTTTCGATTTTGAGAATTTATTACAAATAATTTATCAATGTGTTGGGTAATCTTTGAAAAATTTATTTTGTTTTGGCATATTTGTCTATTCTTTATTACTAATTGGTGATTATGAGCGGAAATTCCAAAGCGAATGCTTAAAGAAACAAAAACCATTAGTGTGGGCAAATTAAATGTCCAGGAAAATAGTATTTAGAGTATTTAAAGTGGAAAAAGCTGCTGCTGTTTTTGTAAGATTTTTTTTCTTTTTTCTTTTTAAGATTAATTATATTAAGTTTTTGGGTGGGTGTTAGATAAAAATAAAATATTTATTGGTTAATTATGCCTGCATTGGGGTAGTACTTGTTTCTTATAAATATAAACACTTGTTGTAATATTTTTTTAAAGTTTACTATTAGTGTTTTCAGTAGAAAGAGTCTAGGCTCTGTTGTACATAGGTTTCGATAAACTGCTGCTGTTCAAAATGTTACCAATAGGAAAAAATATTGAAATATATAAACTTGTCGATGACGGTAGTACGCCTACTGCCACTTTACCATTATTACAACTTAAAAATTTGTAGTTAAACTTAGGATGCTATTTGAAAAAGAAATATTTTTTTTATTGCATGTTTACATTAACCTAAAAAGTGAGTGATAATATAACAGCAGTTTTATCTTCATTGAAACTTTGAAAGCAACTCTTAAGTATTTGAAGATTTCATATTTTTTTGGTGTAGATATGGTAACTTCAATTAAATAAACTTATTTTTAGTGTTTTTTATTTTAAATTGTTACAATTTAAGTTTAACATTTATTAACCCACTATAATAATAAGATGTGCAACTTTTGTTGCAGCAATTCTTGAGTTTATTGGTGAGAGGAGTGAAAAGATTGGGGAGGTGTACACAGTTTCATGTGCTCGGCAATTCTCTTTTGATTTGAAATTCGTACTTGTTTATATCAATTTGTTAGTTGTATTTGACGTTTTTTATACAGGGTGGCCCAGAAAGACCGAAGTGGTGTGAATTCCTTATAACTTTTTATTTAAGACATATTTTTTTAATTTTTTGTTTTTTAAATACAGTAAATTTATAGGGAATATTTTTAGATTAGTTATTAAAAATTGTATCCCGCAAGTGGTGGCCATTTTCTGCTTCGCACAAATGTGCTCTTTCCATTTCCATTATTCATAACTTATTTATGAGTGACGAAGCCCATTTCCAATTAAATGGGTTTGTTAACAAGCAAAACTTTAGGATATGGGCTAAGGAAAACCCGAGAGTACTTCATCAACGACAATTACACCCAGTTAAGTGTACTGTTTGGTGCGGTGTTTCTTCAGAAAGGATCATTGGTCCATATTTTTTGGAAAATGAAAGAGATGTCGCCATTTCCATCAATGGTGATCGATATCGGGCCATGTTGGAAAATTTTGTAAGGCCAGCCGTGGAATACCATCCGCAAATATGGTTCCAACAGGATGGAGCCACAGCGCACACTCCGAGGGCCACAATGGCTATTTTACGCGACATCTTTGGGGAAAGAATAAATTCGCGTAGAAGCAATTTTAATTGGCCTCCGCGTTCCCCGGATTTAACCGCTCCAGACTGTTTCCTTTGGAGTTATTTAAAAGGGAAAGTTTATGTTAATAAGCCTAGGACTATTGAGGAATTAAAAACCAATATTCCAGACGAAATTAACAACATAACACCGGAAGTTTTGCGAAAGGTCATGGAAAATGTGTTGAAAAGAGATCATTTGTGCGAAGCAGAAAATGGCCTCCACTTGCGGGATATCATTTTTAACAACTAATCTAAAAATATTCCCTATAAATTTACTGTATTTAAAAAACAAAAAATTAAAAAAATATGTGTTAAATAAAAAGTTATAAGGAATTCACACCACTTCGGTCTTTCTGGGCCACCCTGTATATTTTATTTCTTCAGTTGTGTGAAAAATAAAAAATATAACACAAAACAAATAGAATTGTAAATTTTTTAGGGAAATTTGTGGTGTAATAGAAGTTTTTTAATGCATAATTGCAAAATTAGAATTTCCTAATGTGGACACTTGCAATTGAAATTCAAAACTCAATTTCAAAGCAGAATTTTAAAAAATTGCTGCAACACAAATTCCAAGTCTGGACGAGGACTTATTCAGTAAAATAATTTTTTATTAAAAATACATTGAAATTGATTATTGAGGGGTTTAGCTGGATCCAGCTCAATAATCAATTTCAATGTATTTTTAATAAAAAATTAATTTACTGAATAAGTAAAATAATAATTTGGGATTATTAGTGCATTAATAAATGTTAAACTTAAAATTATTTTTAATTTTTTAAAAAAAATATGACATAAAATAAAGAAAAAGTCACAGACCAAGCAGCGGTCACAGCGGTGGGTTGTCGGGGCGTGAAGCGGCTTAAAAAAGGCTAAGGTAGCTTTGTGAGGTACTAAAGTAATTTTTTCTTGGCATGTAATCCACATTAGCCAAGTTACTAGATCGATTTAATACAGACCGTTTTCGAAGGCCACTAAACCTTCATCATCAGCGTTCTTCTGTGTTTGGCCCACTGTGTGTGGTGTCAGTTGATGTAGATTTCTGCCTTATATACGAAACTTTCTTGCAAATGGAATACGTGAATTGTTTTTAATGCATCGTATTTCAATTTGCTGAAAGGTGTTTTGTAATGAAAGCTCAAATTTACCATCTCTAATTTACAACAGTCTTACCATTGTCGTTTGTTCTTTACTAATCATGCACATGTTAGTTAATTTGCTTATTTTTGTTGTACTTAAGGCAAACTTTTTTGATGTTTTTTTATGTTATTTGTTCATTAATAATTATCACATGAAATTTGGCTTACAAGGCGATACGAACTTTAGCCTGTTAAATATGCACTAAATTTTATTGAATTTTAAATAAAAAATAAAAAAATTAATGAATGAATGCAATAGAAATTTTAAATTTGTAATTGTGAAAAAATATAAATTTGACAGTTGAATTAAAATCTTTTAATTCAGTTTATGAAGTGTGTGACGAAGAATCAATTCAATTGAAAGATTCAATTCACAATTAAATTGAAACGTTTATGGAGTACTTTATCCAAAGAACTTGTGTGTTACTACCCAATCTCTGGTCTGGTTACAGAGGAACGTATGTGCACATTTTTGTAAAAGAAAGCACGTTTGTTATGTTGCCATGTAGATGCAGCGTCACCTGAAACTACCCTGAGTTCAAGTTCGGGGTGCGTTGCAATGTGTCGACATGGTCCGTTACTAAAAGATCGACTTCGTCTAACCCTACGGTTTTAAATAGATGATGTTGATCTGTGTGTTGTAGGTATTGGATTGTGTCGGTTTAGGCATTCGTCCAGCTCCAACATGAGGTATGAGGAACCACACTTGCAGCGCGTGATCACAGAGAATCTTACGTGGTGGCTGTGGTTCTTAGAGGGAATAGTCTTGACTTCCCAGTCTTAAAACAATGCTAGTATATTTTCTATCAAGCAACTATGACTATAGCCGATTCCAACATATAAGAGCACCTCTACTTCTTTTATGCGCATCAAGCGCATATACTCTCGCTC
The DNA here is from genome assembly GCA_905220375.1 of Tachina fera. Taxonomy (NCBI): domain Eukaryota; kingdom Metazoa; phylum Arthropoda; class Insecta; order Diptera; family Tachinidae; genus Tachina; species Tachina fera. The sequence continues at coordinate 84,246,100 of LR999966.1, forward strand.
ATATTTATAGTCTGAGTATGCTAATACTCATACTACGGATATTTAATCGGACAAAAACATGCACGCAGGATAATCGGGATATTTATTCATCATTTGCCGCCGTATAAATTTATTTGTGTATATAAAATAGAGTTGAAGATGTGTGAGTTTAACTGTTTAAAAATATGCTTTATTTGTGTGTGTGTGTATACAAAACAGCCCTGTATATACGCATGTGTAGCCAATTAATGGTTGCTTGATGAAACATAACGATGCCAATTGGGTAAATAAAAACATGCGGTGAAAGTTACAACAAACTAACTAAACTTTGATATTGATGGGCATATAAGATAATTTTCAGATGGCATATGGGCTCTTTCCTTAAAACTTTGTATTTGTATTAAAATATTATTTTCGAAATGCAACAGGCGTGTTTGCGCCACTCGTCGCTGTCTCGTCGACGACTAACTTAAAGAGGGTGAGAAAACGTAGAATGCAATCAGTATAATTTTGCCATTCGTATTAAACTCCGAGTGACTATTTCTTGTTCCCAATCGTTAAGAAATGGCTCATCAAAAAAGGATTTTACTCTAACGATGAAACCGTCTCACAAACAAATACTTCGACAAAAATAAATTTTTGGAAGGGGTTTAAATAATAATAAACAATTTGAAAAACTTTGAATAAAAATTATTGAATTGAAAAACGACAACGTTGAAAAATAAAAGATTTTTTAGCCAAAAATCTGTGTGTCACGATCTTATCGACCCGCCCTCATAATTTTAATCACCCTTATTCCAATTGTCGTCATCGACGTCACTTTAACAAAATTCCAAAAAATTGGGGCTTGTGTACTCTACTCGCTCTCGAGAACAATTTTGCGCAACTGACAATTAATTTCCGTTCCCATAGGTCTAGAAAATAGCATAAACCTGCCAACAGGAGTCAGTTGTTTTCGACAACGAATATGCGAGCACCAATTTTTTGGTTTTGTGTTAAAGTGACGTCGATGGCAGCAACTGGAATAAGGATGAATATTCCGTAGAATTTTACAAATTTAATATTTTCTTATGCGTCGCAAACAAAATTTCGTTGAATTTAAAACTCCTAAACTTTTTCAGGTTGCTTAACATTTTATGCTCTGAAATTGTTTTCTAACACGCATATTAATTCGTGTAATTTTCCATAAAATCTTTGAAAAATATTTTACAATTTATCTTTTTTATTAACTCCAATATATTCCAACAATTATAATGGTTTTTTTTTGCTTTTTCCTTTTTATAGCAATAATTTCAAAATTATTATTAAAAATATATTTTTTTTACTACCAGTAGTAGTATGTATGTACATTATTTCTTTATCATTGTCTAAAACACGCAAATAAGTGATTTATAATTTTTTTCTCGCTTTTATTGCAAAAAAAAATAATAAACTGGGAAAAAATACAAAATTTATCTTTTACAATATAATTTTTATTTAATATCATTTTAATGTTTTTTTTTTGTTTTTGCTAAATTTTTATGTTATTTATTTTTATTATTTGTAATTTTCTCTATTGCTTTTACATTGGTAATATGTACTTAGTACTTGTACTGAAAATAAAAACAAAATTTTTTCCCCATAAATGACCTCAATTTGTTGGGGTTCTATTTTGAACAGTATATATGTAATTGTATCTATGCGTTACAACTCTCTACTACTTTAACTATTTTAAATATGTAGTATTTGTTTAGCAATTATTTAATGTTTTTAAACATTATCATTATATGGAGAAAAATAGCAAAACCCAAAATTTTATTAAAGTAAATAAATTATGTTTATTTTTTTATTATTGTTGTTGTTGTTGCTGTGGTTATTAGACAATAAGGCCAATATAGAAATTGGCAACTGGTAGAAAGAGAGGAAAAAAAATTTAAAAACCAGCCTAAATTTTAAATTAAGCATTGCAATTATTGAGTCATTAAAGGCTTCCATAACTTTTAAAAATGGCAATATCGAGCCGTAACCGCTAAAATAGCTTAAGCGACAAATATTTTGGACTTAGCTTTTTTAAAGGAAAATCGACTATTGCAAATAATCGTTTTTGGTAAAAAAAAATCAAGTTCGAAAATTATTTCACTTAAGCTTTCTTGACGGTTATGGCATGATATGCTGTTTTAATAAATATTGCTTAATGGTTGAAATAACTCTTCAAATATGTAAACAATTTTGCAAATATATTAAATTTACTCGTAATAATGTCTTTTTATGCCCAACTTGAACTAGAAGGAGTAGAGATGCCTGAGATTCTGGAAGGCCTTCAAACTAATAGATTTTGTTTTTTTGCTTTGGTAAAACAACAAAACAAAACATGTTACTCCTTCTCTTCTCCCTTCTCATAGAAGCGAGTTTGGAATGTGTATCGTATATTTTATGCGAAAGAGTCCTTTAATAAGGCCTGCACCAAAAAGGCATTCTGAGTTTTACTGCTGGGTAGTCACTTGTGTAGTTTTACATTTGATTCGATAAACCAAATAATAAATTAATTGATTCCAAACGTCGGTAGTTTCTAGCAGGCTCGAAGGACCATGCATTAGTTTGACTTAAGGTTATTATTCACTATCCTACAGAATCGTACTTCGGCTTTTGAGAAAATATAATAAAATAAAGAAATTTTATCAATTTTTCTTGGTAAACATATTTAAGGTCTTTAGTTTTTAGATTATAATTTTAACTCTATATATTGACATTTATGTATATGTACATAACAGCAAATAGTTGCAGCCAAAAAAATTAAATTGGGCCATAAAAATAAAATTGTGACAAACAAGAACAAAAAATTATTATGAAAATAACATGAAATTATGCTATTGCTTGGCTATTCGTGTAAAATAAATTTTATTTTGAACGCAAACAAAAGTTTTCTGGCGTCAACAAAAAACCTCAGCCAAAACCTATTTGGCTAAAAGCCACATTCAGTCAAAATAAAGTTCACTACAATAGGCTAAGCCAAAAATATTAAAAAAAAATATCAACAAAATCTTTAAAAAAATGTGAATGTATTTATATAAATTAACAGTTTAAAAGCTGTTACAAAAAATTTTCAAAACAAAAAACTATTATATCATATATTTACAACTGTCCCAGATATTATTAACACAATTTTGACCTCAAACTAATATATCCGCCTATTAACGAGATTTGTTTGTTTTTTTTTCCTAAATACTCTTGAAATCTAAATCTAATCTAATATTTTTCAAACACATTTCTTTACTTATTCGTTACTGTATATTTTGTGTATATATTTTACATAATTATTTGTTTTTTTATCTTTTGTGGTTTTGCTGTTAATTGAACTTTCGTGTCATGTCATTTTGTGTAACAAAACTTTATGTTCGCTCGCTTTATCATTTTTTATCATCAGTTTGCTTGCTTAAGTAGAATCTGATATAAAAAGTTGTTTATTTTATCAAAATATTTATTTCTATTGTGATGTTGTCTTAAGCATCTTATAATCATAAATACACAATTTATGCAGACAAATATTTGAACTACTTAAAGTATTTAGAAAAAGTCTTAAAGTCGGTTTTGTTTCTTATTGTTCAGGGCTTGTATATTTTTTTGATTCGATGTGATCGTAAATTCTTGGTACATGGGTGGCTGGAGCTTAAAATTTGTCATTTAAAAATCAACAAATTTTTGTTACTGTTTTTGTTTGATGCTTAAATATTTAAATAATTTTAAGGAAGGGCCAAATGATTAAGTGGAAGAAAAGTAAGAAGTTAATAATATTTAACTAGTTGATATGAAAAGAAAAATAAAAGCTACGATTGCCACTTTAAAATGCTGCTATAAAACTTTATTTATTAATTGCCAGAAAGACGTCAAAAATTTAAAACCCACTGTCAGGATCCGTGACCCAAAACAAGCCTAACCGACATATATTTTGGAGTTGATTTTTTTTAAACGAAAATCGATTATTTATTATAGCAAATAAACGATTTAGGTCAAGAAATGAAGTTCGGAAATTAAGTCGTTTAAGCTTTTTTTTTTGGCGACGGCAGTAAGCGCTGGCTCTAAAATAGCACAAATCATAATGTTGAATCAAAGTTAATTCATGTTGAAATAACAGGAATTTCATTTAATGTAGTAATTTTATTTTATTTAATAACATTGCTAGTTCAAAAATATAATACCGAGGATCCGTTGGGTAAACCTAATTCAAGAATGCTGAATCCAATGGTGCAACCCATTTTTTTAGGTTAGCTCTTGTTTAAAAAAAATTAATATTGAAAACTTAAAAGTACCTAAAAATCGCGATTTTTCTTAGTTTTCTAACAATTATTAGTTTTTATATCGATTAAAAGAACATATTAAGAAATATGCGCCCTAAAAAATTTAAAAAAAAAAATTCCAAATAAAAAAATTTTCATATTTTTAAGAAAAAAAATTAAAAAATAATTTTTTTTTATTTGAAATTTATTTCCTGGGTGTTCAGCTTGTTCTATATGCATTTTATTGTTGCTGTAACAAATCATCAGTAGACTTCAACCACACATTTTGAATAGTCACAAACCTCTTATCTTATGCACAGACTTTCAAGAACTTTTTGAGAATTCACAAATAATAATATTTTTGAAAAATAAGCATAGCAAGTAAAGAAACTTATACAAAACCCAGCATATAATTTATATTTGATATGAATCCATTAATCATTAATCCATAATTATGACAAAATGTCGAATAATAAATTTCTTAAATTTTATTTTAATTTTTTTTTCTAAAATATTTCTTTAGGACATGTGAAGGTTGATAATTCTTTCTGCCAAAAAAAACCGACTTCAATGCAAAAATCTAATAGTTGGAGATAAGAAGAACTACGTGAAATATAAAATTAAATTTTAATGAGCGTACCTCTGCCCATTTTCCAATCTTAACTATTTTTTAAACAATAGCTAACCTAAAAAAATAGGGTGGACCAAACACACAAAAAAAAACGCTGATGATGAGGGTGTAGTGTTAGTGTTCCGTTCAACTACGTGTTAGTGAGAATATTTACAACTTACTTTGGTGTACTTTGTTTATTAATAATAATCACATGTAATCTGGCTTACAAAGCAATACGAACTTTAGCCTGATTATATTATAAATATACATATAAACAAATGAAGTTCGAACAAAAATTAACTAAGAGTACTCGAATTTTGTTTACACACCGGGACCCCGGTTTGTTATAAAAAAATTTTCCGATTCGAGCACAGTGTAATCATTGACTATTTGGCTCTAGCAACATGATGATCTTGGGATTTCGGTTTATTTGCTGTACATGTCGTTCCTTTTTCAATTGGTCTGCTGAGGCTTCCTTTAAGATACCAAGATTCAAAAATATTTGGCTTTTAAATTTTAAACATTGCTTTTTTAAAGTTATTTTATTTTTCAAACTATTCCTTTACTAAATAAAACGTTTAATTTAATTTTTAAAGTTTTTAAATTCAATGCTCTATCTCTTCTTTACCATATTGTTTAGCCTCTGGATAATACCAAAGCAATTTTCACTGTCATAACTTTCGCCTTTTTTTTTGAAGTTTTCCTTTTATTGCTGTTAGTTTTTAGACTTTCTACAAAGTTCTATTAAAAATGCTTTTAAAGTGGTAACAAGATGTAGAACTACTGGCTAACAAAACAATAAAATTGCAAGCCAAAATGTCAAACAACAAACATTTCTTTAAAGAATATTTGCGCTTTTATTTTTTTCCTTATGAATTTATATAAAACTGTTTTCCTAGCCATGAGTTAGCTCATGTACTCGCATGTTGGTATGAGTTAAGCTCTCAACACACAAACCATCACATTTTGCTAGACATTTGCTGCATTATTTTCATATGGAGTTAAAAAGCAATAGAAAGAAAAGAAAACCAACTAAAGCTGATGAAAAAAATGCAATTTCCGCACAGACGCACACATTTTCCGGACAACCAAAAAAATAAAAAAAAGTTAACAAAAATATAATAATATTATATGCGATAAAAAATGAATGTTAAAAATAAAATACAAACACTGCTCATACATATACAAAATATATGTGTGTTTGCAAAAAAAAAATAGTTTACAAAGTACATTTTAGCAGAAAATTCAATTCCCCAAATAAAATTTCAACAAGAGTTAAAAAAAAAATAACTGAAAATGGAAGTGAAAAAAAAATCTACAATGAATTGGAATTTTGGCAAATGCATTTAACTTTCATTTTTTTGCGTTCTTCCTTTGTTATATAAAATAAAAACCAAACCGAAAAATCTTACATACAGAGGTATGCTAACAGCAAATAATTTGTTATTGGATTCGTTGTTCCTGTAGCAGCATGAGTTTTTTTTTCTACTTAGAGTTTGTTGGGAAAATCACTGAAAACTATGAAAGTTTATCTTGAAGACAAAAGTTTCGCTCATGAATTTTAGATAAGAACAATAATAATATCGAATGCAGAGTTACGAAACTTACATTTCAAAGAATTTCGGAAAGACAGAGAGAGAGAGAGAGAGAGAGAGAGACAGGGAGAAAAAGTTCAAACTAAAACAATAAAAATTTATTTATATGTTAAAAGAAAAATAATAAAGTGATAAGAAAAAGTAGGATAATGGAATCAAATTCTAAAATAAAAGTAAACAAAAAACTTTATTTTGGAAACAGTTTTAATATATTTTTTTGTGAATTTTATTTTTGGAACAATTACCTTCATTGAGGTAATTTGAAGCTTCCTGTGAATTCAGTAAGTTTAAAAAGATATTTGACTACGTTTTTTGATACATATATTAAATAATTTTATGAAAGCAAAGTGAGACGTTTCACTTCCCACTGTAGCATGTGTTGTGAGAATATTGGTAAAGGCAGTGTTGCCAGAATTTCTAAGGCTAAATTTAACAATTTTTTCTCGAAAAAATCTTCAAATCTGCATTTTATTTTTAAAATCTTCAAAAAATCTTCAAAGCTATTTTTAAAACAACTTTTTTATACATGATTAAAAAAATTTACATAAATATGGACGTACATGTGTAATATAAATATAAAAATTTAAACTCGGGTTAAAATGTATTTTGTTTAAATTTTTTAGAATTTTTTTTAAAATAATTTTCAATCACATTTTTTTATGACTAGAAACCTTTAATGTTCGAAGAATGCGCATTTCGTTTCTGCTTAAGAAACTCATCAGCAGACTTTAACCAAAAAATTTTTGAAATAAGACAAAAAACTAAAAACTTCATATGTTTATAGAACGACTATCAATGTGTTATTAAGAATTACGTACACAAACATAAAAGGTAATATTCACAAAAATTATTTTGGGTTACAAAACGTTTACCAAACAAATTTCCAAAAAAAATAGTTTTGGTTTACAAAACAAAAACAGCGATATTCGTGGAAGTGTACTGATAAGTTTGGCGGTTTTTTCAAACCCAAGGTTTACTTTGCACAGTCTTGAGCTTATTAAAGAAAAGAGAATATAGAATGAGATCTCTTTTCTCTTCTCTCCTACAAACATTAGACTTTGCAAAGTAAACTTTTGTGTGGAAACACCATCTTTATTTAGGAGAAACGAAATGTATAAAACCAACAAAAAAACTTAACTTAGGGCTGCAAAATCATAATCAAAATAAGCTCGTTTTATATCAGATATTCTATTCCAGAAGCTTGCCAAAGTTACTTCTTCTTTTTCTTTAAATATGTCTTCTAAGTTCAAAAATTTTAACGCTTTAAACTGCGAGTCGTTCACACATAAAAGAAACAAAAAGTAGTAACAGTAATAGCAAAATGTAAAAAAATTCACTATAATTGGAGTTGAAAAATCTGCGTTTTTGGGCCAAAAATCTTCAAATCTGGATTTCGTCTTTTTGGAGGGTAAAAATCTGCAAAATCCAGATAAATCTGAATTCCTGGCAACCGTGGGTAAAGGTAGGGTCACACTTAGGCAAACATATGCCCAATAAGCTATGACATTCTATGACATTTTTTATTAGTTAAAGTTCAATTAGACGTGCCATAATCATAACCATAGAAAACAGATGATCCAACGAAATTTATGGCCAACACTGTATTTGATTATACCTGACTGGCCATAGAGCTATATCCATTACCATAGAAACATACTTATGTCTGAATCGAAAGATTTTTCACAAATATTTAGATGTTACGCATTTTTAGGCAAATGTTTACCAAATTAACCGTACCTTAAAAAATTTGCTAGCACATAATTTGTAAATTTCATATAGGGAGCAAAAAAACATTTCAAAAAGTACTTTTTTAACTTCCGACAAAAAAAGGGGGGGGGTGTTATAAGTCCGTGTCCACAAACAGAGCAAACGGCTATGTGGATTTAGTTTTTTCTGTTTGAAAGGTGACTTGATCGAGGGGATTCTTAGCTATTAAATATATTCAGCATTTAAGATAATATTACACCTTTTCTAGATATATTTGGAGGTTTTTAAAATTTTTTTCTTATTGAAGAAGAGTTTAGGTGCAATATTAATATTTTTTTTAAAGTCATTTAAGTTTTTACTGCTACACACGGGTAAAAATTAAAATTAACTTTTTTTAATCTTTCTTTTTCAAAAAGTTCTTCGAAAGGTATTTCTTTCGGGAGTGACTTTTTTAGAAGGTTCAATTTCTAAAAACGTACTTTTTTCCAAAAAATTCTTTTTCCAAGGGTTCTTATATTCTTCATAAGGTGCTTTTACCAATGCTTTATATTAATCATAAGGTACTTTTTGAAAATGTAATATTTTTAAAGATACATATGTTTCTTAAAAAGTGTTCGTTTAAAAAGATACTTTTTAAACAGAAGTTTTTCCCAAAGGCAATCTTTCCTAAAAGTGCAGTTTTATTATTAAATATTATTATTTATGAAACACTTGTAAATTTTAATTGAACTATTAGTGATTTTTAATCAGAATTAATTTTTAGTCAGGCTTAAGTTCAGTAATTTCATTTCTTATTGAATGAAATTTTTTTGTTAATTAATGTGAGTTTCTAAAGAAGAAAAATTAAACTTAGACTTTATATCTAGGGGAAGTACCGATACTTTTCTGTGCAGCCACGCACTTCATCAGCACTTCAGCCTATCTACTTAGGTAGAAATTCTTGTTAACATCAGCTATTTAACTTAAATTTTCAATGAAACGGAATATGAGAAACGATTGTTGTGTATACAATTGATTTACTTTTGGTAAATACATTTACATATAAGTATCACTATTAATTTTCTGTTTTCCATTCTTTCATTTTTCTATTTAGGTTAGCCTGACTAAAAATTATTTCTGATTAAAAATTATTATTTATTTTATTATTTTAAATGGTATTTTCTTAAAACGCACCTTAAAAGGTCCCTTTTTAAAAAGTGCTTTTTAATAAGGTGCTTCTTTCAAAATTTTCTCTTTGCAAAAGTTAACTTTTTTAAAAGGTACTTTTTCCAAAAATATGTACTTCTTTTAAAAATTATTTTTTTTCAATAGTCCATTTGTAAAAAATTACTATTTCCAAAAAGTACTTTTTTAGAAGGTACTCCTTAAAATTAAAATTTTTCAAAAAATTCTTTCCAAAAAGTACTTTTCCAAAATGTATTTTTAAAAGTTATTTTTTTCATAAACTACTTTATTCAAAAGGTACTTTCTTTAAAAAGTTATTTTTTTAAAGGTACTTTCTTTAAAAATTACGTTTTGAAAATGTACTTTAAAAAATAAAAAGTGTTTCATGTAGCTCTTTAAATCGGACAGAAATATAGATAGCACGGTAGCCTAAAAAAAATTCATTGATAATATAATATACTTGAATATCTTGTAAATTTCTGTTTTTTTTGTAATAAATCATTGAAGAATATAACATTTGACATGCCAGTTCATTTATTAAGTGGAATACTCTATTCAAGGCGAATTCATACCAGGTGGTCTTGCTTTGCAACTCTGCATATTCGCCTTGTATAATTGTTAGTGATCAGCGTTGTCATAATATTATTTTTTTTGGAAAACTGAAAATGTAGAAGAAAACAACTGATTTTCAGGTGAAAAAACTTCTTATAAAAATGCTTTAGTATTTATTTATTATTTAGGTGGGAGGGGGGGAAGTTGACACTACTTCTATACCTGATATATTTTTATCATGACTTGATACTGTTTGTCAATTTGTTACGATTTACCATATCGATAGCCTCATCCGATATCAGTGAAAAAATAATGGCTCTACAAATTTACAATTTTTTTTTATTTAATTGAAAGGGAAGTGCGTGAGTTGCACTATGTGATATTTCGCATTAAATTACACATGAAATTCTTTTTTTTTTCGAATCAACCTAAAAAAAAATTATAAATAAATAAGGTAAATAAAATTTTTGTTTAAAAAAATTTATATGGTTTCAAGCTCTATGGGGTCTACCCTATAGTTTGGTATGTATTTCGTCGTGTTTTATCTGATTCTATAAAATATAGAATTATTTAAATGAAAAATGTGTGAAACTTGTTTTTTTTCAATAAGTTAAGGCGAATTAATATTCATATATTAAGTTTTACGTCCGTATGAACTGAACTTGTTTGCAACACAACTTTCGTGTGAATTCCCTTTTGCTGTTTGAAAAAGTACTAATAAATTTTCACTGTTATATTAAGCAAAATAGGTGAAATATAGCTTGAAATATCGGAATTAAAATAACAAAGCTGAGATAAAGTAAAAACTAAAAACTGCAAAACTGCTCTATGCTGAAAAAAACTGTTAAAATCGGGGAATACTGTATATTTGGCAACGCTGCTAATGATTAACAGCTGATCACCATATGCTGAATCAAAGTCACCTGGTTACAATTCGCTTTGACTCTGTCAATCTTCTGTACCAATCTCTCTCGATCTCTCGCTCATCCTCCCTCGCTCTCTAGCTTATTACTTTTGCACAGGGATGGGAAATCGGATTTACAAATTGTACTATTTAAAAAAAATAGTTTGTTCAGTACTATTGTACTGAAAATTCTTTATTTAAATACTTTCTTCTTTATTTCAATACTTTTTTTAAATAACTAAAAACGAACGTAAAATTAATTTCTACATAATGTACGTGCAAAAAAAGCTTAACAAAAAGGCTTTTTCAAGTTCAATTTTTATATTAAATAATACTAATCATTCATTTCAGGGGGACACAAAAGACTATCAGTTGTTGAGATCTAAATATAAAAGTAACATTTACGATATACTTTCCATGCATTTAGACACTCGAAGTAAATATTATTTTTCTCTCTTTGACACCAAAATACCCTATTCACAGTTGGAGATGAATTTATAACAGATAACGTTTCTCTAGCAATTTTTGCAATATTGGCTTAACAAACTCTACATCAACCAACGCTCGGAACTGGTTATCTATAGATTGAGTATTTTTTGTGCAATTTTTGTCATGTAATACAATAAGAAAATATATTCAATAGTGCTAAATTTGTCATTGGTGTGCTACGGTACGTTTGACATTCAAATAGGGCTGAAAAAAGTACACTTGTACCAACTTTTCCATCCCTGCCTCAGCAAAAAACTAATTTCAAACAAAATATATGTAAGCCATCATTGAAAATTTAAATTAAAATAATAACAGTCCAAAGATTTATATGCTTGCCACGTTATGGCTGACATAAAAGTCTCGGCAATAAACTGTGGTATTTCCCAATGATAATTTTTTCCCTTTTTTAAATTATTTATAAATATATTTTGCTTGATAAAATTTATTGATCTCTTCAGGAAATTTTTCAACACAAAATTTATAATTGACCTTGAAGTCACGTCTGCTATAAAATATTTTCATATATTTTTTTTTCGTCACTTTAATGTGCTTATTATTATTTTGTTGTTGAGAATTTCATTGTTGCATTAAATACTCTGGGGATTTAATTAAAACAGCAAACTAAAAACAATAATATTTTGTATATCAGTGTTTATTGTTCTTTAACAAATTCCCTGATGAGATTTGAACGTAAAAGTGGTTATAAAGTTAAAAAAAATATATATTAAAAAAATAAAATACAACAATATACAACGAGATACACTTATAAATTTTCAACAAGCATGTCTATGTATAAATTTATTATTCCTTAGGAACACTTAGCACTTCATAAAATGACAATGACAAAGTTTTCTCAGATTTATCTTGCAACACACCAACAGCACCAAACAAAATTGTGGAGACGACAACAGCCAGCATAAGAAGAGAGAAAAAAAAATTGTGTAAATTAAAAACAATCACTATTAACAAAGACATAAAAATTTGTAGTAAAAATTATTTTATTAATTCATAAGAAATATTCTAGTGGCACTGAAAGTGAGACGGCAGACAGACAGACAAGCTCTAAGACCAAACTATTTATTTTACTCAAGTTTCTTGTACTTGTGGCAAATTAACAAATACTTGCTTTATAATATTTTTAATGGCATACGCTCTCAACAACATGCATATATAAAATCATTTAAAATTTTTTTAAAAGTTATTTTGACAGACACTACAGATGTTTGAGATGATCTTAAAATATTTAGTTTTTCTTGTTTTTAAAAAATATACATATATAATGATAAAAAATTATGGGAAAATGTTTTGGAATATATGCTGTACACTAAAGTGATTTTGTAAATGCCTTGCAGCCGAAAACTGTTCAAGATAACACTTGTTTTTTTATGGCAACAGATTTGACAGATACTTGCCACATTCAACAACATACATATGTACATGTTTCAAATCTCAGCGTTACAAATAGCTTTGATTTTGCATGAATATGCACAATCGTGCATACATACATATATCGTGCAACTTGCACTCATATTTATTAATATTATTATAACACAAAGTGGTCATGCAACATTTGCAAATGTAGAAGCAGCAGTGAGCCAAACACCAACTTTGAACGGTAGCCAATCGAACCAGGTGGGGTGCTGCTAATCGCAATTTTGTTCAGCAGTAGCTGTATAAGCAAAACGTGAAAATGTTTACCGCTTACCACATAAAAAATTCCCAGAATTATCGTTTCCTCTTCTATGAAGCATGCTACACCTTATTTTTATTTTTTATACTCAATGCTCAAAGCTTTAGTTTGAATTGCTTGTGTTAGTTTGCAAGAGTTTCATTAAAAATCCTTTTGGCAAATTTCTAGTATTATAATTAATATTTTTTATAATGAAATAAAACGTGAATTATTAATTTCTTATTAATTCTTATGAAATTATAGAGACAAGTTGTTTTTGCGGGGGCTTAAAATAAACTGTAATAGTTTATGATTTGAGGATTTTTGTTTAAACCATTAAAACTAGTTCTTTTGATAAGACAAGGAAGGCGTGGGCTTGACTTCACTGAAAGTGGTGTTCGCAAATTAAAAATGATAGAATTATGTATGTTGTAAATATTGAATTTTGTTTCAGGTAATATTTTTTTTTTGTTAATTGAAACTAGAGCTGTAGATATTTCAGCTGATTTTCAGCGATAAATTTTTTTTTATGTCAACGTGTATACATATCTCTTTCTAATGCTGTGTACACATTATAGCATTTTGTGGCATTGCTAGTGTATGTACAAAAAAAAAACATAATAAGGGTATTTCATGAGAATGTACAAAAACCTCGAAAACTGTGCAATTTTGCTCTTTTACACTCTCGTAAATAAAATGTCAAAAATTTTATAGAAATTTATTTACACAAACCTGTTAAGTTTGCTCAATAATTTTGACTCGTAAACTTAATCTGTGCAGTTGTGCATTTTGTAGACATCAACTTCTTGCTTTTTTAGCTTTCTTTAGTCATTTTTGAGACACACACACACACACACTTTTTATTTTTATATTAATATACATATAAATATGTTTTTAAATTAAAAATTGCTTTAAATTTTGTTATTTGATTTTTATTAAATGAACTTTTTGACGTTTGTTTCAAATTTACGTAAACTGTTTGCGCAAAAGTGCAAAAGGGGTTTCATTAAACAAGTCTCGCAAGTTTGCCCAATTGCACAAATGGCAATTTTAAGAGATCTCATGAAAACTCTTAATGAATACGTAATTGCACACTTTTTCAAAATGACACCAGAAAATTATAACAAAATAAATGTCAAATGTGTAACTCAGCTTAGGTATTTTTATTTTTATTTTTCAAGTTATGTACTTTATTTTAGATTAAACAACTTTTTAAGAAGTCTTGTGTCGTTTAACAATTCATCTCTCAGAAAGTTCTCGAAATATAATTTTTTTCCATTCGACATTAATTTTTCTAAAAATTACCTTTTTCAGAAGGCACTTCTTGAATATGTATGAATTCTCTTAAAGGGAAGTTTCTGTCCTCAAGAAGTACTTTTTTTCTTTCTTAATTTACTTGCTTAAAAAATCATTTTTTTTTTCAAAAAGTAGTTTCATCTAAATTTATTTTTTTAAAGTTGTTTTGAGGAAAATTTACTTCTTCGAAAATAACTTTGTTCAAAAGTTAAGATTTTCAAAAGGCGTTTTTTCAAAAGGAATTTTTTTTAAAGGCATATTTTAAAGAAGTTTTTTTTTACAAGAAATTTTTTCAAATGGATTTTTTTTTCAAAAAATTATTTTTCCGACAAATACTTATTTTAGAAGGTATTTGTTCTTAAAGGTACTTTTTCTAAAATTGCCTTTTTTATTTTTTTAAGGTAAGTTTTTTAAAAAAACTTTCTTTTTCGAAAAACATTATTTTCAAGAAATTTTTTTAAGGCTCTTTTTCGAAAGACATTTTCTTCCAAAGCTACTTTTTTCGGATGGTACTTTTTTAAAAACACTCCTGTTTCAAATGGTACTTTTTTCCGAAGGTACTTTTTCCTTTAGGTATTCCAAAAGGAACTTTTTCACACAAATACACTTTTCAAATGGAACTCTTTAAAAAGGACATTTTTTAAAACGTACTTTTTCAAAATGTTTTTTTTTTTGAAACAGTATTTTTGCAGAAGGTATTTATAATAAGCTTATTTCAACAGGTTCCTATTCACAAAAATACACTTTTCTAATAGTACTCTTTCCAAAAAGTACATTATCTAAAGGGTAGTTTTTCCAAATGGCACTTTTTCAAAAGATACTTTTCAAAAAATACCTTTTCCAAAAGAAATTTTATCTTTAAGGTATTTTTTAAGCTTATTTCATATGTAACACTTTCTAAACCGTACTTTCTCCAAAAAGTTGTTTTTAAAAGGTAATTTATTCAAATGGTACTTTTTTCAAAAAATAATTAATCATAATTTTATTTTTCAAAAGTGAAAAAGATACTTTTTTTATAAGGTTCTTTTTCATTTCTCTCAAAAGGCCTTTTTCAAATGGAAGTTTTTGCAAAAAGGAATTTTCAGCAGATAATCTATCAAAAGATACTTGTTCAAAAAGGACTCTTTCCAGAAAATACTTTGTCCAAAAAGTTATTTTTTACAAAAATATTCTTTAAAATTGCTCTCTTTCGAAAAGGTAACTTTTCCAAACGGTATTTTTTCAAAGAAGTACTTTTCATAAGCTTATTTAAAAACGTACTTCATTCAAATGGTACTTTTTAAAAAAAGAACTTTATTACAGTGTTTACAGTTTTTAAAAACAAAAATTAATTTTTAAAATGTGTATTTTAATAAGTTTCTTTTTTCTAAAAATTATTTATTCAAAAGTACCGTTTGCAAAAGTTATTTTTCAAAATACTTTATCATAACGTTAATTTTTAAAAATATACTTTTTAAAAGGCCCTTTTGCCTAAAGGGTATTTTTTAATATATACATATATATATATATGTATATATATATATATATATATATATATATGTATATTCAAAAGGTACTTTTGTGAACATGAACTTTATCCTAAGGTACTTTTGTCAGAATGTGCTATAAAAAATAATCATATTAAAAAAAATTTTCAAAAGGTTCTTTTTAGAAGTGTTTGATTTTGTTCCAAATATAAATTTTTTTAAGATCTTCTTTCAATTGGTACTATTTTTATAATGTTGCTTTTTAGCATACTTTTTCGAAAGCTTTTTAGCATTAAAAGTACTTTTACAAAAATTGTTTTTCTTAATAATATATATTTAATAGATATTTTTTTAAATTACTTACGTAAGAAGTAACTTTTATCAAATGGTACTACATTACAAAAACTTTTTAAAAAGTATATATTTTTAAGTAATGTTTAATAGGCATGTTACTTCATCAAAAACTTCCTTTTAAAAATAATTTTTTCAAAAGGTACTTTTTCAAAAGTTACTTTCTTCAGCACTTTTTTAGAAGGTTTATTATATGCTTCACAAATTATTGCAAAAGATTAACAGTTTTATTTACAACAATTATCAACGCTTAATAAGAAAAATTAAGTATGAAATTTTGTTTTAAAAACCCCAAATAACTTTTATAAATAACGCTAAAAGATTTCAAGAACCCCTTTTTTCTAACTACTTTTTTGCTTGCCTATAAACTATTTTTGAAAATATACCTTTTTATAGTACATTTTCAAAATGTACTTTTAAAATAATTTTTTCCCAAGGTACTTAAGAGATTTAAGTCTTGGACAATCATAAAGAAACTTGATTTAAAAACACTTCTTAATCTGGAATATATTTAAAAAAAATGTTAAAGGAATTCAGTTCAAGAATTTTAGTACTTTCCTTTTTTTTGTGTATATTCATTCATAACATTATTGCAATAAATTTATTTATCGATTTTCTCAAAAAATGTCTCACTTTACTCACAGGTTACGTGACTATTTGCCAAAGTAATTAGATTTGACACTTGTTTGCATTTTTGATTTTTTATGAATTAAAAAAAAAATAAAATTTTTAGCCTAAAAATACTTTTTTCCCTTTATACATTAATTTTTAACTTCGAAAGTGTTGCAAACATAGGAAAACGGTATAAGAACAGATTAGAGGAACTGTAATTCTTAATTTTTCTAAATTTGTTTCAGCTAAATCGGACTAGTGGTTCTCGAGTTTTGTCAAACAAAAGAGCCTAAAACGTGAAGAATTCCCATATACGATAGTTACTAACTTCAAATCGATATTAAGAATATTTTAGCAGGTAAGAAGACAAAACGAATGATGCACGAGTTCTTCATTTTGGGCCTAGTTTCACGTGAAAGTGTCAGAATTGAGTCCCGAATCAATGACTTCAAAAATGTTGTACTGTGTAAGGAAACTTTTTTTTATTTAAAAAATTCCTTCAATTAAAAATTTTTAGTACCTTTTCTTTCATAAAATATTGTTGAACATTAGTATGCACTTGTCTGTATAATTTTTACAGTTCTATGAAATTTGGCTTATATCATCGCTTTTGCCCCGATTACACGTTTGCAACAACCCTTAGCGTTTTCCCTATTTAATCGCTCTTTTTCAAAAAGACTTGCTATAAATCATTTTGTTTTACAAATAATTTTAGCCCATAAACTTTTAAATTAAAAGCTAAAACCTCAACATATTTGCTGTTGCTGTTATTGCTGCTTTTTTTTGTAATTTTCAAATGGGAACAAACAAACTTTTTAGAGGAAACTCACATTTCTGTATGGATGGATGTGTATGTTTGAGTGCAGACCACCAGCAACAACAATAGCAACATAAAAACCACTCAACTTAATGACCCACTAAATTTAAATCATTTAAACTTTTGAACTTTTTTTATATATAGTTTTGGAAAATTAAACTGAATTCAACAGCAACCGATGCATAAATTTCTAAAATTAATTTTAACAAAACATAAAAATAAAAATAAAATATTTGTTATATATAAAACTAAAATAAACACCTTGTGGAAGGAAATTGGTTATGAAGAAAAAACACACAGAAAAAGGGATTTCTAAATTAAATAAAATTTTATATCTGGTTAAATGTGGAAATTAAATTTATAATGAAAGGTTGCTTGTAATACGAGTACAAGCCAATAAATCATTTAAATCTAAAACTCCATTTGGGAAGTAAGGGAAATAACATGCGCTTCGAAATGATAAGGTTAATTACTTTTTGTTATCGTTGTAGCAAATTCACCTTGCTGAGTTTCTTTTTGTAAATTATATAAATAAATTTATATCCGGAATATTTGAAATTTTAACGCAAGCAATATTTTACCTTTATTATTTATATTGTTCATTATACAAGGGCGGATCAGTAAGTCCGTAGCTTTTTGAATGAAAGACAGTTTTTTTTGGAAAACAAAGAATTTATTTTGCAACATAATCTCCTTTTAACTAAAATACACTTAGTGCAACGTTTCTCCAGTTTTTGTATTTTTATTGGCCGACAAACTCACCTTGGCTTTCTTCGGAGCAGGTTTAGACTACTGCTTGGTCTTCGGAGTACAGTAATGGATCCATGCTTCATCCACAATTACAAATGGGTGCAAAAACTCATTCGGATTGCGGTTAAACAACTCCAAACAAGCCTTTGAAATTGTCTCACGTTTACGTTTATGGTGAATTGAGAGCAAACGCCATTTTGTGGATTTTTTTCGACATTTTCGGGTGTACGTCCAGAACGTTCAGCGTCATTTGTACTTGTGCGACTACAACGAAAGTCAATCAACCACTTTTTTTACCATTGAAATCGAAGGCGCAAAGTCCCCATAGTGTCTATCGAGCTTTTCCTTGGTTTGATTGACGGTTTTTTTTTGCAAAAACTAATGTCTAATGAGAACACGAAATTCACTTTTTTTAATTTTCTTCTCAAATGGTGTTATCAACTGCTGCCAAACACAAACTAAATGACACAACTTGTTAAAATTTAGACAGGAGTCAACTTACAGTTGCCTCTTGACAGGAGCAGTGTTGTAATTTTAATCAAGACGCGGGAAATTCAAAAAGACACTGAGTTAATGATCCGCGCTCATATTAGTAAGTTGCCGTATCACAGCAATGTGTATATGAATTAGTGTCCTGCACAAGACCTTTTGTAAGACCTTTCTAGACATGAGAGATTTTTCAAATGCCTTACTACAGCGAAATATTCTAAAACAAACGCTAAACAACACTGTTGGCAAGACAAACAACTCAAACAAATGTCTTGCCAACAGTGTTGTAGTAAAGCATTTGAAAAATCTCTCATGTCTAGAAAGGTCTTACAAAAGGTCTTGTGCTGGACTTTAATATGAATAAGACAAATTTTGGTTGTTTTTTTCTTGTATGTTTGTAATGTTTGTTTAGAAAATCTGGTAGTTGAAAAATAAACTTTGAAATAATTAGTGAGTGGAACAAAATGTACAGTGTGAGTTTTTCTATGTCCCCAAAAATCATACTAATGAACTAAAAATATACACTTTCCGGTTTGTCTTCTCTTTGTAATGTTTTTTTTATGTAAGTTTTTATTTTATTGTGATTTGTTAAGCAAACATTTATTTTTTATTTTTTTTGTTTGCTTTGATGAAGTAATGAAATAATAAAACCACATGAAATGAAAATAAATACCATATCTCTATCTTTCTTTTCTTTTTATTTTTTTGAAACTCATGTTCAGTGAAGGTGTGAACATTAAACAAAACTTCATATATTGAAATCTGATTGTTAGAGAGATATTAACACAAAGTCGTCATGATTACTTAAGAACTCAACTCCAAACAAAAAAACAGAAAATATCTAAATAAGGAAAAAAGAAAGCAATTTGATGTACAAATTTGCTATTGAAATCTACAGGGCTGGTACCTGGCAATTTGCTTTCGATGAACATGAGACATACTTACATACATACATATATACAGAAAGATGCTCGGACGGTCATAAATTAAAAAGCCATAAAACTTTCAAGACAAATGCTAAATTAGAACAACAACAAAAACAATGAAATAAATGTTGTATACAAAGAAGCAGAGGAAAAAAATGAAAATTCCAACCAATTTATTTATTCAGTAGACAAACTCACACAAACACGCGTTGTTTACACACACACACACACACACATAGCACCTCATCATGAAGCAGTCGAGAAAAAAAGTATGCTGCATATATAATTCACTTGCACAGCCAGCATGCAACACAAATGATACATGATGCCACCACATTGAAAATTTTTTCATGCCGGTTTTATTACAATAATGACGACAATAATGATGATGATGCTAATAATCATAATCATCATCATCGTCATCATCATCAGCATGATTGTTATTATGTATTTTCATTAAAATATATTGTGTAATTCTATGCACCATCGTTTGAGTGTGAGTTTCAGCATGTAGGCTGCTCCACATATACATACATATCTTTCAACATTTGCTCTTGTTCTATGGCTAAAGGTTGTGCATTAAGGTTGAATGCCACACCAAGTATCTTTTATTAGCAGCACGTATATGAACCTCTCTCTGCTCATAAAATGTCACACACTAAAAGGCGCACAACAAGTAAAGTGCCATCTAATATAAAAAAATTTAATCTGGAACATTGCGCTTTCTTTAGAAATTCAATACTCAAGTTTTCCTACACAAGTGTTAACTAATTTTAACTATGTACGAGGATGGCAGTGAAATTTTGAGAAATATATTACTTAGAAAGATGATTTTTGAAGCTTAATTGAACTAACGAAAGGGTTAACTGTTAAACTTATTATCTGTACCTTCTGGCAAATTATAATGTATAAATGGACGCTGGAACAACGTTACCAAGTTAAGCAGTTTTACTTTGGAAATGAGCCATCAATTCGCGCTAAATTTATGTAATTTCAACTTGAAATAACTTTGATTCAACATGATTCTTCGTGTTATTTCAGTATCGAATATTTGTGGTTCCAAGTTGAAATAACTTTGATTCAACATGATTCTTCTTGTTTTGTTTTCAAAATCAAAATAATATAAACTTATTTCAAAATGGAAAATTTTCTTTGAATATAATTTTAAATCATGTTGAATCAACATGAAAACCACATGAAGCAAAATCATTGCTGAAAAATGTTTTATCGAAAAATTGTGTTTAGCGGTGAGGCTCACTTTGTGAAACTAATACACAGCAGACTTAACAGACTCCAATACATCTTAAAAAATGCACCACTTAAGGCTCTTTACATACGGGTGGTATCATTGGTCCTTATTTCCACCACATCAGCATCAATGATTTTCTGTTTGAAAATATAGATGATATTGATGGCGACCGCAACCCATTGAATTATTAAACTAAAAATTTTGCGATAAATTGCTTTCGATAAAAGAACCTGCCAGTTTAACGCCAAGATCGTGCGATTCGACTGATTATTTTTTATGATTATTTATTATTGGAGCTATGCTCTTTATGGCGTGATAGTTAGGATGTGATTTTCGTAACAAAAATAATCCACACTATTACAGTTATAAAATTATTTTTGTTTTGATATCTTTGTACAGGCAAATCCCGGTATAACGAACGATATAATGTCAGGCCCATTCGTTATACCGAAAATTCGTTATACCGCGAAGTTTTTTTGCTAGTATTATTTTAATTATTATTATTATAGACATCATACAATACAATAAAAAGAATGAGGGTAATTTATTTTCAAAGAAGCTACCAAATACAAACTAAATGAATTACATTTTTTTGCATTTACATTGCTGCTGTAGATTTTGTTTAATATTTTTTGCACACATTTATCAAAATATTTATCAAAGTAGAACAAAATCTTAGAAACATGTTCCTAGCAGGTTTTTGTTTTTTATTTTGCGATTTTTCTTCAACATTCGTTATATCCCAGTATATAATTGGGCTAGTATTCGCTATTTTCGTTAAAGTGAGTTTCGTTAGACCGGGATTTGCCTGTACTTAAAATCAGAGTACGAAAATAAACGAAACAAAATGTTAGATTTTGTTTTGTTTCGTTCTCTGAAATAACCAAAACAAAAACAATGTTAACGAATGCTCAATTTGTTTTTACACATGAGCACAAACCAGAGAATGAAGCCGATTGGCTGTTAGCCGGCTAACAGGCGCCGCCAGCCAAAAATAATACACTAACTGTACGCAGTTAGAAAAGCAATTAATGGAAAATAAATAGAAACGTTTTGAAATATTTGCAGCGAATTTGACAAGGTCATATAATATAATTTTATTACATTGTTATATCACACATGCAATTTGTTTTATATAACCAAGCAGCTGAGCTCTAACCGGGTTTCCTAAGACACCTCTCTTCTTTATATTTTCTGTTGGGCCACATGAAGATAAACCAGTAACAATTGAACCATGAAAACCAATACTGTCTGTGTTATTCGTGCATACCGCCAGTAGTGCTAGAAAAAGTGTCCTGAAATTGGACGTTCAGAATTAGCTTCGTTAAAAATAGTCGCGATGGCCATATGCACGAAATAATTTTCAAATGTCAAATGCCATGTACTGATATTTCGAATAAATTTTGTTTAGATTAAAATTTTAGTCTTTATCTATTTTTTGTATTCTTTTTATTATTTATTTATTTCTAGTTACAGTTTAAAGTTAAATACCCATTATGACAATATAATTTGAAATTTTAATGCAATTAAGGCCCATCACGGACACATATGAAAAAATTAATTTATGGCAACAACCAAAAATTCAGATATGAGGGACATTGAATCCCACACTGAGAGCTCCTTACGGCGCTTGTTTCTTTGTCGATTTTTTTTGTTTTTGCGATTTTATTTTTTTTTTGCAATTTTTTTTTGTATTAAACAAAACGTTGTTTAATTTTGGCGATTTTTTCGGATTTTGGGAATTTTTTTTTAAATTTAAGGCGATTTATTTATTTACTTTTGGTGATTGTTTTTGCATTTAAGCGATTTATTTATTTTTGATTATGGTAGTCGTTCAAGTGCTTTTTAATTGTGGCGATTTTTCGTTTCGGCATTGTATTAATTTTGGGATTTTTAGCGTTTTTGAAAATTATAAGAGTTCCCCTCTTTCGGTTTCCAAAGTACAGCGAGTTGTCAAAATTACATTAACTGAGAATTATGCGATTAGTTTTGATTTTTTAAATCGCAGAGTTTCACATATTCTGTGAAAATTGCAGGTCTAGGGATCTAACGGTTCGCGATAAGAGTGATAGACAGACGGACATCGTAGCGAAAAGAATGTGAAACGGAACCTTTTTCACATTAGGTGTACGGAACTCTAAAGAGGCTTTAATTTTATTCCTAATAATAAATATATTGATATATCGAATTAACCCTTTTTTGGATTAACATTTTATTTTTTAAAGTTCTTTCTGGCTTAACAACCCGTTATGACAATATAATTTGAAATTTAGAAAACTTCATTTATGAAAAGAACCAAAAAGCTTACATTTTGTTACTAATAATATAAATATCCACATTCCACCCTCGTAGACTATAATCGTTTGTCAGAATCGTTTATTTACCTACATAGCTACATACTTACTTTTTTAATAGGAAAAATTAAAACTGCATGACTCTTTTGTGAAATAAAAAACCAGCGGCACAAGTTTCCCAGTATTTTATTTATAATCTATATATATATATATATATATATATATATATATATATGTATATATATATATAAATATATATATTAATATATGTACATACATGTATATATATGTATATATTAATTTCTTCGGCAGCCTTTCTTCAGCCATTTAAATACTTATAAATATTTAATGAAAAATTAAGAAAGAATTATTGTATCACACTTTCAGTCACTTTCAGTCAGTCGGCAAATGTCGATGATAATGAAGAAATTCATTTTAATCAACACAAAAAACAACCCAATCAAAGCACAAAGCTAAGAAATTCTAAGAACTTAAAAATTGATTTTGAATATTTAACATAAAATTAAAATTAAAAAAAAACAGGGTCAAAGATATTTAAATGTGTGTGAGAGAAGGAAATATGTTTGGGAGCAATTTTATGATTTGTTTAATAAAGTCGTAAGCACGACAAGCATAAATATTTAAATGGACATTAAATTGAATAACTAATTTAATGAGGAACAACCATAATAAAACTTTTTTTTCGAAATACTAATTTAAATTTCTGAAAATCTGGCCTGAGATTGCATTAAAAATTAAAACCGTTAAGTTGGATTCATCCAGTTGTCTTATAAACTTTGCAGGCGAATAAAAAGCTTAGCAATAGCTTTGCGTGCTACGAACACTTTTAAATGTCATCTTAAAGTATAAATGTTTCTGAGCAGTAAAACAAAAGTATCTGATAATAATCTGATAATAAAAGTTAAAATAATTGAAATTGGAAGTGGAAGAGTCGAGAATAAAAACGATTTTGATCGGAATAGTAGTCGTAGTAGTCGTAGCCATGTCGCAAAATAAATTTCCTTCGAAACCGGGAGAATATATCTCTGGCATTGAGGAAAAAGTGCTTATCTCATATTTTACTGTTTTGTAGGAGAGCATTTGTAAACGTTCAAGTCGGATTTGGTAATTTTTTTTACAGTTAAATTATGATATTCGGCTTACCGTCTTATTTTATGTACAAAAACATCGTTCCAAAAGCAAAAAATAATACATATACAATTTGAAATAAATATACCAAAGTATAAGCTAAACTAAGTAATTATTCCATATGAGATTATAAGCAAGACATTGTGCTATAACTTCCTGAAAAATTACACAACATTAGAGATTTTGCTCAGAGGCACTTTTAAATATAAAAAACACAGCAGTGCAGTTACCTTAAAATTAGCTTGTTCCGACTTAAGCACTTATTCGTGTTTGCACAGTTAAATATATTGTTCGACACGTAGTCATCAGAAAATGAGAAAAGTATCGTTTTAAGTACGCTTTGAGTACATGCATAAATACATACGAATACATACATACATACGTATAAATCTATAAACATCCAACAACTATGTTTATAAACATTTTTAAATTACGCAGCACAATCAACAATAACAAAAATGTATAGACTGTGTGAGTTACAATCATACGCACTAGTATAAAAATATTCTGAGTATTAATCAACTGCAGGGCCATTTTATTAACACACACACACACAAAATATTTTCAAATAGCCACACACACATACCCATACATTTTCCGTTTTGTGTACACAAATTATTATATACGGCGGCGAATGATAAATAAATATCCCGAGTATCATGAGTATATTTGTTTGTCCGAGTATAAGCATATTCAGACTAAAAGTATGACAGAGAGTCAATTTGTTTGATACGCATCTACTTTTTTTTTAGTTGTAGGGTAACGGTAAACGAAGTAGAGATGCTTGTTATTTGTTTGAGTCGGCTGTTGTCGTAATTGATTGAGAGAATATATGTGAGCAGTTACTAAAATTACGACTACCGCTTTACTAGAAATAACCAAAACCCAATTTTTTGTTCGAAGCGAAGCTGCGTTTAAAATCAGTACGTTGATTTGTATCGCTTTCAGTAATCCGATTTTTTTCAGTAAAGGGTGTTGCGCTAAGCGGACTCGACTTTACTTATGTATAATTTTTTTAAGTACTCATTGTCATTCTCTAGTACCAAGTGAATAGCATTAGTTAAGTGAAAACATACTGTGGGCTTTTATACATATTTTTTTAAAATAAATTTTTAATTAAAAATACAAAAAGTTATTGAAATGCCTTGTTAGAATATAAACTTTAATTAAGCCGCCAAAAAAAAACAAACACAGCAAATTATATATAATTTCCTATTATTTATCTTCCTCATATTTTTATGTAAAAATGCCAAAAAAAATAAATATAAACATAAATGTAGAACTAAAATATAATCATAATAATGATGTATGATTTATATGATGTTTGAAACTTAATATCACAACAATTGACAGCGTTTATTTAAATATGATTTATGAAATCTATACAAATTCCATTCATAGCCAACCATAATCGTGTAAACAATAGGCCACAAACTAACTAAAGCAGGCCTTGTAAAAAAAAATAATATCGTAAACAATAGCAAACATTAAACAATGAAAAAGCAAACAAGCAGGCCAAAAAGAACAAACATAAATTATGCACTTGATAAACGCCAGTAGACATTATGAAAAAAAAAATCATTAGCCAATAGGTAACTTTAGTTTAAAAATATGTATAGCATGTTTGGAAAAAATTTAAGCCAGAGAGAACGTTCAAAAGAATAACTTGTAACAAACAATAAACCTACGCATGTGTCAAAAAGAAATATTATTAAAAAGTTTAAAATACAGTTGGCTTTATGTAGCGTTTCTATCCTTTAAGTCGCAGACTGAAAAAAAAATCATAATAAATATAATGAGCGATTACCTGAGGGTAGAGCTGAAAGACAAGTTATGAAAGAGGCAAAGAAACAAGGATCAACAAAAAGGCAATAAAACCCAGTAAACTTTTCCTATCTTTGTCTTATATTATATCGTTACTTCAAGGGCCTAAAAATTCACGTCAAATAGCTGATGTTAATAACAATCTCCGCCCAAGTAGATAGACATGTGTACTTATGAACAGCATGGCTGAACAGAGAAATGCGCATTTCACCCAGTACCCATGTTCTGTAACTATTTTTCACTTGAAACATGTTAAATGAAACAAAAATGCCATAAATTGAAAGAAATAGCTGTTTTTCTCACTAAACTGGGCTTGTAACTTTTTTTTTGGCGAGCAATAGCTGTCACGTAAAGAAATTATTCGACAATTTACAGAAAAAGTGTATCTGTAACATTTTCGTTAAAAAAGTTTCCGCTTTGTACGGTGACCATTATGTAATATATTTTAGATTTTGACTATAAAAGAATTTCATTCTTAAAGTGTAATTAAAAAAATAAAAAATAAATAAAAATATACTCACAAATAAAAACGGGGTGAGATAAAATTTTAACCAAAAAAGACATGTTCCAAATGGAAAATGCAAAAATGTAAGCATTTTGCTTTGAGGTGATACTTTCATTGTTAAATTATTTTAACAAGATATTTTATTTATTTAATTTAATTTTTAAATTTTTAAACAACAATCATCAAAGTCGCACTATACATTATTTAATATGGCCAACGATTGTATTTTCACCGCCGTCGTTGAAAGTTTTCGATTTTTAGAGAATTTTGGTCGCCCTCAAAGACATTTATGATAAGCGTTCAGAAAGTCTGCGAGTTTAAAACACATTTCTAACGTAATCACTGCTGATGCTTTTCGACATGAGTTACAGACACTTTTTTCTCACTTTTCGTGAAACGATGAAATATTTTCTATATTTATGATTTGAACGGGCTAAAGTTCGTAACGCTTTTTAAGCCAAATTACATATGATAATTATTAATGAACAAATAACATCAAAGTTAGTTTTAAATATTCTGACAACAACACATAGTTGAACGGAACAGCCAGTCGTTTTCGAAGGCCACTAAACTTTCATCATCAGCGTTCTTCTGTGTTGGTCCACTGTGTGTGGTGTCAGTTGATGTAAATTTCTGCCTTATATACGAAACTTTCTTGCAAATGGAATACGTGAATTGTTTTGATTCATCGTATTTCAATTTTGCTGAAACGTGTTTTGCAAAGAAAGCCCAAATTTACTATCTCTAATTTACAACAGACCTACCATTGTCGTTTATTCTTTACTAATTATGCACATGTTAGTTAATTTGCTTATTTTTCTATTTGCTCTACTTAAGACAAAGTGTTTTGGTTTGTTACTATTAAGTAAATATTTTGTTTCACATCTTTCCGCCCCGAGAAGTACTCACCAAAGTTAAAGAACATGATGGGCACATGTAGTTTAATTTTTCATTCCTTCTTTAGAAAATCACATTAATTAATAAAAATATTTCATTCAATAAGACTTGACTACACTGAACCTAAGCCCGTTTAAGAAAATAATAAATAATAATAAATAATAAATATTAAATAATAAATAACAAATAATAAATAATAATAAATAATAAATTATAAATTATAAATAATAAATAATAAACAAAAAATAATAAATATCTATAATAAAAAATAAATATAATAAATATAATAAAAAATAATAAATAATAAAAATAATAAATAATAAAAACAATAAATAATAAAATAAATAAAAATTAATAAATATCATTAAAAAATAATTAATAAATAAAATAAAAAATAAAAAAACATTAAAATTTTACTACACAATTTTTATTTTTAACTTCTTCCAACATGTTCGCTGGGTTGCTTTGATTTAAGTGCAATAAGTCATGAAAGAATATTTAAGAATAAAGAAAAAAGAATTGCATTGTAGCAAGTGTTTGTGGTAAAAAGGCTGAGATTATTAAAATAAAATATCATATTTATGGATATACATATTTTATTACAATTACAACAAGAAAAACTGGTTGACTACAAAGTTGTTGTAATTTGATTTGCAATAAAATAAACTACTTTTTTACTGCACTCCTCGCAGGAATCTTGCTTAATGCAACAATCAACAAGACAATCAATACAAATTTATTTTATTATCCATTTTTTCATTTTTTTTTTCTTCCAAATATCTTCCTTTTCTATTGTAAGCATTTACTTTCAAAACTGTTGTGTTGTTCCTGCCTTCTGTGAACAAAAAAAAAAAAAAAAAAAGAAAAACCTTAACGCTGTAGCTAGACATGGTGCATGTTGTTGAACCTGTTCAGTTCTTTAAATCCCTAAAGGCTTTTTGCGCTTAGCTTTTATTTTATTTTACTAAAGTGTGTTTATTTTATTTTTGTTTTGTTGTGCAATTCTACTGCTCCATAGTTCCAGCCAGCATTTTGTTGTGATTCTAATGTTAAGCCTTTTTCCATATTGTTAACATGAACTGCCAACGAGTTAGTAACTGTGTGAGTAAAATTGAAACAGACTTTAGTTAAACAATTATTTTTGCTCATTCTTTTTGTATTTTTTTTTATACATTTTCAAGGCATGTCCACATGGACTTGTATATATGTCCGTATGTGCTACACAGCGGCGAACCTTGTCAGGCCTGCAAAAGTGTTTTTTTTTTTAAAGAAGGCTAAGTATTATATTAACACACAAGGAAGAGCTAGAGTGTTTTGTTTCAAAAAAAAAAAAAAAAAGAAAGAAAACCTTGCAATTACACTTATTACAATTGTGGCTTTTCCTTTGTTATTATTTAATGTACGTCGTCTATTTCTATGAAACGAACACACATTTTAAAGCATATTAGTGAAGGCTCTATGTAGTTTTGTTATATGGCTAGGCAAAAAGCAAAAGAAATGAAATGAAAAATCCTTATAAGACTAAAGCTGTTGTTTTGTAATGGTGTTAAAGGTTGAATACCTTTCATGCACCCTACATCTAAGAAAAAGGCAAGCACAGGCATATATGTTACTTTTAGGAAAAAGTTGTGTTATGAAACTAATAGATATTAAGACTTATCGTGGTTGGCGTATTTCAACTTAGACTACGACAGTTTGGTAATAGATTAAACAAAATTTGTTTAAGTGTTATTTAATCTATTCCAAGTATAAATACGCCAACCACGATATAAGGGAATATATTAAATTTTTATATAAACATATGAGAAGTTTACGCAATATGACAGTTGAAACAAAAGCTCAACAATCAAATAAAATAATTACATGCAATTTCAAATAGTTGCTCCCTGAATTTAAGCATTTTCACTATAATACATTCAGGATTCCAAGCCCCACACCTAGTAAAAAATAATTAACATATTATTTTGTGACATTTTTTTTTATAACCTTTAAAAACTTGAAATTAAATTTTGAAAAATAAAACCTTACGAGCTTACGGCATCTTAAGCATATGTAAAAAGTTCAAACTCTCTTATTAGCTTCCGCTGTTTTATGAAGATTTGCTATACAAAATGAGGCAAGTGTTTGAGGTTTGGTTCTGCTTGTAATAAACAAAAAGTCAAAGTTATTGCTCTCTATCATTTTATGCCTCATCATACAATTTAAAATAAAAATTCCTTGAATGTTATATAACTTAGAGGCCTGCGCAAATTGTCTTGAAATGTAAATACGTCTTGTGTTTTTAAATGTATTCTCGTGTCATGTATTATACTAATACCGATAATAAATGCTGTCGTTTAATAACCCTGCAGTCAGACTGGGGCCAAATGTCTCTATGTCAACACTAAAATTCTATAGCGTTAGTATTAAAGAGAGGGAGGAAACAGATGTGGTGTATTTCTGGTGGATTTTTCAACAACTTGTCAATATAAGTAAATTTTTATATACTTGAGTTATAGAAATGTACCAGTAAATGTCTGGTTGGTATGTCTCCATTATCCCATAAGAACTATGTAGCCACTACCTAGTCAATTGTTTTAGTGTTACTAGCAGATTTTCAATGACAAGCACAGGATAAATGGCTATAGCACAAAGTATTGTATGGTGGATAATTGTAGAGTAGTACTTGCGACAAATTCAAAAGCGACTAAGTACATTTTCATCATCGACATTTCCTTCAGGGAAGCTAAGCACGATGGATGTATTGATGTTCATGTGTTATGAGTGTTAACCAGCGATGCCCCCGAATACTTATTGTTATTAACAAACAATCACGCGAAGTAGTGTTGATGCGTGTATGCTTGTTATTTTGCATATTGTAAGGTTGAGTGTATGTGTGTGTAAGATGTAGATGGTAAGCTATTATGTGTTTAAGGGTGGTTTTTTAAAGCAAGCACACACAACTAACTAATGTCAATGCATGTGTGCGTTTCAATGTGCGCAGAAAAATAAAAGCTTATACACACAACGTGTGTGCCTATATACATGCCTGACGTTTGTATACGCGCCCATGTGTATGAAGAAGCAAGCATCACAAATTTTACCCTCATGAAGTATTTTCTTCTTTACTCCTATACCTGCAATAACTGAAACAAATGTCTTGCTAACAGTGTTGTTTAGCATTTGTTTTAGAAGATTTCGCTGTAGTAAAAGCATTTGAAAAATCCCTCATGTCTCGAAAGTTCTTGTAAGTGGTCTTGTGTAGGACTTTAATATAAATTGCATTAAATATAATACAAATACAGAGTTTAACCAAAACTAAAAATTTACTTCCCTTTACAAAAAAAAACACATGTTAAGAGATTTTTTTATTATATTATTTTATTAATATTACATAGGAAAGAAAATAACAGACTCATCATCATCATCATCCACGTCTGCGTCATCGTCGTCATCATCATCAACATCCAAGTGTGTTTGTGGTAAAACATTTAACAATTTCTCGTATTAGTTGTTAGTTTTGTATAACATCAAATCTAAGATCGTGACTTAACAATATTCAATACTTACAATATTTTATTCGTTTTTTTTTTGTGAATGTGATAACTAAACCACACACCTTGAGGTTTAATTAAAAGATGTCAGACTTGATAGATGATCTATAACAGATTTTTATGCGATACGATATGAATGTGTGGAGAGAAATTTATTTGGAAATCAATTAAAATTTTATATGCTTCACTAATTTGAAATACAAAAAAAAAAAAAATTAAATCAATTCATGTGTTTAGCAATTAAAATGATTGGAGTGGAAGATATGAGCATTTAAATTATTGAAAAATAATAAAGTAAAACATGAATAAGAGTTTTTTGAACCCAATTAAATTAGAAAATAGAATTAAATTTTTTTATAGACTTGGAGATTTTTAAACTAATTATTTTAACATCAAAGTAGAACAATCGTTCTACGAAAATTGGTAGAACAAATGCATGCAATTATAAACGTCATCTTTAGGAAAACAAATTAGCTAATAAAAATATTTCGCTTTGCAGGAATGGGGAATACTGAACATGAGATGTGTGTGAAATTAAAAGGTTTTTAAAACAAATTTTCATAAAAGCGTTTATAAAGCCTTAATAATTTTTATAAATAAGACTACACAATTAATAACACTTGACACAAACCTTGTGCTTTAACAGAGCTCCGTTAGCGTGTTAACAGAGCTCTGATAACCTGTAAATATTCGATTGATGCCTTTCGTGACGGAAAAAAATAATGCAAATTTATAGACAAGATATTCTTTTATCATTTCCCATGAATCTATTTCTGAAAAACATGAATTTTAACTAAATATTGTCAAGTTTTTCAACTTGGTATTTTCTGAGGGTACGTACTTTTTTTTTTGGAAGGAGTCATATTGTGGACCACATTGTACTCTAAAAACGTGCATACTCAGAATTGCGGGGAGTTTGAGATTTTAGGACTTTTTCGAAAAACTATATTCGCCATACTACATATATTAAAATTTTTCAATAGGTGATAAAATTTTCCTGAAAACAACAAACGTATTATGGACCAGACTGTAATCTAGAAACATGCATACTCAGAATTTCTGTAAGTCCGAACTTTCAGGTGTTTTTTTTTAACTTTGAAAAAAGCACTACTATATTACAATTTTCCAAGGTTTGACCACATTTTTTTGGGAAGGAGCCGATGCGGGCAGACATAAGTTGTGATATATTATGGACCACAATGTATTCTAAAAACCAGCATACTTAGAATTTCTATATGTGCTAGCTCTCAGGAGATCTATAGAAACAGAAGCAAGCTAGAGTGTAAAAACTTAGGGGTAAGTTCCTAATTTCCCTTTGTGTAAATTTTTGCAAAGTTGCTAAATGCATACTATACCACGGAAATGTCCATGGTCTTTATTTCCTTTTCAAAATGGAAATAATGTCCTTCAAAAATGAGCATTAACTTCCATGGATATTCTTTATTTATGATTTGATAGACATTATTTAAAAATAAAAGCCAATATTCGATATAGCGGTAGGAGAAATTCTTAAGACCGGCCAAAGGCAAGTAAAGCAGAAAATCTTTCCGAAATACCGAGAGGGTAAAACCCTTAATTAACTAAATTTTAATAACACAAGGACGTGACCCCGCCCAATTTTTTTAACACAAGATTAAGTATTTTTAGAGCTCAAGGTGTGGGCCAAGTTTCTTAATACTAAGTAAAATAACAGCACGTGAAATATAACACTAGATTTTAATGCGTGTGGCTCTGCCTTTTTTGGAATATAAGATTGGTTGCGCTGGTATTGAAGCAATACTCCTTCTCTGATCTTGTTTATGCAAAACTAACTATGCTGACGCTCACTGTTTGTACAACAATACTGACGCATTGGCTTTACTTTTACACTCTTATGTATGACTTTCAGCTGTGTTTTTCACTTTACTCTTCACTCAAGACAACAAGACCTCACGAAAGACTCATTCATTCAATTATCTTCACAATAAAAAACTTTATGATCGAATGCTAGATAAATGAACTGCCAGCAGATGCGTCACCCTTTTTATACTTCACACATGGTTTCCAGAATGTGACAGCAACTTCTAGACCAATACTGGCCACTGAGAGAACAACGAGAGAAACATATACGCGTGTATTCATTTGTATAAGAAGCCGATTGATGTTCTGCACTCTGGTGCCAGTTTGAAGAGTCTTGTTCTAGACAATCTCAGCAGTATATCCATTGTTTGGTTTCAATTGCGTCATTAGTTTATGTATTAACAACCCAACAAAAAATTACACATTACCATCGAAACTACTTGCCATGGAATGACTTACTTTTCTGATTACCAAATTTCAAATCACATTACCTTAAATTTAAAAAAATTGATGTACAAGTTGCTAAATGAGGAGAATGATTTTTTTTGTTTTGGATTAAATAGATTAGGTGAACAAGTTATCAAATAAAAAAGTAAGTAATTCTCAAGAATCGATTATTTTATTCTCACGCCTTGTTAAAATCGTTAAGTTGGTAATCCAGTAGGGAAGAGCTTCCACCAAAAATGCTTAATTCCAACTCCGACTTTTTGAAATTGTTTTTTTGTTCACCTAATGTTTTCTATATAAATACATTGACGTTAGCTTTTTTCAAAGCAATTTCCGTAACAATACATATGTTTGGTTCATTTTAACTCCTACAAGAAGCATAGGGACGGGACGGGACGTACCGGACCTTAACTATTGCATGTATATTGCTTTGTATATTATTTTCAAACTCCAACATGTATCATGTATTTTCAATGGTGTCCTCTGCTGGAACCAGGTTATTTCTTTAAAGATTTTATTTTGAGATTGAACTACTGTAAACAGTTTTTCACTTTAAACATTCCTATTAATGAACTCGTTCATTATAAAAATTCTATTATTTAGACTGCTTCTATTGTTTCATCGCTTGTAGAATTTGTTAGAATATTATTATTTTCTTATATTTAGTGTAGTTATATGGGATCTAATAAATCTCTTTGGCACAAAAGCAGTTGTACATTAATTATTTGCAATATTCTATCAATGGGCATGTCACACTATAGCTGCTTTATAGTGGAAGTGTTTGTAATTATGATAATTCTAATAAAAGAACAGCATACTCAAAGGCGCATTGAGCATAAACTAACAAAATGCTTTATTAAATATTCACTAATTAGCACCCTGTCATTATCTAACAAAAGCTAATAATTTTTAATCATAAATTTGTTAACCCATTTACATATAATTAAAAAAAAATATATAAACATTATTAACAAAAAAAAGAGGAAAGAAACATATGTTTTTGTTACCCCGAAATGATTACATTTAATTGTTTGTAAAGAAATATAAAAAGAGTGTTCGTATGAAAAAAAAACAATGAGAAATAAATGAAGCAACAATGAGCGAGTGAAGCATATTAAATTTGTATGAAACACGCAACCGTAGGAGGTGGTGATGTTTTTAATTTTTTATATATATACATACATATATTTTTTTTTGTTAATCATAGCAAATGTTAAACCTTCAGCCATAAATTTGTGGTATTAAAGCAATAAAATTAAAAAATATATTAATTTAACAAATTACATCTTTTCGTGAAACAAAAATCATAAACATAATAAAGCTTGACGTTCAACACATTAAAGGAAAACAAAAATGGTGGAAACTCGTTATTTATTTTATGAGTTTTTTTTTAAAATTTAAAACTAAATGTAATATTTCTTTTTTTTTATTTCTAGGTTAAATTTAAAATCTATACGAATAAAAATGGCAGTAAATTAATGTTAATTAATTTTCCAGACTCACTCACATTGTATACTATATATAGAGAAAATAATATAATAAATTATTTGTTTCTTTTTTTTTTGTGATATGAAAAGAACCATCATATAATTACACTGAGAGAAATAAAACAAAAAAACACCCAAGCTTATTAATTAATTATTAAGCATTTTTTGTGCATTTAATAGCACGAAAAATGCATCAGTTTTATAGAGAAAAATATAAAATAATAAAAAACAAATAATAAATAACATGAATTTTATTGTGTAAAAATAAATATCCAATTTTCTGTCATAACAAAAAACATTAAACATAAAAAAAGGAAACATGAGGAAAATAATATAAAAAAAGAAATTATTATTAACCACAAATGAAAAACGTTTTAATTTAAACAAACTCTCAATTAAATGGTTTGCAGAGCCAACCAACCCGTCGCTTTACCACCCACTGCAGGCGTTCAATCAGCCAAACCACCAACATTATTATAAAACAATTTCAACAGCACATACACATTTATCTTTCAACACAAAAAGCATTTAAACTGAAATAAAAAACCAAATAATAAAGAAAGAAAAAAAATCAATCGCTGGTGCGTGCATTTGTTGCAAGTGCCACAAAAAAATGGCTGCCTGAAATAATAACTGGAGAAAAAGAGCCACGTGCGTTTTTGTACATTTTTTTCTCTCTTTCTCTCTCTTTTTCACGACCCGCTTACAATTATATGAAAAACGTTTTACAAAACCCCTCAAACAACTTAAAAACTATAGTCATTTTTAATTTAATAATATTAAAAAAACACCGCCAACACAATAATAACTTAAAAAGTAGAGTATTATAATAAAAAATAAAAGGGAATATATATACAAACAATCGCACAAAATGACTATGAAATCAATGAAATACTCTGATTGTGATACAATTATGGATGGTTATAATCCGGTGCCACCTCCCCTGCCACGTCGAGTACCGCCAGTACGCAATATTTATGCTGAACCATTTGCCCATGAACCCAATCATTCCAGCAGGTAAATACAATACAAATTTATATTTTTTTAAATTGCTTTAATTCATATTAATTACAGTTTAAAATGAAAAGGATTTTATTTTTTAAGTGAGGAATATGTAGCATATTTAAAGGGTGTTTCCTTATGTATATGATGAAAGAAAATTCATGAAATATTATTGAACAGTAAGTTCAAATAAAAAAAAAAATAAATCTGCCACATGGATGAACTGATTCTTAAGAATATTCGTGGTTAAAATTTATCAAATTGGGTTTACACAAAAAAAACTAAATTTAATTTTCAGTAACCAAATTCATTGAATCAGTAAAATTTTTGTATGAATACGGTCATACAATACGGAATACAATTTTATAAAAATTCAAATTTAGCTGAGTTCGGCTGAGAGAATTTGTTGTTTAAAGGCTCAACTATAAAATGAATAACCTGGCTTAAGCTAATGCCAGAATTGAACAGTAAGTCAGAGTAGCAAGCCGTGCCGGCGCGGCTGCCGGCTAGCCAGTCAGCCGATTTTTTTCAACAAGCCGAGCCGCCGCCGAACCACACGGCTTATAGGCGGCTTAGTACTCAACCGATATTTTGTCTTTTATTTTTATATTTTTTCAAATTTCGTATTTAATATGATAGCGAGCGTCCCGGAAATATAGTTGTTTTTGCTTCCACATAAAAAGAAAATGTTTATGTGAACGGTAACGTAGCTGCGACAACACTTACATATATACATACGTTCTCTTTTGGAGTCCCTTCTTAAATAAATGCACGTTTACATATACTTCTTTGTTTAAGCATTCAGGCGACTTTTTGATAATTAATTGTTCAAAGCTTTTTGTTTGTTGATCCGTAGCAGTGTTCCAATAAAGTAATTAATTTTTAATTCAATCGGAAAGCTTAAATCAAATTTATCTAGAAGGCAATCAAGAATAAAATTCCTCGAGAAATTTTTCGCGGGGAAAAATTCCAACTAATAGCAAGTAATAGGGAAAAAAATTCTAATAGAAAAAATGAGAAATTTCTCGCGAAATTTTATTCATAATTGCCCTGATAGTCTAGAATATGTTTCTATGGTTTAACAAATAATTTACGAAGCTAGCTATTTTTTAGGACATCAATTACTGCAATATTCAAAATATTGCAAAATAAATAATGTTACAACGTGGTGATTCAATAATACACATATTTTTCTAAACACAGACTGTGTTAAAACTATTTTTCAAATGCTTAAACAAATCGGCGTTAAGCCGTTCAGCCGCCGCCGCCGAAAATATTTGTCTTTCAGCCGCCGCCGAAATTTTATGCTCGGCTTGCTACTCTGCAGTAAGTCTGTCAAATACTTAAGCAATTCAGATGTGACTTTTAGGTGGCCACAATGTTTTTACATGCACTTAAGTATTCTTTAGCCACAGCTGCACATATAGATAATGTTCAAAATTTTTTACTTTTTGCTTGAGTTTAAAAAATGCACCAACAGTGTTTTCTGTTCGGAATATGCGTTCAGTTTGGCACTTAGCTTAAGCAAATGACATTTGACGAAACTTGACAAAAAGTTCCATAAGTACATTATAGTTTGCCACATACGTTTTATGTGTAACCGCACAGTTGCTTAAGTTCGCTTATTCATATAATAGTTGGGCCTTTAGTGTGTTGGTGTTTATCTTGCTTGTCGATAGATCCAACATGCTGCTGTGCTATTGTTGTTGTTTATTTTGATTGATCGTGTTGTAAACATGTAATTGCCGAAAAGTAGCCGACAAACCACAAATAAAATTTTAACAAACAATTAACAGGACCAATAAAAAGTGTTTTATATTTTATATTTTATTGAAAAAATTTAGTGCCTATTTTTTTCTGTGTAGAAATTTAATTAAAAAAAAAATTAAATATCCCAGTCACTAAAAATTAGAAATTATTTATGATTTGAATGGTCTAAAGATCGTACGGCTTTTTAAGTCAAATTACGTATGATAATTATTAATGAACAAATAACATTAAAGTAAGTTGTAAATATTCTGACTAACACATATAGTTGAACGGAACAACTAGCTGTTTTCGAAGGCCACTAAAAAACCTTCATCATCAGCAGTGATGGTATTTTCCTGCGTTTCGGGTATTTTTTGGTGCTTTTTGCCCCTTCATAAATGCGAAATTTTGGTTAATAAGCTTTTTTAAAAAGCGGGTTTTTACAGTGCTTTTTAGCAATTTCTCACAGTGCTTTTGGTGATTTTTTGTAAAATAGAAATATTTTTGTATATACATATGATTTGAATGGACTAAAGTTCGTACCGCTTTTTAAGCCAAATTAGATGTGATAATTATTAATGAACAAATAACATTAAAGTTAGTTGTAAATATTCTGACTAACAAATAGTTGAACGGAACAACCAGCTGCTTTCGAAGGCCACTAAACCTTCATCATCAGCGTTCCTTTGTGTTTGGTCCACTGTGTGTGGTATCAGTTGATGTAGATTTCTGCTTATATACGTAACTTTTATGCAAATGGAATATGTGAATTGTTTTGATTCATCGTATTTCAATTTTGCTGAAAGCTTTTTGTAATGAAAGTTCAAATTTACCATTTTTAATTTTCAACAGTCTGGACTTTGTCACTTATTCTTTACTAATTATGCAAATGTTTTTTGTATTTTATACATTTTGTATTTTGAAAAAAATACTATGTTAATATTCCTTCATACATTTGAAAACACATTTTTGTACGTAAAAACTTAAAAAAAAACAAGATCTCATAATAAATGTTGTGTTGAACGCTAATTTGCTGCATTGCTTTTTAAGCTCGTTATCCTTGTGTCTGCCATCACAAACAACCACAATTATTATAAGAGGAAAAAAAATATTGTTTAACCTTTTTCCCCTATTTTAACAAGATAAAAGTATTACTGAATAATTAGAGTCCTCTCGGTTATTTTTTTGTTGTTTAACTAAAGCTTGAACAAAAAACCCTTTTTTTTGTAAATAATCTTAAATGTAAAAATTTTAGCAAAACACAAAAAATTACAATCGAACAATATACATATGTATTGTTAAACACGTGCCCGTAGTTTGTACATGATTATACAAATTTACATTAAAGTAAGCAAAACCCTTCGTTAATATTAATTTCCACATCCCTTTT
Organism: Tachina fera; assembly: GCA_905220375.1. Lineage (NCBI taxonomy): Eukaryota > Metazoa > Arthropoda > Insecta > Diptera > Tachinidae > Tachina > Tachina fera. Next base: position 84,285,097 of record LR999966.1, read on the forward strand.
ACTCTTTAAAAGCGTACACTCATGCCAAAATATTTTAATGTGTGTGTTTGTGTGTATGTTAAGGTTAAATTTATTTTTAAATTTATGTAAAGCAAATTTTTGGCGAGTTTGTTGCTCGCATCCAGGTGCGAAAATATTTTGCGTTTGTATTCTTTGAGATCAGATATTTCGATTCGGTTTTCGTTAAAGTTTTTGTTTTGCATGAAAGTCATAAAAAAAGTTATTTTTAAGCCCATACAATCGTTGATTGTAATAAAAGCAAAATTTCTCAAATTGGGCAAAGTACTTCTCGAATGTTAATTCCTTTCCTTGACGTATATCGACTTCGAGATAGAGCGGAATGTTTCAATCTATCATCAGATATTAACACAAACCCTTAAATACCAAAACCTATGGGATTAATTACAGAATCACTTACATGTTACATTAAAAGTATTTATATGAAAATAATTGAGAGGAGATTACATCCACCGTATTTTATGCTGCAATAGCACTTATCGAAACATCCCAATTTGTTAATTAGTAATGAAAAAATATTTATATCTTAACGGTCTTATTCATAAAAATATTTTAGGTTTATTACAGATTTATTTGACAAATTTCCCATAGAAATACGTAAAATAAGCGTTTAATAAGTCTGAAATATTTTTTATGAATATGGCAGTAAATATCTGCGAACGTGAAACCGAAGCTAACTGGACCTGTGGGTGCATATCTGCCAAAGTTGTTCCCTTTCATTTTTAAAATCAACAGACGAAAATAGTTTAAAATATCCTGCGTTCTTCTCCCTTTCCACACTCTTCCAAAAACTTAAAAAAAGCAATAAGAAAGAATTCCTTTTTGAATACATTTAACTACAAACTGTTTGTACAGTTTCCGTATAAACACTGCTATAATAAATATATATTTTTTTAAACTTGTGGCTTAACTTTATTTAATGGATTCGTGGCAGGAGAAACAATAAAATAAAACTTATTGCATTTATTTTAAAAATTATTGCAAATAAAAGTTCCCTTTGAACAATTTAGCATAAAACAAAAGCAAAAGAAAAAACCTTTTCTTTGTTATTTATTTGCAAAATTAACCCACGTAGTTTTGTTTGCCTTACAGTTCGATTTAGTTTAAATAACATTTTAAAGTTTTGCGTTTGTTTTATGGCTTCCGCGTGCACTCGCTTTTGTGCAACAAAAAACGCAAGCTTAACGTTTATAATATTAATTTTTTTTCTCACATAAACGAAAAAAAAGTTAAACGAACGGTACGAGCCAGTATTTCCTTTGTGTTGACATTTTGTCAATGTCTTGTGGCATGTGGTGAAAAAGCGCACAAGTTCTAAATAGGTCGTAAGTACGGAATGTTCGTGTGCAATGTTGCATGTTGTTGTTTAGTTTGGTTAACAGACGTTTAGCATAAATTTCAATTTGTTTTGTTTATATTTCGTACATGTTGCAAGTTGTTTTAAAACATAAATTTAGTATGTGGTTTTTCTAAAGGCTTTTGTTTATGTCTAAATTTATTTATATCGAGATATTTATCATTTTACAGTTTTGTTGAAACTTTACGTTTTTCTTTCCTTAAAAAAAATTAAAAAAGGAAAGAAAAAAAAACGGAAAGAAAAGCTGCAAAATGTCAACTTTGTTTGGAATTACGAAGTAGGGGACTTATACATGATTCATAAATATATGAATTTTCTTTTGTTTTAATACGAGTATAACTCAAGAAAATAAGTGTAAGTGTATTAGACAAAAGGGAAGCTTTCATTTAGAAAATACGTAGATACTGAAATTTTTAAAACAAGCTCTAACAATTTTTATAGAATATATCGCTTCTATATTGCAAAAACCCAATCTATATATTAAAAAATTTTCTTCTTTCCAGAAGTGACAATATTTTTTTAATTAAAAATCGTTCATTATGATTTAATTAAATACATTTTCCATTTCCAGAATTAAATTCTTCCGAATGTAATTAATACCTTTGCATTAAAACTCTCAAAATATAATTGAGAATTATTAAGTATGTAAATATAACCACCTTATGCTAGGAACACAACTGGGACGAACGACTAATTTTTCGGTGCGAACTTTCGTCATAAAAAATAAAACACTTTTGTGCACAACACCGCCGTAGAACGAAATTCGTCGTGCGTGACGAACTCTCAGATAGATTTATTTCTATTTTGTACGCCGACAAACGACGAAAAAATAAAATTGAGAGAAAATTCTCTCAACTCTCTCTGTTTTTGTACACACAACAACCAACGTTATCAAATATGAGAGAAAAATTCGGTGAGTAAATTCGTCTTTATTGTGCTTCACACAACGAATTTACGCAGCGAATGGTTATCGACGAATTCGTCGACGTGGACGAAATTCGTCGTTCGTCGCAATTGTGTTCCTATCATTAATCTGATAATTGAATTTGAGGTAAACAGCTTTGAAAGCTCTTAAATTTGTTCTTGTTTCTTTGCAAAGTAAGAGCAAGCTTTGCTGTATGTTATGTTGTTGTTGTAGAGGTTGTACTCTCGTATATGACAAAGCACAGGAAGTTCTTTATAAAAGTTTACACATTGTCCAAGCCATATCTGATTTAGACTGACTTTAAATATTAATTTTTTGGCTGAAAACTTAAAGCTTTCATTTGGTCCTACTGTAAAAAATGTGGGCGAGGATACGTTCACTAATTTAGTTTCTTTGAAATTTCGATATCTTATTTATCCGATTGCTATGAAACTTTGCAAAACACACCAGGCTCTCTTAACAACACCATTTCGTAGTTGAAAAAAGGGCAAGCTTCTATTTGATAGATTTTTACGAAATTTGGCATGCGCCCTAAACTTAAAAATATGCACTCTTTGATAAAATCTAAAGCAAGCAGGCCACTCGCATTAAAATTTAATATTATCTTTCGCTTGTTTGCTGTACATTTTAATTTACAGTCGAATGCGCTTTAGCGCAACACGCTTTACTAAAAAAAATTTGGATTACTGAAAGCGATACAAATCCCTGCACGTTTTAAACGCAGTCATTCTTATTCACTTATTCTTATTCGATTTACTGAAAACATCGATTTACTGAAAACCAAAAGCAAGCCTACAACTACGTTTTGCATGAAACTTACTGCGGTTTAGTGAAAAAATTAATAATGACAAATTTATTTATTAGAAATCGATTGCACAAGGCTGAAAAAATAGTACATGTTTTGCCCGTTAAAAAATTAAATGGCGAAAAGTATCTGTCCTTTTCGCTCTTACGGACTTTATTGTATTTTTCTATTATACTGTACTGATTTTAAGCAGTACGCTTGACTGTAACAAATTTCAGTAATCCAAACTACGTTTTAGAGAAAAAAATCGGATATTTGAAAAAGAATTGGGTTTTTGTTATTTCCAGTAAAGCGGAGTCGACTACACGAATTGACGACCTCCCCCTTTTTTTAAGTCAGTTAAAAAGAATATAATTAGACAGTTGTTACCCAGCAAACACTTTGATTACTAAAAAAACAGTGAACGTAATGCCGTGTTGCAGCGCTTCTGGTGTCAATGAATTTTTTAATTTGTCGTTATTAGCCATTTTATTGGTTATTTTACTTTGTCGATGATTCTCCTAACAATACGGATAAAGGAGGGGATTATATAAGGCTTAGCATTCGTAGAAGCGGGTTTAGTGCAGTGCCTATGCCTGCATCACTAGAACTTTTCCTACAACAACTTAAACAAAGAACACTAATGCACATCAGAAAAATACGTGCTGTTGTTATTTTAATGACTTTCGGAAACCGGGATCGAACCCAGGACCTTCGTTTTTGTAGTCAAGGTGCTAACTAATTTAGCCAACGTCACCAGTCTTAATTTCCTAAAATTTTATTGAACTTTTATTGAAATAAATGTAAGATTTATTTGAAAAGTTAAAAAAATATAACGTAGCTCTTACAAAACATTCTTAAAGAAGTGCAGACGAATTGATAACCTCCTCCTGATTAAAAAGTGTAGTTAAAGATGTCTACAAATATCCAAAATACAGGGGATTAGTTTTTGCCTGAAAATATAAAAAAATCAAGGGATTACTTTTTCTACAAGTAATAATTTTTTTCACAACAATTATTGTCAATAAAAAATCAATTTATTTAAAATTAAAATAACAGCTTATTTTCTTAATCAAAAATTTTTTTGTCTAAACAAGTTTGATTATTAAATCAAAAGTAGTAAAATAAAAACTTTCGTATTACGATATAAAGAAGTGCTTATATTATTTATTTCAGGGTAGTCATTAAAAATAAAAAATAATTATATAAATAATCAGCACTCATTACTTTGTAAGGCATTAAAAGAATACTTGCACCTTTGAATATTTTTGCATGAAATAAAATCCATTTGCTGCGAATGAGATAAGAAACTAAAAATATCTAAAAATTCAGAAGTTTTCCCTTGTTGTTAAAATAATCGAAGAACATTTCACTTCAGTCTATTTGGTCCCAAGTAGTGTACAATAAAATAAAAAATTTAAAATTAATGTGGGTGTTATTGTAAGCAACAGTTGAAATTCAAGTGTAGCTAAGGATTTTGGAAAAAAAACTTCCTACAATTTAAAACGAATGACCTTGTGTTTGTTGGGAAACAGCGATAGTAATATCACTGTCAATTATCTTAACATGAATGATACTTGGTATACATACTTCATACAAAAAGCTCATTTAAATAATCCAGACACTTGAATGTGTCATAATTACAATAATTTTTTTTTATATCAATGATTTTCCATTAGTTTCCTAATTGCTATTGACAATATCTTTAAAATGCACTTGACTCATTTGCATTATTAATATAACATTTAAAGGAACTCCACTTGAATTAATTAAGCTCAAGTATTTTTGTAATATATCTCAAACATATAAAACAATCAAGCCAATCGTTTTCATTGCTTGCAAACAGTGCAAGAAGATACAACAAAGTGATTAAATTAATTGAGAGAAAAAAACACAAAGAAATCATTTTTTTTCATTTTATAAATTCTCTTAAGAAATATTTTAAATAAATTCATTAAAAATCCATAAGATATTTAGAGTGGCATTAATTAAATAGAGAAAAAAAATGGTTTTTAAAAATATCTTTTTTATTAAAATCATAAAATATCTGAAAATATTGTACGTATGTATTTAAAGTTTGGTTGGTTGGTATTTCTAAATTTTATACGTTTAGCTCCTGCTGTTCAACTTCAAAGTTTGTCTTAATTAGAAAACAATAGATTTTGAAAATGAGAGGCGTAAAAAATTACTACATTAACTGGTTATTTATAATATTGAGCGTGTATTTATTTACGAATCATGTGACAAGAATTGATGCGATTTGATGAAATGATATTCAATAGATGTCATTGAAAAACAACATGCAGCAGCTGATAAGAAATTTAATTTTAACCGCTTCTCATTATTATCTTTAATTTGGGGACTATATCTGCTTTTTGTGATATTTAATAAACCGGTATAATATTTGTGAAGCAATCGTTTGATTAAAGAAAGTGCGTGTAAAGCGTCTTTTGTCAAACCTATTAAGTGGCTTTATGCGGGTCGTCTGCCAGTCATTTCTTCCACATACTCCTCTTTTTATTGTGATTAAGAAATTAAGAAAAAAATATGTATATAAAATATTAAAGATTCACAATTTACAATATTCATAAAAAAAAGAAAACAAATCTTTTACAAAAAAAAAATAAAATAAATAATAAATGAAAAAACAGCGGGAAGTTGTTCATTAAAGTTTTACAATTATTTTAATTTTAATTGCATTAACTTCTTAACTTTTAAAGTTTTCGTTTTTTTCTGCTAATTTATTTTTTTCGTCTTTATAATATTCCTTTTTAAAAATTCAAAATGCAAATTGTGTTGTATTGTGTATTTGTTGTTTTGTCATTAATTGACATTTCATTTGAACTTCATCAAATTGTCAACTTGTCAATTGTGACATGGACATCACTGGGAAATTTTCAATTTGTAACAATTGTTATCTGCGCCTGCACCAGAATAAAGAGCAATAGGAAGAAAGCTGAGGGGAGAAATGTTATTTTTTAATTTGCATGCATGTTGTATGTGGTTCTTTTTGTTTTCCCAGATTTATTCAGTAAAGTTGCTTTCTCTGTCTGCAGCAAGCAGTTTTCTTGGGAAGAATGTTGGAAAAAATGTATTGTAATAAGTTAATTAATTGATTGAATTTAAATTGTTTCATTTAGCAGTAAATTTTTATTATATACGTTGAAAGAATTATGAGCATTCCAATTAGATGTTTCTTTCCCTTTGCTTCATATTTCATTGAAATCAATTCAAATCAATTAAGTTTTTAAATTAGTAAAAGATATTTAAGTGTTTTGGAATTTGTTTGGTTTAAGTTTTAATAAAATAGTTTTATTGCAAATATTTATATAAAAAATTGTTTAAAAATTTCTATAGACAAAAATAAGCTTGTGCTGAGTGGGCTGAAGTAGTTAGCACCTTGACTACAAAAACGAAGGCCCTGATATCCGAAAGCCGTTAAATTAACAACACCACGCCTTTTTCTGCTATTTATTAGTGTCTCTTTGTATCCTTTGTTGTAGGAAAGTTTAAGTGATGAAGGCATATTGTATGGTCCCTAAACTACATCGGCTTCAGCGGATACTAATTCTAATGTAACACCAGAGCACTCTCCTTCGCCAGTATTTTGTAGCAGAATCATCGACGAACTGAAATAAAAGATAAAATAGCTACTAAACACAGTTTTAAAAATTTAATACGCTTCATTGACACCAGAGGCGCTGCAACTCTTCGTTATTGAAAAAAAACAGGCAAAAATCATAGTTGTAAAAGAATGAAGCTTTCCTATAAATTTTCCTTCACCACCTGTCTTCTCTCTCCCATGCTTTTCCTAAAGAGGCTAACACCTATTAGTAGTAGTAGGCATTCATTGCCTGAGCGTTACTTCTCTTAAAAAACGATTATTCAAAAACAAGGAGACTAAATATGTGCAAATATGTCACAATTTTGGTGCAGTACAAATTTGAGTCTTATTTAATTTTTATTATTACAATCCTCTTGATGCTATACACACAGTGGCACGACTTCAAACATTTTTGTGAAAAAACTATAAGGCCGTAGATCATTATATTTTGGCATCCAGCATTACATTGACTAAATGGAAATAAGTAACGCCCACCACCCATGCAACCCCACAATATTTTTCCTTTGCAAGCAGAAGTAAACTTTTTTGCGGGTTTTGGAAATTTTTCTTAATTTTTTTTATTAGTTCAGTTTTTATCAGTTTTCTTAGTGTTGACAATTCATTTAAGCTTTAGCGATTTTTTTAGTTAGGCGCCTTTTGATGGTATGGGCGACTTTTTTCGGTTTGACGTTGTTTTGGTTTTTTTGTTCTTGGCGTTTTTTTTAGTCTTGGCGCTTTTTCTTAGTTTTAGCGATTTATTTCGTTTTTGGAATTTAATTTAGTTTTAGAGATTTTCTTTCAGTTTAAGCGTTTTTTTTGGCGGTTTTTTCGTTTTGGTGATTTTTTTTATTTTGGAATTTTTTAGTTTTAGCTCTTACGGCTACAGAAAGTTGGCAAAATAAAATCAATTGATAGAATACCCTTTGATTTAGCTCTTTATTAAATTTTCAGTATTAAGCAGTGTAGTCTGCATAAAAGTACACTAACTTTGAACATTTGGCGTTTCTTTTTGCCAATTTATTTTAGTTTAAGCGATTTTGTTAGTTATGGCAATTTCAGTTTGACAATTTTTTTGGTTTTTGAAGATTTTATCTTTAGTAAAATTTACGAGAACTAATAGAATACCCTCTAATTTAAAGTTTTTTAATTTCAGTGTTTTTTTTTTTTGCTCTAGTTTGCATAAAAATACACTAACCTTAAAAATTTCAAGTGTATATGCTACATATACATAGGATTTCATTATTTTTCGTTGCTCGGCTAAGAACACCCTTTCATTTTTAAGAGTCATATATTTGGTGTTGTAGCGGCCAAATTTTATATATTCTGTGACAATTTTAAGTCCGTTGCACTCACCTTTGGTGTACGGAATCTTACAGTTTGCTACATCTGCAATATTTTTATCATAAGTTCACTTTAGTTATGCTATACAAATATCACTTTCGGTGTCCATAACTTTTTACTGCACGTTTAAAAAATCGATGGAATTGCAAAGCGAGATTCTAGTTATTTTAGAATTTCTTTTTCCCTAAATGCAAACATTAAATTTTTAAATCAAATTATTTGCAATTTATTTTTGTACTTTCATTGCTTTTCCAACATTAATGTAATGTAATACGATAAAAACCCAAGACCCATGACTTATCTACACTCTTATAAAGCAATAGAAACAAAAAAAAAAAAGAAGAAAGAAAAAAGGAAAATTAAGTAAATTAAAAGCAATAAATAAATGCACAAAGGAATAAGAATCGAATATTCGTTAAATAAAATGGAAAATGAGAGTAAAAGTTAATGAAGAGGGATATTTTTACACAAATGAGGCGAAATAATGTAAATGTAAGCAGAAACAAAACAAAAAAAAAGATGCCTTTTAATGCAAATTTGCAAACATTAAACAACAGGCATGGCCTGTATAAAGAATTATGTATGTGTAGAGTGATACGCAAATAGCAACAACAGCAATAATGTTTAACGTAATTGCATTAATTTTTTATTGTAAAAAATAAAAATTGCCATATAAGATACAAATAAAATTAGGAAGCAATAGAACACACACACTCTTTTGCATTAGGATTTTATTTATATCAAATGTTAACCAACAAACATAACATCAAACGTTTGAAGTGCTACGTTACGTATTGATAATAAATCTTTATCACAAAATATTTTTTTTTGTATAAAAGGAGTTCGAGTAACGACTTTTAATATTTTTAAGTCTGCATTTGAAATTCACGGGTCTTCCAATAAGACATTTCATTTTCAATAGCACACCATTTTAACAATAACTCAAGAGTCAACTTGCGACTACTTGACAAATGGTAAGTAATAAATATGCTTTTAATAAAAGAGGAACGATAAACGCTTGAACAACGTATTGAAATTATTGAAATTCTCTAAAAAAAATAGTGAACATTTCGAGTCGGGGTCGGGGTGAATGACCTTCTCGGCCAGAAATTGTGAAACTGGTGGAACAATTTGGACTTATTGGTACAAGTAGTTATTGATGTGAAGAATCTAACTAGTGGCACTTCACTCAAGAACAACTGAGAATATCGTTGTTGGAAAACCTAGAGCTCCAATCGTCGCTTTAAATAACGAGCAGATTCGATAAATTTTTTCACTTTGAGATTATGGAATTCGCTGTTGAACAATGTCATAATGTTGTTCGATAATGAATGCCATAGTCTCAAAGATTCTTTACGAAAGTCATAGTGATAGGTGGTGAAGGAAGGAAGAGAGAGAGAGGAAAGCTTCATTATGTTTAAAACTAATTTTTTCACGTTTTTAATAATGCACACTGCAGCGCCTCTGGTGTCAATCAGGCGTATTAAATTTTCAAAGCTGTGCTTAGTAGCAATTTTATTGCTTATTTTATTTCGCCGATGATTCTGCTACACAATACCGATGAAGTGGTGAACGGAGAGCTGACCAGTGACTATACTCTCATCACTTAAACTTACCTACAACAAGTGATACAAGACGTAGCCATTGAGCTCAACCATTGTGAAACTGTTGGCAACTGTTGGCCTTAACACTTACGTCTTAGAAACGGCTTGATGGATATAATTAAATTTTATATCTTTATTTCGCTACCTCATCACATTTGAAGTGTAACGTTTAACAAATATTTGCTCCCGCCACCTAAAAAAAGCGGCATTGCATTGTAGTATAAAAGGCATATATAGCTCTTTTCGATCAGATTCTCAGGCTGAGCACAACATGTTGACTATAGGTAGCGAAACAATTTAATGATATAAAAAATTACAGTAGTTACTCCAACAGTTCAGTGGACTGGAAGTGCTCAACTGTTGCCCAACAGATACGTCTTATGAATGCGCCCAAAAAGACACTAATGCACAACAGAAAAATGCATGGTGTTGTTATTTTAATGACTGTCAGAATCTGGCTCGAACCCAGGACTACTTCAGCCAACTCCACCCTCAGTGGGCACCTTATTTGGCTTGGGAGGTCTTAAAGCTTTTGAAGTTCAGTTAATACAACAACTCGAACGAATCGGCTATACGTCTTGTGTTTACTAACTGCACATCAAAGTGATCCGAATATTCATCGAAAAATCATATTAAGTAATGCGGCCTATTTTGATCTTGGAAGCTACATTAACAAGCAGAATTGTCTCCATTTGGGGCTCCGAAAAGCGAAGAATTATTTTGAAAAACCCTTTCCATTCTCGACGAATTACTAATTGGTGTTTCTTTGTTGGTAAGGCTGGAGCAACTCTTACGGTGAGTGTATTGAGCTACGAAACAATGATTAACTGTTTTGTGTAGCCGAAATGGGAAAATATCAATTGGAAGATGTTAATATTCAACAAGACTGCAAGACATGTCACAGAAGTTACGATACCAAAGCTGTTTTGCTGGAAAAGTTTCTGACGATGTGATTTTTGGGAGAGGCGAACACAATTGGTCAATGATATCTTGTGATTTAACACGTTTAGGCTTTTTTTCATTTAGGGCTACGTGAAAATTAAGGTCTATGTATATGGCCTATGGGCCATTCAAAAGACCTCAAAGATAGAATAAGAGAAATTATACAAGACATACAGCCGCGAATTGGTGGGGCCCAACTGTGGCGGCCATTTGGCTGATATTTGGGATCGCTTATGAGTGGCATACTCTCCTCCTTACAATGAAATAAATATCGAATGATTTCACTTAAAAATACTTGTTTGTTTACATATCAAAATTAAACATACTATTAGAAGAACCTGTATAACACTTAATCTCACATTCTCACTTTATTTAACTAATAATGAAGGTGGTTTAAGCAATGAAATTGATAAGAAAAAACCCTTAGTTAAGCCACGGTCGCCAGTTAACTATAGACTGTGAATTTGAACGTTAAGCTTTAGTGTTTTACTTAGCAGTTGATTTTAAATATTTCCCAAATTTGCCCGGTATGTTTATTGGGTTGTTGACAAATACATTTGTGTACTTCATTCACATGTCTGCTCTCTTAAGTATTTGTGTGCGTGTCTGTGTCGTTTTGAATTTATAATACAATAAAAGATGTTGGTTGTTCTACGCGAACATGATATGAATTGAAAAATGTTTGCATATTGCCAAAAGAAAAATGTGTACAAATTTAATTCCAAATTTAAGCAATTGTTTAAAATGTCAGTTTAATTCATATCAACAGCTTTTGTATTAAAACAAAAGATGAAACGAATACAAAAACCATAAAAACATTTAAAAAAATACAAATTGACATAAAACAATGGTGTTGAAGTTTTTCACACTCAGGGGGTATGAAAAAAACAATAAATGTATTGTATTCCTTATATAATTATATGCATTTATTTCAGAATATTTCAAAGAAATATATATGTACTTACGTATGTATGTAAACAAAAATATAAAAAAATTTTCCTCTATGACTTAATACCATTAATAAAACTGAATTAAGAAAACCATAGCTGAAATTGCGTTTAAAATGTACTTATGTACATATGTACCTGAATTTCGGCAAATGCCACACAGACCCAGCTTTCATCCAACCATCCATCCATTATACTGTAGTAGTTTCATGCACTTTCAAATTTTTAGTAAAGCCTATTAATTTTTGATTTTTTTTCTATGTTTCACTTTATCATTTTTCACATAAATTCAAAGATTTATTTATGATTTATTTTTTTTTTTCAAATCATTTACAAGCGTACAAATATTAAATTTTCGCTAACCTTGTGCTAAAATCATCTGCTGCTATAACTGTGTGCATCCAGCGCTTCCTCCTTCATGTTGTGTATGCGTCATATAAAAATATAGTTTTGTGTGCTGCTGCTTTGTTTTTATTAAATGAAAACAAATGAGGTATGTACCTTATGGAGTCATATAGCACACGCATTTGGCATATATGTATGTACATATGTATGCATGCGTACCCACATTATTAATAATGTATTAGGGAGTCCCCTACCAGAGAACGGGCAATGGGTACTCAAAAATATATGCATAAGTAAATAGTCTTAATTTTATTTTCTCTCAAACAACTATGACTATATCTTATATATAGTTCGTTAATGCAAAAAATAAAAAGGTGTATCAATCGCCTTGACTCTGTCTTACACTTAAAGAATAAGTATGCTTTTAGTCAGACTATGGATACTTAATCGGAAAAATTAAATAAATAAAAGCATGATACTCGGGATATTTATTCATAATTTTTCACCGTGCACATACATTTCTGTATATAAAATGGAATGTAAATGTGTGGCACGAGTGTGGCTACTGAAAACTTGCCTTATGTGTGTGTTTAAATCAAATAGCCCTCTATTTACACATATGTAGCCGATTAATAGTCAGAGTATTTTTATACTTATCAGTATATATGTAGCTCATTCAGTTTATAAATTTTAGCTGTATGCATTCATAGTTTTTTCAGAGCCAATACTCTAAGGGTACTTAAAACGATACTTTCATCAGTCTGTGGTATACACTGAGGTAAAAGCTGTTGCAAAATCAACAATGACTGTGTTTGATATAACACCCAACATTGTTACTTTTTTTTAACAACTTGTACACGGCTGTGTACGAGATGACAATGGTAATTTGTCATTTTTTGGTTGTTCGTAATGTTCGTTGTCAAGATGTACGCATTCGTGGTCAATACTTAATTTTCAAACTGACAGTGGTGTGCACAATTTTATCACAAACAATTTCATCACAAAAAGTGTATCTGCACACTTTTTACAACGAATGTGATTATTTTGAGAACGTTTTATGTAATTTTTTCTCTGGGTGTGCTTCTGTCATAGCTGTGACTTGATGTAAGTATATGGACATTTCTTACCGAAAAAATCCATTAGGTGTCGCGTGCGACCTTGTTTTTATGAACCACGTGGCTCGATTTTTCTTAAAACCTTACCTAACGTAGAGATAGTAAAAAAAAAATTTTCGTTTTCTTTAAAAAAAACAAGAATATTTGCTTGGTGTCGTACGCTACTAAAAGTTGACATTCCTGTGGAAATGCACATATATTGCTTGCATTTTATTCTGAGTTCGTAAACTAAAAGTTTTTCGAAAACTCTTCCATACACTGAGTGACAAAAGTGCTCTACTATTGTCAACGGCTGATGTAAAAATTATATTAAGAACATTGTATTACTAGAATTAGAAAAATCGTTACTAAAAGTACCTACATATGTATAATCAAGTGTTCTTAAAATATTAATAACACCATGCGTTGTCAAATTTAAAACAAAGAAGCTTTGATCTGCTTTTTGTTTTGATCCCTCGGCGTACAGTGAAGATTTTGATCCTTGAGTATTATGTTGAATCGACTCATTTGTTTGTTTGTTTGCTCCTCACGCACTGCAGTACATTTTTGAGGATTATTGTTGCTTTTGTAATGAAAGTACTGTAAAAACAATGAGACTAGTGATGTATTCCGACTACGACGATTTCGTACTAGATTAAAGAAAAAATTTTGCAATGTTCTTTAGTCTTCTACAAAATCGTCGTAGTCGTAGTCCTAATACCAGACTTGTAATGACGCCCGATGATTGGTTTCCTGAACAAGCTTAAGCTTATGATGACATTTTTCCAAAAAAAAAATCAGCGAAATTTACAGGCATTACTCAAATGTTAATGTGTTCATTATGAAATGAATTTAAAAATGTCGCACGTATCCAGCAGTACTGCCAGCATTAAATTGTTTTCTCCCAAAAAATACACATATGTACATGCATATACATATGTATACATACACATAGTTTTAAATACAGTTTTCAGAATTATACCATGTTCACACGGACAGCATTTATCGAGGTTCGCTCTCTCATTCACGGTTCGCGGTCGAACCTTGATTGAGTCAACATGGTTCGCCAAACAAATTTTTGAGAGCGAACCAACTTGGTTCATTTTGAACCTTGCTGCGAACCATGCAGCAATTGCTATCATCCCTAGTCTTGATAACAAGTTATCGCTAATTTATCTGAAATAGCTATCAAAATAAAATGAGTACACACATAAACATACACATGCACACATGAGTAAATAAAAAACAAACCAAAAAAATGGATGCGTGTATGAATTAAACATATTAGAACACATTTTATTAATTATTTTTTCTTAATTTGTTTATCCACAGTAAAAAAGCCAATAACACAGCATATAAAACTCGTGCCAACTATTCACGTATGTATATCTGGATCTATGTATATAAGTACACCCATACATCAAAACAGTGATGCCAATTATTGATCCTCAAAACGCGTAACATTTTTTTGAAAAAGTGCTAAAAAAAGTGCGCAAAATTAAGTAAAATTTTTCTAATAAGCGCGAAAACGGGGTAGTTTTAAAATGTTTCTGTTGTAAATCAAAAAATCAAAAACATTTTTGTAAAGTAATTTATTAAAAAGTAGATAACTATCATGAAATCAATATGTATATATGTTTACATAAGTACATACATATACAATTCGTCGTTATTAAATAAAATTTCGATTTCTCGCACTTCCAAAAACATACATACATACATTGTCTGTTTTAACCTGTACTGAATGTCTTTCAAATCACGAAAAATTTGGAAGAAATAGCTGATTATTCTAGATTCTTCTTTATATTATTCTTTTGTTTTAAATTGGTAAAGCAAACTTGCAAAATAAAATTAATAAAACTTCGATATTGCTATATTAAAGGGAAAAAAGTTCGCAAAGATTAAAATGTAGCCATATTAAACAATAAGTAAAAAAGGCTAAATGCGCTGAAAGATAATTGTAAAAAGTGCTAGATTTGCGGGTTTTTTTACTCTAGGGCTACATTATTTTCCAGTTTTGAGTGACTGCAAATGTGTTAAATATAACCCGAAAACGGATAAGTTGGCATCACTGCAGCAAAAATACTTGTCAAAACGAACCACGAATGTGTCGTTTGAACGGCATGGTTGGCAATCGTGGTTCAGAAAGTGAACCAAGTGGTTCATGTTGCCGTCTGAACATGGTACTAGCATAATTTGATTTTAAGTACCAATTGAATAAAAATTTTGTTCCCGATTTCTTAAAATACTCGTATTTAGCAAAAAATATTTTTTGGACACCCTTTTAGGGCAAACAAAAAAAGTCTATAAATGCATGCATAAAATGACGAGTTATGTGCATTTTATCTGCAAGAAAAAATATGAATAACAGAAATTTTGTACTTTTAATAAAAAAAATAACATTTCCTCTGCTTCTTCTTGCTCCCATATGAATGAACTATAGAAGAAACAGATTTTATGCGAAAAAACTACTGCATGCATTTTATAATTTTTTTTATCTCGCTCTCTTTGTTAATGCGTTACACTGCATGCCACAACTCTGCAGAAATGTTTTTTTTTCTTTGCCAAACATTTGTATACGCACATGCGCTTTATTATGTAAAAAAATTTCAAAAAAAACCGTAAAAACTTAATTCTGCATACAACAAACAGCATTATATGAAATATCGCACATACAAAAATAAATTGATTTTTTTCCTCACGTTCTTAAAAAAAATTTTTTGTTGATAGGTTTTTGCTTTTTGCATTAAACATTTGATGTATTACTGCAGTCTGACAGCTAGTTGTTTATTTTTAATGTTTTTCTGCACTTATCCATACATACATATATATCGCTCATTTACTTCAATAGTGCCACAACTCAAAAAACCAGTTTTGCTAAAAACTCGTTTTAAGTTTTCATTTTTGCATACAGCTCAATGAAGACATGAAAACATATTCTTCTCTCAGGAGTTGATGGTACAAACTATTTACATGAAATTTTTACACAAGATAAGATACGAATTATTAACTCTAAACTGTAATTTTTTGAGTTATGTCACTATTGAATTAAATGAGCTATATGTATGTATGTATATGCGATGATTGACTGTTGTTCATGTGTGAGTATGTGTAACTTGGACCTTTTTTATGCCGGATTGTTTTTAGCTGCAGACCTCCATGCTTTAAGATCTACTAATTTTGTTGCTGTTGAAAGCTTTTGTTATTAGCTGATTTTAAAAGAATTAAATTTAATAATGTTAATATTAAAAACATAAATTATGTGGCTTTAAAATATTTATAAAAAATAATAAATGTTATAAAGGAAACACATATTTAATGTTGACTCGAAAAATTGCAACTGCTGGCTATTAGGCAGGTAGTCGGAGGGTCGCCGGTTCCTGCAGACAAGCCAAAGTACTCGTAGCTTCTCAGTTTATGTTTTTTTTATAACTTTTTTATATAATTTAATTATGTTGAATTAAAATTTAATTCATGATTCATAATTGTGGCTGTAGCGTTCTGCACGTTGGCGACCACGCCGGGGAAGCGAACTTCGTTCTACATAAATTTTCTGGGTGTCTACTGTAATTCGAAACGAAAAAACTGCTTTCGAAGTTGCATGTAATTATTTTACAAATACGAAAGTATTTTCTTTCGTTTCGAGTTACAAAGTACACCCCCTGATTACTGTGGCAATACGTGTAAAATGATTACATTAAATTTAATTCAAGTTGTTTCAAGATTAAATAACTTTGATTTAAAATTGATCATCGTGTTGTTTCAGTATCACTTTCACGTTGCCCCAACTTGAAATAACTTTGATAAAACATGATTCTTCATTTTAATTTAACGTAGCTGGATTGTTAAATCAACATGAAGTAAAATTATTTCAAAAGCTAACATTTTCTTTAAAGGCTATTGCAAATCATGTTGAATTAACATGAAACACATGTAAAGCAAAAACACTGCCGAAAATTTTCTTTGTATATGTTCCCATATAAATGTTGAATTGAATGTAAAAAATCGAATGCAATTTTCATATTGGATTTTATTAATCGATTTTTAAATTATTCTTCCAAACTTGAAAAATATTGTTTTGGGTTGTACTAGACTATTTTATGCTTGTGCTTGTCTATGCCAGCCTGTAGTAAAATCAAAAACTTGCATTTGCTTTTGCAACAATTTAAATTTACTCTTATTATCTAGCGATATTGATATCATAGGGCCTTCAAATATAAGAGATTTTATTTTGATTTTATTTTGCAAATAAATGAGCAGTGTTAAGCGAAATTGGTCCCCAATATCAGCAAAATGTGCACCACGGTTGCGTTTGCTGGACAATACCTTTTCATGATCCTCTGAATTTTTCGTACAGTCATTGTCATCGTTAGCCGATGATAGATATTTAGAGATACCCGATCGGTATCAAACTTAAGCAAGGGGGCGGCTCATGTGCGTGTTCCAACCACAACAGAAGTCGTGTGGGAAATCCAGTGCGTTGAACATAATTGTAATTTATAATCTATATATGACAAAAATAAGTTACGTTTGCTGTTAGTTTGAATACAAAAGACCAAGCATCTGCGTGCTATTGTTTACAAAGGAAGCTAACATTTGGTAAAACTCTAGACAGGCTGCCGACTGCCTCAGTTAAAAATAAAAAATAAAAACGCGCTACAATGTTGCTCAACTATATTTGTCATAAGATTCTACTATGAGCCCATGAACAAACTAAGGCTCGAAATTAAACTTACGCACACGTAATGATTAAAAACATGAAATGCATTTACAATTTAATTTGGTACATATTTATTTTATGCATATATATATATTTTTTTAATCAGGGAATTGCTATTATATCCAATATTTTAATCAGAAATTATTTCTTATTTGGGCTTAAGTTCAATAATTTCAATTCTTATGGAATGAAATATTTTTTTTATTTCATTTCTTTTTTATTATTAATTATGTGAGTTTCTAAAGAAGAGAAATTAAACTGGACTTTATTAGTTATTATTACTTATTCGATGTACCGTCGCTACATAAATTTAAGTATTATAGTGGCGGCTATTATGGTACATTGCTTTTTCTTTCAACAGTTGATTTTACTTTCCAGCATTACACAGAAAAAATTATTCCCAAAAAATTTTCAAACAAAAGTTTGTTTGAAATAAAATTTTGATTCAGTAAATATTTTTTACTATTCTAGTAAATAGTTTGCTCCAATTTTGTTTTAAGCAAACCAAAAAACAATATAGAGTGAAAAATTCTCGTTGATACACTTAATATAAAGTAATACTTGTAAAAAAAAATTGTTAAGAGAACATCATTGTTCCAATATAGAAATTGCATACTGTACACACCAGTTATTTATTTATTTAATTTACTTTTTATTTTCATTGAAAAATTTTGTTGAATCAGACAATCTGTTGATTGAAAAAATCGGGGTTTTTTTCCAAACAAATTATTACAAAATTTTGCATTTGAATTTACAAATTTCTTTGTAGGACCTAAATTGAAAAAATTAGTATTTGATTCAGAGAATTTTGTGTTTGAAATAAAAAATTAGTTTTTTCTGTGTATGAACTGTGTTGCCAAGTAAACATATTTTCGTCACGTGCCCATGAAGTTTTAAATGAGAAATTTTTAGATTTAATTGAACTGTAATGAATTTGAATCAGAAATAATTTCTTTTTCGGGCTTAAGTTCAGTAATTTTCATTCTTATTGAATGAAATAGTTTTATTAATTAATGTGTTACGTTAAATAACTGATGTTAATAACAATCTCTACCCAAGTAGATAAACTAGGGTGCTGATGAAGTATGTACAGAAAAATATCGGTAATTCCCCTAGATATAAAGTCTAGTTTAATTTTTCTTCTCTTATTTAGAAACTCACATTAGTCTTTACTTTCTGTTGCTGTTCTGTGCCGTTCTTTTTCGTATAAAATATTTTGAAATTACTTTTTCCCTGAAAAAAATCATCTGGCAACCTATAGAATTGATTACACTTGTACACAAAGTATTACAACACACTAATACATACACACTTTTGGCTGTCACTTAACGTTGAATTTTAATTTCTACAGATCTGTCCGCATACAGATTTTCAACTAAACAGAAACTAAACAGCTGATTCAGAACAGAACAGCACGTACAAACTAATTCTGCCTTAATTCATTCAATAAGAATTGAAATTACTGAACTTAAGCCCGAATAAGAAAGATTTTTGATAAAAATTCACTACAGTTCAACTAAATCTAGAAATGTCTCATTTAATATCCAACATTTTCATAAAATATTTGAACCCGCTAACTCCTTTCCTTATGGGTCTTTTTTGTCCCTTCCAAAAACAAAAAAATATGCTTACATATTTAGACGTTAAGCTTTTATATCCATCTGCCAATATAATGTTGAATTTTTGTCGCAGTATTTTGTAAAATCTGTATCTCTCCTCTCATCAGATTTGCAACACTTCATTATTTTCAATCAATTTGCTCTAGATAAAATCAAATATGTACTTTCATCCTTTACGAACTAAAAGCTGTTGTCATCATTTATCTTTATCTAACAAATAAACTAGTACAGTTTATCGTTTTTTTTCTTTCTCGATAAAAAGGATAATTTGTAATGCAAAAACAAATTCAAGACATACATAGCATTACTCTTATAAGCAAATGGCAAAACAAAACAAAAATACAATTTGTATTACAAAACGCAGTCACTTATACTATACACAAGAAAAAAAAACAAGTGCCTGTCTTTTGCTATATTTAATTTCACGCCTATTCCTTTTTTTTATCTCTTCAAATATAAATACTCGTATGTACATTGTATACAACAATTTTATATTCAACTGGCGTAAAAGATTTTTTTTAACATTTTAAAAATATTTAATAGAACAACATGTCTAAATATTTCAAATAACAAAATAAAATATTTACAAATATAAATTGTTTTTCCTTTTTCCGACTTATCGTTAGCTTAATTTAAAAAGGTCCTAACACATTATTTCTGCAATATCGAAGTTTTTGCATTTTTCCTTACATTAGATGTTCTTCTATCGAAATATATAAAAAATTCAATTTCTAAAATGTAATGAGTTAGTGCTTTTCTATATTAACGTATTTATGTTTATGCATGTATTTACAGCAAAATAAAGAAGAAAAAAACTATTCTAATATGTACCACTACAGTACAGGCAACCAACGACAAATCATATGTCACACAATGACATATAATTGCATGTCTATAAAGACAAACACGGTTAGTGACAGTTCATTGACTTTAAAATTATCAAATAGTAAAGCAAAAAATAAAAAAATTTAAGAAATAAACAAATAAATATGTTTTTATATATGAACATTTCCAAAGAAAAGTCCTCGATTTGTCACGTTATATTTTTTTGATGACATAGGCTGTTTTCAAAGAAGAATTTATATTTTCGAAACTTATTTTTGTATTTTGGTGTAGAGCGTAATGAGAGATAGGAAAAAATCTAACAGCATGACATAATGTAAAAAAGGTGAACTTTTTTGCGGAAATGCCCATATACTGGCATATCTATTCATGTATATATTCGCTTCCTTATACATTATAAACTTAACTTCCTACATTAAATTTTTAAACCAAATAAATTTTCACAGATTCGAAGAATGTGATAAATGTAGTTTTTACATTAAGCATTACCAAATAGGAAATTCATTTTTGCTAGTTTTAAGAAGGGAAGTAAGCTTGGGCAATGAATGCCTACTACTATTAATAGGTGTTACCCTCTTTAGGAAAGGGATAGTGGAAGAAAAGACATGTGGTCTTTTCCAGCTCTGCTTTTTGCAAATTTTTTTCAATAATGCAGAGTTGCAGCGCCTCTGGTGTCAATGAGGCGTATTAAATTTTTGAAGCTGTTCTTAAGTAGCCATTTTTATTATTTTTTTACTTTAACGATGATTCTACTAAACCATGCTATACCATATGAACGAATCCGCTCTGATGTTAAATTATAATTATTATGTGCTGAAGTCGGTATAATTCCGTGGCCAGTGACTATGCCTTCATCATTTGAACTCTCCTATAACAACTAGCTAATACAAAAGAACACTAATATACATCAAGAAAATGCGTGGTGTTGTTATTTTTTAGCCAAAGGCTAAATGACCTCCAGAAAATCCTCTCAGATCTGAGTATGAATGCGAAAACAGCTGGGCTCGCGATCAGTATAACAAAAATAAAGTTTATGACTGGTCAGCTATTTCTTTACACTACAACATTCAAGTTTATATATAGGCGATGACCGTATTGAGAATGTCCATAAATTTAACTATCTCGGAAACATCGTTGGAAATAAGAGCCGAGCTGATGAAGACGTAACAAGTCGCATAAAAAAAGCCAAGGTGATGAGGGTTCGAATGTTAAACCATATTTGGGGATATAGTCAAGTATCTACCTACACCAAACATAGAATTTTTAGTTCTAATGTCGAATCTGTTTTGTATTAAACAATGAAAGATATTGACATTGATACAGACATTTACTACTAAATTTTCTCTGGAATATTATGGGTACATTATGGTGGCCAAACCGGATCAGCAACATCGATTAATGTATTAGATCTAGCCAAAAACCAAGTGGCGTTGGATTGGTCACATACTGAGACGCTCCAGCGATCCACCAAAAATATAACGCACTAGAGGCACTATGCTCTAATGGGAGAGAAGGAGGACACAAGAATAATATTTTTCGAACCGTCTGTGCACACAGAAAAATTTCACCTTAAAATCTACTCAAACAAGCTTACTCTAATATTTTACGGCAATGATTTTGGTTCATATGTATGTGTTTCGTGTTAATTTAACATGATTTATAGTAATTGTCAAAAAAAAATTTTCCTTTTGAAATAACTATATTTCACGTCGAATTAAAAGTTACTCACTGTTAAAATCAAATTAAAGAATCATGTTGAATTAAAGTTATTTCAAGTTAGATCAACATGAATTTAATTTAATGTAGTAATTGTATTATTTAACTTACGTGTGGTTGGCATAGACATGAGAAAAATTTTTGTGTATTTGATTTGAACTCGGAACTCATCGCGTAATAGTCAACGTGCTTAGCCCTGCATCTACAATATGGGTGTCCAAAAATGCTTTGCAACTGTATTGGTGAGATAATTTCAAGTACAGTGGAACTAAAAATTGGCACAAATATTTTAATTAAAATTTAATTACAAGAAATTGTTTTGGTTGTAAAATTTCATAATCTCTAATCCCTAATATTGATATAAAAAGTCTAATAATGCCTCTAAATAACAAATACTGCCTCGTATATGTTTGATAGCATAAAAGACATTGTGCATTTTTAAAGGCATTGTATATCGAAAAGTATTTTCTTAATTCTATCATTTATATTATCCCGTGTAATTGAAAAAATATCCATACAGCCGCTAGCATGTTCACTCGTTGCTGTTTCATGAACGACTAAACTAAAGAGCATAAAATTAAATGAGGTGTGGCTTCTAAACCACTGTTTGCTGAAATGGACAGCCATGATCTACAACAACTTAAGATACACACTAAATATATACCATCTTGAATTAAATTATAATTTTATATTATTTTTTATCGTTTAACACACAATTTATTTGAGAAATTTTAGTTTTAGTTAAAATAAAACAAAATGCTTTGACTTGAAAAGTTTTAATTAAAACAAAAAATACAAAATACTTTGATTGACAACAGGATTCGAACCTGCGATCCTCCGAATTAAAAACTAGTACCCTGCCTACCAGCCAGCAGCAGTTTATCGGCTGTTTACAAACATAAAAAAACAACAATACAAAAACAACCTACACAACTCAGCACAAAAGTGTATTGCAAACACCAACACACCCAAACAACATGTTATTTCTTGTAAATTGAATGTGATTTGATTGAATTTGAATCAACCTTTTGGCATGGTGATTTTACATTGGTATATTTTTCTGTGTGTGTAAGTGTATATTTCTTGATTATTTCCCGCATCCTGCATGGCATTCGATTCGTGGATTTGGGTCAATCAGTTAGTGTCTATATGTATGTAGTTGGTATTCTGTAATAGATTTCTGTGGTTGCAATACCCCCTGATAAGATGTGTACTGTACTTTGCTGTCTAGTAATGTTTACTCAAAAAGGTATGCGCAATTACCTAATCAGCTTTTATGAAACAATTCCCAGTAAATTCCATTTAACCTAAATAAATCGATAAAAGACTTCTTCATTTTCTTTAGGGCCCTCAGGTAATACAAATAATTCGTTCCACGGATTCAAGAAATGTATTAATAATCACTGATATCTCTGGGTATTAAGTAAATCCAATATAAATTCAAAATGCATAATATATTATAGGGATTTTAAAAAACATACTCATACAAACAAGTAAACACATGCATGTATTCAAATTTCATTTAAGTTCATATACCAGCAACCCTTTTATTTATTTTCTAACGACAATTTTTCATTTCCTATTCTAAATACCACAAAACAGCAACCAACAATTTGACATTTAATTTTCTAACAATCGAATTGTTGTACAAATCTACTTGGGTTTTTTCAACTCTCCCACTCCCCTCAAAACTTATGCATACATATGCATGTAAAAAAGCTCTAGAGTATGCGAGAATTTACAATTTGTAAATACTTTAAATGTGCTTGAGTGACTAC
The DNA here is from genome assembly GCA_905220375.1 of Tachina fera. Taxonomy (NCBI): domain Eukaryota; kingdom Metazoa; phylum Arthropoda; class Insecta; order Diptera; family Tachinidae; genus Tachina; species Tachina fera. The sequence goes on from LR999966.1 coordinate 84,308,734, forward strand.
AGAGGGGCGTAGTAGGAGTGTTAGAAATGATATTAAAAAGCACTTCCTTCAATTTAAAAGCCATAAAAATATAAATAAAGTTGAAAGTTAAGTAAAAAAAAGAAGTGTATAAAATGCAGAGTGCAGAAATATAAAATAATCGCATACCTCGAAAAAATATATACATGTGAATACATACATATGTATGTGTGTATATGTATACAGAAACGTAAATAAAATCGCATAAAACGTAAAGTGAGTACGTACAGCAAAATTACTTAATTCTATTAGTGAGGCATTAAAGACTGTGTGCAATGTCACTTGCATTCCATACACCACATGACTACGACTTACTATAAATGTCTGTCTGAGTGGATTACACTTTTTTGCATAGACACACATACAAACATACATATATGTATGTACATATGTATGTATGCATGTACGTAAATAAATTCATGATACGTATAAAAACATTGTGCTTCATAAAATATCTACACGAATTCCCAGAAAAAAAAAGAATTTATGCATTTTCAAAACCATTATCTAATGCCACCAACAGCCATTATATATCACCGTAGACACGTCGTCATCATCATTATTGTCATCATCATCGTCATCATCAGCGATGTTGTTTGTTGTTGTTGTTATCATTTTTGTAACCCAAAACAATGTCATCAAACTTCAATGTAACATCTCAACACACTGCATACGAGTATTATTTAATGCACATGAAATAGTTGGGTGCACTATGTATAAGAAAGTCTGAAAAAATATCATAAACGTAACATTTAATGTCAGTTTTTCAGTTACAAAAATGCCACACGAGTACACATATGTATATTCCTAAATGGATTTTGCTATACGATTTGGATTTTTGTGCCAAACGAAAAATACACAAGTTCTTGGAATATACATAAATACGTATATATGGGTAAGAGATTTCAGTTAAAGAAATCCTTATCTTTATTTTACATTTATTATACTTTTATTACACAAACTAAAAAAAAAAAAGAATCGTTAGTTTTGATTTTGTGTCATGGTTTTATTCTAACTAAAATGTTATTACACACCAGCACTTCTCTACTTGAGAATTTAAAATGCAATTTTACAATAAAAATAAAGTTCTGAATATCAAATCCTTTATGCAATCAAAAAACATGTTTAATATCATTTAAAATTCTACACATGAATTAAAGCTTTCCTTCTGTGTACGTATAAATGTATATGTGCATTAATTTAAACTTCAAAAGTCATCATGACTAGCATTTAAAACTTTTATTAATTTAGTTAAAATCTAGTGAAAATAATTGTGTACGAAACAAGAGAAAAATTAGATAAAACAAGTAAATTTGAAACCTTTTAACCGCATTTTTTTTTGTTTGAAAATTTAATTAAAAATAACATTATTTCGTATTTCATTTGCAAAAATTAATTGTGCAGCCAATACTATTATAGAATTATTTTAAATTACCAGCAAAACCAAAAAAAAACAGCCATTATCGAAATTAAGTTTATAACCAACACCCTAAAGATATTCATACGAGGTTTGTTCAAAATATAAGGAGAATTTTTAATTTCTTTGAAAAGTATAAAAACAGAAAATTTTAAACTTAAAATTTACTTAAAAAAAGTTAATTTAAAATTTTTCGACTGTGATATGGCTTCATATGTGCTTTATGTTCATCTAACATGCTTTAAAGTAATTTTCAATGAAAATTTTTCCTTTGAAGTAATTTTACTGCACGTTGATTAAGCATTTACGTTCTGTTAAAATCAAAATGAAGAATAATGTGGAATCAAAGTTATATGAATTTAATTTAATGAAGTAATTGTATTTTATTAAATATTTAACTTACATATGCTTGCCACAGGCATCAGAAAAATTCTTGTTTGATTTGAACTCGGAACTCATCGCGCAGTAGTCAATGCGCTAACCCCTGCAGGCAGAACAACTTTTCATATACCCACTAAACATATGTCATCATGAATAAAACATTATTTAATTAATAATTTAAAATAAAATTTATTTGAAAAGTTTTAGTTTAAAAAAATACAAAATACTTTGAGTTATCTGCAGGTACTGGATTCAGTAACTTTTATTACAATAATCGTATCGCTATAATAAGTATAACGAAAAGTTAATTTTAATAACGATATTCGCTGTCGGTTGAAGTAAAAAAAATTAAGCCACAAGAGCAAATTCAGTGAGTTTTTCCTTATTATTCTTTGTGCTTTTCGCTTATTTTCACATTTTCTATACAAAGATACCTCATGAAATAGAATTAAATGGTGTTGCCTCATGAAATAGAATTAAATGGTGAGTAAACCACAGATGTACACTATCATTAAAAAAAATACAGAATCACATTATCGTTACAGCAAGCGAATAAATACGTCGCTAAATATTACGATTTTCTGTTCGCAAAGAATTACAGAATCCAAGTAAAGGATTCGATACTGTGATCTTGCTACCTACCAGCCAGTAGCAGTTTGTGAGCATTTTACAAACATAAAAAAACAATATAAAAACATTTCGCACAGCCAAACACGAAAGTGTATTGCAGCTATGAACAAGCAAATAACCACCAAAACCACCACAAACCAAAGAAAAGATACATTATTTTGCATTTGCACTTACGCAAGATCAGTTGCATCAAACATAGAATACCGCCATTATTTCTTGTAAATTGAAATCAAAATGTTTGCATGGTGATTTTACATTGGTATGTTTTTTTGTGTGTTTATTTATTCGCTAATATCCATTATGCCCCTTCAAAGTAATTCAAACTTGTGCTAGCGCTTCTTCCAATCCTCTAAGCACTTCTGAAATGCGCTTTTCTGTGTGGCCGTAAGCTCGTTCTTTGATTCTGACTTCATCTCATTAATTGTGGCAAAACCTTTCCTTTCATTGGTCTATTCAGTTTAGTGAATAGGAAAAATTCGCAGGGAGCCAAACCTGTTGAATAATGTCGTTGAAGCATTCTTAGGGTGTTGTTTTTGATAAAAAAATCACGAAAAAGTATTGACATGTGAGCTGGTGCATTATCGTGTTTGCAAAATCCATGTATTTTCAAAACTCCGATCGTTTGAGCCGAATTGGTGCACGCAAACGTTGCAAAACTTCTTTGTATAGGGTGACGCAGAATGGTTTGAATGGAAAAGAACATATTTTTATAGTTTTATTGAAGTAAATTGTAAATTGAAAACTTTAAACTTAAGTTAGATTTACACGATTGAAGGCATTTTGAAGTCTTATAAAAATTTTGATGTTCTATTTACACGTTTCAAAAATTTTATCGAAATATTCTTTTAATATATTTCAAAATATTTTGATCAAAATTTGTTGAAGCTAATTTACACTATTGATAAACTTTTTATTCTGAAAATATTAACTTTGATGAGCTGTTTTGCTTCTTTTTTGAAATAATTTATTATTATAAAAAAAACAATTAAAAAGTATGGACGGCGACACAATCTTCATAGCATCAAAAATTTTTTTATTGCAGGAAGAAGTAGCTGATAATAATGAACATTGTGTTCCTTTTGTGATGATGTGTATTGAATCAAAAGAATGAACATGCTGTCAAATTATTTATAGTTATCAATATTGCCAGTGCGATTTTGATGCTTATTTACACGGCATCAATAAAATCTTCAAAAGTTTTGTTCAATGAATTTTGATCAATAGATTTTGGAGAAATTTTGCTGTTTACACGAGTTTGAAGCATTTTGAAGAGAAATTTTGAAGAAAATTTTAATCGTGTAAATGTAGCTTTATTTTCTAAAAAACTAGCTTATTTTGAGTTGTGACTATGTTGCAATAAAGGAGCGATATAACTAACACATGTGTACCAACATTCGATAATCGAATGTATACCGCCCGCGAAAATTAAAAATTCACCTTTAATTTTGAACAAACCTCGTAAATGCTTTCCAGCAGCAAAACACTTTTGTTTGAAATGAATATTGAAAGCATTATGTTGAATTTCATCATAAAAAAAATAAACAAACTCATTCCTGGAAGCAGTCAAGTCGAATCCACACTAGGTGGTCGCAAGAGATCATTTACTATTATCGCCGCTTGTAATTTGAACATACCTTGTATGTCAAAACACATTTGTCAGCACATTTTTCTGAAATTTCAAGTATAAATTTCTCAAAGCGAATTGAGCTGAGTATACCTTATATGAATTTGCCTTGGAAGCAGTCTGCAATTTTAAAATCTTCGCTGCCCAAAAGCGATTGGAGAGAGCCAACGGAGAGCATAATGAATAAAGCGAATTCATATCAAATGATCTAAATTCAGCAGCTGCTGATCAGCAGTTGCTAATCAAAGCAAGCCTACCTGACATCAAATCGCCTTATTACTGAATAAAAACTTGGCCTCACATAAAAATTCAAAACTTACTTGCTCCAAAACGAATTGAGCTGGCCTCCTGACCAGTCCTATTGATGATAATGTCTAATGCTGGAATGTAGCTAGCTCTGCCAATCGTATCAGGAAGATATAAAAAACGCACTTGTTTGTGACTCAATAGCCATACGATGTCTCTATTTAGATCTTATTGAAATTTAAATATTTAAGTGCAGCTTTATAAGTACAGTTCGTATGCAGCCCTTTAGTATTGAACCCGAAATGTGTATGAAAGCTATCAAAGATATTTAAAATTTTAATACCGCAAGAATTAAAAATTTTTCTGTTTAGACTAGGGGTTCTCAAAACACGGGCACATGGGAATTGCCCTTTATAATTTCAATTACAACCTCCATATACGAGTACTTAAAATTGAGATAGAGCAAGAGATTTTAATTTACAGTTATTGTAGACCTCCCCCAAAGTACGTGACCAAAATCAGATTTAATAGCAAATATCAGACTTCTATTAAATTTCTCAACTTTAAATATTTTATTATCACAATCAAAACTCAGAGCGTATCACATAAGTCCTTAAAGTGCTTGCTATTGATGCTGTTTTTAATTATACAGCCGCTGGAAAAAAACAAACTACATACTATATCCAACATGAAACATTTTCTGTATTTGCTACAACAACAATTGCACAGAACAAATGTAGCATAGACACTATAATAATTGCAACCAACATACAACAAATAGATACATATAATACAGCCGAGCAACTCACATACATACAAAAAATTAAGTTTTCTAAGTGTATAACACAAAACTCTTTGGATGGCAGCAGCAGCAGTGAGTTGTAGTGAGTGTTGCAACTACAACTAACAGCAGCACGTTTAATTGATTTATGCTTTTGCAAATAGCTATTAGTGTTGCTATTATATGTATGCATGCATGTTGCCTGGGCAAGGGGTAAAAAAAGTGTGTTTTTGTGTATATGTCGAATACATGGTGGCCCCCGACTAGAAACAAAATAAAATATAGCAAAAAAATTAAAAAAAAACTGAAACTATTGATTGCATGTTACGAAAATAAAAAATAAAAAAAAATTGTTCAGAATAAAACTCCGGCATCTCTTATTGCTACAAAATTTTATACGCCCCAGCCATTTTGAATGTGCTAAATTAAAAAGTTTTCCTTTATATTATTTTTATATGTTGTGCCATCGTCGTCTTTTTTTATGCAAACTAATTGTATGTGTATACAGGAAAAGCCTCATAAAAGTTCAATTGATTTTCAATTAAATAGACTGTCGTTAACAGATGGAAGTTTTGAAATTTTTGTTCGATTTATTTATTTTTTTTCTTTTTAATGAAAAAAAAAATATAATAAAAGCCAAAGCTTGTTATTTATTTGATAGTTTTTTTTTAAGAAATGGGAATTGGAAAAAAACTCTTTGATATAAAATTAATTGTGCTAAAAATATATTAAACTTACATATAAGATTTTTTTTTAAATTTCTATTGTTTTTCACGATCCTAAAATTATGCTTTAAATAATATTTAAACAAATCTGGGTGTACTTCATTGATGCCGGTTTCATACCACAATTGTGCTAGCTAAAATCAGACACATTCTTAAGGTTCAGTTAGCCGACTGTAATGTAAAGTATCTGTAAGAGTAGGAAACAGCTGATCGATATTGTTATGTGAAAAGTAATGAAAGTGGTTATGGAAATGTAATGTAACGTAACCTACTTTTCATATAAAAATATCGAGCAGCTGTTTCCTACGTTGCAGTTGCATTACATTATGGTCGGCTAACTGAGCTTTTAGGCTGAGTTTACATCTGGAATTTCTAGTGTGTCATTTGCTCAAAAAAGCGTAACCAACTAATTATTAATGAAAAACTGTTGGATTCATACACGTATTTATTTAAACAGTTTGCAATTATATTGGATTATATAAAACTGCCTATTAGTTATGTATGGAACTATTTAATTTAATAAATACATGTCTTAATCAAACAGTTTTTCATTAGTAATTACGGGTTACGCTTTTTTATGCTTGTGTAGCACATGGTACGCAGATGTAAACCCGGTCTTATCCTCTCATTTAGTTGCCCAGCAGGAACTAGAAGGCGTAGGGATGCCTTCTAGAAGGCCTGCTCCTCCATTCCGTACTCATATCTTTTTTACACGCGTTGTCATTGCGGAGCAGACCTTCTGTTCTCTCTTCTTTCACCAGGGATTCTGGAAGGCCTTAAAACTAATAGATTTTGTTTATGTTTTGATAAAAAAACAAAACAAAACATGTTACTCTTTCTCATCTAACTGCTCATAAAAGCGAGTGTGGAATGTGTACCGTATATTTTTTTTAATATTTTGCGAAAGAGTCCTTTAATAAGGCCTGCACCAAGAAGGTCTTCTGAGTTTTACCGCTGGGCGTCAGACGATGACAAATGCGCAGCGGGTGTATTAAATTTTTGATAGGTACAGTGATCGAAAAAAAGTGATATGCAAAAAATTTTCTATGATCTCTAATGCTTTTCGCGACATTCAATGTGTTTTATGTTACAAAACTTTTAAGGAAAGAAATGAATATGTATTAAAAATACAATTTGTTTTTTTCTTTGGAGCAGCTTCACTAAACTGTATTTAATATCAAAACTTAAAAGATCAATAACTCGGGGAAAATGGGTCGTAGGCAATTTTTTTCTCTTATTTTTAAGTTTCTATCAGATAAGCTATTCAATAAATTTATTTTTGAAAATTTTTCACAGCTTCAGACTCCCATAACTCGGAAAATATGGGTCGCGTCCAACTTTATTATTCAATACTTTCTTTTTATTTTTTAATTTTCTATCATGTAGGATCCTTTTTATTTATTTTTGGCTGCTTTGCTTAACTGCATTTGTTCCAAATATTTATTTATTTATTATTATATTTATTTATTTATTTATTTTTTCTATATACTTCAGAGACGAATGAGACAACTTTTCTTACACATAAAACTATAGTTTTATTTTTGACATCAATGGTGTAGTTCATTCATATCAAAGATTGATGATAAATATTTTTATTACAAAAATGTACACATATGTATGTGGCAAAAAGGAAAAAGTGCTTAAGTCGAGATGAGCTGATTTTGAGTTAATGGCACCGCTGTAATCTCAGGATGCAAAGAAGTACCCATGTGCAAAATCTCAATTATTTTGTGTCATTTTTCAAGAATTTATAGGCGCAAGGAATCGCTACTTATCTTTTTCGACTTACAATCTCATATGGAATAATATATTCATATAAGCTAAGACTTTGGAATATTGCAGATTAATTTAATTTAATTATTATAATGTGTGGTACGATGTTTTAAAAAAATTTAAATGAATACCGAACTTCCCAATTTAATTGCAAAAGAAAAAAATTTCTGAAAATCGGCTTGAAAGTTTTAAAGTGCTCTACATCAAAATAGTAAAATATGACTTTATGCGCATTGCCAACGGCACGTTAAATCGTGTGTACATATATTATCAGAACACTCATTAAATGGAAAATGTTGCGCCTAGTGCCACATTGTCGCTGTTTTAACTAACTGACCTAACTGACAATATTTTGAAAAATGAGTTTGACTTCATGACTTTATCATAAGTCATAATTTACCTTGTCTACAATTTTTATGACTGTAAGCATTACTGTTGTGCCTTTAAAAATAAAACATTTCAGACGTATCCATAAGAATGAATGTATAAAACAAGCATAAAAGCTGTTCGGCTGTAAAATTTGTAAAATTTTGGATAGGCCAGTTAGTTGAACCACCGACGACATAAAGTGGCATCTTATTCAATTTCACTCAATAGATTTCAACAATATCTTACAGGGAGCTTACTTTCTCTCGAAATATAGTACTTACGAGATTTTGAGCTAAATCTTGCTGATTTTTACTAGATTTCCCATACAAACCAAAATCTATTTTGTCAGTTGATTTGTAGTAAATCTAATCAAAATCTAATATTTCTATTTACTCTTTACTAGCCTGTGCAACATATTTATGAAAAAAATATGAGTGCATTACCGCCTACTTAAAAAGGTGTGTGAATTGGTTACATTGCAGTTGTTTGGTTGCAGTTTTGGAAATTTTTCAGCTAATGGGTTTTGTTTTGGATAAAAATTTTGATAAAAGTCAAAAAATGTTGTGCAAACGCTCTTCATAAAAATTTTAATTAAAATCTGCTAGATTTTGTGCAAGTGTAAATGTCCTATTATAAACATTTTGTGTTTTTTTTCTGAATAAAATATATATTTTCGATCAGAAAATTGTTTAGTTTCCATATCCAAAAAACAAACATTATATATAACGAGTATTTATTTCTGTCTAAATAATTTTTATTAAGCTTGCTTAATACCAGGGTAGGAAAAAATTTTGCTCGCAAATGTTATTTAATTTTTTTCGTTCGTTTTGAAATTTGTTTTCGGAATTTTAAAAATAAAATTCGGAAAAGAATTCTATTTTAAAATCTTGGTTTTTTTAATTCTTCTCGCAAACGAGAACGAAAAAATCCAAGAATTTAAAATAGAATTCTTTTAAGAATTTTATTTTATAATTCAAAAGAATTATTCGCATAAACATTTAAGTTAGGCAGCATGTTGAGTTCTTATTGACATATCATCGCCCAGGTCAAACCATAATAGCTATAGAGCTGAAATTTGGGGCGTAGATTCCTTTTCCAATGTATAGATCCACTAAGAAGAGATTTTTGGAAATTCGTACGCGGAAGAGTTTAAAAAAGGGTAAAATTGGTGACTTTATATCTCCTGAACTAAATTAGATAGACTAAAAATTCTAAAAGCATACGAGTGCTTATAAAAATAAGCCAACAAGTGTTTAGTACTTTTTCAATATGTGTACTGTTAGGGGTTGAAACGGGGGTAAAAAATGAATTTTGGTACCTTTTTTGCACTCTTTTAAATTACTGAAGTTAACAGAAATCTTTTTGGTGTGTTCCTTTCTTCTGGACAGAATCTTAAATGCGTTTGACAATTTCTGGAAATTTTCACTTGTAAGGGGTAAAATTTTACCCGTTTTCGGGACCTTTATTGTAATGATAGTGTACACATATATGTACATATATGTAAAAATAATTTACTAGCTATGACTTTTTACGGGTCAGTAGAAGCTGGTGTTATAAAATGTATGTTATTTTGAACTGCACAAAAAGTGCTAAGGGGGTAAAAAGGGATAAAAAGAGTAAAATTGATATCTTTATATCTCGGAAACTACACTAGATAGATTAAAAATTTCAAAAGGATAAGGCTACTGGTAAAAAGCAAGCCGACATGTGTTTGGTACTTTTTTAATATGTGTACTTTTAGGGGTTAAAGGGTGTAACTAACTGAATTGTGGTACCTTTTTTGCATTTGAGATATCTTTTAAACTATTGAACGTAGCATTGGCATTAAAGAGTTAAAAAGTACGTTTTTTAAAAAGCACTTTTTAGAAAAAGATACTTTTTGGGATAAGTTTTTTTTTAGAAAAATATACTTTATTAAGAAAGTAGTTTTTAGGACAAGGTTCTTTTTGAAAAAAGTTCTTTTTGATAAAGGTGCTTTTTGGGAAAAGGTAAAGACTTTTACTTTGGATCATAAGCGTTTTTTAATTTAATGGCGAATTCTATTTTTTTTCGTTTGCGAATTTTATTATTAAATTTGCGAGTGGAATGTTATTTTGCATTCTTGGATTTTTTTTCGTTCTCAAATTTTATTTATAATAAATAATAATATTTATAAAATTTGTGAATTAAAAAGAATAATTCTTGACAATATGGAAAATAAAATTCGTTCGAATTAAATTCAGAGAATTTAATTCGAGCACTCTTCCTACCCTGCTTAATACTCTAATCTAGTTAAAATCTTGTAGAACTTAGTGATGCAACTATGGGTTTTTTCAAATGTATGCTAAAAAATAGTAAGCCTGTGTAAATAAAGAAATTGCAGTTGCTTGGTTGTAGTTTTTGGAAAATATTTCCAGTAATGGTTCTTGTTTTGGATACAAATTCTTAATAAAATTTATTAATTTAACGTCAAAAAAAAAACTTGGTGCAAACGGTATAGATTATCATAACGATTTCAATTTAAAACTCCTAGATTTGGTTTCAGTATAAATGCCCTATAAGAAATTGTTCTTTGATTAAAAAAGCATTATGGTTCAATTAAAATAATAAATATGTTTCACAAACATGATATTTTCTTATTTTCCTTGATTCTAGGGAAATTTTATGTTCTCACTGTGCCTTATGCTTGACTGACAGCATTATTTATGTTTTTCAATTAAACTTTCACACATTTTTGTTTCAGAAAATAACATGATTGATGTAAACAATTTTTTGCACAAACGATAATTTTTAGAAATTCTATCATAAGCCGCAATTTTATGGCAACATTAAACTGATGGGAAAACATCAGTCGACTGAAACAGCTTGTAACATACATTCTAGTATTACTTTTGATTTTTGCGATTTAAAATTATTGTTGTCAACATGCAAATATATTTTTTCACAAATATATCAGCAATATGTAACATATGGTTAAAGAAAGCCTTCCTATCCCCTCTCCACTAGAAAGTGCTATCTAGGAGTAGCTTTTGCCTTGGCTTATGAACTGCCTTGTTGTTTTATATTTTTGGCACTCGGAGGAAAAAAAAATAACTGAAAATATTTTCCTTTCCTTTGTTTATGATCTTTTAACATTTTACGTGTTTGCCAACAAAATATAAAGAATTATTGGAAAAACAAAAGCATAAGTTGTCATTAGTATTGGCACAAGAAATGAGAACATACATGCATTTATACACGCATATTTGTACGTACATACGTACTCGTATTTTTAACGTGTATGTATTTCATTTAAAATATTTGCTGTTTTACAATATTTTTACTAATAATCATTTCCTTATCCGCTGACATTACTGGCTGTCAAATGAACAAACAAACTTTTCCCAACTGTAAGCAAAACCTTTAAGAATCTTTTTGACTTAGCAAATTTTACTGGCACAGCTTCATCGTTTCGGTTTTTATGTAAAAATTTCCCAATTTTGCTGTTGTTGTTGTTGCTGTTTTCATAATGATGAACATACTCATGCTTCGGCACAAAGAAGCAGGAAGGCAGACATATTGAAAGACTGTTTGTTATTTTCCTATCACGTACAATTTTCATCAATATCGTGACTCTTTCAAAAATTCTTTATTCGTGCCACACTTTGTCGATGCTTATTATTATTGTGTTTTTTTTTCAATGCTGGAAATTTTCTTCGATTTTGGCCTAAGATCCTAACATTGACACAGCTAGAAAAGACTGCTTGCTGTGCTTTTATAATTTTCTTAAATTTATTTTGGCATTTAGTTGAGGAAAAGAAAAAAAAATACATTCTCTTTGTGCTGTTCTTTTTTTTCTTGCTTTTATTAATAACATCAGTCATTCAAGTTTTCCATTTCTTGCCTTAAGATATTAAATTGTTTTCATATGACTTTGCACAATATGGGCCAAGTTTAAATAATTTTCTTTGTTATTGTCGCTTTTTTATACATATATTTCTACATACATATTTATTTATATTCTTAAATGGGGGATAATCCATAAGTGACATTTTCAAATTTCAATATTAAATTGTTCGTATAAAATTAATTTTGTTGTCTTGCTTGTGAGTATTAAAGCTTAACTGCACGTATTTCATCACTATTATTAAAGTTTAAAATGCAAATGAAAATACCTAAACATAAATTAAAAACTTGTGGTGTTAAGGTAAAAAAAAAATAAATTACTTTAAACGTTTAACGTCTTGAAAGTTTAATCTTAAATGTCAATAATTTTAGAGAGTGTGTAATGATTTTGCTAAGGAAAATAATCCTGAATAAAATAAACGAATAAATAAACGAAAATTTAATTCTTACTTAAAAAAATTTTTTCTTTAACAAATCTTTAAAATGAGATTTGTATACTCAGCAAAATTTCAGTAAACATTTTTGTATAGTTCTGACAATATGTTACAATTCTCATTTATATAACTTATAAATTAGATAGAGAGAGAGAGAGAGAGAATTCTTGCTTTAAATTATTATAGCTCAAGCTATACTGCAAAAATATAATAAAATAATATTTCATAAATTGATATAAAACAACTCTTCGTTTAACGATATGTCTGTATTGAATTCATAGTTTCCGGTCAGGAATATTGATGCATATATAGAGAGAGTAATTTATATTTCATTTAAAACTTTTTGAAATTAAGTGAATCAGATATTAAGTAATAGCCACAAATAATTTTTTTAGTTCTCTTAAACATGAATCATTTCTTTGTTAGTAATCCGAAAGCATCCTTTTTAGATTTATTTTCTTCCAAAATTTTTGCCAAATTAAACTTTCAATGTTTTGGTTTTTATGTAAAAAAATTAAACTATTCTTAAAATGTTGCTGAATAAGCAAAATTTTCTATGGAAATCTGTTTTAAATACCCCTTTAAAAATCATTAATAGTTTTTATAAAAAAAGGCTGTTAATATGCAAGTTCGTTGCAGGATCGTCAATTATAGGATTCGTTTTAAATATTTTGTAAAATGTTTTATTAATTAACAATTTTTTTTTCATTGAAAAAATCATTTTTTTTTATAATGAAAATTGTAAGTTTTAAAATTAGTTCAAATAGAAACTCGATTAAACAAAAATTACCAAATAAAGAAGAGCACTAGGGAAGTATCCTACAATGGTCGTGCCTAATCTTGCAACTATTAATTTCGGCCCACTTTTCGTAACTCAACACCGCGTCACTTTCAGATCTCAAGGTGTGTGCCAAGTTTCGTAAAAATCGCTGAAATAAAAGAACATGAAGTATAAAATTAAGCTTTAGCAGGTATGCTCCCGCCCACTTCTGTAAACACAAAGTTATGGCATTCAAGTTGCTAAAATTGTTTGTAAATTTCGTGGGGATAACAGTAATTTAAAACTAGCCTTTCATGGGCGTGCCTCGCCCACTTTTTAACTCTTTTCTAGAGCTCAAGGCGTGATCCAAGTGTCGTAAAAAACTCTTAATTAAAAGCCCTTGAAATATAGTATTAAATTTGAATGGGCGTGTCCCACCCACATTTTTAGATGCCAGATAAGATAAGATAAAGTTTTTTTTGAAAGTTTAGGGTATTTGCTAACTGTCTTAAAAATCGGTTAAGTAGAAGCTCGCGAAATATAATATTTAATTTTAGTGGGCGTATCACCGTCCACTTGTTTACATGTAAGATTACGTCTTTTTCAAAGCTTAGGTTGTGTGACAAGTTTCGTAAAAATCGGTAGAAGTAGAATTATATAATATTAAATTTTATAAGGCGTGGCCCGTTCACTTTTTAAAAAGCAATATTGAGCCCTTTTAAGAGCTCAAGTCTCATAAAAGTCGCTGAAGTAGAATGCCTCGAAATCTAATTTTAAATATTAATGGGCTTAACCCCGCCCAATTTTTTAATTGCAATAAATACATATTGAGTATTTGGCACAGCCTAGGGTGTGCAAAGTTTAAATAGAAACAAGTGAAACATAATATTTAATTTTAATGGGCGTGACACCGTCCATTTTGTCAACTTTTAAAATGTGTTATTACAAGATCCCAGCAGGAATCGGATCAGTAAAATATGAAAATTTCAAAGAAAACAGTTTTGGAAGGGCGAGTTTCCTCCCACTCGTTTGAAAATGTGAGCAAGGAAGTTACATCCTTCCAGCAAAAAAAGAATTGTTGAAGTCGATCTAATAAGTACTGAATTGTGAAGTAACAAACATAAAAATAAATTACAGACGTATTGATAACGTCCTCCTTTTTTGAAGTCGGTTGAGACGAAACGTAGATTCAGTTAGAACATTACTGGATTCCAAATTATCACACATTTTGTAAATAAAGAGTTTAAATTCACAGACGATAATTTTTAAAATATAAAACTATCGACAATATAGCTTTTTTTAATATTTGTTAACAATATTCCTCCAGAAAATCATGAGTTTTCAAGCGTACGAAGATGCAAAGGTTTTGCAATCCCGTAGAGCAAATGAAATTGAACAAAAAACGGTCTATGATAAGATCAAATAAGTGATCATATGAACTCGAAGTACGTCTCAGAACAGACCATTAAAATACTTGCTACATCAAGAGTAGGAGAGACTCAGATCAAGATAATGTGAGCTTGAAAAGTTAGCGTTCTGGAATGCATCTATTTCGAAACGAAAGAAAATCCTTTAGAATTGTAATGTTAATAACATACGAATTCGAAAACATTTTCTTTTGTTTCGATATACAGAGAGGGGTCTGATTCTTGTCGTGGCATTAATTGGTTTAATTTAGACAATTTATAGTTTCAATCATTTTTTAAACTATTTTTTTTTTTGTTTTGACTTTTTTATGTGATGAAGAAGAGGATTGCTTTCACTGCATATGCGGCAATTTTGTTTATTAACAGAGACAGATTGATGGCTTATTATCAAAGAATATTAAGAATCTAGAAATCTAGATCTAGAAAAATTATCAAAACAATTATTTTATATTCTAAAAAAAAGCTTGGAACCCCTTTCTTTATAGTTAGGCGCAATTCATTGTAATCAAAAACTTTTTATTTTCCTTATTATTGTAAACAACAAAGAATTTTTCGCCTTGAAGGAAATATATTTTTTTCTGTTCATTTCATCACCGAAGAAATCTTGATATCTGCCAACTTGAGTCATCATCATTTTGTCTTAATAACTAATCATCTGATAGTTTTTGTACAAATAAAATTGACCTTAAGATAAATGACACAAGCAAACCAACAAGAAAAAAAAGGTTATACTAAAAAAACCAACCTTATCATTTTCTTTATAAAATAGAAAAACTCAAAAAAATGTTAAAAAAATAAAAGAGGAAAAAAACTTTGACAAAACCTCAAAAGAAAAATTGCTGGATATTTTAATACAGCAAAAAATATATACAGTAAAAATTAAAAAGAAAAAGAAAACTATGTTGTAAAAATTCTTATTTTCTATTATTTTTTCTTACAACACGTATTGAATGACTATGACATTTAAGCTTTTAAAAAAGCAAGAAACTTAAAACAAACCCACAAAAAAAAACAGCAGTGAGCTGGACAGACGCGGAGACATTGAAACTGCCAGCATTTTCTAACAATTCATGACCATAAATGTGCCCTAAAGGATGTTCAAAACAGAAGAATCGAACCGAACCAAACAAACAGCAAAAAGAAAACTTCAACTAAAAAAAATATAAAAAACACTCACAAATAAGAATTTCTTTTTGGTTTTTTTTTTATTAAAAACTAAATAAGAAAAACAAAAATTTTATATAGATTTCAGTCAAACTATACCAAGAAAAAAAGAAGTAAAAAGGGTAACTACGTAAAAACTAAGTTTTAAAAGTTGTCTGTTTGCTTTTCAAATGGCCAAAATATAAAAAACTAAAATATGTTGGCCATTGGCTTTATGCATGCAAGCCACATCGCAATATATACAGAAAAATTCTTAGTTTTTGTTATTTTTGTTGTTGTTGTTATATTCTTAATCTCGAAGAAACTTGTTTTGCTTTCAGTTAAAAAACAAACAGTGACACACAAACACATGCTTGCACTCATAAATACAAAATTTGCTTCAGTTTCTGTTTAGCCAGATTTATGTTTTCCTGCTTGACTGCATTGCACAGGACAGAAGTCATCGTCGTAAGCTTGCAACGCAACCAAAAAGCAACAAAAGTTGCAGTATAATGCAAAAATTTCCTTAACTTGAATAGTACGTGGTGACTCGTCAGTCAGTGTGTGAGAGTGTTGGTATTTCTTTTTCTTATGCTTACTTGCAAGGGTATCGAAGGAGACCAAAATATTTGTTAGATTTAATGTTCCTTGACTTTGTCATATTGTGTTGTTTTTGTTGTTGCTATTGTTGATTTCGTGGAACCCAAGCTTCTGCTGCAAAGTGATATGCATTTAAGTGCCTTTAAAGACCAAACAACGAAAAGAAAAGAAAAATAATAGGGGTATTCGGTATTTGATACAAATGGGCTTGCGTAAGTGTGACTGCAAATCCTTGCTATCCAACAATAAAATACACATTTGCGCTGGCTTATTACGCTTTCACAACACTAAAAATTTTAAATAAGTATTTTAATAAGTAATTTTTTCATTGCGTTTTATTGCGAATTTCCCTTTTATTTGTAATTCAATCTCCTTGGAAGACTTTTTCAAGGATGGAGACTTCAAAGATATTCTCTCTCTAACTGAATTTGTGAAAAATATTGGCGTCAGGCTCTAATATTATATTTATATATACAAACATTCATATGTATGTATTAGTGATGCACGTATTCGTATTCGAATTGTCGAATATTCGGCCATTTTCAGGCGAATACGAATGTAATCGTATTCGGTAAATTCAGGCGAATACGAATACGAATATTTTTTCAAAGAAATTAAATAAATAAGTGCATAAATCCTAAATGAAATTTAAATAAATGACTAAAAATTTTAGTTTGTACAAATACATTAATTTTTTTATAGAAATTTGTGCTTTGTATCATTTTCAAATATTATTTAATGACGATCATTAAAATTTTGGGTACTTTTTATTAACTTTAAAGTACGCCAACAAGACTGTGAAGTCCTTTTTCATAACAATTTTTTAATATTTCATATCGCATATAATATTCGTATTCGTATTCGCGAATATTGTTTAAAATATTCGTATTCGCGAATATTATATGAAATATTCGTATTCGTATTTGTATTCCCGAATATCAAAAACTGACATTAGTTACATCACTAGGATGTATGTATGTATTTCACTAATATAAAAAAACAACATAATTTCATTTTCATCAATCAAATTTCCTTATACTGGATCGGACTAATTGATTTTTTTTATTATTTTTATTACGGGACAATTGGTTGTCCATAATTGGTGTGGGCATTGTTCTTTCGGCCAAATAATTCTTTTTTATTAATACAGAGTAACTTTAAAATAAAACAAACAAACAAACAAATCAAAAGAAAACATATTTAGTTTCATTTATTAACCGTTTTAGTGCTTCTTTCAAGTTTGGTTTAGGCTACTCTAACAATTTGAACACTCTCTCTCTCTCTCTCTCAAAAGCGGGTTACAAGAGTCCTGCGATTGCGATTTGCAGAACACCTCTCGCGTGAGTCACAATAGCAAATATTATGTAAACAGAACAGGGTCCATAAAAAAATACAGCGCCTTTTTGACTTGGACACAAAAGTTTCCGCACAGCGCTTTTTCCATTTTGGCGATTTTTTCATTTTTTGGTGATTTTTTTGTCGTCTTGTCGTCTTTTTTTATTTTTGCGATTTTTTGTTTGTTTTTTTTACATTTTTTAGTTTCGGAGCTTTATTTCGTTTCGGCAATTTTTTTTTTCGGTGTTTGGAGATTTCCTTATTTTTTTGCGACCATTTTACTTTCGGTGATTTTTTTATTTTAGATATTTATTTTATTTTTGGCGATTTTTTAGTACATATTGACGCTTTTTTGCCTTGACTTTTTTTTTGTTTTGCAAATTTTGCGAGTTTGGGCGATTTTTTTTACAATACATATTTAAAGTTTTATCGGCAATTTTTTCTTTTTTACTTTTTTTTTTTTTGCATTTTAGAGATTTAGGGCCTAACCCACGATATCGGCAACATTCGATTTGTCGCAGCACACTTACATTTGAAACAACAAAAAAATAGGAAAATTTGTTTTTGTTTTGAATGAAAGTGTGTGTGTTGCTGACATCGAGGGTTTGGCCCTCATTTTAAGGACCTTTTTATTTTCGTGATATTTCGTTTCGACATTTTTTTAATTTTAGCGTTTTTTTAAATTTCAATAATATTTGCAATATAACATAGTGAAATTGATATTAACTGATAGAATACCCTTTATTTTTTTATTTTTTAAATATCATTGTCAGTTGGTGTAGTCTGCATAAAAATACACTAACTTTGAAAATTTCCATATATAATTTGTCCGTAAATTGCATTTGGATCTCCACATGTTTTGTTGCTCGCTTTAGAACACCATTTAATTTTTAACTGATATATATTTGTTGTTGTAACGGCCAAAGTTTTACATATTTTGTGAAAACTGCAGGTGCTTAGCTCTTACGGTTCTCGAGAAAACAACCTGTGACAGCCAGACAGACGAATATCGTAGCGAAAACAATATGGTTCCTTTTCACCTTTGGAGTACGGATCTCTAAAAAGGGGTAACCTAAATAAAAGTGGTTCACAGAGGAAACCAAATAAATTTTAAACTATTTGGAAGAGTGCAGAGTGCAGGTCCTATTAAAGCAATTTTTTTTTGTAAACATCTCTTGGCTTTACTGGCAAAACAGTTGCAACTTAAGACTCACTAGATATTGAATTCCGCTAAAGTTAATTTTGATGGTGATAAGATTTTGGCTTTTAAATTTTGCTCAATTGAAGAAGACTTATAACTTAATTAACAGCAGCCAATAATTTTTTTCTTAAACCGAACGTGTTTTTCAAACAAGATACTCTTATTATTATACTTCCTTTTGAAAATTATTTAGGAAAAAATATTTTTGAAATATTTTGTGTGTTTTTGTTCCCAGCAGGAGCTATAGTACTTTGCGCACAAGACAAAATATTTTTTAAAATATACAAATAAAAAAGGATGGATTCAATAAAGAGATGTATGCATGTATATGTAAAATATGTGTGCACTAGATGTTTTAGGATTCAAGGCGCTTCACAGTACTGTAAGCCGGCCAAAAATAGTTATTTGCCATGTTCAAAAAAAGAATGTGCTGAACAAAATTTTAATGAAGTTTAATAATATCTATGCAATTATGTAATAAGTGCTTAAGTCGACTTAAGAATATTTACCTTTATTATGCTGTATTATGATCGCTACATAAAACGCTATTCAGACTATTATACTTTGTATTACTACATGTTAAAAATTTAACTAATTCCTGGAAGTGCGATAGTTTGAAAGCAAAAATTGCATGACGAATTGCAAATAATACTATAAAATTTTGACATCCCATAACAATAATTTTTTTAATCTGAAGAGGGTTGCATTTAAAATAAAATGAGGCAATAAAAAATAGATAAGCCGTCTATTTTAACGCTCATGCCGTGCCGTTGGTTATTGTAGTTTTTGCCGTCTTAAAACGACTCTTAATTTTGGATATGTTTATATCGCACACTAAATCATAAACAGTCAAAACTCAAAAAATTTCAGATGATGAATAGAGGCAAACAACTGTTGATACTGTGCAAATGTAGCAAGTACACAGAGAAAACAGATTCGTTGAGACAACAGAATTTGTTGCCAATCGAATTTTGGCGGTTGCACCAACTATCAATTTTCTTGTGGTACCACAATGTATTTAATTATAACCATTAACCCAATAGTTGCAACAACAGATAAAATTGGTTAACAGTATGGAATTTGAAATAAAAGTTATTCTTGCTACCGAAAATATGATTAATATAACTAAAACAATATTATAATTGGTACATGTGAATGAAAAATTGGTCTTCCTTGCTGAAACAAAAATAAACAATAAACGCAAATAAAAATACAAAATTTAAGAAATTTATTATTAGGCATATTGTCATAAGTTTATTTTAGTTGAAATTTATTTTCTGGTGGTGAAGCATGTCTATATGAATTTCTTCAACCACACATTTTGAACAGCCACAAACAAACCTGCTGTCTTATGCACATACTTTCAAAAACCATTCGAGAATTCACAAATCATAATATCTTTGAAAATCACAAAAGCTTATTTTTTAAATTGCTGCTATAAATTATGATAGTAAACCCAACCTCTAGTTAGTTGCAGCAACTGAAAGAAAGTGTTTATTTTAACGTTAATATGGGACGAAAATTTTTTAGTTGCCAATACCAAAGGTTGGTAGTAAAATCCAATTCATAATATTTCATTCGGCTGTGCTAATCAATCAGTTCATTAGTCATGACAAAAGCATACGCTCGGTTGATGCAATCAATTTAGGAATTGTCACAATTATATTTTTATTACAATTATGCCATAATGGCAATGAACATGAATTGTTTTTCGGATTAATAAAAAATTGATAGTGTGAACTGAATGCAAATGATATTTTATTGGCCTAACTAAATTATATTATTATTTATAAAAGAGGAAAACCAATTTGATCATTTTGAGATGTGACTATTTATGATTTAGTGTGCAATATGTTGTCCAAAAGCCAACAAAACTTTATTTTCCTTATCTTTCTCTTGAAAACCAACGGCCCTATGTATAAGCAAAAATTGGCACGAAGTTAGCATAAGTGGCAAAATTGAAAATGATCTTAAAGAGTTTTGCGATGAAACTTCACATTAAAAATCATGCTAGGACTTAGAGGTGGGTTAAAATTAGGCAATGCTACCCTTTTTAATGTCAAATTGTATGGACGAACTCGTTAACACCTAATTCAATTTCGTCGCTTATGCTAACTTCGTACCAATTTTTGCTTATTCATAGGGCCGCAAATATTTTCAAGGGCCCGCACGTCTGTAGCCTGTATGAAAATGCTCTACCGCCGCAAGTCAATGATTAATGTAAGCATGTTGATTCTGAACAGCTGTTTGCTTTCTATTTGTGATTGTATTTTTAGTTTGAATGTGCTGCTACGTTAGATTGTTTGATAGTCGAAACAAATCGGTCATTCACTCAAAGAACGTGGTAATTCAAAAATTAGAATGTTGGACTTAATGATGGACAATTAATTCTTATACAGTTATTTATCTTGTGTAAAAATTTCATACAAATATCTTGGTGCTGATTTAACCTGAAAGCATAATGAATTTCAATGTATTTTAATAAAAAATATATTACTTCATAAAGGTACCAATACACTACATGTTTTTGCTTGTGATTTTTCAAGTTTACAAGTCACATGTTTTTTTTTTGTCTGTCAAACTTGATTAATTTACATAGGGTTTTTAATTTTTGGTCACCAACTTGTGTACAATTGCACGTGACATCGGCCATGATTGCTTACAACAGCTGATATGTTCAGTATTAAAGCCGTTGGAAATTTCTTTGGTAGCGTTGCTGAAATGCCGGCGTCACTGAAGTGCAAGCGTCACAAATATTTATTTAAGTTTTTTTCTTTTTAATCTGCAAAATATGGAGCTTGTATCAACACTTGTTATAGACTTTATATCATTGTTATTAAAATTTTAAAATGAGATAAAAAATAATTAATTTATCACTAATGCAA
Source organism: Tachina fera (assembly GCA_905220375.1). NCBI lineage: Eukaryota > Metazoa > Arthropoda > Insecta > Diptera > Tachinidae > Tachina > Tachina fera. Next base: position 84,330,347 of record LR999966.1, read on the forward strand.
ATACTTTAAACGGACGGCTAATGCTATCGGAGACATTCATCCGTCGATAAATGTTTTCACATGACATAAACATTTGAAAGCACAAGTGTGAACATAAGGAAATAGAACATGCCCTAATTGAAAATTTTTCTTATGTTTTTGCTTGTGTATTTTACAGAAGCAAAGTTTTTGAGGTCACCAACTACATGTTTTTACCGAATTATCTAAAATTTAACAGGAGCAATGTAAAAAACATGTAGTGTATAGTAAAATAATAATTTTTGAATATTAGTGAGTTAAAAAAAAATTTAGGCTCCGCCAACTTCATATAAATTTGTGCTGCAAAGTAATTCATGTTCTCATAAAATTTAAAATGAGTTTGAAATTTATTTTATTTAAAATTTTTCACACAAAATTTTCTTAAAAGCTTTAAATAAGCCAGAATATTTAAATTAAAAAAAAAATATTTAAAACATCGTCTTAGCCATTATCCAATCACAACCGCTTGTAATGGTGACAGCTAAGATATTGTGAGAATATTGAACGGCGACTATTCGCCGTTGTTGAGTCGACCGGCCTCGAGCTGTATATACAATTACTAACTCATGTTTTAAAGCCCAACTATAATATGAATATGCTGGCTTAAGCTAATGCTAGAATTGAACGATAAGTCTGTCAAATACTTAAGCAATTCAGATGTGACTTTTAGGTGGCCACAATGTACTTACATGCACTTAAGTATTCTTTAGCCACAGTTGCATATACAGGCATTGTTCAAATTTGTTTAGTAATTTTGTTTCTTTTTATAACAACTAAATGAATGCAATTCAATCAAATTAACTTGTTGGAATGTCCTAATCTATTAAAAATTCACGTGTAATGATATCCACCACTTTATTACTTGTTTTATTTGTTTTGCCTACCAAAAAGTACAACAGTGAACATACATAAATAATCTCAAGTGTATGTGTGTATATGTGTATTGTAAAAGAAAGAATGAAAATAAAATTTATGCTTTTTTCTGAGTTTAAAATAAGAAACAATAAAAAAATATTTAAAATCAATGAATATTTTCTGCTGCTGTTTGCTTGAGTTAAAAAAAATGCAAAAACAGTATTTTCCGTACGGAATGTGCTTTCAGTTTGGCACTTAACTTAAGCAAATGACATTTTACGAAACTTGACGAAAAGTTCCATAAGTACATTATAGTTTGCCACGTACGTTTTATATGTAACCGCACAATTGCTTAAGTTCGCTTATTCCTATTATAGTTGGGCCTTTAGACTTGTCAGTTTTTCTTGAAGGACGGTTTCTTGTTACATTTTTATATTGTTTTAATGCAGCGAATGAAATAATTAGAGAGAATTGAAGCAACTTTTCTGCACAAGTTTATCCACCATAAATTCAGACTTGCTTCAAGAAAAACTGCCAAGTCTAAAACATGAGTAAATATTTAATGCGATGTTCTTTAAAAAAGTAATATGAAATGAATGCATTCTTAAGTTTTTCATGGTAAAGAAATTTAGTTATAAGACTTTCTTATGGTCACTTTTATACTCGTAATATAAGAAGCATTTATGTACTTGACTTCTGCTATTTAAAATATTCAAAGCATTTTCTTGTTCTCTTTGGAATGCTTATTTTATTTGTTTTGATCAAAACCTTTTAAGTGACTATATTCTTCTGATAACGCAAATGCAATTCTAAATGTCTTTTGATGTTAATTAATGTTGAAATATAAGAATTTTTATAAGGTCGACTTTGCTTCAAAAAAACAAAACAGGTTAAAATAAAAGAAAACTTGAAAGGATTTTGCAAGACAAATATGCGTTAAAATTTCTTTTAAATATTTTGAATATTTAAAACATTTCTTTGTGATACTCGTATTTTTATAATATTTCTCATTTTACTTTATTATTTTTATCTTCTCTTTTCCCTCTTCTACCCGTAACTTGTCAAAATACAAACTTCAATATTGGCTACAGTTGTAACAATACTTACAAACAGTGTTTCAGCAGTTTTTATTATTTGTGTTATTATTATCATTTCGTTTTACTGACATTTGCGAAAAACTCGAAATTTTTCCCTTATACAACTTCTGCGTAGAAAAATTGCATAATAAAAATGTTTTTCAACTCATACAACTCTTATAAATATTATAAAACAGCATGCAGTTATCATTATTGCTTTATGCTGTTGCTAGATAGATAGATGCTGCTACAATTTCTTACAGCTTGGTTGTAAAGTGTCTGTCTGTGCGTTTTTATTTTTCTGTCCATTTGTTGCAAGTGTCAATATTCATTGTGTGAGCGAGCGCAAGTGAAATGCCAGCACTCGTCGTGGTATTATCTGAAATTGTTTTTTGTTTCTTGCTATTGTTATCGTTTTTGTTATTACATACTGCTGCTGGTGATGCTGCTGCAGCTGTTGGTTGGTGCTGCTTCACAGTAGCGATGCTACTTATTTAACTGCCACAACTACTGTATTGATACTTTTATTGTTTTCAATTCATACATGATGCTCCCAGTTGATTTCTTACTTTTTCCTCTTTTTTTATAGATTTTTTTTACTCTTTTCTTTTTTTAAACTATTTAATTTTATGCAGCACTTTTACAACTGTCATTCACTTGTAGTTTTGTTTTTGTATTTTTGTTTTGTTTTTGTTACTTTTGTATGGCAATGTCTTGTTTTATAAAAATAGATACTTTGGTTATTATGTTTTTATAACACTTTCCTCTAGTTGAGTTTTAAGGTGTTCATTTTAAAAGTAAAGAAATTTTTTTGGAAAAGAAAAATTCACACGAAGATTAAAGATTATTAAAAACTAAGCACCAAAATGTTTATATACATATGTAGGTAAATTAACTATTTTCGTAGCTTATACGTCTGAGTAGATGGTAGCGTTTAAAGAATTGTTTGCAATGTTCTAGTGTGTAACAGTGATCTGCATGATTACGAATCAAACGGCATAATATTGCATTTTCTAAAATGAATATTGAGCTAGCACTTAACAATAAAATAACGAATGATGTTATTGCATGATTCATATCAATGAGACTGTTGTTAACAAATCCATGCCACTGCTTGCAATCTCTATTCATTCATATGATTCACTAAAGCAACGAATCAGTATGATTGTTTTGAATATTTCTTAAAACCCCTTCTGACAAATACAGTTTTATGTAATATTAAAAAATAAAATAGCTAGCTCCATTTTATTTTATAAATTGTTTTAATACGAGAAAAATTATTAAAGAATACGCCATGTTTTATTACCTTAAGACTTCAGGTAGTCAGCATGCTTTTGTGAGTTATTTGATTGCTATACAAAACAATCAAACAACAGTAATAATTTTTATTGGTTTTTTGCTAACAGCACCAAAAAAAAGAGAGTGAGTTAATGACAGTCAGTGGTTAGAGAGGCAACAGTGCAAGCAATATCATTAGTAAATATAACAATACAAAAGCATTATCAGCGTGACCGTTTGACCGACTAAAGTGGCGAATTGCCACTTTTTCGACTGCCTTGCCACTTTTTCGATTGCTTTTGCCACTTTTTGTCTCCCTTTTTTTAGGGTGAATTATATAAAAATACATTAAAAATAAAAAGTTTAGTGTAGTTTTCTCGTTTTTTTTAATTTTGCCCCCTTTTTTGATAAATCCCCTTTTTGGTGCTACTTTTTGAAAAATGTCATCGGTCACCCTGAGCATTATAAAAGTGAGTGGACAGCGAAAGTGAATCCACTCACACAGTTCAATGGTGTGTAATTAAAACAAACAAAAAAAATACTTTAGACTTTGACCCATATGTATGTCAAAATTCGGGCTTGATTAAGATTGTGTACAACAGGATCGATAGCAGTAAGAGGTACGTTCGTTGCTTTTTAAATTATAATAGATCTGTTTATTTACTTTCCCAGCACAAACTAGCAACGAGAGAGTAAAATATTACTCTCCCAAATATGAAAAGTAAATGAACTCTTTACTTCTAAAAACTTGCAAGAAAATTTTATTTATATCAGAAACATGAATGGAAATCGTGATACAATTGAACTTTTTCTGATGTACATATTTTGTTTGATAATGTCTTAAATCGATTTTTTTTGCTTCAAATTTACATTTAATATGAAATAATTTACACAGTTTCATGTATTTTTTAATATTTTTTATGCATTTTCACAATTTTATTCCATTAAAAAATACAAAAATTCAACTTTCCATATCTGATCAGATATAAGAAACAAACAAAATTCTTTGACAATAACATTGAATTTAAGGGGCTTAATGAAAAAAAACTATAAATTGACAAAATATGCTTTCTTTTTTATAAGTATACATGTTTTTTAACAAAGAAATTCACATTTCTCAGTTTTCCTTTTTTAGATATTTTTGCAATATGTAATTAATTTGACAACAAAACACACAACAGCTGGTTGGATAATTCTTGCAAGTAAAAATTTTACTAGTACATAATAGTTAGTAGGCATTTTTTTTGTCTCTCATTTTTTTGTCTCTTTTGACGCTCTCTCCTTGCAAACTTTTTAAGTTAATGAACACTTTCGAGTAACAATTGTTACAAATTCGTAACAATTTTTAGTAAATGAACAGACCTATTATTTATGTATGTATGTAATTGTGAATATCATTTTGACTACAGTCAAATGATAAAAGCATTTAACAGTTCAGGTGATTATACTGCAAAATTATTTTAAACTTTTTTCCAGATGCTGGTAGAGGAGTCAAAAAATAATATGCGTGTGTTAGCATTTTGATCAATCACAATGGACTTTTATCGATGAGGGGACGTGTATAAAGTTTGCCTAAAACAAGAACAAACAAACAAAAATTAAATATATTACGAAAACAATTCTATTTTTCTGCGTAGAAATTCATATTCAAATGTATTTTCGAAAAAAAAAATATTCTAGTTCTCCGAATAATAAATAATACCAAAAGAAATTTTTTTCTTTGAAAATTTATTCATACACTTGTTTCATTTTTGTTTTCCATTCAACTTAATTTATAATTCTTGCAACGCTTGAACAAGCTTTTTAGTTCTTTGGCATTTAATTTGATGTCATCACTTCCTTCCTTTTTTCGCTGTCTCCTTTTTTAAAATTAAATTCCTGCAAAAAAACGAAACAATACTACCAACTAAATATGTATTGAGTGAGTCCCCCCACGCATTTTCAAAACACATCTTAAACTTGTGTTTAAAAGTAAAAAAATTTCCGGTAAATATTTTATATTTTTACAGCTGTCATGTTGTCACTATTTAAACTCATCATTCAAACAATTGTTGCTTGTAACTCATACATACTTGACTGACTGACTGACTGACTGACTGACTGACTGGCAAACGTAATGCAATCGACCCTCTTGATTTAGATATTTACAAAATAACAAGTGACCCTTAATGCCTGTCCCGAAGGCAGAGTCATTCTTCATTGGTCATCTTGCTATTTGGCTGCAAAGTTCTTGCATTTCGGGTCTGAGAAATAGTGTTTTTTAATGCCTTATTTCCGTTTCGATTCGCACATGGTTTGTTTGCACTTTTTTTGTTAGACATCATACTCGTTTGTAATTAGTGAGAATTTTTTTGGATCTTTTAAGTTTTTTTTTATGAAAATGTATGTGCTTGAAGAAGTTGAACAAGTGTTGCAATTGATAGTTTTATTAGGGAAGTGATACTTGTGAAATGAATGTTTTATATAAAAGCGCGAAGCAATTTGTGTAACACATGGTTTTTTTTTTGGTGGAATTTTTATTTACATTGGTATTAGTTTCAAAATAAATTTATTTTTATTAGGTGAAAAGTTTTATAGGGTGTTTATTTATTTGTTATGTTTCAGTTTCAATCATGAAAGTGATTTATAAAAAATTAGAGAAAATTTTATTATTTAATCAATTCAGAGAAACCGTTTTGCATATTATATTTTGGGTTAGATATATGCTAAGAGAAAAATGACGATCTTAAGAACAAAATTCTTAAATTAAATTTGCAGAAATCTTAATGTTTCAATCTCGAATCTTAGTCAGTAAGATTGATGTTCTCAAATTTAAGCATAAATTCATAATTTATAGTTATGAGTTCTTAAAATCTAGAACGTAATCTTAACTTCAGATTTTTATTACGAACAAAAACTTGAAATGCATCTTAAAATAAGATTTTTGCAATCTTAAATGTGATCTTAAAAAAAATTTGATTCTATTCCGGAATCACGATTTTTCGCATTTAACAGACTATTAAGATTGAGTTTCTTTGATTTCGAGCGTAAAATCTTGATTTTAGGACGGTTTTTCCTTTAGAGTATGATATTTCAGTCAATGGGTTTTGTTTTGGATAAAAATCTTAATGAAATTTATTAATTTAATGTAAAAAAAAACTTGGTGCAAACGGTTTTTCATAAAGATTTCAATTGAAAACACTTAGATTTTGTTACGCAGTAAATGCCCCATAAGAAATTATTCTTTGATTAAAAGTTCATTGCGGTTAAAATAATAATTATGTATCATACATGATATTTTCTTATTTCTGTGCCCTATGCTTATTTATGTTTCTCAAATAAACTTTCATATATTTTTGTTTCAGTAAATAACATGATTGATGTAAATGATTTTTTCATAAGCGATAATTTTTAGAAATTCTATCATAAGCCGCAATTTTATGGCAACATTAAACTGATGGGAAAACATCAGTTGACTGACACAGCTTGTAACATACATTCTAGTATTACTTTTGTTTTTTGCGATTTAAAATTATTGTTGTCAACATGCGAATATATTTGGATAAAAAAAAATTAAGACAAACGTCAAAAAATACCCCTTAAGGCAACAATTTTTGCCTTAAAGGCTGTTACTTCGAACAGAGGAAGTTGTGAACAATTTTCAGTACCATTGATTATTTCGCGTGAAAAATTTGACATGTACTAAATGTAGCGCAACTTGCGGTTTCTTTTTATAAATTTCGCGCTTTTATTGCTTTTATTGAAACAATCACTGCTCATTTTGTTTCGCAGCTAAACTAGAATGATGCCAGATTAATTTTGCATGGAAAAACATTCTGCCAGATAGATGTTACGTGTTTGTCGCAACAAGAGCAGAGTAGTACTTTTGCGAATTTATTTCGCAAATATCTATTTTATATGTAGTTTGAAAGCATTTCGCACGAAATTGTGAACACAGTGCCAGGCTGAAGACTGTAGCATACTTTCAAGGGCTAGGTAAAAGTTTTTATGTGTCAATTTTAAGCACAAAATTTTTCCACAAGTTTGAAATTTTTTGAAAAGGATTTTTTTTGCTATGCATTTTTTAAATTTATCTTCAATTAGGAATGAAAACGATTGAAGTTGTAATTAAATTATTTCAGATAAATGACAATATTTTGTTGTTAGTTATAAATGGTATATGCAAATTATCACAAAATTGTAATAAAAGTCGATGCTATTAATTATTTCTTAAATATCACCCCTTTTACTCACAGCCTTTCATAACATTTTATCTCTTAAAACATTCTCAGTAGACCATAAATTGGAAATACTAAAAGGGAGAAATTGCACTTTTATGTAAATAAAAACACATAAATTTTAATAAAAACAACTGGAAGTTATTATTCTTCAAAAATGCTGTTAAATGTTTAACATATTTTTGAAGGTACACTCAGGGAAAAGATCATGTAAAATCAACCAGAATTTAACCAATTATCATGTTGTTATTTTTCAACACGACTTGCCATGTTAAAGTTTAACATTATACACGGTTTTTACATGATTTTAAATTTCCCAACATTAACAATAGACAGTGTTGAGTTGACATGTACATTCTATTAATTCAAAAGGATCCTTTTTCAACTTTAACAAGATCATCATGTTAAATTTACATGTAAATCTGGACAAATCTAAATGATGACTAGTTATCTTTAAGCTATATGACCTATTAATTCAATATGTTTTATTGTTAATCTAATATTATTTATAATGTCAATCCAAAGCGATAATCCGGCAATTTTTACATGATCTTTGGTTAAATTAAAACTATTGGTCATGTCAGGTCTACACGGGAACCTCGATAAATTAACATGATTCACTTTAAAAATAGCAGTGTTCACATGTTGAAACTACACGTCCCTTTGTCAAATTAATCTTAGTGACTATGTTGAAATTACATTAACATTTAATTACATTAAATCAACCAACAATTTCATGTAGATTTAACACTGCCATCAGGTAAAAGTTGATGAAAATAACGGAATATTTTATTTAGTTTTAATTAACTCTGTAAAACGTAAAATTAACACTGCCATCGGTATAGTATTCGATATACATTACACTAATGTTGATATAACATGGTATTATTTTAAATCAACATGATATTTTTTTAAATCAACCAACAACCTTGTTAATTTAGCAACCAGTTTTTCCATGTTAAACTAACAAAGTGCACAGTGTAAACTAAATAATGTAAAAATTTGAAAATTTCGCAATTTTGTATGGGATTATGAATATTGTAAATTTAACATGAGCCTTGTCAATTTTTTACAGGACGTTTTTCTCTGTGTGTATGAGGTTTTATTTTCGAAAATAAAAAATAAGAATTGAGTTTTAAGACAAAAAAAATTTAATATACATACAAATGTTTATGTGTCGGTTTATTTTAAAGCTGCAGGTGATAGTCAGGGTAACCAAACACAAAAAAATTAAAATCTGCTAAAAACCGAAATTTAGTACAGTAAACTGCCGGTAATGTGAACGATTCAAAGCCAATGCTATTCATGGAAAATTATTAAATTAATCATAATTTAAACTTCAATAACTAATAAAACACTACACACATCTAATATTAATACTTATGGACTATAAATGTTAATAATATGGAAAATATATGAAAATAAAATTAAAAACGCAAAAGATTAAAAAAAAATAAAATAAAATATATTTTGAAAAAAAAATTTATTGAACATGTATACTTTTAATTTTAGGGATATGCAGCATTAAGAATAATAAAATATTTAATAAATAAAGCAAAGCCGCGAATAATGTTATAACAGATAAATTTTACAAAGCCTATTTTTTCCAGTTTACCATAGATATTACTCTCTAGCATTTGTCAAACATCACATCAGCCAAAATTATGCATCTTATTGTGATCAAACTACAAGTAACAAAAAAATCAATAATACGTTTAAAATACGTTTTTTGCTCTTCTGAAAAATTATTATTTTGTCACTTGCAACGTTATTCGCGTAGTTATTTTTGTTTCTTTTTTATTTTCCTGTACTCTTGTTATACTAATCAAGCACTGACAACAAAGTTTGTATTCATCTAAACTCTCCCAGAAAAGGTTAATGTCGCCTTGTTAAAAAAGTATTAAAATAGCACTTAAGGCCGGGTCACAATGAATCCGTCATACGTTAAACTTCGCCTTTTTCAACTGACATTAGCGCAGCAACGGAGAAGGTTGTCACAATGAGTACTTTATGTGCCCAAGCATTTGTATGTTGATTATGCATTTTATTTATTAAATTCAACTTTTTTATTTATTTCGTTTATTTCTGTTGTTTAACTTTATTTTTATTACCAAAAAACACAAACACATACCAAAAAACCAACCAATATCTGCCAAACTACCCAACGTACGCAAAAAGTTAAAAGTTGAACAAATTTTGCACTTTGCGTTGACGGACACGTAGTGAATGTAACATACCTCATAAGAAACCATGCATTTCAACTTAGCTGTCAGTTGAAAAAGGCGAACTTTAACGTATGACGGATTCATTGTGCCCCGGCCTTTATACGTACATAAATTTATAAATACATAAATATACATAGTATACATTTAAATTAAACTTTCTGTGACCCCCAATGGTCTGACTACATATTTAAAATGCCATAAACAAACACTTGCTTAAAAGAGCGTTCTAAGAAAAAGGGTTACATATTTACACAAAAGACTTATTTTACTATAAGACTTGTTGTTCTTCACATTAAGGATATTTTCTAAAACAATGGAATATGTATCTGTTTTTCATTTTATTTTATTTATTTTTTGTTATCTCTCAAAGAAATTTATACAATAGCCAAACCAAATTTTTTATCTTCAACAACAATTCAAATTATAAGTGAAAAAAAAGAAAAATAAATGATGAAAGAATTCATCATGATAAAGGGTTAAAGTCCTCAAGGAGCCAAAAACAAAAAATATAAAAATTATAACATATGTCAGAAATTTAAAAATAAATGAAACATACATATTCACTTTGTATACACATACAGTTAGTTAGTTTACATCCTTGTGCATCCTTGTAAATACAAATAGAAAAATTCATATTAAGCAAAAACTTAAAAAACTTAATAAATATGTATGTATGAAAAACAAAAATAAAATATCCTTGAACAAATGTAGGCAGGCGCTGATGTTTGCAAAAGAGTTCTTTAACCCATATCTGTATGTAATATGTTTGTAACCTTAGCTAAGGGATGGTTGCATAAATATAACTGTTCAAATATGTGGGAGTTTTCGCTAACTATTTTTTTTATTATAGTAAAATTTCAGTTTTCTTGCAGTTTGTTTGTTGAACAACTTTTTTTTTTGGCAAAAGTTCAAAAACCTGTAAATAAAAATTTATATTTGTATAAATTCGAATGGGTGGCAGGCGGTGTTTGGGCAAAGGAATATTTGTTGTTGTAAAAAGTTCATTAAATATGTCGAATTTAGTGGGAGTATAAGTATAGCTATCAAAAAGATAAGGCAGGGAATGAGCCACTATGTGTAATGTGGCCGAAATTCCTCATAAAATTACAAAATTACTTCAAAGGAATCCAAGCCTTGGGAGGAGCTCAATTTGTTTCGTATTGAGTTGGCTACCAAATTAGCATAGATGATTATAGCGGACTAAGCGAAGTAAGCATATTCAATTTGCTGAGTTACTGGAGCTGCATAACCAAACACATAAAGAAAACTGCACCCATTATAGCTTTTGGAAGTAGATGATGATGACGCTAGGCATAATTGTTGGTATGGTACCAACGGTATGTAAGAGTGTCCATCAACTGATATTAATATCACAGGTATTAGCTTTTTAAAGAAAATGGTGTCGAAACTGAATGAATTATTCCTTGTGCTCATTATTATTTTATTTATTTTTGCTAATTATTATTTTGCGTTGGCTGAAGTAGTTAGCACGTTGATTACAAAACCGAAGATACTGGGTTCAATCCCTGTATCCGACAGTCAAAACATTTTTCTGATGTGCATTAGTGTCCCTTTGTATCAGTTGTTGTAGTAAAGTTCAAGTGATGACGGCACAGTCATGGTCACTGAACTATACCGACTTCAGCAGATGCTAATCCTAATGTAATATCAGAGCGCCCTCCTTCGTCGGTATTGCGTAGCAGAATTATCCGCGAAGCAAAATAACTAATAAAATGGCTTCAAAAAATACTCCTCATCTGACACCAGAAGGCGCTACAACACTTTATGAAAATAAAAGCGTGCAAAAAGCAGAGTTGTAAACGAATGATGCTTTCTTCTATAATTTCCTTTACCCTTTCCTAAGGAATGTAACACCTATAGGTGTTATTACTACAGTAATAGTAGTAGGCATTAATTGCCTGAGTGTTACTTTTGTTGTTTGAATAATAACACTACTAATAACACCGTATATTGGGTTAAAGTAAAATATAAATTCAGTAACGTCCGAATTTGACTCGCACACGAAGTGTTGGCCCGTTTTTTGTTTTGGCGACTTTTTTCGGTTTTTGGCGTTTTTTTCGCATTTTAGCTATTTATTTTATTTTTGGTGATATCTATCATTTCATTTTCACATTTGGTGTATGGAACGCTAATAATAAGGTCTTTCCTAAAAGAGGTAAATAAGAATAAATAATTCTTTCTGCCAAAAAACCCGACTTCAATGCAAAGATCTGAGAGAACAAGATAAGAAGAAGTAAGTGAAATATAAAATTTAATTTTAATGGGTCTGTCTCCGCCCTGTTTTGAAATGCAATATTGTGTGTGCTCAGGGTGAGTGTGTTAAGCTCAGGGTGAGTGTGTTAAGTCTTGTAAAAATCAATAAAATAAAATATTAAATTTAAATGGGCGTGAGTCCGTCCATTTTTTTAAATGGAGTATTGTGTCCAGAGTTCAAAGTGTGTGTGTAAGTTTCGTAGAACCGCGTAAAATATTATTAAAATATTTGAATGGGCGTAACCCCGCCCAGTTTTACAACTTTCAAATTGTGTAATTACTAGAACCAAAGGTGTTTTTTTTAGGTTTCGCAGCAATCAAATAAGTAGAGTATCATAAAATTAAATAAAAAAAGTTGTGGGCATGTCCCCGCCCTCTTTTTTTACAATGGAACCAATGGGAAGCTATTCCCTCTCAGACAAAAAAAACTATTTTTACAATCGGTCTAAAATGAACCGAGTTTGGTGAAGTAACACCAAAAAAAAATAGAGACGAATTGTTAACCTCCTCCTTCTTTTGAAGTCGGTTAAAGGTTAAAAAAGAAAAAAGTCCCTTATAAGGTTTATTACCTTCTTCATCAATGGAATTCTTCTTTACTTTGAAACTCTGGGATAGTAACTTGATATAATGGTTTGAAATGATCAATGTTTTTAAATTTATATAAACTTTTTTTTTTGGAGGAAGAATATGGAAGAGTGTAATCCAAACTAAAATACCTCATTATTTCAAATAAGACTGAAAAAATGTGCATATTTTTAGTGTAAACTTAAATACAAGACTTGAAAATTATAATTTTGTGCATAATGAAGTTTTTTTCTGTTTCCATGCATATTCATTATAAGGAAGTTCGACTGTATTTGCAAGATAAAAATCCTGCATTGTACAGATAATCGATTTTATCGATGCTTATTATTAACTTTTTGAATGTTTTTTGACAAAAAGTTTTTTTTTTTTTATATTTTTTATTATACATATAATCAATTGCAAACTTACATATATTCACGTTTTGTTTCTTATTTTCTTTCTCATTTTAGGTAAGTTTGACGTTCCGTTGATTGTCCGCCAAAAATTTGTTATGGTATGCTGTTAAACATTTACACTTTCTCAAATAATATTAATACATATTATTAAAAATTTTATTAAATCGTACTTAACATAAATATGGGTACAACAAAAACAAAATTCGAATTGTTTTAATTTTTTTTAAAGAACCCCAAATTTATGTCTCTTGAATTATGTTAAAATCAGCAAAGTTTTGACACTTTGCATTTTATCAACAAATTACATACTTATTACGTCACAAAATGCAATAATGCTTTTGCAAGAGTTAAAATTAATACCTCTAATATTTAAGACGTATTTTATCGATAACTTTTGATTTTTTAATAATAGAGCCGAATAATTTCTTCTGTTAGGTCTACAAGATTTAAATTTCAGCTTATTTAATTTTGTTAGGATTACTTGATGATAGAGACTACGGTTGGACAAAAATCATTCGGAATACTTTTCATAAGCAAAGCATTTATTTATTGTTCCATAGGTATTAATTTTTGCAATAATTTATGTAATATGAAGTTTGGATTTGACGCCAAATAACAATATTATAATCATATCTTGCCATAACCGCCAAAAAAAAGCTTAAGCGACGTTATATTTCAATACTATTTTTTTTTGGCCAAAATCGATTATTAGCGATTGTAAATAATCGATTTTCGTGAATGAAAAACGAGGTAAAAAAAAATGCGTCGGTTGTGGCACGATATATTGAAACGATTAATTTGATTTAATTTAATTTAAATTCAACGCCTGCTGGGTATTATATAAAAAACCTTTAACGCTTTCAAAATAAATACACTATTTATAAATAAAAAATATATATAAACAATATATCTTCTATTCAGAAACCTAACAGGAGAAACAAGGATCGATTTGCCTCTTGTTATTTTGCTGGCATATTTTTTTAGTTCATTGTTATTTTTATTTCTCACAGAACTTTAAGAGTCAACTAAAAAAGAAAACCTTTAATATTAGTTTTTTTCCAATCAGTTTGTGCTCTTCTCTTTCCCTAAATCCTTTATAGCAATCTCATAATGCAAGCAAATACAATCAACAAAAAAAAAATTAAATCTTTGTCAAAGACTAACAATATTTCCTAATAAACTAGATTCAAATCAAAATATCTTTGGAGGAAAAAAAAATAAATGGTAAAAAAAATATAAGAAAGAAACTTTATTACACAAAGCTTGAAAAAGCCAATCTATTGCAGGTTAAGAGGTCATTTATATTGTATATAAACAACAAACACACTTAAAACTGAAAATAAATTTTGGAAAAAAGAAATATATATTTTTTTCACTCCTAATACTACATACATAAGTGAATGTTTACTCATACATGCATACGTATTAATATTTCCACTTTAATTTTTGTTTGCAACTAATCAACATAACAAAGTGAAAAGTTTTTAGGGGAAAACAAAGTTTTACTTCAACAATTTTATTTTATTCAACACCACATTTTACTCTGCATCACTCCACTAAGTTAAACTGAATTGCTTGTGGTCCTCTCATATTTGCAGAAAGTTAAGAAACTACTAATATTTACTAATATATATATATGTATATATAGTATAAATTTTTATTTTCCTTCAAAAATCCTTTAACTCTTAATCTAGCATATTCAGGAAAGCTTAAAGTTCTGTATACGTACTTACACATTTCGTTTAAAGAGAGTTGCAAAAAAAGATGTATGAACTTAGAAATTTTGTAAATGTTACAGTTGATTTTCCGTTTACATATTTTGGCTTAGATTATACATTACATTGCAATTCTGTGTTGTTTAGGGAAGATTCTATGATTTGTTGTGCTAGTTTTCTAGCTTTTGATCATATTTTTCTTTTCTGTGTATATGTATATGAAATTACAAAAGGAAGCAAATATGTTAGAAAAAAAAAATATACAAATAACGGATGCCTTTGGCTTCTAGACATCATGGTTTTTAATATATAGACTACAAATATGTAACACATTAATGTGGGAGGGATATGTGTGTATGATGTATAATGTACAATGTAGGGTATAATGTACATAACTATTATAAAAACTAGTAGGGGTTTGATTAGAAATAAGCTAACAAACTCAAAGTTTGCCTAAACTAAAGTTCTTTTAGAAGGATATATTTGTTGTATTTTGTTTTTTATTTTTGCAAAGTTTATTATATATATTATTATTTTTTTTTGCACCCAACATTTAAACGGGGTCATTAGATATGCAACGCATGTAGTTATACTACATACAAATTTTGTATGTTTTGTTAACAAAAATTTAGTTTGCTTTAAGGCTTATCGATTTTTCCTTTTTAAGACAGGGCTAAAAAGACATTTCTAAAAAAAGAAGAAATAGCTTTAATTATTAAGTGGGACAAAATAAAAATAAATTCAGTAAAGTGTGACTTTGACTAGAACACAAAACGTTCAATACTAATATATATATATATATATATATATATACATATAAAAATAAATAAATATCTTATCTGATATAGACATTTTTAAAAATGTCAAGTACCCAGTCGACGTTTTTTTCGGTTTTAAAAGATTTTTTTCAGTTTTGACATTTATTTTAGCTTCGGCTTTTTTTCGTTTACGGGATATTTTTTCGGTTTTGGCAATTTTTTATTGCGATTTTTTTGATTTTGGGCGATTTTTTTAGTTTTGGTGCCTTTTTTCGTTTATCGAAAGTCCTTTTCGGTTTTTGGTGTTTTTAAGTTTTGAATTTTTTTTAATTTTTGGCGTGTATTTACTCTGCCTTTTTTTAATCTTTGGTGCATTTTTAGCTTTGGTGAATATTTACTTTGTGGTTTTTATTTCGTTTTTGGCGATTTTTTCGATTTTAGGCGATTTTTTGGCGTTTATTTTGGTATATGAGATTTTTTTCGATTATGGCGTTTTTTTAGCTTTGGAGTTTTTGTGTTTTTTTTTAGTTTTTTCGTGTTTTCATTTTTGGCGTTTTTTCGCTTATGGGTCTTTTTTTGGTTTTGGCGTTTGTTTAGTTTTGGTTTTTTTCGATTTTGGCCATTTTTTGATTTAAGGCGATTTTTGTTTAGTTTTGGCGCCTTTAACGTTAATGGTTGGTTTTTTGCGTTTTTCGTTTTTGCGTTTTTCGTTTTTGCGTTTTTTTTAATTGGACGTTTTTTTTTGTTTTTGATGATTTTTTCGTAGTGGCGATTTTTTTAATTGTATGTTTTTTTCGTTTTCGGTTATTTTTTCGTTGTAGCGATTTTTTATTTTGGTTTTTTTAGTTTTAGCGTTTTTTTAATATTTCAAGAGTTTTCCTCTTATGGTTTCCAACATTCAGCAAATTGTTAAAATTACATTAACTGATAGAGTACCCTTTAATTTTGAGTTTTTAAATTTAAAGACAAATGAAGAATCTTCTTAAATACATTTGCTGCGCATGAGTGACGTATTAGTCAAGTGTGAGTCACGCGTGATTGTGGTTGTATTTATAAACGTGATAATGATTTAAAAAATAATACTTGTGTTGGGTTGTTAAAAAATCTATTTTTGGATAATTCGTATTAAAACTCAGTAAGTGGCAGGAAATTCATCTCGAGCGTAAGTGAATAAAGAAATTATGAATTTTTGCAAGTTTTGAGCTTAATCACCTTTAATAAGTATTTTGGTCTTGCTTCGGTATTTCATGTATAAAAAAATTTTCCTTGTTAATTAACGGTGCTCCTGTGGCTGAGTGGTAGTGCTGTAAACCTCTGAGTTCAGAGGTCGTGGGTTCGATTCCCGCCATAGGCCCTGGGTGTTTTCCGCAGGCAAGCTAATCGCTTCTCGTCTCCCTGGCTATGGCCCCAAGATTTTGTTAGCCACATCAAATTTAGTGTTCCCCAATATGGTAGTTCTGAAAAATAATAATTATTTTGTATGTGGATACCCTCATCTTCCTTCTGCATATACACCTAAAATTTTGCTGGAATGTGCAGTTTTTTCCCAGAACTATCCATATAAAATTTAGTGCCCTCACTATTGTAGTTGTGGACATTTGAATTGAGCTGCGAATAAAGGGCCTTTGATCCCACTGTGCGTTGTAACATAAATATATTTTAGTCAATAACTGTGTCTACTAACAGAGCATCGATATCAATAAAATAAAATTGCGATGGCTTGGCCACACACCAAAGAAATGGACAACCGATATAGTCAGGCAGATGATAAAGCGGAAACTCCAAGGTTCTCACAGAAAATGTCGACAGACTGTACCACACCAAAGCATTGATGAGCACAGCAAATTTCTTACAAAAAAAATTACACACACCCACACGAAAATTAAGTAGACAAATATTCCTGTGGTATTAATGAGACAGCGTTTCTTTTAAACATTTTCAAATGTAGGGCTCTGTAACTAAACTGAAATCTCCTAAATCGAATTATATTTCTTTATTGAAATTAAAATTTTGCAGAAAATATCTTTCAGGCTTAAAATGTTTTAAACTTTTTTAATAACAACAAAAAAAAACATCTCACATCATCTATTTGTTTTTCATCTTGTAACTAGAATAAGTAAGAAAAATTAATTTTCTTTTCGTTTTCTACCTTAAAGTCGAATCCTGTTATAGTGTCTCCCGTTAATTGTGGCCTTATGCTCACTCAACTCATTCTGAGAAATGCCTGTAAAAGCCAACAGAAGCAAAACTCTTAATGAAAACTTTTTCAAATTGAAATTCCATCCTGTTCCCACTTGAACGTTGGTTTATCTTAAAGTTTTCAGCAGGCTGGTGGTTTTAAGTTTACTTAAGTCAAGTTAATTAAAATGTTGAATTTCATTTCTTGAAAATTGTTAAAACTTTATTTTCTCTATTTGTTCTTAAATGAAAAATCTTTATTTATTTCTCTTTATTTAAATGATTTTAATGTGCTTCATTCAGTGCATGCATTGGTTTTGCTCTACAAATATGTATTTGTTCTTTATTTTTATTTTATTGCAAAATAAACGGTGTCATTGTATTTATTTAAAATGAAAAAAAAAATAATAAAACATTTTTATGTGTATCTTCTATTATGTTCCGTTTGTGTATTAAAGTTGACCTTTTTTTTTGGGTATTTTAGGGAAAAAAAACTGAGTTTACCAAACAAAGATTTGGTTGCTGTGTTTAATGGATTGAAATCTTTAAACGTTTGTATAAAGAGATTTGCGCTCAATTTGCTAGAAACAATAAGATGATGAATAATAAATTGTGTTTTTATTGTAAATAAGCTACAAACGTGTGACTTTTTATATTATGGGAAGAAATATATTTATAAGAAAGGTTTAAAGAAATATGTATAAGATATTGGCTTTTTTTAAATAAAACAGTAAGTCCTAATTTACACTATGCAAGTCTTATTGCTTAGCTGATTAGTTTGTAAGAAGAGATAAACGAGGGGAATAGAAATGGTTCTGTTCCCCATAGTCTCTCTTTCCCACAAACTAATCAGCTTAGCAATAAGACTTGCATAGTGTAATTTATGACTAAGCGTTGACATTTCGTACCATAACCGCCAAAAAAGGCTTAAGCGACATAATTTTCGAACTTCTTTATTTCACCAAAATCCATTTTTTGAGATCGTAAATAATCGATTTTCATCAAAATAAAACTAGATTGAAAAAATGTGTCGCTTAAGCTATTTTAGCGGTTATGGCTCTATATATTCTATGTATTTGTTTATTATTTCCGCACACAAAAGGTGAAAAGGAACCCTATTGTTTTCGCTACGTTGTCCGTCTGTCTTTCACAGACGCTACAACAGCAAATATATGACAAATATATGCTTTAAACACATTCACCGCAGCAGGCTACACGAACACACGACTTCAAATGCCGCTGGCTCCATTTGTCGCCTCGTAGCCAGGTACTTAATTCTTTTGAAGACGGCAGCAGCATAATCAGTACAGTTCCAAAACATAATCAGTATTGCCACTATCAAATATTTCGCATTTATAAAAATTAAAGTAATCTTTTTAAATGTATATCACGTAAAAATATAAAAATTAATCAATTTATTCTTAACGTCAATTTCGGAATATTATTTCTGTTAAATAATATTAAATAATTGTAAGATATCATTAACTCAACATGCAAAAATTCACAAATCTCGTTTCCAAAATAATATTGTATTAATGCCTTTCTAGGGTAAGTCAAAGTCCTACTTTACTGAATTTGTTTAACTTATTTTTTTTTATTTGTTAACGCCTTCCGTTGCGAAGACAAACAGAAAAATCAATAGTGATAGAACGTATGCTTGACTTTTTTCGAAGTTAGTGTGCAATGGTTCCAATACGCTGCTTTTTAGTAAAACCTGATTTTCCGCACATCCGTATATGATAAATATTTTAGTTCTAGAGGGGGCCGATTAGGAGTCGAGGGCCCTGCAGATGCTGTTTCAGTGGAGGTTGTCAAACGCTTATTTAACACCGTCGAATAGGATGCCTAAAGTGGAGATATGATCGAAACAGGATGTGTCTTAAGTTGTTTTTTAGGGGCGTAAGTTCTAAGTCTCAGATTATGTGGATCCTGTTCAGTAATAAAATACCTCACCAGCTGCCGCAGGTTTCCTTTTTTTGGCGTTTTTTTTTTGGTTTAACAAAGCCTCTGTTAGGAAAGGTAAGAATATATTTGCTGACCATATAAAGAATAGACAAATTTAAGATAAGGAAGTAATTTGCTTAAAACCCACTTTTGTTTTTGACAAATTCAGTTTTATTGATACCAATGTAAAATAGAAATATGGGAATCAATAATAAAATATGATGTCGGGCTAATATCTACCTCTGTTACGTCGGCAGACGTCCGCTCTTTTCGCAAAATGTTTAACCACATTTTGCAATAAAGCTTCGCTTATCTCGTCAATGCAGCGTCGAATTTCATCTTTCAGAGTTTCAGTTGTTTGTAGTTTGTTTACGTAAAGCCAGTCTTTCAAATGGCTCCAGAGAAAATAATTCAGCGGCATTAAACCACTAGCACGCGGCGGCCAATTGACATTACCAAATCTAGAAATTACACAAGCGTAGAATTGCTCATATAATAACTGAATTGTTTGGCCGGATGGGTGCGTGGCGTGGGCGCCGTCTTCCTGAAACCAAAGGACACTGGTGTCAACAAAGGCCAATTGAGGCTACAAAAAATCGGTAATGATGGCTTGGTAGCGCAGGGAATTCACTGTGACGGCGTTTTCTTGCTCATTTTCGAAAAAATACGGGCCGATGATGCCGTCTGATTACAAACCGAACTACGACCGTATTGTTTGATCTTTTCTCAGGAACAGTACCTTTAGCCTCGAATTTAGCGAGTAAATTACGTACAGCGGTCTCAGAAGGAGCCTGATTACAAAGAAAAGCTGCTTGAATTATACAAAGTGATGCAGTCAAATTTTCATCATTTTAAATTTTCACAATTAAAATTCTTTGCTCAAGAGTGTAGCGGTTCATGTTTAAATTTTGCAAACTTTTTCCTAAATAAATATTAAAGGATGGCAGCTCAATTCTTGACATTTCATCATTGGACAGCCAATTTACTTCCAAACCTCAAATTTGCCCACCCTTTATGTTGGAATTTGAAGAATTGTGGTGATAGCGGATTTTTTTTGCTTTAACCTTTTAATTTCGGCAAGAACCACTCTATGGCCATGTGAAGAGTCTATGACTTATGTCTGAATAAATGCGAGTATATTAACTCCGTCACATGTACACTTGGCCTCTTCTCAGGACAAGTATAAAAAGCTGTCTCTATTTTATCTAAAATTTCTTCTGATTGCTCGAGAACTACAACTCAGGCATATTCAAAAAAAGGTTTTTGATATGTAAACATCTATACGCAAGAGGTAAAAATCTTTTTCACAATACAATCACAAATTTTGAGTAAGATCGTAAAGCGTAATTATGTATATATTAATTATGTATTAGTGTAATCATACGAACAAGAAGTACAGAGAAACTTAACAGCTGCATAGAAATACACTCAACCGAATTTTAAAGCATACCTTCAGGAGCAATGTTAATTGTAATAGAAATTGCTTGTGAAGTGTAATAGTGATGCCAGTGGGGATAATTTTGTAAAAAAGTTGAGAAATATAAAATAAATAAAATAAATATAAATTTTGAAATAAAAGAGCGTTTTAAATTTCAAATATTTGTTGAAAAGATATATAGCAGTCCTTATAAAGAACTTATAATATTATATTATAACATATCTTGATTATATACTGCTGCCTTACACTGAAGTTGGTGCACGACAATTGGGTAACAATCTCCATCTCATGCCAATTATTATGGGGTGCAGATTTTAATACAAGTTTTACAAACCCACAGTCACAAGCTTTATCAAAATTTTTATTTGACGTTTTCCACTTGCATATGAGCCATTCACCACAAACCGCCACAACTAATAGTTCCACTACTATAGATGGAGTTTTCCATAGATTTTTAAATACAGTAGATTAAAAAAATGTCTATATCTCATTTTATTTACCATAAGCCAATATTACACATCTCCCCTGTGATCGGACTCACATTGCTTTTTTATATTTATTTTGAATTCATTCAAAATATGAATTTATATATTTTCTCTTTTATTTTTTATAAAAAAAATCACTTGTATCAATAAATCACTCATTAAAACTTGAGCGTTTTTCCTTTAAAAGAAAAAAAAATAAATATAATTATCTAATAAATCTTTCAACACCACAAGAAAAAATGTCAACGCCAACATAAAACATAATTTTTTGTCTGTTTTGTAAACTTCTCATAATTATGACACATGTTCAACACTAGAAAATAACATCATAAAACACACAATTATCTGCAGCATCTGCTATTTAGTTTTTATTTTCAACCAAAATCTTTGGAAAAATAAATATTTTCTTAAAATAAATTTAAGATATACATATGTACATACATATGTATTAAAAATCAACACCGAAAATAAATTACTAAACAATCTTGACATAATGGGTTGAATAAAATGCTTTTTTGAGAAAAATTTCTGACATTATTATACGAGTAATATTTAATTTGACACCATAATTTTAACACACTTATTGAGTTAGAAACAAACATTAAATAAATAAAATAAAAAACTTTATTATTTGTAATGTAAATGTCACAAATTCAGCTCAAAGAATATGATTAGTAGAAAAAGGAATGTAAAGCACTGACATAAAACCATAAAGACATGAACGCTAACACAACCCCACAACTGCCCAAATTCATAAATGTGTCATATTTAATATAAAATAATTTCTTTTTCAAAGTAAAAAATGGTGTCATTTTTGACTACAAACAGCAAAAGCCCGCTACAGAAGCCCAATCAAGTCAAAACTCAGCAGGTATAAATGTCTGTTTTAATATAAACTTTTTTATTTTGTTACGAGTGAAAAAAAGGAAAACAAAAAACCAAAAACAAAACCTCTTTATTAAGACACTTTATTTACCTAATGAGTGCCATATTTTTAACACCTAAAATGAACACTTAACTGTCAGCAAATGTGCCAGTTATTGTTTTGACCAACTGAACATTTAAAAAACCATAAATTTATTTTTTGTGGTGAAAAAAAACAAAAAGAAAAATAAAATAAAAGAACTTATGTTTGAGGATCTGTAGTGGATTTTTCTTAGCCACTCCTTTTGTTGTTTAAATTTGCTAAATATTAAAAAATATTTAACAACACGCACATTTAAGCTTTTTTTCTTCTTTCAACTGTTAAATAAGCAGTTGTTGGGTGCAAACATTAAACAAAAAGTACTTGAGAATTTTATGAAGTGAAACAAAGATGTTATACGTTTTATATTAAATACAAGCAGACTTTCAATGTACCCTTTTTATAACAAAAGAGTGATATGAGAAAAATAAATTTAATATTTGAAGCTTATTTCAATTTGCAGATTGTTGTGGTGAATCTGCAACGAAAAACACTTAACCATTGAATGTTATGCAAATTTTTATATACGATTTAACCAAGGATATTTTTTCGAAAATTTTCTCTCTCTAACTATTTTTCGTTTAGGTATTTTTGGTCCCTTGTTGAGAAATCCACTATTGTGTGATTACAAGAATCCAAGCTGCTTACGAAGTTTTGATATAAGCTTTTGCGTATAAATACATAAAATGTAATAAGATTAAGCTTTATTCAATAAATACTGCCGAATGTTCTAAATCCAATTCTCAAAAAAATTTCTACTCACAATCTACTTAAACAAGGTTAATTTTACCTTTTTTTGGCAATAATTTTGCTTTATATGTGTTTAATGTTAATTCATCAAGATTAGGTGTAATCTCTAAAGAAATATTTTTTCTTTTGAAATAAGTTTATTTCATGTTGATTTGACATTCCAGTACTGTTAAATGAATATGAAGGACACTGATGTTGAATCAAAGTTGTTTCGAGTTGGAACGATGTAATGCGATACTGAAATAATGAGAAGAACCATGTTGAATCATGGTTATTTGAAATTGAAACAACATGAAGAATTTTATAAATTATTTTATTGTGTGCATTGGCACATGCATCAGAAAAATTGTTGTGCATTGGGGCTTCCCCAGCCAATATTTGAACTTATAAGTCATCGTGTGATAGGCAACAAGCTTATGGTTGAAGCCATACGAACCTTAAGTATTCTTTAGATACACACTAAATACACGCCATCATGAATAAAATTTGAATTCAATATTATTTAGTTGATTATTTAACATGAAATTAATTTGAAAAGCTATAGGTACTTTGACTTGTCACCAGTTTTTGCTGGTAATGCGAAGCTTGTCGGCTATTTACGAACAGTAAACTAAACAACAATAGATCAAGAACAAGTCCCACAAATATCCACAACACTGTATTGCAGCTATGAACTAGTCCCCTGCACAAGACCACTTACAATAACATTTTTTAAGATATGAGGGATTTTCCAATTGCTTTTCTACTGCGTAATCTTCTGAGACAAACGCTAAACAACACTGTTGACGCGGCATTTGTTTCAGTTATTGCAGGTATAGGAGTAAAGAAGAAAATATTTCGTGACTGCAAATTTACCATCACACTTAAAGAACATAATTGGGGTATTCAGAAGGTACTCATAAATAAAGCGAAAAAATATACAATTATAAATATTGTACTTATTTGTATTTTGGTCTTAGCACCTTTCTACGTTGCTTACTCTCTCTCTCAATTCCTTTGGTTAACTCTCACGCATTTCTACATGTAGTTATGACAAACAATAAACATAGTTGAGAGTTGAGAGTTGAGTTATTACCCTATGACCTTTATATATGAGCCACAACAAAAATTGTTTTAAACTATCTATTATGACACTTAGGACACTTAAGACACCCTTGTGAATACTCCAAATATTTTTTGTAAATTTATATGATTTGAAATCAAAATTTTTACATGTTGATATAACATTGATATTTTTTTGTTTTGTGTGTGTGAATATTTCATTGTGGCCATTGCTGATGATCAGGAATACCAAAAATATCCTCTAATGAAAGTGTTTTATGCGAATTCAATATGCACCAAAAACTTGAAAATATTGACAAAAAAAACTTAAAAAATATGCTCTTAAAAATAAAATAAATTAGTTCGTTTTAATCAGGAATTATTTCTTAACCGCTCTTATTTTCAATTCTTCTTGAATAAAATATTTTTCTTGTGTGTGTGTTTTTCTAAAGAAGAATACAAATTAAACTATACTTTTTCTGTGTAGCCACGCACTTTATCAGCACACATATCATATCAGCACATAGAAGAAATTGTTGTTAGCGTCAGTTATTTAAAGTGCATTTTTATTCAAATGGAATGTGAGGAATGATTGTTGTGTATACACTTATTGATTTACCTTACGCAAATACATTTGTAAATATTGCTATTTATTTTCTTTTCTGTTTAGAACATTGGAAATCAGATTTAGATTATGAACAATAAAAATAAAAATGTTTATTAAATAAAAAAAATATCTATAAAGTATCAAAATATGCTCTAAAAGCGTCAAATATGCTTTACAAATTCGAAAATATGCTAAAATATGCAGTGTTCAAAAATCTGCTCAAAAGGGTAAAATATGCAAAAGTATGCAGCAAAAAATCAATGCAAAAATTAATAAAGATTTCTGAATCAAATAAATATCTTATCTCTGCATTAATAAGTCACACAAGAAAAAACATGCAATTGCATGTGTGCGGTTTCCCTGCTTATAATGCTTATAAAATTTCTTAGGAAGCTATTAAGTACACGAAATATTATAATGATGTTTTATGGGTGTAGCCACGCCCTCTTTTAAAAGTACAAAACTATAGCTCCGCAAATGCAATGTGTATACAATAATGTAATTTTCCTTCTTTCAAATTTTATTTATCGTTAAAAAACTTCAAGATGAAAAAAACTTTTGTGTCCCAATTTTTCAATTGAAAAATAAATTAATGTAAAAATCATACACAAAAATTAAAAGTCCATTTAATATTAATATTTAAGAAATTTATTGTTCGACATATTGTCATAATTATATTCTAATTTGAAATTTATTTGCTGGTGGTTCAGCTTGGTCTATATGCATTTCATTGTTGCTGTAACAAATCAACTTCAACCACACATTTTGAATAGTCGCAAACCTCTTATCTTATGCACAGACTTTCAAGAACTATTTGAGAATTCACAAATAATAATATTTTTGAAAATCACAAAAGAAAAATAAGCATAAAATAATAGTTTAAATGGATTTTTCTCTAATGATTAGATATATTTTTCATAGTTCTTGAAAGTCTGTGCATAAGATAAAAGTTTGTGACTATTCAAAATGTGTGGTTGAAGTTGATTTGTTACAGCAACAATGAAATGCATATAGACCAAGCTGAACCACCAGCAAATAAATTTCAAATTAGAATTTAATATTAATATTTTTAACAAAAATTTCTCTTAACTTCCATGTGTTACAATCATTTTAATGTACACATGGAATAATAATTTCAATTAATGTTTAGGGCATAATTTATATGACCAATTAAATTGCTTGCACTCGAGGTTTTATATTAAAATTATTACATGACTAAGTACATATTAAATTTCAAGTACTAACTAACGTGTGTTAAATGTAATCAACTCTTGTTAAGTATTTAAGTTTATTGTGACAAAATCTGGTCACATATGAAAAATCAATTAAAATATTTTAGAGAAATTTGTAAGCAAAATTTGTTGACACAATTAAGTATGCTCTGCTAACTTAATGCATTGAATCAAAAGTAATTTATTAGAAATTATAAAATAATAATAATGAATTGATTTTCGTTAATTATTGTTATACATATGTATATGAGCATATTTAGTAATGTTTTACATATGCCTTTCTTCATAACTCATCTTTTATTTCATTAAATCCTAAAAGTATCTATTAAATTGCTTTTAAGCCTACTTTACGTAATATTGTTGTTACTATAATTAGAACGCATTACTATTGGAATCATTAAATGTTCATAATATGAATAACTTTTTAATGGCTATTAACAAAACAGAGAAAATTACCAACACTTTGTAGCAAAGTGTTTTTATTCCTTGTGGCTAAATAAATCTAATCATTACAGAAAAATCCATTTAAACTATTATTTTTTTTACTAAAAACAAAAGCACAAGAAAACTGCTCTGCTCATCTTATTTACTATGTACTAATTGCCAAACATTTGTGACTAAATATTAACCTCCTTTTTTGTTATTTCTTCTAAGACTAATTATAAATAATGACATATTAGAAGTGAAAAACAACAATTTGTAGACATGTGTCAACTGAAAATTATGTATTACAAACTAATTGTCAGAGACACGTACTTGATGCACATAAAAGAAAGAAAAAAGAACAAAAAAACTAAACTAAAATTAGTAACAAACATTGAAAATTCTATAGTAAAAACTTCAAAAGCGTCACGTGTTGAAACTGACAGACGGCAAAATATTTCAAATGAATAAAAACCAAATTATGGAAAAACGAAATATATTTCTTAATATATGTGCCCTTAATTATGAAAGTGGTCTAAGTCATATATTTCTTATGTCGAGGTATTTGGTGTGTTATTATATTTGAATAAATCGGAAAATATTTATATATTATATAACATTTTATTTTATAGTTGTAATAGTCTCGATTAATATAAATTTATTTAGCATTTATTAAATATTTATTGAAGATTTTTAAAGATTTATTTGATACTTTGAAGCTAAAATGCACATGACTTAGACCACTTTCATAATTAAGGGCACATATATATACATATATATATATATATATATATATATATATATATTAATACATACTTATGCCCTAATTTAGTAACAAGATTTTGTTTGAATTCTCTAACAGGGCATTTACATTATCTCAAAATCTAGTACTTATGAGATTTCGAGCTAAATCTTTTTTTTTTTACTAGATTTCCCATACAAACTAAAATCTAGTTTGTGAGACGATTTGAAGGAAATCTACTAAAAATGTAATATTTTTATTTTATTTCTACTACCCTGTACAAAATATTTATATAAAAGATGATTGAATTAGCTACGGCCTGCTTAAAAGGTGTGTGAATTAACTACATTGCAGTTGTTTGGTTGTAGCCTTAGAAAATTTTTCGTTTAATGGGTTTTGTTTTGGGTAAAAAAAGTCTTGATAAATGTCAAAAAGACATAGTGTAAACGGTATAGATTTTTATTAAGATTTTAATTAAAATCTGTTAGATTTTGTGCAAGTATAAGTGGCATATAAATTGTTTTCTTCAAAAATGGTTGCTGTCTTTGATAATGAAAAATAAAAATATTATTGCCATGTTTTTAAAACATTAAAATTTAATTAAAGTATTATAGAATTGTTTGTAAAATATATGAATAAGTATGTGTTGGATATAATGTTTGAAAGAAAATCATAAAGCAAATACACGAACCTTCTAGCATAGACAACACTTTGAATCGTCTATAAAATTTTCTGTTTTTTAGTTATGAACACCCGGTGTATAGTGTATTTTGAGTCAGTGAACCGCACGAAATACCAGCATTGTGGAAAAAAGAAACGCAGCCTGAAGTTTTGCATCCATGTAAATTTTTTTTCCTTGTTTTTGGTTTAATTTTATTGAGAACAGCGAACGAAATTAAGGTTAAAATTTAATAAATTTGTACAACAAAAAAAAAATTTAAATAATTATCGAAGCTAAGAAATATTTCGTGATTAAAAATGCTTTTCGCAATATGCAATGTATTTTATGTTAGGAAACAATTAAAAATAATACGGATGATAGTTTAAAAAGGCATTTAAATAGTTTTCACAAAGCTGTCAACAAATTTAATTTGGAATTTATGCACTACATTGTTGAATGGATTATTATATTTTTTACTTATTTCTTAAGTTTTTATCAAATCGCTTAGTTATAAAAAATATTCAAACGAGATAAATACCCACAGCATGTATTTTAAATTAAAAAACTTTTCTTCTTGTGTAACGTTATTTTAATCTTATTGTTCTCACCAATGCAAACATATTTTAGTTTTCGGATCACTGGTCTAAGTCATCATTCATATTAGTAAATTTGAACTTTAATTTCTCACCGTTTCCTCCAAAAAACTAAGCAAAAAAAATGGAAAAAATTCATACATGCGTGCACAATTTCATTCGTCACTTTCTCAGTGACGACTAAATTAAAGAGCATAAGCATGTGTGTTATTTTTTGTCCACAATTGTGGTATGGCGTGCGGTTCACTGGTCTAAATCAAAGTCAGGCACATACATACGTATTAGTGATTATATGAGATATTGAGCTGTTTTCTTCCATACGTGTGTTTAAGTACATGTAAATATAAGCATAACGAAGTGTCCACGGGCGTCCTTTTGCTCGTCACTAGTCTAAATACAAAATTTTACAAACATATGAAATAAAAGTGTAATATCATAATTTCCGACAACAAATATTACACTGTTGTATTTAATATTGTATTATCATATCTATACAAGGATACAAGAGGTTTAGGGAATTAAGCAAATGCGTTTTGCTTCTGTAAAATATTTTAAATTTAACACGTCTTTTTTTAATTAATAAAAAGATATTGAACTTATAAGAACTTATCTCTATACATCGCATGATTTCGAGCAGAAAACCCCAGAAACGTTTGCTTTCTGGATCAACTGGGTGGTCTCATTTGGGCATTTTATTTTGAATACATATAAGAGATGAAAATGGTCAAGTTCTCTGGAATCTTAATTTTTCTTTCCTTATCGTTTAATAAATGGTATATACATATGTATATAAGAAATTAAATCATGTTATTCATTTTTATTATTAAGTGTGGCATATTTTTTAGGAATATCATCTTTTTAGAAATGATATGAAAAATGTAGTATATAAACGTTTTTAGTTTTCAATAATTTGTTTCCTTTCTGTCAGTCAATATCGCATTAGTTTTTTTCCTCGCTGCACATAAATTTATTTGCAATTATTTTAAAAATAAAAAGTTATGTTATTATAAATAATTTATCTACGGTTTTTTTTTGAAATACAAAAAAATAATACTCTACAATTATTTTGTAATAGTTTTTATATTTTTAATAATAAACAATTTTTACTTCAATATAAAATAAGAATTTTTTAATAAATAGTTTCTGCTCTAATGGTTTTGTTTTATTTATTTTTTCTTTAAAAAAATTTAAAGTTAAAGTTAAACGTTTGTTGTTGCTCTGCAGAAATTTCCTTGAGATTTTTTGTGCTTGTGCACATTTATTTTCCAACAAGAAGTTGTAGGAAAAAAATTTTAAACTTTTCTTGATATTATATATATACACTTTTTTATATTCACTTTTGTTTCTGCCAAAGTTAAGCATTTCTTCTCCGCAAACATTGTTTTGTTAAAAACAAAAAAAAAAAGTTATTTCTTTGAAAAGTAAATATTACTTCCATAAATATTAAGAAAAAAAAAACAAACAGAAAAGGAAATATATAAAATTATGTTCATATGTATGTATGTGTACTTATAATATTTTTACTTGGAATAAAGAAATTAATTTAATAAAATATTATTAAATATTAAGTAATAAATATAATTTGATTTACCAAGAAAAAGAAGAATTTTAAATAATTTAAATGATATTGATCTTACATGAACATATTAAAAAAATTACTACACAAAAAATAAATTTCATCTGATTTGCAAAAAAAAAAAATTATTTAAAATTTTATTGCGTCATTTAAACTTTTTTAATTAATTCAGTTTTTTAACAAAAGTTTAATTGGTTCAATGAAATTAAAAAAAGCTTAATTGACTGACTTAAATTTTTAACTGATTGTTCGTATTTTACTCCATTGCAGGTGTTAATTTTTTTCATAAGTATTCCTTGAAGTTTGGATCATATAATTCGAATAAGTTTCGAGGTTTTTCTTTATTTTTATATTTAAATCATTAATCTGTTTATTCGTGAATGTTAAGAAAAATTTAAAGGAACAAAGGTGTATATCAAACATTAATAAAAAGTAATTTATGTTGTTTTGCCTTAATAAAATAAATAAATTTTGCACAAGTTTTAAGTGTTTTTGTCTGCCATAAACTCAAAAATTAATGTGTGCTAAACGACACTAAGCACATTTAAAATTAATAAAAATCATTGTTTTCAGAGAAAAAAAAATATTCTTATCATGACCATATCCTTTAAATTTTGAAGGAAATTTTTCCTTCCAGGAAAAGTCAAGAAATTACATTAGCATTTAAATAATATTGTTACCTTTTAAGCACAAAGTAAAGCTTTTAGGATAAATTTTTTTCAATTAAATAGAAAGATACAAGTGGCAATTATTATCAAATAACCCTTTACTTGTCAACGCTAATATAAAGAGCTTTTTAGCACACAATGTTAAATAGTTCACAAGTGGAATACCACGATGTTAAAATTTTTTCTTTTTTAAAAGGATTCTTCCAGAAAAATGTTAAAAAATTCACATTTAGAAAGTCATAGAACATTCTTTGTCCACGTTTTTAGGGCGTGTTTATGCAGAATTAGTTTTTATGTTCTGTACAGTTATGAATCTGCTATTCCGTTTCATTTCAATTGAAAGTCCGTGTTTGTGGTTTGTTATTCTTTTTTATTTCTGTTCTCTCGCGGATAAATCTGTTGAAAATAAAATTCAATGTTATGTAAAAGCAAAAAGTGCGTATGTACATATAAGTTTGTTGTGGTATGAAATAAATAAACGTCTTTTGCTACGAGTTAAACATAAAAATTTATTTGATTCAAGGATGTTTTGAAAAGTAATATATTTTTATCTAATAACCACGAAACGGAAGATGTAAAGTTAATTATTTTCGCGGGAAAAAAGTTAATGTGGCTTAACAAGTTTAATAAATTCTACAGGGTCTCCCCGTAGATAAGTGGTAGCGATGCCATAGACCTTGGATGCTTTCCGCAGATAAGCTAATCACTTCGCGGGTTGTGTTAGTTAAAAAAAAATTGAATATAAAAAAGTTTATCAGCTGATTTTTTCACAAAAAGTATTTGCGAAATATTTTCTTAAAAAAAACGTCACGGAATTGTTACGAAAAGTAAAACCTAATGAGGCCTTTACAATTTGTTCTTTTGGTTTGTGTGTATGTATGTTGATTTTGTTGTTTGTATCTGGCATCTGCATTGGCTTATATGTTTGTGAAATTGTATATTTCTTACTCGTTGTTATTTTGCTTAATTTTGATCAACATCGCTTTGTATGTTTATGTGCTTATCTTTCCCTGCAAATAACGCGAGTAGTGCATTAATGCAGGTAAGGACTACTCCATAAAGGATCAGGACTAGTCTAAAACTAGTCCAAATGCATGGATAAAACATGGTCGATTTAACATTGCGATGTCCTAGGGATGGACCATATGATCCAAATTTGCATTACATCCGACCAACCCCAAAACTACCCCATATGGAATAGTTATAGGCTACTCGTATACCATTTGTAAGTGCCTAAAAAGAACCATTATAATCGTTTAAATACGAATATTTATGGTGTAGCATTAAATGCTTGTGTTAAAACGACATAATCCATGACTGCATTAGATGGGGCATGATGTAAGTAGTCTGTTTCATCTTAATTGAACCACGTAGTCCAACATTATTTGCATGGTGTATGCTCTTAAACTAATCTACTCTGCATAAATTGTATTGTTGACAAATATTTTTATGGATAAAATTTCTATGAGATCGCGTTACGGTATATTCTCTTAACTTTATATACATACCTTAACGTTTTAAAATGTATAGAACTGATCAAATTATTTTTTGGGTGTTAATCTCTAACACTTTTAACTTACGAACTTCCATATGCTTTGGGCAAAAGTATTCTACCACGACCTGTAACTTTCTTCTTAACAATTAGTAGACAAAGTAACCAAAGCCACCACATGATTTTATAATTCACTTTTTGAACAGTATAATAAAAAAATGTAATGGTATCGTAAACAACTATTTTTTAAAGTTACCTAAAAATTAATAAATATGATTATGATATAGATAAATAAGTGGTCCATCTCAAACCAAGTTATAATTTTTTTGTATGTATGTACATATCGCACACTAAATCATAAACAGTCACAACTCAAAAAATTTCGGATACTGAGTAGTTGCAAACAACTGTTGATACTGTAAAAATGACGCAAGTATATAATATAAAAACAAAAATAACGGTATTCTATATTCTTAAAGAAATTGTTTCGGTCATTACAGATTTGTTCAGGTAATTGATTTATAAAGGGTTGTACTCTGTTCGAATTTGTGAAAAATGTTTACCAACATTGATTAATTCTACGAAACATTTGGCATGTAAACAATATTAACTTACCCCTGAAACTACGCTGCATTTTCTTATATTTAGCAGAGTACCAGGCTTATAAAAGAAAAACCACTTTGATAATTTTGAGGTGTACATATGTGTATTATTACATACATGTACATATGTGTATTATTTGCACTACCAAGAATTTCAAATATAATTGAATTTTTATCTTAATTTTTTTTCTCATTTTAGGTAAGTCCGTTATGCCATGACGTCCTTTAACAAATAGTTGCTCTGATGTGCTGTTGAATTGTTAAAATTCTTTTTTATTTTGTTGAGTGAGAAAAAATATTTTAAATTTCATTAAGGTAAATTTAATTTCAATTACTTTTAAGGAACTAGCAAAAAAAATGTACCTGGAAAAAAATTATGTTACATTTTTTTTCTTGCAACGTAAAACAAACATAAAATTTCAATTTCAAAAGTAAACACTTGCATTTGCACACAATCAATCACAAATCAAACTGAACTATTTCCACAGACACTCGCAAACACACTCGGGTAAAAAGTTTAACAGCGAAGCATTATTACCCTGTCGGGCTTTAGGCTAACATTAACAAATTATGTAACTAATGGTTAATCAGTATATAATTTAAATAACTAATTTTACATGTTAAACGTTACTCAATTTTTCAACGTAATGTTCTCAGAACGACTCAGTACTCACTCACGCTGCATAAGTTTCAAATAACCACAACTTAGCTCATTTCATTTCACTGAATTTTTGTCTGATAAAATGCGAAATTTCTAACTAATGATTGCCCATTATGATTATGCTCTCATCAGTTTTGAGTTAGCTTAAAGTTAGTTCAATACTTTTTGGGAAGAAGACAGTTCTACAAAAAGCAACTGTCTATGTATCATTTATGAGTTAAGGCCCAACTATAATAGGAATAAGCGAACTTAAGCAACTGTGCGGTTACATATAAAACGTATGTGGCAAACCATAATGTACTTATGGAACTTTTCGTCAAGTTTCGTCAAATGCCATTTGCTTAAGTTAAGTGCCAAACTGAACGCACATTCCGTACGGAAAACACTGTTTTTGCATTTTTTTAAACTCAAGCAAACAGCAGCAGAAAATATTCATTGATTTTAAATATTTTTTTATTGTTTCTTATTTTAAACTCAGAAAAAAAGCAAACATTTTATTTTCATTCTTTGTTTTATACTACACATATACACACATACACTTGAGATTATTTATGTATGTTCACGGTTGTACTTTTTGGTAGGCAAAACAAATAAAATAAGTAATAAAGTGGTGGATATCATTACATGTGAATTTTTAATAGATTAGGACATTCCAACAAGTTAATTTGATTGAATTGCATTCATTTAGTTGTTATAAAAAGAAACAAAATTACTAAACAAATTTGAACAATACCTGTATGTGCAACTGTGGCTAAAGAATACTTAAGTGCATGTAAGTACATTGTGGCCACCTAAAAGTCACATCTGAATTGCTTAAGTATTTGACAGACTTATCGTTCAATTCTAGCATTAGCTTAAGCCAGCATATTCATATTATAGTTGGGCCTTTAGTTCAGAAGCTAGTTGTAAATGAGTTAGCAAAAAGTCACCTATATTTTGAGATAGCTGATAAAAATCCATCAGGGTACAGTTGCATACACATACATACAACAAATAATTTAATACATACATGTATTGCTGTACTTGTAAAGCTTGTACCCTGCAGGAGAATATTGACTAAAATCTACTGGTATAATTACTAGAACAGTAAGAACTAGTGCAAAAAGGGTTAAAGTTGTTGTGTAAAATTACCAGTTTTGATGAGTACTAGTATATGAAGTAGTTCCAAGGCACCTTAATGCAAAATAAATGTTGACTGTCTAACAGAGCCCTTGAATTGTATGAAAATTGGTATCACACTATTATTAAAATTTTATGTTCATCCAAAAATAATTATAAATAAATAATAATAATTTCCCTTTTGAGTTTTTGAATTTTGATAAATAATTGCGAATTTTAAGTAGCAGTTGTCACTGGGTAACAGAAGAATAAAACCAACAATTTTATAGAATTTTCTTTGCAAGAGAACTGGTAGTAAACTAGTCCTTAACTACTACCAATGGCAATAGTAATTTTATAAACACACTCAATGCTAATTTGAGCATAAAGATGTTATAAGAAAGTTTACAGTTGGGAACTAGTGGTGGTAGTTTCTGTACTAGAAAATACCAGTTGGACACTAGTTCGGTCTCCTACAGGGCATATTTTCATAAAAATTACACTTTTTGTTATTCAAATAACAATAGATATTTTGAAGAACACTTAATTTTTTTATAACAAAATAATAATATAATACAAAAATAATTTTTCATTCAATTGTGAGTTGTGTTTTTTTTCAAGTTGAATTTATAATTTTGTATAAAATAAGATAAATGAAAATTATTTTTGTACATGTTGGCAACATTATATTTTGCAACAGGGTGGGATATATAGACGAATTAACGTAAGCTGCACGACAAAGTCAACTCAAGTCAAGTCCATTATTTGGCTCGTCGTGAGTCAGGTTTGTCGTGTTCTACAAACAGGCTGTTAGAAAAATTGCAGAAATGTACTTAAGTCAATTGGACGTATAAGCGACGCTATGAGTATGTATACATATGTATAAGCACCTATATATTTGAATATTTATACATAGCGCTCATTTACTTAAAGAACACCATAACTCAAAATATAAAATTTTTGAGTTAATGATGCAGAATATATAGTTATTCATATTGTTTAACATTTTCATACAAATATCTTGTTTACTAAACTCTTGAAAGCAAAATAGCTTTATCTTTTTCCATTAAGTTGTATGTAAATTGTGTAAAATGTGGTTTCTGTACTAGTAAAATACCAGTTGGACACTAGTTGGATCTCCTGCAGGGTATACATATATACAAAAAAAAAAGAAATTAATGTTCGTATTGCATTGAGCATTGCTTGTAAACGAGTGCTCTTTTCCTTTCCAAATGCATTTGGAATTTTATGGAAGTATGAGCATTTATGCTCGTATACATATTTGTTTCTATCTAAACTAACACTTCTGTTTATTTGAAGTGATAACAACACACTCATTTATTTGCTTCCAGACATATATATATATACATATAAACATACATTTAAAAGAGCACTTGTAACAATTAATCGGATGTTATAATATCCCCATAAGCGTGTATATGTACCTTTCATAACAACCAGGAAAAATAATTTTAAAACAAAAGATTACAAGTACGAAAATTTATATTTATGATTCTAACAAATAACTCGGCAAAGGAAAATGTAGGTACATACTTTTTTTAATAGGCAACTAATTAAATATTCCATACGTATAGCTAAAGCACATACATATGTACTATTAAAAATCATTAGACTGAAAAAATGTGTCGAACTCCATTCAATACTTATAGCACAAACGTTAAAGATTTTGAAAAAATCACTAAAAATGTATGACATGGAGTAAAACTGAAACAGACTTCTTAGACTTAATGGGTAGAGTTAAAAATAAATGATGGGGAATATGTCATAAAATTAAAAGTAAAAAATCACAAACATTTTTGCAATTGTATAATGCGGTCTCATATTAAATTCCTAGATTTACGTTATTATGGATGATTTGCAAATTTAAGATTGTTCAGGAGCATCTCTACTTCGTTTATGCTAAAAAGTAAAATACTATACAACTAAAAATAAAAAAGCACCTGCATATCAAACTAATTGAATCTCTCTCATACTTTTTGTCTGAGTATATTTATTTCAGGCTATGGATATTTACTCAGTAGAAAAATACAGGGATACTCCGGATATTGATTCATCATACGTCACCATAGAAAATCATTTGTGTACATAAAATGGAATCGAAAATATGTGGTTACATACGTATGGCTGTTTGAAAACATGTGTTATATGTGTCTGTCTAAAAAAATACCCCTGTATACACGCATGTGTAGTCGATTTAATAGTTAGAATATTTTTAAGTTCGTGCGTGTGATTGTAGCTCACTCTGTCCATACATTTTATTTGCTTTCGTTTGTGCTGCGTAATTTAAAAATTATGTTTAAACATAGTTGCTGGATGTCTGTAGTTATACGTATTCGTTTTAAAATTAATGCTTGTGTTTGCATATGAACGTATTTTTAACTTTAGCTGGTTGCTTGGCGACCAATACTTAAAGAGTACTTAAAACGATACTTTTGTTATTCTCTGATATATGTATATGTGCATAGATGAATAGAATTAATCTTCCTCCTTCTACCATATCAATTCCAAGCAAACCAACACCAGCAAACAGAGTGAAAATGGCTGTACACGTAGCAAATCAATATTTGCTTTAGATTTAAAGCGAAATGTAAATTGCAATCACTCATTCCATCAGCTTTCTATAAACCTTTCTCAGTATGTTATATATGTATACATATATGAATATATATGTATACTGCTGAGAAAAATTGGTTTGTGTAACTTTCGAATGAAAGAAAATTCAAATGTTAGCTAACAGGCATCGTAAGAGGGCTAGTAAAACACTTCCATTTAATTTAAATTCAAAGTCTAGAAAACTGAATCTTATATTCAACTGAATATAAGATTTTTATTGATAAAACTATTCGCTATTTTTTAATATAGAAAATTGTTTGTACCATTTTTTTTGCACAAAATAGCCTCTATTATTTTTCTACAGAAAACAATTTTTTTCTACACAGTTTATTTTGCAAAGCTCTCCTATGGAACACTCCTTGCAAAAAATTCATTCCATTTCAAGGAATCGTTTGCAACACTTTCGCAACATTTTTGGGCAGAAAATAATTTGCTATATTTTTTTTATTAAAATTTTCTTGCATTATTTTTCTTAAGAACTTTGTATGCAATATATTTCTTAAAAAAAATAGTTTGCATTAGTTTTTCTGCTAAAAATATGTTGGCATGTTGCTATAGAAAATTAATTAATTCTGTGTGAATTATTTGCATTTTGACAGCATTTCATGTGAAATGTTGATCATTTAACCAGTCTTTATACAAAAAGTTGTTAGTACCATTTGTATAGATTCTTTGTTGAAAACTTTTTTCGATAACAAATTGATTACAACATTTTTATATATAAACATTTTTTTCTGTAGAAAATTGTATTCAAATTGTTTAGTTTTAATATTATTCCAACATTTTGCTCTACAAAACTATATGTTTGTAAACCAATTCTTAAAAAAATCGCTGCAACATTATGTAATAAACGGTTGTTTGAAACGCCTTACAGAACTTTTCTGTAGCGAAATTTATTGCAAATTTTTTATAGAGAAAATATAGAAAATAATTTAAAATTTTCTCGTTTGTAAATTGCTTGCAACTTTTTTGTACAGCAAGTTTGTATTAATTTCTATAGAAAATTGTTGGAAACATTTTTCGATCCACAATTTATTGCAAAATTTTTGTAGGGATACAAATTTTTTCAGCACTTTCATGTAAGAAAAAATTGCGCATTGATTAAAATTTTTTGCAAGATTTTGTTATATAAAAAACTATTTTCAATATATTTCAATAGAAATTTTCTACACCGAAAAAAGTATTCACCAATTAATATTTTCAATTAAGAATTGAATTGTATTGATTAAATTTATAATTGTATTAATTAATTTGACTGGAAAAACTTAATTGATATTATCAAATTGCTTATAGGTAAAAATCTAATTAAATTTTTACTTGATATTACAAATATTTTAATTAATATTACAAAATCATTCATATTACTTTTTTGTGTGTATTAAAAAATCGTTTGCAATATTTTCATTGAAAAATGTTTTTGAAATGTTTTCCTATCGAAAATTGTTTGAACATTTTTCAATAGAATAAATTTTCATAAAAAATATTTTAACAAGACATCTGTCCGCCCATCCGCCGCCTGTCCGAATGCAAACTAACTTTATTTGTATGTTACGATTTCGATACAACTTAAAGCATAGATAAAAGATTTAAGCCTTGAAGAATATATAGCTTGCAGCTTTAAAAAAGTAGGATCAAGAGGTTTTTGAAGGAAATATCTGTCCACTGGAACTAAATTCATTAAATTAAAAACCTGGAAAAAGAGAGGCGTGGGCAATTACTGTCCCTCCCAAACTATTGAAATGGTTTTCATTAAATATAAAACGTAGAAAAATATGTATCTAAAAGGACACAAGGGCCATATACTTAAAAACTAGGATTTAGGGAAATTCAACAGATTTTTTTTTTGCAAACTTAAAACATTAATAGACATTAGTCTTAAAGACATACATCAAAATTTTTTACGATTATACTAAAGCTTGCTTGAAGCTAACATATTTGGAAGAACAATTGAACTTTGAACCTTATATGCACGAATACGAAGAGCACATTGACGAATTTAATGAACACAGTAAGCAGTAATCTTCATTTTTACTTTAAATTTTCTATGTAATTAGTCAAAAGTTAGTTCCGAGCATATTTTATTTATTAAGTATTATTCGATATTTAATTTTTACGAAATCTTCTGCTTAAAAATGCATACGATTTTATTGTTGTGGTTGTTTTTTCTTCTTTAATCCACGAATTTAATTATTTCAGTTTCATAGTACGAGTATATTAAATAAAACATATGTTACAAATTTAGCATCAAATATTACTTTAAAATACATACGAGTATGTATAAATATGTTGCAAGTTCATAGGAATCGCACCGCATAAAAGTACAAATCCAAACAACCCTTAAAGCATACTCACATATAATACAAATTAATTTCCTACTAATATTTGTATGCATAAATAAGTATAACAAACGAATACTTAGCTCTTGCATTAAGCTTACGTTTTGAAGTATGTACTTTATATGTTAACAAGAAAATTAAATAAGACCGCCCCTGCCTACATTTTCAGCTACTTCTTCTTGTACTTGAAATTAAAAGGAAACAAAAAGAAATACATATAAATACATAAACATATACATATGTATATAAACCTCAACAGCAAATATTTACTAAATGCCACAAATAAGTTGAAATATATACACACACACCAACACTCACTCGCACACATGAAGAGACACACATTTTACAGCTGTACACCTTGTAGCACGTATAAGGATGCAAAAAAAAAAGTTTCGTATTTAACCGCTAAACTGCTTAAAAACTTGTAATGAACTTGAAGTACATTTATACAACAAGTAAAATGTTAAGAGTTTCTTATTTTAAATACAAGTACATGCGATTTATTTTTTGTTTTTGTTTTTGCTTTTTCCTTCTTATTGAAGTACAAGAGTACAAGCAGCACAACAAAAAAATAACAACTTTTCTTAAGCTTTATACAGAGAAGAACGGTATACAGCCAACCAGCTTACATGGATGTGGTTAGTGAAGTGGTGAAGGTGTGCTTAAAATTCATGTAGAAATTTTAAAGCTATTTGTACGTGCCTTATCCGGGGGCTTCCCCCTTTCAAAGCGGGTTTCAAATATGTTTTTATTTGCCAACACGTGCTCTTTAAAATATTCAACCCAATTGTCTATAATAAGTCTCCGGGAAATTTTTACCATTTCACTTGTAATAAATAAAAATTTTCACGGGATTTTTTGTTTATTTTATTAAGAACAATGTCTCTGGGAAAAATTAACAAGGAAAAAATTAAGTCTTCTATATATAAGGGAGAGGTCCTTGGAACTGCTGCAAACATTTTA
Organism: Tachina fera; assembly: GCA_905220375.1. Taxonomy (NCBI): domain Eukaryota; kingdom Metazoa; phylum Arthropoda; class Insecta; order Diptera; family Tachinidae; genus Tachina; species Tachina fera. The sequence goes on from LR999966.1 coordinate 84,370,831, forward strand.
AAATTAAAGAAAAAAATTTGCATTTTTTATAACAAAAAGTTTAAAAAGGTATTGTAACTTATTATTTCCCTCTTGTTTTAGTAAGGCGTAGAAATATGCATTTCAAAAACATGAACTACTTCCTTCAGACAAAATACTAAAACACACTAATTTTTTCAATTTCTTTTGTTCATATAATCTTTGGAAATTTAGACCATTCTTATATGCAACTGGCTCAGTTTTTGTTTAGTTACTAGGTTTTGCATTTCAGCTGCGAAAAAGCAGTGGTCGGCAACCTACACCATTACATTTTATCATTATGTGTGTTATACTTACACCACCAGACAGTGTTGTCAGTGACAGCTGGTCGCATTTACATGAATTAAAATTTTAAATTTCGACACACACGTAAGAGAAGAGTATATTAAAATTTGCGGCGCCCTTAATTTGCCGACCATGGAAAAGTGCTCTAGCGATAGTGTATAGAGCAGAGTAAGGCACACACATATATATTTATATTGTTTATGTATTAGTAATAATATGAAAGAGAGTAAAATGTATGCTGTATAGAATGCTCACGAAAGATTGAGTTGTTTTCTTCCATACGTGTCTTTAAGTACTTGTAAATAAGAGTATAACGAGTCACACCGCTATTGCGAAAATATTACCACCAAACCAGGGGCCTAATCGTCCCTTTAGGTATCGAGCTGATTGGATTACGTTTTCCACGTAATAGTATTGCTGCCATAATCTCAAACTGATAAAAATGTGATGGAATCAGCTGGTTATCCAAAGCGACGACTAGACCCCAGTAATAGAACAGCATACTGTTCCATTTGATTTTTTTACTTCCTTACTGTGCGTCAACTCTTAAAGCGATTGTAACACTTTTACGTTGCCTTTTTGGCAGCTAATAGCAGGATAGTTTCAAGAGGTCCTCTTCGAAGAAAAAAATCAAACAATTCAAGCAAATCCTCGAATAACGTTGTGAAGGACAAATTTTGAAAAGGAAGTTTTTTCCCAGAATACCATTAGCACTACTTGGACTTGGACTATTCAAACATAAAACCAACCAAAATTTTTCATCTTATCTCAGTCAAAATACAATTACAAAAGTAATCAATCAGGCAAAGAACTAAAAAAAAAATATTGTCGAAAGTAATTTTTAAAAGAGGACTCCAGCGTGCAAAAGTGGTGTAAACCACATTTTCTGTGTAAAAAAAATTTGGTTTAAAATACTTTATAAACAAAACATATTCTCAGCACAAAAAAGGCAGGCACATCGTTTTAGCACATTAATAGAGCAATTAAATAATTTGGGGTTAAGTCACTCCTTCGCTGATAGCCTCAAATGTAGCGCAGCTACAAAAATATGTTTGATATGTTGATATCATTTTTTATAACATAAAAGAAAATGAACAAGAAATAATCTTGAGTTGATTTCCTAAAAAATTACTATTTTGCCACTTATAACGTTATTCACGGCGAACCTTCAATTGTATAAACATTTTGCACTCCTAAAGCTGCAATAAAATTTTAGACATTTTAAATTAAAATTTATAGCAAATATACATGTTCCTGTAAGTTCCTGCTCGTTTTTAAGAATTTATTTTAATCTTTTACTTGAATGTGCTTGTTGTGTAATGTAAAACCCAGAAAGCATTTGTTTTGTCACAAGTTCGATTTAAGAAAAATCTAGAATTACCTTAGTAATTTAGTAGAGTACTCGTATTCACTAAATTTCCGAAATGCAGCCCTAAACATATTCTGAAATATGATCCGATTGCTAACATTTTCTAGTCCATCTTATTAGACGTTTCGTCTCGTCCTATATAAAGGGTGGGCTATCCTAACAATAAAAAATGGAGCAAAAAGCAGAGTTATAAAAATAATAAAGCCTTCCTCGATCTCTTTCTTCACCACCTGTCTTCTCTAACTAATTATATTCATTTGCTAAAGAAAATTTTGCCTAGTATTAGGTATTGGCACAACATTTGCATAGTTTGATCTGAAAATGTTTGCTGGGTGAGTGTTTAACCGCAATGCATTTATTTGTATGCATACAATGATACAAGTATTTGTACTTTGCAGTGTAAAACAAATAGGATTTGTATAAATATTGTAAATTTGTACATGTTTTTTTTGCATTTTCCAACTCCCCGAAAAGCTGCAGCTAATCTGTGGTTGTCGTTACATTTTGTAACAAATATTGGCTGAGATCGTATACGTACGTAAGAGTTCAAGAAGGATAAAACAAAGAGTATGTAGTTGTGGTAAATTTCGCTGTTTATGTATTGAAGATTTGCTTTCTTATAATATGAGTGTGTATTTCTTGGATTCTAACAAGACATGTTTTAATTATAAATACACTTTATTTATTAATTTCTAAGAATAAATTCTCTTTGTGGGTAAATCTGAAATAGAGCAAAATTTTTTATTCTTTTAATGGTTTTGTAAATTGTTGAAAGTTTTCATTAAGATATAACAATTATAGCTTACTAATGTTGGATTTTATTAAGACTACAAACAAATTTAAATTAGAATGGTCGGAAAAATGCTGCACTTCATCAGCACCCATGTCAATCTAATTGGTCGGAGGGCAGTTATTAATATCAGTTATTTAACGTATAATTTTCAATGAAATGGAATACGAGAATTGGATTTTTTTATTGCATACGCAATTATTTTGCTTTCGTCTTTATTCATGTTCAGCTTATCATAAGGTGATGCCACACCTTGAGTTTGGTCATTTTATTAATTATTTTGCGCTTATTCGAACCTCAATTACTTTTAAATTAAGCACTTGAACTCATCTAAGAAGCTGTTGAAAAAGTCTTTAATATTAAAACAATGCAACAGTTAGAATTATTTTTTTTTTCAAAGAATCTTATGATTAAAAAGTATACAAGGCCTGAAAATTTGAAAATTTTTGTCCACAAGATATTAAAATATCTTTCTTTTCTGTTAACTCAAGGCTTTCAACGGTAGTTATTTTTTTTCTTTGCTATTCCAAGGCAGTGACGTGAAAAATATATTACGTTTTTTTTTATCAATATGTTCATAACGACAGTGAATGTAACTTTATTAAACCCTTAACATCAACCTGAATTTTCTGTGACCCATCCTTGCTTCTTACCCTGAGTTTGCTAGAGAGCAAGTGTAAACCTATAAACCTGCACATTCTATATGTAGCGGAATCTGTAAGGCTACCTCAGTTCTTGCAAATTTATCAGCCCTAGAGTTTCTGTGAAAGCTTCATGGCCTCGGCTTTAATATGATCCTATTATTCAACTGTTCTGCCATTTCGTTTAGCGATGATCGGCAATGGAAGGCTGAGTGTCCACTCTGTAGTTCGAAACGATAGATAAAACTTAAGAATTTTTATGTTAATTGAATGCGAATACGAAAGCGTTTTATTCCGTTTAAAATTACGGAGTAGACCAAACATCTTCTCCTTTTGTTGCTCGACTTTTTTTGCACATGTATATTACGCTTTGTTGTAGTGACATTCATGCCACAATTCTGCAGCGGCCCATGCCCGCTCTACAGAGAATTGCAATGAATACGGATTGCAGATATTGTCTCCTTGCCTGCTAAATTCAATGGTAACAGTGGGCCGGGGGTGTTTAAGCACACTAAATGCATCCGTAAGAGAAGTGCAAAGAGCACTAGTTATATAAAACTATGCAAGTTTTTGTACCTTGAGTAACATACATAAATAAATACATGAGAATTGGTCATAGTATGGCCTTAAAAATCCACTGAATAATTTTTCAGAGTGAGAACATAACTTTTTCCAATGGATTTCTTACAGAGATAAAACGTAATTGTTGCATTCATCAGCCTCTTTAGAAAATTTATATTAAAATTCGACTTAGAGTGCAGAATGAAGTGTTGGGCATCGGGCACTTTTATCTCTGTGCTATTAATTGTACACAAAGAGAAATTTCATATTAAAATATATACGAAAACAAGGTTATTTTAATTTCATGTTAACTAAACATGATTTACAGTAATTTTCAAAACAAAAAATTCTTCCTTTTAAAATAACTTAATTTCATGTTGATTTAACATTACAATACTGTTAAATTAAAATAAATAAGCATGTTCAATCAAAGTTATTTCTAGTTGAAACAACGTAAATTTGTTACTGAAATATTAAGAAAAACTATATTGTATCAAAGTTATTGCAAATTGAAAGAACAAGAATTTAATTTAATGTAGTCATTTTTTTTTAAATTATAATTGCGTATAAATAATTATTTAACTCACGTGTGCACTCGTATATTAAAACAAGAACGAGAAAAAATTTTGGATTTTAAGTCTGATCACATCACGTGGTAGGCAAAGCGCTTCCCGCTGTAGTGTTGTGGCTACTTTAAATATTATTTACACAAACACCAAATATATATAGCATCATGAATTAAATTTTAATTCAACATTGTCCATTATTACGGGTTTCGTATTTCGGCTTCTACTACAACGATTTTCTACTAGACTAGAGAACATTGAAAATATATTCCTTTAATCTAGTACAAAATAGTAGTAGTGCAAGTTCGGTACTCGTAATTGAGCCTATTATTTAATTTAATTGATTGATTGACATAAAAATTTTTTTGAAAATTTATATTTAAAAAAATACAAACTGCGAAGCTGCTTTGTTTAGTCTCTAGGACACGAAGAACCATGTTGAATCAAAGTTATTTCAAGTTCAAATAACATGAATTTAATTTATTGTTTATTATTTATTATTTATTTAATTGTTTAAATTACGTGATTGTGCGTATTGACACATGCATGAGGAATATGTGGGTGTGTTGTATGTGTAGTTGGCTCTCGCCGACAAGATTTGAACTGATTGAGGACATTAGTTTCTTGTAGATATGAATAAAGCAAATTAAGAAAAAAGCAACATGCTCGTATTTTGTATTTGTAGTAAATTTAATATGATTTGCAAATCAAAATTTTTTTATGGTAGATTTTACATTGGTATTTTTTTGTTTTGTTTTTGTTGTATATCCTTCTTGATGCTCTTGATCGCTTAGATTTATAAAAACGTTGGTTGCTTAACCAATAAGCATGTAACGTAATTTTTGAAGTTTATTTATTAAATGAATCATTTAATTAAGTAAGAAATTGTTAAAATCTCTAATAGCTTTTAATTAAAAAATTGCTTTTAAGCAACTTTTAATGGAATTCTCTTTGTAGTGGCTATTAATTTTGTTTAAAATATTAAGCTATAGTTTATTGTATACGTCTGTTTTTAAATTATTATAACAAACTCTACAGTACTCATTCTTATTACTTAGTAAATGGTGCTTTATTTGGTTTTTGCCCTAACAAGTTTTAACCATAAATGATGACAAATAGTGTTTTTCAGTATCTTTTTTTTTCTGCTTAAAGCCCTAGCTAAACTCTCTTAAATATTATACGACCACGTTACAGTTGTGCTGTTAACAACACTTATGTATGTATAGATTTAGTTGACTGCAAGTATGTGAAATTATATTTAAAAGTCCGCTTTAAATAGTTTTCCGAAAGTCATCTGGCATGTGCCTGCATGCATTTCTGTGAAAGTTTTCCGTTTTATGGTTTTCAAGATTTCCAGACAGATAACGCAAACAAATATTTTGGTTTGTGATTTGAAAATTTGCTCTTTGTGAATACGACTGACTACTTGCTTTTATTTTTCAGATGTTTTAGCCAAAACTGAATTTTTTGGCTTCTGGCCAAAAAATTAAGATTTTCCGAGACGTACATATGTATGCTGAAGCCAATACTGTGAAAGGAGACAAAAATTAAAGGAAAAACCAAAACATGTATACATGTCTTTTGCAGGCGTAGAGTATTGTCAGTTTTTCGTGTGCTGGTGTGTATGTATGGATGTATGTATGGATGTTTATTGGGGTTTATATAGAAAAAATCTGTTTAAAGCATGCACACATTTAGAATGTTCATCATATGTGTGAGTGAGTGTGTGTGTGTGAGTGTGTGAACAGTAATTTACTTCTCTGGCTGCAGCCATAGATATACATACATAACTATTCAAATTGCTTAGTAGAGTGTGCACATGCATGATTATTGCGGTTGTTTGCTTTAAAAGTAAAATTTTTAAAGCATATTTCTAGGCTGGATTTAATATACAAACGCAATTACAAATATTTAGGCATACTTAGAAGACAAAGAGATGAAAAACTTTGCCTGCCATATTATCTACTTCTAAACGTTGCCACAAACAAACTGAATTGCTGTGCTGCTCCAACATCTTAAATGTATGTCAAAATTGTTTTAGTTGTCATTTTAAAGCTAAGAGGGACAGAGAAAATTGTGTTCAAAACAATTTAAGTTGCAAATCCCTGCAAAAAAACATGCAGAAAATAATTTGCATCATGTTAATGCTTTCTTAATTCCTTTTTGTTTTGTGTGAAAATATCATAGAAACTAGAAACTCTTATTGCCAAAGATTTGTTGTTTGTCTTGCTATTAATGTTGAATGTTCAAAAAGAGCATTTTAAATGCTTTATTGCTTGGAAATTCATTCTTTCATAACTCTAGGAAAGCGAGGGAAAAGCAAATAATTGCAGACACTTTCAGTTATCTATAAAAATTTATTTATAATATAATGAATTTCATTATTTAGCATTTTTATTCATATGTACATATATCATGATCTTATTTAATAAATATGTTTATTGCCTTAACATTTTTATTTAAAACATTGGGCTCTTAAGCCCTTTCACTTGCTAACTCTTTTTCAGATTTGTCGTTCTAATTTATTTTCATTGTGGTTTATTGCCACAGACGCCGAGTTTATTTTCCAAAAACTAGCTTTTGTTTCATACAAACAAACTTTTTAAACTAAAATACACACACACACACTCTCACCAGCTTTGTCCCATACCCGTATTCCGAGGTCCCTGTTGCCCAACGAATGCTCTTTTATTTTACTTAATTTTTGTTTTTAAAAATATTTGTTGTTGAAATCTGTTAAAATCTGTTTGCAAGCTTATTTAATTAAGCTGGTCGTATTCAAAGTTATTTATTATCTTTGTGGCAATGCTTTTGCCTTTTCTTTTATTTTTTAATGTTGTTGTTGTTTTTTTTATAACAATTTTTGCCAAAATGCATTTAAACTGATTTAAGTTATTTTTGTTTTCTGTGTGTTAAGTTGGGTGGTTTTTGTGTTTCTGTCTGTGTGTGTGTGTGTATGTGCGTTAAGTTGGTTAGTTGACTTGTCTGCTGGCATTGTTGGCTTGCAGAAGCTTAAATCGTAAAGATATTTAACGTATTTTATATTTACTGTTAAGTAGATTATGAGTATTTTAAACCTTTAGACAAAGTTATGAACTGAAAAAGAAGAATACAAAATATATTTTTTAAATATGCTCTAGTGTATTTAGTTGCTAATATCACAAACAAAAATAAAGTTTTTCCTTGTCCATAAAATGGCTTTTTAATCTTTAAACTTGTTCGTTTCCGTTATATTTTTCAAACAATTTAGTAATATATTAATAATTGTTTTAAAATTTTACAACTAATTTACTTGTATTCTATTCAAATCAATTGCTTAATTCACAAAACCTCTTGTATCTCTGTATCGATTGTATTATACTATTAAATACAAGAGTTTAACATTTATTGTATTAAATTTTCATATAAAAATTAAATACACTACTACACTTTTATTTCATATGTTTTTAAAATGTTGTATTCAAAGAGAGGCTCTCTGAGAGAATTTGTATGTAGCTTGTTCTTGTACATTAATACACTACACAGATGGTGTTCACAGTTAAAAAACAAAAAGTGTATTTGATGCACGATTCAAATTGTTGTGAATTAAGCAAATATAACTATCCTGTTGTAATCTTTAAATTCCAAGGTTCTTGTATTGTAAAACACCACACTAAGCGTTGACAAATTTTCTATGGAAAAAATTTAAATTACAAAAGAAAAACAAAAAGCAACAAAATTTGTTGCGTTTTACAGGTTAAGTAACTAACACCCGTATAATATGCTCTGTGACAAAATAAAAATTATAACAAATGACAATTTTTACATTGCTTGAAATATAAAAATTGCCAGTTATTATGATTTTGTTATTTGTCACAAAGTTCAGAATAAGCGGGTACCTTACCCTATTCTTTTTCAAAAGTTAAGTTAAGTTTCGAATCTTGTTTTTCTGTTTTTTATGTAATTAACAACAGACACAAAAATTCATGATCTTTAAACTTAAAATGTCAATACACATGTACATATGCAAACGAGTTAAATCCTTTAGTTCCTATAATGAGAATAGGGCCTCTGAAGTTTCGACAATCAGATGATTTGTGATGAGCCACCACATCCGATCTGATGGCCTCCAGTCAGGATGGCCTTGAAGCCTTATAGCACGGTTGTAAAGCGAGCCGCTTGCTACAAGGCCCAACGCCCGCTTTCAGCCGCCTCTAACATGACGAACAGTCGTTGGCAATAGGTGGCTATTACTTATTTGAAGGAGTCAATCACTCGCCTTGAAGTTTCAAGTATGGTAGGTAAGCAGAATATGTTAAGCGTCCGGCGCCACCCGTCTGAGACTCTCCACTTAGAAACGCTGATTATCCGTGACTGCTTTTGCAGCTACTCAGCATATCGACGGACCTTTCCAGTACCTGTGGACGTACCCGGTATCATTCAGCTTTGTTTCCTTTAGGCCGGGTAATTCATGCTTTGCTATAGAAAAAAGAATTTCAAGTAAAAATTCGATGCCAAGCTCAAAACAAATCTCGAACTCTATTTACATCAATGATAATAAAACACATACATTTATAATATAAAAGAGTGTAAAATGTATGCTTTTACGAATGTACAAGTAAAAAAGAGCATAACAAAGTACCCACGGGCGGCCTTTTGATTAACTCTGATTTACATGTAAAGTAGGAGACAAAAACCAAACCAATGAGCGTTATTCGTCCATTCTGCTAATGTTTGTCTTATAACTAAATATTCCTGTATCAATTTGCTAATTGAAAAAGACGAGAGTTTATCACAAACGGGGTCAAAAAGGTCTGATTTTAAAAACTTGGTGGCGCTAAACTAATTTCTAACAAAGTTTTATATCTTTTCGACGGGCTTTTTGCTTTTTTGGTATAATTTTCCGTCAGCCCTTATCAAATTTGGTTTATTTAAGAGCAATGTTTACTTTTTTTAGTTACTTCATTCCCATTTATTTTCATTCTTCAAAAGTGAAAATTGACATATACACATCTTTCACTTTTGAACAATGAAAGCCATATTCTTCACACTTGAAAATAGTGTAGTGAAAGCAAAAAGCCACAAGAAAATCGAAAAATGTGAACTCGTTCTTTTTCAAATTATTTTTCTTCAAAACTCGGATGCTCGCATGCACATGCACTTGCTAAATTTCAATTTAAACAGATCTAGCATATGCTTTAACATCCAAACTCACAAGAAATTTTCCTTTTTATTTATTAAAAATAATTAAAAATAATTTTAATTAAAAAATATTTTAGTACAATTAACACCAAAAAAGTAAAATTTTTGAAAGTTGTTTTGTACACTTTTAAAATTTTCAATCCTATCGCTGGCGCCTAGCAAAACTGACATGTTTATCAACATAAAAAATTGCTTTAAATTAATTTTCTCATTTATCATACCTGTGTCTAGATTTAGTAACTTTTTTCGAATCGGAAATAGTAAAAAAATTTATTTATTCGTTTGCAGTAACGATAGTACTATTCCTGGATTTGTTTTTTACAATCATTTTAATCATCATTTAATTCTATATCAAAATATCGAAAAGCAGAAAATTACAGAATCTGGCTACTGATGTTCAAATGTAAGACATTTACAAAACAATCGCCTACTTTTAGTGGATATTCCAGTAAAAAAAGAGACTTCAAAAAAGTCATGAAAATGTAGAGTTTACGATGCGGAAGTAGGGCAAATTTCGATCCGATCTAATGATTTTTACATAGGGTTGTCATAGCAAGAAGTTCTCTTTTTCGATGCCTGGTAACTGAATTGGAAGCGATATTAAGAAAAATTCCCCTTTTTGTATTCTATGATAATATTTTCATCTAGGAAAAATGGTAAATAGCTGCCTTTTTTAACAATTCGTTTCTTTTTATACTATTTTAAGCCCGTAACAGTGTTTTCATGTAAATTTAATCAAATAACTTTTAAATTTTAGACTAAAAATAGTTCATAAATTTCCTAAAAAAAATAATTTTTTTAAATTCTGGTGAGTGTTTTCTAACACTATGGAGGAGTTACAAGGTTTTGTGTAACTAAAATAAGCTTCTACATAGTTTTTTGCTCACTCTTGGCAAATTAAAAATATCGATTTTTTGGAAGCAATGAAAACGTACTTCCGCTAGAATGACTTCCACTTTTTTTCACTGGGATTTTGATAGTTTATATTCCATTGATTTTCTGATTGAAATGCTGAAGGCTTGCAAAGTTTATCAAGCAATATTTCACATCTACCATTTTCTATAGTTTATTTGTGTCAAATGTACTATACTATTATACTAAATGCTTCTCTCCAATTCCAAATATTTTATATAGCATTTAGAAGATTAACTTAAAATTTTTGTAATTTCCCTTATTTTCTTTGTCACTTTAAAAATAAATAAATAAAAGTTCTCGTCTATAGTTAAGAATCACAGCAGAATAGAAAATTTATATTTCATTATTCCGGACTATCAAAGAGTTTTATATTCTTGTTTAGCAGCATTCATATAAACATGACCGTGCAACCAGCATAAAACATAATTTTAAGTTGTGTTATTTATACATAAAAAACAATGATATTTTAAATAAATAAATGCAAGATAGTGAAAGAGAGTATGAGCAGCATAAGAACTTAAAACAAGTTGGGTATTAAAAGTAGTAGACAATTTAGAATTTATACACTAAATAATGGCCAAATATAAAGAAAAACAAAATCACAATCACCAACACAAAATCTATGGCCAACATAATCAAAAATGACAATCGTAACATTAACAACAAATGGCAGGAAGCATCGTAACAAACGACTACAATTTCGAAAACAATAACAATTTTCATATGAACAATACAACATGAATGAATTCTCAAATGGGATTTAACATGCATGTTACCTAATTTAGGCATGACACAATAGACGAGTAGAGTACAATGTCTGAAGCACAACACAAATATAGACACAAAACAATAAAATAAATGATTGTGCTTTCCACTCAAGATAGAGCTGATGTTTAGGGATAGAATGAGATTAAGTTTATTCTTTACTAAGTTTAATTATTGGATTAAGAAGAATATTTTAAATTTTCTAGAGCTTAAAGACAGCTTAAGATATTTTCAACATGCACTGCCCAGCCATGGTGATATTGCGATAAGAGATCTTTAGCGAATACTTTTTTACAATATGGTGCCCACAAGTATCCGATATTCCATTTGTTTTTTCCATTTAAATTTTTTCAATATTAAATTATATTATTTGTTCACTTTTTTAACTTCATATACATCAGTGATCTGCAATCAATCGTTTTTTCGCTATTCATACTGACTCATTGAAATTTTAAATATAAATGCGTAGACATCGTTTAAACTTAACTACTCTGATTTACGCACACTCACAATAAGATTGATTTATAGGTACATATATGTTGCAATAAATATAAATGCGACGTCGACATTCATATTCATACAACACTCACACTCATAAATCACCTCAGTTTGATTTCTAATTTCAGAAAACTACTTATACTACTTACATTGATTCAGCTCACGCAACTCATCCATATACATATGTATATTTAAAAGTGGTGTTTTTAAATTAATACAATACAACAAAAAAAAAATAAATAAAAAAGAAAGAAAAAATAACAGAGCAAACACATAACCGCATAATGAGAACTTTAATGTTGGTATGGGAAGTTCGCATTGCGAATCCGACTTATTTTGCATCGTTCATCGACATTAAGTCAAGAAGAGTCGAAATCAACAATGTCATAAATGTTGCTAAGTATGAGTTCGATGCGCACTTCAAAATTTCGAGTGGGTATGATTCATATATCTCATTGTAATAAGTATGAGTGCGCAGAAGTACAAGAAATTATAAGTCATGATTCAACTCTACACACTTTTTTTTACTAATTATTGCTGATCTCTGCTATACATATCGTTACCTTAATATAGAAAAGCGCTTATCCATTTTTTTCAATCGAGTTTTTATATATCTCGATAGAAGAACATCTAATGTATCGAAAAATGCTAAGTTCTCGATTAAAAAAAAATAATGAGCATTTTTATATTAAGGTAATGATATAGGTTTTCATCAGCCCTATATACAAACATACATGTAACTATCCAATGGAAATGTAATATATGAATTGTTTTGTTTCTTAGTACTCCAATTTGTGAAAAGGCTTTTTATGTTATGAAAGCTCAAATCTGTTAGTTATTTGCAACAGTCTTGCCGTTGTGTTGTTTGTTCTTAACTATCCATGCCCATGTCTATTAATTTCGTTATCGATAAGTTCTTGGGAGTTTTAAAAGTTTTTTTTTTAATTATGCTTGAGTTCTAGTCATAAGTTTTTTAAATAGCTGCAAAATGCATCTAGACGTGCTTAACCAATAGTGAACGGGTCTTTTAATTTTTATTTTTAAATTTTCTTTGAAGATATAATTCTCTGGCTATTCTGGTTTGTAATTTTGATATAAAAAAACAAAACTCATAAACATATCAAATATTTATTATACATCTCCTGATTGTTAGTATTATTTTTTTTTAACTAAGTATTGGATTTTTCCTATAGTTTATCCATTTTAGTATTTCCACAAGCATTTATTTGTGCATTATTCAACTGCTCTTAACAAACGGGTAAACATGGCATTAAATCTCCCAAAGTCCCAAAACATACAAATGAATGATGACCAATGTTGTTTAGGCATATATGATGCCAAGAACAACAAATCGTTGTTGTTTGAAAAGTCCAAGAAATATTTCAAAACTAAAATCTCAGCAAAACGACTGGACCACTCCAACTAAAACAGAAACAGAAAATGAACAAACAAACATACATACATGCATACTCGTATTTTCATTCCCATATTTATATCACATGAGTGTTAAAGAAGACAATGCCAGAAAAAAAGACCAAAAGAATTTAAACGTAGTAGAAACTAAATTGAAGTTGTTTGCAACAGACAACAAAACTAAAACAAATAAAATAAGAAATAAACATTTGAAAGCATAGCATGTTTGCAAAAACGTGCGCCATCAAAAATAATAGCAAACAGGAACAGAACTCATATGTATTCTATGGTCAATTTCTGCTAAAGGACACATATCGAGGACCAGAACAAATGAAAGAAAAAATTAAAAAAAATAAATAATAAAAAATAAAAAAAATGAAAAAACTTCAAACATGAAGCCATGAAAAACGTTTGTATAACTAAATGAAATGCTTAGAGACAATAAACGAAAGGATGACATAAAACAATGACTTGCACTTGGCAGTTCCAGTTGGCATACATACATATGTATGAAGAGAAAGCAAGAGGAAGAGGGGCTACGAAAACTAGGAGACTGGGAGTGCGGCTTCTATAATAAATTTTTTCAGCTTAGACAGTTGTTACATTAAAATGTTTCCCATTGGTCATCAATAACGGACAAATGTTTGCTAAAGTTCCAAAGATATCTTCTAAAAGAAAGAATAATGAAAAGTCTGCTAAACATTGAAGGAAGTTCAATAGGAAGTTGAATTGAATAAAGAAAAAAAAATTATATAGGCATTTAATAACGATTACGTATAAAAATGTATGACTTGTTGTACAAAATCAAAGCCTGTAAGCCTGAAAGTAGTACTTGTATATAAATATATTTAATAAAGAATATCTTAAAATTATAGAATAGATGAAAAGCGGAAAATTTCATTTTCGCACATTAACTCCTAATAATTGAAAGAACTAACCAAGGATTTTTTTAATTGCTAAGAATCATTTTAAAAATACCAATATGGCAAGGCTGGTATAAATAAGAAATAGAAAAATTGAGCTTTTATTACAAAAAAAAAAAGGTTTCACCAATTTTTAATACGCTGAAATAAAACAATTCACATATTCCAGTTGCACTGAAACAACACATACATCATGGACCAAAAAAGTGTACTGTTTGAGCATTGGTCAAATTGTTTTTAAAAATCGCCAAAATCGAGCTTATGTAGTTTTCAACCGACTTCCAAAAAGGAGGAGGTTATCAATTCCTCTGTAATTTAATTTAATTTTCTTACTCGGTATATTGTAATTATTTTTTTAGTCTGAGAGGTCCCATAGTAAAAAAGTGGGCCTTTCCCCGCCTACAATTTTTATATTTGGTTTTATGATATTTGACTTATTTGATTTCTGCGAAAGTTAGCAAACACCTTTGATTAATGTAATTGCACAAGTTTAAAGTTTTAAAAATGGACGGTGCTACGCCCACTAATATAACTTGTTTTGTTTCAAGTGGTTCTACTTAACCCATTTTTACGAAACTTAAGACACACACCAGAGTTCATAGAAACACACAGTGTTGCATTTAAAAAATGGGCGCAGGCACGCCCATTAAAACAAGCAAATTTTCAAAATCCTTTTTTATTTGAAAGAGTTTACTTACTTCCAGTTTGATCTCATAACTTTTTTTTTAATGTTCTAACAGATATTTGCATTGAAGTCAATTTTTTATGAGAAGAGTATTCTTAATATATATTTGATAATAAATTTGTTTTTATATAACACTTTTTTAATATAAATTTTTTTTTAACAATCTTTTAAAAATTTGGCAGAAAATCGCCAAAACCAGAAACAAAGCGGCCAAAAATTATTTCCTGTAAATTATTTTCATTAATAACTATAATTGATGCATATAAGAAAAATCATCAAAATCAAGTTGTTTTAATTTCTTGCAGACGAGTTTTATTTTTGAAATGACTCCTTCAACAAAAAAATTTTCCTGAATTACAAAAATGTTGAAGTTCAATTTTATTAAAAAGAAATAGCCACAATAATCGGCAACAAATTTATTTATCCCCTTGTCGCCAAAATCAAAAATTTAGTCGCCAAACAAGTCGAATTCTTACAGCTAAAAATAAAAAACATGCTCATATGCAAACATACGCATTAATTTTAAACCAAATAGGTATAACTATAAACGGCCAACAACTATGTTTATACTTATTTTTTAAATTACGCAGCACAAGCTTCTATATCTAAAATGTATACGAGCTACAATCATGCGCATGAGTATAATCGCCAACACATGCGTATATACAGGGCTATTTTGTTTACACACACACATAATGCATGTTTTCAAACAGACACGCAAATACACCTACAAACTTTTCAGTCCATTTTATCTACACAAAAACTTAAGTGTACGGTGGCGTGTAATGACTAAATATCCCGAATATGATGCGTTAATTTTTTTATCCCAATAAATATCCATAGTCTGAATATAAGCATACTGCGACTGTAAGTGTTACAGAGAGTACATTTTGATGTACATTTTTTATTGAACTTCTTGCTTATAAACTCTGTGAGAGGAGCGATAAATTCGATAGTTCTTTTTCTGACAGTTTTGTTCAGTTTATTCTTGCACTAAATTAAAAAAAACAAAAAACTCCAAAAAAAATATATATACATACTAGCTGAGAGTGGCAAACATTGTCTTACGCCCCCACGTGAATGCATACATAAAAATTCTTTCTAGTTTATCCACCTGTTAATCTGTTTGGCTGATTTGTGAAGCTAAACCATCCAGGGCGCCGCCCAAACGCTTATAAAAAATTTCATTCAAATCTGTATAGGCGTTTAGGAGCCTACTCGTATATAAAGATATCCATATGTAATGAGCTGAACAACCATTTATTTTGATATGCAGTGGAATCTCCCTTAGCGGACATTTCCTATATGCGGACACCCCCTTTAGACGGACATTTTTGACAGGTCCCGACAGCTCCATAAGCAATGCATTGCTTTCTCTGGAGCGGAAAGTCCCCTTGTGCGGACACATTTCAATGGTCGCTTCGTTATCCGCTCAAGAGAAATTCCACTGTACTTCATGTTTTGCATTTGATTTAATACAACCATTCATTTAAAATTATAATCTTATTCAAAGTTCATTTGAGAATCTTACATAATTTAAATTAGTTTAAATGCGGAATATTACGAAAATGTTTAATTATAAACTGAAGCCACATTAATGTTTTGCAAATCACTTAAATGTCTTTATGGAATTGCTCATAAAGTTTTCGTTGTTAAAATATACGTACATACATATATTCCAACTCAATTTGGCCAGTACCTCTCATTGTCCACCTAAAACAATAACAAATCACAACTTATTTCCATAAGATTTCATAAAGCACTTTAGATAAGTCTAATTAATGTTTGCTACTTATGGCAAAAATCATTTGCTTTTAAACAAAATAGTTCCAAGCAAAATAGCCTTTACATATTTCACTAACTCTTGCTAAATGCATATTTTCCTCACTCTTTCCTCTCTTTCTCTCACTATCTCTCTATTTCACTCTTCCTCCCTTTGTGGAAATAGAAAGCTATGAAAAGACATCTATCAGTTATGTTCTTCCCCTGGCCTCAACAGGAGTTTTTGAGTAATAATTCATTAAAAGACAAGATATTGTAGGTGAAATTTATTAAACATCAAGAATGAAGGTATACAACTTTGTTTTAGCCTAACAGGCATACGACAAACAAACTAATATACATATTTCTACCTGGTAGTTTGTTGGTAAGACATACTTAGTTTTATTTAAGAAATAGTTATTAGGCAATTTTGAGAAATGTATGTAAAATGTTAGAGTGTTTAAGGACATGTGCAGAGAAATTTCTACTGGACATAAAAGTAATTCTCTAATAACTTACAAAATGAACATAAATATGGTTTGAAAATAAAAAGATTATACAACATAAATCATAGTTATGAAACACTAAAAAGCTTTTTTTTAATAAAGATAAAATGCTTAATAATAAAGGGCAGTTTTTGAGCGATTCGAATTGGAAATTTTCTAAATTAAAGGCTTCTCAAATGATATAAATTAAATTTGTTGGAAGCAGAAATAAAAATGGGCCTCAATATATAATATTTTATTAATTTATTAATTTCTGCTTTCTTAATTCATTGCTGTTCCGTTTGCCATGAAGTTATGACGCTGTATTTTTGTTTCTGTCTTTGTCCTCTATAAAAACTCACTTGATTTTTAACAACAAAAAATATTTTGTTTTTGTAAGTTAATTGAAGAAAATACTGAACTCCGAGTCAGGAGGCAAATTACAGCATTCGATATCGTTCGAAATTTCCATACAAACATAATTAAAATTGTATGAAAATCTTCTTTGATATCGGATGTCGTCATTTGCCTCCCCCACCCCCTATTAATGATTTTTTTGATTGCTTAGATTCCTTGGAATTGACTTGATGTGAGCGAACATATAATTATAGTAAAAATAAAAGTGGGTAAACATTACAAAGCATACGAGGATTTTATAAAAAGTTTATTTTTACGTTGTGTATGATGGAAAGTAGAAGGAAACTTCTCATGTCGCATGTTTCTTTTTAGAGATTCAACTTCTAAAAAAAGTTTTATTAAAAGCATTAAAAAAAATACAACACTCCCTCTTTTTGTCTCTCCCTCATTATCTTAGAGCTTTCTTCCTTGTTCCTGTGCTATTAAAAGATAGTCCATCAGTAAAATGAAAAAATTTCAAAAGTCTAAAAGAATCCATCTCTACATCAAATTGGCACTTCCTTCAATATGTCCTCCTCTTTCAAATGAAAACAAAAAAGCCTCTGTACACTAAAGCCATCATCAATAAACCATCAATTTCAGTAAATAGCATCTTACCTCCCCTTACTTTTGCCATGGACACAATTATTATCTAATGCCTATTTATAGCATTTAACGAATTTATTATCTACATTAGAAAACAACGATACAGAGAATTTTTTTTTCTCCATGGAGTACATTGGTCATAAAACAACAGCTTTCCTTTTACAAAAAAACCATAAAAAATACGAGCCGCAATAAAAAACGAACCTGTAAATATGTTTTCACCTGTATTTTATGGTACTAAAGGCCAACAAAAGACATTAAAAGGAACAACTGACATTTACGAACCCAGAACTCAATTAAAGGTGAAAAAAAACCAAACAGTAAAATAAAAAGGAAAATACAATTTAGAGCTTTAGCTAGCTTTCTTTGACGATAATTGCCTAAAGTGGAAATGAAGAAATAAATTATTTATGCTAAACAATTTTATATGCTACAAACAAATGAGCAGGAAGTTGTTATTGAAATATTAAATTAAAATTAAAGAACACAAAAATTTCTTTAAAAACAGGAAATAATGAGGATAAAAGAATTTACGTAAAATTTTATAATAATATTCAAATTCTAAGATATTTTGCAGAAGATAAATTAGTTTTATGTAGCAAATTTGAATAGATGAAAGTGAATTTTGGTTGTGTATATAAAAAATGCACAGTGGTGCCAAGAACAAGTACAGTTAGGTAAAAAAAAAATATTTCTCAATCATTTATAGAACTTATTTGTTTATAGAATTTGCAATGAGAATTTTAAATTAAAAAAAATATTTATAAATTAAATATTGGATTTTTTCTAATAATTTAATTAATTAATAAGTACGTTAGATTAATTTTTTTTATTGATATTGAAATGTTAAAAAAATATGATTTGCTTTAACTAGGTTAAAGTTCATATTTTTTATGGAAGAAAAACTTACAAATTTACCAAAAAAGAGGAAAAATTGCACTGTGTTTGAATCGGAAACTTTTCTTTAACAAACCGAGGACCCAGCGGGTAAACCTAATTCCAGTACGCTGAATCCAATAATGCTAAAATTTTTTTAAGTCAGCTATTGTTTAAAAAATAATTAAGATTTAAAACTTTGTTTAAAAAACGCCATAGAAATTGTATTTTTTTTTTTAATTTTCTACCAAGATTTGGATCACGCCATTTAAACTGTAAATCACGCGACCCAAACCAGCTTATCCTACACACACGTGCAACTTTTAAGAAAATATAATCCTGGTATGACGGAGTTTATGAAAACTTACAAAAGGCAATATCAATTCATTAGATCAGGGTTGTATTTTTTCGTAAGGCGAGCCATTGTATAGGCAGAAGACACACATCAAATTATATTTCATTTAATTCAATACCTAAATCCCTAATATCCCTCCACCTGTTGCATGATATACAGATTTGTGGGCTAACAATTTCTTCTTAACTTTTAACTTCAAGTCTCGTCAAACCTATTAACAATTTTTATATATTGCTTTGTGTAAGCTTATTGTTCCCTTGCCTTTTGCCATGCATCCTCAGTTTTCAGTTTGTTTCCACTTTTTCTTTAAAATTACTTGGAAGAGTGAATCTATGAAATTCCACTGCAAGAGAGGGATTCATCTACAAATCTTCCACAGATTTCTCAAGCTTTATTACACTTCCTTCTTTTGAATTTTTCCATTTTTAATTACTATATGCTTTAAAGCCCCTGTGCAGACAAACTAATCGCTTTGCGGGTTGTGGTTTAAAAAAAATATAAAAAAAAATTAACTCAAGTTGTTATTAGAAATGATGACGACAAATTTAAAGCCGTTTCAAAACAATATCGCCGTAAAATTTTCTTCCAAAACTACTATCACTAAAGGGCATACATGATGTTTTTGCCTTAGCTACGCCGCTGAAGATCATAGTAAACGTTTTTTGTATACATATGCATGCACATGTACTTGGTTCTTGCTAAGTCCCAGTCCAGACTTGCACTTTTTGTTTGCAGCAACTTTTTATTTTTTAATGAGATAGAGCGAGAGAGCAATAAAAAATTTATACATTTGCATTTCAACAATCTGCCAAATATTCAAGAATTGCTGCAACAAAAATTTTCAAGTATGGACCAGGACGAACTCTGCCATACTTACTTAAAAATAAGAAAACATCCTCCCTTATACATTCATACGCACATAAACACACACATATGTACATACAAAAAAATATGACCTAATTTTCTTTTACACTTATTCTCTTATTCGTTTACAGGCAGCGTTACCATATGTGAAGATTTATCTTATTTTTTTAAGTTTTTCGAGATGTTAAAAATACTAAAAGATTTTTTTAGCTGAAAATAAGATTTTTTTAAATATATAAATGGTAATCCTAGAATCTTAGCTGAGGTACATTTTGACTAAACTACATATTTGCATATTTTTTGCTTTGCTTCATAAAAAGTATGGAAATAATTAACACATTTCTGTGCTATTTATATCCTTTAAGTAAACTTTGAACGATTTTTTCCTCCAAGGTAGGGATCAGACGTTTCAAACTCTAGATCACGGGATCCAAGATTTGGATCACATAATCAAAAATATGGATAACGCAATCAAAAATATGGATAACGTGACTCTAACTATAAATTAAGCGATTACGCTTACAGGGGTTTAATCATAAAATTCTAAATGAATCAAGTCCCGAATTTTGAGACTCATAATGAGAACGAAATAAGTCGTAAGAAAATATTTTTTTTAATATATATTTTAATCCAAAATTTTAAAAAATACAAACACATTGCATTAACATTTGAAAATGCAATTATGAAAATTTTGGATCCTCTGATCAAAATCTTGGATCGTGTTATCCATATTTCAAATCGCGTAAGCCATATTGTGGAACGCGTGTTCCATATTTTGTTCATATGTATGTAGAACGTACTTTATGTACTTTAATTTTCTAATTTTAGTGTCTTCACATTGACATGGTTTTAATAAAAGTTGGTTTTAACGCTAAAACCAACTATTCAACCTGGTTTTGCCAAACAAATGGTTTTTGTTAAAACCATTTTTGAATTGGTTTTAAGTTGGTTTTATGAAATGCAACCTTGTTTTCCCTGTGCTAAATTCAGTGCTACCATGTTAAAATGATCGGAAGCAGCTGATATTGTTTAAGTCAGTGAATAAGAATACATACCAATTGATACATTTTCAACTTAAAAATGGATGCAGTTGTAGTAATAATAAAAAATGGAAAAAAATAATATTTTGGACGGAAAACAAAAGAAATATTTTCATTGACTTCTGAGAAGTGAAAATAGACGATATAACCGACATCGATCCGCCGATAAAAAAGTTTTATTTTGTAGTGTATTTGTACATATTTAATGTATAATAACTTGATTTCCAAACACTTATTCACTTCAGATAAGTAGTTCCATAATTTTATAATATTTATTTACAAAATATAAAATGATTTCTATTTTCCAACGCATTGTAAAATTTCTGAGTTTTTCATACAAACAAAAACAGTACTTGTACAGTTTGTCGAATAAGTGTCATAAAAAGCAGAAAAAAATACAGCAACAAATAGTCGCATTTCTGCAGGAGATTTATTTTGAGTCTGTGAATTAAAACTTGAATTTAACAAACTTGCAGTGTAAATGGAAAATCAGCTGTTTATGCTTTCAACGTTAAAACCAGGTTTTAAGTTTCAGTGTGAAAACACTATTACATATCTTATACAGATTCTCTGCAGCAAATCTTTTTTACCCGGCTGCCAGAAGGGTTATTTACATATTTAATTTTTTGTATGCTATGTTGATTCATTTCAAACAAAATAAATTTTAACTGAATTTTGGAGTAAAGTCGTGGTATATTATTATTAATTGAGTGAAATTATTTAAAAAAATATACATTTTCGGCCTGGCCCACAATGTCGAAAAGAAATTATCTGTCGCTTAGTTATACTGAAAACAAAAACAAAATAAGAAAATTTGTATATGCCCTCAATATAACTAAGCGAGAAATAATTTCTTGTCGACATCGTGGGCCAGGCCGTTAATGGTTAAACAAATTTTTTTGCTAGACTTGAATATTTTTGGCAATAAAATATGGTAACACTGTTCACAAACTAACACACATCAAACGTTTGTTTATTTATGTACATTATGTACGTATGAGTGTGTATCATTCGAAGGAGACTTTTGGTAATGATGAAGATGCCGCCATGTTTGAAATTGAAAATTTTCTTGAAAACACCCAAACGCTCACACACACACACACAAGCAAACCTACAACAATAACGAAATGATTTGGTGTTGAAGTCTGGATAATACGAAGAAATATTATTCGTGTTGTATAAAAACACTTTTGTATACGAGTATAATTTTCTTTTCTTTGGCATGGCCATGTTTAGAATAAAAAAAGCCATACTTAACCTTTTTTGCCTTGATATATACATTCACACCACATTCATTTCACACCAAAAAAGAAAAAGAAAAAAATATTGCTGGCATTGAGTTTTTATCTCTGCATGCGTGGCTGAGTGAGGGAGTGAGCGTTTGTGTGTGTGTGTTTATGCTTTCGACATTTGTAATGTCAAATGTGGAAAACAATAATATAATTGTGACACTGTAGTTGACATTTAAGGTGAATGTAAAATTTATTATATGAGTATATTGTTTTGTTGTTGTTTTTTTTTATTTGCTGCTGGTAACAGAAATTTGATAAGACTTCTTTCTTTCTTCCTTTTCATACGACAAAAAAAATTCTATACATCAGTAATTTCGTTAATTGTCTTCGGTGCAAGTACAAGAAAGAAGCTGTGTACTAGTAAATGAAACGTGATGGAAACCTTTGTGAGTGTTGTAAATAAAAGAAATTTAATTATTTTAAACTTTTAACATGATTAAGTCTAGTCTTTGTTTACGTTAAGGCAAATATCTTAGAAGGCAGCAATTTGTGGTTTTTCCCGAAACTATGTTTTCGACTTGCGCTGTTATCGCTTGTGACCGCAGTTTTGTTGTCTACTTTAGAGATCTTATAAATACATAATGTATCAGCGGAGATTTTGTTAAGTAAGTTAAATAATAATAGATTAGTTAAATAATTAATGAAATACAATGGCTATATTGAATTAAATTCATGTTATTTCAACTTGAAATAACTTCAATTCTGCATTCCTCTTTCGTGTTATTGCAGTATTGAATTTACGTTTTTGTAACTTAAAAAAACTTTAATTAATTAATTAGTCATAATTTTTTATTACCCTAGTGCGCGTCGCAAATAAGGATATATTTATCATCATATGTATGTATGTATGCATGTGTGTATATATGTACACATGTATGTGTGTTCCTTTGCGGCACTATATAAACCTAACGCGTGAACCCATTTTGATGGTTCTTACATCATTCTATTTGTCTTAATTCTGTGAATTAAGTAAATAAGAAAAAAAATATATAAAAATGTCTAATAAATTCAATAACAATAATGGCAGCACCATTTACAAAAAATAAAAAAATAAAAAGCAAAATAAGAAAGTTCTAAAACTTCTTTTATCTTCACCAGTCAAATTTATGTTTTACTTTTTTTAATTCCGATTTTTTGGGCAACCGTTCACAATGGAAATATAATTATAATGAAAATGTTTATTTATTAACAAGTGACAGCAAGCATGCGGAAAATCAAAATTTTTTGATTTTCCATCAAGCATCTTTGGTGTCACACATTCTAAAAAATTTTCACTCATACCATTACTTATCTCAGGAAGCATTTTGACCTTGTCTAAACCCCTTAAGGTTTCTGCTATGATTTTTTATTTGGAATGACCGTTTAGGACATTTAAATGTTCAAAGTTGGTCGCAGTCGGGGTTCATTTTATTTTTTTAATTACTACTTGTTTTGATGTAAGAGTACTGGAATGGTAAATCAACATGAAATTAAGTTATATCAAAAGGGAAAATTGTCTTTGAAGATTAATTTGAATCGTAATGAATTGACTTGAAAAACATGTGAAGCAAAATCATAGCAGACAAATTTGAAATTAAACTTATTTTTGTAGATTTTAATCAGGGCTATTATGAATAAAATTCCGCGTGAAAGTTTCCTCTGGGAACAATTTCAATTAATAGCAAGTAATAGGGAAAACAAAAAATTCTAATTGGAAATTCATGATAGCTTTGAATGTGAAATTTTTCTGTGTTTACTTTCTTCCTATCATGCTGTTCTATTTTTGCTTTGAACACTGCATACTTTCAAGTTATTTTACGATTCGTTTATATTTTTAACTTTTTTAAAATAACATCAAAAAAGTTTTTAACTTAATTTCACGAACGTTACTTCAGATTAGGACAATCGATATAATTGCTTGATTTTTCTCTACGCAAAATCTCCTCACAAGTTACAAAATATAGGTAATCATTTCATCCCACGTAGGCTCATATTTTAAGTTCAAAACTTAAGTTTAAATAAAACTCTTAGTGCTTGTCCAAACTTCCAATTTTTGTTGCAGCAACTTTTTAATTTTTTATTTTTTTTTTGTGAGAAAGAGCGAGAAAGTGCTACAAAATTTATATATTTCTATTTCACCACTCTCCCACATATTCAAGAATTGCTGCAAAAAAAATTGCAAGTCTGTACTGGGACTTACTTAGATTTTTTCCTGTTTATTTTTAACTTTTTTTTTAACTCATTACTATTATTTTGTAATTTTCTCTAACCGCTGGAGTTTCGAATTATCGTAGCCCGACTGCATTTAAAATTTTTTCGCTTGCAAACTAATTTATTGCCAGTCATAAAATATCGGCAGCCACAAAATTCTTAATAAATTTTTCATTATTCGAATTAAATTTTTAACATCCACACAAAAACCAAATAAGGGAAACAGCTCATTAAGATTATAATGTCTTTGCTATTAAATGTTAAGCTCTTAATATAATAAATGTTTATGAATACATAAAGTTCGTACCATGAACTTAGGCATAACAAATAAAAAAATAATTAAAAAAAATCATTTTAAGAATGTTGACAGCATCATCAAAGTAATTGAATTTCTCGAGAAAATTAAAAAAAATTATCGATTTCTTTTCTTTATTATTCTTTTATGTGACTTGTCATCTTCCATTGCTGTAAATATTAATTAACACTATAACAACAGAACCAATATAAAACATGTTGCTTATACAAACATGCACACATACATATAGCCCATTCCTTCCTTATTGAATTATTTTATATTGCTAAAAAAAAATAAACAAAATATTTATTTCTATAGGTTTGCGTTTATGCGAGTATAGACTAAATAAATATAAATGACATTATGCAGGATGACTAAACATATTAAATTGTAGCTCAAAAGTAAGGGAATTATCCAAAGTCTTAATATTAAATTGACGTTTGTAATAATATAATATTTAATATAGAAAATTAGATTTTTGTGTCCGTTTTTAGACGCCGATAAAAAATAATTGACATTGCTTTGGAAACGTGATACGACTAGATTATTTAACAACACTGTATCGAGGGTTTATATTCAAAAAGTGTTATCTGCAATTCTTGAATATTTTAGTAGAGAAAATAAAACTGTTATTTTCTCTAAGTCCAAGAGCAATAACTATATTTGATTAACATTAGTAGAATTAAGATGTCTTCTGTAAATGGTACTATTTATCAAAATTTAGTTATTAGCCCTTCACTTTGAGAAAATAACAGTGTTTTGTGCTCTTCTAAAATTTTCAAGCCTTGCAGATAGCACTTTCTGAATATAACCCCTCGATATGCTAATTCTGTTATCATTTCTTTTTGCTGTAAACAGAATTTGGCTTTAGTTAAAGAAAGTGATCAATGAGATGACCTTTAAGATAACACTTATGCTAGTTTTATTAAAAAAAAGGATTAAAAAATTCAAGTTCAAGTTAAAGCGACAATTACAAAGCAAATGACGGTCTTCCAGAGCTCGATTTCAATTCCTGGTTAGACCCAGTCTTATATCCATCATAATTAGTGCTTATACCATTGCATATTGCTGTGACCTCTTTCATCGATATTTCTTGCAACTAATCGTCGGCTGGCTTAACACCAGAGGCGCTGCTAAGTGCTGTAAGAAATGTCAGCAGAGTTGTAAATATCCTGCATAAATGTCTATAAAGTAAAAGTTTTTTTTTTTTAGAAAGAATAAATTCAACTTAAACGTTTTTTTTTTTTGTGTTTTTGTTTTTACCTAACTAACTTTTTACGTTGCGTAAAATGTTAATTAAACGTACTTGTGTTAATATAAATACTGCCATGATAGAAAATTTATGACCTTCAGGTTGAAGAATAAAGTAAATAATTTATGTTAAGCTCTGCTGGTCATTGTTTATCCACTGAAGTGATTTTATTTTGTGTTTTGCCTAACTGTTTTCTTTTCTTTTTTCTAAAGGACTTTATTTATTTAACAAGTGAGGAGAATGAAGAAATAAAATTAAAGTAGGTGACAAACTGAAGTATAAATATATTTGTAATGTTTCAGCTTTAAGTAGTTTATATATATATATATATATATATACACATATATTATTTATATACCACTAAAGTTATCTAGAAAGTAATGAAAATAAATACACACAATTATTTATACTCAATGATACTAAAATATGTCATCCTTTGTTAACTTAAAATATTGCCTACTTTTAGGGTATCATCAGTTAAGCTTATTTGAATGTATAAATACATATAGATATATGTATGTATGTATGTATGTATACATGTATGTGTATTCATATCCAAAAAAATTGTTTGAAAAAAAAAACGAGTTTAAGGTTTTTAATTTACCCACAATTTAATTGAAAAAGAAATTTTTTTTAAGACTTTAGTATACCAGATATTTTTATGAAATTTTTACGCAATATGAATAACTATATGAGGATTAGTTCTGCATTGTTAGTTCAAAAATTTAATTTTTTTAGTAATGTCATTGTTTGAGTTAAATTAAATGTATACTTAACAAGAACACTGTGAAGACCTTGTTACTTCAGGCCTTATTAAAAACCCTGCTTAGATTTTTTATTATTCAATTACTATTAGTATCTAACTGCTAAAGAAAGTCTTGCCCCGGATGTTCCTTACAAAATATAAAGTCCACATTGCCTTCTATAAGAGAGGAGTAAATTTTCATAGAAGCCATGAAAACAAAAACAAAGCACAGCCGAGAATTGGAAGGAAGAATAATTGGAAGGTCTCTCAGAATATGTAGCTCATTAGCTCTGAAGCCCTATTAAGCAAGGACAACGTGTGTAAAAAAAATATGTGTTTGGAATGGAGCTAACAGGTCTTGTTCATCCATAAGAAGGAGTACAGAGGCCTTTTATATGTTTACTACACAGAAAAAAAATTTCCTGTGATAAATATGTTTAGTTAAAAAAAAAAAACAAAAATCAATTAAGAATGTAATTGATTCAATTAAACCTTTGTTTAAAAATTTCATTTAGTTAAAAGTTTAATAGCTCAATAAAATTTTTAATTGATATTTGGTTTATTTCAATTGAACGTGTTTATCGAATGAAAATTTTTTTCTGTGTACGGTGATGTTCATAAAAAAAAATTAGTTTATTTGTATTTGTGTATTGCAAAAAAAAAAACAACTATACAACAACAATTTGTTTTGATGAAAAGTTTTCATACTGGCCCTAATTACAAGTGTCGTACTTCGACTTCGACTACCACTATTTTGTACTAGATTAAAGAAAAAATATTGCAATGTTCTTTAGGTTAGTATAAAATCGTCGTAATCGAAGTCGAAATACGATACTCTTAACTAGTCCCACTTTGGAACTATTGTGCGTTTTTTTATTTAAGTCTTCGTTTCGTACATGTTTCTTCTATTTGTGAATCCTTGGATGATTTTATAGCATTATATTTGGAAAGCTTGCAGAAACCTATTTCACAATCTTCTTGTCGATTTTATAGATAACAATGCTTGCGGAAGAAGGCATATATATGCCCTTAAGTATGAAAATGGTTTGAGTCATATTCGAGGGGGTCAATAAGTCCGTAAGCTTTCGTATTCCCTACCTCTTAATTAAAGTGACAACACTGCTTCTGCCAGCCGACTCCTGTAAAAATTTGAACAAGGTTCGTCCAGGCAACGAAGCCGACCTGGTTTGTCGCCTGGCCGCGGCGGCGGCTGAAAGCCCACTCAAACCGAAAAAAGTCAGCTAAAAAATAAAAACTACGGCAGCGTCTTCATCGGCTAAAAAGGCCCGTTCTATTTGTTATTTTATTTGAGTTGAAATGCCTAAATAATTATATATTTTAATATAAAACTACCGGGTCAGCCAGTGTCGTGGACAAGAAATTTTAGTCGTATGCATCGGCGGCGGCTTGAAGCCGGCTCTGAGCGATCGGTGTCAATCCCTGGCTGCGTCATTTAGTTTGAGTTCGGCAGTCGTTGACAGCAGACTATCTCGCTTTTGGAAAATGAAAAAAGTCAATTTCGCATGCTCATTTAGCATTATTTTTTTTTGCAGAAAACACCAGCATTCAAAGCAAGGCTAAGCTTGATAAATACTATGGGGACTATTTACCATCAATTTCAATAGTTAACTAGTGGTTTACAAGCCGAACTTTCGCTCAGAAGAGGTCTATAAATCTTAAACAACTGAAAAAATTAACGATATGCGCGATTGAAAGTAAGAGAGATTGTGGAAATCATAGCCATCTCACATGGATCAATGGCTTTAATTTTGAATGATCACTTGGGTATGAGAAAGCTTTCTGCAATAATTCTACTGTACCGCATTTGCTCATAATCTACCACAAACGCATGTTCAGTTTCCATGGCAAAAATTTGGCTACGAAACCACTCTACTTTCCAGACTTAGGACCGAGTGACTATTTCTTGTTTCCAAACTTGAGGAAATATCTCGGCGGAAAGAGATTTGATAATCTCACAAACATGCCTATTTTGTTGATCTCGACAAATCATATTTTTCGAAGGGGTTAAAAAAATTGGAGTAACGTTGAACTAACAGTATAGAACTCAAAGGATACTATGTTGAAAAATAAAATAAATTTTTATATAAAAACTTGTCTTTTATTCAAAAAGTCACGATATTTAGTATGTATATTATATTTGAACAAATTCAACCATATTTTATTATAATGCAACATTTTAATTTAGAGTTGTTTTATGTTGAATTAACATGAAAAACACATGAAACAAAATTATTGCCGAAAACTACTAAATTAACCTTGTTTATAAATATATATTCCCCTCGGTACTATTAGGAGCATAAAACCTCTATTGAATATGCATATCATAATTAATATCACATATTTATAAAGACTTTAAAAAATTTTTTTTTTCATAATAATTTGTATTAAACAAGATTAGAGGCGCTTTAAAATTATTTTTAAGAAAATGTTGATTTAGAATAAGCTTATATCTTGAAAATGATCGTTGATATGAAGGAAAATATTTGAAAAATACTTCAACAATTTACGCATTTTATTTTTCGAAAACTTGAGCATTACTTTTTTTTAATCAAAATATATTTAAAGTGTTTCATACTCAACTCGAAAATTGTTGACGTGACTTTGGATGACGTGAGATAATATAGGAATACCAAGAAAACTCTCTGATTTTGAAAATATGTAACAAAAGAGCTTAAAATTACCCATAAAAAATAAAAAAACATCGTGTCCCCAAATGCAGGCATTGTATATTTGACTATAAGAGAAGAAATACGTAAATACATACATATATACATACATACCTGTGAAAGGCCCCATAATAAGAATAATAATAACAAACTGAAATCTGCTACATCATGAATAACTGAAAAAAAAAAGAATTGAAATCCAAAAATAAAACAAAATCAAAAAAAGCAATCTTTATATCGACACATTTAAATGGAGGATACCTTTGAGTGTGACTAATGTTAAGCAATTTGGCGCACAAAAGCTCTAGAGACTTAACAAAATGTTTCACTAGACCGTGTACAACAGCAACGATTACTAACTACTACATACTTGGCTAGTAATCGTTGTCGTGCAAAATGATTTGGCCCCAAACAGCCAGCAAGCCAACCAAGCAACC
Organism: Tachina fera; assembly: GCA_905220375.1. NCBI lineage: Eukaryota > Metazoa > Arthropoda > Insecta > Diptera > Tachinidae > Tachina > Tachina fera. The sequence continues at coordinate 84,400,722 of LR999966.1, forward strand.
CATACTACATTAAACAATTCTATGAAGAATAAAATAACACACACACACACAACTGACAATCAAGAAAAACTCTTAAAAAAATGGCATAAGAAATATATAAATGAAAGGACAAAATCGTTAATGTTAGCAACACACGAATACAGCAAAACAACAACATTAACAACACCAACAACAACAACAAAATTTAAGTCAGTAGAAACAGTCATTGTCAGGACAAACACAAAAAAAAACAGATAAAAAAAGAAAAAAATTAATGCCAGAAAAACAATCTATGTTATTTATTAGTAACGAATAACTGCACAACAATAATAAGAACAACAGAATTTTAAAGAAAAAAAAAAGAAACAAATCTGCATTCAATTTGCTTATCAACAATGAGAAAAACAAAAAGACTCAGAATTTTTAACACAAGGATACTTTACTTTAAGCTTTCTGTCGGTGGGTTATATCCGTGCGTTTATACGACTATGTACGTACGTACTACGTAGTATAAATTGGAGCAGTTTCAAAGAGAGTGATGTCTTTTATTTCAATTATTTTTTATATACATACATATGTTGTGTGGCTATTCATATAAAACAGATGTGTACATCCTCACATAGCTACATACTTTCCAAGATTTTGGGATTTTAGGGACCAAAAAGTTTTTGTTAAAATAAATAATGTTTTTAAAATGAATATTACTTTCAAAACAAATTTAATTTTATTCATGCATTTCAAAGTGAATTAAATGATTTTTACGTCATTCGCATAACAAATATGTAAAAGTACACGCAGATTTTTTTTAAGAAAAATAGATTTTAATGTATCGTCTATATTTGTGTCTGATTTTGTTAATATATTCAACGCATCATGAGCTGTAGGATAATTTCCAAATACATAACAAAGCTTATAATAAACTGATATGTGATGCTTTGGTCCTTATATTATTAAATGACACATATTTGGACCAAATGTAATGGAGATATATGATCTTCAGATCTTACTTTATAAAATAATGAAAATGGATTGTAATAATCACTGTCCAATTCCCAAAACACTCAGTTTCATCTCATTAAAGGACCATGATAGGCCATAGTTAGGGCATAATTAATTATGTACAAGAGAAATTTGTGCTATTGATTGTGGACAAAAATGGTTTTATAAAATTTTTACAAAAAAACGCCGTATTTGAAAGTTATGGGAACAAAAGTGTTTTTTTTTATGAAAAGTGCAATGCGCATGGCCGCTTAGGCGCTATCAGTGCAATTTTGACGAACATGTAATTTTTTATGGACACTATACGAGATACTGCCGGTGGAGCCGCATCCCATAATTTTTTTTTTTTTGGGTGGTTTAATGTACATAAAAAGTTTGTTTGAGCACTTGGACTGAAATTAATAATATTTTTTTCACAAAGCAAAGAATTTACAAATCACTTTTTTTGCAGAATTTGATGAGATTCAATGTTGTTGTTGTATAACTATGTTGTTGTCAAATCCGTATTTATTTTTTTTAATGTATGAATATATTTGATAATTTATTTATCAAATAGTTTTTTTGAGTTTTACTTCGAAAACTCGCTGTATTGATAAATATTATTATTGAATTAAAGGATAAAGTTGTCAAAATTCATCCACATATTTATCGAATCTAAATTGTGACTATTTTTTTCTGTGTAAGAGTTTTAGACTTTTAGCAGTCCCGATTATTATAAATTTATTTAATAGTTATTAAATAATTTTTGAAGATTTCTAAGATTTATTTAATATTTCGAAACAAAAAGCAAATATTTTAATTTAAAATAAAATAATATTTAGATACTTGGTATTCATACAACTCCTTTAAGCTTCTGTATTGGCACATAATTATTGTTTATATGAGTATGCTGGGACACAATATGAAACCAACAAACGTATCGCTAGGAGAAATCAATGACAAAATGTCATTAGTATTAACAACTTTGCTAAGAACACATTCAGAATAAAGCACCAGCATCAAAGCAAAACAATGCCGAGAAGTGTGTATAAAAAGAAACAGAAACAATTTCAAGCAAATGAGATTAAGCTTGACAGTGTCTCAGAAGGAAAGAAAGAACCCAGGCAAACAAATATGCTCATTTAAGAAAGGATGTATGTACATATGTATATATATGAGAATGTAGGATTTTTTTGGGGGGGGGGGGATAAAATTAACTTTTTTTATAACAAACGATATATGTATACCCAGCCTACAACAAATGCTCTGCGAGTTAAAAGCTTTATGTGTTAATGTCTCCAATGATGATAATGAGACGAACGATGATGACGATGAAGATAATATGTATTCACAACAACGGCAATAATAACGATGATGACATACTTGAAATACAAAAAATTATATTTTATGCGTATTCGTTCTGCTGCATATTTGCGAGAAATATTCATTGCCTGATTAATATGTGTGGCTTTTTATTCAGAATTGTAACCAATAAAGCACTTTAATTAGCGCCTTTTTTCATTGTTATTTTTATTACTTTCATTTCTTGCAACGAAAAAAATTTAATTTTTTATTATTGTCTTTAAGCATTTATTCCTTCCTACACTTGTCAGTTTTAAGTGTATTAAATGCTTTATTTCTTTGCCTTATGGTAACTTAATATACACCAATTTTTTATTTTAGTGAGCATATTAAAATTTTTAAAGACAAATTTTAATATCTGGCTAACATGAGTCTGAAAAATAAAAAATAGTAATTGCTTGACTGGACCACATCATCATTTAGGCTCTATTTCAAGCCATGACTCAGTAAAATTTTCTGCGAAATATTTTTAGCATTTAAGGCAAACAATAAAAGAAAAATTAATTCTTGTTTTTAAGTAAGTAAATATATTTATGCTCTCTTTCGACTGTTGTGGCTTTTAAATTATAGTCGCATTAAAAATGATTTATAATTGTTTTTAAATTAACGATAAACCAAAAAAACTAAAACAACAGTCAAGATTTTGCTTTAAAATAATATTTCAAGAGCAGAAAAAAATATTTTAACTGGTTAATGACTCGTAAATATAAATCACTTGAATGAAGCCATAATTTATGAATTCCAAAAATATCTGTACAATATGTATGTATGTAAATATAATGGTTTGGTAATGGTAATTCAAGTTTCAAATATGTTCATAACAATTAAAAACATATTAATATTGGTATGAACTGGCTTAATGATTTCATTAAATACTCGTGTAAGTAAACATTATTTGAAAAATAAAGGTAAAATAGAACGCATTTGACCAAGAAAATAGTTCTTTCCTATCAAAACAATGGAAAGGTGCACACCTGTACAGTTTTAAAATCAAATATTTCCTTGTTTATTTTGGTTCTCGCAAATCCTACCAATAACTGGTGCCTTAAGGTCATCAAAAAAAGGTCTTATTTGTGGTGGTGACACAATTAAAAATTTAACTTCTCCAACATCTTAAGCGACATAATTTTTGAACTTAACTTTTTGACAAAAGTTTTTTCTTCAAAAAAACGAGGTCCAACAAATGTGTTAGTTACGATTTTTGGCGGTTATGGCTCGGTATAATGCGTACTGAAAGAGCCATTTGAAGTAATAGCAACTGTAATTGCTGTCTCTTTTCCCAAAATTTAATGCCAATAAATGCTACAATCGATTTCATGAAAGAAAGTTTGCCGAAAAGCATAATCATCGGACTAAATACCGCTGGTCTGTCTTTTGTATCACCATTGATGCTTCGGAAGACCATACGCCACGTTATCGCTGCAATAAGTGCGGAAAATGTTCACTTTCCCAATTGACTTCCAAGTGTGCTTCATTTTAAGTTAAAGCTCTGTCATAACCCTTGCAATTGCTTATAAGTTACAAACAACAAAAACCAAAATTTAACAGCAAATATCGAATAAGGTAATCTGGTTTGATCACAATTATTTTGGAAGTGAGCTTTAATTTTTTTTCGATTGGATGTAAACTTCAGCATATGAATCAGTAGCTTAGTGAAATATTAAAGAAGCAAATTATGCTTTTAGATATCTGGTATGTAATGTGAAAGGCCCGACTTGTTTAAATCACCTCACCAAATTGAAATTTATCTGCTTAAAAACGATAACAGGATAGATCAAAAAATCCAGGTCAGTTATTTGGCTCTATTAAAAATGTGGAATTTTTGAGTTGACGCTCAACTACTACAATATGCATGTAGATTAGACTGCTCGTAAAATTTTTCTTTCTTAATATGAGATTTTCTTTCATTACTGCGATTTTATTTTTAGCTCCATCCGACGGTACCTTCTGGTGCATAGTGGGTCCTAAAATAACCGATACACAGTCGGAATTTTGTAACAAAAAATTGAAAATAATTCTTCTGTCCGATTTTTATGAAATTTCCTACATCATTTGAAAAGGTGTTACAGAGCTTATTCCCAATTCACAGTAAAATTCGCAAAATCCCTGAAATAGGATTTTTTCAGTATTTTTGCTGTATTCTTCTTATCTTTCGCCGGCTCAGATAAGAATTTTTAGAAATATTTAAAAACATATTTTGCCTTGGCTTGGTGGCATAATAAATTTAATTGCAGCAATGGAATTTGACAAAAACAAAGGCTTTAAATTTGATATTTATAAAAAAATAGGTCTAATTCGAAACGATCTAATTCTTTCAATAGCGAAAACTTTGAACAAAAATTTTCTATGTAATATTTCTTATAGTATTGTCTCTTGAATAAGTAATACATTTTTCTGCAAAAAAACGGTGAAACTCGAATTTTTAAAAAAAATTTAATTTAAAAAAGTTGCATGCATTTTTGACTTAATTGTAATTTTTTTATGTTACAAATTTTTAACCTTATTCATAATGAGTTTCCTATTCTAAATCGAAAAAGATTTGTCTTCTCTCCATTGGCAAAACAGTGGACCAAAGTTAGTAAAAAAGCCAAAATTTAAATTTTTTTTCTCGAATATTGCCTAAACTGTAAACGAAACCCCAAAAATGTAGCAGACTTTTTTAGTTTTTGGATAAAAAAATCCAACTGCAAAAAGTCTTTTTTATCAGATCAAAAACATCAGCTTGGCATCTGTTTTAATTTAATATTTCATTAACCCTAGTTTTTCCACTTTGGGGTTTTGTGGCTCCGCCTCCTTGCAGGATATGTAGTCCAAATTCCAAACTTAAGCTTTGTGAGACCTCCTCAAATGCTGAATTTCATTCAGAATTATTTCCAATTTTTTTTTTTCTTACAAAATTCCGACTTTGCATCGGGTACTTTAGGCCCCACAAGCAGCATCCAGTCTAATGTAGATGTTTACAATCTCATACAAATACCTGCTCCTTTTCGAATACAAAAGCACATTTATTTTTATTCCATAACAATTTTCTTTGCTTTTTACAGTTTATCATTTCAAAAGCATAAATTTTATTAGTATGAAAGCTGTGCATCCTTTAAATGTGTTCTTTAGGATCATGGTAGATCTTTATTGTCATTTAAATTTCACCTGAAACTTTTGTAAACAGTTTTTATGACTCTTACGCACTCTCTTAGTGTTGAAATAAACACATCCTTGGACTCTCCTGAAAAAAATGATTTTATTGAACTTTATTAAACCCAAAGCTTAATTTTAGATGTCCTTTAAATCTGATTATCTTCCATTTGCAATTTAGCTAAGGCCATTAAAGTCCTTGAACCCTACAACTCCTTGTCTTGTCTGTTTGCCAGAGAAGAAGAAAAAAAAATTGCAATCAAAATGGCAATAAACCAAAAAAAAAGAAAAATCATAGAAATATTTATGACTCCGAGAACACTCAACATTAATGACCCAAAACCAAATATAAAAAGCATATGGTCATAAAAACTGTTGTTGCACATTGGCTTTAACTGATGGCCTATAATTGAAAGTTTCGCAACCAAACACTCAACAGCGAAGAACAACATTAAATTGCGTTAAAAAATCTAAATTACGAATTTCCCAGCGCTTTAATACGCAACATGAATTTTTTATATTTTAAGTAAAAATTTTCCGTTTGTTTTTGACATTTATTTTTATGGCTGTTACATGTTTAGTGTGTATGTGTGTGTGTGTGTAAGTAACCGCACACAAGTACATATGCATTTGCTAATGTGTGTAATACTTTCATTTCAGTTTACTTTTACTGTTTCGTACAGTTTTGAAGAGTTACTTATTTATATGTATGTATGTGCAAGTACATACCCTGTAGTAAATAAAATAATCAATTGACAAAAAACACTAACTTATAAATTAATTATTTTGCAAGTGACTACAAATTGGTTTAAATCTCATGCAGATATCAACCAAACATATTGAATACAAGCACACGTAAGAAATAAATGAAAGCAAAATAAGCAAATAAAAAGAAAATAAAAAAAATCAAAAGAAACATGCCATGAAATCTAATGCCATATGTTTGTTTTGAAAAAAAAACTAATTATTTTCAATACTTAATATGTATAACATTTTCTATGAGCGGTTCGTATTTTTATTTTTAGTGAATATAATATAAATAAATATTTATATATACATATGTACATATGTATATGTATTTATATATTTACATAGATGTATATAAATATACACATACATATATGTATGTATATACATATATAATATATGTAATATCCCAGCAGCATGTGGAAGATTGTTTCCCCAAACTGAGTCTTTTTCGACTACTTTAGATTATCCAAAACTGATTAATCAGCTATTCGCTTAAAATAAGACTCGAAAAAGATTCTCAGAAGTGCTTAGAATGTGATTTGTTTAAAAAACAAACAGCAAGCTCTTGCAGTACAATCAATAAAATACAAATGTATTAAATTTGTAAACAAAAAATGTAAATGTCTCGAAAATTAGTCGAAATTCGTCACAAACGCGAGTCATAAAAGACTCTTTTAGAAGAGTCGCGGCTAGGGTACCATTTTCTCCCGAATAAACAGTCATTTTCGACTCGAAAACGAGCGCATAAATGCTTATTTTAATCGTGCAGAGGAGTCAAAGAAGACTCGAATGTGATCATTAATTTCATAAAATGCTGACTGGGATAAATATACATATGTATATCTTTTTTCACTATAATATTAATTAAAAACAAATTAGTTGAAAATTAAGTAGTTAGTAGTCAATTTAAAAGTCATGCAGATATGGCCAATTGACTATCGCCTATGACATGCCTATGTTAAAATAGTGAGTCGGCGACAAGGAAAAAAGTCACTTAATCAATCAGTTGTTGTTATTAAAAAAACAGTTCGATAAGTACCTTCAAATGGGTTTCAGTTCCTATAGGGTATGTACGAATGTTGATATGAGTATGTCTTTCGTATTTAATAAATAATGTAATTTCTAAATTTTTTCCTTATATGTACATATTATTATTTTTTTTTCGTTTTATTATTATTATTATTATTATTTTCGCGTTTGCTTGCCATAACTGGGTTATGTTTAGGGGTTTTACTTAAGATGACAATGATTACGGAAAAAGTGTAATAAAACAACAACAAATTGCACACACATTTTACATGCATATTTGAGACCAATTTTATGTTGAGTACTTGACATTTGAACGTACGATGTGTAATGAGTTTATAAAAAAAACATTATTTGGTTTATGTGAGCATGCGAAGGATGAAATAATACAGTGAGTGGGTTACTTAGCGAGAAGGGAATTAAATTTTGCCAAACATTTTTCTTGCACTTGGAAAAAACTAAGCTGAGTAGCAGAATTAAAAAAAATATATGTATGTACATATGTATACATATGTACATACATACATACATACATACAATATATGTATGTACATATGTATACATATGTACATACATATATATATATATATATACGTATGTGAATATGTCTATATATATCTCCCTAGTTCTTATAAAGAGCATCATGTCACAACTTAAAAATTTTCAGTAGAGACAAACAGCTGTTTTATTTTCATATGAGAACTTTTATATCACAGGGATAAAACTGTATTTATTTTGCATATACAGTGGTACATATACTACCACTGTACATTAGACTGGTCTAATGTCAGTCTTAATTTTTTAATTCGATCCGACGGTGCCTTCTTGTGCCTAGGGAGGCCTAAGGTACACGATATATAGAAGGGGAATTTGTTTAAAAAATCGAAATATGTAGTCCTGCAGTTTCTAAACGTACCATCCGATTGTTATTTCATGCAGCATTTGAGGAGATTTCACAGTACTTATGATTGAAATTTGGACTTAGGTTAATGAATAATTAAAACCGATGCCAAGCTGATATGTTTGATCTGATATAAATGATTTTTTGCTAGCGGATTTTTTTCTATCCAAGAGCTAAAGAAAGTCTGCTACACTTACAGTTTAGGATATATTCGAGAAAGAAAAAAATTAAATGTTGGCTTTCAAATCTTGTTCGATTTAAAAAAGGAAACTTAAGAATCAAACTTTCGTTATTGAAGGAAACATCTCGTTTCGGATGTGTGAAATATGTATGTATGAAATTTCAAAACAATTGTTTAGAAACTGCAGAATTATTTCCATTTTTTTTAACAAAATCCCCTACTGTGTATCGGTTACTTTAGGTTCTACCAGGCACCAGAAGGCACCCTCAGATCGATCCACAAAATTAAGACCTAATATTTCAGACAGCGCCTATATTAAGAATTTAAAAAAAATCCCATTAAGCTGCGACCAAAATTTTGAGTTAAATTATCTAATTCAAAATACCATTGGTTTGACAATTTTATTCATTTGACAATACGAGGCCTAGAGAAGCAAATGAGATCAAATTATTATTTTAGATATATCATTTCAATATTTATGATTAGTTTATAGTTTAAAAGACAGCATACTTTTTTATATCCTCCTATTTGTGAGTTTATTTTAATTTTTTCCAATTCTTCTCTTTCATTCTAGGTAAGTCTAAATGTATGCTGATGACTGACTTCATAAAATTATTTTTCTAATATGCTATGAATTATGGAATTAAAAAAAATTAAAAAACGGATTAAGTTCTTTTAAAAATTTCAACAAATGCAAATTTCTTAGAACAACGTAAAGAAATCATAATCAAAATCTTCAACTGATAATGGGCAAGTGTGAAAATATTTAAAATAAAAAAAATATTTAAAGCATATCTGTAGGAGCTAGAACTAATTTGCAGGAATTCTGTCAGTAGCACGTATGTTCATATCGCTCATTTACTCAAACAATGCACAAGTAATCCTCATATCGAAATTCGTATTATGCAAAAATTTCATAAAATAGCTCTTGACTCTTGAATAAAAAATTTTTATTTTCCTTTAAATTGTGTGTAAATTAAAAATTTTAAAGGCGTTTTTTATCCCACTGATTTTTTTTAGTTAAGACGTTGTTCGAGTTAAAGAGCGATATGTTAAGTTTTATGCTTTATTATTATTTTTTTTAATAGAAGCAGGTGGTTTTTAGTTTAGCTTTTTCTAAGAAAAAAACATTTCTTAATATGTATTTATTTCAGAGAATATTCTTAATTAATTTCATATTTTAAACAACCAGTGTGCTGCACAAACCCCAATGAAACTCTAAAAAAAAATTATAATAAACAACAAAGAAAAAAACTCAAGGAGAAATATATAGAACAATGCAATACATTTTGCTGTGCTAAAGTTTAACTAATTTGTGTTTGTATGCACTTTTTGTGCGGTGTATGTATGTATGTGATGTATATGTATGTACTTAAAAAAACAGGATAATGAAAAGCAAACCCCGACATACACACACACTCTCTGTCTCTCTCTTTTTCTCTTTTATTAAGAAAAATGTGTGTTAATGTTTATTTATCAGAGTACAATTGTTTCTGTTGAACAACTTCAACAAAAAAAATCTTAATGTAGGTCAAAAAAAGAATTGTACAAAACACCAGAAGAAAAAACAAATAGCTAGAAAAAAAGCTAGATTAAAATTAAACATTTAAGGCAATTCCAGAGAAATAATTAGCAAACGCTGCTTTAAAACAATTTACTCAAAAAAAACGTTGAAGTAAAGTGTTCATCTACTATTAAAAAAATGCTTCGTCTGCATTACAAATGTTGTTAAAGTTTCGTGAACTTTTGTGGTGTGCAAAAAATTTTTCTAGAGTAAAGGGAATTTAAAATAATTAACAAATATTTTATTAATATGCATTTAACTTTTGCTTCTGCTTCGAATATATTAACTTACGAAATACAGTAATATAAACATTTAAATAAACATTTAAATATCTATAAATTCAAGCATATAAAATTATGTGTGTGTCCCTGACTTATAACATTGGACTTCATGAAGTCCTTCCTGCACTTAATAAAGGTATTTTACGCACCTCAAATATGACATCAAAAACGCAAAATATGCACTAAAAACAATAAAATATGTACGTATTTTACAACAACATGTATATATAAATATTTTCTTTTCTCAAGAGGTACGTCTACAAGCCTTTTACATTACATTCTTAGACAAGATTAAAAACAATATAAGGATATATTCTGCATTATTAACACCAAACACGCATTTTTCGAGATAGTTTTATATTGCAGTAAAGGAGCGATACACATATAGAAAAAGAAAAGTGTTGTTATTAATTTATTTTCATTTATAAATTGTATATTTTTTATACTTTCAAATGTGAAGTGCAATCATTTTATTATTAGAACGTTTTATGCCTTGTAACGTCTGTGGATGTAATCGGCTCAAATTTAAATGATTCGTTTATATAATTTTATATATTTATTTAACTTAACCATTACAATGAATTGAATACTAGCTATTAGATTTGTTTTTCGAATCCGTTAGGTATCAGTTTTAAAAACAATATCAAGCTCCCACAGTATTGTTTTACTACTTTCAGTTTTTAATAGCAGACAATTTTCTCTTGAAATCATCAAAATTACAATCTCCATTAAATTTTGCAGGTATATGTGCTTGCACAATCGTTCTAGAATTAAAGATCTAACAAACAAAACTAGGCACATCCTCATTAAATGATTTTTTTAATTTTTTTTTTTGTCGGGATCTTTAAGTACACATCTATACAGTCACAAAATATTTTCATTCTAAACCAGTTGAATCCTGCCTTAAAAAAATAATGAAAACTGACTTCTCCTTGCTAGTCTCTATCTAATGGCTTGATTATGGATAGCAACCGAACTATACTTGCATTGCTAGTTGCCGAAATGGTATTACGGATGGCAACTGGCATCTAAGAACTATTAATTTCAGTTGCCATATTGGCAACCTAAAATTTGTAGTTGCTGCATAGTAAAAAGTGAAAAAATTAAAAATTAAGTGCTATATTATGCTTATTTTTGAGTTTTCTTCTTTGCAAATAAAATATGATTTAAAGTTAAAACCTATTTTAGGCCGTCTAATAGATTTAACATTTTGCATTTCCATCTCTTCATCAGCAATTAATTCCACTTAATTAATAATTTTTAAGATAAGTATTGTTTTAATCACTTTTACTTAATGGTTTTGTCTTAAGCACTTGTATTTCTTATATATTGCATTTTTGTTCACATTATTTTCAGTTGCCAATGTGTCATAATCCTATTTTCGATAACTTTTTGGCAACTGTAGGAACTTGCCATACATTATACCAATTTTAGTTTCAGTTGCGTTGATAGTTAACTCGGCAACTGAAGTTCGGTTGCCATCCATAATCGAGCCATAAGTTTGCCTATCCCTTAAAAAACAGTTAATGGGACAAGTCTTGTTTTGTTCGTCAGCTCCTGAATTCTACAAGAATGCAAGGGATTAAATTTGCAAATAAAATTATTCGCAGTATACTGCAAATATTATAATAATTTGTCAAGATTTTTTTTTTTTGGAAATTTGAATTTTTGACAAAATATGATACAAAACCATGGATTTGTATGTGACTTAAATATGCATTAATGACCAAATTATGCAAAAATATGCATTTTCAGTAAATTATGCAAAAATATGCACTAACAAATCGATGCCATTTTTACACAAATTCATTGTTTTGTAAATATATTTAGTACTTGCCATTATCAGGGTTAAGGGAAAAACATGAATTTGCATGAAAACCTTGTCCCTAATTATAAGCATTAAAAATTTTCAGTGAACTTTAATAATTTAATAAAGTTTTTGTTCAGGCTCAACTGAGGTTATTTGCTAAATTTCCCTTCCCCCTCAAAAACTATTCCAAAATTTAATTTTTTGTTCACTCAAATGCTTAATTAATCCCCTGAACTATTGCTGCCATCGTTTTAAAAAGATAAAAAGAAGTAAAATAATAAAAATCTTTAGTTTTAATTTAAGTCATTAACATTTAACACCATACCACACCACCCTTTTTGGTATTTTGAATAACAAATTTTCCACAAACGAAACATCTTCTTGACCCATATTCAATTCTCGTTTGTTTTAAAGCGCAAATGAATTCATATTATTAAATATTCAACAGTAAGTGTAATGCGAATATTAAAACAGAAAATGTGAAAAATTCTCTTAATCTCACTACCCATGTAAATTGTATAAAATTGCAAAAGAAAAAAAGGAAAAAAAAACGAAATGTAAAGAACATTTGCATATTTGTAGGAGCCAAAGCATTCGATACTTCTAGGAGAGCTTCAAGCCAAAATGTTATGGTTTCCAAAGCCAACAACTTTAATCATAAAAATTTGTGTGTTTGGGTTTTTTTCTTTGCTTCTTTTTCAATTTATTTTATGAAACATTTTTAGGTTTCAGTGGCAGGGAAATTTTGCATACACAAACAATAGAGCAAGAAAGAGATAGAGAGAGAGAGAGAGAGGAAGAGGGAGAAAAAAAATAAGCGCCAAGTAAAAGGAAGCTGCATAAATAAAACAACCAAACAAGCGCTAGGAAAAGTAATAACAGGGAAAACAGGAAGCGCGTAACACAAAACATACACAGTGGCAAAAAACAAATTTTATGAAAAAATATTAGAAAAAAAAACAAATTATTTAGCGTACAGCTTTTAAAGCCACAAAATTAAAGTTGCATAAAGTAGAAAGACACACCCAAAATACAAATTTTATTTAGGCAAGCAACTAAGTGCTCAAGCATAAGGAAGCTCGTTATATAGATATAAAATAGTATATACCCCATCCACCCACCCACTACTTACCTTTCAAAGGAATACAATTTTTAACATTTTGCAGAGAAAATTTAATAAATTTCTTTTTTCGCTACTTTCAATTGTTGAAGCAAATTTAAGCTTAAACGTTTCTTGTCATTTTAACAAATGAATAAATTTCACATCCTGTTTATGCCAAAAAAAGCTTTTATTTACTCGCCCATCCAGCCACCCCAACCATAACCACTTAAATAAATGATCGGAATGGAGTGCTAAGAAAGTGGAACGTTTGCCGTTTATAAATGTACATACATACGTACATATGTATTTGTTTTTAGGTGTATGGGTTAAATGTAGACGTTACGTTTTTTTTTTGAGCACGTTTTTGTTGTAGTACAAGTCTATGGGGATATATTTAACTGCCATAATTGCATGACAAATGGTTGTATTATGTTAAATTTAAACAATAAAAATCATACCATTATGCATGCATGTATGTGTTGTAGTAAAAATTGGGATATGAGCTAGACTTTTAAGTATCCGCTGCCAACCCTTCGCTTGAGTTTTATGGGAGTATGTGATCGAAACTGTAACCCTTTGTTTAAAGCAAAGAAGAAAATAAACATTAAAATTTTTATGCAAGACCTGTCCTAAAAATTAATATGAATTTATGCATATTTTGGTTAAACAAAAAAAATTAAAGACTGCCAATATTGAAATAAATTCAATAAAAAGCTAATTTGACTTGCAGACAACACACTTCGTCTGCGAGTCAAATTAGCGTTTTTTCTTCTTAGTTTTTTTTTAGTTTTGACGATTTTGGCCATTTTTTCGGTTTTTGGGGTTAATTTTAGTTTTGTAGTTTTATTTTGGTGATTTTGTCGGGTTTTGCTGATTTAATTTTAAGTAATTTTGTTTAATTAGCGTTGTTTTTAATTTTGGCGCTATTTTTCGGATTTCGGATTTCGATTTTTTAGTTTTTTTTTTACTTTTGGTGATTTTTTTCTTGTTGCATTCTTAGCAACTTTTCAATTTGTGGTGATATTTCTCATTTAGCGATTTCTCTAGTTTTTGCGTTTTTTTTTTCATTTTGAAGATTTTTTCGGTTAGCGGCGATTTTTTCAGTTTTTTGGCGACGTTTTTACTTTTGGTGAATTTTTGTTTTTACTTTTTGGTGATATTTTTCATTTGAGCCCTTTTTTCATTTTTGGTGATTTTTTGTTTCAGCGTTTTTTTTTCATTTTTGGTGATATTTTAGTTTTAGCGTTTTTGAATATTTCGAAAGTTTGCCTCTTGCGGTTTCCAAGATACAGCAAGTTATCGAAATTACATATTAAAAATTATATTTACCGTTAGAATACCCTGTTATTTTGGTTCTTAATATTTTAGTGTTAATTGGTGTAATCTTCATAAAAATATACTAACTTTAAAAATTTCAAGTGTCTATATAGTTATAATTGCCTGTATATAACATAAGTATCTTAAAATTTTTCCTTACTCGCTTTAGAATACCCTTTAATTGTCATATATTTGTTATTGTAGCGGCCAAAGTTTTACATATTCTGTAAGAATTTCCGTTCCTTAGCTCTTACGGTTCTCGATGAAACAGCCTGCGACCGAAAACACCTTAAAAGAATCCTTAAACAACAATACCAGCAAAATTATGATGATTTATTTTATTTTTTGAAAATTATTGCATTTCATTATTGTAAATTTTTTTCATTCCGGTAAAGCACGGATAAGAAAGCCTGGATAATTTTGGTATTGCTATTTCGTGAAAAAAAATAATTTAAGAATTTTTTTTGCAAAATTGTTTATGTCTCACAAGTTCTTAATATATTTAAATATTATATTGTAATTTTTGAGTCTTATTTCCTGAATTTTTACTTGTTTTGTTGGTTAAACACTCTGAGCATTTCGTTCCTGCTTAAGCAATTCATCTGTTACTCTCACTAAAATATAAAAGCTTTATTTTAAATTTATAATAATGCAGACTTCCACACACTTGAGAGTTACTTTATTGCAGTGAGCCGACGAAAATTGGTACATTGTGCCTATAGTAGAATCTCGGCTTTACAATAAACTAAATTAATAGTGTAGTTGTATTTAGAATTGGTTGCAAAGCAAATGTAGAAAACAATCAAACAAAAACGCACAAAAACGTTGTAAAACAGTTGAATAGACAGTACACTTCATAAGTCATGCGCAATAAACTTCATTTCGCGAACTCAAAATTACATAAAATTTTTAGCTATAATAAAACTTCTTACAAATATATCAATGATTAATGATATGACGTGTTTTTATTTTTTATTTTTTAAGCGTTAAATTAATAAGTTATAATAAAACTTAGAATAGCGTGTGTTCTAATGTCAGAAATAACACACACGCTCAAAGAATCATTGTCATTTCATTTGACACTATTATCACTCGGTGTGCAATAGTTAAATTTGCTTCGACAGTACAATAAATAATACTTTTGCTTGGCAGATAAACAAATATTGTTGCGTGTTTTGGATAAAATGCAATAACAACAATAAAAAAGCGAACAACTCAATAATGTACACCATAAAGATTAATCAAAAAAATGTTTTGTGCTCATCTCTAATATACACTATATAGTATAATTTTGCCTTTTTTCACAATCTTAAGATAGTAAACGGTTTCTACACTACACCTTTTCCCGTTGTTATTCGAAAAGCGTCAATTGTAATTGAAATCTATCACTTTTATTTCAGAAAGCATAAATAATTTAGAAAATAATAAGTATAATAAAGAAAAATCACTATATAAATTATATAAAAACGTATACGTATGCTGTTGTAGATATTGCTTGTCCTATCTACAGAACAGTAGTTATTAGAAATGAAGCAATTGAGAGAGAGAGAGAGAGAGAAAAATTATAAAAAAATTGTTTTTTTTTTTGCTATAGTAAAATTAAAATAAATTCATAGTTAATAAAATTTGCTCTGTGTCTGAATTAAAATTTACACTTTCTGAATCGCAACTGATGCTTTCGGAATTTAACAGCCTGTTTCACAATGTCGAATGAACACCTAAGCGAACGAAAGCGAGTCACTGGATATAAAGTAAATTTGGGTTTCACGAAATCATGTTCGTTCGTTCGCTTGAAGTTACGTCTGTCAATTTTTATCTCTTACGAAAAGTAATAGATCAACATTGCCAAATCAAAAATTTCAGTAAATTTGAGAGATTTTCAGTTAAAATAACAAAATTACTACTTAATCGCTTTGAAGTAAATGTAATCATTCATAAAAGCGATCAGCTGTATGTGACGAATATTAAGTAAATTTTTATCAAACAAGAAATAAAGAAAAGAAACATTAAAAAGTGAAAAATAATAAATACATCCATAAACTGCACAAGAGTGTGCAGTTTTTTTCAAGATAATAAATGATTCTTTGAAGCCAATAAATGATTTTAAGTAATAATTTTTGTTCTAAGATGTGTTTGTGAATTAATTTACCACTTCTTATTTTTTATGAACTTTTTTTTTTCAAATAATTTAAAAACTTTTTTCCTCGGCGAATGCTAAACAACAAGTGAGTGATTTTGACATTTGCGCTCGCAATGTTGACGACACGTTCGATATTGTGAAACCCAAATCTCTATGAAAACACTTACATTTTCATTCGCATTGTCGTTCGAGTGACTAAACGCAGAACGATAAGATAAAGAAACAGAATTCGGTTTTCCTTCGCTTAGAATGCGAATGAACATGTTTATTCGAAATTATTATATTAAATAGGCTGTTAAATTGATAAATCTAAGACTTGATGCTTTCTGAATTACAAATGGAAAAGGTGTATTATTTTATAAGAGAATTTCATTGCGTACTCTTAGGAGTCTATTTATTTTATACATTCATCGTTCAACAAAAATAATTTGTCAACTTGCTTATATCCCTAAATAATATATTTATCTATGTCGCTATGACAATCATTGCCTTGTAATTAAAGGCAAGCTCGCTCTATGCTCCATAATTACACCAGACTAGAGTCAAAAAAAACACAAAATATGTATCATATTGCAAAAATATAAAAACATAGAAACCACCACCTTAGGTAAAAGAAAATTGTATAAAAAAATTGCATTGCTTATGGCAACTAATAGATTAAATTCGAAAACTAAAACAGGCAAAATTGCTATGAAACATTTATAAAATTCTAAACGCAATAGGAACAATAGTGGTTGTTTTATGGGAAGTACCCATTAAGAGCAAATGAAATACGGTCATGATGTTGATTTTTCTACCCCAGCAACAAACAATTCCAATCAGATTTCATTCTATATTTTTATTTTTAATAAAGATCATAAGATAAATAATCATACATAGTATATTGCCAAGGAGTAAGCATACATACATACATACATAGATATTTCTGTGAAACCTTTGCTAAAGAAAAACAAGCCAAGGGGTTCATACACGCCTTTCATTTATTACATTTACTGTTGAAGAGAAAAAAAGAAATATATGTATACTGTCAATAAGATTCTATATATTTAAGCAAGAAAACAAAAATTTCATATCATCTATTGTCATTAACATTTGGTGACAAGCAGCTGGATGTTTGTTTGTTGCTTATAAAATTTAAAGCATATTTGAAGGGTGATTTCCTTCTCTTTTGGCCAGCGTTGCTGTTTTTTTAAACGTGTCTACATTCACGTGTAGCTATTGTTTGCTAAATAAAAAAAAACCTGCACTTTATACTTCATGCTGTTTGCCCAAATTGATTTTTTTTATTAAATAAACACAGTGTAAACGCCAGGCGGATTTTTCATTTATGGTTTATTATATACATTGAATATTTACTGCTTTTGTTAGTTTTTTAGATTTTTTTTTCAATTTAATTTTTTATTAGCTAAGCCAGTTTAATTGTAAGGATTTTTCAAGATGAAAAAAATAGCGGGCGGTATTTTTGGACTACAATTTCATTTGAGGCCTGAAGCCATTATGCATAAATTAGTGTAGTGGGATGAAGAATATTTCTGATTTTGATTACAATTTAATAAGGGCGTTAAGGCAAACAAATTGCTGGTATAGAGGATTTGTCAGGGGGAATTTGAAATAAGATTAAAAAATAGAAAAAATAATAAATTACATAAATCTAAGTTTGATTTGTAAAGCAAGAGAGTTAATAATATTTTCTTTCTTATTTGAATTTAGTAATTTTAAAAAAATGCAGTCTGCTTCCATCAGCGGACACACAATGTTTCACTATTATTATTTTTGTACTTCCTGTTATGAGAGATTTTCGTTTTTAAATGATTTTTCTTTCTTAAGTCATACAGAAAATAATGGAATAGTATTTTACTAAGTGATTCCCTTTTTCTATTGATTTAAGTTTTAACATTTTTAAGACTTCCAAAAATAAAATTACAAAGAATTTTGTTCTTTTGGAAAAAAAAGAACTGTTGTTTCATCTTTCGATGCATGTTTTTATGAAAACTGCTAGTACGGACTTTCAAAAGAAAAGTACGCGAAATTTTTGAAATGTATTTTGCCTATCTTAGGGATGCTATAAATATAAGAGGATTCTTTTTTCAGTCAACTGAAACAAAAATTAATGTTCATACCATTGTTTGGGCATGGAATTTTTGATATTTCTAATTTTTGTGTATTGTAAATTCAAAAATAAATGAATCTGTGTGTATGCAAACATGATTCTACACAAAAGGCTTACACGATTATTCTGCCCCGTAGAAATAAATTTAAATTTACAAACCTGAAATTCCGTAAGAAGTTCGTACTGGGCTTTAATGTTTTCCATTTTTCAGTAAAACTTTATGGATATTAATTTAAACAAAACTTGAAAACATTTAACTCTGCGTTTCCTAAAAGTATGCTGCAGAATTGCTTATTATGAAAAGTCATTAATTCCTAAAAGCATTTGTAATTGAAATTCTTTTTTTTTTAATTACACCAATAATATTCTAAAATTACCCTTAATTATTTTAAATTAAAAACAAACTAGAAAGTAAAAAAGAATAAACTTTTTAAGCACTAATTATCCCAAAAAAAAAATAAAAAAACTGACCCCAAAATAAACTCATTGTTGTTTAACATTTTCTGACTTTACAATTATCAACACTTGTCTACGGAGGCTACTTTTCATCTTTGGCATTTGCTGCATGTGAAATCAATTTATCCCAACAAAGATATTCCTTATAACTATACTCATACATACATAGATAAATATATAAATAAGGTTACAAATTTGTTTTAAAAGAACTTCTTTTTTAATTTTTTTGTTTACTTGTTTTCAAATAAAGCAGCTTATAAAGAAATATCCAAACGTGTTGTTTAAATTTAAAATAGCAACAAAAACAAAGAAAATTTTAATATAAGTAACTAGGCAGCGTTGTAAAGCTACTAAACAAACAACACTCTTACTTATAATTGAAATGTGAGCGTATTTGTTAAACAGCAAAAACTTTATCTCAAACAATTATGCACACGTTAACATGTACTACGAGCATTAAATTTGAAAATAATCAACCAAAGAAGCAGCCACCCTCACAAATTCAAATTACAATCTCAGCAGACCTTTTAAACAAATGTAAAACGTGCTCGTAATAAAGGTAATAAGGATGCTGGCTGCGTTCAGTTCAGTTCAGTTCAGTTCAGTTCGTTTGTTTGTTAAGTGTCTTGTTTTCAACAAGCAAAACAAAAAGAAACAAAAAACCAGGAATGGTATGTGTGTATGTAAAATGCTGTGGAGCTTTAAATTTTTGCGTCCACTTTTGAAATGCCATTATCAGTGCTAAGCCACAAAGTACGCTAAAAAATACATAAAACTTTTTTGCTCAATGCTTGCTAACAAAGAGTGTAATAGAATAGTTACATGCAGACATACATACATATGTATATATATATATATATATTCATAGTGGAGTATATGCATGGGGCGATTGAATTTGGCTACAAAGAACAAAAATGTGAAACAAAAAGGACTGTTGTAGTGCAATGAATTTTACTTTAAACAACAAAGAGTGTGTAAAGTTTTGTTTTTGTTTTTGTTCTTCTTTTGGATGAAAATTTCAGAAATTTATGCAACAAATATTAAAACTAACAAAACAAAACAGCACAGCTATAAATACAATTTTTTTGTAAATATAAAAATATAAACGCTAACAATACTCCAGGGTATAGTATTGTTTTTCTTGTTGTTGTTGTTTATTTTGACTATAGACAAATTAATTTTTTTTCTATTTTATTTTGGTCATACCTTTGGGTACATGTATTGTGTATTGTATTTCATTGTTATTGTTGTATTGAATTACCAACAATGTAAGACAAAAGCATGCTATATTAACCCATTACGGTGACGATAAAAATATTTTCAAGCTTTTTTAACCTGTCACCTTTCTCCCACTATTTGCAAGGCTAAGACAAAATATATTTTTTCGGGTTCGAAAATCAAGCACAAAATCAAAAATTCTGAGTAATTTTAGCTTCAAAGTTAATTTTTACCTACACTCAGGGAAAAGCAGTAACTTAAAACTAAGAACGCGCCACATTAATTCAATAATTTTCAATATAATAGAAAATGTATATGTATGGAGATACTTAAAAATAAAAAAAATTGATAAATTAATACTGTAAATTAATATTTTTCCATATTGAAATAAGAAATTTCAACATGACTAGACTTTCGTTAATGTTTCTTAATAATTCAATACGTTTTTTTTTATTGATTTTAAGCTGTTTTTTCTTTGTGTGTACTTAACCCTCCGAGCTAAAGCGTCTCGAAAAGGTATGGTTCCTTTGAATTAAAATAACACTGACTTTTTGATATAGCCATACGGTTGGCCATAACAAATAATATAAAACTGTGTCTTTAGAATTTTTACACCACGTCACAATTATTCTTGGTAATGTGACCTTTTTTGTTTTTATGTTAAATATGCACTTTTTTCTATTTCTCTATATATTTCGAATTTTGGAAATGGGAGTGATCAAATGTTTGCGCAGATTCACAATTTGCACAAAAAATTTCCTGTCATTTGAGTGCTATTTTGTTTATAGTTTATGATTGCGTAACTGAGACTCTTCGTAAGGAAGTCAGAAATGTTCTTTTTGACCTCTTTAAGTTTTGAGCTTCTATATTTTTTGTATTCGCAAATACGTTTTTCAATTGTTATACCAGAAAAAATCTAATCATTCTCGCCCAGAAAAATTAAATTTGGTACAAGTAAGCACTAAGACAAAAACAAGCGTTTCGGAAGCGCGGACAAGTACACAGTGCATACCTCAGCCTTACGAGGCAAAATTTAACACAAACACTACGAAGTTGGTCGGCTGTTGATACTCAAATTCCCAACGTTTTTTTTTACAGTATCTCCTCTCTTGCTTACCTGAATAACAATTTGGATACGAATGAAATTTTTGGAGTTTTGAATTTTTTATTGCATTGTGTACGAAATTAAATATGTGCTTTGGTTGTACAGTGGGTACTGTTCTAGCCTAAAAAACGCAGATCCTGAGATCGACTCCTGATTCAAAACGCATACAAGAAGTATTTGATTTGATATTGTATTTAATATGTTATAAAAATAAAAGTAAAATAAAGTATTGGAAGTTAATCTCAGAAAAGTTATAAAATTATGATCTATAAAGCAAATTTCTTAATTATTTACATATGATTTATGTAGGCTTATTTTTGCACATCCTATATGCATTCAGAAGCGCATACCGGGAAAGCTACCAAGTGGGACATCACAACCAAAAATCATGTCATGCTGAAGTAGGTTGGTAAGCGAGAGTTTTGGTCTCTCTCCCTCAGCAACCTGCTTCCAGGTAGACGAATATACTTGTTAGAAAAGAATTCATTGTGGGCTCCACAAGGTAGTTGCTATAACGAGGTTCCCTACATTTTTAAAGGAAAAAAAAACAGAAGATTCAAGTTTAATGGAGAATGTTTATTATAATTTGAAAGAACATTCTTTGGCATTTATTTTTTGATGATTATGTCTATCAAATGTTGGCCGTTGATACGTCGCATATGGTCCATCCGTTGAGTCCAATTATCGTTGACTCGTTCGAGCATTTGGACTGGTAACTGGCGAATGACACGCGTGATGTGTTCCTCCAAGGCCTGAATCGAAACGAGTTGTTCCTCATAAACCTTAGACTTTACATATCCACACAGGAAAAAGTCAAACGGTGTGATATCACACGATCTTAATGGCCAATCGACCGGCCCAAGACGTGAAATTATGTGCTTACCAAAATGTTCTCTCAATAAGTCCATTGATTGATGCGATTCATCATTTTTATAGAAATATAGGCCGATGATTACACCGGCCAACAAACCACACCAAACGTTGTTTTTTCTGGATGAAGTGGCAGTTCTTGATTCTCTTCAGGTTGCTTTTCGTCCCAAATACGGCAATTTTATTTGTTTACATACCCATTGACCCAAAAGTGGGCCTCAACGCTAAACAAAACTTGCCTCGAATACGTCGAATCTTCCTGGAACTTTTCAAGAGCTCATAGAGCGAAGCGATGACGTTGTTCAGGCTGTAAGTCTTTCCATTATGAAATGCCAAACAATACTAAACAAAAATAACATGACAGCATGACACGACTCACACTTATTCATGAAGCCCCTTTTAACCTTTTGTGCAAACAACTAATGTAAATTTGAAACAAACGTCAAAAGATTAATTAAATAAAAATAAAATAATACAATTTAAAGCAATTTTTAATTAAAAAACATATTTATAAAAATAAAAAAGTGTGTGTTTGTGTGTCTAAAAGTGCCTAAAGAAGTCCAAAATTATTGGGCAAACTTAACAGGTTTGTGTAAATAAATTTTTATGCAATTTTTGACATTTTATTTACGAGAGTGTAAAAATGCACAATTGGACAGTTTGCGAGACTTTTGAACAGTCTCATGAAAACCCTTAATAAATTGAAGTAATAAATAAAATAATTTTTCTTCAGATAATCATGCAACTGCGCATATAGTGCAAACTTGCAATACTTGCAGTACGCCTTCTATTCATTTGTACATTCTGCTATTCAGCCTTTAAATTTTTGGGTTACTAATCCATTTCTTGTGATTTTTTTTTACCATTTAGATTCATTTCCTATTTTTTAAACTTTCATTTAAACTGTAATTTATTATTAATTTTTTTTTCATTTATAAATTCATCTTTATTAACATTTTATACTTAGCAAATAAGTTTATAATTTAGAGATTTTATCTATAGATACTGCAGCGAATAATATTGATACTAGAAAAAAAACTTGATATTAATTTAACAATTTTAACATTATTTAAAGGAAAATAGGAAAAACCTTTATATGAAAAGAAAAATAAATTAAATTAATTTATTATCTATTTTCACTCATGTATAACAAAAATTACTCTTTTATGATTGATATCATAAACCACCAATTAGACCCGACAACTTACAACAACATTGCAACGATTATAAGAACGGAGTAGCAAATCTTATTAGTACCATTATTACCATATTATTTTAGACTGCTGCAACATAAATGGCAAATTTGAACCGTAATTTATTGATATTAATGCGAAAACAATAGCATATTATATACTCTGATGTGTATTTTGGTAGTTAATAAATATTCCTTTGTTGCGAGTTTAAATTTTTTATGAAGTTTGTGACTTTTCATGAAACTTCATGTTTCTTAAAAATAGCTAAAAAAATAGCTAGATTGAGATAAAAATGGCTAAAAAATAGCTAATAACTAAACTCACTTTTCTTCCGGCTAAATGGGATGAAAAATGTCTAAATTTAGCCAGAAAATGGTTAAATTGGCATCACTGGTG
Organism: Tachina fera; assembly: GCA_905220375.1. NCBI lineage: Eukaryota > Metazoa > Arthropoda > Insecta > Diptera > Tachinidae > Tachina > Tachina fera. The sequence continues at coordinate 84,424,593 of LR999966.1, forward strand.
TAATACTATACGAACTTTATAATCGAATATCTTACCTGATGTAGTATTTTTTTTAGAAAAACGTATATACCCGGCAAACTAATTTAATTTTTTTGGGTTTGTTTTTAGTTTATGGCTTTTTTGTTTTGTTTTTGATGAGTTTTCCCTTTTTTTTGGCGATTTATTTTAATTATACCGATTTTTTATTTTGGCGTTTTTTTCGTTTGGGTGTTTATTATGTTTTTAAAATTTTTTTAGTTTTGACGCTATTTCGATTTTTTGTCGTCTTATTTTAGTTTTAGTGATTTTTTTTTCGTTTTGGCGATTTTTTTTTGTTTTTGGCTATTTATTTTAGTTTAAGAGGTTTTGAAATTTTCAAGAGTTTACCTCATACGGTTCCCAGGATACAAGTTGCCAAAATTACATAGTCATAATAACATTATCTGATGAAATTCCCTTTTATTTTGATTTGTTAAATTGCAGTATTAAGATTCTTAAGTAAAATTTTGAAGAACTCGCAAAATAATTCCGATGTTTGGAATTTTTTTTACACTTTTGCGAAAAACTTTTTTTCTATTTGGCTTAAAATCTGTACGTGCTGGACCTTTGTTGATTTCATTCATAAGGAACCTGAAGATTATTAAGTTTTTTCGTCAACTTTTTGCAGCATTCTGAATACCGGCGGAAAAATTAGTGATTTTCATGCTGATAGTGAAGAAATCGTAATCATTGTAATTATCGAATTTACGAAAGGTACAACTCTTGAAAGGTTTTTTTACGGTTGCCTTTTAGCTACTTTCCATGGGTTAAAGCTTGCTATACATAAAATATTTTATCCAAAATCTGCCACTATACACCATGTTATTAAAATTTTCTATAGATTTTATTATAAATTATTGAAATAAAAATCTCTCTATATGTGCCTGCATGTGTATGAAACTCTTTCTTTGTACGCCTTTTTGGACAACTACGAGTACCATGAGGGTGTATATAGATTTAACAGAAAAAACTATTTATTTTATGAGCATCCTTATATACGAGTATATACTGCATACATATATTTTATAAGGATTTCTTTTACTCTTTCAAAAATAAAAAAGAAATTGTGCTCGGAGGGTATTCGTTATTACTTTGGTTTTTGTTAAGTAAAGTTTTTATTTTATTTTAATTGAACAAAAAAAATATACACACATCTATTAAAGTATTGCTTTCAGTTCACTAAAGCAATTGGAAACATGAAAAACTTTTATTGCCGCTAACAAAATCATTTAAAATTGTTGTGGCCTTGAAATAAAGCCACAGCTATTAAAAGTATTAAAGATATTTTCAAGATGTTGTACATTTAACTCTTGAGGTTTTATTTACAAATATTTCTCGAAAGTTAAAAGAGGAATATACAAAAACTACATAGAAAAAAAAATTAATTAATTCTGCAACCCGGACGAACGGACAGTCGACTTAAGTAAAAAATTTATATGAAAAGCATTAATTCGTTTGAGTGATTTTCATAAAATTTTTTTAGACAAGTCGTCTGGCTGATTTGTGGTAACAGGGTGTTAGTCCTTTATTCGCCGGTACCTCCTGCCAAATTACTTAAATATAATTTTTACATGAATCTTCTTCAGCAAATACATTCATAAATTTATACTAATCTATACTCACATGTAGCAGTAAATCTCCTAAATTCTCTTATCAATAGAAGTTGACATTAATAGATTAAATTTTGTTGAGGGTAAATTTTTATTTTATTATAATTTGCAAAAATAACATTTAACCCTTTATGCCCCGGACTAGGTGGTGTGGGGGGGGGGGGGGGGTTGTAGAAACGATTTAAAGTGACGAATGTCTTTTAAAGAAGCCAAGCAAAAATTTACCCTTTTCAATTGCAAAATAAGAGAAAAGGACATCAGCTTGATGTTACAATGATATCCGCCATATGTTTGTTAATGAGTTTTTGCGTTTAATACGGTCGTCTAAAATTGCTTAGATATTCGAGCTTAAAATGGCTTAAATGTGAAATGGAAGAAATTTATACATACAATGGAGTGAAGTCAGCAATTAGAAAAATATGGTGTGTAAGGCCTACGCTCCAGCATGCAGACATGAGGAGAAACACAGTGCGAGTTTAACAACGTTACTTTTAATTTAATCCACAAAAGTTATATTAATTTCAGAATGTGTCTTGTCATGTAGCCGGAGTCTATGAGGATCATGCCTAATCGTGCTGAGGACTCTCTGGAAACTGTAAAACAACCGCAGTAAAAGATTTAAACATAGCTTGCGATGCAAGGGTTTATTTCTGAACAGCTTAAAATAAAAACCATGCTCATTCTCGAATACGTGTAACTATAAACATCCAACAACTATGATTATACAAATTTTTCAAATTACGCAGCTCAAATAACTATAACTAAAATGTAAAGACTATATGAGCTACAAATCATAATTATCAAAATACTCTTGAGTATTAAGCGGCTATACATGCATATATACAGGCCTATTTTTTATATATCTGCACACACACATAAAGTATTTTTTCAAACAACCAAAACACATTTTCCATTCCATTTTATATGCACAAATGTATGCATACGGTGGGGAATGATGAATAAATATCCCAAGTATCATGCGTATATTTTTTGTCCCACTAAATATTCATAGTGTGAGTATAAGCATACTTTGACTATAAGTATGACAGAGAGCGCATACACTTGATGTACATGTGTTTCTTATTTTTTGTTGTAGCGTATTTAAAGTTTACGCATACACGAAGTGGAATCGGCTATAGTCATAGTGTGCCTGAGATAAAATATGTGAGCGTACGAATTGTCTGCGCTAAAATTTTCATATTGTTTGAATATTTATTGTCATTCTCTGATGAATATTTGTATGTATATGTACTTCACAAAACCATAACAAAAAATATGGGAAACTTCCTTGTGCATATTACATCTTAACAGAACGTTGTTAGTATCTTAGTTTTATCTTGAGTTTACTACAATCCCTACTCCAGCATAGTTATATACATATATATATATATATATATATATATATATATATATATATACCTTCACAAATTTTCCAAAAATAAGACAGAATATTAATTTTCTTTAAAAACAATACAAATAAAACACATACTCTTCCTAATGAATTTATCTTAAAATTTCCATTACTGGTTTTCTTTTTTATAACAGGCTTTTATGGCTCAAAAAAAAAAAAAGAAATATTAAAACAAAAACTTAAATTTATGCAGGTAAAAAGATAACAGTCATGTGTTTTTATATATTTGCTGATTTTTTTTTTACTTACCACCGCATGTTTTTGTATACGATTTTTTCTTGCCCTTTTGCTTAAACCATATGTGTGTCTTTTTTTTACTTCTCTTATGAATGAACATGAACATGAAAATACAACAACTATTACTGGTAAAATTTTACAGATGAATGAACTTCTTGTTTAAAACTGAAAAAATACGCATTATAAAATCTCCAATTTGCTGAAAAAAAGAATAAATAAATAAATAAATTGTGTAACATGAGCAAAAAAAAATTGTGTTCTGAAAGATTTTAAAAAAGATAAAAATCTTCAAAGAAGAAACTGTTGAACATGGTGCGAATAAAGAGAAAAAATTGTATTTATATGTATGTGGACGAGCACATATACATACATATGCACATTTATACAAATTCACATGCTTACATACTTATATGTATGTGTATGTAAAGAATATGTTTACGCCCAGTGAACATTTAAAACCGACATGTCTTACTTCAAATCTTTCTCAGATTCCTCCAGACATTTATCAGAACATTCGGCACTTTTCTGAGACGATATTTCTAAAAATTTTCTGAAACATTATGTTTAACATCATATTAATCTGCACAGTATTAAAAGATACATCTTGGTAGGACACAATTTTGACTTTATAGCAGAGTTAAACAAAAGGCCGCAGAAGGGCATTTCGCTATGCTCTTATTTCCACGTACATTAGCATAAGCATGTATTATACTCTCTTTCATATTATGTATGTGTTTGCGTAACTCTGCTTTATAAAAGCTCTGGTTAAAATAAACATGAGCCAATGAAAATATCCGAAGAACTCCGTAATCGAGGCAGACCAGCGCCCATGGCTGTTTTATAGCCATGAACAAAGGTAATAAATACCAACACACCTAAACATTACATTGTTTCTGATATTATTTGTAATCAAATATCATATGCTTCATAATCAAAATCTTTGCAATGTGCTGGTCTTACATTGGTGTTTTTTTTTTCTGTGTGCACATAACTCTCTCTAGACATATCGCAGGAGTTTTACGAATGTTCTTAGAGGCCCGATGTCAACAACTCAGAACATTTTCGGTTCCTTTTTCTAAAGACTTCGGCATATTATGCAAAGTTTCTGGCTGAGTTCTGACTTAATTGTGCGAAAAACTAAACTGTCGCTGGGAAAACCAATAGTGTTGATAAATGAGGTAATATTGCTGAGGATTTCGAAAATAAAATGCGAATTTACTTCATTTAAAATATCTTTTAAAATGTTTGAATTTTTTTTATAAATTTTTTTTTGCTTAAAATTAGTATAATGTTTCTATTCGACTCTCTCTTACGACCTGTCCCACGATGTCACCAGAAATCGTGACCTGTCCCACGATGTCACCAGAAATCGTTCGATCGAATACTTATATTGAAAACAAAAACAAATTTTCTAATTTTATTGTTGTTTGGAATACAAGTTGTCGATCGAACGATTTCTGGTGACATCGTGGGACAGGCCGTTAGTTTAAATTTTACTTTTTGGACAAAACTTCTTGAATAGAAAAAAGTTCGATGATTTCTGTATGGATACTAAATATGTTATACAATACGAATTTTAGATTATATAACAGAATATCTTACGTGATTTTTTATCAAAGATTTTTTTAAAAATTTTAAGTTACCAGTAAAGTTTTTTCAGTTTTCTGGCAATTTTTTTTAGTTTGGCGCTTTTTTCATTCTTGGTTTTTTCAGGTTTTGGTTTTTTAGTTATGGCGTTTTTTAGTTTTGCCGTTCTTATTTTTGGCGTTGTTGTCTTTTTCGGTACTAGCGATTTTTTTATCGTGGAATTTTTTGGTTTCAGCGTTTTTGAAAATATTAAAAGTTTGCCTCTTACGGTTTCCAAGATACAGCAAGCTGTCCAAAATATATAGCCAAAATTACATTAACTGATAGAAAACCCTTTAATTTGCTGCATACAAATACATTAACTCTAGACATTTCGAGTGTCTATAGTATATATAATTATCTGTATGACATTAGGATTTCCACATGTTTTGTTGCTCGCTTTAGAACACCCTTTAATTTTTAACTGCCATATATTTGTTGTTGTAGCGGCCAAAATTTTACCTTTGGTGTATGGAACCCTAGAATGCATTTGAATTTCTTATTCATCCTTATTGCATATAATATGTTTTTATTCTAGTACTTTGAAAGTACAAATTGGACATTATCCTTACCAATTTGGTATTTTTTTAATAAACTCAATGTTTCATCCCTGATTCCCAAATTAGCAAGAATCCTTGGGTATGTATTTATTCACATACATTTATATGTATACTTACATACATACATTTGTATGGAATACTAAAAATTTTATAATATATTGAATAATAATAAACGTGAAAAAGGTTCATGCAAGGCGTCAGTGTTGCCATATACTTATATATATATATGTAGCTATGAAAAAGCCCCTATTATACGGTATTGTGTTAAAGTGACTTCGGTATCGACAACTGGAATAAGGGTGAATAACAAATATTTAAAATATAAAATACTTCTGATATATCCAGAAAAGAACGACTAAACAGAAAAAACTCAATCAAAATCGCTCCAGCCGTTTGGTATGTATGTGAACTCGACACACATACAGATTCTCAGACATACACTACAAACTTCCCTGAAGGAAATATCGATGGTGAAAATGTGCTGAGCCGCTATTGACTTTGTCAACAGTACTTCTCTTCATTTATGCCCAATACTTTGTGCTATAGACATTTAGCATGTGCTTGTCATTGAAGATCTAGTAGTAACACTAAAACAATTGACTAGGTACTGACTACATAGTTCTTCTGGCAACATGGAGAAATACCAACCAGACATTTACTGCTACATTTCTATACCTTATGTACACACACTAAAAAAAGACATGTACTATTATTATATATATAGATATATAAATTCAAGTAAAAAAATTCTAAGTTTAAATAATTTTTTCTAAGTTTAAGTAAATTTTTACAAAAATTTAGTAAAAATTACTTAATATGAGTAAAAAAAAATAAAAAGTTCATATCCTTAAAAATAGTTCATAAAAATACACAATAAATTTCTCACATTTCAAGAGATGTTTACTGACTTAAAGGAAATATTTACTAAGAGTAGGAAAATGGTTATAAACTGAAGGAAATTTTAAATTAAGGACTAGTCAATTTCGTCTTAAATCAAAAAATAAACTTTAGGAAATGAATTATTCCTGATTAGTTCATAAAATTTGACTTACTTAAAAGATGTAAAAAGGTATACTAAATTTTAGGAAAATATTTACAAGTTTTATTTGAATTATAGAATTTATTATTAATTTGCATTTAGCAAAAAATCTAGGTAAATTTTTCATATTTTCGAGGAATATTTGAAGTTGAAATTTATTTTTTGTAAATAAAATTAAATTTTAAAACTCAATAATTTTAATGTTTATTCAGCCTGCCTTGTTAGACAATTGGTTAGATTGCTTGCCTATCAATCAGAAGGTTGCTGGTTCAATACTTGTCTCCTCTCGAGGAATTTATGTGTATGTATGGTGAATTATAAATAATTAAGAATATAATATTAAGATATAGTAAATAACATCATTTGGTATAGAATTTAATTTAAAAAAAATAACTACCATAATTAAAGACAAATAAAAATTGAAATTTGAGATCAAAGACGAAAAATATTTTTTTCAAAGCTCCGAATTTTATTGGAAAATTTTAATTAATTGTAGGAAAATTTTACTTAAATATGAAAATATAATTACTATAAACTTGTTTATTAATGAACTAGAAATTTTTAATAAATATTTTACTGGTTTCAAGTAAAAACAGCCTTGGCGCCATACGACAACTTTTTTATTCAAATTTAGAAATTTTTCCAAAGATTTAGTTAATTATTTTTGGAGTGTACACATTTATTTATATTGACAAGTTGTTGAAAAATCCACCAGAAATACACCACATCTGTTTTCTCTCTTTCATTTATACCGACGAATAGAAGAGAAATTGTAGACAGTGTAACTACTACTAGAACTTTAGTGTTGACATAAATACATTCAGCTCCAGTCTGACTGAAGGGTTATGACACCTTTTTTGGTCTGTGGTTAAAAACACTTAACATGAAATGCAAATCTTTTCAAATAAAAATTTGTGCTAAGAAAGTATTACGTAAACTGAATTTTCTATTGTGCTAAAAAATATTAAGGACTCTGATTATTTTTCACAGCTTTGTAATTTCAGATGTTAACACACATTTTCAGTACATTGTTTTTACATCCTACAAACGGTATTCCAGCTGAATTGAACTTGTACATATAAATTTCAAAAACAAATCTGCCCCTCAGATCTATGCTTTTCTGCAATGAAGAATTTCTTTTGCAAGACACAAATATAATAGTAATGAAATATTATATCATATAATATTTAAGTGATTTTTATATCTTAATGGATTTTTTATCTTTATGGAAAATTGGAAAATTTTACCATCATCCCACTTTAAATTTTGTTGATAAACATTCCTTTTTGGTTGTGCACTGAAAATATTATGGGTCTTATCAACTTAAGCGCATTAGATTAAAGAAAAAATTTTGCGCTATTCTCGAATCTATTACAAGCACGATAATGGTAAGTACATATATACTTTTAAAGAGGGAAAAAAACTGAGAAATATTCTATCCCACGAAAAACTGCAAAAACTGATAAATCTTCGCACTTGGCAACGCTCCACAGGATACAGCAGACTCTTTTTCTCTTCTGTCTCTCCCACACACCTTTAGCATTAAACTGGATATACATAAAATCACCTCAGGCCTGGGAATATTAAATGATGCAGAATACTTTTTGACCTTAGCTTAGGGTTTACACATGCAAGTGCAAGTTCGAAAAACTCAATACACTTAAACTCTTTTTCTTACACTTGCAGTCTACTTCCAACTCAACTGCCAAGGAATTTTACAATACAGTGATTTCTTTTCACTTGCAGCAAGTAAATGAAAAGTTAATTAACAAGTTTGCCCTATCAATTGCTTAGTACAAATATAAGGGTATGTTCTATATTCCACGTGATATTAAATCATTCGGAATTACCAGAGGATGGTTGTTATAAATACATATTTCTAACAACAATTCTATGACAAGTCCACACTTTTTAATTTCACAAATACAGAATACAGAACATATCCGATAATGTTATTTTAGTTTCTGCTTATTTTAAATACATTTAAAAGATAATTTGATATTTTTTTCTTCAAATATTCATAATTCAATTTTTGTTTTTTGTTGAAGTTCAATGCTTTCTTATGTTCTGGACAACTACAACATTAAAAAGTAAACACTTTTGAAGAGCTTACATGCAAGTATACTTGCACGTCTAAAAGCAGGCTGAAGATTTCGTTATTTTTGCTAAATGCATAAAAAAATTGCCCAGATTGGGAGCAATTAAAAGGAAATAAATACTACTGACGATTATTATAAATACGGGTATTGTTGGATATTGGAATAATAATATTTGGATTATATGCTTCAATATTTTACGGATATGGACCAACCGCGTTGCCATCAAATCAGTATATGCCCGTGCCATAAATTATTCTTAATGCTGACTTTTTTTATTTATGTGTATAGAGAAAAATTTCAATTTATAAATAACGGGCTATGGAAAAAATTATCAAAATGGCTGTAAATTTTGTGTAGCATATGTGTCTCTATTTTAATTTGAAATTTATTTGCTGTTGGTTCATCTTGGTCTATATGCGTTTCATTGTTGCTTTAACAAATCATCAGTAGACTTCAACTCCAGCAAATAAATTTCAAATTTAAATATAATTATAACAATATGTCGAATAATAAATTTCTTATATGTGTCTCTAAATTTAAATTTAATCAAAATCGGTTGAAATGTTTCGAAGTGGAACAAATCGTCCGTTGCCCTTTTCTCGCAAATGTATGTGTATACGTCTTCAATTTATTAAAATCCGGTTTGATAGTTTTGGAGATAAAGAAGTTGCTCTTAGTGTTCTAGTGGTCTTAGTTTAAGAAGATTATGGATTAAGCTGTAACTTTTTAGATAAAGATGTATTTATATTTTGAGTTTCATAAAAGTTGGTTCAGCTGTTTAGCCGATAGAGCGTAAGAAATGAGAAATGAGAGAACAGTGTACTTACGTTAAAAAGGTTCTATATTCTAAGCAGCATGAAATCCTATAAACTTTTGTATAAATAGGTCAATGCTAAAACGATAATAAATATTTTCTTGTTGTTTGAATAGAGTGGGGGGGGGGGGTTACAGACACGACTCTCTATATAATTATTGTTATATATTTTTAAAACACCCTGCAAAGTGAACAAAAAAAAAAGAAGAAAAGAAGAAAGTAGCAGAGCTCGCAAAATATGCTCAACCAAATTTCTCTGAGCGGTCTTCTCACTCAAAAGACCTAAAAAATGAGACTTAATCACTCAGTGGTTGTCCCGAGTCATGGGTTGAGCGTAACACACGATTCGGTCTCTTACTGACCGCATGATGCGAGCAGAATCGTTCCTTGCTCGACTACTGAGGGTCAGTAAGTGAGCAAAACAAGTAAAGTGTTCGCAAAAAGGTCTTTGCCTTTGTTGTTGCTTTTGCTTTATGTTGTTGCCTTAGATATTTCTTCACTGGCAAAGCATTAAAAAGGAAGAGAGAAGATAATAATAAATAACAATAAAAAGTTCGAAAAATAATAATTAAAATTAACTAACAATAAAAATATCTGTAAATCAAACTATTCGTCAACGACGTGTAAATGTAAAATAAAAAGCAAATATGTGTACAACAAAAATTAATCTTCATGTATTTTGTTCAATAATGTTTATAAAATAAAATAATATGTAAAAACAACGAATCGCAACACACATACATGCTCAAAAGACCGTTTGCCAAGATTTAACAAAATAAAGGGTCTCGAGGGTCGTTGGTTGAGCGAAGAGCAAGCCAAAGAAGAACGAAGTTTGAGGGTTTTTTCGCGACAGTGTAAAGTCGTGTCAGTGGACGAGCTTTTTTTTGACAACAAGCACGCGTAAGACCAATTATTGCGAGCTCTGGAAAATAGTAAACAATCAATTTAAAATCAAGCAGCCAAGTATAGATTTGACGGCTTTTACAACGTATACCTTGCAAAGTCTTGAGTTTGTAAAAAAGAATGAAAGCTTTACCTGTGTCAAATCCTTCTATCTAGTAAGTTAATTTTTAATTAACTTTTTTTTTTGCTTTTCTTATTAAATAATTCTAAATTTGTCTGCCTCTGATATGCTGTAGTACTTTGTACATCTAAAGGAAACCATATAATATATTAGTACTCAAAGTTCCATCTCTGATTATACAATAAACAGCTGTCACTATGGAAATTAAAGGCAACAAAAGAGCATTTTGTGCCTAAATATTACATACGCTCGCTCTCCTTAACATGACTTTTTTGGTTTCGTATGAAATTTATCTGAAACTGTTACATTTTATGGTGCAAGGGAGCGCTTTAAAAGAAGTGAGATGGTAGTATTAGTTAAAACGTTTGTATACGCGGTTGTCGTGGCACTCAATATTATAAACGTTCGCTTTCTTTTTCGTTGTTCTAAACAATCATGTCCTTTTATTTCACAATGATACGAGTACGTGCGCGCGCGTGTGTGTGTGTGTCTTTATGAATTGATTTATGTAAAATAAAATGTAATTAATTTCTAAATTGAATAATAATAATAGTTGCTGAAATTTATATGTTAATGAAAAAAATTTAATTAATAAAATGAAAATAAAAAATTTATTTTAATAAGAATATAAAAATAATAAAATTAAGCGCATATTAGTGCTCAATTACGAGTGTTTTAGTGAGTGAATGAAAAATTCCAATGTTTTGGGATTACCAGCACCAGTTTTGGATTAATATTTTACGATAATACGAGTACATTTTTTATACAGTACAATTTTATACCATCCGCAATGCAGCCACCTTTGCCACCACGTCCAAAAAGGTTAATAATATTATCTTAAAAAGTTTCAAGATATTTAAATATTGAGATAATTAAGATATTTAGGATATTTATTCAATAAATGTCACTGACTTTTATTTACTCCTGCAACCCCTAAGAAAACTACAATTAATTTTAGAAATTGTACAGAAGAAAATCATGTTGCAATTGTTTAACGTTTAATTGGATGAATCAAATTTTCTTATAAACTGATGACCGATTCGAAGATTGTCAACTTACGTTTTATATTACTAAAATAAATAATATAAAGCCTTGGCCGAAGTAAACTATTTAATTGACTTATGTATTGAATATTGTAATCGCTGAAGAACAACAACAACAACAACACTGTCAAACCAGTAATAATTACTTTGACATGCATTAAAACTGAAGTTTCTTCTAGCTGACTAAAATTTCAATTTCTTTTCTTTTTTCTTCTTCTATATTCATTTATGTCTATTCATTTAAAACTTTCTAGTGTTCTTCTATAATTTATGCATTATTACTGTCAAACATTTATTACCAACTGACACTTGATATTAGACAATAAATTTAACCGACCGACGACGCACTTCATAAATAAAAAATAAAAGTGTTGGGGGAAAAAAATCAAAGATTATTTATGACCAAAACATAAAAAGATAAACATTTTAAGCGGCAAAACTTTCAAATAAAAGTAATAGAACAAATCAAAGGTAAAGAAGAAAAGAAATTCAAGCCAACAACTTAACACATTTTTTGTAAAACTGATTGTCTTCTGTATTATTGAATGTTTGCAATGTAAAGTTGTTGGAAAAACAAACAGGTGTTAAGATTTTTAAAGGAAACAATTATTATTTAATATACTTTTTATTGTTTGTTGTTTTTTATGGGGGCTTATCATAAATGTTAATAGTTATTACTAATTATTAAACTAAATTGTGAAAAATTATTAAATAAATTTTATACAATTTTGTAGAAAAATAAAATAAAGTGTGTGTTGTTTAAAATTAATTGAGGATATTTACCATAAATACTGGAAAATATTTAGCAATTTGTAGGAATTTCTTTTTAAAGAAATTTTAAAGAAAACTACGAAATACTAATTCAGTCAAAAAAAATACTTACTGCTCTATTCATAAAAATATTTATGTTTAATAAGAGATTTATGCAACAAATTTTCTATTGAAAATTGATTAATAAACCTTTTATAAAATCAAAATATTTTTTATGAATTAGGACTTAAAAAAATAAGCAAGTTGGGGCCTCAAACAAAATTTTGCTGACAGCTTAAATTTTATTTAATGTATCTTATATCCTATTAGCACAAGTAATGCTTATTTTTTTTTGAAGCATTTCAAGCATTTCATTTCTTATTAACATTCTAATAATATATTTGATACTTATTACATTTGTCATATTTGTATTTTGCCGAAGGCTACAAAATAATTGTCATTTAATCTTGTGCTTGATCTTTTTCAGACTCGTATTTTTTTATTTTTATTTTAAAATCTTGTATTTCAATATATGCATTTGAATTAACATCCAGACATGCACAGACAAGACAACCCTTATCATTTTCAGCGAAAAACTTTTAATATGATTTAACAAATTAAAATATGCTTGAAAAGATTTGCAGTAACTGAAGGGCCTCAAGAAGCAAAAGAAATAACTAGGTAATTCAAAAGAAATGCATGAAAAAATATGAGGGGAAATATCTACGTTAGCAGTAATGCTGTTCACAGTTTTAAAATAAATTTTATACTTAACAATGACGCAAATTAAAAATGCTTTTGATATAGACTAGTGGCAAAAGGTTCTTAAATTTTTTTGTTTTCATTTCCTGCCTTTCACTTCAGCGTGGTTTAGGGTATATCAATTCGTTTTGAGGAAAAAAAGTATAGCCCTTTTATTTCTTCGTACAGCTTCAATAGTTTTACTAAAACTTTTTATTTTAAGCATTTTTGTTTTATAAAAATAATTATGTTAACTGGCTTATAAAATATACCATAAATAATGTAATAAATGTACGTACTTATTTATGTTTACTTATTTATTCAATACATATGTATATTACAAAGTTGCTAAATATGGTTGTACAAAGGTGGGCGGAGTGGCGAGACCATATGCCCATGATGTTATTAACAGTATTCTTAAAAATTTTATGATTGCTTATGCAGTGTCTATACTTTCACATGGGAAAATGGAGCAGGTTGTTTGTATTTATTTCCTTTATAACAATTTACAACAAAAATTAAATATTTTTTAAAATGATTTTGGAAGAAGAGGCTAAAAAGCGTACGTGTGTCCTTGTTTTAATAGTCACGGTCTTATTTGAAGAAGACTAAAGTTTACTTTATTTTAGAAAATGTATAGACTGTTTGAGCTGCAATCATATAAATGAGTATAAAAATGCTATGATTTTTAATCGGCTACACATGCTTATATACAGGGCTATTATTTATACACACACATATAAAGCTTGTTTTCAAACAGCGACAAACCCACCCAAAAATTTCCATTCCATTCCATTCCATACAAACAAATGTATGTATACGGTGGCGAATGATGAATAAATATCCCGAGCATTATGCGTATATCTATAGTCTGAGTATAAACATCTTCACCCTATAAGTATGAGCGAGAGTTAATGCGCTTGATACGCATGTGCCTTATTATTTTTAGTTGTAGCGTATTTTAGTTTTTCGCATAAACGAAGTAGAGATACTCTTGTATGTTGAAATCGAATTGTTTGCGCTACAATTAAGACTATTTGTGCGTGAATATACGTAAAGATTTCATAACTTAAGATCGCGTCAACTGAGCGGAAACAATTTTGCCGCTTCCGAAAGATGTTGAGTTCACTTAGATGTCGTAACCTAGTGAATTGATTTGGTTTGGTCGTTTTCGAAAATAAAATTTTCTCAAGCTGTTTTTTTAAACAAATTTTAAATTACTCAACCCAAATTTTCTTTTTGTTTGGGTACATACATATACTTATTTACTGTCAAGAAAACAAATGTTGATTTGGGCGTGCAATTTTTTTATATTCGTCAAAAAGTTAAAAATGAAGGAGCTTCTTAATTCAGTTGTATATTTGTCAGTTGTATTATTTAATGTCATTTAATCTGGGATCATTTATTTATAGAATGATGTGTCAGCAAAGGTCTATACGTATAAAAAACAAACAAAAAATAAAAATAGGATTAATCCTATATCATTAAATAATACTCGTTTTGAATTTTACATTTTACCGGGAATTCACCGAAAATTTTGTGAGGAAAGTGTGTAATTTTGAGGGACTTTAAGAGCGGAAATTTCCGGATCCCAAACACATTTAAACACCTAATAAAAAACTTTGTAATAGCTTTTAAATATGTTCCCTCTCCTTCAAATCAATTCAAATCGTTCTGAAAACTGTGATGATACCTTCTGCGTTCATATGAAACTTGCAAAAGATTTCTTGATTTTACTTCTGCTTCAACTAAATATTTAAGCAAGAAAATTATTTCCTCAATTTGAAATGCAATTTTGTGTTTAAAAACAAAATCTTGTAGTAAATTCTTGCCACGGTTTAAAATCGACCAGCCAAGAAACACACACGCACATGTGGCATTTAACGCTTGAATATTTCTCAAATTTATTTTGATATTTTTCTGTTTTTAGTTAAGGGAAGTAAAGAATATTTCATAAAACTCGTACTACCGTCGAATTGTGACTAATAACACCCTCAGGGAACCAACCAAGAATTATATATTATTAAAAGAAAAAGACAAAAAAAAGAACGAAATGGTTTAAATATACAGATGTGTGTAAATATGCATGTGCCTCTGGATGTTTGTGTGTGTGTTTTGTATGTGTGTCATATATAGCGCACTTGAAAAAGCGGTAGGTAGAAGATATTAGTCTGTGCATCAAGCTGGATGGCGTAAATGATCAAAGCATTTAAATATATATCTACACATACATAAATTCTTTTGTGTGTGCACTTCTTTTGTTTGTAGGTTTGAGAGTGTGTTTTTGTTCGCTAAATACCTATCAAGGATTTTTAATGTTTTGTTTCCATTTGTTATACATACTGAATTGGGATGAACGTAAAAAATTCATGAAGGCCGGGGCACAATGAATCCGTCATACGTTAAACTTCGCCTTTTTCAACTGACAGCTAAGTTTAAATACATGGTTTCTTATGAGGGCTGTTAGGGGATGGTGAAGTTAGGGGATGGAGGATTGACCAAACCTCCCCTGCTCTACTACACGAACGTCTTTATAAAACCTGGATACCATCTACAGAAATGTGGATGAATGGAACTCCAGGTAGAAGAAAAAGCGTTGATTTTTATACGGACGGCTCCAAAACACATGAGGGTGTGGGCTATGGGGTCTATTCGAGGGCTTTAGGTCTTCGCATTGCAAGGCGACTTCCAGATCACTGCAGTGTCTTTCAGGCAGAGATCCTTGCTATAAGAGAAGTTGCGAACTGGTTAAAAGTGAATGTCACTTCAACGACTTTAATTAACATTTACACCGATAGTCGAGCAGCTATTATGGCCCTTGAATCCTCGCTTCTAAGAAAAACAACAGCCCTCGACTGCCGATCATCTCTAAATGAGATGGCAGAGCAGTTTGATATTAGGATCATCTGGATCCCGGGGCATAGAGGCTTACAGGGGAATTCTAGGGCTGACGAGCTTGCTAGAATTGGGACAACCTTACAGGTTCCACCGGATTTGGAATGTGTAGGTCTACCCCTAATCTCTTGCAAACTCAGACTTAGGCACAAGACAGAGGATGAAACAAATAGAAGTGGGTCACAAGAAATGATTGCGTGATCACAAGGCAGTTATGGACTCACCTAAATAGGGAATGTACGGATTACCTAATTTCAAAGAATAGGAAACAAATCTCGATTCTAGTGTCCGTGTTAACCGGACACTGTCTCATAGGCAGGCATGCACAAAGGCTAAGGGTTGAACACAACGACTTTTGCCGTAGCTGCCAAGATATTGATGAAGAGGAAAGCATAGAACATTTTCTTTGTCACTGTCCTGGACTTGCAGGAAAGAGAATGGCCACAATGGGCGCTCTTGAATTCAGGGAACTTTCTGACGTTGCTGGTGTTAAACTTCAACGTATTAGCAGCTTTATACTGAGCTCTGGATGGTTCGACGGTGGGGACTCCGCATAAGCAGAGTCTCCGTGGTATCACAATGGACCAAAACGGTCTAAGTGAGTCCGGGTTTCTGATTGCCACCCCTACCTAACCTAACCTAACCTGTTACATTCAGTACGTGTCCGTCAACGCAAAGTATAAAAACTGGTCAACTTTTAACTTTTTGCATACGTTGAGTAGTTTGACAGATATTGGTTGATTGTTTTGGTATGTTCTAGTTAAGGTTTTTGTGTTTTGTGGCAGCAAAAATAAAATTAAGCTAAAGAAATAAACGAAATAGATAAAAAAAAATTTAAATTTAATAAATAAAATGGAGAATCAACCCATTGAAGCTGTTCAAATGCTTCCGTCAATAAAGTACTCATTGTGCCAACCTTCTCCGTCGTCGCGATAATGTCAGTTGAAAAAGGCGAAGTATAACGTATGACGGATTCATTGTGCCCCGGCCTTGAGTTTTTTTGTTCAGGTTTTGGCAAACTCTTAATGTTTGCGACAACAACAATTACACACATACATATTTACTTATACGTTTGGTGTTTGTTGTCATTAGACACACATACTACGAAACAAATGTGGTGGTTATAATATTTATATGTGAGTGTCTAACAGATTGTCTGGTTGTGTATTTGCCTGTTTTATGCTGCGATAGTACAAATAACGCTTATCATATCATATATGTACATATTATATGTACATATTATATGTATGAGCCGTTTGTTTAAAAAGTGCTATAAGTCAGACCATTAAAAATTTTTAGTATATATAATACTTACACAGTGATAAAATTTCCTTATAATATCAGCTGTTTTGTTCGGAAAATTAAAGCTACCGTATGAAATACATGTGTAATCCAGGCATATTAATTTTAAAAGGTGACAGCACAGCGGCAGCTTGTTCGGGAATGAGTGAATCTAGCTTTATTAGTGTAAGCAACGGACCAGATTTTTGCATGGAATGAGTTATGACACTTTCAAAATAAGCCGCTCATATTTCGCTTGGTGAAAATTGTTCAGCTAAGTATTTAATCCAATTCATTTCCACCTCTGGCTGGATGCTGTATGCTGAATTTGCTGCTTATAATTTTATTTATTTGGAAAGTTATTTATAATGACAATGTTAAATGTTTGAATTTGTCAAATTATAAAACATTATATGGGACTTTCATTGTAAAACTAACTTTAAGTAAAAATTCTTTGTAATTGTAATTTTTACTGTTAAATTTTGGGGACAGTTGTGTAATTTAGTTTAATATACATATATGGCAAATACTTTATCCTTTGTTTAAATAACATGTTGGGCTTAAAGATTCGCACGATTCGAAAAAATGCATTGAGTAAAATTTACAAATAAAATTCAAAATATTAGAATAAAAATATTTTGCTTGCACAACCCGTTGGTCCAGTACTGATCTTACCTCTGGCTAAGTTGTTAAAATATGGTGGTGTGCTATATTATTAGACCCATCAAAGAAAATACTCCATTATTTGTTATTGTTATTTTTTTTAATTAGTAGACTCTAGTGCTAATTTTTATTTTGGTTGTTACTTATTAGACCTTAGTGTATAAAATTAATTGAATTTTGTAAATTTTTTAATTTAATAATGTAAAAAAATATATATATAACTAACAACAGTATTATCGTAAAATATTAATATTTTGTCTGACCTCCTTTTGCATCAATGAGAGCTGCTATTCTTTGTGGCATACTCTCCGCACAACTCAACCACTTCTTGGAGGTGTTCATTTCGATGCCAAAAGTCTATTAGCTTCTTTATTAACTGCTGTTTAGTTGTAACTGTAGCCTTACTGTTCTCCTTTTTCATCAACTCCCATACGTTCTCAATTTGGTTCATATCTGGCGAGTTACCAGACATAATGATATTTTTATCATTATTTTTGTAATAAGAAAGCAAATAAAGTAAAACAAAAAGTATAATTTCTGTTAGTATATCAATCATGTATGATTACTCAATTGTGGGGGAAATATAAATCAATTATGATCAGTCAAAGTTGAGTAATATTCATGCTATCATTGATTATTAAGAAGCACTGGAGTGAGCAGTTCAACTATATGTTATATTCATTTTGCTCTTAATAACTTTGTTCTACGCAATGATGAGTATATCGTGCCTGACTATCGATCAAATGAGCAGTCAATTGACTGGTAGTGTTCTTGTAGTTTAGTTTAATTTTTATGTTTTTAAAAACATGGTAATAATATTTTTAGTTTTCATTATCAAAGACAACAACCATTTTTGAAGAAAATAATTTAAAGAATTCAAACACAAGAACTCAAAAGTATTTTCAAACAAAAACGTCCTTATTATTCTTACTGAATTAGGTCAGTAATTTCACTCCCTACAGTTTTGAACGAAAATCTTTGAAGACATCCATCCCACTGTGCGAAATTCTCGTATCTATTAATTGATTGCTGAAAACAAATGCTTTAAAAAATTTTTTATACTTATTATGATAAGCTAATTCAACGATAATAGTTTTAAGCGTAAACAAAATTTTATTGTTTTCAAATCAAATCGGAACTTGTAATTTAAAACAAGTGCGCTCTCTGAGATAACCAAAAATGTTTTTATTTCTCTCCCTAATTTATGCTACAATTTTATTATAATAATTTCTTTACCAAGTATAAGTATGCATTATTTTTCTTTCGCATAATTTCATATAATTATCATATTTGCTGATTAAAATAAATAAAAAGAAAGAAAAACTAAAAAGAAAAGCATAGTGAAAAAAAACTTCATTTGAAGATGAGCCAAACAAAAAAAAAATCCGCCAATTTTCAATTCACTCATAAAAGAGAAAAAAAAACTTTGTTATTACATTAGCATACATAAAAGATAATACCAACCAGACCAATTCAAACCAACTACAAAAAGCATAAATATTTGAACAAACAACTAGCAGTACGTTCTATAGCAAAAATACTAAATATTAAACATGAAAAAATGAACACAAGAAAAAAAGCAAAACTACAAACGAACATTTGAAGTTGGCATTATAAGTATCGTATTTTTGATCTACATACATACATAAGTACATACATTTTCCCTTTGCGGCCTTCATTTATATCTACATACATATAATATAATTTAATTTGTATGCAAAAAAAAAGCTTACAAGCACATGCATGTATATAGATGTTTTTATTTGCACGATGTTGCAAAAAAGCCGACATACTCAAACATATTAACAATTTTTATTTTTTATTTTTGTAACAAACAATATTTATGTACATATGTATATGTATGTGTAACCATTATAAAAATGTATTAAAAGTATAAAATACATCATAAAGAAAATGAAATTGTTCATACTTGTTACAAAAAAAAAAAAAAGAAAGCAACATATAAAAGTTTTTTGTGCATATTTTTCCACTTTACAGAACATTACAAATTATACAGCCAGACAACCACACACACTCAAATACATTATAATAAAAAATATATAATGATGATGACGTCGTTGCTATTGGTATCTGTTTCCCTTTTTTTCTGACAAAAAGCCTTGTTAGTGGTTGCTTTAATTTTAATGTATACATTTATATCAGTAAAAAAAAGATGAGAAAAAAGATCATAGAAACGAATAACATCATAGAATATTATTTTATTTGTGGCTTTTTATAATACTCGGGCATGTGTATGTAACTGACATATTTTAAAATTTTTTGTTCTGCACATAATTGGTTGATTACGAAAGATTTAAATTTTTTAACGTAGAATGACCTGAAGATGAAATTAATAACTATAGTACAAATTTTGTTTGGTTTTCAAAAATTTGCTAATAAATTATACCATTTTGTTGCTTAATATATTGTTATAGATTTAAGAATGCCAAAGAATCAATTAAATATTTTTAATGAAATAGAACCTCCCACAAGATTCGAAAAATTAAATACCAAAATTGGTAAAACATTAATAAAATGCTAAGTGAACTTTTTCTTCATTTCAATAATATACTATATATTCTCCAAACCAAATACAGGCAGACAGACCATCACCACTTTGGTAGAATTTTTTCTATCGAATTTTTTCCCCAAATTGCAACTGTGACCAATTTTTTCCTAGAAATATTTACGCGATTCCCCTAACCATGAATATTTTTTATGGGGATTGTTTCACTTTTCCCTTGGTTTTGTTATTTTGGTTACTTTTGCAGGCGAACTGAATAAATAAATCGCATAATTCCGATATTTTCCTTCGAACTAAATACCAACAGTCTTTATTTATAAAGTTTATTATAAATTTTTAAAAGTTTATAAAACAGCCCAGCAAAAAAAAAAAGACTCCAAAAAAGTCATGAAAATGTAGAGTTTGCGATCTGGAAGTAGTGAAAATTTTGATCCGATCTAATGATTTTTACATAGGGTTGTCATTGCAAGAAGTTCTCTTTTTCGATGCCTGGTCACTGAGTTGGAAGCGATATTAAGAAAAATTCCCTTTTTTCTGTTCTATGATAATATTTTAATCTAGAAAAAATGACAAATAGTTACATATTTTAACAATTCGTTTCTTTTTATACGAATTTAAGCCCGAAACAGTGTTTTCATGTACATTTAAGCAAATAACTTTTAAATTTTAGACTAAAATTAATTCATAAATATCTTTAAAAAAATTAATTTTTTTAAAATTCTGGTGAGTAATTTCTAACACTATGGAGGAGTTACAAGGTTTTGTGTGACTAAAATAAGCTTCTACATGGTTTTTTAGCTCACTCTCGGCAAATTAAAAATATCGATTTTTTGGAAGCAATGAAAATGTACTTCCACTAGAATGACTTCCATTTTTTTTTTTGCCGGGAGATTTTCATAAATTTTTTTATTAATCCTTTATAAAGCCTTAATAATGTGTTTAAATAAGGCTGTTAAGGTAATAGTTAATTTTTAGGACAACGTTAGTAAATACAGTTCACGATTTTTAACAATAAATCCCTGAAACAACTTTTTAATGGAGTATGAATCATAAATGACCAAAGTATGATTTCAAGTACTTCTTGAGTATTGAATGAAAAACTATGAACGCGCACAACAAAATTAAATAAAAAACTGAAAACATATAACTATGTATAAACATTATGATTAAATACATTTGTTTTCACCATTTTTATATCGCCCTCATTTGGATAAAGCAAAGAATTTAAAGTAATATTTGTAAGACTTTTGAGAGATTAATTGCAAAATTGCTGGATAAGGTTACCGGAATTGGATAGATTAATGCAAGAATTGCAGGATAAGATTACCGGAATAAGAATACCCAATCTAGTAGAATTGTACGAGACTTTAATACATGTGTGTTTGTTGCCATGTATGTATAGTATTTATAAGAAAACTAAAAATTGACAAGAAAAATAGCAATAAATTATTAAAAAAGCAAACAATAATCTTAACGTTTCGTTTGCGAAACAGATTTGATCATGTGTAAGTGTGTGTGCGCTGATTATGCACGCACTTGCCTTTGTGTACCTTAATGGCTTAGATCAAAACGGAACACCACTGCGCCATGTGTGTAGTGTATGCTTAACACACAAAAATAACAATAAAAACAACAACAACAAGCCAAAATCAAATATGCGTTAATAATTGATTATTTTGGCTCGAGTAAATAAAATGATATGGTTTCGTTGACTAAACTTTGCAAAATACTGCGGCATACATACGCACCCACACCCACACCCACCCACCCGCCCACACGCAACTGACAAACAAGTGGAAAAAGTACATAAACAACAAAATCAAAACTACCAGCGGCAGCAAAAACAAAACCATTTTCGCAAAAGGAAACCTAAAATCACACATTAAATTTAGCTCTCAACTGAAATTCAATTTAGATTAAGTTGAAAGCACGAAAGGACGTATGCAAAAATATAATCTTAAAGGGGTTTTAGAAGTAAATTCAGAAGAAAGTTTCCTGTTTTTAGTTTTATTTTGCAAATCCTTAAATTATTTAAAAGAAATAGAGCAAATGCTTTAGTTTTCTTAACCACGTCCCTGTTTTATTTTTATTTTTTCACTTATATTTTACTTTGCGGTGTTTAATGTTTTTGCATTTTCTGCTTAAGATAAATACGGTTTTTCGTAGCACGTAAAAGACTATAAATATTTGCCGTGGAAAATTGTTATCAAATTGAAATGTTGATGAAAATTTGTGTGGATTTTTTGTTTGTTTGTTTGCAAAACTCTTTTTTATTTATTTATTTATTTGGGGCTGCGTTTGTAATTGAATGTTATTGAATGGTTACACTGTTGAGGGCCTGAAGCCAAACACGTGTAGCTTATTAGTTCTAAGAGAAATGTGTGTTTGCTCGTATTTGTAATGCAGACATATACTTGTGTAAAATGTTACAATACGTGTGCAAATGTTAACTGTCCCTTTTGGCCCTATATAAAGTAAAACCGAAAAGGCTAAAGGTTAAACTTATATTCAAAAAAGCTTTGGAAATGTTGTGGAGTGGTATAAAAGATAACAATATAAATTAATTATGCTGCCTTAAAGTAGGCAATATTATATATAGAAAAAGACGACCTAACAAATATCCAAGTAAAATGGTGACATTTATTAAACGCTTTTACGTACCTTTTCACAGTGTATGGTTAAAAGATAATAGGGATTTTAACGGCAAGTTTTGTATGAAGAACTGTCAGTTAAAGTTCACGTTAACTCTTAACCATACATTGTGAAAAGGGACGTTAGTTCGATAAATTAGCGATTCGTTTAACCACATTTAAAAAAAGTTATAACAATAGAATAAAGAAATTTAATTTGGTTTAGAGGGTTTTTCTGAAGACAGTTATTAGCCATTTTGGGAAAACAATCTCAGTTGATTGATTAATAACAGCGAAAGTTTTTTACATTAAGGTTTTCGAATCAAGAGAAATTACATTAATTTATAAATATGATATAATAGCCTTCGTTTTGCGACTTGAAGATATTATTTCAACTTGAAAAGTAATGTATTTATTCTTATATGTATGTACATATGTCCTAAGTAAACCTTATGTTTTTTTCAGTACACTGAACCGAATGTGGAGCCGATTTACTTCGTTTATGCGAAAAACCAAAATACGCTATAACTTTAAATAAAAAGGAACATGCGTATCAAGCGTATCGACTGTCTGCCACACTTACAGTCAGAGTATGCTTATACTCAGAGTATTAATATTTACTCGGATAAAAAAAATATACGCCTAATACTCGGGATATTTATTTATCATTCGCCACAGTATACGTATATTTATCTATATAAAATGGAATTGAAAATGTGTTTTTTGGCTGTTGGAAAACATGCTTTATATATATATATATATATATATATATATATGTATGTATGTGTGTGCGTATGTGCGTGTGTGTACATAAAATAGCCCTATATACGCATATGTAGCCGATTATTAGTGATATATGAATGAAAATGTACTTCCACTAGAATGACTTCCATTTTTTTTTTTGCCGGGAGATTTTCATAAATTTTTTTATTAATCCTTTATAAAGCCTTAATAATGTGTTTAAATAAGGCTGTTAAGGTAATAGTTAATTTTTAGGACAACGTTAGTAAATACAGTTCACGATTTTTAACAATAAATCCCTGAAACAACTTTTTAATGGAGTATGAATCATAAATGACCAAAGTATGATTTCAAGTACTTCTTGAGTATTGAATGAAAAACTATGAACGCGCACAACAAAATTAAATAAAAAACTGAAAACATATAACTATGTATAAACATTATGATTAAATACATTTGTTTTCACCATTTTTATATCGCCCTCATTTGGATAAAGCAAAGAATTTAAAGTAATATTTGTAAGACTTTTGAGAGATTAATTGCAAAATTGCTGGATAAGGTTACCGGAATTGGATAGATTAATGCAAGAATTGCAGGATAAGATTACCGGAATAAGAATACCCAATCTAGTAGAATTGTACGAGACTTTAATACATGTGTGTTTGTTGCCATGTATGTATAGTATTTATAAGAAAACTAAAAATTGACAAGAAAAATAGCAATAAATTATTAAAAAAGCAAACAATAATCTTAACGTTTCGTTTGCGAAACAGATTTGATCATGTGTAAGTGTGTGTGCGCTGATTATGCACGCACTTGCCTTTGTGTACCTTAATGGCTTAGATCAAAACGGAACACCACTGCGCCATGTGTGTAGTGTATGCTTAACACACAAAAATAACAATAAAAACAACAACAACAAGCCAAAATCAAATATGCGTTAATAATTGATTATTTTGGCTCGAGTAAATAAAATGATATGGTTTCGTTGACTAAACTTTGCAAAATACTGCGGCATACATACGCACCCACACCCACACCCACCCACCCGCCCACACGCAACTGACAAACAAGTGGAAAAAGTACATAAACAACAAAATCAAAACTACCAGCGGCAGCAAAAACAAAACCATTTTCGCAAAAGGAAACCTAAAATCACACATTAAATTTAGCTCTCAACTGAAATTCAATTTAGATTAAGTTGAAAGCACGAAAGGACGTATGCAAAAATATAATCTTAAAGGGGTTTTAGAAGTAAATTCAGAAGAAAGTTTCCTGTTTTTAGTTTTATTTTGCAAATCCTTAAATTATTTAAAAGAAATAGAGCAAATGCTTTAGTTTTCTTAACCACGTCCCTGTTTTATTTTTATTTTTTCACTTATATTTTACTTTGCGGTGTTTAATGTTTTTGCATTTTCTGCTTAAGATAAATACGGTTTTTCGTAGCACGTAAAAGACTATAAATATTTGCCGTGGAAAATTGTTATCAAATTGAAATGTTGATGAAAATTTGTGTGGATTTTTTGTTTGTTTGTTTGCAAAACTCTTTTTTATTTATTTATTTATTTGGGGCTGCGTTTGTAATTGAATGTTATTGAATGGTTACACTGTTGAGGGCCTGAAGCCAAACACGTGTAGCTTGTTAGTTCTAAGAGAAATGTGTGTTTGCTCGTATTTGTAATGCAGACATATACTTGTGTAAAATGTTACAATACGTGTGCAAATGTTAACTGTCCCTTTTGGCCCTATATAAAGTAAAACCGAAAAGGCTAAAGGTTAAACTTATATTCAAAAAAGCTTTGGAAATGTTGTGGAGTGGTATAAAAGATAACAATATAAATTAATTATGCTGCCTTAAAGTAGGCAATATTATATATAGAAAAAGACGACCTAACAAATATCCAAGTAAAATGGTGACATTTATTAAACGCTTTTACGTACCTTTTCACAGTGTATGGTTAAAAGATAATAGGGATTTTAACGGCAAGTTTTGTATGAAGAACTGTCAGTTAAAGTTCACGTTAACTCTTAACCATACATTGTGAAAAGGGACGTTAGTTCGATAAATTAGCGATTCGTTTAACCACATTTAAAAAAAGTTATAACAATAGAATAAAGAAATTTAATTAGGTTTAGAGGGTTTTTCTGAAGACAGTTATTAGCCATTTTGGGAAAACAATCTCAGTTGATTGATTAATAACAGCGAAAGTTTTTTACATTAAGGTTTTCGAATCAAGAGAAATTACATTAATTTATAAATATGATATAATAGCCTTCGTTTTGCGACTTGAAGATATTATTTCAACTTGAAAAGTAATGTATTTATTCTTATATGTATGTACATATGTCCTAAGTAAACCTTATGTTTTTTTCAGTACACTGAACCGAATGTGGAGCCGATTTACTTCGTTTATGCGAAAAACCAAAATACGCTATAACTTTAAATAAAAAGGAACATGCGTATCAAGCGTATCGACTGTCTGCCACACTTACAGTCAGAGTATGCTTATACTCAGAGTATTAATATTTACTCGGATAAAAAAAATATACGCCTAATACTCGGGATATTTATTTATCATTCGCCACAGTATACGTATATTTATCTATATAAAATGGAATTGAAAATGTGTTTTTTGGCTGTTGGAAAACATGCTTTATATATATATATATATATATATATATATGTATGTATATGTGTGCGTATGTGCGTGTGTGTACATAAAATAGCCCTATATACGCATATGTAGCCGATTATTAGTGATATACTTTTTACACTCATGCGCATGACTGTAACTCATACAGTCTATACATTTTAGTTGTATAGGCAGTTGTTTGTGCTGCGTAATTTAAAGAATGTGTATAAACATAGTTGTTGGTTGTCTATATTTATACGTATTAGGTTAAAAGCTCATGCGTGTGTTTGCATATGTGCGTATTCTTTTATTTTAGCCTGTACGCATTCATAGTTGTTTGACGGCCAATATTCAAAATTTGCTGAACAATAACTCTATCGTGTAAACATAGAGCCTGGCGTAATCCTAAAGTTAAATACATTTTGATAGTCGTGCAAGCAGATGCTATAAAGGCTGCCATTTCGTGGCATATACTTTCTTTAAAAAGGCTAAGGAAGTGACTTTAATGATGCAATTCTATTAGGCTAAACAAAGACTGCGTGAAAGTCAATTTCTAATTTTTGCATCAATTGAATTTTGTTGCAATATATGCAGAGAAACACTCCATGATTGTGTATCTTTGATCCTGTGAGCATGTTATATATTTTTTTCCAGCTTTAATCTAATTGATTCCAAATCGTAATCGAAATTTAATAGCTCTGATCCAGACACTGCAGGAGTAAAAAAAGACACCCCAAAGAAGTAATGAAATGTGGAGTTTGCAATTCGGAAGCAAATTTGATCATTTATAATGATTTTTACACAGTGTTGTAATTGCAAGAGGTTCATTTTTTATATCGAATTAAAAGTGATTTTAAGAAAAATTTCCTCTTTAAGCGACTTAAAAAAGTAGGAGGGTATTCGTATGTATTTTTTACATTGTTCCTTCATAACTCGGTTCATTTTAGACCGATTGTAAAAATCCATTTTTTTTGGCTGAGAAGAGAGTGAGTATAGCTTCCAATTGGTCTGGTCCCATTATAAAAAAAAGTGGGGGAGACGCACCCACAATTTTTTTAATTTAATTTTATGATATTTTACTTATTTGATTGCTGCGAAACTTAGCAAACACCTTTGGTTCTTTTAATAACACAATTTTAAAGTAAACAAATGGGCGAGGCTACGCCCATTAAAATTTATTTCCACATTGTAAGCTCTAAAAAGGACTATGCTGCATTTAGAAAAATGGTTGGAGTCATTTTAAGTTGTTCTACCTTAACAAAAAAAAACACACACAACATTGCATTTAAAAAAATTGGCGCAGGCATGCCTATTAAAATCTTAATTTAATATTTCACGTAGTACTTAACCAACAGATTTAATTTTTTTATTTCAGAAAGAGCTTACTTCCAGTTTGGTCTCATAAATTTTTTTCGAAAATGTTCAATCAGATCTTTGCATTGAAGTCTTTTTTTTTTTGGAATTAAAAGGTTTTGTATTTATGACTGAAATAAACTTGTAGTTGTTTTTCTTGTAATTATCGGCAAATTAAAAATATCGATTTCTTGGAAGCAAGTAAAATGTAGTTGCTTCAAAATGATCATCTCGAAGCCTTAAGTTTTATGTAGATATTATTGGAAACTTCCTTACGCTAGCAAAAGACATTTTCCTTGACTCCTGATATCAATTGCCGTATGGTCTAAGTTAAATTTTGTGCCTTCTTTTATAACAAAGTAGTATATATACATTTCTGACTAAAACTATTTATTGTAATTAAGGAAGATTGATAAAATCCTTAATATAAATAAATAAAAAAAAAACACATTATTACTAAACCTGAAAGTATGCAATGAAATTCGAACAATATTTGATTCAGCTGAGCTATTAACAATGTCCTGAGATTTTAGTTTTATTTATTTGTTTATTTGAATATGAATACTATAATCTATGGCGTTCTTTTAGCCATTTCAAACACGTTTAGAAAGATAAACTATCATATATATCACATACATATACTCGTAAAAGCTTATCACTATGTGCCAAAAGTCATTTCCTTCAAATGAAAAAATAACTCTGAATGTATGTGTATTGTTTTTAATATTCTTTTTTTTTTTCTTCTTCTAAATAACTAACAAACCAGACTAATTTATTTCAACACACAAAAAACACATAATCATGCTAAATATATTTGAATAAAAGTATTTATTTATGCCTAAATATATGCAGCTAAATGGTTTAGTCAAACACATAATTTAAATGGCTAGGCTGGTGTATAAAAAATATTGCTTTTATTCTATTTTAAAGTACGAACGCATGAAATGTGTGCTTAACATAAATAACGACGACACAGCATATAATATAAATATTTATAAATAACAAAACCAATACTTATGCATAGATAATATATGTATGTATATAAGCAATTGCAACACGTACAATACGAGTATAAAAAAAATACTGAAGATATATAGCTGAAATGAATTTGTTTTGTTATGTCATACAAACACACTTATCTATGTATGAGTTTCATAACAATTTTTGAAGTTTAGTGGGAAGTCAGTCTTTATTATGACTGTTGGGAAAGTTTGAAATCACACTGAAAAAATTATACAATATTTTGAGAAATAGTTTGTTATTTTGCGCTACGAAACTCTATCATGAAACACTCGAAACAACTTCGTGCATAAAAAATATAAATCTAAAAAGTTCTTACAATTGTGGTACCAACTCATGAGTATTGAGCATGACACAATAATACTCTTACTAAATAATATCAAATAGCTTTACTGTATCCTAGTATTGACTACTTTGTATTTAAAAAGTTTAATAAATTACTTTTTTTTACTAGTCCAATATTTTACTTCGTACTCTACAGAAAAAAATGTTCCTGCTATAAACACGTTTAACGTCCCTTTTCACAATGTATGATTAAGAGTTAACGTGAACTTTAACTGACAGTTCTTCATACAAAACCTGCCGTTAAAGTCTCTGTTAGCGTTTAATTGTACATTGTTGACTCAATTAAGCTTTTAATTAAGTGAAATTTTTAAACAAAACTTTAAATGATTTAATTACATGTTTAATAGATTTTTTTTTCAATTAAAAGTGCTTATTGCAGGAACATTTTTTTCTGTGTTTCTACAAAATTTTCGTCTAATGTTTCCCAGATTATTTTCAGTGCAGAATTTATTATGCACAAGTATATTTCACAACAAGAAAATGTGTGTGCACCAGTGATTTATTAGCAGCAAAAATAGATTAAAGCAATTTAAATTAAGTTGTTCAGCCATAAAGTTTGTCTATGTCTTTTATAGTAAACACATACATTTTTACAAACTACTTAAAGTATAATAGACGTTTGTATAAACACAAAGTCCAAAGCAAGGATAACTTAAATTTAGAGAAATTATGTGCAAGAGCTGAATAGATTCAACTCGCTACTCGGCTTATTATACACATTACAATGTACATTTATGTGCATTAATCTAAATATGTAAAATAATGAAATATATAGCAATACTATTTCCTTGGTCAACTGGAATTTGTGGTCTTATTTTATTTGTTTGTTTAGCTCATTTTGTGGACCACATATTAAAGTTGCAACTGTCAATGCTGCCGTGATTTTCTAACTTTTTTTTTTAACTTGAAACTGAAATGTGTTTTTACAAGATAAGCAGAAATAAGTTTTATGAAATCGAAACAATATATTTTTATTAAACAATTTTTTTATAGTTTAAACAATGTTTTCGCAAGTTGCTTATTTAAAAATTAAAATTTTTCATATATACCCTTTTCGATGCGAAACTAACAGTGACAGTTGCCTTTGGCTAATCTGTACAAATAATAACAGTTGTTTGTTACTATAACTACACCGAAAAAAAGTATGTGTGTTTAACGAAACATTTTTGAACATAACAAACAGCCTGCGCATACATACCACTCTTTTACGAAATGACTTTATGACATAACAGTAAGCATATAATTTTTTTCAGAGTATTATATTAAATATATTTTTAAAAAATAATTTTTATTCGCAACTTACATCAATATTCATATAAATATTTTATAATTAAATATTACACATCCAAAAAAATTAAATTTGAAGAATTAAATAATTTTGCATATGCGATGGAAAGACAAAGAAGTAGTGGTAGAAGTTGATAACTGCGTAACAAATTGAGTTTAGAAATTCTTTAAATTTTAAAGCAAATATTTCTATAAATTTATTAGGTTCTTATTTTTTTTAAAGCGTCTCAAAATTAAAACGAATTTGAAGAATTTTTTTATTGTCTAAACACGTTTAGATGCGTTTCGTTGTTGCTTAAGCAGCTCATCACTAGATTTCATTTAAAATCTACTAAATTTCATACATGTGCAAATGCCCTGTGAGACAAATTTTAGACAAAACAGTTTGTCTGGAATACCAAATTAATGGTCATTGAACTAACGCAATATCAGAGCTCAGTCCTTCGTTGTATAGCAAAATCATTGGCGAATTCAAATAATCGATAAAATGGCTACTAACAACAGCTGCAATAAAAAATTTTCATACGTCTCATTTAACACCAGATGTACTGCAACACTGCTTTATTAAAAACACGTGCAAACACCAGAGTCGTAAAAGAATGAAGATTTGTTCTTCCTTCACCACCTGCCTTCTCTATCACTATCCCTTTCCTAGAAGAATGTCACATCAGGTAATATTAGTAGTCACTCATTGCCTGAGTGTTACATCTGTTAGTAGAAAAAAAAAAAATAAATAAAATTTCGAAATATGTAAAATCATATCTAATATATTTCGAGATAAAGGCAGTTTTATCCAAAACAAAACCCATTAATTGAAAATTTTTCAACCAAATAACTGTATTGTAGCCAATTCATACACCTTTTTATTTACACATACTGACTTTTAGTACAATTTTGAAAAAAGAAACAATAGTTCCATCACTAAGTTTCACTAGATTTTAACTAAATTTTGATAAAATCAGGTCACGAAGTAGATTTTGTTTGGCATGGAAAATCTACTAGATTTTCACAGAAATCTCATAAGTACTGAGTTTTGCTGAAATGTAAACGCACTATTAGAAAGTTCTTCAAAAACAAAAATGTTTGAAGTGCGTTCAAGGGCCTGTTTTTCAATACTTTCAAGTCTTCTAATACAAGTAAATACACTGCAAGTAAAATAATAATACAATGACATACATAATATATTTTCAAAGATATTCTATCTGTATTACAACAGTTCTAAGTCTAGAGCATGTATTTAGTGTTTTACATCCATATAACAACGTTGATTTTACCTTGAAGTTAAAAAGTCTTATCTTCAAGACTTGGAGTTATGTATGCGATGCATGATATCAGTTCTAGACCCATCTTTGTTCACTATCATACTTCCAATATAGCAGAAGCTATCTACTTCTTCAATTTGTGAGCCGTTAATAAAGAATACATTCTTACAGTATGCGAATATATTGATTATATTATTGATGTTAGCATACATTTGCAGGTCGTTGTGATGTCGTTAGCATAGTTCTGGTCGACAAGTTTTCCTAGAAATTCCTTGATATCCCTTTGGTGGAAATAGTCACAGCTTCTATTACAACGTCTATTACTATATTAAACGATCCACAGCGCACATCAACGTACACAGAAAAAAATATTTCTGCAAGAAGCAACTCTAATTGAAAATAAAACCAAAAACCAACTGAAAATACATTTAATCTAATGAAATTTTGAAATAATTAAATTTTTAAACAAAAGTTTAATTGTCTTAAACAAACAATTATGTGTTGATTTTTGGTTTTATTTTCAATTAAAGTTGTTTATGGCAGGAATATTTTTTTCTGTGTACAGCTGGATTTGGTTGTTTAGTTAGTTTCCCTGCAAAACTTCATATGTGGCGATATAATTTATTCTTTGTGCAAAAACCATTTTGTTTAAAAAATTTAAACCTTTTTTTCCTAGCCTAAAGCGATGTTTTAAACAACAAGTAAAAGCTTCCATATTTTAAGGTTGTTATAAATTATATGGCTAAAAAAACAACAAGTAATAAATACTTTTAGGCTAAAATACATATATTCATGTTTATTTTATTGAATTTTTTGTTTGTTTAAAAATGTTACATTATGTCGCATAATGTTTTATTAATAATAATTTAAATTTTTATATAGTTAACTTGCTATTAACAAACATTGTCATGCATTAATAAATTTCCCACAGGAAATCCAAATGTCAAAAAAATACAACACACAAACATACAAACAAAAAATTTAAACACTTATCGTTTGCTCGGTAAAATTTTTATGGCTGTTACACAGATTTCGATATACACAAGCAAGGAAAAGTAAAAAGCCTGCAGGCTTTATATCCGTTTAATATTGTTGCCGATAATACTTGCACTTTACGGTTACAGTAAATAAAATTTTACACACATTTTAAAAGAATAAAACAAATATGTATGTATATTCGTTTTTGTATACATTTAAATTATTTAACTTCCCAAGCATATACAAAAAGTTGTATACAAATAAATTATAGTTTGTAATGAATAGTGTGTGTGTGGCGGGCGAGGGAGAGTAAGAGAGAAAGAAAATGGAAGAGCATTACAATTGGTAACTATTGATTTATGTTTTTTAATTTAAAATTTCCGTTTAACAGTATTTACATATAGAAGAGTATTATTTGCTCATGTATACACATACATACATATGTACTTATGTAAACATATTTGCGGAAAATGTAATAAAGAAAACACACACATACATACATATGGATCTATAGTTATTCAACGTTTCAGGAATTTTTATTAATGAAAAAACATTTATATTGTCAATATACATAATTCAACAGCATATGACGCGACATTATTTGAATATGCATTAACACACAAACACATACATACATAAATGTGTAATGTAAATATTACAAAAACACATTTATGCTTACATATGTATGTAGCAAATTATTAATTCTTTTTTCTCTTTATCGTTTTCTCATTTCTAGATTGGGTCCCATGCCACAGCACCAACAACCAATGCCACAAAGTATGTCAACGGGTAATAATACCATTGGCGGTCTTGGTGGCCATGATCGTGGTGGTGGTGGCGGCGGTGGTATACCAGGTGGCAGTATACCCGGTACTATGAGTGGCCCCAATGGGCCTCACTGTCAAATGAGCGGTTCACAACCTCTGGTCATGCCACAATTTCCATTGCGTAATTCACACTCAGCGCATGCACCACATTATTCACCATACTCACCTTCCAGGTATTTTAAATAATATTTATTTATATGTTTACGTACATATTTTGCAATTTACTTTTTTTTTTTTGAAATCAATAAACTGATATTTTTGTGTAATATTTTCATGTTATTGTTTTCTGAAGAGCCCAAAAAATAAAGCATAAATCCGTTTATAAAAAAATCCTAAAGTGTTAATATTTAACTATATTCATTCTTGATTTTTTTTCTCGAATATAAATCATAGAACAAATTAAAAGTCAAAAAATGTCAACTAGTTGACATTTAATATTATTTATTTAATAAATAAAAAGTTTTGTGTAGTTGCAGGATTTGTTTTTATTTTTATCATTTTTAAATTTTATTGTAATAGCAAAATAAGGAAATTAAATGACAGCAGTTTTTTTTATTAAATATTTATGAAATAATTATTGCTAAATTGCTGGTATTATATTGTGAAAAATTTTTTGTTTTGTTTTTATTATAACTTTATAACTCAGTCCAAAGCTAGTCCTTAGACCCAATCACCATATAAAAATGTTCTAAAAATAAAATATTCCTTGTGAAGAAGCCACACAACGGAGTGGTGAAATGTAGCAAAAATACAATAAAAATAAAAATAAATATTTATTCAAAAAGTGGCCTAAAGCTCGAATATTAAAAAAATAAAAAAAATGTATTCTATTCTCGTAAATTTGAACTCTCGGTTATTTAAATTATCTGACTTTCAAATAATCGAGTCTACTGTAGTTCTTAAATGAAAATTTAATTTTTTTTTTAAATTTTTTTGTTGCTGTGTCGTCGTCCATACAGTGAAACATTTGCTGCAAAAAATTTGAGTTTGTGGGCGAGAGGGGAAAGAGGAATGTCAAATGGTACTTTGTTTCATGTACACGAAGTTCTTGTTGAGTACGTCATTCTCGCCTCATTCTCATAAAAAATATATGAGAAAATGTATTAACCTGCAAAACAAAAACTTCACAATGTGGACACGAATGCAGTTTCAAAAGAGAAAATAAAAATGTTTTGCAGCAAATGTTTCACTGTATGGACGACGACTATCGGAAAAAAGAAAAAAAGCTAAAAAAAATTATTTATTATATAAATTAAAAAATAAAAATAATTGAGACATTTGCAGATTTTTAATTGAACTTTAGTGATTTTTAATCAGAAATAATTTTTATTTTTTTTATGTTCACTTGGCAATCACTGCTCACTTGGATATTACAGTTTCAGCATGCTGGAATATCCAAAATAAAAACTGTAGAATGCAACAACAAAGTAACATAAGACCATTACAATAATACTTACATGCATGTACCGATAGTACATCGAATAAGTAAAAATAATTAATCTGATGATCGTAAAAGATAAGCAAGAATAGTTAAAACATTCTTAGGTAGAGTAATATAATTTCGTGCTAACCTAAATAGAAAAATGAAAACATGAAAAAACAGAAAATTAATAGTGATACTTATAAATGTGTTTACCAAAGGTAAATCAATTGTATACACAACAATCGTTTCTCATATTCCGTTTTATTGTAAATTTAAGTTAAAAAGCTGATGTTAATAAGAATCTCTACCCAAGTAGATAGACTAGGCTGCTGATGAAAAGTCTAAGTTTAATTTTTCTTCTCTTTAGAAATTCGCTTTAATTAATAAAAATATTTCATTCAATAAGAATTGAAATTACTGAACTTAAGCGTGACTAAAAATTATTTCTGATTAAAAATAAATAATAATAAAAAGTGATTATTAGAGTGTCACAACTTTGAGTTGGCATCACTGCTTTATTTGAGCACCCATTTAACAGCTAATAGTTGCTTTTTGTTTAGTTTGCCTTGAGCCCGTTTAGGTGAAGGGTGGCCTAGCTGCGACAGCGCTTACTTTCCCTTTTGGATTATCTTCTTAAATCCAAGCGCATTTACAGGAAGACTTTTTTGTCGCTATAGTCAGGCGACTTTTTGATATTAATTTGATCAATGCTTTTGATTCCTTCATTCGTAGCAGTGTTGCCGTAAAGGAACTAATTGTTAGTTTCGGAAATGTAGAATTAATATCTCCATATATTTTTATTTTTTTAATTTATTACCAAAATACAATAACTCCTTTTCATTACTTACTTTATTTGCTTACAATTTTTATATTATAACTGCTTATTTCATGCATGTAATTGAAAATTGGTCTAACTGGCAATACTGCTTGTACATACCATACGAAAAATACGAGAGAAAGAAATATAAAATTGTCGCTTCAATTCTCAGTACGTGCGACTTTTGCTACCCTGCAAGCTTATCTTAACTTCTCGCCAACAAACACCACGTATCGCAACTAGGCCACCCTTCATCCAAACGGCCTCTTTGAAATTGTATTATGAATCTACTTACACTAGAGCATTTCGTGCAAATTGTTGAAATTTTTAATCAAAATAATTGTTCTATTCGTCAAACTCATCGTGCACTTCTTCCATTGTATTGTATTGATATGTATATCGTTTTCGGACAACATTTACTGTTACTGATAATTTGCTTCCCGTGAGACACCGAACATTGCGCACTAAAGAAGCTTTAGCCGCTGTACAGGAAAACATTGAAGATGATACTAATCAATCAATTCGTCGCAGTTCTCAGAAACTGGGGTTGTGTACCTAAACTTTATGGAAGATTTTGGCTTAAAAGCTTTCAAGATTCCACTTGTGCAGCAATTAAAGCCAAAGGTCGATTGTATGTGCTACAATTCGGCGAATAGGCTAAAGCACAAATTGATATTGACTTTTGAATTTCTATTCAAAATATTATTTTCTGGTTGAATGGGTACATAAATAAGCAGAATTGTCGCATTTGTAGGGATGAGAATTCACAAGCTTTTGTCGAAACACCATTCCACCCACAGAAAATTATTGTTTGGCGCGCTTTATAGACTGGCGGAGTCATTGGCCCATATGTCATCAAAAACTATGATATTCAGAATGTTACTGTCAATGTCAAACGGTATAGAAAAATGATTCGAATTTTTTTCGTACCTCAATTACGGGGCATTAATCTTGCTGATACTTGTTTCCCAAAGGACGGAGCCACATGTCACACAGTGGGCGCTACAATTGATTTACTCAAAAAAACTTTTGATGAAAAACACAATTTCACCTAATGGCCAAATTAATTGACCACCAAGATCGTGTAATTTAACCCCATTTGATTATTTTCTTTGGGCTTATGTTAAATCACTTGTCTACTTCGATAATTCACAAAAAATTTAAAACCTGGAAATCCACACCCGAAGAGTTATCGGCGAAATACTGCCGCAAATGCTGTGAAAAGTTGTTGAAAATTGGTGTTCCATATTGTTCCTTCTACGCGCCTGAAATTATATTTAAACATTAATTTCATGAAACTTTCTTTTCAAGAAAGCCCGTTGCATTGATAATAAAAATATACATATTTCCTTGTTTTATTATGACTTAAACTTGTGTCACTATATAAAAAACTCCCTTTACAAATAAAACAAAGACAGTAAATACTAATTCGCTTTCTATTACTCTTCTCACTGAAATATTTATATCCAAGCATTTAATATGATTATTATTATTTTGTATTCCACAAATAAATAAAAGCACATGGTCCTTCGAACCGTATGTTATCCCCGCGGGGAAACTCAGAAGACCATCTTACTTTCAAATTCAATTAATATTCTTATCTAACTAATCAAAAATCCTTTATAGAAGGCCTCGACTCTTGTCCATAAATAAAAATATACACATTCCTCAATCTTCTATGAGAAGGGTGAAGAGAAGGAATAATGTTTTTTGTTTCGGTTTTTTTTTACTAAAACAAAAGCGAAAACCATTCATTTAAAGGCCTTTTAGCATCCCTGGCAAGAGAAGTGAGAGCGGAAGGCCGATACCATCATACATCAACTGTTTTCTGTTCACTATTCCTTTCATAGTAATAGCCATATTCATAATAATTGTTACTTATCTTTATAAAAAATATTTACTTTTTAATTTTTTGAAAGTCATGAAAAACACATTAAAATTTTTTAATGCGTTTTTATTAAAACTTCATTTTCACACACTAGGTCCCTTTTCTCGGAGAAGGTCACATATGATAAATAATTCGGTCATTAAAGACGTTATTACACGAAACCTAATTTATTTAAAATCTGCAATTTTAGCACTTTTTTAATATAAGCTCTCGATATGTTGTATTTCGCTTCATAAAGCCGTGCAATTTTTATTAAACTCTTTTGATATTAATTATTTACACAATTTCCTTAAATAATTTTTCACAACATAAATTTTCTTAGTAACCGTCATATACTTGAAACTTGCATGTTTAAATATTAAAGATTTTCATTTTATTTTACCTCTAATTTTCCATATTTCATTTAATAAACTTGAAATGAAAAAGTGCAAGAAATTAATTTTCTCGAGATTTTTTGTTGTTGCTTTTCTTTTTTTCTCCTGTTAATACGTACGTTCCTACGTATGAACGTGTTGTCGTTGCATGTTGCATTAAACCCACACATAATTTTTCTCTGTATACCACTTTTCACTTATAATTTTCCTCTGTTAGTTGGATTTTAGTTTGTGTTTTTGAGCATATTTATACTTATTGCTCAACTATTTTTCTTGGTTAAACGTAAAACGTGTGCTTTAGTTCTTTCACGAACAAATCATCATCATTATTTTTTAGTGGTAATATTTTTTTTATTCTTGGCTGCTGTTGTCGTTTTGTCTACCTTCTTACACGAATTTTGCACCTCCGTTTTGTGAAGGCTTTTAGAGTGTGCAAAACGTTATTTGCATGGCTTAAGAAAAGCAAAAAAAGAAACAAATATTACAGGGACTTAAAGGTGTGTACTCTTCAAGCATAAATGTAGCATTTCCTTTTGTTAAATAGATTTAAAAATAAATTAAAATATACTTTCAAGTTGCTTGTTTGAGGACCAATATGTATACATTTTATGATGATAGTTAGTGAGTAGGAAGAATAAGTAGATTTTTTTAATATTTTATTCCATAGTTAAGTATCACGAAAGAGCATCTTCTTTATGACACTTTGAAGAACACGCAAGC
Source organism: Tachina fera (assembly GCA_905220375.1). Taxonomy (NCBI): domain Eukaryota; kingdom Metazoa; phylum Arthropoda; class Insecta; order Diptera; family Tachinidae; genus Tachina; species Tachina fera. The sequence goes on from LR999966.1 coordinate 84,463,226, forward strand.
GTGGTAGACAATTTTTTAACTGTCATTTAAAGTCGTTATTGTATGTTTGTATAAATGCAGTCATAAACTCATCGTAATCATGTTTGTTAACTTTACCGTTTTCTCTCGTTAGTTATTCATCTCCTTTCTTGGTTTTTAAGTAAATGTCTAAAAATGATTTCAGGAAGAACACATATTCACACAGATGTATTTAAGTAAAAGTTATGAGCATTTCTCTCTAATACGATGTATGTATATTTTTAATAGGGATGTCATGTGATAGTGAAGATGACTTTAAAGAAATTAAAGAAATAAAGGTACAAAAAATTACCTTAAGCGGAGAGGTCTTGTATGAAAATCGGTATTTAAAAACTGCTGTCGAAACAGCAAACGTCGTAAGATTGGGCTATTTCATCGACTGTTTAATTGTTAACTGTCCAACCCCAAACTGTAGCTCATACACAACGAAGCACTTCAGCAGTCGACATGTTTGAATACTTCTCGGTTTTTGTCAAAACCGAGCTACTGAGGGCAAATCTCACCAAAGTTATTTAAATACAATTCATATTTAAATGCCGATTTTCATTAATTTTTGTATGAAAAAAGTACTTTTAAATATGAATTTATGTTTAAATAAGTTGATGAAATTAACTCTGAATTAGACCTGTATCGAACTCATTCACTAGCTTGTTTTTGATACAGACCAATTGTTAAACCCATTTAAAATACATGGGTTTTAACTTTGTCTTGTGTCAAAAACGAGCTACTGATTGACTTCGATACAAGTCTAATTTAAATGGGTTTGTTCATAGGTTTGTGTACTGAAAGAGTTCGATTCAAGTTTAGGGTCCAACTCAATCAGTTGCTTAATTTAAACACAAACCTATTACCAAATCCACACAATTTAAATGTTCTATCGAACATAGTAACAGCTGAAATTCTTCGTTTTGTATAACTTATCGTTTATTGCGTTAACTTTGACTGCGACTGTTTGCATTTTCAGAAGCAGAAGTGTAAGCAAAAGCAAAAACAATTGCTGATAAAAATATTTGCTAAAAAATTTTAGTGCAAGTCGATTAATACAGCAAGACTTAAACGAAATCTGTAGCACGAAAAATTAATAAGAACTTGAAATCAGCTTTAGTCAAAATTTAATTTTTTATGCACGCTTTCATAACTCGAAATTTATCTTAAAAATTTTATTACTTTTTTCTCTAAGTGTACAACAGGGTCATTACACTATTTGTAAAAATGTTTTGAAAAGGCTCTACTAAGATTTTTCCAAATATTATTTAAAAAAGTATCTACTAATTGAAAAAATTTCACAAATCTTATTTCTAAAAACTTTTTCAATTTGTATGGTTGCTTTGCTTGTGGGCAAACTGACAGACGAATAGTGTTGTCAGATTATCAGCACTGCTGATGCGCTGCCATTGTTTTCAGCTAGTTTGCATTGGGGGAATCTTGCCGAACCATATAGATAGTCCACTAGCTAAAAAAAATTATACCAGCCTTAAAAGAAAGTTCAATTCCCAATAAAAGTTTAATAAAAGAAGTTTTTGAAGAAAAATAATTATTTCTGTGTTTACTTTTTACACCTCATTATCTCATAAAGTCACTGGCTGTCCTATTGAAGCTAAACGCTTCACCATGGCACTATATAAAATAAATGGTTTTAGTTGAACCTGAAGAACGTTACCTTCCGATTTTCAAATCTTAAATCTTCTAATGCAAACTTGGAACACTTAGAAATGCTGCCCTTAATCAAAAGATATCGCTGTTGTTAGCCGAAAAGTCATCTGAAGTCATCACTGAAACTTATCCATTAAAAATTATTTTGAACATGCCCTCCCCCACAGGTTTGTTTAAGTGCTGATAAACTAAACGCATTAACTAGCAATCGCTCATGACTCACGCCTTTTACTTACGTGAACTTTGTCCATCTCTATATAATAAGATATATAATAAGTAAAATACTCTTACAGAATGAAAGAAAAAAAGAATATCTAAAATAAATGACTATACTAACGATTTACTTTAAATGCATTTGCTGTATTGCATGTAAATTGTTTTTGGCAGGCACATTCAAACTGTGTACCTCAAATCAGACCCAACTACGTGTGGGAGTAGGTGTTTATCGCAACGATTTGTTGTTTTGGATTTATATGAGTAAGATATTTGCTTCTTTTTCTCAATGTTTGTGGCAATAGCATACAATCGGATTAACTTTGAATTTACAGCCAACATTTCTACCACAACTACTGTTTTCTTCTAGCTGTTTAGGAGGCAAGTGGTAAGAATGACAGCAGAGGAGATAAACAATTGGCTGACTTTGTTTTGAAAACTATAGCAGAACTTACTTTAAATTGTTTGTTTAACAACTGTTGCTAGAGTTAAATGAGGCTTATGTTGGTGGTAGGAAAATAGTTTAACAATAATAGAAATATGTATGTACATTTACGAATAAAGGAAATTGAGTGATTGTGAGAAAAATTATCAGAAATCATTTTTAAAGGAATGTAATGAAAAAATATTAATATAAGTATTATTAGGTTGAATAAAAATATTATTACAAAAAAATTATCGAACTTAGAATACTCGTATGGCTGCATAATAACTCTCTTTCCCACTTGACATGAAATTCGATAAAAACGAATGTTCACCAAAGCGATGAAATTTCGAAACAAAATTGTTCGATATTTGTTCGCAAACCTAAAAAAATTCGAATGTTCGTACTTCTTTCGATAATTTCTCGAATGTGTGACGGTAGTCGAATGGATGTGTCTTAGTCTTTTAGTCTAGTCTTTTAGTCTAGACTGTAGAGGTACCAAGTTGGAGCAATGACAGCACTATAAGTTAAAAACTAAAATAAAAACACATACTTACATAATTATGTGCAATAATTGAAGAGAAAAAAATGTGCCACGATGAACAAGTAAATGTGTGCTATTTTGTTAGAATGGAGGTGCCATGTTTGAATCCTGCAGCACAAGTTAAAAAATTATAAAATAAATAAATTAAAAAATAAAATTATTTATTATGCTGCCTTTTTGCAATATCGAAATTAGTTCGATATTCTCTCATTTTTGATATTGGTAGCAAACCTATGAAATCGAATGTTTATTTGGAGCAAAACTGAGCGACAGATGAACTTGGTCAACTGGTTTAAAACAGCTTCGTCCAAACACACGTGTTTTTGAGGTAAACAGCTTTGAAAGCTCTTACAATTTTTTCTTGTTTCTTTGCAAAGCAAGCAGCAAGCATTATTGCCGCCGAGATCTGATTGGCTGTTGTGCTCTCGTTGGTGTGAAAGCACAAAGCTCGCACATTGTGCATAACTATAATTGAATAATTTTATGATTTAGTGCCATTTTTTTGAAGTTAGTGGATTTATTTTTTCTCAACAAAAAAAAATATTGGTTTACCTTGCAGTTCATTGCAAGTTTTTTGCTATTGTTAGAAAAATCACCCTACGAAATATGGTATAGAAAGTACAATTGACTTGTTTTTCTTTATGAAACAACTTTTTATAACTTACAAAACTCTGATACATTAAAAGCTTTTCTTCCCCCGCAAGTTCTATATAACTTTATAAAGGTAAAATTACTTTTGCGCAAATCACTTTGCCACACCCAACTCCAACAGCCAGTTAATCAACAAAATTTTCTCTATTAAGATTGTCTTAAGTTTTTACTAATGTCTTCATTAAATCTTTAAAGACAATTTACAGGCAATTTATGTCATTAAAAAGTCTATTGTCATTAAAATAAAAAGACCCACAAAAAAATCCTATCAATTTTACTTTTTAATAAATAAACCTTTAACTGCGAATAAAGCCAACAGAAGGCGAAAAAGAAGGCCTAAGAACGAACAATAATATATTTAATGGGTTTTCAGAGTGGGCGGCTTCTAAGACAAGCCTTAATAGCAAAAATAAAAAAGTAAACATTACTGGCATGTAACCATGACAGCTAAACGTATATTATAAACAACAACGGCAATATAAATAGTAAATGATTTTACATCATAGTAAATATTGCTATGAATACATTTGTTGTTTTTGTTGCAATTGCTGGTGCTCGTGCTGGTGCTGGTGCTGGTATTGCATGCACATCCTCTAATGAAATGCTTAGCAAACTGTGCTTTACGTACAGAATTTTTTATTTTTTATTTTAAAGTTATACAAAGAATGAAAAGAAGAGTAAAGAGAAAATCAACATGAGCATGATGAAAACGTGAATCACTATTTGAATAATAAATGCTTCAACAAAACGCTGCAGGGAAGGGAAATTTAATAATTGTTAAAAAACAAATAAAAGTAGTCTTTTTGGGTTTGTTTTAGTTAAAAAAAATAGATCTAAAAAAACTAAACTTTTTAAGACAAGAACTCTAAGCTTTTATTATGCGACTACTTTTTGCATGCAGTGTATTTTCCCTTTTGCCGTTAATAACAGTGTACAACGGTTTGTGTCTTTACTTTGAGTTTTGTACCTAAATTTGTAAATTTGTACAGGTCTGTATGCTATTTTGCTTATGGTTAATTTTTTGGCATAAATTTACACTGAATTTAAATTTCTTTATTATTTTTTATACTTCTTCTTTTTATTTGCAAACACCATAATATGAAAAGGTGTCGTCTAAATTACAAAGCACAAGCGTTGTAGCTGCTTAAACGTGCAAAGAGTAGAATATATTATTAAATGTTGCAAAAAAAAATCCATGTGTATGTACATACATACGTAGTTGCAGATATGTGTATGTACTCGTATGTATGTCTAATGGTGTGATTATGTGTTAAAGCAATATGTTGTTACTTAAAATGAATAATTGCATTTGTTTTTTGTTCTTGCAACTTTCTGCTGACAAGAAATGCAAAGGTGTATGGATTTCTGCATGATTTTGTTAGTTTTCAACGATGAGTAAGTAGCTTGTGTGTAAATTGTCAGGAACACTTGTGCTCACATAGCAGTTGCTTGCAACCAACAAGGACAGACAGACGGACATACATATGTAAGCATGCCCCTGCTAAGGAAAAAGCTATTAGTTATAGAAAAAGCTTCATTAAACATACCAAAGTGAAGGTGTTAAACAAAAAAACTATACAATTTATGAAACTCATGTAGAAAAATTATTCTATAAAATCTTTCTGGTCAGTAACCTGCCTGCCACCCGCTTGCTTTAGATGTGGTGAGTTAAATCAAAAGAGCTAGAGGAAAAAAATTCTTGTTGTCAAAACTTATTTGTTTATTTTCACTAAATACACACTGAAAATTATGGCAATTAATTTTAGGTGTGATGATGCATTTTTTTAGTCAGTTGAAAAGTTACACATACAAATGTGTATGTTGTATTTGTTTAACTGCTAGTGACACTTTTGTTTATTTGCTTTTCAAGCAAAGTGTGTTTAGGCAGCAGCAGCAGCAACACTTCATTCAGCCTTTCGTATTTATTTTGTGAAAATTTCAATCACACTTTAAATTATTTCTACTTGTTTATTTAGTTTTTGCTTTTATTAAAAAAATATTTAATGGAGAAAATCTGTGTGAAATTAAATAATTTATTCAAATCAACTGGAAACTTGAAAGCTTACTTGAATATATATATATATATATATATATATATATATATATATATATATATATATATATATATATATATATATATAAATAGCGCCGTCTATCGAGCACATTTTTGAGCTTATTATAACCTTAAAAGTTTTAATTTGGACTCAAGTCTGTATGCAACTTATAGTGTTTTCACACTGACATGCTTTTAATAAAAGTTGGTCTTAACGTGAAAACCAACTGTTAAAACCTGGTTATACCATACAAATTGTTTTTGTTAAAACCAACTTAAAATTATTTTGGAATTGTTTTTAAGTTGATTTTATGAAATGCAGCATTGTTTTCGCTAAACTCAGTGCTGCCAAGTCAAAATGACCGGAAGCAGCTGATAATGTTTGTGCCAGTGAATAAGAATAGATGTCGGATGAATGGTTTTCAAGTTATGAATGAATGCAGCAGCAACAATAATCAAAAAATTATAAAAAAAGAGTTTTTTTGAGAGGAAAACAACAAAAACATTTGCAAAACTTTTCATTGGCCTATGGGAAGTGAAAATAGACGATATGACTAACATCGATCCGCCGTTAAAAGAGTGTTATTTTGTGATGTATTTGTGCAGTTTTTATTTACGATAATTTGATTTCCAAGCACTTCTTCACTTTGTATAAGTAGTTCCATAATTTTAAAATATTTATTTACATTTTACAACGCATTGTAAAATTTCCTAGTTTTTCATACAAACAAAAAGAGTTGTTGTACAGTTTGTCGACAACAACAACAAACACATGCATTTCTGCAGGAGATTCATTTTATTTTTTTATCAAAGTTATTGAAGACTCTGTGAGTTAAAACCTGAATTTTCAAACTTGCAGTGTGAATGCAAACCGCCGTATTCATAAACAATATTTTAGGTTTATTACAGGTTTATTTGAAAATTTCCTATAGAAATATGTCAAATAAGCGCTTAATATACCTTAAATAGTTTTTATGAATACGGCGGAAAATCAGATGGTTATGGTTTTAACGTTAAAACAACCTGGTTTTGTTTAACTTTCAGTTTGAAAACACTATTAATAAGTTTAGGTTTTGTAATGCCTTCACGACTGAACCGCATACCGATTTTGAAAATTCTTTCACCAATGTCGTATATAGGATATTTTTTATCTGGATCGAAACCGGTTTTTTATCCGCACCAAGAACTTTTTCTGAAAAATACATTATTGGGCTGGTTTGGGTAATTTTCGTTTCACGTAGCAAGCAAATGCTAGCTTTATTTATAAAAATAAAAGGCGGGACGGTATGCGATTAAAAATTTTATAAAGAAAACATTTAAAGCTCAAAAACAAAACACATACAAAAGTTGTTGACGCGTTTTACAAAATAAGGCCCAAAAGGTTTGATTTAGGGCCCGTCTCATGATATCAATAACGTTCGACTTGTCGCACACTTACATTAAAAGAAATTTTAATTTGTAAATTCTAACGTCGACATCGTAGGACAGGCCTAAGTCTCTAATTTCTAAGTCACGTCGCAAAACTGACATTTTAATGAAAACAAAAACGAAACTAAAATTCTTCAGCCAAGGCCAACCAAAAAATTGCGATGGCAAATTACTGCACTCGGTGTCAAACGAAATTTCAAAATATTTCAATGTAATTTATATGAAAAACAAATTTAAATTTTTTTTAATTAACCAGACACAAGCAACACAAGCAAAAGCGTCTCTAAATTATGATTTTTTACAGCTGTTTAAAAGGAAAATATATTTTTAACAAAAATTTGTTTGGGCTTTGATATGTTAACATTATACATACATTAGCAAAAATCTGATTTTTTTTTTGGATTTTCCATTAATCGTCGCCAGTTTCACACACAAAAATAAAAAAATTTCACTAATGCTATAAACGAGCTTTTCTACCATTTTGATCGTATGTAAAGCCCTTCAGACAATTATGCCGTTTTCTAATCTATAAAAAGTGCAACGTTTTCCAACTTTTAATTAAAAAAATTAAATTTGGCGTTAGTTTAAAATAAAAGTTTACGCTCGTAAGAAATGATACAATAATGGCGCGGAAAGGCTATTCTGGGGAGGCCGTGGCTCCCCACCACAAGATTTTTTTTTGCCGCCCCTAGAATTGTTAAAAATTTCCTGTAATGCTATATTCTAAATGAAAATTACCAGTCGTAATGCTCCCACCCCCAAACCCACCCTGCCAGGAAAAATTGTCTAGCTGCGCCAATAAAAACAATGACTTCTTATAAACTCTCTACTTCAAAAAAGCATTTTATTGCGGATTTGTATTAAAAAACTAAATATATGTAACATTTTTTCCCAGAAAAAAAAACGCCATTAGGCCCTAAATTTCCGCAAAGAAAAAATTTATCTAATATGCGGTAAGGACACGACTTAGTCACTTCACAAAAATAATCGTTTGAAATCTGTTAATTTTCCTTAAAATCAACTCTTTCAAATCATTCTCCGATTGTCCTTAATATGACTTAAAAAGAATTTAATTTTCTAAAAGTCCCTATTCAGAAGATATTTTAACATAATGTTTTTTAATGTTTTTAAGAAAAAATCGTATACACGTCAAAGAAAATGTTTTGCATTGGCGTTTGCAAATTTAATTTCTAAAAAGCATGTTTTATTTTTAATTTAAATATGCTCTTTGTGCAAAAACTTGTTTTTCGTTTGTTATTGTTGTCATAAAAGCCATAAAAATTTTAATTAAATTAATACATATGACCAGTGTATGTCCTTAACAACCTACAAAAAAGCAAAAAAAAAGGAAAAAATACACACAAGTACATATGTATGTATGTGAAATCAACAACAAAGTTAAAGAGTAAAATAAAAAGGAAAAAGAGGATACAAAACATACACTTAAATGTGTCAACACTGTTTAAATGTTTTCTGTTAACAAACATTAATACACTCAGTTACAAAACACTCGTACATGTTTGCATAAGAATATGTGTTATGTGGCTCTATAGCATGGTCATTTTTAACAACCTTTTTTAATATAAAAATAAATTAACAACAACTAAAACAACGTAAATGTATGTTTTAAATAACAAGGATGTAAAAGAATTTAAATAAATAGAAAGCTTGTTCAATTAATGAAAGAAAAAAATTATAGAAAAAATTTCAAATAAAGTAAAAATTGCTTTTAGATAAAAGCAAAAAAAAGAAAAAATTATTTCTGAGCACGATTATTTTTTAAAGGCCTATATATCTATATATATATATATATATATATATATATATATATATATATATATATATATATAAAGGTCGGGTTGCTGTCAATTCCAAACTAGCAATTCCTATTGTTTTTTATTGTAATTTTGCCCAAGGCATTGTAATGAACCATTTATAAATTGATAAGGCCATTAAAAATATGTTAGTCGTTTCTGAAAAGATATTGGTTTTATACCAATTTCCGCAGATAAATGTGCGAAGGTCTTTAAAAGTACATCAAAAGAAAATAAAAAATTATTTTAGCAGGTGCTAAGCCTTAAATTTAAACTCAGTTTAAACAGAAATAATTTTTAGTCAGGCTTAAGTTCAGTAATTTCAATTCTTATTGAATGAAATCTTTTTATTAATTAATGTGAGTTTCTAAAGAAGAGAAGAAAAATTAAACTTAGACTTTAAGCTGGGTGAAATACCGATACTTTTCTGTGCAGCCACGCACTTCATCAGCACCCTAGTCTATCTAATTGGGTAGCTTCAGTTTTATCAGTTTATGTATCAGCTACCAATAATATTTTGTAGTCAATTCGGCTGAAAGCAACAATTACTTGAGATTATTCAAGAATATAATTTATTATTATTATATGTATGTATTTGTATACACATATTACAGTTTTTTCTAACATCTGCTTATAATTTTTTTCTATTACAGGTTTCACATAGATAAACGCTGTCAACACCGTTGTTCCTGGAAGTGCTTAAGTATTGCCTTAATTTTAATATCAGTCGTCCTAACAGCCATGTTGGCATATTTTGCAGGTATGTGTTCTTTTCTTTCTTACATTTTTTAGATATAAGTGGTGATTTTTATAACATAAGCAGAAATATTATAGAAAGCCTGTTTCAAATGAAAGCTTGTGTTTGCTTAGCTTATCGCGAGATCGCAATGCATTTTAGGAGCGTTCTAAGTCTGTTAATAGAAGAGGTTTGCATCTAAACTACCAGTGAAGAAGCTCGAAATTGCTGTGGTAAGCTTCTTTCCACCATAGATTTTGCTGCAGTAAAAATTCGGAAGTTGTAGGTCACAAAAGTGATGAGCTTGACATCGTCCATTGTTAAGTTTCAATATAATTTTATGTTTTCTTTTTAAGAATTAAATTTTTTAAATTCTAAAAGCACAATAACAATTTAATTCAAAAATTTTTATTTAACTTACGTCTATACCAGATATATTTTTTTATCATGACAAAAGTCAATCTTTATATTAAAAAATAATAATAATATTTATGTTAGCAGTTTTTGGTAGATGTAATTTTATATTTGTCATGATAAAAATATATCAGGTGTAGACGTGTAGGATTAATATATGTTGTCACTTACAATTAGGAGTACTTTACAATTTTCAGATTTTCACAGGTTGAACCGAAACAGAAAAACTAACGACTTGTGTTAAATTTCTATAAACAAAAGAAGTCAGTTGATTCGTAACAGAAAAGAAAGCAAAAGCGAATTATGTCTTAAATCTTTTCTAATATTATAAGTTTTAAAGTAAGTTTCTTTGATTGTTTCTTTGTTAGGCTTTCACGCTCAAGCCCGCTTAACCGATTTTAAAAATTCTTTTTTATTTTATTTATACGGTTCAGGACCGGTTTTTTGTATCTGGTACTGATTTTTTTTAAACGAAAAACACATTTTTGAGTTTGATTGTTTAACCTGTATTTTTTAAACTGTTCAAAGCGAGCAGTGCCGAGGGTGAAAGCTGCTTACTATATAGATATGTATTTTTTTTTAATTATATTTTACTTTTACTTACAGACCATATGTTTTGCATTTAAAGGGCTTTCAACTTTTTTTCCAAGCCTCTACTTTTTCTTCAGATCTTGTTCGTTCTGTTTTCTAACACTCTATTATTCTTTTATAATATTCGACTTCGTCAAGCATAAATATAATTTCTTTATTAGTAAAATTTGGCAACCTTTACTTAACATTTATCAAGTTTTTGCATATTTGATTGTGCAAAGAATTGAAAGCCTGCTGCAAAATAGATGTTTTTTGACATTTATTTTAGTGCTGCCATTATATGGTTCACTGATTTACTCCTGTTGAGTTTAAACCACATATAAATTTGAATTTAGTTCAACTAAACCAGCGTGTCAACTTTCACTGATTTATTAGCCCTAATCAATACATATATATTTATATTTTCTTACCTTACCATTACTACATAGGCTTTTTTTATTGCAGCAGTTAACGTACATAAATGTTCAAACATAATAAGTCCGGAACTTCAGGAAAAATCACTGTCAAATTAACAAAGCCCATAATAAAATCTACGGCAGTAACTACAAATGCTATCTAATTTTTGTTTTATTTTCTTTTGTGCTTATTTTCCTTTGTAGTTTTGTTCACAAAGAATGAGTATTTCTATGTGAGAGCATAAGATAAAACGCTGTCAAAATAAAATAAATTCTATCCTTCGACTGCATTCTGGTGTTACTTTTTGTGTCAATTTGTATAGAAAATGTGTTTATGCCGTAATTCTGTTTGATCATTAAGAATTAAATTTTTACTAAAAATTAATATATTTACTTCAAACTCTTTTACGGCTGCAATTTTTATGATTAACTTAAGCAAGTAGTTCCTACTTCTTTAGACCTATCTCTGTAATATTTATATTTTCTTTTCCTATGTTTATATCCATTGTATTAGCTCTCTTTTACAATCTTTACTTTTACCTACACTTACACAATAAAGGCAAATTAGTTTACATTTATGTAAGTACTTGTACCATAAGACCAAATAGGACGTGTGCTATCTGCACACATATGATTAGTATGAAACATAAATGCAAAGTAAACAAAAAATTTTATATCAGCAGCCGGGACATGGCTAACACAATTTAAGAGAAGAAATTGTGAGAAAATAAAACAAAAATTCTCATTAACAAAGTAAATATTGCTATAGCACTTTCCTGACAATCCGATTATAATAGTTTTGTAGTAGTGGGAGAGAATATGCGGATTAAAATATTGTATTTAACTTCCTGGAAGTTTGTAATAGAACAACAAAAAATATAACTTATAGGAAGGAGTGTGTTAAAATTGTGTTTATTTACAACCTAAAATCATAAAATATCATATTTTGTTTAATAATTATTACTATTTTGTATACAAATTTTTGAACGTCTGCCATTTTTTAAATAACTTTTAGCAAAATTTTATTAAAAGTACATACATATTTTATATACATAAAAGTAAGTAAGGAGACCCTTGAAATTTAAAGTTTAACTTTATGTTTGCGTTAACATTTCCAAGACAACGTTGTTCCCACCCTCCTCCTTTTTTAGTCTCATTAAGACTACAAATTAAAATCTTTTTCATTGGAAATTTAGTTTATATGAGTCGTATGTATACTTTTCTCTCTCTTTTCTTTGGCAGCATAAATAAATTAATGACTAAACGAGTATTTTCTGTGTGTACCCGCATGTCTGCACTGATTTAATATGTTTTCTTGAAAATGAAACCAAATTACGACAAGCCAAAAAAAGTGAATAAAAAAAAACTTACACAAAAATATTTTCAAAATTACTTTGTGGCATGTTTGAAAAGGGTGCACAAGAGCACCCAAAAAACGACTAGACAATGACTCCAAGAACCAGCTAACAACAACAACCAAAACAGCAGTAATTTCATTACCAAAAAATAATGCTGGTAGTGGTTGTTGAGTTACTAACAGCAACACCATTTAACTATAAACGAAAAAAAAATTTAAATTGCTTGCCATCAACTATAATGTTTCTAAACCCTGAAATACAAATTTAAAGGCAAACTAAAACATTTTGCAAATGCAAGTAAAAGTTTTTTAGTTGCCATGTAAGAAATACGTTATTAAAAATAAATATATGCTATGGAAAAAAGACTAATACTGAAAAAAAAATCTTGGCACTTTTCATATAAAAATTAAAGATGAAACGGAAAGTTTTGCGTGTACATAATGTTTTTGAAGGAAACTTGTTTCTACATATACATTTATACATACGAGTAAACACATAATATGAGTTTGTGTGCAAGCATATGTATTCCTAAAAGGTTGACTACATTTTCATTAAAAAATTTTGAGACAATCAGCCATGTCACAGAGCTCAACTCCGTTCGGAAACGGAATTCAACCCGTAGTTTGGTGCTTTGGAAACCAAAAAAAAAAAAATTCGGAATGAAATCACTTCTAATTTTATGGACGGAATTAAAATTTTCTGCATGTTAAAGTAAAAAAAATTGTTTCAATAAAGAATACTATTTCTTTATTCAAAGCTGAATTACAATTAATTAGTTTTTATTTATTTATTATGTAAATTTCTCAAGTCATTACAAAAATAAAATCAACAGAACCTAATGTACGGAATTGGTTTCTTTAGTATTGCCATACCATTTTTGTATGTACTTTATCAAAATCTTCATGTTGGCAGCACACAAAACAATAAAATACAAGGCAAAATTAAAAGCTGCATACAAAAAAAATTTAAAACGCCTAAACATATGTCACATTATGCTTTACTACAAAATTATATTGCCACACTTACAAGATAAAAGCGATTTTACCATTTCTTTCGGATTGATGAAAACGATCAGAATCTGAAGCACCAAAATTAACATTTAACGGAATGGTTAATACGGAATCAAAAGCATTCCGAAAGGAATCTGTGAGACGGCTGAATATTTTCAAATGAAGTATTTAATATGAAAATTAAGTAAATTATGCTGACAGTAATCAAAATGCACCTAAAAGTAGGCAACCTTTTTGCAAAATTTGTTATGCGTTAAACACATTCACCACAGCAGGCTACACGAACACACGACTTCAATCAAATGCCGCTAGCAGCATTTGTCGCCTCGTGGCCAGCTACTTAATTATTTTGGAGACGGCAGCAGCACCATCTGCTTCTCATAATTAAGTATAAATACAGAGTTCAGTATTGCCACCTTCAAATATTTCGATTTTTCAAAATTAAATTACTGTTTCGAAATATACTTGTGTGACGTAAAATCAACCAATTTATGCTTTACATAAATTTTTGGATATTGTTTCTGTTAATTAATATGAAATAATTGTTCGATATCATTCATTCAATATTTTGTATTGTACTGGCAACACAGAATTTTCTCATTGCAGCCAAGGAAAAAGAAATTAGTTTAATTAGAAATTTAGCATAGACAACAACCTGCCGCCATGTTGCCTTGCTGTCTTAAAAATAATCATTCTGATATATACATGTGTATTCTATTTTTGACATTTTGTAGGCGGTAGCTTTTTCAATTTAAAATAAATAATAACTAAAAATATCTGTAATACGAGTATATATGCCGCCACTTAATTGTGAATAAATTCAGAATTCATGGAATGATTTTTAATAAATTTGTCTAATTTTATTTGTAACATATGAATGTATCACAATTAATAATTTAACATTTTAATGATTCCGAAAGTATGAGACTGTTGAAAACTATTGAGGATGTAATTTAAAGGCCAATTCGTTTCCTAGCCTTCTATGTATTTTTTTTTTTATTTAATCAAAGAACTGGTTCTCAAGTAAATGCAAATTATGTGATGCAGCATCCTACTAGCGTATACAAATTGACTACGAAACCTTTGACCTTACACAATAAATTTAATTTTGTTGACCTGTGTAATAACTAAATTCACATAATGTTAAGCAATCAACACTCTCGAGATATCAATTCTTAAAAAAACCCCAGGGGAGGGTCGAAATGAATACAGTACCAAATTTTGTCTGCAATTATTGGTTGGTAATATTAGCAAATATAAAAAAAAATTTAAAATTCCATTTCCATTGAAACGAATTGTACAATAGAGCCCTGCGTAAACATTCTTTAAATGTAAATACGTATTGGTTTTTAAATGTATTGCCGTGACATGTATTATAATAAACCAATAATAAATACTGTCGTATAAGAAGTGAAACACGATGTATGTTTTGATGTTCGTGTATATGCGTGTTTAAAAGTGATGTCGCGAACACTTCTTGTTCGTAACAAACACTCCAAATACCACAAGAAGGAGTAGTTAGTATCTTCACTTGGTTATAAAAACTGGTAACAACTACATAACATGGTGGTGATGCCACTACGGATTTTTTAGATTTTCAGTGCTGCCGTAATTTTCCGGAGAAGTGGCGGGGAACTTGTAGGATTTTGGAAATATTCAGCTTAGTTAGTTAGGAAATCCCAAATACGGTTTGTGTCTTTGCTAAAATAAGAGATCATACACACAACTTATGTGTGTATGTACATGCATAAGGATTGTATACGCACCCATGCGTAGGAAAAAGCAAACATCACACCATGCTTTTTTTACTTGTTGTTCAGTGTTTGTTTTTGAAAGTCTTGAAAGTTATTTTAAATGGTTTTATGCAGGGATCTATTGTGTATTTTTTTTTTTAATTTACAGTACGCTCTTGGACAACTTTTCTCAACTAAGCTTATTTCAACATACACAATACCATGAAGTTGGCAACATTGCAAAATACCATACTCTGCTTGACATCCCTACAGCAAAGTGCACAATTTCACAACCTGACTATACACGGCCAAGCCGATGCACCACAGAAAATTATACGCACTTTGTGCCTTTAAGCAGGACCGATTAAATCTACTGAGAGATTTCGCAAAGCACTAGTGAAATGCATGTAGACCACCAGCAAATAAATTTCAATTAATTATGATAATAATTAAACCATTTAAATAACATTATTATATTGTTTATGCTTGCTTGTGTTGAATTAAATCTTAGTAAAACTTTCACTCTATCATAACTCCCTGTTGCAGGCTTTTTTTTGAATATACATGCATATACATATTTCCATTCAAGTTTTTAACGCATTTATTAAAAGAAAAAATCCTTTCTACAAATTAGACATGCAACTTGACACTATTTCAGATTTCCATTATTATATTACGAACGACTTGATAATTTTAAGGCTGAATGACAATGCTGCAAAGAAATGTGTTTGCTCAGTGATTGTGCGACGGCTGTCTCATGAAGATGTCTTGAGAATTCTTACTCCTCCCGTTTAATGTTTGCGTACTTGATTCTTTTCTCGTTTTCTCTCCTCGAGCTGAGTTTGATAAATAAAATATTCTTTTAAATGTTGCTCTAAATGTATGAATGTATATGTATGTCTATGTTGATATTCACTTAAACTTACACATGCACATAAATGAAAAAAAAATAAAAATAAATAAAAAGGAGCTGGTGTCCTGGGATATTTAACAATTTATTATCAACCCCAACATACAACCATAAACTACAAATGCTAAGATATCTGTTTTCTTTTCCTTTTAGTATATGGCTGTTGCTTTTTAACTATTGTATATTGTTATTGTTGTTGATATTTCTTGTGCTGAGTTGAGTCTACTGCTGTGATTTACAGCTTTCCGAGTCAAAGCAATTACAACAACATCACCACCATTACCAGTTTTATAAGAATGAAAAAAAAAATTAAATGTATCTAAAACCAACACCCTGAACAGACACCAAATTCACTTAACTCTTAGCAAAATAAAAAGCATTTTAAATTTTTTTTTCTGCTTATTGCCAAAAATATATTTCTTTTAACTTTATGAGCAACAAAATACTCAGACCTTTGCCTCCCTGTGCCTCATGCCTTGGCCATAAATAAAATATACCGAAATTTTTACCAACAAAACATTTTTCCCTGCTTTTATTTTTTGGCTTTTTATTTCATTATGTTCGGTATGCTTTAGTTAGTGCTGCATAAGTTTTTGTCATAAAATTTGTTAAAATTATGTGGGAGTTGCTTTATATGTTGTCTTTATATACATATACTGTGCATATCATGATTTGTTTTGGTGCCAAACTTGTTAACTTTTCTTGTGGCCCCCTCTTTTACAAGTTTCCTGTTTATTTTTTCTTTCATCTCTATCTTTGCCTTCTTGCCTTTTGTCCATAAAAAAAATAATATATAATTTTCAACGTATTTGTTGCATGTTTATGTTTGTTGGTTGCATGGCATTTCTGCTCCCCATTTATGGTTAAATAATTTCAATTTAATTTGCAGCCACAAAAAGGTTCTTTAAAGCACTTAAGTAAATAGTTTGCAAGCGACGACCTGCGTTTACATGTGCAACAAGAGATATTGATAGCAAGTTTGAGTATACTTTAGTACGACAATATAAATAAAATGCCGTAAATAAAACTAAAGTATTAACTAGGGAATTGAGGCTGTTAAGTCCTTTAAATCCTTTTATAGCTAAGGACCGAGTAAATCCGCTCATGCACAAAGTATATATATATAAGTAATTTTTAAATCCTGCTTGTTGCCAGTGCAATTTATCGTTTGTGTTTTCCCTAAAATATAGCATGTTTTAAGTTTTCATAAAACAATATATCTTCTTTAGCAGTTTAATACATATATACTATAATAAAATTTTATGTTGTTGCAAATAAAATTGAAAAATTCTCCTACCATATATTTAATCAGCATCCGCTCCCGAGTTTTATAGATATAAATCATACTTCAAGGGGACTAAAAAGCCAGGCAATGTCTATAATTAAAATATTATCTTACCCTTAGCGTTAACTTCAGGCTTTTAATCTGTTTTAAATAGCGGCAACAGCGAGATTGTGTATAGAGATGTACAACGTTTACACGAGTAATTATTTCATTCAATCACTTGTGCGTTTATAAAAAACGCATTACAGGAAATTTGTCAAATTAATTGTTTTCATCAACATTTGATAACAAAATCTTCAGAAACTTTCATTCGTTTATAAGCTAAAGACAGCGGATATCTGGCTTTTTCATAACATTTTGTTATGAGAAGTACTTCACAGAATCATAAGTAGATTTTTAATATTGAAAAAAAAGAATGAAATATTTATTTAAAAGGATTTTAGGTTTTTTGACACCTCTTATTGTATTTATCACAAGAAAATTTCAATGCCACAACATTTATTTTATTAAATGGTAACATAATACGAGAAAAAGCTTTCCACAACATTATTTTCAAGTTATGTACCCAAATTCTAATATAATAAGAGCAACAGCTTTATTCCAGTTATGAATATCATCATTATGTCAATAAATTTTTTCATTAATAATAAGCTTGTCAAACACTACTGCATTAATAAAAAAAATTTCGTAAATTTTCGTAAATATATGAAAACTTTTTTTCAGCTTTAACTAAAAACTATTTCAATAATATATTGAAATGCAATGAAAGTAGTTAACTAGTAACATAATAAATTGTTATATAAATGTCTCATACACACAAAAAAAATTCAAATTAAAGTCTACGAAAACAAGGTTAATTTAGCTCTTTTCGGCAGTGATTTTTCTTTATGATTTACTTTTTACTTTTGAAATAAACTCATTTCATGTTGATTTAGCATTGTTATACTGTTAAATCAAAATGAAGAATTATGTTGAATCAAAATTATTTCAAGTTGAATCAACATGAATTTAGCTTAATGTAGCAATTTTATTTCATAACTTATTACTAATTATTTAACTTCGTGATTGTGTATATTTGCACAAGCATCAGGAATATGCGTATGTGTGTTTGCTTCTCCTGCCAAGATTTAAGCCCGAATTCATCGCGTAGATAGAAAATGCGCTTAACACTACATCCACAACAACCTTAAATATTCGTGAGATAGACAATAAATAAATAGATGATATCATGATTTAAATTTTAATTCAATATGATTTAATTGCTTATTTAACATAAATTAGATTTGAAATTAAAGTAAGAGTTTAAAAAACACAAGCTGCGAAGCTACTTCGGCTTGTCTGCAGGATTAAAACCTGGACGCAGGCCTAGGCAGCTAATTTCACAACACGTTAATCAAAACAACAAAAATAAGAACTACTCACACAATAGAGCACAACATATTTAAACAACATATTGTTTCTAGTAAATTTCATATGATCTCAAATCAATTTTTTGTCTCATTTGAATTTTTTTTCTGTGTGTAAAGACAGTTAGTCCCACTTTAGATGATGCAAAAAGTGTTCTAATTCAACCCTTTAGTAATATTTGCAAACAAAATTACAAAAATAAATTAAATAAGAAAAAATTATAACCTTATAATAAAAAAATAAAATTTAACTTAAATTTCAAAATAGGTCCTTATATCAGAATTAAAACCTTGGAACTATATCTTAGATAAATATTCATTTGGATTTTGAAATAATACTTTACATATATAGAACGTACAATTGGATATTTGCGGTATCCCTTTGTATGATATACGGCCATCAATGGTCGAAAAAGTGGCTCCGAAATAATTTTTAAATAATACTGAGCCTTGGGATAGAAAAATTTTTACAAATTAAATTTTTGTTTGGCTTGACAAAAATATATTCCCTAAAAATTAATTTGCATTAACGTAATATTTTATTTAAACCGAAAGCCGTTTCATTAACTAAACGATTTTCCTCTTTGTGTACATTTTCATATTTAAAAATTTGCCAGAGTTTGTTTGTATTTGAAAATTTTTGATATTTTTTTTCAAAAATTTCTTTTAACAAATATCAAGTATTTTTCACTTTATGAAAATTCTACACTTGCACTATACCGTCTCTATCAGTACTTTTTATCACTAAAAGTAAAAACTACTCACTATTGTTTCTTATCACACCAACCACGTGACTGTCGGCCTCATCCCTGTTGTGAATTAATGTTTGGTTTTAATAACTTTTTTTAAATTGAATTTTCACTTGACTGCTTTTAAAATAATTTCTGTTTTGTTTCAAAGTTATTTAGATAAAAGTTTGTGAAAAATTGTAATATTTATTTACAAAGAGTTGTGATTTATATGTGCATTTAAGCAAACCCTCTGATAAGAGTTAAGAAATATTTATTAGAGTAGAAACATAATTTTTGAAAGAGAAATGGTCCAAAATGTCCCCATGAGCATCTTTTTTTCTTGAGGGCACTAAACAAAACCACAAAACTAACTAAAATTTATTACATCAAAACACATTTCCCTATAAATTTTCAAACTTTGATTATAACAAACAGGCGAATTAAAAATTTAAATTAAGAAAATTTACCTAAGTCATTTCAATAATATTATAGTCCTATAAAATTCAAATAAATTTAGTAAAGTGCAAATTTGACTCGCGCACAAAGGGTTCCGTACGGACACGAGATATGTAATTCAATACGAACTTTAGTAGCCTGTATAAAATATAGTTTTGGCATTTTTTTCGTTTTTGAAGTTTTTTTAATTATGGCGATTTTTTTAAATTTGGCGATTTTTTTTGTTTTGGCGATTTTTTCGCTTTTTGGACTTTTTTCCATTTTTGCCATTATTTTAGTTTTGAAATTTTTTTCTCATTTTGGCGATTTTTTTTCGGCTTTTGGCGATTTTTCAACTTGGATTTTTTTTTAAATATGTCGATTTTTTTTAATTTTGGCGATTTTTTTCATATTAAGAATTATTTAGATACTGCAGCCTTTTTCGCGTTTAACGATTTTTTTCGGTTTTTTGCGCTTTTTTCATTTTGGCGATTTTTTTCATTTGGACGATTTTTTCGAATTTTGCGACTTTTTTTAGTGTTAGAATTTTTTTTAATTTTGGCCATTTTTTTCGTTTTGGTGATTTTTTTAACTTTTTGGCGATTTTTTTGGTTTGGCGATTTTATAATTTTCGGATTTTTTAGTTTTACCGTTTTTTTAAATTTCAAGATGTACCTCTTACGGCTTCCAAGATATAACAAGTTGTCAAAATTACATAGTCAAAATTGCATTAGCTGATGGATCACCCTTTAATTTAAATTTTTTAAAATTTTAGTGTTAATTGTTGTAGTCTATATAAAAATACAATAATTTCACATATTTCAATTGTGAATATACATATGTATGTACATACAATTGTATGGAACACCCTTTAATTTTTAATTCTCATGTACTTGTTGTTGTAGCGGCCAAGGTTCTACATTTTCTGTCCAAATTTCAGTTCCGTAGCTCTTGTGGTTCCTGAGGAAATACGGTGTGACGGACAAACGGACAGCGTAGCGAAAACAATAGGGGTCCTTTTTTTCATCGTTGGTGTACGGAACCCTAAAAATGGTATTAACATGACTTTAAATTTAAGCTAACGATATACATATGTATGTGTTTCTTTTAATTTCTACAAGGAGCGTAGAAGCCAAAAGTTAATCTTACATCCAGCTAATACGTTTGAAAAATGTTTAAGAAACCTTCGATCTTAAATCAGTTTAATTTTTTTCCAGTTATTATTTTCCATCGGCGTGAGTTTAGTATAAATTTTTACTCCTTGGAAAAAATACAGAATTAAAGGGCGCCATTTTGCTTTTATCTGACTCGCAACCACGTAAAACGAAAGCTAACCTTTAATTTTTTTATTTTTAAACTGTGTTACAAAGTGCGTCTTACATAAACACACATACGCACATATCAGAGCCGCACATGTTCTACAATAATAATAAAATCTTTGAAAAATATTAATGCTTTAAAATTATTTATGACATTTGGCAAACGTGATTGATAAATAAATATATTCCTAAGTTTTATTTCAATTTAAAGTCCTTCACCTTCAAAATAAAATATCGTTATAAATAATAAATAAATCATTGCAACAAAGAAACCCAAAATAATGTCATAGATTAAAATTTGAATATTTTATATTCTGTTTTTTTTTACTCCTTCTCAAAAGAATTTGGGAATGTCTAAAGTTAAGTTTAGAAAATTAATGTTCTTTTAAATAGAAAATGTAGGAGAAACAAACCTACACAATGAAGAAAAAGGTATAATTCTATATATGGGAAAAGCGGGAACATTTTTTGCTCACTCTTAAACTCTTTTCCTACTTCGTTTTTATAATACACGAAGAAATATCACAAGGCAACAGGATGAAGTTTAATTATTATGAAACCAAGAGATACTCCAACAACAACAACAATAGTAATTGAGGTGGAGAAAAAAATTAAAACAGAAAGACATAAGAAACTTGGCATATTAAATTACGCAATTTATCTTTATTTGAGAACATTTTGCAACACAATTATTTTTTGAATTGCCTAAAAGCAAAAAAAAATGGTAAAAAAACAAACAAGAAAGAGTTTTTTGGTTGCTGCTGGTTTTGTTGTTTTCTGTTTATAATTTATTTCTTTAAGATTGAGAGGGTGTGTACGAATTGTTTTTTCATAACGAGTACATTCCCAGCAAACAAATACAGTGGCGATATGTTATAAAACAACACATTCACCCCTATTCCAGTTGTCAATATATACGTCACTTAAATACAATAGAAAAAAAATATTGGATTAGGGATTGTCTAGCCCCTCTCGAGAACCATTTTGTGCTGTTCCTGCAGTCAGCTGTTGTTTGACAACCGGTAGACAAGCCCCAATTTGTTTGGTCTTGCATTGACGTGATATCGATGTTGATAACTGAAATAAGGGTGATTGATATGGAAATTGAATTGAATTCTTTTTCAAATCCTTTTACATATTTTATTTGTTGCTTTAAGATTGATTTTACACTGGACTGTCGTAACTAGTCTCGTGTTGATTTTAAAATTTACAATTTAATATGACATAATGTAATATAAAGCCTTACAACTAAAAGCATATTAAATGCTTGTGTTAGTTGGGTTTCATTCTCTGATATGTACGTATGTATATAAACATGTATCCGTAAACATATTTACATACATATATGTATTCGAATATATTTATAGATTTAAAGGAAATAAAATAAATGAGTAAAAGTTTAATACTTTGGAGTATTTGTTGCTGTTGTTTTGTTTTATTTCTATTTCTTGTTGTGTTGTGTAATTCGAGTAAAAGGGTTAGGAAGCAGTTTATGTTGTCTTGCATATATGAAATTCGTATTATTATTTCGGTTGTTTGCTTAAGCAAAAAATAATGGAAAAAAGTTTTATACACAAACATACATATATTTTTTCCCCAATATTTCATTTTGATGGCTTTCTTATTACAAATGAAATTGAACATAAAATTTAATAAGCCTAATTTTACTTTAATTTGAAAAATTTTAAATTTAAAACTGTATTGTCTTAAACGATTTAAGAACAAATTCCGAAGATTTGTAAATTTATCGTAATAGCGACAAAGCAACAAAAAAAGTAGCTAAAGCTAACGAGGGAACATGAACATTGGGCAGCATAGAAAGAATTCTGTTGGTCAAAATCTGTTATGCATTTCATTTCTTTAAAAAAAGTTAAACAGATTTTTATTGAAATTGTCACTTCCAGTTTCTTACCTAGAGCGAATGTCGTTAAAAATGTTACTGAATTGCAAATTCGATAAATGTTCGTTATAATTATTTTACCGATGCGATTATCTTAAAAAAAGTTAGTGCAGAAGGTCTTTTTTTTTAAAGCGGAACATAATCGATCAAAAAGCGGGAGTTTGAAGAAAATATGTACTGCCAGAAAGCGGGATTTAAAAATAAATATATTTTAAAAAGTGGGATTTGTACTATGCACATACATAGTTTATATATGTATGTACTTAATAGTGCTTTCGCACTGAAACATAACAGCAGATCTTGCATTCACAATGAATGTGTGGTTAATTAAAATTTTAACTCACAGGCTGTCTAATAACTTTGCTATTTAGGGCATAATTTATAAATTCTTTATAGGGGAGGGAGTATTTTCCCTTTTCTGACACTTCTACTTTTCTGCTGAATTTGGCAAATTAACTATAAAGTAATTCACACCAAGGTTGTAGAAGCTCACTGATAAAGTATTATCAATATACAATAATTAGTTATTACTTTAAATGGGAGGGAGCCCTTCCCCTACTTTTACGCCACCAGTCTGCCACTGTATTGCGCGCATTAACTATAAAGTAATCGTAATTCTCACCAACTTTAAGCCCTAATTAATAATTATTTTGTGTAGGTGGTACCCATCCCCCTGAGACCACCTGTGGAGTATAGCATTTCATATAGAAAAAAAATTTTAGAAACTGCTTCACAAATGGCCTAAAAATAGATGAACAAAGAAAAAAAAATACATACATGACGAACATATAACCTTTTCATTGGTTTTGAAAAAGGAAACAAAAGGTAACCCTTTACACCTCATAACTCCATTATGAACACCATTAAAAAAACTGTTTAGCAGACACAGTCATATCAATTAGAAGTAAAGTTGTGCCAAATATCAAGAAATTTCGACAACCAACTTTTGTTCTTCGCTTCACCAATAATGCTCATATCGTAGCTGTTTCAACTAACCGGCCTAAGTGAAAAATTTTTGAAAAATTAGTTAAGTTCACTATTTGACTTTATAAGTCATAATAGACCTTGTCTATAATTTTTATGACTGTAAACATTACTGTTTTGCCTATAACAGTAAAAATATTTGAGACGTATCCATAAGAATACATGCATAAGACAATCATAAAAGGTGCTCTCGTGTAAAATTTAAAATTTGTTAGATAGGTCAGTTAGTTAAAACAGCGACGATATGTCATAATTCGTTTATTTTGACTTAAAATTTGTACAATATCACAATTTTAGAAGAACAGCAAAGTCAATTAACATTTTATTCCTCTAACAGCTGTTTGTAAAAAAATTAACACTTATTTTTTCTGTGTGCATATTTTCTAACCACTTCAAAAGCTTTAACTAATTGTGGTGTTTACGCTGTGTTGGTATACCGCACAAATTTACTCATTACTTTTGGGGACTAAAATACGACAGCCTCAACTTAACCTTATTAACAACTTTGAATAAGAAGCAGCAATGGTAAGAAAAATAAAAGCTTATTTAAAAAAACAAAAATGCGAAAAAACAACCCTTTTTACCTTCCAGAAGCAGCAGTTCTGCTCTTATTACAAACTGATTGTTTCAAAAGTGTTCGTCGTGAAAATTTTTTAAAAGGAAGAGCTTTAATTTTACCGTAAAAGACATTAAGAATAATAAATAAAATGATGTCAAGGCGCTGTTTATTTTGTTTCTTTTTATTTTAAAGGTTTCTTTCTTATATTTTTACCTTTAAACAATCCTGAAAGCTAAAGAAACTTTGTGAAAAGTTTTATTTTCTGCCTTTTACTTTAAATGAAATTTTCTTAAAATTTTATGAATTATCCTGCTTTAAAAGCAAATAACAACGAAATAACGTTAAAAATAAAACAACACTGACAGTTTGTATTTGTGTTAGTATGCAAGAATGAATGTCAGTGTGTCCTTTGAAAGTGCTAATGTAACTTTGTGTCATTTGTATACGAAGTAGGTGTATGACAGTTTGTTTGTGCCCTTCTTTGCTGGTTTAGTATGAGTAGAATTGTAAGTGCGAATTATGTGCGTAATTGTAATTTATGTTCTTATAATTTGACTATTTATAATACACAGTTATGTTTGTATGCTTTCCTTTTTGCTAACATTGCAATGTTATCTTTTCTTTCTTGCATGGCTGTTGTTTGTTTGTATGTGCAGATACTTTTTTATTCATACTTTTTGCTTGTACTAAGACCTCGAAAGTTTAAATAATAATATAAAATGGTTTAATGGTTTAAGAGAAATTAAGGAAAAAGTCACGTAGTTGGTGTCATATAAAATGTAATTTAAACTTCTGCTATGGTATTGGAAGAACTTGTCTAGTTACTGCTAATAGTGGTGGTCAGAGGTTAAGGAATGAATGACTTTTCTAGGATAGTTGACAAATAGTTACAGAAATATGTAATTGCAGAATTATGGAAATACGTGGTGTTGAAAGCTTTACAAATATTTTTTTAACATATTTATAAAAATAAAACAAGTGAAATATATTTATGTAAGTTTTTAAAGGCTTTAAATATGAAGCTTGTTTAATTGGTCTTTAAAACAATTACGTTCAAGCCATATGCACAATTTGCAATCTTTTATAAAGAGCTTTTCGTGCTTTCACACCGACGATAGTACAAAATCCACAACAACAACACAACAGACAGTAATTCTTGCTCTTACTTTGCAAAGAAAAAAAAACAAATTTAGAAGCTTTAAAAGCTGTTTACCTCAAATTCAAATATCAGTGTATGTGTGTTTGGACGTAGCTGCTTTAGAGAAAAAGATTTATGCAATACCTAAATTAATCTATTGAACAGTTTTCCACAGAAATGAAAAGGAAACTACGGCATTTCAAAGACAAGTAATAAAGAAAAACTTTAAAGCTTTCAACATTAAGCTTTAAATATAAATTCTTTGATACAGCTTATATACCAAAATTTTTCTGCTGAAAATATATAATTGATGAAAATACGAAATGGCTAACAAACATTTTTATAACATATAAGATAAAAAAAATAAATGAAATATTTCTTCTAAAAAATCAGTAAGCATTTTGAAAAGCTTTGTAAAAGCTTCTTTCCTCTAAAGGAGGAAGAAATGGCTGAAACATGACATGAAACTACGGCTTTTCAAAAACAACCAATTAATAAAAGCTTTAAAGCAGCTACGTCCAAACACACATACTCTGACATTTTGTAAAAGTTTGCACTTTGGGCATATGTCTTGGACGTAGCTGCTTTAAAGCTTTCAACATTTAACCTTATATTAAGCGTATTTAAAAGCTTTAAATAGACAGTTTATGTCCAAGCCACATTCACAATGTGCAAACTTATAAAGAGCTTTTTGTGCTTTCACACCGACTGGAACACAACAGCCAACCAGATCGCGGCGACAAAAGTGCTTGCTCTTACAAATTTAAAAAATTTAAAAGTTTTAAAAGCTGTTTGCCTCAAATACGAATATTACAGTATGTGTGTTTGGACGTAGCTCGTTTGTGCAATCGATAAATCATCAACAATTTTCACAAAGAGAGTGAGTACTATACAAATAAAGCTTTTACAAACATTTAACTTTTGGTTAATTTATTTTTATAATAACAGAAAAAAGTTTAAAGTTTTACCCTGTAAATTTTGTTTGTATATATTTATTAGTTTTTTGCCAAACAATAAGTAACCACCTTAATAAAATATCATTCACTTTCGTGTATATGATGCGAAACATTAGAAAAGTAAAATAAAAATAAAACTTTTTTCTCGCTGTAAAATCTTTTATAACTTACGCTGTAATTCATAAAATATAATATTTTGCTGAAAAGCTTAATGTTATAAAAAAAGAACAAAATTT
Organism: Tachina fera; assembly: GCA_905220375.1. Lineage (NCBI taxonomy): Eukaryota > Metazoa > Arthropoda > Insecta > Diptera > Tachinidae > Tachina > Tachina fera. The sequence continues at coordinate 84,490,120 of LR999966.1, forward strand.
CTTAGAACTTACGTTGTATTTCATAAAATTTTGCTGAAAAGCCTAATGTTATCCAAAAACAAAAGTTTGTGTAAAAGTTTAATAAAAATAATAATATATATTTAAATTAATTGAAACAGAGTTTCACGAAGATATTCAACAAAAAAATAAGAGCCGTTTCTAAAAAATTTATGTCATTGTTCTTAAAGAATTTGAAGAAATAGCAAATAAAATAAGATATATAAAGCCCAGCTATTCACTCCTGCAAGAGAAAGTTAAAAAATATGTATAATTCCCTTTATTCCCATTATCCTCTTCTTTTGAAACAAACAAAATTTATCGCAGTAATATTTTTGTTAGCAAACTTCAATGTAATAAATAATAATGGAATGAAAATTTTTTTGATAAAAATTATGTTATAGGGAAATATTTATAAATTTATTGGCTTAAAATTTTAGTAAAACATAATTTAGCAAACTTAGTTTCGATAAATAACATAAGAATACTTTTAGTAAAAAAACATTTTAAAACGTTTGACTTGTTTTTTATTACATTTCTTAACCTCACTTGAACTGATATAATTTATAAATTAAGTCGACTTAGTACAATTTCATTTTTACAGTTTCACTAAATCTGAGATTCTTTTAATATACTTTAAACTATTTTCGAGTTAAAATATTTATTGTTAGACTGTGTGCTTCAAAAAAAAAAAACAACTATAAATGTTGCAGCGACTTCATAAAGAACTGGAATTTATATATTTGTAACAGCTTTAGGAAAATATTTCTATGATATTATTATTTTATAAAATGAAAAAAACTTTCCTTTAAATCCATGACACAAATAAAAACCAACTGAGTAAAAAAAACACTGGTAAACCGCTAATGGTATAGAAAGTAAATCGTATTAAAAACGACAGCAATAAGAGATTTTTCCTGCTGTCCAAGTGACACATTTGGTATGCAAATGCAATGGGTCTTTAGGCACTAACACATCAACATCACTGCACATGAAGAAATATAGGCAACAAACATAAAAATAGAAACAAACATATACAGACATAAACTTAATTGTAGTAATAGCACATTTCATACATACACATTTCAACATACATACACATACATGTGTATGTATGTTTGTACTTGACAAATTCTATGGTCCAGGATGTTAAACTAATTGTCTAAATATAAAAGTTTATGTGCAAGTGGGAATGTGCTTGTTTGTGTTTGTGTGTATACAAGTACAATAATGCAACAATATCTATCTATCTGTGAGTTACTATGACAAAAATGAAACAGAGCATAACGAGATGTCCTCTTAAAAATCGATTAACCCATTTCCGATAACTACTGCATTGCGCATATTGCTATAGTATACGCACACACATAAACATATACACACGCTTAGAGACTTAACGATTTTACTATCACCATAGATACAACACAGATAGAAATGGTATAAAATTATGTACATTTTAAGTTTATTATCATACCACATCACACTGCTCACTCAAACTAAAGTATTAAAAATATATGGAGTACAAACTTGTTTAGTTTCGCATTTCTATAACTGACAGCAAACGTTAGAACTGAATAGATGACATTTTCTCTACATTACTTATAGTTGCAAAACGGAAAAAAACAAATAACAAGAAGAGCTGGAAAATCACTTTCGACATATCATAATATAGAAAAGTAATAAAGCAATTAAAAATTAAATAGAGCAATTGTTTATTTAAATAGTTGTGGTTTACATCCAGAGATGTTAAATTCCGATTACGATATTAGTAATCAATTAGATTACATTTTAAAAAGAATTTCTGATAAATAATAGATTAGAATTACTAATAATCAAAAAGTAATCTGAGTTACTTGCAATTACAAAAAATAATCAAAAAGAATCGAAAATAATCATCAAAAAATAATCCGAATACTTTCAAAGATTACTTTTTATTATTAATAAATAATTAAAAATAATAAAAAGTAATATTTAAAAGTAATCGGATTATTTTTTAATTACTTTTGATTCTTTTGGATTATTTTTTGCAATTTCAAGTAATTCAGATTACTTTTCCATTATTAGCAATCGTAATCAATTAGTAATCGTGCGAAAGTGAATATAATCGTAATTTAATTATTAAAAAAGTTATCAAACTAGTAATCAGTACGATTAATACTCATCACTTAACAGCTATGCTCACATCACTTCTGCGCTGATAGATTCAAATATAAGGAGTAGACTGACTGACTTTGCACAGTATGAAGACAAATTAAAAGCTCTTTACATTTTGTTGGCGTATCTTCGGAAACCATTAAATACTAAACATCCAAATTCCCACTGCTTATGAAAAGCTTTTAGTTAATTGGTGGGCACTGTCAATGTATTGGTAAATTTTTTGTTTCTTCAGGTTGCGAGATACCCACCAAACACCAAGCCAAGCGTTTGAAAGATAATGGTGCATTATATATTTATATATAAGTAGACATATTTTCTAATTTGAAAAATAAAACTTTTTCTAAGTAAACAGCCAATTAAAAAAATTAAAGAAGATAGGACAATTATTTATTATGTTTTCCATTCATGAAAGAAAAAACATAGAAAAATGGTTGCTTCGTGGAGCATAACGGTGAAAATTTTTATTTAAAATATTTTTCCTTTCCTTACCATTAAACTTATTCATATTAATATGAAAAGTATTATAATCCCTTTAATGACATATTCCTTTTTTCCTTAAAGCTTTGATAACATAAAAGGCATTGTATGTTATCAAATGCACTATTTGTGACAAAATATTTTTCGCATATCGTCATCAGTTTGAAATGAAACACGTATGTTTGCTGGAAAAATGTTCTTGAACAAATTTTAAAAATAGGCGGGCATCCGCCTGATGTTTACGCGTCGCTGTCTCATCGCCGACTAAATTAAAGAGGTTAAGAATGCGTGCGAATGCTATCAGCACAATTGTTATGAAATAGAATACGAGAAGTGTTTTTTTTATTTAATAGATTTCACTTGCTTTGGAACTACTTGAAAAAAAAACTTAAATACGTTAAAACTCAAACCTATTTGATAAAAAATTTAACAAACATTTCACACCTTTCCTGAAAAGTTTTTTTTCTTTAATTACAAAACTCTTAGGGCCATTATTATGACTTAACGATAAAGTTTCGGATAGTTATTCCTAACTTTAGCAAAACTGAACTATAAAGTGACCTTTAAAATTTTTTATTATTACAACTGTCCGATAAAATAAATAATAAAATGTTTGGTTGGTGGTAACATTTCTGTGGATATTGTGGATATTGTTTGTTACAAATGATTAGTGGCAACTTGCTTTTGTTTATTTGTCAAATTACAAAAATAATTAAAACATTTTTGTCAATTCTTTTGTTTTTTATTATTCTTATATGTTTTGTGTTGTATTGTTTTTGTTTTATGCCATATTTTGACCAAATAAATTTTACTTTGTTTTGTAAAGTAGAAAGTGTGGCAAGTGGCGAAAATGTGGCAAGTTCAAATGACTATACCTCACAATAAAAGTTACAGGTAGGATGAACTTGTCTTTAGCTTATCGTTCACTTTTTGTTAAAATGAAGTTGCAATAATGAAAAAGTGTTTACCCATCCAATAACATCCTACCTTTAGCTAACGACAAGTTATAATAATGGCCCTTAGACTGAAATATTAAACTTTCATTATATAATTTGATATTTTATATACATATATAAACAATGATGTAATAATAATTTAAATTAATTCTGCAGTAGAAGTGGAATTTGCAATTGAAATATACCAGTTCCGCTTATATTCATTCAATCTCTCAATTTAATTGCCAACAACAGATTGTTACTATAAACCTACTGTCAAGGATTCAAGCTAGAAAAGTTAGATAGAAAAATTGTATCCAATGTCGTACAATTGTTGTTATTTGTACTTCTAATAGATTTTTATAACAAACATTGCACACCTCCCACCGCACTTTACACAAGATATGAAACTCCAGCTCTTAGTTTACAATGCATTTTGTTTTTTTTTCTTGTTCAAATGATGTGACATTTGCAGTGGTTTTATACGACATTATAAGGTAGAGAGTGTGGAATGTACAAACCAATCTACCAGCCCACACTGACAAACAATTGAACACAGCAATATTTTCCACACACACTCATGGAAAATATGTACGCGTAACGCAGCAGTTGTTTACTACAACTACAAACGTATTTAATGCGATAATGCTACTTGTAAGTTGCAAATTGAAATTGTTGCGTCGTATTTTTTAATTTCTTTTTTCCACTTGCTGTACATAATAAGTGGTCAGAAGGACATTGAACAAAAGCATGACTGCTATGTTGTTGTCTTTTTTCAAAACAATGATATATCCTTAAAGCATTTTTGTTATTGTTGCTGTTGTTGCAAATTGTAACATTTGAAAGTGTATTATTGTGTGTAAATTCGAACTGATTTTCATTTTCATCTCCACTCGCATTAAATGCAATTGTGTGAGTGTGAAATACAAGCATAAGCTTAAATATGCCACAACAACTCGCAATTGTTTGTGCTTTTTTTTAGCAAAATAATATGCAGCTGGTTATATTGTGCAGTACAGTAGTTGACCTAATTTGTATTATATTTTTAAGTCACTTTGTGTAAAATTGATGACACAAGTGCATAATGTGGCAGTGTCATGCGAATTGTTAATGAATGTTGCCCAGTAACTTAAATACAGTCGCTCGCTAGCTCACTCACTCACTCCCTTACTCACTCATACACTTGCAATAATCACATGCACACACATACACTGCTTGTAGAGAAAAGTAAGTTTTTTGCACAGGATTTATTTAAATTTATTGTAGTAATTGGAACGTATTAATATACAATATTTAACAGCAGCATAACGACGAAAAAGAACTATTTCATTATACAATAAATTTTTATAAAGAGCGACTGACTGCACTACCATCAGTTGCAAAAAAAAATTATTAAACTGTGAAATTGAATTTAAGCATGCTTCAATAAGTTGTTTTAACTTAATTGGTTGCAATGTAAAAAATTTTTATATATTTTTTTAAATCGAAATTGTCTTTTTTTTCGTTTCAACAATTTTAATCAGCAGCAGGGCTATTTTTTTAATTGATTAAATTAAAGCTTATATCTTGCTGTGTTGAGAAATAATATTGAGTCAAATTTAATATTATAGAGGGTGTCTCGAAAGAGAAGAAAATCTTTATGTTATTAATAATATTATTGACGAAGAAATCGAAAGCTCCACAGTATCTAATATGCTTAAACTATATATAATAATTAATTATAATTAAAATTAAATTTAAAATTATTTATGCTCAGTTTCACATCTACGTATTGTTCATACTATTCAGACATATTCAGAGCCAAAAAAAATTTATTTTAAAGATAGAGAAGAAATGAGGTGAAGGAAGAGTTAGATAAAAGATTCATTATTTTAAAACTCGTCCTTTTGCACGTTGTTTTTTTACGAGTGCAGTGTTGCAGCGCTTCTTCTGAAAATAAGGCGTATTAAATTTTGAAACTTAGCTTTGTAGCCATTTTATTGGTTATTTTACTTCTCCGACCATTTTACTACACAATACTGATGAAGGAGGGCGTTTTCATGTTATATTAGGATTAATTTCCGCTAAAGTCGTAGTTCAGTGACCAGAATATATGCTTTTGTCACTTGATCTTTCCTGCAACAACTAATTCAAATGACCACTAATGCACATCAGAGAAATGTGTGTAGTTATTTTTTTAATGAATGTCGGAGACCGGGCTCGAACCCAGGACCTTCGGCTTAGTAGTTAACGTTCTAACTACTTCAGCCAACATCACCCTCTTTAACCACATCCAAAAGCTGCCTAAGCAGGCAATCTCTGCCTTGTGAATTAACTACAGATGTGTTTTAGACTTATAGGAGTACCCGCCTTTGAGGCGTAATCTCACGGTGGTGTAAACACCGGGTGAAGGTGAGCGTCTAACCTTTGCCATGTGACATACCAAGAACACATAGATTGCAATCTTTGAACATAGTTACGCCTGTACGATAACCAAAAATTTTGCTGAGATAATTTGAGCTATCTAAACTCTTGCTGCTAAGACCGTACTCAAAACAGCTTCTGTTGTATGACAACAGCACCCAGATTAGTGTCTGGCTAATCGTGTCACGCCAATATGGTAGCAACCATAGTCACCACGTAAGATTCTGTTCCCCAAGATAATTCCTCAACCATCACAATAAAACAGCTCAACCATTCATACATATCCGAGCCAGACGAATGTCCGATTCAGATACTAGCCACCCAGCAAACAATTACACATTACCAACAGAACTACTTGCCATATAATGACTTACTTTCTGATTTCCAAATTTCATTACTCGCTTACAAATTGCATTACCTAAAATTTAAAAAAATTATGTCCAAGTTGCTAAAATGAGGAGAGTGAGTTTTTCAGATTAAATATATTACGTGAACAAGTGGCCAAATGAAAAAAGTAAGTACTTCTCAAGAATCGATTATATTAATCTCACGCCTTGTTGAAATCATTAAGCTGGTAATCCAGTAGGGAAGTGCTTCCATCAAAAATGCTTAATTCCAAACCCGATTACGTTTTTTGAAATTTTTTGCCGGGCAGTACCTACTCCACGCTGATAAACATCATCTTTTTAATTAGTTGCAATTATTATTGTTCGAAATTTGATTGTTTCTATATTTCCGATTCGATTAGGCTAAAGTTCATATCGCTTTGTAAGATAAATTACATGTTATAGTTATAAATGAGCAAATAACACCAAAGATAATAGTAAATATTCTGACAAACACTAGCAGAACGAAACTACTAGCTAGTGTTTGGTCCACTTTGTGTGTGGTGTTAGTTGATGTAGATTTCTGCTTTATATACTAAATTTTTCAGCGCAAATGGAATAAAGAGTGATGTTGGCTGAAGAAGTTAGCGCGTTGACTTCGGTTGAAAAAACCGAAAGTTCTGGGTTCGAGACCGGTTTTGGCTCATTTTTCTGATTTTTATTAGTATCACTTTGTATCAGTTGTTGTTGGAAATTGATATAAATTATTTGCTGGGTTTTGTATAAGTTTCTATCTAAGCCTATTACGTTTATTTTTCTTTTGTGATTTTTAAAATATTATTATTTGTGGGTAAATAAGCCAAAGGTACGCCTAGAGGAAAAATCCTATTTACCCCGCCTGCGGTCTCCGAAATCGCCACGATTGTAAGAGATCCTTGAAAGGAGCGACATACCTACAGAATAAAATTATTAAAAACAACAAAACTTTTACTCAGCGAAGCTAGTTCATGCCCAAAGAAGAAAATCTTTTAGCACAGCCGAAAGCCTGAAAGTAGCTAGATTAATTTAAAAAAAATATTTTATTTCTATAGAATATTTGCTTAACCGGGATTTGGCATTTCTTAAAGCTTTTCTTTACTAATTCATTCCCAAAGAAGGCCCACCACATTTTGGCGTCTAAAATAAATAAACAAAAATATATATATCTCTGGTGAGATCTTTAAAATTTTTTAATTTTACCTAATTAAAACATCAGCGAACTGTAAGTGTTATATGCTATTTTTGCACTGCATAAATTAAAAAAAGGATTACAATATTCTATATATGATTTAAAAAAGATTATAAAAGAATCTAATTTTTCTAAAAATAATTATATGACAATGCTGATCATGGCCAGACACTGAAATCACTAACAGTCGGCAAACTAATGAGAAAAAGTTTTTTACTAAACAAACAAAACATTTGGTGAGACAGAATATACAATGATAATGTGCTGTCAGCAAAGGATAATGTCGAATGCCTGTTAAATATAATGCCATGGATATTAGCGTTAAAAGAAAATAGGGAAAAAGACAAAAACTATGTGCACATCGATGTTTGCAAATACATATTTTTCAAGCTGCAACATTAGTAGACATTTCTTAGAAAATTATGTTAAAAAATTATACACACACATATAAACCAAAAATATACATATCCTAGTTTGAAGCTACACTTTCTGGTGCATATTTAAAATCTGTAGAAAGAGATAGTGACGAACCAAGTTTTTATATGATTTTATTTTCATTTTTAGGACCCACTTCTTACAAACACTATCATATAGTTGGCATTAAGACATGCAAGACGAAGCAAAAGCATTAAGCATTTTGTTGTTTTTACACTTACCCCAACCCTTTTTTGGCTAAAAGCCACATGGCATTTGTTGTCGTCATCTGGTTAAACTAAAGTCCTTTGGAGACATTTTCTAAAAGTCAGTTTAGAGTTTTTTTTAATTTAATTTTTTGTGTTCTTTAAACTTTGCTTGCAATCTTCTAAATTCTTCCGTCTTTTGGCTTTCTCTACTGCTGTTGCCTGGTATTTTGCTTGATACGAGTAGTAATGAAAATGGAAATAGAAATTGTTTAGAGCATTAGCAGCAACAATTCAAAGTTTGTGAGTGAGTATTAGGGCATAAACAGAAAATGTATGCACAACATGTTCGAAACAGAAAAGAATTAAAAAAATGTGCAAGTCTAGCATTAAAAGAAAACTATTTTCCCCAGCCTACTCTAAGGCGTTTCTTTTGTTATATTATTCTGGTTATTTTTTCAACAGTTCTAGTATTGTCTCTTTTTCTTTCTTTTTTTTTTTTGCTACAGCATTTGTTTGTTAGATGAATGTGACATATTATATGCAGTTTTGGTTATCTTTTTGCAACAGCAAACCCAGTCATTCCAGGAAATTTTTTGTTTCAACATGCGGTTGCATTCATGATGTTCATTTTCATTTCATGTTTTCTAAAGAATTCTGTTGGCTGCTTCCCGTTTCCCTGCTTGGGTAAGCAACTGAATGTCTGGATAAAATTTAAATGAAAATTATATGTAAAATACTAGAGTATAGGTATACTCATAGGCTCTCCATTTTGATTTTGTTTTTCTTTTTGCTTAGTGTTGGAAACAAGTGTAAAGATTTTCTCCTTTGCATCGTTAAGGGGATTAAATAAAGTGTTTATATAAATGTTTAAAGAAACAAGCAGAAAACAAGTGCGAAAATTGCATTGGGAATTAGAGCATTTAAATACCGTAACAAATTAAGAAAACTTTGCTTGCTGCTTAGATCTCATGCAACAGCTAAACAAATTTGCATAAAGTAAATTAACAATAAGGAATTAATTCTTGTGAAATAAGCAAACAAAAAATTTATTGAGGTATGATTTTATTTTGCAGAGAAATGGCAATTTATTTTTATGGGCATAGTTTTAAATCGACAAAGTAATAGTTGTCTTTAATCTTAGTAGTCATTGTATAAACTTAAACCAAATTGTGCATTCTGCTGATATTTTCCTTAGTGCAGGAAAATGTTAAACTTTCTTTTTTAAAACCAAAAAATACAAACGTTTTTTTATTGTTTATTATTACTTGGAATGTTTAAAAAAAATGTTTTTTTCGCTTTTTGTTAAAAAATTTGCAGTTAGCATAATTATTCAGCGCGTTGGCTAACCAACTCACAGAAACCTTCTTGGTCTATATTTGTAGCAAATAACCATTAAGGGCGACTTTTTGAGTTGAAGATTAGAGATTATATTAACTTTAATCTTCATTTGCAATTTTTGGGTAGCCGATTATATGGGTTTACTTGCTAGTTTAAACGGCCAATCGTGGTGGTTTAATCTTACTTTAGTATTGACAACAAGCACCTGTGAAACATATAACTTTTTGTAAAAATTATATGTTAAAATAATTTAAAAACACTTAAATATTAAATATATATATTTTATATTATATTTATATTTCCTTTAACACGCGCAATATTTTACTTGTAAATAATAAAATATGACAATTTCTACTTCTTCCCACAAAAAATCAAAGTGTGTTGATAACATGTACGACTTTTGCATAGAAATTGTTGCCACTATTTTGTTTCTCAGTATGGTAATACTGCACATAACAAGAAGTTTAAACTACCACTCAAAAACATCAAACTCAATTATGTGAGATTAAGTTAATTTTCGGATTAGCTAATTAGAAAAATAAGCTAATCTTAATCTCGAAGCCAAAAAGTCGCCCTAAGTCATTGAGTCTAGCTTCTCTTCGCTATAATTATGAAAGTGAACATTTTGAATTTTGTACAACATAAGCTTGTTTGTTTATGGAAGGCGTTTGAGTATTTTACTATTAAAATTATAAACAACAACAACATATGTAGCAAACTATCTACCCTGCAAATAATGTTGGACTACGTTGTCCAATCTAGATGCAACAGACTATTTACAACATGGTCCCATGTAATGCAGTCATGGATTATGTCGTTTTAACACAAGCATTCAATGCTGCACGATAAGTGTTCGTGTTTAAAAGATTATGATCCACGTAGAAATTGTATCCGAGTGGTCTATAACTATTCCATATGGGGTAGTTTTTGGGCTATTCCGATGTAATGCAAATTTGGACCATGTGGTCCATCCCAAAGACTTCGCAATGTTAAATCGACCATGTTTTAGCCATACATTTGGACTAGCCCTTGTCATGCATGTATGGACTAGTCGTATTATTCGCAGGGTATCTATATATATTTATGTATATGTGTATGTTCTTTATTCCATGGGAAATTAAAACGTGCGAAGTTGCCATAGAATTGTTGTTGGAAATGAGTATTTATAATATGGCTATGGCAAGTCCTAACGATTCAATTTCACGTGGAATACAGAATAAAATGTGTGTTTGTGCCTTAAAAGGGACCAGCCCGCTATACCGATCTCCCTGAAATTGCGAAAACATTTAACTGGGACTCTGGAATTATAATTTAAATTTTTTTTCAAACCAATCTCACTTTTGCGTCCACTTTTTAAATAAAATAAAATTATGAAGTAATATTTGTGAACCAATTTTTAAAATTCCTTAGCATATGGAAAATATCCACTAACTTTTTTTTTAATTTTGATAGGATGGGGAGGGTGGGAGTCTTAATGTGCCCGCCAAAAATAAATTATCAAATTATTTTGTCGTTTGTGGACCAAATTTCAAAATTCTTTTTGTATGTTCGAAAGGTCCACTCTTTTTTTCAGATTCTAGGGGGAAGCGAAGTGTCCCCTCACGAAAAATGCAGTATCAAATAACTGTAGATAAATTAAAAAAATATTTTTGCATTTGCAAAAGTTTAACTAAATTTGTTTTAATTTTTTTTGGGCGGAGCGGGTGCAATGTGCCCGCTCCAAAATGGATTATCAAATATTTTTGGCAATTGTCTACCAATGTTCTAAATTCAGTTTGGATATGGAAAAGGTCCAATAATTTTTTTTTCCAAAATTTTATTGGGGTTTGAAGTGACAGCCTTTAAGAAGTGAATATCAAATAACGTTTGTTGTCCAAATCCCATAATTCCGCTAAAATTTCTTTAAGTTTGCAAATAGTGTGGGGGGTTGGGGGGTATGGAGACGTTTTAAACTATATAAACACTTTCTGCCGTATTCAGAAAAAATAGTTTTGGTTCACAAAAGGTTTACAAATCAAATTTTGTATAGAAATGTTTTTAAAACGTTTTGTAAACCTAAATTATTATTTTTTCAATAAGGCATTTTATGTTTAATTAGCAAAGCACACCGCTTTAATCTGGTAATATATCAAATTGACTTACGTACATACATATTAGTATAATAATAGTTTTGCAGCTATTATTTTGTTATTTGATTTAACCTCATTAAGTGAGTTGAGGTCACAAAGTATACAGAGGTGAAGAAAATGAGAGATAAAGAAAGCTTAAATCAGCTATGACACAGGTTCGGCGAGAAAAGGACAACTGTTGTATATTTGTTATTAAGTTGTTAACAATATAATCAAAACAATCAAGAAAAAATATGTACTTTGTGAAATGTAGAAGAGAAAATGTTTACAAAATTAAATGAATAATTACAGACTTCATTTTAAGAATATCCATTAAAAAATATCTATCTATTCATATCTACTATTTACTTCCAAAAAGCACATAGCGAATGAGGCAACAAAGTATAAAATTAAAATACATTTGAACAAGTAAACTCTGTACAAAATTATGTGAAGGAATTTCTTGTGTTGAATTGAAAAACAGAATGCGAAAATGATTATTACCCAGTAAAAAAAGAGACTCCAAAAAAGTCATGAAAATGTATAGTTTGCGATCTGGAAGTAGTGAAAATTTTGATCCGATCTAATGATTTTTACATAGGGTTGTCATTGCATTTTCGATGCCTGGTCACTGAATTGGAAGCGATATTAAGAAAAATTCCCTTTTTTGTGTTCTTTGATAATATTTTCATCTAGGAAAAATTGTAAATAGTTACCTATTTTAACAATTCGTTTCTTTTTATACGAATTTAAGCCCGAAACAATGTTTTCATGTAAATTTAAGCAAATAACTTTTAAATTTTAGACTAAAAATAGTTGATGAATTTCTTCAAATAAATAATTTTTTTTAATTCTGGTGATTATTTTCTAACACTATGGAGGAAGCTATGAAGCTTGAAGCTTGTTTTAGTCTATGACTAAAACAAGCTTCAACATAATTTTTTGCTCACTATCGACAAATTAAAAATATCGATTTTTTGGAAGCAATGAAAATGTAGTTCCACTAGAATGATTTCCATTTTTTTTCACTGGGTAGTATTAAGAAAGTGAATAGGATTTGTTTTCAACTGGTTCCTGATTTAACTTTGAGCTTTTTCGTTCATAAATATTAATTTTAACCTCTTAATTACAAAAATCTCATAGCGAATGAGGACAAAAAGTATACAATGAAAATACATTAAATAAATGTTTTCCATGAAATATGTATCGTACAGCTACAAAAAAAATTATTATAGGGAAATTTTAGCCTACTGGCTACTCTTCCGATTGCCCAGCGCCCACGACTAACCGCGATATACTATACCAATTTGTTCTGAGGGTTCGTGGAAGCAGGCCACATATAATTTCTTCTTTATGAAGATAGTCTTTCAGGATATTATTTTTAATAATACTAAACAGACCTGCAATTGACGATGCATTAGAGGTGTCCATAGTGTATCCAGAACATTGCAGGTGAAGTTACTGTGTTTTTATATTTGCTCAAATATATTTTGCGGGAACTTTGTTTTTACCCGACTGCACAACACAAAGAAGGGTATTGTGTTTGTGTATGTGTGTTCCTTTGCGGCAATATATAAACCCAATGTTTGGACCAATTTTGATGTTTATAACATCAATCGATTTGTTTTAATCCTGGCAGTGGCAAAACTCATTATGGCGGCCAAAAGACGACATTTTGGATATCATTCGACAGGTATTTTAAAATTAACACGTGCATTACCACATCTGCCGAAGAAGGAATGTGGACATTAAAATAATTCATCAATTTCCTAGAACATGTTCTGTGTTACTGCAGTTATGAATTCTGGAATAAAAATATACATATAGTACTGTGCATTACCTTTTCCTTTACTATTCATTCATTTTCCCAGTGGGTACAGTTTAAAGCACGTTAATATTTACTGACGCTAACAAGCTGCCTTCCTTGCAGTTCAAAAAATCATCGGCCATTCCTTAACTTTTTTTCAGAATATTCTTAATAACAATAAAAGATTTATGAATAATTTTATTTTAAATTGTTATTTTTCATTTGCATAGGACTATCAAATATATGAAATAAAAAATAAAAAAAACGACTTATAACGAAGACAACTAAAACTAAATCCCTTGCAACGAATTTGATTTGTTTCCTAAACAATTCAAAGCAAAATTCAAACAAATCCTTTTAAACTAACATAATTTTATATGTATAGTATATGTATGTATTTTTTATTTTCTTTCTCAGTTATATAAATATTTCGCTTTGTGGATAATAAAAAAGAAATAATTGTTTGCTAAATTAAATTCTTAAGTCTTCCGCTCCATTTTACTTTAATTTTTATTTTATAGTTGGCTAGGCAGCCATAAATATTTCTTAGTGAAACAGAAAAAAAATACATTCAAAACTAAAAAATAAAAGGGAATTCGTATAAAAATAATTCATATACTAACATTGTCTAACATTAAAAAAAAAAAAAAGAAGCTGTATAAAAAAAGGTTTTTAGAAAGCAAATAATAATTATTTTTGTTGGATTAATTTTTTGTTGGACCACCCTTCTTCTTCCTTAAAGGAACTTTTTTTTTGTTGTTTGGCTAAAACAATGGACTGAAATTAAAATTGAAATAAAATAAATAAAAGAAGGAAACTTTCTACAAAAGGAAAACAATTACAGATAAAATGTAGAACAAGTATATAATTTTGTGGTTCTTGGTTTATTTCCAGAACATACTCGTACATATTTGTAACTATATGATTTTTAAAATAGTTAGAAGAAGGGTTATACGTTAAAAACAATACTGTAATGCCAGTAAAAAGTGTGGTAAGATTTTAATTGAAATGAGAATGTTGTTTGAAGGAAAATAAAATAAAACAAACAAAAAAATCAAAATATTAATATTATTAAGCTGCAAGGTTTTTTAATTAATTTAATGAAAGCAGAGGTTTTTTGTTTAACTACAATTTGCAAGAATATTCTACATGTAAGTTATTAAAAAAAATGCAATCTTGAAATGATATTTCTTAAGGCTTCTCTTGTGCTCATTTAGCGAATGAAGAAAATTTTATAAAAAAAACCAAATTGAGTTTAATAAAGGCATTATTTATAAAAAATTATTAAGGCTTGATAAAGGCATAATAAAAAAGTTTTCTTTATGAAAATCTGTTTTATAAATCCTTTATAAAACTTTAATAATTTTTATAAATAAGGCTGCAAACATTTAAAAACATTCTTGTCTTTGTCCAGAAATAAACTAAAATAAAAATAAATTTATATATTTAATACAAAAAACCATTTCGAACTGAGAAGTGCTAACAAATCTTTAAAATTTTTCTTGTTTTGTTTATGAAATCAGAACAACTAAATTAAGTTAATAAATACACTTAAATTAAAAAAAGTTATATATCTACATGTGTTTAGTTTTGGCTAACTTCGCTTCATTTTCTTTACTGCAAAAGCTAGTTTAATTCATAATACATTTAAGCGTTTATTCTTGGTATAGGCGAGTCAAGAAATATTTATAATTTGCTTGTCAAATTAATCGAAAATATCTACATATACAGTGTGTCCGCCGGGAAGTTATACTACTCGCAGTTATTCCATTGTACTCCTGGCAGTATGCGATGTAGTACCGTCTTGTTGATACCACATGCTCATCAAACCCAAAGCATGCAGTTGTAACTGTAGAAGATTTAAATATAGTTCTCCATTCACAGTTACCGTTACACCGTTTTAATTTTGAAACAAGTAAGATTTAATGAATTGCACACCAGACTGTCCCTTTTAATGGATGCAAAGGTGACAGATGAATAATTTGAAGGTTTTCCATTGCCCAGAACCGACCATTCTGTGTATTCACATATTCATTCAAATGAAATGAAAAATTTCATAAGTTTGAACGATTAATGCTAGGAACACAACTAGGACGAACGACGAATTTCGTCCACGTCAACGAATTCGTCGATAAGCATTCGCTGCGTAAATTCATCGTGTGCAGCACAATAACGACGAATTTACTTATCGAATTCCTCTCTCATATTTGATAAAGTTGGTTGTTGTGTGTACAAAGATAGAGAGACTGAGAGAGAAAATTGTTTATTTGTCGTTCTTCGGCGTACAAAATAGAAATAAATCTATCTCAGAGTTCGTCACGCACGACAAATTTTGTTCGACGTGAGTGTTGTATTAACTTTCATATGCACAAATGTGTTTTATTTCTTATGGCGAAAGTTCGCACTGAAAAATTCGTCGTTCGTCCCAGTTGTGTTCCTAGCATAAAACACGTTGGTTTATCGAATATTTTTCCATAATAAATTTGCCACGTGTCTACTTTTCCACTGCCAAATATGAACTCTCAAGACTAATGCTTACCAAAATGGCGGCAAAACAAAGTAGTATACCTTCCCGGTGGACACCCTGTATATAAAGTAATCTAAACTTTTTCGCATAACAGTAACCTCAACATGTTTTTTTTCTTCCCCTCCTTGAAGTATGCTACACTTACCTGTCTTTACTTATTTAATTAAATTTCGAAACACTTTTACACGTTTTCCAACAGCACTGATGCTGCTTCAATATCATTGAACAAGTGATAAGAGAAATAAAAAAAATTGCTTTAATTAAAAATCCCATGTAAAAGCAACAAACAGAGCAATGAGTACAACACAAGATAGACGACACACATGTATAACAACAACAACAACAACAACAACAACAAAAACTCCCACAAAAATACCCTTAAAGCAAATCCGTACAATTTAATCACTGTTATATAAAGTTTTACCAAAAAGTTGTACCAAAAAAATTCCACAATCAATGCTTTTTTTATTTATTTTTGAAAAAAAAAATGGAATGGGTGCTAGGCTACGGATAAAAGTACGAGTTTACTTATGGTTTGAACAAGGCCACGAGTATAAGAGAAAAGCTTTGCGTAGTGTAAAGTACAAAACCTCAATGAAAACCGCCCAGGAAACCAAGTGCGTAAGTGAATGAAGCGTAGAAAACAAAGGGAGCTAATATGAGTATGAAGGGATGTGTATAAGACCCTGCATGTAATCAAAGTTGATCAAGGGATAAAGTTTAACCTACTACACATGCAATACTGTCTACCCAAGAAAGTTACACTTACCCATGCACGTGCATTCATGCTTAAGTTTTAAAACGGTTAAAGTAAAACAACTGGTGTTTTCTTGTTTGCTTATAGTCGTAAGAGCAAAAAACTGCTGGTGCATGGGTGTTAAGCTATATGTGTGTGTGTGGTTGCTACATGCTATTAGCGTTTAAAAATAAAGTTTCATCATTTCATTTCTAATTAAGCGACAGTAATTTTTGTCATTGTTATTTTTCAAATGCCACCAACTCATGGTTTGTTTGCAAGAGTTTGTTTGTCATTGCACTTTCCACAATTATCACAGGCAGGCAGGCAGCAGCAGCAGTTTCAGCAGTACCTTCATCATCAGCAACATCATTTTTTCCCGTCCTATGTGAAAATGCTCTCGCTCATTTGGTAGTTTTTGATATTTTTGAATACAACTGCTTTTTGCTTTTACCCAGCAAATGAAAGACAATTTTGGGTTCAAAAACTGCAAAGCGCACTACTACAGCTAAACTACTAAAGAAACAAAAAAACACAACAAACACACTTACAAATTAAGGCACAAACGACGAAGTTTTAATTGAATTTAAATTGCAACATCATAGTAGAATGCAAAAAAAGGAAAAATAAAACAAAAAACTTATCAAATTAAGCACAAAAAACATGCAACGAAAGAGAAGTAATTGTATAAAATAAAAAATAGAATATAAAAAATTTTGCAAATGAAGTGAAAAAATTAAATATTAAGATTTTAATGAATGAAAGAACAATTTCAAATTAACACCATGACAATTTTCATGAAACTTAAACAAATTTCTTGCATTAAATTTATTCTGACTGCATATCCTGCACACAATCGCACGACTTAAAAAAAATATAATCCTTATGTAATGAATTAAACTCCGTGTCGTACTAGGGATTTATTTTCTCAAAAGTCATATGATTGGGTAAGATTTGCGTCTTTGCTTTAATGCGAGCTACATAACTATTCTATACCTATCTCAACCAGCGTTGCCAGATATGGCGATTTCTCGCCAAACATGGCAGTTTTGCAAGTAGGTTCGCGTTAAATTTTTGATTTGGTGACTTGGAATTTTTTCTGGCGATAGATAAATTTGTTGGCGATTTTTGTGGATATTTTTAAACGACTTCAAAAAAGGAAGAGATTAACAATTCCCTATATTTTTTTTCGGCGGTGTTACTTCATGTAGTCGGTTCATTTTAGATCGATTGTAAAAATTCTTTTTTTTTTTGTCTAAGAAGGTATATAAAGGTATAATGTATATACAGGTCACATTGTAAAAAAAAGTGGGCAGGGATACGCCCAAATTTTTCTATTATTTCATTTTATGATATTCTACATATTTGATTGCTGTGCAACCTATAAACCACATTTGGTTCTTGTAATTACACAATTTGAAAGTCTAAAAAATGGGCGGGGTTACCCCCATAAAAATTTACTATAATATTTCACTCGTTTCTACTTAACCGATTGTTATGAAACTTACCATACAACTTGAGCACTGAAATAGACACAATCCTCCATTAAAAAAAGGACGGAGTCACGCCCATTAAAATGTAATATTTTATTTGAAGTGGTTCCACTGTAATGATTTTTACAAGACTTAGTCCGCACCCTTAGCTCTTAAAAACAGAATCTTTAATTTAAAAAATTGGTGGATGCACGCATTAAAGTCGGGGTTTTTTGGCAGAGAGAAAATAAGTCCAACCAAAACACATCTGCAAGAAATTAAAACAATTTGGTTTTGATGACTTTTCTTAAATTAATTAAAATAACTAATGCATTTTGAATTTGGATGAGAAAAATTTACACGAAATAACTTTTCGCGATTATATTTCTATTCTTGGCTATTTTCTCGTAAATTTTTATACGATTATTTGATAATTAAAGAAGGTGTGAAAAATGTTTATAACCTTAAAAAAAAGTTGCTGAATTTTCTGTGAAAAAGAATTTTCCGATATCTGTATGATAAATAAATTGTTAAAAATATCTTTTTTTTCCTGATGAACTTGTAAAAAATTTTACTTGCCACAAATCAAATACAGGTTTTATTAAATTTCATGCTATTTCCAAAAATTACTCTTATTAAATATTGTTTTTTTTCCAATGTGTGGAAATGTTGCTTAGCAATCCGATATTCTTGTCTTGTAAAAATTTTCGAAATTATTTTGTTTGTCTATTGTGATTCTCAACAACATATTTAGAGTTTTACTGCAAACGAATGAAGTTTTTCAGATTATATCAAAAACTTTGAGTTGAAGTCTAATGATGAGTTCTTTAAGCAGTAACGAAATGCATACAAACGGTGCTTAAAAAGCCAAAACCAGCTGAAAATCCCATTACTATTTATTAAACTTCTTCTCTAAATTCCTCAAACCCAAAAAGTTATGGTATATAAAACTTAAAAGTAAATTGCATTCTTATGTGATTTTTTGTTTCTATTTCGCCAATAAAAAATGCGCTTACTACTCAAATATATACATTTATTAACAAAAAAAAAATATAGAGTAAATATAAAGTAACAATATCTGCTTTAACAAAAGTATGTATGTATTTACTGCTTCTAAAACTGGTTTGCCATTCTAATAAAACCCCAGCATTGTCATACATGATAAAGTACAACACACACGTGAGTGTGTTTGTGTGTGTGATTGTATTTCCTTTGTGCACGCGTGTTTGTTCCAGCCATTGTATGCTTGTGGTCAATATATAAAATAAAAAAAATAAATAAAAAATACAGTTGAATTTCATTTTCTATATAACACTTCTAGTGGAGTTTTTGTTGTTTTATGTTTTGCACTCGTACATTTCATTCTCACTTATCTCTTGGTTCTTTCGTTTCACTCATACACATGCCGTTGCCTTGCAACTGTAGATTGATTGTTAAGAAAAAGGTGTAAGCGCATTGCATACTTTTAGGTGTGGTATAAACATTTTTTAACACTATCATATATTTTGTAGCTAAAAAAACATTTTTGGTTTGAGTGAAAAACAGGAAGATTATTTTATACACTTGGATGCTGTTTAGTGTCTTTCATGTTTCTTCAAATTGTTGAAATTGCACACGTTTTGTGGTGGCATTTATTTGAAAATTAAATTGTGATTTAATTGCTTTGTATGCATGTTTGTGTTTGTTTGTATTTTTATGTACTTTTTGCATTTCATATAAATGATTAAGAGTGTTTGTTTGTCTCCTGTCAAGGTAAAATCGTGATGTTTGAGTGCAAATAATTTATCACTTGAGCTACAAAAGATATCAAAAAAATTTTTTTTATACTGTGTGAGAAATTCACACAAATATATTGTATACTCAACTCTTGAGAGAAAAATTAAATTTTCTCTTCGGAACTGGCGGTTTGATTGTAAAAAATTTTTCAACAAAATGAAAAATATAACCTCATAACGAACATATGCTATATAAGGTTCTACTAAAATTCTTAAGGTAGGGTCCAGGGCGGTAATCCCCCTATACTCAGAAAATACTAATTATCGCGTTTTAAAAGAAAAACAAAGGTTTTTTGGAGTGAGTACGCTATTCTCCCTTCATTTCGCCTTCAATATCCAAATGAGGCATAGAGAGATTTACTACTGCCTCTGAAAATAGCTTACCATAGACAGATCAGCGCACACTCGTAACACACAAGGGCAAAAAAAAGTAATTGCCGGGCTAAGCAAACTTTAAAGTCGTTTTCAGGCAAACTAGTTTTTTGACTAATGACATTTTAAATGAGCGATATATGTATATATAATTTAAACTAATTGCTGGTTGTCATTAACGTAATATAATTTTATAACTCTTCTAGCTGTTGTTGTTGTTTGGTTGTACAAACTTTATTATATTCTTTGCAGATAATTCTTACAATAAATTTGCTTTAAATTTACTTTCCTCAGGGATGAAAGTTGGGGTTATTTATCATATATTTAAAAAAACTGCCATCAAATAATATGAAATTATATAAAAATAAATAAAAAGTTGTCTCAGACCACGGTTATATTTAATTTCCTCTTTATTTAAAGCTTCAAAATGAAAACTCTATCTTCATATTTTATATATCTTTGACGATCCGTCTTATTATTAAGCAAAATTTTTTAAAAATATTACTTCTATCTTTAACTGCATGATATTAGAATATAAGCTTTATTAACATTTTAATACGTTTTACCAAAATATTTATATGCTATCTCCGAATAAATAAATCAAACTTTCCAATTAAAAGAAAATACCTTTTTTGGTATTTACTCAGTATTTGGGCAACATACATATTAACCAAACAAAATATTTCGTCAAAATATTTTCCAAACAACATAGAGACACTCGTACAGTAATAACTTTCAAAAATAATGTTTAAACATTTTGCTGTTGTACTAACACATTGCAAACCAATTGAATGAAGCCTTTGGCAACTAATTATTGTTGTACTCTGAAATACGCTTTGCAGTCTTAACTAATGGTGTATAGAGTACAAATATTTTGAATATACTTGCTTGCACTGTAGAGACAGACATTCATATTAAAATGTATGTCAGATAATTTTGTATTTACAGTAAATTGACAAATCTTAAACTGACTTCTAAATATAGATTTTATGTGGATATTATTGCTATTTCAATGGAAATGAGGATTAGATACATAGCTATGTATGTATGTGTAGCATTGGTAAAAGATATACATATATTACAAGTTAGTTTTTAGGATTGCATGTAATAATGCTTAATAAGATAAATTGAAATGGGAGCTAAAAAAAAAAATTCATTAAACATGTTATAGGTTCCAAGATTTAAGACTCATTAAGAATTCCCAACGTACAAATCAAACAGCTGGATCAAGTATCTTCAAGTATAGACGAGAATATATACATATATTAGATAAAGTCACCTTTCAGACGAAAGTCCAATTAAAATTAGTCTAGCCGCTTGTGAGCAACGGCGTCAAAGACATACAAGTTTAATAGAATATGTCTATAAAATATGCGATATAATGTAAACGGTTCAACCGATTTTTTTAAAACATAACCAAAAAAAATTTAATCAAGACACCTTTCAAACAGAAAAAACTAAATCAAAACTGGTTCAGCACAGACATACATTACAAACTTATTATACCCATTTTTTTTGTCGGAGTTAGTAATATAACTTTAGTGTATTATTTCCAATTGAGTACCAAGTAGTACCAATAAATAAGAAATTGGTCCCAAATACATTATGGGTTTATAGGACAAAATAAAAGAGCAGGAGGGTATTCAAAACTCAAGTTAGTTTCTCGCCACTTTTTGGGCTAGGAAGTCTATATGCGCTTTAGAAAGGGAAACAATATTGACCAAAGAATTTTTGTTCTCAGCGAAAAATAATTGAATTGTTCCCTATTTTAAGAAGCACTCTAGAAAGCTTGTATGAGTAGAAAATTTATATGAAAAGCACTCATATTTTTGAGTGATTTTCATACAAATTTTCTTTATGGAAGCAGGGGTTTAGTACTTTTTATAAAAAATAAATTTATAATAAAGTCGAATATTTGTGCTGTGGAAGGAGGGAGTAATAAATAAACTCCAAGTAAAATAAATTAAATCCAAAATTTCTTATTTTTGCCAAAATAATACTGAAAAATATTTTTCTAGACTTATTGCGTCTTCAGTTTCTTTTACGAAATGGAATAACTTCATAAAATAAATAAAATCTTTTCAAATAATAACTGATTTATTCATAAAAAAATATTTTTACTTTATACAAGAAATCTTTTATTAAAATTCGTTTCATAAACTTTAAATAAACGAAAATCATTTGATGACCAATGTCTTAAATTTTTCATACTGAAATATCTCCGAAAATATATTGTTACATTTTTACCTTTTGTGAGTAAAAAGTTTTGCAATTAAACAAAAAGTTTTCAGTGTACAATTATCAGCAAAAAAAAACATTGTATTTGCTAAAAAATAAATTTCAGAGATCTTAAAGACACACCATGTTAAATAAAAACAAGACAATCTATGGAATATGGATTTTACAACAAGACTACAGACTGTGAGTAATTGTTTAGTTGGGAATATTGTTAAATTAAAGATTATTACATCTTTAGAAATATACAGTCGTTAGTGTAATGTATCTATGGCTGCTAGGTTATAGGCACAGAAAAATATCTTATTAGAGTGTACTAAAAAAAAGGTTAATTTAAAATTTTTCTGCAACGATTGTGTTTAATAGGTGTTTCATGTCAATTCAACATGATTTACAGTGATTTTCAATGAATACTTTTCCATTTGAAATAAATTAATTAACTTAGCTGCGCCAAAGATTTATATATCATTAGACTTTTGTTCCTGTTGTATCTGAAATATTAAGAATTATGATATTTAAAATAATAAAAGATATATAAAAGCACATGAAATAAAAGCACATGAATGAACACTTTAAGTAGATTATTTTTGCAATATCCTAACCCCCTTAACAGTTTGCTAAGCTTTTACAAGAATTATAATACATACTTTATAAATTTATTGTTATTGAAAATTTTTTAATATCACTTTTATATCCTTTTCCACAAATTTTACTTTAAAATTGTCATTATCACTTTGGTGCTTAAAACTTCACTCCACTTCACTTTAGTTTTTATATCAGAAGCAACTTCAAATACTGGAAACTTTACTGTCTTTGAATCAACACTTTATATATACTACTTAATGCAGCTAAAGAAAAGTTTTTGTTATTTAAAGAAGATTGATTTTTTTGTGTCATAAAATATATTAAGTACAGATTACTTGTAGAAGAAAAAATAAAAAAATATAAAATTACTATCCAATACTTTCCGTTAAAATTACATCAAAGTTTGCCAACTTTTAAATGTTTCCTTCAAATTATTTAACAGCTGAGCTAAAAGAAAAAATGAACGACCTTTATTACAATCATTTGAAGTTTTTCATAGATTTAACGCAGGAAAAATACTTTATTTTTAACACTTGCTAGGCTTTTATTTTATTGGAAACTCCGTTCAGATGTTGTAGTTTTCTTATTTTTCTTCTTGCAAAACTTTATATTTTAAACAATAAAAACATCCAGACATAAAGTTCTGGCAGAATTGAAACGTCTGTTTTTTTCTCACAAAGAATAAAGTATGAATTTATGATGTCAAAGTTTTAAATCCTTTTTATTATTTTATTTTCAAATAAATTATAAGCAGTTGCCAATAAAAATGTCAGATTATTCGAAAGATTTTTGTAACACAGGAAATAAAAAACAGCAGCTTGGCCCTGATCATACAAATATTATTTCCTATTACTTGCTCTTCGTTATTGTGCAGTATGTTTTCACTTTCCCCGCTCACAACAACAATGGCATCAATGACTGACACTTGTAAAACTACAATAACTACTGAAGCACTTTCATCACAACAACTGTTATTGACTATTGAATGTCTTAGAATTTTAAATCCTTTTCACTCCCTTTCTTTCCCCTATTCGTTAATACCAATTTATATTTGTTTGGTGTGAATAATCCCCATCAAATGCAATTTCCTTTACACAGCACTCCATTATCACTTTTTAATACTGAGAAAGCAAAGTATAAATAATTTTATGAATGCTTAAAGTTAAATGGTCAAATGCATCGAAGAAAGGAAATGCAAAAAAAAATTGTTAAGCGAAAAAACTAGAGAGCAAAAAAAAAACAACAACCACGATGAAGCCGGGTTAATAAAGGACAATGTGCAAAGACTGTAAGTAGGAGTTAAATGCGAATATGAAGTAAAAAGAGTAAGAATATAGAAAGAAACATAAAAAAGCCCTCCACTAATAATGTTCGGTTTAAGGATTTGTTTTTAAAGGATTTAAACTTTTTAATACCAAGGACTTGTGCCCAGCTAACACGGCTAAATAAGAAGCAGGAAGTATAATGTGAAGTGAAAAAATGCAAAAGAAAAGTAAAGTACGAGTAAATGCAAATCCGATAATGTAGGGAAATATTATGATTTCTACCCGTTTTTATCGTTGTTTGCTGTACACGTCTAAAATAATAAGAAAGGAAATTTTTTATGAGGATTAATAATGGAAAACTTCAAAAGTAATTGCTATTGCTATTATTATTATTTTTGCTTTCTTTTGCACACAAAAAAGTGCAGGTATAAAATGTATTTAATATATATAGTTTTAATTATTTTTAGAAAAACTTTCTTAAAGCTAAAAGTTTTTAACTTCACGCCAACTGTAAATTTAAATTCATCGGGTGTGATAAAATTTACAATCATTTCGAACCTTCGCTGGAGGCATAATAATACTATAAACACAGCTGGGACAAACGACGAATTTTCGGTTACGAATATTCGTCGTATGAAATAGAATACATATGTGTATATGAAAATGCACACAATCAGTTCGTTGGACGAAAATTGCCGTGCGTAACGAACTTGTGATAGATTTATTTCTATTTTGTACGCCGACGAAGAACGAAAAAACAATTTGATCTCTCCCTCTCTGTCTTTGTACACACAACAACGAACTTTATCAATTATGAGAGAGGAATTCGGTGAGTAAATTCGTCGTTATTGTGCTTCACATAACGAATTTGCGCAGCGAATACTTATCGACGAATTCGTCGACGTGGACAAAATTCGTCGTTCGTCGTTCGTCGTTCGTCCCAATTGTTCTTATAGCATTGCTCAAAAAAATCGATTTATTTGCTATTATTAGAAAAACAATCGTCATATTGTTTTTATGTGAATCCCACATGTGAAAATTTCCGAATAAAAGTTTTCGTTCAGATGGATTTAAATTTCCATGAAGATTTAAAACTTACATATCTCTACCTTGTCCGCCAAACAAATCTTTGTGAATAATTTTCTTAAATAATTTAAAAATATTTTACAGTCATATAAAGTTTTTTTTACATTCGGAAATTTGATTGTGAGATTTTATTTATAATAAGGCTGAATTATAAAAATATCTTGTGTACTCCGCTCTTTGGAGGAAAATTATGTTTTATCTTATCATTCAATTGTTAGTAAATTAAAAATTTAAAACAGTCGGGCCAATACACAAGCCTTTATATAAACAAAATCATTGTATTTGTTAAGGTTGCTGCTTCGAGCTCTACACGCTGCATCCAAAGTTTCTAAATTTTTTTATTCCCTCCAAAAAAAGGAGATATTTGGATTTAATCATAGTAAGTATTTGTTTGTGAGATGACTTCATTGTTGGAGTCAAATCGCCGAACCATTTCTTCAAGTTTATGAACCAGTAATTAATACTCGCCAAATGCGGTATAATTATTTTACTAAGATCCTCATTAATTTGACATAATGTTAGTAATTATTATTGTTTTACCTTTTTGATTAAAGTCAATTTGAACTATAGCGCATGCATTCTAAAAAAACGTTCGCCACATTGGTTTTTTTTGACATCGACTGTTTTAGCTGTTGATTGGTTCACGTTTCCTCCAGGTTTAAGAAGTGGGAAACAACTATTTATCGGTTTAACAACGTCAGACATTCTGCAAACAGGATGGCTTTTGTCGACGATTGTGGGAAGAAAATGCGGCACCCATCTTAAAAAAGGGTAGCTCGCACCAAAGTAAACGATTTCTAATTTTAAATAACTGAGCCATGCGAGATGCCTATGGCTTCAATAATCTCTCTCACTTTCAAACTGCAATAGGTCAATATAATATCGTAGATATTTTTAATTGTTTCGGGCATATAGGCCTCAGCTGAGCATCCAGAACATTCTGCAATAATTGTGCTTCAATAATTTTGCTTCATCTGTGTGTGTTTCATGTTGATTTAACATGATTCATAGTAATCTTCATAGAAAATTTCTCCTTTTGAAATGACTATATTTCATGTTGACTTAACATTCCTGTAAAAGTAAAAAAATCATATTGAAGCAAACTTTATTCAAGTTGGACCAGCGTGAATTCGGTTCTAAAATAACACGAAGCACTATGCTGAAGCAAAGTTATTTCAAGTTGAAACAACATGAATTTAATTCAATGTATTCACTGTATTTCATTAATTAATTAATTTAACGTAATTGTGTGTATTGGTACCGGCATCAAAATAATGTTTGTTTGTTGTGTTCCCCGGCAAAGATTTGAACTCGAACTCATCACGTGTTGGTCAAAACCCGTCAAGCTGCAGCCACAATAAACTTAAATGTTCTTTAGATAGACACGCTTACTACCTTCATGAATAAAATTTTAATTCAACATTATAAATTTATCATTTAATATAAAATTTATTTGAAATTAAAGTTATATCCAGAATTCTGCGTGTTACTTCTCTTAAAAACAATCCGAATTTATCTCATTAAATAAAAGTTATAAAGGCTTTTGAAGAAAAATTGTTTATGAAAAATTGTTTATGAAAACTTGTTTTAAAAATCTTTTATAAAGCTTCAATAAATTCTATAAATAAGGCTGTTAAAACTTTGATATGATTTGAATATTTTTATCCAATTCATATTATTTTAAGTACAAATTTTTTTCATCTCTACTGTAAACATATATGTATGTATTTCCAAAAGACGATTATTTTTTAAAATTGCTGAATGGGAGTATTTATTATCTGAAATTTCTAATAAATTAAAATGAAAAACAAAAAATCAATGAAATGCATTTGAACAAAAGTGTTTATCATGTTAGATGGAAAAATGCACTTAACACTTCTTGGAAAATGTGTTGCAAATGATACTAAAGAGAATCTAAAGAGAATTTAAATAAATTAAAAATATTGTCAATAAATATTGTATTAAAAGTATATAAATAAATACAATAAAGAAAGTTTTTATTTTCTAAAATAAATTTATAAAGACATGTATTAAGTTGTAAGAACTTTAAGTTTAAAAAAAAAGCAATTTATAAATATAATTAAATGAATGAATGATTTACATACGAGCTGCACACAACAAAAATATTTAATACACATATAAAAATAAATTAAAGTAAAAAATCTATTTAAAAAAATGTCAATAAAACCTTTTTAAATTAAAAAATATATATTTATTATATACATATGTACCTTAATATATAAATATTTAAATAATAATAATTTTTTTGGATTCGGATTGTTTGTATATCTCTATAGAACAACATTTAATATATCAAAAAATTAAAAAAAATCTCGATTTAAAAAAGTTATTGCTTTGGGGCCTTTCTATATTAGAGTAACGATATGATCAATAATTTATATCCTTTTACAACTTGTGGGATTTTTTTTTTATTTCTGTAAATATGTATACTGTATGTGTTTAATTTTGCACTCCCTTGCGTTAAATTTACTAGCAATTTCTTTAGAAATGCGAACTATATACATACTTCTTTATACTCTACTAACTTCTGAGTTATTTAGTGCTCCTCCCCCTTTTTTCTTTTGTGTCGTTTCTTCTTTAATAAATAGTTTTATTACCTTCGAAAAAGCTTTGAAAAAAGTAAAGAAACGAAAAAACGAATAAACTTCTTTCCAAACTCTAAATGAAATTTAGGTCAAATCAATAGAGACTCTAATGCCATTAAGTTAACAAACAATGGATATGCACTGCACGAACAGTATCTAAAATGAAATTTTCTTAGAAACAAAAACTTTATAAACTATTACTAGTTAATGATGTTCTTCAATTACACTTAAAGCTAATTAGTTTTCATGTGAAAACACTAACTTTTCTACAAAAATTAATTATGTTCTGGTCTTTTTTTCGCTTAACAAATAATGTGATATTATTGATGAGTGTCAGTCTTAAAAGATTTTAAGGGGATATAAGATCTTTTGAATATAATTAATGATTACTTAAAAAAAAGAAGTCATGAAAAACTACGTCTTGCTTAATAATAATGAATTTGTAAGAAAGTTCAATTTAGGTTTTATTACGGAGAATTATAACAATAGTAATTAATTAAAACTACCCTAAGGAAATTTATACGAAATAAAAATAAATTCACTAAAGTGCGACTTTGACTCGAACACGAAGGGGGTTCCATACGGACACTAAATATGGAATACTATACGAACTTAAATAAAATTTGTTTTGCCGTTTGTCTTAGCGCTGTTCTGTCGATTTTAAATTTTTTTGGGATTTATTTGTTTTACTTAATTTTTTAAATGTGGACGCTTTTTTTTCGTTTTGGCTATTTTTCCGGTTTTTGGAGATCTTTTAGCTGTTATTTTTAGTTTTAGCGATTTTTTTCTTTTATGGCGTTTTTTTCGGTTCTTAGCAATTGGTTTAGTTTTTGTAAGGGTTCTTTATAATTTTAGTGTTTTTTTATATTTTAGCGATTTATTTTATTTTTTGGTGATACACACTTTTAATACTTTGCAATTTCTCGTTTTGGCATTTTTTAATTTTCAGATATTTTAGTTTTAGCGTTTTTTAAAATTTCCAGAGTTTGCCTCTTACGGATTCCAAAATACAGAAAGTTGTCAAAACTACATAGTTAAAATAACATTAACTGGTAGAATACCCTTTAATTTTGACTTTTCAATGCACCAATGTGCAGTCTTCAAAAAATACACTAATTTTGAAAATTTCAAGTTATAATTGTCTGTATAGTACACTAGGATTTATAAAATTTTTCGTTGCTCGCTTTAGAATACCCTTTAATTTTTGTATTGGTTCTTATAGCTGCTAAAATTTCACATATTCTGTGAAAATTTCAAATCTATAGCTCTCGAAAAAACAGCCAGTGGCATACATACTGACAGACAGATAACATAGCGAAAACAATAGGGCCCTTTTCACCTTGGATATAGTGAACTGAACTTTTTATGGATGACACTTTGCACCAGACTCTGATTTCAATTTAGCTTTCTCAGCCTTTGTGTACATTTTGGCTTTGAGTTGCAAAAAATTTAAATTGAAATAGATTTAGTTTTTTACATGATAGAAATTGCACATGCGACATGTCGTGCAAAATTTTATTACAAAAAATACAAGTCACTTTTTGGTAAAATCAAAACCACTTTAAAGAGATAAAAAAGGGAAAGATTCCAAAATATGTCAAACCAAAATATTACTTCAAGTTTCGTTGAAATCACCATTTCAATCGCTGGCTGAAAAAAACATATATTTATGTCACATGCGATAGTATTATTGGCAGAATAAAATTCGTTTTATGTTTACTCTTTTTCATTTCACATAAGTGTAGCGGTCAGGTCCGAGATTATAAAAAGGACTTTGAAACTCACTGAATAGGTATAAAAAATCATTACATTTCGGTTCACAAGTACAAGATCTTATTGACTTCCTCAGAAGCTCTTTTTCTAATTAACTAAGGCATCTTAACAGCTGAAATAGATTTGAATTGAAGAAAATTTTGCGGTAATGAATTTAGTATATGACTGTAAATGTTTAACTTAAATTTTGCTATAAAAACATGTTTTAAATATATTTTGTTAAAAGTATTTTTATGCTTCACTCATTATTTTTAATGTCTTTTGGTTTACTGTTTCTGAACAAATATCATTGATTTTAATATGCTTTGCTTATGTTTAACGTATTTTTCAAATGTCACCCCAACTATATCAATTATGTATGTATATCCAGCCTATCTATTTATAATAGAACTTAATTTATCACAAGTAATGCACACCTAAAATAAGAAGGAACAAAAACTACAAATACCAAAAAAAAATATAATTTTCTTACAAATATTTACTCGTTTTATTTATTTTCGTTAATTGTTGTATCTGTTTGTGATCATCAATAATCATTAAAGGTAAAACAAAAACTTATTAATAAAAAAAAAACAAATTCTGGAAAGGGAAATCAATAATAATGAACAAACCTTTTTATGCGGTGAAGGTAAAGGAAAATATTCTAACCCGGCCGTACGTACACAATCCCACTTAATGAAATCAATAGTTGTATTATATGCCCAGAAAATAGAAATTTATACCGAAAGGGAGTGTATTTTACTTTGCCAGGAAATAACTGATGAATAATATTTGTCATTAATTGTTTCGGAAGAATTCAACAATTTCATGATAATGCTTGAATTTTGTGGTTTTCATCCCTGTTTCAATTTATATTTAAACGATGTGGCTGGAGTTTTTGCATTTATACATATTTTAAATATGTACGTATGTATGTATGTATTTATCAATTGTGAAAAAAGGACACATTTATAATACATACTTTGCATACATATGCACAACTTAATGAATACAACCATGTTTTATAATTAAATTTAATTGACAAAAATCATTAAGACTAATATGCACAATTATATTTTAAGTGTTTTTTCATTTTTATTTCTCTATAATGAATTGTTATATACAATTTAATTTATAATATATATTTTTTTTATAATTTAATACTTCAGTTCACTTTTAAAATTATAAATGATTTGGAAAAAAATACAAAAATTAGTGAATCATATTTTTAATGAGTTTTTAATTATTGTTATGGAAATAAGAGGAAATGTTTTTGCTTAACTATTGTATTTAAAAAGCGTTTTTTTTTGTAAATACATCCACAAACACTTATAAAATTAATTAGTTGGATGAGCATGTTTTGTTAAAATTCCTAAAATTTTATGAATATCAGAATTTTTTTTTATAAATTAAAAGCACAGATAGTTAATTAAATTTGTTAGATATTTAAGCATGTTTAAAAAACTATTTTAAGTATTTTATTCTAAAATTTTAGCATATTAAATTAAAAAAAAATATTTTAATCAAAAATAATTTCTTAATCAGGATTAAGTTCAGTATTTTCAATTTTAATTGAATGAAATATTTTTTATTAATAAATATCAGTTTTTAAAGAGAGAAGAAAAAGTAAACTAGTCTTCATAAGCTGGGGGAATATAACGATATTTTTCTGTGCAGCCACGCACTTCATCAGCACCCATTCATATGTACTTGGGTAGAGATTATTATTAACATCAGCTGTTTAACGTATATTTTTAATGAAAACTCACATTAACTAATAAAAATATTTCATTCAATAAGAATTAAAAATACTGAACTTAAGCCCGATTAAGAAATTATCTTTGATTAAAATTCACTATCAGCCCAATCATGAGTAAAAATTCCGTGCGAGTTTTTTCAATTTTCCCTTTTCTCCAATTATGAATTTCTTTTTTTCTTTTTTTTTACCAAATGCGGGAATAAAAAACCCCCCGGGAAAAAGTAGGCATTATGAACGCCGTTGAACTTGCTTTTTTCACTAAAAATCTTTCCCCGGCGAAACACAAGGTAGTTTACATAAAAACATAGTTATACACAATTAAGACACAATTCATATACATAAACTTATATTTTATAGTTCTTGTATGTAAAACAAATAATACACAAATAAATCATTTATAAACTTTTTTTTTACAAATTTTTTCAAGTTGGTGAATTTTAATAATTTTGTTTACTCTCTCACTCAAAAAAAAGAGGAAACAAAATGCCAACAAACAAGTAAAACAACGAGCTTCGTAATACGGTGATGCCACGTATTATTATTTTTTGTTCCCAAGGAATTTATGATTGGAGGAATGTTTTCTCGAGAAAATTATTTTCCGTGAGAAATAAATTCCGAAGGAATATTCATGATTGGACTGTATAGTTCAATTAAACTTAACATGTATCATAATCAGAAATGGTTATAAAAATGGTTTGGTTTAATTTTTTCTTAAACCATTTCACTGATCATATTTATCTCTAACGACCGCAAAAAGTTATTTTGTCTTCTAGAACAATAAAAAATATAGTTATGCTTGTTTTAAGTGTACTTACTTGCATCATTTCTACAGTATCAACAGCTTTTTCCACTATTGAACACCTGTAGTGCGATTCACTAACTTTTTTTACGATAATCTATCGTTAAAATAATTATAACGAAAATTTAACGAATTTGCTCTTCAGTAACATTTTTAACGACATACGCTATATTTTAATGTCAGCTGTGTCGTTATTTAAGCGACAATAATTTATGTGCTTTTAATTTTATTTACAAAAATCAACAGAATATATCAGCTGCATCATATCGTTAAAAATAAGTTTCAGAATCACACAATCGTTATTTTAAGCGACAAAATGTATAGACGAAAATTACGATTGTAGGATCGTTAAAAATTACTGAATCGCACTACTGGGATTTTTTTAGGTGTGACTGGTTGTGATTTAGTGTGCATAGTGGCATTTTTAGTCAACAACAGGTGGCAACCAGATTTAAAAAAAAGTTTATTTATAAAATATAAAAAAATAATTGAAAAACACCAAATACACCTGTACAAACTTACTACAGTTTTTTCTTTAACTATTTCATATATAAAGTTTAAAGCCAACAAACTGACCAGAAAATTACAATGATTAATAAAAAAATATACATACGAAAAAAGTCTTATGGCTCGATTATGGATGGCAACCGAACTGCAGTTAACTAGCAACTCAACTGAAACTAAAATTGGTATTATGTATGGTAACTTCCTCCAGTTGCCAAAAAGTTATCAAAAGTATGACAGGTTGGCAACTGAAAATAACTTTAAAAAATGCAAAATATAAGAAATACAAGTTCTTAAAAGAAAATCATTAAGTTTAAGTAATGTTTTAATTACTTAATATAAAATTAGTTAAGTGGAATTACTTGCTGATGTGATGTTAAGTGGAATTACTTGCTGATGAAGATAGGAAAATGTAAAGTGTTGAAACTACATATTAGACGGTTCTTTAGAATTGCCGACTCTACTGCGAGTAAATTGTATTGCTTAAAGCAAGTTTTAACAATCTCATTTTTAACTTTAAAGCATATTTTCTTTAAATATGCAACGAAGAAACTCATAAATAAAAATAATATAGCATTTATTTATTAATTTTTCAAAAACTATGCAGCAACTAAAAATTTGTTGTTGCCAATATGACAATTGAAATTATCAGTTTCTAGAGTATGCTTATGCTCAGACTATAGATATTCAGTCGGAAAAAAACACATGATACTCGAGATATCTATTCATCATTCGCTACCATATACATACATGGAATGGAAAAGGTGTGGGTGTGTGCGGCTGTTTGAAAACATGATTTATTTTTGTGCAAATATCCCTGTATATATGCATGTGCAGCCGATTAATAGGCAGAATATTTTTATACTTGGCGAGCTATCATGACGTCATGCTTTTTAAATAGAAATTTTAGGCGATTTGCGAACTCTTTGTGAAAGGACTTAAGCTATAACAAATAAAAATAACTTGCCTGATCCCCAAATTTCTTTAGATTCAGTCCTCTTTATGGAACTCGAGATACAGAATTTCCTTTTCATATATATATATATATATGTATGTTTTATATATATATATATATATATATATATATATATATTTATATATTAAAAGACATTTGAACAAAAATTAGTATAAAGTATGACGTGTGAACAAAAATAGAGAAGTATACTTAAAAGTTTATTTAAATGCGAGTATATAGAAAATTCTTTCGCAAATAAAATCTGAAAAGCTGACAGAAAATAATTTCAGCAAACATGTAAAAAAAACCAAGAACAGTAAAAAAACCTGTTAAGAAAATAGGCAGTCATCTCGTGATAATGTTGGTCCACATAGACTTAAAAATATCTAAAATAAATTTTCATTGCCCCATTTCGTCAAATTACTGATTACACATTTATTTGCTATTTATTTATTTATTTTTTGGTCTAAAAATTTGAGCCAAATGAGTGGTTTATAACACTGCACATATACATATAATAAAAACTTTCTTTTCTTTGTTTTCTTTTCTTGTAAAATTACAAAGCTTCAATCAATGTTTTCCTGAAATATTTTGGTTGAAGACTTCTCTTATACATAACATTCTAACCACAATGTACATTTATATAATGCGGGTTATTTTTTCTTAGTTTTAAAAGATGTTGAAAATAAACATTAACACTTCTCCAGATGCTTAAAAAAAGGTAAAGAACCAAAGCAATAAGATCAACAAATGCCTTAAAATAAATATCCTTACCAGACGCCATATGCATTTTATGTTTGTTTATAGTTCTTGTTACTGGCAAAAAAAGTAATATTTGTCTTTACTTGCAAGTTGTAAGGGTTGTGTTAAGTGTTTAAATATTTCCCCAGAAAATAAATACGAACACAACAAGTCTAAACTTCACCTTATACACACTCACAGGTCTAAGTCAAATTGCCTTAAAGCCGTATCGTTTGTATATTTGAAAGCATTTTAATGTAACAATGCTTTCATTAAATCATTATTAATATTAAGGCACTTCTTTATAACTAAAACATAGTCGTACTAAGCAAAATATTAGAGGCATTCACTTACGTCAATTGTTGCACTATTGCGGAAATGCAAAATTGAAAGAAAAGAAAAGAAGGCCTCCACAACTGTTACTTAAATGGCCTAAAAGATGAAATTTTTATTTCAACTATTGCTTCTCTATCGATCTTTTGCATTACAAAACAAAAACTTTTCATTGACTTAATGTTTTAATATACAAACATTTACTTGATAACAAAACTATTAAAGTAAAAGAGGCATTCTTTTGAAGTCATAAAATAAAATTTGCAATCCTGCCTGCTTCAAAAGTTCAATTATAAAATTTTGCATATTTTGGGGATTTTGAAGATGTTGCTTAAAATACATAAAAATGTTGTTGAAGATTCTTACTCTTGTAAAGAATGACCTAACATTCACTGAACCGTGTGATAAATTTAACCTACTACCTAAAATATTTGCAAGTTACTGGAAAGCAATCAGTATCTGCCCGTGCTAGAAAGAGTATCCATAAACTATGCCTAAGATATTCTTTCAAACTCGAGCAGTAAAAAGGGTTTTGTCGGAACTCGATATAAACAAGTCTCCCGTGACAAATGGCATTCCAGCACTAATATTGAAACCGTGCTTCTCGACGCCAGCACGTCTATTAGCTAACCTCTTCGTCACGTTGTACCATGCTGGTGAGTTCCCAGTATGTTGAAAGGTTCCTAATGTCACGTCAATCCCTAAAAAAGAAGAAGCCAACAACACTGAAAATCATTGCCCAATCGCAATATGTTCTGCACTTTCCAAAGTGATGTAAAGTATGGTGAATTTCCATCTGCTGCTCTGTCTATAAATATGGAGAGTATAAATATTAAAGAATCGGAAGTTCTTTAATTTTTCAAGTTTCAAAAGAAACGTTCAAGTGTGTAGGATTTTTGAAATGGTACAAGCAATACTTCACCCCATCTGATCTCCTTACTATTTACATCAGTCATATCCAACCAAAAATGGAATACATCTATCATGTATGGGCTGGCGCTTCAAAGTCTATTTATGGGCTGCTCGATCGCGTACAGGAGAGGGCGAAGAAGTTCATCTTTGACAGTAGGGTATTCAACTCTATTGATTCTTTGGAACATCGACGCCGTGTGGGGTGCATTTCCTTGTTCTATCCTTACTACGATGGAATGTGTTCCGATGAAATTAGGGAACTTCTTCCTGAAACCCGCATATTGATATGCACAACACGTGATAAATTCATAGCACATCCTATTGTGGTCTATGGGCCAATAAATCGCACTATGCATTACAGAGAGAATTCCTTTTTTAGCCGTACTATCCGTATGTGGAATAAACTACCTGCGGAAGTCTTTCCTTTCACTTTCAACGTAGGAAAGTTTAAATTGAATGTCCACAGACATTTCATGAGTAGGTGTTATCCCCTGAGTACTGCACCT
Organism: Tachina fera; assembly: GCA_905220375.1. Lineage (NCBI taxonomy): Eukaryota > Metazoa > Arthropoda > Insecta > Diptera > Tachinidae > Tachina > Tachina fera. The sequence goes on from LR999966.1 coordinate 84,526,439, forward strand.
ATTGTAAGAAAAACAATAATAGTATATTGTTCATAATATACTAGACACTATTTTTTTCGAGTATTTAATATTTATTTTATGATGAGAAATAGTTAAAGATTTGGTAAAAACAGTATAGCCCTCATATGAAAAAATACATAAATAACGTGTGCTTGAAATGTACTTTAAAATCGGTTTTTCTAAAAATTTTATTTTATTATATTTTATTTTATGCATATGGAGGTTAATCTTTGTCTTAAAATATATAAAATATTTAGGCATCTCTAAATTTCTATTAGAGTATTTTTTTATTTTATTATCAAAATATTTATTAAACACCTGCACTAATAAATATCACTTTAGTTAAAGAGCAACTTGAAAACTGAAGCAATGAAGAGGCCGTAAAAAATATATTCCTTACGCCTTTTTATTTTATAATTTCCCTCTCTGTTTCGGTTTTATTTTTAAATATGCCGATGCCAACGGCTTAACAAATATTCCACGTGCAGTCATTCAAATTTCGTTTCATTAGTCAAACGTTCAAGTTTTATCCATATCGTAAATTATTTATGCAAAAGACTAGCAGTTAAATAAATTATTGCTTAAAAAGGCACAAGTGGTTATCATTAAACATCTAACGGGAGTTAAGAGTTACTGCTACGCCACCAATTGTGGCAACAGCAGAATCCTTACACACAGAGTATTGTAAAATACTACGTTTTTTATTTCTTTGCGCCTTTTCGCCCAAGAAAAAACCTATAATTTTCGATTGCAAAATTTATATCAATAACTTTGTAAAACATGACTGAAAAATTGTGATTTATGTTTGAGCAAGAGAGAATAAAACCATTTGGTTATTGTAATGCTGCTATATTTTAAAAAATTATGGTCTCTAAGAGCAAAGAAAAAATTTGAATTTTTTTATTGATCTTTGGAGTAATTTTCGCTGTCCAAATGCACAATACGTGCTTGATTTGGAAAGAAAAAAAACTATTTCTTAAATACGAGTATTTTGTGGCCACCATTTAGCATTGAATGTCTTTAACATTTATTGGCAAAGTTTGCAAAATTCTACTCGAAAAGAAACAACAGAAAGAATACCAAACACAAAATATCCTGCCTACTCTTTGGCGCATTTTTAATGCACGTTTTACTGCATACTTCTTAACACAATTTACAGTTTTTGCTGTAATTTTTACTATGTTCTTCTATTTTTTTGTTGGTGTTTCATTATCATGATTTATGAGCCTGAAAATTTGCTATGGTTATCCAAATGGCAATAACTAAAAATATATAAGGAATCAATATCGCTCTAAAGCTATGCATACATACATTGTCGGTGGTGTATGTACTCGTACAAAAATACTAAAGCACATGCATAAGTAGGTATACAAAAATGTTTTTGTGTCTGCATATGTTTGGGCAAAACCCATTAGCATATGCTAATAATATTTTTCTACGATAAGCAGTTTTTGTGGTGCTGCTGCCGTTTTGGTGTTTTGTTTTTACATTTTCTGTATGATTTAAGATTTTTTAATATGTTAACTCTGCAAAAATAGTCATTTGAGATATTTTATAATGTATTTTCTATCTCTTCTATATTTTTGCAGCTGTAAGCTCAATGAAGCCCAACATGGATACAACAAATTGCATCCTAGTCCAAGATGTTAAGTCGCAACCACATGATTTACATGGCAACACAAAAACAAATCTACTTAATGGCAATAGTTTACAACCCACAGCATACCCAACGGAAGAATCAATACAAACCAGTACCTCGGATCACAGTTCTAGTACTAATGGTGGTGGTGGAGGTGGTTTTCAAAATTTGGCACCCTCCTTGCAATTGCAACATCAACAGCAGCTGCTGTTGCAACAGCAACAGCCACACACCATTAATCAACAATTGAATTTGGGCATTAATGCAAATATGGGTGGTATGGGCATGGGCCAAGATGCCACCTCCCACCTGCAGGACCAATCGTATACGGCACAACAGCAGCAGCTGCAGAATCATCATCATCAGCCACTGCTGAAGTGGCCACAAGTTGTCGAACTAAAGGATTTCAATGAACTGTATCATGCCAATATACCAGCTTATCAATTTTGGACTCTGGAATTTCGCAATAAACATCCCGCCTTTGTACGTTTTAATTTTACATTGCCATGGGGTGCAAATTTTGCTGTCTATTCGCGACGTAATGTTGCGCCATCGGTAACGCAGTACGACTTTGTGGAATTTATTAAAGGTGGTCGTTTGGATAGTCATTTAAGACACAGACGCAATGTTGTCATCACTAATGATACTCATTATCGCCGCAAAGATATGGAAGATGCTGCTGATATATTGATTGACATCTCTAACGAACATTTGCAACATTTGTCTGCAAACGATATGAATTTTATGTCAGCTCAACATTACTATAATATGAATGACGGCACCGACGACATTGATGATGCAGATACTTTGGACGACGATGACGAAGAGGATGTGGATAATGATGATAATTATTCAGTTGACTCATCGTTTGAAGATACTGGTGATATTGAGGAACCTTTAGATGCTGCCAAATATTCAAGATATCGTCAGCTGCAGCGGCAGCAGCAGCAACTGGAAGAATACAGCCGCGTGAAACGTTCGGCTGCTGGCATGGAAGGTGGCTTGCCCGCTCTTGATATGGATACCATGATGGTGAATGTTTCTTTGCTTCAGTACTTGGACACCGGCCTTTGGTTTATCTCAGTTTACAATGACGAATTGGTTTCACACTCGGCCACTTTGATTGTGGAGGAGGCGGAAGGCGTCAGCACCACTTGCCCCAATGACTGCTCCGGCAGGGGTAGTTGTTATTTGGGCAAATGTGATTGTATTGATGGATATCAGGGATCGGATTGTTCAAAAAGTGAGTATGGATTTAGATGTTTAAAAATTAAGCCTTCATTAAAAGCAAACTATTTAAAAGAACAATAGGCTTACACAGAAAAAAATATTCCTGCACTAATCAATTAAAAATTACATTGAGTCAATTAAACTTTGTAATTAATAAAATTTTTAAACAAAAGTTTAAGTGACTTGAATATATTTTTAAATGATTTTTGGTTTTCTGTGTATGAGCACGCAGAATTTTTTCATATAAACGAGTTTCTTTTGAAGCCTGATTCGTGGTCAAAATTATCAAAAAAAATGGAAGAAAACGGTAACCTATACGCTAGTTATTTATAACTTGGGGTTTTTGTTCAGTTTAGTGACATTTTTAAATTTTATTTATAATCACTTCCATAAAATAGCCACCTATTGCACACTTTCATTCTATTCCGGCTTGCAGTGTGTTTTATTTTAATAAATCGCTTTTAAAATGCAACTACAGAATCACTTGAGACCCGTTTATGTAGTCACGTGAGTTATTCCGCAATTTTTAGTAAAGCTGAGCACAAACCATGATGTATATTATTGAATTGTTCTCTATTTTTTATTCCCCAACTGTTGCACAATAGTTTTGTGTGTTTTTTGTGTCCTTGTTTTCTATATTTGCCCTAAGCCGAAGTTACATCTGTGTGCCATGTGCCCAAAAAGCGTCACTACTAATTACTAATGAAAAACTGTTTGATTCATACACGTCCCAGTAAAAAAATTTCATGTTTTTTGAAGCAATAGGGCAATAAAGCGCATCATACTTCGCTTTAAAATACGAGCTTGTTAAAAAGCAGTGAACGTATATGAAGCAAACTACAGGAAAAAAGTGATTTAATAGTGAGCAAAAATGTAGCGCTCCTTCAAACCGAAAACTCGCCATACAAAAATCAGCAACGATATCAGCAGGTTTGTCAGAGCTACTTTTATTTTATAATAGTAAAAATCTGATTTTTTGAAGCAACATTTTTGCTGGGGTATTTATTAATGTATATATGTAGAATTCAATATGATTGAAAAATCAATAAACATATGTCTGAATCAAACAGTTTTTCATTAGTAACTAGTGGTTACGCTTCTTGAGGCACATGGCACTCAGATATAAACCGAGCGTTACACGCAGTTACAGTATACACCACAAAGTAATATTCGCTCTTGCAAAAAAAAATACAATACATACTGTGTACTATAGCTATAGGTCTTTTTGTAATTAATTTACAATTTTATTTGTTTTTATCGATATTTCGCTTCAACTTTGTGTAGCTTCTTCAGGAAATGAAATTATTCTGAATTTACTAATAAATAGAAAAATATTTGTCATTCATTTTATATATCTATGTATTAGTAAATTTAGAATAATTTAATTCCCTGAAGAAGCTACACAAAGTTGAAGCGATATATCGATAAAAATAAATAAAATTGTAAATTTATTACAAAAAGACCTATAGCTTAAATAAAATTTATATATAATTAAAAAAAGTTCGGATAAATTATTACAATAATAATTAACATAATGTGTACATTTTAATGTCTTGCGCTCACCTCTTGTTTCTAGTTTCTAGTCATCAAAGTTAATTATAAAAACTAATAGAGATAATTTTTTCGCCAAAATGATCTGCCGATTTCCCGCCGAATTTTCATTATGCTTTTTAGTCAGGATATGTTTAAGATAAGATTTTCCGTTTTACTTAAAATATTATTTTTTTCATTATAGCGCCTTCGCGTAATTCGGTGTAATTTACACAAATGTAAAAAAGTTAATTGTTAAATTCTATTAAAGCATATCTCCGGTGGCGCCAAAGTGTTTTGTTTGTGTGTTCTTTTCAATTTTTGATATCCTTGTTTACTTAAAGTAATGAAATTTAAAGTCATTATTTATCACCTTTTGTGCAACTCTTTTTGTTTTCTTTTTTTGTTCTCAAAGTAATAACAAACAAACACTTACACATACGACAGCAAATAATAGAGAGAAAAAGAAAGAAAATAAACAAAACCTGTCATCATCACCTGTTTTTATATTTTGCTTTTGTAGTTTCTGTAGGTGCCCTGAACCAAAAAGAGGTAAACTTTAAGAAATAAACAGCAAGAAAAAATAAAATAAAAAAACACTTACACAACCAAAGTTGTTTTTAACAATTTTCTTGTAACAACATACATATAACAGAAAAGGGCACACACTAATACATTTATAAATTTCTTTTTTTTTGATTACATATTATTTTACTAACGCAAATACATACATAAGCCGAATCCCTGATTTTTCTTATGATTTTACTCTTATTTTTCTGGATGTTTTTGTGTGTATCATTGCAGGTGTCTGTCCAGTTTTGTGCTCAGCTCATGGTCACTATGGTGGTGGTGTGTGTCATTGCGAAGATGGCTGGAAGGGGTCCGAATGTGATATACCTGTGGGTGAATGTGAAGTTCCGAATTGTTCAAGTCATGGTCGGTGCATTGAAGGTGAATGTCATTGTGAACGTGGCTGGAAAGGACCTTTTTGTGATCAACGTAAGTATTATATGTATATATTTTGTTAAAAGAAAAATGTTAGATATACTTATGTAAGTATGTATATAAAATACATACATATGTACATATGTATGTTGCATACATATGACAATTCATTAATTTATATAAACATATAAACGAATCACTTATTTTAATGAAAAAATATTTTAGTTTACTTGGCTTAAAAAAAATCAATTATTTTAATAGTTCTCTTTAGAAATTATATATCATTAATTGTTTAAAACATATATAGTTTCACCTTTTAAAAAAGGAGTCTCTTTTATCAAACCTCAAATGTTACGAATTTTATCACCCACTTGAGTTTTTTTTTTTGCTAAAGCAAAGCAAAATTTTTTTTAAATAATTTATACCGCTATTAGCAGTTTGAAGTTACTTACAAATATGTAACTTACTACTCCCAAAAATTAAAAATCACATAAATTTTTCGTAAATATTGCAAATTTTTTGACGAAAATGTGTTATTTACGATCGCACATAATCAATTATAGTAAAAAAAAAAATAAGACCAAAAATTGGTACAATATGTTGACATGCCTTTGCGTCTGAATAATGCACCAAAAATTATCTAGCACAAGAAAATGGAAGCCATTCTTAACCCTAAATATATTTTACATACATTGTAAGTGATGATCGTCGATTACACGAAGTCTTTTTTAATAAGATTTTTTTAATAGGATATTATCAAAAACTGTTGAATATTATTGGCTTTAATGATGATATGAGGCATCATTAAAAAAAAGAATAAGACACACTCCGCAATTGAAATAATACGCAATTTATTTAAACTTCGTGTTATTCATATATGTATCTGAAATCACAAAAAAAAAACGAAGTAAAAATTATTATTTCTAAATTATTAGATTAAAAACAACTAAAACTTAAATTCAAAACATTCATAACAATGTAAAAACCAAAAATTGTGCCTGTTAAATTTGACCATCAGACTATAATGGTCTTTGCCCAGAATTTTTTTTTTTAAATATAATCAAATATATTTTACAAAAAATTCACGTTGAAACTAAACAACGACAATTCGACGAGTACTAAAGACAAAAACATACAGTTTAAACATTTCTGATCAGAAAGGATGGCATACCAAAATTAACTCAATAACTAACACTACACAAGATATAGACGTATCGATAAACGTTAGTACTCTAGGGTTAAAGGATGAGATTTTCATGACATGCAAGGAGCAATAACAGCAATACAAGTAATTTTTAATTTTCTTAAAAAAACATGCTACCAAATTTAAACTTCCAAGTAAAAACAGTTTGCTTGCGGTGCATTGCACTCACTTTTATAATTTTATATGCAGCAAGTCTCATTCATTCTATGACAATTATATTAACTAATTTATGAATACGAAAATGTTGCTTGTTTTTATGGTTAAGCATTGTCTATGTGCATTTTGTTCCCGCTTATTATCAAATGAAATAAAGACTTTATGTCAAATAATATAACTCCGTAATTCATGTATAAATATTTATACTCTTGTATCCAATTTCATAATAGTTTTCAACAAAATCCTAAATTCTACTAGTGTCCTCATTTTATTAAAAAAAAAACTTTAATGTCCCTATTTCCGTTTTGAACCAGAAAATGACAATGAGTTAAAAAAAAGTAACTGCGTTCAATCATAAGTGTAGCGCAAACAATTGGTATGCCCACATATTTCCTCTCAAGCAACTATGGCTACAGCCGATTCAAACATTTAAAAGCATATTTATTTCGTTTATGCAAAAAACTAAAATGCTCCATAACTATAAATAAAAAGACATATGCGTAGCAAGCTTATTGACTCCCCGCCATACTTTAAGTTTGAGTGTGCTTATACTATGACTATGGATACTTAATCGGACAAAAAAAAATTACGCATGATACTCGGTATATATATTCGTCACAGTATACATACATTTGTGTATAGAAAGTGGAATGGAAAATGCGTGGGTGTGTGTGGCTGTTTGATAAAATGCTTTATGTTTGTGTTTAAATAAAATATCCCTGTACATATTCATGTGTAGCTGATTAACAGTTAAAGTATTTCCATACTCTTGCGTATGATTTTGGCACATACGGCCTATAAATTTAACATATATGTAGTTTTTTATGCTGCGCCATTCAAAAAAATTTGTGTAAACATGTTATTTATAGTTATACGTATTCGGTTTAAATTTAATGCATGTGTGTGCATAAGAGGGTGTGTTTTAGCTGTACGCATTCATAGTTGTTTGATGGATATTATTCAAAGAGTATTTAATACAATACTTTTGTCATGCCCTGTTTTTAACTGATTTCCATTTGGTTGTCTGAGAGTCAACTTAACTTTGAAATAACGTAATTATATTTTCGTATTATGAATCTCCAGTAATATTTATTTGAAAATATTATGGCATAAGACAACTGCAAATTTAACGATTATTTTGATTGTGAATGGCAATACATATGTGAAAGTAACATGAATTGGGAATGGAAATATAGTCTTAAGATACTCATGTCTCAGAAAAATTGTGAAATTTTTAATATAAAAATAACTTTGAAATATTTTTTAAAAACTCTGTTTATTCGCAAATGTATAAAAAATAACAGCCGATTTGTAAAAAGAAGGGATATTCAAATTTTACGAAGTTCATCCAAAACGGAGCCTCTGAAAAACAAAAGTCTCTCCTTTTATATAAAGCCTTTAGAAGAGACACTGAACCGCTCATTAGTAATATATACGTTTGCTGAAAACACTTTTGTATTTAAAAAGTAATAGTTTTAGATATTTTGCACTACTTTAGCCAAAGTTTGAGATCTTTTAGTATATAATTATATAAAAAATAAGTCTTTAAAATCGCTTAGAAATTATTTTTTATTATTTTATAAAAATAATTAAAAAAATTTCATTTAACACCTCCAATGAGAGTGTTTGCAAAATTAGTTTCAAATCTATATAAGTAAATTTCCATTCACGTGTTTTTCTCCAATGATTTTCTATAAAAAAAATATTTTTTAATGATTTTTTTCTTGTGTTGCTCTAAAGTGTTTGTTTTGCTGCTAACACTTTCCAAAGCAAAAAAAAAAAACATATTTTGAAACTTCTTATTATTGGGATGTCAAATGTTTTCTAAAAGCAAAAACTTTTACGAGAAACATATTGCCATTAACAATTCTTAAACAAGTTTAACTTCTTTCAATGGACGTCCTTTTCTTATATGTTGGTTTTTTTGTATAGCTTTTACTTTTTGTTTGAGTTTATGCTCCCCAACCAACAATATATTTTAATGACCTTTTTTAAACGTGTCTAACATGCTAATGTTCGTTTATATCTGTTTTATTTTATTTTTTTTATTATGCATTTACTAACACTTGTTTAAATTTGATATCCTGTGTTTTCTTTCCTTTTTTCGTTCCCTTGTAACCAAAATAGACGATTGCTTAGATCCTTTGTGTTCGAGCCATGGCACTTGTGTGGCTGGTCAATGCTATTGTAAGGCTGGCTGGCAGGGTGAGGATTGTGGCACCATTGATCAGCAAGTATATCAATGTTTACCCGGTTGCTCGGAGCATGGTACATATGATTTGGAGACAGGTCAGTGTGTCTGTGAAAGACATTGGACGGGACCAGATTGTTCACAAGGTAAGTGTGCTGTTAATTGAATAATAATGGTCTTGCTAAACTAATAACAAACATTTCATTAAAATTATAATAATAATAATAATAACAATAATAACAATAAGGAGAAGCAGAGAAATATTCGAAATATTGCTAAAACGTTTGCAAAGAGTTTGCTAAAAACTTTAATTTACGTTAGAATTTTTGATAGTATTTTGTTAATAGAAGAAAAGAAAATTTAATTAAAATTTCTGTTATTTTTTCATAAGTTTAAAAGGTAAATTAATTTAAAATTTTGCTTGAGAAAATATTTATGCCATAAATTATTATTTTGTTTGTTTAAAATATTTTGTTGTTTGTTTTTTCTATTAACAAAATTTCCATAAATTAAGTCATCTGTGTAAAACCAAATAAATACATACCCAGCAAACATTTCTGTCGAAGAAAACACTTTAAACATTATAGAGGTAAATTTAAGGAAATATATTCTAAAGTTTTTTGTTCTTTAAACATGTATGTATGGGCTAATTCTTTTCTTCTCTTGAGATATTTAAATATAGTTCTTGACATCCTTACAAATATTATAAATGAGAAAATGAGTTTGCTTGTTTGTTTGCTACACTTTCACGCCCAAAATGCTAAACCGATTTTGAAAATTCGTTCACCAATGGAAAGCTACATGACCAGCGTCAAGTATAGGATATTTTTTATTCGGTACAGAACCAGTTTTTATTTTTAGGCTGGTTAGAGTATTTTTCGTTTCGAGCTTAATAGTTGAAGCAGTTTTAAACCGGGCGTTAGGTATATTATAAACATATAAACGCAACCGGATCCACGGTTAAAAGTTATTGTTCAATATATGAAAGTTATACAATATGATATGAAATAAATTCAGCAAAGTGCGACTTTGATTCGCACACCAAGTGTTCCTTCCGTACGGCGATTTTTTCGGTTTTTGGTGTTTTTAGTATAGTTTTAGTTTTTTTTCGGTTAGGCGATTTTTTTATTTTTGGTGATATTTTTTATTTAATCGTTTTTCTTATTTTGGCGATTTTTTCTTTTTGGCGACTTTTTTAATTTTGGATTTTTTAGTTTTAGCGTTTCAGAAGTTTGCTTCCAAAATAATTATCTTTTAGTTAATTTTCTTGGACTAACTGATAGCTAACTACAATGTTATCCAGAACTGACTCAAAATCAGTTCGTAAGTTGAGTACGTAATCGGATTTGGTGAGACCCAACAAATTTACTCTCAGCTAATTTGAAACTCATATCAATTTTATACTAATATTTTGTGGTATATTTTACAAGGTACCTTAGCTGGGTGGTAACGTGTTTGACTTTATAACGTGTGACACGTAGTTCCAACCACAGGAAATTTTTTTATTTACTGACTACGACGTGACTTAAAAAATGTCAACTTTAAGTTAGTTGTAAGTAGTGCAGTGTGGGACAATAGACTAAAGCCTAAGACATTACAATTTTAAAAAAGCTATTTGTTTCCATTGGAAAGTAATCCAAGAATCTGTCAGCGTTTGTTGCGAAATAGCTTAAAGTTAGTTTAAAGTTAATTGAATTTCCGACAGGATAGGTACGGCGTACTTTTGTGCTGTTGTTTATTTTGATTGATCTTATTGTATACATCTATCTGGCAAACTTCGTGGCTTGTTTGTGCTCTATACAGTTTTTATTTTAGCTTAAATTAAAATTGGAACAATTTACTGATATATAAAAAAACAAAATTTTAATTCATACAAACAATTGCTTAAAAATTGTTTGCGAATAATTTTTTCTGTGTACTTCATAGTCAATAACCAGTGAAGAGTTAACAGTGAGTGCAATTTGTAATAAGTAATTCTAAAAATTACAAATTTTTGATCAGACTTTTTTCGTCAATTAATTTTCACATCAACTCTTATACTACATGCTACAAGAAATATTTGCTGGGTACAAAGTAATAATGTCTTATATATACAAAACATATGTACGAAATGCATTAGTTTGTGTTTGAGTACAGACATCATTTACCTGTGCATGTTATTGAACCGGAAATTATGTTCAGAAACTTTATTACTAATTTGCAATGCAAAATTTAACAAATGTACATGTACATGCAAAAGTTCATGGTAAAAGCATGTGGTTTTCGAAATGCATACACATAATATATTAAATAAATGCGTTTATAGAATTCTTTAAGTAATTTACATTAAAATACCAATATGTAGTAATTTAATAGACTTCCCGTGTAACAGACACAGAGATGGATTTATGTGTATGCAATTTTATTGCCAGACACTCTTGGGATTTTGTTTATAAAAACATATATCTTGGTTTTTGTTGGTATTAAAACGACAATTCAATTTATTAAAAAGGATGTTGACGGAATAGTTTCAAAAAATTTACAGCCTTATTTATAAAAATTATTAAGGCTTTATAAAGGCTTTTTGAGACAAATTTTGTGTGAAAATTTGTTTTAAAACCCTTCATAAAGACTTTTTTAGTTTTATAAATAAGACTGTTAATATTTAAAACTCCTAATAATTTTTAATTAATACTGATCGCAATTACGGTGATTGTAATCCAATGTAAGTGATTTATTTTTTTTTTAAATTTCATCTCACATGTTCACATAAGAGAAAACGAAATAACAGTTGATGCCATGACAGATAAAAGAAATGACTTTCTATGAATAAGACCTAATGAAAAAGCATAATCTTAAACTTAAAAATACTACTAAATAAAGTGAAAAAAACAAACATTTACAAAAAATGCAGCAACTGAGTAAGTGGAGACGACCAATAGCTACGAGTATATTGCCTCATTGTAGTAGAAACATAAACACCCAGCAAAAAACATTGCCTACAAGAATGCAAAAAAATTTTATGTACTCCTCAGTCGTAAGTATTTACAATTTGGCTGAATAACCCATTATTTTGGTTTGCGAAGTTCAAAAAGTATGCGGTACCCTATACTTTTTTAAATATCCTAATGTTAATAAATTACTGATTGCCTGAAAGTATGCAAAATTGAATGGGTTATTTTGTGCTTACAAATATGCAAAAAAAATTTTGATTACTTTTTGCCTAAAATTATTCAAAAGTTAATTGTCAATTTTTTCTAATAAAAATAAATAGAACTTTGTAACAACTTTGTAATAACTTTGTACCTTTTTTTGGAATGTTTAAATTATAATTTTGCAAAGAAAATATATTAATTGGAAAATATGCGAAATTAATAAAATTTTGTAATAAAAATTATAGTAAACTAAAGTTTTTTTATTGTTTTCGAAGCTCATTTTCACGATCAATAAATATTTCTCTAGATGTATGCCATTATAATCTAGAATGTACTACAATAAGTACTTTTACGTAATGATAATATGAATAATTTGTAATTTTATTCATTACAAGACGGTCATTCTTATACACATTGAATAACTAAATAAATAAGAATCACTTATTACTATGTAAGCCATTAAGAGAGTACTACACATAACAAAATTTATAAAATTCTTTTGCTGGATATTTATGGATTATAAAATGAAAAAAATGCAATTATTTTAAAAATGGCGTTAATTCGACAAATTCTTAATTTAGCAATTATTTTATTTGTAGCAAAAAATTTCCAAATCAATGCTGCCCATTTATAATTAAGGTGATATAGCTTCACGCATATTCTAATGATCTGACGTGATCTAAATTTAATTATTAATTTAAATTTTGTGATTTTAAATATTTTAGTGAAATTTCAAATAATATGTTTATTCAACAACTCATCATTTTTAAAATGTACAAACTTGCTCGTAAGCAAACTTTCATCTATGGTTTTATTTAAAACATTTATTTTTTTTTGTACTTAAATAACAAAACATGTAATAAACAAAGTGCGTATAATTAATTTATTATCTTATCAAATGAAATCGAGAAAATATATTGGTTACAAAACCGCAAAATAATCAGAGTTGAACATGTGGTTTTGGCAGCACTAGAAAATGTTGTAAGCATGCAAATTATATTCTCTTTTTGAAAGATAAAGCTATAATAAATATTTAAATAACTTGTTATTTAAAAATTATATGTATTGTGAAATAAAGTAGAGAATGTAAATTCATTAAAAAACTCCAAGTAATAAGAAATCTACTTTGTTGAATTAAAATCCAAATGAACTTTGTCTCTTACTAAATAAAGCCTGCCCTGCAATATCCACGACGAGCTTTTATTAAATAAAATAATTAAAATGTGAGTGAGTTTCTGTGGGCTGGTAAAATAATTCCCAAATGTTTTGTCTGCATTTTTACATGTATATAAAATAATATTTGACGCGCCTAAAAGCCAACTATAATAACCTAAATAAAATATATTATAGATATGTATGTAATTTAACATCTGCGGCGTTTAGACAGAAAGCGTACAATACACAGGAATATAAAATATTACATTTGTGTTTAACAAATATGTCAGCAATTTAATATACTTTCCAAATACATACACGAATTCAAGTGAATTTATATAAAACCATATAAATAGTTGTCACACTGGGCTGCCATTTACAGACCAGCTGTAAAAGTCACCGGTTACAAAGCGTATATGTAGCAAAATATCATCATGGGTGTGTGTGTGCCTATGTGTGTTTGTGTGTGTATGTGCGTTTGTCTCTTTCAACATAACTGTGTTAGTGGTTTAATGGTGAATACTGGCTTTGAATATTTTGTGAACTCCTACTGTCAGCTTAGGCGTATTTATGTATCTTTTGTTACCTTGAAAATATTTGAAAAGTTATGTAAAAGAATGTAAAACTGTGAAAAGGATAGACATAAAAGTATCGTTGAGGTTGTTTGTATTGCATACAAAGTATTGATTGATTGATCTCAGTGATTAGTTTTCATCGGTTTATATATAGATGTACATAGTATTTAAGAGTAAAATATAAATAGTGTATTCGGCTTCAGCTAATACTAATCCTAATGTAACATCGGAGCGCTATTCATTGCCAGTATTGTGTAGCAGATTCGTCAGCGAAGTAAAATAACCAATAAACACAGCTTCGTCTCATTGACATTAGAGGCGCTGCAACGCTGTAATATTGAAAAAACATGCAAAAAGCAAAGTTATAAAATAATGAAACTTCCCTCTAATTCTCTATCACTATGCCTTTCCTAAAAAAGGGAACACCTAGAAATAGTAGTAGGCATTCATTGATTGTTAATTTTTATTAAAAAAATTTAATAAGATTTTTTAATAAATGGTATCACCTGCTGCATAAGTTATGTGAAATCAGGAGGATTTTGTAAATCGAAAAAAAACTAAGAAAAAATATATTACCAATGTTGTCCTTGAATATGTTGGAGAATCACAACAAAATTTCGAATACATTAAAAATTAAATAAAAAACTTGTTTTATTTACATTTTGAAGGAATTTAATGACCTTGAAAGCCTGAATAAATACTATATCTATTAAACCACATAAATTAATATTAAAACAAAGTCGAGAAATTACATACAAAAGTCAAATAAAATTTTCCTTAGTTCTTATTTATTACTAGCAAAATATCAGACAACTGTTAGGTCTAATAAATCAGTGAAAGATTAAAGGATGGCTTAGTTGAACTTAACTCAAAATTACATGTCGTTTAAACTCAACGGGAGCAAATCAGTGAAGCATATATAGGCCTGTATAGGTAGTTTAAACGCCTAATTTTATACGTTTAGAGATGGATTAAAATTGCTGGTTTAAACTAATTTTAAACCAGAAATAGAGATTAAATTCAACTGATTTATCAGCTCTTAGTCAGTGAACTTCAAAATAATTCTATTAAAAAATTTAGAGAACAAATGATTTCTTAAATAACCTTGCTTCGTAATTTCGATTTTGTCCAAATTTTTTATATTAAAGAGGCTTAAAGCAGAGTTAAATAATTTTTTAAACGTAAAGCAGCATCATGCAAAATTTGGTTCGCATGATCAAAGGCCTCACAAGCATTGAGATTTATCCTTAACCTTTATTTATTGACATACTTTTGACGTGGCATACTTTTGACGTGGTAGCAAGTTTATATATTATATATTTCACTCATTTGCTCAAAGAACATCATGCAGAATTAATCATTATATCGTTCTTCAAATTATATACTCTAGAAAGACCAAGAGGTTGTTAATTAATTACAGTAAATTAGAATTGGCTACGTCGTCTTGCACTTTAGCCTTTGTATTAGTATCTTCAGCGAATAGTCTCTAATTTTAGTTTGAAAACTGTCGATTTAGCTGACCTTCGATATCCAATATGATCTGCAATTACAGATTGCTTATTATGTAACCTGTAGAAATAGATTTTGAAAAAAAAAATTTTAAATATTCCTTAAAAATTTCAAACTTTTTCTTTAAAATCTTATATAACATGTAGTAAAGTATTATGTGAACAAAGCTTTTTTATTAATATAAATTAATTGATAGTAAAAGAAAACTGCATTATTTTTATTCTGTAGTTTAACTATTATTCTATCAAACCTTATACTTTATGCACAAAGCAGTGGTTCATATTCTTACACATATTTCTCGCTTATGTTATCGTAAACGTTACATTTGGTAGCTGTTGTTGGCATTTGGCCCATGACGACCACTTTGACATGAGTGTGGTCATGGTTGTAATATATGTATCGCTTGTTTGCTTCTACTAACCAATATAGAAACATACATAGTTTATACATGTGTGTATGTGTGTACGAGTATGTACATCATTATTAAATTGCTGGTTCTTTAGTTTATACAATATACAGCACTTAAAAGAAAGAACGTAAATATCTTTGCAAGGCCTTGTTTACCAGATGCACTTTAAGTGACGATATACAGAAAATATCAGAGTACACAGAAAAAATAAGAATGATGAATGATTTTAATCTTACATATACTAAATACAATTTTTATGCAGATCGTGCCCAATTTTTGTCATGTTGGCACGCATATTCAAATGCAAAAATCCATTTAATTTAGTGATAATCTTATTTGTTGCAAATTGTTTTGCTTTCGGTTTTGTTTCTTGTAGTTTTGTTGCTATATTTTGTGGTGCGTATTCACAGCAACTTTTTGTGGTAAATAGAAATTGCTCAACTTCAAAAAGTATTTGCCATAATTATAAACATTTGTATATATTTTTTTGTGTACATTAATATCTTTCCTTCTGGCCTCAATGGTTTCGATTTTTGAAACTCCTACTAGACGGCTTTGTATGAGTGGTTAAATATGTACATAATTATTTATAAGCATCCAAGCTTTTAAAAATTAAGAAATGATATATCGTAAAATATTTTTCAGTGGACTCGAAGTTTTGCTAAGAATAAAAGACCCCCTAATTAGGGTTAAGAATGCCACTTTATTTACTAAATAAATGCAATTATACTAATATAATCGAGAGCTCAAATATACACATACAACTTAAATGATTTAAAACTGGATACCACTACTTCTACTCCGCTGTTGTGTATGGACGTCTCTTAAAACTCTCTGCGCTGGTATTGGAGCAATACCCCGTCACCGCTGTTCTTCACACAAGACTTACTCTGCCGACGCTCACCGTTGGTACAACCAAACAGGGCAATTATGAATAAAATTACGCGAGAAATTTCTCCCTTTTAAAATTAGAATTTTTTGTTTTCCCTATCATTTGCCATTAGTTGGAGTTATTCCCCAGGAAGAATTTCTGTGTTTGCACACGCATGTGAGTTTAGGTCTTCAGATAAATAATTCCAGATAATTCTTTTTGTTTACCAACTATTTGTTTTTATGAAAGCATTTGCATTAAATAGGTTTCTTCGAAGCAATTTCCATAATAATATGTAAATACGAGTAAATAAAGTATATCTTCTCCACAAAAATTATATAAATAAATACATGTGGCCGTATCAAAAAAAAATTATTTGAGCTTGAAATGTACATTAAAACAAAATTTCCATACAAATTTTGACAAAAGAACATGTGAAGTTCAATTTTTTATATTTTTTTTTGATACGGCGCATAGTGTGTATTTTCATATTTATATTTAACTCGTGTCAAAATTAATACGAATTTAGAAAAGCTTTTTTTGTCGTTGCTTAAGCACGTTTATATCCACTTCGTTGCTGCTTAGAAAATTCATAAATAGACTTGAGACTTCGAGCATTCATATCAAATCACTTATAGTACATTTACATTAGCTCAAAATCTAGTACTTACGAGATTTCGAGCTAAATCTAGCTGCTTTTTACTAGATTTCGCATACAAAACAAAATCAAGTTTGTGAATAGATTTGTAGGCAATCTAATCAAAATCTAATATTTTTATTTTATTTTTACTACCCTGTATAAAATATTTATATAAAAGATGATTGAATTAGCTACGGTCTGCTTAAACAGGTGTGTGAATTGGCTACAGTGCAGTTGTTTGGTTGTAGTTTTGGAAATTTTTTCGGTTAATGGGCTTTGTTTTGGGTCGTGATAAATGTCAAAAAAAACGTAGTGTAAAGGGTATAGATTTTCATAAAGATTTTAATTAAAATCTGCTAGGTTTTGTGCAGGTGTAAATGCCCTGTTACACAGTTACAAAATGTAATAATATCTGCTGCCGCCCGCTAAGCTAAATTAATAATCGAGTTTCAGATAATGGTTTAACAGGCCCTCCTACATAAGGCCTGCCTTTTTACACATGCTGGATATTTCAGTGCTTAGCATACACATCCAAGAGTTTAAGGCTAAAAATTCATTTTCCTCCTTTGGTCTTGGTGATACACCATCGGTACAAATGTAAAAAAACCTTTCTGTCTCTTCTTGTCACTATTTATAGCCTTAGTTTATAAAAATTTTGAACCACTAGCGTTGTATATATTTATTTTTTAAGTGTTTTAGGTACCATATCGTGAAAAAAAACCTTATATAACACTTGGTTTTTCTTTTTTTCAGTATTTTATTTTTATTTTTATTTTCTTTTTTGAGTTAAACTTTCAACATGCTGTTATAGTTTGTGGTATATTGTCTAGGTTATGTTGGTAGATGCATCACACTTCTACTTCAGCTTTACAAAATACAATACGTATGTACATACATAGGTATGTATGTATATATAAATGTGAACGTGAGTGGCCATGTTTGGAAGGCTTCATATGTTGAATACATACACATACATACGCACTCGTATGTTTTTTTTTGTATATACATTTTTCTAATTTATTTGTAGCCAATACTTGTATGTGTTGCTATTTTTAGTTTTTTTTGTGATTTTCTATATTGTTTGTGTTGTTGCTTCTTGTTTTAGGTTAAAAGTGCTCAACATTGTTGAGTTGTTATTAAATTTTGCAATTTTTATTATAAACTTTTTCCACTGGTCCTCTAAAAACATGCATATACATATGTATGTATAGTATACATATATTTTTTCAATATATTTTTGTTTTTTTTTCTGAAGTTTGCAATGTAGCGTGGGTTGCAGCATTGTGGTGTTGTTTAACCCTGCATGTTGTTTATTTCTAGATTGTAACAAAATCAGGTTAAGTGGAAAAATATACTTTATTTAATATTTTTTGTATCGTTTTTTTTTTTTGGTTGGCATGCATATAGAAACATAAAAATAGAAATAACAAACATTTCCATAGGATGCTGTGGAGAGTTAGTTATTTAAGCTTTAAGTGGACTTAAAATAACTTTCATACCGTAACTAAATATATGTATACGTGTTTTTATTTTAGTTTTTCAGTGTTTTTTGTTTCGCCAAAATTCATTAAATTGCATAATTAATTTTAAATTATTTTCAACATAAATTTCATGGCAAAATTTGCAATATTTTTTCTATAAAGCATGAATATTCTGGTTATATATTTTATTATTATTTTTTTTTATTTATAGCAAATGAATTAAATCAGAGGTTGAGGAGGCTTTTAATAAGACTCTCGTAAAACATTAAATCAATTTATATGCGAATAATTTAATTTTAAGGCTATGGTTCAAGGTTAATTTTATATTTCTTTTATTTCTACTGTAGCTAAACTACGACTGATAACACTGTGCAACAGTGAATGATAAACACAAAGGGTAATAAAACCCTATATGTACTTGGGTTGGTGATTTTTATGAAAATTTCTTATGGGACTCTAAAGATCTCGAACATCGGTGCGCCCTCAAAAATTGTCATTCGTTTTTTGCCAACAGCTAATTCAGACTTGGTGATAGGTCTTAACTTTATGTAGCAATAATATATCTAAAAGTCTACCAAACAAATCTTTTTAACATCTTACGCCAAAAAATTTCTACCTGTACTTTTTTTTGCAAAAGTAAAGGAAAAAAAATTATTTTCACTTTTTTCTCAGAATGAAAAATTTTTTCTTAACAAAATTTGGCAAAGTTGCAGGTACGGTTAAGCTGAATAGCTTTTGTGAACAGATCAATACAATCTGAACTTGTCTGGGCACCCTTATAGCGCATACATACTAGAGGGCTGCGTTAGCAGTCTTGAAGTGTAAATACGTCTTGTTTTTTAAATTTATTATCGTTTCATGTATTATACTAAATAAACAAAAAATGCTGTCGTATAATAAGTGAAGTACGAAGGATGTATTGATGTTCGTTATATTACTAATTACAAGCGATGTCGCGAAGACTTCTTGTTCGTAACAAATACTCAAAAGAAGTATTTTCTTCACCTTTGATGCCTGTATGCTTGTTATTTTGCATATTAAGCGGTTGAGTGTATGTGTGTAAGATGTAGATGTTAAGCTGTTATATTTGTGTTTGAGGGTCGTTTTTTATAGCAAGTGCACACAACTAATGTCAATGCATGTGGGCGTGTGTATGTGCGCAGAAAAATAAAAGCCCTCTCGAAGAATGTGTGGTTGACTATAAAAATAGTTGACTTATAGTTAACTTTTCTTAGACTGACTAACAGCTAACTGTAATTTCATCCAGAACACAAAATTAATTCTTAAGTTGAGTACGTAATCGAATTTGATGAGAGCCAACAAATTCCTTCTCAGTTACTTTGAAACTCGTTTCAGTTTTATATCAACATATTGCTGTTGTTATTTTAGATGGTACCTTAGCTGAGTGGTATCGCGTTGAGTTAGTTGTTTTCATTGAAAAGTATCCCAAGTGTCAGTCAGTACTGGTTGCGAAATAGTTAGCTTAAAGTTAGTTTAAAGTTATCGTAATTTCCGATAGGGAACACACAACTTGTGTGTGTGTTTACATGCATGACGTTTGTATACGTACCCGTGCGTAGGAAAAAAGCTAGCATGACAATTTCTTTCGTCACGAAGTATTAGCTTTTTTACTTCTATACCCGCAATAAGTGAAACAAATGTCTCGCAAACAGTGTTGTTCAGCGTTGGTTTTTGAACTCTCATGTCTTGAAGGTTATTTTAAATGGTCTTTGGAAGGGGTCTCATACATACTAGTGGCCTGCACAAGACATTTTTTAAGACCTTTCATGACATGAGAAAATGCTTTACTACAGCGAAATATTCTAAAACAAACGCTAAACAACTCTGTTGGCAAGACAAACAACTGAAAAAAATGTCTTGCCAACAGTGTTGTTTAGCGTTTGTCTTAGAATATTTCGCTGTAGTAAAGCATTTGAAAAATTTCTCATGTCTTGAAATGTGTTATAAATGGTCGTGTGTAGGACTTTAATACATAACACTTTTTGACTAAAAAATTGTAATTTTCACAATTTTTCGAAGCTAACAAATTTTTTTTTCCAAAATCATATAATCAATGGGTACTTCTCTCTTGAGTTTCAGTAACACTTTGTGAAAAGAAATAAATTTTTTCCTGCACTTTTTTTTAAATAGAGGAAAAGATATTTTCTTTTCACTTCTTTCAGCAGAAGTTTGAAGGACCACTAACACTGTGCTAGTTCAAAAAAGTAACAAGCGGGGAACCTGGTAGGTAAAGCTAATTCCAGTACTCTGATCTCAGTGGTGCTAACCTGTTTCTTGTTAGCTCTTGTTTAAAAAAAAATTTATGAATAAAATTTAAAAAAAATTAGGAATTGCTATTGTTTGGAAAAAAATTTTTCTTTGGAGGCCTATAAAAAAATTGCTCACTAAGCTTAGAGTTTTACTACCGCTTGGTAGTATAATGGAACCTATACTAGCAGTACCGTGTTTTTTCACTGTTGCAAAGTGCTATTATTGAAAATCATAAAAAAAGATTTATATTCTCTTTATATACTCTTTTATATTCTTTTCTATTTACCGATTTATTTGTATTATTGTTTAACCGTTTTCTTAAACAAGAAATAATTTTTATGACATTTTATTTGCAACCTTTAACATCTTGAGAGCCATCTAAAAGTATAAAGCTTTTAATAATTTAATAAAATGTATAATTTTCTCTTTAGTATCTACTTTAAATGAAAATCACATATATTTTTGAAGTGCTCTCTGAACAATTTTCTTTTGCACTGACACAAACATATACGTATAATTTATATGTAATGCAGCTTGATATAAAATCACTCATACGTCCATGATACTCAAACGATTATTGATGTGTGTTGTTGCAAAGGTAAACATTTTATTAAAAAAGTATATCAATGGTTTCAAGAAGAAAGGCCCTAACTCGAAGTTTTTACGAAATTGAGTTTTTGAATTATTTCAATATATTTCACACAAATACACTTCGTAACAAGAAAATAAAATTTATTGCAATAGTGTAAAAATAACGCTCTTACAAGCAGTTATACAAAACAGTTGTTGTCTTTACCTCCTCCTCTAAAGTTATAGTTATTTGAGTTAGGGCCTTTATACTTGTGACCAACGATATGAACATATGTATGTATGTATGTAATTTTGTTAACAAAATGTGTGATTACAGTCGTTGCAATAATTCGTCTTAACTATAAATGTCAACTGTAATTTAAAGCACAAGTAGCAAATTTATATCAGGCATAAATATTAAATATTAAAATTTTATATACGTATGTATGCGTATCACTAATTTTATTTGTTTTAATCAATATTACGTATTTTTTATTCGAAACATATACCTACTTAATTTTTAAGCAGCTATAGCTATAGCTATTTAATAAGTTTATACACACTTAAATTTGTTCTGAATATTTATATAAAGTTCGAATAAAACATACCTATTATAAAATAACTAATTGATTAGTGGTGCGGTAATAAAATATAAATTTTTTTAAACAATACTTGTGCTTTCGAAAAAAAGAAGAGCTTGAGAGTTTTTTTTTGCTATCTTGCAGAAAAGCTTTTAGAAATACCCCGCAAACATATTTGCTTACTACAAGGATTTTAGTAAGGGATACTACAAAGAAACGGAATCACTTCCAATTGCGCTTCTATAATGCATGATTTCTTTTCGCGGTGAGCCACTTATTAACAATAGTAATTAATCATCCACCAAACGAGTACGTGTACTATATTAAAATTAAATTAATTTCTTCCGCAAAATTTCCTGGAAAAGTAATAAATTTACTGATAGATATACAACTCAATAACTAATAAAATCAAAGAACCAAAATCACCTATAAAGCCCAACAAGAACACATTTGTATGTATGTATTTATATCTATTGGAAGTACATTAACCCTACTATATATAAATCCCAGATAAATACTAAAGTTTAAAAAGTTTAAAAGGTGAACGCACACCTACATACACTCCTGCATTTAAAGATGAGCCAACATATGAAGTCTACGTAGAAGAAAGGGAAAGATCGACAAAACATATAAAACAGACGCCAGTCAACCTGACTGAATATGATTATCTAGAAACACATACACGTGCACACTCACATACACACTTGCCATTTTTTTTTGCTTTTTCTTATGCATGTATAAGCAAGTGAAAGGTAACTTAAAATTAGTAGCATATGCAAAGGGGCATATACACGTACTTGCGGATCGACATATATTTTCATCGCACAAATAACAAAAGCTCAGCAAAATTGTATATAAGCAGTGTTTTGTGATACGTAAAAATTCAATGATTGAGTTTTATGCCTGATATGCATATAAGTATTTATTAAGCATATGATAAAAATAAACTTTACAAACTGTAAGCAAGTAATTGAAGGTAGAAGAGAAAAACATCTGAAAAACTATATTAAGATTTTTTTTTTCATAAGAGAAAAGCGGGAAAAATGCAGGTATTTAGCTCAGGCTTGTTTTATTTTTTAGTTTATTAAACACAGACAAAGCCCCCATATTCTCTAGACTAATACACTTTTGTCTGGGTTCTGTATTTCTTCTTTTCTTTGTTCAATTCATTTTTGCTCCTTTAAGCACACAAGGCTTTAAGGGATTCACCTGTATTTAGTTTAAGTAAATAGAGCAAAAAAAAAAAGAATTTATTTCTAAAAGATAAAACTAAGTATATATACTTAAGATATATTTTGCAGTGCTGGAGCTCTTAGCCATGACGATGAAGTGATTTTGTAAAGAAACCAAAATGAGAAGAAAATCTCAATATAATGTCATCACAAAAGGCAGCCATATGAAAGAAAATAGCAATATTAATGGAAAAAACTATTATTAATAAAAGCACAGTGGGAACATTTATTTCGATACTTTTTTCGATTGGTCTCGTAAAGTTTTTACTGGATTAAAGAAAATGCTTGCGATATTTTCCTCTGTCCGCATTCTAGGTATGCGTATTGATGGTTTAATGCCCAATAATGTAATTTTAGTCAAAGTCGCCTAAACTGACCATTAAATGGATGAAGTGCACGACGCACTTTCTTAACCGAGCTTGAATTTAGACAATAGTCTTAAAATTTAATATTCTACAAGCGTTGTTCATTTTTAAATCGATTCGTGCTTAAATTATAGACCAAACTGAATATGTTTAACACTAAAATGATACACCAAAACAGCTGAGTTACCAAACCACTCTTGCTAAAAAACACCCTTTACATATTTAAAAAATGAAATTTGCTTCCCAAAGGCAAGTCTAACACATGTACTCGTCATAGTTTTATGTAAAAAAACTTTTCTCTTTACACACTGTTCTTCCAGCACAACACTTAATGTTCATGTTCGCGCTTACTGCTAATATTTCTTTCTTATATTTTTCTTATTTGTGTTCTATTTGCAGCCTGTCTCATTTAACAAAATGTTAAACATGTATAAAATAGACACGTCTTTGTTTAACATGCCACTTGCAATTTTCGTAAAAGATGTTTTATTTTGTTGTAACTATTTCAATGAACATATTTAATAGATTGGTATCCTTAAACAGTAGTTTGTTTTAAAGCCTGAACCGATGGGTAATTAACTAAGATTTGTTGCTTGTAAAAAAAAAGTAATATTTTTTTTAACAAGAAATTGCATTTTTTTTTGTAATATGGCTTTCAAAGAGAAAACACTAAACGAAATTAATTGAAAATAAGAAAACAAGGATCTGATAAGCTTGATAAATATGTCACTAGGAGCAAAGAAAATTCGTTTAGTTAATGTTTTTCTTTTTATTAGGAAGCAACGTTATTCCCTTAGACTTTTTATTTTTAGATTGGCCTTAAAATAATTGCTTGATAATATAAACTTAATTAATCTTTTTTTTATGACAGGCAAAAAAAATTTATTAAATCTTGTTATATTTATTTACTATCAATTAACAATATAAAATGTTATTTATATATATTATTTTATTTATTTTAGTAAAGCACAGTCACTTTTTAAGCAGAATAAACTTTGATTTTAGTCCCCGACATTATTTCCTAAATTATTTTACATTTAAATATATTTTAAAAAATTGTTAAATAATAAATCAGTGGTCTATATAATCTTAACTGACATTTTAAAATTTTTTGTTTGTTTTGGGGATTTTTGTATGTCTTGGCAGTATTTTTTGGACATTGCAATTTTTTTAGTTTTAGCTTTTTTACTTTTGGCGCTTTTTTATCTTCGACGATTTTTTGTGTTTGGCGATTTTTTCGGTTGTTTTTTATTTTTAGCATTTTTTTCGGTTGTTGGCGCTTTTCCGCCATTTGGAAATTTTTATTTCTTTTCGGCAATTTTTCGGATTTTGCCAATTTTTTTTGGTTTTTTGGCGACCATTTTTATTTTGGGGATTTTTTGCATTTTTTCGATTTATATTATTTTTGTTGATATTTTTAATTTTTTTTTTCGATGTTTGACGATTTTTTCGTTGTTTATTTAATTTTAGCAATTTTTTTTGGTTTTTTGCGTTTTTTTAACTTTTGGCGATTTTTCGGTTTTGGCGATTTTCTTAGTTTCTTTCGTGACCATTTTGCTTCTGGTGATTTTTTTTGCATTAGCGTTTTAGCGTTTTATTTTATTTTTGGTGATATTTTTAATTTAAGCGCTTTTTTATTTTGGCAATTAATTCTTTTCTGCATTTTTCTAATTTTGATTATGACTCGTGAAGTTTACATAAAATTCGTCAGTTGTTTATATTAATAAATAAAAGTAGGTATGTATAAACTTCAGTGGCTGAGCACTTAAATCAATAAAGCTGAATTCTCATATTTCTTTGGAGCAACATTTTTACCAACTAC
Organism: Tachina fera; assembly: GCA_905220375.1. Taxonomy (NCBI): domain Eukaryota; kingdom Metazoa; phylum Arthropoda; class Insecta; order Diptera; family Tachinidae; genus Tachina; species Tachina fera. Next base: position 84,551,949 of record LR999966.1, read on the forward strand.
AGTTTACGTGTAGTTTCGTGTTTTATTATTCTTTCTCTCTCTATCACTCATTAATATTCGCGGAACGCAAAGGGCATGCAAAAAAATTGTGTCCGCACAAAAGTGTTTTCCCAAATAAATGTTTGAATTCAGCTTAAGAAATAAAAATGCAGAAAATATAATTAAAAAATGTAAAGGAATTTGCAGACATGTTGCAGGAAATCTGCGAACCATTTGGCTTGGCAAATTACTAAATCGCAGGGTTGTATACTTTTTTGTATTTTTTTTTTTATTTTAGTTTGTTTGATCGAACGTTCAACTTTAAATGCCTTTTAAAGTTAAAATCAATATTAATCGAATTTTGTTTTGCTACGAGTAGAATTACAAGTAAAATGAAAACATTTCAGTTAAGCTAAAAACATTTAATATACACAGACGTTCACATACATACATATATGTATATGTTGTACTTGTAAAAAACCATCAAAAAAAGCTTTATCAGCGTCTCTATATTTATATAAGCAATAAATAAGAAAATCATATATAGAGTGTATAGAAAAATACTTCATAAAACTGACATTTTATGATAGTCGCAACAGTTTTTTTTTTGCTTTACTTAAAACTGCATTTACAGCCAATACTATGGCAACTCATCGCATGATAAAGTATTTTTTACCACAAAAAACACAAGTTTGTGAGGGAGGGTGTGAGCAGAGTGTGGTACGGAAGCGTAAAAACTCCATATAAAAGTTTGCTACATAAGTGTTACAGTGGACACATAATATTGTCATTAAGCAAAGTAGTAGTTTTATTTTCTTTTATGAGAAATAGTGGAAGAGCAGTAACATTAGAAATAAGACTCTTAGATTTCGTGAAAAGAAATATGATATTTCTTTCAAAATGATCGTTTTTGACACAAGCCTACACTCAAAACATAAAAGACATATACTATTGTTTATTAAAAAAATTTCTTCATTTAAGTTTCTAAGTTTAAGTAATTTTTTTTTAAGTTTAACCGCCTGTTCCATGATGTCACCAGAAATCGTTTGATCGACAATTTGTATTAGAAACAACAATAAAATTGGAAAATTTGTTATTGTTTTCAATATTTGTAAGCATTCGATCGAACGATTTCTGGTGACATCGTGGGACAGGGCGTAAGTAAATTTATACAAAAACATAGTAAAAATTACTTAATATGAGTAAAAATAAAAAGTTAATATCCTTAAAAATAGTTCATAAAAATACACACCAAAAATTTTCACATTCAAGGATACGTTTACTGGCTTAAAGGAAATATTTACCAAAAATTGGAAAATGCTCTGCAGAAAATTTGGTGACAATTAAGCCAAACGTACTCGTCCTTCTGAAAATGGGAATGCTATCACAAGTTGTGAGTAGTGTATGGTGAAGGGAAGACATATCGTGTAAATGGTTACATATTCACCATTTTCCTGATATATCATCTTAAATTCGGACTCGTTCTAGTATTGTAGTAAACGGCACTGAACATGTTCGATGTCGCTGAATCCAGGACTTCTCAAATAGTATTGGTTAAACTATTGCTATTAGTTAACTAATGACTGTAAATTTGGGTCTAAACAGATGTAACAAAGCACGCAGATGTTTGGCTAGTTAAGCAATAACTACACTTGAAAAATATTTGGATTGCATTTGCATTGCATCAGTGACACTTTAATAAAAATCTAATAAGAGATTAAAAATTTCAAAAGCGGGATGTCTAGTCGGTTAACGCGCAGCTGAATTGCGTAGCACCATAAAGGTTTCAAAAGTATATTAAACATTTACAATCTAGACTGAGGATTGAATTTGTACCAATCAGCCAATGTATCTGAGTTCATTTAAGTTTCATTTATGTTAGCTTAGAGTCAATGTGGTGTTTTCATTTAAGCCGTCGATCAAGGTGTATGTTGAGAAACAAGTTGGGAACAAGTATCTCTTCATAGGCTAAATGTTAACTCAACACATTTGTTCAATTATACTTTTAAAATGTGTGTGCCCCCTTGGTTCGAGTGGCCTGTCATACCGGAGGTTGATTGTTCGAATATAATAATTTTGTTTACTCAAAAAAAAAAAATAATTAAAAAAGTTCCAGTTTTCGTTGTTACAGTTACAGACATAAATGTCGGAATGGCATTTATATAAAATTTATATTATTCTACACGGAATAGATCCCTACAAGATAGTTCAGTGATAAGTAACAAGGTGCATACAAAGTATCAATTAACCCCAACCTAGGCCATCTCCATGTAAAAGTGATTGATTCGCTTCATAGGAAGTGTTAGAACTCGGATTGGACCCTATCACTTGGGGACCGGTCACGAGACTAGTCTTGTTTTAGTTCCATTTCGTGCAGGCTGGTTTAAAAGTTCTGGGAAATTGTATGCTAAGACCTGGTCAATCTCGTTTTAAATCAAAAAATAAATTTTTAGAAAAGAATCACCTCCTGATTACTGCATCAAATTTGACCTAAATGAAAGATAAAAAAGGTATTATAAATCTTAGAATAATATTTACTAGTTTAAAGTATTTTTTATTTGAATTATAGAATATAATTTTTGTTTGCATTAAGGAAAAAATTTAAGCCGATTTTTCATATTCCCGAGGAATATTTGAAATATGTTTTTTTTAAATAAAATAAAATTTTAAAACTCCAAAAATGTCAATGTTTATTCAGGCTGTCCTGTTAGGCAATTGGTTAACATGCTTGCCTATCAGTCAGAAGCTTGTTGGTTCAATATTTGTCTCCTCTCAATGAATTAATATGTATGTATGGTGAATTAATTTAGAATATACTCGTAATATGAAGATATACTAAAAAACATATCATGAATTTATTTAAAAATGAAAATAAATACCAGAATTAAAGACATAAAACATCTTTAGAAAATCTACTAAATTTGAGATCAAAAAGGACACAAACTTTTTGCAAAGCAGCGAATCGTATAGGAAATTTTTACTTAATTTTTAAAAAATTTTACTTAAATATAAAACTATAATTACTGTAATTAGTGCATTAATGAACTAGAAATTTAGTAAATATTTTACTGGTTTCAAGGAAAAAACGACAATTTTTTTGCTCAAATCTAAAAACTTTTCCAAAGTTTTAGTTAGTTTTTTTTGGAGTGTTTGAGCAAACGCGTTTAACTTATATGGGTTTGATAATTGGTTTGTGAAAAAAAGAAAAAAAAATCCATTGAACGAGTTCGATCCAAGTCTAATATTTTGCTTCACTATCTATATAACAAATAGTTGTATGTAACAAGTTATAATGTCAATTAGAAAATTGTCCATGTTAGTAGATGTCTGACATAAAAAGTAATAATTCGATTTTAATTCTTATGGTCGAAATTTTTTTCCAAATATTTTGCCATTCACTGTTTGGTAATTTGAAGCCACAATCTTTAAAAATGTGGGTGTATGTGTAATAGCAAAAAATATTACCACTAAAAGCACACCTCTTATACTTGATTTATTATAAAGGATGGCGGGATGACTGAGCGGAGTAAACTATAGAAACTATTTTTCATCTAAGCTCTACGTTTGTTGTATACACCGTTATACTTTGCGTTTTTTCTTTTTTTAAGCCATTGCACGAATGTGTCTGTGCTGCTGTGTTAGTTTTTTTTATGATAAATGATGCATTTCTGATGATACCAACGAAATACATGGCAAATGTAAAAAAACATACAACAAAATGCGATTTTATGTTCTTTTAAATGTAGAAAATTTCTATACTCCCTTAGCTAAATGTTGTCGGTTGTTACGTTGTTGTTCTCTTTTTGTTTGCTGTTGTTATTGTTGTTTTTTGCGTTGTATTTCCCCAATACACCTAAATATTATCAACGTTTTTCTCGTCATCAAATTATATCGTATAATTTTTGTCTGTTGCCCGTGTAGATGTTTCTTTTCATGTTTCAGGATTGTCAGTTTGCTGCATTATGTGCCTTGTGGCTTTTAGTTCAATATTTTATGACTAAGCTTTATTTCAACGGAACCCACTACTTGTGTTACAACAGCAACTTCAACTTCTACAATGCTGGTACATATACTTTTAAATGCTTTAAAAAAAGATTGGCCGATAGAAAAAAGTTGTAAGCCAGCTAGTTGTTAGCTTTGTTCAATTGGTAGAATTTAAACGCCATTTTATTAAAAGTAACGAAATAATACGATTTTAATATTTTTCTTTTATAAAATGTTTTCTCTTAAGAACGAGTAAAAGAAAATAACATTAATAAAAAATTTAAGGAACATAAGCAATTGTTTCATAATGTCTTACTAGCAAATTAAAAAAAAAAAGTGTATAAACATATTCTTCCTTTAATATCTATTGAATAAAGTACAGTCGCACGGATAATAATACATACTATGTAGAACAATTCTGTTTTTGGAAAAGGTATACGTTTTCAATTTAAACTAGTTTCTGAATTTTCAATTTCCATCAAAATCAATCAAATAAATCGAAAAATTAATCCTTATATACATAATTGCATTGCGGATAATTAATTATACGTATAAATAACACTGTCTGACAAAATTTTTTTCCAACAATGTGAATATACACTTATTAATCTAGACGCAGAACATAGTCAATGTTCGTACTTGCTTTTTTATTTCCTCATCTTTTGTTCTTATAAAAGGACTTTAAATTTCTTAAACATGCTTTTCTTAAATATTTTTTGTAGACGCTAAAAAAAATATATGTTAATCCGTATTAGCACCAAAGTAAATGAAAAACTCTTTAAAGTCTCAAAAAAAAAACATTAACTTCACTTGCCACAAATAAAAAATATGTAAATTAAAAAATCCTTACATGAAAAAAAAATATTAATTATAACAAAAAAAAAATATTAATTGTAACACTTTAAGACTTTTTTTTAAGAGAAGCAACACTCAGGCAATGAATGCCTACTATTATTACTAGTGTTACCTTCTTTAGGGAAAGGGGTAGTGAAAGAGAAGACAGAGTAAAGCTTCATTATTTTACAACTCAGATTTTTGGTCGTTTCTAATAATGCAGTGTTGCAGCGCCTCTGGTGTGAATGAGGTGTATTAAATTTTCCCAGCTTTGTTTAGTAGGCATTTTATTGGTTATTTTACTCCGCCGATGATTCTGCTACACAATACCGATGAAGGAGAGCGCTCTGCTGTCACATTAGGATTAGTATTCACTGAAGCCGATGTAGTTCAGTGACCAGTGTCTATGCCTTCATCACTTGAACTTGGCTGCAACAACTGGTACAAATGAGCACTAATACACATCAGAAAAATGCGCTGTTGTTATTTTAGTAACTGTCGGAGACCGGGCTCTCACGCAGGATCTTCGGCCACCCACTTTGACATGTTATGACTCCACTATGAGCATAATGAACCGATGGCTTTATTACATGAGTTGCGATGTTTGAATAAATGTGTGTGTTTGACCTGTTGTTACCTTCCTTGAATGTATTATGTACTTAGGCTGAAGGAGCTTAGACTTTTTTTGAAAGCTAAAACGAACATAAGTTAATATTTCATTCTTCGAACAAAATTAATTCATTGCAGCAGCTTTGTCATGTTAGTGCATAAAAATACATTTAATATACCAGTTACTTTTGCACTTTCTTCTTTTCTACTTTTATTCAGGCAATTTCTTAAGCATATATAATATTTCAAAAAGCCATATACTATCTTATATAACGCCATATCAAAATATACTGCATGTAGCAAAGTAGCTCATAAACATTCACACACACACACACACATACACAGCACAACTCACTCAGGCAGATAGACTTCATTAATTTTATAATAAATTGTAAAAGTCATACTCTTACCGTAGCATTGCCAGATATGGCAAAACGCTTGCATAGAAAAAAAATTTATTGTAAAGGAATAAATTTTATTACAAATTAACTTTTAATGGTTGCATAATTTTGGAAAGAAACACAAATAATATGTATAATAATCAAAATAAATTGAAAGCCTGGAGTTAAAAATTTTATTTAACGATTATTTTTCTAATTTAAAAATTTAGCATTGCTCGCCTAAAGGCTTCTTTATGTTTAATGTACGTAATATTTTTATTTGTTAAATTGTGCTTAACTGCAGACACTTTTGCACCTTAGGTATACATATTACTGTATTTTATTTTTCTTATTTAACTACGTTTTGGATCATATTGTCATCCAGCCTTTTTTGAGCGCACAAGTCTACAGGAAATTACAATTTATATCCACCTTTTCTCATTTTTGATTTTTTATTATTACAAATTTTCTATTTTTTGTTTATTACATACGTACACAGATACATATGTATGGAGAAGAGTGAATGGCATGTATTGGTGTTATGCATTAAGGTATGCTAACGTAGATGAAACTTTATGATTCTGTATTTTAAGCATATCTTTAACTTGTAGAAATTGTAAAAAATTTTATTCTTATGAATTTGAGTGAGAAATACTGTACTCGAATAATCTATTTAATGGCGTTTTAGTAAATATGATGCGCACAACAACATAATTGTGAAAAATGCCAAGTTCATGTGCAAAATTCCGGGCGCCGAAAGTGTTAAGATAAAAATTTCAACCAAGTTGTTGTTTGGTACAATATCTCACAGTTTAATCTTTTATGCACTTTATTTGGTAATCATCAGGGCAATATCAAGTTTTTAAGCAACACAGGCACAAAGAACTTTTTATGTCTTAGCATTAAGGACAATATTGATGAGTGAATCAGTAAGTGCATAAATCAGTTCGTCAGGAGTGCGTTTTATTTCGCAAACTATCATTTAGTGTTAAAATAATAACTTATTGTTTAAAAGCAATTTTTATTTCACTACTGATCCTGGTTAATTTTTAACTCACAAACCGGAGAATGAGAATGACTACTTAGAAAAATATACACTTAAGTAAATAGTCTTAATTTTAGTAACTGCGTATAATCATAATTGTGGCGCAAAAAATTCAAAGCTCACATACATACATAGTTTCTCTCAAGCAACTACCCAGTGGGAAAAGCTAATGAATAGTAAAGGATAGCATGTATAATTTTCATTCCACAATTCATTACTGGTGTTAACACAGAACATGTCCTAGGAAAGTAATAAATTAGTTTAATCCGTACAATCCTTCCTCTGCAGGTGTAGTAATGCACGTGATAATAAGTGTGAATTCATTTTGCTCGATCGAATTACACTCTCGTTTCTTTGAAAAATAATACATTACTTTTCCCTTTGTTATGTAATTAATGGCCACTTTTCGCGCTGGGTATAGCCGATTGCAAAATTCAGGAGCATCTCTACTGCGTTTATTCGAAAACTAAAATAATCCACAACAGACTCCCTCTCTCTCTCATACTTATAGTCTGGGTATGTTTATTAGGCGGGGTCGATTTGTATGGATGAAAAAAAAAATTAAAAAATCGTATATTAAAAACGAAATCTATATAAATATAATCTTAAGAAAGTTTTGCGAAGAAATCATGGCTCTAAAATCAAACCCTATGCCGCGCCTCTCAACATGAAAATTAATTTTCTCTTCCTGAGCTGCTTCTTGTTTGGCTACTGCCTACCTTATTTAAAGACATGGACTTTAAAGATGATAGTAGAGAACCAATTATTATGGATAAATCTAAGATTTTTCGCGAAAAAATGTTAAAACAGGAGGCTTATTCTGAATTGCGATGCGAAAATCAATGTGATGCTAAAATAAATATATGCGAACAATTGCTATTATGTATTGCGATATTCGCAAAGTTCTTTTTTATTCGCATTTCAAATGCGAAAAGTTGGCAAGTCGGTATTCTAGATTGCGAAAACACATTTCAAATTTGTAAATTTTATTCGACAACAAAGTAGCATTTGCAAAGTACAAGCATGTAAGTGAAAGATAATATTTAATTTATTTATTCATCATATATTTATTATTTAATTCAGAGATAGAATTATGATAGAATTTATGAATAAGTACAGCCAATTGGCAAGAGGCAAATACTTTGTGGCAAACGTTAAATGAAGATCTAAATAACAATGCACCACCTATTAGAGAAGCTGCATGATGGAAAAAAGTATGAAATATATAAAAAAGAAATATTCTGCATAAGTAAACGTTTACTTTTCGCAAGCATCAAAATAAATTACATTTTTTCATTCAAGCTTATAATATCGGATTTGCTTCTAAGCAATCTTCTCTCTATCCTCATGTCCTTCTTCGTCGTCGAACCACAGTGCCATATAATCCATTTTTCTTACAGAATTTCCTAAATAAATTTTATAAACAATTTTCACAGCCAAACACACACAATTTATTTGACTTTTGTTAGACTGACGTTTATTTGAGCAGCGTTGCCACGATTTGAAATAAATTGCGAATGCAATTGCGAAAGTCTAACAGAATACCAATTTTAATTCGCATCGCATTTCAATTGCGCATCGTATTGATTTTCGCATCGCAACTCAGAATAAGCCTCTAGGGATTACGTACGTTGGGGAAAATCAGTGATTTAAATTTCGTAGCATTTATTTTAGTACATACATTTTTCTATTTGAAAAAATTGTAATTTAAAAAAAATAGTTTGTCTGAAGGAGAAAAAATATATTTTCATGTCGAGAGGCAAGGTATAGAGATTTATCTCAGGCACACAGAGAATTTTCTGAGAATTTCGTGTAGATTATGTTTTTGAAATTTTGTAGAAATTCAGCGGTTAAATTTTCACCCAAATCTTGTGTTAAGCCGACTTTTAATTACTGGATGGGTTTTATTACAAAATAAAAACAGCAAAAACTCTGCTTCAGTTTGAATGAAGACTAGCTTAGTCTAAACAAACTCATTAAATATCCTTTGCAGCCCACCCACAATTATATTTAATTACATGATTCTTATCTTAATTTTTTACAGCTGTCTGCAGCTTAGATTGTGGTCCCAATGGTGTTTGCGAATCTGGTAAATGTCGCTGTAATCCTGGTTGGACTGGCAACCTTTGCGATCAATTGCCCTGCGATGCCAGATGCTCTGAACATGGCCAATGTAAAAATGGTACATGTGTTTGCTCACAAGGATGGAATGGCAGACATTGCACGTTGCGTAAGTACATACAAACAAATATATTTTAATATTAATACTAAAAATCAAAATATAGAAGCAGTCTATACTAAATAAAAAGTATATAGTAAGATTTGCTATAAGTATGCTGAAGATAGGGAAACTTTTGTAAATTGAACTTTTTAAACTATATTGAAGTTTATTCTAGAAAAAAAGAATAATTTGCTTTTTATGTAGCAACGCATTTTACACAGAGTATACGAAGTTTATTGCTGCTGTTGTGTGTATTTTTTTAATATAAACAAAATCAAATTTAAACTTTTCAGACTACTGGTAATAGGAGTAATGAAATTGATAAAAGACTGCAGAGGGAGACAAGTAGACGGTTAGATTTTTTTATTGGAAAATTAAATAAGCATATTCGTATACGACATTAGATTTGCTGTGAAACAAAAAGGGGTTTAAATATAATAAAAAAAATCAAAATATGTTGGCATCTACAACATAAAAAAGTTTGGAATTAAAAGGAAATTTTATTTAAGATAAAAAATTTAACATATAACAAGTGAGCTTACTTTAAAAAAAGACAATCGCTCATGTAGATATTTTTAATGGTTTACTTTTACTTGTCAGTAGTCAGCATGTGTTTTTTAATTTTTTCTGTATTGATACACTAAAAGAAAAACATTCATCAGTCAGACAATGAATATGTTACATTAAAATTTGTTATTTAACTATGGTAGCAAACTTTCCATCAATGCAATGAACATTTACATTATTCACATAAAATCTATCAATCTATGCTTTTTATTAGTAAGTATTTCATAGTTGATTGTTTTAATATAAATCTTTTCTTTTTTATGTCATGCCATGCCCTATTACTTTACTTTACGATATGTAACTTTAAGTTGCATATCGTCATATTATAATGCTATCAGCCAAGTCAGACAACACGCTTCAAATCTAAAGTGGTTTCGTCAATTCCGAAAGTCGAAGTAATTTTTTTAATTTATTTGCATTTTTTCTCAATTGAAAGTAATGCCAAATTATATAAAAATCGGCTGACTAATCAAATTTTATTTAAATAGTAAATTTAAATGAGCATATCTCTACTTTTCCCAAAGCTATATATATCGTGTCTTGACAAAAGTACACGATGTGCTCGCAGTTTCGTAGGATTGTGTATGGTAGTGTTAAATAAAATAAAAAAAATTAATTCATTAATGCTCTAGAGTATACAACCAAATTAAAAATAAAATAATAAATTTAGTAAATTGCGACTTTGACTCGCATACGAAAGATTCCGTTCGGACACTTTATGTCATGATATAACCGCAATGAAAGCTTAAACGAAATTGTTTTGAAGCTATTGTTTTATATTAAAATCGATTATTTACGATTGTTCATGATAAATGTTCTTAAAAAACAAAGAAATTAAAAAAAATATGTCGCTGAAGTTTTTTTTGCGGTTATGTCCTGGTGTGTGAATGAACTTTAGCCTATATAATCGAATATCTTAGCTGACGTAGATATTTTTGAAATTTTTTGTGTTTAGGCGTTTTTACAGTTTCAGAACTTTTCTCGTTATGTCAATTTTTTTGGATTTCGGTAAGTTTTTTAATTTTGGCGTTTTTTCGTTTCGGAGATTTTTTCCATTTTCAAGAGCTTACCTCTTACTGTTTCCAATGTTGTAGCAATTTGTCTATAAAACGTTAACTGATTAAATACCCTTTAATTTCGATTTTTTTAAATTTGAGTGTTAATTATCTAGTCTAGATAAAAATAGACTAACTTGGGAAAATTTCAAGTGTCTGTATATTACATTATGATTACATTCTAGCAGGTTTCGTTGCTCGATTTAGAACACCCTTTAATTTTTAACTGTCATATATTTGCTGTTAGAGCGGCCGAAGTTTTATATATTCTGTGAAAATGTCAGGTCCGTAGCTCTTAGGGATCTCGAGAAAACAGGCTGTGACGGACTGGCGGACATGTTAGCGAAAACAAGCGGGTTCCTTTTCACCTTTGTTGCATGGAACCCCAAAAACCTTGCAATTGTGCATTTTGAATTGTAGAGCAATTTTTTTCGAACTAACATCTTAACTTTGTTAACTATTCTGCTTGAAGTACATATTTTTATTTTTTAAGAAATATATAATAAATAATAAATAATTATATAATTTTTAAATGTTTTAGCATTTTCCTATTTAAAACCTTAAATAGTATAAGCAATACAAATTCTTTGCTTTCGAGACATTTCAAAACATTTAATATATTCTTCAACATGCTGTTTTCATTAAATTACATAAATTTCTACGCCTAGATATGTAAATTCTTTTTAGTTTCTTCTTTAGACATCATCGCACTGTCTTATCGCTGTTGTATTTTCTAAAATTTTCTTGCATATTTGCAAATAATGTGACATGTTAAGACATGCACAAATATTAAAAAGTATGTATAAGTACATGCTAGTAGTTCCTACTTCAAATGAAATATAAAACAGGGAACTTTTTTAAATAAAAAAAATAATAAAAATAAATACAAAAAACCAGTTGGCATATAAGACATATAACTTTCACAGACATACCAGACATTACTTTAACTTCAATGTCATCTCTTTGGATACACACACACATACTTACGTTAGTTGCGTTAGTAAGAATTTTGTATAGCTTTTTTCAGAAACACATGGCATTCAGACCGGATGTATGCTCAGAGATAAACACTTACACAACAAGTTTTACTCCATTTACAGCATACACTCAAACACACTTACATGCATTCGTATGTATGTGTATATCACCTATACGTAGGTACAAAAGTCATCATCATTATCAACAGCAATTGTGCAAACAGCATCATCATTATCCATCCTCATATATAGAGAAGCATATGCATATATTTTAAAAATTTATGTTAATATTAATACTAGAAAATTTCCATATAGCCATCATGAGTTAAGGTTTTACCTTCAAACTTATGCAACTTAAAACTTGTTTATTTCTCTACTTACTCGTACAAAAAAAGGGAGAAAATGTAAAAAAAACTAAGAGAAATTAGTTACGGAGACAAAATGTTGTGCAAATAAATAGATGAACAAACGAACAGCATAAAATAAATAGATAGATAAAAAATGTTATGTACAACTTTTCTAAAATTGTACATCTTCCTTGTGCACATTTGAAGCATACTATTTGGCGCTTAACTAGTATTTTTAATGTCATTGTGACATGTGTCATGTACAAACTTATGTATATATTGTTGGGGCATGTGTTTGTTTGAACGTGTAAAAGGCAATTTGCAGTAGCATTTATTTGTATCTTTTTAACTTCCTCTCCATGTTGACTAATGGGAAATTTTCTTTATAGCATTTTATTGTATAATAAGGCTTGTTAAAAAGTTTGTTTGTTGTTATTGTATAAGTATATTTTTTTACAACAATTATTTACTTTTTCTTTTGCCATGACTCTTCTTCTCATTTTGTATAGAAAATACACAATTTTACAATAATATGCCTGCCTGCTTGCCTGCTGCCTGCTCATTTGCTGTTATGTATTTTTAACTGTCACTGCCTTAACTTATGCTACATATTTCTAGTTAAAAGAATTTATATTGATAATATTTCTAAGGAAGTCTTAAATTGTTTGTCGTTTTATATTTATAGACGTTCTCATATAGTATCTATCTAAATTTTGTTTAGTACTTAGTAACAAGCCAGTAAAAATATTATCTAAAGGAAATATTACTGCAAATATGTGTGTTTCGTTTTTAGTTGACGCTGGTGTTGAGCGCAACAAAAAAAATTCGTTAAGTTGTTTCCAAATTGCTTTAGTTTTGAACAAAAATGAAAAAAAAATGGAAGAAAAAAATATTTTCCAAAAATAGCGGAAGTTTTATTGGTTTTGCACACGTCAATGTTATTGAAAATATTTATATACATTATATTATTACTTTTATTTTATATCTTTTTTTTTCTACAAAACTTTTAACAATATATTTTTTTTTGTGCAAAATCCTTTTCATCCAAAGAGAATAAATATTATTTAGTTTTTGCTGGGTGCATATGCTAAATTTTAGTGATATACTGCATATTTCCTGTTTAAAACTTGTTTTCTGTATACCGAATCATAAAGAGAATATGTTTCCGGAACATTGAAAATAAACTTTAATTTTACAATAGAATGAAAGTTCTTGTTGTTCATGTGCAGTTTTCAAAACATGTTTCAGGAATTTCGTGTTAATCGATATGTCTTGTTTTCATATAAAGCGCATAAAAAATTATATAAATTTTTTTTGCTGCATAAATAACTGCAATTAAATGTAATTTTTTTATAAATAAAAAATGATATATCCAGCCAGCCCAAAAAAATGGATTTGCAAATTTTAAGAACTATCATTAAAGTAATTTATAATGAAAATTTAAAATTAAACAATTATTCAATTCTCAAACGCAGTCGTATGGTTTATCATTAAAAAAAATGATATTGTTGTATCGTTATTTTGTGGTATTTTTAAATGTGAGGTATTGAAATGGACACTTTATTTCAAAACATAAAATTGTACCAGGTAGGAAATTTTAGCTAGTTGTTCCGTTCTACTACGTGTTTGTTTGTCAAAATATTTACAATAAACTTTGGTGTTATTTGTTAACTAATTAATTATAACATGTAATTTGGCTTACAAGGCGATACAAACTTTAGCCCAATAAAATTATAAATATAGAAACAAATGAATTTCTAAGAATAATAATGAAACTTAACTAAAATGGAATTTTTAATTTGATGCGAAATAGTTAAAAAAATTTCGCTATAAGCAATTTCAATTAAATATGGTTTAAAAATTAAATGATGTAAATATATAAATATATATCGTAAAAATAAATTATTTTCTCATCTTAGTTATCTATATATATAAAAATCAATGCCACTTTTCGTTGTAATTTTATAACTCAAGAACGGGCTCACCTATCCGGACCAAATGTTTAGGCTTTGTTCGGACTATTTAGTAGATGGTTTATGTGAAGTTTGCACAAAATCCGTCGAGCGGTTTACGGGTAAAATAGGGTAAAATCGGTAACTCAGTATTTCCGGGCTTAATGAAGATATCACAAAATTCAGAAAGAACCAAAGAGCCTGTTAAAAATAATTGGATAGGTGTTTGGTACTTTTTGGAAATTTTGAGTTTTAAGGGGATAAAACGGGTAAAAACCGAATAGCAATAGGAAAAAAACTAAAAACGTAGTTTTACTCTCCTTAAAACAATCTATAATGAATATTTGTACTTCCTGGAAATTTTGGAATTTAGGGGGAAAAGGGCTAAAAACGGGTAATATTGTATCTTCGGACCTAATGCATGTAGCACAAAAATTTTAAAAGATGCTAGAAATCTATAAAAGTCAATCCCTTTTCGTTGTACTTTTATAACTCAAGCATGGGCTCACTATACAAACCAAATGTTTTGGCTTTGTTCGGACTATTTAGTAGATGGTGATTTTGCTGTCAAATTGAAACTTTTTTCAGATGGGGACTTTCCTGTCAAATTTAAACTTTTTTCAGTTCATTCGGTCATTTCATTTTGGACGTGCTTCGATTAAAACAAATTATCAGCGATAATTATTGCTTTGGGTTTATATTGTTAAGCATATTGTTAAGTGCATTCATACAAACGGTGAGTCTTGAATTGTTCAAATGTACTATGTATGTATATGTGTGCGTGTTTTTCTCTTAGTGTGTTAGCGAGCCGTTAGTGTTTTATATCGTTTAGAGGCTTTATTTGAATTAAATTGTCAAACGCATTTATACAAAAGGTAAGTTTTGAACTGCTGAAGTGAATTACATGTGTGTATATGTGTTTCTTTATTTGCAAAAAACATATTGTGTGCATACGGTTGTTTTATTCTTTTGTAAGAGATGGAAACACGTCGATTTAAAAATGAATTATTTAAGAAAGTTTTACATACATTGACGTTGCAGTCATATATGTTTATTTCCATACACACATATACGCACATGTATACACTATTAATGAAGAAATTTGTTTTTAATTTGATTTATCTTTTTTATATGAAGGAAAGTTGGTTCTTTGATTATATTATTGCGAAATATTAATCCACCAAAACTGTGTAATGGCACCAGATTGGCAGTAAAAAAGTTATTGCCAAATTTGATTGAAGCTACGATCTTAACTGGTAAATCAAAAGGAGAAGTTTGTTTGATACCGCGTATCCCTATGGCTCCAACTGATATGCCATTTGAGTTCAAACGATTACAATATCCTGTGCGTTTATCATTTGTGATGTCCATCAACAAGGCCCAAGGCCAAACACTTCACGTTTGTGGTGTGAATTTGGAGGAATCATGTTTTTCACATGGCCAACTTTATGTTGCCTGTTCCAGAGTCGGTACCCCCAGCCGTTTGTTTATTTATGCCCACAATGGAAAAACAAAAAATATTGTTTATCCAAATGTTTTAGATTAAGTTTGAAAATTGCTAACAATTAATAAAATATTTTTTTTTTAAATAAATGAATTTGATGCTCCAATTAAATTTTTTTATTATTTCACTTGATACGTAGCGAAGCACGTACCGGGCGGCTAGTTACATATAAAAGAAATTTAAAAAAATAATAATAATTTAACAAATATAACTTTTTCAGGTCTGTGGCCCATTTCTGTAACTTGTGAGAAGTTCGCGCATCGAGAAAAATTAAATAATTATATTGGTTGTCCAATTTGATACAGGGTTACTCACATAAAAATTTATATAAACTTACAAAAATGATCAAACAAGATAGTTTTTTCCTCACTCACTCTGTGTTTCACAGGATGATAACAATTTTTTCGACTCGAAAAGTTCTCACATTCCTTAAAGAAACGAGGCACTGGTCTCAATACAATTATTTGAAAAAGATATAAAACTCAATCATATAATTAGAATAAAAATGCAGGGTGGCGCAAAAGTAATAACAGGGTTGCGTTTTTTAGGAAATCGTGCAAGTGTGTAGGATAGTGTATCTCACCTTTTACTGAAATTTACATGAAAATCGCATAATAAAAAAATGATAAATAATAATTTTTCCCAAAGGACAATATATTTTTAGTTTGCCAAAAAAAAATTATTCTTAACAACGCTTCCAATTCAGTGACCAGGAATCGTAAAAGAGAACTTCGTGTAATTACAAGCCTATAACTTGCGTTCCACATTTTCTTGATTTCTTGGGAATTTTTTTTGCTGGTACATGGTGTAGTTTTTACTATTGGTTTTAATATGTATCTACAAAATTTCTTTAAAGGCCGTGATAAAAAACACAACCTGATATGATGGAGTTTATGGCAATAACAATTCATCAGACCAGGCTTGTATTCTTTTCGTATATTGCTCGACTTTGTATGATATTGAGTCATGGCCTTAAGCAAAATAAATAAAAACTCTTTAAAAGCCTTATCATTTAAATATTTTGAAGGCTAAATATATAGTGCAATATTCAATTAAAAAACATATCGTTGGTCACAAGTAGAAAGTCCCTAACTCAAATAACTGTAAATTTACAGGAGAAGGTAAAAACGTAATAATAAACAATACAACTGCTTGTAAAAGCGTTATTTTTTACACTATTGCAATAAATTTTTGTAATGTGGCGATTTGTGTGAAATGTATTGGAATCACTGAAAATCTAAATATGTATATGTAGTTTTGACAGATATAAAAAGTATGCCGTTAGAAAACAATTTTTTACCTCTACGTACATACGAACATATGAGAGGTCTAGTAGTATGTTGTAGCACTGCTTAACACTTTCAAATCAGTGCACAAAAGTTAGCGAGTTAAGGCCGTGCTACACAATCATACAAAGTCGTGCGATCTACGAAAAAATACAACCCAGGTGGGATTGAGTTTATGAAATATTTCAAAAGACAATAACAATTTATCACACAAGGGTTGTATTTTTTCGTAGATCGCACGACTTTGTATGATAGTGAGTCATGGCCTTTAAAAACATTTAAAAAAGATATAATTGAGGTATTCAAATGGTATTCATATATTAACAAGTTTTAAAATAATAAAACGAAAAAATATGACTGCTGTGAGCAACCCCTTGTAATTAAAAATTAAAAATATTGTACTTATTTGTATTTTGGTTTTAGCACCTTTTTACCAGTGACGCCAAATTTTTTTGCTCTAAAAGCACATCAAAATTTAAAAAAAAACTGTTTAAATGAGTAATTTTGATATTTTAAAAGCTTAAAAAGCAGTTACGTGAAAAACGAGTGGAGATTCAAACGAGTGAAGTTTGATAATGTTTAATATTTTCTAAGCTATTCTCTATTTCAGCAATACTATCATCTTTAATGAAATATATCAGATGAAAAAGGTATTATTTACACTGAAAAAATAAATGCTCCAAGTTCTTTTTAAAGTAATTTTTAAGAAATACACTTAATGCTTTTTCTTAGTTTGGCACTAACTCTCAAAACTTGGCGTTTTGAGTATTTAAAAAGCACTTAAAATAGTGCCTAAAGCACCAAGTTGGCATCACTGCTTTGTACATTGCTTACTCTCTCTCTCTCTTTCAATTCCTTTGGTAAACTCTCACGCATTTATACATGTAGTTCCCAGCGGCAAAAATGTCCATTACAGAAGCGATTATTCGATGCAGACATGTAAGAGAGTAATGCATACCACCTCATATACGCATCTTGTTTACATTTTCAAATGCATTTCCGCATTCGTGGAGTGAACGCATTTCATTTGCACACAAAGTAAGCGATATACTGAAGTGTTCATCTAATCAACATCAAAAGCTCAATATTGCCCAACACACATTGTACGTTGGCAGTGGGCAGTTCGAATACAATATCGCTTACTTTGTAAGCTAGCATTCATGCAACACAAAGTGTGGTAAGCATCATTAAAGAGATGTAATGTGGTATTCAATGTTTGCCGCTGGGTTATGACTAACAATAAACCTAGCAGAGAAAGTCTTATTACTATGACCTTTTTGTTTAAGCCACAACAACAATTTCTTTAATTTATGTTAAAATGTTAAGACTTTAGGACACTTAAGACACCCTTGTGAATACCCCAAATATTTTATAGATAACTTTCGATTTTGAAAACAATATTACAATCTCTTTAATTTTATCACACAGTGTTATTTATTAAAACTCATTACATGTACAAATTTATAAAAATTAGAAAAGCCCGTCTACGTTAAACCTTGTACCTTTAAAGATCCTAAATGGTCATTCGAAATGATAAATCATAGGAGAAACCTTAAACAACAATATACTTAATTTGATATATGAAGTTCGCCAAAATTTGAATTTTTTTTGTGTTCTTAAAATGGCGCCTGTTGGCCGCCATATTGAATTTTCACTGCAGTTCATATTTGACACTCGACAAGTTCACTGACAGAAGAATCATCAAAATACATTCATAAGTACAAAAGTATGTATGTACCTTAATACAGAAAGGCCCTAACTCATTACTTTTTTTGAAATCAAGATTTTTGCAATTTGCTATTCATTCTTTAGATGTTCTTCTATACAAAAAACTCGATTTAAAAAAATTATGCGTTACATCCTTTCTATATATTAAGGTATCGATACATACATACACATTTACAATGTGTATTAAAGTTTTTTTGTTCTAGTTAAATGTTTTAAAAATAGATAATGTATGTAATATTATATGCATGCATATACTTCATACGACGTCGGTGAAGGATAATAATATACGGCTAATCGGAATTTTGTATATTACTTGCTTTATTTTCAAAAGAAAATTTTAGCTTAAGTAACAAGTTGATGTTACATTGTAAACAAAAACTAGTTTGTACTTAAGCTTCAATTATTTTTTCCTATGTATGCTATGATTATAAAATTTTGGCAGATAATGCCAATGACAACAAGTTAATGATCTTTGCGAAAAATCGCCTTTCGATAATCATGTTGGTTAAGCTTCTTTGGCGGCAATGACTCGATATGTACTATACATACATACTAGTGATGTAACGAATGTCAATTTTTGATATTCGCGAATACGAATATTTGAAACGATATTTTTTATTACAATGCACAAATTTCTATAAAAAATTAATGTATCTGTACAAACTAAAATTTTTAGTAATTTATTTAAATTTCATTTACGATTTATGCATTTAATTTATTTATTTAATTTCTTTGGAAAATATTCGTATTCGTATTGGAATCCGCCTGAATTTGACGAATACGAACACATTTGTATTCGCCTGAAAATGGCCGAATATTCGACAATTCGAATACGAATACAAATATTCGTGCATCACTAATACATATACATACCTTTACCTCAATATAGAAAGGCCCCAACTCATTATTTTTTTGAAATCTAAATTTTTGCAATCTTCTATTCTTTCTTTAGACGTTCTTCTATCGAAATATAAAAAAAATCGATTTAAAAAAATTATGCGTTACGCCCTTTATATTTTAGTGTATCGATACATACATACATAGATATGTACATTAATACATATAAAAGCTCATAAAACATGACAAGCTGTCGTTATTTTTTGAGCAGATTTTTTCCAAGAATTAAAAAGAGAAAAATACATGCTTTTGCATCCTGCAATTATTTTTTTTGCATATAAAATGACGTGTGAGAGTTTTAAACGAATGTGAACATTTTCATTAGATACATATGTATGTATATTTTTCAACTCTTTAAATAATGAAACACTTTACGTATTTGTATGTATTTGAGTGTGTGTGTCTTTTTCCCCTTTCTTTGAAATTTAAAGTTTAAAGCATTCAACCCAGATTTTCATTAATTATGAATGTAATGTACATATTTTTATTTTTTATTTTTTGTTTGTTTTTATCTTTAGCTGGTTGTGAAAATGGCTGCTCACGTCATGGTCAATGCACTTTGGAAAATGGCGAATATCGTTGTGACTGTATTGAAGGCTGGGCTGGTACAGATTGTTCAATTGCCTTGGAAATGAATTGCAAGGACAATATTGATAATGATGGTGGTAAGTACAAAATAAAGTTAAAAGAAAAAAAACATAAATTAAACATTCTCTGAAAGGCTATAAAAACTTGAGTTTTGATCTAAAAAAACATAAATTAGGTTTTGGTCATTTAATTTTGTTATTTATGGATATAATTACAGGAAATTGTTTGATAGATTCATAAAAAATATAATATAATAAATAAATCGTTTTGACATGTTTTGTCTGTACGCACAGACCTTTTTTCTTCTCTGCTCTTCTATGTCTTTGTATAGATGATGTATAAAAATTCAATTATTAATCATGCTCATAAGCTTTTGGGAATACATAATAAAATTTTTGTTCGTATGTATTTATTTAGTTATTTACTTACGAGTACTTGGCATTTTTTGTTGCTTCAAGAAATATTTTCTTCTTTTGTTCAATCTTATTTATACAACATGGAACTTTTCAATCAAAATTTTATTTTCGTACAGAAGAAAAAACTTCAAAAAAAGTTTGTTTTTGTACGAAAAATATAAATAAATCATATCTTTTTCTTATTAAATAAAAGCAGGAGATGAAATTGCTCCCATGACAGAGCTTTTGTATTTGGTGAAATTACACAAAGAAATAGGAAACAGATCTTACAAATTATATTTTTGAGTCTTTCGTAAAAAAATATTGTTTAATCAATTTAAAAGAAAAATAAGAAATTTATCAGGCGTAAAAGTATTTAATGGTTTTTTCTTCGAAGCTATTGAAAATATTTAATCACAAAGAGCAGTAGTTTGTGATTGATATTACCAATACACAATTTTTAATTTAATATAAATTTAAGTTTTGAGAGTTGTTGTTTTCTCTGGAAAACAACAAAAGGCTCAAGTCAGTATGAAGGATTTGCTTTTTACTTAAAAATTTGTTTTATATGTATTTTTTTGTTTAAAAAAATTTAAGTAAAAAGCAAATACTTTTTTTATTCATACTACCCGTTATAAAACTTACTTTACAATTATTACATGTAAAGGATGGGCAAATTTAAGGTTAGGAAGTAAATTGGCTTAAAACGCACCTTTCTTTTGACAAATTCAGTTTTATTAATACTCTTTTCGCAAAATTTGTAAGCACATTTTGAAAGCTTCGCCTTTCTCGTCAATGCAGCGAAGAATGTCTGCTATTAGAGCGTTTGTTGTTTGTAGTTTGTTCACGAAAACTAATCCAGCAGCGTTAAATCACAAGAACGAGGTGGCCAATTGACAGTGTCAAATTGAAAAATTACCAGGAAATTTTTTATCCCATAAATGAATTGGCTTCGTCGGCTGTGGGGCTTGTGTCGCCGTTTTTTTGAAACCAAAGGTCGCTGATATCAACATTAGCCAACAAAAAATCGGTTATCATGGTTTGGTAGCGTAGAGAATTCACGATGACTGCGTTTCCTTGCTCATTTTCGAAAAAATGCGTGACGATCAAGCGTGCTGACTACAAACCCCACCATACGGTCACTTTCTTTGGACTGTTTGAGAATTTCACGGACTGTTTGAGAATTTCACGGACTGTTTGAGAATTTTTTTAGCCCTATATGCGACAATTTTGTTTGTTTGAGTAACCGCCTAATTAAAAATGGGTCTCATCATGATTTGTTGAAAAATACGTTGTTTTCGTTAAGTTTTTCAAAGAGCCAATTTTTACAACTGAAATTATTTTTCCAAAAGTGAAGCGTTGCATAGTTAAAATTTCCCAACTTTTTACTAAACAAATGTCAAAGGATGACAGCTCAATTTTCGACATTTCATCTGACATTCATTTTAATTCCTAACCTCAAATTTGTTGGTTTAAAAGAAAGGAGGATTTAAAAAAGCGGCTAAACTGTGGCCAGAGGTCGTTGGCGGCTGTTCGCTGTCTTACAGCCAATCGACTTCGCTCTGTGAGCTCTACACTTAGAAGAGACCAAAACAATTGTTGTAACTTTCTTTCATACTACAAAACTTTTCTTAAAGTTGTAATATTTCTTACGCTAGAGAATTCATGTACTTTTTTGTTAAACAAGTATATGTTTTATTTGGAAATCTTTTAGTATTTCTAAAAAATCATTAAACAATAATTTCGCTCTATAGGTGCTAACTCTGAAATTATTTTTTCAATGAAACTCATCCGCAAATGAAAATATATTTCTTACTTCTAGGAACAAAAAAAATAATAATTAAGTACCATCTTTTATATAATGTAGTGTAAGCTTGATTATTCAGGTGGTGAAGGGCCTAGCAGAACTTCGTTTTTAGAGTATTCAAAGAATTTTTCTTTGCACTCAGTATATTTGTTTTGATTCTTCCGTTCTCTTTAAAAATAAAACATATTTAAAAATTTTACAAAATAAA
This sequence comes from Tachina fera, assembly GCA_905220375.1. Lineage (NCBI taxonomy): Eukaryota > Metazoa > Arthropoda > Insecta > Diptera > Tachinidae > Tachina > Tachina fera. The sequence continues at coordinate 84,574,312 of LR999966.1, forward strand.
CTTTCATTTTGGCAATTTCAAGCTCAAACTCATATGTACATAAATTTTAGTATTAAACTTTAATATATATCGTTATCTCAATATAGAAAGGCCCTAATGCATTGGTTTTTTGAAATCAAAGTTTTCGCATTTTTCGATACTTTAGATGTTCCTCTATCGAAATGAACAAAAAACTCAATTTAAAAAAATAATGGGTTAGGTCTTTTCTATATTTAGGTAATGATATGTAAATATGTATAGATGTATGTGTATTTCTAAATTCGTATATCCTTTTATTTATGTACATATTGTATGTAGTTCATAATACATCAATTCTTAACAAATGCTTTTGTAAGTGTTAAAAGGACAAAAAGTTCGATAAGGTAAAAGGAAATAAGCGGAAATTCACATCAATTTAACAGTAAGCAGATTTTTTTTGTTTAAAAGGGAAATAAAATGAAAACAAAATAAATTGATCAATTGTAAGTAGAAACAAATGTAAAACAATTTACCTTATAAATGTTACATACGAGTAACAAGAGGAATACTCTTCTACTAAGATTACCTTCAGCATTCACCTTTTTTATACTTAAGGGTAAAATGATTTTTTTGATGCTTATGTTTTGATTTTATAAAATATTTTGCAAAATACAAAGAAAACTTCAACATAAAAGGGTGTGAGGTTTGATGCTTTATAAAAAAGTGGTTTTGTAAACACATGTTGTTTTGCACTTGATCCTAAGTAGCTTGCACTCTACTAAACTTGTAAACCTATTAAATTTCTATGTTATGGATGATACATCAGTATTTAGAGTGAAAATTAATTTTGTTCTCTTTTATTTAATATATTTTAGAATTTTTGGATCTACTGCTGTTATAGTAAGGTTTGTTACTTAACTTACATAAAGGAATCGAGCTATAACAGCAAAGAAAATGCAAAAAAAGTTATGTATAGGGAAAGGTTTTAAAAGATTATCTCAAAAGCAAGTTTATATTTAATGTGTCGTTTAGACAATAAGTAAGCCCTTCATTGAAACAAAATATAATTCTTACATATAATGATATGGAGTTTGGTAAATTATACTATAGTTCTCTAAAAAATAATATCATATTCATTCATTTAGTCGAGTGGTAATATTTTCTACGACAGGTCGGCAGGTAGACTATTGATCGGATAGTTTATTTTGAAATTAGCAAAGTAGTAAATGAATTGGCGCAAACTGTAGATGAAGTGCATGCCTCCATAGATGTTAATTCAGGTCTGTGCGGACGCAAATTTATTTCATCTCGTGATGACATCAATTCTCCAGGGGAAAGAAGTATTTAAATAATTTTCATGCTTTTAAGTTAAAAAAAGGATTAAAATCACCACGAAAGAACTGATTTTACAATTATTGATGATCTGAATAAAACCTAAAAAAATACATATTCTTTTACGCCCCACAGCAACCAAATAAAAACAAACTCTCGCACGTTTCACACACGGTAAGGCACCGATAAATTTTAATTCTGGGCAGAATTCCCAAGATTTTCGCTGTTAGCTTATCAAAATCGGTGCGTTAAATTTTCTTTTGACTCACCCCTAATTAGTTATGTTGTTTAAATTCTTTTATTTATTAAATCATGTTTGCACACTCTTACTGTTAACGTTAATTTTAAGTTGTTATACACAAGAAAAAAATTCTTTCACTCATTGATTCCTTTGAAGTATCCTTTAAAGCTTTAAGTTGTAGTATATTTTCTTGTTAAAATGAAATTTTCCTTTATAAAAATTAAAAAAAGAGTGTGCAATTGAGGCAAGCTCTTCAACTCTTACCTACTTCATCATATGCATACATACATATTTCATCTATCTCTGAAGAGTTGTGACAATATTGTTGTAGCCATTTTCCCAGATTATTCCCTGTTGTTTTATTTAATATATTTTAACAAAAAAGAAAAGCAACAATATTCTTTGACGTACTGTAATGCTAAAGTGTTTCGCTTTATTTTATCTTTTAGTTTAAGTTGTTGCCTTATAAAAGGAAATCACGCGTATATACACATACATATGTACATACATATCGCTCATTTACTCAAAAAACGTCATAACTAAAAAAAAACTAGTTTGCTAGAAACTCGTTTTCTGGCAAACATTTCAATTTACACACAACTTAATGGAAAAATATAAAGCTATTTTGCTTTCAAGAGTTTAGTAAACAAGATATTTGTATGAAAATGTTAAACAATATGAATAACTATATATTCTGTATCATTAACTCAAAAATTTTATATTTTGAGTTATGGTGTTCTTTAAGTAAATGAGCGCTATGTATAAATATTCAAATATATAGGTGCTTATACATATGTATACATACTCATAGCGTCGCTTATACGTCCAATTGACTTAAGTACATTTTGCAATTTTTCTAACAGCCTGTTTGTAGAACACGACAAACCCGACTCACGACGAGCCAAATAATGGACGAATACTTAATGAAAAGTGTTTGTATATGGCGACTTGACTTTGTCGTGCAGCTTACGTTAATTCGCCTATGTATCCCACCCTGTTGCAAAACATTATGTTGCCAACATGTACAAACGCGTACGCGTGATGTTCAGAAACTAATTGCTGAACTCAACGCGAAGAAAGCTCCAGGTATTGATGGAATAAGTAACAATATGCTGATAAACTTGCCCCATATTGCAATTAAAATCCTGTTATTTATTTTTAACGCCATTTTACGACTGGAGTATTATCCACAAAGCTGGAAGCTTGCGAAGGTCAAAATGATTCCAAAGCCGGGCAAAGACCTTACCAAGGCTGAGTCATACAGGCCAATAAGTCTGCTATCAACAATGTCAAAACTCTTCGAAAAGCTGCTCATGAAAAAATTGTCCCCAATTTTAACTGATAGTGGGTGCATCCCAGACCATCAATTTGGTTTTAGAAGTCAGCATAGCACCATTGAACAAACTCATTGATTGGTGCAATTTATAAGAAGAACTTTTGAAGAAAAAATATATTGTTCTGCCCTGTTTATTGACGTTTCTCAGGCCTTTGATAAAGTGTGGCATGAAGGCCTTATTTTAAAATTAAAATCATATTTACCAATAAATTTTCTGAATTTATTAGAAAGCTACATAACTACCCGAAAGTTTACGATTGTGGAAGGAGAATTCATGAGTCTGCCCCAATCTATATCATCCGGTGTGCCACAGGTGAGCATACTGGGGCCGGTTTTGTATTTGATTTATACTTGTGATATGCCTTTGAGCAGCAATATTCATACATCTACGTTTGCCGATGATACAGCCTGCCTTAGTATGCCCAAAAACCCGCACGAGGCGTCCCGATATCTTCAAGAACATATTACACAGTTAGAAATCTGGTTGAACTTATGGAGAATTAAAGTCAATGAACAAAAGTGTGTCCATACAACGTTTACCCTAAGAAGAGATACTTGTTCCCCCATTCGAATCAACAATCAAAATATTCCTCAGCATTCCCAAGTGAAAAACCTTGGTATACACCTTGATCGAAGGCTTACATGGAAACATCATATTTACTTTAAGCTAACTCAGATTAAACTTAAGTTATCTCAAATACATTGGTTGATTGGCAGAAATTCAATACTTAGCCTGGACTGCAAACTTTTAATATACAAGTCGCTTTTGAAGCCAATATGGTGTTACGGTATCCAGTTATGGGGCACTGCTTCAGCTTCCAATGTAGAGAGAATTCAACGAAGACAAAACAAAATTTTAAGGTTAATAACATCTGCTCCATGGTATATTAAGAATTCAAATTTGCATCGTGATTTAAAAATGCCACTAGTGACTGAAGAAATTGCAAGATACGCAGGCAAATACTTAACAAAACTCGAGTCACATCCTAATCCGCTTGCTCGTAATATTTTGAATTTTAATGGTCACATCCGCCTAAAAAAGAGGGACACAAGGGCTCTTATACTCAACACTCTAGATGGGAATGCTTGAAAATACATTTAATTTTCCTTTTTGATTATCACTACTTTGTATTATTTAAATTATCACTAAGTTTTGGCCGACACTGGTCGGGCTAAATAATTATATTTTAGCTTTAAGATTTGATCACTTATTGTTAGCTCATTTTTGAAGATACAATAAATAAATATATGTATTAAAAAAAAAAAAAAAAAACATGTACAAAAATAAATAATTTTCATTTATCTTATTTTATACAAAATTATAAATTCAACTTGAAAAAAACACAACTCACACTTGAATGAAAAATAATTTTTGTATTATATTATTATTTTGTTATAAAAAAATTAAGTGTTCTTCAAAATATCTATTGTTATTTGAATAACAAAAAGTGTAATTTTTATTAAAATATGCCCTGTAGGAGACCGAACTAGTGTCCAACTGGTATTTTCTAGTACTGAAAGTACCACCACTAGTTCCCAACTGCAAACTTTCCTATAACATCTTAATGCTCAAATTAGCATTGAGTGTGTTTAGAAAATAACTAGTGCCATTGGTACTAGTTTATGACTAGATTATTACCAGTTCTTTTGCAAAGAAAATCTCTATAAAATTTGTGGTTTTATTCCTTTGTTACCCAGTGACAACTGCTAGTTAAAATTCGCAATTATTTATCGAAATTCAAAAATACAAAAGGTTAATTATAATTATTTTTAGGTGAACCTAAAACTTTAATAATTGTATAATACTAATTTTCGTACAGTGCAAGGGGCTGTTAGACAGTCAAAATTTATTTTGGATCTGGTGCCTTGGAAATAATTCATATACTAGTAATTTTATACAACAACTTTAATTCTTTTCGCACTAGTTCTTGCTGTTCTAGTAACTATACTATAAGGTTTTAGACAATTGACACCTAATCTCCTGCAGGGTGTAAACTGTATGTGTATTATCTGTATTTTATATATTTTGTGACGTTTATAATGAGCCAAACCGTGATATATAAATCCAAAAATATTTACAGTTGTTACGTTTTTCAATTAAAATCGTCAACAGTCACCATCTAAAAACAAAAAAGAAAAATGGATGACTCGTTTTCTACAAACAGGCTGTAAGAGTGAATATAATATAAATATAATATTTCGTAAATATGTACAGATTTTAATGAAATTGTTCAATAAGAAATTGGAATTTAATTTGGTTCGAACAGCTATTTAGTATGCTTATGGTTATGACAAGTCTAATCTAAGTTTTAAAATTTATTTTCTTTTCGAAAGACTTTTGAAATAAAGTGCACATAAGTTTTATGAGGCAATTGGAAATGGCTTTAAGGTAATTAATTGAATCTTCCTAAAACAATTATTATATATTTTTTATCCGCTAATTGTAAGACTCTTTTATTCATGACTGTTTCAATATTGTTTAAATTATTCAATTATTTAACAAAAGCCAATTAAAATTTGTTTAATTCTAACTTTAACAAGTTTGCTCCTTCGAAAAAAGCTAAAAACAAAAATTTTTAGAATTGTTACTCCAATATTGTCCACCCGAATAATTTTTATCAGAATAAATAGTGTTGAATATTATTATAACATTTACTAACTTAGTATAACAAACATGAATCTAGGAGGACATTTTTATATAAATAATGGGTCGTGGTTGGCGCTTTTCGACTTCAAATTCGACTATTTCTAGTTGATTAAAAGAAAACAGGCTACGTTTTTCTTTAACCTGACCGCAAAATTGCCGATCACAATAAGGGGAATGGTCCTCAGGAATATTTTTGTGTTAGTTTTATTTTAATTTATTTTTTTTACAGAATAGTAATGTAAAATTAAATTTAATAGTTAAATATATGGTTTTGCTAAAAAATAAAAACTGTTAGTTAAGTCAGTTGGTCATACAAGCATACAAGCATACACGTGTACACTCAAACTCATGCGCACATATTTTGATGAAAGATGTTTATATTGAATTATGGAACAAATACACGAAGGGTTAATATTTAAAACATGTCTTACTATCAAACGTGCTTTTGCATTTCTTTAAAAGCGCTCGCACACACAGCCTAATGTATCTATATGTCAGACTTGATTGTGTATGAGACTAAAATGTGTGCAATGTTGTTGTTATACTTCAATTTTTAATAAAAATGTTTTTAATACATAAACATTTACACATATGCGTCGATACAGAAGAGTTAATACTACAGTGAAGACTTTACAAATAGACCAATCTTTTACAAATTCATATTTAAATACACACATACTTCATACATATCGGTGGTTTCAAGTAGAATGGCCCTAACTCAAATAATTTTAACTTTACGGGAGAATGTAAAAACGTAATAGAAACTGTAATGTTCAATATGTAACTTTTTTTATACAAAAAAAACTAAAAATGTAACTAACTAACTAACTAACTAAAAACTAAAAAAAGTACGAGTTCGGGCCTTTGTAATTGGGACCATCGCTATGTACACACACGTATGCATAAATGACTACATTTTCTGGTGACTTTCTCAAAAAAAAAAGCATCAAGATATTTTACGCACATGCATACATACATTCCTTCATATTCCATTAATATTGCAGATGAAGTTCAAGTACCGTACCTGTACACTTGTAACTACTACACAAGAGTTGATTGTAAGTGTTTTGGGGATTTAAAATTGACAAGCGTAATAAAAAATGAAAATGAAAAGGAAGCAAACAGAAAAAAAGGTTACGTGATTGCATAAATAACACCAGTAAAAATAACAACACACACACGCGTAATCGGGAGCTGGAGCACAGGTCTACGAAGTCAACATCATTTATGTTACTTGGTGTATATAGACCTGAAATTAACGTGTATGAAAACGTTGCAAATTTTAAGAACATTTTTATTTTGACAAAAAGTTTTGGTTTTGTAGGTTAAAAAGCTTTTTAATATTTTATTGTTGCCTTAAATTTTTTTTTGTACGTGCAGTATACTTTTAAGAGTTTAAGTTAGAAATTTTTAAAGACAATGAAAATTATGATCTATTTATATATTTGTGCTGAAGTTAAGCTGAAACGTCTTATCTAATTTTAATTTTTATGAATGACTGCATATATGTATGTATGTATGTATATATCGACGGTCCCATTCCAAAACTACTAAATCGCATAATTTGTGAAGTTTGAAAAAACTCAATTTTTGAATGTTTGAAGTGCACTTAGCATGATTTAGTTTGGAATAAAGTATTAAAAAAATTAATTTAAATTATATGTACTTAGCGTACCATTGTAGGTGAAGAAGGACCACCAGAAACATTCCAAGTCTACTTAGAGGACTAGGTAATAGATTTATGTACAACCTAAATTATTCTAAGTTACTTTTAACTATGACCTACAACACAGTTATAAAGTTTAAAAAATAAACTAAAAAAATTATATTGCAATTATTATATGATTACAAAAAGTCTGAAATTTCTATATCATAACATTCCCGAGATATCATCAATAAACTTTGAATGCGTTTATCTCGAAACTTTTTTAACTTATCATGTCTTAGAATGGATAATGAACAAATACTGGTTTCTAAATGTTAAAAATATGTGGTTGAAATCTACTAATTAATTGGCAAAACACCAACAAAATGGACATGGACATGCTTAACCACCAGCAAACAACTTCAATTTAAGGATACCTTTGTATCAGAGGCCTGCGTAAACAGCCTTGAAAAGTAAAAACTTCTTGTTATTTAAATGTATTCTCGTGGCTAAACCAATAATAAATGCAGTTGTGTAATAAGCGAAGCGCGATGAATATAATGATGTTCGCGAATATGAGTGTTTACAAGCTATATCGCGAGGACTTCTTCTTCGTAACAAGCAATCAAAAGAAGTAGTGTTGATGCACGTATGCTTGTTATTTTGCATATGATACGTTTGAGAGTGTGTGTTTGATGAAGATGCTAAGCTATTATATGGTGAAGGGTGCTCCTTTAAAGTAAGCGAACACAACTAATGTCAATACCTGTGTGCGTTTGTATGTGCTCAGAAAAATAAGAGTGCATATACACAGCCTATGTACATGTACACCCATGAAATTTGTTTACGCCCATGTGAAGAAAGAAGCAAGCATCACAAACTCTTCAATCACAAAGTATTTTCTTTTTTACTTCTACACATACAATAACTGAAACAAATGTATTTCCAACACTGTTGCTTAGCGTTTGTTTTAGAATACTTCGCTGCAATAAATCATTTGAAAATTCCCTCATGTCTTAAAAGTTCTTGTAAGTGATCTTATAAAGGGGTCTATTTTGTATAGCTTTCCAATTATACGATATTTTAAAATAATTTTCTTCCTTTTTTATGTATGTTTAATACATAAATGCACAATGTTGTCTTTAAAGAAAATCTTTGTTTTCTTTCCTAAGAATATGATTTCTTTCTTTCAGAAAAAAACTCTGTGATTTTAATTAATAGAAATTAGTGTAGGATTTTCACAGTGTATATATATATATATATATATATATATATATATATATATATATATATATATATATATATATATATATATATATATATATATATATATTGCTCATCTACTTCGTTTTCTTGCAGAAACAAAAATTGTACAATTTTGACTTAACCCTCTTTAGAGCAACAACTGAGATATTTGTGCATATTTTTCAGACAAGTTGTCCGTTTTGTAATGCGTGAACAAAGCCTTACATTTCTTTTTAGAATTGAGTTTATTTTTAATTAGAAAAACACTAAGCTAGAACATATACATATTTTAAATACAAAATAACTTTTCTTCTTGCAGATGGCATGACTGATTGTTCAGACAGTGAATGTTGTTCACACCCTGCCTGTTCGGAGCACATAATGTGTCTATCTTCCAATGATCCTGTGGAAGTATTACTGCGGAAGCAGCCACCCTCAGTAACGGCATCATTTTATCAACGTGTCAAATTTTTGATTGAAGAGAACTCTGTGCAATCATACGCCCACATGGATGAATACAGTGAAAAGTAAGTACAATTTGTTGCCATTCTAATACTCTTTATTATAAACATATCTGTAACGTACATAAATATTTAAATGAATTCTCTAGTAAAATTTAACATTACAAAAAAGCTTTTTAGTTAATTTGTTTTCCAGTTAAGTTAATTTATTTTTAATTTAAATGAATGCACCAAGCTAGAAAATTAAAAAAATAAATCAATTAAGGGCTTTTATTGAACTAGGACACCTTTGCAAATTTTAAGTTTTATTTATTTTTTTATTTACATAATAGATTTTATGCATTATTTTAAACTGGTGCAATGAAGAGAAAAAGCTCAAATACGTTTTATCTTTGTTTTTAATAAAAATAAAATTTTAATTTTATTATTTAAATTTATGAAAAAAATAAATTTAAAAAAATTTAATCAGTCTAAACTAAGTATGCATTTCATTTAAATATAAATTGATTTTATATTTTTTTTTAGTTTGATTTTTAAGAAAGGCAAAAGAAAGACATAAGTATAAAATATAGCGAAAAAAGACATTATAAAAACCCCTACAATATCCTTTTAAAATCCCTAACCAAGTCCCCTCAATGAGTCTATCATTTATGCGTTGGAATATATGTTTTCTTTTTTTAGAAATTTTTCAATCCTAATTTTTTAAAATGAAAACAACAACTATCCTCATATTTCAATTTATGTTTTTTTTATTTTACTTAAGTTTTATTTGAATCTTTTTTCTTTTTTTATTATTATCCTTTGATTTGAGAAAAAATTTTAAATCAAGAAAAAATGCAAAAAAAAAATATATTTTGATTTGAGCTTTTTCTTTTCTTGCCTAACTTTTGTAGGGTTAATGAAAAAAATGTATTAAAACGAAACTTTCTGTTATTTTTAATTTGTTTTTAGTTTTAATTATTATTATTATTTGGTTTTGATAAAATTTGTCTTTACTAAAAGCAAACGTCCAAAGCGAAAATAATGATAGCACCTCATTGAGTATGTGTGTTGTCTAGTGTTTAACCTCCTTGTGTTCGTCTTTACCCTAAAAATAAAACAAAATAATTCACTATAAATAATCAACTATTAAAAAGCGTACTACTAAAATAAATAAAAAAAAATGTATGAAGAAAAAAAGAACAATAACAACTAAATTAAGAAATGCAGAAAAAAACGTTTTCCTGAAACAAAAACTTAAGTTTGAATTTTAGTGGTCTTACTTCATTTATAGTTAAAACAAAATTTTATTTAATTTTTATTTGCTTATTTTAGTTTATTAACAATTTTGAGTTCTCTATTACTTTATATTAGTTTTATAGTTTCTCTATCTCTATAATCTATAAATGAAGCTAGTTTCATTTAGATTTATTTGATTTTAGTAAACTTTTTTGTTGTTGTTTTAATTTGTTTAATTTATTTATTCAAAATAATAATTCCAACATATTGAAATGTCAATGTACAATATAAATCCATTAATTTTGAATGGATTATGAAGCAGAAATTAAAACCAGTTGCGTTTAACAGTGAGTAGCAGAATATTGAAATATTTTGCATTCTAAACTTTTTTCGAAGATTAGGATGAGTGTCCTTTTCGCATAGGTTGTTTAGTTTACCAAAAAAGTAATTGTGAGAAAGTATTATATTTAATGCAGCTTCAATAGCTGATGTTTGTAATATAAAACTTTTTTAAATTTTCTTAGATTCAACGTTTGAAAAATCAAAATTTCTTTAAAAATTATTTTCCAATAAAAGCAAAATACAGACCATTTTAAGGCTTACTTTCTCTTCCTCTCTTTCAGTCTCACAAGTGAATATTCCATTCCCCGGAGTAATAAAAAAAACTATACTTTTTGAAATATTTTGTAAGTTTATTTAAATTTTTATATGAATAACATCATGTATTATAGGAGAAGCAGTATAACTTTCCAACATTTCTCGATTCGAGTAGTTCTCAGAAGTTGCAGAAACGAGAAACATTTTTATTAAACTTTGCAAGATTTATAAGGCTGTATTTGCTTATGTTTTACAAACATTGCTGTAGTCTTCATCACATGCAAAGAGAAATACTGCTAGTCCTCCAATTATTAAACTCGGTAAGCTTTTCGCTGAAGGTAGGCTGCCAAGAGTTGTGGGAAGATGCTACGAGCTGGATATGCTCCAATTAACCTTCAGCGAGGTGCTTGCAGAATTTCTAGATGCACTTGGATTTTCTTTCCATTGCCAACACCCGAGAATGTCTGCTCAAAATTTTTACTATATATTTCCTTAAAATATTTTGCGAAACCCCCAGCTATGGACGGATTTTCTTGCATCCTTTCCTGTAATATTTCAATTACGATTTTAAAGCACGCCGCTTCAAATCAAATTAAAAAAAAAAACATTATTAAAATGGCGCTCAAACTCCCACAAAAAAAATACTCATAATGGGGAATATATTTCGGGGTTAACATATGTTCCAGTGAGCAAAATGTACAATAGCGATTAACAGGGAGAGATATCCGTAGGATTTCACCCTTATCGTAAATTATATGCACGTTGTGATGATAAAATTGAGAATAGTGAGAAAATTTTAAGATATTTTAATTGAACTGTAGTGAATTTTAATCAGAAATAATTCATAGTTAGGCTCAAGTTCAGTAATTTCAATTCTTATTGAATGAAATATTTTTATTAATTAATGTGAGTTTCTAAAGAAGAGAAGAAAAATTAAACTTAGACTTTAAGCTGGGGGAAATACCGATACTTTTCTGTGCAGCCACGCACTTCATCAGCACCCTAGTCTATCTACTTGGGTAGAGATTCTTATTAATATCAGCTATTTAACTTAAATGTACAATGAACGGAATATGAGAAACGATTGTTGTGTATACAATTGATTTACCTTTGGTAAACACATTTATAAGTATCACTATTAATTTTCTGTTTTTTCCAATTTTTCATTTTTCTATTCAGGTTAGCACGAAATTATTTTATTTTCTTCTTTAGAAACTCACATTAATTAATAAAAATATTTCATTCAATAAGAATTGAAATTACTGAACTTGAGCCTAACTATGAATTATTTCTGATTAAAATTGAGAATATTAAAATCAATTTTTTTTTAAAAGTGCATATGACACTATTCAGAATAATTTCCTCTTTTTGTTAAGAATTTTACTATTCTAAAATATTTTAAAAATTTTGCTACACTTCTCTTGAGTGAACAAGTTCTTGGCTTCAACTTATTTTAAATTTAAAATCTATGATCAATAATTGTCAAAGCGTAATATTCAAGCCTGCACTTTACAAATTCATCAAAACTCACTAAATTGTTACTCACTGTAAAATCGCAACAATATGTTTATGTAATAAAATAAACTGAAGTTAAACAAAATAAATTTTCAGTAATACTGAGCCTCACCGACAAAAAATATTAAGAGACATAACTTTGTATACCATTTCGAAATTTTTCAAAAAAACTTAATTTAAATGTACAAGTCGAGGTATAAATAAACAAAGTAAAACTGGTCCTACAGCAACTACAGCTATGTATATAAAAATAGCAGTTAATAGAAGACAAGTAAAAATTTTCGTCTGCCTGTTTAGATTGAAAACATAAACAAATTTGCGTCATTTGTTTATTACAGACGAGAACTTTTACTAGTCTTTTATACATTGAAGGTTACACAAAATTTCAACATAACTTGTATTTTGCACAGAACAATAAAATATTTAAGTGATTCTTATACACATTTTCTAAAGAAGTCGCTTTTTTAAATTGGGGAATCACACATAAATACAAAAATTCCGGAGTATATTTATTGACGTTAATTCTGTTTTGTATTAATATAAAGAATGTTGGTTTTTTACTCAAGAAATGCTTATATGCATTTCGTTTCTGCTTAGCAGACTCATGGTCAGACTTCGTCTAAGAAAAGCTTGGAAAAAAGTTTAAAAAAAAACTTTACATGTTTATATGTTTCTATTTATTCAAAATTTTAATTGAGAATTGCACATACAAACATAACAAACTAAAAAGTGTTAAACAAAAATCTTTAAATTTAAAAAAAATAGAAACCGATTTAGAAGGAAATAAACATTTTTGTTGTGAATAAATTTTTTTATGGGAATTGCTACAATTAAGTTTAAATTTTTTAATGCACTAATAATCCCAAGTATTATTTTATTTTTTGAGTAAATTTTTTTTAATAGAAATGCATTGAAATGGATTTTTAACAAACAAATTTACTCAATAAGTAAAATAATAATAATTTGGGAGGCTGTTCTATTCGTTTTTTTCTGTCTACGCAATTCTCAACAGTATTTTGAGGGATTATCTATAAATACATATGTATTATATTTTCAAAAATTTGTTTTTGCTGGAAGTCTTTTCGTGCCATAACCGCCACTAAAATACCTTAAGTGACATCATATTCGAAGTAAATTTTTTTTACCAAAATCGACTACTTGCGATCGTAAATAATCGATTTTCATAAAAACAACGAGGTCCAAAAATGTGTCAGTTAACCTTTTTATGGCGGCAATGGCTCGTACTGATGAATACATATAATAAGCAGAAAAGAAATGCGTGCATATTGACGTTGCTTAAGCCATTATAAACGAAAATTCCTTATTTAAACAACAGAAAAAGCAAAATTAAAAAAAAATTAACACACTTAGAGGCGGCCAATTTTACTTTATTTCTCATGGCATGATAAAATTACTGACATTACACTGTGTGTGGCAGTTTCTTTTTTTTTCGGCAACAATGTGACTATACCTTCATGAATCTGGGCACAAAACATAATCAAACTGCATACTTGGTCTTTCTTTTCTTAACTTTTTGTCCTTTCAAAGGATTTGACATTTCTTAACGATGGCTTTTTTGAATATTCTTTTTTTTTACATTAAGATAAACGATTTATTGAGCAATATTGGTATCAAATAAAAAATAAATTCTGCAGAGTTTTATTAAAAATATTAGGTTAACTCTACCCATCTAAAAAAATTATATATGGTCCATATATTTTTAATATATGAATGTATATAACTATATATGAATGTGTATGAATTCATGTATCGAAATATATGGGATTATACATGGCAAAAATATTATATATGAACTAATATATGGACTAGTATATAAAATGTATTATAACATATGAGCTCATATATGAAAGTTTAATTATGAAGCTCTTCATTTGTGGATCCATATATAAATATAAGATTTTATATATGGAGCCATATAAGAATGTATACATACATGATATCTCACATAAGATCGTTTTTGCTATCAAAAAAGATTGGAATTTTATCACTGCTGGATTGGAAATCCACTAGAAAATACATACGGTATGCAAAGTTTATACATATGCATACCCTCAACGTTTAAAAAAGAAAAACTTTTTCTTGTATGATTTTATACATTGTGGCCCTATTTAATATATCAAGTAATCAAAAGGATAATCCAGTCATTAATTTTATAGCAAATAACAAAATTCTCTAGATAAGAAACAAAGTTCATATTACTGTATTGAAAACAATTGTTAGAGGGATTATTTTTTCTTTTATAATTAATTGCATTAGTTTTTAATATGATTTCTTAAGCTAAATGTTATGTACGAATATGATTTATGTGTTTTTTAAATAATTGATTCACCTTTTGATGAATGAAATGACTTTTAGTTCGTTTTGAATTATTTGTCCAAACAAATGTTTCAAATGTCTCAAGTCTAAAAAAATTTAATTTTAGTAATTTAATTTATTGCACAGCAGTGCAATAAATTAAAGAGTGTATGAGTATGAACTTTGCATACTGTGGAGGGAATTTACACATACATGTATGAAAATGTATGAATATATATAATCATATATGCCCATATACCCTCATTTTTCGGATCCGAACCATATATGGAATATCATATATGCTCCATACATATTTTTTTAGCTGGGTATGGAATTTCATAACAATAACTTATTTTATTTTCTGTAAACAAAAGTATTAAAATGTTACTTTCGAAAGTACATATGCTTCAATATCCTTGAAAGTTTTCACACAAAAAAATATTTAGAAATTATTTCAACTTCATAAGACTTCGAAACTTTATCATTTTATCTTGGTTAGTTAAAAAGTTGTGATGCCTTTTCATGTGGCCCAATTTAATTTCTATAGAAATTTAATGTAAAAAATCAAGTAATGATTCATTAATTTAAAAATTTCTATTAAAATTTATTTTCACACAGAAAAATTCAACATAACTTTTTTTGGCAATGATTTTGCTTCATTTTATTGTGTTTCATGTTAATTTAACATGATTTACAGTAGTCTTCAAAGAAAATTTTTCCTTTTGAAGCAACTTTATTTCATGTTGATTTAAAATTCGCGTACTGTTATATCTAAAAGAAGAATCATGTTGAATGAAAGTTATTTCAAGTTGAAGCAATATGAATTTAATATAATATAGTCGTTTTATTATATTTACGTGTGTATATTAAAACAGGCATCAGAAAAATTTTTGATATATATCATTGACTTTCACGACCAATATTTGAACTCCAACTCATCACTTGATAGTCGACGCGCTTATCGCAGCAGCCGCTATAAACCTAAATATTCTTTAGCTACATACTAATCATGCTTTAAGCTTTAATTTAACGTAATTTTATATGATTTCAAATCAAAATTATAGCATGGTGATTTTACATTCGTATTATTTTCTGTGTATTGTGTTGCAAAAATTTTGAAGTGTTAATGATTTCATTTAAAGCTACAGCACATAATTTGGAAATTATTTTGTTGTGTGGAACCTTTCAAGGATATAGAGTTCTTTTTTTTAAAGGACATTTCTTACAAATTTTTGTTCAGGGAAAATCAAATAAACATTATTATGAAATTTTACAGAGTTTCGTCTTCTAAGCAAATACTTTATCTTAATGATATTTATAAAAACTTTCCTTCAAAATTATAAATCCTTTAAAAATAAGGAAACTATAAATCTAATAAGCAGTTTGATTATGTGTCTTTCGTATTGCTGCCAAACGCAAAAAAAATTAAATTTTTCATACAGTGTTATTCCTAGGAATTTTTTTATAATTCAAAATTGCCAAAACATTAAGGTGAACCATAAATGTTCTCCTATAAGGAATTGTTTTTGTCACTTATATCTCTTTTTAGAGGTTAAGGCTCAGTACATCGATACATATTATTGTAAATTTTAAGTTCTTTAACATTTATTTGTAAAAAAAAATTCTAGAGTTTGATAATTTTATTAATATAATTTTATGTGCGTGTCTAAATTTTTTGTTGTTTTTTTATTTTTTATTTAAAAAATATATAAAAAAATAATAAAAGTATACATGTATTTTAATAACAAATTTAAGGTAATAATACTAACACAAGCTAATAAACCACAAGTAGGCTTATCGAAAAACATTTAAAAATTTTAAAGGAAGATATATATACACTTGTATTATTGTCTTCCTTTAAAGCGAAATCAGAAATCGTATATGGACTTAAAGTATGAATGTGTTTGTTTGTAACTCATTTAAAAAAATTGCGTCAAATGTTAATTGTGTTTTTGTTTTTGTTTTGCTAAGTTCAAGCAAAAAATTTTTATTTATTTATTAAAGAAATTTTTGATTTTTCTTAATTATAAATATTTTTTTATTTGAAATTTTCACTTAAATGTAATTGTTTCTTATTACAAATAAATGATTTTTGTATTTGTTTCTATCTTCTTTTTTTTAAATTAATTTTTAATGTATTTGTCCTGTCTTAACATGTGTATTGTCCTTCATTTGATATGCTGTGACGTCAAAATAATAAAAACCAAATAAATATATGCATATATATTTATATATAATAAATAAATAACAACCACTTCCTGCTGTATGATCATCCAATGTGCATTGAAATGCATTAATTAATATTAAAAATTAAATTAATTCATCGTTTGTTATGTAACCATTTCGAAAATGAAGTCTCTTCTGGAGCTCATTTACACCTTGGTAAGTTAGAAGGAAAGTAAATATGTATAAAAAAAACTACGACAAATTTTTTTCAACACAAACATTCCACATATTAATGTTTATTTCACAAAAGAAATCGGAGAAATACAGAACTAACCATAATTTGACAAATTGCTCTTACGATTTTTATGAACATTTGTTTTCTTTTCCCAATCGAAATCTGAAAGTTTTGACTTGCGTTGTTAATTGTTTGGATACTGCTTAATTTTTGTTCGCAGTAGGTTTTTAATCCAAAGTGAAATTTCACATACAGTTTCTTATATCAAGGATGATTCTCCCAAAAATTGCCACTCTGTCTCCAGCTACCAGCTCCAGTGTAGAATCTTACAAAAATGGTTATTTAACGACTGCAGCGTTTAGAAGAATTAGTAATATAATACTGCTACAACACTGAAAAAAATAAAATCGGAGTGAACAATATCATAGAAAATGGCATAAAATATAGAAAGTCGTAATCATTTTACTCGTAGCAGTCCTAACCTTTAAATAAGGATATTCGCAAGTGCTTAAAATGCCATAAATTATCATTACACCACTATTCCCACAATGGCTTAAAGCTGAATCCATAAAAAATTCAATTGTTGCAAGAGTTTAGGCTCCAGGATGCCGATAACATGCTTGACTTCTCTATAAAACTAATCTCCAGAAGAGTTGACATAAAGCAACCTCCAAGTATTGTTAATTTAATAGCTAACTTATGCAGAGCCGTAATTAAAAACGTTAGCAGATACACCATTTGAAGCGCACAATTTGAACTAAAAAAGTATTAAATTGTACTAGGCATGGCTTAGATTTAAATAATCCAAAACAAAAGCCCTGTAAAGTATTCAGACGAAACCAAATGTAGAATTTTGAACGATTATAAAAAAAAATCATTTAACTTCTGTTATACGAGTTCCTTAAATAATTAAAATTTCTATATCCAAACTGTTACTTTATAGAAATATTTTAAATTTGAATGTCCCTGAAGTTTAATATTTTAAGGCAAACGATTTCAAATCTAATTAAAAAAACAAGTTCTATGTTTCTCCATTTCTCAAAATATCTATATTTCATATTGCATCCTTCTTATAAACAAAATTATACCGTGTTCATACCTATTTCTTTTATATCTAAACTTTTAATTCAGCATTAAAAACATCCATCCCCTTTCAATATTAAATTTTATTTCTTTTGTAAAATATTAATTTTTTTTTTTGCTTTCATACTCCTTTCTTCATTATGATCAATTCAAAATAAAGCTCACATTATATTTCATTAAGTATTCATATAAAATAAAATTTTTAACAAGTTATTTAAAGAAAAAAAATACGATTAGTTTAGGATTATTTAAAGTATGTGTTTTATGTGTACGTGTCTAAGTGTATTTAGTTGAATACTATTTATTTTGTTTCATATTTCTTAATTAAGTTTTTTGTTTCGTTTCATTTTGTTCTAACTTAATTATTTTAAACAACGAGTATTAATACAGAATACTAAAAACAATAACAAAATACACTTATTTAAAATAATTATAATTTAATATTTTTAATGTTTTTTTCCAATACATTTCTTTTTATTTTTTTGTTATTATTACAACAACAAAAAAGTTCACAAATATAAATATATATCAAAATATAAATAAATAATCACTTTATTAATTATGATTTGTTTATTGTTTATTAACTTGATTTTGATATTATTTCATTTTTGCTTTTTATAAATATGAATTTTTTTTCATTCATAGAAAAACTATAAATATGTTAAACAAACAGACTGATTTTAATACTTTTTTTTTTGTTAAATTCTCATTATTATTATTTAATTAATTCGTTCATTTGTTTTAATTTTAATCAACTTCTATTATCAAATTAATAAGTATTTAAATTAAATATACTGACAATGGAGGGCAAAATCCTTTACAGAAGAACAAGTGTTGAGAAAACGGCAATAATATAAAAAAATAATACAAAAAAAAAACATCTATCCTTATATGTTTTGTTCCTTTAAACCACCCCCAATACATTCCCAAAAATTATCCCATTTGTCTGCGTCTACTCATTTGTTTACATGTACTCTTTCTCTTCCCACCGCTAAAAATAATTAAAAAGAAAATTTATTAAAAGAAACATATTGTTTAATAGAAAATACGATATTTTTTATATAAGAAATACACATTTTAAAATATTAACATTTATACGCTTCAGTTTAATTTTTAATGATACTTTCTTTATTTTAACATTTTAAATTCTTTTTTTTCGAAATGTGACATTTTTACAAGATATTTTCTAAAAGCGTGAAAAACAAATTAGCTTACAAAATGTTCTCAATAAATTTAGTTGTTAAGTTCGCACCGAAAGATAAGTGTTGTTTTCGAACAAATATTTAATTTACATTATCAATTTTTTTTAATAAAATTAGTTGCATGATTTTTTATATTTTTCAATAGGAAGCCTGGAGAAGCAAAAAAAAGTTTTTAAAAATGCTTCAGAGATTCAGGCTCTTCCATCGCGCTGCTTTCAAAAAATAGGAAAAGTATCATGAAAAAAATTCATGACAAAAGACGTAATGTAAATTAAAAAAGTTCTATTAATGTTTTTAAATATCTTAAGATTTTCAACACACGGATATAATTTTGTGAGTATATTCATACTATTTTAAAAAATATTTATGAACTCATTCTTGTAATACTTGGAATCTATTGCTCTTATGCAAAAACGATTGTTAAAGTTAAAGCATGCCTTAAAACCCGTTTTGCAATACAAAAATTTTTTTGTTAAACCAATTTTAAATTTACTAATCGTTTTTGCATAAGAGAGCAAATTCCTGTGATTGGCTTTTTATTCTTCTCATGTTAGGTAAAGAATTTTTATTTCGTTTCATCTGTTTTTCAGTTTTGCTGGAAATGTGTTAAAATATTTACATGCAAATTTCTTAATTAGAGGAATGGATAATATTTTACTTGATATTGCTTTTGTGGGAAAAATTATGGATATTAAACAGTAAATTTGAAGACCTTAAGGTTATAAATTCAAAAAATGTTTACTAACTACCTTATTAATAAAAAAAATGTTTGGTTTATAAAAGGTCTATAAAACAAAGTTTGTATGGAAATTTCATTAATATATTTTTTATAAAACCAAATTATTTTTTATGAGTAAGACTATAAATATGTGTATATTAACAGCCTTATTTATAAAACTTATTAAGGCTTTATAAAGGGTGTTTAAGACAATGTTTCATAAACAATTTTTTAATTTTAATTTTTTTAAAAAGCCTTTATAAAGCCTTATTAAGTTTTATAAATAAGGCTTTAAATTAGTGATGATCGATAACGTGATTTTTTAATAATGTTACTCCTTGTGAATGTGATTTCTAAATCGCTGTTCTTTTAAACTGTGATCACAGTTTAGCAACATTTTGTTTGTAGCAGTTCTGTTATTTTCAGAAAATCTAATAAGAAGAGCAGCAGTGAAATTAAGCAGTGACTGTGATCACGGTTTAACACATTTCAGCGCTTCTGCTTTAAAAGAATTTATTAGTATTGGTGTCTTGATAAATACCAATAAGAAGAGCGATAAGAACAAACAATTAGCAAATCAACCCCGTCGAAATATTGAGATTTTTGTATAACAGGCAGAAAGACAAAAAATTTGCAAATATGAACATATGAACATGTGAGATGCACATTGTTGACAGAAAAGATGATTTAACACGATTTGACGAATTTTTTTTATCGACAAAAGCTGAAGGTATAAAAAAATGCATGTGGTGGTAGCCTTATCTAATGTTAATTAAGCATATAAGAACAATCACAGTTTGTATAAAAGAAGTATATTTCCAAAACCTGTAACTTGATAAATTCAGTCACAATTGTGATTAGTGATTTTTCAATCGCTGTGAAAAAAGAACAGGTTTCAAAATATCGCAAAATTCGAAAAAAAATATTTCATAGAATGTTTGAAACCATAGTACAAAATATAAAAAATTGCTATCAGATCCTGTGACCTTACAAAGCTTGCACACGAAAACTCGAAGTGAAAAACCTGGCTTCTACTATTATGAAAAACAATCATTCAAAGAGAATGAGTGACGGTTTTTTATCATACAGCACTTGGTCAAAGAAATCTCATTACATCTTCAAAACTAATAATTAATACTAAAATATCCTGACCAGAACCGAGTAATCAGCCCCAGATTTACCTTTCTGATGCTGTGAGCTTTAAGTCAGAGATCACAAGGAGACCCGCTAAGTCCTTCTGTCCAATACAGTTCCTATTTCGTTAGGTTAGGTTAACAGGTTGCTGGTAAAGATGAGTGAAAATTAAGAGTCCAGCCCACTTTTGTCCAATTTACTGATCCCTATGTGCTAGCTGTAAAGTTAGAGTGAAAATAGTGTTAGTGAAAGGGGGAGGGAGGTGAAAAAGGTAGATTTAGAGTGTGTATAAACAGAGACAGAGACAATTATAGGGGAGGTAATACCAGCCTCTGCCCCTAATATAAAGGCTCAAATTTATTTAGTCTCATTTGCAAACACTCTCATAGGTTACTGAAGTATAATACGAATATGTCAAGAAATTGCAGACGGAGATTTTCATGAGTGGCACAGGAGCAGAGGATATGCAAGATGCGTTTTCCCCTCCTCTTCATAATTGAAACTGAATGAATGAATACTGCATTCATTCTACGCGAGAACCATACGTTTAGCATGGTTTCTGAAAGCGCTGTGGCCGGGCAGTTGGGCCAAGATATTCCTCAAGTTCTTTCTAGTGAAGTTCATGAGGTTTTTAGTTCTGTGGAGCCTTATGCGAGACACAGGATAACGTGCAAGTGCGTTATTTCGTTTTTTTTTTGGTATACACAATATAACCAACTGTCCAGTGAATGCATACTTTATTTCTAGCGGCAATATTTTGAAGAGATTTATATAACTTCAAAATACCGAAGGATCGAAACTCCGAAGATGCAGAGATTTTAGTGCCCCCTGACCATGCTAAAATATAGCACTTTGCAAATATTTCAAGTCTTTCCTCTATTTGATATGCAAACAGTGGAGATTAGTTCTATCTCCATCTAAAACGCCTGTCGCCAGCACCACTACAAAGTTTTTGGGTCTATCTGAGGGCCAGCAGTTTCCAACATAGCTCTAACGGCAATAGAGACCATAAATCTACTACCAAACCACATTTCGAAATTTATCTAGTTCTTTCGAGCCCTTCCTAGTCTCTAAAATACATTGTATTAAAGATAAAAGAAGGCCCATAGTTAGCACAGTATACAAATGTTTCAAAACCACATCTCATCGGTAGTAAGAAGACATGTCAACTTCAGTATAGGATTTTTTCAAAAATCTATCTAAAACTTTCAATAACATAAAAATTTTTTAAACACAACTTAGGGATTTTAAAAAAATATTAAGCGTGTTGAAGTTCTTCTGTACAAATAAAATTGTCCTACTACTCTAAGCACGAAACTAAATTTTAAAATCAGAAATTAGTTAAAAATGTATTCAATGATGAATTTCCTACACAGAATTAAAAAAAAATATATAAAATTCAATTATAAAACCTCAAGAAAAAAGCCTGAGAGTAATACTAATAATAAAAATGCAATCCAATTAAGGTGGATCTTGTGAAACTTGCCTGCAAAATCACAGCAAGTGAAAACATTTCGATCTACAAAATGTTTTTCTGTATTTTGGGAGTTAAAAATGTACAATTATTTCATTAAACAAAGAAAACTTTCTAAATACTTATAAAAAACGATTTTATATCATAGACCGAAAGAATTTTGCTTCATAAATCTAATGAAACAATTTCATTAAAAATTTTTCACAAGTCTAATGATAATTTCACAAATCCAATGAAACTTTCATGAATATTGTGAAACAATTTCATTGGCATTGCTTTCTTGATATTCTGGTTTCGTTAGAATATTTTATTGGATTTATGACAACAATATTTTGTAATTATTAAGAAACCCTTTTATACTTAAGTTTTCATGAAATTATTTTATTGTTTCGATGAAGTTATTGCACTGCATTAATTACACTGTTAAATAAATTTGATGAAGTTTTCAATAAAATAATTTTAACGAAACTGGTTTCATTAATCCAACGAAGCGTGACGTTGGTTGAATTTTAATGAATTTTTCATTAGAATAATGTCGAAATTCATTGAATTTCTGCCGAAAATTATTTTAGTGTACTTTAAAATATGAAATATTCCATACCCAGCCAGCCATTAGCTTTTGTTAGAAATATTAAAAGTGGTCAGTCAGCAAGTGACAAGTGAAACTGATGAAGTGAACAAATTCATTTGTCAAATTTCCTAACAAAATTATGCGCTATTTTAAATCATCGATTTTCTCTTTAACATCCATAAAAATATATTTTTATTTATGAAACTGAAAAATTTACACTTTAAGTAAAATAAATATCAATTTTAAATAATAATAATGAAAAGCTGTAATGGTCACCACAAATTTATAAAGTGTATTTAAACAAAAGTGATTCGTAATTTTAAATTTTTAATTGATATGAGGTTTTTTCATTTGACACACATACATACTCGTACACACATCCATACATACGTACGTATGTAAATGATTGTTCATATTTTATAGTGTATTGTTTTTAATGTATTTAAATGACATAAATTTATGACTTTAACATAATTTGTTTTGTATGTGCGCTCACAGTCCTTTCATTACAACACTTTTTTTTCATTTCAAATAAATAATATATGATTATGAAGAGATTTATGTATGGGTAAATATAATTTATGTATGAGTGATTTCAAATGAGCAAATGAAAAACGAAAACGAAATGTTAAGTGTGCGCCTATAACTGCAAATTAATTTACTTATACACACACATAAAAAACTAGATTGATGCTGACATTCGTATCTATGTCCCAGTGAAAAAAATGGAAGTCATTCTAGTGGAAGTAAATTTTCATTGCTTCCAAAAAATCGATATTTTTAATTTGCCGAGAGTGAGCAAAAACCATGTAGAAGCTTGTTTTAGTCACACAAAACCTTGTAACTCCTCCATAGTGTTAGAAAATACTCACCAGAATTTAAAAAATAATTTATTTTTTTATAGAAATTTATGAACTATTTTTAGTCTAAAATTTAAAAGTTATTTGCTTAAATTAAATTTTAAGTTTCGGGCTTAAATTCGTATAAAAAGAAACGAATAGTTAAAATAGGTAACTATTTACCATTTTTCCTAGATGAAAATATTATCGTAGAAAATAAGGGAATTTTTCTTAAAATCGCTTCCAATTCAGTGACCAGACATCGAAAAAGAGAACTTCTTGCAATGACAACCCTATGCAAAAATGATTAGATCGGATCGAAATTTGCACTACTTCCGCATCGTAAACTCTACATTTTCATGATTTTTTTTGGAGTCTCTTTTTTTACTGCCCATTTCCATTTTTTTTCACTTGGTGGGTGTGAGTTAGTTGCTGTGTATATGTATGTTTCTTAGATGAGGTCAGTCCGACCGACAAATTAATTAGCTTAGACTTTGTTTATCGGGTCAAAAATTATAAATGAGCCAATAATCGGTGTTCGGAATTTTGTTTTGGGGGTGGAGAGGGTTGAGGCCCTTACTAAGTACTGCTTTAATTTCAGGTTTCTGTGAGAGTTATATGTCAAAACGTGCAGAAATTTAGATTTATATTTTTATATTATATTTTTTTTTTTCAAAAATACAAATTGTTGATATAAGAAAATATTTAATTAAAAATTTTTTTGTCAAAATATTGCTTAAAATTAAAATTAAATTAATTTATTATATTTATTATATTATATTATACTAGTCAACAAAACATATTATTGATATAAAAATATATTTAATTGAAACATTTTCGCTGCCATCATACAATATTAATAATTGTATTAATACATACTTCTGTTAAATCGTACAACGTTCAATTTTAATTATTTATTTAATTGTATTAACAACAAAATTAATTTTAAATTTTTGCTTGTGCTTTTTTTGTTAGCAACGTCTATCTACATATATACGCATTTCGTTCCTGCTCATGAAACTCTTCAGTAGTTTTCAACCCAAAAGATTTTGATATTAGCTTAATAAAACTTCGTATGGTTATTCTAAGACTCTTTTTTTTTAATGAGAAGTAACAATGGTGCACTGAATGCCTACTACTATTAGTAGGTGTTACTTTCCTGTAAGAAAAATATATAGTAAAATATAGTAAAAAAAAAGAAAATCAGAATATACAAACATGATAATTTTAAAAGCCTCAAACAAAAAATCTTTACAAAACAAACATCTTTATTTGATTTTGCATCTACATATGTCAGCGTTTATATTGGGAATGGAAACATTTAGTTTAGAAGAAATTCACGGGTGGGGAAGAGAGAATAATTTTTGTGTTCGGTTGCCGGCGACACGCTTTGTTTTCATAGTCTTTGCTACATATACTTATACATGTAAATACAAATATGCCATATTTTCAACAACAAAAAGAGAATTCCAGATTTTTTTCTTCCAAGTGTTCGCTCGCCTAAACTAGTACTACTTTCTTTTCCACCGCCTTTTTGCAATTAGCTGCCGTATTGGGCAATAAGAAATACAAAATATTTAATTTCATAAGAGAAATACCGAAGTATATTTTTTTGACACAAACAGGGAGTTCACAATGAGTATATTAAAATTTTAATGTGGCAATATTGTGTCATCTTAATTCTTTCATTGTGAGCAGGCAACGATATAAATACGAATACTTTGTACATCAAAGTCAGGCAAAGACACATACATCTTTATATTATTTATATTTATTAGTTTATAATATGAAAGAGAGAGAATATTTTTCATCAACTACCAACGTTACTATATGTGAAGATTTATCTTGTTCTTGAAGTTTTTCGAGATGTAAAAAAGACTAAAAGATTTCTTATATAAAAATAAGATTTTTAAAAATATGAAAAATAGTACTCTTAACATAAAAGTTGAGGTTCTTTTTGACTAAACTACTTACACGTTTTCTTCTTTCTTTCATAAAAATCATGAATAGAAATAACACTCTACAACACTATTTATTTCCTTTGATTAAATTTCAACAATGGTCCCCCTCCCCCACAAAAAAAATTTATATATTTGCTTTTAAAAAATTTACATTTCACCTAACTTATGTAGACTTTAAAGAGTTCAAGATTTTTATCTTTTCCTACTTAATACAATTTAAAGAGTTCAAGATTTTTATCTTCTTCTACTAAATACAATTTAACAATGATTTAAAGATTTATATGTATGTACATATGTATATGTATACAAAAAATTTTATTGGAGGTAAAAACTAAGCAAAAACCTATTTGACTATTTTTTATTTTAATTTTAAAAATCTCAACCTAACCTATTTACAATCCTTATTATGATGAGCTGACTCATTAACATGTTCATAACCAGAGATCAAGCATCTGGTGTTACAATTTTCAGTAAGTCTAATTATCTTTTCCGTAACTAATTCAATACCCAAGAGTCGCTCAGTCTAAAAAAAAATTAATTTCAGTAATTTGTTTTGCGATATTTGCAGTTTTTGTAACTTACAATCCGCGCTTGTGGAAAATAGATAAGATTCGCCATAAAACTGCATCTAGTGAATAAAAAATGTCCTGAGGGCTAAACACTTTTTCAAAGCATTGATTGCTCTGCAGTTTTGGCTAAGAAAATAAATATTTATCCAGATATAAATACATGGAAAGGAGACGGGCACAGTTAGATTTACAAATATACAATATCCAATATTCAATAGGATACTATTACGAATATTACGCGTATGTATTACGAATAATTCGCGTGTAATAAGTAATACGAATATTTTTTTATAAGTATATGAGGAAGTCTCTGCTGGGGTATCTGTTCAGTCTAAAGGTGTCCGCCGACGAATCAAAATCAATAGACTAGACTGTCAAACCACTCTACAGCCAGTCCCGCAACTATACTTAACTTACTTATACTTACTTCGTGACGTCATCACGAAGCTACATTTGCTACATGCCGTGTACTACTAACATGTGCACATGTAGATGATCACATGCTTAAAGATGTACTACCTCAGAAAACGTGCTTAAATCGGCTACATGTATCACATTTGTATTTTGAAACATTTTTATAAAAATTGTACAGCATGTAGCTACTACTAATAATTTAAAAAAAATTGCAACCAACATGCTGATAATTACCGCAACGTCATAGCGACATGCGCATGAGGCTTTTTACATGCCGTGTAAAAAGGTATGTTTGTAGGCTTTATATATTATTATTTATTTATTTACTAACTTACATGATATTAATCTTAATCAGCGTTACCATTATGGTGCTTTTTGGGTAATTTTTGGTGGTTTTTTCCTTTCTAAATACCCAAAATTTTATTAAATACCCATCTCAGAAAAACTAGTATTTATAGTGTTTTTTGCTATTTTTTGCAGTTCTTCTCAGTGCTTTCAATAACCAAAATTTTTGCAACAAGGCAAAAAACAAACGATGCGACTTTTCAAAAAAAAGGTGTATTCAAGGCAACATGCATTTGATGCAATTTTAAAATAATTGCCCGGTGTTGCTGTTTAATATGTAATTGTCAAACAAAAAATAAAGACTTATTTATATGAAACACATAACATAAATAACAGAGAATATTTAATTATAAAAGTATAAATAACAGAATATATTTTTAATTTTTACCCTATTTTTACATGCTTACAATGCTTTTGATAATCGAAGAATTGGCATCACTGAGACTAATTAATATTATGTTTAAATATCACTGGCTACTTTGGCTATCAGCTTTTAAATATTGACCTGAACATCACTGAGACTAATTAATATAATGTTTAAATATCACTAGCTACTTTGACTATCAGCTTTTAGATATTCACCTAAGCTTAACTGTTACATATTTATACTTTTGAAATATGATCGAGTGTGTAATGTGCAAGCCTGTCATGCCGGAAGTTGATAATTCGAATATAAAAATTTTATTTTTACTGAAAAAATTAATGCCCCTATTTCGGCTTACAGCTCAACTAAGTTTAGTTGAAATTGTAACAACTTAACCTTAAAAAAACTTAACTGTTTATTTTTTTGGCATTCTGAAGTACAACTAATTTTATTTGCATTCGAAACAATGCTCGAAAAGAAAAGATTTTCATCTATTCTATGTTTTTTTTTTTAAACCATAGTAGCCATCACAAAACCTTTTAAATAGTTTAAGTTTTGGCTTTGTACTTTTTTTTATTATATTTCATGTTTTATGCACGTGACAATAATAATGGTTGACGAATGGCATTAGTTGGCGTCTGGAATAATGAAATAAAAACCAAAATGCAACTGAAAAAAGCAGTTGTCTCATGGTGAAAAAAAGTTGTAATCCATAATAAAAATTTAATAACTGCAACTTAACTATGCATTTAGTTGTATCTTGCATAAAGTGAAATTTCAAAAATTTTGACATAATACCCTCTTGCGGTATATTAATAATATTTGAATAAAATTATTAAAAAAAGATTTTTAATTACAAAAAAAAAGATTTTTTTTTGGTCAGCTTGAAGATTTTTGAAAATAAAATGTGGCAACACTGTCAACTGCAGCTGCGCTGATAGTTTTAACATTACCATTGCCACCTGGTAATTTATTTGTTTTACATACAAAACAAAAAGAACGAACTTTTGCCAGACCATATTAAAGTATTAAAATTGAAACGTTGCAACATTAAGACGTATTTTAAAACACTATTGTGAACTCCATACAAGTCTTTATTTTAAATAATTCTTACAAATAAAAAAATAATCAAATTTACATATAATTATTTTCTGTGTACAACAACAAAAAAAAACAAAAATAGTAATGTACAGAAAATTATGTTGCTACGAAATTTCATAAACTTCTTTCAGATGTTATGGATAATAAGTTTGATGGAATTGGTAGGCAATGAGGTACAGAGAGCTTATCCTCATCCAACAATCGGTATTAATTCAGACATATCGACGTCTTAAAGAAAATAAAGAAAATCCCCCGATATTCTGGTCTTCTAATCTCCCAAGCATTCTTAAAATCAATGCAAATGTTCTAATAAAATATCACAAAACTGTTGTAGAAGTTTATTCTAATATTTTGTTTTCAGATGATACCAAGAGAGCTCTTACAACTTATTATTATAAATTAATTATAAAATAATTACTATTGAAAACTTGATTGTAAGTATCTAAAAATTTAAAATTTTTCCCAGTTTTCTACCATTTATTAATTTTTACCATATTATGTGAACTATAAATCTCTTATCGTGTTAATAAAGCAAATTTTTTGTCCATGTTAAATAGAATATTCAGCAATACAAAATAGCAACATTACTAAAACAAAACGGAATTATAATTAAAAAAATTTGGATTTCATGCAAGGGTTAAAAAAAATTAATAATCCTCTTTAAATCACAAAATTATAAATTAGAATTTGAAACCAGTTTTGACGGGAAAAAATTTATTGAATAACCAATTATGCAATGCAGTAGAGCTCAGATAAATGACATTATAAAATAAGTTCATCATTAAACTTTTTTATATTACGTTAGCTAATATTTTTTTTTCTGGTAAAAGGTGTTTTGAGGCGTTGCATCCGCAGTTTGATACAAAATATAGTCTGAATAGTGTTTTAACTTTGTGTACTGTGAAGAGATTCATTGAATAATTTAGGCAGGCTAATTATCAATATAAATATTATTGATTTATTATATTATTTTTTTTATTTTAACTTTGAAATATTATTAAAAAAATGTGTATGCAAAAACAAACCAAAAAAATTACTGGTAACCTTTGACCACTACTGTATTTAATTGAATTGTAAAGTTTCGTCTTTCGGCCATCTTTTGAAGTAGTTACAATTCAACATGATAGTTTTAAATATTAGAATTGTTGCATATTAAATTACACTTTGCAAAAAAATGGAAACTTTTAGAAAAATACGCGAACTAGATAGTATAAGTTCGATAGTACTACCGAAGAGTAATAAAACCCGGTACTCAGTTAAGCAATTTTTTTATAGACCTTCAAATATTCCGAAAAGCAGTGCTTTTCCAAGAAATGGTGTCATCAGTTTTTGGCCAACAACTAATTCAGAATTGGTGATAGGTCTAAACTTTATAAAAGACGGAAGATGTCAAAGCAAGTGATAGTAAAGGAAACATTATATTCATTAGAAGCCTGTGTTAACAGTCTTGAAATGTAAATACGTCTTGTTTTCTAAATGTATTATACTAAACCAATAACAAATGCTGTCATTTAATAAGCGAAGCACGATGGATGTTCCTATATATGAGTGTTTACAAGCGATGTCGCGAAGACTTCTTGTTAGTAACAAACATTCAAAAGAAGTACGGTTGATGAGTGTATGCTTGTTATTTTGCAAATTGTAAGTAAGTTATTAACGGCCTTATGTATAAGCAAAAATTAGAATGAAGTTAGCATAAGTGACGAAATTTAATTAGGTGTTAACGAGTTCCCCTAGATTTGACATTAAAAACGGTAGCATTACCTAATTTTAACTCACCTCCAAGTCCTAGCATAATTTTTAATGTTAAGTTTCATCGTAAAACTCTTTCAGATCAAGTTCAATTTCGCCACTTATGCTAACTTCATGCCAATTTTTGCTTATACATAGGGCCGTATGTGTTTAAGTGTGGTTTTTTAAAGCAAGCGCACAAAACTAATGTCAATGCATGTGTGAATTTGTATGTGCTCAGAAAAATAAAGGAGCACACACAACCTGTGTGTGTATGTAAACGCATGACGTTTGACGTTTAGAAAGAAGAAATCATCACAAGTTCTTCTGTCACGAAGTATTTTCTTCTTTACTTCTACACATACAATAACTGAAACAAATGTCTTGCTAGCAGTGTTGTTTAGCGTTTGTTTTAGAATATTTCGCTGCAGTAAAGCATTTAAAAAATTCCTCATTTCTTAAAAGTTGTTGTAAGTGGTCTTTTGCATGGGTGTAATATCTGAACATCTCATCTACTAAAGTCAAAAATTTCTTTTTATTTCAAACCAAAATCAAAGACGATATTTTTTGTGATGTTGGAAAAAATCGGTCATATCAAAGAGATCAATTCCGTTCGCAAACGGAATTCAATCCACCTAATTTTTGTAGAAGATGGTGTCCAAAAAAGAAAACTAAAATGTCTAGACGGACATACGGAATTAAACTCTGTGACATGGCCAAATATATTACTTTATCAAATTCAAATTACCAAAAACTATAAAGTTTTGTCACAATTTTCTTTAAGCTTTTGAGTTTGCAGTTTTGAATATGAAAACTCTGAAAAAACCATTTGCCTAAAAATTTTCAATTTAAGTTTTTTAAAACTGTTTTTTTCTCCAACAATAAAATAAAATCATTTAGATATGAAAACTCCATTAGCATTGCAAAATCTTTGAAGCAAAAAATGATTTTTTTAAACTGTTATTACCACATTTTTATTGTTGAAGAGCAAAAAAAAGAAAAAATAATAATATAAAATAAAAACACTACAGTAGTCAAATTGAACTGCCACATCATTGAGCATAAGTGTTTTTAAGCGCATATTTTAAAAACATTTCCGTTTCCTATAAAATAAATGCCATACACTGAAAATAGAAAAACATACAAATAAACAAACACGCCCTAGCAATTTTAACATATAAAATTACTATGAAAATAAAATAGGGACACACACACTTTATATATATGTTTGTATGTATGTATGTTTATTGTATATAACAAACTCTAAAACTACATTTATTGCGCCATTTATTTTTTCTCTAGAAATATATATTAAAAAAAAGTTTAAAATAAACCTTTTGTAATGGTTAAATTCACAGTGCATAACTGTGTGTATTAACAATTGCGCTTAAGTTAGTTGTTGTTGTTTTTTTGTTGTTGCAATTTTTCTATTACTTGAAAAATGCTGAAAACAACGTAAACTGCAATATACAGAAATTAAAATACAAATTCTAAAACAATTGTTAGCGACAGTGAAAAAAATGTTCCTAGAATATCTGTTGTGTAGAAATATTTTTAAATAATTGCAAACTAGATTAAAAGCGAATCAAGTGGCTTTTATGCACAATATAACTATATATTTTATGGCAACGTGCTCTTTTTAGCTCTTTTTGTTGTTGTTGCTGTTGTTATTTTTTGTCATAAACCAAATTTTCTTGCATAGAATGTTCCAAATAAAACCCCTTTTTTATTGAAAACAGTTACTACAAACTGTAAGGAGATGGGGAAAATTTGATGAAATTGAAGTTATTTTATTTAGCAAAATTTTTTATTTAATTTTTAACAACGTCATAAATCCAAAGGAATAATTTTTATGTTAATTATATAGAATGAGTCGAAATAATTCTTCATATTCTGTAAAAATTTGATATAAATATCATGTATACTGTACTCTTGAGACAAAAATAGAATTTTCCTTTTCCATTAATTTGAATGTAAATTGAAAACTTTAAACTCGTTTTCAGTAAAATCTGTTTTTTTAATTATGACGTTGTTGTAGTAAATGAGCTTTTATTTTCTCATATTTATATGTACAAAATATACAAAAGTGAGAAAACCCTTTAAAATAGCGACTTAAGGTAGGATCACACGGTTGCCGCAATGCATCAATTATTGGTGCATTTTATATGTCCATCGTGTGGTTTCACAATTTATTGTGCCATACGACAATCGGAAACAATATTTTGATGATTTGCCGCAATCAAATGGAACTTTGATGCGGCAATCGTGTGAACGGTTGATAGGCAACCATGCCTGAAAAAACTTTAAAAATGCGCCAATATTTATTGTGTTCTCGAGCAGCAATCAAAGTAGTCAATACGCGACAATTTCTTAAACTAATTTATTTTTTTCGTATGCGCCAAGGGTTTTCGTAAGTGCAGAAAACTTAAATTTATTTTATAGTTATGAAGTTATAATTTATTTGAAATGTTAACATGGAACTGTGAACTAATCTTTAATCCATATGATTAATTTTTATTCGTTTAAAAGAAAGAAAATTGCCTCTGATTTGTATATTTAATAAGTAAAAAATATAGAAAGCAGAGGAAATTTGATTTGTTTTAAGCGAACAAACCATTTTCACGTACAAAATGAAACAGAAAAATATTATTTCATAAAAAAAATATTTGCAAGTAAAACAAAACAAACTACCACATCAGCTACTTGCTTGTATTGCTCAAGTTAGAACAATCGCGTGACTGGGCTGCGGCAATTATTGTCCCAAATTTATCTTCACCAATCTGCGTCAATAAAATTTTTATAAAATGGGGCAATCATGTGACTGCAACTTATTTTATTGGGATAATTTAGTTATTGTGCATCAATTCAGCACAATTAAAATTGGATCAGATTGGTGTATTTGAGGCAATCGTGTGATCCTACCTTTACTCGAACTTTGGTATTGGAAAGCGGCCACATGTAACAAATTGACCTTCAGTTATTTATTCTGGTTTTCTATATCTTCGCGTACACACAGATCATTCAATAACACAATAGAAAGCTTATTTTACAACTGACTTTGCACTTCAATTTTATTCAATAATTCGAATGACTCTCCAGTCTTAACGATTTTTTAGAACAAGCAATTTATTTGTTCTCTGACCAACCAAATAGCTGATAATGCTTACTTATTATTCCCAGAAACTTTAAGTTGAAAATAGATAGTAGATAGATGTTTCTATCTCAATAACGACTGTGCAATTTTTTATTTTTTTTTTGGCATTTAATTATAAAATATAAAAATTTTTTTAATTCTTTTTCCTGTGTTTGTTGTCAAAAAAATTACATTTTTCCATTTTTCTAACGAGAAAAACCTGAAATGAATACCTTTATTATTTTATGGAAAATTATCTATTTTATGGGCTCAAAAGTCTCCATGTTGTCCCCGATATGAAAAAACTTAACGCATACAAACACCACAAAGCCTGACAACGTAATTGTATAAGGCTGTGTGTATGTGCTTGCGTGTAAATCTTTGCAATAGTATTAGTAAGAGTATGGGTGTTTGTAAGTGTTTGCATATACAATATAATGGTTTTTGGTACCAGGCTCTATCAAGCATTAGATTTGTACTATTTTTATTGTTTGTCTATTCTACCAAACAAACTAACAAACAAATCCAGCTGAATACGTTCAAACAAGCCAACCAACCAACTACAAATAACGCATGGTTTATATGTATTTGAACATATAGATTAAAAAAATACCTTCTATGAAACACCATCGCCAAACGTTATATTTTTATTTGAATAGTTTTTAATAATTTCAAAGATTTTTATTAATTTTGCAGGAGTATCCGAAACTTTGCTGTTTCTAAAAAAGTTAAGACTTATAGTTAATTAATTAGTAATAAGTTTTTCTGAAATCTGTTGCAAACGGTGTATTGTTTAGTTATAAATATGTTTGCTGCATACATATGTACATAAATTACTTTTGTAGCAACTGTCTTGTTTCTGTGTTGTTATACAACTACCCATATAAACGAATACAAATAAAATTGTGCAATTTATTCTCTATCGTAAGCAACTGACACAATAAAATACAATGCAGTTTAGCATTTTGTTTCTTTTTTTCTCTCCCTCTCTTGCTGCTTGCTTTTTGCTGCATCTCCTATGGCTGTTGATTTCATTGCCGTTGGATCTGTTTGTACCCACTTCTGCCAGGCGAATATCTAAAATATATGACTATGTGTTACAAAACCTCTTGTTTTTTTTTTATTTGCGGCAATATATTTTGCAAACTATTGCAGTTTTGTGTAACACAATATTATCAAGCAGTTTTAATACAAACATACATATATACGAGTACATATATATTTATTGAAACAAATGCATATAGTATTTATGCAAACAAATGGTTAAATTTGCAATAAATAATTGTAACATGTGGAAATGCAGTTAGAACTCTACGATGCATTACTTATAAAGCACAAAACAAAAACTAACACGGCCGACATTAATCGTTAAGTATGGAGTTACTTTAAGACTTTTTCGTTGTCCCTAAAAAATAAAAAGTCTCAAAAATCTCGAGTGGTTTTATACGAGTAAACGGTAATTTTTTAAGAGCTTTCGGATTTGATTTTAAAAAGGAGAGATACAATTTAGAGAAATATCTATATAATTTAAAGTTTAAAGATGATTTCAAGTACTTCATACGATGGGTCCAATTTTGGCACACTATCTACGACATATCGGCCGGTATCTCACGAATAAATTCTTCAATGTTATCTTTCTGAGCGTCAACCATTAAGCCTTAACATAGCCACACAAAAAATAGTCTAAAGGCGTTAAATCGTACAATCTAGGTGGCCATTAGACCGGCCCTAAATGTAAAATAAAGTGTTCACTGCACTCGCCTCTCAATTGGACCATTGTTTCGCGTGCTGTGTGACATGTGGCACCGCCTTCCTGAAACCACATGTAAGCCAAGTCCAGCTCTTCCAATTTGGGCAAAAAAAAAATTGCTGCGAATGGCGCCGAATCGATAATTCACTGTCATCAACAACACTGGCGGATTCAACTGAGATATTTTCCTTTGTTCATACTATATGTATGCGTGTTGGTGGTTTAATGCTCAATAATGTAATTTTGGTGCGAAATTGAGTCACAAGATTCCAAATAGTCGCCTCAAAAGGTTTCCCAAACCGACCATAAAATAGAAAAAGTGCACAGATACACTTTTGATAATAAAATTTAATAATGTGCAAGCGTTGTTCATTTGTAAGTCGATTGATGGTTAAATTATAGTTCAAACTGAACGTGTTCAACAGTAAAATGATACACGAAAACAGCTGAACTACCAGAAATAATGTTGGCAATAAGAAAGTTGCTAAAAAATCACCCTTTATAAAACTTTTTATTATAAAAAAATGTTTCTGATAACTTTTTTTGACTCTACTTTTGCATTAAGCATTATTTTAAGGTTAAAAGTTACATTATTAATTTCAAAAATGAATTTTTAAAATATAAATATACATACATACGAGTAGGTATCTATGTTGCAATAAAACGTCAATATATTTTAAATACATTCTTAATCTAATAATGTACCTGACATATCGCAGAATAATCACACTTCGATACAACAATACTAAGCTTTTCGCAATTTCGTTTATAATAATGTTTACAAATTATGAATTTATAGTCAGTTTTTAACAATGCTTGAGAAACTCTTATCATACACAACTTTTTGTAATGTATGTATGTATGCTTATAAATGTCATATATTGAACAACGCAATAAATATGACGATTGAAGAAGACTTATTAATTATTTTGCTTGTTTAATTGGCTTTAAAATTTCAAAATGAGTGGGCGTGCATTTTTGTCTATTAAGCGCATTAAACTGCAAAAGGAAAACCTGAACATAAATTATAACATAAAAACATATTTGCTCAATTTACAACTTATTGTGGGAGTCATACTTCGTACATGAGTTGTTGGTAATTTAAATAAAAACATTATTTATAAAAAAAAATATTTACATAGAAATAACCAACAACGTTTCCACGAATTACGACTCCTACAATAGGTTGTGAATTGCGCAATTGTAATAAAGAAAATTAAATTAAATTTAAGTATATAATTACAATGTTTATTTAAAAAAAATATATTACTTGCGAATCAATTATATGAAAAGGTTATACAAAATATATTAAGAAAAATAAGCTTTTCTATACAAAAATTAATATAATTTTATGTTCGTAAGGTTATTCTACAATTAAAAGAATAACTGCCGTATGTAGAAAAACCAAAATACAAAAGATTAACAAAACAAATTTTGTGCGGAAATTTGTTTGTTTAAACGTTTTGTAAAAAGAAAAATAATTTTTTTTCTGAATAAGGGATTAAGCTTATACTAATTATGCACATGTAATAGTAGCAAAGCTTATTATCATATATTTTCAATGCAATGGGTATATTGGGCATTGATACAAATTTCTTTTTGTGTGTGAAGTTAAATTTTTAAATTTATAATCAATCATTGACACAAACTTTGTGCTTTATTAAAGGATTGTTACCGTATTCGGAACTTTTTTTGGAACAAGCGGGGGACCTGGTGTGTAAACCTAACTTAAGTACGCTGAATCCAATGGTTATAACCATTTTTTAGGCTAGCGTTCGTTTAAAAAATAATTCAGATTGGAAATACGGTTAAAATCACCTAAAAATCACAACTTTTTCTAGCTTTCTACCATTTATTAACCTTTATGTCAATATATATCGCCTAAAAAGACATGTATTGCTAAAGTTGCATTCTAAGAATATTTAAAAAAATAAAATTTTTTTTTATTTTTTGCGTCAATTTTTTTGGGGCAATTTTTTATTTTCTTTTTTTTTTGCAATATTTTGCAATTTGTTTTCAATAATGTCTTTAGGACGCATATTCATCCGTAATATGTTCTTTTAATTGACATAAAAATTAATGAATAGTAGAAAACTGGGGAAATTTCGGTTTTTATGTGATTTTAACCGTATTTCCAATCTGAATTATTTTTTAAACGAGCGCTAACCTAAAAAAATGGTTAGCACAATTGGATTCAGCGTACTCGAATTAGGTTTATCCACCAGGTCACCCGCTTGTTACATTTTTGAACTAACGCAGTGAAATGATTTGTATTATATACAGGCATGTTCTGAAATCACGGTGATTTCAAATCACTAACGATTTTTAAATCACGCAAGTGATTTTTTGCTGTTCTGAAAATCACAAGATATTTAGTTTTTAGTAGTGATTTTCAATGTGCTAAATAACGAACAAAAAGCTTTTACTGTGCTGCCACAGTATTCAGTACTTATTTTTGCCATTTGCACTTATTTTTAACGATTATATATTAAATATTATCGAATCGAATTTCATAATTATAATTACACTGTACTAGTTCAAAAATATAACAAGTGGGGGAGCTTGGTTTAAGGTTAGTTCTTGTTAAAAAAATAATTAAGATTGAAAGGAAAAATAAATCACGAAGAATGTTTAAGAGTCTACAAAAATATAGCTTTTTCATAAATTTGTAAATTTTATTAGTTTTTGTGTAAAATAACACAGGTCAACAAAATGAAATTTATTTGTTTAAGGTCAAAGGTTTCGTAGTCAGTTTGTATACACTAAGTACTGTGTATCAATCCCTCTAAATCAGTTTTTTTTTGAATTGGCTCTGTATCTCGAGATTTTCCGTTATTAAGAAAAAAGAGAATGCTGCATCACATAATTTGCATTTACTTGAGAACCAGTTATTTGATCAAATAAAAAATACACAGAAGGCTAGAAAACAAATTGAGCTTTAAATAACGTTCGTATTAATTTTTTAACAGTCGTATAGTTTCGGAGATATTCAGAAAGTTTTATAGACAAAAATAAATTTTAATTAAAAAAATTAAGAAAATCGTTTTTTAAAAGACTCATTAAAATTTTAAACTGAAGAAAATTTTATATTTTATTATTAATTGTGATACATTTATATGTTATAAATAAAATTAGTCAATTTTATTAAAAATCATTCCATTAATTCTGAATTTATTCACAATTAACTGGTAGCATATATACTCGTCTTACAGCTTTTTTAATTATTATTTAGTTTAAATTGAAAAAAAATTAAAATTTAAATTTTTTTCTTAATAACGGAAAATCTCGAGATACAAAGCCAATTAAAAAAAAGGAATTTATTGGCATTTGAGCTCAGTATCATATGCACGAAAATTTACTATCAAAGTACCGACCTTAAAAATCGTGTTGACCTGTGTAATTAATTTTAATTAATAAAGAACAAATCATATTGTGTGTATATAATTGTTTTATTATCGAATTCAAAGTAAAATGCTTCATAAACCATCTAGTGAGATGATATCGCCAGGCAGTTGGTTGACCGGTTTGAAATTACGAGTATTCAAAAAATTTTTTGTGTGAAGAACACCTTTTCAGTGACTTCAAATCACTTTAGTATAAAGTGATTTACAGAACATGCCTGATAAAAATAGAAATTTGTTTGATTAACCAGATATTTACAAACGAATTATATTTTTGTTGGGCCCCTTTCTTGTTGGCTTCTTTCCATATTATGGCTACGATTTCAAATAGCCTTAAAGCAATCAGCAACATACATACATACATACATGTTTAAAATATTTAAACCTTTGTTGGTTCTTAATACTTTGTGCCTATTAATCATTCAGAACAATAGCCTCTTCACCACATCCATTTTAAGGACCTTATCGTCCTTAACTTATCAAAATATTTTCTATATAAAACATTTAAAGGATATTTTTAAACATAGTTTGAATCCTTTTCAAAATTTAATGAAATATATTTTAAGGTAAGGAAAAATAGTGCATTATTAAATTGTATTAAACTACAGCAATATTTAAATATAATATATACAAAATATATACAAAAACGAACAATAGCTCTTCAATTTTCTTTTGTTGTGTGAAATTCCAGTTTGGAGACAAAGAAAAAAAGCTCTACAATTTTTCCATCAACGGTTTGTTTTCCATTGTAATATAATTTTCTTCTTTGTGCATTATAATTTTCTATTTTCTAAAGATGTGAGTGAGTGAAGCATGAGGTAAAGCACAACACAACACAACACAACACAACACAACAAAAAAAGTGAAACTATTCAAGTTGTTTTAGCCATTGTTTTATTTTTGAGATGAAGTAAAAGTGCATTTTACAGTTTGGCAAATAATAACCAGGAATAAAAATAAGAAAGAAAATAAAAAATGGCAAGACAATAAGAACTCAAGCAAACTGGCATACTTCCTGTAAATTTCCTGTTTTATTGCCATTATTATAGTGGGTGTTCTTTTCTTGATTACGTGTTTCTTTTTCAGTTCTTCGTGTTCTTCTATTTTTATGCACTTTAAATAAAATAAGAAATATATGACAAACTAAGTTTTAAGATTGAATAAATTATATAAAATTTGTGTGCAAAATTTCAGATAAAAAGCTAATTTAGTGAAGTTAAAATAAAGCTGGGATTAGTCTTAAAATTAATTTAAAAATTTTCAAAAGAAAGATTGTTTAAGGAGCTTGCGTGTGTGTACTAACATATTTACGCGTCGGCAACGTAACAAAACATCGTTTTAATTTTGCAAATCGATATTCCTGTACATAGTTTTGCCATTTATCGGTGACTTTCAACATATCATCGCCCCAGAATAGGTTTAGCCCATATTCCACAAAGTTGGATTGGAGAAAAATGACTAAGAAGGTTTACCTGAAGTTTTCTCAAAATATACCCGATTTCTTTTGTGTTTGCAGCACTGCTTCCGACACATGTTCTGAAGAAAATTTTAAATTTTTGTGAACTATTGTAAAAGCAAAAATACGTTTTGTTCTACATACACAACTTTTCTTAATTTTTTTAAAAAAAGTAGCTTTTTGTGCTCCATACGTATACTTAACTGCTGTATCACAGCTATGAATTGAGAATTTTGTTGTTTTGTTTATTTTTCTTGTTGTCACCCACCAAGGAGACGACGCCGTAATATTTTTAACTATCGACCCGCTTACACACTTACATAAGGAAAACAATTAATGGAAGTGTATTTAATGTAAGGAATGAAATTAAGTAATTTTTTTATACTCAAACATGCATTATTATTTTATTTCATTTAAGTGTTTATTAAGCTTAAATTAAAAAATTTATTCGGCAGCTGCTTCTGGGTGATGATGATTTTGCTTAACAGTCGCCGTTGAATTTTTTTTCGGCACCTTCTTTTTTATTATTATTTTCTTATAGAAATGAAGCAAAACAAAGAGCTGACTTTACTTTTTACATTTTTGTATGAATAATTTGCCTCAATCGTCAAACAGTGGCGTGTATAAAAAAACAATACTTATTAAACCTAAAGATAGTGGATATGGAGCAAACTTATTTATATCTCAGAAACTATAATAAGTTTCGTTAAACGCGTTTTTGATTCTGAAAGATAGTATTAAAAATATATATTTTCCATACCTAGCTCATTTTTTTTAAGAATGGTCGGTGGAGCAAAACTATTCTAGTTGACGATATCTTTGGTATTCTGTAAGAAATATTGAATGATGTTGCCATTAATTTTGTTAAATGGTAAAAAAGTGAAATATAAAAAATAACAAAGTATAGATACATATTTATTTGAAAGAAAAAATCTGAAAAGTAGTGAAAAATCAAATATGGAAAAAAATTAAAATTACCAACCCTAACTAATTTGGAAAGCTAGTGAAAGAGTTAAACACGAATCCTTCTCTTGCTAGAGAATTCCGCAGTGCCAGTGTTTCTAATATTTTCAAGGGACAGTGGGAAAATGTTTCGTCTGCACTAAATTCCCTCAGTCCACCAATTAGAACTAGTTATGGATGATAGAATGTAAGGTGAATAGCGTGTTGGGAAAGTATACTGTGTGATGGAATTATTTTTAAGGACCCGGTGGGACTTGTAGTAAGAAAAAATGGTTGCAAACTAAGCTGAGTGCATAGCAACTGGAGTCGGTGCACAGTAAGGCCAAACCTCACTTTTTCGCAGATTAATTCATATCTCCACAACTATAATAGTAAAAGTACACGTTTCGACGAAATATTTTAAAATTAAAAACTAAAATTTCCATTCCTTTTAGGTTGGTCGAATAAAATAAAATAAAATATAATTTTTATAATTTTATTTCGCGAACCTTGTTACTATTGTTTCACATAGTGCAGTATGCACAGTATGTATATTTCCATACAAAAATATTGTTTAAGATTTTTGCTCATAGTTCTTTGCTAAGAAATAAAAGGAACTTTATTTCATTAACATTTTTATTATTTCCGCTAAGCGAAAAACTCTTAAAAATATATAATGTATATATACATTTAAAGCAATAATTTGTTGCTGCTATTGCATACACCAAAACTTAACAAGAAATTGCAAACTTTATCCAGCTTCATATTATAGTAAAAATGTTATATTTAAAAAAATTTCTCTTTAACAATGACATTAAATAAACAAAATGCAGTTTTATTATGGCGAAATAAATTCTAAAAAAAGCACAATTTTAAAATATTACTTTCGTAGAAAACTGAGGACAAAAAACCTAAAGATTTGCCTTTACTTAGGCTGAGCAACTATTCAAAAACGAGTGACGCCCAAAAAGTTTTTCTTCCTACAAAAAGAAAAAAAAAAAAAAACAACATCTTTAATAAGTTTTCTTTAAAAGCAGAAAAGTTTTTCTTTGGTTGCTGTTGTAAATAAACGTAGGAGAATTTCTCTGCAGTCATCTTAACTGTAACTTTATTTTACTTTGTTTTGTTTTCTTTTTGTGTGGAAAAATTAGAACAAAAATAAATTTTCGCAAATTTTTTCTTTTTTACATTCAGCAAAAAAAAATTGTAGTTTTTGTACTTCTTTATCTGTTCTACAATAAATTTTGTAAGTTTTCTTTTGGGAGAAATTGAATTTTAGGAATATTATAGTTGGCAAATTATGGCTTTTTCTTTTTTTTCTTAATATTAATAACTTTAGTAATATTTTTTTTGAAAGTAGAACACAAGTTTGAGTAAGTAAAAATAATTCTTCATGAAAAAACAAATATCAACAAAAAATACAATGCAAACCGCGAAAAAAAAGTCATACAACAAATTGAAAAAATAATAAATTTTTGAAGTAAATTTATTTTTGGTGTTTTTTGGGATGCGTTACAATTATGTTTAACATTTGTTAATGCAATAACAGTCCCAAATTATTATTTTATTTATTCAGTAAAATATTTTGTTTTATTAAAAAAACATTGAAATTGATTACTGAGGGGTTAAGCTGGATCTCATGGACATTTCACTGTTGCTAATGCAGATCATCAAGGAACCTTTACCTAAGAATTTCTTAGAACTACTAATCTGAATAATATTTCCCCGCTCATTTTTTCCGTTATTCATTGTTCCCCATTTTAAAAAGTCATTTGCAAGCTTTGAGTTAAAATAAAACAACTGGAAGTCCTCCCTAAAATTTTAAATTTAAGCTCAATCTGTTTTTAGATACTTGGATTTTATTTCTAGAAAAAACTTAATTTCGTGGGAATTATTTTCCGGGGAGTATTTAGAACTGGAGAAAACAACATGAGATTACGGAAGTGCAAGCGCTTACTTTTTTAACATTCGATAAAATTTTCCAGCTACATTTTTATAGTAATAAAATTTTCCAAATTCTCTATGAAACATTTAACTGAATATAGAACTTCCTTTTTATTTATATTCAAAAACCAATATACGTGTAAAAATCTGATCTGTATTCTTAAAAAAAAAATGCATTTGTGTCATTCTTTGTATATGTATAAGAAATTATTAAAAACTAATAGTTGTTTTTGTTAGTTGTATTATTATTGTTCAAACATCATTTGTTTCCATATTTATGGTTTGATTAGGCTAAAGTTCGTATCGCTTTGTACACCAAATTATTAATGGACAAATAACACCAAAGTTAATTGTAAATAACAAACACTTAGCAAAACGGAACAACTAGCAGTTTTCAGAGGTTCTGCTAATATACACACCTTCATTCATGTTAACACTATTTTGTCTCTACTGTAAAATTTTTTTGAAGTCAGTTAGCAGGTTTACACTCTAAGCCGACGATATATTACAAATTTTTGCATATACGAATTCACAAACTAGTGTTCAATGAGTGATTTCTTAAGATATTTCACATTTGATTAGAAAAATGAATAAATTAAAAGAAATGTATGA
Source organism: Tachina fera (assembly GCA_905220375.1). Taxonomy (NCBI): domain Eukaryota; kingdom Metazoa; phylum Arthropoda; class Insecta; order Diptera; family Tachinidae; genus Tachina; species Tachina fera. The sequence continues at coordinate 84,617,968 of LR999966.1, forward strand.
AATCTTTATTTGGTTCGGTAGAACGATTTATATAATTTGATTTTTAAAGATGATTACATCTAAATTTTGAACGCGGATATTTCTGGAATGGTTCATATGCTAAGTCCGATTTTTGCATAATTTCTCCGTTATCTCACGAATAAATTATTTAAAATTGTATTTCAGTGCTTCCACCGTTGCGTGCTTGTCCCTATTGACATGAACATGAGCCTTAACATATCCCCACAATGAATAGTCTAAAGTCGTTATATCCCACGAACTACGCGGCCAATTAACCGGCCCCAAACATGAAATAAACCGAATCGATAATTCACGCTCATCAACAATAATGGCGGGTACAGCTGCCTTGTTTTCCTCTGTCCGCATTCTACGTATGCGTGTTGGTAGTTTCGTGTTCACTAATGCAATTTTGGTGCGAAATTTCATTACAGCATTACGAACATCTGCCTCAAAAGGTCGCCCAAACTGACCATAAAATGGAAGAAGTGCACGGATGCACTTTCTTAACCGAGCATGCATTTTGATAATAAAATTTAATAATGTGCAATCCTAGTTCATTTTTAAGTCGATTCATGGTTAAATTATAGACCAAACTGAACATGTTCAAAAGTAAAATGATACACGAAAACAGCTGAGTTGCCCAAAACAGTGTTGCTAACAAGAAACTTGCTCAAAAATTACCCTTTATATACATTTATATAAGTAATTGGGTGGTCATCAGTATCTATTATAAATAAGCTTTCCAATAAATCAGTTTCTCTTGTGAAAATAATACAAAATTTATTTATCTCTTTAGTTATTTTTTTTTGTTAATTTCAGCTTTTTTAAATTATTAAATTTAATCCAACACAATTTTCTCACAAACAACGTGCAAATCCTTTAAACACTCAAGAAAGCCCTACAGAAGTTTACTGTTTAAAGTTTTAAACTTTATAAGTGATTAAATTTTAATGACAAACTATTTGGTACTTATATCCTTTTACCCATTCTCGACTATCATTTGGTGTATTAAGCTAAAACTCTTTTATCTCATTATGTTAATCTTTTATAATTAATGTGTCGGAAATTAATTGCTATTACATGCAGTTATAAACCTACAACTAACTAAATTAGTAGATTACAACTACATATTTGTACAAACTGACAACAAATATTACTACAACCTCCTCAACGAATGTATTCAAATAGATGTAGACAATAATAATGTGATTAAAATTTTCCAATTAAGTATAATACAGCTAAAGGGATATTATTAATGTTAGTAACTGCACTAAACTTGTAAAATTGTAGGCTTGATGCAAATGTAGACTCTCACAATTAATTTGTTTCGAGCAGCAGTTGCCTGTATAAAATATTCTTTATTAAGATCATAAATAACAAGAACGAACTTGTTTTGGTATTTTTAAGAATTTATAGGCTTTTATGTGAAATTGATGAGGATTTCTTTTATTAAAATTCAAAACTGCAGCTTTAATAATACATATGGAAATAAAATGGTTTTCTTTAATTTTATGATATTTGTATATTTGGAAATATTTAAATATCTACCCATCTATATTTTAAGAATTTTTTTTACACTTGACCAAAAATTTTATTTACCACTCGTGTTTAAAAACCATAAATTCCTGTAAATGACATGTTTTCCTGTTTTTTTTTTGTGTTCAACATTTAATGAAATGTTGAAGCAAAACAAATTGAATTTTTTTTCTTTTGAAAGACCACAAAACTAAATAATTTTATATGAATTTCTTTTGAAATGAAATTTAACAAATACCTGTATTTTCAATGTCTGCATTGTATAAATAGTTTAAAGTAACATTTTTAGCCAAAAATGATATATAGACTGCAGGCTTTTCCATTTTGCTGTTGTTTTTCTTCAAAATATTTTTCTTGATATTTTCATTGACGATTTGCCTCAAATGAATACACACACACACACACACACACACACACAAGCACAAAACTCAGTTTATTTTATTATGGTTTTAGTAGAAATATTTTAGCAAAAAATACTATTTATTTATAATGCATTTCTTTACAAATATTTCATGTTTTACTTGGAATTTTTTTCTTCTTGGAATTTTTGCAAGCAAATATTTTCCTGCTTTTAGTATTTGTATTTGTGGTCAAAATTGTACGAAGAAAGATGAAGTTTACAGGTAATTTTATTTGTAAGCGGAATGAGCAAATTGCTGTATTTTATATTAAAATGTGATTTGTGTAAATGTTCTAATATTTAATAAGCAAATTGTGGCAATGACTTCAGACAAAATATTTTAAAATAGCACCATATTTAGTCATATAATGAGGATCACTTTTTATTGGTTTTTTGTTGGATTTCTTAAATAAACGACTATTTTGAATTTAAAAAATTTGAGACTAGTAACTTAGTAAATTTGCTAGGAAAAATGATGAATTACCACAAATTTTGCTGGATACAATTAATTGAATATAACGTAACATAGAATTCTTAAGAAGGCTTAAAAATTTTATATTGTTAAATAAGAATGGGAATCACAAAATATATTTACATATGGTTACCTTAACATAGACTCATTATTTTGTTAAATTCAAGAATTTTACATTCCTCTATAGATTACATGTTTTTCTATATTAAGCAGAGCTCGCAAAATATGCTCAACCAAATTTATCTGTACGGTCTTCTCATTCAAAAGACCTAAAAACTGGGACTTAATCACTCAGTGTCTGAACAGCAACACTCTTTTTCGTTTCAATCGTGTCGTCGCTCCCGGGTTATGGGTTGAGCGTAACACACGAATCGGTCTGTTACTGACCGCATGATGCGAACAGAATCGTTCCTTGTTGTTGCCTTAGATATTTCGTCACAGTCAAAGCATTAAAGATGAAGGTAGAAGATAATAATAAATAACAATAAAAATATTTGTAAATCAAACTACTCGTATTCGTCAACGACGTGTAAATGTAAAATAAAAGGCAAATACATACATATGTATGTGTACAAAAAAAAACAAAATTAATCTTCATGTATTTTGTTCAATAATGTTTATAAAATAAAATAATAAAAACAACAAATCGCAACACACATACATGCTCATAAGACCGTTGCCAAGATTTTACAAAAAAAAACGGTCTCGAGTGAATACATGAACCGAACGATCGAAAAAAATGGTCGTTGGTTGAGCGAAGATCAAGCTAAAGAAGAACGAAGTTTGAGGGTTTTTTCGCGACAGTGTAGAATCGTGTCAGTGGACGAGTGTTTTTTTTCTGACAACAATCACGAGAAAGACCAATTATTGCGAGCTCTGATATTAAGGTAGCGAATGATATTTGCCCCCATATCCATAACATATTTTAATTTGTTTGATATGTATTTTATTTCAAACTTTGCATATACAGTTTTCTTAAAATGGATTTCAAATGCATTTGATTTGTTTATGAATATGAGCGTTATTAGTTAATAAGCTTAAATGTGTTTTTTTAAGCTGGGATTTAACTTAAAATTTAAAAAAAATAAGGCCAAAAGTTAAATTTGAATTTAAAGTATTTTTATTCAAATAAAAAACACATGGCCTTAAAATTTTTAAATGGTGGTAGTTCTTGACGAAGCGCCTCCTGGACTTCCAGTTTTGGGAACTTTTTTTAGCATTACTGGCTAAATGTCATGAATAACACAAACAATGTTGGAATCAGGCGTCAATTGTTGATGGTTTATCAGCAAAAGCCATTGACTTATCGAGAAGTGTAGATACTTCTTACTTGGGCCTTGGATCCCAAGTAAGAACCATTTCTCAAAATCAGCTAATCAGGGGTTGTTTATTGCCATATGGCACGTAGCGCCATCCTGTTGAAATCACAGCTCGCTTCTTTTTAACCATAAAATCATTGAAAATGGTACGTCTGCAGTTTTGAAGAAATAAGATGACACCAGCATGTAAACCGCACCATCTTTTGATTATAAATTTTTCTTAAACTTATGTCCGTTATTTCTTTCCATAGATATCTATTAGTGTAATGATATCTATCGTATAAGTTACTTTTTTAAGACGAACTCGTAGGTAAAAACTTTGGGAAAATTTCCTGTTTTGTAGAAATAACGGGCATGAGTGCTATTTAAATAAATATAAATATTTTCAAGAAGTTTTATCTGGGGTGTTGCTTATTTAATCCCTTTTTTAAACGGATGTATCCAGAAACGTTCAATATATTACGAGTCCCATCGAGTTTTGTTAAATATTTGCCTGCATAGTTTGCAATTTCTGCACTCACTAGTGGCATAGATAACGACCAAATGGCGATCTCTTATATGGACTGAATTTATTACATAGACGTCTATATATTGGCTGGTCGCGTTTCAGTTTTATTCTTGTCTTCTAAAAACTGGATGTTAAACTTATTACGATTTTTGTGTATTCAATTTGCGAAAACTAAATTACCTCACATTAAAAATTAACGTCTCACATCCGTTTGCTAAGTACATGATAAACTATAAATATAAATTTTAAATTCTTTGTTAATTTTTAGAATATGAAATAAAATATTTTATCGCGTTATAATCTTTTTTTTTTCTGTTTTCTAAGTGTACACAATTGTTGCAGAAAAACTTGGGAAATGTACGAATGTATATTATTACATATATTATATTTAATTGCAAAACATTAAAAAAAGGAAATGCACGCAAACGTCATTTGTTTCAATTGTTTATTCGATGCACATACACCATACAAATACTTATATTAGATTCATACTCATATACATTACGAGTATATTTATACGCCATTAGTAAAAGTAATAAAATCTCCCAACTATGAAACTACAACTACAAACGCAAGCACCACACACTCACTAGCATGATTGGCCTGTTCCACGATGTCGACAACGTTCGACTAGTCGCATACTTGGTATGTACATTCAAAACAAAAACAAATTTTTTATTTTTGTTTTTGTTTCAAATTTTAAAATTTTGTATTTGTTTCAAGTCAAACCTTGTCGACATCGTGGGACAGACCCGAAGTGGACAGTCGCCAAAGTGGAAAAAACCAGTTCTGCATACTTCAACAGTTTTCTTAAATAATGTCATGAAAAAAACAGTTTTATTTGCTCTTAATATATTATCTGCTGTACTTAAAGTAAATTACAACTAAAGGATGAAAACATATTTTTACATTAATTTTTTTAAAAACATAATTGTATAATATTAAACATTTTTTAAGTTCAAATTAAAGAAAATTAATAGTTAAGCCCTTAAACACAAATTTAAAACTGACCCTCGTAAATAAACATCTAGAAATTATTGTTAAGTCGATAAAAAACAGCTTTTTTATTACGCAAAGTGCATTTTACTAAAAAAAAGATATAACTATTTGCAAAAGTTGTGTATAGATAATTGCTTTTGGCTGTAGATTTGAACATGCAAATCCATTTAGTACAATATTAGTCAACATTAAAAAAATCTGTGCTATGTTTTGCTTATTAAATACAGACACATAATTGCTTTGAAAAGAATCTACTTACAACTTTTCTTTTTCAGTGATCCACATAACATTTTCGAAAAATCGCCAGAAGTTTTATTACAAAACAAAAAAAAATATTGTTTCATGGGGAGATAGAAATTTAAAATTAAGATTTTTTACTCTAAAATTTGGGTGATGCATTTCAAGTTAATGTAATGTTTTATATCTGGTCTTAAATGCATAGTCGTATTAAAATCTGATACGACAATCAGTTTCATTATTTTTTTCCCCGCTATCCAAAATGAAAAGTTGTTGATTGTACTCTGATTTTCGAATATTGAGTTTTCAACAGATCCACACACAGGGTCTATGATCTGTTGGAATATTATTTAAAAAAAAAGTAATGGATAAACAAATCCTTATATGCATGAAAAAATAGTCGTTTAGGTGTGAGTATTAAATTTACGTGCCACTGTAAATATGTTGGAAATATTTTATACTCGCAAAACGTGTTCTGAACCACACATTTAAACCACACATACTTAAAAATAGTGTACATGTGCTTTTTGTATGAGGATTTGATTGCTGCTTTTTTGTAGTATTTAAAATAGTTAATAGCGCGTAGCTTTTATGGTTTAAATTGCTGTAGTGCTAAAGTGATTGGCCACATAAAATGTATTTATTTTAATTATAAAATTTAAATCTTTTTTTCGTTTGAAAGTAATATGATTGCTTTATTTTCATACATATAATTGGGTATATTTGTAATTTTAATTTGGAAATACAGCAATAGTTATAAAAAATTTTTATTAGGCATTATTTGTATTCATTTGATATGTAAAAATATTTTAATCCTATGAATAATTCTTAATTAGACTTATAGTTAAATAGTTTGAATTACACGTTTTCATTGGCAATGAAAACTTTGTTTGCTGTTCATATTCATGCGGGGTCTCACGTATCATACGAGTATAAATAAAAGGGTGAACAATGCTGCTAAGAAACTTGGCATTATTTCCATGCAGTTATCCTATGCAGTATCCTATTATATTAAAATATATATATATATATATATATTATTATATATATATATATATATATATATATATATATATTGAAATTTTAAAAGTGGCATTTTTTAGATAGTCTTCTGAAGTCTTGCGTGATCTTGCTGTTGTAGACAAATATTTTCTCAAAAAATCTCCCGCTATCTTCATGACAAACTCTAATATATTTTATCCTTTGTCTTGGGCTAGATTTTGAATGTCAGTTCTTATTCTCGCTTTTAAAGAGCTGTGTGATGATGGACGTGCTACCAAAATAAAATGTAATAATTTTTTTTCTGAGTAAGTTATGAGTTATATTTTCCTTAATTTAAGATCGTTATCTAAATTTAGTAAAAATAAAAAATTGAGATCGTAAAATACATATTTGTATTGTGCGCAGCTATCACACGCTCGAGTCAATAATTTCCGTCCGTATTTGCGGAGGCACGGCTCGCAGCAGGTTGACAATAATGAGGTTGGTAAATGTTGCGCTGAGCATGGCACAGTTTCTCGAAGGCCTGGGAATAGTAATCCCATAATTTGGACGCAAGAAACAGTTGTTGCTATAGCAGTTGCCATACAGCACACGCCAACAGTTAAAAACAATTCATGTACTGACTGGCATGTGTTTCCGCCGACACAACCTGTAGACTAATTTTCTAAAATATTACAATTTGTTGCCATATAATATTTAATTCACAAGAAAATTAAACCTTGCGAATCTTCCTATCAGCTTGGCTAATCTAAAGCATTCAACCAAACTTTTATGTCAGACGAGGCCCATTTTGTTATAAACGGCTGTATTAATGTCTCGATTATGTATTGCAACTTCCTCCAGTTGCCAAAAAGTTATCGCAAATACGATTATGATAGATTGACAAATGAAAAGTATTGTAAAGAAAAATTCAAATATAAAAAATACTTAAGCAATACTTAACTATTGAATAACATTACCTATAACATTACTTATCATAAAAATGATTAGTTAAGTATGAAGATGAGGAGAAGGAAGTACAAAATATTGGATCTTTTAGACGGGTCTTTAGAATTACAGCCTCTACTGTGAGTAAATGATATTGCTCTCATGAAGAACTTTTTGTTAATATGTTTCGCAATCGTATCTCAGCGTATATCCTATTTAAAGTTAATAATTTCTTAAAACCACTACAAATATTAAATTTAATAAAACCGCATCAAATAAAACAAAAACCAGTAACTAATATAAATAACTTTCTCGTCATTTCATTCGCATCCAGGAGTAAACAAATCTTATCAAAAACAAAAAAAAAAAACAAAATACTACCAACCGCAAACATTTTTTCCGTTTTACATTGTACCGGACAGCTTTCTTAACTTCTTCTTTCATGTAATTCTTCTCCAGACAATGACAAGTAAAACAGAAAAATAATGGGGGCGGGGGTGGTAGATTCGGTGCAGCCTTTAACGTGTGATGGCGTGCCAAAGGCAAAAGGTATTACCTTTTATATATCGAGCCATAATCACAAAAAAAAAAAGATTAAGAGACATATTTTTAGAACCTCTTTTTTACAAAAATCGATTATATTCGATAGTAAATAAACGATTTTCCTAAAAAAAAAATTATGCTCGAAAATAATGACACTGCTTTTTTTTGCGGTTATGACACGATGTATAGATAAAAAAAGTTATTTAAATTTCTTTGTGGAAAAGTTCATTATCCGCCCTGTTTTGGAGACTTTTTAAAATCAATTATTTTTAAAAATTATTTAAAATATTTAATGAAATAGACATTTTTAGCAAATTAAATTTATAAAATTTTTAGTTTATATAAATTACGAGTATGAAAAATTATACAAAAGTTTATTTAACTATATAGCAAAATTCATCAGCCATTTTGTTTCTGAGACCAAACTCTGTTAAAAGAAAATCATCGCTTAACATTAAGTCCTAGTCCACTCTGTGCAAGTCTTACTGCCAAGCTGTTAGGTTTGTAGGAGAGAGAAGGGCGAGTGGAAAAGAAACGAGTTTTCAGCTTCAATTACTGTTAATAAATGCATACACAAAACTATGCATAAAAAATATGAACCCAAAAATAAGACTTGCAATGTGTGAACATTGTTCAAAGAAGAAAAATTTATAAGCTTAGCAATAAAACTTGAGTGGTGTAACTTTATTGTTGATTTTTGGAACGATTTTACATCATTCCACGTTAAATTTGTTTTTAATAGGATTGATTTCAGCTAATGTTACATCCTTAGTATCTTTTTGAGTGCTAAATCGCATCCATACTATCAATCCGTTTATATCAAACATTTTTAAGTAACCTCATTTATATGTCATTAGTATCATTCAAGTGTTTTAGTTTTTATGTTTAATGTAAACTTCAAAGAATAGTTAAAAAACATTAGCATAAATAATACCAAAGATAAAAAACATTTATATCAGCAAAGCAAATCGTCTCTTAATAACATAACAAAAATAAAAATTTAAAACTATATATACATACTTGAATAATATGTTTCATAACATTATATATTTATTTATTTAAAATGGAGCACATGCATTTAGCTGTGTTTAACAGAACACAACTTACCGTATTCTGCGTAAAATAATCTTCAAACATTTTGATAATTTCTGAGTAAATTACAAAATATAATACAGTAATGGCTTACGTGCGTATGATTTATAAAATACTCGAGATAAAAATATCACTCATACGCAAATTAATTAGTGTATAATCTATAATTTTTTTTATTACATTTCAAGTAAAATATATACCGAGCAATTATGAATAAAACTCCGCGAGAAATTACTCCCTTTTTCAATTAGAATTTTTTGTTTTCCCTATTATTAGTTGGAATTGTTTCCCGGGAAAAATTTCTCGCGGAATTTTATTCATAATTGGCCTGATAAATAAATTATAAATATTTGAGGAACCGCAGAAAAAATTGGCTTTTTTAATCATTTAAAATAGTTTTCTGTTCCTAGAAAATTTCAATCCAAATAATTTATAAAAATGCAAAAAAAAACACAATTTGTCAAAAAAATTTGAAAAATCACCTTTTGTTCTGCTTCTTCTAATTTATAAAAAAAAGCGTAAATATTTAAAAGTAATATACTTGTAAATTAAATTGCTCTTTTTTATTTGCCACCTTTCTCACATGTTATTGAATAATTGCTCATTGTTTTATAAATATATAATAAAATTTGTTGTGTTAACACAAGAGTTCTTAACTCTTGAAAATTTTCGCTACATATTAAAAATCTTTTTGAACCTTACTTTATACTCCTTTTAAAATTTATAATTTTTTTGGTTACTGTATTATTTTTACTGAAGCACATTTATAATGGCTTTTAAATTAAGTTGTTGACATTATTCCATCGCATTTCTGCTGCTACACACTTAAGGTATACATATTTCTTTTGTTCCAAACAAAAGAACCGTCATGATGAGAAAGAGAGTGAGCGCGCGCGAAAGAAGAAAAATTAAAATTGTATAATGCGTTATTTTATATTCAAAGTGGTGTTTCCTTTATAAAATGCAACAACAAAAAAAGGAATATAATGAAAAAAGCTATTTAAGTTGAACTATATAAAGCATTTAAATGCATAAACAGTGATTTTTAAGTGACTGAACAAAAAAATAAAAATAAAAATAGAAATAAAATCAGCATTAAAATACAACTACAATTTATATTAAAAACATCACCAAGAAAATTGCTTGGTTTCATTGTTACAAAGCAATAGATGTCAAAGGTTTTAAATGTCGGAAAATATATTAAATATATATATTATTATATATTATACTATATTATTATGTATATATTTTATATATACATTGCATAGTCACATCAGATAGCCTTGCCTCAAGTCGCTTCGAAAAATGCATACATGGAGGTCAAAGTACTGGAAAAAATACGCTGGCATCTGAGGGATATTCAAATTGTTGAAAAAAACTAATATGGATTGAAATTGAAATTATTAAAAAAATTTTCATACATGAAATACCGAAGTATATTTATTTGACATAATGTTTTTATTTATTTAACTTGAAAATTTGGCTTATTTTTATGGTTAAGCAATTGTCTATTTGCATTTCGTTCCCTCTTTATTACACGAGTATGTACGTCAATTGTTTTGAATATCGTTTCTAGAAAACAGTTATTCAAAAATTTTTGTTAAAATACTAATACGGTTAAAAACTTTCCTTTATCGTGGTTGCCGTGTTTCGACTTCAACTGCGACCTTTTTGTAATAGATTAAAGAACACTAGAATATTTGTTCTTCCATTCAGGATAGTTCAAAAGTTATTTCCAAATGTATCACTTTAGACGAGAAGCACACAAAGATGCAGACATGTATCTTTAAAATATGACAGTAGCGTTCTGAATAGCTTATGATTGCGAAAGGGCTTGTAAAATTTAATCCAGTATATGCGAAAGGACGTGTTATTTCAGTTGTTTTCTCAAGCAAAGCGGCCAATATTTGGCGCTGACATTTCTTTCTATAAATCAGGCAAGTTTAACAATTATTAATGCGGACCTTTATTAATAAAAAAGAAAATTCTTGGCTTTGTGAATACAGTATTAGGTTTTGTAGTAGGACAAGAAATTAAGTGGGGTATACATCGTCCATTTTTCTTATAAAAAATTAAATGGGCCATCGTAGTCCATTTTCTATACAAAACACGACGGGCTATGCGTCGGTCATTTATCGTGCAGAAAAAGTGATTTTTTTTATACAAAAAAAAATTAAATGGGCAGTAACATCGTTCATTTTCAATACAAAACAATTAATTAGACTATACGTCTTAAAATAAAAAAATATCACAAACAACAATTACCTGCAGAAAATTTTGTGAAGCGAGGCATTTTCCATCAAAAAGCGGGATTTTAAACAATATACCATCAAAGAGCAGGATTTAGAAATACATATATTTTAGAAAGTGAGATATGTAATATTGCACATACACAGTTTCGTATGTACTTAGGAAACACAGTTTTCACAGTTTCTAACTTTAAAAAATTTTAATATAGTAAAGACAAATTTAAAGTTTTTCGAAAAACTCCTGATAAATGGAATTTCAATCAATTTTCAGTGTGCATGTATGTACGCTACCAGGGACATTAATCTCCCAAAAAAGTGTGCATCCCCCAAAAAACTTGGCAATATCTGTTTGAAATTCATATTTCTCAGAAATAGATTCATGGATAATAATGAAGGAACACCGTTTCTTCAAATTTGCATTACTTTTTTCTATATCAGTTGTCTCATTTAATGGAAAAGTTAAGACAGTAATAATAATTGAAATTTCGCTGATTCTGATAGAAAATTATGCAGTAATAAGTTTTAAACTCTTCAAAACGGTTGTAACGAAGCACACAGGGCTTGTGCTAATTAAGCAATATATACACTTAAAAAATATTTTTATTGAATTTTTTTCAGATACAGTTTAATAAAAATCTAATAGGAGATTGAAAATTTCAAAACTCTAAAAAGCGGAATAGAAATTTTCTACCTATAAAGAGATGATAATCTCGCCTAATGCTCAGGTTACCACCCATAGCTGAGTTCCGTAGTGCCATAAAGGTTGCAAAAGGATATTAAAAGTTTACAATCTAGAGTGAGGGGTGAATTTCTGCCAATCAGCCAATACATTTGAATTAACATAAGTTTTATTTGTATTTGCTAAGAGTGAATGTTTGTTTCTATGTGACCCGTCCTTCAAGGTATATGTTGAGGAACAATGTGATTGTCGATTCGAAAGGGGAAACAAGTATCTATTCGTAGGTTAAATGTTACCTAAACACAGTTTTGTGCATTTACTTGTATTCTCTATTAAATCATCCATAGTTCAATAGCGCACTATTACGAATATAACATGTATGTATTACGAATATTACGCATGTATTATATATTACGAATACTTTTTTTCACTATGAAGGCTCAACGATGAATCGATATAAATAGACCGCCAAGTCACTCTGGTATCAGTACATAACTATATTTAAATATTAAACTTAGCTTAATTGGCATATATTTATAGTTTTGAAATATGAGTGAAACTGTGCTCAAGTGGGTAATATGCAAGCCTAACATGTCGGAAGTTTAAAGTTTGAATATAAAAAACTTTACTGGAAAACTAAATATAATCGCATTTGTAACATTTAGAAAATTTCAAGTTTTCGTTGCTACAGTTACGTAAATGTCGAAATGGCTTTTAAACATAATTTTTATTGTTCTACACGCAATAGAACCCTATAATGTAGTTCAGTGCTGCATACTAAATATCAATTAACCCCATCTTAGGCCATCTCCATGTAAAAGTGACTGGTCCACTTCACAGAAAGTGTTAGAACTCTTACTAGGTCCCTATTAATTTGGGGACCAGCCACGTGACTAGTCTTGTTTCAGTTCCATTTCCTGCAGGATAAGTATAAATAAAACGAAACCCCTTATTGCATTGAAAATCTTGTATCTTATTTCTTGTTGTATCCTTTCAATACTGTGGCTAAGTATACTACAAATACTTATTAAATATTCCTTAAAAGTTTGTATTATAATATTTAAATTTTTTGAGTTACATATTTTTCCCTAAGCTAATGTTAATTTTCTTTCTTTGCTTGATATAAAAGAAAAATAATCTTAATAAAAACGGAAGTTCGCTTCGCATATTTGAAATAATATGTGTATATTTGTATAACTCTGTTACAATAAACTCACTTCTGCATACTACTGAGGTACTGTTATTGCATTTTTTATAAAACTTTCTTTGTAATATTGTTGTGTTTAATTTAAATGAAGATAAAAAAAAAATGCAATACTACTAAATATTTGCGTCTGTTTTATAATTTTTTTTTTTAAATTACGAAATGAAAATTCCATAAATTTATTCCCACAAAACTTGCAGACTTACATCACATATTTTTTAATATGTTGTTACGTTTTTACTTTTTAAAAAGTTTTTTTCTAAGTTTTAAAAGTTTCATTTAAATATAATGAACAATTATTAGAGCTTTTAAAAACACAATTACAATTCTAATACCACGATAACAACCCCTGACTTTTACGCAAGACTCATTTTGCTGTTTTTCACATAGTACTGTCACCGCTGACTCTGACTGACTGTGAACACAAACAGAACAATAGATACACAGAAAAAAGTGTTCACCAATTAATATTTTCAATTAAGAATTTAATTGTATTAATTAAATTTTTAATTGGATTAATTAATTTGAGTGGAAAAACTTAATTGATATTATCAAATTGTTTATAGGTGAAAATTTAATTAGTTTTTTAATTGATACTACAAATATTTTAATTAATATTACAAAATCATTCATATTACTTTTTTGTGTGTACTGGTTTGCAAAAATAAAACTAAAAAAATAATTCGGAAGGCAAGAGCTTTATTATGTGACTTTGGTTTGCTGAATCTAAATCTGTTCACAGATTGATTCCATCACGTCTAGTTTTTTGGGATTTTCTTATATAAATAAAATATTGATATTGGAATATTAAATACGTATTTATTATGATAAAAGTAAAAACACATACACATAAATGGCTTCTACGATAAAAATTCAACTCTTAAATGAAACTAAATACTAATTTAATATTAAAAAAAATCCACTATTATTTAGAAGATTGCTTTCGCTTTCCGATAAATAACAAAAAGTTTTATTATTTGTGCTTTTGATTTTTTATGAATTTTTAAAGACAAATCAAAAGTTTAATTTTGCATAAAGAAAATTTTTTCGCCAATTATTTCTAAACAACTCTGAAACCGTTCAAAATTTCATAAAATTATGTTAATAATTATAATTATATGAGCTTGACATAAAGGTTATTTTATTCCGGATCTTTCAGTACACAGAAAAAATTAACATGAATGATTTTGTAATATTAATTAAAATATTTGTAATATCAATTAAAAAATTAATTAAATTTTCACCTATAAACAATTTTATAATATCAATTAAGTTTTTCCACTCAAATTAATTAATACAATTAAAAATTTTAATTGAATCAATTGAATTCTTAATTCAAAATATTAATTGGTGAATACTTTTTTCTGTGAACATAATTTATTGAAATCGAACAAAGTGTTATCGAGTTATATTAAAATAAGTTGGCGTGAGGACATCCAAAACTCTCTCAATACGAGCTTTCAAGCCCGCAAATAGTTCGTGTTTCTGTTCGTTTGTGTGCATGTAACTTACATAGTAGATCGTTCTAGAAGCAAAGTAAATATGTAAAGTAATTCTAAAGAAAGTTTTTTATCGTCTACCATAGAATTATCTTAGTTTTCAGTGTATTTATCTAAATGGAGCAATGTAAACTATCATGATAAACTAAGCTTTAAATTAAGCTACAAAATTTATTACAATAGAAACAAGAACGAGTAAATATTAACATACCAAATTACATATTGCATAAGTATAATAGAGCTTTTATATACATACATACATATTACTTGCAGTGCATAAATATAATGTATGTATGTGCTTTATGAGCACATATATCATCAGCTGTTATCGGTCGTCAGTAGCTACAAATGACTGGAGAAAAATATTTCATAAAAAAATGCTTAAGAGAATAAGAATGTACTATACTGCAGATATGCATAGCGAGGGAAAAACTGTAGTTATTTGAAATATTTATTTAAGAGCCAACTAGTAAAGCGTTAAGGATGAAAATATTACCATGTGTGTATGTACGAGTATGTGTCTGTGTATATAAAGATACAGACATGATAAAAGTATACCAAAGACATGTATGTATGTGCATGGTAAAATATTTTTAAACACGGTGCAAATAAATAGATGCATTTATACAGCAGGGAAAACAAATATGTTGTGCATATATATAAATATACCGTTATAAAAACTCGCATCCATACATGCTTTTATGCTTATTTGAACGTCTCTTAAAGTAAGCAATATACAGTTTTACGTATACACACATACATGCATATATTTTTATGTATACAGATAAAAATATCTACATGCATGCTATATGCAGTCATTTAAGTTGAATGTAAAAGCAAAATATATTACACTAGAGACAGTTCGGGTTGTTTATCAAATCATATGTATACATTTTCTTATATGAGTATGTGCATTAAAACACATATGGTACAAGTAAACAAACGCACACACACACACACATTTGTAGAATTTTCTCATCAAATGCAATAGTACTTGAGTGCATTTACTGTCTATGTGTATGTGCATGTGCAAGCATGCATTTGGTTACAATGTGGGTCAATTTTTATATGAATATATTTTTTCTTGCATTTTTTTAAATGAATATTGTTTTGTACTGTTTTCTTCTGATCGTCCCCCTCAACTCCACCAAATGAGAATTATTGTTTGTTAAAAACAAAAAACCTACAGCATTGCAAGATGTAACATAGAAACAGAACGACGAAGAATATAATATAAAACATAAAAACCCTTTCATTTTTGCATTTTACTTATGGCAACGTGTTACAAGCAAATGAATGTTGCTACCATTAGCTGCATGCTACTCTAGCTTTCCGCGTATAAACATTTATTCACATGTATGTGTACAATTATTTCATGTAGTTACACTTGCCGGTATGTGTTACATGTTAAAAAATGCATAAAAAAAATTAATAACTAAAGCAGATAAAGAAAAAATCCTACGAAAGGTTTATAAAAAATGCATTGCATTCCTTTCAGCGAAAAATATTTAATTTGTTCTAAGTGTTTACACATCAGGTATACATATGTATGTATGTTATTTTGTAATAGTTTTTACCATATAAATGTACACATTTCCTAACAGTCTTTGTTGCATTCTACGAAATTTTTTCAGCTTTTAGTTAGAAAACTCTTAAAGGTGGGATGAGATGACTGAAAGTTTATAATATTTATGAAAGAATTATTGGATACCATTTTACTTTTAAACAAAAGCAAGTAAACAATTTTTACTTAAAAGTTATTAAGTTTTGCTAAAACTTTTCGCAACTTATGACATAGTTAGGAATAATTCTTAGCAAAATATATGTATATATAAAGATTTTTAGAAATAATTGATTGTAAGCTTATTACTGAATAATATAACAAATAATTTGAATTGCATTTGCACAATCGATTTGTGGAAGAAAATATTTGCTAATTACTTCAAGAGTACCTGCCTTTAAAATTGTTTGTTGCTATGATAAGATAATTTAGGAAATTGAAATGATTATATTATGAAAATAAATTGAGAAATCTTGTTTATTTAGTACTAATTCTGAAACCAGGTATACACAGAAAAAATTTTCGAAATAACACATGTAATAAAAAACTATAAAGAGTCAGTTAAAAATTTAATTGATGATGATTTAAGTGATATATATTATAGTGGATTTTAATCAGAAATAAGTTACTAATTGGAAAAAAAACTGAAAAATAGAAAATGAATAGTAATACTTACAAATTTACCAAATTTAAATCAATAATTGTATACACAATATACTTATTTATCATATCCCATTGCATTGAAAATTTTCATTAAATAGTAGATATTAATAACAATCTCTACCCCAGTCGACAGACCTGGGTGCTGATGAAGTGTGAAGCTGAACAGAAAAATATCGGGATTTCCCCCAGCTAATAAAGTCTAGTTTATTTTTTGTCTATTCTTTAGAAACTCGCATTAAGACACTGAATTTAAAGCCGATTAAGAAATTATTTCTGGTTTAACTTTATTTTTAGTTTTTTAAATGAAAATTTAATTGAGTAATATATGGATTTGCTTAAAAATTGTAATTGATACAATTAAATTTTTAATTAATTTCTGTTCTTTTTATTAAGGGGGTTGATTGAAAAAATATTTATTTCTGTGTACAATAACTCGTGTTGTTTTTTCATCCTTCAATTCCAAAATTTTTGGAAATACATTGATACTTTTATGGCTTCGTTAGTCAAATCGTATCGTCTTACTTTTGAAGTTGTATCGTTGAAGTCTGAATGTTAGTTAGTAAAATCGTGAGGCTGCCAGTGAATGTGTCGGTTTTAATTGTGTTTCCCTTTGCTTTATTTATATATGTGTGTGTGTGTGTGTGTGTGTGTGTGTGTGAGTACATATGTAATCCAAAGCTGACTTCTACAGAAAATAGAATTTTACCTAGCAAAGGTTACCAACACGTATAAACATACTTATTAACTATTACGGATTTTGTCAGCAACATACTATGCAACAGCGAGATACGATTCTAGTAATTCTATCATTATTCTGTTTTAGTAATTAATCCTAAATATGTCCTTTCGAAGCAGCACACGCACAACCCATAGCAGTTTGACGAAATTTACTAAATGTACATATGTGTAAATGATAATAAGCAATTCCTTAATATGGCTAGTAAAACTAACTTAACATTTTTTCAGCGATTATGTTAATTATTTTAAAAACTAATATTATCAAGTTCTTACTTCCCTAGATATGGAAATATCATTAATTTTCTGGAAATAGTTAGTGTTTGTGATGATATAAATAATCGATACCGACTCAAAAAAAACTTACTGTTAATCTTCCCCCAACGTAGTATAATATAAGTTTGTTTAATCTGATTTTACCAAGATAGTACTAAAAAATTTTAAGACTCGCAATATTGTATTTATTCAGTTACAGGAAAATTCGGTTCGAATTTTTCAAATATTATAACATATCACCATGACTGCTTTACGCAATTTTTTGTTAAAGTCATCTACATTAAACTATACTGTTGCAAATACAATTTCATGAAAAAAGCTTCAACCGACTTACCTCCTGTAAGAATTAAACAAACAAGCTAAATATTTTAGGTGTATTGTATATTGTTGCTGTATTGTTATTAATATAGAAAGGCCCTAACTCATTTATTTTTTTAAAAGAGTTTTTTTTGCATTTTTCGATACATTAGATGTTCTTCTATTCTATCTCTAATTCAAAGAAATAATGAGTTAGGGCCATTTTACATTAAAGTAACGATTTATAGTTTTAGTGCCGCTGATTTATTACGTTAAAAATCACATTACTAATACGCATAATGCATAAAAGTATGCAACATTAAATTTGTAAATGGTTACGTATACTTACTATTTAATTTAAAATATTATCATAAATATTATTACTCATACGAACTAATTCCACGACACGGTTGCTAATTAAATTTAAAATATTTTTATTCCCCATTGCGTCGAACTAAAAAATATATAGATAAAAAACTTACTTCCCTATTTTCCTTTTTCTTTATTCAATTATATGTTCCTTCATTAAATGATCTTGTTCCGATATAAGAAAGGTGACACAATTTACCTATGAACTTAAAAAAAATTAATACTGTCGTGGGCCACTTTAATGGTATTCATTTGTATAAGAAGCTTAGGAAAGCTCGGCACGGTGGAGCCACTTTGGGCGTGGACTGTAATGGTTCTAATAATTAGTATCACGATTATCTTCGTGACATTTTTCACCTGACTCTCTAATAAAAATAAAATCGTTTTTTAAATTTACAGAAAATTTTTTGCTCGAATGTATATGTTAAAACGGCAAATAATAGAGGTTTTCAAAGTTTTAAGATTTAAAATAAAAAAATAACACTTTAAGTACCCTTGCAATACAACGGAGATATAAAAATAAAAAACCAGTACCTACTGACAAAACTTGTTGCCCTGTGTAAGAACAAAAAAAAATTGAAGCATTGACTTAACTTTTGTGATTGCTTTTGCCTTTACATAACTTTTACTTTAAAATATACTTAGAAAAATAATATTTAGGAATATTATTTAATTGAATTAAATAGGAAAAGAAATAGTTAAATTTTTAAAAATTTTCCAACAAAATGTGCTGTTTTAGCAGAAAATTGCAACTAACATTTTTATTTTTTTTTTTGCGTTAAAACATCTACATTTATGTATGTTTGTATATATTGATTGCTATTGCTACTTCTACTTCAAGGTAAATTTCTAAATTAAGAACTCATAGGGTCGTTGTGTTTGTCTTGCACATGTGTTGCTTTAAACAGTTTTCAGGTTTTTAACATGAAATATGATGCACTTCAACCATGAGGTTTCATAACATAAATTCTAGAGTTTCGTTTATATTTTTCATTATCCAATTTTCGTTGCAGCGCTCTAATGTAATACTTGCACGTATTTTCTTTCTATTGAATTTAGAATCATTGTTTAGGAATGTGTTGTCGGTTTTGTTTTCTGCTTTCTGCTAACAAAACAAATTATAAAGTTTTTTTAAAGAAAAGTAAAAGAGAAAAAAAATATCCTTGAAGAACTGAAACTTGAAAAAAAACAATTTGAGAGTGAATCAGCTCCTGAAGTTTTTCAAACACTTACAGAGAATACAATAACTGTGGGATAAATAATGGAAATAATATTTTGAACTACAACCTAAATGTTCTCAAAAATTGTCTGATGTGTACAAATTTTTGTTAATAGAGAATTTCTTAAAATTTTAATTATTTACAGTAAAAATCTCAAATGTTGCAGTAATATTTAGCCCCCTATTATTGTTCACTACTAAATTGACAGGTGAGTCATAGTTGCCAAATTCGTATTATGGATTAGGGGCCGTTCACATATTATGTGACGCTATTTTCGGAGTTTGTATAGCCCACCTCTCTCAAAATAGTAATGCGTTTTACTAAACTTTCAGAATAATTTTTTTAAATCGTAACAAATCCTTGCGTGAGATAACTGATTTTTATCAGTTCTGTTTTTGGTTTTTGTTTCGACTATTGTGTTAGTCTTGGTTCAATATTCCAGACTACAAGCTAACGGATTTGTTAGAATCTCAAGAAAAATTAGTAAGGTCAGCACTAAAAATATTTAGTATGTTTTATGATGGCTACTGCGATTACAGAAACGCAGCATAGATAATAATATCTTATTAAACTGTTTACGGTCTCTTGAAATATTTTCTCGTTATGAAAAGTTATTCAGCCTTATTTTTTTATACGAGTCTTACTGAGTTCTATTGTTATTACTGAAATCAAAAGAATTTCATTGCTAGCACTTAAATGTGTAGTTAAATTTAAGGTTATTATATATGTAGAATTACTTTTGAATTATTTTTACTCTTTTCATTCTTATACTTAAGCAATTATTTTTCCCGCCTTAACTCATTTGTACAAACACACACACACACACAACCATAAACTTTAATGCCTGCTTCTGTAGCAAGTGGAGTAGTGGCATTAATAAAGTTTTGGATTTCTAAGTTTTTTTACTATTTTTTCTTCATTAGGTCTTTGCTTCTTTTTTCTGCAACTTAATGTTACTTAACCTAAACTACGAGTTTATTATTACATTGTTTATTGTTCATTCCATAATACTTTTGCAACCTTCAGTCGCAAAGTGTATGTACTTTATAAAAGATAAAGTTTTTTCTACACATTTTATATTTGTTTTCTTTTCTTCTTCTGTAATCTATTTTAGGATGAGTTTTGCTTACTAATTTTTTTTGTACATAATTACGAAAGGGCTTTTGATTAATTTCTCAAATTTTGTGGTATTAATTTAATAAATTTCTTTACATGGTTTCTATGACATTGGAAGTGTTGAGTGGTCTTCATTGCTTAGGAAGCGGTGCAAGTTTTAAAGAGATCAATAATGAAATTACTTTTACTTACAAGTTTAATTTAATGCGCAGAAGATGGCTGGAAAAACTTTTATAAAATTTTCTAAAATAAATGCATGTTTATATTTGCTAGAATAGAAACCTTCAAACGCTTTGCTGCTTTGACAACTAACTCATCAGTAAACTTCAAAACTAAGAGCGTATATTTGTTAATTTTTTTAAATGTATAGAAATTCGCCGTAAGCTCGGTACTGAGTTCTACTCAAATTACAGCTGGCACATTAGAAATGTGACTATCAAATCATCAAATCAAATCACATTTCAAATGTGATTATGTAATAGAAATTCGTCTGGCAAAATTCTTTAAGTAAGTTGGTGTTTAAGTTTACTGACTTGAAAAAGAAAACTGTACAGACTTTTCTCGCATTTATTCTTTACTACAGTCTGTTACGTTTTTTTACATATATTTAATGATGATGAAGTTACTTCCATAGAAAACCACATATCTGCAATATTTTCACACTGACACATAAATGTTGTTTTTAATGATACACCATTTTGTAAATTGGTTTTAATTAGGGTTTATGAAATGCAGCCTTGTTCTCTCTGTACTTAATTCAGTGCTGCCAAGTTAAAATAACCAGAAGCAGCTGATAATCTTCATCTGTGCCTCCTTATTCCGCGTTTCATTAATTCGTTTTTTATTAAAATGTAACTGACAAAAATTCATGCCAACTTATTTTTTTAAGTGAAGTTATTGCTTAACTAGCCAAAATCCTGTGTTTTGCAATGAAAATATAATTTTTTTTTGTTTGTTTTCAAAAACAATTCAATACAACTCTAATTCATTATTATCATAAATAGTCATGAATAGTTTCAATATTCTCATTAAGATATTAAGTTAACAAATTCTGTTTTAGAGAGGAGCCAAGCTCAGTTGTCCAATTCCAATTATTTTCTATCATCAGTATAATGAACGCAATTTCAATTAAAGCGCAAATTCAATTACAAAGTTTGAACCCAGACACTTGTTTATCAAATTAAACAGTTTCGAACACAACTAATAGACAATATCATAGAATCCAAAATTATTGTCTACTCTTTAACTTGACAAACTTTTGTCTGAATTCAAAAATTTTTCATTAGTATTTAGTGGTTACGTTTTTTTGGGCAAATGTTTGACAAGCGGGCCGTAGCTTAAGAAAACTCTCTTTGTTCTTGTTAAAAAGTAATCTAATTTTAGCTATTTTTAGTTCAATCTAGTGGTTTATCTCCATATTCTGTTTTTAATCTGTGGATTTTATTAAACAAGACAAGTTAACATTTAGGTATGGAACTTGAACGTTAACGCTAAGCGCTATAAAATACAAAGCCTGCCACTTTTATGTAGGCATAAATGTAAGCCTTCAGGAAGTGCAAGGTTCTGTTATTCTTTTCAAGTTGTGTCTATCGCTTTGTGCACATAAATTTTATAAAAAAAATTTTTAACCACAAAACATGAGAACATGTCTTATCAAGCAAAAGTACAATTTCCTTGTTTTCTTTAAATAACGAAAGAATAATCCATCATCGTTTTGCTTCATAAGATTGACAGTTTTGGCAAACTGTCAATGACAATCTCGTTTATGTTCTTTCCAATACGTCTCTTTTTATATTATTTCCTTAGTTTTCCATAAAAAAAATATAGAGTTATATTCATTCATATGGCAGAGTTCTGTGGCTGCCACCGCCAACTTTTTACGACTTGTAAACCGTTTGTTGGATGCGTACATATGCACGTGTGTGTGTGTATTCGGAAGTAAAAAAAAATGAAAAAAATTTCATTCTTTCATTTAATAAAACATGACAAAATTGTGTCAACCAGTAAAGCTGCCATATATGGCCGCATATAAACTCATAAAAATTTCCTTTTTCTTTTACATTCACTTTTTCTCAACCAATATGTGTATGTGCTTTATTAAATGTAGCATATATTAAAGGGTATTACATATGTTTTCCCTTTATCTAGTTATATACTCCGGTTTACCCAAACACATAGATTTAATGCAGTCATGCGTTACAATGTGGAAATTATGAAACGAGTGTATTAAGGCATGAAACTTTGATGAGAATTCTTATATTTTTGAGCTTTTTTCTATTTTTAACAAAAGAAAGCTTACAACTCATACATACATATCATGCCCACATGAAAACACATAATAATAAAACTAAATTTTATTTACACGTTTTCTAAATAAAAAAAAACTATTACACTGTTAGTCCAGGAAAGAGAGAATTGTGAAATTGTTAATTCATGACTGGATCAAAAGTGCTTAGAAAATATTTAAGGAATTTTTTTATAAAATATATATTTTTATTAATTAGTGTTTTTATGGGAATTTTTACAATTTAAGTTTTAAAATTTGTAAACGCACTAATAATCCCAAAATTATATTTTACTTGTTCAGTAAAATATTTTTTAATAAAATACATTGAAATTGATTGTTGAGGGGTTTAGCTGGATCCTATGCGCATTTCACTGTTGCTAATGCAGATCATCAGGGAACCTTTACCCAAAGTTTCTTAGAACAACTAGAGTTATTATGTTATAAACTTTCATTTAAATAAATGAGAAGCTCAACAACAAATAACAAAGTTGAAACAAGAACTCAATAATCAACATGTTTTTTATTTTCTTACTTTACCATTACTACACTGGCTGACTTTTTTTCAGCATCAAATTGTAGATATAAAGAGTATGTAAAAAGAAAATAAATGTAAATAACAACAACAGCTATTCAAGATAGAGTGTTGCCACACAAGTATTTTTTGACGGGGTGCAGTCAAATTAATAATTAGTGTTTTTATGGGAATTTTTACAATTTAAGTTTTAAAATTTGTAAACGCACTAATAATCCCAAAATTATATTTTACTTGTTCAGTAAAATATTTTTTAATAAAATACATTGAAATTGATTATTGAGGGGTTTAGCTGGATCCTATGCGCATTTCACTGTTGCTAATCCAGTGTAGTAATGGTAAAGTAAGAAAATAAAAAACATGTTGATTATTGAGTTCTTGTTTCAACTTTGTTATTTGTTGTTGAGCTTCTCATTTATTTAAATGAAAGTTTATAACATAATAACTCTAGTTGTTCTAAGAAACTTTGGGTAAAGGTTCCCTGATGATCTGCATTAGCAACAGTGAAATGCGCATAGGATCCAGCTAAACCCCTCAATAATCAATTTCAATGTATTTTATTAAAAAATATTTTAATGAACAAGTAAAATATAATTTTGGGATTATTAGTGCGTTTACAAATTTTAAAACTTATATATTTTTATTTCTTTCAATTAATTCTAGGTACAGAAAGAAATTGTAAGATTTATTTCTGCTTAAATAATTTGCTTTGGGAAACAGTGTACTTTTATTTCTTTTAATATAAACATTCAAACTCTGGCGAATATATCAATTTTAACAGAGTATATCAAATTATATGGAGGGTAATCAACCCAAAAGGCCTCATATGGAAATAATATTAGAACACGCAATAAAGTGGCGTTAAATGAAATTGTTCTTAAACTCATAACATTTTATTTGGGTAAACGTTTGTTTTTTTTATTCTTATAGATTACATCCCTTAAGGGGTGTATTTTTGTTTATAAATTATTAAATAAAGTGTTATAAATTTTAAACGATTTCGAAATGCATAACGTTGCTTGTTTAAATCGAAAAAAACTTTCTAAGTATTGGCATTAGCCAATGGAGATTTGTTGCAACTGTAATTTTAAGCCAACAAATTTTATGAATTTTTTTTCTTTACCTACTTTAGTTTTTTTTGCCCCTTTGGGGCTTTTTAAGTGTAATTTCAAATTCATGTTTAAGCTTTTTTAACATTTTATTAACTACAATTTTTGGAGAACACATAATTTTATACGTGCTCAAACTTTTATGACCCGCCAATGGTACGTGCTTTAAGTAGGCTAACTGGCAACCAGGCAACCCAGTTTCTCTCAAGCTTTCTTCTTAACATTATAAATAAAATGTAGTTGTAATAATAATTTCTTCAGGCAAACCACACTCATAGAAATAAATTTTAAAAAAAATTAACGCTCTTGTAAAAATGTCACATACAATTTTATATGAATTTTAAATCTTTCTTTTATTAATGTTTGGAATCAATTCAAACATAAAGTTAATAACAATTAACTTGTAACTTAAGTGTTAATAATTATTTTTTTACGTTATGGCAATATTTTTAAAAATTAATTTTATGTTTATTTAATGCTATCCAGTAATAGATACATTAATTTATTTCAGATACATATTTTTGTAGTTGTATTGCTTTTAGTTTACAAAATTTTATTTGAAAAACCCTTAGGGTAAAAATAATTAAATTTATCCATTTTATATCATATACGAAATTTTAAAAGTTCTGCATGTGTTTACTTAGCTGAATTTTATTAAAAAGAACTGTTTAAGGTTAGCGAAAAATTATAAAAGGTGTAATTTTTAAAGAGATTGAGAAGAAAAGCTTTACCATTTAAGTGTGTAGGTATAAAATTATTAAATAGGAATAATTAAAATATTATTTAGGTCTGCTCCTTAGTTAAAAAACGATTTTATAGGAGTTATCAATTAAGGATAATAATTGTTAAATATATTAAATATGTTATATAATTATTTCCGAACATAAGCAATAATGTCGGCAGAATAACAGTACAAAATTTTTCATGCGCAAGCTTATGTTCTAAGCTATAGAACACGCATTAGCAGTTTTGAACGCAGCAAAATATTACCATATTAAAGCAGGTTGATCCAGAATTTTTTTACCGTTCTGTATATCTACATAAAAATTGTTTTGTTGCCGATGTTTGCAACTCTCTAAAATTGTCTCCTTGCTTTCCAAAATACAATTGATGATCAGAGTTATTTAAAATTGTCTTGTGGTTTGTCATATCAAGAATGTAGTTATAAAAATTTGACATTCGCACTTGCGAATAGCGCAATACATTTTAAAACCTAAAAAGCATGGAAATATTACAGTTTGATCATACAAAGATTATAAGTTATTTCAACATGAAACATTTAATGGATTGCGCAATAGCTCAATCTGTCTTCAATTTCATTTTTTAATTTTTTCCTAAAAATTTATAATGTAATTTAGGTATATACGGAATCTTAAATCTTAAAACTAAAAAAAAATCAAACATGCGAGTGAGTTTATAAAGGAAGGTTAATAATTTCTTTACTTTTTGTACGAAACACACGCCTTTGGATAAAAAATATTTTTTTTTCAAACTAATCTATTTTGAGCTATATACAATTTAAAAAAAATAGGTATTTGCTTCTGACATGATTTCAAATAAATTCGTTTGTACTTTTATTGAGGCTGTTTTGTACATACCTAAAGCAGAGTACATCATTTAATAAGAATTCATGTCGATACGGCATGAAACACCATCATCTTAGGAAACAACCTCTGCCAAATGTGTGCAGAATCCTTTTTTATACTTTAGTTATAGATTTTTCTCATAAAAATAAGTTTGCGGTTCATCGAAAACATGTCAAAAACTATTACTGAAAATTTTTACATATGACTTTCCCTAAACAGTTTTGAATTTTAATTAAAAAAAACAGCTTTCAAAAAGCAACTTATTAGTAAAACTTTTATTTGAAATTTCTCTACAAATCACCAATTTTTTTATTGTATATAAGAACACCTGTTAGAATTTTTTTTAAATTAATTTTATTTATATATCTGTCGTTTTAAGCAACAAAATTTATCTGCACTCCTCTTTAAAATTAATAAAAGTATTTTTTAAACAAATTAGTGAAAAAACCCCAACAAGCATTCAGAAAAACCAATTCATTATAAACATAAACAATTTTATTTAAAATGCATCATTATCGTAATAAATAACTTCATAATTAAACTAAAATTAATATAAATTTTTAAAAAAATTTCCCTTTAAAAACTATTTAGCCGTGTCTCGGTGATGCGTGGTCAGGTGATAACACCACAAGGCTTGGGTATTGTTGGCATACGGGTATCGGTGGATAGAGATTCTAGATTTGGATTCACGCTAACCCGACAAGGAGGATGGTAAGTAAACTTTATAAATTTTAGTTTATACAAAATATATACAGAGGGTGGGTGGCATAGATAAAAATTACAAAAAACTTCTTTTTAGAATTTAAACTAATAAAAAAATTCGTTGAAAACTATTTATGTATACATATACTATATATAATATTATAACGATCACAAATTATTTAGTAGCAAATTGTATATACCTGATCCAAAAGCAGTAGGTGAGTAATGCAGAATTTAATGTAAACAAGAAAGAAATTAAATTATACTGCGAGTACCAACAAAAAGTTGAAGCAATTTATAATGCATACACTTAAAAAAATTTTGGATTAATTTTAATATCAAGCCGTTATATACATATATATACATATACATTACAAAAAAAAGTTAAATTTATCCCAGAATAGTATGAATATAAATGAATCTTGGTCTTACATATCGTCACCTAAAATCCAAAAAGCCGTAAGTAGACTTTTACTTTTTTTACAGGAGACGTAGATGCTAAATTGAATAATGAATAAAGCCGGTATTTTTGAAGACGTGTAAGTAAAATTGTAAGGAAAGATATGTTTTGGTTAATCACACCATAATCAATCAAAAAGTTTTTTTTTTTAATTTTTTGGTTGTTAAAGCCTTTTTGATTTTAGGGGACGATATAAACTATTTTGGATTAAATTTAAAAATTTGAGTTCCAAACTAGTATATTAATCAAACTCCTGTGTATAAAAAAATAAAGAGCAAACCATAATCTTTTACTGTGATGATACCAAATGGGGAATCCGGAAGCCTGGAATTTTTTGATTTCAAATTCTGGGATCTTTAAGATTTCTTAAATGCCATTTAAAATTTAAATTTATAAATAATAAAATTTTCAATTGTTAAAACAGGTTAAAATAATGATTTTGATACATTAGCGCATTTTAAGTGGAAATATAACCAAAAAAAAAATAACACCCGTATTCTAATCTCTGTGACAAAATAAAAATTATAACAAGTGACAATTTTTACATTGGTTGATATATAAAAATTGTTATTTAATATAATTTTGTTATTTGTCACAAAGTTCAGAATAAATGGGTAAATTATATTAACCCTATATGTTTGTAAATAAAATTTGAGGAGAACAAAAAAACAGTGAAATTTATTGGTTTGGAGTCATTTTTTAGTAGAGTCCTAGGGTGCAATGCGTGCCAAGAGCAAACTGTACCACTAAATTTTAAAAACAAATTTCCTCTTAGGTCATGTGAACGTAAGTTAAATAAAAGAACGTAAGTTAAAAAAAGAAAGTAATATCTGCGCACTGTTTTATAAATGTGCATATTTACATAAATACAGGTTCATATATTAAACTTTAAAAATGAAAATTTAGGAAAAGAATAAGAATTGGCTAACTACATAATTTTTTGCGAAAACGTTAGTTTGGACAGGTGACGATGTATGTTCTTTACCTTCATATTTCCCAAAATCATGTTGAGAACATTTTCACATTTTAATTTGAATAATTATTTATAATCCCCCTTCTTGGGTATGGCGTTGTCCACGTCACATCAAAACGAGAATAAATATTCTCACTTCTCTACTCTTTATCGGCAACAGGGGGGATTAATTTTCTTAATATAAAATAATTTTAGATACTTTTTAAGAAAATTTTATTCAAATAGAAAAATTTAAATAAGACTCCAAGTGTTTTTTTAAGATTGCCAACACTTCACTTTAACTTTATTAAGTCTTAAACATCCTTTTAAGTTTTTTTTTATTTCTGGTACTAAAATTGAATTTGCGACCCAAGTGTGTTCTGAAATCTATATTAGAATTGACAAACATTTCTGTTCGCAGAATGTTTCAACTACATATTATTCATCCCTGTTTTGAAGTTTTTTATTTAATTTAAAAATACAGTTACAGTTACGTTCTGAACAAATGTTCTAAAGATACTATATACCAAAAACCTAAGTATCACGCGATTTTCTAAGTTTTTTGACTACAGTTGGATGCAACTTTAAATAAACCGAAAAATGAGATTCAGTAGGGCGATTCACTAACTTTTTTTTAACGATAATCGCATCTTTAAAATAATTATAACTAAAATTTATCGAATTTGTTATTTTTAACGATTTTCGCTATAGGTTAGCTGTGTCGTTGTTTAAGCGACAATAATTTATGTGCTGTTAATTTTATCTACAAAAATCAACAGAAAACAGTTAAAAAGAAGTTATAGAATCACACAATCGTTATTGCAAGCGACAAATTGTATAGAAAAAAAAAGTTAAAAGTTACTGATTGGCACTACAGATATAAAATTTTAAAACACCGATATCGCCTATCTTTTTTACAAGAATCAGTTGGCAGAACATTATTATTTTGAAAAAAAAAATCATTTTTTTTTTGCACAGTGTAATTTATTTTTCTAATAAAAGTATACTTGAAATTTTAAGAACATACTAGTATTACAAGTAAATGCCACATTCATTTTATAACTCAAAAGACCTCGAAAAATTGGAAAAATTGCGGAATGCTTTATTCGCTATTGAAAGTCGAAAAAAATCAGAGAAAATCGGAATTTTCGCGATTAGTTCCTCCTGGATTTGGAACCAATGGCAACAAAGCAATTATTTAACATTAAATTTAATAATTATTAATTTAGTCATTTGCTTATTATGAGTGCACAATATACTATAAAAACATAAGTTTAATCCGAAACGAATGGGCTTAATATTTATTCCATCTCTTTTCAACCTAACCTAACCTAACATTTAATATAATGAAAGTGCATGCAACCAACTAAGTGCACCATCAACATTGTTTTCATTGTAATACATCGCAGTCATGTTATTATATTAATCAGGTATTTCAAAAAAAGTTTAAGCTACTGCATATCATATAATTAAAACTTTTTATTACACTTATGGACTTTGTGTTTACAGCTTAAAAAATAATTCAAAGCTGTTGCTATTGTTTTATGTCCTTGTTGAAATGATTTTGCAGAGCTATTCGCTTTCATAGCTGTATGTTGCAAAAAATATATAGCATTTGTATTAAAGCTTTAATCAAGCTTAAAATAAACAAGTTTATGTCTGTAGTACATATTAATTTAAAAAATATAAACACGCGCACTTTATATGTATGTGCTCGTGTAGATGTATGCATGCGAATACAAATACAACTACAGTGTAATAAAAGGAAATTGCCATAGTGTTAAAAAACTTTTAGTTTGTTTTTGCATATTCGTGGTATTTTTATTATGTTTCATATTTTTGATATATGCATATTGTTAGTGGAGTATAAAGTTATTATGAACTTTTGTTTTATTATGTATGTACCTGTGTACATAGATATTAATATTATGTACATATACATATATTTATTAGAGAGGCTCATGAAGAAGAGACTTTTTATTAACTCCGTTAGATATATTGTCGCGTTATTCTATGATGATTTCCCAAAATTTTTTTTGCCGCTAGATAGTAAATGGTAAATGGTGAGCCTTGTCGTCTTTTAAAATAATCTAATTACTATTGTTTTATGCAACACAAACAGCAAATGTTACATCATTTCAAAAGTTTTTTCAAGCGACCAGTAGTATATTACATTTAAGCAGCCTGATCATCATCAAAGCGATATATCATGGTGATGTAATATAACATCAATTCTAGAGGTGTCTTGGATATCAATATTAAATGAAGCTTTCCTATTTATAAAAATTATTAAGGCTTAATTAATAAAATAGATTTCCATCAGAAATAATTCATAGTTAGGCTTAAGTTCAGTAATTTCAATTCTTATTGAATGAAATATTTTTCTGAAACTGTGATAGCCAAGTGAACAGTGATTGCCAAGTGAACATATTTTGTCACGTGCCCATGATGTATTAAGTGAGAAATTTTTAGATTCTTTAATTGAACTGTAGTGAATTTTAATCAAAAATAATAACGATGGTACATCGAATAAGTAAAAATAATTAATGTGATGATCGTAAAAAGACAAGCAAGAATAGTTAAACATACTGAGGTAGAGTAATATAATTTCGTGCTAACCTAAATAGAAAAATTAAAAAATGGAAAAAACAGAAAATTAATAGTGGTATTTATAAATGTGTTTACCAAAGGTAAATCAATTGTATACACAACAATCGTTTCTCATATTCCGTTTCATTGTTAATTTAAGTTAAATAGCTGATGTTAATAAGAATCTCTACCCAAGTAGATAGACTAGGCTGCTGATGAAGTGCGTGGCTGCACAGAAAAGTCTCGGTATTTCCCCCAGCTTAAAGTCTAAGTTTAATTTTTCTTCTCTTCTTTAGAAACTCACATAAATTAATAAAAATATTTCATTCAATAAGAATTGAAATTACTGAACTTGAGCCTAACAATGAATTATTTCTGATTAAAATTCACTACAGTTCAATTAAAGAATCTAAAAATTTCTCACAAAATAGATTTCCATAAAAAAGTTTTGCTTATTAAGCCTTAATAATTTTTAGTTTTTACAGGGTAATGATACCAACTTTATCGAATAAAACACCTTAAAATTATAAGTCATGGTGAAAACAACGTAATTTGTGCGAGCATTTAAAACAAGTTGGAACATTTAATTTTTTGTTTCATACATATTTTTTAATAATAATTATATTCACCCATATTGTGAATACGAGTAATAAGTGGAATTTTCGTTCCCATAAAATCTGTTGCGAAAAGGAAAAAGTGCTTAAGTTGAGATAAGCTGCTTTTCAGTTAATGATACCTCCGTAATCTGCGTATTTGAAAGTACCCCTGGTCGAAATCTAAAATTAGTTTGTGTGATTTTTCAAGAAGTTATAGGAAAATTACTTGCAGCTTATCTTCTTTCCCAATTTCACTGTAAAAGAAATAATTTTCTGAAAATCGACTTAAACGCTTAAAAGTGCTCTCCTGCAAAACAGTAAAATATGACTTAAACACTTTTTCCTTATTGTAGCAGAAATATTTATTTGTAGAGAAGATAAGTAAAGTTTAAAAAGTAATTGAAAATAAAGAAATTAATTTTAACAAAACAGTGAAAAAAATACACGGACTTGAAAGTAAAGGTTCGATCCTACAATCAAAGGGTAGTAAAACTCTACGTTCAGTTTTTGGCGATTTTTGAAATTTTTTTATTATGGGGCGCCAAATATTTCGAAAATTAGTGCGACCTCAAAAAATGGTGTTCATAGTTTTTGGCCAACAGCTTATTCAGACTTGCTGATAGCTCTAAACTATATATGGCAAAAATGTAGCTAAGAGTATACCAAACAAATCTTGTGAATATTTTATGCGAAAGAAAATAATTTGTACGTGCACTTTTTTCGCAAAATTTAAGAAGACAATTTTTTTTTTTACTTCTCTAAGAGCAACTTACAGGAACTCCAAATTTTTTCAAACAATATTTGGCAAACTTGTAGATACGGTAAAGCTGAACAACTTTTGTGAATAAATCAATATAATCAGAACGTATCTGAAATTGAAATTATGCGATTAAATTCAGCTGCACAA
This sequence comes from Tachina fera, assembly GCA_905220375.1. Classification (NCBI taxonomy): domain Eukaryota; kingdom Metazoa; phylum Arthropoda; class Insecta; order Diptera; family Tachinidae; genus Tachina; species Tachina fera. The sequence goes on from LR999966.1 coordinate 84,650,591, forward strand.
ATTAAGTGAACAAAAACAAGAGAAAAGTGAAAAACCAACGTGAAAAAAGTCATTCATGATAAGAGGAATCAAAAAATAGAAATGATTTCTATGGAAAAATTAATATTGCAACTTGGTGAAAAGAGGAAATATTCCGTGGGAAAAAATGTCCACGATAGGTGTGATTTATATAAAACATTTCATATATGACAAAATTGAGCGTTGACTGTATATTAAGTAATACTAAATGGTAAAAATAATCCAGACTAATACACAATTGAAGGCATCTTAATCTTTCAAATTATAAAACACTAGCGAACAGTTATCGCTAGACTCCGAAAAAAAATATTTTGAGAATAGTCATAAAACAAACACATCTTTAATTTGAGAGGGGTATAGAATTCGTTTTCAGTTTTCACACAAGATGGGCTACCCTAATTTTGGTATATACTGTATGTATTTATATATGTATGTATGTTTATGGTATACACAAATATTTGATAAAGAACGTTCTTTCAAAACAATGCTTTAATATAATTTTTTTTTGTATGAGAAACATATGTTCGTTTGTATGTGTCTATCTTGTGCTAATATATAGTTTTAGTGTATTTATTCAGTGGTATGATAAGGCCATACAAACATAAATACCCTGGAAAAAAATTTACCAAAATGTACTCTCCCTATCATTCCTGAAAAAAAGGAGAAGTGAGCAATACGATACACGATGAGAACTTGAGTCTAATCATATCATAAGCATTGACCAAAATTATTGCTGTATCAGTTTGGCGAAGGCATTTCTTTTATATAAAAGTTCGTTCTATTGTTTTCTTAATTTATAACACACAACGTTGATTAATCATGCCTTTTACTTACATCATTCCCATTTACCTGATATAAATATGTATGAAGGATGTATTTGCGACCTTCTGAAGGATATTCGAAATGTGCCAGCTTTTACTTTCTAATCACGAAGTCTTACAAAGGAGACTCATCATTATCATAGAATTAGAAATAATCTCCAGGAATTAGTTAAATCAATTCTCTTCTTATGCCTGTAATTATTACATAAAGATAACTTACCTAAAGTTTTTAGCTACGAGTTTGCCTTATAAAATTTATTTTACACGATAGATATCTGTGCTTTAATAGAAGATATCTATAGGTAAAAACAAAAGACATTAATAAGGCTTCTTTCAAAAGCTTTTGAAAATGCTTAGTCGAATAAATTTTCTTCCAATAAGATCCTCAATGTAAAGCTTATATATAAAAGTTAGCCGAACTATTAGCCACACGATCGGTTATTATATGTTAAAGATTTATGCTATTTCTTATGATATCTGCAAAAATTATTACTGGGTGTTGTACTTGCAACAAGCAATGAACTCTTACTACTACATACATACATATATAGACATATGTACATGCAAACCCATATCGGGTGCAATATAATGTTTTTATTTGAATTATACATCAGTAAATGGAGCAACAGACAACACGCAAATATACTGCAATGTTAACATATAAAACAATCAACCAACATACCAACCCACAAAATTGCACGTTATCTAGGCAAATCAGACAATAGCAACAACACAGCATTTATTATATAAAAATATACTTTTTATACAGTTGTATATTTTTTATACATACTTGCATTGCTGTATATTCATATATTTAAATGAAAAATATGTATATGTGTGCATTAAAAAAAAAGAAACTATAAAACATTATGGGATTGGTGGCATGGATTTAAGGCACTAGGCTAATGAAGAATTATGGCTCATCGTGAATATAAAAATAATTACAGTGCACACTATGGAAAATATATCTATGTATGTACATTTATAAATTGCAAAAGCCGACGAAAAAAATTCAATAGTTTTAAATATCAGGACGAATAAAGCCTTTTTTTATATTGTGCAAAACGTATGTATTTAATTAAAAGATTTACTTTAAGCGTGCTGGACTTATAAAAATAAAAGACTATAATTAAAATGTTTTTCGCTGAATTCTGAATAAAAGCCCACTTATGACGTCGCAAATTGGTTTATTCATTGAACCAAACTTTTATGTGAGCTTTTTAAATTAATGTAAACAGTTAGTGTATTTATTTTCAATGAGTTTTCGTAATAAAAATGATTTTTAAAATTTATGGATAAATTAACTTTTCTTGCCAAGTCTGATAAAAAGAGAATTCATATCAAAATAAACTTTTGATTTAGCCATTTATCAGAAAACCTGAACAAAAATTAAAAATGAGTCTCACTTTCTTTACGCCATAAAAAATTGCAGTTATTTTGACAAACACTACAAGGATATAATAAAATAATATTTTTGAAGGCCTTGACACCTTTTTTTTATCAGTTTGGTCTTCTGTAACACTGGTTTACTGGTTTAATGTAACATCATTAGGTTACACTTATCTTGCATTTGTTATAAGTTAATATAACATTTTAAATTCGTATAGCAGATGTTTTTCAAAATTTCTTAGATTTTACTTTTTTATATCCTCGAAATGTATATTTGCCTTTGTTATGTTTCTTTTACCGAAAAAAAAAATGATTTATAATCGTTTACGCCTCATTGAATACATATTTCTTTAATTTATTTTATATAGCTGTGGTAAAAAGAAAAAAGTGCTTAAGTCGAGATAAACTGATTTTTAATTAATGGCACCCCTGTAATATTATTGATAAAAAGTACCCATGGGCAAAATCTTAATTATGTTGAGAGATTTTTCAAAAAGTAAAAGCGCAATCTCTTGCTGTTTATCTCCTTTCGACTTATAATCTCATATGGAGTAATAGTTTAATTTATCTTATACATTGATATATTTCAAACTTAATGTATTATTTATAGTGTTTAGAATAAGGTTTTTCAAAAAAAAAAATTAAGTGTATGCCGAATATTTCAACTCAACTGTAAAAGGAAAAAATGTCTGAAAATCGACTTGAAAGTTTAAAAGTTCTCTAGTGCAAAATAGTAAAATATGACTTTAGCACTCTTTACTTATTGCCTTAGATATACTTATTTTCCTACATACATAGATTTATATTTTTCTGCTCTTGTTTAATCGAAATTAAAGCAGCTTTTCTGTTAATACAAATAAATAATAGTAATAATAAAATGGAATAAAATCGAAAATCCCTCTACTACACCATAAGTTTAAATCGAATAGAAAAAATAACCTTAAAATTGAAGGACAATATAAATTACAAAAATAAAATAAAAACAGTGACATTCATACAATACCAAAGACAAATGAATTACAAACACTTTCATACACACATGGCCTTAATCAATACACACAAGCATAGAGAGAAGTATTTGTGCACACAATACAATACTGACAAGACAATTTATTTCTCAGCCACAATATAACAAGGAAATTACAATTACCCATACACTCAAAAAAGTATGTTTGTACTCGTATGTGTTGTTAATACGATGAGTTTTTTTTTGACATCCTGTGTCCTGTTTATGGGTTTTACATTTGTTGGGGTTTTTGTGAATTTTTTGTTTGTTTTTGGCATATTCCAACTAAACCAAATCCAATTTTATTTATAATATTTTCTTGAGGTTTTGATAAAATACAACATAAAATATTTTTACGATATAAAATATTTTTTTTTTATAAAAGAATTGTGATTAAAGAAAGAAATTAAAATGCACCTGGTAAGGCGTTAGCTTATCGCTCATTTACTTCAATGGTGTCACAACTAAAAAAACAATTTTGCAGAAAACGAGTTTTAACATTTCAATTTGAATACAACTCAATGAAGACATGAGGTTATAGTACAAGCTATTTATACGAAATTTTTATACAAGATAAAATACGAAATGCTGCATTATTCTGCATTATTAATTCAAGAAACTCATTTTTTGACTACTCATGACACTATTGAAATAAATGACCGATATATCTTCTATTTCTATATTTTACTAATTAAAGTTGATAGAAAACTTCAAAAATTTTTTGAAAAAAAGAAATACAAAAAATTTTTTAAAAATTTCAAGGTCTAAAATATTTTATTTAAAAAATTCTTTGTAAACAAATTTAATAACAAGAATTAAAAATTGTTGAAATTCCTAACGAGAAAATTTATGATAACTTTCAACCGGCTGAACCGATTTTCTTCAAGTATGCACTAGGCGGTATTAGATCAGAGGAATGAAATCGAAATGAAATCTTTCTAGCCGCTTGGGAGCTAGGGCGTCAAACACACACAGATTCACCAGAATATACCTAGAAAAGATGTCATATCACATAAACGGCTGAGCCGATTTTCTTTAAACATAACATTATGAAAATTTGTTCTAAAAACCTTTTTAAGTCTTAATAAGTTTTATAACTTAGGTTGTTAGTTGACAGAATAATAATAACGAAAATTTGAAATTTTAAGCACCCCCGACGTACAGACCAAACGACTGGACAAAATTTTCTTCAAGTATAGGCGAAAATATGCTAGATCAAGACACTAACATGTAAACAGAAAAAACAAAATTAAAATCAGTCTAGCCGTTTAGGAGCTCCGTCGTCAAAGACACACAGTATCAACTGAATATATCTAGAAAATATGTTCTAAACGGCTGTAATGATTTTCTCCAAACATAGCTAAGAACACTTTCGCCTAAGCCATCGTTCAAACATAAAAAATCAAATCAAAATCAGACCAGCCGTTTGGTTTGTGCGTGGACTCGGACAGACATAGAGATACGCAGACACACACTAAAAATTTTTAACAAAATTAGGCCCTAAATTTTTATTACAAAAAATTAAAAAAAAACAAACTAAAAAAAAATTTTTAGATGCAGCAGTCAACTCTTATATATTATATATATTTAAATAAATAAAAATTTTTTGTTATCCACTTTTTTGAGCTTCAATTAATAATTTTTTGTATGTATTAACTGAAATTTTGACTAGTATAAAATTAACAGGAACTAAAAAAAACTTTAAGATTCATTAAAAAAAAAGTTGCCCACCCTTTAGTTTTCACAGCCACTTAAATAGAACAATTTTTATACCAACTGAAAATCTATAATATTTTTCTCTTTCTTTCCAATTTAGGTTTGATGTGTTAGTTAATGGCGGTGGCGCTGTTACTTTGCAATTCCAACGTTCACCATTCCGTCCATTGACACGTACCGTTTTCGTGCCTTGGAATCGTATTGTGGTATTGCCACCCGTACAAATGCAGTTAAGCGACGATGATGAAAGTGCCAGCAGAAATATTAAGTAAATAATGAATAAATATTTTTTCATTATTACTTAAGCCATATTTAACACTTTTAGTGAAGAAATTTTATTTGCAACAATAAAATTTTCATTGCCATTTTGTTTTTCTTTTTTCAGAGTGGCACCCTTAAATCCTGCCTTAACCTTTCTCAATTCGATTTTGTACCATTTCAATGATGAACCTATTAGCGATGCCCATAAAATTTGCATGGAACACGATCATGAAGAGTTAAAACCACAATTAATCAGTACTTGGATGCCAAATGGCATTGGAGCCATGCCGGGCAAACGGGTTATATTCGCCGAAACGCAGGTGCGTATGATTAATGTTTGCATTTCTTTTATTTCCACTCAACAATAATTCTTGCTTACAAAACAAAAAAAGCAAAAACCAAGTGAGAATAAAAGTTAATTAACTAAATTTAATGTTATATTTTCTGCTTTGGCCTTTATTTTGGTCACGTTTTGTTGTTGGTGTTGTCGTTGTTGCTGTTGCCGCTACTTTAATGAACAGTATTAGGAGGAAAATTAAAGTATAGCATTTTATCAGGAGTACCTTAGGGTCCTTTTAATAAATCTTCGTGTTGGGCTTTTGTAGCAAAATGCAGTGTGCTGTTGCTTTTCTAGGTTACAATTTTGCTGCTAAAAGCAAACTATATTTACTATATTGTGTTATGTTTTATATTCTAGTTCCTGTTCAAGAGCCAGGCAGCTTATATTTTTTTTGCTATATTTTTAATATCATGTTCACCTTAATGGTCGCTTTTCTTTCATATTTCTTTCGGTGTTCTGTGCTGTAACGACGTTTTGTTAAGCTTCGACTTCAGTTCATTTTTAAGTTTTTTATTTTTTTTATTTTTTTTATTTTTCATACTTTATTTTTGTTGTTAGTTTTTGTCTTGTTGCCATTATATATTTTTGCATTATTTATGCTAAAGTTGTAGCTCAAGCAGGATTGTATTGTGTCCTTTGCTCTCTGCCTTTCATTGTACTTGTTACTACTGCTACTATTGTATGGCATTTTACCTTAAACTGACACCATCTGCAAGTTTGTGAACGTTTTAATTAAATTACTATTTACCTTATGGCTTACTTTAAAATGTGTTCATTTTATTCTGTGTTTTTTTTTGTCATTTTATTTAAAGGCTGAAAGCTGTGTAAATGAGATTTTGAATACCGTAGTTTTACTTTCATTAAAATAAAATGTCTGTCTTGGGAACTATTGACCTATACTTTAATGTTAACTCAAATAAGAGATGTTTAAGTTTATTTAAAATTTTAGATTGAAATTATTTTGGGGAAATTAGTTTAAATAAGTTCTGGTGATAAGCTTACAAGGTGTGAGAATTTCTGCTATGAAAAGACAAACTTAAACTAGCAGTCAAATGTAAAGACATTCAAAAAAAATAACAAGTTTTCATATCGAATGAAATTGCCATAAGAATCGAATCAATCGATTACTTGAATTGAAAACAAACAGAAACTTTTTTATTTAAAAAACTTGTTATTTGACATATTGTCATAAGTTTGTTTTAATTTGAAATTGTCTATATGCATTTCATTGTTGCTATAACAAATCGTCAGTAGACTTCAACCACACCTTTTGAACAGTACGCCTATTTTTGTGTTATGATTTTCAAAAATATAATTATTTATGAAATCTTAAGTAGTTTTTGAAAAGAGGTTTGTGATTGTAAAAAATCAAATGCATATAGGCAAATCTGAACCACCAGAATATTTACAACGAACTTTGATGTTATTTGTTCATTAATAATTATCACATGTAATTTGGCTTAAAAAACGTTACGAACTTTAGCCCGTTCAAATCATAAATATAAAAATGCTCTTATTTTATTGTTGTTTTCAATAAAAGCTGTCGATCGAAAACGATTTCTGTGGACATCGTGGGACAGGCTTCAATCCTTTATGACGCAATACCCTGCAACTAATTATATTTAAAATGTTTGCAAAAGGGAATGTGAAGAACGTCAAATATGTTAGCGTTAAGAGCTTCAAATTAAAAATAATTGCTCTCACCTTATTTTAGAAATAAAAAAATAATTTACTTTTAACTTTATAAAAAATTTCACTATGGCAACATTTATTGAATAAAATCGTTTGATTACTTTAAATTCTGTTTTGCTGTAGGAGGTAAAATTTTTCATTGAGAATGAAATTGACAGTTTAAAACAAGATATTCTACGAAAGTTATTGAGTTGAAATAAAATTAATAGTTACATTAAATTAATAGTTTTTATAGATATTTAATGGTTTGTAACATATTTGTTTCAAGGGGTGATAAAGAGCTAAATATAAAAATTTTCTAATTTTTTTTATTTCCTCTTTTTTTGCAGATTGTTCAAGAATCTATTCAAATACCTGGCTCAGATCTGCATCTTACATATCAGTCTTCACAAGCCTCTGGCTATTTGAGCATAGTGCGTATGCGATTGACTTCGGAGAAAATACCCAAAACTCTTACACACGTACATGTGGGAGTTGAAATCGAGGGTTCGTTGCACATAAAGACCTATGAAGCAGATCCCAATCTAATACATACTTTTGCCTGGAACAAGCGTAATGTCTATAGGCAAAAGGTTTATGGTGTTACAATCGCACGAATTTCAGTCGGATATCAACATTCAACTTGCGATACACCAGTATGGATTACACAAACAGCTAAGCTGCAAGGTTATGATGTAGATATATCGGATATTGGTGGTTGGGGCTTGGACATACATCACCATTATAACTTCCATGAGGGTATATTGCAAAAAGGTGATGGTAGCACGTTACATATGAAAGAATATCCACGTACTGTGAAAGTTGTGATGGGCACTGGTTTGCAGAGACCACTAAACTGTCCCGATCATTGCAATGGCATTGCTAAAGATGCCAAACTTTTGACTCCTATAGCCTTGGCATCAGGACCCGACGGCAGTTTATATGTGGGAGACTTTAATTTGGTGCGTCGCATTACTCCAGATGGCAAAGTTTATACCATATTGCAGTTAAGTGCAACTCAGGTATCTTATCAATATTATTTGGCCGTATCACCGGCTGATGGACATTTGTATATTTCGGATCCTGAAAGACATCAAATCTTACGTTTGCTAAGATTGGAAAAGGTAAAAGATCCTTCAATCAATAGCGAACCAGTAGTGGGTTCAGGACAACGTTGCATACCCGGTGATGAGGGTAATTGCGGAGATGGTGGGCCAGCTTTGCAGTCTAGACTTTCGCATCCTAAAGGTTTGGCTATAGCAGCTGATAGAACAATGTACATAGCAGATGGCACCAATATAAGGGCTGTTGATCCCAAGAGTATAATACATACTTTAATAGGACATCACGGGCATCACAATCACTGGAGTCCGGCTCCCTGTTCGGGCACATTAATGGCCAATCAGGCCCAACTACAATGGCCGACTGGTTTGGCCTTGAGTCCCCTAGATGGCTCTTTACATTTCATAGATGACCGTTTGGTGTTGCGTTTGACTTCGGATATGAAAATTCGTGTGGTGGCTGGTACTCCTTTACATTGTAGCAGCACCAGTTCCCAGGATAAGGCTAACAAGACCACTGATAATGTCTTGGGTACTGTCTTGGCCATGGCTTTCTCACCGTTTGGTGATCTGTACATAGCTGACAGCGACTCAAGACGTGTGAATTCTATAAGGGTCGTTGATACTTCGGGTAACATGAGATACTTTGCTGGAAAACAAGAAAATACTGGGTAAGTAATATATAAATTTATTAACAATGCAGAATAATTAGAGCGTAATTAATTGAGGTAGAAAAAATATAACATTAGCAACTGTCCTGAAGGTCTACTATGTAATTTGAAACGAAAGAAAATTCTTCCGAATTAACATGCTATAGACCAATGATGCGCACACAATGCCCCCGGGGGCCGAACAATTTTCGCGATTCACACATACACAATAAGAATGTTGACGAAGCGCACTGCAAAGAGTACAAAAGTTATAATTTTATTCAGTTGTATGCCAACTTTTTAGCAAGAAGGTTGATGTCGCTTGATTTGTTATGATACAACAACAAAATACACAGTTGGGATTACAAGTTAGAGAAAAAGAGAAGCACAACTGAGTATTTTTATGATTTTTTTTTCAGCATTTGAATACACTTGCAATAATTTTATGTTTACATATTAACCATTTTTTTATTATTTTGAAATGTGGAAGGTATATTATGAGAAAAATTTTTTATTTTCACTTAACATATTTAATGAAGCTGAGTGCCTTGTATACAATCAAAAATTAAAAAGAATAAGTGCATACAGTCTTAAGCGTCATTATGAAAGTCGTCATTTAGAAATGTGTAGTTTGTCAGGGAAGGACAAAGATAGGCTTATAACAAAATTAAAAAGAATTTGGAATTGAAAAAAAAATGTTGTATACAAAAACATTATTCAATACATTTACCAGCAAATTTCTCCCAGTGCACTCACCACTACACATACATTTTGAAGCTGCTTCTCTTTGTGGACAACGCTGCTATAGACATACAAATTATAAAGCCTTTTCTTTCGTTTGAATTACATAGTAGACCTCCTGGTTCTTTTTCTTGGTTGCCTGCTTCACACAGGTATTCAATTCTTGTTAAAATGAACATATGACAATTATTTTTATGTACGTACATTAGAGTGGCCGTTAGTTGTATGGAGAATTTTTTTTATTTCTTATATTCTCTCTCTCCAACTGACCCAACTCGATTCAGTTTGATGTAAAAAAAACAAACAAAAATTATTTTTTTTACCTCTCTTTTTTGGTATTTTGTTCGTTATTTTCTTTAGTATTTTCTAAAATATTAATTTTAGCAAAAAACTTTCTTTGAGACTAATGTTGTTGACTAAATGAGCTAAAATATTGCCATATATCATATTCTTGCAAAATGTTTTCTTAAAATGATAGTGATATGCAAAAAAAAAATTATTTGTAATTGAAAGGAGAAAAGAAAACAGAAAAATACTAAATATTAAAAAACAATAAACATATATCCTGAACATATATCCTGAATAAGTTGACCGAAGGTTAACGAAATATTGATAAAATAAAAGACAAATGATACCAGACCTAAAGCTCAAAAAATAGTTCCATTGAACAAACAAATTACATTTAAAATGGGCTTGAAGGCCAACTTTGAGGGCGGACGCACCCTCTAAAGCACAACTTATTGGTATGAATTTTTTTTATTTTTTATACATAAAACTGAACCAATTTGAGGGGGGGAGATAGTATAAGAAAAAAATAACGTCCACTCTAATGCACATACATACATATTTAAATGTGTGTGATATCCTTTAAACAACCAGTTTTTAGTCTCCACTGTAATCAGCTTATTATGCTCCTATTATATTAATTATTTGCTTTTTTCATCTTTTTGTTTCATGTTATTAGTTCATTTGAGTGTATAATTTTATTTTAATTTCAATCAATTAATTGGGTCAATGCTATGGCAATTCGTTTATCAATTTCATTTTTTCTTGCATAAAATTTTATAAACTGGAAAAGATAAAAAAATTAATAACGACATTAAATTGAAAATATGCAGAGCAACGTATACATAAATTGAATTGATAAAGAAACCCGTTTAAAAGTGATGAATGAATGACGCAGAAATCGATAGGTTTGGGTAGCTAGGGTCAGACTGCCAACGAGTCATTAATATTTAGGGAAGGGGAATAAAATGAATACAATGCTCTCTTGGTCAATAGGTAATCTACTAGTATAGTAGTAGGAGTGTCGCAAAATTCTGGTTGATTTTGCAGATATGCAAAAGTAGCTCCGCAATGTGTGTTTTTTTTAAATAACACTATGCAACACTGAAAAAACACACGATTTTGAAATTATAGTTTCGATTAAACTACCAAAGGGTAATAAAACCCTATATTCAGTGTGGAGATTTCGGTAACCAATTTTTTATGGGCTTCCAAAAATATCGAAAATCAATGCGCCCTCCAAAAATGGTGTCAGCATTTTATTGCCAACAGCTAATTCAGACTTGGTGATATCTTAAATAAAAATGTATACGAAGTGTTACTTAAACTCAACAAAGAAGTGTGCACTTGATTATAAGATTTAAAAAAATTCAGCATGGTCTTAACTTAGTATTTAGGGTACCTAGACACGTTCAGATTTTTGTGATATATTCCCAAAATTTGCTTAGCTTTCCCGTCACTACAACTTTTTCAAATATTGTCATCAAAAAATTAGGAGTCCCTCCTAGTGAAAAAAAAATTACTTAAAAAAATGCACGAAGGAATAATTTTTCTGGCGTAAAATTTTAAAAAGATTTCCTCGGTGGACCCTTCGCTATGTTATTCTCATATATAGCTTAGCGCTATCAATAATTCGGAATTAGCTGTTGGCCAAAATCTGATGACACCATTTTTTGAGGAGCCACTGATTTTCGAAATCCTTTGAGTACCATAAAAAATTGGTCACCAAAATCCCCAATTGGAGTATATGGTTTTATTACCCTTTGGTAGTACTATCGAACCTACACTGCCCAGTCCGTGTGTTTTTCATTTGTTGCATAGTGTTATTATGAAAATAATTTAAATGATTGCTCAGCGCTTTGAAAACTTTCGAACCTAAATTATTGTAAGTAAACAGCTACTCATAAATTCCATTCATTAAAGACAAAAATTTAATCACATTTCCACTTTCTGAATATAAATTACAAACTAGCACTCAGCTATATTTAATACCTCAAATGTGTCATTATTGAAATGGAGAATCTCAAAATTATGAGAACAAGAATTAATTTTTTTCCTAATAAAGATAGTAAAATCTTCCATCCAACATGCCATTGTCCTTTTAAAGTTAACAACTGCTTTTACCATAGTTTCTGTGCTTATGCAAGCACCAAAAAGTATGGATTCTAGAAAAAGTTGAAAGCAAAAGAGTCTAAAGAAAAACTCGCGCAAAAGACATTGTTTTTATCAGCAGCAGTATTTTTGGTTTGTTCAGCAATAGCCAACAAAACAAAATCCGCCAAATGGAGTATATACCCGTTTTTTCTTCTTCTTGTGTGCCTGTAAACATGTCCTGTAACAGCAAAAGCAATGCCAGCATCAACATCATAATCATCAAAATAAAAACCGCCATATTTTTCTTTTGAGGAAAAAATAGGCATACAATACATAAATATTCAAACATGGCAACTTTACACTCGTAAAGGCGGATGCAAACAAACTATTAGCGATGCATAAGGATACCAGCATCAGGATACATATACCCAGCTAGGTATAATATGTGTAGATGCGATGTACCTGACAACATCATAATGAAGCTGTCTTCAGAAACTGTGCTACAAAATAAAATTATAATCTCTTTTATCAGTTGGCAACATTGTCATGCTAAATTTTTGCTGTTTTTTGTCAGCAGTGAGCATGACATTTGGTTGTATAAAAATCAAGCGAAAGAAAAAAAAATCATCTTTTTCCAACTAAAGTATTTTGCTGTCTATTTGCGTTCCAGACAATTTTTACTTTTTTCATTCTTAATAGTTTCTTCTGCATATTGTTTCGTTATATATTCAGACATTTTATTTTCTTTTTTTTTGTAATTAAACGAAGAAATGTATGTGAGGTTGTTCTATTTTTATGTATTATGTTTCCTTTATTGAAAGAAATATTAAAAAAAATTGTGATGCTTCTTCGTCGTCAGTAGCTTACTGCTTTGCCAAGTTGCCAATTTTTTCTTTCACTTCAAGTCTGCACACACTGTTTACAGTACCCAATCGCCCGCGCTTTGGAAATATTTTTTTATAACGGTTTAAAAAATACTCCAAAAATGTCATATTGATGAAAATGGAATGTAAATGAAACCTTGCATGTGGTTTTATTAATTTGAAAGAAATGTTAATTTCATGGCAATAAACCACTAAAAACTTGACTGGGAAACTTAAATTATAAAGAGAATTTTATAAAAGAAGCAGTATTACAGAAAAATGTATTCCTATTCTTTTTATTTAATTTAGAGACAACAGCAAAAAGGACAAGGCACAATTGTTGTCACAAGAAATAAATTAAGACAATATTTAAAACTTCTTAAGTTATAAAATATGTATGGACAAGGGAAACACGGCAAGAAATGTTTGTATATATTCGCATTTAAAAGAAATATTTTTAATACGAAATTTTATTTATAGAATTTCAATATATTTAATGTAACCTTTACATACTTACATATCTTTACCTTAATATAGAAAGGGCCTAACTACATTTTTTTTTAAATCGAGATTTTTGCATTTTTCGATACATTACATGTTCTTCTACCGAAATATACTAAACCTCGATTTTGGACAACATCTTTTCCTACCTAAGGGCTACAAAGATATCCATAGCAAGACGAAGATTTCGAGAAGAACTGTTAGGTCTTCAAATTTAATTGTGTTTCACAAGACGAATTAACGCAACGAATTCTGGAAGGAAAGTTCGTCGAGCAATGCGAAGTTCGTCGTTCATTTCAAATGTGTTAATACCATTAGCGTGTGACATGGTAATATAAATTCAAATAAATTCAATAAAGTGGGACTTTGAATCACTCAAGAAGGGTTCCGTATGGACACTGGGGGTCTACTGTGTAATTTGAAACGAAAGAAAAAGCTTTCGATTTTGTATGGTTACGAGTATAACATGTAAATTTGAAATGATTTTATTTTCGTATCGAATTAAAGAGTAGACAACCTGCTCTTCCTTGTGTATAGCTATTCGTTTATTGTTTTAACATCTAGTATCTTTGAATTTTGAGAAGCAGAAGTATGAGTAGAAGCAAAAGAAAATATACAAATGAGACGTTTTTAAACGCTGGTCGTTTGTGTACCTTCTGAAATTAAAGATTAGTACTAATTAATAGTATTATTAATAATATAATAATTGAACTTCAGAGTACGTTTTTGTTGTTAAGTTTTTAAACACGCTTTTAGTTAATAAAAAAAAAGAATTATAAAATTACAAATAAAGAATTTTCGATAAAATAGTACTAAAAAAACTACAACTGTTCTTGAAAAAATAGTACAACTAGTAAACCTGATTTCTCATCCTTGATTTAAAGCACTCGCATATGTTTAAAATACTTTACTTTGCAAGTCCAAGTTGTCTTGAAAATCCTAAAATAATACTTGTTCCTCTTTAGAAGTGTTTTTTCCCTTTTTTTTTTGTTAAAACGGATGTATAATATTTATACATATACATTTACAAATTCTATTTATTTAATATAAGTTGTAACAGATACACTAAATATTTTGCTGTACGGCAAATCATTTTCATTTTAAACTGCACGTTTTTATTCTACTAATACTATTCTCTCTTATGTATTTTTTGTTTACAATATATACCAACAGACCCTTAACATGTGACTGCACAAATGCTGGCCTGAATGCTTCAGCATCCGGTTTAAATTCTAACATTGGTTCATCCCATGGCTCTGGTGGTGGAAGTGGTGCCTATTCGACGACAACGCATCCTTCACGTAATAATGGTGGCACAACTCCTACAACACCATCGGGTAGTAATGCATTCAGCGGAAACGGAAATGGCGGTTTCAATGGCAACAGCGCGCCATCGTCATCATCGTCTACTTCAGCCTCTGCCAACAATGGTGGTTGTGTGTGTTCGCCTTCCTCACCCTCTGGATTAGCTGGCATTGTGTCGGGTAGTCTTATGTCTACGGGACCTACTACAACAACAACCGTTTTGTTGGGTGCTAAAACAACAGTTGCTGGTGGTTTAGGCTCTACATTGGGTTCGGCCGGCGCACTGAATGATGACGGTACACTGAGTAATGCTGAAACACTATTGTCATCAAATGCACGTTTTCAGGCAATCTCAGCAATTGCGGTTGCCCAAGATGGTGTTATTAATGTGGCTGATCAAGGTAAGTTGTCATGCAATTACATGATTTTATTGACTGTTCTTAGATAAAGCAAAAAAGTTTGATTTTAATGAGATGGTCAGGTTGCTAAGCAAATGATTTTGTGTGTCAAGTCTATTTTTTGTCGCTAATGAAATTTCAAAGGATAATTGTTAAGGTGTTCACAAATTATATTTTGTTTTTTCAAGAGCACAAGATTTTGAAAACATACATATTTACGAATGGTAGTAAACTACTATGTGATATCTTTTATCACATTTTTATTTTACTCAATGTGCGCTTTGTCCGTTTGGTAAAGATTTTAAATCAACCTTACAGCACCTCGTCCGCTAGCACTAAACTTACTTAATAGTAAAAACGGGTAACATCATATTTTATATACTTCCGCCCAATTGAATTGTGCTGTGACAAAGCCAATTTTTTATAAAATAAATTGTGCAGTTTGGCAGTTGGATTTCATATAAGAAAATTATGATTTGATGATGAAAAGTGTGCAAAGTGTGCTGTGATGACTTAGTTGACTTTTGGATAACATTTATATCAAAAACAAAAACAAAAAACTGAAATTTGTTTTTGTTTCCAATACTAATATTCGATCGAATATATCATTCGCATTTAGAGAAACAGCCCAAAAAAGTCTGCTTTGATAATTTTCTGTGCGAAAAACTGTGCGCTGACGCAGTTAATTGAAAAATTTTCTTGCAATATAGTTACTTTTCTTTTGCTGTTTCCATAAGAAAAGTGCGCTGTGATAACACAGTCATATTTTTTATAAGAAAAAAGTCTGTTTTGACAACTTTTCTTGGCCAAGAAGTGTGCGTGTGATACACGCAATATTTAGCTGTAATAGAATCAACTTTTCTATAAAAAAAATTTCTATGAGACAGGCAATAAATGTTCTGTCACATTTGCTATGGGAAATGTGTTATATGACATAGTTTGCTTTTGTATAGGTAAAGAGTGCTGTTATACAGCCATATTTTATATTAATGTGTCTTACATTAAACTTTTCTATTAGAAAAGTGTGCTTTCGATAACAAAAACATATTTTTTTATAAGAAAACTGTATTGTAACGCTCTTAACTTTATTTTATGAATAAAATGTGCTTGTAATTGCTTAAATTAAAATTGAAATATTAGTTTTTAGGGTCCAAGGTCTTGCCTGCTCAAGCATGGTTTCACGACCAGAAGTCTAGACTTTTGTACGTAACATACTCGTGATGGTTTTTAGCAAGTTTAAGTAATAAGAAGACTGGCCGTGTAACAAATGTAGGTAGCAATGGTTTGTTTTGCTAGCGTTCTCTACAAAAATATAAACTTTTTGCAATAACAATTTGACTTCTTTTAACAGTAACAAAATTATTTTATTTGCATCATTAAAAAAGCATCCGGAAAACAGTTATTAAAAAAATTTACAACAACTTCAAACAAGTTTATACACCGCATTTAATTTCCATGTTGTTTTACTACATACGCGTTTATCGAAATAAATATTTTTTAGCGAAATGGAAAGCATATTTCCCCATAAAAGAAACACTAAAAATTTATTTTTTTATGTTTTGCCTTTCATTTCATTTTGCGCATAAAATGCCTCGCATACATACTTCCTTTCATTGAATCTTAAATGCTTTAAATTATTTTATTTCAGTACTTCTTAGAATTATTTTTTTATGTTTTAGTTAAAAAGAGACTTGCAATTGCCAATGCATAATTTTGTAATTCATCCATTGCAAATTTTTTATAAATAAAACATTTACTTGGAAATCAATTCTACTAAGCTCGAATTTTAATTAATTCTGCAAAGGAATTATTATTTCCAATGTCCTTCAAAAATAGGCTTTAGTTTCGTATTTTCATGTTTCTATCAGCATATGAAATAACTGTATGCCTAAATGCAAAAATTCTGCATAATTATTAGAAAGAATATGAAAAAAATTCGCTTGCATAATTTATACTTGGAAAACAAATCCAATATAATTGTTTGGCGAAAAAATATTACTTAAAAATGAAAGATGTACGAAAGAATAATTAAAATAGAAACTAACCTTAGGCATGGAATTTATTATTAGAAAAAAAAATTATACAATCTTTATTCCTTTGTTACAGAAGAATATACAAATGGTTTTTTCACACTTCCAACTTACATAAGTTTCTATTATTTTGTGTTGTCATACACTTAGAGCTGCAATAGAAACTCAGTATTAAAGAGAAAATTCTAAAGCATTCAATTAAGCGACCAGAAGCGTTAAAGGGGATTGTTGAACATTTCTACTTGCAGTAAAAAAAATGAAATAAAATTGTTGTATAAGTAATATTAAAACACAAATATGAGGTTGTGTGAATCGAAGCCTTAAGTATTATACATATATAAATACAAACACAATGATTTGGAAAATAATATTCACATAACATTAAATAAACTTCAAACAATGGAAATAAAAATGTCACAATTTTTGTTCAGCAACCAGAAGCACAAATAGCACGACATTGGTAAAAATATAACAGCCACACAAATGGAAAAGGAAATGAGAAATATTGCCGTATTGAATGTAATTGTGACAATTGTGATTATTATTGCACACACTTGAGTACATATTTCATATAAATCAATTGAGTGGAAGTTATAAGCATTTTTATACATAAAAATAAGAACAAAACACTTCAATATACATACATATTTGTATGTCTGTACTTTAATAGTTTTCTTTCTTTTAGTAAAAGTCATTAAAATGTTTGCGAAAATAGCATATGTAAGCAAATATATTTGCTTAGAAATTGTTCACAAATTCTTTACAATATGTGCGTCCACCTATACATCCGTTTCCGCCGTGACTGAAAGCTGATTTGTTAGCATCTAATATAGAAATTTTCGTATATGAAACAAATTTTTTTCCTTCCTTACTTTTTAATTTATGAGCGTATGTCTACATATGTATGTGGGTGTGTTTGTATTCCAACACATGTGCATGGCTTTGTTAGTTTTTTTTTAACATAAATTTTCTCTTTGTTGAAATCTCACACAGACAATCATTAGCTTTTTTCTGTTTTTTTATAAAAATAAAAAATTAGTGTACAAAGTGCCAATTTACTTTTACTGACAAAATGCTTACGGAAGTCAAATACGAACTTCCGACACATATGAATACGTTTACATACAAAATTTTGCAGCACAGTCTCATTTCTAGGAAACACCTACACATCTATGCTCATTATACTCACTCTAAAGGTAGCAAACTCGATTAACTTTTGTAGACTACAACTGAAGCAATGTTTTATCTTTATATGCGTAAAATGTAGAAGAAGTTTATCTGTGTGAGTTTAGGGTAAAGTTGGGCCAGAGGGTCTCATTACTGGCGATCATACAATCCTATTGGAAACATTTTGTGGACAATTTTATACAAACTTACACAGGAAAAACTATCACGAGTTTTTGTATTTTAATTGTGCTGCTATTGGACAGAGCCCTGAAATTAAATAAACTCCAATAAAATTAAACCGAAAAAAGTTAAATAAAATCCAAGAGAAATTTTATGAAAAACATCTAATAGAAATGAAATAAAACCCAATTAAAAATTCCCAATGAAACCAAACTTAAGATAAACAAAGACAAAAAAAGTGAAATAAAGCCCACTACACCTCAGCCTACATTTTATCCTAGATTAAAGAAAAAAATTTTCCATTTCTTTGTAATATATGAAAGAAAATGGCAACATTTTTTCTGTAATGTATTACAAAAATGTTGTAGTCGCAGTCGAAATGAAGGGAATAAACCCTAATTTAAAATCCTTTAATTTTATTGGACCTTATTTAATTTTCTTATTTGGGCGTTATTTCATTGGGCCTTATTTCGTAGCGCCGTCCACGGCGACGAATGCGCCGATAAGAATTCGCTGAGTGAATTCGTTGTATGAAGCACAACAGCGACAAGAGAATAAGAACTTTTTTAATTGGTTAATTGTTTACTGTTTGTGCAAAGAAAGAGAATATTAATTGTGCATTGTTTGTCGACGTCAGAATTAGAAATCAGCATATCACACAGTTCGCCACAAAAGATGAATTAAGTTCAGCCACTGTGTTGTGTTAATTTTGATATAAATTTTTTTTTCTGATAATGAAAGTTCGCAATAAAAAATCGTCGTACGTCTCAGTTATATTCGTGCATATGTCAACGTCGAATGATGATTTGTTTTGTTATTAGCGTCAAGAGCAGTTTAGAAAATAAAAATAAAACTGGAGAAAATCTTGGTTAAAAAAGAGCACATGGTTGGCTATGTGGTTGCGCACTCTTCTTATAGAAAATATGGCTGACTCTCTGATAGTGAACTTTTCTTATAAAAAACATGAAGGAATGTGTTATAGCACAATCATTATGAGAACTATAGCTGACTATGTGCTAGCGCACTCTAGACGACATTGAAAAGACAGTACTTTCTGTAATCTTACTTATGTCATCGGAAATATGGCGGACAATGTTAAAGCCCACTTTTGTTAAACATAGTTAACTGTATCCCAGTGAAAAAAATTCATGTTTCTTGAAACAATAGGACAATAAAGCGCATCATACTTCGCTTTAAAATACGAGCTTGTTAAAAAGCAGTGAACGTATATGAAAAAAACTACAGGAACAAAGTGATTTAATAGTGAGCAAAAATGTAGTGCTTCAAACCGAGAACTCGACATACAAAAGTCAGCTGGTTTGTCAGCGCTACTTTTATTTTTGCTTTTTTGAAGCAAAATTTTTGCTGGGATGGTACTAAAATCATGTTTTGTTTAAATATGGCTGATAGCGCGCATTCTTTTCATAAAATATATGGCTAACAATGAATGATAGCACACACTCTTCACAGCATCATTATTCCTGTTGCAGGTCAAAACGAAAGGGTTACTTTCGTCGTCACAACAGTTGTGATACAACACGATTTTATAGAGCAGCAATGAGCCAAAGTAATAGATTATATTAGATGTAACTTAACGTTTGAAAGCCAAACTATTATAAGTCGTCAGTGAATTGCCAATATTGACAAACATGAACGAGTTATGCATATATGTATGAGTCACAGCAATGTAAATAATTTTCTTTCGCAGACTTAATTTTGCTTAATTTGGCCCTTTCTTATTAAACTATTGCCAAGTAAAAACTGAGTAACTAAATAAATACAAAAGTCTGTAAATTATCTTTATTGCTTACTTTTATCAATCCTTGATAAATTACATGACAACAAATTTTCCTTCTTTTTTTTACTTATATATGTTGTCTACATATTTTGTTTCTTAACAACTCGCCATTTGTTGTTTAGCTACCTTTCTGCAATAGAGCAATAACAACAAAAAATTTTGAAAAAAAAATAAATAAAAAATAAAAACTTGCCTTGAATATACGTATGTACATACAAACATATAAAACAAAGAATACCAAAGTAGAAGGTATAAATTTGTGCTTATTATCCCAGCTTTTCTAATTAGATAAGCGACTCAATGTAATTAATAAATGTCTGGCTATAAAATAGTATTTTTTGTATTTTTTTCCCCATCTTTTATAACAAATATGCTTATATTTCATACCCAGGGCAGAGCAACTAATACACTCGAAACTTGTGTATCGTTACTTAGGAAGAAAATGTTGATGCAGTGTTTTTTTATTTTTATTTTTTGTTTTTTTTTGAGGCAAGTATAAGGTAGATAGATAAGTAGAAAAGGATAGGATGAATAGCATGGAAAAATCAATATTAAGTAATTAATCAAGTAACTTAGCAGCCAAAGCTGTGCATAACATTTTCAAGTTTCATCTCAACTTGGTAGATGGGCTGGCAATAAACAACACCTAAAAGTATGCTTGAAAAAAATTAAATAAAAATAAAAAATTACGAACTGAAAGTATAATAAAAACAGATATGGTTTGCTGGAAAAATAAAGAGAAATTTCAAATCAATCTTATTAGCTAAAAGTTGTTGGCAGAGTTATTAATCACCTTTGATGGTAACAATTTTTCTTACTATTTTGTTTTTCGCTAAAGTAATGTATGTGTTGTATTCGTGTTGCTAACAAGGTGGTGAAAAGAGATTTTCATCAAGGGTATATGGGATTTAAATTGCATTAATATTAGCTTACATATATATATGTGTGTATATATAGAAAAAAAAAAACAATTAGTCGCTATTCTTAAGGTTGTAAAGCTAATAACAACAATTTGTAGAATATTTACAGGCTGAAGAGTACGAATTCTAATATAATAGTAATTATATAAATATACATATATGTGACGCGCAAAATAGAAAGGGACCTAAGGGTAAAAACTAGTTTTGTTCAGGAGAGCCATTTTTACGATTTAAATACGTGTATCTTTGGTTGACTTCAATTTCATAAAACGCGCATATCTCTGGGAGGGAACAATTTTGGGGCATGAGATTGGTCTCATTCGATGCTCAGATGTTGTCCACATAAAAAAAAGTGAAAATTGATTTTTTTTACCCTTAGGTCCCTTTATCTATGCGCTTTCACATATGTAAAATTGAGGGGACTAAAACGATAGACTTAAGTTTCATAGTGTCATAATGTTTTAAATTATTTTAAATCCCTGTATCCAACAGTCAATAAAAAAATTACACCACACATTTTTCAGATGTGCATTACTGTTCCTTTGTGTCAGTTGTTGCAGGGAAATTCAAGTGACGAAGGCATAGTCAGTGACCTATACCGACCTCAGGAGGTACTAATCCTAATATAACTTCAGAGAGCCCTCCTTCGTTGTGTAGTAGAATCATTGGCGAAGTAAAATTAACGATAAAACGGCTACTAAGCCGTAATTTACACTATGCAAGTCTTATTGCTAAGCTGATTAGTTCGTCGAAGAGAGAGACGAGGGGAACATAAACGTTTCTTTTCCCCTCGTCTCTCCCTCCTAACAAACTAATCACCTTAGCAACAAGACTTGCATTGTGTAAATTAGGACTAACCACAGATTCAATAAATTTAATACGCCTCATTTAACACCAGAGGCGCTGCAACACTGCATTATAAAAAACATGCAAAAATCAGAGTTGTAAAAGAATGAAGCTTTTCTCTGTCCCTTTCTTTGCCCCATGCCTTTTCTACCGCTATCCCTTTCCTAAAGAAGGCAACATCTACTAATAGTAGTAGGCATTTATTTCCTGAGTCATGGTGTAATTATACAGGTGACTGTGTAAGGATTTGTTAAACAATAATATGGCAACCATAGCTGTGTAAAAAACCGAAGAATGTCAAAAGCACAAACATTTTTGTACAAAAACCAAAACAAAACGAAGTTTCTGACATTCGTTAGCTACAAAGCACATAGAGCAAAAAATTACCAGCTGAAGTAGCGCTGCCACCTGTTTAAATACACCTTGGCCTAAGTGTTACTTCTCTTGAAAAAAATATTCTCTTCCGTTTTAAAATTCGTGCTAGAATTTTTTTAATACGTAATTGCAAAACTAGGAATTTATAGTGTGTGGACGCCAATGCAATTTCAAAGCAGACTTTTAAAAAATTTAACGTCTGGGACTCATATGCTGAATTCAGCAAATATATCTTTTATTTCTCTCCAAACTCTAAAATGTAAGTTTACTATTTTTTTCTAATTCTATAACTTTTTTAACCCACGTAAAACACAAAACAGATATTTCTCTTTGTGTCAAATGATAAAAAAAACCTTAAAAATAATATTTTTTGTTTTAAGTAAAATCAGAGATTAGAAAATTTAACCGCAAAAGCATAAAATTATTTCAACATAAATAAATTTCGTTGATATACTTTTGAGGTTTCATCAACTTGATTTCTATTAAAAATTAACTTTTTCATTTCCTTTTATATTCCACTCTCAATAAAGATTTCCTTTTAGGATTTCAGTTTTTTATGCGGTTAACTGAAATACGCTTGATGTTAACAAAGAAAAATAATAAGAAAGAAAAAAACATTTCCTTTAAATAACTAGTTGTTTGGTTTCCTAATCGTTTTGTATTTTTTTCTTCTCTTTTCGGCTAATGGCGGATACGTAATCTCTTTCGCTTTCTAACTTAAAAAAAACATATAGAGAATAAAAAGAAGTACTTTATTTTAAGTAGGCTTAAAGCTTAAACTTTAAATGGGCGAAAATATCTGCATTTTTTGTTTTATAGCAAAATTATGTGGTTAGTAGTTCTTTCTGTCCATTTGCTGCCCACATTTTGCCTCAGGTTCGCTTAGTAGCTACTTATCTTTTTGGTGGTTAAGTTGTATGAATAGCAAATTGTAAGCTATTCAAAAAATAAAATAAAATAAAGATAGACTAGAGAAAATTTTATTTGAAATTCAAACTGATGGAAATCATTCACTTCTTCTTTTTGTTTAACTCATTAAACAGTCGTATTGAAGAACATCGCTTGTTTCTTATTCGTGTCTTTAAATTCTCAGCAAGAAAAGTTATACAAGTAGTTGGCTTATGCTACAAAGCTGTTTTGCATAAGGCTAGAAAATAATATGTATATTTTGATTAAGTTTTTCATCTCCTTTTGCTATTGCTAGGAAATACTAAGAAGAAGACAAAAAGTTAAAAGAGAGATTTGCTTAATAAGTAACAATAATTTATTCTTAAATGTAAGTTTCATTGGCAAAGAATAGAATAAAAATGTTAAGAGATTAAAGATGGCTGAAAGTGAAAAAGTTTTAAAATCATCTCAAGGCTGCATATACAAATTCTATCCAGATAAGTCGGAAATTTGATCCCTAATACAGCTAGGCTTAGCTGACAAGAACAACAGCATACCAGCAGGGCCGATCATCTGGCGACGCTACTTATCTGGAATGTTGTCAACCAACTAAGCAGCCATTTTTATAATATGCTTTTTTTATTCAAGAGAAATAACATTCAGGAAATAAATGCGTACTACTATTACTAAGCTTTAGTTTGTTCCCGGGGAACAATTCCAACTAATAGCAATTAATAGGGAGAACAAAAAAATTCTAATTGGAAAAGGGAGAAATCTCACGCAGAATTTTTTTCATGATTGCCCTGATTATTTTCAAAAAACAAAACTCCGCTAATAACAAAATTTACCAAATTTCTTACTCCCTTAAATTATAAATTATAAGCATCCTTGCCATAATGCAATGCTATTCACTTAAATAATTAATTTATAGTTATTCTTTTAGTTCCCTTTCAATATCAACGCTCATTTATAATTTATAATCCCTCTTATACATATATCCCTTCCCATTTTGCTTGGTGTATACTTTTTTAATTACATTAAATATCTCGCTAAATGACCTTACAAAATTATCAACACAACATTATATACATACATACATAAATACATACGTATATCTACTAACTGACTGACCCTTTTGATATTTTCTTCTCTTTGTAATTTTACTTTTCTCATTAAATAAACTGACCATAATTCCCAACGACTGTAGTTATGTGACCACTATCTAAAACGTGGTTTATAAATATGATGTTATTATTGTCCTAGTTAAGGTTGCTTTTATTGTTGTTGTTGTTATTGTTTTATTGTAAGTAGTATATATGTATGTGCTTTTTAAAATGATTGCAGAAATTTGTAGTATCGAAAATAAATGAAGTGAAAAGCGATTATTACCAAGAAACATCAAGCTAATGGTGCACATCATTAATTCAATGGAATTGATGAGCAGCCAAGAACAGCTAACTGGGTTTTAATAATAAGGACAAGAGTTTGTCATTTAGGTATGGTTTTAGTTATCAGATAAACTACTTAAAACTCGAGCTTAATAGATGATTTTCTCAAGATTTAAAATTAGGATCATGGTACATATTGTTATATACGAAAATTAAATTAAATTTTTATTAAATTTCCGTATTAATAATTTTTAGGACATTAATTATTACAATAAGTTTTAATTTAACGCTTATTATATAAATTAACCAAAACAACAATAATTGTAATGGTTTTTTCTATTGTCTAAATATTATTCATAACAGCAACTTAAATTTAGTGGCACAATTACAATACCGGAAATCCGCTATTAAAAACATTAAGCATCATTTAGAGTCAATGAACGAACAACATTGTTGAGTGCTGTGCTGCATTCTGTTTTCTGTGCTCTTTAACTTTAAAACACAGAATCCCTTCGATTG
The DNA here is from genome assembly GCA_905220375.1 of Tachina fera. NCBI lineage: Eukaryota > Metazoa > Arthropoda > Insecta > Diptera > Tachinidae > Tachina > Tachina fera. Next base: position 84,675,822 of record LR999966.1, read on the forward strand.
CTTCAAGTTACCGAGAACAATAACAACTTCTACCCAGCCTCAGCAATTGCTAATGCCACAACCCGTTAAGAAAAAAAGGGCAACAAGGAAAAAGCACAGAAAAACTAGGCAACAACAATAAATAGAGCATAGAACAATTGCTAGTAAAACGAGCATAATTTTTATAACAATTTCTTCTTTTTCTGTATTATTTCTTGTTGTTCTTAATGTTATTGTTAAAAAAGCAACAACAACAAAAAACTAAAATAATGAAAAAATGAAAAAATTTTGAAAAAAAAATTAACAAAAAAAAAGATAATAATAGCAAACAGTCAACATAAATTATGGTAAGAATGGAGGAAAAAATTACTAGTATAATAAACAATACCAACCACAACTACAACAAAAATAACAACAGCTGCAACAATGGCGTTGGTAACAAATCGGAAAATGGCTACAACACAACAACAGCCACCGCTCACATATACATACATACATACATACATACATACATACATACAAACACAAACACAAACAACTCAAAATAACAACGGGAAATATTTAAAGATGAAAAGGAAAATAAAAGGCAAAATAATTGTAAACAAGGGGGAAAATTGCTAGTTGGTCTAGATTTTTGTTATTGTACTTAGTAAATCTTTTGCTGGTTCGCGAAAACTATCGTTTACGCGTACATACATACATATGTACATACATACATACGTGTACCAGGGAAAATAAATGAATAAGAATAATTTGGATACTCTAACACATATCGAACATTTTGTATACTTGTATGTATTCATACCCCTTCGTTCTCATACTTGCGTATACAACTGCACACTGTATTTCATACCTGTATATTTCGATACTCATTCTTCTTTATACCCTTAAGAGACTTAAATGGATAAATTTTCCAAGTATTTTTTATTTGTACTAGAGTCTCCAGACTTTTATATTTTGAATGCCTTTTTCCATTGTAGACTTTGCTTAATTTTTACACAATGAATTTTGTTTTTCTTGTCCACATATTTATTAATATTGCTCTTATATATATATACATATATATATATATATATATATATATATTCATAGTCGTCAATACATAATTATGGACATACGTACTCATAATTGTATTTGTACTTATGTCGACACTCATAAATATGCATGCCTGTATGTAGTGGCTCTCGTATACTCATATTCTTTTCATTATCGATAAATAATGAGTATTAAAAATTTTACTTTTTGTCTTTTTCTCTGATATTTGCATATCCCTACTTTATTGCAGTTTAGTCAAGTTAGTTACTTATGCCGAAAAATTCGTCATATCATATTTAATCTTGAATACAAATTTTTTAAATTTTTTAAGATGGCTTATACATTATTCTCTTGTTTATTTGTGTGAATTTTTTTATTTTGCAAAACTAGTTTCCTTAAGTTATGCATATAAAGCAATAAAGGAGCGATATATTCAAGCGGTTTTTTTAATTTTTTTTAAACGGATTTATGATTTTTATTTAACGAAGATTACTGCATAGTAATCAGAATTTTTAATTGTGTTTTTTTAGGTTACAAAGTAAATAAGTTTAAAAAGATTTCATTTATTGAAGAAAGAATTACATTGATTTTAATATTGCATTTTGCAATACACTGCGGAAATTCAAATATGTATTGTATACTACAACATTATAACTGGAAAAAATTAGTTAAATTGAACAAATGATCAATCATGTTCACACATGGACTCTCTAATATAAAAGGTCATCAGTCATACACACAAACGAACACACACACACACACAATGACAAATCATTAATCATTAATATTTGACAACAATTCAAATGTCAAGCTCAGTGCATTTTCTGACCTAAAATTTTTCATTCATAGAAATCATTGACATAGAAAGGACTTCAATGCTGATGCATGGGACAATGTTGAGTATGTTTGTGTATGTACATACATACATATATATAAATACTTACATATGCACCATGTATGTTCGTTTGTAATATATTTTGTGGTTGATTGACAATCTAATGTCGGGCATTACTACGTCAAAGGGGCAGACATATAGTATATGTATGTATATAATAAGTAGTCATATTAAATTTAAAAAAATAATAATTTCCATTAAGGGTTATATGATGAAATTAAGAGCTAATTGATTTAATTTGATGCTACATAAACGTTTTTTTCATTTAGTATAAATTAAGCTCAAGAAACAAAAATAATGTGCGTTCTAAAAATGCTGGTGCGACCGGCCACAATCAGTATTTTGTTCATCCAACATCCTTTTATTACTAAATTAAGCTATGGTGTACTTCTAACGCACTTCGTTCCAACTTGGCAAATCACTGTTGTTAAAATATGTATGAGTGCTTTGTTTTTTTAAATTTTAAGTAAAAAGCAAATACTTTTTTTATTTATACGACCTTTTTTTAATATTTTTATTTTCACTGAACTTGTTTGTAATAACCTCGCAAAAGTCTATTCTGCCAGTATAATAATATTAATAAGACAACAAACTGGACCACCCCCCCCCCCTATTTATCTAAAAGCGTAATAGTATCCTTCAAATTATTCAAGTTGCATACTAAACTTTTTTTTAAAACTAATTTTCAACAAGGAATGCGTGCGTAATTTTCATTAGGAATATAAAATGCCTGAGTGTTACCTCTTAAAAAAAACAATTTATCGCGTTCTAAAAAAACATAAATCTCAGTATACACTTTAATTAGGGTTTAAAAAATTAAGTTATTGTTATTAAGTAATGTGATTTAGTCATGCAAACGAGAAGTAAAATTAAAAAGTAACCTGAACATAAAAAAATTGATAGTTGTACTTAAAAATTAGTAGTTATACTTAAAGTTCCATTGCTTTAATTAACATTAAGACCTTTTGTAATTGAATGTGCAGAATAATTACTAACCAGTTGTTTTTATTCCAGGTTCCCTACATGTCTTGGCCTTGGAACACTATTTGCCCTCACATGATGAAAATGGTGAATTCCATATTCCATATCCACCTACCAGTGAGGTTTATGTCTTCAATCGCTATGGTCAACATGTGGCCACAAAGGACTTGGCTTCTGGAAAAACTCGCTACAGTTTTCTCTACTCCAAAAATACATCATTCGGCCGACTTTCAACCGTCACTGATGCTTCTGGCAATAAGATACAGTTCTTGAGAGACTATAGCAATGTCGTCAGCTCTATAGAGAATACACAAGATCATAAATCTGATATACAAATAAACGGCATTGGCATAATGACCAAGCTAACTGAAAAGGGCCGACAAGAGATTGAACTAGATTATGACAGTAATACGGGCTTATTGAATTCAAGATCATCGGGTGGTGAGACCTATATTTATCAGTATGATGAATTTGGCCGCGTTACTGGCATGATTTTGCCAAGCGGCGAAATTGTTAGAATAACCTCACAATTGGCTGACAACAAGGGACTTACCGTTTATGTGCATGCCTCCGTAGAATCTTTGTTCTCTCGCGATAAAGGTGACACTAACGAATTGCTGGTACTGGGTGGAGTACGTTCAACATTTATGAAGAAGGGCCAGGAAAATGCTGATGCTGAAATTAAACCTAATAATACATTGATTATTCACAATTCTAATGGAGTTATTGTAGAATCTTCGGCTGTGGCGCGCCATCCTTTACTAGAGGCCGCTTTGCCAGTGGAAGCAGAAATGTTGGCCATGTGGTCCCACCAAAGTGTCACCATGGGTGAAGGTTTAACAAATAATATGTATTCTGTGTACAATCTGGTGGGAGATGTGCGCAACCCACAGCAAACTCTCAATAGAGAAATATGGGTAAATCAGTCGAGAGTGATTGGAGTTGAATTCGATCAATTTACAAATCGTGAAACCTTCTATGATATGAACCGCACTCCTATTCTAATAGTGGCCTATGATCAGTCCGGTTTGCCAAAATCCTACTATCCTACCAACGGTTATCCTGTCAACATGACTTATGATCGTTTCAACCGCATTGAAGGTTGGGCTTGGGGTCCAGCAGAGTTGAGATATTCATACGACAGACATGGCCTGCTCTCCGAAATCACTTCTCAACAAGATGGTATTATTTCATTTGTATACAACGATTGGAACTTGGTTTCTGAGATTGGCTTGGCTTCTCAGCGTAAATTTGTCTTGCAGTATGATGAATCTGGAGGTTTAAGACATGTCACTTTGCCCTCTGGTACTAAACATTCGTTTAGTATGCAAACATCAATTGGATTCATCAGAAATACTTATACGCCACCAGGCAGCACTAAACCTTATTTACAACATTACAGTCACTCGGGAGCGCTTTTGCAGACGATATTCCCCGGAGATGGTGCTCGAATTTTATACCGTTATAATGCTGCGGGTCAGTTAACGGAAATTGTACATGGTGATGGTAAAAGTGAATTTATTTATAACGAAGCTACAGCCATGCTCTCCACCGTATCCCATACCGAAAGGGAATTGGAGTACAGATGGGACTTTGAATACACTGGTGGGTTACTGAGCGAGGAGCGCATTGATTTCATAGCCAAAACTGGTTTGAGTAATGCCAAATTTACATATGAATATGATACAGATTTCCGCGTAATCTCTATACAAGGCCGCATTGGAGGACAAAATTTACCTGCACAAAACTTTGCCTATGACATGCGTACCGGCCAGGCGGCTATGATAGGACAGTTCAAGCTTATGCATCCCTTACTAAACCAAACCCAAGTTTATGATGGCACTGCTAGTTTTACACGTACTGTCGATGGCCGCTTCATGACGCAGAAAGTTACTTTGGCCATACACAGATTGGAAGTCTTCCGTATGGAATATTCCTTTGGTGTACACGGACGTATCACACAGACAAGGACATATACCAGAAATATGGCTGTCAATACTTACACAAATGTTAAAAATTATACATGGGATTGTGATGGGCAACTGATAGGAGTAGAAGCTCAAGAACCCTGGGGCTTCCGTTATGATGACAATGGTAACTTGTTATCGCTTACATATAGGGGTAATACCATTCCGATGGAGTACAACAGCCAAGATAGGATAGTAAAGTTTGGAGAGGGCCAGTATAAATACGATACAAGAGGCTTAGTGGCCCAAAATGCCAGAGAAGAAAGATTCTATTATAATACTCAAGGTCTACTAGTAAGAGCAACAAAGAGAGGTCGTTTTGATGTACGTTACTATTACGATCACTTAAAACGTTTGGCCACACGCAAAGATAATTTTGGAAACGTAACACAATTCTTTTATAACAACCAACAGAGGTCATATGAAGTATCTCAGATTTATTCTCCCCGAGACGGCAAATTAATGTCCTTAACTTATGACGATATAGGCCATTTGATATATGCACAAGTTTACAGACACAAATATTACGTGGCCACTGACCAAAGCGGCACTCCCATAATGATTTTTAATCAATACGGGGAAGGTATCAGAGAAATAATGCGCTCACCATTTGGCCACATAGTCTACGATTCCAACCCTTATCTCTACTTGCCCATAGACTTTTGTGGTGGCATATTAGATCAGGTGACCACATTAGTGCATATGGCTGACGGACGTGTCTATGATCCTCTTATAGGGCAATGGATGACACCTAATTGGGAAAATGTTAAAGAACGCATTACTACACCCACAAAGATGCATTTATACCGTTTTAATGGCAATGATCCAATTAATGTGGGTCATGATCGCAATTATCCTGCCAAATTTAAGGACTGGATGAAGACGATAGGATTCAATGTTGAAAATCTAGTGCCGCAGCTAAGTCGCAATTTATGGGAGCAGCCTTCTTTGTGGGGCAGAGCTCCATTCAATCCCATTACCATAGACTTGAAAAAGCCGATGTATAATGTACCCACTATGGCAGTGGAAAGCGGTTTCCTGGCCCATTTGAACATACGCAGAATGTCCAATTTCGAAGACTTGAACTCACCGCCCAAATCTGCTTTGAAATATGATGTTATGACACCTGGTCCCAGAAATATTGGCTCTGACACAGAACCTCCCTTTGGCAAAGGTATTGTTGTGTCTCGAACTGCTGATGGCCAAGCCATAGTTTCTAGTGTTCCAGCAGCCAACGCCATATACAGAGATGTCTACACTTCGGTGTTTAATAGATCGAAACTTTTGCCTTTCACATTTGTGGTCCACAATGCACAGCAGGACTCCTTCTTCTTTGTTAAAGAGGAACTTTGGAGAGCCAGCGAAGATCGTCAACAGCTGAAGCGTTTGCAGGGCCAAGTAAACACCACCTTCCATGAGATTACGCGAGAAAATGGCAGTGGCTCTAATTACCTCGATGTGAAAATACACGGTCTACATGCCATCATTAATTTACGTTACGGCACTACAGTCGAAAAGGAGAAACAAAGACTCATGCACCATGCCAAGCTGACAGCAGTGCGAAAAGCCTGGCATCGAGAGAAGGAAGCTTTAAGAACTAGCCTCAATACAGAAATCGAATGGAATCAGCAAGAAATCGATGAAATACTCAAACAAAACTACGCCAACAACTACGAAGGAGAATATATACACGATGTTACACTATATCCCGAGCTGGCCGAAGATCCTTACAATATTAAGTTCGTGAAAAGAAAAGGAGCCACGGGCGGAGCAGCCGGTGTGCCAAATGCACGCAAACGCCGAAGAAGAAGTATTCTTAAAGATGAAGATGAAATAAGCATTATAAAAATTGAGGAGCAACAACTACAAAATGATTTTATCAAACACTTAAAAACGACGACAAGGGAAAATGAAGTGAAGCGTATAAAACGACATTTACATGTCACAAGTGAGGCAGACAAGGAAAAGCAACAGAAAAATACTAGTAAAGGTGTTGTGGCAAGTTCATCTACACATGAATGTTTACAACACCATCAATGTTAGCTTAAATTTAAAAAATTTTATTATAATTAAATCTAAAAAAACACTATGAAAAAAATCCACAAAGTTTTGTTATAAATACTAAAGAAAACCTTAAAACCTTTAAAATTAGTTAAGTTTTTTTCAAGAGAAGCAAAGCAAAGCAAAGCAGAGCAAAGAAAAACTCAATGATTAATTTTTAATTTCCTAATTGTACTCCAGAGCGGGTAATATAAAAAAAAACATACGGAAGACGATAATGATTTTGATAAGATTATGTCGATTAAGTAAAAGAAGAAAGAAAAAACAGATAAATATCCTTAAAAGTTAATATATGTATTTACATATGTATATTGAATATATTATATTATTATTTAATTTAAGTTTAATTTAAATCTGTGTATAGTAGTGGATAATAATGTAATAATAAAACTATAACTATAAATAAAATATTTATTTACCCTTTAAACAAAACAAGAATTTAGTGCTTAAGTAACTAAGTAATTAGTTATATTAAATTAAAACTACATAATATATAAATAAAACTCTTGATATAACATTTAAGATCGACGAGAAAGGAAGCCATTAAATATTTAAGTTAGTTTCTTTATCTTCTTTTATATAAAACAAAGAAGATCCAAGGAGCATATAAATAGCAGTGATTATTAGCATTAAGATTATTTTTATAATTTTATTATTTACTTTTTTGTATGTATTGTATATTTTTGTATTTAAAACGATATTATTTGTTATAAAATTAAAATACTTTTTCTCTCAAAAACATGTATAGTTTTTTTATTTTCCTTAAATATTATTTTAATCTGATTGAGATTTTTTCACGAACAAAACAGTAAGTTGGACAGAGTTAATCAGCCCTATTATCCTAATCTTAGTGGCAGGGGAGTATGCAAAAACTTGAGAGAGTAATATTTGGATCAGTTGTTTAATGTAAACATTCCATTCTGCATTAACGCGTGAGCTCAGTAATAGAAATTTAATAAAAAATTTATATTTTCATTGGCAATAAGAAAGTGTGTTAATATGAATACGTATCTGTTTGGCTTAAATAAAAAATAAAATTAACAGCCCAACCATTCACAAGCATGCGGAGCTAAAACTGAGCCAGGTGCCGATGAGAATGGATTAAATTCCCAACGACTGTAAGGACAATGGAAATTGTAAATTTTTTAAAGTTTTGATATTAGAGGAAAACAAATCATACATTTACATATTATGTGAACTTAAAGGAGTCTTTTAGTATTTTTCTGAAGGCAGAAGTAATTCATATTTTTGAAGTTCATGGGCTTAGATAAAAATGCACAAAATAAGAGAGAAATATAACAATCCGATGCTTATATAATATTTTCGACCTAACTAAATAAATGGTTAATTTCTCTTGCGTCAAATCAGAACAAAACGTTCGGAAATTTTCTGACAGCTGGAAATTTTGCTCTGACAATAGCAGGTAAATTTACCGCCTGTTTTCTAAAAACTTATATTTATCATTTCAACATTTAAAATTAGAATATCATCAGAAGTAAATTTTTAAACAGCTGCTATTCTAATTAAAGATCAAATTACGGATCATTTTGAAAACACGCCCATATATATATGTGGCTTTTTTAAATCAAACAGGAAAGATATGAACGTGTAAGTGTAAGTCATATATTAAATATAAATATTAAGCCTAGATCACACTATTCGCACAATGTACCGATTTTCGTCGGCTCACTGAAATAAAGTCATAAGTAACAAGCTAAATTTGCCTAATTTATCAACTAATTGAAATAATAAGACATAATTGCACCACACTACATTGGTAATAAACCCATATAAACTTATTCCGGAATTATTTGAGACATAAGGCCATTTTGGTTTATTACCCGATGAAAATCGGTATATTGTGCCGATAGTGGAATCTCAGCTTAATTAATTTCATATGGAATACATTTAAATATACATACTATGTATATATTTATTTATTGTATCTTCAAAAATAAACCAACAATAAGTATTCAAATCTTAAGTCTAAATGTAATTACTAGGTACAACCCAACGTACATATTTTGCATTTTCTGTAGTATTTAAATCTCGATGCAAATTTGAATTTTTGATGTACCATAGAACCGATGTTATGAACCGTAAAATTTTGTTTTGCCTTCGTTGGATTTTCTCCACATTTGAAGCTGAAACAGTGCCCCATAGCTGCATTCCGTAGCACAAAATAGGTTTCAAAAGGTGTAGTTAACAATCTAGACTGAGATTGGAATTTCTACCAATCAGCCTGTGAATGTTGTGGAACAATTTGATTGTTGGTTAGAATGGGAGAACAAGTATCTCCTCGTAGGGTAAATATAACCTGAATACACTTTTGTTCATTTATTTTCATTCTCCATAAGTTCAACCATAGTTCCAGCTGAGTTATACATTCTTGAAGATATCAGGATGCCTCTTGAGGGTTTTTGAGCATACTAAGTTAGGATGAATCATCGGCAAATGTAGATGTGTGGATATTAATGCTCATAGACATATATCAAATACAAAACTTATAGCCTGTTTCACAATGCCGAATGAAAACCGAAGCGAACGAAAGTGAGTCACTCAATATCAAGTCAATTTGGGTTTCACAAAATCATGTTCGTTCGTTCGCTTGAAGTTACGTCTCTCAATTTTTATCTCTTGCAGCCAAATCAAAAATTTCAGTAAATTTGAGAGATTTTTCGTTAAAATAACAAAATTGCTACTTAATCGCTTTGAAGTAAATACAACCATTCTCAAAAGCGATCAGCTCTATGTGACGAATATTAAGTAAATTTTTATCAACCAAGAAATAAACAAAAGAAACATTAAAAAGTGAAAATTATAAATACATCCATAAACTGCACAAGAGTATGCAGTTTTTTTCAAGATAATAAATGATTTTTTGAAGCCAATAAATGATTTTAAGTAATAATTTTTGTTCTAAGATGTGTTTGTGCATTAATTTACCACTTTTTATTTCTTAAGAACTTTTTTTTCAAATAATTTAAAAACTTTTTTACTCTGCGAATGCAAACCAACAAGTGAGTGATTTTGACATTTGCGTTCGCAATGTTGTGAACACGTTCGATATTGTGAAACCCGAATAGGAATGAAAACACTTACGTTTTCATTCGCATTGTCGTTCGAGTGGCTAGTCGCAGAACGTTAAGATAAAGAAACAGAATTCGGTTTTCATTCGCTTAGAATGTGAATGAACATGTTTATTCGACATTGTGAAACAGGCTGTTATTCTGCAAAGGCAAAATATATGTACGTATATAATAAACTAAAGAAGCTAAAAAGTAAAACAAACAACCCAAAATCACATAAAATTAATTGTAACTACAGAAAACAAAGTATTTCAAAACATCTCTGTGGTTTTTATTAACACAAAAAAAGTATTCACCAATTAATGTTTTCAAATAAGAATTTAATTGATTCAATTAAATTTTTAATTGTATTAATTTGAGTGGAAAAACTTAATTGATACATATTATTCAATTGTTTATAGGGGAATATTTAATTATTTTTTTAAATTGATATTACAAAGATTTTAATTGATATTACAAAATTATTCCTATTCCTTTTTTATTTGAGTAACATCCTATGTTATATATTTTTTATTTCGAGTTTATGATATTAAAATATTATATCTGAAATGCTTTCTAAGAAATTAATGGAGAAATATGGAAAAAATTCAAATGGAAATTTCTGAATAATATGGAAAAAATTTCATCATTATTTTCTAGAACAACAACACGACTTCTACCTTATTTTAAATAATCTTCAAAAGGAACTTTTTTTGATCTACTGAAAAAAAGTGATTTTTGGACAGATGCTGTTATTTGTGAAAATTACTGATTTGTAATTGCTAAATATCTCTTCTGTGTAAAGTTTTATTTTATTCCATGGAAAAAAATATTTCTCCCAAAAAAATCAAATAAAAATTTAATAGAAAAAATTAATAAAAAAATTTTCAAATTAATTATAAGTTTAAACAAAAACTTAACTAACTCGCTTGAATTTTTAATTATATTTTTGTTTTAAAATTTATGTAATTGCCTAAGTTAAATTTTCAATTAATTATTTAAATTTTTTTCAATTGAAGTTTTAAAAACTGTTTCTATAAACATACGAAGTTGTTCAACTTTTCTCAAGGATTTTTGGTTGAAGTCCGAAGACGAGTTTCTGAAACAGTAGCGAAATGCATATAGACGTGGTTTAACCAATAAGAAATGAAAATTCTTCATATTAATACACTGCAGACTCAGCGTCAAACTATATACTTCAGTATTTTGTAAGAAAAATTATATTTTTATTTAAAACAGGCTTTCCCAAAATATTACACATGAAAATTACTTAATTACAAGTTCTAAGTTTTACGTGCAATTTTTATATTTAAAATTCAAATATAAAGAGATAGCACTTCCCCTGAGCGTTGTTTTGATTATGGTGCCTGCTTTAAAACCCATAATTTCATATCGTTTAATGCTTTAATTTAACTGCTATTTATGTCCTCAAATATTTAGTTTAAAAAATTTCCCAAATTAAAAATAAAACAAACATTCTAAATAAAAGTCCTATTACAGGAAGTTCTTTTATTTGTGGTACTCGAGCTTTTTGAGACTGGCGTAGTTTTTAAAAAACATAATAATAAAAAAGGAGGTTAAAAATTGAAGTGTAATTTTAAAACCTATAAGTAGATGCTTATATAAATGTAATTATTAAATATACAAAAAAAAATAAAAAATAATAATATAAAATTCACTTATCCTCAGATAAGTTTAAAGTCTTAAAAAAAAGAAACATTTAAAATGAAAACAGAAAAAATTTCCTTTTAAGCATATTTGATAGCAAAAACGAAACAAAAACAACCATACGTATGTACATACTTAAATTTTTAAATTTATAATTTTTATAAAAGTCAAATATATTATTACAAATTAAAAAAGAAAAAACAGACCAATAAATGACACGCACTCTCCTCATTGACAAAGAAAAGAAAAATAAATCTCAAAACCGAAGTCTATTGTAAAATACACACATATTGTACATACATACATAAGTATGTATATTGTAAATTTTAAAGTAACCCACGTAAAATTAAATATTAATTTATTAAGTTATTAAAATTAATAAAAAAAAATTGTGTCTGTAATATTAATTACGATATTTCCTGTTAAAAATAGTTTCTTTTTTAAATTTAGTTAGTTTGTTTTAGTTAAATATTATTTGCTGATATTATTCTATTTTACAATTAACTCTGTCCTTATTTATTATTACAAATCATCAACAAAATATCATTACCTTATAAAGCTCCTAACTGTTTTTCTTTTATAAGTCGAAAAAGAAAAAAAAATACAACTGAAAAAAAAATAAATAAATATAGCAACAGTATTATTTAAAAAATAAATATAAAAAGTTGACGTATTTTCTTTTGATTGCACAAATCTGTGTTTTAATTAAAATTAGTTTTTCATTTAATCAGCTGATTTTGGTTTATTTGCTTTTTTAAAACAGACATTAAAAATGATGTAATGCTTTCCTTTTTTTTTCTGTTTAAAAATATAAAACAAATTGTATGTATGTGACAAACTGCCGTCCATAACATGAATTAAATGTTCTAATTTTACATTCGTTCATTTATTTTATTTGTGATCTTTTTTAACAAAAAATCTTTCATTTAGTTATGTAAATACTTTATTTTTCACACGAAATTAATCAAAAACAATTTATATGTATTTAAATTTGAAAAAATTTTCATATCAAATTTCATCATTCAAAACAACGGTGGTTCTTCTTCATGAAAAGAGTATTAAAATTTTATTTTATTTTATTATGTGTTATCAATATTTTTTACAATTGTCGAAATCAAATAACCTGGTGAAGGCTTTAACATCATCTCCACTGCTGTAAATGTGTTCGAAATATTTAAACTCTACCAAAAGCATTACGGAGCCTGTGAATATAATATATTTTCATATATAATATTGCGGGATCAGGGGGTCTACTCTGTTATTCGAAACGAAAGAAAAGTCTTTCGAGTTAACATGTTATTAAGTTACAAATTCAAAAGACGTTCTTTCATTGCAAAATACAGAGTACCTTGCGAATAGAATAGTTGGCGTTTTTATTTAGAGGTGAGTACATATTTTTTGTATTATTACAATATTCATCATTTTAATATTAAATTTGTAAGAGTTTATTGATAAAATAATATACATATTTTATTTATAATAGGTTTATAAAACAGAACCAAACTTATTCCCCTTCTTAAAACTTTTAATGAAAAATTAAAGCACAAAATGATTAATGAAAAATTTAGTTGTTTAATTAATAACTGAACAAATGTCAAATAAAAAGTTATGATAATTTTTTTTTATTTACATATATGTATATGAAAATTCTATTCTATTCACACTATTTGCTTTGAAAATCCTGTTTCTAAAAAGTATTGAAAGCTCTACTTTCGAATTTCACATGAAAGACGTTTTTAAATTTTCCCGTTAACCGTTAAAAACATTATTTTTCAAATTGTCCCCATAAGGTTGGTTCGAACAACTGTTCCGTATACTCGCCCTTAAGTGTTATTGCAAGTCTAATTGAACCTTTAGAGTAGGTGAAATTTTATGAAGTACAAAAATAGATCTTCGAAAAATGGTATAAAGATTTCCTTAAGAAATCGATGTTAAGTTTTCCGTGTGGACTCCGGTATTTAACTTGGTTCTTTCTAGTTTTCAGATATCCAATATATAACATTTATAAGCCGAACTCCAAAACACATTTAAAATATTTGGGGGATTCAAACAGTAGCCATAAAGGTCATATTGTCATTGTATTAAAAACTTTAATTAATACAATAAATATTTTCGAAACTTTTTTAAATGAAAAATAAAAATTTTAATAAATAGAAAATATTTTTTTATGTTTTGCAGCTCTCAAATCAAAATGCATATGACTTAGAGCACATTAATAATTAAGGGCACATATGCATGTATATTAAGTTTTTTTAATTTTTATACTTTTATTTTGAATATCTTAATAAAAATTAATATGGGAAATAATTATTATAAAAAAAATAATACTCGTATAATGAAATTAAAATTGCTGAATTAGTTGGAGATATACAAATGTCTGTAGCGAATCATTGGCTTAAGGCTATAGAAAAAATAAAATTTAGCAATGAGAAATATAAGATTAATGAAAAATCCTATAAAGTGAAAATATATTTTATTATACCAAAAGCTAAAAATTATGCAAAATAAGTTCACAAAAAAAATTTTGATAAGCATGTAAAATTATCAGATATAAAGAAAAAACTCAGAAATTAATCATAATTAGATAGTTATAATGAAGTGTGATGTAAGTAAATTGATCTTAAACATATACATACATATACATACGTCAACATACGTGTGTATATATCGTTACCTTAATATAGAAAGGCCTTAACTCGTTATTTTTTATTTTTTTTTTTGAAATTGAGTTTTTTGAATATTTTGATAGAAGAACATCTAATGCAAAGAAAAATGCAAAAATTTCGGATTAAAAAAATATGATTTAGGTCTTTCCATATTAAGGTAACGATATTTATATCGTTGTATAGCATATATACATATGAATGAATAAATGTATACATGTACATATAAACATATTAAAATAAGTTCACCTCTTAATTTGAATTGAACACAAAATGCATTTAAAAATTTATCAGACTCCATTAATGGAAATGTGGAAAATTATTAAATGCCACTAGCTCTTTTAAAATTCAAGACCAAAAATCTATATGCATTTGCATATTTTTAAATTCGGCAGAATACTAATTAATACGCATTTGTGGTTATTCAATGCATAATTTACATTTGTACTTCATTATAAATTGCATTTACATTTTATTACAATTTGAATTAAAAAAAACATTATTAAAGAACTTTGTTAATTGTAAAGATGCATGCTTGTGCTTGTATTGTAAGTCTATATTATTAATTTTGTATATATTAATCATCAAATAACAAGTTACGAAATTAAATTATTACTTAATGTATTAGCATAAATAATGGGCATAAAAGTGTAGTTTAATAAATTAGAAAGTTAAATCATGATTTAATTTAAGTTGGGCATAACTCAAGAATTTCTTTTATTAATCTAACACTTTTAAGTTTACTCTCAAAGTTAATTATCTTTTGAATTTAAATTCATTAAGATTGAGACGACAAAAGTCGTCTCAATCATTGATTTCTTTTATCAAAAAAAGTCTACACTTTTAGGAATATTTAAAAAAATAGATTACTTAAAGATCGCACTTGTTCCTCTAAAGGAGGTTACTTAAAATTTTACAATTTTTACTTTTTGCAAGAAAACGTTAAGCAGCAGTCATGGAAATATTAAAGTTTTCAAAAAACTTTTATAAAAGTTAATATATCACAAAAAAAATAAAATAAAAATTTTGTGGCTAAAAATCTAAGGATTATCTTAAATAAGAGGAAAATAAAACTGCTTGCAAAATTACCTTCATAGTACGACTCACTTCCAAAAACTAAAAATTTTTGTATATGGAACTGAAAATAGGAAGAAAAATCCATGCAGCAGAATAGTGAAAAACTAAAATTTAAACTAATGAAACAGCAAGTAAATTGAAAAGCAAGAGAGTAATAGCAAGGGTACAAAAAAATGTTTGGAATAAGAAAACAACTTACAGCAAAATGATCAGAAGAATAACTCTGACCACTGACATAGTCCGCCAGTCTTATACATATGTATTACAATAGTTTTGATGACAAACTACTTCGTGAACAAAGATCAAGAACAAGCTCAATTAACCTTTTTTTCTGTGTGCGCATCATTTATCAAAATAGGTAAATAAGTAAGGAGGAGAGTACAGAATAGTTAAACTTATTTCACTAATTTCCGCTTTATGAATAACGCCTCATATGCATGAATGAATATGACTGTATGATTTCAAAACCATTTAGGCAGATCTAACGTTGATAAAAATAAAAAATAAAACCAATTCAACTTAATAACTTGAACATTTCCCTGCAATAACAATTTTTATATAAGACACAAATTGACACGTATCTCCAATTATACCAATTTCATTGAAAGGAGAATTTTTTAAAATTTGTATGTCTAATTCCTTATGTTTTCAATTTAAAGTTGCGTTACTTTGATGGATTTTTATTTACATTAAACAAACTTTACGTACAATTTCTAGTAATTTCATTGTAGATGTAAAAAAAATACATGCATTCTAAAAAATTCTCTTAATTTAAAAAAGTAAATACAAAAACTTTTTCCTCATTCCTCCCACATTTTTTTTTAATTTCACATTTCAAAGCTAAGCCTTTTTTTTATAGTAAAAAGCACATTATAATTTTGTAAAATTTATAAAATAGAAAACACAAAAGCAATTCTCAACATTCCACAGCAAATCCCAAAAATTGTGTCAAACTGGTCTTAATTTAAAGACATTTTTGTACATATAAAATGACCAATAATAAAAACTAATAAAATAAACCAACAGTTTTGTAAATAATGCTGTAAATGATTAAACCTTAAGGCCAAAACATGAATGTATACATGTAATTAAATGTAATATTAAATAATATCAATATCCTATTAACAAATTTCTAGCAGTAATATTTAATTGGTAAAAAGTAAAATTATACTATCAATTGGCTAAACATAAAAAAATATTAATTAACCAACAACAACACAAAAAAGAGCAGGAGTCAGTTACCTATTAGTAATGAATCACAAAATCTTAATAAGGATAAAAAAATTTAAGTAATTAAAGTTACATACAAAAAATAAAACAATTTGCTTTCATAGCAAAAGAAAAAACTATATTAAAAAATTATAAGGACTACTGATAAAAATTTTAAAATAAAAGTTACTGCTTGAAATGAAAAAAGAAAACCAACACACTTTAATAAGGAACTGAAAAATTATGTAAATAATTATATGTATTAGAAAAAAGCAAACATTAAATCTTAGCAATTAAAAAAAATAACATAGACACACAAACATTAAAAACAGGGAAAATTTATTAATATCTAAAAAACAAAAAATAAATAAAATCTATAGAACAAGTATTAAAATAAGTTAGATGTACAATTTAAGAGAGAAAAAATTAAAAGAATTTATATAAAAAAAAGAAAAAAATTATATATAAATAAAAAAGTTAAGTATAAATAAAAATAAAAAATTAAAAATTTATATATTTATTAGCAAAAAAAAAAACAATAACTAAAATCCTTAATATATAAATAAAAATTAGTTTATTGTAGTTCAATAATGTACAATTTAATGTCTTGATCAAGAAACAATACTGAAAAGTAAACCAAACCCGTAAAGCTAAATAAACAAATTACACAGCAAATAAAATGTGGAACAACATTATTAAATTACGAGTATCACCGGATAATAAAAAAAAATGAAACAGAAAACCAAACTATACTTATGAATACATTTTTCCAAACAAATAAACACAAATTTCTTATTCTTAACGATTTTTAGTTTAAAAAGTTGATTATTATTTTTTTATTTTTTTTTCTGGATACCAGTTCATACAGAACACACTTACATACACACATACAAAAACAAACTGCCCTTAACAAAGCTACACAAAAATTCATACATACAAGCATAGTAAGCCAATGATGAATAAATGTTTCTTAATAGGAGTTGTTAGAACAACAACTACCACCCGAACTATATAAGCATAATTCTATCTGCAAGTAAAAAATCTAATAATCATAAATTACTAAAACTGCAAAAAAATGTAACAGTTACATATATTGATTTGAAAGCATAATTAAAAAAACTAAAATTTAATAATAACAATAAACAAACAAAAACATCTGAGGATATCAAGGGTCTTATAAAAACAAAAAAACTAAAATAAAAAACAACAACTGAATAAATTAAAATAAATATTGAAATATAAAACAATAAAAAAAATAGCGTGTTCTTATTTTTGCATAAAAAACTTCAAGAGTAGAAGATTTGTGTGAAGTTCACAGTAATAGAACAAGTTTTAGAAAATCGTAAGTAAAAAATATAATAAAATTTTTAAGGTCATTATTGGAAAATATTTTCTAAAATAAGTATGTTAATTTTCTGAGCAGCCTCAGATAAAAAACTATCAAAATATTATTTATGCTACATATACGGTCTTCAAATTGTATAGCCATTTATTTTTTTTTTTGCATGAAAAATTGCGGATGTATAGTCTTTTTATTTTTTTATACGAAATAGACAATTTATAGTCCATTAAATTTTTTTCTTAAAAAATTCATTTTGCATGAAAACTGAATGACGAATAGTTTGTTAGATTTTTTTCACGAAAACCAGACGACGTATATAGTTTTTTTAATTTTTTGCATACAAAATGGACAATTTATAGTCCATTAAATTATTGCATTAAAAATTAAAAAATGGACGATGTATAGTCCATTAAATTTTTAATGTCTAGTCCATTAAATTTTTTCCTCGAAAACTAGACGACGTATATAGTCTATTTGATTTTGTGCCTACGAAATGGACGAATTACCAAACCATATATACCATATATAGTCCATTTAATTTGCTGCATGAAAAATAGACGATGTATAGTCTATTTTGCTTTTTTGGATAAGAAATGTACGACTTATAGTCATTTAAATTTTTTCATAAATATTTTTTTCAGGAAAAATTTGTTTGCAAGAAAAACGTGCCATATATTATCTATTTAATTTATTGAATCAAAAAAAAAACAATGTAATGTAATGTCTATTTAATTGAACAATTTATAGTCCTGTAAATTTTTTCGTAAAATTTTTTATCAAAAAAAAAATACATATTTTTTTATAGTTTTTTTTGCAAGAAAAACGTACCATACCATATAATTTGTTGCATGAAAAATAGAAATAGTCTATTTAGCTTTTTTGGATAAGAAATGGACGATTTATGGTCCTTTAATTTTTTCATTAAAATTTGTTGCATGAAAAATAGACGATGTAGAGTCTATTTAGCTTTTTAGTATAAAAAATGGACGATTTATTGTCCTTTAAATTTTTTTATAAATATTTTTTTCAGGAAAAATTTGTTTGCAAGAAAAACGTACCATATATAGTCGATTTAATTTATTGCATGAAAAATAGACGATGCATAGCCTATTTAGCTTTTTAGTACAAGAAATGGACGATTTATATTTCTTTAAATTTTTTCACAAATAATTTTTTCAGGAAAAATTTGTTTGCAAGAGTTCTCGTTGTATCTTCATAGTGAACGGTCGATTAGCGGAATTTTACATATTTAAAATACAAACAAAAAATTATACAAAAAAAAATATTGGTACCCAGCTAAAAAAATTATATATGGTCCATATATTTTTAATATATGAATGTATATAACTATTTATGAATATGTATGAATTCATGTATGGAAATATAAGGGATTATACATGGCAAAACTATTATACATGAACTAATATATGAAATGTATTATAACATATGAGCTCATATATGAAAATTTAATTATGAAGCTCTTCATATGTGGATCCATATATAAATATAAGTTTTTGTATATGGAACCATATAAGAATGTATGCATACATGATATCTCACATAAGATCGTTTTTGCAATCAAAAAAGCTTGGAATTTTATCACTGCTGAATTGGAAATCCATTAGAAAATACATACGGTATGCAAAGTTTATATGCGCACCCTCAACGTTTAAAAAAGAAAAACTTTTTGTTACATAAAAACCATTCTTGTATGATTTTATAATAAATAATCAAAAGTTTAATCCAGTCATTAATTTTATAGAAAATAACAAAATTTTCTAGATAAGAAACAAAGTTCATATTACTGTCTTGAAAACTATTGTTAGATGGATTATTTTTTCTTTTATAATTAATTGCATTAGTTTTTAATCTGATTTCTTAAGCTAAATGTTATGTACGAATATGATTTATGTGTTTTTTAAATAATTGATTCACCTTTTGATGAATGAAATGACTTTTAGTTCGTTTTGAATTATTTGTCCAAACAACTGTTTCATTAAATACAACCTCTCTCAAGTCTAAAAAAAATTAAATTTTAGTATCAATTTAGAATATGAACTTTGCATACTGTGGAGGGAATTTACACATACATGTATGAAAATGCATGAATATATATAATCATATATGCCCATATACCCTCATTTTTCGGATCCAAACCATATATGGGATATCATATATGCTCCATACATATTTTTTTAGCTGGGTAGTACATTTTATTCGTAATAGGTACATACATACTGTCTTTAATAAATAAGCTACCTTTATTTGCTTTGCTAATATATTTAACATAGTATAAATAACAAAAACAAAAAAAAAACGCAAACAAATAAAACACAAACAAAGTAAGTGCCCTTGAGGAATACTCTACATGAGTACCTCAAAAACAAAAAATTGTGAAGTGCGCTCTAACGGCAGAAATGCCTACTTTACTGTGAGTTGTGACGCTCTTGATGAAAACAATAAAAACAAAAAATTTGATTTGAGGCTTACTGTGAGTTCTGACGCTCTTAACGAAGACAATAAAAATAAAAAATCGGATGACAAACTTTTTCTAACGGCAAAGCCACTACTTCGTCAGCGATCAACATTGCTTTGTCCAATGACAACTAGTGATTCGTTAACATTACCGTTGCGTAGTACTTCTACATTTAACTCCGCGATATCATCCG
Organism: Tachina fera; assembly: GCA_905220375.1. Lineage (NCBI taxonomy): Eukaryota > Metazoa > Arthropoda > Insecta > Diptera > Tachinidae > Tachina > Tachina fera. The sequence goes on from LR999966.1 coordinate 84,696,436, forward strand.
CTTCAGGCTCGTGGTCATCACTTAATTAAGTTATCAACAGTAGCCCAAAACTGAACGTTTAAGTCGGAATGGACAGATATATAACTGTAATAAAGCGCGGGCGAAACCCAAATTCTACTAAAATTGCATCTGCCCCAAAGATATCTAGGGATAACAGCGCATCTTCTACAAATCGTCAAAACCGTTTTCAAATATTGCAAGATGAGAACGACAAACCCAATGTACCCACGAACAAATCCTCCGCCACCAATATATTTGAGAGAAAAAAATTCAAACGTTCTTATCAAAAAATTAATCTCGGTCATGGTGAGAATATATTTCATATATTTCAATAAAACGTGGCAACATCGATGAAACGAAAATTCAAATTTATGACGAAAAAGATTTCCGCAAAATGGTTTCTGAATTTGCCCCCAGGGAAATAAAAGATGTACACGTCCTCCAGCGATTTAAGGTAAAAAATGTATCCAATATAACTAATAAAGAGAAAGTCCCCCAACCTCTATTTCACGTTGAACTTGTGCCGAATGATATAAAATTAAAAAAAAAATGAGACGCACCCAATTTATAATTTAAAATACCTATTATACTGAAAAATCACAGTTGAAGAGCCATATAAGCGTTCAGGTCCTGTACAGTGCCATAATTGCCAAGAATATGGCCATACAAAAACATACTGCAATTTACCCTCTGTTTGCGTTGTGAGCGGCGAATTACACGGCACTGCCAGTTGCAATAAGCCAAAAGTTCTAAGTCATAAAAAGGCAGTTATTGTGGAGGTAATCACACTGCTAACTACAGAGGTTGTCCTGTATATTCTTTCTTTAAACAGGCTATGTGTCAAAAACCTAAATTAGCTCCAGCTCAACCATTAACCATTCGCCAACATAAAAATGAACTTGAGCACTTCCTTACGGAAAATAATATTGATATAATGTTAGTCTCTGAGACTCATTTGACTTCGAAAAGCCTTTTTAAAATTTGTGGACCCGAGAGGAAGAGTATGTGGTGGATCTGCAATTCTAATTAAGTCAAGACTCAAGCACTTTATCCTTGACAACGTTACTGAAGAATATATGTATGCAAGCTACGAATATTTTTGTAGAAAATGTTTGTACAAATTTCGTGATATCATCACTTTTTTCCCCTCCCAGATTTTCAATCAGTGAGAATCAGTATGAGGATTTCTACAAATCTCTTGGACTTTGTTTTGTAGCAGCTGGCGACTATAATGCAAAACATACGTTCTGGGGTTTGCGTCTTATTACACCCAGAGGTCGAGCATTATTCAACACAATTTCATAAATGGGCTTGGATGTCATTTCGAGTGGGGGGCCCACTTATTGGCATACAAAAAATTCCGGATGTTATAGATTTTGGCTCACAAAAAAAATCTCTAGGGATTTAATTCAAGTTGAAGCTTCTCTAGATCTCTCGTCCGATCACTCTCCCACGATCGTTACAACTTGTAGCCCATTAGAAAGTGACTTACCTGACCCATATGTGTTAATTGGCTGGGGTTCAAAAAATACCTCAGTAGTCCTGGTACGGAAAATATAAAGGTAAGAACATCAGATGATATGGAATCTTACATTGCCAATCTTAACGAAAATATTAAACAGGCTGCTGAACATGCAACAGCACAGATCAACCCAAAATAAAATAAGATTTAAAGAGTGAACTAAACGACTCCAAGAGCTGCTTGCATATGAAAAAACTGCATCTCTTAAGCGCTACAATCCGTATTTACGCCAAACACATGTACTGGTGTTGCTGATTTGCCGAGTGTAGTTGCTCTACCCCCTCGACCCTTAAAGTTTGAGATGCGTGATGTACAAAATGTAATTGCTGAACTCAAGCCAAAGAAAGCTCCAGGTATCGATGGAATTAGTAACAATATGCTGATGAACTTGCCGTATATTGCAATAAGAATCCTGGTGTTTATTTTTAATGCTATATTACGACTGGAGTATTATCCACAACACTGAAAGCTTGCCAAGATCAAAATGATTCCAAAGCCGGGCAAAGATTTTACCAAAGCTGAGTCATATAGGGCAATAAGTTTGCTGTCAACTATGTCAAAACTCTTTGAAAAGCTTCTCATGAAAAAATTGTCCTCTATTCTAACAGATAATATGTGCATACCGGACCATCAAATAGGTTTTAGAAATCAGCATAGCACCATTTAACAAACGCATAGATTGGTTTAATTTATACGAAAAACATTTGAAGAAAAGAAGTATTGTTCTGCCTTGTTTATTGATGTTTCTCAGGCATTTGATAAAGTTTGGCATGATGTATATATATTATATTTTAGGCCATAAGTTCTCTGTTATGGAAGGAGAGTTTATGAGTACGCCCGAAACTATTTTATCCGGTGTACCACAAGGGAGTATACTGGGGCCAATTTTATATTTGATTTATGCTTGTGATATGCCTGTGAGCACACACTTCTACATTTGCAGATGATACAGTTTGCCTTAGTATGCACGAAAAGCCTTATGAGGCATCAAGATATCTTCAGGAACATATCACGCAGCTTGAGCTATGGTTAAACTTATGGAGAATAAAAGTAAACGAGTATAAGTGCGTACAGATATCATTTACCTTAAGAAAAGATACTTGTCCCCCCATTAGAATCAATTGTCAAATTGTTCCTCAACATTCACATGTGAAATATCTTGGTATACACCTTGATCGTCGGCTTACATGGAAACACCATATTAACTCTAAGCTAACTCAGATGTAACTTAAGTTATCTCCAATACTCAGCCTGGACTGCAAACTTTTAATATACAAGTTGCTTTTGAAGCTAATATGTTGTTACGGTATCCAGTTATGGGCACTGCTTCAGCTTCTAATGTCAAAAGAATCCAACGAAGGCAAAACAAAATTTTACGTTTGATAACATCGGCTCCATGGTACATCAAAATCTCAAATATACATCGTGATTTGAATATGCCACTAGTGATAGATGAAATTGCAAAATACGCAAGCAAATGTTTAACAAAACTTGAGTCACATCATAATCCGCTTGCTCGTAACATCTTGAATTTTATTGGTCACATCCGCCTAAAAGAGAGGGACACAAGGGCTCTTATACTCTACACTCCAGATGGGATTTCTTGAAAATATATATATTTTTTTCTTTTTGGATTATCACTGTTATGTATTATTTATAACTATCACTAAGCTTATGGCCAACAGTGGTCGGGCCTAATACGTATATTTTAGATTTAAGATTTGATTACGAATTGTTAATTCATATTTAAAGATACAATAAATAAATAAAATGTATTAAAAAAAAATTAAAATTTATTTCACAAAAAATAGACGATGTATAGCCCATTAAATTTATTCCTTAAAAAATGTTTTACAAGAAAAACATACCCATTAATTTTGTTTTTTTGCATGAAAAATAGACGATTTATAGTCTATATAGCTTTTTGGTATACGAAATGTATGATTTACAGTCCTTTAAATTTTTTCATAAAAATTTTTTTCGAGAAAAATTTGTTTGGAAGAAAGTCGCATCTATAGTATATTTAACTTATTACATGAAAAATAGATGAAGTGTTGTCTATTTAATTGGACAATTTAAAGTAATTTAAATTAAAAAAACATTTTTTTTCACAAAAAAAAAACGATGTATAGCTTATTAAATTTTTTTCACAAAAAATTGTTTTGCAAGAAAATCGTACACACGTATGATATATTTAATTCATTGCATGAAAAATAGCCCATGTGTTGTCCATTTAATTTAACAATTTATAGTAATTAAAATTTTTTCATAAAAATTTTTTGTCACAAAAAATAGACGATGTAGACCCTTTAAATTTTTTTAATAAAAACTTTTTTTGCAAGAAAATCGTACACACGTATGGTATATTTAATTTATTGTATGAAAAATAGCCCATTTGTTGTCCATTTAATTGAACACTTTATAGTAATTTGAATTTTTTTCATAAAATTTTTTTTGCAAGAAAAACGTACCATATATAGTCCATTTAATTTGTTGCACGAAAAAATAGAAGATAGACTACACATCTTCTTAGCTTTTTTGGATAAGAAATGGACGATTTATAGTCCTTTAATTTTTCCATAAAAATTTTTTCAGGAAAAAATTGTTTGCAAGAAAAACTTACCATATATGGTATATTTAATTTATTGCATGAAAAATAGACGATGTAATGTCTATTTAATTGAACAAATTATAGTCCTTTAAATTTTTTCACAAACGTTTTTTTTCACAAAAAATAGACAATGTATAGGCCATTAAATTTTTTTCCTAAAAAAATATTTGCAAGAAAAACGTACCATAGATAGTCCATTTAATTTGTTGTATGAAAAATAGACGATGCATAGTCTATTAAGCCGTTTTGGATAAGAAATGGACGATATATAGTTCTTTAAATTTTTTCATAAAAATTTTTTTCAGGAAAAACTTGTTTGCAAGAAAAACGTATCTATACAGTATAATTAATTTATTGTTTGAAAAAATAGACGTTGTGTTGTCTTATTAATTGAACAATTTATAGCAATTTAAATTTTTTCATATACATTGTTTTTCACCAAAAATAGACGATGTATAGCCCATTAAATTTTTTAATTGCACATCATTAATGAATATAGGAAAACAAGGATCTTTGGGAACTATTTTTTAACGTGTTTTTGTTTTTCGCTTGACTAATAATCCCTTAAGACAATTTTGGCGGATCTAATGAGGATATAGGGAAAAAACTAATTTAATTTAATAACTTGAACGTTTTGCTGTAGTAAACATTTTTATAAAAAAAATTACCCAATTTCAAAAGAAGAAAATATTTTTTAAATTTGGAGGTCAGATTTGTTTTGTTTTCACCTAAAAGGTGCTTGCGATTATAATTTATACACAATTTATATAATTATACAATTTCTATGATTTTCATTGTAGATCTAAGAAACTATGTATGTAAAATTTTATTAATTTAACAAGGAAAATACAAAACGCTTCTTTATCCTTCCCCTAAAATTTATTTAATTTCCGGTATGATTATAATTTTGTAACATTTATAAAATAGAAAATATAAAAGAAATTTTCAACATTTCACGTTTATTAGGAGGAATTTTTAAATGGCTCTAATAAAAAATGTATTTCTCTGTACTTGTGTTTTTAACCTTAGAATGTTATTGGATGCTTTCTTCTAAATTTAACACATCACTTAAATGTCACCAGTAAATCTTCTTATGTCCATCTTATTATTTGGTAACATTTTACAAACAATGTACATACTAACATTAGTATATATGTATGTAACTTTATCCTGGCTGGAACAAGTACACTACTTTTTTATTTTTTTAGAATTTTCACTACTTTTAGAATTTTTACTACGTGTTGTCTTAAGGTTTTAATACTGGATTTGCAAAAATATATTGTTATAAAAAAAATAAAAAAATATATTATGTTAAGTAATTCAAATGCAAAAAATGGAAAATGTAAGACCAAATTGTTTGTATATGCCAATACTAAATGTAGTCGCGTCATTCAATTTCAAAACTATTTTACCATAACAAGCTTAAGATGGGATCCAACGTAAACGTTTTAAAGGCTTTTAAATTAAAAAAAAAATAAAACACTTCAAAAATTTTAATATTATAATGATAAGCAACAACTCATATCAAGGAATTAATTTTAAGCGATGATAAAAGCAAGAGTGGATAAAAAACTGGTGCACATTACAATTGAGAACTTTTAAGTAGAGAAAAAATGTGGTGGACTGAAGCTCCAGACACATTTTTTAAAAATTGTTTCTTAACTTTCTTAAGAAATAATAACAGCCTTATTTATAAAAATTATTAAGGCTTTATAAAGCCTTTTTAAGAAAAGTTTTGTATGAAAATTTGTTTTAAATCCCCTTTATATGTTGTTATGTTGTTACACACTTTTCCATGGTTTTGTTTTGTTTGTTACGCCCCAAGTCGAGCGAAAAATTATTATAATTGCCAATAGGGTTTGCCAAAAATAGTGGAAATCAAAAAACCGCTGTATCCGGTTTTAAACTGTAGTATAATTTTTGTTTATGTAAAATTTTCTTTCCCCTCGAAATGAATGTAAAAAGGGAATAAGATTTGTAAAGCTTAAAAATTAATTAAAATCGGATAAATAAGAAGAAGCACACAAATTTAAGGTTTTCTAAACAAAATTTTTATTATCTTAAATTTAATGGTGCACCACCATGAAATGTACTGTGTGTGAAACATAGAGATTCATACTCTATTAAAATAAGCGTTGCAGAGAATTATTGTTAACAATCGTAAGCTTTAATTATTAATCTTGTCCTAAAAATTAATATTTATAACATTTAATATATAATTCGTAAAAAAATATCGAAATTTTCGATGTAATAATACAGTTTGCCTGCAAAAATAAAGTGAACAAAGTCAATGATAAGGGGGATCAAAAAAGGTAAATACGAGTATTTTTTGAGAGAAAAAATGCTCACTATAGGGGTGATGTAGTTTCTCTTGTTTGTATTCAATTCAGGTACTTTTATTAGAAATAGAAACATTTGGTAGTGAGTATGTGTATAAAAGCTTCAGAATAAAAAAATTTATATTTAATCAAAAGAGACAGAAAACAATCCTTCGCTTTCAGTTGAAGCCTTTCACAAAGCTTTATTGTTAATGCTCTGTGGAGCAATAATATATTGGTTGTTTTGTTGTATTTTTTTATAAAGTATGTATATATGTATATATTAAAGCTCTAACAGATGAGGTTTTTTGATAACTGTCTACAATTCTTCCTGCAAAGAATTGTAATTTTCTTACATTTTTAAAATTTTCTTACCTGTTATTGTTACAGACTGCTTAGTAATGTGTAAAAGTATTCAATGTAAGGTACATTTGCTGTATTTTTAAACAGGATACTAATGTTAAAGTAAAACTTAAAAACATCGGTTCCGGTTTTGGTTAAAACCAAACGGCACTTAAAAACAAACCAGCACTTTAATTTTTTCTTTTGCTGCACATAATTATTTATTTACTTTGGCAGTCTTAGAAATATCTTGAAAATGCCAACATCTAGTACCAACAAAAGCATCTAACAATGTAAAAATTTAAGTTTTCATTTTAATATGTAAAACAAATATTTTGTACCGAAAAAGATATTGCATTAATGTAAAAATTAATTATTAGCCAAGTGGCTACGCTGGCAAGACCATATTATTTGCCTAAAAGTGTCCCTTCCATTTTTACAGCTGAATGTCTACAATGTCCACATTTACAACTGAATAAGTACAATAATTTGACGATTTCCATTTTTGTGCTCTTGTGTCTATGTAGCCTTAAAGAAATATATCTTAAGTTGCTAAGTCACAAGATATCGGCGGTTGTGGTCGCCTCTTAATAAAAGCACACGGTCAGGAATCTGACCAAGCCAAGCCTTTGTGCAAAACACGGTAAAACGTCGTTTGTGGAATGTCTAGATCCAAAGATCAGCCAATAATGAACAAGCCTGAGTTTTTTTTCACATCACTAACTTCACAGTTGCTGCCCGACAAGGTGCAAAGGTTTTGTGAACTGTGACGGCCAAATATTCATGATGTTAACCCATTTTTTTGGTATTCAAATGGTGATCTTAATGTCATAATGTCCTAAACTTTTAAACTAGTTTAAAATATGACTGCTGTGAGCAACTCCTCATATTTAGTATGTTACCTGAAACATAAACAAAATGATACACAACAAATGAGAAAAAATATTATAAAAATAGAATAATATTTTTGTAATTTTTGCAATATGTAAAACCAAATATTTTCGAGTATTTCTTAATTTTAAAATTTTAAGGCTTTAGAATTTATTTGCAAATTTTAGAAGTAAGTTTTGCGAATCAGGTAACTTTTAATAACAAATAACTGGTAAGTTCACTCATTTACCAGAATTTTTGTTGTTGCAGTTCTTGCAGTTTTTACAGTTCCTGCGACTTTAGTTAATATCACATTCTGCTATCTTTTTGATAGTAACAAAGTTTTTGCGAATTTTCGTAATTTTCGCGAATTTTTCCAAGTTTTTTGCATTCCTTGCAATTTTCGATTTTTTTTTTTTAAATAAAGTTTAAACTTTCTTTTTCAATTAAAAAATTTATCGCGAATTTTCGCAATTTTTTGCACATAATATCATTTTTTTATTCTTAATATCTACTGAGTTTGTTCGTTTACAGTTTTTGCGATTTTGGAAAATTTTTAAGGATATTAGCGTTTTGGCAAATTTTTGCGATTTATATGCTTATATTCTCGAGTTATTACTTTTTTTCGGTCTATATAGACCGCATATATATAGAGATTTTTTTCCATTTTATTAATCTCTTGCGAATTTGTATATTTTTGCAATATATAATGTTTTTAGTAGATATTACTTAAATAAACCGGCCACGTATTTAAACATTATTGGATATTTTGTCGAAAAAGAGAAGTAAAAAGCAAATAATTAGTTATGACAGTAACATATACATACATATTATGTATGTATACATATGTTCATATGTATGTACACAGGGTGAATAATTGTACACCTTTTGGATGAAAGAAAATAGAAAAAATTTTAACCTAGTTTAAAATGTTATGACTTTATGTGCTCTTCAAGCGTATATCGTTGCATACTTTATATTTATTTTATCTATCCTGTAGCTACACCTTGAATTTTAGACTATTCAAAATGAAACATTAATTTTGCTTAGCCTTAATCCTATTACCAATATTGAGCAACATAAGATTATTTTGTACTAAAATTTGACGCGTAAACAATATTAAACAGCTTTTGAAACTATGCTGCAATTTCTTATGATTGCAAAAAGACCCCATTGGGTTTGTTGTAAATTCCATGTGAAACAAACCGGACTTATGTCATTTCGCATGAAAGCTTAAAGTGTTGAAGATACATTTGATATGCTTTGCCCAAGATGAACAGAGTTCTACTTGTTTTTCTTTGTATTTATGTATATGTAACTCATACCAATTTTTTTCTTCATGTTTTTTGACATTATATCACATGAAATGTTGAACACAAAACATAAGAGCAATTACTAAAATCTTTCATCAATTCTGGTTTGCGATCTTGTAATAGATCAAAATCAGTATATTTTTTCAACTATTGTTATCGCATTAGATAGTATTACAAGCAGTTTTATGCATCTTAGAAATTCTACAGTAAAATTCCAGTGAATAAGGAAAACCACGAAGTTCAAATTGCTTATGAGTTAAACCGTATAGGGAGATAAATTCAAATATTTATGCCTCTAGGGACTGCAGAGAGGTACTTATCAGATAAATTTCTTATTGAAACGCTTGAGGTGGCCTGGAAGGGTGCCCCTGTGGCTGAGTGGTATCGATGCTAGCCTCTCAGTTCAGAGTTCGTGGGTTCAATTCCCACCATAGACTCTGGGAGTTTTCTGCAGACAAGCTAGTCGCTTTGCAGGTTGTGTTTGTTCTTAAAAAAAAAAACTTCAGCAACAATGTTTCGTGCCTTGACCTTCGAGAAATCGTGTCATGCGCTGTGAAAGAGTATACCAACCCCATTATTGTTCACTTGCTGGAAGTAGTGCCTCTGAAGGTGCACAAAAAGTCTCTTGAAACGAAAATTGTTGACACGAGAGTGTTATAATGGCGAACAATCTAAATACGTGTTTATAATGCCAATTTTCTATTTTTATTATATTTATATGTATAAAGATCCAAAGCTTAAAAAATAAATATATAATAACAAAAAATAAAAATTTTAAAAACCTCCGGATTTATATAGAGAAGATGTGATATCAGCTAAGCGGCTGGACCGATTTTCTTAAAACATAGCTTTCAAACAGAAAAAACTAAATCAAAATCGGTCCAGCCGTTTGGTCTGTAAGTGGACTCGTACAGACACACAGGTCCACAGATCCACAGACACACACTACAAACTTATAACACCCCTTTTTTCGGTCGGGGGTTAAAAATGTATACTCATAACTTACTTAGAAAACAAAAATTATTACATTTTATTTTGGTAGCAAGTTTCATCAGCCAACCTGTACTGGATTTGAAACAGCATGATGTACAAATCAGAAAAAGTTTATACAAAATTTAAATTAAAAGTCAAAAAGTTTTAGAATGGCATATATTTAAGTTCACTCTTTTAAAATCTTTAGTATGAACATATATATACATACGTATGTATGTATGTATGTATATCATTCTGTTTGAAAATAAAATAAGCAAACAATATTAAAAAAATTGTTGACACGTTTCCATTTACATGTTATATTTTTCCTATTTTATAATTGAATCTTCAAAAAACTCTTTGAATATTTTATTACAATTTTCCTAGTTCATCAAGCAGAAATATTGCTAATATTCCGACAAATAATAAAAAAATAATAAATGTTAAAAAAATATTTCTTTCATAGACTGGTTATTTGTGTTTATGTTAATGTACATACATATTTCTGCAAATTTTCAACTCGTTTAACCCACAAATTCTTTGCTAAAACCCTTTATATTTGTACATACACACATTTTCACATTTTATTCATTATACACCCAGTCAGCATGTGGAAGATTCGAAAATGATTCTTAGAAAGTGTTTCGTTTAAATAACAAAATGTACGAAATGCACGCAGTCATAAATTTGTCACGCATATGCTCGAAATGTGACTGTTTGAATCATTGTTTCGCAAGCGACTGTAAGTACTATTACAAACTGTCTCGAAAATTAGTCGAAATTGATCAAAAGCGCGAGTTATAGAAGACTCTTTTCGACTCGAAAATGAGCGCATAAATGATAATTTTAATAGCGCAAAAGAGCTGAAAAAGACTAGGACATGATTATTAATTTAATAAAATGCTGACTGGCATGTACTCACCTAGCATTTTTTGAAATTTTAAATCAAAATCGATTTTTTTACTTTAAAAAGCTAGAATATGCGATAATTTCCTGATCATAAAATATACTTTCGTAGGTAGAAAAACGTGACTATCCACCACTTTTCTTTATAAAACATTTCAAACCCTTTTATATTAGTATTTAAAGCCTTTTTCGAATCGTTTTCTGATCATTTGTTAGTCTTATTTAACTTCATTTGTGACTATTTTTCGAATTGCCTTTCAGTCATGTTTCTAATCGATATACATAAAAAAACCTTTTAAGTACTATTTCATCATCTATCTGCGTAAAATATTATCATAAAATACATATTTATAATCACTTTTCAAACACCTGCATGATCTGTTTTTGATTAAGCATTTTTCAAAGTTCCACATGAGCAAAATATGATGATAACTAACGAAAATAATAATCACATTTTGCATGTCTGGTGGATTAATTTGCGATTGCTATACAATTTTTTATTGTATTTTAAAACGAACTGTTTTACCCATTAGCGTAAATCATTTTTTCCGAGTCGTTTTTTTATCGTTTAAGTGATAAATCAGCATCAGCAAGGTGATTTTTAGGTGCTACGAGTACTACAAACTGTCTCAAAAATTAGTCGAAATCGATCAGAAGTGCGAGTAACAAAATGCTCCTCTAGAAGGGTCGCGGCTAAGGTACCATTTTCTCCCGATGAACGCATAAATGACTATTTTAATCGCGCTGGGGAGTCGAAAAAGACGCACATATGATTATTAATTTCATAAAGTGCTGACTGGGCACCCAGCTAGAATTTGCGTGATAATTTTTTGCAGAAATCTCTTATATGATTCTCCTCAGATCACTTTTGATTATTAAAAACAGATTTATCACTTGGGTGATTGAAAACGGATTCACTTATTATCCATCTATGTGATCAAAATTTTGATTTCTTAAAAATAGAGAAACAAAATGCAAAGAAACCGTAAAAAGGTGATTAAATGATTTAATACTACCAGAGTACCATTTTTAACAACAGAAGTATCATTTGTGATCGAAAAATGAGCTCATATGCGGTTATTTTTCCAGTGAAGCTGATTCGGAAAAGATTCGATTATGATACCAAATGCTAGCTGGGCATATGGATGTAGGCACGTAAGTGTGTATTTTCCCAAATCCATGCATGGATGTGTGTGTGTGTTGCCATGTGTATTGAGTTTTTTTTATTGAATTTTTTTATTTTGAAGTTTGTGTAAGCTAGAGAATTAATATGTTTTTATAACATTGTATTATAATCATAAAAATGTCCAAAATATGAATTTAAACACCATTTCCATTTTTATTTTTTTGTAGTTGCATATAAAGTATTAGAGTGGATCGAAAAAAGTTATTAAAGTCATTCGATAAAATGATCCCTACCCGTCCTCTCAATTCCACCCATTAATTTTTGCTACACCTTTAATTAAATCTTTGATAACTTTATAATTTCACATTTCACACAATGCAAGCGACAGTAAAAAACGACACTACAATGATACAATACGATGCTATACTGTCAACGTACATATATACAAACCAACAAAATGATTTCTATTGCGAACAAATGATGTGATCAAAACCTATTATAGAGAAGTTTTTGGATATTCTAAGACTTTCTGGATATTGCTAACATTCTTTTGAACGCTTTATATTATGATTTGGCAATTCAAATAAAAATTTTTCTGAATAAAATATTAATTTGTAAAAAAATGTTTTTCAATGAACAACTAATTTGAATCAAACAAATATTTTACTGAAACTAAAAAACCAAATCAATTGAATATCGTATCTGCCATTTCCATATTTGAACAGAAATCTTCTCTAAGCAATCTCGTTATAAATGTTTGTTTTAATTCAAGTCAGCCCATTTCAGCAAACAGTTTTTTAGAAGTCACATCTCATTTTATTTTATGCTCTGTAATTTAGTCGTCCATGAGACAGCAATCAATAAACATGCTTCGCGCATGTAGTGATATTTTGTCTAATACAGTGCGTAAAACAAATGACCAAATTATGAAACTACTTTTCGATATACAATGCGTTGGTAACGCCCAATGTCTTTTATGTTATCAAACTTATGAGGCATTATAAAAGGATATTTATAGGCATTATTACTATTTTTATACCATTATGAATAGGTATAACTGTGGTGGTGGTGGTGATGGATAGAGGTGAAGGAAATAATGAAAGAAAATTTGTTTTTAATAAAACAAAATTTAAGTTCATTTTAATTATTATTTTTCGAACTTAATTTGTTTCTATATTTATGATTTTAACGGGCTAAAGTTCGTATCGCTTTTTAAGCCAAATTACATGTGATAATTATTAATGAACAAATAACATCAAAGTTAGTTGTAAATAATCTGACAACAACACATAGTTGAACGGAACAGCTAGCCGTTTTCGAAGGCCACTAAACCTTCATCATCAGCGTTCTTCTGTGTTTGGTCCACTGTGTGTGATATCAGTCGATGTAAATTTCTGCCTTGTATACGAAACTTTTTTGCAAATGGAATATGTGAACTGTTTTGATTCATGGTATTTCAATTTGCTGAAAGGTGTTTTTGCAATGAAAGCTCAAATTTACCATCTCTAATTTACAACAGACCACTGTCGTTTATTCTTTACTAATTATGCACATGTTAGTTAATTTGCTTATTTTTGTTCTACTTAAGACAAACTTTTTGTGCTATTGTTTTTGTGTGTTTTTATTGATCGTGTTGTAAACATGTAAATTTCAACAAACTTCGTGGTATGGTTCTGCTCTATCCATTTAATAAATAAAATAAATAAAAAATATGTATTGAAACTAAATTTTTTTTTAAACAAACGATTGTTTGAAATTTTCTATAAAAATTTTTTTTTGTGTATAACTTGACGTTAGTTAATCAGGCATGTTCTTTTTGTGAAAGTGATTTGAAATCACAAGAAAGGTGTTCTGCACACAAAACTTTTTAAATTTTTGTGATTTTAAACCGGTCAGCTAATACCTGCCGATTTGAAATCACTTGGTTATTTTTTCATTTTTAAATTCGAAATAAATTAATTAATTGAATAACTAATTTGTAACCCCCAACCAAAAAAAAGGTGTGTTATAAGAGTGTATCAGTATGTGTCCACGTACAGACCAAACGGCTGGACTGATTTTGATTTAGTTTTTTATGTTTGAAAGGTGACTTGGTTCTTAGAAACGTAAAAAAAGGTCCCGCCGTTTAGAAGATATTGCATCCTCTCTAGATATATTCGGGGGTTTTTAAAAATTTTAATTTTTGTTATTTATTGTTTGAAAGATTTTTGTATTAAAGAATTTATAAAATGATGAAAAAATTAAGGACTCTTTTTTGAAGAAATATTGTTATTTGCTTTGTGATTAGCATTTGTGATTTTGCATTTACAAAACAAAACATCAGCTGTTTTCTTGTGGTTTTTGAAAGGGTAAAATCTCACCGAAAAGTTAAAACTTTTCTGATTTTCAGAACACCATTAAATCAAAATTTTGATTTTAAAATCACAAAGTGATTTGAAACCTTGTGATTTACAGAACATGCCTGACTGATAGGATTTTATAGAAAATATAAAAAGCTCTTCGTTGTTAAAATTTTACTCTAAAGGCTAGCTCATATTACCTGGTACTTTAATTTGTATAATATATAAAATAATATTATATAATAAAAATAACTAATTTTTAACCCCCGACTAAAAAAGGGGTTTTATAAGGGTGTGTCTGTGTATCTGTGTATCTGTGTGTCTGTCCGTGTTTTTGTTTACTTTATAATTACAATTGCGCAAATAGCACATTAAGAGAACGCTTTCTTAGAAATACTATTATTGAAGTGTGAGCCTTCATGTTCACGGTACTCAAATAATGTACAACCAGAAATTTTTTTATGATGGTTTGACAGGTGATACCGTCAAACCGTGATAGCTGCCATTTCGTGACTATCTAGTGCTCTAGTTTTAGAATTTATATAACACGATACTAAATAGACCACAGCGGTTAGTTTTCGATGGAAGTGAACTGGCACCATGGAGCCTCAACTTTTGCATCAATTAAATTCTGTAGGGATGCACTTTTAGGTCTTTGAGAAAAATTACATAGATTTCAAGCAATTTCGCAGTTTCAATGCTTAACCAATTTTAAAGAAAATCTTACCGCTATGATTTTGGTTATTCAATATTGACCCGGTCTCTTTAAATAAGTCTGAAGCACGCTGGGAAATAATTTAAGTGAGTTTTTTTTTTTAATTTTTATTTTTTTAATTAGTGCACAACGAATTTTACCTAACTTTTTATTTTTTTTAAGAACAAACACAACCCGCAAAGCGTTTAGCTTGTCTGCAGAAAACACCCAGAGTCTATGGTGGGAATCGAGCCCACGACCTCTGGACTGAGAGGATAGCATCGCTACCACTAAGCCACAGGGGCACTCCTTTCAAATTCTCGCACATCCTGAAGATCTGGTGCATTCACGCAGTAAGTTCAAACAATATCAACTTTCTTTTAACACATCAATATATAAAAAATAACTAATTTGGCCTAAATTTTATTTCAAAAAATGTGTAACAATTGAAAACATTAGCTTTCTGCTGCTATTAAAACAAAAGTTATTTAAAGCAAGAAACGGTTTAAATGATTAAGTGTACTTTTGTCAATAAATTTAATAGCAAAATAAAAGTAAAATTTTGCCAATATTGTTGTTGCTACTGCTGCTGTTGTTATTGTGATCGTTGACATAAACTTAATACAGCAAAATCATATTTATGTTGTCAAAATTATTGGAGTGGAAATACCATATATGTCAATAAATAAACATTTATGTATGTATGTGTAATAAGGAAAGCTGTTGTTATTGTAAGTGTTTTTTTCTCATAACATTCATGATGGATTGAAATGAAGTGCGTGCAAGTGATAACTTACTTTTAAATATATGCATGTGTATATATGTGGGATTTCTTTTATATTGATTTACAAAAAAAATAACATTATTTTGATTTAAGAAATTCCAATCATATGTTAGAAGTATGTAATTTTAATATCTAGAAATATATGTATGTAAATATTTAAATTTTAGTGGCTGAAACGAAGAAATACTAATGGTAAGACTAAAGTAAAATTCTTGTTACCCATGTAAATACATAAATATATGCATGTATGTGCAAACGACAACGAAAACAAATAATTCAACATCATTTAACAAAATTATACAAACACATTTATCGCATTATGTAATAAAAGAACATATTAAATTGCACTTATTTTATAGTTAATAACACATTTTCACATTTAATACAAAATGGAAATCATACTTCACAAAAATAAAAGTGTCGTTAAAAGGAACTACAAAAATTAAAGCCATTCTGCCAAAATTTACGTATACGAATTTTGTCCTGCATAGAAAACATATATTCGCCCGTGGTTGTGGCTAAAATTGTAGTTAGAATGTTAATTCTTGCATAGCCATTAGTAATCGCTTTATGAAAGAAATCTTCACAAAACTGTATATAAAAATATTTTCATTCTATGATATAATACGTAGTCTAAATAAAATATAACATAAATTACATATTACGCAAGAAAGTATTAAAATAAAATGTTATTATACAATAAAGTATTGTATATACTTAAAATAATTATACTTTATTATCATATTTGTAATTATTTTTTATGATTTAGAGCAGCTGTTTATGTGTGTGTGCGATTTTTAACATTTAATTTATGTAACAACTAACACAATTTTATGATTATTTTGACACCATAACAGAAACGAAATATAATCTGACAACATACTCGTAGTGTCCTTTGACATTTTTATATGGACGGATGGATATGCATGAGTTTTCAACCAAATAACCAAACATTTCATAACTTATATAAACTAAAAGAGCTAAACAAAGATATTGCTTGCACATTCGCACTTTCAGAGAAACTAATCCTCTAAACTAAACGCACACACACACACACACACACAAATATATATGTATTACGAATTATTATATTCATAAGAAACATATTGTTATTGTATGTATTAGTGTTGTTGTTTTTGCCGTCATCTCTTATAAACAGTACGTTGACAACATATTCATAACGATATTGTTATGAATTTTTATTGCTTTTTATAGTAGCACTGTGGTTTAAAATAAAGCAAAACTTAATTTTAACATTTGCTAACGTAATAATTATCCTACATTATTATTTTACTTATTCAATAAAAAACATAGAAATCGACTAAACATGTTGACAAATTTCTAACAACTTTTTCTTTTGCTAGAAAGAAAAGATATTTCTTCAGTTGTTTGGAACGCAGAACACGAATCTGCACTACATTTTTCTTCTATCAGCTCTAGTTTCGGTAAAACTAAAAAAGTAAAGACACTTTTACCATATATAGCAGCACAACTTCAGAATGGGTTTCCCTATTCAATCGGTAAGTTAATAAAAAAAGTATTTGCTTAATACTTAAAAATGTTTCATTGTTTATGTTTTCACTAAAGCGAAGTAAGTTTCATACAAAACGTTGTTGTGGGCTTGCTTTTGGTTTTCAGTAATACGATATTTTCAATAAAGCGATGTTTCGCTAAAGCGAAGTGAATATGACTAGCTGCGCTTAAAATCAGTGCTGGGATTTGTATCGCTTTCAGTAATCCGAATTTTTTCAGTAAAGCGTGTTGCGCTAAAGTGGATTCGACATGTGTTTTTGGTTTTTAAACAAATTTTTAAGTAAAAAGCAAATTCTTTTTTTTATTCTCTTTACCCAATAAGAAAAAAAACCCGAAATTGGAAAACAACAAATATTTGGGCAGTGCAGTAATTTTTTCTGAATTTTCTCAGTGCTTTCAAAGATATTAAAAAATTTAACTCGCTTATGACATTAAAATAACATTTTATGCATTTCTTACAACAATTTCCAACAAAAGAGGAGAGCGATTCAATCAGACCACCATGCTAATAGAAAAACGATACAAAGTAAAAACGATATATGCATTCCTTGCAGAATTTTGTTGGTTGAAAGACTGTGAATGATAGATTTAAAGCAAACACAAAAATATATATGAGATTGACGTTCTATAGTACTTATATGATGCAAAAATTTCACGCAGAGCATTAACCTCAATCGATATTGATAAATTCTTATTTATTTTTTGCGTGTCCACATGTTGTTGATCTCTACCAGCGAGATGCAATAGTTTTTATTAATATGCTCTACCAAATAGGTTACTTCATAATCTGTAATTGTATTTGTCTTATTTTATATATTAATTTAAGCTTATACTTTTGCCCACTGTACGATGCGACTTTGAAACGAAACCAAAAGAAAGAGCCATAATAATATAAACTTGCTAAGTTTCATCTTAAAACTGAAAATTGTTTATGTTGCTGATGGTCATTAAAAACTAAAAGAAATAACTGGAGATTGTGTAAGATTTACTGCGACATCGTAAAACATAAGCATTACAAATAAAAATTACAATCCAGCTGAAAGAAATTATTATTTCATTCGTTCCAAAATAAATGAATTAAAAGGATATTAGATTTTTATAGTTGCCAAAGGGCAATGTCTTTACAACAAAATGAAACTTAGTGGGTGCGAAGAAAATTTCATGATGATTTGTTAAAAAAAAGCAAGAAAATTGTATTTGCTTTAGTTATTTTGAATATTCTTAAAGATACATTGACTCTTAATTGAGTTTTTATTGTAGATAAAATCAAAATTAGTTCCAGTAATTGGAAGTCGAACATTTAAGATTTAATACAGTTTATAAAGGATCTTCCAATAAGACGTTTCATTTTCAACCAGTATTTACTTGCCCGTTGACAAGTAAAAACGCTTAATTACTTCAAACAAATTATTAAAATTCAGTACAAAAATGGTGAACATCTTGCGATCAAAATATACAAAACTAAACGCACGTTGCGATACTATCGCTCTTTTGTGTGAAAAAGTTTTTGACTGCGTGATTTCTAGAAGAGACAACTACAGTTGGAAACCGATATTCTGCGATGTAACAGCTTTATATATTTTTTTAGACTACGTGAAAAGAATTACCCACAATTGATTCAAGACACTAAGTAAGTAATTTATCGAGGACATGCAGCCGCAAAAGTACAAATTGGTGATGGAAAAATTTCATGGAAAGAATATATTCCTGCAAGCCATATTGTTTTCTATTTTTAATGGCACAATTTCACAATTTCATAAGCATGTGCTGATTTTAGTAAACATTATAATTTTTTTACATATCACAGAAGACTCTTTGTATACATGGATGTATACAAATCTAGATAGATACCATTTTATGTTAATCACACACACAAAATTTAAAAATGTTGTAATGCTTAAAATTTTTTAGAACATTTTTTAATATATATCCACGCATCTGTGCCATTTCAAAAGCTAATGGGGTTCAAATACTCTCCTTGTTGTTTAGTTAAATCTTTTAATATCGCATTAACATAATCTCAAAATATATACATATGTTAAAAAAAAGTGGTCGAATTTTTAAAAAGTTATATGCATTTTGGCTCATTATTATGACAGCTACTAAAATAAATTCTATGAATTTTTAATTTTTTTAATACATTACAGCTTGTTTTCCAGGTTATCAAAGCAGCAAAAACCAAACAACAATTGTCATTTAGCTTTCAGCTTGAATTATTATTTCGATTTTGGCCTAGTATTAAATATACACTGAATTTTTAAAATTTAATTCGTCATACTTTGTTTGAGTAATCACAACATAGATTCTAATGCATTTTGCTAAAAACATTACCTTTCTCCTAAGGTTAACATAGAAATGCATACATGTAAGTGCAAGTCATACGTTTTTATTCTGTTTTTGTTGAGTATATTTTTTTTCAAGATAATAAAAATTATGTACCTTCTTTGTACTAAGTTTAATCTTTTAGAACTAAATTCTTGCCTTTATCATAAGCCGTTTTAATAATTTAAATCAGTAGTGTGGTGCCTAAGGCACGGCTGCATGAAAATGTGTTCGTTTAACTAAATTTTGCTTATGTGCCAATGTAAAGTGCAATAATTATGACCGATTTAAATTAATTAAAAAATAAACGACAGCTTTCCTGAAAAAGTTAACCGAAGCTTAAACAAATATTGAAAATAAAAATTATAAATATAAATAAAGACCTAAAGCTTAAAAATATAGTTTAATTATACCGTACATATAAAAATACGATTAGAAAATTTGACAAGCCATTTTGTATTAGCAGCACTAATAGTTTGTATTGAAGGTTTTGACACTTTTACAGAAACAACAAATAACGAATCAGAAGATTTTCATGTTGTGTTTGTAAATATTTTATGACTGCAATCATCAGCTACTTAACTGGTACAGAAAAACCAAACAAATAATTAACAAACCTAAAAAAATTATATTTTGTAGTAAAATTACATTGTAATATTAAGTTTTATTTTTACACACCTTTTGTGCAATTTTCCAATTTTTGTTATTAAATCAAAATTTTAATATCTTTGCTTACATTTTACTTATAGCATCAGTGTAAACATGAAAAGTACCTACATCAGGCTCTTATTCTCTTTTTTTTAAACACATAGAGAATTTCATAATATTTTGATTCTACAAGGTCGTAATACTTTGTATTACCATATAATGACACCTTAAACAACATATTGTTTTTAATAAATTAAATATGAGTTCCAATCAAAATGTTAGCATGATGATTTTACATTGGAATCTTTTTTAACTTATGAGATACAGCTATGAAGAACATCCAGCGACTGAAATATTGTAATACGAGTATTACAAACTGGTACCTTTGTAAAACCTTACGATCAATAGCATACGTTTAATGTTTTATATAAAAAAATACTAAACACAAATGCTATTACAAATGTGAAAGATAAGGTTAGCAGATTTAGGGCGACCTTTTGGGATCGAGATTAACGGCCTGTCCCACGATGTCACCAGCAAACGTTCCATCGACAACTTGTATTGCAAACAACAATAACATTAGAAAATTTTTTGCTGTTTGCAATACAAGTTGTCGATAGAATTTTTGCTGGTGACATCGTAGGACAGGCCGTAAGATTAGTTTGTTCCTCAAAGTCCTAATTTACATTATGCAAGTCTTATTGCTAAGCTGATTAGTTTTTTAGGAGAGATAGACGCGGAAAAAAGAAACAGTTCTGTTTCCCTCGTCTTCCTTACCCACAAACTAATTAGATTAGCAATAACACTTGCATAGTCTAAATTAGGACTAATTAGCTAATACAAAAATTAATTTAATCTCAAATTAATTGAGTTTAATGTTCTTATTATGTGTAGTAGTACAATCTGAGGAACAAAGCAGTGGCATTATTTTCTGTGAAAAAGTCATACATGTTATCAACATGCTTTGATTTTTTGTGGGAAAAAGAAGAAACTACCATATTTTATTATTTACAAGTAAAATATTGCGTGTGTTAAGGGAAATAGATAAATACTCGTAATCTGAAACACCGATATTTTTTATGTGTTTTTTAATTATTTTATCATAAAATTTTTACAAAAAGTTATATGCTTCAGAAGTGTATGTTGTCAATATTAATGCAAGATTAAACCACCACGATTGGCCGCTTTAACTAGCAAGTAAAACCATTTAATCGACTACCCAAAATAAAAACATTGTGTATTAACAAAAGTTTACATAGAAATTACCAACACCTTTTGTACGAACTACGACTCCCACAATAGGTTGTGAATTGAGCAAACGATTTTATAAAAATTGTGTTTACTCTTTTTGAAAAATTATATAAAACTACATTATTCATATATTTTTTTCACATGGCACCTTTTTCTAAAGACTGCAGTTTTAACTTCATGTTTTTATTGTAATAATTTTTCTGTGTGCGTACACCTTCCTTTCCACTTTGGCCACTATCCTGTTCTGGGAAAAGAGCCGTTTCTTTTTTCAGAATTAAAAGGCATTTCTTATCTTGCGATTTTTTTGTCTTTAAGTGTTTTTTCTTACGTTATGACCAAGTTTTGCTGTTTGGGAGTTTTTTTGTTTGTTTTGGGAATAAGATTATCTGTACGCTTTCAAAAGATTTTAGATTTATTTTTTCAGGTCTTTCTTACAGTTTCTATGATTAATTTTTGTCCTTTTTCACTTTTTTATTACATATTTTTTTTAAACTCTGGCATAAAATTCCAGAATTTTTTTAAGATTTTGGTAAAATTAATAGTTCTGCTTATGATGACGCTATTTGTTTGTTATCGGCTTCTCAATTTTTTTAAATTGCAAAATATTTTCTTTGAAAAAATTACTTATTTATGTACGTGTGGTAATTTTTCTCTAAGTAACAGATATTTCGGATCAATATATCAACATCATCAACATACACCAAAAGTCCAATTGAATATGAAGGACGACGATATAGAAGATATAAAAAAACAAAACTACAAGAGATCAATTGAAAAAAGTAGTTTAAGAAAATTGCAGACAGTATAAAATTTAGCACCATCTCCTAAGGTAAAAAAGAGTTTAGTAAAAAACTAGTATGAATATGAATGAAAGCATAGAACATTTCCTTTGTCACTGTCCTGGACTTGCAGGAAAGAGAAACTTTCTGACGTTGCTAGTGTTGAACTTCAACGCTCTGCATGGTTCGAAGGTGTGGGGACTCCGCATAAGCAGAGTCTCCGTGGTATCACAATGGACCAGAACGGTCTAAGTGAGTCCGGGTTTCTGACTGCCACCCCTACCTAACCTAGTATGTATAAAAAAAGTATTTGCTATTTACTTAAAAAATTTTTTTAAAACCTAAAATTTTTAGCTTAATATTCATTAGATTCAAGAAATTTTAAAGTAAAAAGTAAATACTTTTTTTTTATTAATACTTCCCGATGAGCCACAAATAATCTGTACTAATATTGTTTTTTATATGCATTTTATTCCTGCTGTGGGGAGCCCAAAAAAAATTATTTAGTGAGGACATGTCTAGTTTTGTTCGCCAGCTCCACAAATGTATATTTATTTGATAATAATATTTAATGTACACAGAAAAAAGTATTCACCAAATAATGTTTTGAATTAAATATTTAATTGATTCAATTAAATTTTTATTACAAATATTATTCCAAATATTTTAATTGATATTACAAAATTATTCATATTACTTTGTTGTGTGTACTTGAAGTCTTGATTGCTTTTTTTGGTTAAAGAAAATTATGGATACATTTAGTGCTTCTTATAAAAAGTTTTTAAACTAATTATTTTAAATATTCATACACAAAAATATGTATCCATGTTTGTATGTATATGTAAGTAAGTATAAAAAAACCTTTATTTTGCCTAATTAAACTTTTTAAATGAAACGATTGTACTACTCTGTTTGATATTAAAATAAGGCGAAGCGTTATAAAAAGAAGTTGCATACATGTGCGTTTTAAACAAAAACACATGCAAAGCATACTAAAGGCTAAGTGCAGTTTTACATAATGAAAATGTTTAATTCATCAGCAGTAGCAAAGTACGAGTATAAGCCAAACTTTAATGTTATCAGCAAGTATACAAACACACACAAACTTTTTTATTGTATATGCGAATATATATGGACAAGAACAAACACCACATACACATGAGCACATGTACACATGCACACGTACTGGTACAGTATAAGAATTGAGCATGTGAAAATATAGTTGCTTCTTCTTTCATTTTGTCATGCAGTTTTTGTGCATTATACTTTTTGGCACACTACAGTGACTAAAGTGTGCAGAGAGCATTATGAGTGAATCTTCTCAAAATGTAAATGTGTTGGCAGCAGCAGTTATATTATGCAAATGCTCTTGGCGATTTTCTTGTTTTTTTCTTTCTGTTTCTTAATATTTTTTGTAATTTCGTTGCTGTTATATTTTTTTACGTAGTGTAAAATACGTATGAGAATAAAAAGGTAGAAAACTGTAAACAAGATTGACTTTGCATCTTACTTAACATCTCATTAAAAAAGAATGTGTGTGAATAAATAAGTAAATATTTGTTGGTGTTAGCTTGCTGAAGGACAATTGTATTGCTATGCATATGTTGTATGCTGGTGAATGTATGAAAAAACAAACAAAAAAGTAGAAACTTTGTGTCAACATTAATTCATTTTAATGCATACAAAATAGAGTATTTTGCATATAAACTAGCACACGTCAATTTTTACTTTGACTTTAGATATATAAATAGAAATCTGCTAAAATAATACAAAATCTAACCACTTTTTGTTAGAAAACAAGAGAAGAAAACAAAAAAAATATTATATAGACAGCTACAGCAAACATTATCTTTTCTTAATGATTATCTAGCCCACCTTGTATATTAATAAATAAAACACCTTCATTCAAAATGAACGAAAATAATTGGTAGTAAAATTATTCACCATAAATATACACTCTAACTTATTCATAAGATGTGTAAATTAATACAATAAATTTAGGGAGCAAAAATACACTTTAGCATTTTAGGTGTTAAAGCAAATTTTTGATATCTAACATATACACACATAAAAGCAGGTTCAGGATTACAAATATTCACTTTATATGTTTGTAGTCCTACATGAAATATAAAAAAAAATTAACAAACATTTACTAGATACATATATCCTCTGTTTACGTCTTTCAATTGGTAAAAATTATGCGCGTATGTTCCTTGTTTTAGTCTCGAAACATACACACATGCATAATTTATTTGACTGTATGGCAGGGAAAGTTGATTGTTAAAAATGAAGGCAACGAATGAATATTTTCAATTTTGTATTTTTAAAATTTCATATAAGTGCAAATTTATATTTTTTTACACTTTATGTACTTTTATTTTACATATTGCTTTTAATAGAATTAAATTGACAACTCAAAAGATTGATGACTTTTTACTTTATTATTTAGTTGACATAAACACAAACCTATGTATTTATATGCATGTATGTATAACCATCAATATGCACGGAAGTAAGTATGTTAGAAGTGGAGTATAACAACAGGCACAACTTCATATTTGTTTGGTTAGCTGAGTATGTACGATATCTATAATTTCATAGAGATATGCATAAATTTATATATATCGCAGTTGCTCCTCTCAAGGGGGCTAAATTTAAAAATTCTCAAAAAAGAAAAGATATTATTTTTAAATATACTTTTATATAAAAGAGAAAAAAAATTTTTTTTTAGAAATATCATAGAATAAGATTGAAGTTTTTCACACTGGGTAGATATGTATGACCACTGCTAGTCGTTTTTTCTTGTTTTTTGTTGAAAGAAAAAATTGCAAAATTTTGAAACAACCCTCTTTAGAGCAACAATTGCGAAATATATTGTACAGTAATTGCTGTTTTTTACATATACATATATGGTTAATATGTCGACTTTATCCTTGGTAGAACAACACAAGGCCCCTAGCCGACAGGTTTGTAGCAGTGATTAATTATTACTATTAAATGCATTTAGAAAATTATTTTTTAGAAGAAATTTAAAGCTCGTTGTGTTTTTCTTTTAAAAGTAATAATAAAATGAATACATTGACTTTTAATTTTTAAATTTGTATGTACCCTTAAATGCTTGAAAAGATATATATGTATGTCTCAGCATAATATATTAAACGGTAATATCACGTTGCTGTCACAAGTTTTCGTAATTAAGTAATTGTTTTATTATATTAAAAAAGCAACAATTCTATATGCAAAATTATTCATTTCTCAATATTACTGTGGAACAAAGTTTTTCGACTTAAAAATTTAACCGGTCGAATAAAATGTGTTATTATTGAGTACCGAATTCACGAAAAAGTTTCAAGGCCGTAATCATACTTTAAACCTGACTAAAGTTATCTGAATGGAAAAACATATATATTAACTTTTCAAAAATTCATTTTAAAAATGCCAAAGTTTTAAAATTGCCTTTATTTATTAAATTATTAGTAAGTTTTTGCAAATAGCCAAATTTTAAAAAGCGAGAAAACTTAAAAAAATACACTTATTTGACATGTGAATATTAAATAAATTAAATGTACAACATATTTATAGTTCTAAAATAAGTGTACGTTAGAATATAACTTAAAAACCATTAATAAAAAAATATTTATTAATTTTACGAGTCAGTGAAAACAAATTGCATTTTACTCTGTAATATCTGGAGTAAAAATTTCATCTAAAAGCCTTGTGCACACACCTCTTGAGAAAGGAAAATATTTTTATAGCTTCATTGAGTTGCATGTAAAGTGAAAAAAAATAATTCTACAAAATTAGATTTTCTGACTTAAGGGGCCCATACACTACAACAGCATGCATGCGCAATCAAGTGTTTGCGCCATCGTTTTGGTCGTGTATGGGCACGGTTTGCTGTAGCGATGTCAAGTAGAGTTTGATATTTTGCTGATGGTATCAGATTGCTGGTGTAGTATATGGTGAAATAAGCTCAGTTGAGGAAAGTTGTCATGGAGTAAACGTGCATTTAAGCAATATAATTTGTTGAAGCATAATTTGTTTCAATGGAAAACAGGATTTTAGTTACACATGGCTGCTAATTTTAACAACATACCAATAATAGTTGCAGCAAATCCTGTGTCATTATTCATAACCACCCTTCCAGAAATTTTGTAAGAAATCAATATTGTACCAGCTTGCTGGTATGTTGTGTGGTTCGAGCATGAATGCTCAATCGCCAGATTGTGCGTGCATGGTGTTGTAGTGTATGGGCCGCTTTATGCCTCTGTTGAGATGTGTGCATAACTGTGATATAAAATATGTAGCACATCTTAAACGGCCCATCCATTAAACAATATTATTGCATATGTCGTTGTATATATTATTGTCATTTTGACCTATACTATGCAATAAAGAAAATATGGACCAATTTTCCTGACAGTGAAATAGTAAACAACATTGAAAAATTTTTCCACCAGATTACACAATTGTGTTAATTATACAATAAAAGTCAAAAGTCTTTTGATATTTGCCAATATATTGTGCCATCTCCGAATATGACATACACATTGGCGATATTATTGTAGAATACGGAAAATTGCACAATTGTATTGCAAGTGGGTGGGCGGCTTTAGGAAGTAATTAAAGAATTAACGAATGCGTATGATCGATGAAAATAAATCACGTTGGCTTAAAAAATGTATTAATTTGACAGGAAAAGCTATAAATAAACTTTAAACTTTAAAGCTTGAAAGTATGCAAAATTGTTAAAGTTCCGTGCGAAAAAGTCACTGCTCATGTTTTTTCGCAGCTAAACTTAAATGATGTCAGATTAATTTTGCATGGAAAAACATGCTGCCGGATAGATTTTACGTGTTTTACGCAACAAAAACAGAGTACTACTTTTGCGAATTTATATCGCAAATATTTCATACCAAATACTTTTATATGTAGTTTAACAGAGTACCAAGCTTAAAGAACAAACATACACTTTTATTTTATAGATTAACAAAGAATTTCTATGAAATGTTTTCCTTCACCAAAATGTGAAGATAAATATACTTTCATGTAGATTCGAAGACATATGCGACATAAAAGCGACTTGCTATCCTGGATAGATAGAGATGGATTTACATTGTCAAAAGAAGTATCCAAATATGGTTTCTCTCCTATAGTTACATTTTGTCAACACTTTTTTCTGCTTTAAATTTATATTTTATTTAAAATTTTCCTGAAAATGTTGCTTTTTTTAATAAAAAAAAATGTTATTTACTATGTTTGTGTTAGCATTTTGGGTACCAAACAATCAATTTTTAAAGAGATTAGGCTCAACTGATAGCCATCAAATAAATTTATTTTTTCTCTTTGACATCGAATGTGCCACTCTCAAGTTAAAAATGACTGATTAAAAATACTTGATATTGGCAGCGGTGATTAAACCCCAAACTTGGTATAAAATGATGAAATATTTCTTATTTTAAAAGATTAAAGGTAAAAACCAAATTTTCCAGCAACTTTCCCTTCCAGCTGAGAGCAATATTTTTTCAAATGTATTTCAAAATATTTAAGTTGAAACATATGCATGTATACAGTGTCCAGCTTAAAAAAACTGTCATTATTTAATATTTTTTTGTCCAACTTATTGATGTTTGATGTCTTCTGTTGAATTATGCTTATTTGTCAGTATTTTCCCGTATGACATGGGCTCGTATATCCTCCAAGAGAACTTTATATGAATATAAACATTTGACAACGAATTACAAAGTTTCAGAAAAGGTCAAAGTTGTTGTAAGATGACCTACAATAATACAGTATTACAAAATGGTGGTAAAGCACGATTTTTTGAGACTTTATAAGAAACATTATTTTATGCTGCGGAATTTTAGCTGATTTTGAGTTTTCAAAAAAGAGAAAAAATTGAATGCATCAAATAGAATTCAATTTCTATTTCCTTACCTATTTTTATTCATTTCAAAGAGTTCTTCGTTTACATGAAAATAATATTTATATCATTCAAAGCGATTGAGAAGTGGTTAAGTTAAACATTTTTTAAAGCAAAGTTTAATGTATACTAGCACCAAAAAGCTAATTTCTTGCGAATGCTATTTTCTTGAATTTTTAGATGGTATGTACTCAACGAAGACATCTTTACGAACTGTACTCTACTCCATGATATGCCAAACTTTAACGAAATAACCGATCGATTAAAAAAAATGCTTTGGAGTATTAATGTATAATTTTTAAGCGATTTGAAAAAAGTGTAGCAGAAAAATTTTGAAATTAAAGAATTCGAAAAAATGTTCTCCATTTTCTCTAATTTCTGAAAGGCTGACTCAGTCAAAACTGTTTAAATGTTATTAAGAGAGCTGCTTTTTGATAAAATAAATTTAAAATTAAAAACTTAAATTATAATAATACTTATTTAATAAAGTAATCTAGAATACATTATGGGTTATTTGACAATTACTTAGCTACGATAATACAGTGTAATTTATGAAAATCGAAAGCAGCAGAGTGCCTCGTTAGCCTAGTCGCTAGTGTGATAGGCTATCAGTTTATCGAAAGACTGTGGGCTGTTTCACTACAACATGTAAACGCCTTTGTTGTAATTCCTGTTAAAATAAGTATAATTTTGTAATTGTATTTATAACATATAGTAAATAAATAAAAAATATACAAAAAACGACAGCAAAGGTCTGTCAGACATTTCGCCCATACACAGTGGTTAAATTTAGTTTTTTTTTTGTCTATTTTTACAGTTTATGCCATGATTTGATTCTATGATACATCTTATCAAATGCTTTAGTCATGACAACAACTTTTGCCATTCTCTGTCCCAAATTTGGCCACACCTGTTCAATTTGTAGATATACAAACTAACGAGCAGAAACACCTATCTAATATGCCAGCATTCTACTCTTATAAGCAGTGTTGCCAGTTTAACATTCTCAGGTAACTAAATATAAGACCTGTTCAAGTTTTTTGACTCATATTTATTCATATATTAACTTTTATATAACAAATGCAGGTAATACACTGCGAATCATTTCATTAAAGTTTTGCCAATTTTAAATAAATATATTTTGTAAAATTTTTCATTTTTAAACTTTATATTCTAGCTATTAATTTGAAGAAAATTGTGAATAGATTTTTGTCTTCATTTAAAGAATATAATTTTTTTAACTAATCTTTAATAAGTTGAGAGTTTATTAAGGCATAACATGAATAAGGAATTTTTATATTATAAAAATTAATGAATAATAACAATTCTACACCGTCAGAAAAATTAAACATTTTTATTTAACGATCTTAAGATCTTAGCACTTGAAAAATTTGGTCAGGAACTGAGCAGTAAAGCAAAAGTATATAATCTACTGGTATCTAACGCCAGACATTTTTATTGAATTCTTCAGAAAGTCCTTAGCTCTCGGTGTTTTCTTCTTCTAAGAACATTTACCGGATATTTTCCTTTATATTAATATCCAGATAATATGGAGGCCAACTAGAAGTTCTGCATCTTGCTCAGAATTTTACTGATCTATGGGGATGTAAATTCAGGAATTTTTGTTTAGTCAGGTAAATGGATCCATGGGATCAAATAAATTTTTAAATAATTTTTTTCGATTACATATACCCCTGTTGTGTCTTGAGTTAAAAAATATTTCTCTCTG
The DNA here is from genome assembly GCA_905220375.1 of Tachina fera. Taxonomy (NCBI): domain Eukaryota; kingdom Metazoa; phylum Arthropoda; class Insecta; order Diptera; family Tachinidae; genus Tachina; species Tachina fera. The sequence goes on from LR999966.1 coordinate 84,726,418, forward strand.
TCTTAAGTAGTAAAAATATCTATCTTGTTCATCATTAAAAACTTTTTTTGTCGGAAAGATATTCATTTAAAATTAATCAAATTAAAATTTTTATAAAGTAAGTAATTCCAAGTAGGTGTTTATATCTTTTGAGACCGAAAAGATGTGATATGAACTGTATAATAGAAATACATAATTTATTCTTTTCTTCTACGTTCTTTCCCTAATTTATATTGAAAACATCAAAAAAATTTAAATATTTGTTTTGTAATATAAATTCACAGAAAGCGTTTTCAGGTTTGGCAACGTTGAAAGCGACCGTATTTATATGTTAATATCCATGCATATGTATATATGTGTGTTCTTGTGTGTGTGTGTACATATAAAGTTACGAGTCTAAAGTGCAAAATCATTGCAGATTATTAAATATTTATTTTATTCGTAAAATTAATACAATTTTTCAAAAGTGAAACATTATTATAGCAAATATGTAATTCAACCACCCAATGTTCTTTATCTCTGAACGAAGCACGATATTTTTTATATTAATGCCTCACACTTCCAATTACTAGTAACTTAGATATTTATTGCTTGCAAGGAAAAGGAAAGTTTAAAGAAATGAAAAGGAAACCCAATTGTAGCAGAATGATATATGAAGGTATATACAAACATATATTTTTATATACTCAAATTCGAAATTTTAGCAAGAGGTAAACGAATATTAATAAATATTTAAACAAGTGTAAAAGCGTGTAAATTGTTCTGAGATTTTATTATTAACAACTTAAGAAGTTACAACAGACTGAAAGGTTAATCAATATTAAAATTTGATAACAATGAAAAAGGTGTTTGGCTGTTATTTTCCTCAATACATTTCTCTGCAGAGGAAAAAAAATTGTATTTCAGATGAAAAGAACTGAAAAGTAGTGATTATTATACAAAGTGCTCACAAAGAATTTCCATTTTTTTAAGAAAGTTAAATTATTTATTACTTAGATTTTTGCAGCAATACGAATTTCTTTTATGTAACCCTTAATTTTTTTTTTGTATAAATAATATCGACATGTCCCCATAATTTTCTCACACACACAGAAAAAAGTGCATAAATTTATGTCAATTATTTACAATCATTAATTTTTAGACAAAAGTAAACAAAATAAAAACGAAACGTTTACAAACCATATGCAGTATTCAAGAGTTATTTTCTGAGATGTTTACAAATGTTGTTGATGCACTTTTGACAACAAATGTGATCAATTTGATTACATATGTTGAAATTTTTTCTCTAACTGTAATTATTGAGAGTTTATCTTTATTCCCAGTAATCCCGAACCAACAAAAGAAAGTATGCACATAGGATAAATTAAAATTGTTATACAAAGGCAAGTATGAAAACTGAAAGTTCATGGTGTGCACTGTAAAAAGAATGTAAAGAATTACTAATTACCGTACAAATATTTGTATGTGGAACCAAAACTTGTATAAGTATTTCCTGGAAAATTGATGAAAGAACATACTCGTACTTAAAATATTTTACACTTTCGCTTTGCACACCATGAGCTTAATTGCACCGGCTATAACAAAGGATAACAACATTATTGATGAGAAACTGAAATGCATATAACTCAAGATAAAAGGCAAATGATAGAACAGATAAATATGAAATACATATAAATAAAAATACTTCTTTGTAACGTCATCGATATCAATATTAAAGAGGAAAAGTAAGACAAGGTAAAAAAATATTTGTGGCAACCCAATAGGGAATGTAAAAATTTCTGTGTACTTAAGGCTTTGAGAACAATTTTACGCTAATCCTGTCAGTTAGAATTTTACTGCAAATTTACAATTAGTTTTAATACAGACATTTCCACAGACGCATAGACGATATTTTATCACAAAATTGTGTTAAGAAATTAGTCTAATTTTTTGCCTAACGGGCTTGTTAATATTCAAAATTGCAGCAATGGATTGGTTTCAATCCACAACAGACTTTAAAGACTACATTACATCAAAAAAAAAAATTTTTCACTTGAAGCGGTTTACACTCTGGTGGCATCAGTAGAGATCATATCTCCAAAAATCAGGTCGGAGCTAACATTACGGTTAATGAGCACTTAAATTTTTTTTTTGCGGATGACATTGATTCAAGCTAAGTCCAGGCTAAGGTAGCACCATCGACCATCGACTTATTGGTATAAAAATTTGCATAAACAGATAAGATGATTTCGAAAAACAAATCTGTCAATTGGCCTCTAGATAAGTGGGTTTGAAATCTTGGACGCCAATATTGTTCGTGTTAGGCGGCCAGCAATGCTTGCAAAAAATCATCAAGAACACCCCTAATGGCCAAACCAAAAAAAGACAAGTTGCTTCTTTATATTTAATTTTTTTGATGATTTAGCCTAAAAAAACCCACTGCTTTAACTATTGTTTGGTCTCTTGTATATTATAGTAGATCCATGTTTTGTTCACGATTAAGAAACGGCACAAAAACTCATACATATTACGGTTGAATAACCATTCGTACTATGCAGTACATCATATAACTATCTTTCAGTGCAGCATATCATGGGCCACTGAATAGATCACTAATTAAGCTGTTGTAATAAAAATCTTGCAATAATAAAAACTTTCCTATTACGTGGGAAATTGATTAACAACAACAACAAAACACATGTATGTATGTATTTAGTGTACTTAAAAATTGACTTAAATCAATCAACTTTTTATTGCTTTATCGAAATTTTTCTTTTACTGCAGCTTTTTTATGGTTTCGTATTTTTTCCCATTTCAAAGGTGTTGTCAATGTAATTAAGGTCCTGTGTGTACAAAAAGGATACTTGATTCATTGCTTTTACTCAGGAAAATTTTTAACAAAAGCATTGCTTGCTGTGGTTATGGAAGAGGAAGTCATGAAGCAAAATATCGAAGAATTTTGTTAAAAAAAAAAATGAAGGCAAATTATAGGTTGTTGCTTTATCAGGCCAAACACATGCATAATGTAAACAATTTTTGTGTACAAGCAGTGAAGGTTTTAACCCACAGAAGACTCACATATAGACAAACTCAAAGTAGAAATTGTAAAGCACTCGACTGATGTCCACCGTTAAATGGGTCTACCCAATAGACAATATGTCAAATATTTTAAATATATATATAATGATTTTATTATATGATTTCTAGAGTTTTATTCAACATACTTTTTACAGCTGTATCTTTTTTTAATTCTTAGATCACTGAAATGAGGAAAAAGTTGTGTTTACAGAGTTTTATTTAACATACTTTTAACTGGCGTATTTTTGTTAATTTTCAGATCACTGAAATGGCAAAAATATTGCGTTAGGTAAACAAATTTACAGCTGAAAATAGCTTTGTCATTAGTTTCGCACTGTGTTTGATTAAGAAATAACTCTGTTTTGTAAAAATTTGGGCTAGTCTGAAACTTACAACATTAATTGTCAATTCGAACCTATGGTGACCAATAATTATCATCTGTTGAATTGGTTGTCAAACATAACAGCACTGAATTATTAGTTATCAATTTTTGACGAATGCCAATCTCTGAAACTAAGTTTAAAAATGATTTTCAAAATCTTGTAAAATTCTAAAGTAAAATCAGTAAATCAAAGTATTGTGAACGATTGTCATTTTTAACTTGTCATCAGTCCTGCTGTGTGCTCCCTGGGTTTTTTAGTCAAGTGCTTTGTAATTATCGACAAACAAGTTTCATTTTATTTGCGTATGTACATACACAAGCACATCTTTTCCTGTCCTCCTTGTTTTTCCTTAAAGCGATTGTATTACAAATTGAAAGGCAGATGTTTAGAGAGAAAACAACAAGCAAATAACTTTCTGCAACACACCTCTAAAGAAGAAAAAATCCCTTACCAGGATTTATAGTTTTCACACACACAAAGAAGACAAAAGAACATGAAAAATTGTAAATGTAACTTGAGGTCTCAATATGTATGCATTGCAAATTATTGGTAACTACGAGTAAAGGTAGAGAAATAAAAAAAAATATTAAATTTAGTGGTAAAAATTTAGTTGTATCAAGAATTAATATTTGTTTTCGCTCTTGATTTCATTTTTAGCTTATAGACATAGAAAACATGACATCTCCAACCAACAACTTTAATTGAAAAAAACACCTAAAGTTCAATTAAAAATTTAATTAAGTTAATTAAACTTTTTATTAGATTTAATTGAATTAAATTTAATAAACCTTTTAACCTTTTAATTTATTAAATATTTTAACAAAATTTTAAATGACTAAATTAAATATTTAATTACAATTTTAATTAATTGAGATGCTTAGTGCAATAACTCTGTAAGCCACAAAAACAAAATATTGAATAAATCGGCTTTTAAGTTTGAAATAAATGTAAAAAATCAGGGTTGTAATATTTTCTACTTTAACAAGCATTTTAGTAGAATAACTATGACGTGTCCATCTATGAATGCTAAAAACCCATTGGAAGTACCATTTTTAATAAAAAATTGTGGCTTTCATTGTTACTGCCTAAATTTTTTAAAAAAAATTTTTTAATGAGAAATTTTTAGATATTTTAATTGAACTGTAGTGAATTTTAATCATAAATAATTCATAGTTAGGCTCAAGTTCAGTAATTTCAATTCTTATTGAATGAAATATTTTTATTAATTAATGTGAGTTTCTAAAGAAGAGAAGAAAAATTAAACTTAGACTTTAAGCTGGGGGAAATACCGATACTTTTCTGTGCAGCCACGCACTTCATCAGCACCCTAGTCTATCTACTTGGGTAGAGATTCTTATTAACATCAGCTATTTAACTTAAATGTACAATGAAACGGAAGATGAGAAACGATTGTTGTGTATACAATTGATTTACCTTTGATAAACACATTTATAAGTATCACTATTAATTTTCTGTTTTTTCAAATTTTTCATTTTTCTATTTAGGTTAGCTAGGACTAGGGTGCTAGGTTAGGACTAGGGTGCTGATGAAGTGCGTGGCTGCACATAAAAGTATCGGTATTTCCCCCAGCTTAAAGTCTAAGTTTAATTTTTCTTCTCTGCTTTAGAAACTCACATTAATTAATAAAAATATTTCATTCAATAAGAATTGAAATTACTGAACTTGAGCCTAACTATGAATTATTTCTGATTAAAATTTTTTAATTTCAAAACCATCATTTATAATATTTTTCTGTGGCTTACAAAGTTATTGAAATAAAATATTATTTATTGTTTTATTTTAAAATATTTATCAAACTTATTAATGCGAAGACCTTAAAAATTATACCAAATAGCAAATGCTAATAACACCGCGTAACAAAATTTTAACAAAGTCGTGATCAGATGAATTTGACACATGATCTTAATGTAGAATTTTTCACCAAATCCGAATTTGAAGTCAGAATGGTCAAAAGTAGAACAGATTTCGAGGTATTGAAAAATAACCGTTATTTGGGTTTTTAAAAAAGATGACATCACTTTAATAAAATAAGCTTGGAGAGTATTAGATACATTTTTTATTTATTTTTTCTACTTGAAAGAAAATAAAATTAAATTAAAATTAAAACAATCACGGGTTGCTTGTAAAATTTTATTAAGAAATGACTGAACTACGGTGGAACAAAGTTCAAAATTCACAAAATGTTAATGATTTTTTGATATTCTATTAACTATAATTTGAACACTCAATTAAATCGAAATAATACTCGTAATTACATTTATTTGAATCTCCCTGTTTTCGAATATGTAATAAATTATGTAGAATTTTTTGTAGTTAAATGTATACAAGCTACAAAATATTACTTAATTGAATTTCTTGTAATCAAACATATATTTTTCAGGACAGTGTCTTTTTTATTAGCACAAGTGAAACTTTTATTGGTATTTATACATATGTGCACATGAGCTGAGATAGCTTTTACATACGCTATCTTTACCTTGCAAAATTTTCAGAAAAGAGCTTTTCAGTTTCCAGACTGTTTTTCCTTCTTTACTACAAACTCAAGGGCTTTGCAAAGTAAACTTTGCAAATAGATCCAAATGAACAACATGGACAACATTTATTGTTAGTAACATCATAATACTCTATTTACTTATTCCATAGTCCTTAAAAATTAATGAATAAAACATTGCAATTAAAATTATATACTAAATACAAATAAATAATTTCTTTGTGTTAGTTGTTGGCTTGTGAGGATAATAAATATTTCATTTACTAAAAGTATATGAGAAGCTCCAGTCAAGTCTGCTGTTATTATTCTTAACATAATATTATCGAATATAGCGAAACGGTAAACAAGTGTTGAATAAATATTAAGCAGATTTCATGCCAAGATTTTTAAGTAGCTGAAAAAAATGCGAGTTAAAACACTCTATTACTGACATTCTTGAACAAAATACTAATTATGCAAATTGTTTGTAAGTTAACAAAAATTAGACAATTTTAAATACGAGTAGCAGTTGTTTTTGTATCCCAAGACATGCACAACTGACTATTTTTTCTTTTAAAGAAATGAAGTGTTTGTTCCAGACAGTCAGGAAAAACAACGAAAACAAAATTGAATGAAGAGAAAGCAGAGACCTTTGTTAACAGGAACGGGTATTAAGTGGCATGTGTAAAGAGTTATACAGTGAATAGCATAAAATACATATTTGTTGTCATTCAATAGATATATAAGTACTTGAAAATTCTGGAAATATAAGTTAACAGGTGGGTTTATTATGAGCCCAAAATATGAGGCAAACAAGAGCTTTGAGGCAAGAAATGTAGATGGCCCAGAACTATTTTTAAAATAAGTTTTTACTGATCATATCACCATGAACGACCCTATCTGTTGGTTTGTTTTTTATAACTAAGCTTACAGTTACATGAGATTCAGTTGCATTTTACTCTCTCGTAAAGGGCTTTATGTATGTTACAGAACTATGGACCTGTACATTTTACGCATTCTGTACTTATTGATCCGTGAATAGGACCGCCACTCTTTATTGCGTAAAATATTACATTATTACTGATATTACTACAGTTTCAATATAGAGTAGACCTCCTGTATAAATAAGAGTTTACATCACTTTGTTGCTTTAGTTAATTGATAAGCAAATTTTATAACACATATTCTTACGCTCCTTAATTTAGCCAGTATCCTTAGCCGGATTTTTGGTATTTCTTTTATGTGCTCCTAAAATATTGCTTATGATACTCAATGATATATTACGTTCAAAATTAAATTTTTGGCAACATCGAACAATGATCTTATGGTTTTTTTTACCGCCAAGTGATAAAAATATATAAGAACAAAATAAACAAAATCGTTATTATACACATTTTTAATGGATCTATATTTAAAGTTTTCTACTGTTTCATTCATAACTCACTAGTAAAAAAAAAGATAACACAGGCGAACAGTGGTTTTCTTGTTTTTTTTTTTCAATGTTTTAATTCTATCATACAGTTTACTTTCTCAATAAAATAGTGTGTATTATTTATCTTACATTTTACCATCCATAAGTAGTTCTAATAGTTGGTAGATTTTTTTTTCAAAAAAATATGTGTATATAAGATATGAGCCATATTCCGAAACATGTTACTTTTCACAGCGATTGATAAATCACTAATCACAACTGTAACTCAATTTATCAAGTAATAGGTTTTGGATACACAGTTTCATTCAAACTATGAGTGTTCTTGTATGCTTACTGTACAGTAAATAAACTACACAGAAAAAAGAATTCACCAATTAATATTTTCAATTAAGAATTTAATTGTATTAATTAAATTTTTAATTGTATTAATCAATTTGAGTGGAAAAACTTAATAATATCAATTAATTAATTAATTAATTGTTTATAGGTGAAAATTTAATTAATTTTTTAATTGATACTACAAATATTTTAATTAATATTACAAAATCATTCATATTACTTTTTTGTGTGTATAACTTCAGCTTTTTTTGAGAAAAAATTGACAAATCGTTTCAAATCGTCTTTCTGGCAACTATGTATAGCTTTCACATTTTTGTTTATGCAATTTTATTGTCTCTCTGCCTCTTATACGAAAATTCTCAATATTTGTATGGGGTTCAGTGATAAAAAATTTGGCACAATTTATACATTTGAGGCACTTTTGGATGTTTGATGGCCTTGTGTTACCCTCATGGCTATTTTGGCCCTTTCAGCTCAAAATTCAACTAATTCCTTCAAACCTTTTATTACACTTTTTTTCTTTTCTCCGTTTTTTGGAGATTTCAACTGGATTCTCAAATCTGCACTAGATCATGTTTTGCAAAGTTAAGCTAATAAAGTATTGCACCACTTGCTATTAAACTTCTTCCAGAGGAAACAGATAAAGTAAATAATGAACATATGGCACTATCGCAAGTTTCAGAATTTAAAAAGCTTAAAGATTTAATTAGAAGTAAATTTTGAAAAAGGATTTCTTACAATAAAAATCGTTAAGGGGAACCTTTGTATACAAATTTATACAGAATTGTTCTTATATATAAGAATAATTATAATATATAATTACTAATAATTATATTTTTTCTATTCCACATTCCATATTTTTTCTATTCCACATTCCTCAGCACGTGTGGAAGTAATTTTTTATATTAAAATCAACAATATAATATGAAAATTTGTTTTTGTTTTCAATATAAATTTTCAGTTAAGGAAACCATAATACAAGCAATGGTCTGCATGTAAAAAATGCTGTGGCATCTTTAATACAATTCAAAGATTTAATCAAATCTAATTCTAATAACTGTTATGATGAAGATTAAATAAAACTTAACACAAAAAAACATTGTACGCAGAAGTAAATTGCGAATTATGTATAATATAATTATAATTATATATAAAATGTTTTTTAAGCAACATACTCGTAAATACATACGTATAAAATATTTATTTAGTTTAATTTGACGAAAAATATTTTCAAAAATTTTATTTATTGTCGCTAATTTCTGTTTTTGCTCTGAAGAAAATAAATCACGTTTATTATATTATAAATACATACATTTGATTTTATTTAAATTAAAACATTATAGTCAAATATATTAAAAAACTTTTTTGGCCCTATCAAAGGTATTTTGGCCCTTTTAAATCGTTAATTCAGCCTTAAGCAAAAAAACAAGGAACTAAAAACTCATCACTGATGGAGTTGATTCCTAAGAGCCCATTTAGATGAAGGGTGGCATAGCTGCGACAACACTTACGTTCTCTTTTGGAGTCCACGCGCGTTTAAATGAAGACTTTTTTGTCGCGATAGTCAGGCGACTTTTTGATATTAATTTGATCAATGTATTTTATTCTTTCATTCGTAGCAGTGTTGCCGTATAGGAACTAATTATTAGTTTGGAAAATATAGAATTAACATGTCCTTAAATTTTTTTTTATTTACTACCAAAATATAATAATTCGTTTTCTCTCCTTGCTTTATTTGTTTATAATTTTTATATTATAATTATTTTTTCATGCATGTTATAAATAAATTCAGTGAAGTGCGACTTTGACCCGCGCACGAAGGGTTCCGTACGGGCACGAGATATGTAATTCAATACGAACAATATAAACTATAGTTTTGGGATTTTTTTCGTTTTTGGGTTTTTTCAGTTTTAAGTTTTTTTTTTAGTTTGGGAGTTTTTTGAATTTATTGGCGCTTTCTGAGTTTTGGCACTTTTTTTTCACTTTTTGGCGATTTTTTTTTTGGTTTGTGAAGTTTTTTTAATTTTGGCAAATTTTTATTATTTTGGCGTTTTTTTTTATTTTGGCGATTTTTTTATTTTGGCGATTTATTTTAATTTTGGCGTTTTTTTCATATAGGTGATTTTTGTTTGGTTTTGGCAATTTTTTTTTAGTTTTGACACTTTTTTTCGTTTTGAGGACTTTTTTCGGTTTTTGGCGTTTATTTTAAATTTTGGCGATTTTTTTCGTGCCATTTTTTACCTTTGGTGAACGGAACCCTAAAAAATGGACTAACTGACAACACCGCTTGTACATAACATACAAAAAATACGAGAGAAAGAAATATGTGAGAGAGAAGAGCTAAATTTGTCGCTTCAATTCCCAGTACGTGCGACTTTTGCTACCTGCAAGCTTCTCCTCACTTCTGGCCACCAAAACGCGACTCGCAGGCGACGTGTGGCAGCGAGGCCACCCTTCATATAAACGGCCTCTAATTTTTTGTTTTTGTCGCCCCTCTTATTAGGTTTTATTAAAATGCCAATGATAATAAGTTTTTTTTTTAAGAAAAAGAGCTGAAACAAACGAAACAAACGAACTTCTACAAACGAAATATGAACTGCTAAGCTCTGATCACAGTCAAAGTTTAAAAGAACAGCGATCACGTTCACAAGGAGCAACATTATTAAAAAATCACAGTATTGTTCATCTCTAGTGTGCATACTTTCGCATTTCTTATATTTCACTTTTTTATTATTTAGTTTTTCTTAATTCGTTGAGGTATACACACAACAGCACACGATATCAAAAACACTGACGATAAAATAAACTACACCATCAAAATCAGCTTTTCTTACAGAATATCAAACATATGTATATACAGTCATCCATATATGTCAATACTATCTACGGTAATACTGATTTGCCAAAAAAAAACATTAAAAACGACGTTGTGTTGTGTAGATGACGGCAAATAGAATAAGGCTGATTAAAAAAATCAACGGCATTATGTATAATGAAAAACTGGCATGAGGTTAGCATAAGTGGCAAAATTTAACATATTCTTAACGCGTTTTGACGTGAAATTTTACAACACAAATCAAACTGGATGTAATTGTGAGTTTAAACTACATTATGAACAGATTCTTAATGTCAAATTCTTTAAGAGGAACTCGTTAAAACTTCGTTCATTCTCGACACTTGCGCTAACTTTATGCCAATTTTTCAATTATACATAATGCCACAAAATTTTTATTAGGTCCAAATACATTACATTTCACATAAAGTTATCTTTACGAAATATTTCATTGTTGTCTGAAGTGGCACAAAGAAATATTTTATGAATCATTGGACCCATATTGTTAAAGCTGTTTGCCAACGATTGACAAATATAAAAAGTGAGTTTAAAGAAAGAACTTGTACTGGTATTCTTTGCTAATGTTATTTATTTAAAGCATATTTTTTGATTACATACGAATAATTTTATTGTGATGAAATTCAAAGTGAACTTCTACAGACAAACTTTAATACATATTTATATTGGTGGTGTTATTAAAAAATGTGTAACTTGTAAATTGTAATTTTAAATAAATTAGAGAGTGAAGAGCAAACTACGAGTGTTATTATTATTTTATAACTTATTAATTATTTTCTATATAAACAAGTAAACAGGTTAACATGTTTAAAAATGTAAAAATTAAAAAAGATAGACAGGTACTATTTTTCATCTCAAAAAAGCCACAAACGTTTAACTTAAGTTGTCTGCACATGTTCTGTAGTAGTATGGAGTCCAACTAAATATACGAAAAAAATTCTGTATATAAATTAATGAAAATCTAATATTTTTCAAACATACTTACACTTATTATAAAATCATCTTTGCGAAATATTTCATTGTTGTCCGAAGTCGCGTAAATATAAATTTTACAAATCGTCCGCCCCATATTGTTAAATTTGTTAGCCAACGATTGACAAATATAAAATAGTGATATAAGGTTGAAGAAAAAACTTGAGCTCATTAAAAGACAAATGAAAACAACAAACATATCCAAACGTCGGTATAGCATTGTAGATAACGTAAACATTGTAAGTGTAATGTAGAACAAATCATATATGATAAAATATAATAACTGCAGCTGAAAAGTGTTGATAAAATCTTTTGCTAAGTTTCTCAGCTTGAGATCTTCACGGGTTAAAAGATCAACTTCTTCTGCTAATAATTTACGCCATATCTTGTGTTCATTAGAATCAAATTCACTGCTCCTCTCTAATGCCTCAAAATGCATGAACCTTGCATCTTCTTCGATTTTCTTTAAACGTCGAATTATTGTCTGGACACCAATATAAATTACACATATACCCAAAAAACAGTTCATTTCGAAAACGATCGCCTTGAGAAAAAGGTTAGTATGATATATAGTTTTAAGTATTGTGTACGAGTAACATCTAGAATGTACTTCAGTTTTATCAACTAAATATGTCACATGGAATAGTATTTCGAAGATACATAAAATGCATTTAACAATGAATATTTTTCCCAGACGCCCAGCAATGTCATGGTTTTCATTAATGTTACCGGCTGATAGATAATGTTTCGATAGATTCTTAAAATCGTTGTAAATTTTAAATATACGGTATCTATTTGTCCAAATTTCTACACAGCCTAACAAATAGAACAAGCATTGCCAAAAATTATGGTAACACATTGATAATTGCGAATCAAAGTTTGGCAATTCATCGAGGGCCATATATACAAAGATTTGAGAGGCGATGAATAATATCATATTTATAAGGCCGCAGTAAGCACTCAAGGGCCAGTGATACAAGTTGAAAGTGTCCCTTGAAACATCATAATGAATGTTTGTTGTTCCAAGAACTTCGTTTAGGTAATAATAAAAGGTTAAAATGATATGCATTATAGTTATGGATTTGCGATTTGCAAAAAAAAAGCTAAAAAGTCTTTAGTTATGAAAATTTTTTAAGTTAATTGTTTTATTGTTTAAATACTTTAATATATATATTTCCGATTTGACCTTCACACTTTCACTGCGTTTGTTGAAATCGAACTGTGAAGAAAGTTAAATTGTAATAAACTGATGACTGTAGACGTGGCCGTATGTATGCCTTCGGTACTTACCGAAAGTTATTTATGACAGAACAAAATGTTTTTCTTGCATGCCACACGAGGTTCCGAAGTTGTGCCAGATAGATATTCAATACAATTTTTTTAATTACATTTTTAATTTTTAAGGCCAATATTTCGCTGCAGTGCACATTGGGTAATTTAAGCTACTTTTCAGGCAAAAATTAATTTCAGCCAAACTTTTGCACCGATATGACTGAAGTTCGAAATTTAAGAGATTTTCATGATGCCTCATAGCTGGATTTTCTAATTTTTGCAGTAATGTAAATTTTTGGAGTTGCCACGATATCGAAAAAAATTAAATACCTCACAAACAAGTGCATAAATTTAAAGGAGGTTAACAAAACGATAGATAAGCCAATGGTCTACATCTAGCTTTAAGAAAATCACTTAATTTTCCGTGGGCTTTTTTTTAACTTAACGATTTTTTCAAAAATTTGTACCTTTTGCTTCAACGAACCCAAATCTTGTTTTAAAACATTATTTAAATAAATTAGACTGATAATAAAATTGTAAACAGCATCAGCTTTATATTTCTTATTCTTTTCACAAATCCAAAGATTAAACAGTTTACTACATCTCAATCCGAGGATGTCTGATAGAAAACAAAAACCGAAACAAAAAAGTATAATAATTTAGAACTATTTTCTTAAATCTTTTAATTAAGAAAAACATGGCAGTCTACGCCTAGCATTATCAAAAGCTTATTCGAAGTTTATATTTATGAGAAAAGTCATTTATTTAAGGTTAATCAATAGCGTTCGAAAAAATATTTCAGTTCAGAAAACCCCAATACAGCTGTATGTTTTAATTTGTATTATAAGTTAATTTCTAAAAAAATAGAAAAGTATGGATTAATTTCGAATGCAGAAGTAGCCATTTCAAATAATATAATACAAAAAATTACACATTTCAAGTATTAAGTAATCTACTGCAGCTCCAATAAAATAATAAATGCAGGTGTATTTAGAAGAAAATATTTTGGATTACAAAGCGTTTACAAAATAAATTTTGTATGGACATGTATTTGTTAAACGTTTTATAAGCTAAAACTATTTTTTTTCTCAATAAGGTCTTAAATGTTTTTAATTTATCTTTCTTTAATTTGAAATGACTAAAATCTAAGCATTTTCGTAGGGGAAAATTTTTTAACATGTAGGGAAAACGGATTTTTTAAAAATCTACTCTGATGCGATTTTTGAAGGCAAACAAATTAAAGCTCGAAACGTGGAAAAACTCATCGCACGAATGTAAATTGCTTTTGCAAGCAACTTTCAAAGATAATTTAAAATAAAACAAGGTTTTTAAAACCTCATATATATTGGGTCTTATTTAAAGCATGATTTTATTTCGAGCCTAAACTAAAATTGCCTAATTCATAGAAAAATATTTTGATTTTATAAAAGTTTTATCAATCAAATTTCCGTATAAAATTTTTTTATTAAACCTACTATTAAACAGAAATATTTTTTATGAATAAGGCAGAAAATTTTTAGAGACTGTGAGCTTGATAACATCACACAAATATTAATAGCACTTAATATTTTTTTTATGTCAACAATGTTGTTAAGCTAGTATAACTTTTTTACCTGTTGCCATATCAAATTTAAATAATTCAATAATATTAATAAACTTTAAAGTATTGAATGTATGTAATTAAATTTCGCTTACAATAATGATAACATAATAAATAGATCGATCAATAGTAAAAAGCTAAAAGAAACCATAAGTAATTAATATGGTATAATACTCACTCGTAATTGTTAAACAGAAAACAAAGTCAATTAATATTATTAGTCTCTAAAGAAGCATAGGGATATGAGATTGATAGGTTTATTTAGGTCAAGTTTAAATTTAAATTAAGATTAAATTACATTATGCGTTTTTTGAAGTAGTTCTCCTATAAACAATTTGATAATATCAACTAAGTTTTTCCACTCAAATTAATTAATAGATTTAAAAATTTGTTTAATACAATTAAATTCTTAATTGAAAATATTAATTGGTGAACATTTTTTTCTGTGAACTTATGATTTGTAGGTTCTATTTTTAGTTTCATAGCATATTACTAAGCTTGATTTGATATCGAAAGTTAACAAAATATTGTTCACGATGCGTTCTCGATTCGATACCAAAAATGTCTTATTAATTATTTTCTCTATTCCAATTTATATTTCCCACGAAGGAATTTAATTCAAAGATTTGTTTTTAATATCAGCAATATTTAAATATTTTATTCTGCACATTTGAGCAATTAAGTGCAATTAATAAGAACAGCAGCGATCAGCCCTTTCCAATGGCAAATTATTTATTCATTTAAGAGCTAAAGATTTTGCAAGTCTTTACCATATTACTACCGACACAGAAATCTGAATGGCATAAGTATCGATAATGATACTTAATTAATTTTAAATTTTAGAACATTTGCAAGCAACCTAAAATAATTTAAAATGTATATTGGTGGGTAACTTTTAGGGTTTTTCCTTTCCCGAACTATTTCATTTCCCAGCAGAGCGCGAATGATTTTTCAATTTCCCGGAAATTACCATCAATTACAAAATATTACTTCTGTGGCAAAAAGGAAAAAGTGCTTAAGTCTAGATAAGGTGATTTTGAGTAAATGGTATTTACGTAATCTGCATATGCAAAAATACCCCCAGATAAATCTTAAGTAATTTGTGCTACTTTCAAGAAGTTTAGACTTCTAATCTCATTTGAAATAATAGCTTAACTTACTTCGGTATATTTCAGCATAAATATATTATTTAAAGTGTGTAGAACGATGTTTGCTTAAAAAAATAAAAACTAACAGAGAATTTCCCGATTTAAACGTAAAAGAAATAAATTTCTGAAAATCGAATTGAAAGCTTAAAAGTGTTCTCCAGCAAAACAGAAAAATATGACTTAAACACTTTTTCTATATTGCCACAGATTTAGCTTCAGTTTAATATTTGTTAACGCAATAATAATCCCAAATTATTATTTTGCTTGTTATAGTAAAATAGTTTTTATTTAAAATACATAAATTTTGATATAAATTTATGTTTATATCTATTAAAAGAACATACAAAAAAATAGACACAATATTATGTGCAATAACTTTGTGTCGTTTGCTACGGAAATGAATTTTGACACCTTCATCCTTTAATTCAATAATAGTATACATCAATGCTAGTAGTTTTCACAATAGAACTCAGAAAAACTATTTGATAAATAAGTTATAAAATATATTCACATATTAAAAAAAACTAAATACGGATTTTATAACAACAATACAACTTATCAAATTCTACAAAAAACAATTTGAAAATTCGATGCATTTTGAAAAAAAATCTCTTTGTTTCAATTACATATATTTTTTTAATAAATATCTAATAACTTACTTGTAATTGTACTTAACAATCATGAAAATATTTTTCTTCACAGGATATTACAAAAAAAATTTGTTGAATACCGACATTTTTGTTATTGAAAATCATAACAAAAATTAAAAATTTTAAAAACCCCCGAATATATCTAGAGAAAATGCTATATCTTGTAAACGGCTGGTCCGATTTTCTTAAAACAGAAGTAAGAACCCTCTCGATCAAGTCATCTTTCAAACGGAAAAAGCAAATCGAAAAAATCAAAATCGGTCCAGCCGTTTGGTTTGTACGTGGACATGCACAAACACAGAGCTACACAAATACACAGATACACAGACACACAGACACACATTACAAACTTATAACACTTCTTATTTTAGTCGGGGGTTAAAAAGTATTTTTAGTGTATATTATTGATGAACGTAGGACCTAAAAAAAATTTTGAAAAATATGCAAAACAAATAAATAAAAGAAAAATTTCCACTTTCAAAAAAAAATCGAAAAAAAAGTTTTTTTTTTTGCAAAAAGTTTACTTCGGACGCAAGTGCATCAATACATGTCTTTTCAATCGATATATATCGATTTAAAGGTTAAGAAATGGTAAAAAAAAATGGGAAACTTTGGTGATTCTTACGAGCTTTTAACCAAGTTTTCAATCTTAATTATTTTTTAAGCAAGAGCTAACCTAAGAAAATTGTTAATACTATGGGATTTAGCATACTTGAATTTGGTTTACACAACAACAAAAAAGTTTAGAATTCGAGTATAGTGTAATTGCGACTGTTTTCCGTACATAGACAATACGATACAATACAAATAATTATTTTTGATTTATTTTCATTTAAAGTTATATTAATACAAAAAAACACGTTGAATATATTTAAGAAAAAAATCCAACATACTTAAAAATATTGAATGCAATGTAGTGGTATTTTCTTTTCTGGAAAGAATTTTTACACTTATTACACTTTTCAATGAAAATTCGCAATAAAATGATTTTATGAAATATACTTTTCACTAGAATTTATTATATCATCTCTTGCGAGCATACATTTTTTCTGTAAACGAACACTAAATTGCATTTCTTTAGTAAAAAGTTAAAAAATGTTATACTTTTTCCAGAAAAGACAATGCCATAAGTTCTCAAAAAGGTTCAATAAAGAAAACAATTTTAGCCTACATATTTGAACAGAAATAATTTTCTTTTATAATAAAAACTTTTGCTCTTCACTGCATATGTATATATGTATGTAATTATAAAATCTGACTGAATGACAAAAAAATAACATAAAGTAGCTACAATAGCACTAACGCAAACATTAACATCAACAACATAAAACTAATTACAAACGCATTTAAATCCGCCTACAAATCAACTTCGAATATAAAAACTGAACCGACAAACACAAACATCTTTCGATTTAAGTCGTTTCTGATTTGCGTTAGCAGCATATTTCTTCTCGTCTGTTTGTGTATTCATTGCCTATATAATACTTCAAATCCTAACAATTCGTAGTGACATAAAAAACAATTGGTGAATGAATACTCTCTCATACAAACGACTAATAGTTAGATAAAAAATCCTTGTTTTATCGTGAAGAGAATTTTCTACTACTGAACCTTAAAAATTAAAAAAAAAAAACACTCAAGCCAAATACGAACACAAAAAAAAAATCAGTCGCTTTTAAATTGTAAATACACTTGAATAAAACTCCTTAAAATGACAACTTATGCTTTCAGTGCTGTTGCTGTCAGTAGTTGTTGTGTAAGTTGCAGCTTGAGTACTGTAGTGGTGGCGGCAGCCCAAATTGGAATTGAGATAAAACAAAGTAAAATAAAATGCTTTGGAAAAAAGCATACTCATCGAAGTACTTGAGAAAAGTAAAAACTTTGCCGCCAATGCGGCACCAATCAGTGCGACAACAAATTTACCAAACGATGGAAATGAATAAATGAATGGCAAAACAATATAAGCAAGAGCAGAAAAAAATATTGAATTTCCTAAAAAGACAATAAACGCAAACAATACAACGCCCGCTTCCTGCTGCCAACGCTGGTGGTGTTGAGGCAAAAATGAGGTGCTGCTGTAAAGTGCAATAGTTAAATTGCAAACACTGAGTTAATTAGAACTAATGTCAACTCAGGCATAAATAATTTCTATAGTAGATTTAAGATTATTGGCAAAAGGATTATTCGACTTTGTGTGATTTAGCACAGTAAAAAGTTTGAACTATTAAATAAAAAAGTGCTATAAGGTAGTCAAAAATCTACTTAATTTTACTGACAATTTTTTTTATTGAGTTTTAAAATAAGAGATCAAAAGTTATCTATAAGCTGGGCTCTTAAAAAAATGTTTTCTTGATATAAAAATATATATATATATATGAGTTAACATTAAAACCAATTCAACAAAACTGAGTCAGATTTTAAATAATGCCGAACGATTCATGGACTTTGCACTGTCATGATGTACAAGACAATAAAATTAAAGAAAAAACAAATATTCCTATTTATACTAAAAGTCTTCTGAGACGCTTATAAAAGCCTAAGGATAAAGCCAGGACGGATGTTGCTTCTACATAGAAAGAAAAAAAAGTAGTTCCAATTTCAAGATGTTTTTTTTTATTTAAGCACGATTCTTAATTAAAAATTTTAATTAAAAATAGCACCAAAGTATAATTAAAATGAGCAGAAAAAGGGATTACTAAATAATATTTCTGATATTTTAAAAGTCATCATCACATATGGAGTTCACGCCACTTCCTTAATAATTATCACAATAATAACTATCACATATTATTTGTCTTAAAAAGAGATACAAACTCTAGCCCGTCGAAATCATAAATATAGAAACAAATGAAGTTCGAACAATAATAATTAAAAATTAACTTATTTAATATTATAAAATTGTTCATAGGTGGAAATTTTATTAATTTTTTAATTGATATTACAAAACTTTAATGTAAATATATATTAAAAAATTTTACATATAACTTTTTTCTGTGTATACATAAATAATATTCTGTTCCATTGACTTCCAAATTTAATTAAATACTTTACATCCTTAACAAAATAACCTACATCGGTAAAATAGTTTGTATCTAATCCTTCGATAGAATGTTAAGTACCTTATATGACATTTTGAGCAAAATCGTTAATCGAAGGAAATTAAGTTTCTGGACGCCTAAATAATTAACTTCCATAAATATTTTTAAGACCACCAAGTGTTGTATCGAAAAGTTTTGCATGTAATAATAGAAACGTTTCTGTAATTTTCACTTAATTATTATAGCTTTAACGTTTATCTGCATCTCTAAAACTGGTCCTCACAAACCTTAGCAGTTTCGTGCCCAGAAAGTTTTTACTTGTCCGGTGAGGCACTCTTGCTGATTTTTGTTTTTCTCCTTATTTATAAAATACTACTAAAACTATTGTCTAATTGCCAATGCCATTGCCACGCAATTTGAGTCTCCATCCATACATTAAAAGCGTCAAAATGAAAGAAATATCACCAGACACTATCTTAAAACATAAATGCATACACACACACACACACACACACAAACACACACACACAGTCATACACTTATATTCTGATAGACATTAACATTTTACAATTATTTTCTGCATAAGTAAAGTAAAGTTTTTTGTGCTGCGCCACAACTTAAAGAAATTAACGTGCCATCGCTGTGCTATTGTTGCAGTTGTTGAAGCAAAAATAAAAAAAATAAAAAAAGACTTCAACAAAAGAAATAAAATATTGATATAAGAATAAGAAATTTTACTTTACCCAGCAAACGTACGCAAAGGAAAATATGTATTGGGTGTTTTTTATTGAATTATAGAGCTTTAAGTTGGCATCACTTTTTTAACTGGCGGCCATTTTGTCAGCTGTCAAGTGATAAATATTTAGTTTGGTTTGCCATTTCATCATGAACAGGTTGACAAAAGAACAACGCTTGCAAATCGTGCAAATTTATTTCGAAAATAATGGTTCAGTTCGCGAAGTTTACCGCAATCTCCGTCCATTTTATGGTCGAAATAATCGTCCATCAGAGCAATTAATTCGGTTAACCATGGATCGTTTTCGCACTACGTTTACTCTATGTGATAATACGCATCCGCAGAGACGTCGAACAGTGCGCACCGAAGAAACAATTGCCGCTGTAGAGCAAAGTGGTGAAGAGGACCCGAATGAATCGATTCGCCACCGGAGACCGGTATAGAGCCATGATAACCGACTATTTTGTTCCCGAATTGGATGTCATGAATGTGGATGAGTTGTGGTTCCAACAAGATGGCGCTACATGCCACACAGCGCACGTCACAATCGATTTATTGAAGGAAACATTCGATGAGCGCATAATTTCGCGGAATGGACCTGTCAATTGGCCACCAAGATCGCGTGATTTGACACCATTGGATTATTTTCTTTGGGGATATGTGAAGTCGCTGGTCTACGCCAACAAACCAGAAACGTTAGGGGACTTGGAAGCCAACATTCGTGGCGTTATTGCCAACATACGGCCCTATATGCTCGAAAAAGTGGTTGAAAATTGGACCTGTAGAATTGGCTTTATTCAAACCAGCCGCGGCGGCCACATGCCCGAAATCATATTTAAACATTAATGGCATAAAATTATCCTTCCAATAAAGCCAAATTGATGGACACTAAAACGATTTTCTTGTGTTTTATTTCAATTCGAAGTTCTATACCTCTAAAAAAAACACCCTGTATATTACTTAAACAATTTTATAAAAAAAATTCCAAATTTTCGTACATAATTTTTTTTAATTTTGTACAGTTGAAAGCAATACAGCCCTACAGGAAGCTGAGTATCATTGTGAAAGTTCTTTTTTTATCTAGGCATTTATGCCCTAGCTATATTCATTGATATTGAAGAAGCTTTCAACAATGTTTCGATCTCAAATATTACCAACTCTTTAAGCATGTTTGACTTGGATCAAAAATACACATATACGATAGACGATGCAAAAATAAAAGGCAATTGGATAATTCAAACAGTTGACTTTGCATTTGCTGGGATGATTTGCTAGACTTTACTTACAAATACACTTACAAAAATTTATTTGTCATCGTATAATGTCTGAGTATGTGTTTGTGTAAGTGTTGCACTAGTTTTGTAGAAACTGATGTTACTGCCAAGAAAAACATCTTTTTGTGAATTTTTAATTAAAAGTAAATTCAATTTCAACTGCAGTTGAGCAGTATTTAATGAAAGTAATTAACAACTAACAGAGCTTAACAATAACAAAAACAAGAGGAGCTTTAACAACGGCAACGCAATAAAAGTAGCCAGCTTGATATTTTTTAGATTAAAATTGCAATATATGTATGTATTTCCAATTAAAAGTTTTTTTGTATTTCAAAGATCTAACATTGTTAAAAAATAGGTCAAAAAATAGCAAAACAGACATGGAGAGTTTTCAAAATTTGGGGCTAATTATGTAATTCGATTCGAAACGGAAACTGTTCGAATTTCTATGTTATTAACATTTCAATTCAAAAACATTTCCGTTCATTCGGAATAATAACCCACATGAGCAAAGACATTTGTTCTGAATGTGCACAGAAAAAAGTTTTCACCAATAAATATTTTTAATTAAGAATTTAATTCTATTAAATAAATTCTTAATTGTATTAAATAATTTGAGTGGAAAAACTTAATTGATATTATCAACTTGTTTATAAGTAAAAATTTAATTAATTTTTTTTAATTGATAATACAAATATTTTAATTAGTATTACAAAATCATTCATATTACTTTTTTGTGTGTGACAATGGATGTATCTTCTTTGGGCAATAGTTTCTCTAATTTCATTTGATAATATGATATTGAGAACGAAACGCTTTTATTTCGAAAACAAAAGTAACTGTTCGAATTTTTAGCCAACTTAAAAAAAGGAGAAAGTTATCAATTCGTCTGTATTTTTTTAAATTTTTACTTCATAGCTCGGTACTTTTTAGACCGATTGCAAACAGTTTTTTTTTTGTCTGAGAGGATATAGCTTCCTATTGGTGCTATTGCAAAAAAATTGGGTGGGGACATGCCCAACATTTTTTTAAATATTATTTTATGATATTCTATTTATTGCTGCGAGGCCTAGCAAACATATTTAGTTCTTGCAATTACCCAATTTTAAAGTTTAACAAATGGGCAAGGCTACACCTATTAAAATTTATTATTATATGTATCTCACGTGGTTCTACTAAACCGATTTTCACGAAACTTATCACACACCTTAAGCTCTTAAATACATAATATCTTTATTTAAAAAATATGTGGAGTCACGCCCATTAAAATTTAATATTTTATTTTAAGTGGTAGAACCACTACCGGTTTTTACAAAACTTAACATGCAACCTGAGCTCTGAAAAAATACACAATTTTGCATTTAAAAAAATGGGCGAAGGAACCTTTTAAAATTTAATATTATATTTCACGTACCTTTTAGTCAAAAGATTTCAAAACAATTTGTTATTTGGAAGAGTGTACTTCCAGTTTGTCCCATTATTTGTTTTTCAAAATTTTTCTAGATCTTTCCGTTGAAATCGGGTTTTTGTTAAAATTATTTCCCCGATTAAGTTTTACAACACAAAATTTTTGCGATTATGGTTTACAATATTTAGGTGTTGTGTATTAGAGAACAGATTGAATGGCTTATGTTGTTTTTTTGAATGCAATCGCAAAAAACCTGCATATTGTTGTCAATCCACAACATTTAAAAGAAACAACGCATGGCACAATCGAAAAAGATGAGTGCGGCGAATTTTATTGCGTGCATTGCTTGTTTTATCTAAATGTTCACTGGTCTTGTCAAAAGCAACGAATACTCAGTGAATAGTGCGAATGCTTTTTACTGTGATTGACCACAACGTAGTCTTTGTATTTTGTGCTTGTATAAATGAAACTCTTACATAAGACACGATATAGATTTGAAATGTATTATATGTAAAATTTTACATGAAATAGTTATTTGAAATACATTTTAGATATATTTTACATTTTCCAAAATTTATTTTTTGCATTTTCTTTTTTTTTCTAAAACTGTAAATATCAACATTTGTTCTAAAATTTTCTCCCTCGCCAGCATTATTTCATGCTGCATCATTTCATTTCGCTGCTTGTGTTATATCAGCATTGTGATAATATAGTGCGTATGGGCAATCAACAAATCGCAATGAATGGTATCATAGCAATTACAATTGTTATTGTTGTCGAATATATGCATGGCAATAGCATCTAATTTATGAATTGTTAGCAAATGCGAATGGTCTCATTCTCTTCTTTGTTGTGTATGTCACACAGTTGTATTTTAATTGTATGAGATATTCACATAAATACGAGTATGCAAAGCTGCGTTAAAAAAAGATGAAGTTCAAAAGAAAAACAATTAAAAGATCCATTAATATATCATATGTTGTTAAAAGGAAAAATAAATACATCCATTATGTAAAAGTCGATAAATTTTTTTATGATGGTAATGAAATAGTTTAGTGCTTGCATTTTTAAATAAGTAAATATTTTGTATTGTTTTAATTATATTCTTTGCTTTTAATTCGTATTAAATATACAAACAAAAGAAAGAGGAAAATTTAAGAAGTTGAAATATCTGTAGCCAAAAAGAAAAACAGCTTAAGTCGAGATAAGTCGATTTTAAGTTAATGGTACCGCGTAATCTGTATATTTCAAAGAACTCCTGAATAAAATCTCAACTAATTTGAGCTATTTTTCAAGAAGTTATAAAAAAATTAATTGCGGTTTATGTTTTTTAGATTTCTAATCTCATTTGGAATAATGGCGTAATTTAGGTTATATTTTGGTATATTTCAACTCGAATGTATTATTTGTAGTGTGTAGTACGATACCTGATTAAAAAAACTAAATGTTAACCGAGAATTGCCCAATTTAACCGAAAAAGAAATAAATTTCCGATAATCGAATTGAACGCTTAAAAGTGCTCTCCTGCAAAACAGTAAAATATGACTTAAGCACTTTTTCCTTACTGCCACAGATATCACAAAACAATTTACATTAAATTCCTAATACGTTTAACCAAATATGTTAAAAATATGCATATGTAGTTTATGCTTCCGCTTTCTTTTCTTTTTTACAATTATAGTTTAGAGATCACATTTTTCTTTTTCGATTTAAAAGATTTTTATTTATTTTATATTTTGTGTATAAATTTCTTTCCAAGCGTATCATCAACCTCGCCAGCTTTTTATTTTTCTAAGAAATATTTCAAGTTATGGTAAAACATTTACATATACTTATATACCTAAAAATTTTTCTTCAACGAAAATAATACAACAGCTAATGAGCAGTTGTAAGTTTTTCACAGTTTTAACAACAGATGTTGCAAACCGTAATCGGAATTTTAAAATTTCAACATTAAAATAAGAACTGTTGTAAAGAATAGTCGGGCCCTATGCCATCGTTTGTTTGTCAAGAAACCGTAATTGTTTTAAGAAGTCCATAATATAATATATATAAAATTATATATTATTACAATGTCAACGATCTTTAAATTAACACTTGAAGGAGAATTAAAAATGAAGCAAGATTATTTAATCATTTTGCAAATTAAATGTAATCAGGCTGATTAAGAAAATCCATTCCCTGCACATTGCAAGCTTTATTGTGTTTATATAAAACTCTTAACTTAAATTGTACAAACAAAACAAGTTTAAAAATTTCATGCTGTAGCTTATTTTTAAAACAACATGTAGTGGCATTTCCTTTATAAAAATTTTACAGGTCTATATTAACATCAAAACTTATTACTTTAGCAGATAAAATTTAGCTTTTAATATGCATTTTACCTGATGTGGTTATACCCACTTAGATTAGATATTTTTACATTTTTGCTGGCTTAAAATTTCCAGCACATACGCAGACATAAATAATTACAAATTCAATGATTTCTCATAATGTATGCGAAGCGTTAACAAACAAAAACACGGCAAGAAAAAAAGATTTTAAAGAGCAAACTTTATTCCCTACATGATTTCATATATGAAACCACAAACTTTGATATGCAAAAAGAACCACTTCCGTCATGGTATGCATCAGTATTGGTGGTGGCAAAGGCAACCAGCATCATCATCATCCTCGTCATCAACATGGAAAGGAAGAACTTTAGAAAAAAATTTTTTGTTGAAATAAAACGGTAGTCTCTACGCCATTTTACACTAACACAACTAATCGCTGAATATTTTTTTTTTCATATGTATATTTATATGGCTGTTACGTGACGTGTGCGGATGAGTGAATGTGCGTAAACGTAAGTACATATGTGTGTGTGCTGATGTGCATTGAAGCATAAAATGTATTAACATTAGCGCGAGAGGAAATAAATGTATTGAGCCTATTTAAAACTCATTCCCATCATGTGTGGTTAAATTTCATACAAAATTCATACATAAGTAGGAATAATTTTTCAGCCTTTTTATTTTATAGGAGGGTGCATTATCAAATTAGGTTTATCATTATCAATCAGAACTATTACAATATATATCTACATGAAACTCAATTCATTGTACCACTGCCTTTGGGTGTTTTTGTTGCTAAAAAATCTATAAAATTACTTTGAGGAGTTTTCTCACTTTAAGAGACTTTCACAATTATAAGCGCAATAACTAAAATTTTTTCGTTGATGGGCAAGCATGTCTATATTATAGGTCTGCACCAGTTTAAGAGTTTGTAGTTTCTCGTATGTAAAGATACATATGTTATTCAGCGTTTCTGTTACTAGTCATGTTCCAGACTCGATTGTTTTTCTTGAATTAAATCTGAGTTTATGCGAGAGAGAAAGAGGAAAGAATAAAGAAGAAGGGTACTGATTTGCTTGTACCGATAAGTTATGACTAGTAACCGCACAGTATATTAAGAAGGCATTATTACTGGGACAAACCTGTAGCCAGCCGACGATTTTTTAACGCACTAATAATTCCAAACAATCATTTTACTTATTTATTAAAATATTTTTTATAAAAAATACGCTGAACGTGATTATTGAGGGGTTTACGGCATCCTGTGCGCATTACGCTATTGCTAATGCAGATCCTCAGTTTTCAGTAAAACATATGAGAGGTTCAACTATTATCATAGTTGAAACAAAAAATCAATAATCAACATGTTTTTTATTTTCTAACTTTAGCACTACTACATTGGTTGACGTTTTTTCATCTCGAATTGTAGTTGTGAGAAGTATAGGTATGTCATGGAAATATATGTAAAAAACAACAACAATCTATTCATTGCTTTAGCAAGTATAGTGTTGCCACACAAGTATTTTTCACCGCGTACATTCAAGTTATTAATTGGGTTTTTTTGGGAATTGTTATAATTAAGTTTAAAAAGTGTCAACGCACTAATAATCATAAACTATTAGTTAATTTATTCAGTATAGTATTTTTTAATAAAAAATACATTGAAATGATTTGTAAAATTTAATCTGAGTTTACATCAGGCATGTCATGTGTGCCATGTGCCAAAAAAAGGCGTAACCACTAATTATTAATACAAAACTGCTTGATTCAGACACGTATTTATTAAGTTAAACAGTTTCAAACATAACTAATAGACCATTTTATAGAATCCAATATGTTTGGAAACTGTTTAAATCAATAAATACATGTCTGAATCAAACAGTTTTTCAGTAGTAATTAGTGATTATGCTTTGTTTGGCACATGGCACACAGACGTAAAACCGATCTTAGTTATAACAATTCCAAAAAAAAACCAATTACACTATGCTAGTTCAAAAATGTAACAAGCAGAGGACCCAGTGGGTAAACCAAATTCGAGCACACTGTATTCGCAATTTTTCCAGTTTTCTACAATTAATTCATTTTTATATGGACTAAAATAACTTTTTATTGATGTCCTAAAAAAATTCTGAAAAAATTGCAAAAAAAAAATAAAAAAATTGCCCAAAATAAAAAAAATTTAAATAATATGTGATTTTTTTTAAGTTTCCTTATGTATCGATATAAAAGTTAATAAAGGTAAAAAAACAAGGAAAAACTGCGTTTTTTACGTACTTTCAACCAATTTTTTAATCTTAATTATTTTTTAAACAAGTTTTTACCCTGTAAAAAATGACTATCACCACTAAGTTCGTGCTAACCGAATAGAAAATGAAAAAATGGAAATGGAAATGGAACAGAAAACGAATAGTGATAATTATAAATGTATTTACCAATGGTAAGTCAATAATTGTATACACAATAATCATTTCTAATACTCCATTTCATACTAAATTTAGGTTTAATAACTGATGTTAATAACAAAACTCTACCCCAGTAGATAGACGTGGGTGATGATGAAGTGCGTGGCTGCACAGAAAAATATCGGTATTTCCCCCATCTAATAAAGTCTAAGTTAAATTTTTCTTCTCTTCTTTAGAAACTCACATTAATTAATAAAAAATATTTCATTCAATAAGCATTGAAATTACTGAACTTAAGCCTGACTAAATATTATTTCTGATTGAAAGTCACTAAAGTTCAATTAAGATCTAAAAAAGTACTCGAATTATATTTACCAACCGGGTCTGGCTTTTGAGTTTTTACAAAAAAATAAGTTTCTTATTTGAGCACAGTGTTGTGTGGCAACACCATGTTCTTTCTTAAGCAATGAATAGTTATTGTTTTTTTACATTTATTTTTATTACATACTTCTTACGACTACAATTCGAGCTAAGAAACATTTTGTAGCGTAAAAACAGCAAATATATTTTGGTGTGCACCATGTTTTTTGTTTATTTTAACTATGAAATATTTTGAGAATAATAAACTTATGGGTGTCTCGATGAATTGTTGAGTTGTATATTAGTGAAGTAGTGTGGAAATTATAGACTCGCTGGCCCCCAAAGAATCTGTTCCGTGTCATTATAACGTATGAAAGTTTATGTTGATATATGAATTCATAACAACTTTTCACCATAACAACCCTCATATTCTTATATACATACGCATACATACATATATATGTACGTAATGCTATTGCTGAAAATAACTTGTGTACTTCTTTACATGTACTCGTATAAATGTATTCGGTATTAGTTTTTCATCAATGTTTGTTGTGTTTTATAATTTTTTCACGTTTTAATTTAAATGCAAATTTTGCAACTCATTTTCAACATATTACGCCCATACTTTCCTAATATATTCTCACATTCAAGCACACATATGTACATGCCTGTATGTTCTAACACTTCCATACATATTAACAGATTACTGCCAGCCTCTGGCGACCGTCAATATGGATGCTAATGCCACTGCTAATGCTGTTGGCCAAAATGATACTTTTACTAAAATTTTAATTCTATAGGGAAATATGTTCATATGAATGTATGTCTGTATATGCACATGTATTTTAAACTATTTGTGCTGAAAATTCTGACTTTTTAGCAAAACTGACTTAGACTGATTGAATGACTGACATTTGTAAATAACATAATCTTGTATTTGGTTGCACATTCAGTGTGTTTCATACTGTAGTGTTATGGTGATTTTACAGTTAATTATTTATATGTGTGTATATGTATATAATTGTGTAATAAATATGTATTAGACTTCTGCCTAAGATATAATACCATTTGTTAGACTTGTCATCAATAAATAATAGATTGAAGATTATTAAGATCATTTTGATTTAAAATAAAATATTCGATGGCATGAAAATCCTTAATTTTTTTAGCTGAAATATATTTTGAGCTTTTTATCTATTACCTGTAGTTTTCTTATTAAAATAAATTGGCTGTAGCCAATTTTCGTTTTGTTAAAACCCTACGCACAATTACCTTTTTTCGATTTTCTACAAGAATATATTATAAGTATTTTTATAAATCGCGGCAGCTCGAAAATAAATTTAAGCCCCAAAAAGATATCAGAACTTAAATAACGTTTATGTTTTCATTTCCAATACTACTCGTAAAATGGTCTTCATGATAATGTTGAAAAGTCTAGCAAACTGTGGAATTTTACATTTTTATAGTATCGATACTCCTAGTCCATACAGTCAAACATTTGCTGCGAAACATTATTAATTTCTCTTTTGAAACTGCATTCGTGTCAACACTGTGAAGTTTTAGTTTTGCAGGTTAATACATTTTCTCATATATTTTACATGAGAATGAGGCGAAAATTACGTACTCAACGAGAACTTCGTGCACATGAAATAAATTACCCTTTGCCATTCCTCTTTCCCCTCTCGCCTATAAACTCAAATGTTCTGCAGCAAATGTTTCACTGTATTGACGAGGACTAAATATACTCTAAAAAAATTTATGGAAATTTATTTGCGAATCTTTGAATCTTTGAATCTGAGTGACTTGAATTTTTTTGGCTTTCTTTATGCATTTTTGGACACATTTTGCACTTTTACTCCCATATTCATAAAATATAAAATGAGTTTGGAATTTAGTTTGTTAAAATTTTCTTAAAATAGATATCAGAAACATTTCTTTTGTTAATAGGAACTTATTTATTTAATTTTTTTTTAATTAACTTTAGCAGCCTGGCCCAAGATGTCGGCAAGAAAATTCCTATTGACAAATTGTATTGAAAACAATAATAAAAGAAGAAAATTGGTTTTTGTTTTCAACATAAGTAAGCGATACAACGTTTCTTGTCGCCCTCGTGGATCAGGCTGTAAGTGTTGGCCCAAAAGTTGAAACAAGCCTGGGAAGTTATTTAATAGCAAAAATTACAATTTTATGAATTTTCATCAAATGCCTTATGATAACTCTCAAATCTAAATTTAACGTAATAAAGTTGTTAAAATTTTTTCAGTTAGTTTTTTTTTCTTGGTCTCGAAGATGTGATTGGCGTATTTCGATTACGACAATTTGGCCACAAATAAAAGAAAAACTATTAAAGTGTTCTTTAATCTATTACAAACACGTCGTAGTCGAAGTCGAAGTCGAAATACTCCAAATACAATAAGGGGGAATATGTTGGTTGATATATGCTCGTATATCGTCGCGTTAGAGTATAAACCTGCAAAATCGGCTTTTTATAACAAATGCAATTTTATTGCTGTTCAAAAGAGAAAGATATGCCGCATTGGTTTTAATAAATATTTTTTTTAATTTAATATTCTACATGTCAAATTAACATAATGTATTAAGCGTCATATACAAAATGTTCACAGTGTTTTGTATCTCCTGTAAAATTTTGGTTGGAGTGAGTTAGAAGGTTTAAACTCTAAGCTGACGATATGTTCATCTTGCGTGTGGGCGCCTACATGGTTGTTAAAGAGACCAACAAATTTTGTTTAGTTTTCCAAGGATCCAATGTAAGTAATAAAAATAAAATTATGTATTTTTATTATTCACATTGTTTCAGGCAGGGATTTTATTTCACTCTTTTAGTTAACAATATTCAGTTATTACAATATACAGCTATTCGAATAAATTCTTTCAATTATTGAAAAGAACTGTATACACATACAAACAAATGTACAAATATACCGATACCTTAGAAACACATCAAGTTGCCATTAGTTGTCAATAGTAAATAATACGTGCACAACAGAAAATAAAATTTAAATAGATGACTTCTTTAATGACACTTTTGCATGTTGTTTAAAAGATTTTTAAACAAATGAAGCCGTGATTCCATATATTTGATTTCAAATACTGCCCTTGAGAGAGTTTTAAATGTCACTGTTGACGGGTCACCATATAAACACATACATTTTTATGAGACCCCAATTTTCCATATGGTGTAGCATATGAGTTTGTTAAACTGCTTAATTTTTTGTACATACATAGAAATGTGTGTATGCTGAACTTACTTCATATGAACTTCGAAATTACCTTTACAAAAAACTATTTTTATTTTTTATTTTATTTCAAAAGACTTTGTAATAAAAGATTCTAAAAATAAAGTGCTCCAAAATATGGATGAAAAAAGAAACTTAAAAATGTTAACAAAATATATAATAAAACTTCGGGCAAACAAATATAATAACAATAATAAAAATACAAAAAAATAATAAAGGAAGGTAATCGAAAAATAAGGACAACCTTTGCGTAGTAAAACAATTTAATTTAAAACTTTTGCGACACAAAAGCATATGAATACTACATATGACTATAACAAAGGTAGCACGTGAAGCGTTCATATATATGGATATGTATATGAATCTACGTATGCATGTATGTATATACATATACATTCATATATCCCAGCAGTTTTGAATGGAATATGTTTTCTCTTTAAGAGTTTTCATATTTAAAATACTTTGGGGATAATTTTGTGATAAGAAGACTCTAACTAGTGCACGTGGCTCCAGAAAAACCAACAATATTACTTTCGTTACAACATTGTTTATTACAACTGAAACGTGGAAACTGATTTTTTCATTTCTGGTATATGTTTCGAATTGAACTTTTCCCAAAATTTAACGTAATATCTTGCATCAAAATTTGCAGCCTTGTTTATAAAAATTATTAATAAAAAAATTTTGTATGGAAATTTGTTTTAAAATCCCATTTTTAAGCCTTAATAAATTTTATAAATAAGGCTGTTAGTTTTTAAGATTTTTTTTAAATTTAGTTAACATAAACACTCAAGACTACTGACGATCAGTGACCTCGTGTCTGTGATGTTACGGTCCTTAAAACTATCAAGAGTTCATTTTGTGTGATGATCACATCGCCGGCTACATTAAAAAGCAGAATAATCACACTTAAGGATGAATAAATTCA
Source organism: Tachina fera (assembly GCA_905220375.1). Classification (NCBI taxonomy): domain Eukaryota; kingdom Metazoa; phylum Arthropoda; class Insecta; order Diptera; family Tachinidae; genus Tachina; species Tachina fera. Next base: position 84,758,331 of record LR999966.1, read on the forward strand.
GGAATTGGTATATAAAATTCTCTACATTTTCAAACAGTCGTCTGACTATTTGGTGCAGCTCTTGCTTTGGCAGGGTAATTAGAGCCTTCTTTTTCAAACATAGAAGCGCTTGTATCCAATTACCACCATCAGAACTGCTAGGAATCAACTTTTAGCTTAGGTATAAGTGAGTCTGTGATGCCAAAAATAAAATCTGTTTTTATATAAATTGCTTTTACTCTAGGGCAATATGCATAATAGTTTGTGTATTTCCTTTTGTATTTGTGAGTAAATCTCAATTTCAAGGCAGAAAATAAATAGTACACGTGAAAAAAAAATAAAGATTTTCATAACAGAATGTGCTCAGCTAAATTTATACATATTAAGACTAAGCTAATGGAAAGCTGGAATAGGTCAGAATTTTATTGATACTCGTAGCATCACATTTTTAATGGCTGCTTAGGATTAAAGTTATTATTTAAATCGAAATTATTTGAAAATTCAAGACAGCTTCAGACTGTGGAACAATCCCTCGCTAAGCTCCAGCGTTACTGGGCAATTATCTTATTTTTATGAAGGTGTAGATAAGTTTAACTGCAAAATATCCAAAAAGTGGGCTAAAGCCACTAAGCAAGCATTTAGCTACAGTTTATCGTAAAAAGAAATTTAAAAGCGAATTACGGACTGAATATAAAAATCTTTAGAAGTATTAATGACTGTAGTTTTGTAATTATCAAGATTCTATTGGGAATTTTTTTATAAGCTTTTGGCTTTCGTAATATTTTTGAAGTGTGGTTTAGGTCTCCTGAAGTGTTTCTAAGCAGCAAGGAAATGCTTCTGGATGTGCTAAACCAACAAATAATTTTTTTAGATTCGTATTCATATCGATACGCATAAAATATAATAAAATATTGAAATTAACATTTGTTAACACAATAATTATACCAAATTGTTATTTTACTTATTAATGGATTTTTAAGAAATACTTTTTTACTGAGAAAATTTAAACTTAGTTATAAAAATTCCAAAAAAGCATCAAATCAAAATAAAATTGTGTACTAACCTTATCTTAAATGATTTTAAAATTGATTATGCGAATGTAATAGAACTAAATATAAATAAAAATAAATAAATATAAATATATATATATATATATATATATATATATATATATATATATATGAAATTTACGGATAATAGAACTCCGGAATGCCAATATCTTAATCCCGAGATTTTTTAAGCACCAATCCTGGAAAATTCTGCTATTTCCAGAGTTTGGATCGCACATTTAGTATCTCTAGTTGAAAAAAGGCAATAAAAATTATATTTAAATTGGTCAAAATTTTTTACAGAAAAATTCTCGTAATCAGATAAGAATTTTAATATCTTTTCTCTATGTGTATGTATATCTGATATTTTGTTTTTAGAAAAATTTGATTTAATCATATTGTGTCTGTAGACAAAAGTTTAAATATATTTTTGGATTACCTCAACGATAAAAAAGCAATACATCTTTTTATGTATGTAAACAATAACAATATTTTTGCTTTATGCAGCTAAAGAGGTATGGCTAAAGATATGCTTTGGCATTGATTGCACCGATTTTTAGAATTAGTACCGAATAATTACATATGCATTGAAAGTTATGCTTAGTTGGCTTTAATAACTTACAGATGTAGATTTGCTGTGATTTGGCACTCGTTATCAAGTGGAAATTTTGTTCGATTATTATAACTCAGATGAATATGAAATATTTGGGATAACTGGTTATTGATGTAATTTTTTCGGTTTAAGTTACCTTTAAATTATTGAATTTTTGTCTAAATTTAATAGCTTAAAGTTAAATGGAACAGTTGGCTCTATGAAAAATCGCCCAAAAATAAAAACGAAAAATCTACCAACATTTCGAAATGAAAAATCACAAAAAAAATTAAGTCGCCCATAAAAAATAAATATCGCAAAAAAAAGACAAAAAGTACATATTATAGTTCATAATTTAAGTTTTATATTGAAAAAAAGAAACTTACGGAAAAGCATGAGGAATATTCGTTTTTCACTGATTTGCAATAAAAGTAAGACTAAAACGCAATATTTTCTATCAGTCAAGAATTTTTAATTTTTTTTTAATTTAGATAATTATAATAGATACAGCAACAAATTTATAAACATATAATGTAGTAATTATAACACAACCCCACGAAATCCAACATTTTGTCAAAAATTCAAACAAACTACATTATTGGTTTTTTTTTCCATCACGTCAGTTTTTTTTATGAGCATACTTAATATTTTTACGAGGTATGCCAGTAAAATTTACCGTAACTCGAATGTAGTGTCTCTGGTTTCTGATGAACTTCGTACATACTAATTTCGAGTTGTGATGAATTATAATGGCATACCTCGTGAAAATATTAGGTAGGCTTATTAAAAAAAATTGTGACGTGATGGAAGTTTATAATATTTTTTCTGAAGCTTAGTACATAATACCAGCTCAAAATTTTAAATGCCAGATTATTGCCCAAGTGCAAATCGATCGGGTGAAAATATTTCTTCAGGTGACTATTTTCGCCGCTTTGAATACCCTTTAGATATCAACACACATTTTTCAGTATTTTTTACAGCAAACTCATAAATTTTTCAAAGTGAATTGAGTCAAGTATGAATCATACGAATTTGCCTGGTCTTATATAAACATAAGTAGGAAAATATACGAGTACCGTGATACTTTTACATTCTGAAAAACGCTCCCTATTCTGAAGGTAACAGTCCCAAAGAAAACACTTTATATTACTTCACCTCATTTGTTTTCTCCATATTAGCAGGCAAAAATTTTAGTGGAAATTTTCAATTTCAGCAAACTTTTTTGCTTTTGTCGACACATATAGAATAATTTCAATAGTTTTTATTGTTTTTTCTTTCTTTTTTTATCTTTTATATGCATTTTAATTTAAATTTGCTTCAATAGATGTTCTATAAACCAAAGTATTTCTGTTGTTGTTTTTATTCTCCTCAAGGACTGCGCCATAGCAAAATAGAAAAAAAAAGTAAAGAGAGTGGCACAAACTCTGCGATTTTCTAGGTTGGAGAGTATTTGAAAAACTGTTGCTTTTCTACCAAACGTGTCATTGTCCTAATGGGGGATTTACACTTTAGCACCACAAATCCCTTGGCAGGCTATTGCTGAAATACATATTAACACACTCTACATACAACTAAAAACTAAAACTAAAACACTTAAAAAAGGGAGATAAAGGAAGTAAATTTAAACTTTTCCTAATCAAGACGACTTACTTACTCTTCTTCTTTCCATTCGGCAGCCTGCAGTTTTTGTGAAAAAGAAAATCAGTAAATGGAGAAAAATAGTTTGAAGGCATGTGTGTCTAGTCATAAGTGTTTATGTGTTTCTGTGTGTTTGTGAGTGGGTTTCTCATTTATTAGATAGAAGCAGCATCATGGAAATTTATTATTTTAAATTCGTAAATTTATGCATAAGTTTTTGGCGACAATTAGCTTTGTTTGCAAGTAAACAAGCAAATTATCATCATCATGGTGATTAAAATAATGGATTTTAAATGAAGAGTAAATAGTGTTGATAGAATTAATATTAGTTTTATTGAGAAAAAAAAAACAAAAATGTTATAAATATATTTTTGCTTGTGTATACTTCAGCGTTTGTAAATTAGTTAATTAATTATGTGCTTTGTTAATGTTTAGGTTTTAAATTAACATTCGTTTGTAATTATATTTTTAATTAGGTGTGCTTAATTAACATTAAAAAGGTATTTTTACAAATAAGTTTAAATTTTTTTTTATTTAAGTATAAATACGCATGTACCCAGCAAAATAAATAAGTAGTTCGAAGAGTTTGTCATTTTCGCACCTTATGAAATATAACATGAAGTGAATTCATGTTTAAAATTTTACAAAATTCAAAAAAATTCGTCATTATTGAAGTGATGAAAATTTACATCAGAAAAGCTTTAAAATCAAGGAACTCGCACTATATATTTTTACCCACTTGTAAAAAATAGTTAGTTTTATTTATTTACATATGAATATAAAGAACGTTTTTGAATCGGAGAACCTGCATTTATTTGATTTATTAGTAATAGTGACGAGAAATTTATTTAAATTCCCGCACAAAGACATGATCTCCAATGCCAAGTTAATGTTAAAAATCATGCATATTTCCTCTAAATCGAATTAGTGATGACATTTTTGTCATGTTTATTCTGCTGGGTATGTATATACATACATAAGTTTGTGTAATGTATGCTGGCTATGTATTCATGTAAGTATGTCTAAGGATGTATGTACTATCTAGTGTAATATATGCATTATACAATTTTTACTCTACGATGGGTATATTAATTCTGTTTGGCACTATTGCTAGAAAAAGTCATATTCCTTCATCAATTCAATAAGAATTTATCCCTTTTTATTATGTTTCTAAGTTCTACTTGCACCCCTTACTCTTAAAAATAATAGTCTTCAATTTTAACTGTAGTAGAATGAGCTATATGGTTCGAATTTTTTGTAATTTTTTTTTTATTTATTCGATTATGTATTATTTTAAGGATGCTTTGTGAGAGGTGGACATCTTCTGCTTTACACATACTTACTTGCTCTTTATTATCCATAAATTTTCGCAAAATTTCGGGTTTAATTGTCATTATTGCATTTGGAATGTTGGTGTTTAGTAGGAAAATGGTTCTTAACGTATTAACAATCGCTCTTTCTTTTAAGTATTCCCTCAGGAGCCGTTTAATCTATTGATCGTTTAGGCTAGTTAATGCAGCTTTTGCGCGAAATACCAAAGCTCTTTTTGTACATAAATGGGAAAAATTAATGGTCTTGAATGGAAATGCTTCGAATGAAATCTGTGATAACTTCTTAACAAATTTTTAATCACCTTTTTAACAATAATAAATATCTTTTCACAATATACAAATTTTCTTTTCTTTGTTTTGATTATTTTGATAAGTTCTTAATATAAAAATATACTACAGTTGCCCCTTTCTACCGGAGTCTGCGTTACAGCAGATTTTGGCTTTTTTTCACTTTTTTAGGGTTCCGTACACCAAAGGTGAAAAAAGGAACCCTATTGTTTTCGCTACGCTGTCCGTCTGTCCGTCTGTCCGTCACACGGTATTTTCTCAGGAACCGTAAGAGCTACGGACCTGAAATTTAAACAGAGTATGTAGAACCTTGGCCACTACAACAACAAATACATGAGAATTAGAAATTATAGGGTGCTCCAAAACGAGCGACGAAAAAAAAAATCTCAAGTCATATACATACAATTGTACATATGTATATTGACACTTGAAATTTGTAAAATTAGTGTATTTTTATATAGACTACAACAATAAACATTAAAATATTAAAAAATTTAAATTAAAGGGTGGTCCATCAGTTAATGCAATTATGACTACGTAATTTTGACAAATTGCTATATCTTGGAGACCGTAATATAGGTAAACACTTGAAATTTTCAAAAACGGTAAAACTAAGAAATCCGAAAATTATAAAATCGCCAAACCGAAAAAAATCGCCAAAACCTGAAAAAAATTGCCAAAAATTTAAAAAAAGTCGCCAAATCAAAAAAAATCGACAAAATTAAAAAAAAAATTCTAGCACTAAAATAAATCGCCAAATTCGAAAAAATAGTTTAAATGAAAAAAATCGCCAATATGAAAAAAACGCCAAAAACCGAAAAAAATCGCAAAAACGCGAAAAATGCGCCAAAACCAAAATAATTGTTTATGTGAAAAAAAAATCTCCAAAATGAAAAAAAAATCGCCAAAATTAAAAAAAATCACCAAATTTAAAAAAAATCGCCAAAACGAAAAAAACGCCAAAATTTAAAATAAACGTCAAAAACCGAAAAAAATCCTCAAAGCGAAAAAAAGTGCCAAAACTAAAAAAAATCGCCAAAAACCAAACAAAAAATCACCTATATGAAAAAAAACGCCAAAATTAAAAAAAATCACCAAAATAAAAAAATCGCCAAAATTAAAAAAACTTCAAAAACCAAAAAATCGCCAAAACGTGAAAAAAGTGCCAAAACTCAAAAGACCCCCAAACTAAAAAAAAGCTTAGAACCGAATAATGTAACATAAATGTCTCACCGAAAAACAGTTGAATTTTGATAGTTTGAAATTAAAGGGACAAAAGAAAAATTGCATAATTAACGTAAACTCATTTTCAATAAATAACAAATATCTTGCTGGAAAAAATTATTTCTTTTGTGCAAGTTTTAGCGTAAACATTAATTTAATATTAGAAAAAAGTAAAAAAGTTTATCCAGTTTGATGACCTCAGATATATTACGATACTTTGAATTGAAGTAATGAAAGCTCATACAAAATTTTTAAGTTTTGAACACATGTAATTTTTTATTGGAATCGTCCTTATATATTTTTTTACTTTCTAGAAGTTCAAAATTATTTAAGTATTATTCCCTTAAAAATATCATAAAAAAAGTCCTAAGAGAGTACTTTTTGGGTCCACTTAGGACCAGTAACAAATTAGTTCAAGAGGAACTGTTGAAGTGTCTCCTTTAATGGTATTTGCCAATCTTGCAAAATTCCGCAATGTTTTAACACACCTCAAAACATTAACCCCCTTATGTAAAAAACGAATGGTAAATTTAAAGATGGTTTAACAAACGAATTTTGTATGGCAAAACCGGTTTTAAAGCATGCTTTAACTTTAACAATCGTTTTTGCATAAGACCATAAATGTTTCAAAAACACATACAACAACACCCTAAATTAAAAGCCTTGACCCTTTGGGTTGGTAGCATATGTACACGCAATGAAAAGATATGGTTGTAGAATGGTTGAGAAAACAATATTATGTTCTCAGAAACAAATGTGTTACTTTTGTTACGGCAAGCAAAGTAATGTTTGTATTTAATAATTGCATTATTATATTCATAAAAAAGTGTGATATAGTTAGAGTTTATCAATATAGTTTTGTTAAAAATTTATGACTGCAACATAGTTTTTGTAATTATTTAAAAATAATATAATGTAAATAACAATATAATGTTATCCAAAACCATACCATGTTAAGTTTAAAAAAAAATCTTTTTCAGGAACATCTGTAAGTTTAGTGTTTCGTTTGTATGCTGTCGGTTTTGCACGCGTCGTGTTAAATAAATAAATAAAGTACAAACAAATATAAATATATATACGTATATATACGTATATATGTTTATCTCTTTATATAGACGTGTCTGTATTTCGAGTATGCACACATATATGTATACATATATATACACATATATTTCTATATATACATACATTTTATTTCAACAATATTAATTTATTTTTATTTCGGATTAACTGGACAGCTGTTTTAAACAAGAGATCTACCAATAAATATATAATTGAAAAACAAAATATTATTATTATATTAAATAATACTGTTGTCGTATTTAACAATATTATTATAATATAAGAAGTAAGGTGAGTCTCAATTATATTTTAGTCACATCTAACAATATTGTTGTCATATTTACAATAATAAGATTAGGTGTAACAAACTTATTTTTTTTTTGTTGATAGTATTATTATTAACTCAGATAATAATATTATTTAAAGTTTGCTTTTCTATTGACAATAATATGATTAAACTACAACCATATAATTCAATCATAGTATGTTGCTGTTTGATTATGGTTACCTCAACCATATTTTTTCTTTGCGTGTATGTATGTATATGCATCAAAAAAGATCTTTTCTCCATTTTATACTGAATTTTTGTTGTAATTTATTTCTTTATTTGCTAAGTAAATACTAAATAATACTAAAATTCTTTTTAAATAAAGTTTGCGAAAATTTTAATTTTTTTTTAACAAACCAGAGGATATCTTTTATATCTCATAAATATTTTTTTAATATATTCCAATGCGCGGTTAAGATATATGAAACTCGTGATGTTTGGACCAAATTTTAACAAAGCGTTTGTGATTATTTAGCAACCTCTTATGCAAAAATGCATAACTCTTGATTGTGTACTTACGGATATATTAAATTTTTTGAAGCTTAATTTCCCAAACATAACACTGTGCAACTAATTTTTATATATATTGTGAACGTGGTAAGTATAACTCCAGGAATTACATCAATTGTACACAAAACTTAACTTATTTTTATTAGATAGTTGCATGCAAAATATAATAGATAATAATATTGTTATAATTTTTATAAAAAAAATTAATCTTTGTTTTTAAAATGAGGGATGAGGGTTAGTATTATTTGTGATACATTTCATTTATTTTTCTTTTACACACCTATCCTAAAAAAAATAATAAAACTCACCATATTTTCCATACCAAATATGTTTTATAATAATTTTAAAACTCTCTTTATATTAACAGCAGTTAAAGTTTTTTAACTTAACATTACTTCTTTCGAATAGCTTTTCAAAATGGTAAACTGCCATCATTATTTTTATTGAATTTAAAAATACAACTCCTTCATCCAGCCAGAAAATGGACTTTGAAATTAAAAGACAATAACTTAAGGGCAAAATAAACAAGTAAATAAAAATCATTAAATAAATATTAAAATGAATCAAGGAATGTTATTTTGTTGCTTTTGCATTTTGGCCAAAATATCTACAACTAAATGCAACATTGAGGACACACTAAAGAGACTGGAATATATTTTCTATTATTTGTTTTTTTTTCTTTTACAATTTCTTGTTTGTTTCTTCCTTCTATTGAAGGCAATGATAATGGGTTACTTTGCCAAGAAAATGGAAGAAAAAAAGCAAAGCATTTGTTTATAAAAAAAAAATAATTTAGCATTGATTGCCAAAGGCATTGTTGCCTAATAATTTTTTTCTGGCATTTATTTCCCGCAAATGCTGTGTCGCATTTTCAATGACAATTTAGTCAAATGAGCCGCCCAAAATGGTAGAAGATGGCAAGCAGGGAGGCAGGCAGGCAGGCAGTTTGCAGCAATAGTTTGCATATTTTTTCGTGTTTCTTTAATAAAATAACTTAAATAATTGTCTATCAGAGAGCATTTTATAAAGAGCTTGCAGATTTTAAGAGCAAAAATTTATATAAACGAATTAAATTTAAAAGTATACTTTTTATAATGTGCACAGAAACTTTAAATTAATTAAGACATTTTTCAAATTACAAAATATAAAGAACCGAAATTAAATTAATTCAGTGATTATGGTGCCATTGTAAAAAACGTAATTGCAGACATATTTTTTTTGTGTACTTTATACCAACGTAAGTTTGTAATTATAAAAATGGATGTTTATAAATATACAGTGAATATAAAAACTAGCTCTTTAAATGCTTTAATAAAACTAAAAATGAGTATACATATGTACATACATATTCAAAGGTTTCATATTCTGGCAGGTAGTACTTCTTTTATTATTATTTATATATAAAAACAAACTGAATAAAGATTGTAAAATATAGAAGTCTCTTTCAAAAATTTTGGTTAAGTTTGTAAATACTAACTTCAAATTGAGGTCAACCAAATTGTCTCTCTAGGCAACTAGTTTAATTACTTCAGATAATAAACAATTCCAACCTTTATGCCAAAAAAACCGACATCAATGCAAAGATCTGATAGATAAAGATGAGAATTACGTGTATTATAAAATTAAATTTTAACGGACGTTCCTCTCCCCATTTTCGAAATGCAATATTGTGTATTTTTCAGAGCTTAAGGTGCGTGATAAAAATCGGTAAAGTAGAAGCACTTAAAATAAAATATTAAATTTAATGAGCGTGACTCCGCCCATTTTTAAATGGAGGATTGCGTCTATTTTAGAGCTCAAGGTGTGTGATGTTTCGTAAGAATCGGTTAAGTAGAACCGCGTGAAATAGTATAATAAATTTTAATAGGCGTGGCCCCGTCCATTTTCTCAACTTTCACATTATGTGATTACAAGAATTAAATGTGTTTTATAGGTTTCGCAGCAATCAATTAAGTGGAATAAAATAAAATTATATAAAAATAATTGTGGGCGTCTCCCCGCCGCATTTTTTACAATGGGACCATTGGGAAGCTATATCCTCTCAGAAAACAAAAAATTTTTATAATCGATCTAAAATGTACTGAGTTATGAAGACACACACTTAAAAAAATAGAGACTAATTGTAAACATCCTCCTTTCTTTTGAAGTCGTTTAAAAATATATCCTTACGATCTCGGTCTTATACATATCAAGTGGTACAACAGCAAATTAGTGGCCATCGCTGAGTCATATCTTTGGTCAGTGGGTTATCGAAGTCAACTAACTGCATTATCAAGATATTCAGTTCTATCCCTGTAAAAAATTTAGTGACAATTTATCCAAACGTATTCGCGTTATCACTTGAGAAAATGGGAGTGCTACCAAAGGTTAGGAGTAGTGATTGGTAAACAGGACATGTCCTGTAACTGGTTATATATTCACCATTGTCGTGATGTATAGTCGTGATATTTTGTCAATATAATTGGGATGTGGTCTAGTATTATAGTAAAAAGCACTGAACAAGTTCGATATGGTTGAATCCAAGACGTACAAACAGTATAAACATAATGTTTATTGTTCTCTTCAATGGTACCGCTTAGCCACTCTACAACTAGTCCCGCAACTGTTTTAAGATGCCTCTGTGGTCGAGTGGGTAGTGTGCAAGCCTGTCATGCCAGAGGTTCTCAGTTCGAGTCCCAAAAAAATCTCTTTAAAAATGAATTATAATTACATTTGAAACAATAAATAAAAAGTTATACATTTTCATTGTTTCACTTAAGTGTCTTATGTCTTGTATTATTCTTCGTCGATTAGGTCACTATGAGATAGTTCAGTGACAAGTCAAAATGTGCATACAAAGTATCAATTAACCCCATGCTAGGCCATCCCCATGTAAAAGTGAGTGGTCCGCTTCATAGGAAGCGCTAGATCGCAGACTGGTCCCTATCATTTGAGGACTGATCACGTGACTAGTCTTGTGATAGTTGCATTTCTTGCAGCGATGTCAGTATTTAAGGTCTATGAACGCGAAATTGTCATAATTGCGGGGTGCCCCTGTATCAGAGTGGTAGCGATGCTATCCTCTCAGTCCAGAGGTTGTGGGTTCGATTTCCGTTATACACCCAGGATGTATTCTGCAGACAAACTAATCGCTTCGCGGGTTGTGTGTGTTAAAAAAATCCAATAGTAATTTGTCAGACATCGCTGCATCACCTCTCATGGGCACACAAGATAGCGATAAAAAAAAATCATATTTTTTAAACTACTTAACCGATTGCAAAACAATGTAAAAAACTAAATCGACTTAATCTTTCAGAATCGGCACTCCCTGGACAACCTTTCATAATACAAGCTGAGATAAATGGAGATAAAGTCGATTTTATCGCAAAAGATCCAATTAGACATATATTATAGAATTAATGTGCAGGTTTCTGCAAGGCTTTACACAAGATCAACCATGATATATTTTTTACTAAATTTTCGTAAAACTTATGAGACAATAGTTAACAACGTATTATTTTTCACATAACTGTATAAGAACTCAAACTTTTTGTGTTACCCAGGAAATGTTCCTAAACCATATTTTTATGTTATGGAATATACTAATATTCGAATTTAAGCTGACGATGCTGAAATTTACATTCAAGTACTTAAATGGCGTTCATTGTTCATTGTTTGTAGTCTATCCAGAATGGCGCTCCGTTTCCAATTTGCAACACGAAACTTAGAGACATTTTCGAAACCTGGTTTTAAAACAGTATTTTGGTCTTCCTTTCTGCGACAACCTTTAGAGCCACATTCAAACGATCTTCTCGCTAAATGTTCTCACCACATAGACTAAGCATCGAGTCTTACACTTAAAAAAGTTTTACATTAACTGTTTGTAGTTATTTCAGAAGCTTAGGGTAAAGTTAAAGTTAAATGAAAATGTAGTTGTCCTACGAAAAAACATATATATTTTAACTTTTTATATATGTTGCTAAAAAAAGCAACTACAATATCAGAATGTTTTGCCGTGCAATCAAAATGTTTAGTTATTTTCAATTGTTAATAAAATAAAATAAAAGATTTTTTATTTATTTTTACACAATGTGCTAGTTATAAAATTAACATTATTCAAATGAAATGTAAGCGAAAGGTTTTCTAAATGTCATTTTACTTGATCCAAATGATTTTTCATTTCAATTTACCTACATAATGTTTTGAGTGTATATTAATATAGGGAAATAGGTTATATAACTGTTCCATAAATCTTGCAAAAAATTTTACTCTTGCCGAACCTCGTATTTAAAAAAAAATATGATGCTTAATATCTTCTTGCTAGCTGGATCATGGTGAACAAGAAAAATTCTTTATTCATAAGCAACAGCAAGTGATGGTCTAAATTTCGGCCATGTCACGAATTAGGAAAATAAAAATTACTTTTTTCTTTACTATAACTGAGATGGTGTATAAATACATTAAAATCAAATTATTTGAAGGGTTTTAATGACATTAATTTGGACACGTATGCTCAAATAATTAAATCTAACAAATAATAAATTTTATTAAACATTGTACTTTATTTCACCTCTACTGTGACTCATTTCCAAATGATTTTAAATATATTATTCTCTTGCGTTTGTTGCAACAGATTGTTATTTTTATTATGTATGTATTTCGTTAAGTTTGTTACAATTTACGTTATTAAACTTTTCGAATGGGGATGCATTATCCAAAGTTGTCAATACCGTTCATGCATTTAATATCATTCATAGTGTACGATACAATGCGAAATGAATTTTATTTAAAATGCTGCCTTTGTAGCTGATCCATTGCTATTAAGGTGACCATATCTTTAGAAAAGTAAGCTTATACAGCAAAAACTTTATTTAATAGAATAAAAAAAAACTGTATATCATCTTCGGTCGTTAGTAATAACAATTTGTCGGAATAACCCATTATGTTTGTTTGCATAGTTCAAAAACTCAAATCTTACTTCAAAAAACCTGCAGTTGTTGGTTTATATTTTTTTGTCCACAAATTTTAGAAAATTAACGGATTATTTTTTTTACTAAAAAAAATAAATTAGTCAGTTGAATGTCAAATCAAAGTTAAATGACTGAATATCAATACATACATATACGAATCTTCTATGTTTTCAAAGTTAGTTTTCACCGTTACGTATCTTTACGTAAATACCACTAATGCCACAATCTGGAAACTTTTTGGGGGTCTACCCTTATTTTTAATTTCAAACATGACTAAATAAAATCCAGAAATTAAAGAAGCCAAAAAGTACGAAAAGAAAAAAAAATCTAACAACATTCTGATGTAATTAATGTCTTTTAGATTCTTTTATCTTCTTGTGTATAAAAGTAAAAACTGTACAAAAAGTACCAAAATTTTTAGTTTTTCTTTTGCTAGATTAATATAAGCTTCAGCATTATTTGGTCTATTCGCTCCTACCTCATTTTTAAGCTTTCATATCAGAATATAAAGTTTCATAATTCATTTTCATATAAATACAAATGTACATATATATGTATGTGTGTATTTAATGGAATAATGCATTCGAATTTTATTATTATGTTTAAGGTTTAAGTTATAATTTTTATGCTTTAAGAAATTGATTTTAGGAAGAAATAATATATCACCATAACATGAAATTTTCTAGCCTTTACCATTTTAAATTTAAAATACATATATATTTTAACGAAAAACTTGTATCAAGAACAACATTATTCTACAGAATATAAAAACACATTTGTAAATTTGTTTCTATTTTTCTTCAATCTTTCACTACAGTTGGTCTCTCTAGGTGAAATAAAATTTTCTCATAATATTCCTGTATGAACGTTTTCACACAAACACCAACCAACACACACACACACACACATCCACATGCATTGACTATAATCACAAACACTCACAGGGGACAAACATTAAAACGTTTTTACTACTGTTGTTACTAATTCAATTTGCCTAAAAGCCATTTATCGAGTAACATTTTCATTAAAACTTCGTGCACATTTAACCAATCAAGCGAAAATGTACAAAATTAAAACTGAAATCAAATTAAGCATCATCGAGTTGTATACACGAATGTGTCCGAAAATATTATTGGAATTGAAAATAAGCAGAAAATAAAAAAGAAACACTATGATGTCCAGCAGTTGCATAAAGTTGTTTTGTTCAACTACAAATGGAGACTTTATTGGCAAAAGAAATTACGTGGAGCTCCTTTTTCACTAACATTATATTGACATTTAAAATAAAAGAGAATAAAACCATCTTTTCACATAAATCTGTACGTATGTATGTTTATTAATTGTACTGGATATAAACTTTTCCAGAGAAGAATTGTATCAAGTATTTAAATTAAAATGCTAATATATTATTTGTGCAGTAGATATTTTTGTGTCATTTTAAATTAAATGTTGACTTTTAGTTGTTTTCTTTGTTTAAATATGGAGAACATAAATATGTGTAAATGGCATGTCAATACTTCTTTATTAAGCACAACATCTTTCAGGTTTTAAATTCACAACACTGAATAATAATGCGCTTCTGTATGTTACTTTTAAAATAAAACTAATTATTTTGTTCATATTAATGATTTAGAAAGAAACATTTTGCTAATTTTTAGATAAAGCTTTTTGTAGTTTGTTAATTATCGATAACGGCAGATATGTTGCATATCAGTTTAAAATTTATTTGCCTCGGTGTCTAATTAAGCAAATAATGGCATAGTTTTATTTAGTCCAGAGATCTCTTGTTTTATTATCATAAAAGTTCTTATAAAATGCCAGCCACACAAATATAACAATAAATGTAAATGGTTTTTCATAAAGTGAAAGACAAATATAAAATACCATTTAATTTTATATCTCTTATCCAAATTGCATAAAGATGCTTAACGCGACAAAATCATCATTTATGGCCATAACCGTCAAACAGAAAATGTTGTGAATATTTGGATTGCTCGCCGTCTTGCTTCGGCAAGCAGCACAATTAAGTTTGTGGTTTACATTCAGGATAAGCTAAATAAATGATATGGGATAAGAAAATGGATGAACTAAAAAAATAATCAGGAATCTCTTCTCCATACACTGAAAATGTCGAACGTTCAGGGCTTACAAAATGAAAATGACAAAATTTTCAGCACTCTTTGAGTATTGGCCGTCAAACTACTGTGAATGCGTACAGCTAAAAATAAAAAACACGCTCATGTGCAAATACAAGTATTAAATCAAACGACCATGTTTATACACATTTTTAAAATTACGCAGCACAAAAACTATAACTAAAATTTATAGACTTTGTGAGTTGCAATCATATGCATGAGTACGAAAATACTCCAACTATTAATCGGCTCCACAAGCGTATATACAGGGCTATTTTATTCATACGCACACATGTTTTCAAACAGGCACACACACCACAGATTTCCCATTCTAGTTTATATATAGTTTATCGCATAAACGAAGTAAAGTTGCTCTTCTATGTTGGAATTGGTTATACTCATAAAGCGTATTTTTTGAGAGTGTTAAGACTTTGAGTTGGCATAACTGCCTTATTTGAGCACCCATTTAAAAGCTGATAGTTTCTGAAATTTTTAGTGAAAATAATTGTTCGTCTAACTCATTTTAAATTTGCATTCAAAATTTTCTTTTCCCATGAAGCCTATTTTGACGTACCTACGTCAATAAGCAGAATTATTGCATTTGAAGTGAAAAAAATTCACAATCTTTTGTCACTTTATGAGCTGACGGAGTCATTGGCTCATATGTATGTCCTCAAAAACGATGATGGTCAGACTGTTACTGTTAATGATGAACGGTATGGGAACATGATTCGAAATTTTTTCTTATCTTAATTGCATGCCACACAGCGGACGCTACAATTGATTTACTCAAAGAAACTTTTAATGAAAAAATAATTTCACCTAATGGCGTAATTAATAAGCCACCAAAATCGTGTGATTTATCCTCATTGGATTATTTTCTTTGGGGTTATGTTAAGTCACTAGCGGCCACATGGCAGAGATCATATTCAAACATTAATTTCATAACGTTTTCATCTTAATAAAGCCCGTTTTATGATTAAAACTTGTGTCACTCTAATAAAAACACCCTTAAGTTGCTTGAAAGAAAATATTTGATTATACGCAGTTACCTAATTTAAGACTACATATTTACTTATGTATAGTTTTTTGAGTCTCTACTCACAAAACAATTAAAATGTTTTACTATATGATGTTGGCCGATCGCAGATTGAAAGTGAAGGAAATTGTAACATCACACATGCAACCATGGAAGAAACAAGGATCCACCACCATACACCAGATACCAAACAGCAGTAAAAACAGCGGTTATATCGGGCTTAATCGGTACAAAAAAGGTCTAGTTAGGCTTATCAGGATATAAATTCATGGCGACCATTGTTTTGCTATGCACGCGGTACAATTCATACTTACTACGAGTATCTTCAGGAGGGTAAAACAATCAATGGCCAATATTATGCTAACTTATTGGCTCAATTTTAAAAGAATTTTAGAAAAATCTACAGGACTTGGACAAGAAATGCAAGGTTAATGCAAGGATGCAAACTTGTGCAGTTCTCTACGAATTTCGCTATTTCACCGAACTAAGCCCAGATTGACTATTTCTTAATCTTAACCCTGACGAAATAGCTGGGCGAAAAGAGATTTGACTCCAACAAAGAAATATTTTTTTTTTGATGACCTCAACATATCTTATTTTTTTTTGGAAGGCATACAAATTTGAAAAAATGTGGTGCAAGCTGTATAGAGCGCAAATTTGGTTACAGCGAAAAAGTAAAATTATTTTTTTATCCAAAAACATGTGCTTCATTCAAAACCTCGAAGACTCTTTGTCTGCGACAAATGTGATAATAGAGATACTCATACCATGGAAAAGGAGTTTCGGAATCTTAATGTGTATGCATTAAGGAAATCAAATCCTGGAGGAAGCATTTATTTATACAAGCAATATAGCCTTGCTGGCGATTTTACATTTTCAACTTAAAGAAATTAATAAATACACTTGAAGATAATAATTATGGTATTTAAATTATGTCACCAAATTTTAATGAAAATGATAAACAAATAAATATATTTTTTTAGAAACATTGCGAAATTTAAAATGTTTTTAATTAATTTTTAAGTGCAACACAAGCTCCGATTTGTGCAGTACATCACTTTACTGCAAAAGAAGTTATTATTAATATTAGTTTATGCAAGTTTATGTTGTTAAGGATAATGCCAGATAAATTAGTTTAAAAAATTTTGTAAACTCACCTTTTTCTATGGCTTTAAATTAACTAAACATCGAAAATATGATGTAACAAAAGAATTTCAACTTGTCCCAGTTAATGTACAACGTGGTATTCCACAACATATCCTTTGCTTCTATTTTATTTTTCAAACAACAGGTAAATTATATTTACTTTTTGCTTCACCATACACATACATACATATACGCCAGAGGATATTTATACAACTATAGTTATTTGCATAACAATATAATTTTATACATTAATTGGGTTCTAGTTTTTTTTTCGCTTGATATGCAAAAAGCGTAATTTTAAAATGAACAGTCTTGTTGAAATTAAAGTTTTAATTATTTTATGTACATAGCTATACACAACTTTATTTAAAAACATAAGAGTAGAAAAAAATTTATGTATGGATGTTTGTGTGTAACGTGATAGTTGTGTATACATGTGTAGGCAGGTGTCTTATTTTTGCGTATACTTAATAATTAATATATTCTTTAATTGAATATTCATCATACGCAACTTTGGTTTGTCGCCCCTATTCTGCGCTTCGATTACGTTCGCGCATTCAGTTACTCACGCATCGAAAAAAGTATTCTTCAAAAAAACTAGATCTAAAGAAATATAATAAGAATAAAGTATGATTAAGCCAGCTGTTTTGCTAAACGTGTGAAGTACACAAAAAGGGAAAAAAGCAATCTTGCAAACATTTGCTAAATTGGGTGCAAAAAAATTATTTAATCATTAAAACAAATTACAATTAATTATTGTTTTAACTTTGATTAAATAAATGAAGACGAAAGAAAAAACAAGAACATAAGCAAGAGGTGATATTTTAATATTTTTTTTACATAAAAACAGAAAGTTTCTTTGCTTTAATTTAATTTAATTTAATTCACCGGACAATGTCGTCCCTTGTTGCAATTAAATTTGCCAAGCTTTTTACTATTCAAGTGCTGCTGCTTTCTACCTATAATAAATTAATTGAGTCAGATTTATGTACAAAAAAGCAAAACAAATTGAGATCACTAATTAAACAAACAAAAATTTAAATACGATCTCTCACTAAAATAACAACTTACAAAAATGTCGTTACGATTGTAATGCATAATACATACTTTCAAAAGAGAAATCGAAGAACACACAAAGAGAAAAAACCTGTCAAACGAAGAAAA
Source organism: Tachina fera (assembly GCA_905220375.1). NCBI lineage: Eukaryota > Metazoa > Arthropoda > Insecta > Diptera > Tachinidae > Tachina > Tachina fera. Next base: position 84,776,765 of record LR999966.1, read on the forward strand.
TTTCGATTCAATCCAAGGGCAGAATAGTACTGAATATTAATTCTAGCGTTGATCGCTCGATTAATTAGGGATACGAGAATAAGTTTTTAAATTATTAAAAAAGAACCGGATACAATTTTGTACTTCGTCCTAGAAAGTCATTTAGATTTTGCATTACGTACAAAAGTTTCTTTCTTAGGTAAGTTACCTGCTATTTTTATCAACTCTAATGTATTAAAATATCCATTGCTTGAAGTTAACTTCTACACAAAAAGTTACATAAATGCACACGTGCATATGTAAATTACAACAATAGAAACAACAAAGAAATATCGTGTAAATAACAGACTCAGCATAATTCGTGATTACAACAGTTTGTGTGGACTTATGTGGTTTGGTTTACGTGGTTTTAATTTAATTAATATTTTTTCTCTGGAATTCGTTTATTTTTTGTTTTGTTTTTTTTTACTAGGACAAAACCTTTGTGGGCAAAATTTGCTTTTATTGCATATTCTATATAAAGTATAAATGTATGTATGTATATGTATGAATATACACACATATATTTATATTAACTACCTTATCGTCCTGCTGCCGTTTGCTGTTTTTTATATAAAATTCTCTGTCTGCTTCGATTTTAAAATTTATAATGAGGTTAGCCATCAACACACCATCAAAATATGTAAATTTAAATTTTTCGTCGATTTGTTATACAAATATGTTAAAAATGTAAATAAATTTGGTTAGAATTACATAAGCACACACCACTGCTGATGATTATTATAAAATGACAACTGTGTTTATATTTTTTAATTTTTATGCACAATTTATTAAATTCAATACTACGGACGGACAGTTTTGTAGTGACAACAACACAGATTATTTTTGTTAAGAAAAATCTAAATTTTTTGCTGTGAACTTCGAGCGAGTATCTGTCTGGATCGTTGTTAAAAATTTTATGAAGCCTGTATTATTATCTAAAATCAAAGCACACTTTTCTTGAAGAAAATTTTACTGTGTCACAGCACACTTTTCTTATAACAAAGTTGGCGGTATCACAGCACACTTCTTTATAAAAACATAGACTGTATCACAGCACACTTTTCTTATAGGAAAGTTTAATTTGTATAAAGCTTACTTTTCTCGTAGATAATTTTGATGTGTCACAGGACATTTTTCTGATAACAAAAAGTTGAGTGTATCATAGAACTCTTTTTTTTTATATAGAAAAGTAGATGTGTATGTATATTTCAAATTTTTGCAATTTTTACAAATAATTGGTCTTTCTAGCTTTTTCGAAACAAAACATAGATTTGAGTTAAAAAAAGCTCCCATCAAAATCTGGTACTATTAAAACACACAACGTGCATACTACCGTACTATCTTGTAACACAAATAAATGTGTTATCTTTTTGGTCAATATGTTTTTGCAGTAAATGTGTGAATAAGTGAGATTTAGTTTCTGCATGGGTTGATGTTTTTATTTGAACGCAAATTTCGTGGAAATTCAACTGCACATGGGCATTTCCACAGAAAAGTTCACTTTTTTTTGCTACGTTAAGTGGTGACTTAAGCTAAGTTTACATCTGGCATTTCTTGTGCGTCATTTGCCCAAAAAAGCGTAACCAACTAATTACTAATAAAAAACTGTTTGAATCAGACATGTATTTATTCATATATAAACAGTTTGCAATCATGTTGGATTCTATAAAATTGTCTATTAATTATGTATGAAACGGTTTAACTTAATAAAAACATGTCTGAATGAAACAGTTTTTAATTACTAATTAGTTGGTTACGTTTTTTTACGCTTGTATGGGACATGACACACAGCTGTAAGCCCGGCTTTAGCTGGTTTTTTAAAAAAGAAAACTATATTTTGTATTCTTTTTTGGATATTAGTTTAAAACGTGGGTAAGTCTACATTTTGAAAAAAAATTACAAATAAAACTCACAATATGGCTATAAATCACAAGAATTAACGTGATAATGACATAACACGACCGTAGAAATGCCCATACATAGAAATATATATAAACAGACGTTTAGACATTATATACATTATTTAATCTAAAAACCTAATACATACATATATTAGATTTACGTAAAGTTGTTGTTGTTTTGTTATTGTTGTTGGCGGTGATGTTGAAAATGCATTAAGTATACATTAGTGTGTTTTCATGTCTATGCGGTTTCAGCTGATAATTAATGCAAAAATAAAAATTGTCTCTCATACATACAAATGTGTAATTTAACATGTTTGTTGGTGTATGTGTGTGTGTGTGTTGTATATGTAGATGTGTGAATTTATGCAAATTACTGTCATTCACAGTTTACATTATATTTTTGGTAAACTAATTTTTTTCCTATGTAGTTTATTTCATAGATTTTGCTTAAATAATTTAATAAAATATTCAATATTATGTGCTTACTTACATTTAAAATTCTGCATACAAAACAAATAGAACTCATCAACGTTAATAGAAAATTATGTGGCATTTACAAAAAATTTTCGGAAAAAAGTTCAAATCAAACGCCAATTTAAGTTCATTGATATTTAAAAAAACCAAAAATTTAATTTTTTTTAATTTAATATTACATAATTTTGTTTGATAACACTTTGCAACAAATTTGTATCTTTTTGCCATAATCTCAAAAATGTGATGTTTTCTTAGCTACTTGGGGATCGCTGAATACGAATATGGCATTTATGTATTTTTCCTATGTGTTTCTTTTAATAGCCCAAATTTTTAATGTGTTGATCGGATAAAAATTTACTGAGTTACGGCCATTTAGATTTAAAAAAATTTTAAGTTTTTAATTTTTTTTTATTTAATATTTTAAGTTGAACCCTTAAGTAAAAAAAAAATATAAAATTTATCTTAGACCTGTAACTTAAATAAAATTTTGCATTCAACTTACTAAGCGTTAAGTTGTTATCATCGGACAAAAAATTAAAAAGTGCCGACATATTTAGTGAAAATATCCATGATGGGTGACTACTACTGGATGCCTCAAAAAAATCAACCTAATCTAAAATTAAATGTTTTTTAACTAACTTGGGGCTACTGAAAACGAATATAGCCCTTAATAATTTTACTTGAAAAGCGTTTTCGAGATATTTCCGAAAAACGAGTTTGTTTTGCAGTTTGCAAATATATTTCGAAAAATCTTGAGAACTGTTTATTTAAATTACGCAAATTTTACACTGTTGAAAATATGTGTTTTTCTTTTATCACTTTTTATTTAAAGTGCATTGATCGGATAAAAATTCACTGAGTTATGGCCCTTTAGATATAAAAAATATTTACATTTTTAGTGAAAACATCTGAAATTCAAAATCGGATATATGCAATAAATATGTCGAAACTTTTTAATTTTTTGTCCGATGATAACAATTTTTCGCTTAATAAGTTGGCTACAAGATTTTATTTAAGATGCAGTTTTAAGATAAAGTTTTTGCCTAACGGTGAAACTTAAAATATTGAATTAAAAAAACTTAAGAACTTAAATTTTTTAAATCTAAAGGGCCGTAAGTCAAAGAATTTTTATTCGACTAACACATTAAAAATATGACGTGATAAATGAAAAATATCATTGCAACGTTGTTATTTATTAATAATATTATGTTTCAAATTTTTAATAAACAGTTCAAAAAATTTTTGGAAATATTGGAATAACTGCAACAAAACAAGTTTTTCGCAAATATCTTGAAATCGCTTCTTAGGATAAATAAATAAATGCCATATTCATATTCAGCAAACCTAAATTCGCTAAGAAAACATCCCATTTTAGTGGTTAATTTTTTTTTGTTGCATTGTGTAATTTATAAAAAATATTTTTAATAAATTAATAAAATATATATTATTAGCTAACACTAGATAAATATAAAATATATAAAACTTAATAAATATAATAAATTAAGTTCGAAGAATAATAATTAAATTAACTAAAATTAATAGTCATGGGCTTGTGGCAGAAATTAAAAATAAAATATACTTAATAGTAACAAACCAAAAAAAAGTTCGTCTTAAGAAGAACAAAAAATAAACAAATTAACAAGCATGTGCATATTTAGTAAAGAATAAACGACAATAGTGAGACTGTTGTAAATTAGAGATGGTAAATTTGAGATTTCAAAAAAACAAAACACCCTTTCAGCAAATTAAAATACTATGAATCAAAACAATTCACACATTCCACTTGCAAAAAAAGTTTCGTATATAGGGCACAAATCTACATCAAGTGATACCACACACAGTGGACCAAATACAGAAGAACGCTGATGATGAAGGTTTACTGGCCTTCGAAAACGGCTAGCTGTTCCGTTCAACTATGTGTTGTTGTCAGAATATTTACAACTATTTTTCATGTTATTTGTTCATTAATAATTATCACATGTAATTTGGCTTACAAGGCAATACGAACCTTAGCCTGTTAAATATAGATATAAATAAAAATTATTTGGCGATTGGGGCGATTTTTACATTCACTCTTATCGCGAAGCTCAAGGGAATAAATTCAGGTTAATACTTTTTTTTATTAAAATGAACAACAAATTGGCATCGCCAATTATTAACGAATAAAATAAAAATCTGTTGCGAGTCCAACATGCTATTGTGAATTGATGCGATTGTATTTTTACTTTTTTAGTGTATTTTTTATAATTTTCTTAATAAATTGTTATTATTCAGGAAAATGAACAGCATTTTGCTCCGATTTATGTTATTTTTATTGGAAAGAATAAAGAGAAGAAATTTGAGACATGCATTAATTCCACTGTGTTTATCGGAAGCAATGTAAATATGTATGTAAGTGAAAAGCATAAAGATTTGGCCGTATATACTATAATATAAATATATAGTATATATCGTCACCTAAAATCCAAAAGGCCATAAGTACACTTTTTGCTTTTTTACAGGAGAAGCAAAAAAATTTATAAACTACTGACTATTTAATTGTTATGTGTCAAATTTCACAATTATCTTAAAAAAAATCAATGCGGATTTGGTTTATTAAAGAAAACTTATAAAATAATAGTATGTTTTTAGTAATGGTGCTTACGGCCTTTTGGAATCGATTTTTTTGAAACCAAAAAGCCGTAAGTACATTAATGTTTTTAATAAAAGTTATAGTTAGGTTGAAAAAATAATGGTTTTCAACCGTAATTAAAGAGCTATTTAGTGAAACTATATCTTTCATTGTATTCTTTGTATTTTTAATATAAAAGATAAAAAATTCATTTGCAAATTTGTGTGTGTTCTATGTCATTAAGCTTTTCCTCTCTCATATTTTGTATTTACATCCTATGGATATCATATTGATCTTGAGATATGTTCTTCGATTGGTAAGATATACATGTGTCACAAATATCATTTCTTGGTTTGAATATAGAATTTTTTTTGTTTTATTAGGGTCATGAATTTTGGAAAAGATACATTCTCTTTGTTAGACTTGCAGTAATTGCAATAAACTTCATATACATGTGCGTAGCTTTTAAAATCGGATTGGAACTATAGTTTTTTCGTGTATTGTCTGCGATAATGTTATTCGAGCTTCGAAATATCGTTTAGCCACTTTTTCAGAAAACTTAAACGTTCTTTGTATATCATACCTTGAGTGGTAGCTTCTCTACCTTTTAATATAAATTCCGTCTGTTCCTCTGGCGAAATATTAGTGCCATGTAAATCATTGAAGTTTACCCAATTTCGTAACACTTTCTCATTAATCCCTAACGTAGACACAAACATATGAAAATACACACACACAACATACGTTTAGAATAATGTTTTAGATAATACTTCTTCGAAATTTATCTTCTGGAGCGTTCTACACGAACACGCTTTACGTTTGTTTGAACGCACAAACAAAGAGAGCAATAACAAATATTTTTTCTGATCCCAAGACATTTTCCAGAAGCTATTAAATATTTCCCTGCGATTGTCTTCGGAAAACATAGCTTAATGTCGCAATGGACTTTTCGCACACAATTTTGAAGTACACCCATCTTTAAGTTGTCTTGATGATTTTTCACAAATATTTTCTTTTGTTAGACCCGTGTATTGTTTTTCGTTCACACTTTTTATTAATTTTTTCAACTTTGTTAGTGGAACCATATTTACTTTTAGTACTCATTTTATTATTTTTTGGTAATATTCTCAGCGTTCTTGTAAAAATTTTAATTTCAAACACGGTAACTGAACATAAAACAAATGCCAACTTCGGTCAAATTTATTTTATTTTTTAAATTAAATGTGTAGTTACGGCTTTTTGGTTTATACATTTGTTTACATTGTAGTTGCGGCTTTTTGAATTTCATGATATGAAAGTAAAATTTATTTTTATTGGTTAATCACATCATAATCAATCAAAAAGTATTTTTTGAATTTTATGGTTGTTACGCCCTTTTGGATTTTAGGTGACGATATATGTATGTATAAATATATGTATACTAGAATATGAATAAATTCATGCATTTTCAATAATTTTAGAAATAAAATCAAACTAGTTTAAAAAACATCAAGAAAACTACTTACATTGAGCTTCTTTTTTTATTCCCAAACAAAACGTTTGTGAAAAAATACACGTATATTTTAGGGAAGAACTCACGGGAATGAAACTTGGCGATGCCAATTTTTTTCGAACATGCGAGTTTTTTACGTGAAAATAATTCACGATTGCAACTTTAAGAAAAAAAGGAATATTTCGAGGGAATAAATATCACGATAGGTGTGAATAAATTTGGCGAAAAAGCCAAACAGATTTTGACGACAATGAGCAAAATGGCACAATAATGTCATTATAATAACAATAATAAAACATTTTTAATATATTGAGATCTTGCTCAAACTTGGCTGGAAATAACGTTCTCAGTCATTAAATGCATTACTACTTCAGCCAATAGAAGTATTCGATTTAAAGCTACAGCAAGTTTTAACCCTGAGTTTGATCAGCGGGATAATTTCGCGTTTTATGCTCTTTAAAAGATTAGAGTTTAGAGTTAAGGGCACTTGAATTAATGAGCCTACACCATCAAATATATACCAGAAAAATGAAATACGCATGTTGCTTATAATTTATTCTACTAATGGTAGTAACTGTATGTTTGGAAGTATAATTTTATCTCTCATAGCAACCATAATAGAAAATTAAGGTATGAAATTCTTATGCAGTATATATGTTTGTATGTATATATATGTATTTATATTTTATAACAAAGGCAAAAGTGTCAGGTGCAAAACTCAGCTGTAACAAAATAACTTAAGACATAAATAACCTCATTAGTCCCTTACGGAAGAAAGTCATTTATTTCACTTATCTTTTTGCGTATTTTATTTAATTTTGCCTAAAACGCAACAGTTTTCCTTTTTTTTATTATACAGAGAGACAATATTTTATTTAACATTTAGATAATTGTTTTAAACCGTTTCCTACGTGCATTTCTTTTTCTTTTTGTAATTTTATTACTTTTCCTTTGGTTTTTTATTTTCATTTTGCCTTAAGTTCTATATTATTGTACATTAAAAGTAAGCCTTAATTTTATTTATGTACTAAAAGCATTTGTTTAGTTCTGGCAGCAAACATTCTCACCGGAAGCTTGCTTATGTTTATGTATACACTTACAATACTTTTCTATATACTTAGATATCGGTAGAGGAATGGGCCAAGTGCGTTTGCTTGCCAGCATCAGTAAAAAAATTAATGGAATTTTTTTTCTACTTGGCTTCAAATTACTTGAGTCCTTTTTAGGCCTGCATTGTTAATTTTATTATTTTTTTGTTTTTGCTTTTTATTTTTCTTTGTATGCATATTATGTACTCGCCTTAACTTAAAGTTACTCGACTGATTCATTCAGGCAAAAAATACTTGTTGATAATTTCTAAGAGTGTGTTAAGGTGTATGTGTAAATGTTGTTATCTCAGCATAAAGTTTTAAAAACGTATGAAAAGTTTTTTCCTTACAATCGTGTTAGAACCATACGAAATCTAATTGTTGAAGAAAGAGCCCTATAAAATAGTTGGTAGCCATGTAGTAAGTAATATATATATATATATATATATATATATTGTGGAAGAAAGTTTCATATCCTTTTTGAAATCATTAATATATACATACACATCAGTCGTTAAGCAGCTCTGGGTCGGGGAACATCTCTCGCGTCATCGTAATTATTTCTTAAGTGCGGTCAGGATTGTGTGTATTGTTTGGCCTTCGAGAGTTTTTCGTCTCGCTCGCACTGGTTGACTGATCTGCCACGGATAACCGTATAATCTTGCGGTTTTTTGTGGAATTTCTTTAACAACCACGTTGCCTACTTCTTATGTGAAGGCATAGGTCGTGTACTGTCAGTCACAAAACCTTATAAAATACTGTTAATACCATCTTGTGCATATGGTCTACGTTACTCCGCCCATATTTGTGCAACACCATATTATGCAAATTTACTTTGCATTAATATGTTTAATAAATAAATAAATAAATAATATACATACACATGATTTTAAAATTTCAAGGACAAAATATACATAAGTCTACTGCCGATATTTATGAAGAAGTCGCAGGAAAAAAATTCTGATTTGGAAACACTAAAAATGTGAATGTCTTTATATTAGAATTGTGTCCAACACCTCGTTTTGAACTAGTTTGTTTTGTATGACACAAGTCCGGCAAAAACATCGATGAAAATTAAATGGTTTTGAAACAACTTTTGATTCGAACGTTCTCAAATTATTCCAAAAGAGCTGAAATTCCATTTTTATTTGCGTCCTGAAGATTGTTTTGTAGTATAACACAAGCATTTATGCTTTTAGGGGAAATGCGACACTTCCATGATTCGTTGTTATTATATTTCGAAATTTTTTAAAACAGCAATTTGATCAGGGATGCAGTTTTGTCTAAAAGATTTAAAATTTAAATTATTTTTATTTAAATTTTTTCTCTATTTAATGACAATTTTATTTCATGTTCTTTACTGCTATTGATTCTCCAAAAGACAACAAATTTTTCGATTGGCTTTATTTTCCTTATCACTGGAATTTTTTAACTTTTGTACTTTTAGTAGCTGATTCTATAATTCACCGCTGCTTAACACTTTCAACTGTTTCTTTATCATTCTCTACATACATCTTTACTAAAGTTGTCTGTTTAAACTTTCTTACATTTTTCAGTCTATTGACTTTAGAATAATAAAATAATAAATAAAGTTACTTCTGTATGCCTTGTGTCACATAATTTAATTTCTACTTGAGGTATGTTTGGTCTCAGGTTTTTCTTCATTCTTAAATGTTTGTCTTATATGCAGTTATGTGAAAAATTCATGTTAAACAATCTTGTGGCTAAATTTCTTTAATTTGAAAAAGTGCTAAGAGCAAAATTAAAGCCAAGAAGCGACCCTCATTATGACTTAAAAGCATTTAAACTCTACCTCTTGCAGTTTTAACGACGAGTAAAAATCCAAAACATTTTTAGTTTAGTTTACATACCGCAATGTTTTATAATCTTTATTGTTTCAGGTGTACAAGGGCAATTTTTAAACCGTTTTATTTTCGTTAAATAAAAGAAGTGTCTACAGTAATTTAAATAATAAAATGCTGAAAAGTGTTTGTACTAATTTCACTTAAAAAATTAAATAAAATCTACATGGCTTCCAACCGTTAGTTAAGTTCATATTTTTTATTTGTTTTTTTTAAGGTTTTCCCCCTAATTTATTATGAACTTTTTTTATTATTTATTGTTATTTTTTAGGCTACAAATTAGTTTGTGCAAGATAATTTATTACTCCCAAAGTGGGTCTGTCACATCAGCATCCAGTGAACTCCGGATGTAGGTCAACTGTAGATACTCCAGTGCCCGTAGTTACAGTTTTAAACCTCTGGTTAGGCTTCAAATTTTCATTGCCGAAATACTTTTCCACTGTAGTCTTTAAACTGAAGGCAGTTCAAAAAGACGCATGGGTAAGAAGCTAGATTCCCCAGACTAAGCTTCGCAAGAAAAATACTTCCATATTAGCGTGAGAGAGCATTAAAAATCTATCAGTTAACGCTCTGTTGTTGTATATATATATATATATATATATATATATATATATATATATATATATATATATATATATATATATATATATATAAATGAATAGGAATTTAAAATAAAATAAAATTATCACCCGTCGTCTACGAGAATTTCCTACTAGATTAAAGGAAATAGGTAAAAGGTTTGTTTGATCTAGGACATAATTCTCGTAGGCGAATATTCGACGTGACATACGCAATACGGGTGAATATAAAATTAAATATAATAACAAAGTCATATTAAATAAATTTAAATAAAATAATTTATAAGACAGTAAAATATAATGAAATAAAATAAAATTAATTTATGTAAAATAAAATTAAATTAAATAAATAAATAAAAAAATTAAAAAAACACAAAATAACATAAAATTAATTAACATTTAAGAAATTTATTATTCGACATAGAAAAATAAAATAGATTCATATCGAATATAAATTATTTGCTGGGTTTTGTATGAGTTACAAAGCCTACTAAGCTTATTTTGTCTTTGTGATTTTCAAAAATATTATTATTTTATGAATTCTCATATAGTTTTTGAAAGTCTATGCATAAAGTAAGAGGTTTGTGACTGTTAAAAATTTGTGGTTGAAGTCTACTGATGATTTGGTTCAAGCGCCAATGAAATACGTATATAGACCAAGCTAAACCCCCAGCAAATAAATTTCAAAATAAAATTAATTAATGTAGAATAAAAAATAATAAATAATAAAATATGCATAATAAATCAAAATAAAATAATATAAAACAAAATAAAATTAAATATAATAAAATAAAGAAGCAGTTCCTGCTGAATTTAGGAGCAACACATGAAAGAAAGTTTTTAAGCTTATATTAGAGTATGACCTCGATTACTGCAACTAATAAAAAGCAAGGCAGTTGCAAGAAACGCGGTTGTTGCATTGGCCGAGTCACACATATATAAATACTGCTGTTAGTATTTTTATACAAACAATATCTACTTTGTATTGTCCTAAAGATAATTTTGTGCATAATTAATAACTTTTTTTTTAAATAAAACAAATTTAGTGTTATAAATTTATTTGGAAAATGATAATTTTTCAAGAAAATTTAATTCGTATGTATAATTCTAAACTAAATGCAATTTAGAAATGCACATGCAAATAACATACATATATATATACACAAATCATATATTTGTATATTTTGAGAAAATAACGGTAAACAATAGTTAAGAAAAAACTAAAAACCTGACTGCAAAATGCAAAAGTTGCGTTTACTGGTTATATGTATAATGTAAATATTTTAGTTGTTGCAATAATCGAGGAGTTGCGCTTATTGAGGGTTGCAGTAACTGAGGTCATACTGTCTTTTAAATTAAGTCAATAATAAATTTACTAAATTTACTTAAAAAAAAACGCGGATAAAACAATATTAAGGCTCTTTAATATTCCACCTTCAACTAGTTAGTTTTCTTTAAAATTATTAAACGGAAATGACTTCTGGCTTTTATTCACCACAAGGATGTAAGCGACAGAGTACAAAAAAACTATTTTTAAATTTACAATCTTTTAGCCCGCATAAATGAAACAAATAATTTTAATTCATTTCCACTTTCTGTATTTTTTTTTTCTTCTTCTACTTCTTTTCACATTCCGTTTGCAGTTTGAATACTTTTTATTATTCATTCGAGTCTAACCACAATTAACAATAAACCTCTATTACCATTCAAGGACTAAAACAAAAGAATATAATATGAAAAAAGGGGGGAATAAAGGTCTTTTTCTTTTTTAAAACAATGGATGAAAAATACACACACATCCATATCAGGCAAAAAAAAAAATAAATAAAGAAACTAGACGACAATTTTTATAATTTTAGTGAAATGAACTTAATATTTTATATTACTTTCTTTGTAATTCAAGCCACCACTACTAACAATCCACAATATATTTGTTTTTTATACGTTTTCTAAGCAAAAACATTTTATTTTATGTTGATCTTGAGTTTGAGTTGTAGGACAAAAACAGCAACAGCAGCACCAGCTACGGGAGTACTAGTTAGCAAAATAGTTGAAGTCGGATTTCTTTTTAAACGAAATAATTGTAGTCAAACAATTGCACTCGTACGAGTGATTTTATGTTGCTAAGGTTGCATTTATTTTAAATGGTCTGCCTGTTGGAAGGGTTTATGGTACGAATATGAATGTTAATGGTTCGAATGTAAGTATGTGGACGACAACAATGTGTTCAGGTTTTGTAAGTGCTTCGTTTGACACTATACCAACGGACTGGACTGGTCCATTCAGTTGCAGTCAAATGCTTGCTTAGTAGTTTGAGACATATTGTATGTATTTCTTTGGTTTATTTGAGGTTCGCTGTTGCCATAGAAGCTGCTGGTGAACTTAATTTGGTTACACACAAATGACTCTCCACAAATTGAGCAGCAACTGCATGAGTGTTGTATTAGTAAGTAAGAGTATGTGCATGGACTAAAATTTAGTGTCTTTGTTTAGCCACATTGAGAGTGGGTAGATAAATCTATTAATTTTATTTATTTCTCTTTTTAATTTACTTAAGATAATTTTATGATAAATCGCGGTAAATTTTATAAGCGAATCTAAAATATATATTAGAAATTTTTTACGTATTTGTTTTTAACAAATGTATATAACTTGAAGAGTTGTATTTTAAAAATTTGTTCCCCAATTGAAATTTTGGAGAAAAAAAATTTTGTTAATTAAAAAAAAAGTAATTTTGAAGAAGAGGTTATTTTGGTCAAAATATATTTGAACTGAAGTTGTTTAAAAAATTTCTAACAAAAAAATGGTTGCCAGAAAATTCAATTTATATTTTTTCCACTTTATTCATCTACGTAAGTCGGCAGTGCGTGTATTGGGAAATGCACGGGAATTTTGCTATATTTGGACCTTGTATCAAAATTATGAGTTGTTTGCGTACGACTTCTTCGGAATCCCTATATGCTTTAGTGGGCTGTATTCCTATGGGCCCAACCATTATGGCCGCGTCCATAGTTTGTGGGAGGTATACCAGCCAGATGGCGGCATTTGACTGTTCGAGGTCAATAAACCGCGGACATGCAAAACTCTTTCGTCGGCTTCCTTCAGAACTAAAGAAAGCTTTAGCTTATATGATACCTAAAATTAACTTTGATATAACTTTAAAAGTCTGTCCTCAATCCAAAAGGCATTGGAAAAAACAGATAAAAAAGGATATGCGGTGTTGGGTATGAAATTTCCTTAAGTGATCTGGGTGAAATATTAACTTTGAGATAAGAAGGAAGAAAAAAGCTATTCCATATATGGTCGAAAAAATTGGCAAACCTCTTCAACTGTACTTAATCAATAAAAGGAATTGCTATATAAGTGTGCCGTCAGACGGACAACACTCTTGTCTGGGTTATGCACATACAACCGTTATCGGCAATGAGTAGACGGATGAACAAGTCAGAGATGGGTCTGCTATGGACGCCTCTAATGCATTGCCAGTCACAGTAACGTTTGGCGTAGGAATAGGCTGAGTTTGTGTAGGGTCCACAATAACCACTCAAAATATACATATAGTGAACATAAATTGGGCAATCAGAAGACATACTAGCAGGCTAGATCTCCCCCATAATACATTCTCGCAGCTGCCAAAAACAAGGAAAACACTTACCAGACGGTAAGTCGCGGTTTAGTGGAGAATATCTAAAGCGGTAGCTCAAAGCAACGGGGTGCATTGAGGTGAGTGGAGCGAGTACATGCTCAAGCTGATAACTTTTTTTTTGTCTCAAAATTAAACACACCTTTGGAAATTTAGCGAAGACGTTTTGACATCGAATGCGTGCAAGTTGACAACCAGTGTGATAAATAACTAAAAGTTGACAACACATCGTTCCCAGTTCATACACGTCCGTGTTTAAGTTACAACCAAAAGTTGAAAACGTATAACGTACCGTTGCCATTTCATACACATTTGTGCACAAGTTGACACTCAAAAATGTAGCAACGTAAACTTAAAAAGAAATATTTTTCATAAAATCAATGAATGAAGTTCATTGACGAAGATTCATTAATACTTTTCCAAAAATACATTGATTCAATGTACTCATACATTGTTTCAATGAAAATATTCATTGAAATTCAATATGAACTTTAATATACGTATGAACGGTACGTTAAAAGCATTCATTAAAGAAAAATATCAAAAATTTTAATGAACAAGTTTCTTGACTCAACGTACCATTACATTCATATTTTATTTTACAAACTCATACTTAACAAAGTGTGTAAAAGCAAAACGAATGAGGAGTAAAAAAAATGTAAAAAATTAGTATTTTGATTCAATGAACTTTTTCACTAACTCAATGTACTCATACATTGTTTTCCAACGGGTATTAAATAAAAAACAAAAAAAAAAGAGAAACATAAAGATAATTAGTTTGCAGCTGTCATCTCTCAAGGAATGTTGTGTTTGACTAATTTATCGTTCATTATTTTGTAAAATAAAGAAGTAAAAGTACACCCAATATTAGTCATAAAGAATATTTTTGGTTTATCAAAGGCTTATATTGAATCAATGTATTAGTGCATTGACTCAATCTATAGGTTCAATAAAATCAATGTAAAAGTTCATTTAAAACAAGGTATTAATACATTGAGTCAAATTATACCTTCACTTAACTCAATGCAAAAGTTCATCGGAACATGTATCAGTTCATTGATATAATGAACAGTTGATTTTAATAACAGTAAATTTTCAATGAACGGTAGCTTATTGATTCAATGTACCTGTGTCTTAGGTCGAAATTAAGGCACAAAATCATTGAAACAATGAACTTTTTCATTGTTATTATGTACTTTTTTGGATCAGTGTATGTTTTTATATTGACCACAGGCGTTGTTGATTTTGCAACGCTGTTTTTTTCTCAGTGTACGAGTAGCAAACAGACACGTCAGCCAACCAACCAAACAATCGTATTCACTTTTTTTAATCTTCTCGAAATTTGTGGCAATTAACAATACAATCACGTTTCAAGTCTTAACGCAAAACGGCTTCAGAATTCCGTCATTCTTCTTTGCAAATTGTTTTCACATTTAAATTTATCGCCTGATTGCAATTATTTTGTAAATCTTAAATTCGCATGCTGTATAATGTTGCATATTTATATTCTAGATTGGCTACTTCTGCATTATATATTTTTAGAAATTTTAAATTCACATGGTTTTTGTCTCATTGCTGAAGAATAATGCATATTTATAGTATACACTGGCTACCTTTACATTACTTGCAAAACAATATTGCAATGAAGCCTAACATCAGCTCATAATTATAACTTATCACCCGAAATTTTTATTCAAAGAGTAAAATATTTTAGTTTTTCATTCACTAAAATGTCTTCCTGACCTTTTAATTTTCATAAAAATTTGATTTCTGCTGCACCTTTGAGATTTTTCAGATCTTTGAATATAAACCATATTATAACTACAAAAATCCCCAAAAAGATATGCTTTTGGTATATTTAGTTTTTATGGGTAAAGCAATGAATAAACTGAAAGTTTGTTAGTAAACTACATGTGCACACATACGTCTGCACGATTGCACAAACTATTGTTCTTTGAAAAAACTAAATACATTTGTGCAGACAAACAGATTGTATTGTACATTATAATTCGTTGTATAATAAGAGATTGAAAACAACTGTCTGTGGTTCGAAATTGAAAGTTTTGTGTAAAAGTTTTTGTTTCTTTATTAAAATAAAATAACTTTTCTAAATTACGTTTGCAATATGTTTGGAAACATTACAAAAAGTTTTTGCATATAATTTGTTTTAAATTAGTTTTAATAGAGATACATACATATGTACATATACATATAAACGAGCACAAATTATTTTACTTCGTCTCACTATAATTTAATAAGCACTATATAAGGTAATTGAGCCATGTTTTTTTCGATTTAAGTGATATAATTTTAGCCTTAAAGAAAACTATATATATTAGATATTCATAGTAAGGCATTTATGTTTACATTCTAAAATTGAAAACATCAACTGGCTTCTCTTAACTATGTCTATACAAGAATTTTAGTTAAATCATATATTCAAACATATTCATACAAAATTCCACACAAATATGGAGGAGCAAAGTTACTTTCCGTTTTTGTTGACACATAGTTTTTAGCAAACTATTTGTCAAAGGATTTATGTTTAGTTTTCTTTTTTAAGACCTTTGTTTAACAATTTTTATAGTACCAAACAGGTAATATAATAAAGAAAATATCTTGCAAAACAATTTAGGGGCGAACATAAGAACTAAAATTTTATATATCTACATACTCATATATATACATATATTTATGTTTATAAGTCCATATACATACATATGTATGTGTGCATATATATAATTGTGAAAGCTCAAAACTGTGTCCTGTTCCATGATAACTTGCATGAAACCAAGAACATGTGTCAAAAGTTAAATAGATCTAGTTGTTGTACTTTTACTTTGTGCATGTTATTTGTTGTAGTGTTCCTTCGTTGCCACAAAAACTCATCATACACTACATGTGACATTTGCCTTAATCTAAATATGCTAATTTTAACGAAATAACAGGAAAAACTTTAAGACATATAACAAATCTACATGCATATATAACATATGTGCATGTATGTGAGTGTATATGTGCGTGTGTGTGTGTTTAATATACATGTGCTAATTATTATGTGTGTATGTATGTACTTCAGTTAAAGTTTACTTGTACAGAATTACAAGAATTCTTATAAAGACCAGAGCAAACATCGTTTGAAGTGATAATAAAAGTATTTTTCTAAAAATGTCTTTTAAGTCACCAAAATGTCAGCAGTTGGAACAGCATTAAATAGAAAAAGTTCATATACAAATTGTTACGTGTGTGAGTTTTGTAACACAAACACACACATCTACTGTTTGTAAATATTAAAACTATGAGTGATATGACAAAACCATTATAAAGAAATATATAATAAAACAAGAAAAGTCTAAATAAAAATATAAACTAAAATTAAATAGCAAAGAAAGAAATATTTAAAAACTTTGTGCGTTTAAAAATAGTTAACTATACTTGATCCGAAACAGTGAACTTAAGCAAAAACTCCGGAATAACGAATTTCAAGAATTTTCATAATTGCTATTTTTTCTTCTAAAAATTTGTGCAATATTTTTTGACTTTTGAGAGATTATTGTTTTTATGTATATAAAGCGAATTGAATTGCATAAACTTATATTCGGAATACTATTACAAAAACATCTGGGAAATCAATAGACCCAGCAGCCCATCAATGAAACTTTCCACTAAGCTCCAGATTTTTTCTAATTTGCGGCATCCGAAACATTTTTTAAGTCTATAAAAATTAGTAAATATCTGAAATCAATTTGAAGAAGACTTTTAACTAAATTTAACTAAAAGGTCACAATGGCTTTGTGACAAAAATTAAAAATAAATATATTTAAAAGTAACAAACCAAAAAAGTTTGGGTACGTTCGTAGATTCAGTAAATTTATGCATCTATGCAGCAATTCTGCCAAATTTTACTGGGCATGCGTGATTAGATGTTACACATGCTTTGCAACTTGTCAACATCTGTGCATAGTTGACATTTTTGAACGAACTGCAAACAATTTTTTTTGTCACATACGTGACAAATTTCTTTTAAATTATAGTGAGAAAAATATTGGAAAGAAAATCGAAGCGGCCATTTCTTGTAAAAACTTAATTGGCCGTAAAAAGAAGACTACTAAAACTGAAAAAATGTCTTTGACGTAATAAAAAGCTACCAAGATTTTGTGTTTCAAAGTAATTTTCGAATAAATCAATCTTCTTTTTTGTTAAAATTCGAAACATGTAATTTAAATATCAAAATATGTGCATATACTCAACTTATTGTTCAACTGCAACTTATTGCATCTTAAAATAATTTACTGCGACATTTGCAGAGATTTGCTGCCAAATTATGAATTTTTGAACGTTAGATGTTCCTGATGCTGCAGACATGCACTATAAATGCTTTTACAAACGTACCCTTTGTGTTAAGCAGAACAAAAATAACCGAATTAACTAACATTTGCATAATTAGTAATAGTAAAATTGAGCTTTCATTACAAAAAAGCTTTTGACAAAGTGTAATACGATGAATCAAAATAATTCACATATTCCATTTGCACTGAAAAGCTGAGTATATAAACAAGAAATATACATATGATACCGCACACTCTGAACCAAATACAAAGAACGCTGATGTTGAAGGTGCAGTGACCAAAGTATTTACAATTATTTTTAGTGTTATTTGTTCTTTAAAAACTATCTCATGTAATTTAGCTTACAGAGCGATACAAACTTTACGCTAAACAAATAATAAATATAGAAGGAAATAAAGTTCGAAAAATTATAATTGAAGCTAAATGAAGACTTTTGAAGTTGTTAGAAAAAAAAATTGTTTTTCTGTCAACGATATCTCGCAAAGGAATCGCCGAATTTTGCTCAACTAGACAGTAATCAAAGTTTATTTTGGTGTTAAGAGCTGATCTTAAGCTTGGGTCAGCTTAGCAGTCTAAAACTTGTTTAAAAGAACAGTTTATTTTTTTTTAAATTTTACTATCGAAAATTTTAGAAATATGCCGCGCCATATCGCATCATTGTTGTACGACATCTAAATGAGCTCAATACTTTTCGAATGCGGCAAATTTGCTTCCGACCTTTTGAACCATTCTTAAGTTGGCGGATTTTTAAGTGTATAAATACATATACACACACACACACATCCACACACATATAGACCCAGTTGGCCACATTACCTTGCCCAACATTATCATCTATGATGCTTATACCACTTATACTTTGTTATTTAATTTTTTAGTCGACAGTTTAAAGGAAATCATCTTTACAGAGAATCTGAGTGACAATGTCTTGCACATTGTCATAAATTAATCAATTCTGGCTTTCCCAGTTGACCATATTACCTTGCACGAAATTGTTATCTATGATTCTTGCCCCACTTACCCTCCGCGGCTTAGTATTTTTAGTCGACAATTTAAATAAAATCGTCATTCACGACAATCTGAGTGATAATGTTTTGCATGTTTTCCTCAATTAAACACTTCTGCCATTGTTAATGACAATCTCAGCGAATAGTTGTGTGTTTTGTCTTCAATTAAACACATGAATATTTTGGGTTCTTGCCGACAAACTTGTAGGTGGCGCTGTAGCCGGGTGGTAAGAGTGAAAGCTTATAAACATGCAGCCTAAGTTCGAATCCCAGCTAAGTCACTCAACAATTTAAATGAAACGCAAATAACAGACCAGAAAAAAAATTATTCCAGTTGTCGACGGCGACGTCACTTAAACACAATACCTAAAAATTTGGGGCTGGTGCACCCGTTTGCAGATTTATGGTATTTTCTAGACCTGTGAGAACGAAAATTAATTGTCAGTAGCCCAAAATTGTTCTTTAGAGCGAGTGGCATTGTGTTAAAGTGATGTCAATGTCGACAACTGGAATAAGGGTGGTAATTAAAGTATGTTTTGTTGAGAACGAATAAATGAACAACGCTTGCTGATTATTAAATTTCATTATCAAAATTCATGACCGATACTTCTTCCATTTTATGGTCAGTTTGGACAACCTTCTGAAGCACTTATTCGGAATTTTTTGACTAAATTTCACACCAAAATTACATTACTGAACATTAAACCACCAATGCGCATACGTAGAGTGCGGACAGAGAAAAATATCGCAGTTGTATCCGTAGGTGTTGCTGATGACCGTAGATTATCGATTGCGCGCCATTCGGAGTAATTGCGCCTCTGTTACTTTTCTTTTACCCAAAACGGAATAGCTGGACTTGGCTGACATGTGTTTTAAGCAAGACGATGCCACATGCCACAAAGCATGCGAAACAATGGTCCAATTGAGAGGCGAGTTCGGTGAACAGTTTATTTCATGTTTTGGGGCCGTTCAATTCGCCAACCAGATCGCGCGATTTAACGCCTTTAGACTGTTTATTGTGGGGCAATGTTAAGGATCATGTCAATTAGGGACAAGCCCGCGACGGTTAACTGGAGGACAATCCCCCTTATCGTGGTTGGAGTTTTTCGCCTTCAAATTCGACTATTTGTAGTAGACTAAAGAAAACCAACTACAATTCTCTTTAATATACTACAAAACGACTGACTTTTGCAGCAAAATTGCCTATCACAATAAGGAGTAATATTGAAGAATTTATTCATGAGATACCAGCCGATATGTTGCAGAGACCGCGTAGCCGCGGTCAACATTTACATAAAATCATCTTTAAACATTGTATTATACTCGTATAGAACATTCTTCCGATTCAAATAAAGATTTTATATATTTTTCTAAATTTTATGTGTATTTTTTATAAATCAAGTGTTAAAGCTCTTAAAAAAATTACCCTAAATATGGTGGTGGGTCTTGTCTTGTCTTGTGAAACTTTTTTTCGAAAATGCCATCAACGATTTATTGAGCAGTCGTCAATATGTCTTCCAGGATTTTCTATTGTCTTGTACCCATTGTTTAAGACGTCTGAAAGAAATCAACGGGGGATACACATAAATACACACATATACAAATATATACATACATCCATAGCGACATCAGAAAATAATCAGAATCCACTCCCAGACATTGAAATATGATGAAACCTCGACATTCAAAAATTAGGGTAAATGTAGTAACTCTGTATAGCGCCAAGTCAATATTGCATATAAAAGTTTCATTTATTTTCCTAAAGAAAACCCAAAAAAAGTTACTCCTACCTCATATTTCTCTGATATCTTAAAGTCTGCAATAAAAAATATATATTAAAGCTAAAATAGAATTAAATTACAACTACGGGAATTAATGTCCCTTCAACATGTTGCTCAAATCCCACCGTCAGAAGTTTGTGTATGTTTTCTTATGCAACTAAACAGAAGTAAAACAAAATGAAATGGCTAGAATGTTTGGAGAATATTTTCTTAAATAACCTCAGGATATCAACTGACAATAAACTTTCATCTTCTGTCATTTTATTCATTGTTTTTAACGTTTATTCTAGGGGAGGTTGACGGCGGTCTGGATGCACAGGCAAATAAAAAAGAGAAAAGAAATAACCGTTATATACACTTACGCATACACACTTATGTGTACACATACTCCTAAACGTGAGTATGTTGCATATCCTCACACACAAACACCCATATATACACACTAACACTCGTACACTCATTTACGAACTCACATTTTTTCCAACAAAAATTCTTTAATTAATAACTAAGCAAATAATCATCAAAAGCTTAAGCTTTTTATTCAAAATTGGATATAATATTATATTAATGAGAAATAAAAGAAATATGCTCCTCTCCAACACCCACTCGATCACATACATATGTACTCACACAAGCCAGCCGACGCATTGTTTGCCCACACATCTTGATGCTGATGTGTGCTTTGCTTGTGGTTAACCTTTACTCATTTGTTATATTGTCGTCACTTCATAGTAAGGGGAGAATTGTTGGATGTGGCAAAACTTCTATAATACGCGTGTCAATGGCTGACATTACGAAAGTTTTTTCATTCAATTCCATCTGTGAAAATCATGAAGTATTCTCACTCACTCTGTGTTTATTTTTTTTTTTTTTTTTGATTATATAAAAAATTAAAACAATTCTTTACTATATGGCTTTAATTACTTGAATGACATTTCTACATGTTTGGAAGTTAAGTTGTTAAAATTTAGCGATTGTTATAGTAACATGCATGTGTGTAAAAACATTTCTATAAAGAAATCTTGGAAAGAAAATTATTACGTCTTTGAGTAAAAAAATTATTATTCCCAGAAATTTCGGGAAGTAGAGGCTACTGTTTTTTTAGGGTTCCGTATACCAAAGGTGAAAAAAAACCTATTGGTTTTGCTATATACATCAGTCGGACTGTTCATCACAGGCTGTTTTCTCGAGAATCGTAAGAGCTATAACTTTGGACGCTACAACAACAAATATATGAAAGTTAAAAATTAAAGGGTGTTCTATAGCGAGCAAAGAAATTTTGAAATCCTAATGTCATATGCAGATATATATTAGATATATGGAAACTTAAAATTTTCAAAGTTATTGTATTTTTATGCAGACTACACCAATTAGCAATGAAATTTAAGCAAATCAAAATCAAAGGATATTTTATCAGTTTATGTCATTTTGACGTTGTAATTTCGACAACTTCCTTCATTTTAAAAATCGTAAGAGGCAAACTCTTGAAACTTTCAAAAATGCTACAACTTAAAAATCCCAAACTAAAAAAATAAGCGCTCAATTTAAAAATAGTACCAAAAATAAAATAAATCGTTAAAATGAAAAAAAACAAAAATCAACAAAAAGGAAGTTAGTCGCCAAAAACCGAAAAAATTGCCAAAACAAAACAAGCGCCACAATTAAAAAAAAATCTGTAAACCCCAAGTAAATCTGTAAAAACTAAAGAAAAATGGCCAAAACAAAAAAAGGATAAAACTAGAAAACGTCATAAACAAAAAAAACAACAAAACTAAGAAAAAGCTCCAAAACTAAATATATGGCCTACAACCGAAGAATTATTTACTGGTTTTCGTCAGCAAGTAAACGTCGCACTTTACAAAATTTCTTATAAAACTCGGTATGAGTCTGTTTTAATTTTGATAATGTATGTGCCAAATAAAAAGATTTCTTTCTACTTGAAAAGCATACATACATATATCTATTGCCAAAAACGCAATTTGGAATACGCGGGCGGAAGGTGGTAAGAGTGGCCAATTCTGATATAAATCCGTAATCGAGCATTACCTTTTATAGTTTTTGCACAAAAATGTATGTATTTATGTATGTATGTACATTAGTTGCGTTTAATCTGTAAGCTAAGCAAATAGAAATATTATACACCTTGTAATTAGATAATACACAAATAGATATGTATGTATGAATATTGTCAGTTGTAATGCAAAACAACCAAGATGATTTTCTATGACACGTTTTAGGTTAAGGGATATGCCAGCAGAAAAAAGCGAAGATTTTTTTATAGAGACTCCTTATTATTTTTATGTAGTAAATCATATTAATTATATCAAGAAGAAAACCACATAAAATTAAGAAGAAATCTTATTATTCACAACTTTTTTTACTCAATTTGCGTTATTTTTGGCATCAAAAAAACAATCCATAGAGAAAATCTTCTTGATTATATTAGGTTTTCTTTTAAATTGTAAACTATAGGGATTTCTTATTGATTTCATTAGGTCGGCTTATTGATTTTTTCAAAAAGATTTTCCTGATTGATTTCATTAGGTCCCTATATGCTCATGTGTAAATCATCTTATTAATTTTTTAATAAGGAAATCTTCTTGATTTTATTAGATTTCTTGTAATTTCGTATAATATAATATAATATTTATACATATGTATATGCATGTACATATGTATGTATAAATAAATAACATAATATGGTATAGAATTTAAATGAAAATACAAATACTACAAAGAATAAAGACATAATTTTTTTATTGTGTCGCATAATAAAAACAAAAAAGGTTTTCTTTATTAAATTATTTTCCTCTTAAAAAAATCCATAGAGATATCTCATTAATTTTGTTCTATTTTATGAGGTATTTATTAGGCACTGTTTTCTCTGTGTCGCATTTATAATTACACAACCGCATGAAATACAACTTTTTCCCCTTTCAACAATTCGTACAATTTTTTCATATAACTAAGTGTGTTAAAACAAGTTACATACTGGTTTTTTTAATACGTCAAATTTTTTTTTAGAAGCCTACCTAATATTTTCACGAGGTATAGCAGCACAATTCATTATAATTCGAAGAAAGTATGGCCGACGTCAGCCAATAGTATACCATTCGGTAACTAAAAAATATGCTTTAAATCATTATTAAAATGGTTAGTTAAAAAAATTATTGGCTTCTTAGTTTTCCGTAAAAAAAAATTTAAAAATTAATTTTTTTTTGCAAAATTTTAAAAAAATTCTAAGGGCACTACTAGACGTTCAATATATATTGAACGCGATCCAGTATCGCGATATTTATTGAACGTGTAGCTTGCAATTATGGAATCCAGATCGCAGATCGCTGATCGCGTGATAAATTTCGAACGTGTAGCATTTTCATGATATTAGATCGCTATACGTTAATAAAAAGTGAAATAAAACAAATAAAATAAAAGACAAATTTAACAAATAAAAGTAAAAAAATTTAAACTTAAAAAGTAAAAAAGTTTATTACTTTATGTTAAGTTTGTGTTAAATAAAGAGTATTGGCAGAAGATAGTGAAAGCGAGTCTGTTCTGCCGGTGGAATCGGAATTAACGACCGAAAAAATTATTTTAAAAGACTATTTTTAATTTGGAGGCCTTGCCGGAGTTGTGGGACTCGTCGGATAAAGCTTTATTTTGGTTTTCTCGCGACATTTTTTTAATAAACGATCCACACAGCACAAAAATAACTTAAATACTGACGCGATAAATATTGAAATTGTAGCATACGCCCGAGATCCATACATCCACTTAAATGGATCGCGATCCAAATATCACAATAAATATTGAATGTCTAGCAGTGCCCTAAAAGTTCATACAAAATTAAAAACTGCAAGGTATTGATATTTTAGATTATTGCGTTTAAAGGAAATGTGTTGAGAACAAAAAAAGCAAAAAATCACTAAAATCTACTCGCAATTGTTGACTTTATTAGTAATTTAGTGAGAACCCCTAAACTTTAACGTTAAGTTTGCTCAGAGCGTGAAATAAATGCAAGAACCTGTTCTATTACTTAACGAAATTTTTATATTTTTTTGCATTTCAGCTATCGATATGTATAATAAAACATACTTAAATATTTTTCTAAAGGTAATTTGGTTTCCAATAACAACTGACAGTCATTTACTTAATCCATAATATGCTTCATTGATAATTAATTTTGCCCTCTCTTTCTTTTTTTACTCTGCCTATCTCTATCTCTCTCTCTCCCGCTTTAATCTTTTAATACTATAATGTTTTACTATTAACACATACTTTATACTTAATATGTCTAAGAAAAAAAAATTAATTGTCAAAGAAAATACATACATATAATACATTACATGCTCTATTGCCATTTGCCATATTCAAAATGTTGCCTTAAAAGTCATAAATCATAAAATTATTAGCTTCAGGATATTTAATCATAATCGTGTCAAAAAATAAATGGATCTTATATTCGATTTGTAGGCAGTGAAAAAAAACACGACACAATTTATGAATAGGAAGCAAAGAGAAAAAATATATCAAGTCTAGTAAAGTGATTTTTATTATGTGAATAAATAATAAGAACGTGTGTGCCGGTCCCAGAGATTTAATGCGAAGAAGTTTTGTGCTTTTTGTTTTCCTCTCATCATACAAATAAGACTAAAGCAGAAGTATATTTTTTCTTTAATGCTGGGCGCTTAAGCAACAATCGAGGGTTGCTTTAGTTTTAGGCAAAGGTCGTAAGTATATTGATTATATGCAAAAATTTTGTGGGCGGTAATTTATAACAAGTTAGTCAATAATGGATGTTAAATATTCCTCTGCTTTATAAAACGAATATCAATCTGTTTCGTCACTTAACTAAATTTATATATATATATATATTAAGTATTTTCGTTTTTATTTTACTATTATTGAGTAATAAAAGAGTTCGACCCTCTTACCTAACCGTCTTAACCTCAAGGCATTGAAATATGTACATAATTCGGTAAATTGTTTTAAGGTGGATGAGTAATTTCAACAACTGAATAAAATATAGTTTAGCAAAGAAAAAAAAACAAAATAACATTAAAAGGGTGCATAAATTACTTAAATAGTATTACTGGCATATGGCTAAATACAATGTTTTACACCCCTTTTAACATTTCCCTTTTTCTTTTTTCATCTTCTTGGCTGACATCATCACAGGAAATCGAAATAATGCTTGGGAACTGTTTCTGGACATAAGGAAAACTAAGAATTTTATTTAAGTAAAACGAATGAAGAGCATTTCTACTCATTTTGTTTGAAGAGTTTGTGAAGGTTTACCAACCCAAGTTTTGGATATTTTAAAAAAAATCTTCTTAACTTTCATTATTTGCTGAATAAATACCGGCAAAATATTTGCACATCCTTTAGCTCAGTATTTCTAATAACATTCCTTAATGTCTAGTGGTCTTTTGTTTAATTTTAACTCAAATAAATCGCCCTCTTCGTTTGGTCTATCATTGATTATTGCTGCTTTTTAAGTTTGTGGTTGTTCGATTCGTATGTTTTTTCGTGCCAAGAGTCAATAAAAAATTATTAAGAAATGAGTCTAATGTCTTCTGCCACTTTTTAGCTTTTTTTTTATTATTTTCTATTCTAATATTATAAGACAAAGGTAATGGCGGGTATTTGGGAGCAAAATACTTTCTAAAAATCTCAAATATGTATGAAATTAATATGATGCCAAATATTACCAAATATTAAATAATGGCAAAAGAATTGAATTTCTGCAAAAAACTCCATTTATATAACTGAGCTTTATTGAGAAAAAAAGTCTAAACTATATCCCATAAAAACTTAAAATTGATCGGAAACTGGATAAAACCTTAAGATTTGACATTGAGACATTTATAAAAAAGATTGAAAAATTGTAATTAAAATTTATTTGATGGTGTAGTGAAACAAATTTACTTTAAATTTATGTACTTGATAAGTATATATAAAAATGATTACATTTTCATTTTTATAATTGTCACTTAAAATATTTTCATTATTCTTTTGTTAAACTTTGTAAAAAACATTTAATTTTTAAAATATGTATATTTAAAAATATAAATAAATTTAGTTGCGTTTTATAAACTTTTTTTCTAAAAAAATAAAACTACCATAATTGGTGACCCCGACAAAGAACAAAACCATGGCTTTATTCCACTCACCGTCACATGGAGCTGAAACCTCGCACAATTCAGATACTTTAAATGCAAATTCATTGGAATCTGCAATACCTCAGATAGACAGAGATATTCCAAATCAAAGTAATCATCTATCATCAAATATACAAATTGATGCAGCCTCAACTATAAAATTTCCTCCTTTTTGGCAAAAAAACCCCAAAGTGTGGTTTTTTCAAGTAGAAACTATATTCAGTTTGCAACGAATTACGTCAGATGAAACTAAATTTCGTCATTTAGTAGCAAATATAGATCCAGGTACACTTGATCTTGTAAGTGATCTGCTGTATAGTAATCAATCCGGAAATAGATATGAGACACTTAAGTCAAGAATTATTAACTTATTCTCTGAATCCGATGAACGTAAACTCAAACGACTTTTGAGTGGTCAAGTTTTAGGTGATCAAAAGCCTTCACAATTTTTGCGCACTATCCAAAACTTAGGGCAAGGTCAAGTTGGAGAAAAATTTATGTACTTGATAAGTATATATAAAAATGATTACATTTTCATTTTTATAATTGTCACTTAAAATATTTTCATTATTCTTTTGTTAAACTTTGTAAAAAACATTTAATTTTTAAAATATGTATATTTAAAAATATAAATAAATTTAGTTGCGTTTTATAAACTTTTTTTCTAAAAAAATAAAACTACCATAATGGTGTTTATGCATTGTCTATATATTTCATAGGTGCTGAGTTTTGTTTGTTAAGCCTACTACGCTTGTTTTTCTTTTTTAATTTTCAAAAATATTATTATTTGTGAATTCTTAAATAGTTTATCAACGTATGTGCATAGGATAAGAGGTTTGTGAATGTTCAAAATATATGGTTGAAGTCTACTGATGATTTGGCTTACCACCAACGAAATATATAGAAAATACTTTACTACCAGCAAATAAATTAGAATTGAAATAAACTTATGATAATATGTCAAATAATAAATTTCTTAAGAGTGATAAATTATATAAACTAATTTTTACAATACAGAAATGTTAATTTAGGTAAACGGCATGTTCCATGATGTCGACAGAAATTTTTCCGATATTGATAGCTCAGAATATAACTCAAAATAAATTTTCCATTATTGACATCATATGTTATGGTAAGCTCATAAAACACGTTCACAAAACTGACATCAAATATTTTTATCAAAACTCAAAAATCCATATTTTTGAAAGCAAAGACAAAATTTATTTTTTCAGAAAGCTTTTTAAAAGAGCATTTTTTATGTATCTATTAAACTTTAAGTTGGCAACAATTTTTTTAACTGGCCGCCATTTTGTTATTTGTGAAGTGATTTATGTTTAGTTTGATTTGGCATTTTAATATGTACGCTTGTTCCAGTTGTCAAACTCGACGTCACTTTAATACAATACCAAATAATTGGGACTTGTTTACTCGCTCTCGAGAAAAATTTTGTGCTACTGACAATCTTTTTCCGTTTCGTAGGGGCAATAGGGAAAATGCATAAACCTGCCAACAGGAGCCAGTTGTTTTTGAAAATGGGTACACAAGCCTCAATATTTTGGTATTGTATTAAACTGACGTCGATATCGACAACTGAAATAAGGCTGCTGAATACACTGACGACTGAAAATTTCTAAATTGTAAAGTAGTTTAAAAACTATGCTGGTCAGAAAGTTACAGTCAATGGTGTCCGCTAAACAGCCATGATTACTGACTTCTTCATTCATCAATTGAACAAGCATGATGTGCAGGAGCTGTGGCTTCAATAAGACGGCTTTCAACACACAGCTGGTGCCACAATGATTTCTTAAAGAAAACGTTTGGTAACCGCATAGCTTCTAGTTTCAGACCCATCACTAGACTAATTTCGGTGGGGATATTTTACGTCGCTAGTCTACGCCGATAAGCGTAAAACGATAGGACACTTGGAGGATAAAATATTGCTTCATTATTCCTATTATACGGCCACAAATAATGGAAAAATTCATCGAAAATTTTATCTTCAGATTAGATTTCGTCGGAGATAGCCCTGGCGGTCAGATACCAGAAAACATATTTAAATTATAATGCCAAAAGAGTATCCTTCGAATAAATTAGGTTAGGTTAGGTTAGGTAAGGATAGGTAAGGTTAGGTAAGGTTAAGTTAGGTTGGGTTAAGTTACGTTAGGTTAGGTTAGGTTAGGTTAGGTTAGGTTAGGGTGAGTTAGCATCCTGCTGGTAAGGAAGCTTGAAATTTAGAGTCCAGCTCACTTGGGTAAAATACAATCCCATTGTGCTACCTGTGAGTTGAAAAGAAGATAATAAGAGAGAGTTATAGTGATAGAAAAGATATGTGATAAAGGAAGACATAGAGGAAAGCTTCATTCTTTCACAACTCTGCTTCAGTAATGCTGTGTTGTAGCACCTTCTGATGTCAAACGAAGCGTATGCAATTTTTAAGCTGTGTTTAGTAGCCTTTTTATTGGTTATTTTACTTTGCCGATGGTTCTGCTACGAAGGAGTGCGATCTGATGTTACATTAGGATAATTATATGCTGAAGTCGGTATAGCTTAGTGATCAGTGCCTTATGCCTGCATCACTTGAATTTTTCCCACAACAACTGATACAAAGGACACCAATGTACATCAGTAAAATGCGTGGTGTTGTTATTTTAAATGACTGTCGGAGACCAGTCTCGAACCCAGGACCTTCGGCTTTGTAGTCAAAGTGCTAACTACTTCAGCCAACTCCACCCTCTTGAAATGAAATAAATTTCATGTCAATTTTAAATATTCATCTTTGTTTTATTCCATTTCAAAGTTCTATACCTCTATGAAAAAAACACCCTGTGTTATAAAATTAGTAATTTTAATGAAACTGTAGCCATTTTGAGCATAAATGTAACCAAAAAAGAAATTTTATAAAATTACTATTGTTATTATTAATATCATAAGTCGCTTACTTAAAATTTAAAAAAAAATTAGAGAGTTCATGAAATATATGTATTGTATTATGTATAATTTTTTTATAAAACTTCCAACAATATTTGATTGCATCATCCATAACCATATATTCTCTACGAAAGTTAAAATTAATTCATCCTCACAACTGTTTGCTTTAACATTAAATGCATATAATTTAAAGATTATCATGCTGGCTACTACTACTATCTAATCTACTCTTAAACCAATTATACATACACACATTCAAACTCGAGAATTCTATTTAAATTTGTTTGTTCTAAAAATCTCTTTTAAATCATAAAAATTATTAAAATTTAGAAATTCAAAACTCCCCTATATATTTAATACAGCTATAAAAATGCATATAAAAATATAAATGAATAGAGAAATAAATTTATATTTAACACCATATATATTTAAGCACAAAGAGCAAACAAAACAATGCCTTGGAAATTATGTAACAGAAGATGAAAATAATACGATTGCTCAATCATAAATCACTTAATACTTGTATAATAAAGTCGTAAGAACTACAAAACCAACGGCAAGCTGCCTAGCATGAATAGCTAGTTGCCTGTACAGCCTCCATATGGATTTCTTGCCTAATATTCAAACTCTCAATATGAAAATCAATCAAAGTGAATTTAAGCTTTAAACACAAATTGCTCGTAAGTTCAAATCCCCTGTTAAAATGAAGCACGAGGAGCTTTTATTCACGCACACAGGCACGTTAAGTTCTTTACTTTCACATACAAACATACATCTTAATTTCTTATTGAATTATGATTACAGGCATCAATTGTGTATTTCAGTTAATTTTCAATTCTCATGCCACTTCAAAGAAAGTACTCGGCTGGGCATAGTCTAATATAACTTTTATACAAACATATTTCCTTTTTTCTAATTAGATTTACAAAAAAAAAACAAATGTTTTCAATATTTATAAATTCTGCAAATTAAAAAAAACATTTCCTTCATACTTGACATTGATTAATGCTTAAAAAGTAATTTCATAATAATAATAATCTTGACAAGCATACGAGTGAAAGATCAGAGCTGAAAAAATTGCTGTCAACGCACAAATTCTGTGTAAAGTTTGCTAATATTGTCAAGCTAATAATTTGACATCAGTTTTCCCTATATTACAAAGTGAACAAATATCTACAAGTCTTGCTTATATGAGAAAGGTAAGAATAGTTAGCAGTTTGACTAGCAATGACAATGACAAAATGATGAGAAAATATAATCCATAGTAAATTGTAGTGATAGGTATTGTGACAAACAAGAAATTGGTAGTAATTTTAATCTCAATACTTTTGATTGTCAATATTTACATAAAACAGAAGGTAAGAATTTTATAGGCGCGGTCAGCCCACTCTTGAAAAGACAAAATTCCAGCCTTGCATAAGAAAATGATACGTAAGGTTTAAATAGAATAGATTCTTTTTAAACTCCTTTTTTTAATTTCGAATCACTAATCAAAAACAATTCAGTTTTCCAGATTTTTTTCGGCTAATTACACACACACCCTGGCCTTATTATGGGCACTACCCGGCCCCATTTTCCAAACTAAAGATTTTGTTGTGGTCAGTGCTATTGATGCATTTAATTTTCAAGTGGAAATTAAAGGAAAAATTCATAAAAAACAATAGATTAAAATCAGCTTCGGGGAAGTACAAAAAAAAAAACAGAAGATTAATTTTTTTTTAAGAGAGGGGTCACGCCCCCTGTATTGCGATTCACTAACATTTTTTGAACGAAAATCGCATTGTTAAAATAATTATAACGAAAATTTATCGAATTTGGTATTCAGTAACATTTTTAACGATAGTCGCTGTAGGTTACTGTGTAGTTATTTAAGCGATAATAATGTATGTAGTGTTAATTTTATCGACAAAAATCAACAGAAAATATCATCTGCGTCCTATCGTTAAAAATAAGTTCCAGAATCACGCAATCGTTATTGTAAGCGATAAAATGTATAGACAAAAGTTTGGATTGTTCCTGAATCGTACTATTGGTTATAATATGTACCGCATCTAAAATCCGTGACTTTTTGAATTTAAACTGGCAGCCTAACACTGCTGCTGTCAACAGACAACTGTCCGTCGACTCCAATCAAAACTTGAATAAGCTGCGTCATTTATGGCCGTTATTTCTAGCAATAGAGATCTATTAGTGTACAGATATCTATTGTGTAAGTTAAATTTTATAAGGCTAAATCGTAGGTAAGAACCTTAAGCAAATTACTTGTTTGTAGAAAACACTGGCATTAGTATGTGTCTGAAAGCCATTGATAGTAGACTACTGCGTGATTTGAGAAGAAATTATAAAAAAGTGAATTTTGTGTGTTGATTTGGCATTTTTTTTTGTGTAAAAATCTACATACGTATCAAGCGTATTGACTCTCTATCATACTTATAGCCGGAGTATGCATACACCCAGAGTATGGATATTTAGTTGGACAAAAATACTATACGCATGATACTCGGGATATTTATTCATCTTTCGGCACCGTATATACACATACATATGTGCCCTAAGCCATGTGCATTTTTGCTTCGAAATGTCAAATAAATCTTTGAAAAACTTCAATAAATATTTAAAAATTATTAAATAAATTTATATAAGTCGGGACTAATACAAATCTAAATTAAAATACTGCATAACATAAGAATACTTTTCAATTTGTTCAAAAGTAATCACTATATATATCGACCAGAGAAATATATGACTTGGACCACTTTCATAATTAAGGGCACATATGTGTACATAAAATGAAATGGAAAATGTTTCTTGGTTGTTTGAAGACAGGGTTTAAGTGTGTTCAAATTAATACTACATACGCATTGATAGTTCTTTGACTATCTTTGCAGTGTTTTCAATTCTGAATAATAAATTTGGCATGAGAAAGCTAATACAATTGGAAAAATTCCTAATATGCTGTTGCCTGATCTAGCACTAAAATTAAAGAGATTGCAGATGCCATTGCCATATTGCATGGCTCACTGTTTTCAATTCTGAATGATGAATTGGGTATGAGAAAGCTTTCCGCAAGATGGATGCCGAGTTTTCTCATAATCGACTTCAAACACAATCGTGAGACAACTTTGCAGAAGTTATTTGAGTTGAAAGAAAGGTTTGTCAAAGTATAATGCACATGGTACACAAAGAAAATATTCATATTAAAATCATCGAAAAAAATAGTTTATTTAAAGTTTTTTTTACAAATGGTTTTACTTGGTATGTGTTTCATATTAATTCAACATTATTTTACAATAACTACGAAAAAATTTTCTCTCTTGAAATAACTTTATTTCATGTTGATTTAATATTCAATTAGTGTTTAATCAAAATTAAGAATCGTGTTGATTCAAAGTTATTTCAAGTTGAAACAACGTGAATTTGGTACTGAACTAATACTAAGGGCTAATTTCACCAACTCTATTTAAATATCAATTCATATTTAAATGTTGATTTTCATTAATTTTTGTATGGAAAAATTAGTTTTAAATCTGAATTGATATTTAAATAAGTTGGTGAAATTGGCTGTAACAATCAAACCACATGTTGAAACAACATACATAGATTTAATTTCATACAGTCAGTAATTTTTTTTGCAGATAGCTCCCCCAGCCAAGATTTGAACATGAACTGGCGCGTTGATTTTACATTAATATTTTTTTGTGTGTACAATCAACTTGGCCTGCTGGAGCACCAAAATTCAACTTTTTAGCTTTATCGAAAGTACATCATGATATTGGTGAGGGAATCAGTTAGTGAGTGTATTTTAAAATTTGATTTTTTTAAATTAAAAAAAAAATTAAGAACTTGTATGTAATCTAGCCAAAAAGATTTCCTTAATTTCTAAGCCTGAGTTAAAATAATTAAAGTGAATTTTATTGCTGCATAATTCTAAAATGCTTACTGTCTAAACGTTACTACAGTAGTTGGAGTGCAAGGAAATATGTTTGAAACAGTAACTAGGAAAACAGAGAAAAACCAATGACAAGTACACAAATGCCTGTAGTGGGAAACCAATAAAACTAATATTGAAGTTGTGATGGAAAACTAACTAACTAAAGCTGAAAATGGTAGTAATTGGATAAGTTAACGCCTTCTTCATTCATTGCTTCTTTGCAAAACATACAGCAGTACTGGCATGAAATTTTAAGTTTTCTATTAATTCAACAAAGTTTAAACCCAACTAAAATTTTAGCTCCAACAGAGCATATAATTCCACATTCCTTTCTATTGTTATAAGTTGCGGTGTAATGCTTCTTGTCCTGCCACATTTCTATGCCATTTCGTTTATTTGCAGATACGTGTTGCTGCATTTAATTTGATTCTTATTTAGTCTATATATTCATAGAGCTTATATTATTTTTCTTACTGGATCTTGCTGTTGCTGGGAACGAATAACAGTTTGTTGGCATTTGTCAAAACATATTTACATACATTTACATTAGAATTTTTGCATATTTTACGTGATTTTTATATTTTTAATAAAATTTCTAAACATTCTTCTTTTTTTCAATTCCAACCTCATATAACTAAGTAAACTTTTACAAAACTTTGTTACTGCTTTTTACTTGTTGCAACATTAGCTATTACATGTTCGTGTATACGTACACACTTACTGAGTTCGGCAAAGTAAATAGCAGTCCCAGTTCTGTTACAGTTCTATTGTTTGCTCTTTATTTTATCAATTATGCTCGAACGCGTGTTCAGTGGTAGTTGCTTTTTACTTACTCGTATTTGACTTAGTCCTTTACAGTATTGAGTGCATGTTGGTGTATGCGTTCGCATTCGGCTTACACAACAATGTCCTTAACTAATGGCTTTTGCCTATTACATTTAATTAAGCAAATTGGAAATTTGCTTTTTTACTTTTATATATTTCATAAAAAGTTATAATTATTGTTTATGCCACGATAGTCCACCATCCAATAAGAAATCGAAAATTACTACACAACTAAACTAAACGTAATTTCCCTTTTTTAATTTACAAGACACATTTTAAGTACATTCAAAGTTTGCCATTAGAAAATTGAAAAAAAATATATATTTTCTAAAGTACTTTTAAACAAGCGAAACAACCATTAGCTAAAGCTTTCAACACTAATTTTCTTAAAATTGCTTAAGAACATCCTATAGGAAGGGCAACACGTGCCTCATCACATTAAAACGTGTGCTTTCGCGTTCTTTAGTCTTCTTTATACTCGTACCTGGGCAAGTAGCATTTTTAATTATTTATATATTTTACACTTTATTCTGCGCTCAAAAAAAAACTTTTATTTTTAAAAGAAGGCAACGACTGATAAAATTGTAAATTAATTATGTTTTGATTTTAAATTATGATTTCTGGGAACAAGTAAAATAATAAATTACGATAAATATGAAAAGGCCAAAAGTAAGGCATGCAAAGGCTGAAAGGTTAAGCGAGATACAAAATTACTTAAGTTAATCTTTGCACAGGCAAAACGTTTTCGAATAAAGATTGTTGTTTTAGTATTATGTGGAAAAAGAAAGTTATTATACTTCTTGGAATAAAATAATGCTGCATAAATTAATATTTAATATTTACTAAGGCTTAAGTTCGTGTTTTGAATTGTTTTATTGGGAAAATAAGTTTGTAATTATATATAATCATTTCTAAAGAGTACAGCACACAGTTGGATGAATCCAAATAACTTTTGCCAATAAAGGTTATTTGTTAAGTATAACATGGAAACAGAAAAGGTTACTACACTTCTTTGTATAAAATGCTCGTGCATAAATTAAGAAATGATGTTTATTCAGGCTCAAATTTGTGTTTTTAATTGTTTTTTTTTATGGAAAAATAAGCTTTAAATTGCTGTAGTAATGAAAAATATAAAATTTCACACAGAGGAGTGTGTCAGTTTTCATGTCCTAAATAAAAATGATTGCAGCACATAACCTATTTCTACCATTTTTAGTCTTGTATCCCTCGTATGCTTGTAAAGCTAACACCGCGCTCAGCATCGCACTGTGGGATTTTGATGTCAAAAATCCAATTTTTCCGCCAATCAATTTAAAAAATTTAATGATGAAATTTTGTAGAAGAATGGTAAAATTTTAAATGAGCTAAAATGCAAAAAGGTGTAACTAAGAAAAAATTCAAAATCGAGTTTTTGAATGTAAGTTAAGTTTGATTTTAATATCAAGCGCATTTGATTTTAATATCAAGCCCTTTTTTCGATCTTATCGTAAGCGAAATGTAATTAAAAATATACTTTTTTATTGAATTTTAAATTTTATGGGTCTACCCATAATTTAGAATTATCAAAATACCAAAATTGTTAACAACTTTTAAGCTATGGCTGTACAATTTTATCGTAAGCCACAATTTACGTACAAAAAATATTTGAATATTTTAAAAAAATCTTATGCTGAAAAATTTAATTTTTGTCGCTTACGATAAAATCAAAAATAAGGCTCGATATAATTTCTTCATAAATTAAAAACAAACTTATGGAGATATCGTAAAAGAATATAAAAATTTATTTAATTTTCATTTCCAATGAAAACAAAATTATACAGCTGCTAGAAATGCTTTCTTAGAACAAAAAACAAAAATTCTTGGAAAATACGGAATTAAAGGTATTAAAGGTTTTTTTAACGAAATACAAAAGTGGTTGAAAAACACAAAATTTTTTCGTCATTTATTGCTTTTATGAGACAATTTTGCAACGTCCTGAAGACACGGGGCGTCAAAAAAAATAATTGAAATGGGTGTGGACACGCCCACTAATTTTTTTATTAGATTTTATGATAGTTTACTTATTGGCTTCCTACGAAACTTACCGAAACACATTGCGATTTCGTAGCGACACAATCTGAAAGTTGAAAAAATGGGCAAAGTCACGGCAAGTAAGATTTAAAATTGTATATCACATGCTTTTTTAAACCTATTTGTACGCAACTTGGCACACACCCTGAGCTCGAAATTGGACACAATTATGCATTTATGTCATGCGGAGTCACGCCCCTTAAAGTTTAATATTACATTTTACGTGCTTCTGCTTTTCGGATTTTTACGATACTTGGCACACACCTCGAGCTCTGAAAACACTTATTGCCTATTTCTCACCTGCGAAAGAAGACGTTCGACTTACAATTTATATTGAAAACAAAAACAAATTTTCTTACTTTATTTTTGTTTTCAATATAAATTGTAAGTCGAACTTTTCTTTCGCAGGTGGGAAATAGGCCATTAATCGCCCCATGAATGTTTGTTATTAAATTATATGTGCTTAACTTATCTGACTACCACGAAATTTGTCAAAAAGTTTCGCCTCTTAGAATGACATAATTTTGTGCTTAAAAAGTGGGCGAGATCACGCCCATTAAAGACTTATAGTATATTTCACGTCTTTCTACCCGACCCATTTCTACGAAATATGGCACACACCTTGAGGGCGATGTTGAATTTAAAAATATGGGCGGAATTGGGCATAAGGCCGCCCCTTAATTAAACACACTTTAAAAAACGCTCTAGAAAGTTAAAATAATTTAGATTCAGTTAGTAAAATATTTTAATATGTCTTATCTATAATGACATTTAAACTCGGTAATATTGCTATTTTTAACATTTTAGTAAATCTATTTAAATATTTTTAGATGCTTGTTTTTTATATTCCATAGTTTAAACGCACTCTAAACTTTCAAAACTTTTATTTGTTTCTTGAATTACAATTATTTTTGCACTTCCATGTACATTTTTCCAAGCATGTAACAAATATATGTATAGTTTTATCAATTAAACAATTTCTGTATATTCATATAGAAAAATGGCAGATATAGATACATACATATAATCTAAACAATTTAAAAGCAGACAATTTCTGCTTCACTCACTCAATGTTAAATGTAAATGTCAAAAATATACAGAAGAGAAACATTTGCACTTAAGAAATATACTTGTTATAACAAAACATCCATACAACACCCACCCACACACACACACACACACACACAGCCAATGACGCTTATCCAAACTTGCAAGTATTTGCCACCAAAGTGTACTGATGCAAAAAACAAGTTATGTCAAGTGGCCATCAATGGATTTACTCAAAGG
The DNA here is from genome assembly GCA_905220375.1 of Tachina fera. Lineage (NCBI taxonomy): Eukaryota > Metazoa > Arthropoda > Insecta > Diptera > Tachinidae > Tachina > Tachina fera. The sequence continues at coordinate 84,814,777 of LR999966.1, forward strand.
ATAATACGTGATATTTGACATACTTGTAAAATACTATACAAGTACACAACTAATGCAAATAGAAGTGAATACAAAAATCTTCTCTAGTTTTTTGTACAACTAAAAGTTTTTCAATAAGGACTTCCAAACTTTGACATTTGATATCGGCCATATTTTTTAATCTAAATCTGTAGAATTCACTGACATTTATGCAGTGTTCTGAAAAATTATCAAGAACGGACAAATGTACTCAACTCGTGATATAGATCGTGCAGGAGCGATTTAACAGCCTTATTATTCCCCCTCCGGTGTATTCTAAACAGGGGCTAATTCGATTGCTTTTCTCAGCTTGAGATTATGACATTTGTTTCTTCTTAAGATCCGCAATAAAACCAAAATACAACTTTGAAAAAGCAGTTGTCTCACGTTGGCAAAAGTTGTCATCCATAATAAGAATTTGGCAACTATGGCTATACTATCATCCATTTAGTTGTGAATCATAAAAGAAGTATTAATTAGTTTCAGCAAAAATTTTTACTGTTCCACAAAATTATTTCATCTAATTATTTCATCTAATTTTATTTAATGGAAAAAAATTTTATAGAGTGAAAAATTCATATTCATACAGTGAATATAAAGTTAGTAAGGCCAAAGCGAAAAATATTTAAAATATTTTGTTATGCCTACTGCGGTTTCAAGAAATATACCATAGACATGAACCACTTTGTACAAAAAATTTTCAAGTTGATTCATGAAATTGACAACTAAACTCAATTGAGTGGTGAATCATAATTGGGGCATAAACATCATTTAAAACTAAGCAACTTTGCATAAAAAGTTTTTTTTTAATATTTAAAAAATTAAGTAAAATTTTTCTAAAAAAAACCATGAGGGTAGGTTAGGTTAGATTGAAAGAGGGGTCGTAATAATTAAACCAATCCGTTTCGGACTACACTTATACTATTATAGCATGTTATGCGCTCTTGATGAAAAATATTGGGAAGATACCCAATAAAAACCTTGAAAACCTATTAAAATTAATCCGATTAGGAATCTAGTCTCCTGAATATACTCATTTTTTCTTTCATGCAAACTTCAAATTTCTTTTTATAAAACTAAATCATCCAATTTTTTAAAATTTGCCAAATCTTATGGTGCGCTGTGGCGAGAATTAAATCGTTTTGTATACCATACAAAATGGCCTTGGTAGGCTTTTCAAACAAATAAAAACTGTTCGGTGATGTAAAACAATTTTTTTTATTTAGATCTAAAGATGGGTAGCGCTTAATGAAAGAGCCTTTTTATATATTGCGATAGATAATTCTTCAGTTTAGGTAAAACTTTACGACAGTTAGACTCACACATAATATGACAACTTACAAACTTATGCTAGTAAAACTAAAAGCTGAAACTAATTTTACTTATACGAAAAGAAAAAAGCACTTTGCTAGGAATAGGGTAACAAGTTGTTACCAACAACAACATCCACATACATACACGTACATACATATGTATGTTGTAGAAAAATTTTAAAGATTTTAGTTGTGTATTATTTCCCAGCAAACCATTTGAAATTACCACCAGAAGTAGTTTCAATATAGGGTCTTACTTTTGTGATTCAATTCACATATTCTATTTACCTAAAAGTTGCTTATATAAAGCAGAAATCATCAACTAACACCACACACAGTGGACCAAACAAAAAAACGCTGATTATGAAGTTGTAGGGGCCTTCGAAAACAGCTAGTTGATCCGTTCTACTAAGATTTTTTCAGAATATTTACAATTAACTTTGGTGTTATTTGTTCTTTAATAATTATCACATATAATTTGGCTTGCAAAGCAATACCAACTTTAGACTGATAAAATCATAAATATACATATTACACAAAGTTGTACAAAAATGCAGGAGAAGTTGATTGATCACATGAATGACTTTTTTTAATTTTAACGGATTACGGGAAAATATTGCCAAATAAACAAAGTTGCTAATTCTCAAGAATTGGTTATTTTTGTCTAGCGACCTGACTTAAGCGAGTCTGTAATTCAGTTGGAAGGAGCTTTCAAAAAAAATTCTTAATTTTATATCCCGTTATAATTTTTGAAATCTTTTACTGGGTTGCTTTCGAATAAGATAAAATAAATACATTTCGTTAAAATGTTTATTTTAACTCAATTTTGATATATTTTAAGATTCTTCAAACTATTAAGTAGTGAAAATTTTGTAGTGATTAAAAATAAATATTACATTTGAGAAACTAATTGTCACTTCCAGAGCTTTCTTGAGGATTGTCAATATATTCCTCTAGCAAGCGAAACGTGTTTAACAATAAACTCACAAATCCCCAACAAGTCATAGATAGGCATCTATGAGAAATAAAATTTAAACCGTACTTGACTTCTAAGACATTGCGATATCATTGGTAAATTGTTAAATTAAATTGCTTGTTAAATTGTTATTTTTTACACTAATGCAATAAATTTTTGAGGCACTATGTATTTGTGTGAAATGTATTGGGATAAGTAAAAAACTTTAATCCGTAACAAATACGAGTTCGGGCCTTTCTACTTGAGACAATCGATATGTTTTTCTGCAGCAAGGCTGATGCAATTTAATTCATATTCTTAAATAAATGTTCGTTAAATTTTTAAACATCTTGCAGTTAAATAATACCGACAAAAAAGAAGAATGTATGTTAATATTTATTTTAATTATATATAATTTTTATTTTGTTATAAAAAAAGGAAAAAAAAGTAAAAAGTTTTAAAAAATTTTTCGTATGTAAATATTTTGCATTTTTGTATGTACGCTTGTTCATAAATGTGAGTATTCCTTTTGTGATCACTTTTCTATTTGTAAATTATATATAAAAGAAAGTTTTTTATTCACCGAATCATTTTATAAGAACTCTTGATATTAATAAACACCATGAGTACGCCGAAGACAAACAAAGAATATTAATAAACTCAATGAATCTTTTATTAAATTTGTGAACAACGGAATTTATTCCATTTTATTTCTATTTCTTTTGCCTTTCAATAGAAAAAGTTAAAAAACTAAATAAATTAACAGTCAAACAATAAGCTTAAATGCAGTTAAAATTTTTTTTCTTCTATATCTTTTTTTCTCTTTCTGATTCGTTTAAAAAGAGGAACTGAAAACAATACTTGAATTGAAAATGTAAGAGGAAAAGTTTGATTTTATTTCTGTTGTAGTATAACAAAACTCGAATCAAGACAACTTTCTTCTTTTCTCTACTTTTTTCTTCCTTTTATCTAGGTCCATGCATACGGGTATGTGCACTCGAAAAAAAAATTAACTAAAACTTTGGAAAATTTTCTAAATTTGAATAAAAAAAGTTGTCGTATGGCGCCAAAGCTGTTTTTTACTTGAAACCAGTAAAATATTTACTAAATTTCTAGTTCATTAATGAACTAGTTTATAGTAATTATATTTTAATTTTTAAGTAAAATTTTTTTTAAATTAAGTAGAATTTTCCCATAAAATTCGGAGCTTTGCAAAAAAAAATTTTCGTCTTTGATCTCAAATTTTCCAACTTTTTTTTGTCTTTAGTTCTGGTACTTATTTTTATTTTTAATTAAATTCTATACCAAATGATATTTTATTTATTATATCTTAATATAATATTCTTAATTATAATTCACCATACATACATATAAATTCCTTGAGAGGAGACAAGTATTGAACCAGCAACTTTCTGATTGATAGGCAAGCACTCTAGCCAATTGCCTAACAAGGCAGCCTGAATAATCATTGAAATTATTGAGTTTTAAAATTTTATTTTCAAGTTCAAAAATTATTTGAAAATATGAAAAATTTACTCAGACTTTTTGCTAAATGCAAATTATTAATGAATTCTATAATTCAAAGAAAAAATACTTCAAACTGGTAAATATTTTCCTAAAATTTAGTATACCTTTTTACATATTTTAAGTAAGTCAAAATTCATGAACTAATCAGATTTAAGTTAAGTTAATTTTTTGATTTAAGACGAAATTGACTAGTCCTTAATATAAAATGTCCTTCATTTTATAACCATTTTCCTTCTCTTAGTAAATATTCCCTTCAGTAAACATTTCCTGAAAAGTGAGAAATTTATTGTGTATTTTTTTTAAACAATTTTTGAGGATATGAACTTTTTATTTTTTACTCATATTAAGTAATTTTTACTAGATTTTTATAAAAATTTACTTAAAACTAGAAAGATTTACTTAAACTTTTTTTTACTTGAATTTAGGAAAACAATTTTCTTAATAATAGTACATGTCTTCTTTTTTGAGTGTATGTACGTTAGTGTATTTGTATGTTTCAATTTCTAGAATTTCACTAGAAGTATGAGAAATGTGAAGTAAATTTAGTTAAATGGAAATTTGAAGGTCCTGCAGAAACTGCGTTACTCAAATAAGTAATCGTTGCTCTACAATCGGTCTCAAAAATTATTCGGATTAATTTGGTTGTGCTTAATTCCGTATTAATAAATGTACATTAATGTTCACTAGCAATCATAAAAAATATTTATAAATTTAAAATTTTTTATCGCACTTTATTTTCCAGTAATGTGACTGAATCCCGATAGAACATTAAATTATAAGACACACAAAAAATAATATGTTAATATAAAAGAATTTATAATCGGAAGATCAGTATATATCACTAACATTTGAAAATAATTTCAGGGTTATGGTGTCCATGATTGTTTTGAACAAAGCTGATTCTGGACAACCACATTTTGGCGACTTTTCCGAGCATTTCCGGCCGTATATCACAAATAACACCAACCATGTTGCTCCAAACAGAAAATGTTTATATTAAAATCTACGAAAAGAAAGTTAATTTAAAAATGTTGGTATTTTATGTTAGCTTAATATGATTTACAGTAGTCTTCAAAAAAAATTTCAATAAACATTCCCGTGCTGTTAAATCAAGAGGAGAATCATGTTGAATCAAACTTATTTCAAGTAGAGACAGCGCTAATTTTATACTGAAATAATATGAAGAGCAATATTGAATCAAAATTATTTCAAGTTGAAGCAACATGAATTTAATTTAGTAGTAGTTATTTAGTTTTATTATTAATTTAACTAACGTGATTGTGTGATTGTTTCTAACAAATTTAATTAGCCTTATTCTAAATAACAAATTAGCTGACTTTGATGAGTTCCTTGTTCAAATATTGGCCGGAGAAGGGAAGCCAATATAATTTATATACAAACAAAAATTTTTCTGATTTTTATGTCAACCACACGTAAGTTAAAAAATTAATAAAATATATTTACTACACTGAATTAAATTCATGTTGTTCTCACTTGATATAACTTTGATTCAACATGATTCTTAGTTTTGATTTTAATAGTACGTAAATGTTAATTGAACCTAACCTATAAAGTTATTTCAAAAGGAACAATTTTCTTTGAAAATTACTATAAATCATGTTAGATTAACATGAAACACACATGAAGCAAAATCACTGCCAAAAAACATTAAAATAACTTTGTTTATGTAGATTTCAAGTTGAAATTTTTCTGTGTGTAGCTGGATTTTATTTTTAGAAGCAAAAATATGAATTCCATGGGAACTATTTCCCGGGGAATATTTAGAATTAGGCTGATTATGATTTGCAATCAAAACTTTTGCATAGCGATTTTAAATTCACGTGGTCCCACAGATCTGGCAGGCCAATTGACATGTCCATTTGTCGAATGCAACTTATAGGAAAACTTGGATTTCATTAAGTCGATGATAGCGGTCGCCGTATAGTACATGGCGTCATTCTTTTGAAATCACATATTACTTGGATCAATGTCATAAATTTTTTTCAGTAAAAAAATCATCAGTAGCGATCAGCTTTACCGATTTCCGTTGATCATATCTATCGCGAGCGAGAAATCTGCAGGGGCTGTAGTCCATTTATTTTAATCCACATGAGGTAATTTTGATTATTAACAAACCTGTTAAGTCAAAAGTTAAGCTCACCACTGAACACAATTTTGCGAAAAAAAAACATCGAATCAGTGTCCAGCTGATCTTAAGCCAGATAGCCGAGGAAAAAAGCATGTGGTGGTCTCGTGGCTTTACTTTCAGCACAAGTTGAATCTTAAACAGATTTTTGTTAAGATATTTACCCAAAGTGTTACACGTAGGAAATTTACAGAACCCCAATTTCTACGACCATCGACCAAACGACACATATGGATTTTCTTCCACACTTTTATTTTCAGTGGCGATATTCTCTTCAGTACGAGAATTTTTTCCACGTGCTGATATTATTGCATAATTTAGACAAAATATGTTATAAAATGTATCCACACTTTGATGGATGGTCGTTCGTGTGCAATGGCAGTTTAAAGAGTTCTCATGAAAAGCCTTAATAAAACTTTTGATACTCCCTCTACATCAAAAATTATGACATAAATTTAGGGTTAGTTTAAAGTCTACATTGTTAACAGCATCTTTATTTACACTTTATATCTTTTAAAAAGTAATATGAACACATTTTCTTTTATACATATGAGCTATATTTCCTATTTGTTATGAATGCTGTAGCCAAAAAAAACAAGAAAATTGGCAAATGAGAAGAGAAGTAAAAAAAGAAGAAGAAAGCAAAAACAACTAAGGCAACAAATAGAAAATTAACTTATAATAAAAAATTATGTGGAAAAAATCACAGCACGTCAGCTGACTTTTGATGATACGCAGACAGAATTTATTACAATGAAAATGAGAGAAGTTGCGTACACAGCAAGGCTGGAATGGAAGGAAATAATCTTTTATTTCTTGCTATTTAAGTATAAAATACAAAAAAAAACGCAAGAAACTTTTATTCTGTTTTAACTTATTAAATAAAGGCGAAAGAATAAACACAAAAAGTATCATCAAACTTCCAAGAATTTTCGATTTTTATAAATATAAGTTTTCTTACATAAAACATATGTACATACATACATACATATTTATATGCATGTATCTAAGTAAGTTTGTATATTTTGCGGCAGGCATATGTCGAAGTGTGCTATACGAGAAATGAAGAATTTTCATTATTACATTATTAAACTTTTGGGCAATGATTAATCTTCTAATAACACATGTAAGCCCTTTTAATATTTAGTGTTGGAAAGTTTAATTTTGCGAGAAAGTAACAATGCTAACTAATAGTTTTTCTTTTAAAATATAGCACAATTTTTATGTGGGAAAATGTTTAGCTTCTGCAGGTTGTTATCATATAACCAAGACCAATGATATTCATACAAAAATATTAATCGGAGTCTATTAAATTTTTTTTACATATGCTAATTCTCTCGCTCTCTCTACCTCTCTATACTTTATATCAGGGATGCCATTAAAAATTTTAAATTGTACCAACAACTTTACAATATTGTACTGTTTGACCTTAATAGTACTAAAAGATTTTTTTTTTAGTTCAAATTACATATTTTTATTTGTTTTTATTAAAATAAAAGACTTTGTTCTAGCTACCGAATCGTTTTCACAAATTTGCTTGTAAGTGGGGATGTTAAAGCATATGGCTGCACCTATTTAATTTGAAATTTAGAATATACAAATTAATATCATGTGCTCTAGGATACGAATTTAAAATGATTTGAAAATGGACCACACTTTTTTAAATTTTCTCCATGCTTTTATAAAAATATTTTATTTAACTGAATCAGAATTATTTTCAACTTTTTTTAGTCGGTTTAATTTTTTTCGTTATAACTTCGGGATTTACAGGTGGATCTTAAAGTATGACATTGATGTTTTCGCCCTACGCGCCATTAACCTTAAATATGCCGTCTAGCATATTTAAATAAATCTCCGTTCATACCACCCTAATGTACAACCCTAATGCTAAGAAATTGGAGCAATGGAAGTATTTCCATTATTGTAGTGGAACAGTTTCAAATTTATTTATTTTAAATTAAGTATAATTTTTTATTTTTCGGCCGAACGTAGGCCGAACTATTCATATTCACAGTATACACTGAAAAAAGTATTCGCCAATATTTTCAATTATTAATTTAATTGTATTGATTAAATTTTTAATTGTATTAATTAATTTGACTGGAAATACTTATTTGATACTATCAAATTTTTTATAGGTGAAAATTTAATTAATTTTTTAATTGATACTACAAATATTTTAATTAATATTACAAAATCATTCATATTACGTTTTTGTGTGTATACATATGTATAAAACACTTGCAAATAGTTAGAATTGACTCCGGAGACTTCAAGACGTCGAAATATGAAAAAAATCGATTTTCAAAAATTAGTGTAATATGAGTAATAGCAGGAAGTTTATAAACAATAATTTTATTTATAAGTTATTTTGAAAGGAAAGTTTTGAAAGCCTTTACCTTAAATTAATAAAAGTAAAATGTTGAAATAAAAACATATTATTCATATAAAAAATATTAAAAAAATTGGCTGCTTATTTACTTCGTTTTGGATATACATACATCCGTACATACATTTTAAAAATTTAAACTAAATCTGTACATTGTCCAGTATGGCGTACGTCTATTCAGGAATCGTCATAACAATAAAAATACAATCATAAAAAGTTATATATGTATTCTTTATTAAAAAAATAATTTAATTAAATTCGTTGTGTCTCGATTGAGTTTTAAAACAAAAGGTGCCTTGTTAGTATTTTATATTTTTCTATCTCTAGTATTTTACATTTATTATATTATCCATCTATCTTGGTAGAGTCGCCATGTGTGACACTTATCTTGAAGCTTCTAACACTCAAATTTTTATTTTATCTTAAAAACTCTTTCCCAAAGATAATAGAACAATGTACTTTAAATCAATTCTTTAACTTAAATTACGTGCAAAGTAACATCCTTTTAACATTTAAAGGCATAGCAAATGGATGTGCACAAAATTCTCGCAAAAACGTATAAACTATTATTTGTTTGACTATTATTTCAATATCAAATAGAAGATTTAGCAAACAACTTTGAACAAAATTTTGTTGTTTCTGACATGTGAGAGTTTCCCTTAATATGTGGTACTTTCTAAAAACTGTTTTCTTATTATTTTTTTTTTTGCTTTTATTCCTAAAAACTAAAATTTTTCTATTTCAAAACATATTTTTGACAAGTTCAAAAACCACTAAAGTTAATTGCACTTTCACGTATTCGTTGTTGTGCGAACAAAACTTTTGTATACCCAATTGCTTGCACATGTACACATATTTTTATACTTGTATGTGTGTCGCTACAAACTTTTACTCATAATACACATAATGGCGCTGTGATATTGCAATTACTACCACTCTGGTGCAATTCCATCAAATCTATTAGTACCCGAAAAGACCTTGAAAACTTTCAATATCAACTGAAATTGTTTACATACACTAAATTTTCTTACACATAAATAAATAAAAATAAACATTATTTGCACGCGTTTACATTATTATTTTATATTAATATTAAGGAGACTCTAAAAAAGAAACTTGGGGTTCTGTACAAACCGACCTAACTGAATTTTTTTTGAAAAATTAGTTAAGTCCACTACTAGACTTTATGAGTCATAATAGACCTTGTCTACAATTTTTATGACTGTAAACATTACTGTTGAACCTATAAAAGTAAAACTATTTCAGACGTTTCCATAAGAATACATGTAGAAAGCAATCATAAAAGCTGCACTCCTGCAAAATTTTACAAATGTTAGATAGGTTAGTTAGATAAAACCGCGACAATATATGTAAGTATTTTCAGATTTAAAAGAAGAAAGTGAAAGTGAAGAAAGTCTGACTTCCAAAACGTTATAAAGTCGCAGTATCAACCATTCACAATGCAAACTTTTTCAAACCGTCGCACAATGGGCCACATTTGAAAAAATTATATATGCGATTTTTTTTTATTGAAATGATAATTTTATTTTTATACCACACAGAAAAAAGTGTTCACCAATTTATATTTTTAACTAAGAATTTAATTATATTAATTAAATTTTTAATTGTATTAATTAACTTGACTTAAAAAACTTAATTGATATTATCAAATTGTTTATAGGTGAAAATTTAATTAATTTTTTAATTGATACTACAAATATTTTAATTAATATTACAAAATCATTCATATTACTTTTTTGTGTGCAATTGAAATCAGTATAATTAACATTTATTAAATGTAATCTTTTCGAAAAATTAATATTTTAAGCATTATGTTCATAATTGTGTTTTGTACTATGTACAGTAGGTAATCTGACCCAAAATCTGCAAAAAAATATGCTATAACGAGATAATAATATTTTTGGTAATGAATTTCAATTAGGAATACATCAAAGCAAATAACCGCGTATTTGGTTTTTGTGGAAAACATATAACAGCCAATTTATAGAAGTCAAAGTTTACATTTACAGGCAACGTCCACAGTGCAACATAAAAGTATACTTTTTGGTATAAACAAAAATGTTTTTATGCGGGTGACTAAAAAACCGAAGCTGGGTTCGAACCTCGTACCTCGAACAACAGCCATTAAATAATAACGTCACGCATTTTTCAGATGAGCGTTAGTGTCGCTTTGTATAAGTTATTGTAGAAGAATTCAGGGCAGAAACAATGGTCACTCAACTATACTGACTTCAACGGATACTAATCCTAATGTTATATCAGAGCGCCCTCCTTCGTTATGTAGCAGAATCATTGGCAAAGTAAAATAACCAATAAAAAACTACTAAACACAGCTTAAAAAAAATTAATATGTCTCATTTAAGAATGAAGCTTTCCTCTATGTCTTCCTTCATCACATGTCTTCTCTATCACTATGCTTTTGCTAAAGAACGCAAAATCTAGTAATAGTAGTAGGCATTCATTGCCTAAGTGTTACTTCTTTTTAACAAATAAAAATCGTGCATAATATGGGGAAGAAAAAAAACCAAAATATTTTGGTTGACGTTATGGCTTTTGTTAAAAAGAAACGTCTCATCCCAACTTAACCTCATATAAGCATGAACTTTGCATAAGCTTTTGAGAATGTTCGCCATTGACTGGCGTGTTTTTACTTGATCAAAATTATAAAAAAAAATTATTCTGAATTAATTTTTTATTATTTTTTGTTTCTATTCTCTATAGTGATATTTTGAATGTTTGAATTTGTGAAATATTTTTGTTTTAGTATGAAAGCTGTACTCAAGTACAGTAATTTGAAGTGGTGTACCGGAGCGAGCATTTTGAAAGGTATCACGAAGTATAGAATTTGGAAGTACTGTACTGGAGCGCGAGTTACAGAAGTCAATACTACCATCGTGGTTAAATTGTGAACCATGCTACTGCACATACATAGATATATATATATTTAAACATATTTCCATTCATGCCAAAGAATTGATATTAGCAATACATACACATACATATACATGCACGTAAGACTTGAACAAAATGATAAGTTAGAAAATTTCAAACTTATTATGGCTAAAAAGCCAAGCTCCTAAACTAAAATATCAACGAGGAAAAAAATGCTTTCTGATGATTTCATTCTAAAACCAAGTGTATATGCCAATCACATAACAACAGTCACAACAGTCTTTCCACCAAGAAATAGAAAATGGGAAAAGTTTAAGTGAAACTGAAAAAAACGTGCAATGACATTTTTACTGCGATACAAAACATTTCGATTGTATGCAAGAGCAACATTTATTGTGCTTTATTGTAATTTTTTAGCCACAAAAAACTATTAGCAAAGATGAAAAAACAACTTACGTATGTATGTATATATGCAATGCTAAAAAACTTTCTTACAGCATATCAGAATAAGTTTTGGTAAAAAGTTAATTTCGTTATAATAATACATTTTTACTGCGCTATTTTAGAACCAAAATGTTTTCATTTCATCTTATGCAAAAAAAACAATTTCTTCGTGCACTTTATTTTTTGCAAAAGTAAAAAAAATTCACTTTTTTCAGAATAATTTCCAGGAACTTCGAAGTTTTTGGTCTCGATATTTGACAAAGTTGTAGCTACGATAAAACTGGACAATTTTTGCAAATATGTATAAATTAATACAATTAGAACGTGTCTAGACACACTAATAGCTCATACAAGCAACTTTTTACGTTAAAAATTTTTATTTTTCGACTCTAAAATTTTTTTTTCAAAAGCGTATAATCAAGTACACGCATCTCTTCTAAGATTCAGTAACACTGTGCAAAAAAACCCCAATTCTTGTTTGCGCTTTTTATTAATAGAAGAACGAATATTTTGTTTTCAATTTTTTCAGCATCACTTACAAGGACTAATAACTTTTCACTGCCAATATTTGGCAAAGCAGTAACAAAACCTTAAAATAGTGAGTACTAAAATATGCAACAGAATGCAAAAAATGCAACAATATTAAACAACAAAATTCTATAAAAGTAAAAAACTAAAGTTTTTAAGGTACAAAGTGGTAATGAGGTAGACAGGGATCATAGATAAGTTCAGGTTATATTGATGTATTCACAGAATTTGTCCCGCTTTACCGTAGATACAATTTTGCTAAATAAATTTTTGCAAAAAAAAATGTAAGGAGAAATTATTTTTTTGGCATAAGATGCTAACAATAAACAATTGTTTTGTGGAGAGTTTTACTACCCTCTGGTAGTATTATCAAATCTACCCTGGCTCATTTCATAAAAAAAAAATAAATTTTATTACAAATTTTATTATTATTATTTTTTAAATAAATAAAATTAGTTTTCAATTTGACATTAATCTCACCATAGTATGTTGAAAGCGTTTTTGAGCTTTTTAAGCTTTTTCTTGTCATATGAACAACAGAACACAATCAAAATTTTATTTTAAAATATATAACAAGAAATTTGACAAAATTGTATGACAAAAAAATTTGTCACAATTTATTAGAATACATTTATTATTATCCTTAAAAATATTTATATTAAGCCTGTTAATTGTTAGTTTTTGTATTATTTTTATTAGTTTGTCTTATAATTGTTGACTTTCTTATGTAAAACTCCCTGAAATTCATTATTTCCTTGGTTGATTAAACAGATATAAAGATTAGAAAAACCCAGACAGAATATGTTAAGAAAGTTTAATCTGACCAATTTGATTTGTTAATGTTATTGTCAAACAGCTTTTGGTGTGATTTTTGTTCCCTTCGCCAAAAATGGTAGGGTTTGTCATTCGTATATAAAAATTAAAATACTATATGCGACCTTACAATTTATTTACTTATAATTTGGGTCCTTATGAATAGGGTAGTAGAAAAAGACAAGTCCGTTTGTCCGCTGTACTACTGTCTTTATAGAAAATCGATTCACCGAACTACCCAGAAAAGCTAAATACTTCTACCAGAACTGTCAGAATTTACAATAAATTGAACTAACAAAAATTTCATAGTCACTTTAGCGTTGTATATTTAAAGGTTAATTATATCATCAATATTCTGTCAATCAAGCACTCCTGTTAATAAGATTTCCTCTAACCCCAACTAAAATGACAAACCTCAAACATTGTAATTCAATTTCTCATCTTTCAGAAGCTGTAGTAATTACACATACATATGTGCAAGTATGCCGATGCAAATTTTACGTGCATATGTATACTGCAAAAATGTGGATGTATGTATATATCAACAAACATACATCATCGTATCAATATAACTAAGCAATTCATTCTTGTCATAATTAAATTTGATTAAATTATAACCTTAAGAAAGATACATGTTATTGTTTGGATATTTATCAAAAACTCATTACGAAACATGAATGTTTTACAACGAAGTGAAATGAAATGAAACCGAACATGACTTACGAATGTAACAAACAATGAAATGGAAGCACACGCACACAAAAAACCTCATACTCATACATATATTAAAACAAACAAACATGTCTGGCATATGAAACCGATAAAATCTAGAAGAAGCATCAAAGGAACCTGTTCGTCTAGGTTAGCACAAAAAAAAGAAATTACAATAAAATAGTCATTTGTAGTTGTGGGTGTTTCGTGTGCGTATGTCTAAATGTAAAGTTCTTCTTAAATTGTGGCTGATGGAGTAAAAAGAGTTTCAATGGTGATAGTAATGCTTTGTTGAGTTATAAAAGTAGCTGCTACAACTACAATACTCGTAGCAGCAACAACAATAGGAACAATTTATCACACTCTAACAACCACTTGAATGCAATTATTTTGTCATCGTACGTTTCCTAATTGAATATTCCAACACCGCACTATGAGGAAGCATACAAAATGTTTACATGCACACATACAAATACGCACTCATATCGTCGTCTTAGAGTGCAAACCTGCTAACTCACTTCCAAAAAATTTTACAAAATACTGTTAACGGTTTCTATAAAAATCTTAAGAAGAAATTAGCTTAATATATTAAGTTTATTCTACATATAGAGATTCAAATTAAAATACATATTTAAGCAAAATGGATGAGCCATATTTTTCTCTTTCGAACGACATTAAAATGTCATTTGCTATAAAAAGTGGATTTAGCAGATTTACACTCTAAGCCGACGACACGTATGTAAGCACATATGTACATTCCACCTTCGTGTGTATTCAAACATATATATGTATGTGTTTTTGTGTATGCACAAATACTACATACATATGTTATTTTATTTGTTAGTAAAAGTACCCTATAGGAACTCATTTGTAAGTACCTTCAAAATGGTGTTTTAATAACCACAACTGGTTGATTAAGTGACTTTTTTCCTTGTCACCGACTCACTATTTTAACATAGGCATGTCATAGGCGGTAGTCAATTGACCATCTCTGCATGACTTTTAAATTGACTACTAACTACTTATTTTTTAACTAATTTGCAGTTAATTAATATTATATTAAAAAAATAGATATATGTGTATTTATATTACATATATTATATATACATACATATATGTGTATATTTATATATATCTATCTAAATATATAAATATATATACATATGTACATATATATAAATATTTATTATTATTCTATTTACTAAAAATAAAAATACGAACCACTCATAGAAAATATTATACATATTAAGTATTGAAATTATTTAGTTTTTTTTCAAAACAAACATTTGGCATTTGATTTCATGGTATGCTTCTTTAAATTTTTTTATTTTCTTTTCATTTACTTATTTTGCTTTTATTATTTTTCTTACTTGTGCTTCTATTCAATATGTTTGGTTGATATCCGCATGAGATTTAAACCAATTTGTAGTCACTTGCAAAATAATTAATTTATAAGTTAGTGTTTTTGTCAATTGGTTATTTTATTTACTACAGGGTAGCCATTGCTACATTTATACTTGCATAAATATATTTGTGCATGCATTTGTACACATGAATATATGTATGTATGTGTGTGTATATGCAATGTTTTATTTTTCTCTCTCTTAATTTCTGTATAGTCATTGAGTAAGACGGCATGGTTGGTTGGTCGTTTATTTCCGGTTTGCAGCAAATACATATGCATGTGACATATACAAATAGGTTTGTTTGTATATTTGATACATTCTCCCTTCGATCCTTCTTCATGCCATTTCCAGCATGTAATCTTATTTCAAAAGTCCAACACGCTCCTTGGTACAAAGAGGATATCCACGAAACAGAGATATATGCATATGTAAACAGTGAAAGATGGACAATTGAATTCCACTACGAATAAGTGCACAAACGTTGAAGTAGACAACACACAAGATTGGTGTAACCAATTATGTTAAATTATAATAAAAATAAGGCCCTGGTTAACTGATTTTTATGACAAGTAACAAAAATTAAAAAAAAAACGTTGGTCATACACCGAATTTGGATTATTGGCCTCTAATAAACCTTTTTTTTATCCACTTTGCTTGTGATCGAATCTATAGGCGCAATTTACACAATTTACAAAAGCTTAACAAAAAGTTTACAAAAATGATTGGCCAATTTGTTGCCAATCGAATTTTGGCGGTTGCACCAACTATCAATTATATTGTTGTACCACAATATATTTAATTATAACCATTAACCCAATAGCTGTATGGAATTTGAAATAAAAGTTATTCTTGCAACCGAAAATATGGTTAATATAACTAAAACAATATCATAATTGGTATATGTGAAAGAAAAATTGGTCTTCCTTGCTGAAACAAAAAAAACAATAAACGGAAATAAAAAAAATTTAAGAAATTTATTGTTAGGGATATTATCATAAGTTTATTTTAAATGAAATTTATTTTCTGGTGGTGAAGCATGTCTATATGAATTTCTTCAACCACACATTTTGAACAGCCACAAACCTGTTATCTTATGCACAGACTTTGAAAAACCATTTGAGAATTGATAAATCAAAATACCTTTGAAAATCACAAAAGCTAATTTTTTAAATTGCTGCTGTAAACTTTAATAGTAAACTTAACGTCTAGTTAGTTGCAGCAACTGAAAGAAAGTGTTTATTTTAACTTTAATATAGAACGACAATTTTTTAATTGCCAATACCAAAAGTTGGTAGTAAAATCCAATTCATAATATTTTATTCGGTTGTGTTAACGAATAAGTTAATTAGTCATGACAAAAGCATACTCTCAGTTGATGCAACCAATTTAAGAATTGTGAGCATCATCTTTTTATTACAATAATGCCCTTATGGCAATGAACATGGATTCTTTTTTGGATTAACAGAAAATTGATTTCGTGAACTGAAATACAGTTCATGCAAATGATATTTTAATGGCCTAACCTTTTTCCAACCAATCTTTTTTCTGGGTGTACATATTAAGCCGTAATAATTTGTATTAATGAGGTAGTACATATATATGTACAAGGTTTCCGCCGGGAAGGTATACTACTCGCAGTAATTCCATTGCAATCCTAGCTGTATGCGATGTTGCACGGTCTTGTTGATATCACATGTTAATTAAACCCAAAGCATTTTGGCGGTAAAAAGTTTTCAATCACATCGCGATATCGCTCCCCATTCACAGTTACCGTTACGTCGTTTTCATTTTCAAAGAAGTAAGAACCAATGAATTGCAAAGCAGACTGTAACTTTTAATGATAAATAATTTTAGGGTTTTCCATTGCCCAGAACCGACTATTCTGTTTACTCATATAACCATTCAAATGAAAATGTGCCTTATCACTCATTATGACTTTGTCATGAAAATCGGGGTAGTCATGGGTGAACTGTTTTAACGATTAAAACAACTTGGTTTATCGAATATTTTACCATAATAAATTTTCCACATGTCTACTTTACGACTGCCAAATATGAACTGTCAAGACTAATGTTTACCAAAATGGCGGCAAAACAAATTAGCATACAATCCCGGCGGGCACACTCTGTATATACATATAAGTATATCGTCGTGGTAATGCAATAGACTGTATGTAAAAAAAATTAATTTGGTTTTATTGTAGCCTTGTAACCAAAAATGGAGGCTTCCAAAACTGCAATTTATACACTCAGAGAAAAGCAACAACTAAAAAATAAGAACGCGTCACATTAATTTAATCATTTTCAATATAATAGAAAATGTATGTTGAGATACTTAAAAATAACTAAAATTAATAAATTAATAATGAAAATTAATATTTTTCCATATTGAAATAAAAGATTTCAACATGACTAGACTTTTGTTAAGGTTTCTTATTAATTCAATATGGTTTTTATTTATTTTTTTCGGTTTTTTCCCTGGGTATATTAATAAGATTGCAATAGCGGGCAAAAGCTCTCTTCTGATTGCCTGAACGGCATAAAATAAATTGCAGTTTTAGGATCTCTATTTTTGGTTACAACGCTACAATAAAACGAAATAAAAATTTTTTGACATACATAAGATAGCAAAGAAAAAGAATAAAAAAAACATTTGCAGAAATCGAATTTTTTATAGAGATTTTTCTTTTTTACAGGGATTTTTTTACATTTGTTCTAAATTGAGGTCTTCAAATCAATGAAAAGGTTTGCATTCATCAGATTTGAATGTAAAAAAGGTCTTGCTGTACAATATTGTTTACAATTGAGATCTCATCTTTGAAAAAAAAATTTCAAGGTAATGAGTAGTATTCTTTTAAAGGCTTACAAAGTAATGAGTGGTACTTATTTATGTAATTATTTTATGTGTATAATAATAATTGTCCTGTAATGAATAAAATAACAACTTATTTATATCATTACGAAAGTATTTATTGTAGTACTTTCTAGTTAATAATGAAAAATATCTAGAGATGTATAAAATAACTTTGGTTTACTATAATTTTTATTGCAAAATTTATGCATATTCACATATTTTTCAATGTACGTGATCATAAATTTTCTATGTTAAAAAATTCTATTTGTTTTTATTAAGAAAAATTGCAAATTAACTTTTGAATAATTTAAGACAAAAAGTAAACTAATAAATTTTGCATATTTATAACCAAAAAATAACCAATTAAATGATGAATACTTTTAGGCAATCAATAATCTATTAACTTTAAGATATTTGTAGGCAAAAAATATAGGGTAACTTATGCTCTTTGAACTTCTCAAGCAAAAATAATGGGTTATTCAATCAAATTGTAAGTACTTACGACTGGGGAGTACATACACTTTTTTGCATTCTAGTAGGCAAAGATTTTTGTTGGGGCGGAGCCACAAAATCTTAAAGTGGCTCAATAAAAAATTCAAATCTTTGTCAAGCTGATGTTTTTAATTGCAAAAACATTTTACGCAAGTAGATTTTCTTATTTAACAGTTAAAAAAATTAATGACATTTCTGAGTTTCTACTGACAGTTTAGGAAATATTTGAGCAACAAAAGCTAAATTTGAACTTTTTTACGTACATTGGTCCAATTACAATGGAAGAGCCAAATCTTGTCCGATATGCAAAACAAAATTAATAAAATAAAAAAAAAATTTAAATTTTGAAAAAAATCCTATTTTCACCGTTTTTGGAAGAAAAAAGTTTCACAATTATAAACTTTTTTGCAGTAATACTAACGCTTTATTTACACTTATTTGAAAAGCAGTGTTCCAAGAAATATTAAAAATTATTATTTTACTAAAAAAATTTGTTATTAAAGGCACCAGATCAAAATATAAATATATATATACCTGTTTTTGTTATAAATATTGAATTTAAGATATTTTTTTTTTCAAATTCAAAAGTTGGAACCGATAAATTTATTATGTCTCTTTAAAGCATGATATTTTATTAAATACATATGTATGTCCAAAAAATATTTTTCACGATTTGCGAAAAATAATAAAAAAAAACACAGCGAAAATACTGAAATATCCCATTTTTAGGATTTTGAAAAATTTCTTTGGGAATTCCCGGGAACTCTGAAGCAAATCAGATTTTTTTTATTTTACTTGCATTAACTATATTATTTTACACAATTTTCAATCGATAATTCTGTTAAATATATAGTTTTTATAGCAAAAATCTTCTTCTAATGTAACTTAAGCTCTACAATTGCTGCATAAAATTTTATAATATTTTATAATATTTGTTAAAAGGAAGTAACAAATATGTTTAAATCAAACATACAAGCCAGCAAACAAAGAGCCACAAAGAAGTTTATAAGATCTAGACATAGTGGACCTGAAGAAGTGGAAAACCGTGAAACGTCGAACAACAGTGACAATAGTTTATGGTATTGGAGAAAATTTGCCATCAAAATAATATAAAATATATTTTGTATACATTTTAATTAATTAAGCCGTTATCACATTGCCAAAGTTAGACGAATTTGTTTTTATTAAATTGAATCTGGTCGCTCATATTTCTGATCGCGATGTTCCATGCTGATCATGATCAATTGATTTAAGAGTTGGCGTGGCAATGATGAAAACCATTTAGGTTCCAATATATTTCTATTGATGTCAAATGACATCACTGTGATGCTGAGTTTTATATTACTGTACATACAATTTGTAATAAAGTATCAAAAGGGAAAGTTTAATTTTGTATTAATAAAAATATTCTCATATATTTTTGTTAAAAGACTTGCAGATTTTTCATGTTATTACAAGCAAACCTATTAATTCAATTAGTATTTAATCTATCACTGCTAAGTATATAATAGTTAGTTAATGTTGGTCACATTATTGATTACAAGGCCTTTGCTTGATTGTATAAAGTCTTGCATTTGTGTTTCTCTATGTCAACACAAGATCTACAAATGTGGCATACACAATAGTTTGCTTGATATTTGAAAAATTAAAAACATTTGCTTTGCAATCTTCTATTTTTTCTTGATTTGACTTTCATACAGAATTCTTCTTTCTACAGTATCACTACAATTGGGATAGAAATCGCATGTGCCAAAATATAACAGAGAACTGTATGAGTTGATTCACTTTCGCTCTCCAATCACTTTTACAATTCTTTTGTTTTGTTTTTTTTTTAACATCAGTATGTACTAATGATATTGGTTGCAGTGTTACCTCTTTTTTAAGTGTTGTTAGTAAAGATAAATAAAAGTTCTTAAGGCTAAAGTAGCCGACTGTAATGTAATGTAACTGCTGATCGATATTGTTAAGTAAAAAGTAATGAAAATGGTTATAATGATGAACAGTAACGCAACCTACTTTTTATATTAAAATATCGATTAGCTGTTTTGTTACAGTGCAGTCGGCTAACTGAGCTTTTATTTTTGTTTAATTGTTTTGTATACGAGTAGTAATTAAATAACTCACACAATCACTAGATGAAGTCTTAAGTTAATAAAACATTGCGTACGTATTAATTTATATTTTTTCGTATTAAAATAATTAATAAAATAGAATGATATAATATAATATTCTATGAAACTTCATTTGTCAGAAGCGGTTTTAAGATGTTTTCAAAATAATCATTCTAATTCATTGCTTTAGTGTATTATATGAATGCATAGAAATTGCAAGCAGTGGCAAGCATTTATTAACAACAGTCTCATTGACATGAATCATGCAATAGCATTTTTGATTTTTTTAATGTTAAGTGCTAGTTCAATATTCATTTTAGAAAATGCAAGTATATGCTGTTTGATTCGTATTCGTGCAGATCTCTGAAACATAACCAACCAAGCAAATATATTTGCATACAAACATATGTAATTGTTATTGCAAACATAGGCAGACATATTCAAAGAGATGCAAAAAACACTTATACAAGTGCACACATACGTACATTTACCTATAAATATCCAGTTAAATATACAAACTTATATTTTTGATGACAATAGATCATCAAAACAATTACGCATTCACATACGTATATATATATATATATTTCGTACGTTTCATCACAAGAACTCATCATAGCATCATTATTATCAATAGGAACGATGGATGGCACTATCACTTTATAATGCTGCGAGTTTTGTATAATTGAAATCACATTCCTTAAAACGCAATAGAACGGCAGGCAGTATGGGCTGGCTTGACCATGGTTGTAATATTTGGAAGTAGCATCATGCACACACAACATTTAAAATTTCAAACAGAAAATATATGAAATAAAAAATGCTTACCTCAATGAATGTCCCTTTTTCAATGTCCTTTGTTTTTTTCAATGTGGAGAAAATTTCAGGACCGATTCAATGTTTATGCATACATATGTATATATGTATGTTTGCATGTATTTTTAACTATAAAATACTCATCAGAATGTTGGGTGTTCGTGTGTATGCTGAGAAAGGCACGACATTGTTGAACAACGTTTGACTGTGGTTACATGACATGAACAATGCCTTTGGTCAAGCGTTACAAGTTGAACCCTTCCACCGTACAACAGCATTTTGTTAGTTTTATATTACAGCAAGTTAATTGTATTTCTTTTTCATTCAACCCATTACAGCAGCCTCACTTAACGCCCTTTCCAATCATTCCATTTCCATCTATCACGAGTGGCAAAGTATTTTGTTTGTGTGGATTTTCTCAGGCCACATTAAATTTTGTATAGATGTGTGCTTTCTTAACAGTTCAATTTATTGTCAAGAGAATATTCAACGGATGTCAATGTAGCTTTTGTTGCTTGTCTGTGTTTGTGTATGCTCGCGTGCAAGTTGATACTTATTAGAGTGTACAAATGTCATACACATATGCACGTATATAAATATGTATACATGTATCCATGTTTATATATATGTCTACGTAGTCCTTCAACTTCATCGTCAAACATATAAATTTCACGGATTTTATAACGTTTAACCGTTAGTAATCGATTTTCTCAAGTTAAGTGAAGCAATAACTGTGTTTAAGAAAATATTATTGAAAGAGCTGGCTGGCGTGGTCAGAATGGTATTTTCTTAATAATTTAATTTCAATATTATTCGAAATGACTGACATGTGTCCGCCAGTTAAAGAATATTGCTATAATTAACGAAATGAAAAAAGAATTCGGAAAAAATATACATAGTCGTATATGCAATATTTATTAAATATTGCAAAATAAATATAAAAATAATTAAGTGCATACATACATATCCATATGTATGTATACTCAGCAAAGCATAAAACTAACAAAGAAGCCAATCATTTCCAAATTTAGTGATCTAGAAGGAGTATAATTTGCAAAGTGTATGTTCTTGACGAACAAACTTCAATCTTGGGGCAACCTTCAATCTGGTTCAAAGAACAACCTTCAATCTGGTTCAAAGAACATAGTTGCCACAGTTTGGATCAACGTCATATTGGTCTAGATATAGTGATAAAGAAGACAGGTGGAGAAGGGAGAGGGAAAAAATAAGTACACTGAGGGTAAAAATACGTTGCAAAATCAGCAATGACTTTGCTCAATACGTTGTCACATTTTTATTGACATCGCTGGTTGTTAACTTGCAGGCAATCGTTGTCACTACTTCATGCGAATTCAGAACGGTGTATACAATTTTAACAAAAACGAAAAAAGATGATTAGTTTGATCACGTACGTCCAGAGGAAAATGAAGTGAAGAATTTTAATTATAAAATTTGCGAATTTTAGTTTGAAAGGCCGGGTTTACGTAAGCAAATCAGAAAAAACTAACGCTCTGAAAGATGAATTTTGGCACTGTATTGACGAGATAAGTGTAGCTTTGTTACAAAACGTGGTTCAAAAATTTGTGAAAAGAGCGGAAGTATGTCGACGTGCTGAGACCCAGCAAAAAATTTGAAAAAAGGCAATCGGGTTTGGCGTTGGCTGAAGTAGTTAGCACTTTGACTACAAAACCGAAGATTCTTGATTCAATCCCTGTATCCGACAGTCATTAAATAACAACACCAAACATTTTTCTGATGTGCATTAGTGTTTTTTGTATCAGTTGTTGTAGGAAAGTTCAAGTGATGAAGGCATAGTCCCTGGTCACTGAACTATATCGACTTCGGTAGATACTAATCCTAATGTAACATCAAAGCGCCCTCCTTCAACGGTATTGTGTAGCCGAATCATCGGCGAAGTAAAATATCGAATAAAGATGGCTACTAAGCACAGCTTCAAAAATTTAATGCGCCTCATTGAAACCAGAGGCGCAGCAACTCTGCATTATAACGTGAAAAACGTATAGTTGTACCTGTCTTCTCTATCACTATCCCTTTCCCAAAGAAGGTAACACCTACATATGAGTAGTAGTAGACTCTTCCCTACTGGATTACCAACTTGATGATTTTAACAAGGCGTGAGACTAAAATAATCAATTAATGAGAAGTACTTGTTTTTTTATTTGCAAATGGTACATATTTTTTTTATTTTAATTAATTTATAATTTTTTTTTTAATTTAAGATATTTGGTAATAAGAAAAATAATCCTTACATGGCAAATAGTTCTGATGATAATGTGTAATTTTTTCCTGGGGATGGACATTTGCCCGACATCAAATTTTTTATTACCCAGTAAATAGTAAGAAGATCAAATGGGGTGAATTATCGCTTGCACCGTTTCAAAAATCCTAGGCAATTGAATGCTTCTTTTGAGACTTGAAAAATGTGCGCAGTCCATCGAACATCATACTGGATTTTAATGCTAAGAACACCAAGACCTTCTGATTCCTTAATATTTATATCTCCCCATATTTACAGATGGAGTAGTATTCTTTTGAGTCATGTATTATCCATGAGTAATCATACAACATTGGGTCTTACTATCGTTAAAATCGACCATATTGGCATGGAAAATTTTTTTAATTAATAATTCAATGTATCATTTATGGTTTGTCGCATGGCCTCACTCAACCTCCGAGAGGTTTAGTCTATTGCTGAATGCGAAAGAATGGCAAATGCTGCTATCGTCCTTGAAAGAATAGATAGGATTGAAAGTTTTACATAGATGGTCATTTAGAAATTAAGGACTGAGATGAGGCAAGAATCACTTAGTAACTCGAAAATAAGAACATCTAACATCTCCCTTTGTAAAAACGATTAAAATAAACTTTCAGAACAGCAAAAAAAAACTAATAAATACCATTATCATTACTCCCAATCTGTTAGAGTTAAAAGGTTAAGTGGCATTTGCAGCAAATAAAGAAAACAAATATTTAATTTCAAATAATCATCTACTTTCAATTAATATTCTTAAAAAAGCAATTTTAATCCAAAGATTTTCATAAATTTAAGGCCTGTTCCACAATATCGACAAGCGATATAACGCTTGAAAACAAACCAAAAGTTACTATTTCTTTGCAGTTTATTCGAGGCAATTTTGTTAAAACTATTCCTAACTATATTAACTAACTCATGCTTCTCATGGATGACTAAATTTTTTTACCAAAGCATCTACATATGTATATGTGGCATTTACGAACAGACAAGTAAGACAACCTTAAAATGTCGAGTTCCATGTTTTATTTCAGTGAGCTTGGAAATTTTTTTAAGATAACATTCATTCAATGCATTTTTGCTTACCCTTTCAGAAAATATCAAGAATACCAGAAAATCCCAGAGCATTTTTTGCTATATACTCTTTCCTTTACAACTTTGTGTTTAATCCAAGTAAACTCTACAAAATAAGAATCATAATTACTCCACCCTAATGTGTTTATGTAATGATGGCTTTTACCAACAAAGCATTTACAAACCAAACACAAAGAAACTTGTCAACAACAATGTCATGATGCCCGGCTTAAACTGGAAGCCAAAGGATATATCAAAGCATTTAAAAGTTTTCAGCTCTAGTCAGAAATCTTTAGGTTAAAACAACATTACTGGGAAGAGCACATAATAAAATACTTGCATAAGGGTACATTTTACAGACTTGTTCTAACAGTTGGCGATAAGAAAGAGTCGTATACGTAATCGCATGATGATGTTGTGTATTAGTAAAACAATGTACATTTGATAAATTTGGATTGTCTTTTAGAATTTCCGCTGTATTTAAGTAATTTCTGGTAGTTGAATGGTCTAGTTTATTTCCTTTTTATTTTAATTTTTTCTAGTTTTTTTAGCATTTGTTTTATAAAACTGCCAACATTACGAGTACGCCAATCGGTCAAGTAGTCAACAGAGACTAAATAACCTCCACTAAAATTTAAGTTATAAAAAGAGATTGTGAAATAAGACAGCAAGACTGGAAGTACAAAACTAACCGTGTTGTCCTTGGTTGTCTAACCAGCCTGTCTGTGAGAGATTGAAACGATTATGAATATTACTACTAAGGCTGTATAATACACTCACAGGACAGAAGGCCAAATTACTATAGAATACAATAGACAATAGACACAGGATTAAAAAAGAGAAGAAAAACTCACGCTACTAAAATACAAAGTATTAACAGAAAAAAACTTTAACAGTGCTGCTCTTTTTTTTTAAATTTTTCTTTGTTATAAAATAAAAAATACAATAGCTACCATCCGAAAATCTAACGAACGTCAAATTCTAAGGAAATGTACAAAATGATTAGTCGGTCTGCACGAAAGTGTGGATAACGCAATCTATTTTCCTTTTATACTCGTATTTTTTTCTTTGCTGTTTTCTGTGTTTTCGTTAAAACCAAATTTTTCTTTTGTGCTTTTTATATATATATATATATTTTTTTGTTTAACAAATCCACTTCCGCTTCCGCAAAAGCAATGCAAAAAAATGTGGAAATAAAAGAAATTAAACTTTAATATTTTTTGCGTTTAGTTATCTTGAAAATTAAAAATAAATTTGGTTATAATGAGTTTAAATAAAGTTTACAAAATTTAATTTGAATTGGTTTTAAGGTTGTGTGGATTCCATTTATTACTTGCCAATTAACTTGCGAGGACTTTAGGAGTAATAAGAGTTAGTTATTTGTTCTGAAACATTATGATGTCCCTCAGCAATAAATAAAATTGACAAAATTGAAAAGTACACAATATATCCTGAATCCAGACATTAAGACAGGGTCAGAAGCATGTTATCTATAAAAACATTATATATATAAGTGCAACGATCTCGAGCAATTGTACATAATGGTCCTTTGAAGAAAGTCTTGAAATGTAAAATGTAACTGAAAAAAAACTAGTTTGACAGAAAACGAGTTTAAAGTTTTCAATTTACACAAGGCCGAATGGAAAAAGAAAATTTAATTTTTCTCTCAAGAGCATGAGTGTACAAGATACTTGTATGAAATTTTTACATATTAAGTATAAAAATATGACGATTAATTCTGCATTATTAACTCAAAAATTTATTTTTTTTAGTTATTACGTTGTTTTATTTAATATTAAACATATCTACATATAATTTTGATAAGTGACATTAACCAGAGTAAGAACTATATCAATGCAAATTTTTAATTTTTTGTTATTAAGCTGAATTTTCCTTGAAATTTCAAGCAATTTTTTTTGCTTATTTCATAAGCCGTATTGCATATCATTTAAAGTTTCTCAAAACTAAACTACATACCTCACAAATAATTTTTTTTAGTTTTCAGAAATTTATTTTGAAATAATCTTTTCAAATAAAATTTTAAATGATCCAAAAAGGCTTTCGAGTTAAGCATATGTATATATATATCAAAAAAAGTTTAACAGAAAAGCACACGAAAAATTAAGTTCAATATTTTTATCGCACTTTTTCTAAAAATTAATATTTAAATTGTTCCAGTGTTAAAAAAAACTGCAGTCGAAAAAGGAAAAGTCATAAAATTGTGTTATTTTTTCGACATTTTTATTTTTTGACTGCACAATTTGCTCATACTTGTGCTACTGAAATTCAGTCCCCTTATTGCGAATGGCGTCGTCGACGTCACATCACTACAAAAAGTGCTAAATTCAAAAAATATACGTTTAGCGCAAAATTAAGTAAAATTTTTCTAAGAAGGGCGAAAACGGCGTAGTTTTAAAATTTTTCTAGTGTAAATCAAAAAATCAAAAACATTTTTGTTAAATAATTTATTAAAAAATAGATAACTATCATGAGATCAATACATTACAATAAGGTGCATATAAAGCGTACATATTACATACATATATATAATAGAAGTAAATATGTATATATGTTTACATATATATAAAATAAAATAAAATTTCGATTTATCGCACTTCCAAAAACATACATACATTGTCTGTTTTTAGGATGTACTGCATATCTTTCAAAGCACGAAAGATTTGGAAGAAATAGGTGATTATTCTAGATTATTCCTTATATTATTCTTCTCTTTTAAATTGGTAACGCAAACTAGCAAAATAAAATTAATAAAAAGTTGGTATTGCTATATTAAAGGGAAAAAAGT
Source organism: Tachina fera (assembly GCA_905220375.1). Classification (NCBI taxonomy): domain Eukaryota; kingdom Metazoa; phylum Arthropoda; class Insecta; order Diptera; family Tachinidae; genus Tachina; species Tachina fera. The sequence continues at coordinate 84,842,364 of LR999966.1, forward strand.
TCAGAAAGATTAAAATGTCGCCATATTGAACAAAAAGTAAAAAAGGCTGAAAGGGCTGAAAGATAATTGTAAAAAGTGCTAGATTTGCGGGTTTTTTTAGTTTGGGGCATACATTATTTTCGAGTTTTGAGTGACTGCAAACGTGTTAAATATAACCCGAAAACGGATAAATTGGCATCACTGCAGCAAAAATATTTGTCAAAACGAACCACAAATGTGTCGTTTGAACGGCATGGTTGGCAATCGTGGTAAAGAAAGTGAACCAAGTGGTTCATGTTGCCGTCTGAACATGGTATATGAATGCTAAACATACGTTCTGGGGATTGCGTCTTACTACGCCTAGAGTTAGGGCGTTGTTCAACACAATTTTAAAAATGGGCTTGGATGTTATTTCTGGTGGGGAGTCTACTTACTGGCTTACTGACGTACGAAAAATTCCGGATGTTATAGATTTCGGCTTCATAAAAAGTATTTCTAGGGAATTAATTCACGTTGAAGCTTCCCTAGATCTCTCGTCCGATCACTCTCCCATGATCGTTACAATCTGTAGCCTACTTAGAAGCGCTTTACCTCTCCCATAAGTCAAGACGATAAGTCGTGTTAATTGGCTGGGATTCAAAAGATATCTTAGTAGTCATTGCACGGAAAATATTACGCTAAGAACACCCAATGATATTGAAACTAACATTGCCAATCTTAACGAGAATATTAAAAAAGCATCTGAACATGCAACTACTTGAACATCTCGTATGTGAAAAAAGAAGAGCTAAAAGGGAATCGAAACAGCACAGATCAACGCAAAATAAAATTATATTTAAAGACTGCACTAAAAGACTCCAAGAGCTGCTTGCATATGAAAAAACTGCATCTCTTAAAAACTTTCTGGAAAATCTCGATGTCACACCAGCATCTAATTACTTTTTGTGGCGCTGCGAAGAGAATTAAAACAACCGTTGAGTTTAAACCACCTCTGCGCACTTCTACCGGATGTTAGGCCAGAAGCCATACTGAAAAAGGTAACATATTTGTTGAGCATTTAAAATCCGTATTTACACCAACACATATACCGGTGTTGCTGATTTGCCGAGTGTAGTTGCTCTACCCCTCGACGCTTAAAATTTAAGATGTGTGATGTACAAAAACTAATTGCCGAACTCAACCCGAAAAAAACTCCCGGCATTGATGGAATTAGAAACCAGATTCTGATTAAGTTACCTCGTACTGCAATTAGAATTCTGTTATGAATTTTAAATGCCATTTTGCGACTGGAGTATTATCCACAATGCTGGAAGCTTGCCAAGGTGAAAATGATTCCAAAGCCAGGTAAAGATCTTACCAAGGCTGAGTCATATAGGCCAATAAGTCTGCTATCAACAACGTCAAAGCTTTTTGAAAAGCTATTCATGACAAAATTGTCTTCAATTTTAACTGATAATGGGTGCATCCCGGACCATCAATTTGGTTTTAAAAGCCAGCATAGCACCATTGAGCCAACGCATAGATTGGTTCAATTTTTAAGAAATACATTTGAGGAAAAGAAGCATTGTTCTGCCCTGTTTATTGATGTTTCTCAGGAATTTTATAAAGTTTGCATGATGGCCTAATTTTAAAATTGAAGACATATCTACTAAATAACATTCTAAAAGTTTTAGAAAGTTATATTTTAGGCCGGAAGTTCTCTGTTATGGAAGGAGAATTTATGAGTATGCCCGAAAATATTTTATCGGTGTGTTACAGCGGAGTGTAATGGGGCCAGTTTTATATTTGATTTATACTTGTGATATGCCTGGGAGCAGTAGTATCTACACTTTTACATTAGCCGACGATACAGCCTACCTTAGTATGCACGAAAACCCTGATGAGGCTTCCCGCAAACTCCAGGACCACATTATCCAGACGAAACTATGGTTAAACTTATGGAGAATTAAGGTAAATTAACAAAATTGTGTTTAAGTAACATTTTCCTTACGAAGAGATACTTGTTCCCCCATTCACATGTGAAATATCATGGTATACACCTTGATCGACGACTCACATGGAAACATCACATTGACTCTAAGTTAACTCCAATGAAACTAAAATTAACTCAGGTACATTGACTGATTGGCAGAAATTCAACACTCAGCCTAGACTGCTAACTTTTAATATACAAGTCGCTTTTGAAGCCAATATGGTGTTACGATATCCAGTTATGGGGCATTGCTTCTGCTTCCAATGTAGAGAGAATTCAACGAAAGCAAAACAAATTGTTACGTTTGATAACATCGGCTCCATGGTTCATCAAAAATTCAAATATACATCGTAATTTAAATATGCCACTAGTGACTGAAGAAATTGCAAAATAAGCAGGCAAATATCTAACAAAACTCAAGTCACATCCTAATCCGCTTGCTCGTAATATTTTTAACATTACTTGACACATCCGCTTAAAAAAGAAAGATAGAAGGGCTCTAATACTAAACACTCCAGATGAAGCTGTTTGAAAATACTTTTTTTGCCATAACTGCTTATGTATTATTAATAACTATCACTAAGTTATGTCCGACATTGGTCGGGCCTACTAATTATATTTTAGATTTAAGATTTGAATACTTATTGTTAGTTCATATATGAAGATACAATAAAAAAACATGCATTAAAAAAAATATGTATGAAGTGTCCATGCGGAACTCTTATTGCGTGAGTCAAAGTCGCACTTTACTGAATTTGTTAACATTCACTAGGAATTGATATAGGGACTATTTTTGACACAAAAATAGTGTTTTATAAAACACAGATATTTTTCCAAAATTTTCGCGATCTGTATAATCCTCCAAGCTACTCACAGCTCATTCGTGCTACTTTAGACTCAAGGTTAACTGAAAGGTTTTCATTTAATATCTTCAAATTTTAAAAATTTATTTTATTTTACAAAATGCAGTCAATTAAAATGTTTAAATAAATATTACATAAGTAAAATAGAAATTTTCAGAAAAAGAGTTAACTGGAACACCTGTCAGATTAATGCGTTTTATACTATAAACTTTTTAAAATAATACGCACTTTTACATACGCAAAAACATCTTTTATTTATTTGTTATTTGTATAGTAGCTTTTAATTTTTGTTTCATTTAATATTTCATATCGTATTTATTTTTTGATTATGCACTAATTTATGGCATAATATTTAAATTATGCACTCAATAAATATTATGCACAAAAAACAGAGAAAATATTTACATATGAATGTACCCAGCAAAAAATTTTCAAGATTTTGTAATGGGTAGTACTCTTTTAATGGCTTACAAAGCAAGGAGTGGTACATAATTATCTAATTATTTTATGTGTATAATAATGACTGTCCTGTAATGAATAAAATAACAACTTATTTATACCATTACGCGAAAGTACTTATTGTAGTACTTTCCAGTTTATAACAAAATATGTATATCTACAGAAAAATTTATCGTGAAAATGAGCTTCGAAGACAACAAAAAGAAAAAAAAATGCTCATTAAGTTTTGAATAATTTTAAACAAAAAGTAATCTAAAACTTGTTGCATATTTTTATGCAAAAAATAACCCATTATATTTTGAATACTTTTAGGCAATCAGTAATCTATTAACTTTTGGATGTTTGTAGGCAAAAAGTATAAGGTACCGCATAATTTATGAACTTCTCAAATAAAAATAATGGGTTATTAATGCAAATTGTAAGTACTTACGACTAAGGAGTACATACACTTCCTTGCATTCTAGTAGGCAAACTTTTTTGCTGGGTACATACATGAAAATGAGAACGGCTGCAACAACTACAAATTTAATAACAGCCAGCGGATAGAACAAATTGTTGTTGGCTTTATATGTGCACATTATTTTTTTGGTTTTTTTATTTTCATTGATAAGAGACTTTATTACATAAATACCCGCATAGACAAGCGGAATTTATCATTAGTAACGAGCAGCATTTAGCAAATTATATGTACTTACGCATGTATGTATATGCTCGCAGCCATTGGAATGATTGTTGGGAAAAATTTACCATAAATATGTCTGATTAAAACATATTTTGCAATTGGTTGCATAATAAAGGCTTCACATTCTTTTGTGCAAGTACACACTTTGATTTTTTTTAATTGATAAATTTGTTTTAAATGCACAGGAATTCTTGCAGTTGCAAGGATGGCAACAGAAAAACTTGATAATCGTTTTTGTTGCATTAGTAATCTCACCAAGCAATTATATATACTGGGACTCCCTAATGTTATTGCACAATGACACATTCACATAAATATTTCCATACTATCGCTTTTAGTAATCACTGAAAAATTATATTGTATGATTATACTCCATGTACAGGCATTTCTCACACTAAATATTTGCTGTTGGCTTGTTGCTATGAATGCATTTGGACTATTGCAACTGTTTGTATCATTCATTTATTAATGTTATTATCGAGTACATTTAAATTTATTTGCCAAGATATTGCATGGAACTGATGCAAAATGGTCCACAGATAAATATATAGTGACGGTAACGTTTTCATACAATAAGAATTACAGGGTTTTCACGATGGTTAATGCAAATGAGTGCAGAAATGCACATTTTCTCACTTTGCCTAACACAGCATCAAATTTGAAATTTTCTTTTTTACTTCGTTTGCACAAAAAACAACTTGAGCAAAAATATTAGTGCATATAATCCCAGTTGCAAACATATGTATTTAGGTAAACAACAAATTTTGACACATCGACAGCAATATTTTTATTTGTAACAAGGGAAAATTTGAATTAAAACTGCTTGTGTCATCTTTATTTACTAAGTTATGTCCCATAATGCGTAGTTTTGCTTATTATCAAAAATATAAAAAAACATTTGACAGCTGGAAACAGAGTTGCCAGAATTTTTAAAGAGTTGCAAAGATTTCGTTTAAGAAATTAGATACGTTTGATAGAAATACAATTATATTTAAAGAGAACTCTCCTAAACTACCTCAGTATGCACAGTAGTGCTGGAATACTATCGATAGTTTTAAAATTTCGAACATAGAAAAAAAATATTGAGATCGATATTAAGCGGTTTCGAAAACCTGAGATGTTATAAAAATTGTTTAACTGACAGCACAATTTTTGAAAAACTGTCACCTAAAATAACATTTGTAGATACATACATATTAAATAAAACATAAGAATGTATACTTTCAATAAAGGGATAAACAAATAACTGTTACGTCCTAAAAATGTAGTTATATTTTTCGTTCTCAGCTACAAACGTTCAGTCTATGGTAATATCGATAGTATCGATAGTCAAATCTAAACTATCGATTGATATCGATAGTAGAAAATATCGATAGTATCCCAGCACTAATGCACAGAAAATTTATCAAATAAAAATTTGACATCGTGAAAAGACTTGAATTATTTAAAAACTCGGATCCTTTACAACTTTTATCCAATCCCTCATCCTCTAATGTAAAATTACTTTTTAGTTTTTTGAAATACACTAATCTTTATAACGAAATATAAACAACAGTCGAGAGATAGAATCTATTTTATTTTGACAGCGTTTTTTCTTATGCTCTCACATTCAATACTTATTTTCTCAAAACTGTTACCTTACTTTCAATAAATTTCATACATTTTGTCCTGGTGTTATTATTATTATTATACAGGTGACTACGTAAGGATTTATTTTACAATAATACGGCAACCATAGCTGTGTAAAGAACCGAAGAATGTGAAAAGCACAAAAATTTTTGTACCAAAACCAAAAAAGGTTAGATACACCTTGCATTTTGAGAACAAAACTACAAAGACAAATTAGCATAAAATAAAATAAAACAAAACAAAACAAAAACAAAACTTAGAGAGCATTTGAAGTTACTGCCGTAGATTTTATTATGGGATTTGTTAAATTGACAACAATTTTTCCTGAAGTTGCAGACTTATTCTGTTTGATCATTAATTAATATTATATTATTGTATAGTCCAGTGAAATATTGAGCTGAAGGCCTGTAGTGTCATTGCCAATATTATTATTAGCTATAATTTTAATTATAAGTCGAATAAATAAATAAAAAAATTTTACTTATTAACCCTACATATAACCAATTCAGAATATTTCCACTGTAAGTTTTTCATTTGCATAAAACCTATTCCTCAACTTCACACAAACATGCAATACATTTTCCATTTGTTTTATGGCAATATTGACAAACAAATAATGTTACAAAAAAAAACAAAAACAAAAATGCATATGAAATATTCCAATATTTTGCGGTTGCGACTATCATTATTTGGTAAAACACAATACAACAAAAACAACAAAAAAATTTGTAAAAATATAAATAATTTAAACCAGAACAAAGTGTTTAAAATATGCTTTTGGCTAAAATCAAATTTAGCAATAAATGAACTTTATGCCAGGCGGTTATTTAAACAAATTAGTCAGTAGTGAAACCCATTCATGCACTGCAAGTTTTGTAATAGAATGTGAGCGTGCGTGTGTGTTCACAGAAACATATGACAAGCTGTAAAATTGTAAAATTTACTTTTGACATTCGCCATCTATTTTTATTTGCTTCAATTAAGAGGCATATTTCATTTGAGAGTTAATGGGCAAAATGTCATTACTAATTAAAATTAACGATTTGGCAGCCTTCATATATGTATGTATGTACATATTTTAATTTAATTAAAATTACATTTAATATAAAAAATTAGAATTTTCAAACATTTTATTAATTTATGACTTATTCTGATCCAGATATTCAATGAAATATTAGCAAAATTATGCAGATCTCCACCAAGTCCTCTTTTTTGTTGCTTATATGAATAAATCTTAGCAAGCGTTAGGATTGTATTAGTAAACATCATTGATCATTAACGGCCGTATGTATAATAAAAAAATGGTATGAAGTTAGCATAAGTGACAAAATTGAGTTACGTGCTAACGACACGTTTGAAATTAAAAATCGCCGCAAAATGTATCATGATTTTTAATGTAAAATTGTATGGCAAAACACGTTAAGACACGTTAAGATGATTTTATTTGAACGTCTCCGGCAAAGCGTCAATTAAACAACACTAACACACTATCAATGATTGACGCTTTAATTGATCATCTCCAAAGCCCATACAACTGCTGAACAGACTTAAGAACAAGTTGTTTTTTATTTATTTTATAATTTCTTATTTAAATAAAAAAGACAAAAGCTTTTTATATTTGCTTAATTCACAACAATCTTTATCGTGTATTTGTGTATCAAATACACTTTTTGTTTTTTACTTCCCTATAGGAACTCAAAACCATTTGTAACCACAACTGGTTGACTAAGTGGCTTTTTTCCTTGTCGCCGACTCACTATTTTAACATAGGCATGTCATAGGCGGTAGTCAATTGGCCATCTCTGCATGACTTTTAAATTGACTACTAACTACTTATTTTTCAACTAATTTGTAGTTAATTTTATAGTAGTTAATATTATAGTAAAAAAAAGATATATGTATATTTATATTACATGTATTACATATATACATTCATATATGTGTACATTTATATATATATCTATGTAAATATATAAATACATATGTATATGTACATACATATGTTTATTATTATTTTATTCACTAAAAATAAAAATACGAACCGTTCATAGAAAATATTATACATATTAAGCATGATACAATAATATAAAGGTAAAACCACATTTGACGTTTAAAATTAATTATGACTTTTACCCAAATTATTTGAATACTGTTTTTTTTTTGTAAACAGAGAGGAAATCGTTGCCACATACATATAATGGTAAATTTTATTTAGGAATGCTTTTTGAAATGTGTATTTTGAGTTTAGAAATTATAGTTTAATACATATTTTTTGTAATTGTTGTATCAATTGGACATGAGGATAACGAAATTTGCGTGTAATATGACCTACAAAAGTAAGCAAATATTTGATTTTTTATTTAATTTACCTGATAATAAAAAAGCCTCACAGCTAAGGATGCAACATCATTCTTAAAAATATCGATGTTTGAAAATATCAAAAATTCGGCAAAAGAAACGCGAAAATTAGCAAAAACTTGCTAAAAGCATCATAACATAAGATGTATTGGTTAAAATTACAGAAAACTGTTAAGCAGAATACTTGAAAAAACTCGCACGAGAATTTGCAAGATCGGAAACAAGCCTTAAAATCTATTAAAAATCGCATATGCTACAAACCAATAATGGGCTGACGAACTGTTAAAAAGAAAATAAACTTTCGTGCAATTTATTGATGTTGTATATTTTTATATACGCAAATGTGTTTATTTCCTACGACGAATATTCGTAAAGAAAAATTCGTCGTTGGTCCCATTTGTTTTTATAGCAAAACTTACTAGGTTTTGAAATTATGCAGTCGTTGCGTTTGAGCGCCTAACGTCAAGATTTTCATCGTCAACGTCTTACACAAACAGGCTGTTAGTTTCTCTTAATAATTTTTTATGTAAGATATGACTTAGACCTAGCTTGACGACAAAGTTCCGTCTTTGATTTGGAAGTGGTGCATAGGCTGTTCAGTTTGAAATTTCCTTGAAATTGCTCCACAAAATATGTAACCTCTGTATACTTTGTGATTGCTGTTGTATCTTTGCGGCTCCTCTTGCTGGTGCTGCTGTATTTTTTCTTTTTTTATGAAATAATGAAATAATTTAATTGTTTTTCAACATTTTTAATTTAAATTAAAACATTAAAAAAATTAATCAAAAACTAGGATTTCATAAATTAATAAGGTAGCATTAATTCTCAGAGTAAAAAATAATTGGGACAAACGTCAGAAGGTTAATATGGCGACGAAAAGAGAGAACGGTTTTACCTTTATATTATTGTATCATGATATTAAGTATTGAAACTATTTTTTTTTTCAACACAAACATTTGGCATTTAATTTCACGGCATACTTATTTTAATTTTTTTTTATTTTCTTTTCATTTACTTATTTTGCTTTTATTTATTTCTTATGTGTGCTTCTATTCAATATGTTTGGTTGATATCTGCATGAGATTTAAACCAATTTGTAGTCACTTGGAAAATAATTAATATATAAGTTAGTGTTTTTTGTCAATTAATTATTTTATTTACTACAGGGTTGTGAACACCCTCTATGTAGTGTATTAATGTATTTTGTATTTTTAATGAAAAAAGAAGAACAAGCTACATACAAACTCTCTCAAAGAGCCTCTATCTGAATACAACATTTTAAAAACATATGAAATAAAAGTGTTATAGTGTATTTAATTTTTATATGAAAATTTCATACAAAAAATGTTACACTCTTGTATTTAATATGACAATACAATCGATACAGAGATACAAGAGGTTTTGTGAATTAAGCAATTATATTTTTGTACAGGCGTATGTCAAGTTTTATGATTATATATACACATCGTTCGTTGCCTTAATATATAAAGGCCCTAATTCACTTTTTTTTAATAGAGATTTTTGCATTTTTATATACATTAGATATTCAAACAAATAATTAGTTAGGGCCTTTCTTTATTAAGGTAATTGAAAAAACCATAGATTTAAATTTAAAGCCGCAAACTAGGTATATAAAATATTTGAGATTCTGTAGCCAAAAATCAATCTATTTGTTTTAGTTAACTTTTGAAGAATTCAAGCAGAAAATAATATTTAAGTTTAGGCACACCCTAATTTAATTAAACACTTTTATCTAAAGTCTGTTAGAAAAAATTTTACTTTCACTAACTTAAATGATGAATCTTACTTTCTTTATAAAAAATTGTTTGTATTTTTATTTGTACATTTCATTTTTGCTAAAATATTTTTAAGAAACAAAATTTATCCATCGTAATAAAAATATGCCGCCTCGAGGAGTGAAAGGAACATACATATATACATAATGAAAATATACAAATTTAAATAATGTACCAAGCAACTTTTGCTTAATGAAAAACTAGAAAATATACTGCAAACTATTTAATTGACCTCTCTTTTATATGGTTATATGGCCTGATTACATGTTTTTGTAGTGCAAATTTTTTTGCTTACTCCTTGCACAGCATTTCTTCACATATCACAAAAAAATTTTTAGAGTTGGATAAGGCTGAGTTTACATTTCTTGTGTGTCATTTGCCCAAAAAAACGTAACCAACTAATTACTAATGAAAAACTGTTTGATTCAGACATGTATTTATTGATTTAAACAGTTTGCAATCATTTTGGATTCTATAAAATTGTCTATTAATTATGTATGAAACTGTTTAACTTAACAAATACATGTCTGAATCAAATAGTAATTCATTACTAATTAGTTGGTTACGTGTTTTTTACGCTTGTGTGGCATTTGGCACACAGAAATATTTATCTATGTACATACACTCAAAATATTCCATGCTTACAAAATACGAAAAACAATTTCGTAATTTAATTTTTGTACAATAAACGAAAATTTTATACATTTTACGAAAATATTTGTGGCTTGTGCAGGAAAACAGATTTTGTAATTTTACGAATTTCGTCAAGTTACAGATATTATTTTGTACAATTATTTTCGTATATAGTACCATATTTTTCGTTTTTTTATTGAATTTAGGAGAAAATTAAACATTTTTATAAAACTGGAAATTTTCGTAAAATAAACAAATTTTGTTATGTTATCATTTTTTTGCAGTACAAATTTATTCTTAAATTTAAACAAGTTTCGTGAAATTTACGAAAAATTTTGGAATATAAAATCAAAAACTGTTGATTTGTTTTATATTTTAATATTTTCACATTTATGTATGTATGTATTTTCCAGTCTATAAAAATTATTCAAAAAATTTCAATCAAAATAAAAAATTATTGTAATAAAAAACTAGTTATAACACTTATGCTAGTCCACTGATAATTGCTAATTGGATAATTAGTTGTATGAATAGAAAGATAAAGGCAGAAATAGAAATACATCTATCGCAGATTTCGTCTTGCACGACGGATTTCGTCGATGATGGTGTTTTGTTATTTTTCATATAGACGGTCACAAGTACAAAGGCCCTAACTCCTATTTTAACGAAATTGAGTTTTTCAGTGATTCCAAATGCACCTCGTCAAAAAAAGTTATTGCCATAGGTTAAAAAAGAACGCTTTTACAACGCTTTTAGGACCTTCCTACTTGTTACCAACGATATGAAGAAATGTGTTATTTTCAATGACAAAAGTTCGCAACGAAAATTTCGTTGCTCGTCCCAGTTGTGTTCCCAGTTTGATACGTGAATTTTAGTGCAAAATATTGTTGAATGTATGTATGCATGTGTATGTGATGTATGAGAAGTACACAGGCTGTAAAAATTCTCCTGAAATTATATTTTTCTTTTCCCAATTATTGCAACCTTTTACAAAACTATTTTTCAAATGTAAATTATATTTTATTACAGATTTTTATATTTTAAAAATTTAATATATGATAAAAAATTGATTTTAATTATTTGCGAATTTATTTTGTAACATAAACATTGCTTTTCGTAAATTTACAAACAAATATCTGTAAAAATACAAAAGTTTATTATTTGCAGACAAAAAGTATTTCGTAAAATAAACAAATATCATTTTTACTATTTACGAAGCATTTCGTACCGTAAAAACTACGATTATTTTCGTAAAATTAACCACATTTTTCGTTTATTTTACCTACGAAATATTTTAAGTGTATGAATATGTATATATTAACATATCTTGCTGTGTAACCTTTGAGACTAATAAAGTTAGACCTGCTTCCTTAAGCTGAGATCACACTATGGACACAATGTACCGATTTTTGTCGGCAATAAACCAAAATGGGCTTATTCGGTATTTTAAAGCTAATGCTAAACTCAATAAAAAATAAAAATTTTTGCCGATTATATTAAACAATAAATTTTAATTTTTAGCGGATTTAATTTTTTAGCGTTTAAAAACTCTCATTTATGTAATTGCATTTGCTTCTGCTTCTAAAAATGCAAACAGTTGCAGTCAAAGTTAACGCAATAAATGAAAAGTTAAACCGAACGCAGGACTTCAGTAGTCGACATGTTCGAACAGTTTTCGATTTGACTGACTGCTGCTTTAAATAATTTGGAAGCAAACTAGTGAAAGTGACAGTGAAAATAATAAAAATTCTCATTTTAGCTTTTGAAATGCTGCTGAATCATGAATAAGGAAAACTTAAGCAGACTATTTGGCAGCAAATTAAGTCGACCATCTAACACGGTTTAAACTTAATAGGCAAAAGTAGAGGATATTTATAATTCTGTATATCTAGGAAATATTTAGTCACACCAACGACAAATGTTCTGAGCTAATAAATGTTCAGTAGTATTGGTCTTGCTTACACACTTCATCGTAACCATCATGATGGAGAAATAACTTCTAAACTTTTATTTTGTTAGTTAAATACTCCTGAGGTGAAGAACAGTACTTTAAATTTTTAATGTTAATATTGTTTATTTTTTTAATTGAAATAAATTTATTTATTGTTATAATTATTGCAAACTATCATTTTTATGCCATTTATTAAATAAATAAAATTATTCACATTCGTATGATTTTGGCGAATATGAATACGAATATCTAAAAACATCTGAATATTTACACACCACTAGTACATGCATACTCGTACGTTTTTGCTTGCAATTTATTCAGTGTTGTGAAATGAATTTATTCGCCTTTTTCAACACTGAAACAACAACTTGCCTCACTGACATCATCAGCAAATTTTTAATAATCGAAATTGACTTCGATTCAAATGCAATTTCGATCACGAGCGAGGGAATTATTTTCCTGCATTCGTAGCTGAAAATCGATTCATTGACTTTATAAAATTTTAGCGAGGGGTGGACGCACCCTCTAAAACACAACTTATCGCTATGAAATTTTTTTTGTATTTTTTCACATAAAACTGAACCAATTTGGGGAAGAGAATATAAGAAATCAGACAGATACATATATGTATATTAGGCCTTATTACGAGTGTCGTATTTCGACAACGACTACGACGATTTTGTACTAGATTAAATAAAAAATTCTACAGTATTCTTTAGGCTATTACAAAATCATCGTAGTAGAAGTCATAATGCGAGGACGACACTCGTAATAGGGTCGATTATCTACTAAAATAATTATTCAAAGCAAATTTTGTATTGTAACTTTTTATAACAGGGTGTTTCTAATAATTTGTAATATAGAAGATCAGTGAAAAACATTATTTATGCAAAAACGGGATTCAGATAATCCCGAAAGTCCCGGGGTTTGGAATTAAGAAATCGAGCGCTACGTGATTCACTTACTCCCTAACTTACTATAAAAAATAAGGAAGTAGGCATATTGAATTATTATTTATCGCACGAGTACCAATTATTCCACTGGGTCGTTATGAGCAAATAGTAACTTTTTGTGCTGTAACAAATCTCTGTGTCCGAGAATCATATAAAATAAAATCAATTGTTTACAAATTATTGTAATTCTTTGCATAAAAAAGACACCCGATATTATATGAATCCTTGCAACTAAGACATTTTCTTTGGTTGAAGTTACAGAGAAAATGAGAGCAAAACTTAAATAGCAAAATACCAACACGATTTTAATAACAAAACTTTGTTTAGAATAAATATGTTTTGTATGTATTTGTATATGGAACATGTATGAATTCGAAATTTTAGTCGTCTGTATGAATTTTCTGGGATTAATATACGCCAAAGAGTCATGTTCTTTCAAAAAGTCAACAAGCAAACAAAAAAAGGAAAGAAAAGAACAAGTATCAAAATAGTAAAATTTTAAACAAAAAAGGAATATCGAAACTTCGAAAACAAAAAAAAAACATTGCACCAAGAGAAGAAAACAGGAACGGTATTAGCAAACACTTTTCTTCTTGTTATACGAGTAAACGGACTTGTTGGCCAAACTTGTATCTGTGCATCTGCGTTAGTTTGTGTCACTGAGGTGACATAAACGTTTATCGGTGTACGAGTATATTTTGTATTCATCATTACTGAGATGTCAGAAATGTTCATCTGTTAGTAAATGGAAAAACTTTTAATGTGTATGTTAAGCTGACTTTTTTTCTTTTTCTACCTTTTTAAAATTTCCCCTCAATTTTACATAAAGTTGATAAATTTGATATTATGCATGCCAGTCATAAAAATATTAGCATAAACTATTAGGATTGCTTAGAAGGGAATAGAAATTTCCAAGATTAATGTTTTGTTTGACAAATCAATCTAAGTTTTAATATGAAAATACTTTTGAATTTTAACAAATAAACAGTTTTTTAATGATATTAACCGTATTATTTTGATTAACGCAAAGCAAAGCGATGATAAGTTTTATATGGATAAATTTAAATTATCAAAATATAACATAACACATAAAATGTGTCAATGCTTAGCGTTGGGTTTTATCAAATAAGATCTTCACGTCCCTTTTCACAATATATGATTAAGACTTAACATGAACTTTAACTCCATGTTCTTCATACAAAAATTGACTTTAAAGTTCCAGTTAACTTTTAATTGTACATTGTGAAAAACTTCATTATAATATTCTTAATATATTTTATTACTTGGCATGAATTTTTCAAAGGCCACAACTGCTTGTATGTTATGCAAACTCTATGAGATGTATTGATAAGTTAAAAAATATATGTTTAAAGTTTATTTCATTTAAATTATATTCCAAATCTTAGAATAATTTAATTTAATTAAATTTATTTTGAAATATTTACAGCCTATTCCAGGATGCCACAAATATTCGTTCACAAGCATTTTAAATGATAAACAGCAGTTTTGAGTCCCACTAAAAGCCTTTGGCACCACAAGTCGAAAGAATATGAGTACGCACGATAAGGTAACAATTTAAAATAAAAATTGTATAGGAAAAAGAAATTAAAAAAAAAGAACACAGATGTGTTAGGACACCCTGTTAGAACTAGGCTGCTGAGCTGTATACAACAAATTTCATGTGTTAAATAACAATGCAATACAATTTGCAGCAAATAATTCAAAACGTTTCCATTTATTTCCCATTATTTTCTTTTCTAAATGCGTACGATTAAATTAATGTATTGTTTGTGCTCATGTGCAAAAGCAATACAAATACAAATTGAGCAAAATTTTGTTGGTTTTGTTTAACTAACTACTCAGCTCATAAGTGAAAAAAAGATCAAAACAAAAATAAATGTAACTCTAATAGTGTCGATTATTTTTGTTACGAAAATCACGTCCTAGCTCCTGTGTCATGACATCAAGAGCATAGCCCTAAAATTGTACAGAAACTTTCCTAAAAAATATTTTATTAAAAAACAAATTTAAAAACATGAAAAACCAGCATATTTTGTAACTTTTTTTCAAAAATTACCCAAAGGTATGGTCATAGGCAAATATTTGCCCAAAAACCGTAGCGACTAAGTATTAATAAAAAAAGCTTTCAATTCAGACACGTATTTGTTAAGTTAAAGAGTTTCCAATAATATTAGATTCTATGACATAGTTTATTAGTTTTTATTAAATTGCTTAACTGAAGAAACACGTGTCGTAAACACTTGTTGAGATAATCCAACGAAAACCTTCCCTTAAAATTTAAATTTTTTGTAAAATTCATTTCTTAACTCACTGTAAACAAAACAAATAGCACTGGTACATCAAAAAAAATTTCAAACTTTATTATGGTGTTGGCAGATTTTAGCTTTTGACATTAGTATTGCCAGTTCCTAAAATACAAATAGTTCCCCTCGTAAGTTTCCCTAATGGTTAAAATTGTGTATACAATAAGCGATGCAGGGAATGCTAGCAGGCAAGCATATCTTACATTTTAACCATGCGAGTAAATAGTATAATACTTTAAGATACATATGTATATATATATAAATGCATAATATGTTTACATTGCAATACTTTCGTTAATTGGAAATTAGATGTTAACTTCAAGTGTTATTGTTTAATACTAAACTTTAAAAAATGATAACATATTAAATACATAGCAAATTTTTCAGTATTGCTTATCTGTTGTTTTACAGATTTTTATAATTCAAATTTATCAAATTCATCAAATGTACTGCATATTTGGACTTTCGCTCCGTCTGTTTAGAAAAGAAGAATTTTTTTTCAGAAAAATTGGATCCCCGGAATAATTAAAAATTGCGTAGTATGAATAATAATACTCTGTAAAGTGATTAATTTTCGACCAGGCCCAGGTTATAAAAAAAATGTGGGTTATATAAATAAAATGTAAGTTATAATGAACAATTAAAAAATTTTTTTATGATGTTTAATAAAACTTACCGAATAGTTGCATTTGACTTCGTTGAGCATATTGTATCAAAAAGCGTAGATCTACAAAAAAATTTTAAATTAATCTGTTATTATTAAATACATATATTGAGTTTAATTAAAAATAAATTTTAGAAGCCTTGTAGATGAAAAACAAATATTTCTATTCAAATTTATAAAAAAGTTGTTATACAAAATTTGCTTTATAAAGGCTTAATAAAACTAAATATTAAATCAGCACCCTAGTCTATCTACTTGGGTATACACAACAATAATTTCTCATATTCCGTTTCATAGAAAATTTAAGTTAAATAGCTGATGTTAATAACAATCTGTACCCAAGTAGATAGATAGACTAGGGTGCTGCTGAAGTGCGTGGCTGCACAGATAAGTATCGGTATTTCCCCCAGCTATAAAAACTCGTTTAACTTTTCTTCTCTTCTTTAGAAATTCACATTAATCAATAAAAATATTTCATTCATTAAGAATTGAAATTACTGAACTTAAGCCCGAATAAGAAATTATTTCTGATTAACACAAAATATTTTTGTATAGGATATGTGTAAGATTATTATGAAGCAAATCAGGAAATATGTAAGTTCTTTAGTCAAAAGACCTGTCAATAATCAGGACTATTGTGAATAAAATTCTACGTGAAAACCAAAAATTCTAATTGGAAGGTGGAAAAATTTCCCATGGAAATTTATTCATGATAGCCCTGATATATTAAAAGTTGCATTTCAAAAAATCTTATTTTTAGCTAAGAAATCTTTTTTGTCGTTTTAACACGTCCAAAACTTCAAAAATAAGATAAATCTTCATATATGGTAACACTGCACACAACAACTAACTTTATTAAATATGAGAGAGTAAATTCGTTGTTATTCTGCTTCAGACGACGAATTTACGCAGCGAGTGCTTATCGACGAAATCGTTGACGTGGACGAAATTCGTCGTTCGCCCCAGTTCTGTTCCTAGAATGATTGTGTGTTTCAAATTTATAAATTTCGTTTGGTTAAACTGGAATGTAGACAATTGGCAACAATATGCATTTAATATTAATTATTGTTTAATTTATAACATTTATTTTGATACATTTTTCAAAACAAACATTTGGTGTTTGTTGTAAGAATAATAAATATACTCATGTCACACAAATTGCAAAAAAAAAAGTTTTACACAAAACAAGTTTAAAGTTAAAGTTGGTAAATATTTTGCTCTCGAGTTGAGTATATTTTTATGAAATTTTTTACGATGTGAATATGGACATTAGGATTAATTCTGTATTAATAATTCAAAATTAAAATTGTTTGAGTTAAGACATTGTTCAAGTAACTGAGCGATATACTGCTTGTTAAGTTGCGCATAAAGTTGTGTTTTCTAATATGTTAGTTTATTTGTGGTTTTAATTTCTTCTTTGAAAGTTTTAATGTGATAATACGAGGTTAGATCAATAACTCAATATATCACTGTTTTAACAATTTTAACGATTTATTACGTTCAGTGTATGCACGATTCTTGCAAAGTAAACGCAAGTGCATGTTTGCATTAATTTTAATTTTATTATCTGTTAATTACAATATGCGTATTCACGCATAATAATGAAAAAATAAAATTGTTTGCTACAGCATTTTATGCAGGTTCGGCGAGAAAAAAAATTCGTTTTTTAATTATCACTTTAATTAATTTTAATTGTTACAGAATTTTATACATCAGCGATATTTTGCGATAAAAAAAAGAAAATTCTGTTCGAATTAAAAGCCTACAATGAATACATGATGTTTCAAACATGTGAAAAAAATGTGCAGTCATATATTTTTAATCATTTCTAGTAAGTTTTTTAATGATCGAATTGTATTTAATGGAACGCCGACCAAAAAAATTTATACAATATGACTGCAATCAAACAATTGCATGAAACGATGTATTTGACGTTGCAAAAATGTTTAAATTTGACAAATTTAAGTATTTATTTATTAATACTTTTATTGGCTGTCTTAAAGCTACTCACAAACCGCTTTTTATTTAGTCGATTTATATGAAAGAAAAAAAGAATTTTTTGACAGGCGAGATTTAAAATTTGGAAACAATAAAATTCCCGCATCACGGCTTAATAATCGTCGTTCTGAAAAGTTACCATAGTGATATGAATGTGGTAGGAATTTTATTTTTACACACAACCACATTTAAATACTCCTACACAGCCTCGCGTGTGCTTATTTCTACAGAAAGATATTCACTTGATAGAAAGTAGCAGATATGATTGTATCAACGTGTGTGTGTGTGTGTGTGTGCTTTTATAATAAAATACTGCATTGGTTTGCCTGTCACTTGCAATGAATAATACATAGAAATGCGCGCCCATAAGACCACACACACACACACACACACATATCAAAATACTGTCGCAAAAATAACAAATAAATGACTAAATACAACTGAAACCAAACTAACAATGCAGCATGTTAAATGAACAAAATAGTAAAATTTTGTCTGTACAAGCGAACAATTACTAAATACGAATTCCAGCAGCATTTTGACAAAAACACAATGTGGGAGTTGCATTGAGACAAACAACAGTAACTAATGCCATTGTCCGCGAAATAGAACAAAATCCATTTGAAATTGTCTAACTACTGATGCTGATGAGGATGCTCTGCCACGGCTCCTGCTGTTGAAATTTCACTTAAATCTAACAAGCCTCAGTTTGATTAATTTTTGAGCTAAAACTCATACGACCATCAACTTAAAATAACATAGATTTTAATTTATGTAGTTTACCAGATAGACTAATTTACAATTGTATAGTTGGTTGTTTGTTCTGCAGGGAAACGACAAGTATTGGAATATTTTGGCAAAATTACTTAAATTCTTTTCATTTATTTTGTAACTAAAGTTTACCGTAGATATTTCCAAGTATGATATTTGGTATAATTGTATATTGTCTATTTCACACGATAGTCAAAACGACCATCAATATCAAATTTAATTTAAAAGTCCTTAATATTTTTAATAAACCTAAAAAGTATTAGCACAACCCAAAAAAACAAGTAACTAGTGAACGGTGGAATTTCCAAGCATATGTGTGTTTATTGCTTTGCAGTGTTGCATGGCAACTAATTTGTAAAAGCAAACCTTATCGAAAAAGTGTTTTGATCTAAAATAACTAATATTTTACTTAAGAGTCGTAGGCTCCTCTAAAATTTTTTTTAATCAATACAAAACATCAGCGATTTTCAAAAGCTTTTTAGGGTTCCGTACACCAAAGGTTCGCTACGCTGTCCGTCTGTCCGTCACACGGTATTTTCTCAGGAACCGTACGAGCTACGGACCTAAAATTTGGAAAGAGTATGTAGAACCTTGGCTAAAACAACAAATGCATGAGAATTAAAAATTAAAGGGTGTTCAAAAACGAGCGAAGAAAAATGTTAAAATCCCATGTAATATACATACAATCGTATGTACAAACACATGTATATTGACACTTGAAATATGTAAAATTAGTGTATTTTTATATAGACTACAACAATTAACATTAAAATATTAAAAATTTAAATTAAAGGGTGATCCATTAGTTAATGCAATTTTGACTATGTAATTTTGACAACTTGCTATATCTTGGAAACCGTAAGAGGTAAACTCTTGAAATTTTCAAAAACGGTAAAACTAAAAAATCAAAAAATTATGAAATCGCCAAACCAAAAAAAAAATTGCCAAAACCCGAAAAAAATTGCCAAAAATTTTAAAAAAATCGCACTAAAATAAATCGCCAAATTCGAAAAAAACACCCAAATGAAAAAAATCGCCAAAATGAAAAAAAAACTCCAAAAACCGAAAAAAATCGCCAAAACCAAAATAATTGTTTATGTGAAAAAATCGCCAAAATGAAAAAATCGCAAAAATTAAGAAAATGCCAAAAGCCGAAAAAAATCCTCAAAACGAGAAAAAAAGTGCCAAAACTAAAAACATCGCCAAAACCAAAAAAACATCACCTTTATGAAAAAAACGCCAAAATTAAAACATCGCCAAAATAAAAAATCGCCAAAATAAAAAAAACGTCAAAATAATAATAAAAATCACCAAAATTAAAAAAAAAATCAAAAACCAAAAAAATCGCCAAAACGAGAAAAAAGTGCCAAAAATTCAAAAAACCCCAAAACTAAAATAGCGCTTAAAACCGAAAAAAAAACCAAAAATGCAAACACTTTATATTGGCTAAAGTTCGTATTGAATTACATATCTCGTGCCCGTACGGAACCCTTAGTGCGCGGTTCAAAGTCGCACTTCACTGAGTTTATTTATACACGTTTACGGTTCTATGTAGCAACCACATTTATACGTACACACTGGACATCACAGTGCTGTTAGAAGCAAAACAAATATAGTTAAGGAAAAACAAAGATATAAAATTTAAGGGAACCAAACCTTCCAGTTTTTGTATTTAAACAGAATGAGGATATAAACATAAAAATCTGAGATTATTCCATACATTATATTATTCTTGTAGTTTTCAAAACCAATTCTGACAACATTGGTTTCTGTGCCACCCCTGACTATTTTAAGTTATTTATTCAAGGCCTTATTAAAAAAAATATTTTTAATTTATATAATTGGGGTATTCACAAGGGTGTCGTAAGTGTCATAATATCTTTACATTTTAACATAGTTTAAAAACATTGTTATTGTGTGTCAAACAAAAGGTCATAAAGCAGTAAGATTTTCCAAGCTATGTTTATTGTTTGTCATAACTAAATGCAGAAATGCCTGAGAGTTTACCAAAGGAATTGAAAGAGAGTAATAAGGAATGTAAAAATGTGCTAAGCCAAAATACAAATGAGTACAATATATTTATATAATATTTATAATTGTAAATTATAAGGAGTTGCTCACAGCAGTCATATTTTTTCGTTTTATTACTCTAAAACGTGTTAATTTATGAGTACCATCTGAATATCCCAAATATGTTTTATGAATAATAGGCCATAACCATAGTCACAGAATAAAGTTGGTTCGTTTCAGAAACAAAATAAAATTAAAAACCTCTTTCTTAATATTTTTCTACTATAGTCAAAAACAAAGTGTGTGTTAAGTTGAACCGACTTTAACTGGGTGCCACAACAAATATTGGAAATTTTCATATGATCGAAAAGAAAATATAAAAAAGTGGCATCTCACTCTCATCTCTCTCATCACACGCTCATCTGACACTGTGTTATGAAAAAAAGTTAAATTTGATAACAAGGCAAAATAAAACAACCGAACATAAAAACAAGTTATCAAATAATTAATATAGAGAAAATTTAAAAGGTGAATTTTGTATTCACAGAAAAAAGTATTCACCAATTAATATTTTTAATAAAGAATTTAATTGTATTAATTAAATTTTTAATTGTATTAATCAATTTGAGTGGAAAAACTTAATTGATATTATCAAATTGTTTATAGGTGAAAATTTAATAATTTTTTTAATTGATACTACAAATATTTTAATTAATATTACAAAGTCATTCATATTACTTTTTTGTGTGTTAGTCAATAATTGAATTATAAATTGTTTATGGGAACAAAAGAAGCCGAGAGATGAAAGCCATATATATGTATGGGTGTATGTATATACAAATGTGTACATGCATACAAATATATACATACATATTTTCTCTTTTATTTTAGTGTTTTTTGTCTTGAACTAAAAATAGAGAGTCGATGCTAATCCAGTTAAAAACAGCTTCAGCATGTTTTAACTTTAGAACCGAATTTTTCCTTTAAAGTGCAGTTTTTCTCGTCTATGGTAGGTCAAAAGTTCATTTTTTAAAAAAGTGCATTCTAAAACTAAAAAAGTATACTTTTTTGTTGAGTATGGTTATGGCCCAATGTCTTTATTACATAGGGTTGAAGTTCTTGCTAAAAAAATAGCAGTGACACAAATCTTTTTGATTTGCTACGATTGATTGACAGCCGTGCATACTCATCAGACGTATGAGTGATGCGTTAATTTTCGTAGCATACTTTATTGCCTTAAATTTTATTTAAGACACACGATTTTGTGTGATCCAAACTAGATTAGCCTGCATAGAGTCCTGACTTAAACCCTATCGAACACTTTGGAAATATTTTGGTTCAGAAAATTCCTATGGATTCGCGAGCTAACAATAATACATTCTGCGAAGAAATGTAAAAAAAATTAAAAGCAATTACATTAAGTACAAAAAAAAATAGCATTAAGTTATTTAGGAAATTAAAAGCAGTCATTAGTTGTAAGGGAGATACAAAACCATACCGAATGACTGAAACTTGAGTTATTTGATTTATTTTTTGAAGTCTTATTTAATTTTATCGTTCAGAATTTTTCATATATTTACTGCCTTCATTGCACTACTCCTACGGATGCACTGGGGATGTTCCTTCGCCTACTACCATTGGACCTAGTAAGGAAGCAGATAGAAACAACCTCAGCATTCCTTCTTGGTTGTACCTCTCTGTGGAACGGAAATGTTACCGGCCATTGTAGAGTACTCGATGATGAAGATAGGAGGATCGAATAAACCTAACCTGCTCTAGTACACGAACGTCTTTATAAAACCTGTATAGCGTCCACAGAATTGCGGATGAATCGAACTCCAGGCATAAGAAAATGTTGATTTTTATACGGACGGCACCAAAACACATGAAAGTGTGGGTTATGGAGTATTTTCGGGTCTTCTTATTACATAGCGATTTCCGGATCAGTGTCTTCCAGGCAGAGATCCTTGTAATAAAAGAAGTTGCGGATTGGTTGAAAGTAAATGTCAATTCAGCGGCTATAATGGCCCTAAAATCTCTGGGAACAACAACAGCCCCTCGACTGCCGATCATCCCTAAATGAGATGGCAAAGCACTTTAAGATCATCTGGATTCTGGGGCATAGAAGCTTTCAAGGGAACTATAGGGCAGATGAGCTTCCCAGAACTGGGACAACCTTACAAGTTCCACCGAATTTGGAAAGTATGGGTTTAATCCGAATCACTTAGACCTAGGCGCAAGACAGAGGATAAAGTAAATAGAAGGTGGGTCACAAGAAATGATTGCATGATCACAAGGCATTTATCGAGTCATCTAAATAGGAAAAATACATCTTCTTTAATTTTAAGGCATAGGTAGGCATGCACAAATGTTAAAGGCTGAACACAATTATTTTTGCTCCAGCTGCCAGGATATCGATGAAGAGGAAAGTGTACAACATTTTATGTGTCACTGTCATGGGATTGCAAGAAAGAGATTGACCACAATAAGTGGTTTTGAGCTCAGGGAACTTTCTGACGTTTCTAGTGTTGAACTGCAACGTGCTAGTGGCTTTATATTAAGCACAGCACCCCTACCTAACCTGACCTACTGCATTAATTTATAAAAATAAATGTGTTCTATAAAGATATTGTAAAGAGGTGTAAACTGTTTAATTAACATTTTATATATCAAAAGTATATTTTTTATGAATAGGGCTTTTAACTAAAATTATTTTTAACGTACGACCGATTTTGATTTAGTTTTTTTCTAGTGTTCTTAGCTATGTTTGAAAAAATTCGGTCTAGCCACTTAGTGAAATTACATCTTTTCTGGATATACCGGGGGTTTTTAAAATTTTTAATTTTCGTTATTAATATATGTATCAATTGATTTCTGCTATTAAGTTTGGATTTGAAGTTTTTAGTACCTAGTTTGCGAAAATTAAGTTGATGTGGAAGATGTAGATTTTGACAGATGTAGAATTTTATAACAAGAAATAAAGTTTTAATATTCAGCTTCATATAGTAAGTTTCGATATTATATCCTGGCTTTTTTTCGTATTAAAACAGTTCAAAATTCAAACAAAATAAATAGCATTTTGTTACTCATATAATTTTTCAGTATAAAGCATAGCAATGTCGGTCATTGGAGCAGATAATACTTTCTATTTTAATATTTAGTAGTGCCAGTACTTTAAGATATAAAATATTTAACAACCCAAAATTAATACCGAGCAATATGTCATATACAGTTAATATTTTGAAATGCACAAAATATTTTTATAAACTAAAGAAATCACAAATGTGTATGCATGCAACAGAGCGCAATTACATTAATACGTGCAGATGATTTACAAAAAGGATAAAGTAATCTCAAATGCAAATAAAATCATTTGCAAACATGTAAAAAGAATCGCTCGCATACGCAAAGTGACGGCAAAAGAAGCAGCAACATCGTTGAGTTAATAGCTCATCAATGATTCATACGGAAATCCGGTATGTCCGACAACATCCGTTTTGTATTTATATACATACATAAATTTACACAAATTCTCATTGCTGCGAACAATCGCACACACACACACATAGACACACATACACATGCAAATGCACATACAAAATAGTCTCTATGCAGTGCAAAAATGTTGAAAACTGCAAGAATATACAGACCGGCATACCTACAACCAAAGTTAAACCTAAAAGTATGCAATAAAATATCTATTGTATAAAATATGTATTGCAAATGTAGGTACATACATACATATGTATGTATTAATATGGGTTTAAGGGTGCACTCCGAGTCCAATTATAACAGGCATTGTAAAATATGAAAATACTCATGTGTGTGAGCGATTCAGTACAACGAACACATCGAGTTTAAAATAAATGCACTGGTATTTGTTATTTTAAACAGTTGACGTGTGTATTTCTACCATGCGTTTATAACTATTTCTGATTGTGTGTGTGTGTGTGCCCGAGTGTTGTTAGCAAGTATTTGTAAATGCATTACGTGACTCTGGCAGAAAGGAAAGAAATCGTATTAAAAATAACAATTGCAATAATGCTTATACAGATAAGTAAAATTAACAACCAGTTGTAGGGTTATATTCATTATTCTACAAATATGTTCTTCTAGTTGTTGCTTTTTAAATGGCCATAAGTGTAAGTTGGTGCATGCATTTCTATATATGTATGTACAATATTTGCGGCCAGTTCAAACTTTTACTTAGGATTTCTGTATCTCATTTATTATGCAAATATAAACAACAATAACCTCTTGTCTAACAACAAAAACTCACAGAGATATTTATACATACATACATACATATGTATATAGTTTTTAACTGCAAAAATATTTTACCTGACCACTATTATCACTACATATATAACTACAAATACAAAATGACATAAAATTATGCAACATAGCAAACAGTTTTGCATACGTATGTATTTTTGTTTTAAAGATCCATTAATTTAAATTATTACTTTAAGTTTGAAATTAAAAATTACCAAGTTCAAAGAATCAAACTAAGCTCTATCTTCGATTTATGCTAGGAACTAGTGATGAACGAATATTTGTATTCGAATTGTCGAATATACGGCCATTTTTAGGCGACCACGAATACGAATATTTTTCCAAAGAAATTAAATAAATAAATGCATAAATCCTAAACGAAATTTAAATAAATAGCTAAAAATTTTAATTTCTACAAATAAATTTATTTATTTATACAAATTTGTGCTTTAAATCCTTTTCAAATATTATTTAATGACGATCATTTAAATTTTGGCTACTTTTTATTACCTTTAAAGTACGCCAACAAGAGTGTGAAGTCCTTTTTCGTATCAGTTTTTTAATATTTCATATTGCATATAATATTCGCATTCGTATTCGCGAATATTGTTTCAAATATTCGTATTCGCGAATATCAAAAATTGTCATTCGTTACATCACTAATGTGAACACAACACAACACTCATGACTCATGAGCAATAAAACACATTGATGTATATGAAAATTAATACAAAACCGCCGTCGTAGAACAAAATTCGTCGTACGTGACGAACTCTCTGAAAATAGTGCGCTTACTTAACACCAGAGGCGCTGCACGGTTTTATAACAATTAATCAAACGCAGAATAGAAGAGTAGCACGTTTCTTTTAATTTGTATAGTTTCGTTGCAGTGCCTCTGGTGTTAAATAGACGCATTACTTTAAACTATTTTTCGATTTTATTAGCTATTTACATCATCAACGATTAACTGCTACAAATATAGACGGACGAGGCCGCTGTTGGGATGACATGATATGATATGGTGAGATCTAGACTGCGATTAAACTCAAGCTTTCGAAGACCGTCATTTACTTTGTAATCGACGCACTGACTGCGTCATCCAACCTAATTCTTACAAAAAATTAGTTACTCAGCGAACATTTTTTAATCAAGTTCTACAGCCAGTTCATAGAAGCCATATAAAATTCTCTGCTGTCTATTTATACTGAAAACAAAAATAAATTTTTAACGCTTTGTTTTTGTTTTCAATATAAATAGGCAGGCGAGAATTTTTACATGGCTTGTATAAACAGACCGTTAAGGCTTTTTTAAACTTTAAAAATTTTATAGAAAAAAAAAATGCGACTACAAATTCTAATTAAACTTAAAATAAAGTAATTTTATTTATTAACAACTTGAATAATAATTTTGAGTTATTAACTTGCATTTTATATTTTTGTCACACGTTTTCGAATTTCATTATCTTTGCGATTAATGTTCTTTCATTATTCAAAAAGCCTAAATACACACTTGGGTACAATTCAGTGTTTTCTTCATTATGTAAACGAAAACATTATGAGACAAGAAAAGTATCACGAAAAGTTAAAAAAATATTAATAAGCGAAAAATATTTAAGTACAAAAAAAAAAAGATGGAGATAAAATAAGTAAGCAAATGTTAAATTAACTCCATTAAAGTTTTAATTAAATTTTTAATTAATTTAATTCTTATAAATATGGTTAATAGATTCAATTAAAGGGTACATTTTGTAAATTCAGACGATTTCTTCGTTTTGAAATTTGTAAGAAAAAAATATTTTTTTAAATGAATTACGGAAATTACATACGAATTTTCGTTAGTTTCTATGCAAATTTAAAAATTTATCTATAAAACTTTATTTGTTTATCCGTAAAGTCTTTTCAATTGAAGTTGTTAATTAGAAAAAAGAAATTTATTGAAGTTAATTTATATTTAGTTTAAATATTTGTTGGTTTGTTTGTAGAAAAAAAGAAGAGAGGAGTTTTAGGACAACCGGCTAGAGCTATGCTGCTACTCGTATGATATATAAAACAAATTTAATGTGTTAAATAAGCATTCAATAAAATTATATTTGGGGTATTCACAAGGATGTCTTAAGTGTCATAATGTCTTAACATAGTTTGAAAAAAAAAATTTTTTTGGCTCAAACAAAAAAGTCATAAAGTAAGACTTTCTCAGCTATGTTTATTGTTTGGCATAACTACATGTAGAAATGCGTGAGACTTTACCAAAGGAATTGAGAGAGAGAGAGAGAGAGAGTAAGCAATGTACAAAGGTGCTAAAACCAAAATACAAATAAGTACAATATTTAAAATTGTAAATTATAAGGCGTTGCTCACAGCAGTCATATTTTTTCGTTTTATTACTTTAAAACGTGTTAACTTATGAGTACCTTCTGAATACCAAAATTATGATGATGTCAAATTCGCCGCAAATATTTCAAAACGCTTTCATTTATTTCCCATTATTTTCTTTTCTAGCAGCGTAGTATTAAAAAAAATTAACTTTTTTCTGCTCATGTGTAAAAACAATACAAAAACGAATTGAGCAATCATCCTCATTTTTTTTGTTTTATTTGTTTCACTCACTTCAAAAAACGAAATAAAAAAAGTTTTGTTTCGCTTATTTTCGTACTCTGATTTGAAGCACAAAAGAAATCAAAACAAAAAGAGCACAGATCTAAAACATTTCAAATTCTGAGAGAACTTTAATTAAAAAAAGAGAAAAGTACTTTCCATGAAGTTTGATGCCATCTACGATTTTTATTTAAATATTATTATTGTTCGATCTTCATTTCTTTCTATATTTATGATTTAAACGGGCTAAAGTTCGAATCGCTTTTTAAGCCAAATTACTTGTGATAATTATTAATGCACAAATAACACTAAAGTTAGTTGTTAATATTCTGACTAACACATAGTTTAACGGAACAACTATCTGTTTTCGAAGGCCAATAAACCTTCACCATCAGCTTTCTTTTGTGTTTGCTCCACTGTCTGTGGTATACGTATTATATACATAACTTTTATGCAAATTTAATATGTGAATTGTTTTGATTCATCGTATTTCAAAGTTAGTATGGCTTATTAAGCCAAATTAGATTTGATAATTATTAATAAAAAAATTTTTAATTGCCAATATTTTTAATGATTTGCTGCTGAAAATTCCTGATTTCTTTAAACCCTTTTCGAACAAATCCCTGAGAGCAGCTTTTCAGTTTACGTGCCACATAAACTGCCTCTGATATTCACCGTAAAAAATTATGGAGATATCTTAGCAATTATTAAACTTGCACAAATCACCGAAATTTATCACATGGGTTGCCTGATATTCTCTCTCTCCTACTTTTGACAAGTATTCAATAATTTTTTTTGCTACTTTATCTTCACTTATTTTTTTTAATTTTGATGTTATCCCTAAAATACTTTCTGGGATTTAACAAGTAAAAGTGCCAACAGAATGTAAACAGTAACTCACTCATTTGCACAATAATAATAAGTTCTTTTTGACAATTCGACTATTGTATTAAACATGGTAATTTTTGGATTGTATGTACAATCTTTTATATTTCTCTCACTACTGACTGCTGTTGTACAGACTTTTGAAGCGGAAATAACGTTTCTTACACTTTCAAAATTGCAACTTACCTCATTTTCATATGAATGTTTTTATTGTTATTGCTTGCTGTTAATAAAAATGTTGTCTATAGCCGTATTGTTGTTCCAAATATTTGTTTTCATCAAGATAAAAGTTCATTTGAAATACATTTTAAGCCAAATAAAAAAGAATAAATGTTCAGCCAAATTGATGATAAGAAAATATATAGAAACGCCTCAAGCTATTTGCAAGTATAATTGCAAAAAAGAGAACCATTTTTCATAAGCATTTAAGAATGAATTAACCAAAGAATCAAGCTAAAATAACAATGACAGTATCACCCTAGCCTAAGATGTCGACAGCAAGTTTTCGATAGATTACACTGTGTACAAGTGAAAAAATACACACAGAAAAAATACCAATGTAAGCTCACCATGCAAAAATTTTTATTACAATTCATATAAAATTTACAAGAAAGAATATGTTCTTTAAGGGTAATGGTATTTATTTGCTTCGTTCGTAGCTGCAATACACTGCTGTGCTCAGTTGTGTGAGTTGTTATTATTTTGTTGTGAAAAAACTTTAATTTGACATGGATCTTTGTGCCATTTCAGTATCGAATTAACGAATTTTAAATTTACCTCCTTGAAATAGATTTTAATGTGAAATTTTTCTGTGTGTATAAGTTCTATTCTACAACTAAAAGAAAGTGAAACTCTGTATTCAGTTAGACAAAAATGGTTTCCAATTTCTTTATGGTCCTCCAAA
Organism: Tachina fera; assembly: GCA_905220375.1. Taxonomy (NCBI): domain Eukaryota; kingdom Metazoa; phylum Arthropoda; class Insecta; order Diptera; family Tachinidae; genus Tachina; species Tachina fera. The sequence goes on from LR999966.1 coordinate 84,872,064, forward strand.
GATGTCGAAAATCAGTGCGCTCTAAAAAAATGGTAATATCCGTTTTTGGCCAACAGCTAATTCATCATCTTTCTTAATATTGTAAATTTTTTAGTTCAAGTAAACTTGTATATTTTTACTTTTTGATGTTTTCATAACAACACAACTCGATTGTTAAAAAGTTTATCTTATTATTTACATAATTTTATATACGCTTCTGATGTTTATTTTTTGAATTTTAATAAAACAGACCTCCTGAAGAAGTGGACATAAAATTCACGAAACGTCGGAAAAAATATGTAATAAAAATTAAGTTTTTATTGACATAAGACAATATAGGTCTCACCAGCTATATAATAAAAATAATTCAATTCACAAAAAATTTTCATGTTTTTTGAAGCAAAAGGGCAATAAAGCGCATCATACTTGGCTCTAAAATACGAGCTTGATTTAATAGTGAACATAAATGTAGTGCTCCAAACCGAGAACTCGCCATACAAAAATCAGCAGCGATATCAGAAGGTTTGTCAGCGCTTCTTTTATTTTATAATAGTAAAAACCTGCTTTTTTGAAGCTGGGAACTATTTATTTTCAAAGGCCACTATACCTTCCTCAGTCTGTTGTAAATTTAGAAATGGTAAAATTCAGCTTTCCTTACAAAAGAAGTTTTCAGCAAATGTTTATATGATGAATTCAAGCAAGTCACATATTCCAATTGAAATAAAAGTTATATACACCAAGCAGAAAACCTACATCAAATGACACCACACACAGGGAACCAAACACAAAGAACGCTGATGATGGAGGTGTAGTTTCCTTCGAAAATAGCTGATTGTTCCGTTCTACTACGTGTTTGTTAGAATATTTACAACTAATTTATCTCTGCACTCTATTTTGCAAAAGTAAAAGAAACAGTTTTTCATTTTTCAAGCATAACTTACAGGGACTAGTAATTTTTTCTAATAATATTTGGCAAAATTGTAGCTACGACAAAGTTGAAAAAGTTTGTAAGCATAAACATATAATTTGAATGTGTCTTGGGCACCCTAAAAGGTCATGCAGCTAATTTTTACCTTGCAAATTTTTATTTTCCACAAATTTTGGGCGCTTAAAATTTCTTTTTCAATTTGAATAACTAAGTGCACACTTCTCTGTTGAGTTTCATTAACACTTTAATAAAATCAAACAATTTTATTATTAAAATTAATATTTTTATTTTTCTTGCTATACAAAATAATAATATATAATAATAACTTGAAACTCTGTAACCAGATATGCCTTTAAAAATTATTTGTTTTACATGTGTCTAAGCAAAAAAAAAAAAAGTTTAATTTCCTATATCTTATGATGTCTCCATTTAAGTGGAAATCCCATACGATTCGTTCATGTATAAAAGACTTTATTCCCCTGACCTTTTGCCAGCAAGCAAATATCTATTCATTAGAAAATATTCTTCTGTACAATTATGCAGTTTACAATTATCATTGGTTTTTATCATAAACACAATAATATCACCTGCATTCGCTTGCATACTTCAGTGCAGTACATTTGTGAATGGGTAATGGAATTAAAGATCCTTCAGTGATTTTCAAACAGATATAATAAGTACTTAAATAAATTAAAAGGATATTTTCTACACTAAATAGACAGATAAATATGCATACATATGTTGTACAGACGACGTTCATGCAAATACACATTACTACCCCTCGTACTTACAAATAACTAAGTATGTATGTATGTATGTGTGCATTGATTAAGTATTATGGTATGTCTCATTTAACAGATGCTTCTTGTTTGGTTGGATGACTACTTCCAAGGATTTGACTCCTAAAGAGAAGAAGATGGGTTTTCTTTATTTAACATTTGAAAGAGCCAACAACAACAGCAATCATGTTGCTTTAGATGTGAATGATTTAAATTTACAAGTGGAAAACTGCAGATGAAATCATTTTGTTGAGAATTTACCTTTTTGAAATTTATTTGCATTTCTGAGCAATAGACACGAATGTTTATTGTTGCATGTTGTTGTTTTTGCTGCTATTGTAGAGTACATTAATATGCAACATTGGTAAAATTATAAAATATCTTTGATTTTGTGGCTTTGCATTTTACGTAAAACTTTGTAGTTTTCAGATATTTTGAGGTTTCTTAATTTTTTTTTTTTGGCAAAGCATCTTAGTTATTTCTTGTTGCTATTTAAAAGGTCCTAAATTAATGTGCTTTAGATAAATTTAGTAGAAACAATTTTCGAATGGTTTATTGCAAGTTATAACCACAAAGTCTTTAATTCGATTTTGCAAACAAAAAAGGACCCAAGTCACTTTATTTGTAAAATTCAAGAATAAATTACCAGAAAAGGCATCAATACTTGAATGTGAGGGAATGAATGCGTACATAATGCGCTTAAAAAAGTTTTTTTTTGTCCAAAAATTTATTTTCAGACATAATCACACAGCCTGCAGCAAAGCTTAGAATTTCCGGCATTAGGCTTAAATGCATTATGGTATAATCCATGAATTTTCTTTACCGATCAGAAGAATATTTATTTATTTAGAAAAAATAAATTTCCAGTTTTATTGAAGAAGCTTAAGCCACTGAACTAAAAGATTAATGCTTTTCATCCGCACACAAAAAAATTTCATCTTAAAATCTACGTAAATAATATTAATTCAACATTTTTCAGCAATGATTTTGTTTCATATACGTTTCGAGTTAATTCCACACGAGTTATTACAGTAATCTTCAAAGAATTTTTATCCTTTTGAAATTACTTTATTTCATGTTGATATAACATTCCAGTACTGTTAAATCGCAACGAAGAATTGGGTTAAATTAAAGTTGTTTCATGTTAAAACAATGTAAATTTGGTACTGAAATAAAACGAAGAACCATATAGATTCAAAATTATTTCAAGTTGAAACAACTTGAATCGAACCAACGACCTCTGAACTAATAGGCTAGCATTGCTACCACTCAGCCACAGAGACACCCTGTGAGTTTAATAATCTTATGTCAGGAAAAAATGTGCCTTGCATATTTAGTTGACTTTTCCGGCCCAGATTTGACCTAAAAATCTATTTGAAACTAGAACTACAGTTAAAAAAGACAAGCTGCGAAGCTACTTTAGCTTGTCAGCGGAATTCCAACCTTCAATACTCCGACTGCAAAACTAGTACACTGTCCTTCAGCCAGCAGCAGCAGAAAGTTATCGCTGATAATTCAAAGTTTGTAGTCTATTTAGGAGCATAAAATCCAACAACAACAAAACTAGAACAAAGCATGTAAAAAAATAAAAGTATTTTAAATCAATACAAAAAAAATAAGTTTATTTTTATTAAATATTTATTTGTGATATTATTTTATAATTATAGTCAAATCACTTTTCATCAAACCATTTCTTCAGTTTTCGTAACAAGAAATAAACACATACGGAAACACAATGACGCAGCCTGTGCAAATTTTGATAGAAATCTACGAAAAGTTCCCCGTAAAGAACACATAAATGATGTGGGTAATTTGAAAAATCCAAAGATTAATCTAAATCTACTATAAATTAAATGCTGCATTTCTTTGATGCTCGCGCCACTTCATCTGTATGTATAAACTGCCAAAAAATAATTGAAAATCACTGAATATACAAACATAACAAGATGAAAACCTCCTATATTGTTGACCATGATTAAGATGCTAAGTATCAATACAGATCTAAGCATAGTAATTTAAAGTAATTATTCCTTGAATTTTATATTAATTTTTCAAAATATATAATAGCCTCTTAAGTCCTTTTTTACCAACACTCCTCATATTATTACCAATATACTATTCACATGCATACAAGCATTAACAGGATTTCAAATAGCATACTTAAGTTGAATAATCAAAGTTATTTGTTCAAGTGTACAATAATAATTTATTTTTGATATTATTTAAGATATTAAAACATTTAAGTTTCAAATATCTGTTCTTTGACCAAAAAACGCAAATCTTTTCAAATGCATTCAACCAGAGAAATGCAAACCAAAAAAGAATCAAAAATGTTACAAAAACAACCAGAAAAAGAGAAGATTGCACAAACTAACTTGATTAAGTAAACGGTAAATGTTAGCATTATTTAAAAATTCTATGTACCCGTATGTCGTAAAGATATCTTTTTGGGCACATTGTAAAAAAAAAAATACACCATCTATTGGAAAAAATCATCATTCTTTAATTAACACAACTTTTAAATTTAGTCGCAGGATGAAAATGCGTCCCATGCACACAGTATATAATGGATCTTCCAATAAGAGGTTTAATTAGTTTTATGCAAATTCAGCGCTTGTTTATTTAATTGTAAAATGTAGGATATGGCTTTAATAATGGAAAATTATATCAGCCAAATCGCCGTTTCCATGACCATCTGCTTTTCATGTAATTTTCCATCACTAATTCACACATTTTCGGTTGCATCTCCTCGAAAACTTCATTGCACCTTTCAGTTCTTGAATTTATTGTCAGCTATCGGCATAAATCCTATCTTGCACAAGGTCAGGAAATTTTTTCACGTGAAAGATCGTTAATATCGTTGCTTGTGTGGTATTTGTTGTTAATAAACGTAATCCACATCATTGTCTTAAAAAGACCAAAAACAGCACCCTAGACTCACTCGCTGAAGGTGAAGAGGGTTTTCAACAACAATTCCTGGGTGCCCAGGCCCGAATTTGAAAATTCTGCTGATTTAAGTAGCCTCCGAGGTAAAAATTCTCACTCAAGATGGTTTTTCGAAGAAATTGCCTATCAGTTTGATGTATTTCAAGGACACAATCAGCAAAGACATAACGTTGGAGATATTCTGCAGGCATGAGTTCTTGTATTAACTGAACTTTAAAAAGCCTTAAGACCTATATTTCTATGCAAAATATGGTGTGAAGTCGTTTGTAAAATGAACAATTGCAAATATTGACGAGAAATGTACAAACCTGACATTTCGTTAGTACCACGGGCTACAACAACAATATTGTCAGTTGTTTATGAGGAATGTACACGAGTTCGATTTTTCGCATCACAAACACCAAAAACAAAAAACTAAAAAAAAACATCCTTGAAGTTTTTAAACTTATTTAACTTTATTCTGAACAACAAGAGTTTATTCCCTATTCATTGTTCCCCCGTTTAAAAAAGTCATTTCAAAGCTTTCACTTAAAATAAAACCAATGGAAACAAAATATCTGACTTAGAATATTTTAACTTTTCCCATCAATTTAAATTTTTAGCTCAATCTGTTTAGGACAGGTTAATTTTATTTAAAAAAAAATAATTCCGTGAGAATTATTTCTTAAGAAATATTTAGAAATAGGCTGGTTATGGACCTGTTCGGAAATGCATCACGCCCAGCATCAGACAAGCAAAGTTTGATTTAAAATTTTATACAAGTTCATTGATAACCTTTCTTTAATAGTATGCCTGTTTGTTTCTCATATTTGACATTTAATTGTGCGTCACCTACTTCTGCGAAGCACTTTAGTATATTTAAATTACCATGATGCATTTCCGAACAACCCCTATATTTCTATAAGTTATTCTATAGAGTCTCTCTCTCTATAAACATATGAAGTTTTTGGCTTATTTCAATAATAACACTTTAGGGACTAAATATCAAATAAATATATAGTTTTCTGCATTGTTATATCTATAACAAATAACAATTCATGTTTGTGATTTGAACGGGCTAAAGCTTGTATCGCTTTTAAAGCCAAATTACATGTGATAATTACTAATGAACAACGGAACAGCTACCCGTTTTCGAAGGCCACTAAACCTTCATCATCAGCGTACTTCTGTGTATGGTACACTCTGTGTGGTATCAGTTGATGTAGATTTCTGCCTTATAATGAAAGCTCAAATTTACCATCTCTAATTTACAACAGTCTTACCATTGCACATGCTTTTGTACTCGTATATACAATTTAAATTTTGGTTTCATTATAGCAATGGCATATCTTAGCCCATCTGAGCCCAAGAGAAACAATTTTCCCATTAATCAGGCATGTTCTGAAATAACGGTGATTTCAAATCACTAACGATTTTGAAATCACGCAAGTGATTTTTGTGTGCTCTGGAAATCACGAGATTTTTAGTTTTTATTAGTGATTTTCATTGTGCTAAATAACGAGAAAAAATCTTTTATTGTAGTGCCACAGTATTTAGTACTTATTTTTGCCATTTCCACTTATTATTAGCGATTGTATATTAAATATATTTAATATATTATCCAATCGAATTTCATAATTATAATTGTTATTTAACAAATTAGATCAAGTTTTATTCTTAATGATTAATTTAGTTGAATAAATTAGGCATACATATGCTACACAACTTTAAAACTTTGTTGCTCTGGAACCGCAAATGCCTTTTTGATAAACAATATCAGCTGACTACTGAAAAGGAAAAGTAAATCACGAATAATGTTAAAGAGTCTACAAAAAATATAGCATTTTCATAAATTTGTAAATTTTATTTTTCTTTTGTGTAAAATAATTAATTTTTTTACAAAAATAAATAAAGAACAAATTATATTGTGTGTATATAATTGTTTTATTACCGAATTCAAAGTAAAATGCTTCAAAAACCATCAAGCGATTTGATATCGTAAGGCTGTTGGTTGACAGGTTTCAAATCACGAGATCTCAAACATTTTTGTGTGCACAACACCTTTTCAGTGATTTCAAATCACTTTACTATAAAGTGATTTACAGAACATGCCTGAATATGATAAACTTTTCATCATTAATAATTATCACATATATTATGGCTTAAAAAACGATACAAACTTTAGCCCGTTCAAATTATAAATACAGAAACAAACGAAGTTCCAACAATAATAATAAAACTATCTAAGATAATTTATTTACAAACTATTATTTAGACAAAAAATTATTTAGAAATTATTGAGAGCCAATTAATATACTCGACAATACGATTATGTTATATGACAAAATATAAATAAATTGCACATCTTAAACTATTTGATGAATCAACTCATTTATGGTGGTAGATGACAGAAATACTTTTAAATTAAAATAGGAAAATTCAGAGCTTGCCTCCTTGTGCCCAAACGTTTAAACTAGCAAAAAACAGAAATTTTCACTACCGCACTAAAATTCAAAAACTCACACATGCAAACATCTCACTCAGTGGCAGCCATTATTATTATTGCTAGATTTAGCACTTCAGTTAAGCTTAGCAAACATTTGCAGCATCACGCACAACTTTTCGTTAAACCTTTCAATAGCTTCAACTACAGTTACTCACAAAAATATACAAATACACCTATACATAAATGCATACATTCCCAGCGAAATTTTTTGCCGACATGAGCATCGTTCCCTGGCGGATACCCAGGGTGTTGTCGTGCAAACGACAGATTATCTTCTTCGTATTTTGTGGTTGTTACTCGTATTAAAAATAATTTAAAACAGCAAGCAAACGTGTATGAAAAATAAATAATCACCCGTATCGTGTTTGGCTCATTTCGACTCTTAAAACGACGTTTTTGTAATATATTAAAGAAAATGGTAACATGTGTACTTTAATCTAGGACGAAACTGTTGTGGTTGAAGTCAAAATACACCAACCGCGATAAGCACCTATATAACCATTTTTTTTTAATTTAGTTGGAAAGATGCGGCTTGTTGTATTAAAAAGAGCATATTTTCTACTATGAGAACCACTAAAAAAAGTAAAAATAAATTTTTTCGACCCATAGGTCCTTTTTAAGTATGCATGTCACATATTATTTTTTATATCACAATTTTAAATGACAGTTGTGAAACGCATGTGAAAAAGTCTGATATTGTACCGCATTTTTCTAAAACACCCTGAGGATAAGTGGGATAATATTTTTTATGCTTGGTCAGCCACGCCACAAACCCATTATAAGCATTGAGAATTTGTGCAGGATTCTTTCAGAAGCATCGTAAAAGTTGTAATAATTTCTTCAGACAAGTTTTTTTGTCAACCACTCTATATATTTACTTTCGGTACGTTTTCTGATTGAATTTTGATATGAATTAAGGTTTTTTTACAAAAAAATTTGTTCGCTGGGTTTTGGAAGTGAAAGTGACAATGATGTTGATGAGGATGATGACAATGGTAGTGCAACAGACTGGTTTTATTTCATCGGTTTCGGTTGTCATAGTTGACAAAGGTGGTAGTGTTGCTAAATTCTACTTATTACTTCTATTGCTTTCGCTATTATTTTTATTATTTTAAAAATTTTTAAATGTGAGCTGTTGAAAGGTTTCCTATTATGGGCTTTTAGCAATGTTTTTGCCATGACGCCATATTTTAAAATTAAATTTAGTTCTTAGTATGACCAGTCATGAAGGAGTGTTTTTTATGCTTTATTTTTCTCCCATTAATAAGGAACTTGGGTGTGCGTTTGCCAATGTGTTTGTTTACTGTATAAACTCAAGCAAAGTGTGTATGGCAAATAAAAAAAGAGTTATAGAAATTCAATAAAATAATATTAAGTGGTCTAAAACAAAATCATACTCGTATGCATTAAGTAACTCAAATTGTTGCTGAGGGCTTCGGAAAAAACTTAAAATTTATTTATTTATAAATTTAGAATACATTTATTTATGGGTAAAATTTATGATGACTTACTTGGCCTTTTGCCATTTTCATATTAAGAAAAAAAGTTAAAAAACAAAATAACTAAATAAATAAATTTGGAAATTAAATATAAAATATTCATTTTATGTTGTTAAAGGAAGTTAAGCTTAAATAAATTGAACTCAAACAAAAAATTAAACATTAATGAAAATACATACATGTACATACATATTACAAATCAATGATTTGCAAATCAAGTGTCTGCATTACTTGTTTTTGTTTTCTTTTTGAAAAACTATGCAAGTACACTTAATGTTAAACAAATAAATAACAACACGAACAATATTAAATTCCTCAATAGCACCAGCTAACGATAGTTAAAGCAAATAAATAAATTTTTGTTTCTATAAGAAAAAGAAAAAAATACGAAGAAATAACAGCAAAACATCAGAGGAATAAATATACAAAAAAGCAAGGACATTGAAGCTTCAAGTTACCAAGCCACGATAAATAAACAACACTCTTCTCCTCCACGTACAAACATAAGCAGTCCTATATGTTTGATGAGTGATGAAGTACAGCAAACGCTCATAGATTTTATAGCTAAGAACATATACATACATACATATATATGTATATGAGAGCAATATATATGATTCAAATACTTGTTGCCAGGAAGTAGATGAAGAATGGAACAAATTAAATAAACTGTTTAAAAAATTGTATATGAAAAGAAATCCCTAAAAAGAAAAATTAAAATTATATACATACATATGTAAATAATACTAGGATTTTTCAAAAAAAAAATATTATAAAGAAGTTAAATTTTTTAAATAATCGGATGTTTATTTCATAACTGTTAACTAATGATTAGTAATCGTATTGATTATTACAATTTTTTTAAAGGTGAAGTGATGATTAAATTACGATTATATTCAGTTTCGCTTGATTACCAATTGATTACGATTACTAGTAATGGAAAAGTAATCTGAATTACTTGAAATTACAACAAAATAATCAATAAGAATCAAAACTAATCAAAAAATAATCCGATTATATTTAAAGATTTCTTTTAATTACTTTTCATTATTTATTAATTATTTAATAATCAAAAATAATCTAGTAATTCAGATTACTTTTCGATTATTAGTAATCGTAATCAATTATTTATCAGAAATTCTTCAAAATATAATTTAATTGATTCCTAATCGTAATCGAAATTTAACAGATCTGGTTTATTTAATCGTAAATAGGAGTGTAAAATGGAAAACAATATCAACTTAATAGTCGCAATGACGAGACCATATTTTTTATTAAATTTCGCATCACTAACGAATCATTTGTGGTTGTATGCCCTGTATTTCACATCTTTAATCAATTGTGGCGAAATGTAGTGCAATCATCCGATAAATCTCATGGTCAGGAAACTTTTCTCCTTACTTGTGTGACTCGTAGCGCAGCACAGTGGGACCAAATGCCACTTTTTCGCCGATCAATTCATAGTAGTGAGCGTCACTAAAATTTCTACGGGTAGCTCTTGAAACAAAATGCATGTTACAACAAAATCTTGGAAGGTATAAGAGGGGGAGGGAGGCGTGTACCACCATACAAACTAATTATTATTTTTCCTATAGATTAGGCACACTAGATTTGATGTAGACAGCTTTTAGGTATATAAAGTGATTATTAAATAATTAATATATATATAACTTTTTTAATGTTTTTTACGGGAATTGTTACAATTTAAGTTTAAGATTTTTTTAACGCACTAATAATCCCAAATAATTTTATTAAAAATACATTAAAATTGATAATTGAGGGGTTTAGCTGGATCCTATGCGCATTACACTGTTGCTAATGCAGATCATGAGGAAACCTTTAACGAAGAAATTTCTTAGAACAACTAGATTTTTTTATATAAGAAATGCCGAAGCAGGAACGAAATGCAGTATTTTAACAACAAAACTATGAAAAATTTATTTATTTATTTTTTATTCACACAAGCTCCTGATGAATTGCCTGCCATTGACTGTCTCGAATTAGAATTATACAACAAATAGATTACTTAACAAGAATATTTGTTGTTAAATATTTGGTCCTTTTAACTCCTACACGCACGTTAATTTTTTTTATTATTTTTTTTAAATCATTTTTGTATATAAATACAACGACGATCACGGGTGAGCCACGCATAAGTCAGTCGTTAGTCACGCGTAAATAATACGGAACTCACGCATAGCAAATCACGGCATTTGCACATCTCTAATAAAAATACCTAAAACAACAAGTACAACATACATAAAAGTGTTAGCAGTAGTCGTTAAGAGCTTATTTTTTGTAAACTCAATGCGAGAGGCTTTTACTAATTCCTGATTACCTTCTGAGGCACAGCATTAATTTTTTCTAAAATAACGCAGATTCGTTCAATATTTAAAGAAATCTTTCGGTCTGGTTGAGCCCAATTTATATCATTATGTCCACCTAAAATTAGTAAATAAATTTATTTTATTGCACTTCCAATACAAACATTGAAAACAAAACACTTCCACAAATAATTAATGAAACAAATTTAATCAAAGCATTTGAAGCAATACTTGAACTTGATGTTTTCATAGTTAGATTTATTAATTTTTCAAATTACTTGGATTAAATAAGATTTAATGACGGTTATTTTTCTAGTTTTCTCTCACAATTTTCAACTTCAACGCGTCAGTACAAACCACCGTTGCCTATTTGACAGTTACTTTTTGCTAGTGTTATAGAATTTTGTGCTCTTTAAGCAAATACTTCCACTTTTGACCGTATATAATCTTGTTTTTTTTAATTAATCCGCGAAATCAGCGAAACCAATATTGTTCTTTTCACCTTTGGCGTACGGAACCCTAAAAATCCATGAAGCTAATATTTAAAATTGGATACAATAAGATAAAAAAGCATAGCTTTATCCTTAAAAATCCTTAGCTGGCAACGCCGTTGATTATCGTTAAGTTTGTGGGATAGTGATATAGTAACGTCAACTGTGAGTTTCCTTACCCTTATAACAATAACATCAATGAATTGCAAATATTTGAACAAGTTTTATATGTGCGTGTGTGTATGTTCAGCCAAGCACAACCAACATATGTATAAGAACAAGAGAAGTGTCGCTATAATTTTTTAATGAATATTTCTTTCCTAGAAATAAAAGCATTTGTAAGTATGTATGAATGCACACATTCATATATAAAATTGTGGAGACATGAATTGTTTGTAATTATGTCTGAGTATGTATGCGTATAAAAACTTCTTAAGTGTTTTTATGAAGGCATTCGTAACTAATGTTTACATATGTTGACGCCAATATTCAATAACAAATTATATTGCAGAGTGAGTACTTCGATAAACTTGTGTCCGTCCGTACATTTAAACGATGGCATCAATGGCGTCAATAATTAAATGCAAATAACTGTTTTCTGTGTTGTCAATCATAATGACATAAAGGGCGCAAGCAAGTATTATAATTAAAGGCTCCATTTTGTTTAGAAAAAAAAAATTGTCAACTATATCATTTACTAATCCCAAAAATCTTATCTTTTTGTGTTTAATTGTCTTTATGCACTTTTTCTTCCCAAATTGTTAGAAAATTGGTGTTATAATCAATATTAGAGAAATACATACCTGGGCCCTATTCCACAAAAAACTTATCAACTTTTCACTTTGCACTTATCAAATTGATAAGTGTTTCTGTTCCACAAAATTTTTTGCAAATTTCACTTTCCACTAAGCATATTTTTACAAAAACTGTGCTCTCTTTGTAAATTCCATGCACTCTTTGTAAAGTATTTGCGCTCTTTGCAACGTCTTTGCGTTTTGCTGCAAAGTGAGTGCGCAAAGTGTTCCTAAAAACGTTTGAACCACTGTTGGGATTTGTGGTACAATTGTACCAAATTTGGTACTTCAGTGGTACAATTTGAAAAAATTTGTGATTTGCATTACAGTAATAATAATTTCTCCTAACATAGTTGCCTAAATGATCACTAGCACCAAAAGTTGCAACATTGGTAGTTTATTCTCACATTTTGCATTTGTTTTGGTAGCACTTGCCCCAGTCGTTTATGGTATGTACAGACTTAGCAACGTGCTTATGCAACTAGGCAGGTTGCATTGTCGGTCGCACAGTGTGTAGTCTTGTTTATAGTCGCGTTCGAAATTGCATTCGAAGTCTCGAAAACATAAAAATGATTTTATGTTTATAGGTCGCATTGTATGTGTCAAAGTATGCAGCATGTAATATAAACGTGTTGCGGAAACACTTTGCAAAGTGTATGCCCACTATTAGTTAATGGCGGTATTCGGTGTTCGTTGCAAATGCTATTGCGTATTGTAAATGCAAAATATCGTAGATTTTCTTTAAAACCCAACAAAAAAATACACACACAATCCAAAGAAGAGCTACGATATTTTGCATTTGCACTTATGCAAGACCATTTGCATCAAACATCGAATAACGCCAATGTCTTTATGTTTTTGTTGTCAATAAATAAAAAATTTTTTATGAATTCTTATTGTGTACGCTTAGTTAGCAGATGGGTACATTTTGGTACAATTGATGTTAATTTCATACAATTTTACTATTTTCATGGTACAATTTAACAATAGCCATATCACAACACTGGTTTGAACATTTTTGCATTTCTGTCTTATAACTTTTCACTTTGCATTCCTAAATAGAACTTCCCAGCTAAAAAAATTATATATGTTCCATATATTTTTAATATATGAATGTATATAACTATATATGAATATGTATGAATTCATGTATGGAAATATACATGGCAAAACTATTATATATGAACTAATATATGGACTAATATATGAAATGTATTATAATATATGAACTCATATATGGAAATTTAATTATGAAGATCTTCATATGTGGATCCATATATAAATATAAGATTTTATATATGGAGCCATATAAGAATGTTTACATACATGATATCTCACATAAGATCGTTTTTGCAATCAAAAAAGCTTGGAATTTTATCACTGCTGAATTGGAAATCCATTAGAAAATATATACGGTATGCAAAGTTTATATGCGTACCCTCAACGTTTAAAAATGAAAAATTTTTAATCTGATTTCTTAAGCTAAATGTTATGTACGAATATGATTTATGTGTTTTTTAAATAATTGATTCACCTTTTGATGAATGAAATGACTTTTAGTTCGTTTTGAATTATTTGTCCAAACAAATGTTTCTTTAAATACAACATCTCTCTCAAGTCTAAAAAAAAATAATTTTATTAATTTAATTTATTGCACAGCAGTGCGCTTTTGTGAATCAAGAGTGTATGAATATGAACTTTGCATACTGTGGAGGGAATTTACACATACATGTATGAAAATGTATGAATATATATAATCATATATGCCCATATACCCTCATTTTTCGGATCCAAACCATATATGGGATATCATATATGCTCCATACATATTTTTTTAGCTGGGTTGTTGAAATTAGTCGCAAAATAAAAATGAAAACAACTTGCAAGCTTTCATCTGGTTAAAAAAAGTATTTATTTGCTAGTTTTCAAAACAATAGGAGTATTTTTTTAATTATTGTAAATATTTATGTACATCCATATTTATAAAAAATTAAATGTGTTTTAAATCCATTTTAAGAATTTTAATAAAATCAAATATGTACATATGAAACTTATTTTTAATTTTATGAATATGAGGGTTAGAACATATTAAAGTTTTCATTTAATTTTGAGTGTTAATAAAATAGATAAAAAGGCTGCTTGTGAAGAAGTTTTGAAAAATCCCAATCCCGATCTTGAACGCAATGTTTTCAATGTGTTATTCTAAAATTATTTTCCTATCTTTAATAGACTATATAAGAATGCATAAAACAACTTTATACAAACATAATTTAAGATAATAATATAATTTTAAACTCAAATATTTTTTTCTTGTTTTGCATATTTACTTGTATACATACGAATGCAATGTAAACTTGTTATGATTATTATGTTTGAAAATGATCGAAAACTTATACACAAATTTAGTTTTGCCAATTTGCTAAGAGATCGTTTATCTTACAAATTTTTGACAAACTTATCAAAATTTGCTTTGCAAAAAAAGAACTAACAATTATTGTGGAGCGAAAAAGCATCTTTGCAAATTACACTTTTCAATATTATCTTTGCACTTTGCAAGATAGAACGTACGTGGAACATGAATCGCAAAGAGGGCATAAAAATTGCAAGGACTTTGCAAATTACACTTATCAATTTCAACTTATCACTTATCAAATTTTACAATTCTGAGGAACGAAAAGCTTTGCAAATTGTCGAGAATTTGATAAGTGCAAAGTTAGAAGAGTTGATAAGTTGTTTTGTGGCCCTTGCCGTAAAGTAAGCAATAGATTTTGCAAAATTTTCTGACAAGGTTCGTGGACTTTAACAGGAATGCATACTAGCTTTTTCCTGTTCCGGATATTATCGAGAATTATTTGTTCTTACGAAAGAAGATATTTTTACCTCTAGTTTTATTGATAGAAAAGGAGGATGCTTGCGGCTGCATAATTTTTTTCCACTGAAAGTCAAAAATAAGTTATTTTATAGGGGCTTACAAATTTGGACATGCCTCATCAAGAAAATTATACATATGAATGTGTGACCACGGAATTACGTGAATATATAACATTTCTTATTTTCACCCATGCAGGGACTTAAAATGATATAATTTGTGTGCAATGTGGAGCCTTCCAACTGAAAAACAAAGTTTTTTTAAGTTAATTTTTAATTATTATTCTTCGAACTTCATTTGTTTCTATATTTATGATTTGAACGGGCTAAAGTTCGTATCTCTTTTTAAGCCAAATAACATGTGATAATTATTAATGAATAAATAACACTAAAGTTAGTTGCAAATATTCTCACTAGCAAATAGTTGAACGGAACAACTAGCTGTTTTCCTTTTATACATCAGTTCTGCTAATTCTTTGGAACTGAATACCCTCGCAATTAATAATAAAAAAATATTCTAAATTCTATTTTTCATTTAGTTGTACTATTGTTAAAGAAACAATTCTTCCTTGCTTTAATTAATTCAGTCTACTAAAGACACCTTTTGTTTTGCCTCTCTATCCAACTGAGCAATATACTCGTACGTATAAGCCAAAAGGGAGTATTTTGAAATTGATTTGATTTCTCTAACCAAATTTTGTTAAAGTCCACTTTTGGCGACATCGATCATCATTACGGGTATGTGTGCGTCCGGGGAAAACAACGAATGAACACAAATGAATTCCGTTATTCTTTTTATTTCCTTTTAATTAAAAATTTGGCAGTCAACAGCTCTTTTGGCCTGAGAAGCCCAACTGAAACAATAAATTTTTTTGAGAATTTTTATTTTTTTTTATTTTGCATATTTTAGCAAATGCAAACACACGAAGGGAGCATACATACATACATATAAACATCACACTAAAAACAGGGAAAATGAAAGAATATGACAAAAGACCTTCATAGAACACTAAAACAAACAAAAAAAAAGACGAAAAAGAAAAATACTAAAATCACCAGACTCATCGTCATGGTACAAAAATCCACAGCGATTGAATGTTATGCGTTTGTTTTTGGAGGCACTCATTGATCTCACATTGGTTAGAACAAACAAAAACACCAATAACTAGCGTAGTACAAAAAAACAAAATTAAATGAACATAAACATATAGACACTCACACTTTCTGTACTCAGACGCATACATTTAGACCGCATATGAAAATCTCTAAAGTTTTCTGTTTAAATCTAGGAATTGTTTTATTTCTGACTGTTTTTTTTCTATGTACACCAAAAAAGGCGTTTGGGAAAAATGTTTCGTACGTTCATGTATTTGTAAAGCATGTGGTCAGAAACGGAAATTCAAAACATTTTTATTTACTTACGGCCATTGAAACATTTTGCCAGAAAAAAATCGAACACCAAGAAAAAACAATACAATGTATTCATTGAAATGGAATTTGATGGTTTGAGTTTCAAATGAAATGTAATACAATAAAAAAATACGGTATACATTGTTATTCAGCAGATCAAGCTAAGGAGAAAATCTATATAGAAAATAACACACAAATTGATTTTAAATTGCTGGAAAACAAAGTTTGAATGCTGGTATTTTTAAGGCCAATTTAAAACGATATAACACGTTACGAAAAATTTCTTAGAAAATCCTAAAAATTGTTGCATGTCTTCTTTAATCTAGAAAATAAAAGAAAAATTACAGCTTATTGTCCCTATCGTGCATTAAACACATTCAGCACAGTATGCTACATGAACACACGACTTCAAATGCCGCCAGCAACATTTCTCGCCTTGTAGCAAGCTATTTAATTATTTTGGAGACGGCAGCAGCACCATCGGCACCTCATACTTAAGCATAAATACTTAGTTCAGTATTGCCACCCTCATATATTTTGCATTTAAAAAACTTAAATTACTCTATCGAAATGTACTTATATGACGTAAAGGTATGCAAATTAATAAATTAATGCCTTAAATCAATTTTTGGATATTGTTTCTGTTATATAATATGAAATAATTGTGCGGTGTCATTCATTCAACATTTTGTATTATACTGGCAACACTGAATTTTCGCATTGTAGCCAAAGAAATACAAATTACATAGTTTAAATGGACTACAACGACAAAATCAGCATAGAAAACAATTTGCTGGCCTCGTGCCTTGCTGTCTTCAAACGAATCACTTTCATTTTGTAGTCGGTAGTCTGCTGTGGTGAATGTGTTTAATGTATCATGGTTCTCAGCTAAATTCTGTTTGTCCATCTAAGAGTAAACCAAGTTCATATACTTCCAAATTGTGCTTTAGTATTGTGAACTATATCTTGTTTTTAGTGCATATTGTCGTCCCGTTGCCAACTTAAAATATTGTGTGAAAATTAAAAAAGAAAAACATAAAGTTTTAGAAAAAATATTTAAGGAGTTCACAATATCGTTTTAAAATGTGTCTTAATATTTCAACGTTTACATTTTAGTACTTTAATATGGTCCGGCAAGTTTTCTGTTTTTGTATGTGTGTAAATTAAACGAATTACCAGGTGACAAATTTAAAAATTATATAACATCCCAGGTATTTTTAGTTAATTTTTTTTGTCTTAAAATAGAATAAATTCAGTGATGTGCGACCGTGACCGTACACGAGATAAATAATTCAATACGAACTTTAGCCAATATAAACTATAATTTTGGCATTTTTTTCGTTTTTTAATTTTTTTTCCGGTTTTAAGCGTTTGTATATTTTTGGGGTTTTTTGTATTTATTGGCGCTTTCTGAGTTTTGGCACTTTTTTTTCGTTTTTGCGATTTTTTTTTGGTTTTTGAAGTTTTTTTTATTATATTGGCGTTTAATATATTGGCAATTTTTTTATTTTGGCGATTTTTTTAATTTTTGCGTTTTTTTTTTCATATAGGTGTTTTTTTTTGTTTTGGCGATTTTTCTAGTTTTGGCACTTTTTGTTTCTCTTTTTGAGGTTTTTTTTCGGTTTTTGGCGTGTTTTTAATTTTGGCGATTTTTATCGTTTTGGGGATTTTTTTAATTTTGGCGATTTTTTTTAATTTTGGCGATTTTTTTTCATTTTCGTGATTTTTTTTCACATAAACAATTATTTTGGGTTTCGCGCATTTTTTCGCGTTTTGGCGATTTTTTAAAATTTTTGGCTATTTTTTTCAGGTTTTGGCGATTTTTTCGGTTTGTCGATTTTATAATTTTTGTATTTTTTAGTTTTACCGTTTTTGAAAATTTCAAGAGTTTACCTTTTACGGTTTCCAAGATATAGCAAGTTGTCAAAATTACATAGTCAAAATTGCATTAACTAATGGACCACCCTTTAATTTAAATTTTTTAATATTTTAATGTAAATTGTTGTAGTCAGCGTGACCCTTGACCGACTAAAGTGGCAAATTGACACTTTTTCGACTGCCTTGCCACTTTTTCGATTGCTTTTGCCACTTTTTGAATGCCTTTTTTTAGAGTGAATTATATAAAAATACATTAAAAATAAAAAGTTTAGTGTAGTTTTCTCGTTTTTTTTTTAATTTTGCCCCTTTTTTGGAAAATCCCCTTTTTAATGCCACTTTTTGAAAAATGTCATCGGTCACCCTGGTTGTAGTCTATATAAAAATACACTAATTTTACAAATTTCAAATGTCAATATACATATGTATGTACATACAAATGTATGTATATTACATGGGATTTTAACATTTTTCGTCGCTCGTTTTTGAACACCCTTTAATTTTTAATTTTGATGTACACACAATGCGTATTTATGTATATCTTTGCCTGCTCACAATGAAAAATTCAGATGAGGCAATATTGCTACATTAAAATTTTAATATACTCATTCAATGAGCCTAATGGTTTTTAGTATTTTAGTTTAAAGAAATTATATGAAATGGAAACAAACCCAGCAAAAAAATTTCAAAAAAGGTAATCGGATTTGGAATTAAGCAGTTTCGGTGGAGGCACTTCCCTACTGGATTTACTACTGGATTTACTTTTTTTATTTGGCATCTTGTACACGTAATTTATTTAATCAAAATAATTCTTCTCATTTAGAAAATTGTACTTCATTTTTTTTTTTAAACTTTAGGTAATGTGATTTGTAAGCGAGTAATCAAATTTGGTAAACAGAAGAGTAAGTCATCATATTTTTTGCTGGGAATATGTACAGATTTATTTTATGACGATGTGCTACGTATCAAAAGAAAAATTCGTGCTGATCACACACGATCGGCACAATGTACCAATTTTCGTCGGCTCACTGCAATAAAGTCGTAAGTAATAAGCCAAAATTACATTATTACTTAATTCTTGAATAAGTCTACATGGCTTTATTACCAATACAGTGTGGTGCAGTTGTCTAATTATATTTTAATTAGTTGAGAAATAAGGCAAATTTGAATTGTTACTTATGAATTTATTTCAATGAGCCAACGAAAATCGATCCATTGTGCCAATCGTGTGATGCAATCTTAATCCTCTTAAGCACCCAATGCAATATTTTGAAAGATTTTTTAGTTATTTCCGGCAGAACAAAGAAACGTTTTGTAATTTTTTGGATCACCTAAAATCATATTTAAAGAAATCTTTTATATGCCCATTGTACTGCCGATACTAAAACTGTTAAGCATAACAAGTATTTCTAGTTACGATTTCTCAGTTTTTTCTTTTTTTATGTCGCACCAACCTGTAACTAAGAAAACACAACAATCACAGACCCAACTACTAAAAAGCACTTGTGTATACTCAATGTTTTTCTCAACTAAATTTACGCATAGTTGTAAATGAGAATACCAAAACACAACTTAAAAGGCAACTGTTAATTTAGTGGAGAAAGGCAATGC
The DNA here is from genome assembly GCA_905220375.1 of Tachina fera. Lineage (NCBI taxonomy): Eukaryota > Metazoa > Arthropoda > Insecta > Diptera > Tachinidae > Tachina > Tachina fera. The sequence continues at coordinate 84,892,053 of LR999966.1, forward strand.
AAATTTATCAATATCAACCAAACTATTTTAAAAGTTGAAAACTGTGAAGGGCATAAGTAGAGGCGTAGAGTGGTATGACTACACAGAAAATTATATACCTGCAATCAACGAGAATTAAAGCAAAAATTAATTAAAAATGTATTTAAGTCAATTAAACTTTTGTTTTAAAATTTAACTAATTACAAAGTTTACTTGACTCAATTAAATTTTTAATTAAAGTGTGGTCTTATGTCCAATTAAAGTTGTTGATTGCAGGAATACTTTTTGATGTGTAATGCTCAACTAAGTTATGAATTCATATTTGATATCATTACAAAATAGCTCTGTAGAAATAGTTTAAAAACAAAACTACAAATAAGACAATCTAGATCGACCAATAGTCCGCAAGACTTCGCTAGATGAAATAATAAAGACACTTAGGAATATGTTTTTTGTAGATTTTTTGATTTCATTAACCGTATTCCTAATATTAATCCTGCTACATACTTTGCCCGGAATTTCACATTTCCTTGAGAATTATACTCACTCATTTTGATGGCATTTTACTATCTGAAGCATATTCAAACGCATCGTAAAAGGTTTTATCTGCACAGTAAAAAGTTGCGATTAAATTTTTTGTTTTTATAAAATATTTTAGAATTAAATACTCGCTTTTAAATTAGCTGCGCAACTATTTGTATGTAAAATCAAAATTATGGGATACATTAATTTATTTTTTTGATTCGTTTAATACATATCCATATATGCACTTTACATTGGCCGTTAATTGTATGGAGGCTTTTTTTTTGATTCCAACTTCTCTCTCCCCCCCCCCCCTTCACCAATCAGTTCAGGTTTATGTAAAAAAAATACAACAAAATTTCATACCGATAAGTTGCGTTTTAGGGGGTGCGTCCGGCCATCAAAGTTGGCCTTCAAGCCGATTTTCAATGTAATTTTTTCATTTTACAAGAATATGACATATGGCAATATTTTAGCTTTTTAAGTCTCAAAGAAAGTTTTTTGCTAAAATTCATATTTTAGAAAATAATTAGGAAAATAATCAGCATAGCACCAAAAATTTTATGTAACAAAATTATATTTATATGGAAACTTTTTATTTTAAGCATGCACAATAAGAGCTTATATATATTAATTTATTTCATACATATATGTATGTATACATAAATTCAAAATAAAACTAAACAAAAAAAATTACATTGAATATGTGGGCTTGAGGGCCAACTTTGAAAGCTTGAGGGCCAAATTCGACGCACTCCCTAAAATACAACTTATCGGAATGAAATTTGTCTAAATTCAATTTGGACATCAACTTACTTCCACATATTTCTTTGGGTCTGGCAACGCTAAACTAAATTAGTACTCGCTAAATTAAAACTCAACGAGTAGTATTTTAAGCTAGGCTTAGAGAAATAACGAAAAAATGTAGTAAGGTCACTTAAGAATTGTCAGTCTTTTATGAATTTAATAAATTGTCGAAACTACTCAAATCTAATAAATAAAAGTATATTTAATATGAATTACTTTAATGCTATGATTACTTTAGTTTTCTTGCTGAACAAAGGCACACAGTAGAACACTATAACTTTAAATATATTTTACTTAAGTAACTAAGCCTCTTATTTGACAACTTTTCCTTTACTAAACAACACATCATTAATATGCTAAATATGTCACCGAAAACACAAAGTAAAGCAACTTGTCAGCTGTGTTTTGCTTGTAGTACACAGCAGTTCAGTCCAATTCGTCGAGCAGCTTCTTCAATTTGTTTAATTTAAATATTTTTTTTTGTTGCTTTCTTTTCTTTTCTACTCAGCATCATATGACCACTTCAAAGCACACTATTGAGAGATGTTTAAAAAGCAAAAGTAATCCTCATAATAACTTTAAATATAAACTACAATAATATTATATCTTAGAATTATAGACGTAAAGAAATATGCATACTTATTATTCAATATTTTATAAGAGTAGAAGTAGAAGAATCAGATGTTACGTATGCAGATTGTTTGCTTTGAAACTCATACAGAACTGTTTCGAAGAATATGAGAGATAAAAAGAAATATGACAAAATGATTTACTTTAATGCACAAACACACACACACACACAGATGATATTACAAACACATAAACATATTTATATAGACCGCCATCTTGATGGATTAAATGTGCCGTTAAAAAACCATTTAGGATTATTTTAATGTGATAAGCAGATAACGTTGCCTGAATACGCAAACAATAGTTGAAATTCTTGGAAAACGCAACAGCAACAACATTTATGTGGGAGTGGCAATCCAACAAACATTTTTATCCACATTCGCAGACAATTCGTTCAAGAAGAAAATCACATGAGTGGTTGACAAGAAACGTGTTTCCTTTATCTGAAGACTCTTAAAACTTGTAGTTTATGTCCACAAAAAATTCTTTGTCAATTCTGAAAAATATTCCTGGGGAAATTCTTACCAAATTTTTGAGGTGTCTGAACAATTTCGGAAATAAATATCTGACAAAACTTTATAAAATTTTGTGACTTTTCTGACATATTTTATTAGTTGTTGTATTGAAGAAAAATTTTGGCATTATATACGCCTTGAACGATGTTCCAGAAAATTTACAGAAACGACGTACTTTACGATTTAAAATGTAGTGCTAAATGTCTAAACACATTTTACCCCAATTCGTTGATTATCTGTTAAATTTTCATAGTTTTTATGATATAAAATATACTGGCAAACAATGTTCACTGGGTTGGTATACATACTTATCTACATACATATACATATGTACATATGTATGTATTTATGTATATGTGCTTGAGTTTATATTTCTTAGAAAACAAAGCTTTTTACGTAACAACTTATTCTCTTACATTTCATATTTCTTGTCTTATTTATTCGTTCAACAGGATCTAAGGCATTTCCCACAAACATTGAAACGAACCTAGAGAGAAGCATGTGAATATGTTTTCTACGTTATTATATATTGAGGTAAATATTTATGTTTGTCTACTTAAAAAAATGACAAATTTGCAGCAATTTCTTAAATATTTTTTTTAACAAGCACAAAAACAAACATTAATAAAAAAAGACAAATAACCAACCTAAAAGTTATTAAGTAAACTTTTCTAACTAATAGAAAAAGAGCACTCATACATATCGAGCCTTGAGCGCAACATTATCGTAAATGACAGTAACCAAACTCAAGAGGAGAACGTTTTTTTTTTGATTATTTTCAAAAATATGAATAAAATTTAAAATGTTTTAATGCAGTTTCTGAGTCCTGACCAGTCCTTGCCAATAATTGGGAGCAAAAACAACTTTAAATTTTTATATTTGGCACTAGTTATGGCGCTTACGAGATATTTTTTTCATATTAAAGCATTAAACACATTAACCACAGCAAGCTACCGGCTACAAAATATCAAAGATAGAATATACATTTTTATATAAGAATGATTATTTCGAAGGCAACAAGCCACAGGTTGTTGTCCGCGCTACGTTTGTCGTTGTAGTAAAATTAAACTAATTTCTGTTTAACATTTATTAAAGCACTAATAATCCCAAATTATTATTTTACTTATTTAGTAAAATAATTTTTATAAAAAATACATTGAAATTGATTATTGAAAGGTTTAGCTGTATCTTATGCGAATTTCGCTGTTGCTGATGCAGATCATCAGGGAACCTTTGCCCAAAGTTTCTTAAAACAACTAGAGTTATTATGTTATAAACTTTCATTTAAAAAAATGAGAACCTCAACAAATAACAAAGTTGACACAAGAAGTCAATAATCAACATGTTTTTTATTTTCCTATTTTGCTACATTGGCTGACTTATTTTCAGCTCTAATTAATTGTAGTTGTAAAATTATGTAAAGAAAATAAATGTAAATAACAACAACAACTATTCAAGAATAGAGTGTTGCTACAGTAGTATTTTTGACCTGGTGCCGTCAAGTTAATAATTATTGTTTTTTATTGGGAATTGTTATAATTTAAGTTTAACATTTATTAACGCACTAATAATCCCAAATTATTATTTGAAATTTTTTGTAAAACAATTATTATTAAAAATACATTAAAATTGATTATTAAGGGGTTTAGCTGATTCCCAAGCGCATTTCACTGTTGCTAATTAGAGCTGTGTTGACAATATCGCAAAATATATAAATAAATATACTTAATAGTAACAAACCAAAAAAGTTTGTCTTAAGTAGAACACAAATAAGCAAATTAACTAACATGTGCATAATTAGTAACAAATAAACGACAATGGTAAGTCTGTTGTAAATTAGAGATGGTAAATTTGGGCTTTCATTACAAAACACGTTCAGAAAAAATTTAAATACGATGAATCAAAAACAATTCACGTATTCCATTTGTAAGAAAGTTTCGTATATAAGGCAGACACCACACAGAGTGGACCAACACAGAAAAACACTGATGATGAAGGTTTAGTGGCCTTCGAAAACGGCTGGCTGTTCCGTTCAACTATGTGTTGTAGTCAGATTATTTACAACTAACTTTGATGTTATTTGTTCATTAATAATTATCACATGTAATTTTGCTTAAAAAGCGATACGAACTTTAGCCCGTTCAAATCATAAATATAGAAAATTAAGTTCGAAAAATAATAATTAAAATTAACTAAAAGCTTTATTCGTTTATTACAACAGAAGTGTGTTCCAAATGTTGGCACCGACAAAATGCGATTTGCTACAAGTTCGGTTATAAAAACGAATCTTTTTTTCTCTGCGTACTTACGATCAAATCTCAACCGCCATGTTTTTGAAATTATAAGCAATTATGATATTTTGACATATTCGAATTTTGAGCTGTCATGAAATCTCAATTTCTTAAATAAAAAAAATTTTACCGGATGTCGCTTACGATAATGTTGCGTTAAAGACTCGATATATATTTGGTAAAGAGTTAATAAAATATTACACAATTTAAAAAAGGAGAAAATTTTTTTATATGACATTTTTACGTAAAACTGCCCTAGAAATAAGCTGATGTATGTAAAACTAAACAATAGCACTTGCGCTCAAATTAAAATATGAAAATGTTAAAATTTTTATAATTTTTTTTAAATGAGCATATACTAAACACTCTTTTCTTCAATTTTATGTGTTTGGCCTTTATGTTACGTTTATGCACAAACAAAAATTTTTTCCTGCAATAAAGACATTTCATTGAATAAAACCTAAAAATCAATTAAAGATTGTATTAATTAAATTAAACTTTTACTTAAATTAAATTTTTGCAATTACATTTTTTTTTCAATTAAACGTTTTTATCGCAGGTATTTTTCTCTGTGTGCGTAAGCACTTAATACTAATGGGAAACCTTTTGATTTATCTTTCTAATATAAATAACAAATGGTCTCAATATACTGATATCATTTTTAAACAAAAATGTGTACTTAGCCGATAAAAAAAAAAGTAATATGCATTATACTTCCTGAAAAAGAATTTGGAAACAAAGCCTATTTTTAACTTTAAAATAATAAACACAGAAAATTATTATTGATTACGATTACGATTATTACGATTTTACTATTCTTTTTTTTAACTCTAACTACGCAAAAATTATAAATTCATAAAGCTTCCAATATGGTTTGACAGCGATAAAACAAAATTATACCCAATTTATATTAGAGCAGAAATAAACCAAATGAAATAAAATACTGAGTGCAAACAAATAAAGCAGCTACAACAATAACAACACAACAAGACATGACAAACAATGAAATGATGAAGAGTAAGGAAAAAAAAATATTGAAATAAAATACGACCATTAAAAATAAACTCTATGAAACACCAGCATAAACTCTCATGAATGTCTGTATGTCTACAAACATGAGAAATTAGAGCGATGGCAATCCAGGCACACACACACATACACATATATATTTATGTATGTACATACGTACACTTCCTACTTGGAACGATGACAAAAAAAGTAGGTCTGGTATTTTAAAACACTAAAAAGACCATTAGTTACGCCTTAAAGTATGCTTCAAGCAGATTATCTTACATCAATGTTGATATTTACGTTAGTTTTTTTTTTAATATTATTTTATGCCATCGCCGTTTTGGCCGTTTTGTTTTCCTATCGTTGTGTTTGGTTTATGTTACGTTGTCGTTGTGTTGGTGTCTTATTAAACTTTTTTTAGCATTTACTTTATTCATAATATTGTAAGTTTTTTTTTTGTTTTTTGCTTTTATTTGTTTAACAAACAACACCCAACGATTGTGTACTTAAGAAAAATAAACGCAGCGACGCCAAGCTCTAGAAGCAGTGGCGTAAAATAAACTAATTAATAAATTTACTCGAGGCAGGATAACTAATACTGTCATATATGTATGTACGTGTACAAATACGAGTAAAGCTAACTATTATGGCTAAATAGCAGAAAAATATTTTAAAAATTTGTATATAATACGCAAAGACAATTGAAAATTGCGACATATTCAAGACAACCATTTTATGCTTTTTGAATTCACATTTATAGGACATTTACACCTGCACAAAATATTTCAATGTTAATCTCTATCAAAATCAGTACCGTTTACACACAGTTTTTTCACATTTATCAATACTTCATATCCAAAAGAAAACATTGACTGAAAGCTTTCCAAAAAGGTACTAACCACAGCTTCAATAAATTTTAATAAGCCTCATTTAAACAGTAGAGGCGCTGCAACACTGCATTATTAAAAAGTGCAGAAAAGCAGTTGTAAAAAAATAAGCTTTTTTCTGTCTCTTCGTTAATCGCCTATCTTCTCTATCACTATCTCTTTCTTAAGAAGTTGCCTGAGTGCTACTTCCCTTTATTTAAAAAAAATTGGATTATTTCTTTAAGTACAATTTGCAAAAAAATTATATATGGTCCATATATTTTTAATATATGAATGTATACAACTATATATGAATATGTATGAATTCATGTATGGAAATATATGGGATTATACATGGCAAAACTATTATATATGAACTAATATATGGACTAATATATGAAATGTATTATAACATATGAGCTCATATATGAAAATTTAATTATTAGGCTCTTCATATGTGGATCCATATATAAATATAAGATTTTATATATGGAGCCATATAAGAATGTTTACATACATGATATCTCACATAAGATCGTTTTTGCAATCAAAAAAGCTTAGAATTTTATCACTGTTGAATTGGAAATCCATTACAAAATACATACGGTATGCAAAGTTTATATGCGTACCCTCAACGTTTAAAATAGAAACACTTTTTGTTAAAAAAACCATTCTTGTATGATTTTATATATTGTGGCCCCATTTAATATATTAAATAATCAAACGGATAATCCAGTCATTAATTTTATAGAAAATAACAAAGATCTCTAGATAAGAAACAAAGTTCATATTACTGTATTGAAAACTATTGTTAGACGGATTATTTTTTCTTTTATAATTAATTGCATTAGTTTTTAATCTGATTTCTTAAGCTAAATGTTATGTACAAATATGATATATGTGATTTTAAAATAATTGATTCACCTTTTGATGAATGAAAAATGACTTTTATTCGTTTTGAACTATTTGTCCAAACAAATGTTTCATTAAATACAACCTTTCTCTCAAGTCTAAAAAAATTTAATTTTAATAATTTCATTTATTGCACAGCAGTGCCTTTTGTGAATCAAGAGTGTATGAATATGAATTTTGCACATACATGTCTGAAAATGTATGAATATATATAATCATATATGCCCATATACCCTCATTTTTCAGATCCGAACAATATATGGGATATCATATATGCTCCATACATATTTTTTTACCTGGGAAATATAAAATAAATAAAAATTAAAAAACTACGTTTAGTACAATTTTCATACAGGCTTACAAAATGATTCTGAAAATTTTTAAAATTTTTGGAAAATCTCCTCTACTAGCTAAAATTTTAAGCGAGTGGATAACAATTAAAAATCATAATAATAACAGTAGATGTGTCTAACAAAATTTATAAAGAAATTTGAAAAACTCGATATGCGATTTTTTTCTTAAGCGATTAATTTAAAATTTCATAGAAAAAATTCACTACATTCGTCCAATGCTGGATGTAGCGTGCAGGCCTCAATTAATTACAAATTTCAATTGCTGTGCTTCTTGAAGTCTTTTACTTTGGAATATTGAAAAAAATTTAAGTTAAAATATTATTTTGAGAACAACGTCAAAAAATTTAACGGTTGAAGAAATTATTCCGCCAAATTTCGCCAAATCAAATCAAATCAAAAAATCGCCAAAAGTCGCCAAAATTAGTTTCATGTAGTTTTTCTTCAGATATATGAATGTATGTGATAATAAATTTGTTTTTAAATAACAATTTTGTTAATATAAATTTTTGTAAATAATCGTATAAAAATTTAGCAGAAAATCGCCAAAAATTAATTCTTGAAATTCTTTCTCATAAAAAAATGCTGTGAATAATGGGGGCAATCATGAAGAAAATTCCGCGAAAAATTTTTATCGGGGAACAATTTCAAACAATAGCGAAAACAGTAAAACTGGTAGTGCTTTCTAAGGGTGCAAAAGTTACAACAGTGGTGCAGGAGACCAAACTATTGTTAGAAAATTGTTTCGTGAATAAAAAGTTATTTAAAGCAAAGAATTTTTTAGTTCTCCTCTATATATATAAAATTTTAAAATTTATTTAAATGAAACGCCTCTGTGTACCATAAGACTAAATAAAAGTGATTCGTATGCCACCAAAAATTTGACATGTTTTCTTCTTGTTACAATATCTCATATTTATAGTAACGCTTGGGTCTTTTTTCGTAGTCGTGCATTGTGACTGCTCATAAATTTAAAGAGAAAATCAATGTCCTTTAGTTTTTGTTATTGTTTAGCTTTCTTACTGGCTTTTCTTTACTATTTTCATTGTTGCTTCATGTATATGTGTGTGTGTGTATATAGTAACGCTTGCGTGTGTGTGCGTTTATGGTGTGCTCCACTTGGCAAACATAACGGAAACACAACAACAACAACAATACAGGCATTAAACGCCACCGATACACAAACCCAAACAAAAGCAACAGTGTTCTGGTTTTATGCTAGTATTAGTCACCCATACAAAAGCTCCGCAGTCACCCATACACATTCATTTATAAAATAAATAGTCAATTCTATAGTTACAGTTAAAATATGAGTAGGCAGTATGCATGAAAATGAGGCTTCTTAAATTACAATGCACGCATTCTTGGGCTCATTATATCACTTTGTTTTAGTCCTTTTCTTAAGTTTTTTTTGTACATTTTGTCTTCTTAAGCATTTTGTTTCTTAATGCTAAATTATATTTTCTATTTTAGTTTCGAAGGTTGTGGGTTTCATGGAAGCGGCTAATGACAGTGGTTGATGGTGACTAGAGTATAGAAGAGTGGGGTTGGTCGTCGTTTAGAAAATATCGTCCTTAAATGTTAAATACGTGCGTTTCGTTAATGTGACTACTCTTTCTTTTGTGTCATTTATATTTTGTTTTCTGTTATCTTAATAAGTATTTGGTAATTGTGCAATAGCCTTGGAAAAATTGCGCTCGAAACAATATACATGAGTCCGAATATAAGATAAGATAAGATGGGTCACTTTGTGATATACATACTCGTACACATATGTATAAGGCAATATGGAACAAAAGTCTACGTAAACAAATTTGGACTGTGACATAATATAGCATAATAAATATTTTATTTTTATTTAATGCCTGTCAAAATGAATACGAATTAAACAAATTAATTGTTAGTTAATTTAATTACCCAATAAGCACTCAAAAAATTAAAATTCAAGCAAAAATTTTTTCAAGTAATATTCTAGTTTGAATATATATTGAAATAAAAAAAAAACAACATACAACATGTTCAAACCTTGTCAAATAAGTAATTTATGTTTCAATAAAATTAAAATTGTTGTGAAAAATATAAAAGATAAATAAAAAAAGTGTTTTTTTTAAAAACAAAATATGATTAAAATCGTGGAAACAATAGTGAAGGTAGATATGCAGAAAATAATTGTAACAAAACCTGTCGATTGCAGTTTTCTTTCTATTTTTAAAGCATTGTCTTTGAAGCTTGAAATATACTTGAATTCAATACAATGTTGAATTACAGTATAATTTGAATTTGAACTGTAATACAATTGAAATGTTCGAATTTAGTTCAAGTTCCCAATTCACTGGATAATGCTATTGAAATAAAGTGTAAATCAAGCATAATTCAACCCTTGGCAATTGAATATTTGGCTTGAATAACAAATGTTTTACACTTGATTTCAAGCAAAATTGCTTATTAGATATTATTCTTCGAACTTAATTTATTTCTATATTTAACAGGCTAAAGTTCGTATCGCTTTGTAAGAAAATTAACTAACATGTGCATAATTAGTAGGGAACAAACGACAATGGTAAGGCTGTTGTAAATTTAGAGATGGTAAATTTGAGCTTTCATTACAAAACACCTTTCAGCAAATTGAAATACGATGAATCAAAACAATTCACATATTCCGTTTCCGTTTGCAAAAAAGTTTCGTATATAAGGCAGAAATTTACATCAACTGATATCACACACAGTGGAACAAACGCTGATGATGAAGGTTTAGTGGCCTTCGAAAAGGGCCAGCTGTTCCGTTCAACTATGTGTTGTTGTCAGAATATTTACAACTTACTTGGATGTTATTTGTTGATTAATAATTATCACATGTAATTTGGCTTACAATGCGATACGAACCTTAGCCTGTTATATATTGAAGTAAAAATTAATTGTTGTGGTTTCACCACGTCTGCATGCATTACGTTACTGCTAAAGACTAGTATTTACTATCCTACATAATTGTTTAACTACTTTTCAGAAAAGGCAACTCTCATCTAGTCGAGTTTATAAAAATTCGAAGAGAGAACAGCATTTTCTCAAAGATGAACTATTATGTAGAATAGTGCATACTTTCTCTATAAACATATACGTTGCCATTAGCTTTTTTTTCAAGAATTTTTTTATTGACGTCTTCGGTTGATTGATGCATACAGACGTACAACAATATAATAAAATTTTCCATATTAATAAGTGAAATTAAATGTCAATTATATTTTGAAGAGAACGTCAAAAGTAATACTTTTCCGGATATGCTCTAAAATTAAAAAAAAAATAAACCAATCGTTTTAAAAAGCCACCACAAGATGTGGCTTGCTATTTTGTATTTCTTGACAAATGGTAAAAATTTGACATTATGAAAAATATTCTCCAATTGAAAAATAACAGTAAGGTTTTGAATAGATCAAATATGAAAAAGTCGTAGAACAATTGTGCCCTTAATGATAAAAGTGGTTTAAGTCATATATTTATTTGTTCGAGATATTTAGTGGATTACATTTGAACAAATCAAAAAATATTTTAATATTATGCATAAATATTAATTTAGAGTTTTACTTGTCCCGGTTAATATAAATTTATTTATGGGCTGTTTCACAATAACGAAAGAAAAGTTTCGACTTACAATTTATATTGGAAACATAAACAAATTTTTATATTTTCCCAATAAGCAATTTTGCTTGAAATCAAGTATAAAACAAGTGATAACACTTGTTTGCTTGCCACACAATCAATTGTCAAGGGTTGAATTATGCTTGATTTACACTTTAATTCAATAGCATTCTCCAGTGAAAAGGGAACTTGAATTCAATGCGAACAATTCATTTGTAGTACAATTTAATTCAAGCCTTGAATTATACTACAATCAAGCCTTGTATTACAGTTGAATTCAGGTGTATTTCAAGCTGCAAAAACAAGGCTTTTAAAATAGAAAACAAAATGTAATTCTTTTGTTATCTAATAAATATTTTCTGCACATCTGCCTTCTCTACTGTTTTCACAATTTTGCTCCCATTTGTTTTCCAAATTCACTTTTATTTATTTATTTTTGATATTTTCGCGAAAATTTTAGTTTTAATAATAAATAAATTTTGTATTTGACAAAGTTTGAACATATATGTATGTTGTTTGATTTTTTATTTAAAAATATTTTCAAACTTAAAAATTACTTAAAAAAATGCTTGAATTCAACTTTGTTTCCAGTTCAATTTCAAGTGTTTGAATTTTAATTTTTTGAGTGCTTATTGGGTTATTTTTGTTTTCAATATTAATTTTCAATCGAAAGTTTTCATTCTTTATTGTATTAAATATTTATCAAAGTTTTTTTTTAAGATTTATTTAATATTTCGCAGAAAAATGCATACGACTTAAACCACTTTCATAATTAAGGACACATTTATTATTTTTAAGAATCCCAACAATCATTTAAAAAAATTATTGACAAAGTCGATTTCGTGCAATGACTGCCAAAAAAATTTTAAGCGACAAATTTTTGGAACCTAATTTTTGGACCAAAATCGATTATTTGGGATCGTAAATAATCAGTTTTCGTCAAAGAAAAACCGGATTTCAAAATATGTGGCGGTTATGGCTCGAAACATTAATTAACATTAAGCAGTTGTTGTTATTAATAAACAAACAGATGCATTAGTGTCAAAGTTATACAAAAATAAAGTAAGTGAGATAAATATCAATAATTCGATAAATTTACGATAGCGCCGGTAAAGTAAAAAAAACAATAATAATAAAAAAATCAGAATTAACTACAACAAGATCATAAGCTTTGAAGCAACAGCGACCAAATGAAGGGTATTTTTTTTTGAGGGATAATTGGAGTTAAAGTATGCACATAAATTTACACTCCCAACATATTTACAAAAATGTAAGAGTACATACCCAGCGGGCAAACTCGGAAAACATTTTTCTCACTTCAAAACTTATTATTGGTTTAGTTACTATTTCTATTTAAATCCTAAAGAATCCTATTGATTGGTTCCACATTCCCTTTTATGCAAAGGTAGAAGAGAAAGAGTACATTTTGTTTGTTTTTTCCTACCCAAGCCAAATCAGTTAATTTGCAGGCCTTTCAGAATCACTGGTGAAAAAGCTAGTGAAAAAAGCAATAACAACTCATGTAAAAAAGATATGAGGTATGGGCCTTACAGAAGGCATCCTTACACCTTCTTTTTCCCACTGGGTTCATATACACGATATGACGGACATAAAAAATGCCTGTATTTTGTATGCGTACTATAGTAAATGTGTTTTTTTTTTATAGATGCGCTGGTGTTATAATACAATTATGATTTCCTAAGGGACATTTTACGAAATGAATTCTGACATTTTATTATTTTGCGCGTTTCTTTTTTCTTTACTTATTTATATGTATTTATATGTATTTGTTGCCTTCGGTTTATGCACTAAAATTGTAAAATAACATTCGGAAAGGTCATAAAATTAAACAACAAATGTATATACATACATATTTATATATGTATGCATGTATGTTTATGTATGTATGCAACAATAAAATGTATTTCATAATAAAAAATAATTTACTTAGAAAAAATTAAAAGCAAACATGAATTCGTATCATATCTGTGGATATTAAATGAACACAAAAGCTGTTTATTCAAAAATGTATGTCTAAAAAAATTCACAGTGTTCAATGGCATTACATTAGAAGTACTCGTACATTCATAAGTACGAAAACAATCTTTTAAATCTCAACCCTAACGACAATGAGTACTGCAACACATATTCATTCTGGTTGTGAGTCTATAAGAAAAATCAAGGAGCGTAAAACTAATAAGGATTACTTGGAAAATAAATGCAGTTAAGAAACTTGAGCCATAAGAAAATCAAAGTGTGCTTATTATATATACATATATTTATTTATAAAATTGTGGCTTTAACCCTTAACGAAATGACCAACAATAATATTAAAATATATGGAATTATATACAAATGTTTTTTCTGAGTAAAATTATCATTATGTTAGTATCCTTTAGGTATATAAAAGAATATTGTTATTGCGTGGCTGACTAACTGACATATCATCCCAGCAAAAAAGTTTGACTACTAGAATGCAAAAAAGTGTATGTACTCCCCAGTCGTAAGTACTTACAATTTCACTTAATAACCCATTATTATTGTTTGAGAAGTTCAAAAAGTATGCAGTACTCTATATGTTTTGCCTACAAACATCCAAAAATTAATAGATTACTGATTGCCTACAAGTATTCAAAATATAATGGGTTAATTTTAATTATTATTTTTTGAACTTAATTTGTTTCTATATTTTATAATTTGAACGGGCTAAAGTTCGTATCGCTTTTTAAGCCAAATTACATGTGATAATTATTAATGAACAAATAACATCAAAGTTAGTTGTAAATAATCTGACTACAACACATAGTTGAACGGAACAGCCAGCCACTAAATCTTCATCATCTGCGTTCTTCTGTGTTGGCCCACTGTGTGTGGTGTCAGTTGATTTAGAATTCTGCATTATATACGAAACTTTCTTGCAAATGAAATATGTTAATTGTTTTGATTCATCGTATTTCAATTTTGCTGAAACGTGTTTTTGTAATGAAAGCCCAAATCTACCATCTCTAATTTACAACAGACTTACCATTGTCGTTTATTCTTTACTAATTATGCACATGTTAGTTAATTCGCTTATTTTTGTTCTACTTAAGACTTAAGTCTTAATTGTTTAATTGTTTAAGACTTAAGTCTTAAGAAGAACAAAAATATGAAAAAATGCTATTCGGTAACATATTTTAACCATAGTCGCTGTCCGCTTCAGCAAATAAATTAAAATAACAAGCTCAAATTCATTTAGTTTTCCTTTAACTCTTTTTAATGATGTTCCATTATTTTCAAATCTTGTATGCAGGGATGCATGATATATAATTAAATGTAATGTACACTATCGTAAAAAAGATACTACAGAAACATATTATCGTTACCGCAAAAGAATATATCTATGGATAAATATTACGATTTTAGATTGGCAAAAAGTTAGTGAATCCAGTAGAGCGATTCAGTAACTTTTAACAATCCGACAATCGTAATTTTTGTCTATAAATTTTTTTCGCTTAAAATAACGATTATGTGATTCTGAAACGATTTTTTAACGGTAGGACTCAAATGATATTTTCTGTTGATTTTTGTCGATAAAATTAACAGCACATAAATTATTGTCGCTTAAATAATGACACAGCTGACATTAACCTACAGCGAATATCGTTAAAAATGTTACTGAATATCAAATTCGATAAATTTTCGTTATAATTATTTTAGCGATTCGATTATCGTTAAAAAAGGTAGTGAATCGCACTTTATTTGCTGTTAATTTTATCGACAAAAATCAACAGAAAATATCAGCTGCGTACTATTGTTAAAAAGAAGTTACAGAATCACATAATCGTTATTGCAACCGACAAAATGTATGGACAAAAAGTACAATTGCCGGATCGTTAAAAGTTACTGAATCGCACTACAGGTATAGGGTACCTTGAATATGATGATTACATGGGTGTCATTAGCCTTTTTCTTTTTTGTTACAGATTTAGAAAAATAACTTAAGTCCTAATTCAGTAAGAAGATTTAAGACGTTTTTGTTTGAGACTATTTTTGAGTGCTTGGTTTTGAATTCTTTATATTATTTTTAATAAAAAATTAAAATATTGTTACCATTTTTTTAAAACATACAAATTTAATTGAATTATTATAAAATGGATAATATGGTTTGGTACAAAATAGTAAGCGTATACACAAACCTTCCAGAATATACATTAGTAATTGTCTTAAAGAATCACAACCTCGACTTTTTCCGTCCATAAACAAGATGACACAATCGTCGAACAGAATTAGGGCATTAAGTAAAGCTGATTTGTATAAAAAAGCGATTTTTATGGGTTCTTGTGAGTGCTCGATTTACTTTTAATATAAATCAGGTAAGAATTCGAGTTAAGCAAATAGTTCCTGAAAAATCATAAAAATAAATAGAAATTTCGCTTAGGACGTCTTTATTCAAATTTTATCTAACAGAGCACTGCGTTCAGTTTGTCATATTTAAATTTGAATAAAAAAATTTGTGCCAGATATTTTTAGCACAAACTGCAAGTGCACAAAGTGGATGCTTCCCTGAAGCCAGTTAAATTTTTTTATTTGTCCATTTGTGCTGCCAACAATAATAAATTATACAGGCGTCAAATTAAGTATCTTGCGTAAAAGCACAAAACAATTTTGCTGTGTACGCCAGCCAGCCTGAATATCCTTATTATTATTCTTGCAGAAGGACCCAAATTTCAATTCCAAAAAAAAGAAAGTATTCGCTAGCTTTTTTCACGCTTAATGCAATAAGAATCAATATAACCAGCAATAACAACAATAACAATAACTAAAGTTAAAGCAGTAGAAAACATAACCAGACTCACATGTACACACACACACACACACGCAAAAATATGAGATAACAGGAACAAAATCACATACATACACATTTACATCTAAATATTATTGTAAAATTAGGAATCAACAGTCTGTAACATTTGTTTTGTCATTCAATTTCTGCCATTTGTTGCGACTTCTGTTTCTTTTAACTTCTTAATTTTTTATTTATGTATTTTTTTCTTTCAACCAACAACAATAGTGTCTTGATAGAGTTGTCGTCTGGCTTAGCGTGTATGACTGATGTAGACAAACATCTAGCATACAGGAAAAAACGAAAGACCATGGAATAATAAAAGAACGTGTCGTCGGCTGGTGTTTTCTTTTTAAGGTGGCTGTAAGTATCAGTGGCAGTGGCTGCCATAATAAAATAAAAGTATTCTTATTATATGAACATATAAGCATGACATGATATCATATTTTGCTTAATGTTTTTCCTCTTTCTTATAACTGCTCCAATCCTGTATGCTGTGTGTATGTGTGTGTGCTTTACTTCTAAGTTTTATACTTGTGAAAGGATATTTTTAGATGTTGTGATAGGAGTGAGTGCTGACAACGGTGGTGGGTGTTTGTTGCAGGCAGATCGCAGCAAAAGATAATTTCAACAAATTTGTTATAATTTGATACGGTTTGAAATAATACACGCAAAAAATCAAATTTCTATGTATTACAATGAGATTTTCGGATTAGAAAGAAAACATAAATGAGATTGTTGAATCAAAGTTACGTTTTAAGAAGTTTCAAATAAGCCTTAAAAGAATTGCGTTGTCAATGTAAATTATAATGATTAGATGGTAAAAACAACATTTCAATGTTTGCTTTAAATTTATTTGCTTTGGTTGAATACTTAAAGCAAGTACATAAGAGTATTATAAAAATTCCACGTAATTTTGTCTTTGAAGTAATGTGTGGGTTTTCCAATACAATTTTTATATAATGACGCAAAACAAATAGTACTCAAACAATAATGGGAATTATTTTAATATAAGTAGCACCTCCTATTAAAATACTTAAAAATTTTGGAAATAACGCATTGCTGATGGTACGAATGGTGAAGTGTAATGCCATTGGAAGCAGCTTGAAAAAATCATTCAGTGGATATAATTTTTTTAATATGTTGGCAGAAAATACAAAAATATGCAAAAATAAACTTAAAAAAATACCTTTATTAGACACTATCCAGGCCACGAACGGTCATTGCTAGACCCCTCAAATATCTTGGGAATCCTCATTAAAAAGACCGAACTTTTTTCCAGTGAGTCACTCTAATGTACGAGTCCATATGTATGTTTACATAGTAGTATATTGTTGAAATAGTATATTGGTATAGATTTGTATATATATGAGATATGAAAACTATAAATAATACAATAGCGCAATTCACAGTCTTGTGCAAATGTATGCATGTATGTAAATGTCTTGTACTAATACTCACCACTAAGAATTGTTAAGTGGTGAGTATCAATATACCATTCCATTTTGCACATGCTACGCTGCAAGACCAGAAGACGAGGTCAGCTCACGAGAGTATTTTTGCTTAGCTAAATGTCAAATTTTGAGTGTAAGTCTGAATATATGCTCTGTCAAACTCTATATAAATATAAATTTCTTTATGAAGTTTGGGATTTCGGTCAACAGACATGTAGTCTGATAATGGCACGGACATTCGCCATGCACAGTGGGGACTTTTGCAAAATAAATGGAACAGGCTTATACACATGCTTTGGCAGTCTTCTGGCTTAAGGTGGACGGTGTTACAGTGGGCCTAGGCTGACCACATGGGACTAAAAAAACTTCTGAGGCTTATAACTTTTATGAAATCCGATTTTTATGGGATAAAGCGTTTTGAGCTAAGCTTAGAATCTTTAAGAAATAATGTCCTTAGATGTGTGTTTCGTATCTCTTCTAACTTAGAAGATATTTAACTTTAGACGTGGACACGGACAGACACACACTACAAACTTACAACACCCCTTTTTTGATAGGGGGTTTAAGAAGAATATATCAAAAGTTTTAAGCATTCAGCCTTTGTTAATTTTAGAAACTTTTATGAAAAACCAAAAAGTTTTTAATATTTTTTCCTCACTTTTTCTGTTTTTCATATAAATAGGACTTTAATGGGGTGCTTTATATGATTACGACATAAATAAATTTGTCACTATTATAAATGTGTGTAAGCGGAAAAAACTTATTACCGATGGTTTGAAATATCAGTATATTAGAGTTGAAAATTTTAAAAACAGATTATTTTAAAGAAAAACTGATCAAAAACTGAACACAAATTTCACGACTGCTCAAAAGATTAAAAAATTGCGAAAAACAGACAAATCTTCGCATTTGGCAATGCTGCTTACTTATCAAAACAGCTGAAGTATGAAATTCTATTTGCTCTCTCTCTCTCTCTCTCTCTGCCTTGTATTTGTTAAATAAATTTATTCTTGAAAAATATTGTTTTTGCGATAATTTTTTAACCAAGGAAAGTAATCCAAAAAGTTCAAAAATTAAATTGCAAAAATTTGGATTTTGAAGTAAAATTGTTTAAATATTGCATTAAACAAATTCACCACAGCAGGCTCGTAGCCATCTACTTAATTGTTTTGGACACGGCAACAGCATCATCTGAAACTTACGTTTAACTTTAACAGCCGTATTCATAAAAAAAAGTTGATTGAGGTTTGAAAACCATATTAGTTAAAAAACATTTTAAGGCTAAATAAGGTTTTTTAAATATTGGTATTCATAATCAGTGTTTTAACTAAAAATCAATTAACTTGATTTTTTAAAATATCGTGGCAACTCGGTATTATCTATTTGTCACTTACATCCTAGTTCTGCTAAACAACGATTATTAATTCACAAAGTACTCGTATCTGTATTTGTTTTTTGTCCATTTTTGGAAAAATATTGTTTTTATAAAATAAAAAATGTGTTCCAACTCGTACAAAATTAAAAAAAAATAAAGAGTTTACAGTGAATCTTTGTTAAAAGTGCTTTTTATATGATTTTTTTATTGCAGATTAAGAAGCACTAGAATAAGGAGTTTTATTTTATTTGTTGTTAGTTTTTATACATCACTATAATTATTATTTTTATTTTTCTTTACACATACATTGAGAAAAGGCGAAATGGGAGTGGAAAGCTGATTGATCATGAGTTTCTAAAAAAATACAATTTCATTTTCTTCTTCTGAATAACATTCACATATGCATATGTACATCCATACACACGTACATGCAGTCAAAACTAAAAATGTAAACAAACACGAAGCAAAATCACAAGAACGTCATCTTAAAATTGGTTTAAACATGGGGGTAAGCAATTTTAAGATTTGCTGATTTACGCATTGTTTAAAAATCGTTTTTTAAGCTAAAAATCTATTATGAATACAATTTTAGCGAATATTGCTTAAACAACTTATGAAACGCTGTTTAAAACTGTTATGAATACGGCTGTAAATACATAATTCAGTATTGCCACCTTCAAATATTTCATATTTATAAAAATTAAATAACTCTTGCGAAATGTACATAATTATATGACGTAAAAGTATAAAAATTATTCAATTTATTCTTAACATCAACTTTTGGATACTGTTTCTGTTAAATAATATGAAATAATTGTTTGATGTCACTCATTCAACATTTTGTGTTATACTGGTAACACTGAATTTTCTCATTGCAGCCAAAGAAATATAAATAAGTTTAATTGGACTACAACGACAAAATCAGCATAGGCATCAAACTGCCGCCATGTTGCCTTGCTGTCTTCAAAATAATCATTCTCATATAAACATGTGTATTATATTTTTGACATTTCGTAGTCGATAGCTTTGCTGTGGTGAAGTGTGTTTAATGCTTAACATTTCTCCAAGTGTATAGTAATATAAGCATTAATACATATTTTTTTACCATGTACAACACCTTATGCTACAGTAATTTTAACATACAAAAATTGCCAATAAAACGAAGAAGACGCAGTAAAAAACTGAATTTCCATAATCTAATATTGTACAAGTTATAAGCCTTCCAAATGACTCCCATTGGGAATTCATTTAAAGTGTTCATAGTCGGAAAGAACGACTCATATTCAATGTATTGAATTGATGCGAAAATGTCGAATGAAAGAAAAATCAGACATTCACATGCACACACACACACAAACGCACATGCATATAAGCACACTTATGCATTAATACGAACATAAGTTTGCATGCATGTGATTACAAATTTATTCAAGGAAAACGTAATGTACTTACAAATACATGCTTGCATGATTTTATATGCATATGGTAGAATATTTATTTTCCCAAAACTCACACATACGCCAGTACTTAAGAGTACAACAGAAAAAAAATACTTGTTTAAAGCAAGGAGTTATACTAAGAATGTATATACATATAAAAATGAAGTTCTTTAACTGCAAGTAGGAAGCAGAAAAAGAAATGATACTTTTATTATTATTTTTAACAAATACAAACTAACTACATAGATAAAAGAAAGAAAGTATTTAGCTGGAATAAAAATGAAAGGAATAATAAGACACAATTTTCTTTGTGTCCCTGAACTTATGCAAGTATGTATGTATGTATATGTAGCTAAAACGCTAGTTCCATTCTTATGCGAATTGTATGTTGATACTCTTTGCTTTGATTTTTATTTTCGGTAAATGCCAGAGTAACAATATCACGACCAATGTTACATCCGTAAACATTCGTTTTGCTTTATGGAAAATCTGAATAAAATTGACATGACATATCCCAGACGTATTGCATGGGGAATATTAAAATCACAATGCTGTACAGGAAAACGAACACTGGAGACATGAATAACCATTCGTATTCACTAACACACTAACGATGTTCACACACTCATACATAGAAAATTATGCGTATTGTTCAGAACATACACACAGTAGTAAAATCCAAAATGAAAAAAATCTTTTTAACTTTATTAAGCAAAAAAAAAAAAGAAGTAGATAAAACTTGTTGTGTTACATATTCATTCAGACTTTATGAATATGCATGTTTGTACATACATACATACGTATATAGTTCATACATGCACGCGCCCATACATATATTTTGTTTGAAGTATGACCAAATATTTCATCAGGTGCAAAGAGCTTATGAATTTTGAAATAAGGCGAACTTGTAAAATAGTTTAATGAAGGAAAAAGCCTAACACAGGCAGTATATAATCTATGATATATATATGATATATGGTATATGCGCTTACATAAGTATATGTACATATAAAATTTATGTTTACATATGTGCTCAATTAGTTCGTGTAATTTATAATTTAAAAATTTTCGACCTTAAGCACAGTGCTTTATTCTCATAGCAGAAATTAATAAAATATTAAAATAATCATCATAAAATTTTGAAAATAAAAATTAAAAAACCTCCTTCCTAATCTATGAAATAAAGTTTCAGCTACAATTGCGGTCAGAACTGAATGAAATTTTATACATACAGACAGAAAAAAATGCCACTGTAAAATCAACATGCCAAAAGGTTGATTCAAATTCATTGAAATCATATTAAATTTATAAGAAATAATATGTTGTTTGAGTGAGTTGGAGTTTATTTGCTTTGTTCATAGCTGCAATACACTTCTGTTTTTGTATTACTGTTGTTTTTTATGTTTGTAAACAGCCGAAAAACTGCTCCTGGCTAGTAGGCAGTATACTAGTCTTGCGTTCGGAGGGTCACAGGTTTAAATCCTGAAGTGAAAGTATTTTGTATTTTTTTTAACTAAAACTAAAACTTTTCAAATAAATTGTAACTGATAAGAAATAATATTAAATCATAATTTAATTCAAGATAATACATTTTTAGTGTGGCTGTGGGAACTAAGTCCCCAATGAACTAAGTCCTCAAAGCCCGAAATGAACTAAATCCCCAAATTTCGGGTCTTAGTTCATTATTAAACAATACCCCAATTTTCTTATGAACTAAGTCCCCACACAAAATGAACTAATACCCCAATAGAAAAGCTAACTAAGTCCCTAATATAAGGAAAGACTTAAAAACGATAAAAAAAGAGTAAAAAGGAAATGAACTAACTCCCCATTTTGGTTTTTTTAAGTTTTTATTTAAATTAAATAAAACAAAATTGATTTTAATTCATAAAAATTACTCTTTTTTAGGCATCAAAAAAGGAAGCGCGAAAATTTTGTGGTTATATAAGGACGCACATTTCGACTCCTTTATAAAATGTAATAAAGATTTCTTCTTTGCCATATTTTGATTAACAGCTGGAGAGAAGTGAAACCTATTATTATATAAAAATAATTTAAGAAATCATTTCATTTTAATATTTTGAAGATATGCAATGACATAATAGTTATTTCGTTTAATAGTAGTAATTTTTGTTTTTGCGAAGAATCATAATATAGGTACATATGTACATGTGAATTAATCACTATACATAATGATTAAGTCACACATATGTACCTACATATATTATGATTCTTCGGAACAACAAAAATTAGTACTATTAAACGAAATAACTATTATGTCATTGCATAATTCTTCTTAACTAACAAGAATTGATTATGCTCAACTTATTTTTTTGCATAGACATACTTTCCATTTGTGAGTAAATTTACTCTTGCTTTGCAAGTTTTTTGTCTAAACTCGTATTTGAAACAACTTTATACACTGATTTTTGTATATAAATCATTTTTTCTTTGGGTATATACAAAATTGAACTATTTCTTCCGCTGCCGGGAATTATTTCAAAATTTATTTTAATGTTTGCACATCCACGTTTTGTCACCGAATGATCATTGTTTCGAGAAAATAAATAATCACTCAAAACACGGAATAATTAACGGTTTTTAAATTTTAACAAAATGAACTAACTCCCCAAAAAATTATTTTGGGGAATTAAATAATTTTGTAAAAATTGAGGAATTAGCTCATAGTGAACTAAGTCCCCAAAATGTAACGAACTAAACCCCAAAAACCAAGTCCCCAAATAACGTTGTTGTTGGCCCTCATGTAAACGTTTGAGGAGTTAGTTAATTTTACTTTTGGGGACTTAGTTCATTGGGGACTTAGTTCTCACCGCCATTTAGTGTGTATCTTAAGAATATTTAAAGTTGTTGTGGCTACAGGGGTAAGTACGTTGACTATCACGCGATAAGTTCCGAGTTCAAATCTTGGCCGGGGAAGCCAATTTAATTTATATACAAAAAATTTTCTGATGTCTATGTCAACCACACGTAAGTTAAATAATTAATAAAACACAACTACTACATTAAATTAAATTCACAATGATCTTACTTGAAATAACTTTGATTCAACATGATTCTTCATTTTGATTTTAACAGTACTTAAATGTTAATTGAACGTGAAATAAAGGTATTTCAAAAGGAAAATTTTCTCTGAAAATTACTATAAATCATCTTAAATTAAAATATTAGATTAACCTTGTTTTAGTAGATTTTAAGTTGAAATTTTTCTGTGTGTACAGGATGTCCGCCGGAAAGGTATACTACTGGCAGTAATTCCATTGTATGCGATATGGCACCGCCTTGTTGATTCCACATATTAATCAAGCCCAAAGCATGCAGTTGTGACGTTAAAAAGTTTTCAGTCATATCACGATATGGCTCCCCATTCACAGTTACCATTACGCATTATTCATTTTTAAATAAGTAAGATGAAATGAATTGCACACCAGACTGTAACTTTTAATGGATGCAAATTTGAGGATTTTCCATTGCACAGAGCCAACTATTCTGTTTATTCACATATCTATTCAATTAAAAATGTGCCTCGTCACTTATTATGATTTTTTAATGAAATCCGGGTTGTCATGGGCGAGCTCTCTTAACGATTAAAACACGTTGGTTTATCAAATATTTTTCCATAACAAATTTGCCTCGTATCTTCTTTACGACTGCCAAATATGAACTTTCAAGACTAATGTTTAATAGAAAGGACGGAAAAACAAAGAAGTATATCTTCCCTGCGGACACCCTGCATATATGGAGCCAACGAACGACGAAAAAACATTTTTCTCTCTCTCGCTCTCTGTTTTTGTACATACATTAACCAACTTTATCAAACATGAGAGAGGAATTCTATGAATAAATCCGTCGTTATTGTGCTTCACAGGACGAATTTACGCAGCGAATGCTTATTGACTAATTCGTCGACGTGGACGAAATTCGACCTAGTTGTGTTTATAGCATTATTCGAAGTTAAATTCAGTAATTTCAATTCTTATTGAAATTCATATTAATTAGAAACTCACATTAATTAATAAAAATATTTCATTCCATGAGAATTGAAAATACTGAATTTAAGTCCGTATAAGAATTTATTTCTGATTAAAATTCACTACAGGTCAATTAAATGTAAACATTTTTTCATCGTAATTTAAACTTATGTAAACTTGAATAATGTAATAATTGTATTTTATTAATTATTTAAATTACGTGACATAGATATCAGAATTTTTGTTTTATAAATTAGATTTGCTCGTAACTCATCGCGTGGTAGTCAACGTGTTTACCCCTGCAACCACAACAACTTTAAATATTATTAAGATACATACATACTACATATGTACCATCTTGAATTAAATTATAATTTAACATAATTTCTTATCCTTTAACATACAATTTATTTGCAAAGTTTTAGTTTTAGTTTAAAAAAAAACAAACTGCTTGACTTGAAAAGTTTAAATTAAAAAAAATACAAAATACTTTTACTTGACTCCAGGACTCGATCCTGCGATCTCCGAATGCAAGACTGGTACACTGCCTACCAGCCAGCATCAGTTTGTCGGCTGTTTACAAACATAAAAAAACAACAACAATACAAAAACAACGTATACAACTAAGACCAAAGTGTATTGCAGCTATGAACAAAGCAAATATATTATATTTCTTGTAAATTTATTGTGACTTAAATGAATTTGAATCAACCTTTTGGCATATTTTTTTCTGTGTGAAGTAATTGAAGTGTATTTAATATAAAGAATGAACTAATTAAGGTTTCTTTTATTTTATTTTAGTGTTTAATAACTTTATATTAAAACAGCCGCCGCGTATGGGTGATGACGTTTTTGATTAACAGTCGCCGTTGAATTTTTCTTACGGCACCTTCTTTTTTTATTATTAATTTCTTATAGAAATGACACAAAACAAGAGTTTACTTTCCTTCGTACGTTTCTGTTTGAAGAATTTGACGCAACCGCCAAATAGTGGCGTGTACAGCAAAACAATACTTATTAAACCTAAAAATGCTGGATTTGGAGCAAAATGAATGCTTGATAACAGAACAGGATCGATTAATTTTAGGAATTACTACGATAACATATCGTTAACTTAATATGAAAAGGCCTTAACTCATATTTTTTATAGTTTACAGGAGGAGGAAAAAACTAAATAAAAAAAAGATGCAATATTGAAAAAAAATTTTTAATAGCAATTTTTATTAAAAAAACTTTACAAATTTAGTGTTATATTAGTTTTATTAATTTGAAGGAGGTGTATCTAGTAATAGTCTATCGAAGTATGTAAAAATATCGATTTCGAAAAATTATGAGTTGGGTCTTTTCGTATTAAGTTAACGATATATAACATATTTTTTTCGAAAACATGCTTCGAGTTACTTAAAATTATTTAATTAATCAGATGCATTGCTTACTTCTTTAAGTTAAGTTATAGCAATAGTTTTAATTATACAAAATAAAAATAAATAAAATACCATAGAATGTGTCGTTAATAAATATTTTTAAGTTGGAAAGTGATTTAAACATTTCTCGGCATAAGGCATAGCAACTACTCTAGCAGAAATATCTAAACAGTTGTTGAATTTTAACAAATAATTATGCTAAAGCTTAAGAACATAGACGCAGACTTTTTCCATGTTACTCTCAAATTAATAATAAGATGCAGCGGCAGCAGATTGTTTAGCCTCAAGGCTTTTAATTAAATTATTTTGTGAAGTATATTAATTACTTGACATACTTTTGACTATTATCAGGCAAATAAAATGAATACAAGGAATGTTGATTTAGCCTAGACATTCCAAACAATGGATTTTACAAATGTTACTTATTTATATGAACATAAGTATGCACACACAGAGAGCAAGAGAAATATTGCCATCGAGCAACGAAAAGCCACTACTCCAACCACTATCGACGTAACATACTTTTCTAATATGTATCTAATATAAAATACTTTACATACATACATATATGTATGTATGTGTATATATGTACATACACACTCTCAGCCTGAAATGCAAAATTTATGGTTACTTTATAATGTGGCGGTTGTAAAATTCAAAAGGTGTTGAAAATAACAATACAAATATACGATAATTTTATTATCTTCATTAAATTTACTATGCGTATTTTGTATTCGCATATTCCTTGTTTGTTTAACAAACATTTAAATCTAGGGGTAGATTTTCAAGGATAAAATTACGGTAAATTCTATGTCTGCTTGTATGTGTGCGCGTTTTTGTCCACATGAAAATATGGGGTTTTAATACATTTGCTTGTGATTTTAATTAATAACTTTAGCCGAGTTTTGGTTTGATAGCTGTTTATCACTTTTTCAAGACTTTGCAATAAATTTGTATAGTTCTTGAAATTATTGCTGAGATTTTAAATTTATGTACGCTGTTTATAGTGGCAGTGTAAGTTTTGTTATAAAATGTTTTGCATATTAAATAGTTGTCTCGAAGTTATACAAATGTAAATGCATACACACATTTTTTTTTTTAACAAACAACCCGCAAAGCGATTAGCTTGTCTGCAGAAAACACCCAGAGTCTATGGTGGGAATCGAACCCGCGACTTCTGGGCTGAGAGGATAGAATCGCTACCACTCAGCCACAAGGGCACCCAAGTATGTATAATAAAAACAAAAATTGTAATCTCTGATAAAAACTTGCATACAAGTTTTGCACTAACAACTGGTTGCATGTAATTTAAATGTTTTTAATCATACGTTTGAGTAATAAATTAACTAGTGAATGAGCTTGCATAAGGAGACATTTAAGGATGATTTAATAAACATTTGACACATACCAGTAAAAAAAAATTGGAAGCAATTATGTGGCAAAAAGAAAAAAGTGATAAAGGCGAGATAAGCGGTTTTTGAGTTCTCGATATTTGAAAGTACCCCTGGGAAAAATTTCATTTATTTTGGATGCTTTTTCAAGAAGCTATAGCGCAATGACTTGCTTTTTATCTTTTTTTTTATTTGATAATCTTAAAGCTGGTACTGTGTTCGAAGTTGTGAAAAATTTTCAGTACCATTGATTATTTCGCGTGAAAAATTTGACATGTACTAAATGTAGCCCATCCCGCGGCTTTGTTTTTATAAATTTCTCGCTTTTATTGCTTGAAAGTATGCAACATTGCAAAAATTCCGTGCGAAAAAAGCACGACTCATGTTGTATTAGAGTATTACGTTTGCGAGTTTATTTCGTAAATATTTCCTACGAAATGCTTTTACATGTATTTTGACAGCATTTCGCACGAAATTGTGAGCAGAGTACCAGGCTTTATATGAAATAATAGCTTAATTTATGTTATACTTTGGTATATTTCAAATCAAATGTATTATTGTTATTGTGTAAAACGATTTTTTTAAACAGAATTTAAGTGAATACCAAATTTTCTAATTTAGGTATAAAAGAAATAGAATTCTGAAAATCGACTTAAAAGTCTAAAAGTGCTCTATTTTAAAAGAGTTAAATATTACTTAAGCACTTTTTCCTTATTGCCACAGAATTGATATATTTTGCATAAAAATACAATAACTTTGAAAATTTCAAGTGTCTGTATAATAAAATAAGATTTCAACAAGTTTTGTTGCTTGCTTAAGAGCACCCCTGAATTTTTATAACGGCCATATATTTGTTCTTGTAGCGGCCAAAGTTTTACATATTCTGGTCCGTACTTCTTACGCTTCTCGAGAAAACTGCCTGTGACTGATAAATGGACGGAAGGACACCGTAGCGAAAACAATAGGGTTATTTTTGTAAACTTTGGTGTACGGAACCCTATAAAGTAGTTTCCCTCACTTCTTTCAACTAGCTATTCTCTGCAATATTCTATACAGCTATTCTCTGTCCCTATTATGATTTACAACTTAATAGGATAGGTTAGTTGTAGTTGACAAATTTTCATTGTGGATTAAAATTTTCTTCACCATGAGACAACTGCTTTTTATCAGTTGTATTTTGGTTTTTATTTCGAGTTTTGTATTAGCTTTGCTTCATTATTCCAGACGCCAACCAATTCCATTTGTCAATTAATATTGTTGCCACGTGCATAAAACATGAAATCTAAAAAAAAATACAAGGCCAGAACTAAAACTATTTAAAATGTTTTGTGATGGCTACTACGGTATCAAAAGCATAGTTTAAATAAAAACCTTTTCTTTTCGACCTTTGTTTCAAATACAACTAAAATTAGTCGTAATCCAGAATGCCCAAAAAGCAATTAAGTTGTTACAATTTCAACTAAACTAAGTTGAGTTGTAAACCGTAATAGGTCGATCAATGTTCGGATGATTTCGTTAGACTAAAATTAAATAAAAATTAATACGAAGACTATAAAAAGTCGCCTAGAAGAGGGCTGCTATTTATATTTCGGGAATTGCAAATAATAACAAAAAATTCAAATGAAAATGGCTTTATTGTTTATCGAAATATTCCTCTTGATGATCAATACACTTTTGCATTCGTTCAAACTAGAGATGAGCGATATTTGGAAACCTGTTACTTTTTCACAGGTATTGAAAAATCAATAATCACAACTGTGACTGAATTTATTAAATAATAGGTTTTAGAAATATAGTTCTTTCATACAAACTGCGCATGTTGTTGTATGGTTATGTTACAGTAAATAACCACATTAATTATTTTTTATACCTTCAGTGTTTGTCGAGAAAAAATCGTCAAATCGCCTTTTCTGGCAACTACATACGTATAGTTCTCATATTCTTTTTCAATCAGAGAAACCGGTTTGAGCCGGCTTGAGCCGGCTGACGTTGACAGCCGCTTTTTAAACACATTTCTGTAAAAAAAAATCAAACATCTTATGTCTTCCATATGACTTGTAAGATATAGTATACATTTTTAACTACAAAAAACAATAAGCCGGCTGCAATTTTGAGTCGAGGCTGGTAGCATGCATCGGCGGCGACTTGAAGCTACGTTGAAAGCCGGCGGCGACTCTTCAGCTGGCTGTGAGCCGATCAGTTTGTTTCACCGTTCTAAATATTTGGATGGGGTTGATTGCTAATTGTTTCTTCTTTCCGCTGTTCTTATTAGTATTTATAAAAATACCAATACTATAAATGCAGAAAATCTGAAATGTGATCACAGTCACTATTTAATATCACTGCTGCTCTTCTTATTAGATTTTCTCAAAACTCTTATCACAGTTTAAAATAATAGCAATTTAGAAATCACGTTCACAAGGAGCAAGATTCACCCTTATTCCGGTTGTCGTCATCGACGTCACTTTAATACAATACCAAAATTTGGGGATTGTTAACTCGCTCTCGAGAAAAATTTTGCGCAACTGACAATTTATTTCCGTTCCCTAAGGTCTAGAAAATAGCATAAACCTGTCAACAGGAGTCAGTTGTTTTCGACAACGGATATACGAGCACCAATTTTTTGGTGTTGTGTTAAAGTGACGTCGATGGCGACAACTGGAATAAGGGTGATTATTAAAAAATCACGTTATCGCTCATCACTAGTTCAAACCATTTGTCATAGAAGTTTTTCCAAATCTCTCGAGACACCTCCAAAACATGGTTTTTGAACATTTCAACTGCTTCTTCGGCGCTCGTAAATCGTTGACCATGCACTTTATCTTTGATATTCCAAGTTAGGACTGTACGGAGGATGAGTCATCAATGAGATGTTTTTAATGCTCAAAAATTCACTTGTTTGACAAGATGTGTGAGAGTTAGCATTGCCATGATGAAGAATGACTCGTGTTCGGGATTTAGTTTTACGAATTTATCCGAAGACTTCCGGGAAACAAATTGTCGTTTACCACTCAAAACTTACACTTTTACGTTACTCATTCGGAACAGTAGCCACATGAGCCATGCGTCCGAAGAAACAGGAGGATATTTGCTTCGCTGCGCTTCTTACCCGAACAACTTTTGTTGGTTTTAGCTCGTCTTGGAACGCCCACAGGGTCAATCTCCGTTTTGTTTCCGGCTCATAAGCATAAGTCCATGATTCGTTACCTGTCACGATTTTAGAAACGCCTTTTTTTTTGGAGCATCACGGTTAGTTTTTGATGGAGCTTTATTCTCATACAAAGGACTGAGCGCATCGATACATGCTTGTGTAGATTATCCACGATGAAAGTTGTGAAAAATAATCCAACGAAAACCTTCTCTTAAAATTTAAATTTTTTTGTCAAATATATTTTTTTAACTCATTGTAAACAAAACAAATAGCACTTGTACATCAAAACGTTGTGAGTACGTTTATGCTAAAAAATAAAGTTAAACTTCATTATGGTGTTGTTGCTAGATTTTAGCTATTGCATTAGTGTTGCCAACCCTGTAAAACATTATCCTGACATTTTTCTTCTGCGCCCTCATACTTGAATGATTTCGTTGTCTCAGATAAAAATAAGTCAAAATGCAAGAAGTAGTATAGACCTTTTTAAAACCGGTTCAATTCACGAACAATTAGATTAAATCTAGAACGCCAAAATAGCTTGAGAGGGTTAACAAAACATTTATTTATGAGCGGCTCTAAAGTTCTTGTGTAGCTTCCAATAAAAAAAAAACATCCAAACTTTGAAAGTTACTAGCGGCCATAAGATATCAGCTATCTACATATGTCAAATTCCCTGTCAAATCGGTCATTTGCTCAAACGACGTCATAACTAGAAATAAACAGTTTGCAATTTTTAATTTGCACACAAATTAATGGAAAAATTAAAATTTTATTTTTCAATCAAGAGTTGAGTAAACAAGATATTTTTAATATTTTTGTTACACAATATAAACAACAATTTGACGATTACTTCTTCTTAGTTTTTTTGAGTTATGACGTTCTTTGAGTAAATATATTTAGTTTTCTGTCAAATCACGATGCACAAAAAAATTTATTTCCAATTTAAACACAAAATTAATTAAATCAACTACTAATTTGTTCAGTTTAGTTCCTACAATTTGGGAATAAGTAAATAAATTCTGTACCCAAAAAAATTTCTTACTGAATAAAAAATAAATAAATAACTTAAATAAATAACTTATCTGTACAGAAAGTCATTTCCATATTTGAAAAGAAATCTTCTCTCGCACTTTTTAAAATTTTTGTTTTTTTTTATATTTTAATACAATACAACTGGCATAATATTTGATTTAATAAGGATTATAATTATTATTTTATAAAACCTATTTGCCCTACGTTTATAACTACAACATTTCGAAAATTAAAAATTATTTCCCAAAACTTTTGCTTCTCCCCATAATAAGTTTTCAATTCGAACGAATGCATAACGCCACAATATGCCATTTATTTCAATTAGCATTTCTTTTAGTTATATTTACTAAGTCATATGATAATCAAATAAATAATTATTAAAAGCAAAACACTAAATGTTGAGGAAAAAAAGTTACGCCTTAAAATGAGATAAAGAAAGAAAAGGTAAGGAAATAAATAAATACACCTTCGCTCATAAATTACGCTAATTAAAAATAAATTTAAAAATATTTTTTATGAATGTTAATGAATAAATTAGAAAGAACAAACATTTTTAAAACGAAAAATATGGTTGAATAAATACGAGTACATACATACATATGTACATATATAATTATAATTAAATAACGAGTTGCTGTAATTATAATTTAATATGGTGTGAGCGGAAATGCGATTGCGATTACAACTGCGTATAATGTGTTGCACGTCACAGCATTTGCAAAATTAGAACTGTAGTGGAGACTCAATAAAAAATAGCATAATTAAATACTTGAATCGTGGAGGGCTGAGGCGTCCCCCTAAAACCATGAATCGATTTCAGAATATTTAAATACTGCCAAAATTTTTTTCTTTGGAAAAGGGCTCTACAATTTATCCTCAAAGCCAAGATTATTATATTACATATAAAGGGTGGGCCAATTTGAGGTTAGGAAGTAAATTCAAATGATGAAATGTTAAAAATTGAGCTGTCTTCCTTTGACATTTATTTAGTTAAAAAGTGGGAAATTTTAAGCATGGAACGCTACACTCTTTAAGAAAAAATTTTAGTTCTGAAAATTTATTGTTTGAAAACCCGAACGTAAACGGCAAATTTTTTCGCAAAACCATATTTAGTGGTAAGGCCCATTTTCAATTAGGCGGTTATGTAAACAGACAAAATTATCGCATATGGGGCTTACAAAATCCACAAACGGTCCTCGAATAACCATAACATCCAAGGAGAGTGACCGTTTTGTGGTCAGGCGTCATTATCGGACCTTATGAGCCAACGCCGACACCGTGAATTTTGTGCGGTACCAAAACATTATAAACGATTTTTTTTACCGCAATTAGCTAATGTTGACATCTATGACCTTTGATTTCAGCAGGACGGCGCAACAACCCACACAGCCAGCCAAACAATTCAGAAAGTCCTAGTTTACACTATGCAAGTCTTATTGTTAAGCAGATAAGGAGAGAGAGACGAGAGGAACATAAACGTTTATTTTTCCCTCGTCACTCACGCCTAACAAACTAATCAGCTTAGCAACAAGACTTGCATATTATAAACTAGGACTTGTTGCATGAGAAAAATCCCGGTCGCGTAATTGCTCGGTGTGGCAATGTCAATTGGCCGCCTCGTTTTTTTGATTTAACGCCGCTGAGTTATTTTCTCTGGGGCCGTTTTGAAAGACCAGGTTTACGCGAACAAACCAGAAACAACAGACGCTCTGAAAGATGAAATTGGATGCTGCATTGATGAGATAAGCGAAGCTTTTTTGGAAAATGCCGTTCAAAATTTTATGTTTTGTGAAAAGAGCGTACGTCTCTCAATGTGCCAGAGGTAGACATTTGCCTGACATTTCATTATTAATTCCCATATCTCTTACATTAGTATGAAAAAAAAATAATTTGTTAAAAAAGTGTATTTTTAAGCCAATTTAGTTCCTGGCCTTAAATTTTCCCAACCTTTATAATCGATATTAAATACTGCTATAATTATTGGACATTACGCTAATTGAAGCCACCAGTGCAAAAGTGGTATAACCCACATATACACAGAGAAAAAACTGCCTAATAGAATCAAGAAGATTTTCTCTATGAAACGTTTTTAGGCTAAAGGGTACCCCAGCAGAAATAAGCGAAGCTTTTTTCATAGAGATTCCTTATTTTTTTGATGTGGTAAATCTTGTTAATTTTATCAAGAAGAAAATCACATAAAATCAAGAAGAAATCTTCAAAAAAAGCAATCCATACAGAAAATCTTATTGATTCTATTAGGTTTTTTATAAATTGTAAGCTATAAGGATTCCTTATTGATTTTATTAGATTGCCTTATTGATTTTTTCAAAAAGATTTTCCTTATTGATTTCTTTAGGTTGCCTTATTGATGTTTCCAATAAGGTATTCCTTTTTATTTTAATTAGGTTCCTATATGATTATGTGTAAAGCATCTTATTAATTTTTTTAATAAGGAAATCTTCTTGATTTTATTAGGTTTCTTGTTATTTACTAACTATAAATAAACATAGAGACAATTTTTTCTTGATATTTTTCGTTCTTGTATAAGCATGTTTGTACAATAATTTCAACGCGGATTCAGGCTGCTTGTTAGCATATTGGTTAGAATTCTTGTCTATCAGTCAGAAGGTTGCTGGTTCAATACTTGTCTCCTCCCAAGTAATAAATATGTATGTATGGTGAGTTAGTTAATTAAGAATATAATATAATATGTATGTATGTATAAATAAATAAAATCTAAATATACTACATACACACATACATACATATATCGTACAGAATTTAAATTAAAATACATAAGAATAAAAATTAATTTGTTTTTTTATTTTTTATTAGGTTGCCTAATAAAATCAAGAAGAAAAAACAATAAGATAACCTAAAAAAAACTACAAGAGTTCTTCTTGATTTTTTCAAAAAGGATTTCTCTATGAAATTAATAAAATTTCCTTATTGAAAAAAAACCATAGAGATATCTTATTAATTTTGTTCTATTTTATGAGGTATTTATTAGGCACTGTTTTCTCTGTGTAGATTTTTAAACTATTGCTCTTTTCAGATGTTTAATAACTGCTTTGTTACTAAGCAGTATTATGATCTATGCAAAAAAGATTTTTCAGTTCCATTTTCTTTAGAATACCAAAATACGGTTTACTATATATAATTTTGTTTGATAGTTGGTAACATAAATTTTGTATTTATCACCAGAACAGCAAACAAAAATCGAATGTGGGTTACACCACTTCAGCGCTGATAGCCTCATATTAAACATTTGAGTCTTTTTCAATTCCTACGTGCAAATAAAATAATAAATCAAGTCAAAAATTATTTTTATTCAGAAGGAAATAGTACCCTACCCCGAGTCTTCTAAAATAGTATTTTATGACTCGAGTTTCTGATCAATTTCGAGGCAGTTTGTTGAAGAACTTACAAATAATTTATTTGTTTGTTTTAAATTTTTATTTACTCATATATAAGTATATAAATTCAATCACAAATTTAATACACTTTATATTTTTTTTATTTTACTGCATAAGCTTGCTGTCTGTTTTTTTTTTATAAATCACTTTCTAATTAATTCTGGATATAAATTTCGAGTCTTTTTTAAGCGCAGAACTGATTAAACAGTTTTTGATCATCTAAGGAAGTCGAAAAAGAAAAGTTTAATCAAATTTTATTAAAATAAAATAAGTAAAAAATTTAAAATCCAGGGGGTCTACTATACTACATATATGTATTTCGAAAAAAAAATAGAAAGCAAGGCACATTCACCTGAATGTAGTAGCAGAAATACAGCTTAGCTATTTTTTTTTAAATTAAAGCTTATCCGAAACTTCAAAAACTGTTTACAAAAGAGAAATTCAAAAAAAAATATTAAAAAATATTTCAAAATTTTAAAAATATTTTATTGAATAAAATTCTGTGAAAACCAATTTAAAAATATGAAAAAACGATTAAGAAATTGTGAAAAGTGCTTTTAAACGTTTTAAATTTAGTTAGTGGTAGCTGCCGTGGAGAAATTTTCTCAAATTTATGGGAATAATTTTCATTATTATTATTTTACAACAAAATATTTTTTTGACATTTTGGATCAACTAAAAGCCATGGTTTTATTTTAAATTGTTTTTTGTAATCCTGATATTACCTGGAAATAAATTTGCCTTGAGAGCAAGCTATGAAATTTGTATGTTATTTACATTTCAATTCGAAATCATTTGCTTTCGTTTCGAATTACAGAGTCGACCTCCACTGTATTTAATTTCAAAAGAATTAAACTAGTTGATGTGAGGTATTCTATAGTTTTATTATACTGGAAATTTGATTTTTTATTTTGTTAATGAAATCTGGATTAATATAAAATTTTTTTTAATTAACATGCTTCTAATAATATACGAGTAACATAAAATAGTGTACCGTATATACTAAATATTGTTTTATTTTAAACTATTCTGCAGAAGATGTGTGAAAAATGTGTTTCTTTTATGCCGGTTGCTGTCTTGGAATAATATGCGTCAAACTACATACAGTATAAAAAGTTTATATTCGTACACCCTCAAATTTTAAATAAAAAAGAAAAAAAAATAATAATTAAAAAAATAGCTATAATATATTTATTTTTCTCAAACGAATTTTTGAAAAGAATAATGAAAATGACATTTCAATCAATAATTTTATAGAACAAACAATTTCTTAAGGAGCAAAGTTTACATTCGCTACAAAAATAATATCAAAAATGTATTTAAAAAACTAATTTCAGTATAACAAAATTTAAATTTTTCTTTTGTAATTGCATCAACTTCTAATCTGATTTTTAAAAAATTTTCGTGCTCCGCAGATCTTTAAAAAATTTTGATAAGACATATTTTAACCTGGGACCAGAAAAGGTCGTGTTATAAGTTTGAAGTGTGTCAGTCCAAACGTCTGGACATATTTTGATTTATTTCTTCTGTTGGAAAGGTGACTTGATCGAAAGTGTTCTTAGCTATGAATTAAGAAAATTGGTGTAGCCATTTAAAAGATATGACATATATCATTCAGATATATTGTTTTTTTTTAATTTTTAATTTTGGTTATTTTTCCTATACATGCTTTCTACGGTTAAGCTTTTACTGATCACACTAAATAATGCTAAATTGTATTTAATTTAAATATGATAAAATGTGATTACTCCATTTTCTCTACTCCCAAAGGAAAATTCGGAAACGCAAGCCAATATTTTAGAACAAATTTTGAGAGAAGCACACAGTATTACTGTGTACACTGTAACAGTGTCTAAGGAAAATTGTTGTTGAAGAGTTTGTGACTGTGAGCTAAAAAAACATTAGGTAAAATAACTGATTTAATTTTTTTTTGTTTGGAATGTGACTTGATCAAGTGTTCTTAACTATATTTGAAAAGAAATTGGTTCAGCCGCTTAGAAGATATCACATCTTTTCTGTATATATCGGGGGTTCTTACAATTTTTAATTTTTGTTATTATTTAAGTGTTTTATTAAATACAACCTCTAGAAACAAAATATTGCAAGAAATAAGTAATTTTTTATTACAATTGAAATAATTTCATTTATTACAAAGCAGAGGGGTTTTTTTTTATTGAGGGTGTACGAATACGACCCTTACATAGGGTACACATATAAACAATTTCAAATAGAAATTCCTTTTACAATAAATAAGTTTCCAAGGGAAGAGATTAATTTCTATTCGGCTTAAATGATAAGACAATAGAATCTGTGGCTTTAAATGAATAAACGAATAATTAGTTCTTTTTTTCCATAGCCTGAAAACATAAATTTGCCGAACGCACTAAATTCTTGAGCAGTAAAGTTTCTCCATCTTTTATTTAAATCAAAAAAGGCGAAGGAAGCATCGAAAATATCAACACATAATTTCAAACATTCTTTCTTATAAAGTTGCTAACAAAAACTTAAATATTTTTCAGTGCAATAAATGAAGTTGAACACAAAACGTACGTACAACAAATATGCTAGAATTTCCTTACAAAAAAAAAATAAAATAAAGAGCTAGAAATTTTTCGTCGTTTATTTGTGTTTGTTTAATAACTATGTATACATATACATACATACATAACATACATACATATGTATGTATATTTTTGTGCATGTGCATTGAAACTTAGAAATGGTATGACTTGTTCTCTCTATCAACATATTGTTCAGTTTTACAGCAAAGAGAACTTTAAGCAACAGAATTAATGTAAAATAAGCAAACTGAATTGTATACAAACTATTTCCAATAGCACAATATGCGACAACCCACCCGACTGAAGTAGTTGGTTGAATGTCTTTTCATTATTTACTGGAACAAAATGGTGCGAACTCATTCCTCATCATTTTGTCAGTAATTAACATCAACATGGGCAACATCCTTTTCCTCCTCGTCATCGTCGTCACCATCATCCTCGTCATCATCATCGTGGTCTCATTCATCCGAGTCTTCATGCTAGTAACATAAGCAAATTCGTACGATTCAACAAGTTAAACACAACGCAGTCAGTCGTAAGGCGACAAATGCATTCAGGGCAATAAATAGAGTTTGTATTTGGTAAATTTATTTTGTGTTTGTGCGTGTGTTTCAGTGGCTGTGTGGGTGTAAATAGTAAGTGTTTAAGCAAAATCTCACATAATTGTTTGTAGAAGTGGCGTCATACTTCTGCCATATGTACGTATGTATGTATATAAACTAAGGCAACATGCACCACCTACAGCAACACTAACCACATTTTGTTTAAGGTTAAGTTTATTATACAACATCTAAAATGCTATCGAACGTGGTAATGACATTTTATTTTTGGCTTAATAGTTTTTTTTTGCCAACCGAATGACTTAATATTTCGAAGGGCGATATATAGAAATTTTATAAATTTTCTGTCTGAGAGAGTTGAGAATGCAGCATATGCCGTGTGGTTAGTAAGGGGAGAAAGTTCATGTTTTGTTACCATTAGAGTTAAAACGGTTTCTTACAAAGGCATTTGTTCCTTATGATGGAGAAAGCAGCAAAATGTTTTGCTACTACAGCAAAATTTATTTACAAGATATTTAAAAAAGTTATTCAAATTTTAAAAAAGTAAAAATATAATAACTTTTGGCACTACACAAAGAAAAACTATTCACCAATTAATATTTTCAATTAATAATTTAATTAATTAAATTAAATTTCTAATTGCTTTCGGTAATTCGAGAGGAAAAACTTTATTGCTAACAGGTGAAAAGTTATGGCTCTGTTGCGGTTCTCAACTCAGCTCAGTTTGGTTGTCTGGCAGT
The DNA here is from genome assembly GCA_905220375.1 of Tachina fera. NCBI lineage: Eukaryota > Metazoa > Arthropoda > Insecta > Diptera > Tachinidae > Tachina > Tachina fera. The sequence goes on from LR999966.1 coordinate 84,930,926, forward strand.
CAACACAATTATTTTTACTAGAAAGTGTTACGGCACAAGATAACCGTTATTTAAGTTGTGAATGACAATACCAATGTGTAAGTTGGTTTGACTTTCAATGCAACCAAACTGAGTTGAGTTGAGAACGATAATGGGGGCCTTAATTAATTTTTTAGCTTACATTACAACATTTTAATCGATATTATTGTGCAAAACGCAATGCCAAGTGTTGACAAATTTTGTATGGAAACAATTTTAATTACATAAACAAAATACATACAAAATTTGTCAACTCTAAGCGTTGCCGTTGAAAAAATAAGGCTTTTTTCTCTTTAAATATTACTATAATATACTTTGAAGAGAACGTGCTTTCAGTTGATGGCTTAGTTAGATCTCCTTCCAGCGATCTTATAACAGCAGTAGTGTAAACACTATAGTCTTCAAAATTCTCCAGAGTTATTGCATTGATTGTCTAAGATAATAATTTTAAATTATTCCTAGAGAAATACTTCAAAGATAAGACCTTGATGAACAATTCAAAGAATCTATAGTTATAATTTGAACGGGCTAAAGTCCGTATCGCTTTTTAAGCCAAATTGCATGTGATTATTATTAAGGAACAAATAACATCAAAGTTAGTTGAAAATATTCTCACAACACATAGTTGAACGGAACAGCGAGCCGTTTTCGATGGCCACTAAACCTTCATCATCAGCGTTCTTCTGTGTTGGTCCACTGTGTGTGGTGTCAGTTGATGTTGATTTCTGCCTTATATACGAAACTTTCTTGCAAATGGAATCTTTTTGAGAAAAATCAATCTAATCTATTCAAAAACTCCAGGAATGAAGCATATTTACTTACTGAATACTAAAATAAATTCAAATAATTATATGTATGTTTCCATATGTCCGTTTTGTGCCATCGAAGTGGAGGGCAAATTTGGTTAGAAAATATATTGACTGTCAAATCATGAAATGTCAAGAATTGAGCTGTCATCCTTTGACACTTATTTAGTAAAGATTTGGGAAATTTTAATCATGGAACGCTACAGTCTTGAACAAAGAATCTTAATTGTGAAATTTGTGAATTTTATTTATATATATTTATTTATATATATATGTACATACATACCCAGCTAAAAAAATATGTATCGAGCATATATGATATCCCATATATGGTTCGGATCCGAAAAATGAGGGTATATGGGCATATATGATTATATATATTCATACATTTTCATACATGTGTGTGTAAATTCCCGCTACAGTATGCAAACTGCATATTCATACACTCTTGATTCACAAAAGCGCACTGCTGTGCAATAAATTAAATTACTAAAATTAAATTTTTTTTAAGACTTGAGAGAGAGGTTGTATTTAATGAAAGATTTGTTTGGAAAAATATTTCAAAACGAACTAAAAGTCATTTCATTCATCAAAAGGTGAATCAGTTATTTAAAAAAGACAATGAAATCATATTCGTACATAACATTTAGCTTAAGAAATCAGATTAAAAACTAATGCAATTAATTATAAAAGAAAAAATAATCCGTCTAACAATAGTTTTCAATACAGTAATATGAACTTTGTTTCTTATCTAGAAAATTTTGTAATTTTCTATAAAATTAATGACTCGATTATCCTTTTGATTATTTGATATATTAAATGGGGCCCACAATGTATAAAATCATACAAGAATGGTTTTTTTTTGTAACAAAAAGTTTTTCTTTTTTAAATGTTGAGGGTACGCATATAAACTTTGCATACCGTATGTATTTTCTAATGGATTTCCAATTCAGCAGTGATAAAATTCCAAGCATTTTTTGATTGCAAAAACGATCTTATGTGAGATATCATGTATGCATACATTCTTATATGGCTCCATATATAAAATCTCATATTTATATATGGATCCACATATGAAGAGCTTCATAATTAAATTTTCATATATGAGCTCATATATTATAATACATTTCATATATTAGTCCATATATTAGTTCATATATAATAGTTTTGCCATGTATAATCTCATATATTTCCATACATGAATTCATACATATTCATATATAGTTATATACATTCATATATTAAAAATATATTGACCATATATAATTTTTTTAGCTGGGTACATATAATTTCGATAAGCCTCAAAATACTAACATGGAAAACAGGCTGAAAATGACTATACGAATCTTATAATCGCCAAGACTTGCTCGACGCAATTCATTTATATAAAGTGTAATGTAATCGGGTGTACAATAAAATATCATCATAATGAATTTTTTTTTAACAATAACTAACAAACAAGTCTCAATTAAAAAATAAGTTTTCTAAATGTTCACAAAATACGTCCACACCCACCCTAAAACTTGCAAAATATTTTCACAACGTTTACCCAATCCTCTAACAGACGCTTTCTCTTTTCACAAAAAAATTGTAGTAGCAAGTGGAATTTATTCTATCTGTTAAGGCTCCTTTTAAATTGCGGTTGTGTTATGTTAGATTATCTACTAGAATTTTGCCAGGACTATAAAACGCCTGCTATAATTATTGCATAAGAGATTAACAATAATATTGTATTAATGTTTGCTATAAATCAGTTCATTTGTCACAATTTATTTCAATATTGGAAGTTATTTTCTAACATGTTTGTATCGCGAGTTAACAGTCGGGTTGTTTTTATGTATTTAAATTTATGTAGATTGGCATAAATTTTCTTGGTCCTTCTAAGTGTTTGATTTTAATGTAAGTAAAACTAAAAGAATAAATACATATAAAAAATTTCAATAGAGATATGCATGTTTTACTGAATTTAAGGCCTAACAACACAAAAAAAATATATGTATATTTATATGCAAGCATTATATTCAACAAAACCATGTTATTGAATAAAATTTTTAATTTCGATAACATTTGTCATTAACTTGAATACTCCACGCATTTTAAAATAGTATTTAATTCGTAGCTGCCCAGAGAAGCGCCATAGTGCCGAAAATCAATCGGCTTTTTATTAGGCTGAGTTTACATCTGGCATTTCTTGTGTGTCATTTGCCCAAAAAACGTAACCAACTAATTACTAATGAAAAACTGTTTGATTCAGACATATATTTATTGATTTAAACAGTTTGCAATCCTTTTTGGATTCTATAAAATTGTCTATTAATTATGTATGAAACTGCTTAACTTAATAAATACATGTCTGAATCAAATAGTTTTTCATTAATAATTAGTTGGTTACGCTTTTTTACGCTTGTGTGTTATTTGGGACACAGATGTAAACCCGGCCTTACTCTCGGTTATCTCTCTGTGGGCAGATCTGATTTAATTTAAATTGTTTCGTGTGGTGTTTATCTTGCTTGCTGACTGACTCATATGCAATTGTTGTTGTAAATTTTGATTGCTCGTGTTGTATACGTGTCAATTCTGACAGATGTGCAAAAGCTTTCCGTGAGTACCTGCCTTACCTCACGGGTGCCAAAGCACCGGGTGCTGGGTTAGACGCCAGACCAACGCCCCCATGCACCCTTTTTAGAATGAACCTATGTCCACTCCGAAAAGGCACATAGGTTGCAATCTTTTGTATATAGTTATCCCTGTACTACATTCAAGTACCTTGCTTAGGTACTTTGAGCTATCTAAACTCTGCTGCTATGTCGAAGTCATAGCTGCTGCTATGTCCGTGCCCATAGCAGGTTCTGTTGAATGGCAGCAGCACCTAGAATAGTGTCTGGCTGACCGCGTCACGCCAATCACTAGCATTGATTTAACACTGGGAAGCCAAGACTATTCTCCCAGCGATTTTGGCAGCAACCACAGCCACCACGATAATTCTCCGGCTTCCACGCTATAGTGTTGTGTATACACCATAGCGTAGTCCCCAAGAGAATTCCTCAACCATTGCCGGCACAGCTACCACTCATCCGTAACGAACGCATGCCTGTGTCGCCAATTATCCAGTGCCTACTCCACACATACCAAAATCATCCCTTTAACCCCGTGGGGTAGGACGAACTCGGCATTTTAGCAAAGGATACTGACGACCGCTACATGCACTCAAACTTCAGAGCAGCGGGAACCACCCTCGCGAGAAGAACGCAAGCACGCCACCAAGATCTTGTACCTACTACGGCTGGGCATAATTGCGAGACGCACCTTGACCTAACAGGGCGGCCTCGAAGTACCGCCCCAGGTAGTACGACAACCATTTCAGTACAGAATCTTGACAACCGCAATGCATTTATCTCTGAGTAGCTCAGCTGTCGGGCAACCGGCACCCGTGGAACCAGAAGTAGCCTCTGGTCAGACCTCGAAGTTCCACCACAAGGGCTTCACCTCTATCGTCTTTTGAACTCAGGGGCAGTTCTAGGTGACGCTGCACCTAGCTGGCAACAACGGGCCTTTAATATTTGTTTTCCTTTTATAAATATGTGCACATCCTTTGCTCTGTTATTTCAGAGATCGGGTAGTAACAACATAAGTTTTACGGGTAATGGGCCAAAGGTCCGCCAGCGGAAAAAACCACATTACCCTTAGCTGGGGCCCCGGGATTGCAACACCCGTAGTCTAAATACATAGACTCCCCTGGGGGTATTTATATTGAACAGCTGTTCTTTGGAAAGCCTTACATAATAGTTGGAAATCTTGTAGTGCTATCGTACTTTCAACGTAATTTGATATAACTTTAATTAGCCACTGAAAAAATTAGCCGAAAACCGTCGTGTCTGGTTTTTTTACTCAAAAAAGTTATTTTTAAAATATATGAACGCAATGCGCACAAGTAGAAGCAGTGTTGCCAGTTTAAGGGATTTGTTCCCAAATCAGGGATTTTTTTTCGCGATTGGGGATGAAAATATCGTGTTGGGGATCTGGGAATTTGTTGGCAATGATAATTAAATTTTATGGGATTTCTGGGGATCTTTTTTATATCTGATGGTAACAAAAATGATTGTTGAGCTAAGAAATGCGCGTCTGGCAAGTCTACAAATGTATGTTAGTATTCGTAGTGAATGGTTTATAACAAAGAAGTACATATCAACACAGATTAACTAATAATGAAGGCTACCAAAACAAAAATACGTAACAAAATGCAATATGACTTGTTGGAATCACTTCTTAAACTACACACACATTTTAAGAATACTTCAATTTGCTGTCCTTCTGCTAAAACGCTAAACAAGTACTATGCACAACAAACTTTTTTAGGATGATGAATCAGAAGATCTCGATTCTGAAGTTTTTGAAATGGTAAAGTTTGGTTGAAATTTTTCATACTTGTGTATATTAAACTATATATGCAATTTTTTCTTTACAAGTTTTGTAATTAAAAATGAAAAATCAGTTGGAAAGCTTCGGTAGGGGTTAAGGAGGGGGATAATGACCACTAGCCTATTTTTAAAAACGAAATAAAATATATGTGTTCTTTTTGTTCTATTCAATGAATATTATTTTAAAAAAAAACGGTTGCATAGGAGAGTTACATATTGTTTCCATGCACCTTCTTGATTCAAGTTTTTAAGAAATACGTAGACACAGATGTAACTACATTTTAAACTTCATAAAAATCGGTTCAATAATTTGGGAGAGACATAAATTTTCACTCTGCTCTTTCTTAAATTACTTTAAAAAATTTCATCGTATGTCTATTTATGTTTTAAATTTCATCGAAAAGGTTTTAAATTTTGTTTTAAATTTCATCGATAAAGCGTAACCAACGAATAAAGTTAATTTTTTATTCAGTCTGAGGACGGATGGGCGGAAAGAAGCATACTCTGTGCTTTTGGGTACTGTTTCCTAAAGATCTAGTTTTAATAGATCTGTGACCAGGGCTGCCGTTTTTGGTTATTTCTAACCAAAAGTGGCTATTTTTTTCTTTAATGTGGAGATGTGAATATTTTTCTCATTTTGGTTATTTTTTTGCCAAAATAATGATACACATGTACATATTTTTTATGTTATACTTTTTAAGCTTTTCCGTTTTGGCAAGGCTTTAGTATACGTTAAAAATTTACAACCAGTGTTACCTTTTAAACTCTTACTCCCATATTCATAACATTTAAAATGAGTTTGAAATGTATTTTATTTCCAATTTTTTTTGACAAAATTTTCTTAAAATGTATTTAAAATTTTACTTTTTTCTGAATATGGGGTTAAAGTATTTATTTTGACTATGAATATGGGCTACTGACTTTACCGCTTCATAAGATTAATTATAGATATATATATAAGTACATACAGACATAATTAAATATACATTTGTAAATATTCAAAAATATTTACAACTTTATTATCTTTATAAAACTGTTGTGCTCGTGAGAAAATTATATAAATATTTTTCCATTTATATGCTGTCGAATTTCATACATGTGCTCCTTGTAAATATTTTTTAATTTATTTTTACATGTGTAGTGACACTTAATGTTACGTAATGGTTGAGTGGACATTAATATGTTGTGACATTCAATTTGTGCGTGTGGGTAAAACAACAGGTGAGCAAGAGAAAATACACAACTATGCACGTATGATAAACCAGAAAATAAATAATAATAATAGTAATAAAATTTGTTCTTTACAAAGCATTAGAGCATAAAAACTCCAATTTATTGTAAATGTTATTTAAACATCGATTAGATACATACTTGCATACAAACTCGTACTGCTGCATTGATTAACGTTAAAAGTGCATCATTAAATTTATATTTGCTGACAAGAAGAAAAGGAAGAACATAAAAGTTTTTTCCTTTTTCATCAAATTAAATATGTCTTTTTGACAACAATAAAGATTGAATATGAAAATAAGTGTCTGATAAGAAGTTTTATGTTTTTGTATATTGTGTGAAAGTGACTCACACCATAAAGGAAAAGTAGACAAAACGAATTTAATGAATTATATTTTTTGGTGTGAGAAAACGGTTTAGTTGAATGAGTGAATAAATAAAATTGGATTTTTTTTTGCAAAACGCTGTTAATTAAATTATTTTTCTGTTATGAATTGATGCCACATAGAATTAATATACAGTGACACTCTACCCTACAAGTAACCTGTTGTACAGTGTACAGGGTGTCTGGTAGACCAATTATATTTTCAAACTTATACCCGTATTCTAAGCTCTGTGACAAAATAAAAATTATAACAAATGACAATTTTTTCATTGCTTAAGATATAAAAATTGTCTTAGTTAATTTTAATTATTATTTTTCGAACTTAATTTCTTTCTATTTTTATAATTTGAACGGGCTAAAGTTCGTATCGCTTTTTAAGCCAAATTATTATTGTCATTTGTTATAATTTTGTCATTTGTCAAAAAGTTGAGAATAATAATAAATAAAAAATAATAATTAAAAAATTAACTAAAAAAAAACAATGTAATAATTGACACAAGAGTTTTATTAAGAGCATTGAAGGATAGAATGGAAATTGGAAATGCGGATTTTGTCATCCAGATGTCTTCCGTCGAGTTAAACACACTATTCAAAACGAAGCCTTATGCCACACGTTGCAGTAAACTCGATTCAATTGAACTGGTTTCTCGAGGAATATTTTTTGATGTGTTTTGATGTTTCAATCGAGGGTTACGGGTTGTTGGAGACCAGTAACGGCAGTTTTGCTTGTTGAAGTAAGAAATAGTCGCTTCAAAAAAAAAGTGGAGTTTACAGTGCGAAAACGCTCCAAAATGTTTGCGTAAATCAAAGTCACTTTCTTTCAGTTCTTGAACGATTTGAACTTAAAAAGGATGGAACTTCAGATCCTTTTTTAAAATTTCAAGAATAATCTTTCTTGGAAGTCCCAGTGAGGCTGCTCTTTTTCAACCAGTTCAACATTTTCAAGAGTTCTTGAGGATCGACTGGGCATTGGCCGTGGGACATTCACACCCGAAGCGAAGTAGTTGCTCGGAATCTCTGCACCCACGATCGAATTAAATTCACAGTCGGTCCATCACGCATTCGCTGAATACCGAACTATGCACAAAATTGTCGAGAAGCAATTACGTCAGAATCATTATTCCTAAAAAATGTCTCCACAGCGAACGCCCGATGCTCACTCAACCACTGCAACATCGTGACTAACAAATCCGCATAATCAATAATTCGGTGCCACCCTCCCTCCGCACCGTTTGATGCTGTTTGAAATAATCGTATTTAATAATTTAAATTTGCCACCACACATCCTGTATTTATTGTCACAAAATTGCATCATCATATTTTTATAATTTTGTGCCCCTAAAAACAGTACAAATAAACTGATAGTGATCTAAACACTTGTCAAGTATCAGTCATTATAATTGAATAATTTTGTTTTAAGTTACAACATTTTATTATAAGGATATACATACTTATGTACAGGGTGGCGAAGAATGAGTTAAATGGTTTGAACTCTTTGTAACTTTTTTAATTATTATTCTTTCTTTGTTTTTTTCAGCATTTTGTGAAGAAGACTTGGGAAATTACACGACCGAACAACGTACAAAAATAATTGAATTTTATTTTTCAAACCAACAGTGTTTTGTGTTGACACAGAAAATCCAGACTTTATTCACATTTTGGTAATGAGCGATGAAGCCCATTTCATATTAAATGGGTATGTCAACAAGCAACACTTCAGGATTTGGGCTACGGAAAATCCAAGAGCAGCTCATCAGCGACAATCACACCCACTAAGGTGTATTGTTTGGTGAGGTGTATCCCCCGAAAGGATAATTGGCCCAAATTTTTTTTAAAAAATATGCTAAAAAGAGCACATAAATATGTGCGAAGCAGAAAATGGACATCACTTACAGGATATCATTTTTTAAAGCAAATTGCAAACAATTTCCTAATAATATACTGTATTTAAAAAAAATTATAAGAATTGCATAAATAAAAAAGTTATAAACCATTTAAACCATATAGCTCATTCCGCGACACCCTGTATAAACACTATAGGAAAGAATTTTTGCTAGCGTAACTACTAGTAAATTACACGCAGATATCCGATTTGTTTATAAAGAATTTCTTTATTATACGAGTATTTTGATATAAAAGAGTTGCTCACAAACAATATTTTCAATATCAGTTCCTTTGCCTTTTTTAAAGATACGTGTATGTATGGTGTAAACTATATGTGTATGATGCAAAATTATTCTTTTTATTATACAAATACAAATGCAATCATGTATTTTGATAACAAACATATACAATAATGGGTGTGTGTGTGTTGGAGTATATTTCTTCTGCAAGGAAATGAGGTAGAAATTCCTTTTGTATGCAACAAAATCAGCAAACCAAATAATAATAGTAATAATAATAATAATAATAAATGAGACAAATGTATCATTTAAAATACGAATAAATGTTTAGATAAACATACATCCATATCTGATGACAATTATTTCTATTTTATGCAACAATGAAAAATTCTGTTGATTTATTTGAACAATCAATTCAAAGAAACAAATACATATGATAGAGAACAGGCAACAAAACGAAACAAAAATATACAGCACATACAAACATACTTAGTTACAAACATATTTGCATAAGTTTATATTTCAATTGTATCTTTTTATAATTTAAAAAGGAATTGTAACTACAATACACTTAAAAGACAAAGTTAAAGCTTAATAAAAGGCGATATTGAGATCGAGATTTCAATATATAAAAACAATAAAATACAATTTTTATATTTAACATTTGTTAACGCACTGATAATGTCAAATTATTATTTTACTTAAGCTACGGTCACACTTGTCAAAAATTTGCCCAAAAAAGCGTAACCTCTAAATGCTAATGAAAAATTTTTCAATTCAGACAAAAGTTTGTCAAGTTAAAGAGTAGACAATAATGTTCAATTCTATGACATTGTATATTAGTTGTGTTCGAAACTGTATAATTTGATAAACAAGTGTCTGGATCAAAACTTTTTTAATTAGTTTTTGTTGGTTACGCTTTTTTGGGCAAATGTTTGACAAGTGTGGCCGTAGCTTTATTCATTCAAATATTTTTCACTCAAAATTCTTTATTAAATGCGTAAAATAATAATTTGGGATTATGAGTGCGTTAACAAATGTTAAAAAAAAATAAAAATTTAACTACCCAGCTAAAAAAATTATATATGGTCCATATATTTTTAATACATGAATGTATATAACTATATATGAATATGTATGAATTCATGTATGGAAATATATGGGATTAAACATTGCAAAACTATTATATATGAACTAATATATGGACTAATATATAAAATGTATTATAACATATGAACTCATATATGAAAATTTAATTATGAAGCTCTTCATATAAGATTTTATATATGGAGCCATATAATAATGTATACATACATGATATCTCACATAAGATCGTTCTTGCAATCAAAAAAGCTTGGAATTTTATCACTGCTGAATTGGAAATCCATTAGAAAATACATACGGTATGCAAAGTTTATATGCGTACCCTCAACGTTTAAAAAAGAAAAACTTTTTGTTACAAAAAAACCATTATTCTATGATTTTATACATTGAGGCCCCATTTAATATATCAAATAATCAAAAGGATAAGTCAATCACTAATTTTATAGAAAATAACAAAATTCTGTAGATAAGAAACAAAGTTCATATTACTGTATTGAAAACTATTGTTAGATTGATTATTGTTTCTTTTATAATTAATTGCATTAATTTTTAATGTGAATTCTTAAGCTAAATGTTAGGTACGAATATGATTTATGTGTTTTTTAAATAATTGATTCATCTTGTGATGAATGAAATGGCTTTTAGTTCGTTCTGAATTATTTGTCCAAACAAATGTTTCATTAAATAGAACCTCTCTCTCAAGTCTAAAAATATTTAATTTTAGTAATTTAGTGAATCAAGAGTGTATTAATATGAACTTTGCATACTGTGGAGGGAATTTGCACATACATGTATGAAAATGTATGAATATATATAATCATATATGCCCATATACCCTCATTTTTCGGATCCGAACCATATATGGGATATCATATATGCTCCATACATATTTTTTTAGCTGGGTATTTATTGTTATATTTACGAGTTTTCTGCACGAGTTTTGCATTCATATCTCATTATATCCTGTAGCAGGTTTCAATTAAAAGCTTTATCAGTACCTATACCGATCACACAAAGTTTTTTTGAGATTTACTAAGATTTGTTATCCAAAAAAAAAATATAAATTCTTCCTCAGTTATAAAAAAACAACTGCAATGTAGTTAATTCACACACCTTTTTTTGTAGAAGAAATGCTCTCTTTTTAGTACAATTTTTAAAAAAACCATAGTTGCATCACCAAGTTCTATTAGATTTTAAGAAGATGTCGACAAAATTTAGTGACGAAGAAGATTTTGATATTTATGATTTGATCAGGCCAAAGTTCGTATCGCTTTGCAAACCAAGTTACATGTGATAATTATTAATGAGCAAATAACACCAAAATTAATTGCACATATTCTGAAAAATTCGTAGTAGAACGGAACAACCAGCTGTTTCGAAGGCCACTAAACCTTCATTATCAGCGCTCTTTTGTGTTTTGTCCACTGTGTGTGGGGTATCATTTTATGTAGATTTCTGTTTTATATACGCAACGATTTTGATTTGCATGGAAAATCTACTATATTTTCCTCAAAACTTCGTAAGTATTTTGTAGCGAGTTTCATTTCTAGGCTCGTATTGTTAACTGGTGGTAAGGTTTTGGTTTGCCATAATCATTATAACAAAATTTAAGTATTTTCGCATATTCTTCAATATACATATTCATATATTATCTTTGTAAAATTGTGATTTTTAGCAATCCCAAAAAACGAACAAGTTTTATAATTGTGTTGCAATACTCTTTTTATTTTTGTAAGAAAAAAACTGCCAATTAATTTTTAATCATTTTAGGCAAAAAGTAACCTACAAAATTTTGCATATATATAGGCAAAAAATAAATATATTAACTTTTGACTGTTTGTAGAGAAAAAGTAAAGGGTACCCTATACTTTTTTAACCTCTGAAATAAAAATAATGGGTTCTTTAGTAAAATTGTAAGTACCTACGACTGGATTGCATTCTAGTAGGCAAAGTTTTTTGTTTTTTTTTTTTATTTATTTTTTAACAAAATACAGAGAAGGGATCTAAAGTTGAAATATTCTAAATAAGAAGCAGTTTTAGAGGCATTTCGTTGCTGATAAAGTAAAACATTTGCTGCGAAAAATATTTAAATTTTTTTTTGACACTGCATTCGATGCCAATTTAGCCATTTTCTGGCTAAATTTAGCCATTTTTCATCCCATTTAGCCGGAAGAAAAGTGAGCTTAGCTATTAGCTATTTTTTAGCCATTTTTATTTTAATCTAGCTATTTTTTAAGCTATTTTTCCAAACATGAAAGTTGTTTGTGATTTTTCAGAAAAAATTTAAACCCGCAACTTCAGATATTTGCCATATAATTACATACTTTACGCGGACATGTTGCCCAATAAAGCAATTCTCACGAATCGATTGTTTTCGTCTCACGTCTTGTTAAAGTCATTAAGTTGGTAATCCAGTACGGAAGAGCTTCCACCCAAAATGCTTAATTTCAAACTCGATTATATTTTTTGAAATTTTTTGATGAGATGTTATTGTTTTCGCATTAATATCAATAAATCCTGGTTAAAATTTGAAATTTTTCTTGTGGCAACTTTCAATACTCTACCACATATCCAATAATTTCTGCAACAAAAATTTCAAGTCTAAAAGAGATTTTATGAAAGAGATGGCTAAATTGTCGGGACTAGTTGGCGGTTTATGATTTCAATCAAACAAGGGTAATTTTTGTTTTATCCGACTGCAAATAAAATATAAATTTAACTTTAAATGAAAGTTTAAAAATAAAAAATTACGGAAAGGTATAAACAAATATTTCGCAAGCATTGAATTAGTAACCCAAAAATTAAAGACTGAATAGCAAAATGTACAACCGCAAGTATTGCAAGTTTGCACTAAATGCGCAGTGTCTTGATTCCTTGAAAAAAAAAAATAGTTTTGTTTATTACTTCACTTTATTGTTTTTATTTACTTTAAAAAAATGTCCCGATTTGTTTTAAAATAATAATATATGAAATACGTTATTGTTTTCGCTTAAAGTTCATGATTTTTGCATTTGATTGCGATTAGCCATTTTATTAGCCATTTTTTTAGCAATTTTTCAGCAATTTTTTTTGTATAAATTTTGTCTAAAGGAATTCTGGCATCACTGGTTTGCACACTTTGAAGTTTTTATTTTGCATCTAGAATTTCTCGTAAACATATTTCTCATGATAATTATATGAGAATTACATAACGAACAAAAACTGCATGTACATGAAATAAAGTACCCTTTTGAATTCCTCTTTTTCCTTCATGAACAAACTCGAAAGTTTTGCATAATGAACAAAATACAGGAGACACAAAGAAAGATGCGACATAAGCTTTTAAAACGTCAACCACTTTTAATATATTCTTGCTGATTTTCTCTTGCAGTATAAGTCTAAAATCTTAGACTTTTCGGTTAATTAGCCCCACATGTCTACAGCATTTCATATTATTTTGGTGGGAATCTCATACGACAATATGGACAACTTTATCAATCACTGTTAGATTCAAATACTTTGCTTGGATTGAAATCTTAAACTTTATAAAAACGTTATAAAATGAAATTTTTTATGCCTATAATTCAAAATAATTTCATATTTACATATGTAAGTAATTATAAACTATAGCTTTACTATGGGTTTTTAGCTTTGTTGCCATGCTGCTTGTAACAAAAATTAGAACTTTTCCTATTTACTTTTATTATACTTTACAGATGTCACTTACGTTAACAAAGGATGAAAGCTGTACTTTCTGCATGTTTATATTTAAACTATTGTAACAGTAAATCATAAAAAGGATTTTTTAACAGAAAATTCTTAGACAACAACCTTTAGTATTATAAGAATTTTATTGTGCTAACAGCATCTGTAACAGTTATATCGTAAAAGTGTTAAAAACTGAATGGCGTTGCCATCATTATCATTTTTCATCAGCAGTCTCAGTTATATTTTGAACTTTCACAGCTACAATTTTATAAAATAAATTAAAATATATAAATTAACATAAACAATTTAATTAAAAGCAAATATCGTAACACAAAAAGTATTTGAGTTTGAACTAGTTCCAAGTTCGAAGTCAATATTCGCTGATAATTTAGATATTTTTTTGTAAGATTCTTTTACATATGTACATATATACTTTTATGAAACATTTTTATTTAATTTTTCGACCTTTTTTAAAATGTTAAATTAAATTTTTTTGAGCTTTAGGTCAGCTTATATTCTAAAATTATTGGTTCAACATTTTGTTAACCTTCGGTTAACTTTCTCAGGAAAAACAATAGATATCCTGAAGAAGTTAACCAAAGGGTAACGAAATATCGAACTAATAAATTTAAAATATAAACTGACCCTAAAGCTCAAAAAAATAGTTTAATTTAATAATATCATGGTATAAAATATTTTAAAAATTTAACAAAAATATGTTGTAGTGCGTTTACATTTCAGCAAACTGTGGTATTAGTACGAGATTTTGGGGCAAAATTTAGTATATATCACATACAAAACAAAGTCTACCTATATTCACTACACATTGTGTCACAATCTACTGAAAATCTAGTAAAACTAAAATTTGTACAAAAAAATCAGTCTCTGTACATAAAAAGGTGTCTAAATTGGCTACATTGCAGTCGATTGGTTTTAGTTTTGTAAAGTTTTCTGTTAATAAGTTTTGTTTTGGATAAATAATCTCGAAATGTGCCAAAAAAAAACTTGGTGTACACGATATTCATTTTAATTAGGGATGTAACGAATACGAATACCGATTCCGATATATCGGCAATATTTCTGATTTGACGATATATCGATATCGGTGATATTTTACTATCGATACGGGGATACTTCTTAAATTTTTAGAGCTGTTTTGAACAAACAATTCAATTTTCAACGATTTTTTTGCATAAAAACTAAGAGAAATAACATATTGAAAGCAGAACATAAAGTCTTAACAGAAAAATTTAACGTTTCTTTTGTTTTGCTTTGCACCTTAGTAGTGAAATGTTCTCTCAATGCTAAATCTCAATGCTAAATTTAAAAATAATAATTTGTTTTTTGTTAATTTCAGAATGAATTCAAATATCAATTTTAGATATTAATAATCTCTTACACTACAATTTTGTATAATAAAAGGTTTTGTTAATCTTAACTTGAGTTCAGTATCAATATGCTTATCGGTATCGGAATCGGTATCAGCGATATTTCTTTTTGAGAACCGGTATCGGATCTGCAAAACGGAGAATCGTTATATCCCTCATTTTAATGAAGATTTTAATTGAAATTTTTTAAATTTTGTGTAGGTGTAAATGCCCTATAAGTAGTTTTTATGAAATGCAACCTTGTTTTTGCTGTACTAATATCAGTACTGCCAAGTTATGACAGTTAATATAAGAATAGATATAAATTAAGACATTTTAAACTTAAAAACGGATGCAGCCCCAACAACCATCAAATAATTCCAGAGAAAATATTTTCTGTGATTTCTGGTAGGAGAAAATAGACGATATGCCAATGAAAAAAAAGGTTTAAATTATAATGTAGTATATCTCTTCAATTTCAATATGCATTGCCGATCGCTTCTAATCATTTCGGAAAGCCGAGTTGCAAGAAACCAATAGATGCTTTGCAGCTTTAAACACAAGAGCATCTTTTCTTTCAAAATCCACTTACTTTTTTATATATAACAACTTCATTTCCAAGCACTTCTTCACTATTTATAAGTAGTTTCATAATTTTAAAATATTATAGTTTGCATAATATAAAACAATTTCCATTTTATAGCGCATTGTTAAATCTTCGAATTTTTCATTTAAGCAAAACAGCTATAAAAAGTGTTATACAAATTAGGGAAAAATTATAGTATTTCTACGAGAGATTTTTTTATTTTAAACATATTTATTAGACAAACTGTATGCTAAAACCTAAATTTACAAAACTTGCAGTGAGAACGCAAAATCAGCTGTTTATAGTTTAAATGTTAAAATCACTCCCTGTATTCTGTAACTTACCAGAGCTAAAGATAAATTCGATCGCTGAAATGCTGAACAAATAGAAAATTTAAAATTTTTAGCGATAAGATAAAACACTAAGATTTAAGCGCAATTTATTTTTGAGCCAATGCCTAATTTAGCAATATTGGTTTGAAAGTTGCATTTTACTTTATAGGTTTTTAGCGATAAAGTAAATCTCTACAGAATTCAGATGACGATGTAAGAATCATAAAAAATTTTAATTTCAAAATTATTTTTGCTTTATTATTTTCTTATGATTTAAATGCTCGTCAATTAAAATTAAAATTATTGAAAATTTTTAGTGGCAATTCTGATTGTTTTTTTTATTTTTATTGTTTAATATTTAATAGTTTAAGGCAACGGAAAAGAATATGAATATATGTATGTGTACATAATTTTTTTTAAGCCATACGAGCTAAGGCCAAGAAATCTTCAAAAGATATTGGCAGCCCGAGGTGGCCAATATGCACGATTCACAGCAAGACTTACTCTTTTTGGATTGCCAATGTGCCTAAGTGCTAAAACCTACCCTCGTTCGCCTCTCTTGCAACCATTCTTCCCCCCGAGACCACTACTAAGTATTACTTCGGCGGGTGGTGATTCAGTGAATGCTGCTTGCTAATAGATCATATCCCTCTTTCCCGGATTTTGATTTAAGATATACTGATTCTGTATGTGTACATATGTATTTATGATTGTGTATCTATATATGCTTGTATGTATGTATGTTGTTTTTAATTTTTTTAACAATATGGAGCAATGACCTATTTACAAGGTTTTGAAAGTTTTAATATTTTTTTTATTTAAGTATGTATGGAAATGAATAAGTAACCCAGCCGGCGATAAATACAATAACATTCATTCAACTAACATGTGCACCCTTGATATATGTTTTCGATGTTGAAAAACAATTTATTAAATATATAAGCATTCTGATATGTTTAATAACAGAATTTGTCCACAAAAAAATTTCAATAAAATTGTAAGATCGAGTTATTTTTCACTTTAACTTAAATATCTAATAATTTATAAGCTTTAAATTAAAACTTTTGGGACAATACAAGGACTATACCGTACAGTTTCGATGGTACTATCAAATAGTAGTAAAACCCTGTATATACTCAGTTTGGCGATTTTAGTGACCAATTTTTTATGGGCCTCCAAAGATTTCAAAAATTACTGCACCCACAAAAAATGGTATCATCAGTTTTTGACCAACAGCTAATTCAGACTTCGTGATAGCGCTTAGCTATATAACCTGTGGTAGTAGTATTATCGAACCTATACTGTCAAGACCGTATGTATTTTCCACTGTTGCACCGTGTTATTTGCTGAGCTGAGATAAATTTTATTTTTTTTTCTATCCTTTATAATTAGAGGAATTTAATAGAACAAACGCTTCAATATATTAATCTTCTTCCCTGTTTGTTATTATTAACTTCAAGCAAATTTCAAATTAATAAAAATACATATATGTAGATTTTTCCAAATTAATTACATCCTATAATTTCAATAAGATTTTAAGCACTCAGCTTTTTGTATAAGTTTTACACAATTTGACCCAGATAAATAAATACATCCAACAACCAACAATAATTAAAGATGGGCATGCTTAAATTCTTCTGGGTGAGTGAATGTAAATTTTTGAATGTATGTTTTGTTATTAAAATAAACAGATTGTAAGCGAAATTGATTTTCTGGTGGTTAAATATTGTCTATATGCATTACATTGTCGCTTTAACAAAACGTCAGTGGACTTTAACGACACATTTTAAACAGTCACAAGCCTCTTATCTTATGCGCAGGCTTTAAAAAAAGCATTTGAGAATTAAAAAATAACAAAATCTTGAAAAGCGCAAAACAAAAATAACCATAACAAATTATTTTCTAGGATTTACATAGCTTTCTAATAGCGTAGACAGACGACAGCGTTAATTTGTATTAACTGTCTTAATTCAAATTAATTTGTATTAAGGCCCAATTATGTATAATATGAATAAGCGAACTTAAGCAACTGTGCGTGAATTTTTATTGGATTAGGATATTCCAACAAGTTAATTTGATTGAATTGCATTCATTTAGTAGTTATAAGAAAAAACAAAATTAGTAAAAGATTGTGAACAATAATTATATGAGCAGCTGTGGGTAAAGAATACTTAAGTGCATGTAAGTACATTGTAGCCACCTAAAAGTCACATCTGAATTGTTTAAGTATTTGACAGACTTATCGTTCAATTCTGGCATTAGCTTAAGCCAGCGTATTCATATTATAGCTGGGCCTTTAGATTTACCGTAAATGCACTTAACGAACGAAAGTTAATTAATACTGAATTTAACTATATGATAGCACCGTCATTATATGGTAACACTGTCAATAATCAATCAAATGTTCTGAAATTGTTATCGTTTTCAAAATTAAAATGGATTCAAAGTCAGGAAAAATAAGTTATTTTAGTTGTTTATAGAAAAAGAGAAAAGGAGAATTAAAATAGAAGCACATATTTTCTATTTTAAAATTTCCAAGAAAATTAATCGAAGTGTGTGGTACGAAAGGGATGCACAGATTTTGCTAACTGTTTACTTAATGCAAATTACAATCGTCTGTCAGGGTAAATTTTAAATTCACATTAGTGACCTCTTAATGCAAATTAACTCTGTCGTCTGTCTACACTATAAGCCTACTACAGTTATTTTTCTTTTTTGATTTTCAAATATTTTATCATACTGACGAATTGTGAAAGCAACAATGAAATGCATATAGACAATGCTTAACTAGCAGCAAATAAATTTCACGTATAATAAACAGTTTACATTATTGCGTTTAATATAACTTGAATATGGTGAGAGCCTATTTGAAAAATTTAGAAACTCATTTACACATCCAAAATCAAAAGTTATCGACATAATTTTCAGGAAAGAAAGTTCAAACACAAATCTAAGTTCAAAAGAAAAATTTTTATTCGAAAAAATCTTTAAAATCTTGGTTAATTTTTTTAGTAAAAAAATCAAAGAGAAAATAATTCTTTGAAAAATTTGCAATTTCGAATTAAACGATATACAGGAATACTCACGCGCCTGAGCTAAAAATTATAGAGGAAGCTTTTAACTCACGATTTCATCTCTAAATTGTATAAATAAAAGGCCAAAAAGTAAAACTCAAAAATTAAATAAAATAACCAACCAACGCGTATGACCATCAATTGCATTTGAGTGCACTTACAAAGCCATTTGCATAATTAAAGCGCTTCGCAGAAATATTTTTATATTTCCATTGAAATGCGGAAACGCACTATTAGTGGCATTCGAATATGTGTCAGAATATTTATGTGTGTTCACATAAAGCTTGAGTAGCGAGTTCTTATTATTGCTATTTATATATTTTTTTACTGATTTACAAATAACATTTAATTTTAAGCGACAATACATGCAATATATTTAATTTTGCAATACGTTTAAATTTTATCGACGAAAGAGTTTTTGTTTATTAAATTTTTAAACTACAGTGAAATTGCTGCGAGTAAGGGATTAAATTATAGAAAAAGCTAATAATGGAATCAAAGTCCCGATCTCATCGCTACGCAGAAAATAATGTTCCTGTAATAGACAACTGTAATTGAAAATAAAACCAAAAATTAATTAAAAATTTAATTGAGTTTTAACTTTGTAATTAATAAAATTTTTAAGCACAAGTTTAATTGACTTAAATAAATTTTTAAGTGATTTTTGGTGCTATTTTCAATTCAAAATTTTCATTGCAGGCATGTTTTTTTCATTTTTATAAATCTCGATGTTCGTGAAAAAAGAAAAATTTTATAAAAATAAAACAGAATTTCAGCTGGCCAAACTCAAAAATTGTTTAACCCATTTAAAATACATGTTTCTGTACTGATAGTCATAAATAAAGTATACTTTAAGAAATTAAAACCACTATTACCATACAAAATACGGGTTTTAAATTCTTAAATTAACATTTAAGAAATTTATTATTCTTAAATTAACCTTTGTTTTGACTATGATTATGGCCCATGTTTTTTAATTCGGTTGTATTTGTTATATGTGTGCTACTTCATATATTCGCTATTTTTTATATTTTAATTTTCTTTTAAGAAAGAGAAGTAACACTCAGATAATCAATGTCTAAACTACTATTACTAAGTGTTATCGTATATAGAAAAGAAGACAGGTGGTGAAAGAAGACATAGAGGAAAGATTCGTTCATTTAAAACTCTGCTCTTTTCTTTTTTGCACGTTTCTAATAATGCAGGGCTGGAGCACGTCTGGTGTCAATGAGGGGTATTAAATTTTTGAAGCTGTGCTTAGCAGCCATTTAATTGGTTATAATTCTTACTTCGCCCAAATTCTCCTACACAATACCTGTGAAGGAGAGCGCACTGATATTACATTAGGATTAGTATCAGCTGAAGCTGGAGTAGTTCAGTGACCATTGTCTATTATTTGTTGTTGTAACATCTCCGCAGTATTCATATTTCCTGAGTTGTAGATTTAGCTAATTCAGTAGGTATGTGTCATTAATTAACTAGAACTAGAAGACTTGTTTTGTTAGGATAGCTAAATAAATTCACAAAATCGTGAGTAATCTGGAGACACGATGGACAGCTTTTTGGGGTATCGTCAACAATGCGAGCTTGGTAGTTGCTGTATCCAGGTTTAAGCTGCCTCGACGTCATACGAGTTTGCCTCGGTAAAAGCCTGTCTGAGATTGCAGTAGTTCAATTATTAAGGATCTTATTAGGCTTAAAGGCCTCTATGGCAGATAAGAACATATGATGGTGGAGGGTGTTTACGTCTTGAATACCTACTTTCATTTACATTTACAAATTGTTATACCCTAAATTTATTCTTAACGAAATTTCTCTTTGTCTCTCAATTATACATAAGTTTAGCTCTTTCCAATATTAAATATTTTGTACTCATTGGTTTTAAGTTCTTACATGATTTTCTATTCTGCTTAAACTTACTTACATAGTAGCGACTACTAAGAACAATAGAACTCCCGCAAATAATTTTACAATAAAGTGCATTAACATATATTAAAACAAAAAGTTTATTTTTCTATAGCGTAAATATCGCCAAAATATGATCCTTTTTAATTTTCAACCCCCTTCCATAATCAGAGGGCATTGATGGCCTCCGTGATGGACTTAATGTTCACTTTGGGTGTGTGGGATGACGTCTTTTATTATATCACGTTATATGCAAAACCCTTCCAGATGTGATGACATATGAGCAGGAGGTGGCAAGGATGCTGCGGATGAACAAATATGACATCAGCAATTGATTTTTTATATTCTTATTATAAATTCTGATTGGCAACATCTTTGTTTCTTGCATAATATCAAGTCAACAGTCTTCTTCTTGACATATCCGTTTGCGATCCCCAGTGCATTGCTCTGTGTCATTTTAAGATGGCGTCCAGATTTGAACAGAGTAGCTAAGGATTGAGCACCCCATTGGCTGCCCGCTACATCTTTTAAAACTCTGTTTCTTAATTTGAACTTATAGTTTAAATATGTGGAATGTGATGAGAAGTAGAAAATACCATCGAAAGCGACCAATTCCAGGATTTTTGGGATCCGAACGTACGTTTGTCTTTGAGTGAGATGTTCAATTAATTATTCTTACTCCTGGTACACAACTTAAGCTCCAACAATGATACAATCCAACATTTTTACAAGTGGGCGAGGCTGCACCTTTTAAATTAAATACTAAGTATGAGGAACGTAGACTCTTAATAAACTCGACACACATAAAGTACATTAGAAAAGTGGGCAGGCCTCGCCCATAATTAATTTTAGTGTAATGTAATACCTGATTTACATTAAGCATTTTTTCATAAAATTTCATGAATTTCCTATTTGCTAATTGTAGCGATATAAAAGATAATTTTATATAAAAAAAGACGGATAATGAATTTCTGATGCATTCATGGCAACGATTTTGGTATAAGTTTATCTTCCAGGCCTCCTATTCAAAAATAAAAAATTTTCATGCAACTAATTTCATGAAAAAAATGCTAAATGTAAATCAGGTAAAATTCTATTAAAAAAATTTCTCTTAGGAGCCAAGGCCATGACTTTTAATATTTCATATTTAAAAGTGTCTTTTAAAAGTAGTTAATTTCACGCGGAAGTTATTTGAATGGGATTCTACCGAGATCATAAAACTTAACACCGTTAGACTATTTTTGCTGCGGTTTCCTTAAGGCAAAGATTCATGCGAATAAGCCATGAGCGACAAGAGCCCTCAAGACCAACACAACTCATACCATTGGTCGAAATCAGCCTGAATAGTGCTCCAGAGTCATGTGAATTATAATACTTGAGATGCGTGCCACTTACTTTTTTATTTGGCAACTTGTTCACGCAATCTATTTAATATAAAAAAATCATTCTTCCCATTTAGCAACTTGTACATAATTTTTTTTTAATTTTAGGTAACGTTATTTGTAAGAGAGTAATGAAATTTGGTAATCAGAAAAGTAAGTCATTATATGGCAAGTAGTGCTGATGGTAATGTGAAATTTTTTGCTATAAATAGGCCCTTCAAACAAATAAAACTCTTTGTTTTATGTAAAATTAAGCAAAGCAAGTGCTTAATGAAAAACTCTTTATATGTTTGTATAATATTATTATCTGCCTTCAATGCACTTTATAAAATTCTTTGCGTTTTTTTACTTAAATTACTTCTCTCTTTGACTGTGAAAAAAAATTACTTTAATTAAAGGATATTTCAAAATTTTTAACATTAATAATAAAAAAATTGATTCAAGCATAAAAATTACTTTGTATTTAATACTTGCTTTTTTTAAATTGCTTTTTTTGTATAGACAGTAAAAATCATTTGTAAACGATTTGCATGCCTGTGAGTGCGATGTAGCAGTTGTTAAAAAAAAACTTATTTTTATTTAATTCTGTTTAATAAAAACACATGAATTCGTGCATGTACACTTAAACGATCAGATATTCACATAAAATATACATGCGGTTGTTATATTATATTAAATGCATTGGTATTTGTATGTGTGATATTTTTTCTTTTATATAGAACATGATGTGCTACATTTGCTAACGGAAACGGATGTGGAAGTGCAAATAAACGGATATGCATGCATGGGTGCATGTAAAAGTACAGCTTTAATACCAACATTTAGTGCTAGCCAACAACACCAATTCTTATGCTTATATGAGCCCGTGATATTTTATCAGCGCTTGGTTTTCCAAAAGAAATCATATATTTTGGTTATTATTATGGATAAAAAATTTTTGGGATATTAAATCATAGCAGCTGTTTCTAGCCGACTTCACCACTTCTATATAGCTGATGATCTTGCAGAAGGTTATAGAAGGAAATTGCCGAAAAAATATTATCTGGCTAACTGAAAGAACTTGAGAAAAATAAAAAAAATTATTTATTTATTTTCTTCTAAAAATCGGATGCTAAAAAATAAGTTTAAATAAATCGCTAGAAATGCATGATATTTAAAAATTGGCACTTTGATTTAAAAATACGTGAAACAAAAAAGTGACATAAGTTATCATAAGCGAAAGAAAGCTAACGAGATAATGGAATGAAAATTTATTAGAATTCGAGGGTTTTAATTTCGACATAGTGAAAGAAGCATTTAAAAAGGGCAAATCACTAATTGCGTATGCAATAAAATTAACAGTTCTCGTATTCTATTTCACTGAACAATTAATGTTAAGCAAATGATAAGAAGTGACATCTTTCTAAATAGATGAAGACATGTGTACAGATAAAGTACGTGCTGGTGCACAAAATACAGCATTTTCCCAACCACTATAAGTTAAGTTTCTTGTCTTCTTATACAAAATTGAATTAATTAAAACTAAACAACATTTTGATTTATATATGTGACAGCGCATAGAAAAAAGGGACCTAAGGGTAAAAAAAATCAATTTTCCCTTTTTTTTATGTGGACAGCATGTAAGCATCGAATGAAACCGATCCTACGCCCCAAAAGTGTTCCCTCCCAGATATATATATATATATATATATATATATATATATATATATATATATATGCGTTTTATGAAATTGAGGTGCACCAAATATACACGTATTTAAATATTTAAAATGGCTTTCCTCAACAAACCCGTTTTTTTACCCTTAGGTTCATTTCTATTTTTCGCGTCACATACATATATTAAAAAAGTACAGAAAGTAAAATTTAAACAAATAACCACAAGAGCACAGCACCAAAAATTATGTCCTTATTGCAATACAAAAAAAATCCCCTTTACCATTTTTTATGTACTACAAGCATTTCTCCCATTAACATTTTATTAAGTGTTTTTGTGTACTATGAAAAAAAAACCAGCTAAAATTACTGTTTCCTTTGCATGTGCATGCATAAGTATGTGTATAAAATCCCCACCATAAAAATTATCCCAACAACTTTAAATTTGCTGGCATCCTTTGACCTTCACGGATAATATACCAGCAATTGCATGAATGCCTTTATACAGATTTTTAACGTATTTTTTTTGTTCTGCATGCAAAATTTCGTTCAAAACACGTTTCAATACACATGTTAGTGAAAATTCAGAAAGAAAACGAAACAGGAAAAAAATTCTGCTTTCAATGTGTTTAAAGAATTGTTGTTAACTACATATTTTGTTACGATAAAATGTTGAATTACTACATAAAACTAAAATAAAAATTTATGTATGTATGTATGTATGTATGTATATGTAAATATAAACAAAGAAAAAGAATTTTAACCCAATTTTATGTTGTTGCATTAAATGGTTTATGAAAAACATTAATGCAAGAAAAAACTTTGAATTTATGTTTAATTATACGCGTATATGTTGTTAAATGCAGATGTACATACATATGTATGTACTCGTATGTACATGTGTGCAAAATTGTAATAATGTATTAGAAATTATGTACGTTAAAATGCTTGTGGTTATATTTAAGTTTGTTTCAGTAAAATTGTTTATAAAAAAACTATAAGTTTTAATTCCATTTATACTCGTAGCTTTGCATTAGTAAGTGAGGTTGGGATTTTGTGGAGAAAGCAAGTAATCCCTCTCCATTTGTAGTTGTAGCATTACATTTAAAATCAAATAAAATCAATAGAGGTCTAATGTGTTTATTACCGATGTTATAGATTTTGGAGTCATAAAAAATATCTCTAGGGATTTAATTTATGTTGAAACTTCTTAGATCTCTCCTCCGATCACACTCACACGATTGATACAATTTTTAGCCCACTAAGAAGTGACTTCTCTGACCCATATGTGAGGATGAGCAACCGTGTTAATTGGCTGGGGTTCAGGAAATACCTCTGTAGTCATTGTAAGGAAAATATTACGCCAAAACCACCCGATGATATTGAATCTAACATTGCCAATCTTAACGAGAATATTAAACAAGCTTCTGAACATGCTACTACCTCCCATTCGCATGCTGGGTTTAATAGAATTTATTTTACAGACATTGAACGTCTCGTACGTGAAAAAAGAAGAAGAAAGAAGGGAATGGCAACCGTACAGATCACCTCAACACAAAATCAGATTTAAAGAGTGCACTAAACGACTCCACGAGTTGGTTGCATCTGAAAATACTGCATCTTTTAAAAATTATCTGGAAGGTCTTGATGTCACACCAGCATCTAAATAATCTTTGTGGAGAGCTGCTAGAAAGCTTAAAACACCCGTTGAGTTTAAAACACCTTTGCGCACATCTACCGGACGTTGGGCAAGAAGCTCAAAATTTGATAAGCATTTCAAATCAGTATTTACCCCAAACACATGTACTGAAGTTGTTGATTTGCCAACTGTAGTTGCGCTAATAAAGTTGCCTCGTATTGCAATTAGAATCCTGTTCTTTATTTTTAACGTCATTTTACGACTGGAGTATTATCCACACAACTGGAAGCTTCCGGAGGTCAAAATGATTCCTAAGCCGGGCAAAGACCTTGCCAAGGCGTAGTCATACAGGCCAATAAGTCTGCTATCAACAATGTCAAAACGTTTCGATAAACTGCTCATGACAAAATTGTCCCCTATTCTAAGAGGCATCCACTACCTCTCATCCCAGACCACCAATTTGGTTTTAGAAGTCAGCATAGCACCATTGAAAAGCTCATAGATAAGTTCAGTTTATAAGAAGAACTTTTGAAGAAAAGAAGTATTCTATATTTATTATTTGAACGGGCTAAAGTTCGTATCGCTTTTTAAGCCAAATTACATGTGATAATTATTAATGAACAAATAACATCAAAGTTAGTTGTAAATATTCTGACAACAACATATAGTTCAACGGAACAGCTAGCCGTTTTCGAAGGCCAGTAAACCTTCATCATCAGCGTTCTTCTGTGTTTTGTCCACTGTGTGTGGTGTCAGTTGATGTAGATTTCTGCCTTATATACGAAACTTTCTTGCAAATGGAATAAGTGAATTGTTTTGATTCATTGCATTTCAATTTTGCTGAAACGTGAAATGAAGCCCAAATTTACCATCTCTAATTTACAACAGGCTTACCATTGTCGTTTATTCTTTACTATTATGAAAAGAAGTATTGTTCTGTCCTGTTTATTGACTTTTCTCAGGCATTTGATAGTGTGGCATGTAGGCCTTATTTTTAAATTGAAATCATATGTACCAATAAATTTTCTAAATCTATTAAAAAGTTACATTACTACCCGAAAATTCACGGTTGTGGAAGGAGAATTCCTGAGTGTGCCCGAATCTATATCATCCGGTGTGCCACAGGGGCATACTGGGGCCAGTTTTCTATTTGATTTATACTTGTCCCTGAAGGAAATGTCACTAGTGAATCAGTACTGACTCACTATTGACTTTGTCGCCGGTACTACTGACTAATTAAACAGATTGTCTCTAGTAAATTTTAGTAATTCTAGCATACACTTTTTAAAATGAAATTGCATATTTTGTTCACATTTTGGTATTTTATTAAATAAATTTATAAAAAATCTAATTTATGCATAAAAGACATACAATAACAGGGACTAATTCATTCATTCGTTCAGCATATTATTAGCAAGTAGGCATTTTGTTTGTCATTTCTATAAACACATATGAATATGTTAATCCAAAATTTTATGTTTCGCTGAATTAGTAAAGTCCAACACTTACGTATGGAGCTGAAAGTGTGACAAATCTTTAACTGATGGCACAAAATCTTCCGCAGGATCAAACAAAAATTTCCATAATTGGCACCTTTACTTTAAATTGTATAATTTTCACATTTTATATTTTTTATACAATATGGATTTTTATTTTATTTAATTTTTGCAACTTTTTTTTGTGCATGTTTTTTAATTATTGTTCAATACGTTTATAGTATTTTAATTTGATTCTTTAAACTTATTTTTATAAACACTTAAATTTTGCTGGACACTTAAATTTTGCCACTTTTATTTTCAACAAACCAATAAAACGTTAAGAGGAAGCTTAATTGTGCGTATCTAAAAAAATGTTATCTACGCATTAAAAACAATATTAATAGACACTCCGTTGACAATGTCACCAAAATAGTCGACAAAAGTGGTGACTTGGAGACTCTTAACCCCACGTTTCCTTCAGGGTGTATTATGCCTTTGAGCAGCAATATCCAGACATCTAGTATGCATCTAGTATGCACCTTAGTATGCACCAAAACCCTCACTAGGCTTCCTGATATGTTCAAGAACATATTACAAAACTCGAAATTTGGTTGAACTTATGGAGAATTAAAGTAAATGAACAAAAGTGTGTCCATATAACATTTATCCTAAGAAGAGATACTTGTTCCCCAATTCGAATCAACAATCAAAATATTCCTCAAAATTCCCAAGCGAAATACCTTGACATACACATTGATCGAAGGCTTACCTGGAAGCATCATATTGACTTTAAGCTAACTCAGATGAAACTTAAGTTATCTCAAATTCATTGGTTGATTGGCAGAAATTCAACACTTAGTCTGGACTGCAAACTTTTAATATACAAGTCGCTTTTGAAGCCAATATGGTGTTACGATATCCAGTTATGGGGCACTGCTTCAGCTTCCAATGTAGAGAGAATCCAACGAAGGCAAAACAAAATTTTAAGGTTAATAACATCTGCTCCATGGTACATTAAGAATTCAAATTTGCATCGTGATTTAAAAATTCCACTAGTGAATGAAGAAATTGCAAGATACGCAGGCAAATATTTAACAAAACTCGAGCCACATCCTAATCCGCTTGCTCGTAATATTTTGAACTTTACTGGACACATCCGCCGAAAAAAGAGGGACACAAGGGCTCTTTTACTCAACACTCCAGATGGGAATGCTTAAAATACATTTATTTTTCCTTTTTGATTATCACTACTCATATATTATTTATAACTATCACCAAGTTTATGTCCGACACTGGTCGGTCCTAATAATTATATTTTAGCTTTAAGATTTGATTACTTATTGTTAGTTCATATTTGAAAATACAATAAATAAATACATGTATTAAAAACAATGATTATATAAAAATCAAATAAAAAATAGTTTAAAACAAGTTGGGTTCTTTATTTATATTCAGCTGTACCGAATCGTATATAACCTTCCCCGACGTAGGTGACGAGCACATACATACATATTTGTTTTGATCAAAAATGCATCATTTAGTTTTTTCTCGAGTGTAATTTACTTTACGACTAAAGAATTTGATTCAAAGAATACAAACAATTTTGAAATTAATTAGATACGACTTTTTTTAGGTAAATGTAATATGTTGTTATGCATGTTCTTTAGAAACATGTTTATGCTATCACAATTAACTAAAAATTAATAAGAAATCGTTACAAGCTGTCATCGTATGACCATGGATTTCAAACATAATTGTGCTGTTTGCTCAGAGCATAATTTTTACAAAAAAAAATTTACTTTCCAAGCCTGGAATCTTATTTTTAATTTTTCTGATTTAAATACTAACTTATTTCGTTATAAAATATAAAATATGTTTATTTAAGAGTGTAAAAAAAGTTTTATGTAGTTACCATGCAGGAAATCGAACTGACACAAGACTTGTCACGTGAACGGTCCCCAAGTGATAGGGACTACTTCGAGTTCCCTGCAAGAAATCGAACTGACACAAGACTTGTCACGTGAACGGTCCCCAAGTGATAGGGACTACTTCGAGTTCTAAAACTTTCTATGAAGCGGACTAGTCACTTTTATATGGGATGGGGTTAATTGATACTTTGTATGCAACTTGTGACTTATCACTAAACTATTTATAAAGAAAAAGAAAAAATTGATTTGAGCTAGTTACTTTTACTTAAAAAGTTTTTTTAATTTTCTACCCTGGAATCTTAATTTTAGATATTTGTGTTTTGTTATAACACTTTTTTTTATTTTTAATATATAAAATATTTTTAATTTATAGAAAAAAAAATATTTTAGTAGATTACTTTTATATACCAAAAACAATTTAAAATTTTCCACCCCTGGAATCATTTTCTTATTTATTTTTTGATTTTTAATACCAATTTAATTCTTACTAAAGTATAAAATGTGTTTTTTTAACAAAAAACAAAAACAAAAATTAGGTTTAGCTAGTTACTTCTACGTGACAAAATAAAGTTTGAATTTTCCAGCTGTGAAACCGCCTATTCGATTTTGTTGAGTTTCGATAACAAAATATTTCGGACAATTTCTGGTACACCAGGTCAAGACCAGAGTCTTTAGCTTTTCTGGGTGATTAGGAAAAACGATTTCACGTACAGACAGGTGGACATCGCTTAGTCGTCTTCCCTATTCATAAGGACCTACAATATACATTTATACTTTATCGGTCGCTATGAATATTGTGGAAATTACACATGGAATGACAAACCTATATACACCCTTTGCCATTTTTGGTGCAGGGGTTTAAAAGCAAATTATAACCTTCTTTGCAATGTACAATATGATGGGATCAATCAATGGCTTGATTAAATTTAGCTACAGCGACAGTATTTAAAAAAAATTAAATTGAGTTCGTCTTTGCATATACATATGTATATGTATACCAATTTACATTATATTCCTTGTGAATAGTACAAAAAACATTTGCATATTTAGGTCGCTTGTGATTTTTGCAAAAAAAATACGTATAGAAAATTTAAAAACTTCTTTGAAAACAAAAAGATCAATAAACAGATTGTCAAAGGACTTTTCTATGCATATTCTTGCACTTGCTCTATTTTAGTATTAGAAAATTTGCACACAAACGTGTTTCACACTTGAACATAAAAACAAACGCACAATTTAAATGCGTTTGTTATTTAACTTAAATTTTGTTATCAAATGTATGCAAAACTCAACATTGTTTTTCACTTCTTAACATTTCAATTCTACGAATACTTTTTTTTTATTTGCAGGGAAAAACTTTGCCTTAATGTTAGTGCGGCTATTGGGTAGACTATGGGACAAAAGCCCTATTAATATTTATCAAATTATTATATAGTTTTGTATTTAAATTTATCAAATAATTAAAGAGTTTTTATTTGAATTAAAGTTTTTTTTGGGAATTGATCGATATTTGTTAATGCTTTATTTTTTCTAAATTATTATTTCGATTTTCCATATATCTTGGAATATAAGTATGGCATGAAAGCTTTAGTTATTCTAACATATAATTGGGGTAAAACTTCCCTGATCGTCTAGTCATACCCGTTAGAAATCAATTTGAATTTATTTTATAAAAAAATATTTGTTACTGAAAAAGTAAAATAATTTTGGAAAAATTATATAAAGTTTTTGCATATATAAGTCTGAAAATTTTCCATAACATGTTTTTATTATTTTTATATTACAAATAGCTTTTAAACTGCTTGCAAAATACATAAGAATCGGTTTTAAGACCGGTACTAAATATAAAAAACCGATTCCAAATCTGATAAAAATATCCTATATTTGCCGCTGTTAGCGAAGTTTTCTATTAGTAAAAGAATGAAATAAATAATAAACAAAATAAATTTTCTTAATTTTTTTTAAATTTGATATCCCTTCTTTGTACTTTTCCCCCATTGTGCAAGTCTTTGGGAGCAAGTTTTTAACCATAAAAGTTTATTGACGGATTTCAATTCGATAAATCAATTTCGTTTTCAATTCTATTTGGATTGCAACTTTTTTCGTATACAAAAAAAAATGGAAAAATATTATTTCTCCAGCTTCTTTTTTCGTTCAGTTCTTAAAGTTTGGTTATTGTTTGCCATTTGGTTTGCTTGCATTTTTTACATTTTCTGGCGTGGCTTTAAAACACAGACACAAAAAGTTGCATATTTTTTAAGTACTTATTTTTTCTTTTCTTTTTTGAGCAGGTTATGTGAACTGGGAAGAATTGTTTTTAAGTTCTACGGATTAAATTTGTATTAACTTTTTTATTATTTATTCTGAAAAGTTATTTGAATTTATTGCAAAACCACTTAAAATGTAGTTTCGAGCCAATTTAAATGCATAAGTTTTTATTGCTCTTATTATATACTACATACATATATACATATGTATGTATATATATATTAAGAAATATGAGTTATGTAAATGTTTTTGTTTTTCTTTTGATCAAAAGATTTAATCTAACATTATTTAGGACCAGAGTTGATTTTAACGAATGAGGTGGAAAATGAACAATTTTTCATTTTCTTTCAAAAGTTTGACATTTCAAGATTAAGTCCGTGTAAGCAATGGTTCGTTTTATCATGGTTATGGATATGGATATTTTTCTCAAACAAAACGTGTTCTAAAAATCTTCTAGGGTCTTTATTTAAACTGCTGGTATTCTTAGAATAACTAATTACAAAAAAATATAATCACATTTGATCGTATCGCTTTGTAAGCCAAATGATATGTGATAATTATTAATGAACAAATAACTGTTCACAGAAAAATATCGATATTTCCCCCAGCTATAAAGCCTAGTTTAATTTGTGTTCTCTTCTTTACAAACTCACATTAATTAATAAAAATATTTCATTCAATTGGAATTGAAATTACTGAACTTAAGCCCGAATAAGAAATTGTTTCTGAATAACATCAAAGTTAATTGTAAATATACTGGCAAACATATAGTAGAACGGAACAACTAGCTGTTTTCGAACACCACTACACCTTCATCATCAGCGTTCTTTGTGTTTGCTCCACTGTGTGTGGTGTCAGCTGATGTGTTTTGATTCATTGTATTATAATTTGCTGAAAGCTTTCTTAATGATGAATTTGGCTTACAAAGCGATATGAACTTTAGCCTAAACAAATCATAAACATAGAAACAAATGAAGTTCAAATAATAATAATAAAACTAACAATAACTTAATTTTATTTTCATTGGTTTCTCTTCTAGCAGCGTACGTTTGAAATAATACACAATTTGTGCTCATCAAAAATTAAACCGACTTCAAAAATAAGCGCCAAAAAGTTAAAAATAATTTATGTTCAGTTAAATAAAATATTTTTATATGTGTTATGTAGATATGTGTTTCACGATGTCGCTGTCAACCAGTGAGCGAATTACATATTTACTTACATTTATATGTATATGCGTTTAGTTATCGCTGTTATTGTCAACGACTTTGAATATCATTAAAGATAACACAGATAAAAATATTATTATTATTATTTAACTGAATCTAAATTAATTTTTAACTTTTTAGGGCCTTTTTCATAAGAAAATATTTTGATTTTATAACAGATTTATTTATCAAATCTCATTAAAAATTTTGTTTTATTAACCTCTTGTAAAAACGAAATTTTTTTATGAATAAGGTAGTTAGTGTTTATTTTTTAAGTCGGTTTGATTATTTTTGAATTTCTGGTTTAAAGTTTATACTTTTAGGGGCTTGTTTACGCCCAATTAGGCAAATATTGGTGTACGCCCACTTTTCTACATTCAAAATTGAGGCCCTTTTTAGCCAAAATTCTTGTGAATCGGATAAACATATAGAAGTACATATAACTTAATACTAAAGTTTCATGGGCGGGTACACTGCCCAATTTTTTACACACCATATTAAGCATTTTTCAGAGCTAAAGGTGACTGCCAAGTTTTGTAAAATTATTAAAGTAGAAGCAATTCAAGTGTAATATTGTAATATTAATATTGGTGTGTGCCAAGTTTTAAATAAATTTAAATTTTAAAGATATTGTGGTCGAGTCCCTTCCGCCTGCGACACACAAAACCACAAAAAAAATATAGTCGAATTGATAGCATCCTCCTTCTTTTAAATCTGTTAAAAACAGAAACAAACGCTTCTTTTTGCTTAAACCAAAAAAACAAAAATAATAATTCACTACTAAGCAATTTACAAGAGAAAATTTAATAAAGAAAGAGATACAGACTTTTTTGTACCGAAAAGTTACGTCAACTCTCTTTTGTTTTTTTAATTTGTGTGTGTAAACAAAAGAGCAATTTTAAATGACAAAATTAAACAATTTAAAATCCCCCCGAGAGCTCTTAACTTCAAATAGCTTAACACATTTTTTCAAAAATACCTTAGCTTCATCAACAAAAAAATGTATGATAAGTTCCAAATATCTGGACAGATTTTCTTCAAGTATATTATATATACGTATATTAGATCAGGTCATTTTTAAAACAAAAAAAAACAAATAAAAATCGGTTTAACCGCCTGGGAGCTGTGACGTCACAGACACAGATTCAACAGAATATGTCTAAAAAAAAGATGTGATATTTTCTAAGCGTTTGGACCTATTTTCTTCAAATATAGCGATAAACACTCTTGATTAAGTCACTTTTCAAAATCGGTCTAATCGTTTGGTCTGTACGTGGACTCGTACAGACACACAGATACACACTACAAAATTTAAGAGACTTGCTTCAGGAAAAACTAATATATCTAAAACATGACTTAGAATGTGAACGGAGTGGCTGCTTGTTGCCGAGCCGAGCCGTTCGCACCCTTAAGACACAAGCATTAGCATATGAATATAAATATTCTTATAAAACACAAATTGAATGCTCATCACATTTAAAGTATTTACACTTTTTTTCTGTACAAAACATAAAAAAAAGTAAATTTATTTCATTTCGTTTAACATATGAAATTTTATCTAAATTTGAAATAAATAAATAGTTAAATAAAAACGACCAACAAAAACTATTTCATTATGCAGCAATAATAATTCAATTTTGTTGTAAAAATCAGTTGCATTTATAGAAATATATGTACATGTTTTTTATTTCATTTTATGCAATCAGTAATTTTTATGTAAAATATATAATTCAGATGTATGCACAATTTTGCAATAAATGTCTTTCACAAGCCTGTAGAGATGCAAACATATCTATATACTAACAGTGTACACACATATGTATGTGTGCATGTGCAACTACAATGAATAATGATAAAAATGTGAAATATGTATCTAAATGTGAATGTCCTCTGTTGTATGCATTTATTAGTATCATAAATCTATGACTATTTCCACAAACTGACAGATAACTACTGCTGCTCTAAAAAGCTATTGTTAAATCATTTCTAACTAAAAATTAATAAATATAGGGAACAAAGGCAAAGGAAGAAATAAACGACCTTAAATTATAACACAATTTCCTGTAACATACACACACATTTATATTCATAGCTGTTGTGTGTGTCAGGATAAAAGTAATTTTGCATGTTGCACGTTTTTTTGTGCTTTCTTTTTTATAAATATTAAAAATACACACAAATTTGGTAAGTATTTCTGTTGAAGTGTAGAATGTATGTGCATCTCTAACGATAACTTTCTATAATATAACTTGTATTTCACACTCTCAAGTGCTGGTAATAATATACAATTTCAATAAAACATTTGTTTTACAACTCTCTTCGGTACGAGAGAATAAAAAAAAGAAGCAAGACCTTCAAACACAGATACTGCTCCTCTACATATGTATGCTGGAGTTTGTGCGAAAGTTGTAGCATCTTTTCCCATATTTGTTCGACGAATACACAGATATAAATCATTTAAAAATATTCATAACACAAAGCATTACATGATAAATGCCTGTTGAAATGAAGACATTTATAAAAATCCACTAAAGTAATGCAGGGAATAGATGAAGAAAAAAATTGTACAATGGACACACTGAATATGGGGGTTCAAATGAACGTACGAGTATAGTACTGTGGAGCGTAACATTTAAAAAGAGAAGAGATTTATTTAGTATTTGTTTAATAGTTAATAATTAGTTTCAAAAGCAGGCGAAATAATCACCGAAAATTCCAAAAAAACTTCATTTTAATTAACTTAATTATTATTGTTCGAACTTCATTTGTTTCTATATATTATGAATTTAACAGGCTAAAGTTCGTACCGCCTTGAATTTGGCTTATTTTTATTTAATTTTTGTCACAAGCCCATGACTATTAATTTTAGTTAATATATAGAAACAAATAATAATTAAATAAACTAAAATTAAAAGTCATGGGGTTGTGGCAAAAATTAAATAAAAAATATACTTAATAGTAACAAACCAAAAAAGTTTGTCTTAAGTTGAACAAAAATAAGCAAATTAACTAACATGTGCATAATTAGTAACGAATAAACGCCAATGGCAAGACTGTTATAAATTAGAGATGGTAAATTTGAGCTTTCATTACAAAAAGCTTTCAGCAAAATTGAAATACGATAAATCAAAACAATTCACATATTCCATTTGCAAAAAAGTTTCGTATATAAAGCAAAAATTTACATGAACTGACACCATACACCGAGGACCACACACAAAAGAATGCTGATGATGAAGGTTTAGTGGCCTTCGAAAACGAATAGCTGTTCCGTTCAAATATGTGTTGTTGTCAGAATATTAGTTAGAATAAAACTAACTTTGATGTTATTTTTTTCATTAATAATTATCAAATGTAATTTGGCTGCCAGAGTCTTAGAAAACAGCTAGTTAGCCAGAATAAACTTCATTTAAATTTTTTAAACGATTTCAAAAAAAGAAGCAGATTATGAATTCATCTACACACAGAAAAAAATATTCCTGCAATAAATAACTTTAATTAAAACTAGAACCAAAATCAATTTAAAATGTATTTAAGTCAATTAAACTTTTGTTTAATTCTTGCGATAAACAACATTATTTGAAAATAAGACCAAATATTAATTAAAACTGTACTTGAGTCAATTAAACTCGTGTTTAAAAATTTAATTATTTACAAAGTTTAATTGACTCAATAACATTTTTTTATTGATTTTTAATTTTATTTTCAATTAAAGTTGTTTATTGCAGGAATATTTTTTTTTGTATTTTTTACAAGTTTATTAATCTTAATTCATTGATTTTGTGTATTTTTACTTATAGGATTATCACGAAACTTTCCATACATCTAGGTTTTGTGTGTTTGAGCTCTGAAATTTTCTTTATCTAGCTTTAAGAATAATTTGGCAACACCACGCCCGTGAAAATTTTAAATTGTAAAAAAACCTAGAAATAAATCTTATTAAAAGGATTTAACAGACTTATATTTTTTTAAGTTAATTTGGTTAAAAATAAATAACTAGATTCGCAATTAAATGTCATTTAGCTAATTACCACTTAAATTTAAGTTGCACTTAAATGTAGTTTTATATTTTCATGTAAATTCATAAGTAAATGTTACATAAAACTTCCCAAACAACAGTTTGAAAAGTTAAGTTATAAATTGTTAGAAAATTAAAATTGCATAAAACACATTTTATGAAACAAAACGAGCATCAGTAGGAATTTTTCTATTTATTTTTCCATGTTATGAAACTATACATATATTGTATATGTTATATATTTATGAAAATTAAACAAACATGATGATCATATACATGTTTTAAATAAACACACAAGCACAATAACGTTATGGTATTCTCGTAAAACTTAAGTAGGATTTAAATACTCAAGGTTGGGCATTTAAGTTTCATTTAAATGTGTCTCAACTTTGTAGTGAAAAAATAAATTCGGTACTTAGATGGCATTTAAAGACATTTAAATTACAATTAATTCAGAAATCAAAAACATTTGTATATGCTTTACTTATACCCGTTATTTCTACCCATAGATATCTATTAGTGTACAGATATTTATCGTGTAAGTAAAATTTTATAAGGCAAGCTTGTAGGTAAAAACCTCAGGTAGATTACCTGTTTGTAGAAATAACGGGCATCATAGTGAAAATTGTAAGGAAAATTATTCAATAAACTAAGTCAGAAAGCAAAATTATACTAATGCAAATTTGTGATAATAAACACTGGAAAATGCATCCACCAATTAATATTTTCAATTCTAAATTTGATTTATTCAAATTGAAAAATCTATCTATTTCATATTTTCAGTTTGCAAATTCAACTAATTATTTAATAATAATAGATTTAGGCTTATCATAAATATAATTTCAAATGGAAATTTCCGAAATTGTGAACAATTGGTATAAAAAGAATTCATAATATTTTCAAATATTTTGACAATTTATGAAGAAAATTATTCAGAAGGATTTGTATGTTACAAAAAAGTGGAAATAATAAGTTTTTAATTTGATTGGTATTGATGATGCGAGTTAAAAATCCACGTGAAAATTTTCACATGTAGAATTCATAATCAGGCTGATTATGTCATTTTAATTGATTAAACACAATGTTATATATTAATTAATTTTTAGTATCTTAGACTTCTCATTATTTTTATATTAAAATTTATATCAATAATCCATTCAGCTTCTAGCAGTATGATACTGTACATTTTCACTGCTAGGTAGCAAGCAAACGGAACGTGTATTAATAATTCCACAAATTTTTATAAATCTAATGCTTATTCACACACAAAATTTTAACACATTGAAAACTAAAATAATGAAAATGTTATACATGAAAAGAATAAAGACTCACCCAATTAATAGTGCTCATTTAAATATAATCCAATTCCAGTATATGCACTTTAAAGCATTAAGATTTCGACGATCATTTCATCTTTATTACAATATTCATGGTAAACATTTTTATTATCATCTATATCGAAGAACATAAATTATCCCTTTAAGTAGCTAGAAAATTTCAATTAAGTTCGTGCAGAAGTGGTGGCTGAAATTGGAACCAGAATTCATAATGCATTAGAAAAATATCAAGAGCATATTATGAAAAAATAAATGTATACGAATTCATATATATTAATTTGATTTGGAGTTATTTTATCAGATATTTTTATCCCAAAGTTGTTAATTATTAAATTAAACATTTGCGAAAATTTTGTCCATTGATCTCTTCATATAAGTAAACGACGCAAAAAATTTTTATTTGCATACGCCTAACGCTGCTCACTTTTCCTATTAGAAAGAGTTAAAATAAAATACAGGGGTCTTCGAAAGAAAGTTTAATTTTAGTAGGTCGAGTAAAAATATTTAAGCAATTCATAGAATCAATGCTTAAGGCTTATTTAAAACACAATTCAGGAATTTATTTATTTATTTATTTTCATTTATCCCATTTTCTGATAACGGACAGACTCCGTATCAGCCGTACAGCAGATTTTGTTTTAAAGTGCTGAGAAAATCGAAGTGTAAGCGTAATCTAAAGATTTGAGATAACACCACTAGGGTTAAATCAGGACAGCTTGGGGGCCAATTTATGTCACCTCTTCTTCAAAGCAATTATCTATGAAAGTCCTGCTTCTGACTGGCATGAATGTGTCATTGACAATTCTACTTTACGTTAAATTCTGCTTAATTTGTGCGCTTCAATGAAATTTGACAAAAGTAAATAATATTTTTGTAAAGGCATGGATCTGCCTACGTTTTCAAATACAAAGTTGTCATAACAATAATTGTAAATAAAAGCATTCGAGAAACTTGAATCTAAGGAATCACAAGAAAAAATATTCACCGATAAACAACCTTAATTAAAAAATACAAGCAATCAACTAAAAAGATTTTGTTGTGTCAATTAAACTTTTTAATCATTTAAATTTTTAAACAAAAATGTAATTGGCTGAACTAAATTTTTAATTACACTATTAACCAATTATATTTTCTGAAAGTAAGGTTTAACTGACTCAATTAAATTTTAAATTAATAATTTGGGAGGGGGGGGGGCAGCGTGCGCATAATGACCAGTGATTTTCATGAGTAATTTTAAAATAAATAATTACAGACATTTTTTAATAATTCAATACAGGGGGCCTAGGCATAACATACAAGTAGATCGTCCAGAAAATTTATATAAAAAGCACACGATGATTTTAGTATTATATTCATAAACAATAGAGCACTGCAATGAATACTCGAGCAATGCTCATGAGTAATCTACTCTCAGTAATTTTCTCTTTTGTCTATATGCATTTTACTAAACTGAAAACACATGGGCATGCTCATAGTGTTTCTTGTGCAACGCTCTAATAAACAAGTTGCAATTTAAAAAATCAAAAAACCCGACTGCAACCAACTTTGAATCGTTTAATATCCTAAACGGTCTTTCGAAATGAAAAATCATATGAGAAACCTAAAGATGCTTTTAAAACCTGTCGAGTGATAAACATTTCGATATAGTTCGCATACTTTTAATTTTTTTCGTATATACAAAATGGCGTCTGTTGGCCACCATATTGAATTTTTACTACTGTCATATCTTTAGTGACAAATCGAGTGGCGTAAGAATCATCAAAATCGGCCTGCTCGTTCGGTTTATATAATGCCGCAAAGGAACACAAATACATACATACATATGTACCAGAGAACAGAATGAGACAATTGGCACTTGCTAACGAATCATAAATTCGTTGTTTTTGCCTTGCATTTATTTGACAACAATAACAGATGTAATTGCTATGATACAATTCATTGCGATTTGTTGATTGCTCATACGCACTCAATTTTTACAATGCCGATATAACACAAGCAGCGATATGAAATGATGCAGCATGAAAGAATGGATTTCTTTCATACCTTTCACTCAGTATTCGCTGATCTTTTGTATACCAGGTTTAAATAGCAAGTTTATTATAAGTGATTTTATTGGTTATGAAAATAAAAAATGCAGTGTGAGGCAGGAAATTTTATAAATGTTGATATTTACGGTTAAAAAAAGAGAAAATACAAAAAGTAAAATTTGGAAAATGTAAAATAGATCTGAAATGTATTTCAAATAACTGTTTCATATAATATTTGACATAAAATATATCTCAAATCGATGTCGTCTTTTATGAACACTAATGTAAGAGTTTTATACAAGCACAAAGTACAAAGACTACGTTGTGGTCAATCGCAGTGAAAAGCATTCGTACCATTCACTGAGTCTTCGTTGCTTTTGACAAGTGAACATTTGTATAAAACAAGTAATGCTTACAATAAAATTCGCCGCACTCATCTCTTTCGATTGTGCCATGCGTTGTTTCTTTCAAAAATTGTGGATTGACAACGATATGCTGATTTTTTGTGATTGCATTCAAAACAACAAAATAAGGCATTGAATCTGATCTCTACATATACATACATACATACTCACTTAGATACATAGATACATACATAGGCTAATAAGCACAATACCCTTCTTTGCGTCGCGCAAATTCATTTGCAATTTATTTTAAAAAAATTTATATAAAATATGTAAAAAAATATTTAAAAATATATTTAAAAAATTCATTTTAAACTCAATTTAAATTTTATGAATGTGAAGATGTGATTTCTATTCAAAATTTCTAGGCAATTCGGCTGCTTGTAATGAGGAAATTATTAATTTACTTAAATTAGTTTTATTTATTTGTTATTTAATCAAACTCTTAATATCTTAAGGGTGCCTATTGACTAGTGTGCTAGCCTATCAGGGTGCTAGCGTATCAGTGTGGAAGCTTTGGGTTCGATTCCCAGCAAAGACTCTGATCTGTTTCACTAGAACGAGCGAAGGCCTTTGTTACTATTCTCGTTTAAATTAAGTTATGTTATAATTTGTAATTGTATTTGTAACATTTAATAAATAAATTAATAAATAAAATTAGAATCTCCAGTGTCTACATAAAAAACAAACTAGGAATCCTTAACAAAGTATCAACATACATATATTGTTGAAGTGTTTAACGAAATACTTAAATACAAATATGTAAAATTGTTATATTAACATTGACGATTAACTGAAAAAAATTTTTTTCTTAACTTATTTTTTTAACCGTCTATATATACATATGTGTGTCTGTACGAGTCCACATACAGACCAATCGGCTAGACTGACGTTGATTTAGGGCCTAATTTTGTAAAACGCAACGCCAAGCGTTGACAAAATTTTATATGAAAAAAA
Organism: Tachina fera; assembly: GCA_905220375.1. Lineage (NCBI taxonomy): Eukaryota > Metazoa > Arthropoda > Insecta > Diptera > Tachinidae > Tachina > Tachina fera. Next base: position 84,972,260 of record LR999966.1, read on the forward strand.
TTCAATTTACATAAATAAAATACTAGTACACAATTGTGTTGAGTTTTACAAAATTTGTGAACGCTAGCCGTTTAAAAGATATCACAGCGTTGCTAGATTTATTGTATTGAAGGGGGGGGGGGCAGTTAAAATTTTTAATTTTTGTTTTTATTACTACGCATTATAAATGCAAAAAAAATTGTTTTTCAATTTATTATATCATGAGTTTTTTAATGAGATTAACTAAATACTTTTTTTTAATAAGAAATGAAATGATGAAATTTGTTTCTATTGTTCTCTAACGTTTATGAGTTGACCATATCGCCTTTTTAAGGCCGTGGCTCTTGATCCCTTTATTTTTCATAAATTTTATTAAGTATAGAATTTAAGATTTGTAGCAGTTTCCTTGATAAGCGATATAATATTTGTGTGTGAATGATATTGCCGAATTTTTCTACACTCTTTGTCTTAATTTATTCCACATATTTGTGTCAGATTACATTTAAATATATTAAGATATTATTGCGTTATATAAAGATAATTTAATGATATGAAGGCAGAAGAAATTCTTTAAAAAGAACATAACAGAAATTTTGCTTATAAGACTTAAATTGAAAAGTCAACATATGAAAAGGCACTTGTCAATCTTATCGCATTCCTCTCTTAAATGCATACATACATATATAAACTGTTAAGCAATATCATGGTAATCTATTTTCTTTTCCGGCCCCACTGCTTGATTGCACATGAGGGTATATTAACAAACCCATTTATATTTTACGTATACATATCTATAAAGAATTTAAATAAGGATGCACTGCAAAAAAAAAAAGTGAAAAGAGATACAAAATTGAAAATAAAAATAAATAAATGAAACAACCAACAGTTATTCAGTAATTTTTTATGCAATATGCAAACAATTTTTTACGGTTAAACTATACGAAACATATGTAAATACCCACACATACTCGCGCATGCATATATGTACATATATGTATGTATGTACATATGTCTCAACAAGTTTAGCAGTATGAGCGTATTTTATGCAAATAATAAAAAAATGATAAAGGTGCTTTGTAAAATAAAAAAAATATGTGCAAACAACAAAAGGAATAAATGCTTTACAAATAAAACTATAAAATATACAATAACGGTCATATGGATATAAACCAGCAAAAGTTTATTGTAAAAATAAAAATGAAACTATTCAGGCTCAAATATAAACACACTCACGGATGTATACAACAATACACTTATATATGTATGTATATGGACATGCACTTGAATGCCCACACAATTACAAATAAACAAATACGAACAACGATACAATAGATTAAATTTTTTTTATTTAAAGTTTTCTATTACAACCAGGTATCGTTTGTTGCAGATAAAAGAATAAAATAAGTTAAAGAAATAAATAATACAAACACAATAAAAGAAAACTCAATGAGCTTAAACAGATTTCCACATAAAAGAACATGTAACAATAAATATGAATATGAAGGTAAAAAAAACTGACCGGAATATTCATGTGATATGCTACTCTTATGTACCTAAATAGTCATATGTTCTAGATTTCATATCAAGCTTCTAACAATAAAAATGGCAACAAATTTTATAATTTTTAAGCAACAGGATGAAATTATATAAATTTTAATATATTTAAATACCACAAGGTGGCGAACGCAATATTTGCACTGACATTAGGGTGAAGCCCCTAATAGCTCAGCAGTTTGGTAGATTGCAAAAAAAATGCTCTTATTTATCTTTTTTAGGGTTACGCACACCAAAGGTGAAAAAAGGAACCCTATGAGAATTAAAAATTAAAGGGTGTTCCAAAACGAGCAACGAAAAATGCTAAGAATCCCATGTAATATATGTACATACAATTGTATGTATATACATATGTATATTGACAATTGAAATTTGTAAAATTAGTGTATTTTTATATAGACTACAACAATTAACACTAAAATTTAAAAATTTAAATTAAAGGGTGGTCCATCAGTTAATGCAATTTTGACTATGTACATAATTTTGACAATTTGCTATATCTTGGAAACCGTAAGAGGTAAACTCTTTAAATGTTCAAAAACGGTAAAACAAAAAAATCCGAAAATTATAAAATCGCCAAACCAAAAAAGTCACCAAAGTTAAAAAAAAATTTCTAACGTACACCAAAGGTGAAAAGGAAACCCGGTGTTTTCTCTACGCTGTCCGTCTGTCCATCACACGCTATTTTCTCAGGAACCGTAAGAGCTACGGACCTGAAATTTGGACAGATTATGTAGAATCTTGAACGCTGCAACAACAAATACATGAGAATTAAAAATTAAAGAGTGTTCCAAAACGAGCAACGAATAATTTTAAAATCACATGTAATATACATACAATCGTATGTACAAACACATGTATATTGACACTTGAAATTTATAAAATTAGTGTATTTTTGTATAAACTACAACAATTAACACTAAAATTTTAAAAAATTTATATTAAAGGGTGGTCCATCAGTTAATGCAATTTTTACTATATAATTTTGACAACTTCCTAAATATTGGAAACCGTAAAAGGTAAACTCTTGAAATAAATCCAAAAATTATAAAATCCCCAAACCAAATAAAAAAAAATAACCAAAAATTTAAAAAAATCGCCAAAAAGAAAAAAATAGCCAAAATTAAAAAAAATTCTAACGCTAAAACAAGTCGCAAAACTCGAAACAATCGTCTTAATGAAAAAAATCGCCAAAAACCGAAAAAAAAATCGCCAAAATGTAAAGAAGGCGCCAATAACAAAATAATTGTTAATATGAAAAAATCGCCAAAATGAAAATAATCGCCAAATTGAAAAAAACACCAAAAAACCGAAAAAAATTGCCAAAATGAGAAAAAATGTGTCAAAACTAAAACAAGCGCCTAAATGAAAAAATTTCGCCAAAATGTTTAAAAAAAATTGCCAAAACGAAAAAAATCACCAAAAAATAAAAAAAAAGCCAAAAACTGAAAAAAATCGCCAAAACCAAAAAAAAATTCAAAACTAAAAAAATTGCCAAAATAAAAAAAATCCAAAAACCGAAAATATCGATAAAACCAAAAAAAAATCGCCTATATGAAAAAAGCGCCAAAATAAAAAAATCGCAAAAATTAAAAAAACGTCAAAAACGAAAAAAAAGCAAAAACTATATTTTATATAGGCTAAATTTCGTATTTAATTGCATATCTCGTGTCCGTACGGAACCCTTCGTGCCCGGGTTAAAGACGTACTTCACTGAATTTATTTTAGTTTATTTCCTTTTTTCAATGCAATTTATTTTCACACCTGATATCGTGCCATAACCTTTAAACAAGATGGAAATACATAATTTTCGAACTAATTTTTTTTACCAAAATCGATTATTTGCGATTGTACATAATTGATTTTTTCACGTTTTTTGTCTACTACTCTAGATAGAGGAAAGCTTCATTATATTACAACACTGCTTTTTTCCACGTTTCTAATAATGCAGTGTTGCAAAGCCTCTGGTGTCAATGAGGCGTATTAAATTTTTAAAACTGTGCTTAGTAGCCATTTTATTGGTTATTTTACTTCGCCGACGATTCTACTACACAATACGACGGAGGAGGGCGGGCGCTCTAATATTACACTAAGATTAGTAACCGCTGAAGCCGTGTAGTTCAGTAACCAGTGTTTTTAGTGTTTTCACTAATAATTTTTTAATAAAAGTTGGCGTTAACGTTGTTTTGACATACAATTTGTTTTTTAGATATGAAATCATTATTGAATTGGTTTTAAGTTGGTTCTGTGAAAAGCAACCTTGTTTTCGCTGTGCTCAATTCAGTGCTGATAATTTAAAATGACTGGAAGCAGTTAGCGTGCAGGCGACCTGCAGGTAAGATCTTATTAGTGCAGTTATCAATTCCTTTCAATAACATTTTGTTCTGTATTTTGCTTATGGTATCGGAATAATTTGTAGGGGTTTTCAATCCCTACAAACATTCTTACTAGGTTGGTGCAACAGTTGGATCTACTTCGTCAAGATACTTTGAGAGGGGTCATCAATCCCTCAGAGGTACTCTTTTTGGTCAACCACACACGTTCCCTGGACACCTTTGAGGCTATCCCGGCAACCAGCGGAAACTTTTAACTTTTAAGTGGATGCAGCCTCAACAATTATCAAAAAATTATGGAAAAATCTGTTTTTTGGAAGGAAAATATTTTCATTCGACATCTGGAAAGTGAAAATAGATGATATGACTGACAAGGTTTATCTTATAATCTACTTGTGCATTTTTGTATATAATAACTTTATTTTCAAGCACGTCTTCACTTTATGTAAGAAGTTCCATAATTTAAAAAATTTTTATTTACAAAATATAAAATAATTTTAATTTTAGAGTGCTTTGTGAAATATCTGAGTTTTTCATACAAAGAAAAACAGTTTTACAGTTTGTCAACTAAGTTTTATAAAAAAGAAGAAAAAATACAACAAAAAATACACGCATTTCTGCTGGAGATTTATTTTATCTTGAGCAAAGTTATAAACCTGAATTTTACAAACTTGCAATGTGAATGCCAAATCAACTGTTTGTTGCTTTCACGTTAAAACCTGGGGTCGAATCGTCACATGCGTAAACGTAAAACTCGTCACGTAAAAATATAATTTTCGGATTATGACATACGTAAACGTACTGAAATGCCATTCAGCTTATACGATTGACGTATCACTCAATTTGTTTTCGTAAGATTGTCGATTCGATCGCGGATGTGACGATTTAAGCCCTGGTTTTAAATTTCAGTGTGAAAACACTATAAGCCTTCATCAGTTGAACTTTCCTACAATAATTGATCAAAATGAACACGAAATGAGCACATCAGATTCGTGGTTTTGGTATTTAATGACTGTCGGAGACCAGGCTCGAAGCCAGGTCCTTCGGTTCTATAGTCAACGTACTATCGAATTTAAACAACGCCACTCTCACAGGCCTTTAATATTTTAAAATTTAAGAATAATTCTATTAAATGTAAAAGTACAACAAAAATTTAAGACAATTTTAGAAGTTTTGCAAAATTAAATTTTAAAGCAGCGACCTAGAAGTGAACAGAAGAGAAACTATTTAATCCATCCATTCGGCTAGTGCATAATTATAAACGAAAGAGTTTACTTTGGCACCACCTACTACGGAAAAAGTTCCAATTACGATTTCAACTTTCGATTAAAATGCTGTATAAAGCACAACATATTCACTCACGTACGTGCTTGGAATCTAAGAGCACAATTTAGATTAAAATTTTTGGAATTTATATGCCTGCAATAATCGTATATAAACATAAACATATGTATGTACATGCACAATACATATAAATATGTATGTGCATATAAATATATTTGGATTTTGAGTTATTCATACGAGAAGTTATTAAACTTATTTTCTGTTTTCTTTTCATTTCAACAGCCCATGAGTCTGAGTTGGCAAACGCATCGCAATTTAAAGTTCAAAGAAAATATTTTTTTAAAACTATATAAAAATGCATAATTATATTACTTTAAGTCTGTGATGCATTAATAGGAAGCATTTATATTTGTTGTTGGTTGGAATTTCGTTTCTGCTTAAGAAACACATTATCATCATTTCTTAAGAAAAGCTCAATATATTACGAGTACATACGAGTATATATGTACGTGGGCATGTTCTGACACTCGCATATCATATAGAATTTGCGATTGTGATCGCAAGAGAGGTGTTCTGCAAATCGCAATCAAGATCAAATCACAAGACTACACTGAAGTGAATTTATGAGTTTATCCTAAACCAAACTTTAAGGAAACATTAAAATGGTTAACAAATCAAATTAAATATGTTTAGTTTTGATTTTAATCAAAAATAGTAATAGTTTCGCAAAGTTTTTACTATATCATTGAAATTTATAAAATACACTGACGATTTCAACAAACAGCTGAACTAAATCAATATGGCAAGTAGCAAGCAAAAGGCATGAGTCACATAACATGTAGAAACAAGTTTGGCGATTTGCAACGCACATGCGATTTGAAAACCATGCGAGTTTCAGAACATACCTGATGTATACATATGTATGTATAGGGAAATAATTATCTTGGGACTTGAATATAAATTTTCCATGCCTGTTTTGTGTGCTCTACGTTGCTTTTGTCTTATTCAATGTGCATTTATATTCACATACTTACGTACCTACATATTTAATAATATCTTGTTTTGATAAATAAAAAGAACAATTGCAAAAACAGTTCATTAACATCTGAAGTTCAATAAAATTTAACAGATCATTAAACTTGACTAAGAACGTCATACGGGAATTAACTGATAATTATTTTGAATAAAAATAAACAAAAATACGCGCGCTTGATTTTATAAAATTTCAACATGCATTAAAAGCATTTACGATGTAAGTCTTGAATTTCCCAATGCTTACAACATCAGATTATCCCACAGATAAGCTATCAAAAAAGTGTTATCGGGGAGATACCCTTATCTTTAAGTCTTTTTTCAAGAAAAATGTTTTACAGTAAATAAAATTATAATGATACATTTTTGTTCGACATAAAAATAATGTTTCCATGACCTTTCTCTTTATAGTGGGTGTTTTTTTAAGACCGACAGAATCTTAAATTATAAAATTAAATTTTAATCAAAATTTTTTTATATTCGAAAGATTAATACATGGCAATGACATTTGAGAATAATTTTAGGCATATGGCCATAAAGGCTATTCTTGACAAAGTGCAATCTGGACTATAGGTATGCACAGATATACCTGTTTACACCAGTTTTACGTTTGTTGGTTCTTTTATGTACAGATACATATGTTATTCAGCGTTTCTGTTACTTGTCATAAGTTATCGGTACAAGCAAATCAGTACCCCCACCCTCTTTCTACTTTCTTCTCTCTCTCCCATAAACTCATAAGCTCAGACTTAAACCAAGAGAAAACAATGGAGTCTAGAACATAACTAGAAACAGAAAGGCTGAATAACATTTGTATATGTACATACCAGATCCAACAAACGTAAAACTGGTACAAACAGGTATATTTGTGCAGACCTATAATTGGGACATGCAATTTTGGGCCACCTTTGGAAGCACTGCTGACTATATGTGTCGAACAGCATGAACAATGTTAACCCCCAAAGCGTTAATTGAAAGCAAATAAACAGTGACTTCACATGTTCCCACAGGAAATAATCGAGTGGTATCAAATTGCAGGCTTAAGAGGCAAATTGAAAGGTCCATTTCTCGAAATAATAATTTTTCTTTAAGCCACTTATATATTTAAAAAAAAAATTATTGATTGTGGTGCGGTAACGAACTCCATTGAACGTTACCCGAGCAAAGGCTTCGGGGTCCTATTGTTTTCGCTAGGACGTCTGTGTGTCTGTCTGCCTGTCAGAGGCTGTTTTCTCGAGAACCGAAAAAGCTTCAGATCTGAAATTTTCACAGCATATGTAAAACTTTGACCGCTACAACAAAAAATATATGACAATTAAAATTTATTGGATGTTCTAAAGCGAGCAACGAAATATGTTGAAATCCTAATGAAATACGCAATAAATATAAATATTTATATAGTATAGACTAGTCTTATTTTATGCAGACTACAACAATTATGCAATTTTGAAACCTTGCTGTCTCTTGGAAACCGTAAGAGGCAAAGTCTCGAAATTTTCAAAAACGCTATAATTAAAAAAAATCCCAAAACTAAAAAAAAGCTTAATCGAAAAAATCGCCAAAACGAAGAAAAAAACGCGAAGCCTAAAAAACCGCAAAGACTTAAAATAAATTCAGTCAAGTGCAACTTCGACTCGTGCACGAAGGGTTTGGTACGGACACAAGATATGTAATTCAATACAAACTTTAGCCTATATAATTTTTTTCGTTTTGGGTTTTTTTCAGTTTTAAGCGTTTTTTTAGTTTTGGGGTTTTTTGCGCTTGTTTTGTTTTGGCACTTTGTTTCTCGTTATGGCGATTTATTTCGGTTTTTGACGTTTTTCGTATATGCAATTTTTTTGGTTTCGCGGTTTTTTGGTTTTTGGCGTTTTTTTTTTAATTTTCGCAATTTTTTTAGTTTTGACACTTTTTCTCTCGTTTTGACGGTTTTTTTCGGTTTTTTCTTAATTTTGGCGATTTTTTAGTTATGTCGATTTTTTCTTTTTTTGACGTTTTTTCATTTTGGCGACTTTTTTCATTTAGGCGCTTTTTATAGTATTGACACTTTTTTTCTCATTTTGGCGATTTTTTTCGGTTTTTGGCGTTTTTTCAATTCGGCAATTTTTTTTTTTAATTTTGGCTATTTCTTTAATTTTTGCGATTTTTTTCATAAAAACAATTATTTTGGTTTTGGCGCATTTTTCGCATTTTGACGTTTTTTTCGGCTTTTGACGTTTTTTACATTTTGGCGATTTTTTCATTTGGACGATTTTTTTTTAATTTTTGGCGATTTTTTTGTTTGGCGATTTGATAATTTTCTGATTTGTTAGTTTTACCGTTTTTGAAAATTTGAAGAGTTTACCTCTCACGGTTCCCAAGATATAACAAGTTGTAAGAATTACATAGTCAAAATTGCATTAGCTGATGGACACCCCCTTAATTTAAAGTTTTTAACATTTTAATGTTAATTGTTGTAGTCTATATAAAAATACACCAATTTTACAAATTTCAAGTATCAATATACATATGTAAATACAATTTTATGTATATTACATTGGATTTTAAAAATTTTCGTTGCTCGTTTTGGAACACCCTTTAATTTTTAAATCTCATGTATGTGTTGTTGTAGTGGCCAAGGTTCTTCACACACTCTTACGGTTCCTGAGAAAATCGCGTGACGGACAGACGGACAGCGTAGCGAAAACAATAAGGTTCCTTTTTTCACCTTTGGCGTACGGAACCCTAAAAATGAGCCAAAACTAAAATAAATCGCTAAAAACCTAAAAAAAAGCGCCACAAATGAAAAAAAAATCCCAAAAACCAAAAAAGGCGCTTAAACTAAGAAAAAGTGGCAAAAATAAAAAATCGCTAAATATCGTAAAAAATTTACCGGGTACTTCAAAAATTTTTTTTTAAATTTCTACATCAGGTAAGATGTTCGATTATACCCAGCAAAAAAAATTTGATTTGAAAGCAATAACAACTGAGAAAAGCAATATATTGCTTACTTGATAGCAAAAGCTGCGAAAAATGCTTCTGAAATGTACTAACGCAAGGCGGGCTGTTTTTTAAAGTAGAAAATTATTACACACAAAATTTTGCAAATCATTAACTTTTGCATCTGAGCACACAAATGTTATATATTATTGCTTCCGTCAAGAAATTAAGTAAGGCAAAATAAAAAATAAATGGATTTTTGGAAGCTGAATGTATTGCTTATAGCTGGCTCATCTCGAACAAAAAAATATGTATTGTTTATTATTGCTGTTGATTCTGTAACACTATCTCCATTACAAAAACGCTTCTGTGGGGCAATAATTTTTGCTGGTTATAGGAAGCTAAAGTTCGTGTTCGTACGTATTCATATTTGCACTTTACTGAATCTTTTTAAGATATAAGTTCCAACGATGCCACCAGTGCGCAAACCGTACCAAACGGTGCGGTTTTCTGGATGTAATGGAGCCTCTAGAGATTGTTGTGAATTGGTTTCACTCTATTTAAGGAAAATTTGTTTGTTAAAAAACTCAATACAGCAGAAATGAGCTTCATCGCTGGACATAATCTAGTGATAATATATATTATCAGTTTCCAACTACTCTAGAACCCAATTGGGCCTTAATTCCGGTACCAGCTGGAACTCAAACAGATGCAGGCCGGAATATTTGCATAAAATATTTCACATAGTGGATGGTAAGAGACCTAATTTCTGCAAACGACAACGAATCGATTAATTTTGAAATTTTTTAACACTTTCAGCGACAATATTCTCCGCAGTACGTACATTCCTCCGAAGTGCTTATATGTACATATTGCATCATTTAGAAATTATGTGGTGTAAAATCTATTAACAGTTCGACGGATTGCTTATTCAGTTGGACGATTATGTGTGCCATAACCTTAACGTATAGACGAATTCGTAGAAATGGTAACTGATTTTCAATCTGTATATGTATGTTTACTAGGTAGATCAGAGAATGGGTCGTAATTTATTTTTCATACCACTAAGTGGGTTGTGCCACGCCCATACGAACGAAATATCTTATATCTTGCAAGGGATAGAAGTCAGCGTATTTAAATTTGGTATGAAGTCATTTGAAGTAATTTTAAGTATTGGCAGAAGAGGACTATGGGAGAAGGAACATCCCCTTCAAAGCTATTAATAATATTCTTATATCTTGAAAGATATAATACCAAGAGTCTTAAAATTTTGTATGGGCTCTTTTCAGAGCGACTATCGAAGTATGTAATAGAGAACAGAAATGAGTAGTGAAAAAGTGAATAGAGTTAAATATGAATCATAATTTCTTGTACGCATGGCGCGCTCATATTTATTGCAATGTTGTCTATGAAGCGAATCACTCGAAAGTTTGAACTGAGCATCGAACTCACACATAGCAACACTTATGACGTTGTTGATTTCAACTCTCCTTAACTCAATGCCTATGGACGATGCTATGACTCACAATACGAACTTCGCATACGAAAATTACAGTTTTCATTATGAGGTTGTGTGTTTGTTTCTCTGTTGCTTGTTTTTGTTTTTTTTGCGGGAATTGAAAAACAACGCTATTTACTACTATTGTATACTACTTGCAAACTGTTTAGTGACTGAACTTTTAAATAAACACATACATAAGCTAAATGAGTTAAATCAATGCGAGTAATCTAAGTACTTTCCTGAAATTATAAAACAACCTGAGGTTTTTTGTAAGTGTCAGTGTGGTATGAATATGAGTCGCATTCATATTTATTTCAAATTATTTATAAATTAATGTCATTGGGGGTGTGCGTACATCAGAGTAGTTGAGTTTAAACGATATCTACGCATTTATATTTAAAATTTTACAAGTCAGTATGAATAGCAAAAACACGTAAAAAATTAAAATATAAATTATTATGGACCATAAGAAAGCTATTACAATGATTTTGTCTGCATATATTTTACTCTACATTTTTCTTCAAAATCAAGCGTGTGAAGTGTTGCGCATAAAAAAATTCTTTCAGTGGGCGTGGTCGATTTTCATGACATTAAATTTTTGTCTCAACTTATTCAATACGCCATTATCAATGATCTAGGAGCACTTCTTATAGATTTTGAAGCCATCTCACTGTGCACAGTAAGGCCTGAATTTAAAGAAGTCATAAGAAATAAATAAATTTTCTAAACCTGAAGCAAATGCATTTAGTAAATTATCATATGTTTGCTAAACTTCGATAGCTGAAATAAGCTCAAAACAATTTTCAAAGAGGACTAAATACATTAAACAATCTTTAAATTACTAAATCAACATATTCCATGGTGTTTTTAGTGCATCAATATTAAATAGATTTACAAAAAAAGCACAAGCAATAAATATAATATGCAAGGCAATAATAATATGATGGGTATTTTGAAAGATGTTTCATAACTGAATATTTAAACGTTTTTCTGTTTCAAAATTTTATATTTTATTTTATATTTTTTATATATGTACATAATTTCACACACAAGGAAAGAGATTGCTTCCTGCTTTGTTTTATTATAAATATGTATATTAGCTAACAAATTGGCGGGTAATAAATACACTAGTAATTAAATATTTTGTTACTTATTAAATAAACGTATTATCAAATCCAGTAATTAATACAGTACGTGCTTTTAAAAACCGATTTGAGCAAAGAAATTGCTATTAGTTTAGATAAAAATCTAGGTAATTTACTGGTATGTATTCATTGGAGATGAACACCGCTCACGCGATTCATATGAAATTATATGTTCAAGCAAGCGAGCTCTTATGAGCGTTTGCATAAAAAGTACATGAGTGAAATTTTAACATATTTAACTTAATTAATATGTAATTTTAAAATTTCCAGAAAATATATCATACAAAATAAAAATTCTTTAAAGAAGAATTTTTATAATTAAAAAAAATTTCGTGAATATTTCCTGAGCGCGAGTTTACTTGAGATCACTCACCCTTTAATCTTAAAATATCAATCTAGTGACTGCTTGAGGAACGCTTTTTTCGCTTTCATGTGAGAGAAAATATTGTGCCAAAGTGTTTCTGATGGCGAGTTAAAAAAAACGAGTACTCACAATGCCATCACTTATTTTTATGTTTGTGTATATGAAGTTTGATACTTTGATCAAATTATACATGTGCCTGCCTGAGCACTTTATACCCGCATTTTCTATGGAGTTCATGGTTAAAATACAAAACGTATTTGATGGTGATAGATTTTCGCAACAGTTGTCGCTTTAAACTTAAAGCCATTTTAGACTGCTTCGATCTTAACAATTTAAAAATGTATGTACATATGTACGTACTAGCATGCTTATTTATTTCATTTGAAGACAGCCCTTCCCACTGCCGCTTAAAATTTTTTATTATTCTATTTCGTGAAAAACTAAAACATAAATACAAGGTGACCTATAATAAAAAAGAATATATATATACATAGGTAGTAGAGGTGAGCACAAGCTGTTTGCTTGCTTAATGTTCATGGTGTATAGTATTGATTTGTTCTTTCTTTTTACTGCTCTTCATTTTATGAAAACACTAAAACTGGTAATCTCTTTTAACAAGAGTATGCAACAGCATTTGTTTATCTGCCGAAGCATATCTTACCAGTGCACACCGAATGCAGTGTTGCCAAAACGGTGGTTTTCCCGCTATATATAACTGTATTTTGTTGTCATTAGCGGCAAGTCTATTTAAAACCCCACCACCGGGAATTTTAGCGGAAGGTTTTCTTAGTTGACGGACTTTCAGCGTTTTTCTGAAATTTATAAAGAAAGATATTGAATCAAAATATAGTATTTTTAACACAGCTATGCGACACGTATCCTGGTACTTATGCTGAGTTTTTTCCATATTAACAAGTACAGTGAAAAGAAACTAACGTCACATTTTTTCCCAAATAAAAAATTTTCATATTATGGTCGTGTAGTATAATGTGAAACTATAAGAGGTTGAAAATAAAAACATATGTATGTATAACATACATACGAGTATACAAGTGAACAAATCTTTTTTTTCGTGAATAAAATTTAAATCGAGATTAAAATTGTATTACAAACGAATTTAGTCATTCTTTTCGTATTAAAAAAATAGTAAAAAAATCTTTAGACAAAGACAAACGAAAAGCAAACCGAAATTCGGTTATTGAACCTGTGAGTATGAGGAAAACATAATATCAACCAAAATCTCTCAAGAGAATAACTTTTTCTAAATAATTTATTTTTAATTAGACTTTTTTATTGAAATTTTCCTTTGAAATTGAATTTCAAGCCAATATGAATTGAGCCATAGAGTTTATTTTATCAACACTATTTTTTAATTTCAGATAGTCAGAAAATCAGGAAATCTTAACAATATTTTACAAATACTTCAAGCAAAACGGCAAGATATTATTCCACACGTGTAGAATAATTAGGTTATATCGCAGAAACTGTTGAAAAACATTAATATTAATAGATAGAATAGTCCTTTGGATTCTAATTTTTCATGGTTCGATTTTTATGTATGGACACTCTTCAGGAAACAAATTACCTACTTAAAGAGTAGGCTGAGTTTTGCTTATAAATATTGGGGAAATATGAGATTCCAAAATACATATATCTATACATATGTATACATATGTTATAAAATTTATCTTACTCTTTTTTACCAATAAACCATAAAAAAGACATTTGTTGGTTATAAAAATTTCAGCGGTTATATTAGCGTTTATTTTTATTCAGGTAGCGGGTTTTAGCGGGTTTTCAGGGGCTACATGGTGGGAAATGCCTACAACATTTTGGCAACACTGACCGAATGACAATTGTAAAATGAGCACACGTGTGTAAAGATATCCGTACCCACTTGACCTGAGATTCGATAAAAGCGAATGCTCACTAAAGAGAAGAAATTTCAAAGCAAAATTCTTTGATATTTGTTCACTAATCAAAGAAAATTGAAATGTTCGTTAAAACTTTGAGCTTCGAACTTCTCTCGGAAGTTTTTCCAATGTGTGACAGTAGCCAAGTGGATGTGTGCTGGTAGTCGAGACATGACAAGTTCGATGCATGATAGCACTGTCAGTTAAAAAATAAAAAGCAAATCATATGTACATATGTATGTGCAATAATTGAACAAGAAATAAATTTGCCACGATAGTCTATTGGATGTGTGTTAGGCCGGGTTAACATCTGCGTGCGAAATGCCACACAAGCGTAAAAAAGCGTAACCAACTAAATACTAATGAAAAACTATTTGATTCAGACATGCATTTATTAATTTAAACAGTTTCATACATAATTAATAGACAATTTTATAGAATCCAAAATGATTGCAAACTGTTTAAATCAATAAACATATATCTGAATAAAACAGTTTTTCATTAGTAATTAGTTGGTTACGTTTTTTTGGGCAAATGACACACAAGAAATGCCATCTGTAAACTCAGCTTTAGTCTGCTAGAATGGAAGTACCATGTTCAAATCCTGCAACGTAAGTCCGAGGTATTAAAAAAAATTACAAATTACTTTTTTACTTTTACTGTTGCCTTTTTGGGATATCGAAATTAGTTCGATATTTTCTCACTTTTAATATTGCTAGCGCAACTTCGATAACGAATTTTTTTTTGGGACAAAACTCATTGACAGGTGAACTTTTTTCGAATCATTTTTGAGTGTCACTCCAGATAGGTTTTCACGATAAATGTTCGAGATATATTCGAAAGCGATAATAATAACAAAAGTCTTGGTCAAGTAGGTATGGATATAAGAAAAAAAAAACAACGTACTTTATTTCAGCGTGTTAGATCGCATGCGATACTTTTCTAAGTTTTATAATTTATTAATTTAAGACTAAAAATAAAATAAATAAATAATAAAATAAATATGATATCTTTCACAATGGATATAACTACAAAAAGTTTTATCATCACTTCATATTTCATGAAATTTTGAGTTTGTGAAATAAAGTATTGTGCACCATGAAGTGTACAATAAAAATATTGCACACTTGACATAACTGTTGATTCAACTGTTGTAGAATCAGTTTCTGTTTTTTGTTTCATTGTTCTCTATTTTTGCTTTACACTCAATTACGATCACCACTACAAACAGTATTAGGTCTTGAAAATGCACTTTTGCATGGCTTGTGCTTACTTCTAATAGATAGTCTATGGATTTTCACACACGTGAACAATTTTAGGCACTCAATTTTTGTTTTTATCATAATACACGGTATGATTATTTGCCTGGCGAGAAATGTATACACACATACGTGCACTGTCGTAGAATGTGTGATTGACTACAAAAATAATCAACTTATAGTTAATTTTTCTAGACTAATGGTAGAAGTACTGAAATTGTATCGTGTTGTTGGATGTTTATTGAAAATGTGTTGGCAACGTTTTGTTACGTAAAAATGTACAGAAAATACATACATACACACACGTATAAAGCAAAGAGAAACTCAATAACAGCTGACACATTCGCTGGTGGCCTCACGTTTTTTCTAACTAACAGTCAGACTTACACGAGACGACAAATGCAAAAGTAAGATGATACGATTTGAGTAGTAAGTTGAGTACAGTCGAATCCACTTTAGCGCAATGCGATTTACTGAAAAAAAATTGGATCACTGCTTTAGCGAAACATCGCTTTACTGAAAACCGAAAGCAAGACCGCAACTACGTTTTGTATGAAACTTACTTCGCTTTAGTGAAAGATATAGTGCATAAATAGATTGCATAAATTAAGTCTGAAAAAATTTTGCATGTTTTGTCCGTTGAAAAATTAAATGTCAAAACTTATTTGTCCTCTTCGCTCTTACGTACTTTATTGCATTTTTCTATTATTTTGTACTGATTTTAAGCAGTACGCTTAACTGTAACAAATTTAAGTAATCCAAACTACGTTTTAGAGAAAAAATCGGATAACTGAAAAAATTGGGTTTTGGTTATTTCCAGTAAAGCGGAGTGGGCTTTACGTAATCAGATTTAGTGACAGCCAACAAATTTACAATCAGCTACTTTGAAACTAATTTCATTTTGATATTAACATTTTGTTATTATTATTTTATATGATGCTCTAGCTGAGCAGTAGCGCGTTGTATAGTGACGATACATAGTTCGAACCCCAGCAAAATTTTTTTTAATTTACTGATTTCCAGGTGACTTAAATAAAACTAACTTTAAGTCAGTTGAAAACAGAACGTCTTAATGTTAAACTAATTATTTGTTTCAATTGGAAAGTAATACAAGTGTCAGTCAGCACTAGTTGCAAAATAGTTAGCTTAAAGTTAGTTTAAAGTTTTTGTAATTACACAATTTGAAAGTTAAAAAAATGGGCAGAGTTACGCCTATTAAAATTTATTGTAATGGCGGTATTCGATGTTTGATGCAAACGTTAACGCGTAAGTGCAAATGCAAAGTATCGTAGCTTTTCTTTGGATTGTGTGTGTATTTTTTGTTGGATTTTTAAGAAAAGCTACGATATTTTGCGTTTACACTTACGCAAGACTATTTTGCATTAGACAATATAGTATAACGCCAATATTTCACGCGGTTTTACTTAAGCGATTATTACGAAACTTACCACACACACCTTGAGCTCTAAAATACACACAATTCTCCACATAAAAAAATGGGTGGAGTCACATCCATTAATAGTTAATATTTTATTTTAAGTGGTTCTACTTTACCGATTTTTACTAAACTTAACACGCAACGCACCTTGAGCTCTAAAAAACACACAATCTTGCATTTTAGATTTATAATTTTATAATTTAATTTTATATTACACGTACTTCTTATCGTCTTCTATCATATCTTTGCATTATGTGTAATATAATACGAGAATTGTTTGGTTTTTGTATTGCGCACGCACTTATTAATTTACCTTGGGTAAATGCATTTTTCAGTATAATTTTTAATTTCTGCATAATATACAATTAAAATTGATGTTTGACAAGTGTGTTTTGAAATGAAACTAGAAGAACACAAAAAAAAAACTTTTTTGTTTGTATTTTTGTTTGTTTGTGATCATTCGGCTGAAGATTGAGATATACATATGCATGTATGTAGATATGTGTATAAGTTAGCTTTACTATTTGGAAAACCTGTTTCATGTACTTGAAGATTAACAGATGGTCATTACTAGACATACATACAATTTATAGTATATACGTAGCATATGCATACATTTTATAGAATTTAAAATGAATATTGCAGCGTTGCACATGTTTGCCATTCCGTTTTTAAATAAATGCATTTTATGCATATTTACCCCTTCCACGTGTGTTGAAGAGTATATAAAACAAAAACGTTATCATTCTAACGAAACTGACATTTAAGAGCTTTTAAAAATTAACAAGAGAAAAATATGCATTATTCAGCTTGAGAGCAAAAACTTCGAAACTTAATAGTTTATTTTTTCGAACAACGTGCAAACTGATGTTGTTATTTGAAATTCAAAATTTGCTGGTAACCATGTGGCTTAACATACATACCCTGCAGGAAATGTCGGTAGTCACCAATTGTGCCCCAGACAATTGTTTTGCTATAGACATTTAACAAGTGATTGAAAAGATACTACTGACCTTGGTACTGCAGATTAGATAGTTCTTTTGGGAGCATATGGAGACATTGCAAACCTTTAGTCACTAGAACATTTTAGTGATTATTGTCCTCAGTTTTGATAATGAAATTGCATATTTTGTTCACATTTGGTGTTTTATTAAAAACAATCTATACAAAAAGGAACTATGTAATGCTTGAAAAAACATATACAAAAGAAACTAGTTCTAAGTAAGGATTTTGACTTTGCTTTCTAATAAACACTTGCATGTAGGTATCAGTGATTTGCATTGAAACGTTTTTTTACTATTCATACTGACTCATGAAATTTTAAATATAAATGCGTAGGCATCGTTCAAACTGAACTACTCTGATTTACGCACACTCACAATAACTTATAGGTTGCAATATATATGAGTGCTACGTCGACATTCATATTTATATCACAATTACACTTATAAATCACCTCAGTTTGATTTCTAATTTCAGGAAAATACTTATAATACTCACATTGATTCAACTCACTTAACTCCTGCATGTACGTTTATTTAAAACTTTAACCCCTTATGCAAAAACGATTGATGAATTTAAAGGTGGTTTAGCAAATGAATTTTTTATGGCAAAACCGGTTTTAACGCATGCTTTAATTTTAACAATGGTTTTTGCATAAGAGTATTAATCATTAAAAAGTTTGCAAGTAGTATACAATAGTAGTAAATAGGGTTGTTTTTTAATTGCTGCAAAAAAAAGCAAAAGAGAAACACATAACCTCATAATGAAAACTTCAATGTTCGTATGCAAAGTTTGCATTGTGAATCATAATTGTTTTGCATAAAGTAAAGGAGAGTCAAAATCAACAATATCACTAGCGTTGCTAAGTATGAGTTCGATGCGCACTTCAAACTTTCGACTGAAACTGATTCACAGACAACATTCCAATAAAAATGAGTGTGCATAAATACTAGATATTATAAGTGATGATTCAACTCTACTTACTTTTTCACTACTCATTGTTGTTCTCTGATATGTATGTTAATCAAAAATTCAACTTTTTGTTAATTTAGTAAAGTAAAACACTCACATACATACATACGTATGGATCTGGAAATGCAGCAAATTTGTAATTAATCCCACAAAATCTTCTATAGGCTCATACAAATTTTCACAGTTTTTTTCATTTTCACATTTTATATTTTTATACCCACAAAATGGATTGTTTTTTGTATTCCTCTTTTGTAATTTAGTTTTATTTGATTCTTTGAATTACTTTTCAATACAATTATATTTAAATTTTAAATTGATTTTGTATAATAATTTTTATAAAAACTTGCTTGAAGCCACTTGAATTTTCAACAAACAAATAAAACATTAGGAAAAACCATAGTAGTGTGTATCTGACAAAATATTTTCCACGCATCAAAAACCATCACCCTTATTCCAGTTGTCGAAATCGACGTCACTTTGATAGAACACAAAAAAATTGTTGTTCGCGTATTTGTTGTTGAAAACAACTGACTCCGCGTGACAGGTTAATGCTATTTTCTAGATCTTTCGGAACGGAAATAGATTGTCAGTTGGGCACAATTGTTCTCGACAGCAAGTAAACAAGCGCCAATTTTTTGGTATTGTGTTAAAGTGACGTCGATGACGACAACTGGAGTAAGGCTGAATATTAATGTGTAGACGCTGCGTTGATAATGTAACCAAAATAGTCGACGCAAGTGGTGACTTAGGGTCACTTAGCGCCACGTTTCCTTCAGGGTATGTACACACATATGTATATGTGTACAAATGTGTATACTCACATAGATACAAGTTATTGTTCACACTCAACCACACATACACACACATTTATAAATATATTTATGTACGTACATACATACATAAATGTATGTGAATGGCACGTAAAAGTGTACCTACACATCTGTAGTATTTTTACAAATTATGGAAATCCATAAAAACAATTTATTTGCGTTTTTTTTTGATTTTTGTTTTTTGCTTTGTTTTGTTTTTGAAAACAAGTGAGTGGCTGGTGTGGAGCGGAAGCAGACGTGTTCGTAATATACTAATAAACTGATCACGACGACTAAAGCTTTCACAGCTCGCTAACAATAACAACGAAAGTAATAAAAGTTTTTATATTTTAATTTTTTAGTTCAGGAATGGACAAACAAATTGTTACAAGAAAATGCATTCATAGTAAAAATTTTCAGTAGCTTCCCGAATAGGTGAAGACGTGAGCAGATATTCATAAATTACTTTTAAAGTTAATGTGGCCTTAGCGTACTTATTATTTGTATATGAGAAAACAGGTTTAACTTTAACAATAGTTCAGGGATACTTATCACAAGGGAAACCAAAAATATGCTCAAAAAAGTTTTAAGCGCATTAAACATGCAATAAAAACTTGAAAATATGCCCTAAAAACTCATAAAATATGCTCTTAAAAAGAATACAAATTGATTTATTTGAAAAAAAATTTACTTTTTATTCCAACACTTCAATATCATTTGCTTATAAAATAAGACAAAAATAAAACAAATAAGAAACAATAAAAAATTTCATATAACAAATAAAATTTAACTTCAGCTTTAAATGGATCCCTATATTAGAATTAAAACTTAGGAACTGTATTTTGGATAAATATTCACTTAGATTATCAAATAAAAATCGTTGCGTGTCACATCTAAATGAAATTTTTTACCTTGAAAATTTTGTTTCAACTTCTACTGATGTAATTGGGGCAACGTCATTCATATTAATATTAACATTAAAAAAATGTGTATAAAGTATCAATGCATGCCCTAAAAGCGTCATATATGCTCTTAAAATCGAGAAAATTCTAAAAATTTGCGTATAAGGCAGAAACATGCAAAAATATGCTTTAAAAGGTACAATATGCAAAAATATGCACTAACAAATCAGTGACAAAATTAATAAAAAGTTGTGAGTCGGAAAAATATTTTATCTTCGCATTAATACGTCACATAAGAAAACACATGTAAGTGAATATTTGTAGTTTCCCTACTTATCACAAATGCAAATGATCACGTCGAAAAATAACATAAGAAGTCATACACAATCCTTCAGTGAAGGGCAGGCATTTTGCGGCTGACACATAATCGCTCAATTTAACTTAAATGCTAAGTCCATGGAGTAATGTACATTTTCAAAATTTGCAAACGAGTTGAATGCACATCCATTCAACCAATTCTTCAGAAATTTGCCCTTACCCTTCAAGTGCGAAAGTCTTGTGAAGAAAAAAATAATTTCTCTGTAACTTTCCACACATATTAAGGTTTTACAAAATAATACAAAAGTAATGCATTAAACACATTTACGGCAGCAGGCTATGGACCACAAACTGTTAAAAATATTATACATATGTGTCTATAAACACGAGAACAATACCACACAACTACAAGACTATTTATGGGGCTGTAGACAACTTGCACTAATTTTTTGATTGCGACAATCAGCAAATATAGTGTTGTCAATATAATAAAAAAAATTAAATGAATGATAACTTAAAATTATTAAATATTATAAATACATCTCAAAGTTCATGAAAATATAAAAAATAAATTTATCAATTTTTACCTGATAGTAAAGGTATTCATTTAAGGTTTTTCTCGTTGGAAAAATAGACAAATGTAATTTTTTTGACAACACACAGGAAAAAAAAATTCAAAAACTTTTTTCAAATTTTTTTTCCTGTGTTTGTTGTAAAAAATTAAATTTTTCCACTTTTCCAACGGGGAAAAAACTGAAATGAATACCTTTTGTATAAGTAATTTAACATTTGTAATTTTAAATTTAATTCAGGTTCTTATAACGTCGCTGCCGCTTTCAAAGCAATTAAGCAGAGTGCTGCTATTGCAATTAGCCGCATTATAAGTAATAATTATTTAATACATTAGTGGCCACATTTTCACATTTTTATTTTTAAGCGCATCTAACATATTTTCCAGCAGTTGAAGAAAATTTATGAAATATTAATGAAAAATTTGTAGGCGGGAACTCTCACTACTTTTGTAAACACAATTGTCGGATCAATAATACATATAAGGTTAAAAGTTTTTGAGCGTGGCTTTTTCCGTTTTTAATACTACAAGATTTTTTCATTACAAAGTTCTGAATCAGTAATATACATGCAACACATTATGCTAAATTTCCTACTTTTAACAAACACACGTGGTTCCAATTAAAGACCTGTACAAGACCACTTACAAGAACTTTTAAGATATGATGGATATTTAAAATGCTTTACTGCGGCAAAATTTTCTAAAACAAGCGCTATACAACACCATTGGCAATACATTTGTTTCGGCTATTGCAGGTATAGGATTAAAAAACAAAATACTTCGTGACCGAAGAGTTTGTTATGCTTGCTTCTTCATACGCATAGGCGCGTATACAAACATCAATACGCACACACGTTGTAGGTATGATCTTTTATTTTCCGCGCACATACAAACGCAAACATTGCATTGACTTTAGTTTTGTGGGCTTGCTTTATAAAAGCATTCTTAAAGACTTACACTTACCATCCAAATCTTACACACACTCAAACGTACAATATGCAAAATAACAAGCATACTCGCATCAACTCTACTTCCTTTTATTGTTTGTTATGAACAAAAAGTCTTCGCGACATCGCTTGTTAACACTCATGTACACAAACACCAATGCACCCATCGTGCTTCGCTTATAGTACGACAGCATTTACTATTGGTTTAGTTTAATACATGCCACGTGAATCCATTTAAAGAACAATACCTATTTATATCTCAAGACTGTTTACGCAGGCCTCTAGTTCCAACCACTTCGAAAAATAGAAAATTGTCTCGTTAAAAAGGCCCAAAGTGTTGCAGAAATTTTTTATACGTACCCAGGGAGAAATACGGGAAATAAAAAGTTACAATTTTAAAGGTTATAATTTTAGGGGTGTGGTTGCGCTTACTCTTAATAATGCCAAGTTTAAGGAATTACATAAATGCATCTTATTTTCCGAGTTATATATTGATACTTGATGATTTTAAAAATGAGTGTATTTTTATGCAGACTACACCAATTAACACTGAAATTTAAAAACTCAAAATTAAGAGGGTTTTCTATCAGTTAATGTAATTTTGATAACTTGCTGTATCTTGGAAACCGTAAGAAGCAATAACTTGAAATTTTCAAAAACGCTTGAAATAAAAAATTCCAAAACAGAAAAATCGCCAAAACCGAAAAAAATCGCAAAAAAGAAAAAAGCGAATGCACTAAAAAGATCGCTTAAACTTAAAACCTAAAAAAATTGCCGAAAAAAAATCGCCTAAACTAAAAAACCGACAAAACTAGAGAAACCCCAAAGCTATAAAGTCGCCAAAAATAAAAATTAAATTAGTTATTATATTCGGTTATTTACGCTAAAGTTCATATGGTATTACATATATAGTATCCGTACGGAACTCTTCCTTCGAGAGCCAAAGGAGCACTTTACTGAATTTATTTCTTTCATTACGAGTATGTATAGTTTCTTCGCGGCATGTTAAAAAAATTTCTCAAATTACGAGTCGTATCGTATTCTGTGATTTGCCACAGGACGTGTGAATATGAGCACGGTGTGCATAAGCCGGAGCTTGACCTGGTGCACTTACATACACATACATAAATATATACATCTATTCATATACGTATATTTACATCAGAATAAAACATTGTCGAGTGGGGTTTTCGATGTTAAGAAATATATTTAAGCGATACATAGCCCAATTTTGAATAAAAGATATACATACTATATATATACAAAATTTCTTTTCCCCTTTAATTTTTTCCGGACATTTATTTAGAATATAAGGATATGATTTGCGACAAAATTTAATTATTATTACCGGGGAATAAACAAAGTTAACATAAATTCTTATTGAGTTCTTATTTATGTATAAAAAATTTTACGTCACATACCAAAGTCCATAAAGATTTATATAGACTAAAACCTATCTAAGAACATGTATGTTACATACTCAAAAAAGCTTCAGCATATATTATTGTATTAAATATATTAATTCGCATATGTTACTCTTATTTATTTTCCTTACATGCATGAACAAATTTTTTTCATCAGACGATTTAAATGTAAAAACTGGTTTAAAAATTCACTCAAGCATATAATACAAATTTTAAATTCATATTGCATAAGAATTCCCATCTCCGTTCTACATTAAACAAAGAGTTAAACGTGTGAGTAAATACAACAAGGTGAGAAATTGGGAAGGTGCTTAGAGGTATAATCGTGAACATTTTTCGAATTCAAAATTCAGTTTAGTTTCGAACCTCTCGCGTGTAAGAACGAATAAATTTGTGGGATAGTGTATTGAAAAAATTGCCGCCTACTACCAAAGATCGTAATAACGTATAAAAAAAATAAAATTCATAGCTACAAACAGATAAACATATGTATATTGAAATAAGATAAATTAATTTACAAGTTAAATTTAAAGAAAAAAAATCATCAAATTAAAATAAATTATGAAATCCAAATTTAATTTTTTTTTGTAAATATTAACTTAAAAAATTTAATTTTGAATATTCAGAATCATACGCGCATATGTAAATATTGAAGCCAAAAAAAATGCTTAAAATATGACGCATGCTAATTAAAAAATTAAATAAAAATTTCACTTTTTTTACATAAAGACTTAAAAATATATATACATATATATCTTAATGTTAATTGATAAATATTATCGTTTTATTGCAGAACTTTGAAAGAAAGAAATAAATAAATTGAAATATATAAACATTTACTTACTCTCAATATAAAAAAAACGTCGGAATCAATATTTTGCAAAAATTAATAATTATATGAATTTCACTTCAATGTTCTTTCGTGCAAAGAATATGGCATTACCCTTGTCATTCATTAACGACTACTCCAATGGAATGAGATATTTGCTGCTTTTTCATAAATTAAATGCCAAACAGCGAAGTAATATAATCAATTCATAAGATACTAATTAAAAGGACAAAGACAAAGATCCATTCGAAAATCTTGTAAAGCTATTAACAAAAAGAAAACTTTAGCGCACTCTCAATATCAATTACAAAATTTAGTTTTATTAAATTTGTATTTTGAAAATTCTTCGTTCCTGAACATTTATTAAATTATTCATTTAATATTGAGGAGTATGTTATAAAAATTGGAATTTTAAAACAACATGGACACCATCAAGAAGTACATACAAGATCAAGATATAGATTGTATATCGTTTACGGTGCTACTGGGACCTCTTGTAGCAGTTATTTGTGGGATAATATTATTGATTAAAAAATTTAAAAGTAAGTTGATGATTATTATTATATTTTATAAATTACTTATTATGCTATTTAATTTGAAATGTAGTTTAAATACCAAATTAATTTTTTAAATATAAACTTGCAAGACATTTAAGTGCAACTGAAAAACACAAGCTTGTGTATTTAAACTATATTTAAATTTAACAACTTTAACATACGTTTTTATGTTTCTATGTGTTTATTGAAGACATGTTAACGAACAGCATGTGTTCGTATTAAAAAGAAGAACAACATAAACAAAACATAAATAGTTTTATATTTTTGAAATAACCAAATAAAAAAAAAGGCTCGCAAAATTTACAACACTTTTTGGCGGTCGGGTAAAAATGCGTTCTTATGCTCTTTTTGTCTAATAAAATGTGTTTCTTATTTTTATTTCTATACGTTAATAAATCGTTTTTTATGTTAAACAACTTTTGCTTGGAAAGCTTTCCATACTATTTGAAAATTTTGTAGTGCTACAGTATATTTAGCATAATTTAATAGCAACTTTAATTAATCGTTAAAAAAACAAAGTCATATTTAAATACAACTTAAATTTCAATAAAACCTAACTAGAACTTATTCAAATATTAAGTGAAAAACTGGGGGTTGGTTATGTCTGTAAGTAATAGTGCTGCCAGATATTTTGCGACATATTTCTTAAAAGAAAAGTGATAAGATATGTTAACAAAAAGTAAATAAGAAAACGTCTGAAAGTATGTAATTAGTTTATTGCCTTTTGTTTATTTATAATAAACCAAATAAAATAAAAATACTTTAATGATAATTTTAGTTTTTAAAATGAAAAATATTTGTTTTTGAGGCGGAAAGAAATTTTGCTTTAAAAGTGAAAAATTTTTGTTTTTGAGGTGGAAAGAAATTTTGTTTTAAAATTAGACACAAATATGATAAAGCAATGCAAGAAACTCTTAACTAATTTAGCTACAACTTTCTATCAAATAAGATTACACCCACAAAATCTAAAGTTATTAATAAATTATGACCTGAGTGTTATCTCGTATTTTAACTTAAAAATTGCGGCACTGATTTGATTATGTTGAATAGAAGATAAATTACTTATCTTAAACAATTTTTAATCAACAAATCTTTCCATGAATGTAATTGAAAAATATTACATAAGTACAGTGGGATTTTGGTGACAAAATCCCACTGTATTGAATTTAATAATCGAATTTGAATTTGAATTTGTGTATTGAATTTAATAATCGAATGATGCAGTTATGTAGAGAAATTTTTAAATGTGTCTTTTTAAAAAAAATTTAATTTAAATAAAAAAAATGGAAGTAAAGTTAATGCAAGGGTGCAAGAAATGTCTTAAATCTTCACGCAATTCAGTCATCCATACATATGTATAATTTTCTAGATAATCCAAGTACCATTTGACTTTGATATATTTGAAAAAAAAAACAAATAATTTTTCTATGCATGAGAAACAGCATGGATATGTCATAAGCCATTGAGAAGATATTCTCAAATCTATAAGCCTCTTACAAATTAACTTATTTTTTGTTTGTAATGGAATAAAAATTATGTAATTAGTTCCAGTTTCACTTCAGCTGTTCTTGAAATAAAATAAATTTCCGGAATATCTTCTTTTGATTGAACAACACTTGGACAAAATAGCTTAAGCCAGCACTGTTTTCTAGGAAATGCTTATCGATTTCATCAGACCCTTTTATAAATAGCTGAATGTGATAATTTAAAAAAATAAATGCTACACTAAAAATAAATGAAGGTTTTAGTCGAATGATAAGCAAAATATTATGTTTTGTATGAGTTAAGTGGGCGTTGGGCGTGGTCGGTTTGTGTAGGCTCCGCATGTGTCCTCTGTTTATTCTAGGAAGTATATATACCAAATAAAAAGACTTTTGTGATTGGATAGGAAATATTTTATACGCAAAAATCTATTTGTATTGCGGACACGGTGGGCTTGGCTGATTTTGATTGGACTCGGCATGTATCCTTTGTTTATTCTAGGAAGTATATGTAAAAAATTTAAAAACTTCTGTTTGGATGGGAAAAATTTTATGCGAAAAAAAATTTATATTTATATTTCCACATAATGCTTGATATCAACTTTCAATGTTGTAGGACCACTGCTCGTAGTTTTTGCATAAAAATATATGAAGCCATCCCAGTGTGCCCTTTTTGCTACACTTTGTTTGTAATACTTTTTCTTATTTATTTTGATTTTCAAACGTGTCTGCTGGCAATTCAAAGTAAAAATTCATTTTGAATAATTGAAATCTTATTTATAATAGTACATAATTATACTTATAGAAAAGAAAAATTAAAACTAGATTAAATAGGCTATAATTCAACAAAGTGTAACAAAAAGTACACTAACAAATTTTAAAATTTAGTTTAATAATGTTGTTATAATGTTTTCGAAAAAAGTTGATAAAAAAAATATTGAATTAGGCTAATATGGCTTAAAATTAAAAAAAAAACCTAACATGGAAAAAATGTTGTCCAAAAACTCCCCAAAAGTCACATTATATCGCTAGAACAGCTCAAATAAAAGTTCAAAAATTTACAAATTAATTTGCTACAGTAGGCCTAAAATATACGATAAGCCTTTTCAAAAATATTTTTTACTGTCATACAGTGTATGACAAATAGAAAATTTCTACTCGTACATGAATTCACTTTCTATCCCATTTTAGCATACGCATTCATGCCTTTTGACATACTTACATACATCCATACATACATAATTACCTGATTACGTATGTAAACAACAATATATTTACACGTAGATACATACATAAATACATACACACATACTTATGTATACACGAGTTCTTAAAATATTCATTAGTTGGTTTCGCAACTACTCGTATAATATTTATTTGGTGATGTTTATTGTTTCAAGTTTTTGTTTAATTTATAAACTACGAGACAATGACGAAATATTATTTGAAAAATTCCACACAAAATAATTTTACACGTGGCATTTGTTATTTATTGTTCTATCACTAACACAAATGCGTATTTACATGAAAAAAAATTTAAAAAATTAAATATTATTTAAAAAAACACTGAAAAATTATCATATTTTAGATCAATACCGCCAGATCTTTTGTATTATATATTACATTAGCATAGTGTATAACTAATATCAGGGACTTGAAACCAAAGGGTTACAAGTGCAAAAAATGAAATACTACATACATATGTATGTACATTAGTATCTATACAATTAATTATGAAAAATTGTTGTTGCGGTGTATGGAAAACAAAAGAAAACTTTTCGACTAACACAAACATTTTTGTTATAATTTAAATACTTGTAGTTTTATTTATGATATAAACAATGAACGGATGGCGCAGTCGTTCCCTCTACTTTCCTTTGACTCACTGTAAATAATATAAAAAAAGAAAGCAAACGTTTCCTTCTGTTTATCTTAGTACTTTGGTTAGTAGTGAAATTTTTGATCAATAGCTTTTCGAGATGTTGTAATGGAATGTATTTTTTTAATATTTTGATGAATTATATATATTGAATTTTATTATATCTATAATAATGATTTCCACGCAATAAATAAAATTAGCATTATTCATCAGCATCATTGGGACTTTATTCTCACTTGGGTTATCAGCCCCTTATATACAACAACGCTCATATTTTTGGAGAATTTGTTATTTCCAGAATTTATATATAATAAAAACAAATTATACAACGTTGAGCATAAAAAAATTATCAGTTTTTTTTAAATCAAAATAACAAGTTTTGCATGACTGATCCTAGTAGAGGGCATGAGTAGAAAAAACACGTGTATCGCTTAGACAAATTTTATTGCTACACTTGACATAGAACTTGAAAAATACATTAAATTACAACCATAGCTGTTCAGTAATGATTATTAATCGCACTGATTACTAATTTGATTACATTTTTTTTTTGAGAGTTGAAGTAATAATTAAATTACGATTATATTCATTTTCGAACGATTACTAATAATGGAAAAGTAATCTAAACAACTTGAAATTACAAAAAATAGTCCAAAAGATTCAAAAGTAATTAAAATAAAAATCCGATTACTTTCAATTCTTTTCGATTATTTATGAACAATCAAAAGTAATTTTAAAAGTAGTCGAACTATTTTTTGATTATTTTTGATTCTTTTGATTATTTTTTGTAATTCCAAGTAATTCAGATTACTTTTCGATTACTAGTAATCGTAATCAATTATTTATCAGAAATTCTTTTAAAGGGAATTACATAATCAGTACATTTATTAAAAAGGTCTTTGTTATGGCCTTTATCAAAATATTTTATAACATAGAGTCATGCACATACTAGTGATGCTCGTGTTCGTATTTGAATTGTCGAATATTCGCCATTTTCAGGCAAACACGAATTTATTCGTATTTGTCAAATTCAGGCGAATACAAATACGAATATTTTTCCAAAGAAATTAAATAAATAAATCCATTAATCTTAAACGAAATTTAAATAAATGACTAAAAGTTTTAGTTTGTACAAATACATAATTTTTTTTATAGAAATTTGTAATTTGTATCATTTTCAAATATTATTCAATGATGATCATTAAAATTTTTGGGTACTTCTTATTAACTTTAAAGTACGCTATCAAGAGTGTGATGTTCTTTTTCATAACAATTTTTTAATATTTCACATTGCAAGCGTAAATAGAACCCCAATTTAATGTCTATAGATTTTCGGGAATATCGTTTCAAATATTCGTATTCGTATTCGCGAATATCAAAAATTGACATTCGTTACATTACTAGTACATACATACATGTACATATGCATCTTTATCGCTGTGAACTTACAAATTTTTGTTTAAAACTTTTAAGCTTATTATATTTATGTACGTAATTCTCAATAATATTTTGAGAGTTTTTTTGTTAACACATGAAGTTAATGTTAAGCTTGTTTCAAAAATTTTCGAAGTTGAAGCTTCTTAAGAATTAAGGAAATGCATATAGATGTTGCTTAACCAACAGCAAACAATAATTCTTATGAGTATATTTATGGTTATATTAAACTAAAGTTCATATCGCTTTGTAAGCCAAGTTACATGTGATAGTTTTTAGGGAACAATCCAGTAAAAAATGTTCATGGTTTTTGAAGCAATAGGGCAATAAAGTGCATCATACTTATAATACGAGCTTGTTAAAAAGCAGTGAACGTATAAGAAGCAATATTCAGGAAAAAAGTAATTTAATAGTGAGCAAAAATGTAGTGCTCCAAACCGAGAACTCGCCATACAAAAATCAGCAGCGATATCAGCAGGTTTGTCAGCGCTACTTTGATTTTATAATAGGAAAAACCTGTTTTTTTGAAGCAAAATTTTTGCTGGGAAGTAACCCTAAAGCCCCCTTCAAATATTAATACTTTTGTGGAAAATGCAGCTCTGACATGTTGAGTTGTTATTGTTTTTTTTTTTTGAAATTTTTGAAACAAATATAAGACCAGGGATGTATTTTCGTCATAAGTATTAATACTTGTATTATAGTCTGAGTGGCCCTTAAATAGCACACTAGTTGCAAATATTCTGAGAAACAATAGCAGAACGGAACAACTAGGTTTTTTTGAAGGTCGCTGCAACTCCATTGAATTTTCAACTTCGCACTATTAAATATAGGAAGTTAGTGATTTTAGCCTGATTTTCGAAAATATATTTTCGTTAGCAATTTCAGGAGTAGAACCAATATTTCGATGGGTGGGAGGAGGAGGACAATGCCCCTAATATTTGCATGTATGTTTTTCAATAAAATATTAAAATTCTTTCCATAAACATATGAAGCTTTTTAGCTTATTTCCAAAAATTTTGGGTGGAAGTCTACTGAAGAGTTCCCTAAGCAATTTCCTTCCTGCTTAGGGAACTCTTCAGTAGACTTCAACCCAGATGGACGGCGGCGCTTAACCAACTTAACTGACAAAAGTTCTTCAGTTTTAAATTATAGTTTTTCACTAAAAAGAAAACTAGTATTTTCAAGCTTTACGTGTATGCGTGTTTATTTATTTTATTTAACTAAAAAAAACAAAGAACTATTAAAACAAAAATTATTTCAGCTGTAACAATTAATACACAAACAATAACACACTGGTACCTATCATATTTTTTTATTTTTTATTAAGAACGTGCTCTTAAACATTTTTTATTCTTGACAACAACAATAATAAAACAAAAAAAGTTTGATCATGAAATTTAATCAAATCAACAAATAGCATTTGCTTGTTATTTGTTGTTGGAAATAATACGACGAGACCTTGCCCAATACAAAAGAAAGTGCGGTTATTGTTTGCGTATACAGATTTAATACTCGTATTGTTTTTATTATGATTGAAGTTAAATTCGTTTATGCCCGGTTTATATTTAATACTTTCAATTGCGTAATGTATTCAATATTTATCTATGTATGTATGTAAGTAGATGTATATTTTGCATAAATTAATATTATTGTGGTTTACGACGACCGGTGCTTATGTAATGCTTACACAAATTTTATTTGGGTTTATAAACTATTTTCTTCTTCGTTTTTATTATTATATGTATGTATTTGTATGGACATATACATACATATTTACTTATGTGAGATATTTGACCTTCAAAAGACAATAAGATTTGGTGATATTTATTGATGCCAATATAAAATCATTTAATTAATTTCAAGATTAAGTGTTGAAAAAGTGGATCAAAAAACTAATTAAATATATATGTACATATGTTTATATATATATGTATGTACATATATGTATGCATATGTATTTATGTATGTACATAATCACAATAGTATAACGAAATAACTATTAAAAGTTTTAGTAAAATATTAGCATTCATTAACTTTTGATTTAATGTGACCAGAAACTATTATAATCGATATGAGCTGAATAAGTTCAGATTTCTGAGCCATGTTTTCAACTGAAAGTTATCTTTAAAATTTCGGAGAGAAAAATTTTTACACATACTCGTACATGCATATCGAAATTTTAATTACTGCAGTAATTTTCAAACAAAAATCTGTAATATCTGTTTGTTGTATAATTTTTTTGCCGATTTACAATCTTTCCGGTGTTTTTTATAGAATTTGCAACGCTAACTAAAGACTGACATCACATTGATTTTAAAATAAAACCTGCAAACCCCGACTCTACAATACAAAATATATGAAACATTTAATCGCGAAACAAAGGGGATACGCCTGGGTATTGTTTTTCTATAGCATGCATGCATTTTCATACGGAACTAAATTTCTCAGGAAAATGAAACATCTCCTCTTTATGTTAAATTTAAATAATCTTTTGTTTGTTATATACAATTAATTTATTTTCGTTATTGAGATGTATTAAAAAAATGTTTTTATTTGTTTTAAACACGTTCATAAAAAATTCGTTTTTTCCTTGTTACGTTTTTAATCTTTTGTTAAGTATTTTTAATTTTTATATACCCAATAAACACAGTGTTAAGTGATTGGAAATTTCTCCAATTTTTCTGCAACGACATTTTGACAGTTTAGATACGATCCAAACAGAAAAGGGTGTTGAGGTATTCTCTTCTCTTAATTAAATTATTGAGATGGATTGGTTTTATGTTAAAAACTACAAAGTAAAATTTTGTGGAACATTTTAATGCTCTTGCTCTGGTGCTAATGGATCTGCCGTATTTGTCACTTTTTCTTCTTTGAACTTTCATCGGCGTTCACAAAATGCAATTTTTATGTTTGAGCTCATATTTTTTTACCATAGAATGAGAAAGCTGAAGCTGAGTTCGTGTTTCTTTTTTCCTCATCTCACTCCCTCTCTCTACCACTCCTTCAAACTAACCAGCTTAGCAATAAGACTTGCATAGTGTGAACTGAGATATAAAGCGGCTAGTTCACATCTAGCATGTTGTCAAATATTTATGTTGGACTAAAAAATTCGAAGCTCGCATATTTTTAAATTTGTTGTATATTTCGGGTGGTTGTCGAGCCATCGAACATGTCTCATTGTGTCGACTTGGGTCGAACGCAAACCTATGATTAAACCCATTCAAATTACATGGGTTTGATTAAAGGTTTGTGTCTAGAGTAGACTTGGATTGAACTCATTCAGTAGCATGATTTAAACACATTTAAATTACTTGCGTTTGACTAAAGGTTTGTGTCTAAAACAAGCTTTTGAAAGAGTTCAATAGAGTCTAGATTTGTGGACAACAGCTCTTTTTCAACCAGTTCGTTCGAGTTCGAATTAAAAGTTGTGTCAAACCAGTTAAATTTACATTGACGTTTTTCACCGGACTTGTGACAAAATATACACAATACAAATTTAAAAAATAAAGTCAAATAAATATACTCCTATACTCCTTTTTTTTAATTCTTTTTTATCTTTTCGGCTTTTCTGTTTACAACAACTCACTTTTAACCAATGCAGCTACACATTCATACACCACTTTGAAGCGTATTGTTTGGAAATAGAAATATGTCCAACAACTCTTTTTGAACCGGAGACAAGTCCGGTCCGAACTCCACCGTATATTAATTTAATACGCCTCATTGACAACAGAGGCTCTGCAACACTGCATTTATAGAAACGTGCAAAACGCAGAGTTGTAAAAGAATGAAGCTTTCCTCTATATCCTTTTTCACCACCTGCCTTCCCTAACACAATCCATTTATTAAAAGAGGTAGTTGGCAGTCATTGCCTGAGTGTTGTTTCTCTTAAACAAATATAAAAAAATAATAATAAAAATAATCTTATTTCAAAATAATTGTTGGACACAACTGTGGGCAAAAATATTATTTTAAATTAAATGAGTTTAAAACTACTTTTTGATTCG
The DNA here is from genome assembly GCA_905220375.1 of Tachina fera. Taxonomy (NCBI): domain Eukaryota; kingdom Metazoa; phylum Arthropoda; class Insecta; order Diptera; family Tachinidae; genus Tachina; species Tachina fera. Next base: position 85,006,110 of record LR999966.1, read on the forward strand.
AACCTAAACGAACTAGTTCAAAAACAGCTGTTGGACACAAGTCGAGCAGAAAACCTGATATGCATGTGAATTATTATACCTAAAAATAAATATCCAGCACACATTAATTTTTTAGTCATTAAGATGTTTCATAAAACATAAACTTTGGTTTTACAAAAGGCTTACAAATTTTTAATGGAAATGTGTTTGTTAAACATCGGCATAGATATGTGAAATGTATTTAATTTGTGGAATGACACTGAATGTAATGGGGGTGGGGGAAGGGAAGGGGCGATTAAAAATATCACTTACATATGGACATGAGTTGTATGTTGTAGTATAAATATTGTTGCTGTCATCAATATAAACATGTTTCTAAGCAAATGTTTGAAGAGAGAAACAAACAAAACGTTTTGTATTGAACAAGTAATTCGAAAATTGTTGGCAGCAGAAAAACTAAATAACGTACAAATGTACATACCGACACGTAGCTGCACGTATTTGTTAGCAACACAAAAATATGTATGTTTAAATAAATATGTACAGGGTCTTTCAAAAAGAGTTTGCTATAACTTAGTAGATTACTTAAATTTATTTAACTAATAAAGCCGCTAGTGCTTTAGATGAGTAGATAAATGTTTATTATAATTTTAATTGTAATAATATATAAATTATATTATAATAATAAATAACATCCCAGCAAAAAAAATCGGAACTAGTTCCAAAGGTTTACCACTTTCATTGCATACCAATCACTACAGGTACTAATTTAATATTCTGGGGCTGTTGTTTATAAAAAAAAATATTCTAGAAAAACTTTTAAGCACATAGCATTCAGTTATTTGGATCACTTTCTTCCTACGACAACAATGTATTAATTTCATTGATGATTCACCAGAAATTGAACTACTTGGAGCTGAGCTCACCAATGATGTAGCTAATGATTTGTATTGCCATTTTTTCTTGGGATATACTATTTACGTATTAAAAGTCTGTATAAAATATCACTAAATTTTTTTTATTCATTTATCGTATATGCGAAATGACCACTTCACAATACCTTCACATGAGATGACCAGGCGTTTAAATCGCTTCTATGGAACGCTTAATCTGGCATGACCTGCACGTAGCACCCTCATATTGAAGTCTCCTGTCCTGCAAATGTCCACATCACACAACGGGGTCGTAAAACAGGCGAAGGTCGCGGAATGTTTCCCGAACAAAACATTAATTTTGACAAAACAATTTTATCATTTGCACATGTTGTTGAAAACTTCATGCTATTTGACAGATGTAGCTTCAACAATATGTCCTCATTCAACTGTCAAAATTCGAAAGTTGCTATTGGAATACCCTTCATGTTTATATAATATACCCACTTGACCGTGATTTGCGTTTATGATGCCACCGAACGTTTGTGAAGATCTATGATGAAAAACGATTCGAAAAAAATGCGTGCTCTCTGGGTGACTGACTGTCCTAATTCTGTTTGACAATTATGTCGTCTTATCGCGTTTGTAATTCTGTAAGACAATTATTATTTATTGTCTATGCTAAAAGGTTCATCTACACAGAAAAAAGTGTTCACCAATTAATATTTTCAATTAAGAATTTAATTATATTAATTAAATTTTTAATTTGACTGGAAAAACTTAAATTGTTATAGGTGAAAATTTACTTAATTTTTTAATTGATACTACAAATAGTTTTATTAATACAAATTACAAAATCATTCATATTACTTTTTTGTGTGTATATGTTTTACGCTTTTGTTCCAAGCCATTACACAGGCTGACTTTTAAGTACAAATTTGCGATACAAAATTACAAAATATATTTTGTTTTGTATAAGAAATCTAGTAGATTTTGTGCACATTTTTGCAAGTACTAGATTTTGTTCAAACGTGAACAAACGCCAATTATAGGCAGCAAAATAAATGAAAACATTTTGAAGTAAACTGTGATTGTGCTTTTAGAATAGAAAGTAAAAAGTAATGAGACCTTAAGTTGTCAGTGTATTAGTCTAGTAGCTGGAAGGTGAATGGAACGATTCCTGCCGAAGATTCTGGGTGTATCTGCAGAAAAGCCAAATTAGCTTCGCAGGTTGTGTTTGCAAATGAAACAAAACGAAATTGCTATGGAGTAAAATATTATCAGTTTCAAAAAACAATCGTCGCATTGTAAACAAACTAGATGTTTGAGTTCTTATTTTTTTTAAAGAGAAGTCACACTCAGGCCTACTTTTATTACTAGGTGTTACACTCTTTAGAAAGCGATAGTGATAGAAAATAGGTGGTGAAGGAAGTGATTGAAGAAAGCTTCTTTCTTTTACAACTATGTTTTTTTACTTCAGCCAACGCCACCCTCTTGTATATAACGAAATATTTTGGAATGTATAATCGCGACAAAAGGTCGTCAAAGGTACGCACAAGCGATTATTCATCATATAACATATCGGCAACATGTGAATCGAATACGCATGATTCTGACGGTACGATAGTAAAAAGGGGTAGCAAAACCATATACCTAGTTTGTGGACCCTCGAAAAATAACTTGAAAAAACTGAAAATGAAAATTTTCCCCTAATTATTGCACAAAAAAGTGGACGAAGAAATATTTTTTTTGGCATAAGATGTTCGCAAGATTTTCTCGGTAGACTCTTAGCTATATTATCTATATACATAGCTAATTAGCTATACTATCTATATACATATATAGCTAAGCGCTATCACTAAGTCTGAATTAGCAGTTGGCCAAAAACTGATGACACCATTTTTAAAGTGTGCACTGATTTTCGAAATTTTTGGAGGCCCATAAAAAAAATTGGTCACCAAAATCGGCAAACTTGGTCAAGGGTTTTACTACACTTTAGTACTACTATCGAACCTATACTGTCAGGTCCGTGTGTTTTTCCAAAAGTATTAATTTGTTGCATAGTGTTATATGACGAACATTTTTGTTTTCGGGTTTGGTCAAGCGGGTATACATATGTACGTACATATATATTAATGTACATCTGTATATACCCAAATATGTGCGCACTAGCATACATACTCGTATATACGTAAATACTGACATACATTTATTGGTACTCGTATATACGTAAGCAGATAAGGCACGTACTGACGTATGTACGAGTACGTCCCAAGCAAACATACAGGTCTGGTTTCAAATTGAGAATGATACGAGTATGAAACCAAAAGCTCTCTGTCTCAAATGCTGAAAGTTTGATTACGATCTTAATGTAATATGAGATACCTACGTCTTGTTAGCACGTAATTGTGTTACATTTAAAAAGCTGTGGTTTTCTTTTATAAAGACCTAAGTCGAGATATTTACTCTTAATACTTTTAATGCCTCTTCCACTATAAAGAAAGAATACTCCTACGAAAGAAAACTATTCCCTCGAATTCTATTAAATTTTCATTTCACTATGTCGGCAGCTTTCTTTCGCTTATGATTACGTTTTTGTAAACTGAACTCGTGCCATTTTGTAAATTTCAAGCATTTCTAGCGATTTATTAAAACTTATTAACATTTACATGAAAGTAATTACAACCATATTGAACATTACAAAAAAAAAAATTAAAAACAAAATAGTCGTCAGCAACAGCATGTTAATATTGTTTTGCTTTACAACTACATTCGTTCTGTTAGAAATGTGCGAGTACTTGGTATAATGAATATAAGGCAATAATCAAAACAAAAGTGTTTACTAATATTTTGATGAATATTTTATTACTCTTATCTACAAATAAATAATAAATTGAAGTTAAATGAATAAAAAATAATAATAAAGGAATACAATTTAATAATATATTTGCAAACTTTATGGGATTGTTTACAAATACATTTTACTAGTCGAAATTAAAATACCAAGTGGTTTATTTCATACTAGACTGGTCGTAGCTTAGGATAGGATTTATTTTTAATTCTAAGCATGTGCGCTGTCTAAAATATGAAGTTTGCTGCCATGAATGCGGTCTTAATTTTTTAGCTCGATCCGCCGGCGCCTTCTGGTGCCTAGCGGGGCCTAACGTACACGATACACACAGTGGGGATTTAAAAAAATTAAATTGTTTTGTAGTTTCTAAACGAAACGTCCTATTGTTCTGAAATTTAACACAGCAGAGGTGTCACACAACTTAAGTCTGGAATTTGGACTATTTTAAGGGGTCGGAGCCACAAATTGGGCAAATTCAAACCAATGCCAAGCTGCTGGTTTCGATCCGATAATAAATATTTTTTACAAGTGGATTTTTCTAGCCAAGAGCTTTTATAGTTTTTCTTACATTTTAAGAAATATTTAAAAAAAAATAAATTAAAATTTTGGCTTTTTTGCCAACCTTGGTGCACTGTTCTGCTAATGGTGAAATCAAATCTTGTTCGATTTAGATAAAGACAATTATTATGGATTAAGAACAATATTTTTAACATTAAAAGAAATATTGGTATTCAAAGCACAATTTAGTTAAAAGTTATACGAAATTATATTAAATTTTTGCAAAAAGTAGATTTTCCGCTATTTTTTGCAGAAAAAAGTTGGTCAATTATCTCGCTATTATTAAAAAATATTGCAAAAGTACTCACCCCAATGTTTATGTTTATGCAAAATGTAATACTATCAGAAATACATGTTACAAAAATAGTTTTTATTCAAAATTTTCGTTAGTTAAAGAGCTAGATCGTTTCGAAATAGACCTATTTTTGTTATAAATATTTAATATGAGGCATTTTTTTCTCAAAAAATTTATTACGCCACCTTAACACATGATATGTTCTTAAATATTTCCTAAAATGTTATATGCACCCGGCGAAAAATATAGCAAAAATACAAAAATCCCATTTTTGGAATTTTACGAAATTTTTTTGGGAATAGGAACTCAAAAGCAAATTGTATTTGTTTTAAGAGTGAATTTTCGGCCGAAAATATTGATATATACGAATTTTATAGCATTCCTTTGTGTAAGACCTCTGTCTTCTCGGAAAACTCTATGACTGATAGCGAGCAAAGAGGTGGTGCGCATTGCACTTTTCACCAAAAAAATAACATATCTTCACTGTAAACAGTCTTGCCACCATAACTTTCATAACGTTTGCATTTGCTTTCGCAACCGCAAATTATTCGCTTACTTTTGCAATTTGCATTCGCTAAAATGTATGCGAATATTTTAAGCGAATATCTAAGACAACAAAATTTGTACTTCTTTTACGAAAATAGTTTACAATTATAAACAAAGCTTTAAAATTTTAGAGAAAAACTTTTCTATAAAAAATTTGGCATAAGTATCAGAATGAAACTAAAATCCAGCTGTGTTTGGAAATATTTATCAGTTTTTAAAAAAACTTAAGACAAGTCTGTTCAAACCCTTGAAAAATTTTGAGCACCATTCATTATTTCGTACAGAAAATTTTAAATGCAAACAATTTTAACTAGCCCTCGTTTGTTGCAAATTCTATGCGAAACGCGAATGCCACGCGTATTATTTCGCATGAAAACTTCAAATTTTGAAGATATACAAGATAAACAATTCACGCCATTTGTTTCTTAGTATGTATTTTAATTGTTAATTGCCTAACATTTTGTAAATTTATTTTTATTATACATATATACTTATTTTAATATAATTTCATTTGTGTATCTATTCAATTCAAGATTCAATTTAAATAAAATGGTATACTTAGTAGGGAAACTCGAAATGGATCCCGCGTTACATATTTGTATATAATACAACTTCATGTTCTAAAACAAATTTAGTTTCATGTGATTTTTTACCGTATTTTAATTATGTGCATTCGCTTTCCCAAAAATTCAAATGCATTATTCGTTTTTGAATTAGCATTCGCTAAACTGGTATTCGTTACATCCATAGTTTTAAACTAGTTAAAATTTTTCTTGTGTTAAAATGTATATACAAATATATAAAATTAAAAGTATTCACAGAAATTAAAAAAAATTCAGAATAAAGAAATTAAAATTGTAATATCTGCATCAAAGAGTATGTTTATATAAATTTAAATTTTTTTTCAAATCTCAAACACTTGGCGTAGTGTTTGCTGGTTTATGGTTTAAACTTTAAACAACGCGGGTTTCGATACATACATGTGCTTGTCATGTTTTATTTTTTTATTTAATTTTTTTGCTAAATGACTTTTCAAAACTTTCACTTCTTTCTCAACCAGTTTTCATGTTACTTGGTGTTGCAAGTGCTTTATGGTTTCATAATAGCAAAGCTTGTTTCTTTTTTTGTTTTATTTTAAGAGTACGTGTGTTTACCTTCAGCGTCTGGAGAGTTTATTCGTAACATGCTGGTGCCAGTCATCTGCGTCAGCGTTGTTAAATTTTATATTTCAAAAAGCACTGAAAGCTTGAATAACATCTATTTTTCAAACATAAGCAAGCTTTATATACAATTGTTTTTAAACTAAATGATATATTGAGACCATATAAAATAATCAAAGATTTAATTGTAGACATAACAAAAGGCCTAATAGCAAGAAAATAATATTTTCGGGTTTGTAAAAAACTTGTAAAATATTTATTATAATATAAATAACATAATATAAAATAAAATTCAAAAGTCTGTAATAATTTGATTAAATCCCAGCAAAAAATTTTATGACAAAGTAACGAGTTAAATTGCTTATAAAAATATGAATATGATTTAACTCACTATTTTAATATGGCTTGGATTACAAGTCATAACTTCGAAATGTCAATACTGAGAAGTCATTTAAAACTCAATAAAAAATTAAACGCCAGCTAAGAGTATTGAACTCGTGCTTGTTTTTTTTAAATCACACATATTGCTTACTAGACTATCCCATACTTACTTTATTATGGGCTAAAAACTTAATATCATGAACACATACATTGAACAACAAAAAAACACGACTTCCGCAGTATTTGAATATAGAAATTCATGCATGATAAGCACACACTGTACTACTGCGCCACGCAGAGAATAAAGGCTCAGTTAGCCGACATTAATGTAATGTAACTGCAACGTAGGAAACAGCTGATCGATATTTTTATATGAGAATTAGGTTACGTTACATTACATCTCTATACACACAAAAAATAATATGAATGATTTTGTAATATTAATTAAAATATTTGTAGTATCAATTAAAAAATTAATTAAATTTTCACCTATAAACAATTTGAGTTAAGTTTTTCAGTTAAGTTTTTCCAGTCAAATTAATTAACACAATTAAAAATTTAATCAATACAATTAAATTCTTAATTAAAAATATTAGCTGGTGAACACTTTTTTCTGTGTAACCATTTTCATTACTTTTCACATAACAATATCGATCAGTTGTTTCCTACTGTTGCAGTTACTTTACATTGCAGTCGGATAACCGACCCTTAATTCATTTTGCTTACTTAGGCCGGGTTAACATTTGTGTGCCATATGCCACACAAGCGTAAAAAAAGCGTAACCAACTAATTAATAACGAAAAACAGTTTGAGTAAGACATGTATTTATTAAGTTAAACAGTTTACTACATAATTAATAGACAATTTTATAGAATCCAAAATGATTGCAAACTATTTAAATCAATAAATACATGTCTGAATCAAAAATTTTTTCATTAGTAATTAAGTTGGTTATGTTTCTTAGGTCAAATGACACAAGAAATGCCAGATGTAAACTCAGCTTTAGTCATGTTTTAAACTCGGCAGTTTTTCTTGCTCAACTTTTATTTTGAATGTGAGAGTTGAGAAAGTAATATATATATATGCATTTTGTATACATATCTTTTTCTTTCTCATTATAAAATTAAAAATTGAGCAAGAAAAACTGCCGAGTCTAAAGCAAGACTTACTTTCAAATCGTTACACAAATGCTGTAAGGTAATTCAGGCGGTATGTAGTTTTATGTGGAAGAGCAATATCCCAGTATATCATGAAAATGCCGAGTTTACACTCCAGAAGAAGCGAAAATGTTTATCATGTCCAAAGATTTTTACATCAACTTGTCATTGGAAACAGTTTTTTACGATTCCTTATCATCGAATTGTAAGCGATGTTAAAAAAAAATCCTCTTGCGTGTAATATAATGATATTTTTCACAAGTAAAATTGGTAAAAAAAATTTTCCATTTTAGTAACTCGTTTTTTATGCGAATTCAGAAACACAACATTTTTTTTTCATATAAATTGTAGTCAACAGTAAAAAAGTTTTCGTTGAAAATTAGTTTATAAATTAAAAAAAAATTTTAAAGTATCGTATTTTTTTAAACTAGAAATGTTTTTTTTATAAGACTACAATAAACAATTTTTACTAATTTTTATATTAACTATCTGCATATTTTTAAAACACTTCGATTTTTTTTTTTACTGAGTTAACATATTACCAAATTTTTTGCTGGGATACTTGTTGCCTTAGCGATAGACGGTCTAATTCATAAAAATATTTTAGGTTTATTACAGGTTTATTTGACAAATTTCCCATAGAAATACATCAAATAAGCGTTTAGTAAACCTGAAATATTTTTTATGAATATGACAGCGAGAATATTTATGATTAATAAGAAGTTTATACAACAAATTTAATATCTTAATTTGAATTGTAAAATTTTTACGTTCTAAAAATATTTTTTATGAGTAAAACCTTTAAAAGTTTAAATTTCCTGATCAAAGTCAATATATTTTTTTTATAATCATTATCATCTGGTCATTGCACTGTTTTGAAAATTTAGAATTATTGTATTTACAAAGGTCAAAGGTTTTGATATTTATTTGAGTATAGCGTAGCACTTTTTAATAGAATTTGTATTAATTCTTAAGAAAACACATTTCCATGATTTACATATACGAGTATTTTTAAGTGCATGTTTCTGATATTTTATGAAGTATTATCAGACACTTTTTTTAAAGTCTAAAAAAGCGATTTCTTCGCTGCTGTGCAATGCTCTCAGGGTTCGTAATAATTTTTTATTGTGTTCTCATTTCATTTAAGTATTTCAAGTTTAGAAATGGCTTGTTAGCGATTAGTAAGGCTAACACTCTGACCTAAAAAAACTAATCACTTTTCATTTTTGCATAAAATAGTGTTCACAGTAATTCACTACACCGAAAAAATTTTCCAAAAATATTTTAAAAAAAACCTACATTGTTGAACATGGAAAGGGAATTCAATAACATTCGGTAATTGATTCAAGCATATTGCATATAAAAATTGCAAACAAGCATTAAGAAGTTGTTAAAAAGCATACAATAACAATTATCATTGAAAATAAAACTTTGCTTAACAACTTCTTTCTTTGAACCTTTAAATTTCTTTTGTGACGAAAAAAAAATATATTTGCAATAATGTTTATTAATCATGCAAAAATCGTTATCACAGAATACTTAGTAATTTTTTTTAGTGAATCAATGCTTTTCGTATTCAAATATCGGAAGAATAATAAATCACTAAAATCAAAAATCAAACTTGAAATTATTTAAAGCAAAACACGCCTAATATTGTCCTCTATGACACACTTTTTTTTTAAATATATATTATATCACTGTATGTACTTTGATGCATAATATTTCCAGTTGAATCACGTTTACAAACATAATAAAAATATATAAATAAGTTTCTTTTAACATTTTCGCAACGCTAAAACTTAAAATATATTTTTTATTAAACTTAAGAAAAATGCTTTAAAAAATCGCTAAATTTGGCGAGAAAAAAGCTAAAATGGCAACAGTGATCAACACATCATTAATTTAAGAGAAGAAGAAAATATATAACCCAATTAAGCTTAAACATATATACCAAAGCAGGCTACCAACTACAAACTGCCAAAAATAGAATAAATACGTTAATGTTAAAACGATTATTTTGACCACATCACAGCTATACGACCTCTTTTTCCTCTTTCGCCAACTTAGGCTAAATTCGAATTCTAATAAGCGACTCACGTTAATTTATATTTCTGTGAACCCATATAATATGAAACGCGAAGTGAATGATAGCTTATTTAAATTATTAGATATTATTTAACACAAAGAAAACAGAAAACCTAACAGAAAAAATATCTAAAAATTCAGATACAAATTTAATTAATTCAATTTAATATTTGTACGACTTTTTATAAATGTGAAATATTTGAAAATGTCAGGATATATAAATATCGCTCATTTAATCAAGCAACGTGATAACTCAAAAAAACTAGTTTGCCAAAAAAAAACGAGTTTGAAGTTTTCAATTTACACAAAACTTAATGGAAAAATAAAATTTTATTTTGATTTCAAGAGTTGAGTAAACAAGATATTTGTATGAAATTTTCACACAATATGAAGAACGATATGGAGAATAATTTTGCATCCTTTACTCTAAAATTTAATTTTTGGACTTATGAAGTTGTTTGAGTAAATGAGCAATATATATTTCAATATCAGTTACTTACATATAATATCGTTGCCACTTTCAGAGTAATTAATAAGCAGGCTGCAAGGCGACAATTGCAGTCGTGCATCCTGCTGTGGCCAATGTGTTTATTGCATTAGTTAGTTTTTCTCAAATGTATCATCAGAAGGCTCGGACACTTCTCAATTGCTTTTAGACCTTGTCCCTAGTTTTCCAATTTTATTCCTTTGAAACCTTATAAAATTTTTTTATTCATCTAAATTCCTAACTAAAAATATTAGTATGTACCCATCAAACTGAATTTGTTATATCGAGGGTTTATATTCAGAAAGTGATATCTTCAATTCTTGAATATTTTAGTAGACAAAATAAAACTGTTATTTTCTTTAAGTGAAAGAGCAATAAATGTATTTGATTAAAATTAGTAGAATTAAGATGTCTTCTCTAAATGGTACTATTCATCAAAATTTAGTTATTAGCCCTTGCACTTTGAAAAAATAACAGTTTTTTGCGCTCTTCTAAAATTTTCAAGTCTTGCAGATAGCACTTTTTGAATATAAGCCCTCGATATGTTAACTAGGTAAAATGAGAAAATTTGTAAAACATCTTAATGTTTTTAATTTAAAAATGTAACTTTTTTAAAAACAAAATGTATCGAACATTTTCCTATAGTTTCACAAGTAAACAAATAACAAATTCAATGTCAACTGCGGTATTATTATTTTAATTGATATTTACACGTCTTCTACAACGAATCCCCACCAAAAAGATGACGTTTGTTGCTATAAAAAAACAACAACATAATATGTATGCAATAAGTAAAAATATTATGCAAATTTAGGTGTTCCCGTAATTTATACATAACATTTGTGTAGAAATCATTTAAAAAAAATCTAGCGCTCTTAATATACATAAATATTGTAGAAAAGGTGACTGTTTGCAATACGGAAACTACGCCTAAATTTCCCATACAAAAAATACACTGTACAACAAAAAATAAAAAAATAGTACTACATAATAAAAAAAAAATACAGGCCTTCAAATCGATTACGAACTGATGAAAATATTAATTTCAATTAACAAAAAAACATATTTTCGAAATCAAAATAATTTTTATGAATACGCCAGTGTTTTACAAGTTTACTTTAAGTGCACTTAAACGTATATAAAATGGTTTAAAATTTTTTACAAAAATATTGGCGACAAAAGTCTGTTGTAAGTCTTTAAATACACAAAAGCTCACAATACATCAGAAGTATTGGAAATATGCCGAAACTTGTATGAATTAATCTTGCTGCAAGTATTGTTTGTACATTTTTTTCCAGCCAGACTCAACTGTTTACATTTTTTCAATGTTACTACTACTGTCTATTAGAGATATACACACATATTTACATGTAAATAATTAATGAAAAATAAACAAAATTTGAGACACACATAAAAACAAAATATACATTTTTGTAGATTATTATTTGCTTGTTAGTTGTATTTGAAAATATAATTTCAAACACATTTAAGAAATATATTGTTTTTGTTTAGAGATATTTTGATAGATATTTCTTTTCGAATACAACTTTAAGCAATACGATAAAGTTTGTGAACTGAGCAAATATTTTATTAACATTAATTCAAATGCAGACTATGAGAGACTCACAAATTATTATTATTATTATTTATCTTTTTAAGAATTCAAAAGAGATAAAAATATATAATAAACAAAAGCGAAATACATCCATACATGCATAAGTATGTATGCAAGCCATGAATACAAGATTACGCATTCAGGAGGTTCGATAGTTTTGTTACTACGAATCAGCTGTTTGCGTAACAAAGACCTTTGTGTTTCATTTTACAAGCAAAATAGTTACAAAAAGCTTAAAACTATAAATAGAAATTAAATTAAAAATTAAAACATAACATAAAATGAAAAAAAATAGTTATATTTACCGATGGTAAATCAATAATTGTAGATACAATAAAATCATTCCATTTCATTAGTCATAATTTACATTGTGCAAGTATTATTACTAAGCTGATTAGTTTGTAAGGAGCGAGACGAGGGGAAAAGAAACAGATCTGTTCCACTCGTCTCTATTTCCGACAAACCAATCAGCTTAGCAATAAGACTTGCATAGTGTAAATTACGATTTAAAGTTTCATCGCAAAAAGCTGATGTTAACAACCATAGACCCTGGATGTTTTCTGCAGCCCAGCCAGGTTGTGCTTGTTAAAAAAAATTAGATGGACATGGGTGCTGATGAAGTGCGTGGATACACAGAAAAATATCGGTAGTTCCCCTAGCTAATAAAGTTTGGCTTAATTTTTCTTTTCTTCTTTAGAAACTCACATTAATTAATAAAAATATTTCATTCAATAAGAATTGAAATTACTGAACTTAAGCCCGATTAAAAAATTATTTCTGATTATAATTCACTACAGTTCAATTAAATCTAAAAATGTTTCAATTAATTAATAAAAACATTTTTTTCTATAAGTATTAAAAAAAATACTGAAGTTGAGCCCGATTAAAAAATTATTCCTGATTAAAATTCATTCAAGTTCAATAGAAAATAGTTGGCGACTGCTCTAAATGTAATTGTCTAGTCGTGCGGCCTTGTTGTCGTATACTTTTCCTGACATGTTGTTTTCGGTAGCTTGCTGTCGTGAATGTGATTAATGCAATATTAAAGTCTCACACCGGTGATATGTGTTAAATGTTTGACGATTCGTGCGGTAACATTATTTTATTGCCGATAAAATAATTGAAGTTTTGAATATTTATTTGAACCAGTATAGCAACTTTCGTTTTCAATTGAGAATGTACTTTAAAATAAGGACTCTTATTCAAAGAAAATTTAAAAAAATTATAAATTGGTACATACATATCGTCACAAAAATTCGAAATCGAGTTTTTGATTGATTATGGTTCACTTTATCAAACTACATGTGCCCGCAAATATTTGCGACTTGCGACTTTATTAAAGAAATTCAAACGGAATTAATTACGAATGCATCTATTTTTTATAACAAGGAACGTAACTAACAAAAAATCTTAAATATATATAAAAAGGAAATAAATGGTAAGTATCCATACTACAGGGTAAATTTCGAAGAAAATTTTTAAGAACACTTTATTGTTATTGATTTTGAAAAGTTTTTTGTTTCTCCTGTAAAAAAAGTTATATGTGCAGTTACGTCCGTTTGCATTTAAGGTGACGATGTGTATGTCACAAGTGAAAAGTCTATGCTTTGTATTTTACGAGTATTTTATTAAAATTTAGCCTTAAATATTATTTTTTTTTAAATTTGCATAAAAGCAGTTGTGAGATTTGATGACTTCATTCATGTGCTGTAGAAAATTATTTTAAAAAGCAGCATGCGCCATCTGTCTTTGCTACTTCATGACTAGAATCCCCTTTATATATTTTTTCTATACATGACAGCTCATGTGAATCATTATCAAAACTTGAGTTTTTTTAGAATACATATCTATGTACGTCATTTTTGCTTTATTTCTTTTTTTTTTTTGTTGCTCACTAGAAAGCAGTATGAATCAGCCTAATTAATGAATGAATCAGTGTTGCCAGAAATTGTTTTATTTCGTTCAAAAACAATGGTATAAAATATTCTTAGAAATGTAATATTAAAATAAATATTACAATGAAAATTTAATAAGAAAAGTTTTTCAGCGTCTTGACAAACATATCGTTATTAATTAAATTATTATTTTTTAGATAAGCTTTTATAATTTATATCAAAGTGATAAAATATTTAAAGCCGAAACGAAATGCATATAGATAAAGCTCAACTAAGAAAACAAGCAACAATTTTGAAGAAATTCAAAAATTAATGTCAAATAAATATAATCCGATATTTATTATACACAGAACAAAAAATTTACCTAATAACTACTGAAATAGTAGGTTATAGTCAGAAAACCAGAAACATGTTCTAAAAAAGTGTTTTATGCGCATTTAATATGCACTAAAAGCTTGAAAATAAGCCCTAAAAACTCAAAAATATGCTCTTAGAAGTAATATAAATTTATATTTAATTTATTTGGAAAAAATATATATTTTTAATCGAATACTGCAACAACATTTGCATACAAAATAAAAAAAAATAAAATAAATAAAAAACAACAAAAAATTTAATGAAGAAAAAAATTTTACTTCAACTTTAAAAGAGAGAGATATTCACTTAGATTTTCAAGTAAAAATCGCTGCCAGTCAAATCTAAATAAACTTTTACACGTTAAAAATTTTATTTCAACTTCTAATGATGTTAATCGGTACAACGTCCGCCACATATGGCAAAAGCAAATTTTTTATTAAAATTAAGTCCAATATTTTTATTGAATCGTCAAAAGTTGGATAATTGTGGAGTGATTGGATTTATTCAAAGCAAATGTGTTTATTAAGAATGTGTAATAAAAAGATGTGTAATAAAAGAATCCCAATGTGTACACTATACACTACATAACATAAAAAGAAAAACAAAAAGTTTGACCAAGGATATTAACATTAAAAAAAATTTATAAAGCATCAAAATATGCTTTAAAAACTTCAAATATGCTTCAAAAAATCGAAATAATGCTAAAAGTATGCGTGCGAAACAAAAATATGCAAAAACATGCTTTAAAGGGTAAAATATGCAAAAATATGCACTAACAATTCAATGCCAATATTAATAAAAAAAAAAGTTATGAAACGGATAAATAGCTTTTCTCCACAAGAAAAAAATGCAATTGCATATTTGCTGTTTACCAGGTTATAAGATACTCGTAGCTATGGTATGTAACAAATTTTTGTTATTCATGTCTACAGATTTATTTCGCTAATTTCCAATTTGTTTCAATTTTTCTTAAAGCAAAAATAAACTCTATAGAAAAAAAACTCTAGTTCAGAGCTATTCAACCTTTTTGGTTCGCGTACCACAAAACTTTCAACCAACAATTTACGTACCACCAAAAAAATTTTATGTGTATAAACAAGTATGGGCTCAAATAAATAACCAAAAAAAATTTTAAATATTTAATCCACTTCATTTATTAATAATAAAAAACAACAAAATTTAAAAGAAATTAAAATTATTAAAAACATTACAAGAATAAATAAAATTAAATACATAAAAATTAGGAGATCTTGGCAATTTCAGTACTTTATTATTCAACTAAAAATAAAATAAAATAAAATAAGGAAATTAAACATAATAATAAGTAATTGCATTACTTGGTTAGTTAATGAAAAAAAAGCTCAAATTTTCGAAGATTTGGCGTACCACCTGGGAAAGTTTCACGAACCTCAAGTGGTACGCGTACCACAGGTTGATTAGCCCTGCTCTAGTTCATACAATTAATATAAAATAACATTTGTAACAAAATTATTTAGAAAATATTTCTGTACCAATATAGAAATTGCATTCTGTACAGAACAGTTATTTTTCAGAAAAAAAATTAGTTGACTCTTACAATTTGTTGATTGAAAACATTAGTTTTTTTTTCAAAATTATTGAAATTTTTTGCATTTGAACTCAAAAATTTGTTTGTGGGACCTGAATTGAACAAATCAATATTTGATTCAGAGAATTTTATGTTTGAATAGGAAAATTTAGTTTTTTCTGTGTAATAATAACAAAGCGAACTAAGAAGCGTAAAACAATTCTTAAATTATAAAGAGTTTGTGTTACAGCAAAAAAAATTCCAACAACCAATTATGACTAATTTATTTTGTAATAAGTTTAAATAAAAACTTAGTTTTAAACAAAATGATTCAATAATAGTATAATCATGGGCTACAATTTACTACACTATTTTCGTGACTCTTATAATGATTGTTTTTGAACCACAAATAATGTTCATTTTACAAAATTATTTTTTCAAATTAATAATTAAAGTAAAATATTATAGTGTTATTAAACTATATTTGTTCAATTTCATAATGGACTTGTATCAAACTCTGTCGGTGGATCGTTTTAGACAGAATACAAAACACGATACAAGTAGACATGGAACGCTCTTTTTTGACACAAACTAGAGGGCTGCGAAAGCAGTCTTTAAAGCAGTCTACTAAACCAATAGTAAATGCTGTCGTATAATAAGCGAAGCACGATGGACATATTGATGCTCGTGTATATGAGTGTTTACAAGCGTAGTCGCGAAGACTTCTTGTTAAGAAGGGTATTGTGATTACCAGTATATGTATGTATGTATGTATGTACACATGTGTGTTCCTATGCGGCACTAGGAAAAAACTTGCTTTAGAAAACCATCCTAAAAACATATAATAGCTTACCATCTACATCTTTCACACACACTCAAACGTGCAATATCCAAAATAACAAGAATACACGCAACAACACTACTTCTTTTGATTGTTTGTTACGAACAAGAAGTCTTCGCGACGTCGCTTGTTAACACTCATATACACGAACACCAATACATCCATCGTGCTTCGATTATAATACAGCACTTATTCCTGGTTTAGTTTAATACATGGCACGATAATACATTTAAAAACCAAGATGGATTTACATTTCAAGTCTATTTACGCAAGCCTCTATTCTATACCTGCAATAACTGAAACAAATGTCTTGCAAACAGTATTGTTCAGGGTTTGTTTTTAAAGACTTCTCTAAAGTAAAGCATTTGAAAAATTTCTTGTGTCTGGAAAATTGTTTTAAATGGTATTTTGCAGGGGTCTAACACAAACCTATGATCAAACACATTTCAATAGCAATAGGTTTGTATTAGACTTGGATCGAAAACACTTCTTTCAGTAGCTCTTTTTTGACATTAAGCAATGATCAAACCCCATATAATTTAAACATGTTTAGGTTTGTGTTTAAAGCGAGGGATTGAACGAGTTTGAACGTGTTGGATTTGAGATGTTTGTGTTTTGGAGACAGATATGTGTGTATGTTTGTGTGGCATTTTTGAGATATGTTTGTGTGACACTAAAGAAGTGACATGTTTGTTTAAATTAGCCATCAATGACATTTTCGTAGTATAATATTTCATGATACACTCTTTACAAGTAGATACTTTATTCACAAACAGTAGATAACAATGTAGTATGTAAATAAGAAATTATCTATGCACACGCATGTGGGTTCTACAAATAATAAAACTTTTTCTTGAAACTATAAAATTTTATTTGCACTAATATTTTTGAATATTACTTTAAACGTAATAACACAACTTAAGATAACGATGGAATTTAAAAATACTTTCATACTTTACAGTATTATTATTATTGTTATTATTATGAATTGTCATAAAAATAGCTATCATATTTTTGACAGAGAGATTAAAAATGCCAAACAATTAAAAATCACACATACAATCACAAAATGTAGTCGTATGTGTTACCAAGCTTTGATCCAAATATCTACACATTTTCGAAATAATTCAGACTTGTGTGCACATGTTTTATTCTAAAAAATTTAAGGAATTTTTTATGAATAAAATTAAGCAAATATTTATTTGGAATATGTACATCAGTGAAGTTTTAAAATATCAAGACTCATCGACTAAGTATCGTATGTATGTACATATGTATGTATGTATGTGTGTAGATTTTGTATCTGAATTTGAGGAAGTTTAAAAAAAAGAGAGAATCTTATAAAATAATGAAGTTAAAAGCAAAAGTTCAAAATAATGTATGAGCAATCAAAATAAATAAAAGCAATTCGAAAATTTAATAAAATGGTTCATAGTAATAACTGAATATTGGGCCTTATTACGAGTGTGGTATTACGATTTTGTATTAGACCAAAGAACATTGCAACAGTTTTTCTTTATTCTATTACAAAATCGTCGTAGTCATAGTCGAAATAAAACACTCGTAATAAGCCAATTATAAGTTGATTTACAAATTGCATTATTGTCATCATTCCACACAAGTTATGATAATTTCTGAACTTATTTACATGCCGTCGTCTACTTTAGACAAACAAAGTCTTTAAGACATGCCCCCTTATCGTGTTTGGCATATTTCCACTTTGACTACGACGCTTTTGTAATAGATTAAAGAACATATCAACATTGATTATTTAAACTAAAATCCAAAATGTCGCAGTCTAATTCCAAATATGCCAACCACGATAAGGCCCATGATGTTGCGAGTTGTTATTAAAAGAGCGGCATATTATTGTTGGCATACACGTATTCATATTAGTGTTAGTCTAAAAATATTATTTCTCGATTAAGCAATAGAGTTGGATGATTTATTTCGTCTCCTAACTCTTTCTTTACTATTCCATTGCAGACGGCATATTAATGAGACTGCAGTTTTAAAACAAATTCCCTAACAACGCTAATAAAGTATTCACAAATCGCTTAAGCAAGCGGTTTACATTATCTATTAACATGATGTTTAATGTTAATGTTATTCAATTCATGTCTGGTGTTGGCGGCAGGTTATTAGCAGACAAACTATTTGTCTAATTTGTCGACTGCTGTCGAAAAAATTTTAGAAAAATGCAGCACAATTATGTCACTCTTGGCATTATTAATGTATGGCATATTTTTATAATTTTTTGGCCCTGTTTAAAGAGAAAACAAGATTTCATAAAATTTAGTTGTTTTTTGTGCACAAATAATATTGAAGTAAAGAAAA
The DNA here is from genome assembly GCA_905220375.1 of Tachina fera. Classification (NCBI taxonomy): domain Eukaryota; kingdom Metazoa; phylum Arthropoda; class Insecta; order Diptera; family Tachinidae; genus Tachina; species Tachina fera. The sequence goes on from LR999966.1 coordinate 85,025,072, forward strand.
GTTCGTACTGATATACGTGTTTTTTCTTTTACCGAACTTATAACTTTTTTGTAAAAAGCTCAACCCTTTTCACTAACTTGTATAAATATTTTTAATTTAATATTTATTATTGCAAAAACATGGAAATTAAAGCAAAACGCAAAAGAAATCTGATACGCAGACACATATTTCCATGGCTATTAAGACGCAATAACAGTTTATGAAAATTATGAATAATAACATAGGTATGCGGCCTTGTTACAAGCTTGCTTATTTTTTTTTTCAAAAGAATGATTCTGGTAGAAAGAAAAATAAATAAACAGGATATAAAAATATAAAATATAGAGTTCCAATATCTTTATGATTTGTAGAAAATAATCATTTTTGCGATTGAAGTATTAAATGGCTTAAATGGATTAGGCAATAGATTGTAAATTTATTTATGAGAATAATTCTCTTTAATCAAAGCTTTATAGTCAATAATGATATTAGACTGCAATTCTGAAGGAGTAAATATAATTACTAAGGCTTAAAAGATTATTCTTATATTTATAGCTTTGAAGGCTATTAGTTTATTTAACTTAAAGCCTTAAAAATATAAAATATAAAGAAGATAATAAAAATAATCCAGCCGTTAGCAAGACAAATAACTGAAACAAATGTCTTGCTAATAGTGTTGTTTAGCGTTTGTTTTAGAATATTTCGCTGTAGTAAAGCATTTGAAAAATATCTCATATACTAAAAGGTCTTATAAATGGTCTTGTGCAGGACTTTAGTATGTATGCATTTGTTTGTGACATCATTTTTTATCTACCATCAAATATCTTTTCATAAAATTGTTATTTCATGCTTGGAAAATGGAGAGGGTGACAGAAAAAATTTTATGTATTTATGTTAGAACTCTCAAAACTTACTTGAGAATTACAATATAAATACGAAGAAAACTAAGAAGCTACAACAAAAACAATTTTTTTTTCATGAAATTTTATATACTAACAACTTGGCCCGCGATGTCGACAAGAAACTAGCGATCGGCAATTTTGTTGATTCAATTAAACTTTCGTTGAAAAATTTAATTCACTAAAAGTTTGATTAAAAAACTTAATTGTGCCAATTACGAAACACATGTAGAGGTGTTTAAAAATAACTTAAAAGCTTGAGTTAATGCTCATTTAATTTTTAATAAATTTAATATATTATACAAAAAAATATACACAAATATCCGTGAATTCAACACCGGGTACCTAAATGTGCATCAATCCTTTACAGCTATATTTTCTATAAAATTAATATTTATTTGTAAATTAATTGATTATGAAATATTAAACATACATAATACATACATATGAATGTATATACGAGTATGAATAGAAGCGCATAAGTGTACTATGGATTATAGTTGTGATAAGAATCATCAGCATATGTTATCAATAAGATAAGTACATATGAGTACATACTACTGATTACAGCAATTCGATTAGAACTAAATACAACCTTTTTATTCAATTGGAAATGTTTCCTACCTCAATTATTTTTTTTTAGTTTATATCAAAACCAGAAGTCATACGAGTATGTATTCTTGCTATCACAACCTACGGTTAGAGGTTTTTATATATAATTAATGTACAAATAATTATATTTCCAAGCACTCGCTTTTTATCATGTGTTTATGATATGCATACATACTAGTACATACATACATACGTACATAAATATCGTCACATAAATTAAAAAAAGGCGTAGCTTACAAAAAGCTTAAAATTTTATTTTTAATTGATTATGATGTAGTTATATAAAATCCATCTATCCAAAATATTTTTATCCAAGTATCAAATTTATTAACAAAATTCAAAAAAAAATTTTAAATCTAACTTACACCTTTTTTGAATTTATATGACGATATGTTTGTATGTTTGCTTGCGTATTCTAAATATGATCTATTTTTTTTAATAATTTACTTTTATTGATTTTGCATCTAAACTGTATTTTAATTCATAACAACTTGAGTTTACTATATAAACTAGACATGACTTTCAAGGGCCCACTCGAATGGACCGTTTGGCAACTTTAAGAAATTCAGCTACACCCTCCACATTGTGAGTTATCGATAAAATGAAATTTTTTTATTTTGCTTTGCTCTTAGGTATTTCGTCAAATTTTTTTTAACTTTATATATAATGTGTTCTAGGAGCTACTAGTGTGCTAGGCTCTCATTGTGGGGGTCTTGCCTTCGATAACAACCGAAGATTTTGCAAAACATAATGGGGAAAACGCGTCGAAGTAGTGAAACTTTACATTAAAACAAAAACAAATTTTCAAAAATTGTTTTTGTTTGCCATGCATTTCTTAAATAAAATAAACTTGAGAATTGCAACGCGTTTCTTTTTCTTTTAAAAACGGTTAATTTTGTATCAGAAACAAAAACAAATTTTTTACATTTACACAATTTTGTTTTTGTTTTCTATGTAAGTTTCACCAAGTCGACGCGTATTTCAGAATAGACACCTATAAATTTCTTCAGTTTCATATGCCAATCTACCTGAACTTGTTTGGCCTTCTTAAAGAAAAGCACATTTAAAATGCTAGAATAAAAAAAACCTTCCTTGCATAAAAAAAAAAAAATACTTTAATATATAAGGAGTTGGAAATTTGATAAGCTGTTACAAGTATCAAGGATTATGATTAATGAAAAGTATCGAGTACTATTGAGTTATGAAAAGTATTATAATTTACCAGCAGTAGGTGGTAAAAGAGCCCTCTAGAGTCGCAGAGAAGATTTTTTTAGAAAAAAGATTTTGTGTTTGCTTGCTTTTTAAATATATTCTCGTGGCATGTATTATACTAAACTAATAATAAATGCTGTCGTATAATAATCAAAGCACGATGGATGCATTGGTGGACGTGTATATGAGTGTTAACAAGCGATGTCGCGAAGACTTTTTGTTCATAACAAACAATCAAAAGAAGTTGTATTGATGAGTGTATTCTTGTTATTTTCAAATATTGTACGTTTGAGTGTTTGTGTTTGTAAGATGTAGATGGTAAGCTATTATGCTTTTAAGGGAGGTCTTTTTAAAGCGCATACAACTAATTTCAATGCCTGTGTGCGTTTGCATGCGTGCAGAAAAATAAAAGAGCATACACACAACGTATTTGTTTAAGTTTGTATGTATGTACATGCATGACGTTCGTTTATGCGCTCATGCGTATAAAGAAGCAAGCATCACAAATTCTTCCGTCACGAAGTATTTTCTTATTTACTGCTATACCTGCAATAACTTCAACAAATGTATTACCAACAGTATTGTTTAGCGTTTCTTTTAGAAGATTTCGCTGTCGTAAAGCATTTGAAAAATCCCTCATGTCTTAAACGTTATGGGGCACTGCTTCAGCTTCCAATGTAGAGAGAATCCAACGAAGGCAAAACAAAATTTTACGGTTAATAACATCTGCTCCATGGTACATTAAGAATTCAAATTTGCATCGTGATTTAAAAATTCCACTAGTGAATGAAGAAATTGCAAGATACGCAGGCAAATATTTAACAAAACTCGAGCCACATCCTAATCCGCTTGCTCGTAATATTTTGAACTTTACTGGACACATCCGCCGAAAAAAGAGGGACACAAGGGCTCTATTACTCAACACGCCAAATGGGATTTCTTGAAAATACTTTTTTTATACTTTTTTATAATTTTTTTTTATTTTTTTTTATTATCACTACTTATGTATTATTTATAACTATTAACAAGTTTATGTCCGACAGTGGTCGGTCCTAATAATTATATTTTAGATTTAAGATTTGAATACTTATTGTTAGTTCATATTTGAAGATACAATAAATAAATACATGTATTAAAAAAAAAAATGTCTTAAACGTTCTTATAAGTAGTCTTGTGCAGGACTTTAATATACACTAAATTCTTTAACCATACAAAAACGGCGGATGAATGATCGAGATTTTTGTATGTGCTTTTAAATATAATTTATTTGAACCAACTTAACTTATATACTATATTTAACTTTGCGTATATCTTCTTTCTTTTTAGAAAACATGATGTCAGGCCATATCACACAACGCCGAAATAAAACAACCAATTCAACTGATGGTGAAAATCTGAATTCTTATTTCAGCAATGAAGATTTATCCATAAAGTACTTGGAACCGAAAGATCAATCAACTAAGGAAATGACATTAAGACACAAGAGAAAAAGGAAACGAAATCATAATGCTACAATTTTGAAAAATACAAACGCCCAACCAATGTGTGTTAATATAATGAAGGAAAATGTCAAGCCTAGAATGACAAAACAAACATCAGCAAATAACATTCTGGGTCTTAGAAAGAAATGTATTAAGACCGCCGCCGTAAAGGCAACCAACAATAAAACTAAATTATCAGGGACATTTAGTACAGATATTACTTTAAAGTCCAATTTGACTGCTACTGATAGTAGCAGTTCCTTGTCATCGTCCTCAACAGCATCTTCCATATCATCATCATCATCATCATCTGCATCGAGTTCGCCAGCAGAATCAGTGAACTCCTCTCCCACAGCCTCGCCCACAACGAGTAAACGTTACACGCAGCACGTGTTAAAGAAAGCAGTAACATCACCTCTAAGGCAATTCACTAAATTAAATATGACAGAGCGGGAGATAGCGCAACAAATGGAGCGTTATGTTATCGATACGAATCTGTTAAGAATCTACGGATTTCCCGTTGAATCCATACACTATGAGGGTTGTGTTGAAATATATAAATGTTTACCGAAACATTTGGCCGAAGAAGCCATAACTCAAGATAATCAGCGCCACCACTGTCACTTTTATGGGCGCAAAAAATACAATATGTTTAATAGTTTTGATCAGAAATGGCAGGCTAGCAATCCAGCAGATTCTGGTATAGATTCCAGCGAATCCAGTCCACGCTTCACAGATTCCGATTCCAGTGAAATGGCTGAAGATGATGCTTCTTATTCACCCATAATAGCTTTTTATACGCCCGATGGTGTTTACCAAATATTTTCAGAGTACTGTAATTCTAGGGAGAAACAATGCGTGCGCTGTTCCAAAGTCTTTCAAGTAAACGAAAATGGCGAGTACATATCCTTTGAGTCATGTACTTATCACTGGGGAAAAGTGAGTAACGTCTATGACGGCAAGTGTTATGTTAATGTTTATTCCTGTTGCCAGGGTATAGAATTAAGTGAAGGATGCTCCAAGCATCCCTTACATGTGTGGAATGGTGTTGTTGTGGGTATTAATGGTCCCTACAATGACTTTTTACATACCCAACACAAGAAAACGGGCACTTACAAGCAGCCTAAAATTTATGCTCTAGACTGTGAAATGTCTTATACAGGCTTGGGCTTGGAAGTCACTAAAATCACGGTGGTGAACTTTAATGGTTCCTTGGTGTACGAGCATTTTGTAAGGCCACAGGCCAACATAATTGATTACAACACCCGTTTTTCGGGAGTTTCTGAAAAAGATTTTTCAACCAACTCGAATACATCGATTAAAACTTTTGCCGAAGTACAAAAAGACTTGTTAAATCTCTTCGATGCCGATACCATACTTATTGGACATGGCTTGGAAAATGACCTAAAGGTTTTGCGTTTAGTGCATAAGAGGATCGTGGATACATCAGTGATATTCAGTCACTCGACCGGTTATCCCTACAGGCGATCGCTTAAAAATTTAACCAAATCCTTTTTAAAACGAGACATACAGTGCGGCAATTTGGGCCACAACAGCTTTGAAGATTCACAGGCCTGCTTAGAGCTGATGCTGTGGAAGATTCGCAAAGACTTACGTCACTGGAATTATCACTGAGATCAGCAACACTATGTTTTGTTTCTAAGAAATCTTATTTTGTGATTATTGTCGTTAACAAAAACACATTTCTTAATTACGCATACATATGTATGTTTACATGTAATTATTTTGTAAATACTTTTCTCCGTAAGTCGTCAGATGGTTGTGTATGAAAAAAAAGAAAACATTGAAGCTTGCACTGACTATGGGCATTTCCATTAGAAATGTCTCCTTCCGTTACAATATCTTCGAAAAAAAATTGATTAAATTAAGATTAGGTTAGGTTAAAATTAACACGAGAAGAAAAGGATATTTCCATTTATAATATTATTAAAAAAATTGTTAAAAACAATAAGTTGTCATGTTACACAGAATAGCAAACAAAAAACAAAAAACTTAATACTTTAGCTTCTTGTTAACGATACTTTTAAGATTTTAATTCGAGAATTGTTTTATCGTTTTACTCGTATAGGAAAAAAAATTGTTTTAAATATTACTTTTTAAGTATAAGCATTTGATTTAAAATATGGAATCAAAAATTTTTACTCCTATAATGTTCTATTTAAACTATTTAACTATGTACTAAGTATATAATTTAAAAAACACTGAATGTACTGACTTTTTTGCTGTGATTTTTTGCTACACTTTTATCCATTCTGTTCTCATTTTGCAACTGTTTACCATGAAAATTTTATTTAAAAAAAATCTGCTTAGAAAGCGACATAAACGAAGTACTTATTTTTTATATATATATTTTACAATGTTTTTTATCTTTTTAAGAAACCTTTTTTACAAAAAATAAAAAAAAGAACACACACATTTTTGTGGCAAAATTCCACTTCAATTAAATCAACTCATGACGAATATTGTACACTTTTTCAACCATATACATATATTTTTTTTCATAATTTAAAAAAATACAAACTTATGTATTTATATGTAAGTTGTAAACAATTTTTAAATTACATTAAAATGTTTTTACAACATAAATATATATTTTTTACCATATACACTGTGTTTTTTCAGTTATTACATTATAATAATGTAACTTGTTCACATTGCGTTTCATATAAAAATTTTAATTTTGGGTAAATTTTGTGAATGCAAATGTTCTGGTTCCCGAAAATAGAAAATTCATTAACAAATGATGGTGCATATTCATAGTCGAACCAAAGCATACTTTAAGATTTTAAAACCAGACTACGAATATGTGCCGATGTTTTTAGTTTAGAAAAAGAATATATTAAGAACTAAATTAAACAGAGATTTTATTTTCAATAAATGTTCCTACAAAAAAGTAACATATATTTTAATAAAAATGCATCTTAAATTTACTATTATATGCTAACAACATTGACCAGAAAAATAAAAGTTCGTCTCAAATAAAAAAAGTTTCCACAATGTGCACTGCGATATGAAACAAATATCTGCCAAAATTTATAATCCAAGACCCACTTACTGCTTAAGAGGCCAACCTAAATTAGACCGTCAAGCATTGCGTTAACAGCAAGCAGCGCACGTATTTTCAGTACATTCAGATAATATTTTATACGTTAAAATGTACTGAAAATACGTACCCTACTGCTAACGCAACGCTTGATGCTCTAATTTGGATTGGACTCTAACATTGCAGGTCCCCCTGCAATATTCAATAATTCTAAAAATCCGATTTGACAAGAATTCGAGGTGTAATCCAATATAAAAGCTGTTTCAAAATTTTACAATAGCGATATCTCTCGAAATATTTAAGCCGATTAGTATAGTTTTTTTGTAGCATTTTATGCAGTTTTTTTAAACTTACTGCCAGTTTATAGAAGTCATGTAAAAATTCTCATCTGTCTATTTATATTGAAAACAAAAACAAATTTGAGAGCTTTGGTTTTGTTTTCACATGGCTTCTATAAACTGACATTTAAAAAAAGGTAAAAGTATGCCTGTTTATACAACCTTGAGCATAAAATTGATATGAAAAGCTTTGAGTGATTTTCATACGAATTTTCTAGACAACTATATCTGCCGAATTAATGAATCAGCTTAGACTAAATTCGCAGCAATCAATGGTGCTTTTTTTCTAGTTTAAAATCTCTATATATAACGAAATATAACGAACGTTTATCTATTTCAATATCCAGTAACACATTTGATCGATATTTCTTTTTATTTATTCATCTTTGCGCATTTCACTTGTTTTGAAATTTTGTATGCAAATCAGCCGCATGATGTAGAATTAAATGGTAAGTAAAAGACATCTGTACAGTATCCCAGTGAAAAAAATGGAAGTCATTCTAGTGGAACTACATTTTCATTGCTTCCAAAATATCGATATTTTTAATTTGCCGATAGTGAGCAAAAAACCATGTAGAAGCTTATTTTAGTCATACAAAACCTTGTAACTGCTCCATAGTGTTAGAAAATACTCACCAGAATTAAAAAAAAAAACTTTTTTTTTAAAGAAATTTGTGAACTAATTTCAGTGTAAAATTTAAAAATTATTTGCTTCAATTTACATGAAAACACTGTTTCGGGCTTAAATTCGTATAAAAAGAAACCGACTGTTAAAATAGGTAACTATTTACCATTTTTGCTAGCTGAAAATATTATCATAGAACACAAAAAAGGGAATTTTTTTAATATCGCTTCCAATTCAGTGACCAGGCATCGAAAAAGAGAACTTCTTGCAATGACAACCCTATGTAAAAATCATCAGACCGGATCGAAATTTTCACTACTTCCGCATCGCAAACTCTACATTTTCATGAATTTTTTGGAGTCTCTTTTTTTTAATGGGATCATAATAAATTGAGTAAAGTGCGACTCTGACAAGCGTACGAAGGGTTCCGTAGAGACACTAGAATATAATAGTAATATTATACGAACTTTAGCTTACATAATATATAGTTTTGGCATTTTTTTCGTTTTCAAGGTTTTTTTTGGATTTGAGCGTTTTTTAGCAAGGATTTTTTTTAGTTTTGGCGTTTTTTTTTCGCTTTTTTCCATTTTTTTATTAATGTGGTACTTTTTTAGATTTGGTGCTTTTTCTCGTTTTAGCAATTTTTTTTGTTTGTTTTTATTTTGCGATTTATTTTAGTGCTAGAATCTTTTTTTAATTTGGTGCTTTCTTCGTTTGGCATTTTTTTTCGGGTTTTTGCTATTTTTTCGGTTTGGCGATTTTATAATTTTGGGATTTTTTGTTTTATCGTTTTTGAAAATTTCAAGATGTTACAGCATGTTGTCAAAATTACATTAACTGATAGAACACAGTTTAATTTTAATTTTTTTTAGTTTTAGTGTTAATTGTTGTAGTCTGTATAAAGATTTATTTATAATTTTACATATATTACATGGGATTTTAAAATTTTTCATTGCACGTTTTGGAACACCCTTTAATTTTTAACTTTTTTGTAATTGTTGTTGTAGCGTTCAAAGTTCTACACACTGGTCAAATTTCTGGCGCGTAGCATTTACGGTTATCGAGAAAATGCATGTAACGGACAGACGGACAGCGTAGAGAAAACAAGAGGGCTCCTTTCATATTCACAATATTTCTCCAATTTTACAGTAGCTTTAATTTCGCCAAGCAAGAAAAAAATTTTTTTTTTGGTAACAAGATGGTAACGAGATTTGTTTGGTAGAGTCTTTGCTACATTATTGATATATATAGTTTAGAGTTATTACCAAGTCTGACATAATTTTTGGAGGGCGCATTGATTTTAGATATTTTTGGAGGTCCATAAAAAAATTTATCACCAAAATCGCCAAACTGAGTATAGGATTTTACTACCTTTATGTAGTATTATCGACCCTATACTGTCCAGGCCATGTGTTTTTTTAAAGGCTCAATTTCTTGCATAGTGCTATTAAAAACAGTCTCTTTTTTCGCCGTTATTAAATTATTTTCTTTAAGTTAATTTAATTTAACCAACATAAGTTAAGCTGAATGCAAATGGTCAAAAATACTTGTGTGGCAACACTCTATTCTTGAATAGCAATTGTTGTTATTTACATTTATTTTCTTTATAACCCATTTACACCTGCTTAAAATATATCAGATTTTTATTAAAATCTTTATGAAAATCTATACCTTTTACACTAACTTTTTTTTTGACATTTATGAATATTTTTTATCGAAAACAAAACACTTTATTTGAACAATTTCCTTAACTGTAACCAAACAACTGCACTGCAGCCAATTAACACACCTTTTTAAGCAGACCGTAGCAAATTCACTCATCTTTTTTATTAATATGTTGTACAGGGTAGTAAAAAATTAATAATGATTAGGTTTCCTACAAATCTACACACAAATTAGATTTCGTTTTGTATCGGAAATCTATTAAAAACAGCAAGATTTATCTTCAAAACTAAGTACTAGGTTTCCAGACAATGTAAATGCCATATTACATGCTTTTTACAACTACAACTCGAGCTGAAAAAAAGACAGCCGATGTAGTAAAGTAAAAAAATAAATAATTCTTTCTGCCAAACAAAAACCAAATTTAATGCAAAGATCTGATAGAAGAAGATAAGAAGAATTATGTGAAATATAAAATTAAATTGAAATGGGCGTGCCTCCACCTATTTTTTAAATGCAATATTGTGTGTGTTTTTCAGATCTTAGAGTGCGTGTGAAGGTTTGTAAAAATCGGTAAAGCGGAACCACTTAAAACAAAACATTAAATTTAATGGGCGTGACTCCATATAGGTTTCGCAGCAATCAAATAAATACAATATCATAAAATTATATAAAAATAAATTGTCCACTTTTTTTGAATGTGAGCAATGGGAAGCCCTCTCTGACAACCACAAAATTTATAAAATCGGTCTAAAATGTACTGAGATATGAAGACTAGTTGTAAACAGCCTCTTTTTTTTAAGTAGGTTAAAAAACATGTTTATTATTGAGTTATTTGTTGAGCTTCTCATTTGTTTAAATGAAACATTTATTTTCTAAGTAAAGGTTCCTTTATGATCTGCATTAGCAACAGTGAAATGCGCATTGGATCTAAATAAACCCTTCATTAATCAATTTCAATGTATTTTTAATATAAAAATATTTTACTGAAAAAGTAAAATAATAATTTGGGACTATTAGCGCGTTAATAAATGTTAAACTGTTAAACATGAATTAAAATTTATCGTAAATTTTTGCTACCAAGTGAGTGCTTTCTAGGAACTCGCTGGGTATACGTACAAATGTTACATGCGAAATTGTTAAGTGGGCGTGGCCGCGCCTGCGAAAAGATTTATAGGAATCAATCGTCCACTTGTATTTTAAAAAGTGACCATCTTATTCAAAACTTTAGTAAGAATCGGTTCAATAGAAGTGCATGAAAAAAAAGTTAAAAAAATGACAATATTGAAGAGCAGAACTTTAAATAATAAGTCTTAAGCTAAATTAAAAAAATGGGTATACTTAATTAACAAGAAAAACTTTCATTACTTTTTTTCAATTGCCGCTGTTGTTTTATGTATTATCTGAACTAAGTTTTTAACTTATTCACTCGTTCCAAAAAAAAAATATAAATTTTTGTTTTTAAATACCTTTTCAATCATTTGATGAATAAGAACGAAGTATGTATGTTGCGATTTGTGTTAAAGCTAGTAATTCCCAATTATACAAATGAAATTTTTATATAAAGTTTTTAAGCATTTTCAAGTATTTGATTCAGGTCTTTCTATGAGTTGGTGCTATAGTCAATAAGTTTACTCAAAACAATGCTTAAATTATTTTGGTTAGCAATTCAAATATTGAATTGATTAGTTCAATCATTGGATAAATTGAATTGGAATTTATTTTGAATTGATTTTTTTATTTATTCCTTGAAATCATATTTTTTTTAAATCAAGGTTGTGAATCTATATAAAAAATTCATTACAGAATTCCAAAAAATAGTTGATAATATTAAATTTATGATTGATATTAAAAAATTTAAATTTTTTTACTGGTTCTAACAATTTGAGTATTAAAATATTTTTTTATATTTTCTGTTTGGTAAGTTATTTAGTTTGAGAGTGTACAAATGTCTTGTAGCTGCTCGAAAAAGTAAAATAGGCTAATGTTTTTTAATGTCTTGGCGGAATGGTAGACTAAAACTAAATTGTTTATCAAACACACATTTGTTTAAAAATTTTTTGGGAATATTTTTTTCTGTGTACCTCATGAAATTATAGTACTTAGTTGGTTCAGCAATAAATTTGTGAGACAGAAGTGAAAAAATTTATATTTTGATACGAAAAGTTATAGTGGCCTTACAAATAGAGAAAGACAGGGTCTTTAAATTTACTTAAGTGTTTTTTTATGATATGAGTTGACTCTGTGATAAAAAGTTTCAAACTTTCATAAGACACAGTATTTCTTCGAGTGTAGCAAAGAAATTTTATAAAACACTTTGTTTTTACAACAACTAGACATTTTTAATTATTTCCCTGTGCACTTTAATTAGTTACTCAACAATCAATTAATTTAAAATCCTTAAGGTCATCTTGTAACAATTTATATCTACTAAATAAAGAGTTTTCATTAGGGTGTTATGAAAAATTTCATTAATATTTTAAAACTATGTTATAGGAAATGCAACACACGTACATATGCCCATTTACTTGCAAAACATCCTAACTGAAAAAACTAGTTTTAACGGAAAACGAGCTCAAAGCTTTAAATTTACACACAACTTTATGGAAACATATATTTTAAGATTCTACTTTTATTTGTCGTATGTCAAAATAAATACAAATTTAAAAAATTTATTTGATGGTGCTTGAGCTCTATCTAGCCTTGCATTCCACTTCTGCTTAACTAACAACAAATAATTATATTTTTGGAAAAATTTAATTTACCTTCATTTTCAAGAGCTTAGTAGATATGTATACAAGATATTTGTATGAAATCTTTAAATATTTTTAAACAAAGGCTTAATTCTACAAAATTAAATTTTTTGAGTTATGACGTTGTGCAAGTAAAAAAGCGGTATATGTATTAGACCCCTGCGCAAGACCACTTAGAAGAACTTTTAAGACATACGGGATTTTTCCAATGCTTTACTGCAGAGAAATCTTCTAAAAGAAAAGCTAAACAATACTGTTGGTAATACATTTTTTTCAGTTATTGCAGGTATTGGAGTAAAGAAGAAAATACTTTGTAGGTATTGGAGTAAAGAAGAAGAAAATACTTTGTGACGAAAAATTTGTGATGCTTGCTTCTTTATACGCATGGGCGTGTATACAAACGTCATGCATGTACATACGTACACTCATTGTGTGTATGATCTTTTATTTTTCTGTGCACACAAAAACGACAAAAATGCTTGCTTTAAAAAACCACCCGTAAACACATAGTGGCTTACCATGTACATCTTATACACTTACTTATACACTCAAACGTACAATATGCAAAATAATAAGCATACACGTATCAACACTACTTCCTTTGATTGTTTGTTATGAACAAGAAGTCTTCGCGACATCGCTTGTTAACACTCATATACATGAACACCAATGCATCCATTGTTCTTCGCTTATAAAACGACATCATTTATTATTGGTTTAGTATAATAAATGCTACGAAAATACATTTAAGAAACAAGTCATATTCACATTTCAAGACTGTTTACGCATCCCTCTTATGTGTATGAAAATGGGTGAGCATGTTTGCTTTTGCTTAATAACAGTAAATGCAGGAGTCCTATACACACACTCGATAATAACTAACCCGAAAGTAACAACAGCAACAATCAAACAACAAGCTTCATGCACATGCTTCAACCAACCGCACGACAACAACAAGCAATAACAAAAATAAAACTGCTTAAGAGCAGTAAAATAACAACAAATTTTTACATCTTACACAGTTCTTTCCCCCACACAGAAATAGAACTTAATGTAATTTTTGTTATGGGTCCATTTTCTCATTTACTGCTAATGTCATACATATACTGCTGTGGAAAGTAATAAGAACAACAATTACAACACCAGCAACAACAACAAAACAACAACAACAACAACAACAAGAACAAGGAAGGAAATCTAAATATTTATAAACAGCAACGAAACACGATAGAAAATATTTTGCCAAGTTTTGTTCATTTGAAAATTTTATTTTTTGTTTGTTTTTTAGTTTTATTTTTTATTGTCGCTAACAAAATTTCGTTCGCACTCATAACATTGGATACGAATTTTAACTAATTTTTGGAAATTCAGAGAAAAATATTTTTGTGTGTATGGGAGCATAAACACATTTTCACTAACTTCGACGTACAAGTATAAAACAAAAACATACACACACACCAATGGTACAATGTATGTATGTATGTATGTATGGGAGGAAGTGTAAATCTGAAAATCTATGACTATACAGAAATCATATACATAAATGCTTCATGGTTACACACGCAGCACATCAAACATACATATGTACATATAAACACATAAAATGTACATTTGATAGTAGTTATTATAATACCCAGCGGTGAAACTCCAGAAAAGCTGGTATCTAGGGCCCTCTTGATTGAAATGGGTTCTAGCAATTTTCTTTCCTAATACTCTAATAATCGCATAAAAACCAACTTCCATTTAAGGAGGGCTGTTAGTTTAGATAATTTAAAATTTTTAGGCTTCAATTACAATCAGGGAAAAGGTGCAACTTAAAAATAAGAACGCGTCACATTAATTTAACAATTTTCAATACAATAGAAAATTAATATTGAGATACTTAAAAATAAATTAAATTAATAATAATAATACCTTGAATTAATATTTTTCCACATTGAAATAAGAAACTTCAACATGACTAGGCTTTAATGCTGTTAATGTTTCTTATTAATTAAATATGGTTTTTATTGATTTTAAGCTGTCTTTTTTCTAGGTGTAGCTTTTTACCCCACTTATCATCGAAATGTTGCTTTGAACTGAATTGGTATCTTGCACTTTTCAAATCGCCTTAAAAAGTTAAAGTTAAATTTGGCCATTTCTTTCGAAAAAAAATGTTTGTACGGACAACTTTTGTAGTTTGACATCTCCAAAAAAATTTTAATTAAAAAAGGTAGAAGTTGTGTTATTGATAGACTTGGGTCGAACTCGTTCACTAGTTCATTTTTGGCACAAGGCGATGATCAAACCCTTGTAAATTACATGTGTTTGATTACATGGGTTTGTGGCAAAAATTAACTAGCCCAGTGAAAAAAATGGAAGTCATTCTAGCGGAAGTACATTTTCATTGCTTCCAAAAAATCGATATTTTTAATTTGCCGAGAGTGAGCAAAAAACCATGTACAAACTTATTTTAGTCACACAAAACCTTGTAACTCCTCCATAGTGTTAGAAAATACTCACCAAAATTTAAAAAAAATTTATTTTTTTAAAGAAATTTATGAATTATTTTTAGTCTAAAATTTAAAAGTTATTTGCTTAAATTTACATGAAAACACTGTTTCGGGCTTAAATTCGTATAAAAAGAAAAGAATTGTTAAAAAAGGCAACTATTTACCCTTTTTCCTAGATGAAAATATTATCATAGAACACAAAAAAGGGAATTTTTCTTAATATCGCTTCCAATTCAGTGACCAGGCATCGTAAACTCTACATTTTCATGACTTTTTTGGAGTCTCTTTTTTTACCGGGTAGTGAATGAGTTCGACCAAAGTCTAGTTGTTGGTTTTAAAATGAAAAGATGTAAATTTTTAAAAATTTTCCTAAACCTTTTTAAAAAGCATTTAAAATATAGCAATTTGACATCATAAACTCGAAATCAGAAATATGTATATAAGATATCGTCGGCTTATATCGTAAACCTGCTAAATCCACTTTTTATAACATGTGACATTTTAATGCCTTTCGAAAGAGACGCCGCATCGACTGGCTGAAATATTTATTTTAATTTGAAACTCTACATGTCCAAAAAGCTTCATGTATTAGGCTTATTTCTTAAGGCATGTAAAGAAAATGTTAACAGTATTTTGTCTCTCCTGTAAAATTTAATTGAAGTGATTTAGCAGGTTTACACTCTAACCCTCATACTTAAATAAGAGCGGCAAGCGTAGCGGTACATTTTTTCAGTACCATCACATAATATTTTCACATTTAAATGTGCTGAAAACGCGTACCCTGTTGCTACCGCAACGCTTGCCGCTTTTATTTAGGTATGGGGGTAAGGCTTAGAGTGTAAGCCGAAGATATAACATAGGTTGTTATTCATGAACACCACAGATATACGTGTGCAGTTTTTTATCCTAAGAGTATGCAACATTTTGTGATCACTCCTCGTGAAATGCATTTTTTTTGGGGTTTGTTTATTTTTTTATTTATTACTAGATATACCAACGGACGACACACTCGCCCGTATTCTGGAATATAAACGTAAATAATTTTATTAAGGTTCAAAGAAAATTTATCTAAAAGTCATAAAAAATGCATTAAAGCATAGCCACCCACATACTTATATAATATGTACATACATATGCATAATTAAATAATACATGAAATTAAAAACAAAAACGATTTCCCTTTAATTAAGCTAATTCAATTTATTGAACTCTCTTCCTTTAGATATTATGGCTTTCATACAATAACAAATAAAATACAACAAATAGAGAAAAAAAATTTTAGTTCAAGAGAAGTGCTAAAAACACACACACACAATCTCATGTTTTGTTTCTTGTTTACTTGTAAGGTAATAAATGCGTGTGTAATATGTGTGCATGCAGTAGTAGCAACTTTAAACGCTTATAGTTCCCAAAATACTGAACCGATTTTAATAAAAAAATAGATTCTGCACATCTGCACCGAAAAACCTTTAAGACCATATAAATCTTTTTATTCGTTATATAGATGTACTTGTCTTCTTAATGCAACAAGACACAATGCCGCCGTTTGAATTACACCATTAGAATCTTTTAAGTTATAAGGTACATTTCTAGGAAATAATTACATAATTAAATAAACATTAATAAAACGCAAAACTAAGCATAGCAAAGTTAGAAATGAGAAATTTAACATAACTCATAAAAAAAACTTTATCTGTATATAACCCAAATGTCGCAATCATGAGCATAAGTGATACGAGGGCTCCTATTTACATTTCGGAAACTGGAAACGCGAATGTCAATAGCTAAAATCTAGGAAAAACATAATAAAGTTTGACGTACTCCGTTTTCATGTACAAGTGCTATTTGTTTTGTTTAAAGTGAGTTCAGAAAATAAATTTGACAAAACAAAATGGAAATTTCAAGAGAAGGTCTTCGTTGGATTATCTTTCAAATCTTTCGACGTGAATCATCTCAACAAGAATGTGTTAATTATTTGTATGGCGATAAAGCGTCATCACAAAACACATCATATCGCTGGTATAGTGAATTCAATCGTTGTCGGAACTACGCCCAGGAATTCCGTGCAGGCCGTCCAAAATCGGTTGTTGTGCTACAAAACATCGATGCAGTGCTTCAATTGATAATGCAAGATCGTCATGTGACATATTGTTAGACACAGGCATCCCTTGCACATAAGTTCCACTTGCACATTAGTTCCACTGAAGAAAATGCTCGCGTCAAGTGGTATAAGGAAATAAATAATAAGTTCAACCGTGGTGCTTCAAAAGACGTGTATAAAATCGTAACAGGTGACGAATCATTGATATATGCTCAAGGACCGGAAACAAAACAGCAATCGACCGTGATGGTATTCTAAGATGAGCTAAATTCAACAAAAGTCGTTCATGAAAGAAGCACAGCGATGCAAATGGTAAGATGTTTCTTCGGCCGAATGTGTCGTGTGGCCACTGTTTCGCTGGAGCAACGTAGAACTCTCAGTTTTGAGTGATACACGACCATTTGTTTGCCAAAAGTCTTCCGAGAAATTCGTTAAACTAACCCCCGATGACGAAGCATTCTTCATCATGACAATGCGAGTCTCAGACATCTCGTCAAAGAAGTGAATTTTTGTGCAGTCAAAACATCGAATTGATGGCTCATCCTCCGTACAGTCCTAACTTGGAACCAAATCACTTTTTCTTGCTCTTGAATATCACAGATAAACTGCATGTTCAACGATAAATTAGCGGCGAAGAAGCAGTTGAAGCGTCCAAAACCCATATGTTTTGGTCGTGCCTCAAGACGAATGGAAAAACTGCTATGACAAATGGTTTCAACGAATGCAAAAGTGTATTGGTCATCAAGGAGAATATTTCCAAAAACAATAAAGCCTTTTTCATTTAAAAATGCCTGTTATTATTTGCTATTCCCGAAATATAGTAAATAGTAGCCATCGTAAATCATGCGTGATTTATCAAAAAAAAAGTTTAATTTGGTTGGGGAACTGTAGAACAGGGAGAAGATGGTTGCAGACATAAATACTACTTATGTACTCGTATCGATCGTAATCGAGATTGATTTTTGAAAATCCAGGGATTCGGGATTTTAAGATTTTCCGGTATTTTGGGATTTTTTCGTAGATTTTTTCGGGATCTAACATTTCTTGGTAAAATCTATTATTCCTTAATAAATAGTACCTGAATAATAAATTTTTATTTTAGGCATTTTGAAAGGTATTATGTTGATAATATATGACTACACAATTGTCTTTAAAGTTAACAATTTTCTAATACGAATATGTGGTTAGATATTAAACAAAAACCAAAATATTTTTCTCATCTATTTTTGATTAATTGTCGTTAAAATTAGCTGGAAAATATTGATTGTTTTGTTAAATTTGTAGGCACCTTGCCTCTTCTTTTAACAATTAGATTCATTTCATTGCGTCTAGTTATCACATTTTTATAAGTTTGGCTGAGCATTTGAACAGTATATTTGCTCTACTGAAAAGTTGTAAAATCATACACAAGTTGTTTTCTAAAAGTTCGACAGATACGAGTATATATTCCTATTAGTGTGATGGCTTTCTACTCTGTAACTCGAATAAAATGAAAACACTTCTGAAACAACGTCCAAATTCTAATTGTTTTTTAAACAAAATACTCCGCATTGTTCTCTTAATATTTCTCGCTTTCACGTCAACCACCCAACAACAAAAAATTTGCACTTGTGTTGTATTTTATTGTAATTCAATTGTAAAGGGCTGTCCACTGTACTCAATTTTTACCGACAACAAGTAAAGAAGTTCCAATTTTGTTGTGTAAGGTTGAGGAGAGTAGATAGCTACATAGGTAGTTATAATTCTTATCTATCGCGGTTTGAGTATTTCGAATTCGACTTCGGCAATTTTTTAATACATTAAAAAACACTGCAACATATTTTCTTTAATCTGCGACCAAATTGGCCTAGTGGAAGTCGAAATACTCCAACCGCGATAAGGCCCAATAATTTAAAATAATAAGGAATGAATTTTTCAAAATTATGAATTTTCAAAATGTTATTTAAAAGTGTTATAAAGGTTCATAGCCGCTAAATTATTTCAGTGATTTCACTTTAAATATTTTCAGTAAAAAGTATTAAAACTCTTAAATAATATTTTAAACAATGCCTTAGTAACTACAATTTTAAAAGCCTTTTTGCTGGCCCCTCCAAGAACTGTAACGCCGTGGCCTGCCTTGGTCTTCGCTTTTAACCGCTGGGTACTCAATATGCTTGTAAATATGAATGTGTCTGCAGCATCGTCATGAATGCTGGAAGAATTTTGTTTTAACCTAAGGGCAAATTAGCCAAGTGGAAGATAGCTTAAATGTTCATTAGGGTTTTTTATTCACATTTGGTGTTTTTATTTTACGGTTCTTTTTTTTCTTGTTGTACTCCAAGTACTAAGTGACTGAAATGGGATAAAGATTGCCAAGTATTTATGATTGGTGTTGAAAATTGTCTATGACATGTTGAAAGGATAGATTTATATTCATAATGGATAACAAGAATTTCATACATTTATTTGAAATGGTGGAAATTATTTGAAGTGTAAAAGAACATATATGTATATGTATGTATGTGTATGCGAGTGTTTTAAAAGCTGGAAGTTTTAGAATGGCTTAAAAAGTATTATAAATTTGGAAGCATGTGCGTACTTTAAAAGCTTGAAGGTTTGCAAGAAGCTCGTATTTTAATCCAATACACCCGATAGTTTAAACCAGCTACGACCAAGCCATATGCACAATGTGCAAACTTTTACAATAGAGCTTTTGCGCTTTCATACCGACGAGAGTACAACAGCCACAACAACAATACAAAATACAACAATGCTTGCTCTTACATTGCCAAGAAACAAGAACAAATTTAAGAGCTTTCAAAGCTGTTTACCTCAAATGCAAATATCAATGTAAATACATTACGTGTGTCTAGACGTAGCTGGTTTAAACTATTATTTTATATAATTCACATAATGACAAAAAAATATTAGTTTTATAATTTTATGCTCAAATTGATTTTATTAAAATTTAAAATAAAAAGATTAAACGAAAAAATCCGAAACAATTGAACAATAACAAACCTAATATTTTTTTATAAATTTATAATTGCTAAATGTAAAAAAATATATTTGGCAACTCTTTACAATAATTATAAAGTGTAACTAAAGCTAAACTTTTCTGCTAAAATGTTTGTTTTTAATTTGATAACTTTCAAAGTTTACTTTAGTACTTACAAGGTGCGTTAGAGGTGAAATTTATTCGACATTGAGGTGTAATGATAAAATTAAACAATGCTTTAGAAATTCATGAACATTTCAGAAAAGTTTCAATACAATGACTGACTGCATAGAAAAATATAAAGAAACTTTCATTTAATTACAATAATCGGTTATAGCTAGACTAAATTTTTTTAAACTATAATTCCTTAAAGTAATTTGATATTAGTCAGCTTTGGGGCTTTAATAATATAAACAAAACTGAAAACTTATTGCCCTTTCCACATACATACATACATAAGCATATATGTAGTTAAATATAATATTCTTGATTTTAATCCAAATGTTTATTATTAGTGTTACTTCCGTAACACATACCACAGCGGTAATTGTTTGAGGTTCACACATACAATTCTGTATTTTAGGGAAATTCAAAAGTATGCAAACAATCCTGCAGACGATACAGTTTAAATGGTAAAATTTTATATTAACTTAACTAGAAAAGGATTAGAAATTAAAGGCATTACATAAAACTACATGTTGTACAATACATTGATATTATGCATAATGTTTTCATAGTTGGTTTAAAATTTACAAGTGCGCTTGAGCTCATACATAATTAATAATTCAAGTCCTTAGATACTTATTAAATATTAGAATGCAAGAATAGAGCAGAGTGTAATGTGCAAATATGAAAGATTATAAAAGAGTTCAGCAAATGCACTTAGCTGCAGGTATTTAATAAATATTTTTGTTTCTGGATATTAGAAAAGTCCGCAGATATGCAGGGACAAGTGTTACTTGTGTGCAAAAATTATGGCTTTAAGAGTTGAAATAGTTTTATAAAACGATTATATTTAAGTTAACTTAATAACAAAGAATTTTCCCTAGATGAAATAGAGTATTCAATGGCTTTGTGAAGTGTTTCTAGTTTGAAACACGTTAACTAAAACCCAAAGCGAATTAAATTAATAATAAATTCCACTATGTTTTAAAAATTAAAATCTATTTTATTTTCATTGCGGGCTTTCTTCATCTCTCAATTTTTGATACTCATTCTCTTTCTTGCTGACGTTGCCGTACTTTTTGAATAATTGGCTGTGTTCACAACATTATTGTCAAAAAAAAACATGATTTTGAAGTTCAAACATTTTTGTCATAGATTATAAAAGTTTAAAAAATTATATCATTATAAACGAGAAATTGCACCGCACTGCAAACATTGTGTTTAGACTCTTATTGGTAACATTAAAAAGCTGTGTACAGACGGTTATCAGATCTTAAAGTATTGCCAGTAAAATGTTTTTAACATTTTTTACAACCGTGTAAACTGGCAATTTTTTTCTGCCAGAAAAATCATTGTCAGTCCATTGCAAGACTAGCAGCTGACAAAAATTGTCAGACATCTTAAAATCATGTGAACACATTGTAATATTATTGCCAGATATTTGTCAGACATTTTAATATTGTCAGATGTGCGAAAATTATATATATCTGGCAATGGCGTCATTGTAAGTGAATTCTTTCTACGGGAAATACTGCACACGCTTGATTTAAAAAAAATTAATTATAAATATTCTATATATATATATATATAAAATCATTGCAATTGCTTTTTCATGGTTCATAAAAATTTATATTTTCACTTTATACATACGACACAAACGCAAACGATTGATATTTAACAATTTCTAACAAATGCAGCGCATAACAACAGATCTGACCATTTTTGCATATGACAACCGTGTAAACTGAACATTTTTCGACTGACGACTTTGTCAGATGAATTTATTGTCATATAACCGTCTGACAATAAACTGTAAGATTTTCTGACAACCGTGTGAACTGACCATATTGCTTGTGCTGGCAATTTTCGATTACCAGTACATTGTCAGCACATTGCCAGATCTGAAAATATTGTAAGAATGACGCAATTTTACACAAACGCTACGAATCCAATTGTAACATCAGAGCGCCCTCCTGCGCCGTATAGAATCATCGGCAAAGTAAATTAACCAATAAAATTTGCTACTACACAGCTTAGAAAAGTCAAATGTGCCTCATTTAACACCAGAGGCGCTGCAACATTGCATTATTAACGATAGGGTTCCTTTCCAGCTTTGGTGTCCGGAATCCTAAAAACGTGCAAAAAAGCAGAGTTGAAAAAGAAAGAATGTCTTCTCTTACACTATCCCTTTCCTAAAGAAGGTAACACCTAGTAATAGTTGCAGGCATTCGTTGCCTGAGTGTTACTCCTCTTAAGAAAAAAATTATTAATTATTAAATTGACTGCGTCCGTTAAAAAAAATACTTGTATGGCAACACTCTATTCTTGAATAGATGTTGTTGTTATTTGCTTTTATTTTCTTTTTACATACTCTTAAAACTACAATTTGAAGCTGAAAAAAAGTCAGCCAATGTAGCAATGGTAAAGTAAGAAAATAAAAAACATGTTGATTATTGAGTTCTTGTTTCAACTTTGTTATTTGTTGTTGAGCTTCTCATTTATTTAATTGAAAGTTTATAGCATATTAACTCTAGTTGTTCTGAGAAACTTTGGGTAAAGGTTTCCTGATGATCTGCATTAGCAACAGCGAAATGCGCATAGGATCCAGCTAAACCCCCCAATAATCAATTTCAATGTATTTTTACTAATAATAAAAATATTTTATTTATTAAGTAAAATAATAATTTGGGATTTTTAGTGCGTTAAAAAATTTTAAACTGAAATTGTAACAATTCCCATAAAAAAACTAAAATATTTTTATAGTACATCCACTGTCTCGCATACCTGGATACATATTTGGATGCTTATGAGATTTTTACTTCGTGATTTTTTATAATTTTATTGATTAATGTTATTGCACATTTAAAACGAAATCCTCCAAGGTGGGACAATGCAAACAAATATCATGCCATACGCAATCACGTTTGTGCGCCAATAGCAGCTCGATATTCCCTTACAAAACTGCTTACGGCGAAGCAGTAATTTTTGCTGGGATTAAAAAATAAAATTTAAATAAATTCAAATAAGATACACATAATGAATCGACAATTGTTTTTCATCAACAAATTGTTGGAATCATTATAAAGTAAATCAAACTTTGAACCTTGAACCAGAAAAATTATATCTATCAATCATCAGAATTGCAATAATTGAAAAATCAATATTTTTTTAATTAGAAATATTTTACGACCTAATTACGAGTACCTTAACCGCGTCACTAAAGTGGCATTGACATGAAAACAAAAACAACATTTTGAAAATCTATTTTTGTTTTTAAAAGTTATAAAAGGTAAAATAAGAAAGAATTTGTAAGAAAAACGTAAACAAAATTTTTTAAATTGTTTCAATCTTGTTTTTGTTTTTATATGAATGCTACTGAGATGGCGTGATTTATAGTATTTTCACACTGACATAGTTTTAATAAAAGTTGATTATAACGTTAAAACCAACTGTTAAAACCCAGTTTTCCTACACAAATGATTTTTGTTAAACCCAACTTAATTTAAACCATTTTTAAATGGGTTTTAAGTTGGTTTTATGAAATTCAACCTTGTTTTCCCTGTGCTAAATTCAGTGAAGCCAAGTTAAAATGACCGGAAGGAGCTGATAATGTTTATGTCAGTGAATAAGTATAGATTTGGTATCTACATATATCTATTCAGCATTTTCAACTTAAAAATGGATGCATCTGAAATAATAATAAAAAAATTGCGGAACAAAGAGTCTTTTGGACGGAAAACAACGACCTCTGGGAAATGAAAATAGACGATATGACTGACATCGATCGGCCAACAAAAAGTTTTATTTTGTATAGTATTTGTGCATTTTTTATTAACAATAACTTGATTTCCAAGAACTTCTTTACTTTGTTTAAGTAGTTCCATAATTTTAAAAAATTTATTTACAAATTATAAAATAATTACCATTTTATAACGCATTGTAAAATTTCTGAGTTTTTCATACAAACAAAAACAGTTGTTGTACAGTTTATTTTTAATTAAAAAAATAAAAATTGATAAAAATAACAAGAAGTTAATAGTTTGAAATAGTTATTGTGGAATTGGTTTAATTATTTAACTTAGAATAGAGGGAAGATCTGGTTAAAGGACCGGCTTAACGGCACTTGATGGAAAAAATCTTTATGTGCCTACCCTGCAGAAAACTTGGTGACAACTGATCGTACTCGTACTATGACTTGAGAAAAAGCGAATGTTACCAAAACTAGGGAGATCTTTAGTAAATTTAATTGGGCCTTGATGTAGTATGTTTGTAAACGACACTAAACATGTTCGATGTGGTTGAATCAAGGACCTATTAAACAATGTAAAAAAAATATAAATTGCTCCTTCCAATGTGACTTTTGAAGCAGTCCCACAACGTTACTTATATATTAACCTAAGCTTAACTGGTATTTATAATTTTGAAATATAACTGGCCCTGTGTTCGTGAGAGTAATGTGCAAGCCTGTCATTCAGGAGGTTGTCAGTTCGAATCTTAAAAAAAATTTTGTTTAAAAATAAAATATCATTGCATTTGTAATAATAAAAAAAATTATAAGTTTTCATTGCTATATTTAAATTTCGGAATGACCTTTTTAGTTCAATGAAAGGCCACAAGGTGCATACAAAGTATCAATTAACCCCATCCTAGGCCATCGCCATGTAAAAGTCACTGGTTCGCTTCATAGGAAGTTTTAGAACTTGGACTGGGAACCGGTCACCGGTGACTAGTCTTGTGTCAGTTCCATTTACTGCGGGGTAGTAATACCGGGAACTCGAATGTTTCCCACATACATATTCCATTTTAATTAAAATTTTTTTTTAATTTATGCATTTAAATAAATAATTTTGTATTTGTATTTACAAGTCGCTCTATTATATTTACTAAATAATTTTTTGAACTTCAAATGAAATTTAACAGGTTTGTTTGTTACCTTCAATTTAAATGTATTTTTTATTTACACAGCTTACACATTATTTTCCATTGTTTATTAACATTGAAAAATATTACATATTAAAAATTTAATTTATTGACTTAAACCGATTATGAAATTAGAAAACAATTTAACCTTTTTTTAAGGTTTCTATGATGAAACCTTCACAGCTGTGCACATTTGTTAGAAGGAAACAATAAAGTTATAACTAAATTGTTCTAACAGAGTATGTTTTATAATAAACAAAAGTTTAATGTATATATTTGCGCATATTCATAGTCAAAACAAAGTATACTTTAAAAATTTAAAACTAGTATTACCATTCAAAATACTGATTCTAAGCCCTTAAAGTATATGTACTGTGTTTTGACTATGACTATGCGCCATTGTATTTAGTACATTATTAAGGAATTGAAACGAAATCAATTAAGCGACCCTCCAACTACTTGACTGGTACTCTGTAGTTGGTATCAGGAAAAAGACAATGGGGCAAAGTCATACTCAAAACAAAGTATACTTTAAGAGTTTAGAACCAGTATTTTGTATGGGAATGTTGGTTTTAATTTTTTAAAGTTTACTTTATTTTGACTATGACTATGCGCCAATTAATATACATACATGCTGAATAGTTTTCACATTTATACATCCCAATTCATTCTCAAACTTGTGAGAAATTGAAAAGCAACCGACCATATTGATTTCGGAATGATGTCCGACCATTCATATATCTGTCTGTTTGTCCATCTGTCTACCACTTGCGAGAACCATAAGAGCTACTGACCTGAAATTTTCACAATTTTTGCCAACAAATATACGAGAGTTAAAACTTATAGGGTGTTTTAAAGCGAACAACGAAACATGTTGATGAGACTTGATATTTTTAAAGTTTGTGTATTTTTTATGCAGACTGAAATTTAACAAATCAAAATTAAAGGGTATTCTCGTGGTTAATGTAATTTTTCTAAGTAATTTTACCAACTTCATGTATCTTGGAAACCGTAACAAATATTCAAATATGCAAAACTAAAAAAAATCCAAGTTTAAAAAATGTCGAAACGAAAAATTGCCAAAGTGGGAAAGGCGCTTAAATGATAAATATCACCAAAAATAAAATAAATCGCCAAAAGTAAATAAGTCACATAAACACAAAACACGCCAAAAATAAATATATCGCTGAAACTAAAAAAATTTATAAAAAACACCGAAATAAAAAAAAATTAAGACTGAAAAAAGCGCCAAAAACCGAAAAAAAGAAAAAGCGCCGAAATTAAAAAATCGTCAAAGATCGAAAAAAGTTAAACGCGCACTTAAATTAAACAAAAAACTTATACAGCAGGTACTAAGTATATTCGATAATACAGGCTAAAGTTCGTATAGTATTATGCTGAGTACACATCTGGCACTTCTTGTGTTGATAATTTTGATGTCATTTTAAAAATGTGTGCAACGCCCTGCACATTATGTTTTTTATATGGAAAGCAAGGCTAAACAATGAAAAATATTGGAAGTTACAAACGTTGCCATTAATACACACTGTTGCGATGTCACAAAAGGAAGAAGATATGGTTGTAGAATGGTTGAGAAAACAATATTATATTCTCTGAAAAAATTGGTCGTCGTTGAAAACTAGTTATTGTTATTTTAAACTTTAATGTATATACATAAACAAAGTAATGTTTGAATTTAATAATTACATTATTATATTCATAAAAAGTGTGATATGATAAGAGTTTTGTTAAAAATTTATGACTACAATATAATTTTTATTATTATGTAAAAATAATATAATGTAAATAACAATACAATGTTATCCAAAACCATACTGTATTAAGTTTTAAGGCAAAATCTTTTCAGAAACATCCGCTGTCAGTTCAGTGTTTCGATAGTGCGTGCGTAGTGTTAAATAAAGAAATAAATTAAGTAAAATAATATATATATATATATATATATATATATATATATATATATATATATGTATGTATGTTCATATATCTTTTTATACAGAAGCGACTATATTTCCTGTATACACACATATGTAAGTATGCATATATACATTTTATTTCAACAAAATTAATTTATTTTTGTTTGGGGATTTAACGCACAGCTGTTTTAAAAAAATGATATATGATTAAAAATCAAATATTATTATTATATAAAATAATACTACTTTCGAATTTAACAGTATTATTACAATACTAGAACATGGTGTGGTAAGTCTCAATTATATGTTAGTCACATATAACTATAGTGTTGTCATATTTACAATACTAAGATTCAGGGTAGGGATAAATTCTGCTAGCGAGTACAAGTTTTATTAACTCGCTCGTTTTAAAATTTGTCCTCGCGAGTTCAAAATTTGATCTTGCGAGCTCAAATTTTATAAGACTCGTACTCCTTTTGTGCTTGACTCGAAAGCATTAAATTACTCGCTTTAAAATTTGTACTAGCGAGTTCTAATTTTTAACTAGCAAGCACAAATTTTAAAACAAGCGAGTTAATAAAAATTGTCAGAAAAAATATTCTGCTATACTCGTCTCAAGTTTTTTTTTTGCTGGTGCATAATCAAACAAAATTAATAAAACTCGCGAATAATTCCTTTTAACCTTTTTGACTCTCAAAGATAAATGCGCTCGCGAGTTTTATATTTTTAACTCTCGAGCACACGCGAGACTAGATCTTTTCAATACAAAAAACCATACTCGCTCAAATTGAATTCGTTTATGTGCGAGTTTAGTTAGAGCACTCTCCGCACTCTGTTAAGATTATGTATAACAAAGTCAATTGTTTTTGTAGATAGTACATATTATTATTAACTCAGCTAATAATATTACTTAAACTTTGCTTTTTATGTTGACAATAATATGATTTGACTGCAATCATATAATATACATAGTAGGTTGTTAATTGATTATTTTTACCTGAATTATATTTTTCTTTACGTGCATTTAATGTCCGCAGGAGACCCTTCATCTGCGAGTCAAAGCCGCATTTTATTAAATTTAATAGTACATGGCAATTTTTATTTAAAATCTTTATTCATATTAGTGACCTGCACAAAGCCATTTATAAGACCTTCCAGGACATGAGAGATTTTTCAAATACTTTACTACAGCGAAATATTCTAAAACAAACGCTAAACAACATTCTTGCAAAAAAATTTGTTTCAGTTGTTTTATCTTGCCAAAAGTGTTGTTTAGCGTTTGTTTTAGAATATTTAGCTGTAGTAAAGCATTTGAAAAAATCTCTCATGTGTTGAAATGTCTTATAAATGGTCTTGTGCAGGACTTTAATTAATATTAATATATTTTTAAAATTTCAAATTAATGAGTTTAGCAGGGCACTTAAATTGGGAATGTATGTTCAGTTCTTGGTGGTATAAACAGTATTTTAAATTATTTAATGAAAATGATGCGACACCACAGAACTGCAGTTTTCTATGGAAATTACCATAAGCGTGATTAGGCACCGTCGTATACTAAATAGTTCGTTTTTCTGAAATTTCCTTGTTAATTATTAAAACTCTCATGCATATAAGTTTTAGAACTTCTCGATTTATTTCAACTGAATTTAATCGCACACATTTATTCACAAAAAAAAATTAAAACAACATGTGCAACTTTTATTGTATTTTGTTCGCACTTGCTATATGGAGGCAATTAAAGTGGAAAAGGAGTCTCGTAACGTGTACTTTAAGTTTCAGGTATATGTGTGTGTATGCAATACATAAGAACCCGTGTGCAAGTGTGTGTTACTAAAGCATTACATAGTTGTATTACGTGCTTACATAAATCCTTTAGTGGCATTTAATTACTTTTTGGTGAAATTGTCAACACAGATCAAGGAACACTACAGCAATGAGGGGCTTAATAATAAAGGCGAGTCGTAAAAATGCACACAGACTCATTTGAAAATACACAAATACATAACACTACTACATACATATACTATATATCAATATTTACAAGGCACACACAGATGCACAAAGATATTAGACAAAAGCAAATAGATTTCACCGTTCACCTATATTTCTCATAGAGAAAAAGCTTTGTTTACTTTCTTGTACAATATGAAGAAGAGTTCGAAGTTACGAAATATGTACATTGGATGCCATGGAAATCTCTTATACAACGCAAAACAAACATAGCTTTACTGGAAAAATATACTTTCTCTTTATAATACCTCTCTCTGACTACTTTCTCTTTAATATTATTTTACTTTAAACTCTTGGTTTTACTACAAAAAAAAATTAAATACCGCCAAATTGTACTTACATATTTGTTTACATTTGGTTTATTGTTACCTTTCTTTGCATGTTATTTTATATATAAGAAATATACATACGTATATATGTAAGGTATATAAGATTTTTTTATTTAGAGCTTTTTGAACTATCAATTTGATGTCATTCTGAAAAAAGAAACCCCCCCAACGCCATTGTAACAATAAGACTCACTTTAAAAACAAATACTGTCAGAACAGTATAAGCAAATTAAAGGATTTTTACACAAAATTGAACACACTTCCAACTACAATTCTTGCACTTACACACATGAACCATACAGACACGTGAGCATGTATGTAAGATGATGAGATTTCATGGTTGGTTACCTTTTTTTAGAAAACGTGTGTTATTTCACATACATGTATGCATTAGATTTAAGTGTACATACATATTTGTATTGTTTATACGTTGTTGTTGGTTCTTATGCTGACTACACAGACGTTACCGAAAATCGTACAATTATACAATTTTCGTGATTGCAAGTGTTTACAGCTTATGATGGTATTTCAGTTTTTATTTTAGCGTTTTATTTAGTTTTCGAGCTTTTTTTGGCTTTGCCGGTTTTTTTCAGGTTTAGCGTTTTTTCAGATCTTTCCTTCGTTCTGGTGATTTTTTTTGTAGTTTTTTATTTTAGCAAATTTTCTATTTTTTGCGTTTTTATCGTTTGCTCAATTTTTTCAGCTCTGCGATTTTTTTCGAATTTGGCGATATTATTTTGCTTGGTTTTGCAAATTTCTTAGGTTGTTTTTTAGTTTTAGCGATTTTTTTAAGTTTTGGCGCTTTTTCCTTTCTGGCGATTATTTCGTTTTTTTTAGTTTTATCGACTTTTTTACGATTATCTTTATTTGTTTTTTAGTTTAAGTGATTTTTTATTTTGGCGCCTTTTTTATTTTAGCGTTTTTCAGTTTTAGAGCTTTTTTCGCTTTACCAATTTTTTTTTTTTAGTTTTTGGCGCTTTTTTGTTTTGGGGATTTTTTTTTCGGTTGCATATTTTTTAAGTTTAACGAGTTTACCAGTTTTGGCGCTTTTTTCGTTTTGGCGATTTTTTAGATTTGGAATTTTTTTTTTTTTTGGCGATTTTGGTTGTTTTCCTTTTAGGTGATTTTCTTTGGTTATTTTTCAGCAATTATTCTTTAACAATTTTTTCGGTTGTTCTTTAGTTTTAGAGATTTTTCTAATTTTTGGCGATTTTTCCAATTTTCCCATTTTTTTTGGCTTTTTTACAATTGTATTTGGTTGTTTTTTCGATTTTTCGTCTTTGAGAAATTTTGCGGTTGTTTTTTAATTTTAAAAATTTTTTTTTGTTTTAGCGCTTTTTCGTTTAGGCGATTTTTTTAGAATTCGGCTATTTTTTGCGATTTTCTTGGGTTTTTTTTCGAGTAATGTTTTTAGTTTTGGCGCTATTTTTTCGGTTGTTGTTAGTTTTAACGATTTCTTAGTTCTGTTTAGCTATTGTTTAGTCTTTGCGCTTTTTTCATTTTGGCCATTTTTTTTAGTTTTTGGCAATTTTTTAGCGATCTTTTTTACTTTTGGTGATACTTTTCATTTAAGCGCTTTTTTATTTTATCGATTTTTCGTTTCGGAGTTTTTTTAATTTTGGGATTTTGTAATTTTTGGGGATTTCGGAAATATCAAGAGTTTGCCTCTAACGGTTTAAAAGATACAGCAAGTTTTCAAAATTACATAGTCAAAATTTAATTTTGATTTTTTTAATTGCAGTGTTAATTAATGTAGGATGCATACAAATTACAAATGTCTATATATAATTGTATGTATGTAATTACTTAAGAATTTACCCTTTAGAACGCTCTTTAGTTTCTAATTGTCAAATATTTGTTGCTTTCAAGTCCTTAGCTTTTACGGTTCTCGAGAAATCACCCTGTGACAGACCGACAGACGGAAATCGTAGCGAAAACAAGACGATTGTAACAAATATGTATAGCTCTCTTTTACAATTAATTTAAAATTATTAAATCAATCAACAATGAGTTAATAAGATTAGAAGAATTAAATAAAACGATACTAGTTTTATTTTTGCATAAATCAACAAGTAGACCGCTGCAGCTAATTTCTGGTATAAGTTGCTACATTAATTTTTCTAAATTTGATAAACAAAATATTTCAATTATAAAAACTTGCTTCAATCTATATTAAGGAACACTGCGAATGACTGCTGCTACAAGTATAAACAAAATGTGTTGCCGGATATTGTTGTTCTTTTAATAGGTCACTGTGATTAATCTTGAGAAAATAAAAAATTTAATCATACTTATGCTTATAATTTACAGCTTTTTCCCAAGTGTTACAACCTATAAAAGAAAAATAATGGCACCATAAAGAATTTATTACTTTGGAACTCATGCTTTCATTAATATTTGTTTTTTTTTTTTAACATTTTGACACAATCGCTAAAATGCAATTTCCGCCTGTTGCACATAAAATTGAAACACAAGAGCATATTGCAGAAATACTAAGAAAATAACCAACAGAAAGAACAGCGAGGAGCTCTAAGAAATCTGTTTTAAAGTGAAAACAGCACAAAATGAAATATTCAAAATCACAGATTAACTTACAGCTGAAAACGTTGAAAGGAAAAACTAATTTCCGTCATCGATTAACTTATTTCAAATACTGCTCAAGGTGGTTTCTTGCAAAAAAAAATAAAAATAAAAAATAAAGCAAAAGAAAATACTTGCGAAATAAAATAAATGCCAGAGAAATGTGAAGAAAATATGTTGCGAAAACAAATGTTGAAGAAAATGGAAATGTGAGAGAAAAACAAATACACTGAATATTGCAAATGCCCTGGAAACTGTTGGTAGAAACGTTATAGTTTTGCCATTTTGCAATTGAATGACTTAACGGCTGACGACTGATAGAATGATAGCAATAGCTTTAATATGAAAAAAGAAATTAAATACCTGAGTTTTTGCTTTCTTAGTAGAAAGAAAAAAGGATATACATATATGTATGTATATGTGTATGTGCACTATATCCTGTATATACATATCCTTACGCATCCACATGCATATGTATGTATATGTAGTTCAAGGACTATTTATCACGCATTTAAAGTTAATATCCTTTACTTTCTCAAAATAAAAACAGCAAAATCATAAAATGGAGTACAAAATAACAAAAATTACAATTTAAAAAATAAACGTAAAAATTTCGCTTACCGAATACCTTATGTGCACTGAAGCAGGGCAATGTGAATGTTAAGTGAATCAAAGCATGCTTTTTTAAATGTCCTGTTCAACTTAAATACGCTTCCATAACTACAATTTGTGTAAATGTACTTTTGCATACATTTATGCCGAGCATATGTTTGCTACTACAGCGAAAATTGTACAAACCGTTTTGTGCAATAGCACCATGGGATAAACTTAAAAAAAATTACATAACTAACATTAAATTATATTTTTTCCAGGACTTAAATTTTTTTTTTTAATTTGGTATGTGTTAAAATATATTCACTCTATACAGAAACATTTTTATTTTGCATTCAATTACTAAATTCATAAAATTAAATAATATTTTAATCAGAAATAATTTCTTATTCGAACTTAAGTTCTGTAATTTCAATTCTTATTGAATGAAATTTGTTTATTAATTAATGTGAGTTTCTAAAGAAGAGATGAAAAATTAAACTAGACTTTATAGCTGGGGGAAATAACGATATTTTTCAGTGCAGCCACACACTTCATCAGCACCCCAGTCTATCTGCTTGGGTAGAGATTGTTATTAACATCAGATATTTAACCTAAATTTTTAATGAAACGGAATATGAGAAATGAATGTTGTGTATATATATATTTATTGATTTACCTTTGGTAAAAACATTTGTAAATATCACTTTTCATTTTTTGTTGTTTCCATTTTTTAATTTTTCTACTTAGGATAGCACGATGTTTCTTTCTTATCATCACATTAATTATTTTCACTTATTCGATGTACCGTCGGTACTAGTAATGTAACGAATGTCAATTTTTGATATTCGCGAATACGAATACCAATATTTCAAACGATTTTTGCGAATACGAATACGAATATTTGAAACGAAATTCGCGAATACGAATACGAATATTATATTCAATATGAATTATTAAAAATTGTTATGAAAAAATACTTCACACTCTTGTTGGCGTGCTTTAAAGTTAATAAAAGGTATCCAAAATTTTAATGATCGTCTTTGAATATTATTTGAAAATGATATAAAGCACAAATTTCTATAAAAGAATTAATGTATTTCTACAAACTAAAACTTTTAGTCTTTTATTTAAATTTTGTTCAGGATTTATGCGCTTATTTGTTTAATTGCTTTGGAAAATATTCGTATTCTTATTGTCATGAATTTGACGAATACGAATACATTCGTATTCGCATCCGCCTGAATTTAGCGAATACGAACACATTCATATTCGCCTGAAAATGGCCGAATATTCGGCAATTCGAATACGAATATTAATATTTGTGCGTCACTAGTCGGTACATACACGTAAGTATTATAGTAGTGGCTATATTTTTATTATTATTTACTTAGCCAGAAAGCATAATTAAAATAATTAGGTTGTCTCAAAAACACATGGTGTTTTTAAGAAAAATTTTTAAGTATATTTTAATTTTAAATTTCAATTTGTTGTATTTCTCGATGAGATACGACCATCAATCTTTTTTATATGAAAGTAGAATCTTTGAACCAACAGGAGACACTAAAATTGGCTGCAAAAGAGTTCAGCTGACAAAATTGCGGACCTTTTAAAACATAACGATAGAAAAACTCTTAATAGATTATTGAGAATTACAAAACTACAATCACAGTAGGCTAAGAAATTTTTTGTTGTTTTTTTTTGCTTAGCTGTAACCAATTGCATCTAGACAGGCTTAACCATCAACAAATAAATTTTTTAACTTTGCACTCTTTTTTGACACGCATTAAATCAAAATAAAATATTAAAATAAATATTAGACAATCGTTGTTGCTTTTCTTTACTTTGAGCACATAAAAAAAATTTCAAATAAAATTTGACAAAAACATTTATGATAGTCATATCACGCAGAAATGATATAAGTCAACAAATAATTTTGGCTGCGCAAATATTTAATTTTGACCTATGTGCGACAGTTTATGACGAATAAATACTCTGAGTATCATGCAACCGAATAAACATCCATACTCTGATTATAAGCATACTTCGCGCATAAGTATGACAGACACTTAATGCACTTAATACATACTGTCCCTACCACGTCAAACTATCCAATATACAAATCAAACTTTTCAGAAGAAATTCGTTAGAATTTTGAAATGAGGCATATTGTAAAAGCTACGGTACCAAGGTAACGAATCTAAAAAACCAATTTTGCATATTGGATAGTTTGACGTGGTAGGGACTATATGTACATACGTATGTACTATATATCTATTTATAGTTGTTCACTATTCAAGTTTTGCGCATAAATGAACTACAGATACTACTCTGTGTTGGATTCGACCACAGTCATAGCTGGTTGAAAGCAAATATGTGAGCACACGAATTGTTTGTACTACAATTATAAGTATACGCAATTGATAATAAATACATACTTAAGTAATCTTTTGAGTATTTATTATCATTTTCTGGTATGCAAATATGTTAACCACAAAAAAAACAAATTATAGTTATAAAAATGGTATCCTTTATATTCCCTTGAGTATGTAGAATATTTGTTGTGTTAAGATATCAATCACACAGTGATCATCTTAGCTTTTGCAATGCCAGCATTATAATGCGAGCGGACTGTTTCTGTTTTCATTGAAAATAAAAATATAATGACAATACGAAGCTTGAGAGTAAAATGTAACAAATGAACTTCTACAAAGTTAAATATTTTAAAATTAAAATTTATTTTACTAAACCCTTACCCATAGTGTTAATAGGGGACAAACAACTGCAGCTGCTCACCGCATTTGCTGAGTCAATCAGCTTTCAATTGGGAAACTTTGTTAAATTTGCCGCTAGCAAAAGCGGATATTTCGTTGATTTTGTTCAGTCGTTCGTTTAAAAGTGAACGATATGTTTTCTCTGCTTCTTGCTCACATATACATACATAATCAGTTGCATACATACATATATGCATGCAGATGCACATACATATGTATACAATTGTGTGTGAATGTGCTATTCGACTTATTAATGTGAGTGAATGAGAAAGTTTATGTGTTTTTGTTAACAAAACTATTTGAGCGGTTGGTTATTCAGAAATGATTTCACATACGGAACTTGTTATGCACGCACAAACGTATATATGTATGTACATGCATGCACACATACGTACATAGATGTGTATGTATGTACGTGTGTACATATATATACAGACATTTAAAATGGAATGCTCATATGACTAAGCAAGAGGATGTCTGCTTTGGAATATTTTTTCCCTGCTAACCTACTTTAAGGTCCAGAAACTGAATAAAAATAAACAAATAAATTTTGAGATACAAATATACTGGTAGTCACACACACACACTTATACACATACAAGTGTGTGTGACAAAGTTACTCTTGAAATAAAGCCAACGGCAGCGAAAAAAATTAACAACAAACTTTATGCGAAACAAATGTTAAATTTAAATGAAAACGAAAATATGAATTAAGGCGGAACAATATGGAAATTATACTCGCGCTAATAGCATTGCGTTTTTCCTGTTTTCCTTATTTTTCATTGAAAGATTATTAAAAAATAATCTTTTGTTAAGAATAAAAATCAATATTTTTGCAGAAGAAAGAAATTGGGGATGCATTTCTTTTTAAAATTTTTTAAGAATTTATTTTACGGATATTGTACGTCTCGTATGTGAAAAAAGAAAAACTGGGAAAAAATATTTTAGATGAAAACAAATAAACCCATATCCTTGGATGTAATGGAAACTAACGTAACTACACTTTTTAAAATTTTATAGCAGAAAAATTTTTCAGCTTTACCGTATGTAGCTAAACTTTTGCCAAATATTGTTAGCAAAAAATTAGGAGTCCCTGAAAGAAGTGGAAAAATTTTTGGCTTAATTTTTGCAAAACAAGAGTTCACAAAAAAAATATTTTTTTGGCATAGAATGTTAACATGATTTTTAGTGTTTTTTATGGGAATTGTAGCAAATTTAGACCCTTGTTATGAGCAACTTTCTATCTTCGACTGTAGTCGAAAGTATTGATCGAACGAATTTTCATTTGGTATTATGACGATCATTCGATAAAGAACGTCGTTATTGTGAATAAAATCAACAAAAAATAGCTTACAATTTGGTTTTGTGGACTTAATTGTTTGAGACTTAAATTGTTTTAATAATTTTTCATATCAAAATACTTCATCGAAAGCAAAAATGTTTTTGATAGAAATTTCGTTGCTCAGCGAAATGTTCGATAACCATAATATGAATTTCGCATTCGATTTTCGATGTCCGATACCCAGCGAAGATAAAAAAAAGAAGGAGACTCATAATATGGCCTTTAAGTTTAAAAATTTTAAATAACAAAGTTGAAACAAGAACTCAATAATCAACATGTTAAAAAAAGAAGAAAAGTTATTTCAATTCTCTTTTGTTGATTCATTCGCTACATTAAAACAATAGGAAAATTGAATAAGAAATTGTCCGAGTGTAAACAATCGAGTAGTTTTAAAAGATAATTGAAAAGAACTGCTTCAAGAAAAACTGCCAAGTCTAAAACTTGACTTGCTTTACCATTGCTACATTGGCTGACTTTTTTTCAGCTTCAAATTGTAGTTGTAAGAGTATGTAAAAAGAAAATACATAAATGTTAATAACAACAACAGCTATTCAAGAATAGAGTGTTGCCACACAAGTATTTTTTTTACCGGATGCAGTCAAGTTAATAATTAGTGTTTTTGTGGGAATTGTTACAATTAAAGTTTAAAAATTTTTAACGCACTAAAAAAAATAATTTACTTAATAAGTAGCAGCCTTATTTATAAATTTGTATGGAAATTCGTTCTAAACAACCTTTTTAAAGCCTTAATAAGTTTTATAAATAAGGCTGTAATATAATAGTTTGGGACTTTGCTATGCAGCTCTACAGGTTAATATTTTTTATTTTTGTAGCAAATGACACAATTGAATGTGAATTATACTCTGAAGATTTTGAAATTTTATCCAATTCTGGAAGTTTAGAGAAACAATTAAACTTGACGTTGAAATTTATTCAAGACTTAACTGTTAGTAAAAGGATCTTCTCTTCTATTTAATAAAAATTAAATTGAAAAACAAAATGTCTTTTAAAAATTTAGATTGTGTTTTGTTATTGAAATATACTTTAAAAAGCTTCATAAAATTCACATTTGGTCTTTATAAATTCTTTAAGTCAATATTTTTGTTTTTCTTACCACAAATTGCAAATTTTAGTTAATTTTAATTATTATTTTTGGAACTTAATTTGTTTCTATATTTATGATTTGAACGGGCTAAAAAAGTTCGTATCGCTTTTTTAAGCCAAATTTTGTTGTTACACAAAATGCAATTTTTTAAGTTATTTTTGTTGCTTTTTAAATTAAAATGAATTCTTTTTTACATTTAATTTATTTTATTATTGAATAGTCGGCTAACCGATTAATCGGTTTTTTCGAGTTAGGGTAACCGAAAAACCGGTTTTTAAAGAAGTTGTATTTTGGAAAACACTAAGGTCCATAAAAATGTTTGTAACCAAAATCGCCAAACTGAGTATAGGGTTTTACTACGCTTTTATAGTGTTATCGAACCCATACTGATCAGTCCGTGTGTTTTTCCGAAAGTCTTCATTTAAAATGTATTAATTATTAGATATTTAAATTAAAGTAGAAAACTATTCGGTTTTACAATTTTATTGATTTTTCTTTAGTCGAAAATTTTTTTATTGAATATACCAGAATGTTTATTTAATGAATTGTTTCTCAACATCGAAAGCATTTATCAAGGGCGCACATGTTAGTTGTTATTTCTTGTTGATTGCTTTGTTCACTAAGGTCATTATCTTTTATCCAATTGTGCTCGGCAAAGAAGGTTATTATATTTATCGACAGCTCGAGTTACTTATTCACTTGCATAGCTCCCTTCCTATTGTCTTTATACATATACATACATACATACGTTAGTATCTAAAAAAATATTATAACTTTCAAAACCTTGTAACTGAGTCAACGACACCTGTAAAAACATAACTGTCATTGCTTATTATTATTACTGAAATCAACCCTGTAGTAAATAAAATAATTAATTGACAAAAAACACTAACTTATATATTAATTTTTTTCCAAGTGACTACAAATTGGTTTAAATCTCATGCAGTCATCAACCAAACATATTGAATAGAAGCGCACGTAAGAAATAAATAAAAACAAAATAAGTAAATAAAAAGAAAATAAAAAAAATCAAAAGAAGCA
This sequence comes from Tachina fera, assembly GCA_905220375.1. Lineage (NCBI taxonomy): Eukaryota > Metazoa > Arthropoda > Insecta > Diptera > Tachinidae > Tachina > Tachina fera. Next base: position 85,064,058 of record LR999966.1, read on the forward strand.
TGCCATGAAATCAAATGCCAAATGTTTGTGTTGAAAATAAAACTAAATAAGTAGTTAGTAGTCAATTTAAAAGTCATGCAGAGATGGCCAATTGACTACCGCCTATAACATGCCTATGTTAAAATAGTGAGTCGGCGACAAGGAAAAAAGTCACTTAATCAACCAGATGTGGTTATTAAAAAACCAGTTTGAAGGTACTTACAAATGGTTTTGACTTCCTATAGGGAAAAAAGAAAACCAACATACACACATACATACATACATCCATATGTACAAGCATACATACTTACATAGTATGTGACATTTCATATTCTTTTTCATTGCCTTAAACTATTAAATATTAAGCAACAAGAACCTTAAGCCAAAAGTATCGACCAAAAAAAAAAAAGTATCCACGCACAATTGCTACAAAAAATTATTTTCATTTATTTTACTTGGCGAGCATTTAAATCATAAGAAAATAATAAAACAGAAATTATGTTATAAAATTCTAAAAAATATACTTGTCTTTAATTTTAAAATAAAAATGTTTGATGATTTTTATATTGTTTTGATATCCTGAAGTTAACACCTGGTTTTAACTTTAATAAATTCAGGTTTTAGCACATAGGTGATTGTCTTATAAAATTGTTTAAAATAAAATAAATCTCCTAGGGAAATATTTATATTTGTATTAGGGAGAATGCATTCCTATCTTTTATAACACTTTTTAGAAAATAGAGTCCTGCACAAAACCATAGACATGACCTTTCAAGACATGAGCGATTTTTCAAATGCTTTACTACAGCAAAATATTCTAAAACAAACGCTAAACAAAACTGTCTTGCCAAAACAAACAACTGAAACAAATGTCTTGCCAGCAGTGTTGTTTAGCATTTGTTTTAGAATATTTCGCTGTAGTAAAGCATTTTAAAAATCTCTTGTGTCGTGAAAGGTCTTATAAATGGTATTGTGCAGGACTTTTTTAGACAAACTGAACAATAGCTGTTTTGTTTGTATGAAATATTAAGATATGTACCAATGCGCTCTAAAATGGAAATTATTTCACATTTTGTCAATGATATTTTAAAATTATGAAACTACTTATACAAAGCCAAGAAGTGCTTGGAAACGAAGTTGTTACATATACAAGATTTAAGCTGATTTTGAAAGAACAAATATTTTTTGTGTTTTAAACGGCAACGGATTATTTTTCATTTGCTAATTCAGGGCCAATTTCAACAACTATATCTAAACATCAATTCATATTTAAATGTCGATTTTTATTAATTTTTTTATAGAAAAATTACTTTTAATATGGATTAATATTTAAATAACTTAGAGGAATCGGCTCTCAATCTAACAAGTGGTTGCACATCTACTGTTTGTGACGTTTTGCTTGAGTTTTCTGAAGAAGTTTGGAAAGTGCTTCGTCCACTTTATGTGAACTATTTCGTTTTTGAAAGGGAAACTCTATAATTCTCTATAAATGTTTTCTTGCATCTCCGCTTTCCGAAGTGATTAGGAGCAATTTTTAATGTATATTGAAATTTAATACACATACTAGATTATAGTTTAAACCTTTTTTTTATCGGTAGATGAATGTCATCGCATCGGCTATTTTCTTCTCGCAGAGCACAATGAATGTATTTTCGTTGATTTCCGTGCAAAATATTATTTTTCTTTGCAATTCTTTTATTGTTGTTGCGGCAGCATCAATTTTTAATTTGAAGATCTTTCAATGGGTATTTATTTTTATGAACTGTCATAAATATTATCAGCTGCTTTCAGTAATTTTAACTTGGCAGCACTGAATATAGCATGGCGAAAAAAATGTTGCATTTCATAAAACCTACTTAAAACCAATTGAAAAAAATGTTTTAAGTTGCTCATAATAATAATCATTTTATATCGTAAAATCAGGTTTAAACAGTTGGCTTTAACATTACAGCCAACATTTCTTAAAAGTATGTCAGTTATTTGTCTTAATCTGGCATATATATCTAAGAGCATGAAAATATATGGGATTGAATAATTCAATGAATAAATTAAATCTAGCGGAAATCACAGGACACTGCGACCAAAGTAGATCTATTGTATCCCCTGCTAATATGGGATTGAAATAAAATAATACATTTTGTTTAATATGGGATTGAAATAAAATAATACATTTTTAGATTTAATTGAAATGCAGTGAATTTTAATTAGAAATAACTTCTTAATCGGGTTTAAGTTCAGCTATTTCAATTCTTATTGAATGAAATATTTTTATTAATTATTTAATGTGAGTTTCTTAAGAACAGAAGACAAATTAAACTAGACTTTATTAGCTGGGGAAATACCGATATTTTTCTGGGCAGCCCCGCACTTCATCAGCACTCTAGTCCATATACTTGGGTAGAGATTATTATTAACATCATCTATAAATTTTTAATGCTTAGAAAAAAGATTGGGTGATTTCAACAGTAGTCAAAACGATCTTACTGTCATAGTGTATTAAATTATTCAAATATATTTGTTTTAAACCTAAATACAAATATATTTTAATTTGACCTTTATGACTACCGTTTCAGTCCTCTAAATATTTTAGAATGAGTAATAGTGCGTTTACATTTGGGCAAAATCTATAACTTTCGAGATTTCGGACAAAATACAGTAGATTTCAAAAACAAAACAAAATCTGCTTCGTCACCAGATCTCGTTGAAATTTACTTAATATCTCATAGAACTTAGGGCTTATAAATCAGTGAAAGTTTAAACGCTGGTTTAGTTGAACTAAACTCAATTTTACATGTGGCTTAAACTCTACAGGTGAACCATAGCTTATGTGTTGCTTAAAAATAATATTGTGGTAAACTAAAATAGTATAATAGAGCAATAGAGTGTAAGAAAACAGATCGAACAAGATCTGAAGAAAAGTAGAAGCTTTAAAAAAAGTTGAGTGATCTTTAAATGCAAAATATATGGTCTGTAAGTATGTGCGTGAAGATAAATTTTAAAATTTATAACCCTAGACACAAACCGTCTTCTTTAGCAGAGCTCTGTTAACAAAAAAAACAGAGCTCTGTTAACTAATAATAATTAGTTTTTTCCCACAAAATGGACTTAATACCCAATTTTTCAAACAAAATGAACCAGAATATTTAGTTGTAATTTTTACAAAAAAAGGCTGTTATGACTTTTGACTATTAGACATTGATCTAGAGGCGTCCAGGAGTTTCCTCCAATAATTCTTTTTTACCCCATCTCCTACGGTTTTTGAAAAAAATTACCAACATTATTTTTCAAATTTCAAATTTTATTTTTTTATATTGTGTTGTAACTTTTACAAAAACAGGCTGTTATGACTTTTGACTATTGGACATTGATCTAGAGGCGTCCAAGAGTCTCCTCCAATATTTTTTCTACCCCATTTCCTACGGTTTTTGAAAAAAAAATTATTAAAAAATAATTTATGACTGTGGGTGAAGATATGGATATGGAAGTTTAAGAAACCAGGCATTTTATTTGATTGAAAAAAAAAATCATTTTATATAAAAAAACATTAAAAAGTTATATTATTTCTTGGTTATAGAAAAAGTTCCCTAATCTACTATGATTGTAGTTTTGTAATTTTAAATTATCCATACAGAGTTTGTCTATGAAAATTGGGGTTTTGCTAACTTTTTTTAATTGTGACTGAAGTCTACTGATGTATTGCTTGAGCAGCAATGAAATGCATCTAGACGTGTTTCACCAACAACAAATAATTGATTTTTTCAAATTTGTATTCATTTTGACACCCGTTAAATACAAATAATATAATAAAATAATCTATTTTTAAATTTTAAGAATGAGTTTAAACAAAATTTTATTCTGTTAATTTATTCAATTGAATAAATAATTTTGTTTTTGTATTTCAAAAATGGCTCTATTATATTTACTAAATAATTTGATGAACTTGAAATTTGACAGTTTTATTGGAAACCTTCAGTTTAGTTGTATTTATTTTTCTTTTTTACACACTTTCCTTTTTTTCAATATTTATTAACATTGAAAATAAAAAACATATTACAAATATATTTCATTGAACAATAAAGGGTTAACTGAATAGATTTTCTATTTTACTGTTATTTATAAAGATTATCTCCCGAACTTTTAGCCAAAAATTTCTTGGAATAACTAGAAATATTATGTTAAGCTTTCATTAAAAAATGTGAAGTTAAATTGAGCTTCAGAAATCAAAGATTAAAAATATTTACTTTAAACATGCATGTATTTCTGCATTGTAATTTGGTGTACAGTTAATTTCATAAATACTTTTTGCTAATTTTCTTTTTTGGCTTAGCAATTTTAAGTGAAAATTATACAACTTTACAAAATTTTTTTTCAATCTTTAATTTTTTAGACCCTGATGAGTTTTCATTATTTGTGCAAAATAATGTTATATTTCGATGTTGTTAGAATTTTTTTTTGGCAGTTTTGGGTTTTCCGCAACAGTGTAACTCTCTAAGGGCATAACTTTAATAAAATAAGGGAAGTAAGCAACAACGAGAAAGTAAAATATGTAGTTCAAAAACAATTACGATTGGTAAGCAGCAAAACAGAAACAGCACTAAAAAAACTGGGGCCAAATTACAGCATGTGATACGACTCATAATTTAAAAATATTTCAGTAGAGTTTATATGAAAATAGTTTTAAATTACTTGTCGTATCAAATGCCTTGATTTGCCCCCCGCTTTTGCTGTGCTGCGAAAAGTGTATTTATTTTTTTAAACTTTTTTTGCTGTCCTGTACTGCATACATGTCTCCAGTTAAGTCTCAGCGCAGCTACATATCGCGTTGCTGATAACTGCTCTGTTGCTTTAACTTCGAAGTTTTAAACAGTTCAGTTAAAGCATAGTTGCAAAAGTTCGTGGTACTTTTTTGGCTATAATTGCCGTGACTATGAATCACATTTGTTTGTTGTTGTACTTAATTGTTTAAAAAGTTTAGTCTAGCTAAAATACAGCGACAACAAAACCAACCGTCGAATTTTGAGTGCAGTTGCTGTTGCTTAGACTTTAGCTGCGAAGATCATCACAGCACAGCAACAGTTAAAAGAAATTGTTTTCGTTTAACAGCACAGTCAAACGTTTTTTTGTTTTGTGCTTTCGTTTTGCTATCGACTTTGAAACTTCTGGCAGTCACAGCACAGTTAAAGCAAATGAAATAAAAAAATGGATGCACTTTCAAACTCTCTTGGTAAGTACTGACTTTCTCTTGCAACTATGCTAGGCCGAATACAATTTAATATGTGTTGCGATCACCAACTCTTCTTAATAATAACGACTAATTCAAAGTAGAAACTAATAAAAGTAGACATATATACATGCATGCATATGTACATTTATTCTATCATTTTTATTTATATATTTTTTATTTTTCAAACTTTTCACGTTTTGTTTTTAAGCTAAAAAATTTACCTACTGAACATAAAGAGTTGAAGCACTTAAATTAGTTCAAAGCAATGATACTTTAGTTTTAACTAGATCGTTTATGAACTATTCAAGGCTACAGAGAAAAAAAAAGACATGTAAATGCAATTAAAATATTATTTAAAAAGGCACCTAAAATGATTTTTGCAAATAAAAACACGACCTAAAATAAGAAGATAATATGAACTCAATTATTTCCAATTAAAATTATTGTTATCTACAGCTGATTTAGTTGTTAACAAAAAAAAATATATTTGTTTTTCAATTTTAATTGTACGCAATTATAATATTAACAATGAGTGTTGTTATTACATTTTGTTAATTTTTTTCAAGAAAATACTTTCAATTAAATGTATCAATAAATAATTTAATATTTCGTTAATATTCTCGTTTAAATTAAGTAAGGATATAATTTGTAATTGTATTTGTAACATTAAATAAATAAAAAAAAAATTAAATACCAAAGTATATTTATTTGAAATAAAGTCTTCATTTAATTTGAAAATGTTGCTTTCGTTTGTGGTTCAGCATTGTCAACATGCATTTCGTTCCGGCTTGTAGAACTCATCAGTAGACTTCAACCCAAAGAATTTTTGAATTTAGTAATAAGACAAATTTATGCAAAATCGAAAAAGATGCTTGCTTTGTAAAGATTTTTGTTTGAAGCTTTTAAACTTATTATGTTTGTATATTGTAATTCTCAATAACGTATTAAGAATGTTTTTATAAACATAAGAAGTTTGTTAGCTAAAATCAGATTTTTTTTGGGTTGAAGTCTACTGACGCGTTTCATAAACAGGAACGAAATGCATGTAGACAATGCTTATAAAAACAAGCAAAATAAATAGTTTGTTGAGAATTGAATTTTTTACAAATTGTTTCTTGTTGAGTAATTTAGTTGACTAGAAAAATTTATGCATTTAACCACATCTGGCCATAGTTGCATTATAGTGCTGAACATATGGGTTTAATGCCGCGTTTTGCCGCGTATACTCTTCTTTAACGCATGTGTACACACACAGTGTTGTGACAAGTTGTATGTATCACATACTCTTAAGAATCAGCGTTGCCAACAATAAGAAAATATGTGGGATAAGAGTTAACTAGATTTTTGTTTTCAGAAAACTATCATGCAAACTAGAAGGTTTGGTTTGTCAACGTACATTGGCATGCATGAAATAATATGACATATAAAGGCATTTTCAAGCATTTATTTAAATCATATGAAGAAAATTTTCTACAAAACTATATTTTACTCACCACTACATTGACGTAGACCCACAACAAAATATTACTTTCTTTATAAAAAAAATTTAGTGTTTCTTATGACTATAATAAAATCAAGTTTGGTTTTGGAGATTTAAAATTTCAAGTAGGGGAAATAAGACGAAAATTTCACGGCTCGTGGTGAGAGTGTAACTCACACAATTGCAAAATCTAATAGTATAGATTTGCCGACAACGGGTGTATTGCATTAAATTAGTTACTATATCAGCAAATAATTTGGTTAGTTCAGTTTGTTAAAACAATATTTCTATGTTTGTCGCATCAACAACTGAATTCGTTATATTAACTTAATAAATGAAATTTCAAAAATTTGTTTTGTTGGTTGTAATTTAATAATATTTTTTTTCTCTGTGCATACACATGCCTCTTAATTTGTTTCTATACCTGAGTAAGAAGTATGTACATAAGAATACACATGTACGCAAATACATTCCTACTCGTATATACATAATGTACATACATACATATATATTCTAAAAACAACTCTAATATTTGCTAACACGTGTACATTATTTCAAGTTTTTGTCCAATTCATAGAATATAAGGCAATATTGAGTATTATTTCAAAATTCTAAGTAAAAAATAGTTTTCGAATTTTTTTATTCTATCACTAAGCCAAATGTGTTTTGGCAGTAAAAAAATAATAGTGAGAGAATTAAAATAATCTGTTTCGTCTTTTAAGCTTGTATGAAATATTATTTTTGTATATTTTTGTATAAAAATATTTTCTTAATTCACCAAAAAAACCTATTGTATTTTTGTATCGAATTTGCTGTTTGTAGTTTTTTTATAAAAATGATATACACTATTGCACTTTTGATTTATATGTTTTGAAAATGTTTCATTTAGAGAGAGACTTCCTCATTAAAAATACAAAATAATATAATACAAAATAATATACAAAACAAAAAGTGTATTTGATACAAGATACAAATTATTGTGAATTAAGCCATTATTTTTATTTCCTTTGTGTGGATTTTCCAGCAAAATTTTGAGAGAAATGAAGGTAAACAAGTCAGAGTGCTATATTCGGCTGTGCCGAATCTTATATACCCTTTACCAAAGTGCGTTTATGTAGTATAGAGATACAAACATAAGCACAGAGATATGTAGGTGCATATTCATTTCGTGAAAAAATTCATACTTTTTTTCTAGTGCAATTTTTAATTTTTTGGCATTATGTTTAATTTGGTGCTTTTTAAATTTTGGCGATTTGTTTCATATAGGCAATTTTTTTTTGGTTTTGGCGATTTTTTTCGGTCTTTGGCTTTTTTTTAATTTTGGCGATTTTTTTCGTGCTGGCGATTTTTTTGATTTTGACGATTTTTTCATTTAGACGATTTTTTTATTTTTTATATATTTATTTTTTTCAGTTTTGACAGTTTTTTTCTCGTTTTGGCGATTTTTTTCGGTTTTTGGCGTTTTTTAATTTTGGCGATTTTTTTTCGTTTTGGCGATTTTTTTGATTTTGCCGATTTTTTTTCATTTAAGCGATTTTTTTAATTTTTGGCATACAGACAATTTTTTTGTTTTGGCGATTTTTTCCGGTTTTGGCGTTTTATTTTTTAATTTTTGGCGATTTATTTTTGTTTTGGCGATTTTTTTTGATTTTGGCGATTTTTTTTCATTTAGGCGATTTTTTTTAATTTTTGACGATTTTTGTTCATATAAAAATGTTTTTTTTTGTTTTGGCGATTTTTGCGGATTTTTGTCATTGTGGGATTTTTTTTTTGTTTTGACACTTTTTTCTCGTTTTGGCGATTTTTTTCGGTTTTTGGCGTTTTGTTAATTTTGGCGATTTTTTTTCGTTTTGGCGATTTTTTTTCATTTAAGCGATTTTATTTAATTTTTGGCGATTTTTTTCATATAGGAAATTTTTTTTTTTTGATTTGGCGATTTTATTTCGGTTTATGGCGTTTTTTTAATTTTAGCGATTTATTTTCGTTTTGGCGATTTTTTTTTGATTTTTGCGATTCTTTTTCATTTAGGCGATTTTTTTTTAATTTTTGGCGATTTTTGTTCACATAATCATTTATTTTTGTTTTGGCGATTTTTTTCGGTTTTTGGCTTTTTTTTAATTTTAGCGTTTTTTTTTCATTTTGGCGATTTTTTTTGTTTTGGCGATTTTTTTAAATTTTTGGCGATTTTATAATTTTCGGATTTTTTAGTTTGACCGTTTTTGAAAATTTCAAGAGTTTAACTCTTACAGTTTCCAAGATATAGCAATTTGTCAAAATTACATAGTCAAAATTTCATTAACTGATGGGCCACCCTTTAATTAAAATTTTTTTAATTTTAGTGTTAATTGTTGTAGCCTATATAAAAATACACTAATTTTACAAATTTCAAGTGTCAATATACATATGTACACACATACATACAATTGTATGTATATTACATGGGATTTTAAAAGTTTTCGTTACTCATTTTGGAACACCCTTTAATTTTTAGCTTTTATATATTTGTTGTAGCAACCAAAGTTCTACATACACTGTCCAAATTTCAGACCCATAGCTTTTACCGTTCCTGAGAAAATAGCCTTCTTCCTAAAACATGAAATATGTTTAATTATTAGGAAAAAAGTTAAAGTTTTCCAACCCTGGAAACGTTTTTTAATCTGTTAAGTTTTTAAATTTTTTTTTTAATTATAAATACCAATTTTAATCATACCGAAGTATAAAATAAGTTAATTTAATAAAAAAGTAATAAAAACTTGTTTTCGGTAGTTATTTTCTATGGGTAAATTGAGTTTGAGTTTTCCAGCTCTGAAACCGTCTGCTCGATTTTGCTGATTTTCAATAGCAAAATTTTTCGGAAAATTTCTGACACACCAGTCCAAGAACGAAGTCGCTAGCTCTTCTGGGAGCTTGGGAAAACCGATTTCACGTACAGACAGACGGACAGACGGACAGACGGACATCGCTTGTTCGTCTTCCCTATGCATAAGGATCCAGAATATATATACTTTATATGTCTCTTATTAATATTGTAGAAATTACAAACGGAATGACAAACCTATATATACCCTTTTACCATTTTTTGGTAAAGGGTATAAAAATGTATAAGAAAATTCCTATATGTTACAATTAACTTTAATGCAAAATACGCTAATTATGCCATATAATATGATCAGGGAAACCGGAAATATGCTCCAAAAAAGTGTTTTATGCGCATTCAATATGCACTAAAAACTTCGAAATATGCTCTTAAAAATAACGTAAATTGGATTATTTGGAAATGAAAATCTAATTTTAATTCAGCAATTCAATAAAATTTTGCATATAAAACAAGACAAAAATAAAATAAACAGAAGGAAACAATAAAAAAATTAATTAGTCCTAATTTACACTATGCCAGTCTTATTGATAAGCTGATTATTTTGTGGGAAAGAGAGACGAGGGGAATAGAACCGTTTCTATTCCCCCCGTCTCTCTCTCTTAGCAAACTAATCAGCTTAGCAATAAGACTTGCATAGTGTTAATTAGGACTTAAGAACAAAAATTTAACTTTTACTTCAAAAGCGATCACGATATCAGATTTAAGACTTTGGAAATGTATTTTGAAGAATAAGATAAGCTTTTTATTTATTATTGTTATTGCAATAAACAAAAACTATTCACTTATCTTTTTAAATAAAAAGGTTCATTGAAAATGTTCTCTTTCAACCTTAACTGATGTAATCGGGGCAGCCTTCGTCACAATTACCAAACCAAGTTTTTATTGAAATTAAAGTCTAGTGAGGATGTTAAAACAGATGTTACACCTGTTTAAGTTGAAATTTTGAATATAAAAATCATTAGTATTTGTACCAGTATTTAAATTTAGCAGAAAAAAATTAGATATGGATGAATTAAAATTATTTTATTTTCTTGTTTTGTTTTCCTTTCACAAGACTGTTTACAAGTGAATGAAAATTAAAAAATTGTAAATCGTTCATTTTAAATTTTTTCTTCTTCTAAATTTGGATGTTAGAACACATACTAATAGTTAGTATAGTCTAAATTTCAACTTAAACACGTGTAGCATGTGTTTTAACATCAGAACTCACAAGAAAACATGTGAAATCGATTCGGAAGCCAGAACATACACAATGGCCTTTTTTAAAGTCTAACTTCATAATGGTAGCGAAATATTTGCTTCCCCATATTACTGTTTCTTTCACTACAAAATTTAATTTTGACGGATATAAATATTATTAAAATAAAATTTTTTTAAGTACCAAAATATGCCCTAAAAACGCCAAATATGCTCTAAAAAAATCGAAAAATGCTCAAAATATGCGTGTTAGATTGAAGTATGCAAAAAAATGCTTTAAAGGGTAAAATATGCACTAACAAATCGATGCCAGAATTCATAAAAAGTTCTGAAACGGATAAATATCTTAATTCAGCATTGTTATATCAGACAAGAAAAAACATGCAATTGCATATTTGTGGTTTCCCTGAATATGATTAATAGGTAACAGTACATACGAGTACATATACTTACACACCAGTGATGTGCGAATATACGTATTCGCATTCGAATTTTCGAATAATCGTCCTTTTTAGATATGTGTTCGCCAAATTCAGACGAATACGAATATGAATATTTTTAATTTATAAGGAATAAACGACAATGGCAAGACTGTTGTAAATTAGAGATGGTAAGTTTGAGCTTTCATTACAAAAAAAAAATTTCAGCAAATTTATATACAATGAATCAAAACAATTCACATATTCTATTAGAATAAAAGTTGCGTATATAAAGCAGAAATCTAAATCAACTGACACCACACACAGTGGACCAAACACAAAAAAACGCTAATGATGAAGGTTTGGTGGCCTTCGAAAACAGCTAGTTGTTCCGTTCAACTATGTGTTAGTCAGAATATTTACAACTGACTTTAGTGTTTTTTGTTGATAAATAACACTGTGTTAGTTCAAAAATGTAACAAGCGGGGGACCTGGTGGGTAAACTTAATTCGAGTGCGCTGAATTCAATGGTGCTAACCATTTTTAGGTTAGCTCTCGTTTAAAAAATAATTGATATTTGAAAACGGGGTTAAAAGCACCTAAAAACCGCAATTTTTCCCAGTTTTATACTATTCATTAATTTGTATATCAATTAATATAAAATATTATGGATAAACATGCGTCCTAAGGACATTTTTGAAAAACAAATTTTTTTATATTGCCCCAATCAAAAAAAAATTTTCAAAAAATTTACGCAAAAAATCCGAAAAAAATTTTAATTTTTTCTTCCAGGACGCAAGTTCATCAGTACATGTATTTTCATCCGATATACATATATCGCCATAATGGTTGATAAATGGTATAAAACTAGGAAAATTTTTGATTTTTTGATCCTTTAAACAAGTTTCCAATTTTAATTATTTTTTTAAACAAAAATAATGGTTAGCACCATTGTATTTAGCGTACTCGAATTATGTTGACCCACTAGGTCCCCGGCTTGTTACACAACAAAAGTTTCAAATTCGAGCATAGTGTAATAATCACATGGCTTAAAAAGCGATACGACCTTTAGCTCGTTCAAATAATATATATGAATATTTTTGTGCTTTAAATAAATGGCATACAAATATTAGTTTCAAGTAAAAGAAATGTTCTTGAAGTCAACTTAAAAACAGAATAAACTTTTTATACAGGAATGGTTGGTTAACTTAAAAAAAAATTAATTAATTAAATTAAAGTTTACAACCTTTTTCTCCTTCAAACCTATTACGATGAAGTGTGTAAACAAGACCAACACCGCTGAACATTTGTACGCTCGGTTGATGACAGAGCAGCACTTTAGCAACTAAATTAGCATTATCATTAGCTGCACAGTTACTTTAACTGCTGTCCATAAGTGAAGTCATCGTGTCTTTCAGAGATGCTCATTTTTTACGTAATTTTTATTTTCAGCTAATCTTGTACGTACCAAAGATTTTGAAAAATGTGCCGTGAAATTAAAAAAAATCATTTTATATATTGAATCATATAAAATCATGGTAAAAAAATAATAATATTTAGTAGCGACACGAATACGGTCCTTTTTACATTTGATGTACGGAACAGACATATTTTAGCTAAAGCAATTGTCGACGAAACATTGAAAGATTTATAAGAGAGCGAGAGAGAGAGTAAAACATAAAGTGTCCAATATTACTCTCCAAATAATCACCATCGCTATTAAAAAGTTTTTCACCCTCTGGGTATGTTCCACTAAAAATTTCAACCTCAGACTTTTTGTAAAGAAAGCTAAACTTATCTGAAACCTAAATGTAAGGTTTCCATGATTTTTGTTTGTCGACTTGCTACACTAACCTGCAAAAGACCAAAACGTAAACTTTACAACTTTAAAAACTTGCTTATTATTATAATTTTCTTCGAGACTCAGTTGGCAGAACTTTGTACATATTTCTTTTGCGTTGTATATGATCATTTTTCTTTGTTATCGAAAAATAAAAATCGACAAAAATGTGTGAATGGCCTAGCAAGGCTAGAAAATTTCGTTATAGCTAGAAATATGAGAAATAAATTATGAATATAAAAATATTATACAACGCATTATTGTTTTTTTAATTTTTTATGACCGTAATTTCTAAAAATACATACATATCTGTCTTAAACTTTATGAGTTAAACCCTTAGGTGTATAAATGTTATACACCCACATATTAAAATTACGGGTATTAAAATTTCTAATATATGCTGTGGATCAGTAGCTATTATGTACAGATATACATTATTGAAACATAACCGCCAAAAAAGCTTAACGGACACTTTTTTTGGAACTAGCTTTTATGACGAAAATCAATTATTTGCTATGGCAAATAATATATTTCGGTCTAAAAATGAAGTTTGAAAACTATGCCGCTTAAGGTTTTTTTTGGCAGTTATTGCACGATGTGAATGTATATCTAGTGATATTTATATCGCATAAAATAATGTCTCATATTTTTAACAGAATAGTAATTGAAAAATCCAGCTTCAAAATAATTACAAATATTTTGTTATGGATACGAACTCTAGATAAATGTCAAAAAAAAACTTGATAACGATTCCAATTAAAATCTACTAGATTTCGTTCAATTGTAAAATATCCGATAAGAAATATTTTTATTCATTCCTATTGGTTTTTATTTTTTCAATACCAAAATTCTTATTCAACCGAAATATGATGTATTTGAATTCTAGTAATTTTTAATTGTACGTAAATTTATTCAACATTAAAAAATGTTAAATTAATTTTCAGCACAAAGCTTTTGCATATTTTTAACTTTTAATTTCAAACAAAAAAATTTATGCTTGCATGATTTTAATATAATGTTTCAAATGCTGCTGCAATGAACGAGCATTTATTTATCTGTTGCGTATGAGTATTTTCGATAAATGTAACATACATTTATTTATGAGATTTTAACTCTGACTTTGGCATACGTTTGGATGAACAAGTAAGAAAATAAGATGCAGTTGCTTGCAATTTGTATGGATATTTTAAATGTGGATAATATATGTATGCATGTGAAACAAATCTTTTAAGAAGTTAGACCTTAAGCATATTGGAGCTGTTTAAATTAAATAGTTTGTGTGTTATATAAGAAGCAAATATATTTATAAAAGCTGGAGTGGTAGTACAAATAATTAAGATATAGAAAAAGGGAAGAAAGCAATTATTATCTTACCAGTTTGTTTTTCTGGATTCTCATCAGGTATGGTATTGAGAATTTTAAAATTGTACTCACAACTTTAAAAAAATGTACTTTTTTTACCTTACGTACAAAGATTTTTTAGTTTAAATTACATATTTCTGGCAAACAAATAGTTTTCACAAATTTGCTTGTAAGTTGGAATGTTAAAGAATATGATTATACCTGTTTAAATTGAAATCTAAAATGTACAAATTAATAACATGCGCTCGAGCATCCGAATTTAGAAGAAAAATTATTCGGAAATGAACGAGTTCATATTTTTTGATTTTTTTCGCAGCATTTTGCTTTCATAAGCCTGTTTTCAAGTGAGAAGAATATGAGTTTCGTTGTTTAAAAGTGAAAATTGACATATATAATCGTTTGAAAATAAATGCGGAGTGAAACTGGTGAGATTTCTAAATGTACTAAATTATTTATTGGTGTACTATTAAACTTTCCGAGTTTGAATAGTACCACAAAAGGGTCAATTGTACCAACTTTGCAATCCTTGATTCTCACTAAGATCTTCTCAAATATTTTGAGCTTCATTCACTGTTCGGCGTTTCGTTCACCTCTTTTTGGAAATTAAAGCTGAATTGTAGCTTGAAAAATTGGATAATATGTGAGTGATTTTCCCTTCTGTGCTGTTATAATCTATAACTATACTTAAACATACGAGATGGAAAATTTATTGCTTTCTTTTACTCTCAAAACAGTGTGCTAGTGCCCAGCAAAAAATTTCAAAAAAGGTACTCTGGTTTGGAACTAAGCATTTTTGGTGGAAGCTCTTTCCTACTTTATTACCAACTTAATGATTTTAACAAGGCGTGAGACTAAAATAATCGATTCTTGAGAAGTACTTAACTTTTTAATTTGGCACATTTTTCACGTAATCTATGTAATCTAAAAAAATCATTCAATTCATTTAGTAACTTGTATATAATTTTTATAAATTTCAAGAAATGTGATTTGTAAGCGAGTGATGAAATTTTCTAATAAGAAAAATAAGTCATTATATGGCGGGTAGTTCTGATGGTAATGTGCAGGGAAACTGCAAATATGCTCTAAAAATGTGTTTTACGCGCATTTAATATGCAATAAAAACTTGAAAATATGCCCTAAAAACAAACAAATATGCACTTAAAAATAATATAAATAAATGTTTTATGTGGAAAAAAATAAATTTTAGTCCATAAAAATTTAATAAAGAAATAATATTTAATTTCTACTTCAAAATAGATCCCTCTATCGGAATAAAAATATTGGAACTGTATTTTGAATAAATATTTTCTTAGATTTTCAAATAAAAATAGTGGTCTGTTACATCTAAATAAACTTTTATACATTGAAAATTTTATTTAGATTTCTATTGCTATAATCCGGACAACGTTATTCGCAAATAGCAAGAACCAAATATGTATTAAAATTAATATCTGATATTTTTTATTGAATCAAAGTTGGATAATTGTGGAGTGAATGGTTTTATTCAAAACACCGAGTTTGGTAAAAAACTTATATAATATGACGTAGTAAATAAGCCAAATGTATACATACTTCATACCCTCTACATGCATAGAACATTGGAAATGAGATTTAAACGGTGAAAAATAAAAAGTTTGACCAAGCATATTAAAATAACAAAATCTCTACATAATCAAAATATGCCTCAAAAGGGTCAATTATGCTCAGAATAACAAAAAAATGCTAAAAATATGCTTGTAAGACTGACGTACGCAAAAGCATGTTTTAAAGAGTAAAATATGCACTAACAAATCGATGGCAAAATTCCTAAAAAGTTCTGAAATAGATAAATATCTTATTGACGAATTAATACAGTTGAATTATTTAATGCGATAATTAAAAGCCACATGTCGGTATTCTATAGCCGAAGTTTGATCGATCCCTGTTCAAACTCAGTTATATTTACATGATATATTTTTCCGATATATTAAATTACATGGGTTTTGTCATATATTTATGTCACACACTACCGACTTAGTATTATTGGTTTGTGTCATAAACGACCGACTGAGTGAGTTGGGCCCAAGTACAGTAATTTTGACTTAGCTGCACAATCAACTTTAGCTGCACAACGACTTTTTGTGCAGATAAGTCAAAAATGCTGTTATCTTAAATGTACTTATCTGCCTAAATGTGCAGGTATACAATTTTTGACTACAGTGTTATAAACATACATGGATGAATATTTATAAAGCCACATTTTTTTAATGTGTGCAGCTAACTTAAATTTTTTATATGATAATAATTTAAAACTGCCTAAAAATAAGTTAAACGCGCAGGTATACAAAGCGCACTTAAAAAATGATTTTGAACAAGAACACACGACGTCAAATGTCCTCGCAGCCAGCTACTTAATTCTAATGTGAATTCTTATTCTCGAAATTTTGTAGTCGGTAGCCTGCTGCGGTGAATGTGTTTAATGCATAATACTTCGCTATCACTTATCTATTTACTTTCTCTATCATAAAGAAAGTAACACACATACATAAAATGTTTGTTGGTCAACATATTAATTGCTTGAGTGTTACTTCCGTTTACAAAAAAAAATTATGAAAAAAACGTATTTCCGTAATAATAATGAATGAATGAATGAATGTGGGAAGGAACGTTACTCAACCCTTGAAAGAGTTGGGAACTTAGACCACAACGGTACCACTAATAATGTTATTATAACTCTGAAGCAAACAGGAAACTGTATTCACACACACGAACTCCAGACTGGGAATAATTGTGTTTTGTAAAAACTTTATGGCTAACGTTAGAAATTAAACAAAACATACTTGCCTAATTTTGAAATAAACTATTAATATGCACAAGAAATTAAATGTTTATTGAAAACAAAGCAACGAAATAATAAAATAACAAAAATTAAAAATTTTTAGAAATGCTGAATATCTTCTAAACGGCTGGACCTATTTGTTTTTTAAACATAATTAAGAACCCTCTCGAAGAAGTCACTTTTCAAACCAAAAAAACTATATCAAAATCGGTGTAGCCGTTTGGTCTGTACGTTGACTTGGACAGATACACAAACATATAACACCCTTTTTTTTGGTCGGTCGGTTAAAAAACAAAATCATTAAAAAGTTAAAGTAAAAAATCTCTCGGATGCAACAAAGAGCAGATTAACATCGAGGGTTCGACAGCTGCAACTAGACTTGCGCTATATTTACAAGTCCCTTATTAAGGCTGATGACAGAGTGGCCGCTAGAAGCGAAGCGAAGATAGAAGCGATAATAGTTTGTGCTATATCATGCTATAAGATGTCAGAGTGAACGCTATTGAACAAGGCGATTTCTTTTGTTTACATTAATTTTTTTGTAATAAATTTTTTGGTATCCACTTCCATTACTTCAAGATTTTCAAACTTAACACACAAGTTTCTTATATTTTGTATTAGTCTACTGACACTTTTTGTTGCAACTGTCATTATATTCGTTAACTATTCGTATTCGTATATGCTGAATTGGAAACGCTTGAACTTTAGCACGTTCAAATCATAAATATAGAAACAAAAGAAGTTCGAACAATAGTAATTAATAATTAACTTAAAGTATATTTTATTATACAGACAACTCGTCTAAAAAATTTGTATAAAAATCACTCAAAAAATTAGTGCTTTTTATATTAACTTTGTACTCAAGTCGACCGTTTGGATTGTAGAAACAGGGAGAAAGATATTTTTCAAAGAAATGCAGAATTCACTATTTTAAAAAAAACAAAATTCACATTCGTATTCGTAAAATTAAAAAAAATCTAGTTTAGAAATTGATTCAATTGCAAAAGAAACATCCAGCATTTTTTTATAGTAACAATCGTTTTTAATATATATTTCTAGGATTATTTTCGTGTACGAATGTAAATTTTGTTCCTTAAGGATATGTAGTGAAGTCTGATTTTTTTTTATAAAATTATTGATCGAAATATTATTTAGATTATATGATTTTTTAAATACAGCCTCTTTTTATAAATTCGTGCAAGAAAAATAAAAATATTATAGTTATTTATTTGATTACAACAGCTTTTCTTTTTTTGCAGGAGAAGAGGGTCTAACAATTTTGAAAAAAAAAATAAAAAAAGTTCCCTTATAAAGCCATGGAGTTGATTTCAAACTACTAAAAATCAGATATCGGTCAAATCCATTGCATTTTGTTAATTAGTTTTCATTAAATTTCATTATTTATTCAATGTTTAGAAGTTTAACTTTAATTTAATAAGTAAAAAAATAAAAATTCTTGATTATTAGTTCGTTAAAAAAATTTTGAACTTAAATTGTAACAATTTCCATAAAAAATACTAAGTTAAGAGAGAAGTTTAGTTATGCAGATTTTCGCGATCCCACTCCCCTTGTTCATTCACTTTATTACATTTTAATAGTTTTATTTAAGGATGGTAATATTTTGTGTAAATTTTAAAAGCAAATAAAACATTACAAAAGTTTTAGTCATATTTCAATTGCAGTTTTTAATTTATTTATTTTTTTTCTGCTTGCCATAAAAATAAAAATTGATTTTAAAAAATGAATAAATATTTTATTTTTATTGATATGATATGTAATTGATAACATTTGGCGTTGAAGAGGATTAAATTGTTTCATTAGTATGATAAGTGATGGAAAGTAAAGACTGTAAAAATATTCAAAAATGTTTTATTGCTTCAAGCTTGAAATAAAATAAAATAGAAAAAAAACGGAAAGTGTTTTCGAAAATGCATATGGCATGTAAAAATTTTATGTGTACAAAAGCATACATACATACATATGTACATATACGCATACATACACAGAGAAAACAGATTCGCTGAGACAACGGAATTTGTTGCCAATCGAATTTTGGCACTTGCACCAACTATCAATTTTCTTGTGGTATCACAATATATTTAATTATAACCATTAACCCAATAGTCGCAACAACAGATAAAATTGGTTAACAGTATGGAATTTGAAATGAAAATTATTCTTACCACCGAAAATATGATTGATATAACTAAAACAATATCATAATTGGTACATGTGAAAGAAAAATTGGTCTATACTTGCTGAAACAAATATAAACTATAAACGCAAATAAAAATACAAAATTTAAGAAATTTATTCTTTGACATATTGTCATAAGTTTATTTTAATTGAAATTTATTTTCTCGTGGTGAAGCATGTCTATATGAATTTCTTCAAGCACACATTTTGAACAGCCACAAACCTGTTATCTTATGCACAGACTTTAATTTCATTTCCATTTGAGAATTCACAAATCATAATACCTTTGAAAATTACCAACGCTAATTTTTTAAATTGCTGCTATAAACTATGAAAGTAAACTCAACCTCTAGTTAGTTGCAGCAACTCAAAGAAAGTATTTATTTTAACGTTAATATAGAACGACAATTTTTTAGTTGCCAATACCAAAAGTTGGTAGTAAAATCCAATTCATAATATTTTATTCAGTTGTACTAATCAATCAGCGCATTAGTCATGGCAAAAGCATACGTTTGGTTGATGCAATCAATTTAAGAATTGTCACAATCATATTTTTATTACAGTTATGCCCTGATGGCAATAAACATGGATTGCTTTTTGGATTAATAGAAAATTGATAGTCTGAACTGATATATAGTTCATGCAAATGATATTCTATTGGTTTAACCATTTTCCAACCAATCTTTTTTCTGGGTGTACAGATTGCAGATGTATATATATATATATATATATATATATATATATATATATATATATATATATATATATATATATATATATATATATATATATATATATATATATATATATACGATATGATTTAACACGAATGTTATTTGGATATTTTCAGAGCATTTAAATAAAATCTTGTTTCAAAAATATCGGTTTTGCGTTTTTTTTAATAAACTCCATGAGATTAAGGGTAAAAGTCAAAGGTTGTGATGATGACTCTGAAGAATAAGAAAAGATCGACTGTTTAAACAAGTCAAATAATCCAATAAGAATTTGCATATTCCTTTTTTCTTTAAAAAAATCATAACGAACTTCAAAATTTTTCATATTGGTTGCTAACAACAATGTATGTAATGTAGTTCTGCAATTTTATTCACCAACTGCATAAATCAATTATGTGTTCATAAAAAAAAAGGAAATTAGAATTAAAGTCATTAAAAAGCTCTTGAGTATACTTTGAAGTTCGTTTTTACTCCCAATGAAAAATCTTGCGTTATAAACAAAACTTCCCACTATTAGTTCTAAGAAAAAGCTTTTCTAAGCTTTTTCACAAGCAAACTCTTATGAAAATTAACAGCAGAAAATTTTTTTTTATGCTTTAGCAGTATAGACTGAAATAACATTTTATCAAAGACGACGACAGTTTATGAAACAAAAGCTTTGCTTGCACACCAAATACTCTCCAATAACTCTCAAACTGCACACAACAAAACTCCCGTGGGTGTGCAGGTTAAAGAAATAAAAAAACTTTAGCTGTACTGTATAAATAAAAAGCTTCAATTTGCATTGAATATAGCATTTTTTAAATTAAATATTTTGTTTAGTTCAGCCACAAGCAGCGTTGCCAAGTGTGCAGATTTATTTGTATTTCACAGTTATTTTGTTAACTGTTGAGCAGTCGTACAGTGTTTTGTTTAAATAATCAGGTTTTCCCTTGTATTTAGGCAAGTTCTGAAAATCACTTTACAGTAAAGCTATTTGAAATCACTTAAAATGTATTTAAGTATTAGGTATTATAATTCTTTATTAAACGCTTTCTAAACTAAGAAAAGCTTATTAAACGTTTAACCCTTTATCACATACTGTTACAGATGTGTTATAAGCCATTAAATCTCTATAAAATTTATTAATGAAATGTAATTATCAGGGAAACCGCAAGTATGCATTCGCATGTTTGTTTCTTGCGTGACGTATTAATGCGGGACAAGATTCTTATTCATTTCAGAACTTTTTATGAATTTTGGCATGGATTTTTTACTGCATATTTTTGCATATTTTACGCTTTAAGGCATGTTGTTGCATATATCAGTCTTCAATGCATACTTTTAGCATATTTTCGAGTTTTTAGAGCATAATATACGCTTTAAGGGCATATTTTGATAATATATAGAATTTTTTATTGTGGTGTCTTTTCGAAAAAAAAATATATACCTAAAAATATATGATATAAAAAAATATACAAACTTATTAAAATTTAATTTTCCAAATAAAAATTTAAATTTTATAGAAACAGTTTTGCCGGCAGGCACACCGTGGGTTAATGTAATTATGGTTAAAATTTTTATTTTTTGCCATCTAAATCGCTGTTCCAATGTTCCATGTAGTGTACACATTTTACTTATATACTACACAGTTTTACGGACGTGAGCTTCAATACAAAATCAGTTTTGCTATTTGTGATGGACTCTGCTCCGAGTAGACAGACGTTGAAGGAACATTGTCAATGTATAAAAGTTTATTTAGATGAGACAGAACGATTTTTATTTGAAATTCTAGGTCAATATTTTGTTATTTATTGCAATAAAAATTATAAATAAATATTTTGTCTTATTTATAAATAAAAATATTTAACTTATTATCTATCCACTTCCAAAGCCCGAATTCCGATATCATGATCTTTTGAAATGGAAGTTAAATTCTTATGAGTGCATAAAAAAAATTATAATTTGTATTAATTGTTTTGGTCAAAATTTGCATGGAAAGTTTGTTTTAACCTGCACTTCAAATCCAGTTATTCCCTGTCAATTTGGTCTCCTTTTTTGTATTGTTTTGTCTTATTTTATATATATAAATTTACATATTTTCATGCAAAATACGCAAGTTATTTTGTTTTTAAGAACATATTTTTTACTTTTTAGTGCATATTTTAAAGTTTTTAATGCATATTGAATGCGCATAAAACACTTTTTTTAGAGCATATTTCTTTTTCCCTGGTAATTATTAATTTTATTTCAATTCAATAGCTCTGGTGTAACACGACATATTTCATTAAATCAATATTTCCGTAGTGGAATTTTTTAAAAATTTATATTACCCGCGTTTAACTTCATTAAATTTTTTGTGTCTTCAATTATTGTCAACTATTCTTTTTATTGCCAAAATATCGTGAGTGAAATTATTTTTAATTTAAAGATTTTATCACCACCATATTTCACAGTCCTCAAGTCTCTTTTTAAATCCATTTTCACCATTAAAATATATAATTAAAAAAATCCTTTAATCCTTACTTATGCCAAGAGCTCTTAAAATCTTAAAAAAAAAAATTAAATTCACGATGTTGAGTTACAAATTTTTAAGGCCATAACTCAATATCCTACACAATCGCACAACCTGCGTAAAAATACAACCCTGATCTGATGAATTGTTATTGTCTTTTAAAAATGTTCATAGACTCCGTCATACCAGGGTTGTATTTGCTTAAAAATCGCTCGTTTGTGTAGTCTTTAGTAGGCAGTTAAACATTTGTGCCCATAATTATGAAAGTGGTCTAGGTCGTATTAAATAAATTTATATTAGGGTGCCTCGGTAGGCTAGTGAGTAGTGTGCTAGCCTATCAGTGTGGAGGTTGTGGGTTCAATTCCCACCATAGACCCTGGTCTGTTTCACTACAACGAGTGAAGGTCTACGTTACTATTCTCGTTTAAATTAAGTTATGATATAATTTGTAATTGTATTTGTAACATTTAATAAATAAATAAATAAATTTATATTAATCGCCGCTGCAACAACTATCTACATGTTGCATAATATGAATTATGAATATGAATTAGACCGTAACAATAAAACTTTATTTAATTAATTTAAAAGAAACCAAATCTGTTCAATAATTGTGAAGTTCGATTAATTAATATCCCAGTGAAAAAAAAAATGGATGAAACTATTCAGGAAATACTTTTTTTCTTTACTTGCAGAATATCAATAAGTGTGTATTTTTCAGGAATCAATTATTAACAACATCTACATAATTAATTAAGAAGCTATTTGACTTTTGCAAATATTGGAGACTATTTGAAATTTTCGCATATCTTACGAAATGTGTTGATTTTTTAGGAAACAGAAATCATTTTCTCGAAGTATTAGATTTTTATTTATAAAAAAATATAATGATTTAAAAAAATTTAGGCAAAATAAAAAAATCATACGAAATATCACTTACTTAATATCATGAACATGACTTCGGATTCAATGAATATGTATCAAAAACCGAGAAATTCTTGCAATGACTAGCATTTGTAAAAATCATTAGAAATTATTCAAATTTGCACTTCAACCGGATCACAAGTTCAGCATCTTATTGGCTTCCTTTGAAGCTATTTTTTAGTGGGATGTAATATACCAAAGTAAAATGTTAGTAAAAATAGTAAAAATTAATACTAAATGAATGTGGCTGCGCAACAAAATCTGTAATTCAAATTAAAAACCTATTGATTTTCAAAACACCAAAATATCAGTGATAACTAAATGGTATCAAATCACAGTGTTTTGAGAACATGCCTGATCATCAGTTTTTACAGTGTTTTTGCATTTTAAACTTTAAATTTTAAAATTTTAAATTTTTCAATTCCATTACATATTTCAAAGCATTTAGGGCCATTATTATAACTTAAAATTAGTTAAAATTTTGGTTTTATCAATTCTATTTAATCTGCCGCAAACAATGATAAGTTTACACTACCTGTTAAGTTAAATTAAATTTGTAATAATGAACAACAACTTCCAATAAAATCCTACTTTTAATTAATTTTAAGTTGTAATAATGGCCGTTAGCTCGCCAGTTAGCTTTTTTACATAAAAATATCACTGTTGGGATTTGTTGTACAATTGTACCAAATTTGGTACAATTATATTTGCATTGGTATACTGGTACACTTTATACTTCAGTGGTACAATTTGAAAAAAATTGTGCTTTGCATAACAGTAATAATAATTTCTCCCAACATAGTTGCCTAACTGACCATAAGTACCAAAATGTGCAACATTGGTAGTTTATTCTCATATTATTCATTTGTTTTGGTAGCACTTGTTTCAGTCCTTTATGGTAAGTACAGACTTATTCCCTGTCTACATTTGCAATTTTGTTGCATGCAATTCTGCTGCGGAATTGCGTAAGTGTCCACATTAGAAAAATCGAGTACTGCAATTCTTGTATTTGTTATGCCTTCTTCAACCCTACCAAACTTCAAGTTGAATAGAGAAAATTGCAAAGCAAAAGAGAATTGCCGAGAACATGAAACACTGTACCCCTCCCCAAGCTTCTTACCTCTCTCTCCTAAAACAACCAAGAATTGCTGCAACAAAATTGCAAGTGTGGACACTGAGTTAGAAACGTTTTTATGCAAGAAGGCATGTTGCATTGCCGGTCGCACAGTGTGTAGTCTTGTTTTTAGTCGCGTTCGAAATTGCATTCGAAGTTTCGAAAATATAAAAATGATTTTATGTTTATAGGTCGCATTGAAGGTTGCAGTGTCTGTGTCAAAGTATGCAGCATGTAGTATAAACGTGTTGCGGAAACACTTTGCAAAGTGTGTACCCACTATTAGTTAATGTCTTTATGTTTTTGTTTTCAATAAAAGAAAATCTTTTATGATTTCTTATTGTGTATGCTTAGTTAGTAGATGGCTACATATTGGTACAATTGATGTTAATTTGGTACAACTTTACCATTTTCATGGTACAATTTAACAATAGCCATATCCCAACACTGATACATATCTCAAACAGTGTGAGGTAAGAAAAAATCTCTCACTTGTATACTGTTAACTTAACAGAGCAGATATTTCATAACATTTTCAAACAAAAATATTAATGTACAAACTGTAACTTATTTTAGTGGTCAAAATTTCGGCCCAAAATGGAAATGGTGGGGTTGTACGTCCAATTGATGTCGAAAGCCAAGGCTTTAAATATTTCATAACCATATAGATTGTATTCAGAAACAATACAGTTTTTGAGATATACGTATGACTTTCAAATTTGTGTAATAATAAGAGCTCGCAATAATTGGTCCTTCTCGTGCTTGTTGTCAGAATAAAAGCACTCGTCCACTGACACTATGCTACACTGTCGCGAAAAAACCCTCAAACTTCGTTCTTCTTTGGCTTGCTCTTCGCTCATCCAACAACCGTTTTTTTCGATCGTTCGGCTCATGTGCTCACTCGAGACCCTTTATTTTGTAAAATTTTTGCAAACGGTCTTTTGAGCATGTATATGGTTTGCGATTTGTTGTTTTTATTATTTTATTTTATAAACATTATTGAACAAAATACATGAAGATTAATTTTGTTTTTGTTGTAGACATATTTGTCTTTTATTTTACATTAACATGTCGTTGACGAATAGCTTGATTTACAGATATTTTTATCGTTATTTATTATTATCTTCTCCCTTCCTCTTTAATGCTCTGCCTGTGACGACATATTTTAGGCAACAACATAAAACAAACGGAACAACAAAAATAAAGACCTTTTTTGCGAACACTTTGCTTGTTGTGTTCACTTACTGACCCTCAGTAGCTGAGCAAGGAACGATTCTGCTCGCATCATGCGGTCAGTAAGAGACCGATTCGTGTGCTACGGTCAATCCATAACCCGGGAGCGAGAACACGATTGAAACGAAAAAGAGGGTTGCTGTTCAGACACTGAGTGATTAAGTCTCATGTTTTATGTCTTTTGCGTGAGAAGACCGCACAGAGAAATTTGGTTAAGCATATTTTGCGAGCTCTGGTAATAATGCATTTTCATATGTATATGGAAGGTTTTGAAGAAAATGATGTGATGCGTATTGGAGACTTCCTCGCACCCATGTAAAATTCAAAAGCATAAGACAACATTTTGCAAATCAATAACTAAAGCTTGTGTGAAGAAAAAGTGATATTGAAAAGTTTGTAAAAGCATTAGATACAATAACTAGTAGTGTACTCTGTAATTCGAAACGAAAGAAAATGCTTTCGCACTTGCATGCAATAAACATACAAATTCGAAAGTAATTTCTTTCGTTTTGAATTACAGAGTATACCTCTATTATTTTCGCATTTTAAGAAGAAACATAATCTGTTAGAAATTATTTTTTTGGCTGTTTTTTTTTTCTTCTGAAAACCATTTTCTATTGATATGGGCAATTCTTTCCTCAAACGTATATGGTATTGTGGCTGGTGTACAAGTCAGCGAATGCTATTTAATGTTAAACTTGAATTTGTAGAAATTGCATTCAAATTATACATCAAAAATTTTTTTGTAAAAAAACTACAAATCGCAATAGAGCAAAAAAATAAATATGAACCATCCCTGTCGGAGAATATGCGGTTGACTAAAAAATAATCAACCCAGCAAAAATTTACACATTACCATTAGAACTACTTGCCATATAATGACTTACTTTTCTAATTACCAAATTTCATTATTCGCTTACAAGTCACATTACCTAATATTTAAAAATATTATGTACAAATTGCTAAATGAGGAGAATGATTTTTTTTATATTAAATAGTTTTCTTGAACAAGTTGTCAATTAAAAATACTAAGTACTTTTCAAGAATCGATTATTTTAGTCTCACGCCTTGTTAAAATCATTAAGTTGGTAATCCAGTAGGGAAGAGTTTCCACCAAAAATGCTTAATTCCAAACCGGAATACCTTTTTTGAAATTGTTTGCTGGGTAACTACAATGTCATCCAGAACTGGACAAAATAATTTTCTTATGTTGAGTACGTAATCGGATTTGGTAAGAGCCAACAAATTTACTCTCAACTACTTTGAAGCTCGTTTCAATTTTGTATTAACATGTTGCTGTTATTATTTTAGATGGTACCTTAGCTGGGTAGTAGCGCGTTGACTATACAACGTGTGATGATACATAGTTAGAACTTCAGTAACATTTTTTATAAATTTACTGACTACTAGGTTGAAAAGTAGCACAGCGTGAGATGATTGACTATCGCCTACGATATCGCAATGTTAAAGTAGTTATGTGTTTCCATTGGAAAGTAATCCAAGTGTCAGTCAACACTAGTTGTGAAATAGTTAGCTTAAAGTTAGTTTGAAGTTTATTTAGTTTCCGGCAAGGATTCTTCTTAGAGAAAAGAAATACATATGTATAGGTACATATGAATGATTTTTTCTTATATTAAGTTTTAATATTTTTACTGCACTATTTTTCGAAATTAATATATAACTTGACCAGTGATAAATAATAGCCTTGAAAACTCTTACAATTTGTTGTTGTTTCTTTGCGAAGTAAGCAGCAAGCATTGTTTTCGTCGAGATCTGATTGGATGCGGTGCGCTCGTCGATGTGAAAACACAAGGCTCTTTTATAAAAACATTGCTTCGACGTGACAACTGTAACTAACACTGTGCATAACATTTTCTATGTTTGCAATGTGCCACATCTGCGATGTCGTACCTGCTGTTAACTGTGATATAGCAGGCAGTTTTTGCAATT
Organism: Tachina fera; assembly: GCA_905220375.1. Lineage (NCBI taxonomy): Eukaryota > Metazoa > Arthropoda > Insecta > Diptera > Tachinidae > Tachina > Tachina fera. The sequence goes on from LR999966.1 coordinate 85,091,900, forward strand.
CACTATAATTTTATAAATTGTTTGCATACAATCCATATTTTTTTATTTGTCACAAAACTTTTACAATCCAAAGTTCATTATGGCATATAAAACTGAATAAACTAAACGGGTTCAAGTGTTAGATATTAGATAACATTTGTGGCATAAAAAGTCACTCTCAAGGACGAAAGTATATGTATGTATGTATATTAATTTAAGAGAAGGTTACATCTAGTCGAATTTTGGGAGCACATGCGCATTTTAAGTTCAATACACTTCTGTTAAATATGTTTTAACATTTTTTGTTTTGTTTATAGAATGAGTGAGTGAAATATAATATTATTTAAATTTTTTTTGCTATAAGTATGTTATACAATAGCGAGAATGACATGGTAAATATTTCATCTATCAGATATTGGTTTATATATTTGAGACGGGGAATGTATGATTTTAAATTGTGTAGGTATGCTTCAGTTTCGTGATAGCAACAAGTATTTTCTATCAATATGAAAAACAAGTTTATGTTGTATAAATATGTATGTATTTAGCATTTAATAAGAGTATCTAGTAACTAAAGACATGACCAAAAACTCATTGGCTCACAATATCACATCAAGAACAAATTTTTTTCTTTATGATATGGATGCGTTATTAAAACGCAGAAACTTGCAATCGGGTGATACGAAATAAAACTTACCGAGCCAAATTAGCATTGTTTTCATTTACAATTATTTTTTGGTTTATTTATGGGTTATTTCCAGCTGATACGAGGGTTGTTATTGCAAAAAGTTCTCTTATACCATATCCAATCAAGGGATTGAAACCAGTGTTTAGAAAAATTTTCTTTTCGCCATATTCCTTTGGGAAAAAAAATCTAACAACTGCCCATTTTCGCAGCTCGTTTCAAACAAAACAGCGGTAATTAATTCAAGTGGAAACATTTGATTGATATTATTAAATAGTTTACTGGTGAAAATTTAATTAATTTTATAATTGACATAAACAAATTTTAATTGATGCAACAAAAGATTTCATATTAATTTTATCTTTGTATATAAAATTATTTGATTTTCAAATTTTGAAATTTATTTGTATCAAAAACAAATATTGATATTGAGCTAAAATGTCCCAAGAAATGTAAAAATTTTCCAGGGAAATTAATTATGTAAAATGCAGAGTACTACAGCTCTTGAATAAATCAAGTCGTTGAATATGTTATTAAAATAAAATAATTATAAAATTTTTTATTTTTTAAGGCAATGGGAGCAATAGTGAAAGAGCAGACAGGTGGCGAAGGAAGAGATAGATAAGCCTTCATTCTTTTACAACTCTGCTTTTTGCTCATTTTTTAGTAATGAAGTGTTGCAGCGCCTCTGGTGTCAATGAGGCGTATTCAATTTTTGAAGCTGTGATTAGGACCCATTTAATTTATTATTTTACTTCTCTGATGATTCTGGTACACAATGCCTACGAAGGAGGCATTAGAATTAGTATATCTACGCTGCAGTCGGTGTAGTTAAGTGACCAGTGACTATTCCTTCTTTACTTGAACTTTCCTACCACAACTGATACAATGGAAAATGCGTGTTTGTTGTTATCTTTCAATGACTGTGTCTGAACCGCGCTCGAACCCAGGACATTCGATTTTGTAGTCAACGTGCTAAGTACTTCAGCCAACAAATTTAGTGTTGATTAACTTCTAGGTTCTCGAAGCTTTAATTTATTTTTGATGCTATTTCAGCTTCTGAAACTTATTTTAATTATGTCTGTGAGAATCGAGATAAGCTGATTTTGAGTTAATGGTACCTCCGTAATCTGGATATTTGAAAGTAGTTCTGGGAAAATGCTCAAGTAACTTGTGATATTTTTCAAGAAGTTATAGCGCCATGAAATGCGGATTATATTTTTTAGACTACTATTCTTATATGGAAAAATAGCTTAATTTAAGTTATAATTTTGTATATTTCAACTAAAACGTATTACTTATAGTGTGTAAAACAATTGGGGTATTCACAAGGGTGTCTTAAGTGTCCTAAGTGTCAGAATGTCTTAACATTTTAACATAGTTTAAAAAAATGGTTGTTGTGACTCAAACAAAAAGGTCATAAAGTAAACAGACTTTTTCAGCCATGTTTATTGTTTTTTCACACCTACATGTAGAAATGCGTAAAAGTTTAGCAAAGAAATTGAGAGAGAGAGAGAGAGAGTAAGCAAATTACAAAGGTGCTAAAACCAAAATACAAATAAGTACAATATTTGAAATTGTAAATTACAAGGGGTTGCTCACAGCAGTCATATTTTTTCGTTTTATTACTTTAAAACGAGTTAATTTATGAGTACCTTCTGAATAACCCAAATGTTTGTTTAAAAAAATACAGGTTAACATAACTGTAAAGAAATAAATTTTTGAAAATCGACTTAAAAGCTAGTTCCCTCCTGCAAAACAGTAAAATATGACCTAAGCACTTTTTCCTTACTATCACAGATATTCTTCTTAAAGGGTAAGTAATTAAATAAACTAAGAGCATAAGCAAAAAATTGCGATAACTGAGTCCAAAAAATATTGAAGTGTTCGGCTAATAGAGTCTACATTTTAAACAATTCTGCGAAGACTTGCGGTAATGAAGTATTAAGAAGGTGAGGAGAGCTTACTGTTTTTTCTATATGCATGTTTATAAGGGAAAGTTTCAAATTGGAAGTAAAAGATGAACATTATTTATAATACGTATGCACTCTTTTTTAGGGTTCCGTACACCAAAGGTGAAAAAAGGAACCCTATTGTTTTCGCTACGCTGTCCGTCTGTCCGTCACACGGTAATTTCTCAGGAACCGTAAGAGCTACGGACCTGAAATTTGGACAGAGTATGTAGAACCTTGGCCACTACAACAACAAAGACATGAGAATTAGAAATTAAAGGGTGCTCCAAAACGAGCGACGAAAAATGTTAAAATCCCATGTAATATACATACAATTGTATTTACATATGTATATTGACACTTGAAATTTGTAAAATTAGTGTATTTTTATATAGACTACAACAATAAACATTAAAATATTAAAAAATTTAAATTAAAGGGTGGTCTATCAGTTAATGCAATTTTGACTATGTAATTTTGACAAGTTGCTATATCTTGGAAACTGTAAGAGTTAAACTCTTGAAATTTTCAAAAACGGTAAAACTAAAAGATCCGAAAATTATAAAATCGCCAAACCGAAAAAAATCGCTAAAACCTGAAAAAAATCTCCAAAAATTTAAAAAAAAATCGCCAAATCGACAAAATTAAAATAAAAATTCTAGCACTAAAATAAATCGCCAAATTCGAAAAAATCGTTTAAATAAAAAAAAATCGCTAATATGAAAAAAACGTCAAAAACCGAAAAGAATCGCCAAAACGCAAAAAATGCGCCAAAACCAAAATAATTGTTTATGTGAAAAAAAATCGCCAAAATGAAAAAAGTCGCCAAAATTAAAAAAAAAAAATCGCCAAATTTAAAAAAATCGCCAAAACGATAAAAATCGCCAAAATTTAAAATAAACGCCAAAAACCGAAAAAATCCTCAACACGAAAAAAAAGTGCCAAAACTAAAAAAATGGCCAAAACCAAAAAACAAATCACCTCTATGAAAAAAAACACCAAAATTAAAAAAAAATCGCCAAAATTAAAAAATCGTCAAAATAAAAAAAACGCCAAAATAATAAAAATCGCCAAAATTAAAAAAACTTCAAAAAACAAAAAAAAAAATTGCAAAAACGTGAAAAAAAAGTGCCAAAACTCAGAAAGCGCCAATAAATTCAAAAACTAACTAAAAAACGCTCAAAACCGAAAAAACCCAAAAACGAAAAAAATGACAAAACTATAGTTTATATTGTTCGTATTGAATTACATATCTCGTGCCCGTACGGAACCCTTCGTGCGCGGGTCACAGTCGCACTTCACTGAATTTATTTAAATTATACTTTTTACTTTAACCGCTAAGCAAATATTAAAGTAATTTACACCATTTTGTGTGTTTTTTTTCTTACAATTTCTTTCAGCTGCACATTTTGCAATAATTTAAGTTAATTTCTTTACAATGCGAACATACGCCAAAGAGAGGAATAAAAAAATAACTGTGCACAAGTTGTATAATTTTCGGCCAAATTTATGAAAAGTTCCCTTTCATTTGTTATTTTATTTATATTTTTTTTTACACAATTTTTCTTTGTTAAAATAAGAACTTTGTAAGAAATTTCTTTAGGCAAAAGGAATGAGAAGAGAAGCAAGTGCAGTTATAGTGATTTTACCTGCACAGAAGACGAAGTCTAGGCATACTTCTAAGCGTATATAAGTGTTATTTATTATTTATTAATATGCATGTATGTAGTTCGATAGCATTAAAAACAGGTTGATTAATGAGTTCTTATTTCAACTATGATATTAGTTGAGCTTCTCATTTGTTTAAATGAGATCTCAATTACCCACAATGATTATTTTTATAATAATATTTTTTTAATTGAAAAGAGAAAGAAAAGACAAAAGAAAAAATTTAATATAAAAAAAAATTATGAAATATCTTGAAGAAATATCGAATAAAAAAATAGAAACCTAAACAGACCTGAAGCTTGGACAAATAGATTAATTCGTTAAACTTCAATATATAAAAAAGGTCGAAAAATTAGATACAAAATTTGATAGTACAAGTTTAAAATTAATTTTTGGAAAAAGTGCAATAAAAATATTAAAATTTAATATTAAAAAATTCTCAATAACTCACAAATTAAGAAAATATTTCAATTGGTTGACCTTGAAACCTTCAAGCTGCAGATTTTGGTTAAATTTGCAGCATTCGATAAAATCTATTTGACGAAGAACTTCAAAACAAAAATTTTTCTGAAATTTTAGTCAAATTGTCAGCTATCGATATTAGTTAAAAAGCTTTGATTAGATTTTGAACTGGATCGACGAGTTTGAAATTTCTTTCGAAAAAAACCATTTAAGTTTTATTTTTGAAATTTTTTTAACTGAATCGATGCACGATCTTACGACATCAAAGCGACATCTTCTAATCGCAGCGATTTTTTTTTATTTTTTAAGAGAGAAGTAACACTCAGGTTATAAATGAATGCCTTACTATTACTAGGTGTCAGGGATGGAAAAGTTGGTACAATTGTACCATTCCTAGCACTATTTAAATGCCAAAAGTACCGTAGCACACCAATGAACAGTTTAGTACTATTGTAATTTTTTACCAATACACTACATGCCAAAAATAGCATTATTTCAAGAATTGTTAGAAAAAAGTTGTCTATTTCAAATTCATCTGCAAATGTGGAAAGTGTATTTTCATATCAAGGAGAGAAACCGAATATTTGCATCAAGTGTCTCTAATCGTATCAAAACAAATGATGAAAAAGTATATCCTAAATGCTAATTTTACATTCAGATCTCAGCAACTAATAGTTTTTTTTTGTACCTTCTGGCATTAAATAATAACGCGAGGGTGGATCAATAAGTCCGACTTTTCGAAGTTCCCTCATAGTTATATGAAATGACAGTGTTGCATCCTATCAAGTACAAGCTGTTAATAGACTACTGTCAAATTTTGAGCAATTGTCGTCATTTAATTCGCGTTTAACAGCTGTTCAAAACATACAACCTTGTGTGTTTTTCTAATAAGGGTAAAAAGTGAATTTCGAGTGCTCATTAAACATTATTTTTTGCGAAAAAAAACCGTCCATCAACCCAAGGAAAAGCTCGATAAATATTATGGAGACTCTGCACCATCGATTTTAATGGTTTAAAAGTTGTTTACTCACTCTAGTTGTGGTCGCACAATTACATATGACGCTGAACGCTCTGGACGACCAATTGAAATTTACACGAAAAAATACACGATATGGTGTTGCGCGATCAAAGAGAAATAGTGCGTGAGATTGTTGATGACATATGCATTTCATATGGCATTATGGTTTCGATTTTAAATGATCAGCTGGATTTAAGAAGGTTGTCTGAAAGATGGGTGCCGCGTTTGCTCTCAATTGACCATAAACGTAAACGTGTGACAACTTCAAATCCAAATGAGTTTTTGCGGCATTTTGTAACTGTGGATGAAATATGGATCCATTACTGTACTCTGGAGATCAAGCTGCAGTCTTAACTTGCTCCGAAAAAGGCCAAGGTGAGCTTGCCGGCCAATAAGGTGATGGCAACAGTTTTTTGAATGCACGCAGGATAATCCACGACGATTACCTTCAAAAGGGAAAAACAATAAACGGAGAATATCATGCCAACTTATAAGACCGATTTAATGAGGATTTAAAAAGAAAACGAACACATATAGCAAAGAAAAGAGTTCTTTTTAATCTAGATAATGCACGTGTAAAGTCTCAATGGCAAAACTTTATGAATTGGGCTACGAATCGGTACCCCATCCGCCATATTCTATGGATTAAGCACGTAGTGACTACTTCCTAATTCCAAACCTAAAAAAATGGCTCGGTGGAATGAGATTAAGATCCAACGATGAAATTATTGCTTATATGAAGGATCTCGAAAATGCCTAATTTTAACAGGGATACAAAAAAAGAGTCAAAAGGAGATTTTGTTGAAAAAAAATGTTTGTTTTGCAAAATAAAATTGTGTTTCATTGAAAAAGTCACGGACTTATTTATTGCTCATGAAATTAGTTGCATTAAATTTTTTTTATTTGTCAATAGAAGGGCTGAAAAAGTAAATGATATGAAAAACGTTTCCAGAGATTCATGACACGTCATTTTTGATACATCACTCACTTTTATATATGTATGTATCTGCTATTCGCAAACATAAAATGTTTCGTGCAACTCATGTCATGTCCGAGTGGTCAGAGGTTGCCGGTTCGACTCATCGCAAACATCTTTAAAATTTAACAAAAAAACATATTGTAAATAAAATTAAACAAAAACGACTAATGTGTCGTTTTTGTTTAATTTATATTTATATTATATTTTAAAAACAAATTCAATAAACATTTTTGTTTTCTTTTAACAACTCAATTGTGAATAACACAATCATTTTAATTGGAAATAATTGAGTTGATTTTGTTTTCTTATTTTACAAATCTATGTTTGTATTTACAAAAATCGTTTTATTCACAAAAAATTAGTTGTATTTACAATTCTTTTTTTGCCCGTATATATGGATTTACATATGAAGAGCTTCATAATTAAATTTCCATATATGAACTGATATATTATAAAACATTTCAAATATTTGTGTATATCAATTTATATATAATATTTTTGCTATGCATTATCCCATACATTTGCATATCATGAAATCCATGTCACGCACTGTTACGGCTTGCGTATAATTATAGCTGAATTTTTTTTAAGGAAGGTTTTTCTTACGTAAGTACATTTAGGTTCTAAATATAAAATTTTGTACCGATTTTTAAAGCGTGTAAAGTGTTTATGAAACGAGTTTTTATTTTCGTTGATATAAAGAGAAATGTTACGCTCGCACGTTCTACAAAAATTATACTCTGAAACTATGATGATATATTTAATATATTTTTAACTTTTAAAATCGTCACGCACATGTTAAGTCTGTCACGCACAATTACACAGTACGTTTGTGTTATGTACTCATTCGTTTCGAACAAGCTAATAAATAAAATGCAATCCAAGTTGATTTTTTATCTTTAATTGTATCTTTTGTTGAAAACGAAAAAATTCAGTTCAATGAAAATAACACATTTTTTTTTTTAATTTTAATTTTTAGGTCTGCGGTTGACTTTTCTGCGGATTTCATGATATATGAATTCATATACATATATATTTATTTGCACTCATATATTAAAAATATGTGGACCATATAAATATATGGAAAATTGAAGAAAAATAGTTTTGAAAGTATCGAAAAAATGCGATATTTCGATAGATAGAGATTGAGAGAAGAGAAGCTTAATTAATTTTTTCGTTTACGCAAATCCAGTACTGTGCGCTTTGTTAATCTTTATAGCATCGTTGCTTTGTAGTACACGTGCAAACTACTTCAGACAACGCTTAATTTAGTTTAATCTTAAATGAAATTCATCTAAATAAACCTCACAATATTATGGCCCTATGATTCTTATAGCAACTACTAATCTTAGTTGACTTGATGAAGGACAACATTTGTTTTTACTAAAGTTTTTGTTTTTAATTTATTAAATCTATTTAATGATTGCGATTGAGTATTATACACTATATTAATTACTTATGGTTTCTTCTAGCTTTAATTGATTTATTGGCTAGTTAGTTTTATGGAATCATTTAATTACATACATACTACATTTAATACTTTAAAGTTTATTAATGATATTAAAGTAAACCAGCTAAACCAACATACACGCAGTTTAGCAACAATGTTGACATAAAGAAATATTAATAAAAACTATTAGTATTTGCAAGATGTTATCAAGGGCACAGTTTCTAAACATTTTCTGTTTAGGCTAAAAATAAAACCAAAATCATGCTATAAATAATACATTTAACTTGGGTTGGTTAAAAAATATATACATATGTGTGTATGTACATATTTTAAGGCTTTTAATATATCTGATTACAAGGACCTCGAAAAATCCTTTTTTTTTTGGAAGGGATACAAAAACTGGAGAAACGTTCGGACTAAGTGTATTGAGCTAAAAGGAGATTATGTTGAAAAATAAATTTTTGTTTGGCAAAAAAAAACTGTGTTTCATTAAAAAAGTCACGGACTTATTGCTCCGCTCTTGTATTCCCATTACTAAAAGTTTTATTTTTAATTTACCTAAAAAAACGTTTAAAGTTTAACTAATTTACAAGAAGCATTTGTCATGAAATTAGTTGTATGGAAGTTTTTTTATTTGTGAATAAGAGGGCTGAAAAATCAAATGATATCAAAAACGTCATTTTTGATACATCACTCTCCTTTATATATGTATCTGCTATTAGCAACCATAAAATGTTAATGCAAATAATTGCAATATGATGATAACATAACAAGTTCGAATAAGATTTTAACCGACCTATGTATAAGCAAAAATTGGCATGAAGTCAGCACGATCTTAAATAGTTTTGCCATGAAACTTCACACTAAAAATCGTGCTAGGACTTAGAGGTGGAGTAAGATTAGGTAATGCGACCATTTTTAATGTTAAATTGTAAGGAGGTACTCGTGAACACCTAATTCAATTTCCGTCACTTTTGGTAACTTCATGCCAATTTATGCTTAAACTTGGGGCCGTAAAATTTTAACTCTTGTCAGAATTTAACTTGTGACTGCTTGATCGATAAGAAATAAAAACCAGACCATTAATATATATGGAATGATATAAATTTCAACGGAGCACAGAAATAATTAAAATTCACTAAAATAATGCGCTAATGCGAAACTGGAGTATTTTAAGATCACCGTGCTGATGTTTCTTGGCCAATAATTTTGAAAACTAAACTTGTGCATATCGCTCAAGAACAAGGGGAAATATTGTTGCTGTAGCTTATACACAGAGAAAACAGTGCCTATTAAATACCTCTATGGTTGTTCTTCAATAAGGAAATCTTATTAATTTCATAGAGAAAACCTTTTTAAAAAAAATCAAGAAGAAATCTTGTAGTTTTTATTAGGTTATCTTATTGATTTTTTCAAAAAGGGTTTCTTCTTTATTTTATTAGGCAACCTTATAGAAAATATAAAAAAATTGTACTTATGTATTTTCATTTAAATTCTGTACGATATATGTATGTATGTAGTATATTTAGATGTTATTTATTTATACATGTATACATACATATTATATAATATTCTTAATTAACTAACTCACCATACATACATATTTATTACTTGGGAGGAGACAAGAATTGAACCAGCAACCTTCTGACTGATAGACAAGAACTCTAACCAAAATGCACTAAAAAAAATAACTAAAAGTTAGGAAAATGTTCTAAAGTTGTCGTATGGCGCCAAAGCTGTTTTTACTCGAAACCAGTAAAATATTTACTAAATTTCTAGTTCATTAATGAACTAGTTTATAGTAATTATATTTTCATATTTTAGTAAAATTTTCCTAAAATTAAGTAAAATTTTCTAATAAAATTCGGAGCTTTGCAAAAAATTTTTCGTCTTTGATTTCAAATTTAGTAAATTTTCCCATTTTTTTGTCTTTAATTCTGGTACTTATTTTTACCTATACCACATGGTATGTTTTTTTTATATTTTCATGTTATCTTCTTAATTATAATTCACCATACATACATATAAATTCCTTGAGAGGAGACAAGTATTGTACCAGCAACCGTCTGATTGATAGGCAAGCACTCTAACCAATTGCCTAACAAGGCAGCCTGAATAAGCATTGAAATTAATGAGTTTTAAAATTTTATTTTATTAACAGAAAAATAAATTTCAAGTTTAAATATTCCTGGGAAATATAAAAAAATTTACTTACATTTTTTGCTTAATGCAAAATATATATTCTATAATTTAAAGAAAAAATACTTAAAACTGGGAAATATTTCCCTAAAATTTAGTATACCTTTTTACATCTTTTAAGTAAGTCAAATTTCATGAACTAATCAGGAGTAATTCATTTCCTAAAGTTTATTTTTTGATTTAAAACGAAATTGACTAGTTCTTAATATAAAATTTCCTTCAGTTTATAACCATTTTCCTACTCTTAGTAAATATTTTCTTTAAGTCAGTAAACATTTCCTGAAATGTGACAAATTAAATTTATTGTGTATTTTTAAGAACTATTTTTGAGGATACGAACTTTTTATTTTTTACTCATATTAAGTAATTTTTACTTGATTTTTGTAAAAATTTACTTAAACTTTGAAAAAATTACTTAAACTTAAATTTTTTTTACTTGAATAGAACATGTCTCTTTTTTGAGTGTGCTAACAAGCAGCCTAAAGCCGCGCTGAAATTATTGTACAAACATGCTTATATAAGAACGAAAAAGATCATGAAAACATTGCCTCTATGTTTATTTATAGAAACCTAATACAATCAACAAGATTTCCTTATTAAAAAAATTAATAAGATGCTCTATACATAATCATATAGGATCCTAATCAAAATAATAAGGAATACATTATTGACGAAATCAATAAGGCAACCTACGAAATTAAAAAGGAAAATCTTTTTGAAAAAATCAATTAAGCAACCTAATAAAATCAATAAGAAATCCCTATAGTTTACAATTTATAAGAAAACCTAATAGAATCAAGAAGATTTTCTCTATGGATTGTTTTTTTGGTGCCAAAAATAACGGAAATTGAGTACAAAAAGTTGTGAATAATAAGATTTCTTCTTGATTTTATGTGGTTTTCTTCTTGATAAAATTCATAAGATTTACCACATAAAAACAATAAGGAATCTTTCTTCTTTATTTTATTAGGCGGTTTTTTCTCTGTATAATAGTGATAACGTATAAACGTGACACACAAGTAAGGAAATAATCGACAGTTTGCGTGAAAAGTTTTCTAGCCGTTGATTTCTCGAAGAGGCTCAACTACTCTTATTTGATCCAAAAAGCTGGCCATTACTTTTTTTTAGTTTATATTGCTTGTTAAATGTTATTAATTTCCCCTAGATCAATGAAACTTGGCAGAAATATGTCCTATAGTTCATCAACTGCAACTTTTAACGTTCGCGAAAGTTCAAAATCCTAAAGTTGGACCCAGGAGACCGTAAGTTCTATTTTACACTATACAAGTCTTATTGCTACACTGATTAGTTTGTCAGGAGAGAGAGAGAGAGACGAGGGGAAAAGAAACGTTCATGTTCCCCCTGTCTCTCTCTTCCACAAGCTAATCAGCTTAGCAATAACACTTTCCCACTTCGTTTTGTAGGCGGTGACAAAAATTTTACTTGCAAAAATAATGTAATACAATGCAAAATTTACTACTTATGCCTCAATATCATAAAAAGTAAACTTTTTAGATTTTATGGATAAGGCGGAGTATCTCTCCCATCAAAGCAAAGCATTTCATGACTGACGAAAAAGTTTCTTACTCATATGTATCCATGCAAGATGAGCAAAAACGGAAAAAATTTTAAAATTTTCAACAACAAAAATCACAAAAAAATTGCGCAAACGTGCGCAAAATTTTTTCTTGCGTCCAAAATTAGAGATTTTATTTTTTATTTTAGTTTAAAACATAATTCTTAATGCAACTAACTTCAGTTTTAAAAAGATTCGTCTTGTTCTTTGTTTTGCAAAAAGGTGTTAACTTCCTTATTTTTAGTTTTTAAACAAATTGTTTCGACATTAATATTCGAGATATTCTTGTTTTACTATGAAAAATCTCTCAGCAAAAAAATTTAACGCAATAAATTTATTCGTTATGCCACACAAAAATGTTACATTAACATGTTAAAACCGATAAAAAAATTTTAACTTATGTAATTTTCTCCACTTGCCTGACTTTAGCACTGCCCCAGAGCTACAAATCTTACGATGTGATTTGTAGCTTTCAAATTTTACAATATGATTTAAGATTTTAATGTGTATCATAAGATTTCTCTAAATTCATTTTTGCCTTTTTTACCAACTTTTTGGCTCAAATGCTCCTCTGTGCAATGGCCAAAAGGAACATTTTTATTTTATTTTTCACGTGATTAGCACATCCTAATTATTTAAAAAAAAAATCCATTAGAATTTTAAAACCTTTTGCATGTGAAGTAGAAATTATAAAACCATCCATCATAATATATTTCTTATTATAATAAATTTTATATTCTTTCAGATATAGAAAGAATAGATTTTAAGTTCCTCTAATAATTTATATTTGTATATACTGTCAAAAAAAACTTTTTAGCTTTAAATGTCTTTTTAAGAAACCATCAATAGTTTACTTAACAAGTAAAATAATATTAGATGTGATAAAAATAGCTAACCTTAATCTAAAATATTATCAATAAAACACAAATAATGATTATAAACTCCTCAAGAAGGTACCCAACGCTGCAGAGAAATATTGGATTTAAAAAAAATTAATAACAAAAATTTTTTTGTATGTGAGTCACATCTTGCACAACTTGGGAACCTCATGTGGCATATAAAAAAATATTTTGTTGTGTCACAAATAACTTTCGCGATGCCAATTTATAGCTTTTCGCGCTATATGTAGCGCATTTTAACTATGCCAAACGCGTTTTTTTCGACTTAGCTAAGTTAGCGCGTTTTGAATAAGTCGGTAACATCATTTCAGTTCAATATTTTTTATATAAATTTAAAAAATTTCTAGTATCCAAAACTCTGATAAAAATGTTCAAGTTGGCTATTAATTCAGCTTTCGCAAATAAAATTACCTTGACCTTACCTTAGAATTAAAAACGCATTTTAGTACTGTAAATGGCAAATGGTTTTGAAATTTCACAGCTAAAAATATGTATTAATCACCCAAAAAGTTTACTTAACTTATTAAGCATCTAATCTAGGTAAAATACAAAAAGCATTTGCATCGCAAAACTATTCGACAACGTATATGTTGTTACAAAGTTTGATAAATAAAACTAAAATAAAAACTAAGGATTTGTATTATATGGAAGGCGATTATGATTCTGTATTAAATGATATTAGTAATTTAGGATATAATTTCGTAGGAGCAATATTGCAAAATCTGAAATACGGTTACTAAAAATTTTTCATTTACTGATACATACATCGACATATATTCAAATTTAAGTCAGCGCGCTAGAAAATAGCGCGTTTTGGCTATAAATTGTTGCCAATGTTGTAACTTAGCGCGTTCTAGTGCGTTTTCAGAAGGGCAATAGCGCGTTTGGGTTGTAAATAGTTGGCACCGCTGGTCACAAATAACTTTCGGTAAGTACCGAAGGCATACATACGGCCACGTCAACAGTCAGTATATTTTAATTTTACTTTCTTTACAGATCGATTTCAACAAACACAGTGAATGTGTGAAAGTCAAAGTAAAAAAATAATATATATATAAAAGTATTAAAAAAAATAATATAAACTTGGAAAATTTTCAAACAAAAGTTTATTTAGTTGGTTTTTTTTGCAAAATAATTACTGCGATGAATATAATCTTAACCATCTATTATAATATAAACGAAGTTCTTGGAACAACAAACATTCATTATGATGTTTCAAGGGACACCTTCAACTTGTACAACTGGCCCTTAATGGTGTATTGTGGATTTATAAATTTAATATTATTCATCGTTTCTCAAATCTTTATCGATGTGGCCATCAGAGAGATCTCGTCATACTATTATACGCCATTATCATTGTCTTACCATCATTTTTGGCAAAGCTTGTTCTATTTGTTTGGTTGTATGGAAATTTGGTTAAACAGACGGCGCATATTTACAATTTACAATGATTTTAAAAATTTGTCGAGATATTATTTATCAGCTGGTAACATTAATGAAAATCATGACATTGTTGGCCGTCTTAAAAAAGTATTGATAGTGAAGTGCATTTTAAGTATCTTCGAAACAATATTTCATATGTCATATTTACTTCCTGAAATTATTGCGGATTGTAAATGTATGTAATGATGTAAAATTAATGCATTATGAGGCATTAAAGAGCGGCAATGAACTTGATTTTAATAAACACAAGAGGTGGCGCAAATTATTAGCACAAGAAGTTGATATTTTAATCCGTGAAGAGCACAAGTTGAAAACCTTAGCAGAAGATTTTATTAAAACCTTTCAACTGCAGTTATTATATTGTTGCATATATAGTTCGTTCTATATGTCATTTGCATTGTTTGAGATTTTTGCAATAATGTACCAACGTTTGAAATTTGTTATCATTTTGCATATTTGTTTACTTAGCACAAGTTTTTTCTGTAAACACGTATTACTATTTGCCATTTGTCAATCGTTGGGAAACAGATTTAATGATATGGGACCGATAATTCATCAAATTGTGCTTTACGCAACATCGGACAACAATGAAATATTTCATAAAGATGATTTTGTCGGGAATGTAAGTAAGTCTAATATAAAAAAAATTCGATTTTCATTAATTTATTTATATTTTTGTATATATTTATTTAGTTGGATCACTTACTACTACAGAACAGATCTAGAAAGCTTAAGTTAAGCGTTTGTGGCTTCTTTGAGATGAAAAACAGTTTGACCAATTTATATACTTTTATAGAAAATTATAAATAAATTATGAAAAAATAATTCTCATTATAGTGAATGATGTCGTCGACGTCACATCAAGAGGACAGTAAAAATTGCCACTTATCTACTCTTTATCGGCAACAATTGGCTTCTGTTGATAATCTCTTACTAATCTCCAAGGCTTTGAAAATGAATGGAACATCTTAACAGTGGTCAATTGTTGTCGCCAAAGAGTAGACAAGTGACAATTTTTACTGTCGTTTTGATGTGACGCCAACTACGCCATTCACAATAAGCGGGAATAAAATTTTGCTAGTCACTCACTATATATTTTTTACTTAATTAATCACGACCTTAGTCACAAATGCTTTTGCAGAGAACAAAATCAACATAAATACATATCGGACACAGTCACAACTCTCAAAATTTCAGATGCTGAGTGGTGGCAAACAACTTTTGATACTGTGCAAATTACGCGAAAATGCACCATAAAAACAAGCATAACGGTATTTTATATGCATCAAGAAGACTATATTCAAAAAAAATATGTTGCGCTCATTAGAGATTTGTAACTGGTTTATATAAAAAAAACTACTTTGATAATTTTGAGTTGTGACTGTTTATGATTTAGTGTGCGATAGACATATGTATGTATATGTATGTATAAGAATGTGTGAGTAGAAGTTTGGCTTTGTATTTCATCACAATAATTATTCGTATGTAATCACAAAAAATGTAGTTTCAGCCAGCCGGTGCCACATGCCACACAGCACGCAATGCAATGGTCCAATTGAGAGGCGAGTTCGGTCAACAGTTTATTTCACGTTTGGACCATCCAATTGGCCCCCTAGATCGTGCGATTTAACGCCTTTAGACTATTTATTGTGGGTCTATGTTAAGGCTTCTGTCTTAAGGGACAAGCCCGCACAGTTGACGCACTGCAAGATAATATTTCAAGAATTTATTCGTGCAAAACAGACCGATATGTTTGTGAGAGTAGGCCAAAATTTAATTCACCGTATGAACTATTTCAGCATATCTGCGGTCAAAATTTACATAAAATAATCTTTAAACATTGAATTATATAGATCGTTCTACCGAATGAAATAAAGAATTCATACATTTCTCTAAACTCAATTCGTTTGGTATAGAGTGACATCATTAGAAAATTTCTATCTATCGAGATTAATTTCTGTTCGAATGCAATTTCGGTCACGAGTGAAGTAATTGGCCCTCCGGAGAATTTCGTTATTTTCTATAAAATTAATGACTGAATTATCTTTTTCATTATTTGATTTATTCACAGAAAAAAGTAAAGACAAGATTCAATTAAAAAAAACAAAGATTCAGTTAAAAAATTAATTAGTTTTCAACCAATCACGAAAATTGTAGTATTAACTCATCCATTTTAATTGAAATTTTTTTTGGTTTTTTCAATTAAAAATATATTACATTAACTAAAAATTTAATTGATGGTTTTCTAAAGATTCAAATAAAATTTAATTGAAATATTTTTAAAGATTCAATTAAAAAATTAATTGAAATATTTTTTAGGATTCAATTAAATAACTAATTAAAATTTTAATAGATTCAGTTAAAATAGTAATTGAAATATAAAAAATCTAAGAGAATAAAAATATAAAAATTGTAAAAATATAAAAAATTTTATGTACATATGTATGTATGTATCTTAATATAAAAAATTTAAGAAAATGGAAACATTTGTGTATTGTACCAAAAACCTAACTGATGCATCGCATGGCTTTTGAAGTTTGAATGGAGGAAAATCGTACAATGGCCGCATCCGGTGTTTAATAGTCTTGCGTAAGTGTAAATTCAGAATATCGTCGTAGCCTTTCTTTGAATTGTGTGTATTTTATAATTGGATTTTAAGGAAAGGCTACGATGTTTTATATATGTACTGACGCAAGATCTTTTCCATCGAACCCCTAATACCGCCAATGTACTGACTTTACCATCCACATTTGGTCTATAAGCTTGCATTTTTTATCATTATTGTCTTGTTATTTCTCAACAAAAGGGAACAAAATGAATTTCTGTTTTTTTATTTTCATATTTAATTTTTATTCAACTTAAATTTTTATTCAAAATTAAGCGGAGTAGTTTTTTCACCCATATAAAATATCAAAACCAATTAAAAGATTAATTGAGTATTTTAATTGAAAATATTTTTTCCAAACAATGTGGCATACTACAAAAAACAGCTCGATTTTCATACATAAAATCAAAAGTTACATTATTTACATACAATTAACATGTAAAAATTGTTACCCATTTCAGAGTATTCTGAGTTAAGCTCTGTTGATAGCACTTTTTTGTTAGAGCAGCAAAGTCAATTAAAATAAACATAGATTCAATTAAAATTTTAATCAAAAGTATTATTTTTTCTAAGCAATCACTTAATTAAAAAAAATTTAACAATAATTTTTTCTGTGTTCAATAGGGCCATAATGTATATAATCGTACGAGAATGTTCTTTTGTTGTCTTTTATAAACGTTGAAGCCGTAAGGAGGTAATGCCCCTATCACGTTTTTCAACTAAAAGTTAAACATACTTAGGTAGAGTAATAAAACTTCGTGCTAAACTAAATATGTAAATAAAATAATTGAAAAATAGAAAATGAATTGATACTTATAAATTTGTTTACCAAAGGTAAATAAATCAATTGTATACACAACAATCATTTCTCATATTCTGTTTCATAAAATTTTACGTTAAATAGCTGATGTTAATAACAAACTCTACCAAAGTAGATAGGCTAGGGCGTTGATGAAGTGCGTGGCTGCACCGAAAAATGTCGGTATTTCCCCCAGCTATAAAGACTAGTTTAATTTTTCTTCTCTTCTTTAGAAAGAAGAAGAGAAGAAATAAAAAAATTTCATTCAATAAGAATTGAAAATTACTGAACTTAAGCCAGAATAAGAAATTATTTATGATTAAAATTTACTACATTTCAGTTATATCTAAAAATTTCTCATTAATTAATATAAAAATTTCATTCCTGATTAAAATTCATACTAGTTCACTTCAATTTAACATGGTATGGTATTTAATGTTATGTGCAATTTGTTGCAATTTAAAATTCTATTGGGCTAAAAAAACAGCCTTATAAGGTCAGCTTTAGAAAAAGAAAGCTTCTGCAAAGAAGTTAAAATTTGTCATATACGATGGGCAATTATTTATATATTTTTTTTTTGTATTTTTTTCCAATCAACTACGAAACCAAAGTAGTTTCTCTTGAATAGTCGAGCACAAAAATTTAGTTCAACATGAATAAGCTTTATACACCAACTAACACTACCACATCTTTAGCGGTACGGGCTAAGAAAATTTAATTTTTACCTTTTTTATTTTAATTTACCTACATACCAAAAGCCATAAAATGAAAATCAAAAAAGCAGCAGGAACATTTCATTCATTCATGTACAAAACAATCAAGCACACTGCACAATACACAGACTCATACACAGAAGTCTTGCAAGCAAGCAAAAAGGAATATTATAGTTCATAAGTAGTCATAATTTGTAGCAATATTGTTGTACATTATTATAGCTCCCCTTTTCTTTCGAAAGAAACTTGCAAAAATTACACTAGTTTTGTGCAATTTTTCAGCCTGAACACGAAATTATAAAAACTCATCAAATTTTTTTCTTCTGGGTCCTAAATGCTAAAAAAATCTTGTTTTGTTTTAATTAAAACTTTCATTATTTTTTGCTAGCTGAGTATTTTTTAATGTTTGTTGTCTTTCTCAGTTACTGCATTTATGTGGATTTGCAAATTTTGTTCAGAAATGTATGTTTGTATAAAAATGTATTCTTTAGACTTTTTGATTTCGTTCGTGCCTTAAAAATAACAATAACGTTATTAAGTATTCTGTTTTTTCTTTCCAACATTTATGCAAAAAAAAAAAGAAAGGCACAAGTAGAAACATTTAACAAGAATCGTACAAACCCAAATGCCAGACAAAAGGAAAACAAAACAATATTTAGAAAAACTAGTATAGAAGTTTAGTAGACCCTTTTGCATTTGGTCAGTGGATTTTCCAACGTTTTATGTTTGGTTTTTTGTTTGTCTTGTATTTGTTTCTATTTTATTTTGCTTAAATTTACTAACAGCCACATCAAAAGGACTTTCTTGGTATTTATATTTCAAAGCATTTGTTTTTCTTTTTTTTTTCTTTGTTCCTTTTCATTTATACGATATGTTGCCATAAATGTTGTTTTTGTCTATGAAAAACGTTTTGTTTATGTTGAGTTATGAACAGGAATGACTGTCTATATGACCGGCTTGCAGTTTTTGGTTAAGCACATCTAATGTTGGAGACAAATTTGAAATATGGGCTAGAACAGTTTGTAAATGTTTATTTAATTCCTGCCACTTGATCCTTATTGAAAAAAAAACCAAATGGAAGAAGGAGTACAAGTGAGACCTTTTGTTTATGCATTGTTAAAGTTCATACAAAATTTTACAAGTTATTGTTGCTAAAACTATATTAAAAAGGGCTGTGAATAAGATTTTTTTCCGAACATTTTTGACGAAAAAAATAAAAATATTGTTGTTGTATTTTTACTCAAAAATTTATTGCTCCTATTTAAAATTAATTAAGAAATCACAGTGGGAGGGCTTCATACATTTCTGTGAAACTTGGCACTGACAAGCTTCCTCGCAGGAAAAATTACTGCTTCCCAGAGCATATTTGTAAGGTAGACAATGTTACGGAATAACTTGCTGTTTTGCATTTAATTAAATTTTTTTGTTCAAGATGAGTCAGTTGGAAGCAATACATTCAGCCTACAAAAAGCCATGCATTTTCCGCATTAATAAGGTGATGGACAGAAGTTATACTCTTACGCAAAAGTTACTGGGTTTCCAAATTTTCTGTGATAATTATTTACTTTGCTAGAGAGCCTGCCTTACGTTAGTGCTTTTCAGAAGGATTTTTCGAAGCTTGTGTTTTCAAGTAAGCAACGCTTAGCCTCTCTCAGTTGTTAGTGCTTTCAAATTAGGTTTTTTTTGCTGGGCTGTTTCTACAATCCGACTTGATTATAAAATTTAAATGAAAAGCACAAATTTTTTTTATGAGTCCTTCCTTTCATGAATAGAAATAGATTTTTTCACATTAAATTTTTTTTAATTTAAAATAAATAATAATTTTTAATCAGAAATAATTTTTAGTCAGGCTTAAGTTCAGTAATTTCAATTCTTATTGAATGAAATATTCTTATTAATTAATGCGAGTTTCTAAAGAAGAGAAGAAAAATTAAACTTAGACTTTAAGCTGGACTAATTCAAAGAGGGGAACTCTACTCAGAGCAGTCGATATTGACAATATGTGTGTGCTCCCACTCTCATCCTGCTGGAGACGCTTTGATGCTGCCTTTCTAAATTCAGCTCAAGATAGATGGTGCAATGATCCCAGCTGCGTTATAGCGAGAACCTTTTGGCCTGGCCTAAACCCTTACAGAACTAAAAACTTCATGAACTTCACTAGGAAGCACTTGAGGAATCTCTTGAGAACACAGACTGCCCACTGCAGTTGTGGAACCCATGCTAAACGTATGGCTCTCCCGTACAATGATTACTGCTCCAGTAACAATGATGAAGACGAGGAGGAAATCATCTAGTATCTCCTCTGCTTCTCGCCCCTTCCCCGCTTTGAATGACCACCGTCTGCGCTTCTTTGGCATTTTTTTTAAAGAGAAGTAACATTTACACAGTGAATGCCTACTACTATTACAAGGTGTAACTTTTTTTAGGAAAGGGAGTGTGACATGGGGTCAATGATAAAGAAGAGGAGGAAAGGATCTCGCATCTCCTCTTTTTTTTTTTGTCCCGCTTTGGAGAACCTCCATCTGCGCTTTCTTGACATCTTTTAAAGAGAGGTAACACCCACGCAATGAATGCCTAATTACTAATTGTAATCTTCTTTAGAAAAGGGATAGTGGTAGATAGGCGTTGAAGGAAGAGATAAAGGAAAGCTTCATTAGTTTACAACTCTGCTTTTTTGAAGTGTTGCAGCGCCTCTGGTGTCAATGAGGCGTATTAAATTTTTGAAGATGGGTTTCGTAGCCATTTTATTGATTATCTTAATTCGCCGTTGATGGTGCTACACAATATCAACAAAGCTGGGCGCTCTCATGTTACATTAGCATTAATATCCGCTGATTATCTTAGTCTATATATTAGGAGCAGCGGCTGGTATAACCCTCCTTCTATGGCATGTGTACACACTAGACCCATTCCTGATCCACTCTCCTTTCTTCTCAAGTAACTATTAATCTATATGTTCCCCTTTCTAACTTATCCAAGCATTCTCTATTACTTCTTAGCACAAATAGATCATCGTATTTGACCCATTTGATCTAAAATTTAATTTTTTACCAACCAGCTAACTTAGAGTTTTTATTTCATTACTTTGCATTACTTTTAAGAATAATTTTAATTTGTTTTAATTTGCAAAGATCTTTTCAGAAAAAAAACTTGTTTATTACGAGTACAATCAAAGTAATTCATATGCATATAGTAACACAAAGATATTAGTTTTTTCCAGGTGTAGTAATCTGGCATATACATATGTATGTTTCAGGCATTTCCCTTTCTTTTATTTGGGCATTTGCCATGAGATTAAATAACATACAAACATTTACTCTTGACAAGATTAAAAAAATATATAATGAAATTTGGTAGACGCTTTTCTACAGCGAAAAAATTATATAAAAATTCATGACAATTCTGGGCGAATTTAAGTAAACTACTCGTACAATTGTTAATGGCGAAAAAATTTAGTGGTAGTAACGCCATGCTCTTGCATTTAATAACGCCTACCAATGTCAAGTCATGAAATAATAAAAATCTCATATAAAAAGCCCTTAACTGGGGTTAACATACAAAACTGTATTAACTAAGATTTTATAGAAATGTATGCGAGCACATGTTTTTGAAAGGAAATCTCTCTATCTCTTCGTGTGTATGTATGTATGTATGTATGTATACGGATGTGTGTGAGTGTTGGTATGTGCTTTGCTGTTAGTAGTAGTTCTGGCCTTTAATAGTGTAAGCAAGTACATAGTAAGTAACACCATTTGCTTAAGGTTGACATTAAATGAATTTTATTTATATGAACTGTGGCAGCCATGTGCTACTTCCGTTTCCTTAAATTTTTCTCATCAACTCCTAAAAGTGTACAACAACTTTGTGTATGATTATGCTCTATGCATTTGTAACTTTATTATATGTATATGCATGTGTATGTGTGTGTGGCTGAAGAACTGGAAAAAATTAAAACGTATAGAATTATTAACTCTACTCCTCCAGTCTAGTGCAATTTTGTTTGAATTTTATTTTGCCACAAATTTTATTTCTGTTCGTTTTATATGTTACTCAACTTTTATTATTTGGCTGATTTGAGCGCTTTTATGAACTTGATGTATGGTTTGAAAAATTTTATTATTATTGCAGTATTATGGTTTACATAATTTGTCAGCACTAAACCACTTTACCTTATTTCTTTATTAGGATAATATAAGCGAATTTTTTTGGTTTTTTGTGTAACACAAATTTAGTATCACCCTTATTATGTTAAATTTACTCATCTTATTATTTTTGATAATGAATTAGCAAGACAAAATTTATTACTTTCATTTGTTTAATTTATAGAAATAAGAATAATGCAGCATTCCTTCTTACCGACATAATACAGTTGTTTAAAAAATTAGCAAGTAGCCCAGAAATGGGGTTTCGGTAGCTATCAAGGGAATATATTCTTATTTAAAACTTTTTAATGGGGGTATTCAGAAAGTACTCATAAATTAACACGTTTTAAAGTAATAAAATGAAAAAATATGACTGCTGTGAGCAACCCCTTATAATTTAGAATTATGATTTACAAATATTGTACTTATTTGTATTTTGGGTTTAGCACCTTTGTAATTTGATTACTCTCTCTCTCAATTCCTTTGGTAAACTCTTGCTATTTCTACATGTAGTTATGACAAACAATAAACATAGCTGAGAAAGTCTTATTACTTTATGACTTTTTTGTTTGAGCCACAACAATAATTTTTTTTAAACTATGTTAAAATGTTAAGAGGTTATGGCACTTAGGACACGTAAGACATCCTTGTGAATACCCCAAATATATTTCGAAATTGTTCTTTATATTTTTTTCAAACTATTTACTAATAACTACTTGTTTTAGCACAGTGAAACTGTTTTAAGGTTATTTCATTAATCGTCTCCTATTCTTAAATAAAATAAAATGTTTAAGAGACATTGTCTAATATTTTTATTAGTTTCAAAAGGCCTGTTTATGCTTTTATTTATAGATTATGTTATTTGTATATTTTTACACTTTTAAAAAAGCTTTTCTGTGGACTCGAACATTCGGAAGGTATAAAAACCCCAGTTTATTAATTAGGGTTAAGAATGACACTTTATATACTAATTACACTTATCTAATAAAATTAAGAGAATAAATACACACACACAACTTAAATTACTTAAATGATTCACAACTCCTTGCCACGATATCTACTCCGGTGTTGTATAGGGTGATTTTTCAAGAACTTTCGGATTTGATGTAAAAGAAAATTACATAAAATGTAGGGAAATGTATGAAATCTTTATTTGAGTCCGTCGGTAGAACGATCTATATAATTCAATGTTTAAAGATGATTTCATGTAAATGTTGACCGCGGCTACGCCTGAAATGGTTCATATGCTTATTCGGTATCTCACGAATAATTTTTTTACAAAAGCGTTATATCGTAGGATCTAGGCGGCCAATTGACCGGGCCTAAACGTGAAATAAACTATAACCGAACTCGCCTCTCAAATGGGCATTCGCGTGGTGTGTGGCATATGGCACTGTTTTGCTGAAACCACATGTCAGCCAAGTTCAGCTCTTCCATTTTGAGTCAAAAAATATAACATATTATAATGTTCAAAAATGTAAATATCTAATTTTGGTGCGAAATTTAATCAAAAGATTCCGAATAGCCACCTCAGAAGGTCGCCCAAAATGACCATTAAATGGTAGAAGTGCGCGATGCACTTTCTTAACCGAATATGAACTTTGATGACGGTTAAATTATAGACCAAACTGATGATGTTTAACACTAACATGATACACGAAAACAGATGAGTTTGCAAAAAACAGAAAGAAATTTGCAAAAAAGAATTACCCTTTATATACACGTCTCAAAAAACTAGCTGGCGCTGATATTGAAGCAATACCCCCTCTCTGCTGTTCCTCAAACACAGGAGTCGCTCTGCCGACGCTCACTGCTTACAACTGAGATTTACTTTTTCTTCACAATAATGAACTAAACTCTTAATAGACAACTCTTTACATTTAGTTACAAACTGAACTTCAGAATGAGTTTATGAAACACTAAAGTGCCAGCAAATGCGTCGCCCATTTCATACTTCACACAAGGCTTCCAGAATGTGACAGTAACGTCTCTACAATCTTAGCAGCATCTCTGATATTTTTTTTCGTTCGAGTCATTAGTTTATGTATTAACAATGTATGTGTATTTATACATTATTATAGAAGCAAATCATTGTGGTTGTTTACTAGGGATCTTTTTATTTATTTTTATTTTTGAATGCACTACCAAGTATGTATGTATGTGTTTGTATGTTTATTTTTTTAACACGCAGAAGTTAGTCCTAATTCAATTGTTTTAGTTAATTTTTTTTTGAACCTGCTTTTGCGTTCATACACGTCAAGTCAAGTCAAGTTCAAGTCTGATCAATTTGCGTTGTAGTAGAGTATTACGAATGACATAACAAAATGAAAAAACAAACTTGACTGGTACGGTCAAGTCTGTACCCCTTTCCATTCTCTTTACCTCACTCTCCAAAAAAAAAACTTTAGACTTGACGAGTCAGACCTGTCGTGTGTGAATTAGGACCTATGCCATTATTGTTGTTGCTATAGTTCTTTTATGTTTATTTAATCATCTGCTTATATGTGAGTGCGCATCTGCATTTAAATCTTTAGCTAAACAATTGTGGATAATTCTTTTTGTTTACCAAATGTTTTCTTTATAAAAACATTTACGTTAGCTCTGTTGGAATATTTTTGCGTAACTATAGGCCCTGTTCTGTACACCGATCGCTTTGAAAACTAATTCCGACAAGAGAAATAATTTTTTTAGATTTGTTTAAATATTTTTATTATATAGATTCTTAAATATCATATCTGAAAGAAAATTATCGTGTACGATTTTAAACACGAGAAATTTACTTGGATTTGGTTTACAGAACAGGGCAGAATATCATGAAAATGTCTACTGCAGTTCCCTGAATCTTTCGAAAAAATCAAGCTGAATTTGGCTGATGCCATGTGTAATGTTGACTGCAAGGGCTCATTTGCTTAGATTTAGATTTGAGTCGTAAGAAAAAGTATAACGGGATCAAATCGCACGCAGGCTTTTCATTACTATTTCTTTGTTACGCTTCTTTTGTTCAAATGCTTATACAAGTGTGTGTGTTGCTTTCCTTTGTAGAGCACTTGCAAGCCATAAATGCTAAAAATGACGACTTCAACTAAATTTTCTTTTATCATAATTTTATTTTGGCAAAACGAAGGACATGAAATAAAAATGTAGTCTTATAACAAATTTCTATATTCACATGACTGCCAACATATGTATGCATACATACTCATATACACACATACATAAATATATAAGTAATCCCTACAAATATTTGAAAGTGATAGTTATAGTTATAATCGTCTCGGAGAAGTTTTTTTAATTCTCAAAAATTTATTGACAGTCTATAAAAATTGGGGTTTTGTAAGCTTTTGCAAAAACAAATACATTTGTTAAATAATAATAAAAATTTTAATATTTATACAAATTTAAAAATAAATTAATAAAGTTGCTTGTTAATTATTAGAGAAAAACAAATCACTTCTTAGTAACTTATCAAAAGTAAAAAGTTTGCTGGGCTCTGAACAATAAAAATGCTTTAGTATGTATTACTTTCATTTCCAGCTTAAACAATAAATGAAAATATATAAGTACTGCAAAAAAAACTCGATCTTGTTTAGTATGAAATATAAAAAAAATATTACAATAAAAACAACAAGTATTACACTATACTACTGCAATAATATTTTTTTAATACTTTCTTTTTGAAGAAATCATTTCTATATTAAATTTTTCTGTCTCTTTTCTTTTTATGTTACTAACCATGTATTTGTGTAATTTCAAAGGAATTGTATATAATTTTATAACTTTTCTGCTTTAACCTACCAAGAGTATCATTTATTAGCGTATTTCATTTTGTAGTTTTGTACGAAAGGGCTTGTTGTTCAGAGCTCAACTCTGCTGCAAACAAACAAATCATATTAGATTTAGTTTTCTTTTGGCCTTATTCTTATTTCATTCATAAATATTTAATGAATTATAAAGGACCAAAGGAAAATATAAACAAAAATTAAATGAAAGCAACAAAAAAAAATATATATAATCGTGAAATAATACGAGTATGAATGAACAAGTATTGCTTAGTATACTTATTTGTTCAAAATTTGTATTTTACAACAAATGCTTATTAAATTGTTGACATGACTCATGAGATTTAAAAGATTTCTTTAGTGTTCAAAGGGGATAAGGAAAATATTTATGTATATATGTATGCGTTACATACTTTTTCCGGGACAAAACGTAGAGAAAGTACTAGTTTACACTATGCAAGTCTCATTAGTAATCTGATTAGTTTCTTGGAGAGAGACAGAGAGGAAGGAAAAAGTAAAGAGTAATCAGCTTCATGTATTGTCAATAGTTTTTGCTTTCTAATTCGTAATGTTAAAAAGGTAGATGTGCATACACAAAACTATGCCTAAAAAATATGAGCTCAAAAGTAAGACTTGTATTTTGTGAACGCCGATGAAAGTTGAAAGAAGAAAAAGTATCAAGATTCATAAATGTAAATTATACTAGAGCGCTCGAATATGGGACTGTATATATGAAGCCTTCTACTAACAACTATTTGTTTATTTATAGTTTAAATATAAGTTATTTTGCTAAATAAACTAAAAAAAAATAAAAGACTTGACTAGTGTGAACTGGGACAAAGGGAGACAACATTAGAGATGCTATAGTGTTAAGCTTGTATGAATTTATTTTACAGAACTTAATGATATATTAAAATTGCTTAAAGCTTAGTTAAGAGCAAAATAAACATCTTTAAGCGTTTTTATAAATAATCAAAATCAGTCTGAAATTTTAGGACCACTTCCGCTTATGGTGTTCTTTTTCTTCAATTCCTTACTGTGTTAATACACAGAAAAAGTTATAATAGGTTTTTTTTTTAATGTTTTAAAAAATTATTTTAAATTTTATTATTTTCTGTATTTGGTTCAATGAATATATAGTGATTTGTTTTAATATAAAAAAATGTGTTTTTTTTTAAATCTATTAAACTTTTACGAATTTTGGTTTTTAGTTTTAACAATTTTGTAGTAGGTAGTATTATAGTATTAATATACCCAGCAAACAATTTCACAAAAGGTAATCGGGTGTGGAATTAAGCATTTTTAACAAATTGCCATGGAAGTTTGTTGTAATTGCACAGAAAATTTCTGCAAATTTTTGCACAAACTTACACAAAAATTTCCTAATACTTATACAGAATCTTGCGTACAAATTTATAAATTTATCCACATTTTATAATTTGTTATTTAAATTTGTGTAAATTTCTTAAAAAAGTTGCAAACATTTTTCTAATCTTTTTTTTAAATTTCAAAGAAATACTACAATACAGAAGCTTTCCCTTTAAATTATCAAAATTTTGCACAAATTTCCTTTAACGTTTGGTTTGTACTTGCACAGAATTAAAAAAAAATTTAATCATTTAAAAATAGAACTACATACATACATATGTGCAAAATGTCCTAAGAAATAGTTTGCCCTACTTCATATGTATTATTTTGAGCATACCTCACTACCCGTTTTCACAAATTTTTGCAAAATTTGCACAAAATTTTATAAACATTTCCATGCACTCATACAGAATCTTGCGCAGAAATCTTATTTATTATTATATTTTATTAAAGTTTGTGCAAATGTTTTAAGAAACTTGCAAACATTTTTCTAGACTGTTTTTTTTTTTAATTTAAAGCAATAAATGTTTAAATAAACCTTTTCTTTAACTTATCAAAAACACTGCACAAATTTCAATAGAAGTTCGTTTATACTTACGCAGAATTTTTCAAAAATTTAATAATTTAAAAACAGAAATATGCACATATGTGCAAAATTTCCTAAGAATTGTTTTGTTGGATATTTTTTTTGTTATTTTGAGCAGAACCTGCTTATCATTTGCACAAATTTGCACACAAACTTGCACAAACATTTCAAAAAACTTATGTCTATAGAATCTTTTGTGCAATTTGATAAATTTTTTGAACATATGTATGTAAAATAATTTTTCATACAAATTTATGCAAATGTCTTAAGAAACTTGCACAAATTTTTGTAGAAATTTTTAAAAATTTAAAAACAAAGCTGTACAAATATATAAAGAATTTTGCTCTGATATATCAAAAAAAAATTGCAAAAATGTCTATAGATTTTTTTTGTACTGGTGCAGAATTTTTTTAAAAATTAATAATATTTAAAGAGAAAATGTGCAAACTTTCCCTAGAAATGGCTTGCTCAATTTCGTTTGTGTTATTTATAGTAGAGCCCACATTTATATATATTATATCCTGTAATTCCTAGAAGGAACATAGGGCCACAGAGCCCACATTTAATTTGTAAAAATATGTAAATTTTGTACATACATATATTATAAAATTTCATAAAAAAATCAAACAAAATAATTTTTAAACAGAACTGCACAAACCTACATATAAAGAAACGCGCTTAAATTGATAAATTTCTGTGTTAATTTGTTGAACAACGCAATTTATTCAAACTCTCCTAAAGTTAAACTCTTCACTTTTTCCTCTGGATTATTTCTTTAACAATATGTACTGGCAAATTGACATGCCTCAATTTGATGTTTCACAAGATACTAAACATGAATCATCCTGGTAATTTGCACCAGAAGATGCGTAAAGGTAAACGAACTCGCATTAATTTTGTTAAAATATACTGCAGGCCGGACCGAACACACACACATACTTTACTAAGCGTATAACAGCCGGTCTCAGTCTGTCTGACAGTCTGTCTCAACGCCAATGAATCGTTTGTTCTAATTGTACTCATATGAAATAAATATGTAAGTAATGTTTTTCTTCTTATTGTTGCAACATTTCCCTGTGCAGTGTGGTGTGTTGCACTGTGATGGCGATGTTGATGCCCATGTGAACAAAAATAAAAAATAAAATAAAACAAGAACAAATTAAGCAAAATAAAAAATGAGATATGAGAAAAAAAAATAGTAAAAATAAAAAGCATGTTCGCGAGCCAAATAATAAACAAGCAACCAACAACCAACCAACCACATAGTGAGGCCGATACCAAAAAAATGAATTTGGTGGAATATCTTCCCTACTGGATTACCAACTTAATGATTTTAACAAGGCGTGAGACTAAAATTATCGACTGGATTGATTATTAAATAATATTCAAATAAACTAATAATTGCAGTAATTAATCAATTGACTAATTAGAATGAAATTATGTTTTAATTTGTGTTAAACTTTTTATATTTTTAGCCTGACCTGTATGGATCAATACTTGCAATAAAAAATTTCATAATTTTTTTTAATTAAAAACGTTTTTAGATTATTTTGGTTAACATTTTTGGCTAATGAGATGTTTAATCTTATGATTAGGCAAATTGATTTTTAATATGTTCAGTTAAAAAATTTAATTAATATGGTATAAAATGGTGTAAATGCTAACAGCCGTATTCATAAAAATTTTAAACAGCATTTTAAATGTTGTTTAAGCAGTATTCTCTAAAATTGTATTCATAATAGAATTTTAGCTTAAAACAGTTTTTTAAACCTTGTGTAAATCAGCAAATTTTAAAATTGACAGCACCCAAATTTAAACAAATTTTAAGGTGGCGTTGGGTTAATTTTGTTTCGTGTGTATTCACATTTAAGAAATTTATTATTT
This sequence comes from Tachina fera, assembly GCA_905220375.1. NCBI lineage: Eukaryota > Metazoa > Arthropoda > Insecta > Diptera > Tachinidae > Tachina > Tachina fera. The sequence goes on from LR999966.1 coordinate 85,122,086, forward strand.
GACATATTGTCAGAAGTTTAATTTAATTTAAAATTTATTTGATGGTGGTTCAGCGTTGTCTATATGTGTTGTCTACTCGTATATTATGAATACCAACATTTAAAAATCCTTTTTTATCCTTAAAATATGTTTTAACTAATATGCATTTTAAAGCTCAATCAACTTTTCTTTATGAATACGGCTGTAAATATAGACATTCTAGACCAACAACAAATGAATTTATTTTAAAACAAACAAAAAATTAAACATTTTAAAAACCTCCGATATATCCAGAAAATATGTGATATCTTCAAGCGGCTGGACCGATCTTTTCACATATAGCTGAGAACACTTTCGATCAAGTCAACTTTCAAATAGAAAAAACTAAATCAAAATTGGTCCAGCCGTTTGTATGTACGACTACTCATACAGACACACACTACAAACTTATAACATAATAATTAATATATTATATATATATTTACAAATGATATCATGGTATGGGTAATATGTGCAAAATTTATAATTTTTTTTGGTTGATAGATTCAAACACTTTGCTGATTAATAACATTTCTTACATTTATTTTTGGGCTTAGAATTTTTTTTCTAAAAACCTTTCCATTATTATTAACTTTCTTCGCTCTCTGGAATTAAATTTTAATTGTTATCAGTTGTTTTATAAAGAATAAAAAGTTGCCATTTCAACTCAATTCACAGAGCTTATTTATTTTTGCCAAAAAAAAAAAATATTATAAATTAACATTTTAATTTTATGTTAATTCAAAAATAAAACCCCCACAACTAATACAATTATGTATTATAGAAAATGAAAACCACGCAACTATGATAATCATCTAAAGTGATAAGTTTCATTTAGAAAAGCAAAAACAATTTCTTTTGAACCACACTCTCTAAAGCAATCAAAACAACCGCAATGCGCCAAAACGCCACAGAGCATACGAAAATATTCGAAAATAATCATACATATACGGAAAAATTTCTATGCAGAAATGTACACTAAATAAAATAAAATATTAAACAGAGTTGCATGAAATAAAGAACAAATATAACAAAAGAAAAAAAATAGTTTATAAAATATTTAGTAGTAGACACTAGTTAGAAAGCAAAATCAAGCAACATATAAAATACTATTCGTGCTTACCCCACCCACCCTCGCAAACATATTTGCTGCAGCAGAATTAACAAACAAACAAACACATGTTCATGTGCACACACTTATTGTTCTTCATGCATCGACAGTTTTACATTTGTATTTGTAAAAAGTTTTCCATGACTACATCATTACCACTCACTCACTCTATGTCTGCCTGACTATTTCCTTCCCACTCTTACAGCTGTACATTGTAATAGCCGTACATATGTGCACTAATTTGACTGCTAGGCTTTTTGTGTTTTGTTTGTCGGCTTAAGCTTTAAGCCTTTAAGTCATACTTTTACTATTTCCAATTGGCTGCTTATAACTCAATAAGGCAAGACAATGTGCAAAATTTTTGCACACAGGATTTTTTGATTTAAGATGCTTAAATTTAGTAGAAATAATTTCGATTTCTAGAGTTCCGTACACTAAAGGTAAAAAGGAACTCTATTGTTTTCGCTACACTGGCCGTTTGTCCGACTGTGTGTCTGTCTGTCACAGCATGTTTTCTCGAAAACCGTAAGAGCTACGGACAGAATATGTAGAACTTTTACCGCTACAACACCAAATATATGACAGTTTACAATTAAAAGGTGTTCCAAAATGAGCAACGAAAAACAATTATATACAGACACTTTAGATTCAAAAAGTTAATGTATTCTATTAATTAATGCAATTTCGAGGCGGTAGGAACTAAGTCCCCAAAAACATAAATGAACTAAGTCCCTAAAGTTTGGGGAGTTAGTTCGCTATGAACTAAGTCCCCAAACATAAAAATTAACTTGGCCCCCAAAAATTTAACTAAAAGAGAACTAATTCCCCAAAAGTCGTTTTTGTTGCCATCCATACAAAACTTTAGGGACTTAGTTCATTTATGTTTTGGGGACTTAGTTCATTGGGGCTTAGTTCCTACCGCCCAATTTCGAAGATGTCATTTTGAAAGCTATTGAAATTTTCAAAAAAGCCAAAACGAAAAAAGCCCCTTAATAAAAACAAGTAAGAGTGCTATATTCGGGTGTGCCGAATCTTATATACCCTTTACCAAAGTGCGTTTATGTAGTATAGAGATACATACATAAGCACAGAGATATGTAGGTACATATTCGATTTATATGTAGGTACATATTCGAATATATACGATTTTTTTTAATTTTTGGCGATTTTTGTTCACATAAGCATTTTTTTTGTTTTGGCGATTTTTTTCGGTTTTTGGGTTTTTTTTTAATTTTAGCGTTTTTTTTTCATTTTGGCGATTTTTTTTGTTTTGGCGATTTTTCTAAATTTTTGTCGATTTTATAATTTTTTAGTTTGACCGTTTTTGAAAATTTCAAGAGTTTAACTCTTACAATTTCCAAGATATAGCAATTTGTCAAAATTACATAGTCAAAATTTCATTAACTGATGGACCACCCTTTAATGAAAATTTTTTTAATTTTAGTGTTAATTGTTGTAGTCTATATAAAAATACACTAATTTTACAAATTTCGAGTGTCAATATACATATGTACATACATAATACAATTGTATGTATATTACATGGGATTTTAAACGTTTTCGTTACTCATTTTGGAACACCCTTTAATTTTTAGCGTTTATATATTTGTTGTTGTAGCGACCAAAGTTCTACATACACTGTCCAGTTTTCCAACCCTGGAAACGTTTTTTAATTTGTTAAATTTTTAAAATTTTTTTTGATTATAAATACCAATTTTATTCATACCGAAGTATAAAATAAGTTAATTTAATAAAAAAGTAATAAAAACTTGTTTTCGGCAGTTATTTTCTATGGGTAAATTGAGATTGAGTTTTCCAGCTCTGAAACCGCCTGCTCGATTTTGCTGATTTTCAATAGCAAAATTTTTCGGAAAATTTTTGACACACCAGTCCAAGAACGAAGTCGCTAGCTCATGTGGGAGCTTGGGAAAACCGATTTCACGTACAGACAGACGGACAGATGGACAGACGGACATCGCTTGTTCGTCTTCCATATGCATAAGGATCCAGAATATATATACTTTATGTGTCTCTTATTAATATTGTAGAAATTACAAACGGAATGACAAACCTATATATACCCTTTTACCATTTTTTGGTAAAGGGTATAAAAAACTCTCTAAAATAAATAAATCGCCAACAACCGAAAAAATTTCATCACTTGTTATTATTAATTCATCAGAGCTCACGGTCTCATAACATCATCTGGATATCATATGTCATTTTATGTGTTACTGTGTATTTAAAGTTCATTAATTAAACAATTTTCGTTTAAAAAAGGCTGCACAATAATTATTTGTGAACAAAAAATTAAACAACACGCAAATTAGATATTTTTGCCAAGTATTTTTCAAATATTTGTTTGATTCATCAGTATATAAAATCATCAAGGTCTACCCCTTAATGAAAAAATTACAGTTGCTCTACCGGAGTCATGCTGCGTGTTATGATATAAAATCATCAGGTGTGAACCAGTGATCGGCATTGAATCGTGTTTTTGCGATTTGTACTGACCCATGAAATTTTAAATCTAAATGCGTAGACATCGTTTAAACTCAACTACTCTGATGTAAGCACACTCGCAATGACATTGATTTATAAGTAAGTTGAAATAAATATTAATCCGACGTTTCACTCTATTCACTTTTGCACTACTAATTGCTTTTCTCTGGTGTGCACATTATGTTAAATAAGTATGTATGTATTGTCTGTACGAAATCCTTCGTGTGCGAGTCACAATCGCAACTTGCTGAAGTTATTCTATCCCAGCAAAAATTTCAATAAAGTTAGTCGAGTTTGGGATTAAGCATTTTTGGTGGAAGCACTTCCCTACTGGATTACCAACTTAATGACTTTAGCAAGGCGTGAGACTAAAATAATCGATTCTTGAGAAGTACTAACTTTTTTATTTGGCAACTTATTCACGTAATCTATTTATTCTTAAAAAAATCATTCTCCTCATTTAGGAGTATTTGTATAATTTTTTAAAATTTTAGGTAATGTGATTTGTAAGCGAGTAATGAAATTTGGTAATCAGAAAAGTAAGTTATTATAGGGCAAAGTAGTTCTGTAGGTAATGTGTAATTTTTTGCTGGGATCTTACAAAATTTTTGTACAATATTGAAAGAAAAATCTGGTATTACAGTACACTCTTGCAAGTTAAGCAGTCGTTTTGATTCTGAATTTTTGCTAAGTACTTACATTATTTGTTTGAACACCTTTGTTGCCTTGTATAAAGACAAAATCCAATTTAATTTGTTTCGTTAGAAAGAAACCATTTTATCAACTGTTATTTCTTTGGCTTCGCTGGGAACGAATGAAGAAGGAGTAACAATCAAAATTCACCAAATAAATATTTCTAATAAACTATGTATTGCATATAACAACAAATTTAAAAAAAAAATGAAAACTTAATATTTTATTAAAATCACTTACGTTGCTTAGAGAATTGAGCAGAGCAAGCAACGAAGCAAAGCAATTGAAACTGAGAGTTTTTTTTCATCTCTAAATCCACATCTATGAATTTTAGGGGGAAAATAAATGTGAATTTATTTGTGATTTAGCCACATGCCGCAATATTATTTTGAATATGTAAATAAATGTAAATTTACATACTCACATATTCAACAAAGTAAGTACTTCAGTGTTCAGTAGACCCTGTTTTATGTCTTTCTTAAGCAAAAATTATATACATATTAAGCAAACGTCTACGTGTAACTGCTTTTGACTTTCTTGTAGTTTAACTTAATTTTCTAGTTGTAGACTTTTGTGTTTTATATGAAACTAGTACTAAGAGGAAATCAAAAACTAAGTGAAGCGGAAACATATTTTAGTTTTTGCATTTTTATTGAGTTATAAATGAAATTTCTCTAAAAATTTCTAGGCAATGTCTGTTATCCTTTGGGTATATTGGCAGTTTAAAGAAATGCGTATAACGAATAAACGTATATGAAAAAAAATTATTTATTCCCAGCGTAGGTAAATATTTAACAACAAGACTGCTTCAATTTTTATTTGTTTGTGTATAAGGCAAGAAATTCAAATCAAATGTTTCGTTTCAAGAATGGCATGTTAAAGCGTCTTTGGTCAACATGCTTATGTCTCATTGCGTTATTGAGTAGAAGACTTTTAAATTTTCGATTGAAAATATCCCAGTGAAAAAAAATGGAAGTCATTCTAGCGGAAGTACATTTTCATTGCTTCCAAAAAATCGATATTTGGAGTCTCTTTTTTTACTGGGATTATTTGATGAAGCATATTTTAATGTGCAATCAAAAGGATTATTACCACATGCTGTCGCCTAGTTGTTGAAATCCTTAATATAAGAATGATATACAGTGGCAACTTATAAAAAAAAAACATAAAAAAATAATATTAATAATTGCTTTATTCACAACAATCTGTATCATGTATTTGTGTAACAAATACACTATCTATATCTGTTTCAATTGTGAACACACTGTGTGTACACTGAAAGAATTTAGCTTCATAAATCCAACGATACGCTTCGTTGGTATTCTAGTTTCGTAAAAATATTTCATTGGATTTATGACAACAATATTTTTTAATTATTAAGAAACCCCTTTATATTTAAGAAACATTTACACTTGTTGCTTGAAATAAACATACATACATAAGTACATGCCTTAAAGCAATTAAGTTAAAGATTAAATTCTTTAAAACTAAAAAAGTAATTAAATACACAGCAATTTAAAATTTTATTATAGTTATGAAATGTATTCGTTGTCCCAATGAAAATTTCACTGAAGTCATGAAAGTCTGATAAATTAAATGTATTTCAACAGTTTACAACCAAAAGCGTGCATCAAAGGTAGTTCTGTATGATTGTTCTTGTCCACTTTGTGTGTTTATTTACACATACAGTTTCAATTAATTTATTTCGTTGTTAAAATAAAGTTATTTCATTGTTTTTGTGAAGTTATTTTATTGTTTTAATGAAATTATTTCGTTGTAAATTATTTCGTTGTTTTAATGAAATTATTTCGTTATTTCGATGAATTTCTTTCATTGCATTGATGACACTATTTAATACATTTGACATAGTTCTCATTAAAATAATTTTAACGAAACTGGTTTCATTAATCCCTCGAAGCGTAACGTTGGTTGAATTTTAATGAATTTTTTCATTGGATTAATGTCGAAATTTATAGAACTTATGAAAAAAATTCTTTCAGTGTAGTGTATTAATGTGTTTTTTTTTATTTTTAATGAAAAAAAAAGAACAAGCTATATACAAATTCTCTCAGAGTGTAAAAGTGTAATAATGTATTTCGTTTTTATATGAAAATTTCCAACAACAAAGTTTACACTCTTGTATTTAATATGATAATACAGACGATAGAGAGATACAAGATGTTTTGTGAATTAGGCATATTCATGTTAAATAATAACAGCCTTATTTATAAAAATTATTGAGGCTTTATAAGAACTTTTTAAGAAATTTTGGTATGACAATTTGTTTTAAAAAACTTTTTTAAAGCTTTAATAAGTTTTATAAATAATAATAATAAAATTCATAAATTTATTTATATTTTTATTTTTATAACGATATTTCATTAACCTTTGGTTAACTTCTTCAGGATTATTCTTGTTTTTATTTTTTGATAATTAGTTTTTGTCTTTTTAGTGTTCCGTACACCAAAGGTGAAAAAGGAACCCTATTGTTTTCGCTACGCTGACCGTCTGTCCGTCTGTCCGTCACACGGTATTTTCTCAGGAACCGTAAGAGCTACAGACCTGAAATTTGGACAGAGTATGTAGAACCTTGGCCACTATAACAACAAATACACGAGAACTAGAAATTAAAGGGTGCTCCAAAACGAGCGACGAAAAATATTAAAATCTCATGTAATATACATACAATTGTATGTACATATGTATATTGACACTTGAAATTTGTAAAATTAGTGTATTTTTATATAGACTACAACAATTAACATTAAAATATTAAAAAATTTAAATCAAAGGGTTTTCCATCAGTTAATGCAATTTTGACTATGTAATTTTGACAACTTGCTATATCTTGGAGACCGTAAGAGGTAAACTCTTGAAATTTTCAAAAATGGTAAAACTAAAAAATCCGAAAATTATAAAATCGCCAAACCGAAAAAATCTTCGAAACCTGAAAAAAATCGCCAAAAATTTAAAAAATATCGCCAAATCGAAAATAATCGACAACATTAAAAAAAAATTCTAGCACTAAAATAAATCGCTAAATTCGAAAAAATCGTTTAAATGAAAAAAAATTTCCAGTATGAAAAAAACGTCAAAAACCGAAAAAAATCGTCAAAAAGCGAAAAATGCGCTAAAACCAAAATAATTGTTTATGTGAAAAAAAAATCGCCAAAATTAAAAAAAAATCGACAAATTTAAAAAAATCGCCAAAATTGAAAATAAACGCCAAAAACCGAAAAAATTCCTAAAATCGAGAAAAAAGTGCCAAAACTAAAAAAATTGCCAAAACCAAAAAAAAAAATAACCTATATGAAAAAAAACGCCAAAATTAAAAAAATCGCCAAAATAAAAAAATCGCCAGAATAAAAAAAAAACGCCAAAAAATAATAAAAATCGCCAAAATTAAAAACTTCACAAACCAAAAAAATCGCCAAAACGTGAAAAAAGTGCCAAAACTCTGAAAGCGCCAATAAATTCAAAAAATCCCCAAACTAAAAATAAACGCTTAAAACCGAAAAAAACCCAAAAACGAAAAAAATACCAAAACTATAGTTTATATTGTTCGTATTGAATTACATATCTCGTGCCGGTACGGAACCCTTCGTGCGCGGGTCAAAGTCGCACTTCACTGAATTTATTTTCTTTTCAATAAAAAAAATTTTTTTATAATTATAAATAACAACGTGTGTCACATAATTTTTTTAAAAATTTTTGAAAAGTATTGGTATAAAAACAAAATAGGTATAATAATAATAATAATCTATATCTTCTAAACTGCTAATCCGAAAAAGTTAGTAGAGCAACTATATCTGGATCAGCAGTCCTTTTTTGTCACCTTGTCAGTTAATACTACTAACGAGACAAAAGAAAAAAACATTTCCGAACTCGTAATTCTTATATATTGTTAGGTAAATATTGATTTTTATATTGAATTTTATTTTTATTTTCTGGGTAATGTTTGACATTTGCAAAATTGGGAAATATTAAGAACTTTTTTCCAAAGTAGTGAGTCTTTAACGCAAGTTGTAAGAAATTTACATGGAACATTTTCTAGAGATCGGCTTTAAATTTATTTTGAGCGTCAATTTGTGAAGCGACTTCATCCAGTGCGTTCAATCAAAAACATTGCTGTCGTGGCTGAGAATATGCAAGAACATATGTATGAGAAAGACAAAATTGGGTTAACCGTACGGCAACTGCCGAGCCAGTCGTGGGAGTCATATGAATATTATTGTGGTCCATTCTTAAATCACTAAGTTCAACTTTTCCAATCAAACCAAAAATTTTAACAAATAATCAGTACTTTTTTATATAAATCTTAAATTGCCCACCCTATATAACGTTTTCTTAGAAAATTTGAGAACAACCTAGAATCTACTAGCTAATAGAGACCTGCGTGAACAGTCCTGAAATGTAAATACGTCTTTTTTTAATGTACACAGAAAAAAAGATTTGTAAATACAAATAATTTATTTGTGAATACAATTAAAATATTATTTAAAATGGCACCTACAACGATTTTTGTAAATACAAACACACATTAATCAATTATTTCCAATTAAAATTATTGTGTTATTAACAATTGAGTTATTAAGAGAAAAAAAATTTGTAATGAATTTGTTTTTCAAATTCTAATGTGTTGTTTCTTTGTTTGTATTTTTTTTTTAAATTTTGTTTTTTGTTAAATTTTAAAGATGTTTGGATGAGCCTAACCGGCAATTTCTTGATTAATAGACTAATGTACTTACCACTCAGCTAAAGAGCAAATCGTTATTAGATAAGCAAATGAATACACACAAAATGTGAGTTCTTCTGTTTCTTCTACAGGTGGGTATTCCGTTTTGATATAATTTAACAAATAATTTTGTTGAGTAATTTAACTGACTAGAAAAATTTTGATTTGTTATATCAACAATGAATTTTTTGAGTTTTTGCGCCATGTATAACATAAAATTTGGTTAGTTCAGTTTATTGAAAAAAATGTCTGTGTTTGTCATATCAACAACTTAATCTTTTATATTAACTAAATATATATTTCAATTTAAATTAACTATTAACAATTTGTTTTGCTGGTGGCTGGTGTATACTCGTGGCATGTATTATACTAAACCTATAATAAATGTTGTCGTATAATAAGCGAAGCACGATGGATGCATTGGTATTCGTGTATATGAGTGTTAACAAGGGATGTCGCGAAGACTTCTTGTTTATAACAAACAATTAAAAGAAGTAGTGTTGATTATTATCATACCACGAAACTGCATTTAAAAAACAAGACGTATTTATATTTCAATACTGTTTACGGATGCCTTTAAGGTCTACAGCTCAAATATGGCGAAGAACAGTAGCACTCGTAGAATAGCAATGGATGCAGCAGGTTCTTTCACTATCAGCAACTCTGGAAATCGCTGCACTTGTAACCTTTCATTATATACACCGGTGTTATAATACCTTTTATTTCGTGTTTTTTACTACATATATAAATAATTATAATGATAAATATAATCTTCTACTACCGAATTTATATCAATGTTTTTGAAATAAAATTTTAGACTATTAAATTTTTAATATTGTAAGACATTGGTTATACTTAGAGCAAAGTTAAATTTTCATAAAAAAAATACTTTTTCTTTTCATTTCTAAAAAAATAAAAGACATTAACATTTTTTTTAGGTTTCCTCAGTAGTAAGATTTAAAGAATTTATTTAAATGGATTTAAATAAAGTTGTTAGCAAACAATAATCTAATTTTCATCACTTTGGCTACACAGCAGTAAAAAGTAGCACCCACACGTGCACTAATACATGCAAAAGTATGTATATAATATAATATAATGCCAACACAATCACACATACATACATACATACAAGCAACAGCTAAAAGTGAATAGAGAAAATTATATATCAAAAGAAATCAAGTGTCAAAACATTAAAAAACGAAGAAGAGAACAGCAATGAGCGCAGCACAAATTGCAACATAAAATAGAAATATTATTTGAAGAATAACATTCATTTTGTTAAATGAAATAAAAATTTTATGAATAAATAGTAAGTGTAGAAAAAAATAAATATAACTTCACCATAACAGTGAGAAAATTAAGTGTTACAAAAAGCACCGAACATAATGAAAAAAAACAAGATGAAAAGAAAATCCTGTGATAAAATAAGTAAAGTGTAGAGAAGAATACGAATGAAATACAAAATTTAATAATGAAAACATCAGCATTAAAATAGCATTAAAAAAGTTGCTATGTACTTTATACACTCACATAGTAGATTAAATTAAGACAGTTATGCCAAAATATTTAGCACAACGAAGACATTGAGCATTTTAAGGCGACTTCACTTAAGCATTTATTTGAAAAAAAAATAAGAAAAGTTTTGCAAATAAGTTTTTAAGAAGAACGAACTCTCTGTTTAAGAAAGATTTTATTGCAATTAACATAAGATGTATCAAAATTGTTCTTGTGCGTGTGTTATATTTGCTATATTGTTATATAGTCTAGCAGCAATTTTTGAATTTATTCTTTAAACTTGAATTTGCGTTTAAGTTTTAAAGGAAGACATTTTTTTAAAGGATTTTTATATTGTATTTATATTTATTTTTATATTTCACAACATGAATTGATCTCATACAAATGTTATCCATAAAAACATTTTGCATTAATTATAACAACGCAGAAACTAATAGCTGAAAGCATAATATACAAGCCCACAAATATACCAGACAATGCTGAAGACTATAAACTAAACATCCAAAGCATAACAAAAACTACAACGTTATGCGTTCTATAATTAAGAAATGTACAACAACACAAACATATAAGTCAATGCAGACGCCAGACACAAACAAAAAAAAAACTATAAGCTAACAGAACAAATTGTCATGTACTGTAACTTTTTGGATGTTGCTAAAGTGTCCAGGAGATGATCAAATAAACTCATCAATCTCATATGTAGTTGAATGCTACTGTTATGAAATATACAAGCACACAAATACATGTCAATGCAGATGCCAGATGCAAACAACAACAACTATAATGCTTTAACACACTAACACTATTGTCAACGTACATACACAGAAACCAGCAGAACGACTTGCAACATGCTCTATGACTTTCCGGGTATTTTACTAAAATATACAGGATACGCTTAAAAAAACTCATCAATCTTATTGCAGTCGTGTTTTAATTGACTGCACGTATGCATTGTCTGCAGTGATTGATGAAAATCAAAAACTTTTAATTTTTCTTATTTAACAGCAGATTATTTGGTCGTGTTATTTGCTTTCCGTTTGTACATTCTATCAAAAATTGCCGTCACTTGCGAGTTTTATGAAATTTAAAATTTCAAGTCTTTATAATCAAACACTAAATTGATTGAAAATATAATTAAACTTTCATTTAAAAAGGTAATCAGTTAAAATGTTGCAATAAAACAATTTAATATTTAATTGATTTTTGGGTTTTTTAAATTGATTGGAGAAATATTTTTTCTGTGCAAAACAATATCTTATTCACCTACATACATACATACATACATACATACATATATGTACAAACGCATAAAAATCTGCCTTTAATTTTAATCATAACTGTATCAGTTCATATATACACTTTTCATATAAAATGCAATGAAACGTTAAGTGAATGTGGAAGTAGAATCAGCTCTAGTTGTTATAATAAAAAGTGTTGATATACATACATACATACATATCAGTATCACTAATAGAATGATAAAGAGTACAGCAGCATAAATTGTTAAAATTCAAACACTTCTCCTACAATACAACATACAACTTAAATAAAAAATAAAAATAAAAGGCAACAGGCCAAAACAAAAAATAAAATAACTAAAGTGTCCTGCTTTTAACAACACTTGCACAAAATAGAAAACACAAAAACACTCATACGTATTCGGATACTTACAACCATAAAAAAACGAAGCCAAAATATATGCAAATAACAAAAAGTAGAAAATCACAAAAAGACTTTATTGTAATCACTAACAAAAGAAAACAAAAATTGAAAGCACAAGTGCCACAAGTTGAGCAAAAAATAAATAAAATAAAAATTTAAAAGGACACAAAGACATGGCCAATTGAACATAAAGATTACACAGCAACTGAAGAAACATTTACACAAATTCACTTACTTTCTACTGTTAACAAAATCATAAAAGAAGTGAAAAATAAAATAGAAGCGGTTAGGGAAAATATGAGGAGGAGTCAATTGAAAATCAAATTAAATTACACTGAGTTCTTACGTTTATATAAACGAAAATATAGTTTAATTTTCAAAAAAAAAAAAGAGTTCATACCTTTATGCTTAAAATGAGGTTGTTCGTTTAAGGCAACTGAATAAGACGAATGTTCAGTACCCTACTTGTTGTAAAATATGACATTGTATTAGTTTTATGACAGGACTTGTGCTGAGTACACATTGTCAGACATAGCAATAGTATGTACTGGTGGCAACGTTGCATTGCTTTACAAAGAAACAAAAATAAAACTAAACCATTCCAGTCTTAAATATTCCTTCGGAATTTATTTCTCACGGAAAACAATTTCTTCGAGAAAAAGTTTCTGCAATCATAAATTCCTTGGGAGCAAAAATTATAAATAAGTGGCATCTCATCGCTTTTTTGCCATCTGTTTTGTTGCCATTTTATTTTCTCCTTTTAAAATGGTTGATATTCAACAAGTTGCAAAAAAAAAATATGTAAGGTATGAAACATAATAAAGTCAGCAACTTCAGGGAAATCGGTCTCAAATTAATAAAAGCTTATGATAACATCGACGGGAGTAACATCAAATGCATTGTCCACTTTTTGTTTTATTTTCTTTTGTGCTTATTTTTCTTTGTTTACAAAATGTGTGAAATTTATTGAAAGTATGGTACTTACATATACATATATGAGTGTATAAGAAAAACCACTGTCAAAATAAAATAGATTCAATCTCACGACTGCTTTCTGGAACAGCTTTTTATGCCAATTTGTAATGAAAATGTGTTTATGCTGGTATTCTGTTTACAAATGATATATTGTTGTTATTTGTGTTTTTTGAAGTAAAATGCTATTTTATTTTTTTATTAGCTATATTTTTATCTAAAGTCCCTCCTGCTTTCAAGGAAAGATTTTTGGTGAAAATTGCAAGTCCAACTACGTTTACAATTGCTACTTTTACCCCGTGGAGTTTATTGATTTCCCTATTGGGTAAAAAAGCGCAAAAAACTCATAAAAGGAGAAAAGGGTGAGATAAGATAAGATTTTGTATATGTATCAATATAAACTACATATTTCGTAAATACCAGAACACTAGTTCTGTGTAAAAATTTATCTTCAACACCACTTTTATAATTCGTCGTACCATTATATAAAAATTGTATATTAGTTAAACCTTTAGTAACGCACTAACAATCCCAAATATTATTTTACTTATTCAGTAAATTTTTTTTTAAATTAATTAATAGCCATGGGCCTGTGGCAAATATTAAATAAATATACTTAATAGTAACACTTAATAGTAACAAACCAAAAAAGTTTGTCTTAAGCAGAACAAAAATAAGCAAATTAACTAACATGTGCATAATTAGTAAAGAATAAACGACAATGGTAGTAAGTCTGTTGTAAATTAGAGATGGTAAGTTTGGGCTTTCATTAAGAAAAAACACGTTTCAGCAAAATTGAAATACGATGAATCAAAACAATTCACGTATTCTATTTGCATGAACGTTTCGTATATAAGGCAGAAATTTACATCAACTGACACCACACACAGTGGACCAACACAGAAGAACGCTGATGATGAATGTTTAGTGGCCTTCGAAAATGGCTGGCTGTTCCGTTCAACTATGTGTTGTCAGATTATCTACAACTAACTTTGATGTTATTTGTTCATTAATAATTATCACATGTAATTTGGCTTAAAAAGCGATACAAACTTTAGCCCGTTAAAATTATAAATATACATTGAAATTAATTATTCAGGGGCTTCTTTAGCTAGATACTATGCACATTTCACTGTTGCTAATACAGATAATCAGGGAACCTTTACTGAAAAATTTCTTAGTACAACTAGAGTTATTGGGTCTTATGCAAAAAAACTTAGCAAAGCTTGTATTCTAAAAAAAATATTATATCAAATTTTTAAAGTAGTTCCCCACGTTTGTTAAGACTACTTTAAGTTGATATTTTTAAAATGTGTATTTTTTACCTCAAATATTTTTGTTAATATAGCACATATTGATTCATGTTACATTTGAAACTGAAGATAGAATTGTTAGCTCTTAGCTTAGATTTACTATTTCAGTCATGTAATAGACAACATCATCAAATTATCCAATTGATTCCAAATACATGGTAAAATCCATAAAAAATATTAAAATACATACAATTGCACAAAAATGTTTTAGTGATGTACATACAATGAAAACAAATCGAAAAAAGCGGGATATTCAAATACTCATTTCATTCGAACAAAAGAAATTGTGATTATTCATCTTTGTTCCTCATATTTTTATGAGAAGCTCATATTGTTTAAATTAGGTTGCTTTACTTCAAGAAAATAAAAATTTATTTAATAAAATAAAAAAAAAACATTTGAATACCCGAATGAAATTTTACTCAATTTTGTACATCATAAGCTGTGAAGTGGTTGTTGAACACGGTTGTGTTACCAGTATTTATTATTAAATAACAAAATAATTAAAGTTGTGTTTTGCATACAATTTCTTAACAAAGCAATGTTAGCCTTAAGGTGTTTGGCAATTGATATGAACCTTAAAGCTATAGTAAAATATTTTTTTGCATAAGTGGGAAAATCTCTCATCTTGCATGGATAAATATGAATGAGAAACTTTTTCGTCAGTAATGAAAAGTTTTGCTTTGAGGGAAGTGATACTTCGCCCTATCCATAAAATCTAATAACTTTATTTTTTATGATATTAAGGCAAAAGTATTAAATTTTACATTAAATTACATTATCATTGTCACTGCCTACAAAGGAAGTGGGGATGAATATGGCATCTTACGTTCTCCTGAGTCCAAGCTTAGGGTTTTTAACTTTCGCCGACGTTGGAAGTTGCATTTGCTACACTAGAGTATTGGAAAATTTAAGAAAAGAAATTAATTTTTCAGATATACAATTAAAGAAATTGTAAGTTAAAGTAAAATCTGAAAAATATTTTCAATTGAATGTATCAACAAACAAATTGTTGAAATTTATTTATTTTGTCAACATTTATTTTTGTTAGATTTCAAAGTTATTTCAATTAAAGTTATTGTTATGTTAATGTTGAATTTCAGTAACAAATTTTGATTATCATAATTGTTATATTAATTTTTTGCTTGTCTGTGAAAAACATGAAATGTCTTTGGGCGGAATTGAACTGGCAACCTCAGGGCTAATAAACTAACTTAATTACCTTTCAACTAAAAAGCAACACCTTATTAGATGCGCAAATAATGAATACATACAAAACGTGAATTTTTATGTTGCTTCTACATGTGCGAAATTTGTTAAGATATAATTTAACAAATAAGTTTTTGGTGAATTTAAATTTGTTATATCAACAATGATGATTGTTAATTATTAAATTAAATATTAAAAATTTGTTTTGTTGGGTGTATTTCGATGATATTTTTGCCTGTATTACTGATGCTTAGCAAATTAATATGGCCCTATCACAGTTTTCAACTTTTAAAATAGTTTGGTTGGGATTTATAAATTTGCATTGTCATTCTCAATTAAATTAACAGTTCACTTTTAAATTATATTTTTTGTCATTTGAGTATACGCAACTACTTTTTAGTAGTTGGGTTTGTGGTTGGGTTTTTCTAGTTACAAGTTAGTGTTATATAAAAAGCAAATAAATTGGAAAAATCGTAATTATGAATACGAGTATTTGTTATGTTTGATAACAGAATTTTTCTTAGCAGTTTAGACGGTATAGCGACCACACTCATAGAATTCTTTAAATAATGTTTTACGTCATCCAACAAATAAGAAAACGCTTCTTTACTTTGCCGGAAATAACTAACAAACCTGCCAAAGTTGTTTTTTTAGTGAATTCGTTGCCTGTTTTGCAGAAAATTATTTTTAAGTTATTCATTTCTATAAAATTTTATGAATATATAAAAATATTATCATCTCTCAAGAAGTGCGCGTGCAACCCTTTTATTCACGAATTTTTTGAGGTACGTCTGTGTTGCAATAAAGGTGCAATATTTATGTATGTATGTATATCCATTTGATATGATTTCTTTAAAGTAGAACACTTAAAAACAATTTTCTAAATCTTTGTTATCTTAAATTTTTACACGAATTTGTTCTGTAAAATTTGGCATTTTAAGTTTAAGCGATGACAATTGCAACTAAAAAAAACAGTTGTCATTCATACTAAAATAAACAGTTTGGTCGTGTATAAGCTGGGTTGACTCTTAGACAATCAAAACGAATTTAGTTGAGAACCGTGATAGGAGCATTAGCTTCATACAACTTCAACGTTTGTAAAAGACAACTAGAGAGCATTCTCATACGATTTTATACATTATAGTGCTATTTAATAAATCAAATAATCAAAAAGATAATTCAGTCATTCATTTTATAGAAAATAATGGAATTCTCGGGCAGACCAATTCCTGCACTCGTGACCGAAATTGCATTCGAATAGAAATTAATCTCGATGGATAGAAATTTTTTAATGATGTCACTCTATACCAAACGAATTGAGTTTAGAGAAATGTATGAAATCTTTATATGAGTCGGTAGAATGATCTATATTATCTAATGTTTAAAGATTATTTTATGTAAATTTTGACCGCGGAAATATCTGAAATGGTTCATACGCTGGATCCGATTTTAGACGCACAATAAATAGTTTAAAGGCGTTAAATCGCGCGATCTAGGGGGACAATTGCCTGGTCCAAGCGTGAAATAAACTGTTGGCCGAACTCGCCTCTCAATTGGACCATTGCTTTGCGTGCTGTGTGGCATCTGGCACCGGCTGGCTGAAACTACATGTCAGTTAGCTGACAAATACAGCTGCGATATTTTCCTGTGTCCGCACTCTACTATGCGTGTTGGGGGTTTAATGTTCAATAATGTCATTTTGGTGTGAAATTTAGTCATAAGCTTCCGAATAGCCGCCTCAGAAGGTCGCAGAAGCTGAACATATAATTGAATTGCATGATGCACTTTCTTAACCAAACATGAATTCTGATAATAAAATTTAATATTATGCAAGATTTGTTAATTTGTATGTCTATTCACGGCTAAATTATAGACCAAACTCAAAATATTTAACATTAACATGATACACGAGCTGAGTTACAGCTAGAGAGTTTCTAAAAAATCAACCCTTACTTACTTATTCTTCTCCACCGACAAAAATTCAGAACTCTTTGGTAATGTGATTTATTGAAAACATTTTTTGTGATTACATACGAATATTTATTGTTATGAAATACAAAGCCAAACTTCTATTAACACATTCTTACACACACATATACATACATATGTCTATCGCACACTAAATCATAAACAGTCACAACTCAAAATTATCAAAGTAGTTTTTTTTATATAAACCAGTTACTAATCTCTAATGAGCGCAACATATTTTTTTTGAATATAGTCTTCTTGGTGCATATAAAATACCGTTATGCTTGTTTTTATGGTACATTATCGCGTAATTTGCACAGTATCAAAAGTTGTTTGCCACCACTCAGCATCTGAAACTTTGAGAGTTGTGACTGTTTGTGATTTAGTGTCCGATATGTATTTATATTAATGTTTTTGTTTTACTAACGATTGTCACTCTATTGTGCAAAAGGATTTGTGACTAAGGTCGTGATTAATTAATTAAAAAAAAATGTAATGAGTGACTAGCAAAATTTTATTCCCACTTATTGTGAATGGCGTCGTCGAAGTCACATCAAAACGACAGGAAAAATTGTTACTTGTCTACTCTTTGGCGACAACAATTGACCACTGTTAAGATGTTCCATTCATTTTCAAAGCCTTAGAGATTAGTAAGAGATTATCAACAGGAGCCAATTGTTGCCGATAAAGAGTAGACAAATGACAATTTTTACTGTCGTCTTGATGTGACGTCGACGACGCCAGTCACTATAATGAGAATTATTTTTTCATAACTTATTAATAATTTTCTATAAAAGTATATAAAAAGTACAAGCTGTGTAAAAATGAAAAAAATAAGAAAGATAGAGATGTTTTTCATCTCAAAGAAGCCACAAACGCTTAACTTAAGCTTTCTAGATCTGTTCTGTAGTAGTAAGTGATCCACCTAAATAAATATATAAAAAAATATAAATAAATTAATCAAAATCGAAGTTTTTTGTTAGACTTACTTACATTCCCGACAAAATCATCTTTGTGAAATATTTCATTGTTGTCCGAAGTGGCGTAAAGCACAATTTGATGAATTATCGATCCCATTTCATTAAATCTGTTTACCAACGATTGACAAATGGCAAATAGTAATACGTGTTTAAAGAAAAAACTTGTGCTAAGTAAACAAATATGCAAAATTATAACAAATTTCAAACGTTGGTACATTATTGCAAATATCTGAAACAATGCAAATGCCATATAGAACGAACTATATATGCAAGAATATAATAACTGCAGTTGAAAGGTTTTAATAAAATCTTCTGCTAAGGTTTTCAACTTGTGCTCTTCACGGATTAAAATATCAACTTCTTGTGCTAATAATTTGCGCCACCTCTTGTGTTTATTAAAATCAAGTTCATTACCACTCTGTAATGCCTCATAATGCATTAATTTTACATCTCTTTCCATTTTCTTTAAACGTCGAGTTATTCTTTGGATACCAATATAAATAACAGCTATACCCAAAAAACAGTTCATTTCTAAAACCATAGCCTTGGGAAATATATTAGTAATAAATATAGCTTGAAGTATTGTGTAATATCGGAAATCCGCAATAATTTCAGGAAGTAAATATGACATATGATATATGGTTTCGAAGATACTTAAAATGCCCTTCACTATCAATACTTTTCTAAGACGGCCAACACTCTCATGGATTTCATTAATGTTTCCAACTGATAAATTTCCATACAACCAAACAAATAGAACAAGCATTGCCAAAAATGATGGTAAGACAATGATAATTGCGTATAATGGTATGACGAGATCTCTCTGATGGCCACATCGATAAAGATTTGAGAAACGATGAATAATATAAAATTTATAAATCCACAATACACCATTAAGGGCCAGTTGTACAAGTTGAAGGTGTCCCTTGAAACATCATAATGAATGTTTGTTGTTCCAAGAACTTCGTTTATATAATAATAGATGGTTAAGATTATATTCATCGCAGTAATTATTTTGCAAAAAAAACCAACTAAATAAACTTTTGTTTGAAAATTTTCCAAGTTTATATTATTTTTTTTAATACATTTATATTTATTTTTTTACTTTGACTTTCACACATTCACTGTGTTTGTTGAAATCGATCTGTAAAGAAAGTAAAATTAAAATATACTGACTGTTGACGTGTGGCCGTATGTATGCCTTCGGTACTTACCGAAAGTTATTTGTGACCAGCGGTGCCAACTATTTACAACCCAAACGCGCTATTGCCCTTCTAAAAACGCGCTAGAACGCGCTAAGTTACAACATTGGCAACAATTTATAGCCAAAACGCGCTATTTTCTAGCGCGCTGAATTAAATTTTAATATATGTCGATGTATGTATGAGTAAATGAAAAATTTTTAGTAACCGTTTTTCAGATTTTGCAATATTGCTCCTTCGAAATTATATCCGAAATAACTAATATCATTTAATACAGAATCATAATCGCCTTCCATATAATACAAATCCTTAGTTTTTATTTTAGTTTTATTTATCAAACTTTGTAACAACATATACGTTGTCGAATAGTTTTGCGATGCAAATGCTTTTTGTTTTTTACATAGATTAGATGCTTAATAAGTTAAGTAAACTTTTTTGGTGATTAATACATATTTTTAGCTGTGAAATTTGAAAACCATTTGCCATTTACAGTACTAAAATGCGTTTTTAATTCTAAGGTAAGGTCAAGGTAATTTTATTTGCGAAAGCTGAATTAATAGCCAAATTGAACATTTTTATCAGAGTTTTGGATACTTGAAATTTTTTAAGCTTATATAAAAAATATTGAACTGAAATGATGTTAAAAACTTATTCAAAACGCGCTAACTTAGCTAAGTCGAAAAAACGCGTTTGGCATAGTTAAAATGCGCTATATATAGCGCGAAAAGCTAGCTATAAATTGGCATCGCGAAATTTATTTGTGACACAACAAAATATTTTTTTATGTGCCACATGAGGTTCCCAAGTTGTGCAAGATGTGACTCACATACAATAAAATTTTTGTTATAAATTTTTGTTTTAAATCCAATATTTCTCTGCAGCGTTGGGTACCTTCTTGAGGAGTTTATAATCATTATTTGTGTTTTATTTAGAATATTTTAGATTAAGGTTAACTATTTTTATTACACTTGATATTATTATACTTGATAAGTAAACTTTTGATGGTTTCTTAAAAAGAGATTGAAAATTAATAAGTTCTTCTTGACAGTATCTAAAAATTTAAATTATTAGAGGAACTTAAAGTCTATTCCTTCTATATCTGTAAGAATATAAAATTTATTATAATAAGAAATATATTATGATGGATGGATGGTTATATAATTTTCACTTTACAAGCAAAAGGTTTTAAAATTCGAATGGATTATAAATTCGAATGCAATTATAAAAAAAATAATAAATAAAATAAAAATTTTCCTTTTGGCCATTGCACAGAAGAGAATTTGAGCCAAAAATTTTGGACAAAAAGGCAGAAATGAATTTAAATAAATCTTAAGATAAACATTAGAATTTTAAATCGTATTGTAAAATTTGAAAGCTACAAATCATATCGTAGGATTTTTAGCTCTGAGACAGTGCTGAAGTCAGGAAAGTGAAAAAAAATTACATGAGTTTTAAATTTTTTTTCGTTTTTAACATGTTTATGTGACATTTATTTGTGACATAACGAATAAATTTATTGCGTTTAATTTTTTTTTGCTTAAAGATTCAATCGAAAGCTATTTTTAGTACTAAAAGAAAAAAATATCTCGAATACTAATTTTGAAACAATTTGTTTAAAAATTAAAAGTTTACACCTTTTTTGCAAAACAAAGAACAAGACGAAGCTTTTTGAAAGTGAAGTTAGTTGCATTAAGAATTATGTTTTAAACTAAAATAAAACATAAAATCTCTAATTTTAGATGCAAGAAAAAAAATTTGCGCACGTTTGCGCAATTTTTTGGTGAAAGTTTCACATTTTTTTCTGTTTCTCATCTTGCATGGATAAATATGAGTAAGAAACTTTTTCTTCAGTAATGAAAAGTTTTGCTTTGACGGGTGTGATAATCCGCCCTAACTATTAAGGGAATTATGTTAAACTTTTATTTAAACCAATGAGAAGCTCAACACATAATAAAAGTTGAAACAGGAAGTCAAATAATTGGGCTGGAATAGGAGAATCAGGTTTAAAGAAGGCAAATGCACCCAGTGAAAAAAAATGGAAGTCATTCTAGTGGAACTACATTTTCATTGCTTCCAAAAAATCGATATTTTTAATTTGCCAAGCGTGAGCAAAAAACCATCTAGAAGCTTATTTTAGTCACACAAAACCTTGCAACTCCTCCATAGTGTTAGAAAATACTTACCAGAATTTAAAAAAAATTTATTTTTTTAAAGAAATTTATGAACTAATTTTAGTCTAAAACTTAAAAGTTATTTGCTTAAATTTACACGAAAACACTGTTTCGGGCTTAAATTCGTATAAAAAGAAACGAAGTCTTAAAAAAGGCAACTATTTACCATTTTTTTTCTAGATAAAAATATTATTATAGAACACAAAAAAAGGAATTTTTCTTAATATCGCTTTCAATTCAGTGACCAAGCATCGAAAAAGAGAACTTCTTGCAATGACAACCCTATGTAAAAATCATTAGAATGGTTAGAAACTTTCACTACTTCCAGATCGCAAACTCTACATTTTCATAACTTTTTTTGGAGTCTCTTTTTTACTGGGCAGTTTTATTTGTAGACAAGGTCTTGAAGTCGGAAGAGTACGAGTATTATGCTAACTTATTGCAGCGTTTAAGTAATGTGATAAAGAAGAATGAGGCAGAATTTAGCGAATATGCAACTATTGTTTTACCACGTCCATGAAGTGTACCTCACGTGTGCAATATGCAATTAAAACTTACTATAATAATTATTGTAAAACAAGGAGTTGTAAAAGTAGTGGTGATGAATCGTTACATGGAGCGGCACACTTCTGATTCGACTACAAAGACGGCTAAAATCTTTAAATTTAAGTTTGAATTGATTATAAACTCACCTTATTCACCAGACGTTGCACGAATAGTTAGATTAGCTTATATTGTCAAACTTGAAGAAATGACTGTTAATATATTTTCTAAGAATGAAGAGGTGGAGTCTGTCGTTTATGGCTATTTTAAGCAGCCAGACAGTTCAGTATCCACGCTGTTGAATATAGCTGAGGAGAAAGTGTATCGAGCTAAAAAGACATTTTGTTAAGAAAACGTTTTAGTTTAAATAAATATAATTAATAAAAAATACATAATTTTGGCAATCACAACAGTGTCTTAAGTGTCCTAAATGTCATAATGTCTTAACATTTTAACATAGTTTAAAAAAGGTTTTGTTGTGGTTCAAACAAAAAGGTCATAATGAAATAAGACTTTCTCAGCTATGTTTATTGTTTGTCATAACTACATGTAGAAATGCGTGAGGGATTTTCGAAGAAATTGAAAGAGAGAGAGAGGGAGGGAGAGTAAGCAATGTACAAAGGTGCTAAACTATATAAGCAATAAGTACAATATTTATAGTTGTCATATAGCAGTCATATTTCATCGTGTTATTACTTTAAAACGTGTTAATTTATGAGTACCATTTGAATGCCTCTAATATTTTGAATTAAATTTATTGCTTTATTATATCTGAGCAAAATATGTTACTTAAGAGATTTCAAGCGAAATCCATTAGATTTAAAGTAGATTTTTTTATACAAAACAAACTCTATTTCACCACTATATTTTGCGGAAATTAACTTAGAATCCATTGCGATTCAGTGATGCAACTATGTTTTGTTTCCAAAGTTGTTTTAAAATATAAACCGGTATACCTAAAGAGGTGCAAGAATTAGCTTTACGATAGTTGTATGATTGTAGTTTAGGAAAAGGTTCAGTCAATGGTTTTCGCTTTGGATAAGAAATCTTTATACTCGTAAATTAAAAGGAAAACTATGTATATACGGTACAGATTTTGATAAAGTGTTTAAGTAATCAAGCGCACCTAATATTTTTTATTATTTTAAAATTTGTATTATATTAGATACAATTGGTTGGGAAAATAGTTTAAAGCATAAACACGTACCTCGCAGCATAGACAATTATTAGTAAATGTCTTAAATAATCAAAATGGCGACGTGTAGACAAGACTACACAATTGTCGAACATATTTTGTGCATTAATAAATTTTGTTGTCCTAAAACTTAAAAAAAACCTAATTAATATTATTGTCTTTTCAACACTAAACTTCAATGTTTAAAAAGTTTTTACAAGAACAACTAAATTTACCAACAAAATGTGTAATTCCAACTGTGATATTAGAAGTTAAGAAAAGGCTGTGACATTTTATTTTTATTTTATTTATATTTGCAATTATTTTTTTCGTTATGCATAATATGTTGTACATGTTATGTCTCTTTAAAATACATCCTAAAAACTTAAAAGTAAATTGAAATAAAAGATAAAATATATTTCAATAAAAATAATTATCCCTGAAGATGTTGGAAAATCCCAACGAAACGTCGGATACATTAAGAATGAAATAGAAAACGTCTTTTATTTACATTTTGAAGAAGTTGAATGACCTTGAAAGCCTGAATAAATACAATATCTATAAAACTACATTAATTGATATTAAAAATAAGGTCGAGAAATTACATACAAATACAAAATATTTTTATGTTGATTATTGAGTTCTTGTTTCAACTTTGTTATTTGTTGAGCTTCTTTCTCATTTGTTTCTGATGATCTGCATTATCAATAGTGA
This sequence comes from Tachina fera, assembly GCA_905220375.1. Lineage (NCBI taxonomy): Eukaryota > Metazoa > Arthropoda > Insecta > Diptera > Tachinidae > Tachina > Tachina fera. Next base: position 85,146,574 of record LR999966.1, read on the forward strand.
AATGCGCATAGGATCCAGCTAAGCCCCTCAATAATCAATTTCAACGTATTTTTAATAAAAAATTATTTTACTGACTAAGTAAAATAGTAATTTGGGATTATTAGTGCGTTAATAAATTTTAAACTTAAATTGTAATATTTCCCAATAAAAAACACTAAGGATATTTTTATATTTTTTACAAGTATATAACACTGGTTTACAGCCAAAAAATACAAAGAACGCCACATGCCTAGATCAGTTAATTGGGACCTCTTGAATTGGAAAAACGCTGTAATTTTTTTCTAAGTACCGTTTTTTAGATAACGGTAGTTTTGTATCTTTCTGTATATGGTCTCACTCAAACCCTTGTGAAGCCCAACCCAAAAGTCCGATCGAGATAAGTGGCATATCGTTGGAGAGGTAATTGAATGCCTTTTCCGTATATGCTGCAAATTTCTATCTGACAAGAAATGGTTGAGTTAGGCCACCTCAAAGTTCAAAATTTGCCTATTTTTTACGTTTGTTTCAAAATTTTTAATTTTTATTTCGTTTTATTTCTACGTTATAGTAAAGATCTAGAATGTTTTATTTTTTTACCAAGTAGTTTATTTAGTTACCAACATTTTAAGCGTAATTTGAAAAAAAATTTATGAAAAATAAGGTTTTTGTTAAGGATTTTGGGGAACGGCATTATTTTAATGTACATTGCTCACACGCTATATTCGGTGTAAATTCAAAAAATTTTAATAAAAATGACGAGCGACTTGAACTTTTGCGTTTTTTCGGATGGATCTTCGCGAATGAGGAACCAACAATAGTCTGCCATCAGTTGTTCATCCCACCAGCCTTTGCAACGTCTCTCGATTTATTCCATTTCTTGGTGAAATCTTTCACCTTCTTCATCACTTTCGGAGCCCAAGTTCGTGGGGAAAATATCCAAATGACTGAATATGAAGTGTAATTTAGGTGTCATATTTGAACCTTAAAGTTAAAAAGAATAAATTTTCAAATGATAACGGCATTTTTGATATACATGCTTTCACTCAACGCTTACCAATGGCATTAAATTTTTTTCTCAGCGTAATCAGGACTCATTCCTCAGCAGAAGATAATACTTCCTCCATTACATATTAAGCTTGGGTTATTTACAAATAATGTGAAAAAGTTTCCAAAAGACAGTCTTGCCATCAATTACCTTAAACAAAAATTACTGAGAGCCACAGCGAGCAAAATTAAATTATTTGATGGACCTTTAAATTCGGGCTCAGTTCGGTGGCCAAGCATGAGTGTTTAGGTCCAGCTCATTTGGAGGCATGGGAAGCATTCCAGGACATCGTTCACAACTTTTTGGGAAACTACAGAAATCCTGATTACGCTGAGAAGATCGAAACATTACTGCAAAAATTCAATGCCATTCATTGGCAAGCGTTGAGTTAATAAAGCATGTATATCAAAAAGGCCGTTATCATTTGAAAATTTATTCTTATTAACTTTTAGGTTTAAATGTGACACCTAAATTACACTTCTTATATTATCGATTTTTTCGGTTGGGCTCCCTCCACAAGGGTTTGACTGGGACTATACACCGAAAAACAAAAAACTACCGTTATCTAAAAAACGGTACTTAGAAAAAAATTACAGCGTTTTTCCTATTCAGGAGGTCCCAATTAACTACTCTAGGCATGTGGCGTTCTTGGTATTTTTCCAAATTAAAAATTTGTAAAGCTGTGTAATTATGTGGTTGTACAATTTAAAATTTGGTTTTTTATTTCTAATATTGAAAAAAATATTAGAAATATCATCTGCTTACATAAAAATTCTTAAAACATCTCTCAATAATGTTACAATATAAAAATATCAATAAGCCAAGAAGCTCCTTTCAAAAGTTTTATTATAAACCTCACGTACTTATAAAAAATTTCACAAAGCATAATTGAGAATTACATGATGCAAATATAAAAAGCGAAGAAGCTTGAAAAAAATTAAAACAATCTACTGCTTTCTACTTTTAAGAACTTCTTAAAATTTGCAATAGACTACTCGCAGAAATTCTTGTGCTATTCTACAAACGAATTGAGCAACGAAAGTTGCTTACTTTAACACACTTGCTACACTACTTGTTGTTGTGTTTAATGGAATTAGAATATATTGACTATGGCGACAACATGAAGTCTAACAACATAGTTGACAATAATGATGACACCGTTCAGCTTGGCTTGCTTTTATACTTTGAACTATTGTTTTCTCCCCTTTACTCACAAAAGAAATCAACTTAACAGAAGGAAAATATCATCCATTGGTTAGGTTACACGTTTAACTAAAAACTGTATGAGTAGATACATACAAGTGCTTGGTTGTGTGTAGAAAATATTGTTCGTATCAGAGTAAATGATGCTGACACTAAGTTATTTTATTTACTCAAAAGTACAAAATCTATTTACTGGATGCTTTTCACTACCCAGCAAAAAATTAGACATTACCATCTGAACTATTTGGTACCATGTAATGACTTACTTTTTTGATTGCCAAATTTAAATATTTACTTACAAATAAAATAACTTAAAATTAAAAAAAGAAGACGAAGTTACTTGATAAGATTGTTTTGGTTTTAACATATTAACTGAAAACTTATTCGCAACAAACCATTATTGTAGTCTCAAGTGTTTAAAAAAAAATATTAAGTTGGTAATTCAATTCAAATTTTTAAAAAATATTTGTGAAATTTTTTGCAATATTACTGCGCAATAATTAATATTGTTCAATAAAATTACATATGGCTATATAATATTGGTATATGGCACAATATGATGGATAAAATCACATGACTTTTGCTTGTTTTTATGTCTCGCTCATTTACTCAAAGAATGGAATTAACTCAAATAATGGAATTATTGAGTTAGTGATGCAGAATTAATCATCATATCGTTCTTCTTAATAGAAAAATTTATTTTATTTTTCCATGCAGTTGTGTGTGAATTGAAAACTTCAAACTCGTTTTCTGGCAAACTGTTTTTTTAGTTATGACGTTGTTTTAGTAAACGAGCAATATGTATGTATGGATGTATGTATATATCGCTATTGTACATTTACTTAAACACACATGTGTGTATAGGTTTTGTTTACTTTTACATATTTTTATTGAAAGAAAAATAGCGCCACATATTTTTTTTAATATTGTGCAATCTATTGAATAGTGTAGAGCAAAAAATACGCAATAATATTGCATAGTTTATGGGCACATTTATATAATTGTTTTCTTCAAAATTTCTCGTTTGTGTGTTTTGGTGCAAAATATACGCAATAATATTGTATAGTAAATGGGTACATGTATATTATTTTTTTCAAAATTTCTCGTGTCTCACGTGTGCGCAAAAAAAAATTATGCTTAAACACGGTGGTTCTTGGACAACAATAATAGCAAAATATACGCAATAATATTGCATAGCTTATGGACACATTTATTTTTTTTTTTTTTTAATTTCTCGTTTCTTACGTGTGTATTGTGCAAAAAAATTTATGCTTAAATACAGTGGTTCTCAAAGAGAGTATTTTTTATATTTTATAAAATAGTTAATTTATATTTCATAAAATTTGTAATTTTCAATTTATATTTTTGTAGCCTTAAGTGAAAATTTTTTCTTTGCATTTTTCACTTTATGTTATAACGTCTGTCCCACAACTAAGAGTCTTGTTTTTGCTTGTGACGTTGGTTTTAAAAGCGTTTAATGTAATGAACTCTTTTAGTCTACTCACTGAACTTGTCTACTTTTGCGTTGCTTTCTATAACATTTAATTTATTTTATTTTTTTTGCTTTTCCCCATTTTGTTTGCATAATAGAGAGATGTATTGTTGATAGAGTTGTTTGCCTCTGCATCATTCATGTTTTGTCTTCGGAAAGTCAGTGAATGTAAGTGATAGTGTTTCAACTAAATGCTTTTTAATAAAATAATATATTTACAAGGAATGCTTGCTTGTTTTTATGGTGAAGTAAGTAAATTTTATTGGAATGGAGTTATGCATAAATGCACTCGCACACACACACATAAACACACACTGGCACAACCAAGCATACATTTTTAAGCATTGGCAAATGCATATAAAGCAGACATTACTCACACGCTTTTAAACTTATAAACGAATGCACGTGGTACTCGTATAACAGCAACTAAAACTATAAAAGCAATAACAAATGCACTGATCCCTTTTGGTGTTTAATTGAATTTATGAACAGCAATATCAAAGTATTCATAAAAACATTAAAACCTTGTTAATGTGTTGAATTGAAAGCAATGAAAATAAATACACTCAAAACATAAAAGAAGAATATTATTACCTTAAAAAAAACTGAAAATTAACATTGTAGTCAGTTTTATTACTTTATAATTAAATTCTTAGGCCACGGCCTCTGAACTGACTGGGTGGCATCGCTAGTACTCAGCCACAGAGACAGCCTAGTTAGTACTTCTTATCGTGAAGGAAACGTTTTAAGATATCGTTTTTTATTTTAAATATAACCAAAAGTCTAAGTCCAATTAATTTATGTAAATGTAAGAAACGGAATTGGCAAGTTTTGCTCAACAAATAATTTTAAGAGAAATCTTTTACTGATTACATTATACATATATTTTTCTGAGTGTACGATACGAGTACAAGCTGTATAAAATGCAATATATTTAAAAACATGCAACTTTTTAATACAATTTGCAATATGTTTTTAATGCAGAGACTCACATTCAAAGGGAGTTACATACATATGTATAATACCCGTACAAATACATTTATACATATATTACCACAGACAAGTATGCTAAAAATGCACAGTATTTTGCAACAAAATAAAACTGAAAAAAAATGGTGATAACCAGCATTATACGATGACTACAAAACCGGAAGTCCGAAAGTTCAAGTGATAAAGGCAGAGACAATGGTTAGTGAACTTCACCGACTTCATTAGATATTAATCTTTATTTAACATCAGAGCTCCGTCTTTCGTCGCTATTGTGTAGCAGTATCATCGGCGAAGTAAAATAACCAATCAAATGCCTACTAATCAAAGCTTCGAAAAATTTAATACACCTCATTGACACCAGAGGCGCTGCAACACGACATTATTAAAATAAAAATTTGCAAAAGCAGAGTTGTAAAATAATGAAACTTTCCTCTATCTCTTCCTTCAACACTTATCTTCTCTATCACTACAACTTTCCTAGAGAAGGTAACACCTAGTAATAATAGTAGTAGGCATTCACTGCATGAGTGTTACTTTTGTTTAAAAAAAACCCTTTAAAATATTCTTCATATTGTTGTCTTTTTTTGACAAGAGAGACCATTTGAGACCATTTTCCACAAAGATTTAAATAGAATTACATAGATAACTTCGAAGTCAATTTAAAAATTTCTGATTTCATACGAATGTCTTCTTTGAAAAATGTATATGAGAAGCAACCAAAGTTGCATGAACTTTTGAAAATTTTTTCTTGTACTATATATACGATATATGTACGTTTGAGAAAAAAACTGCCAACACTGGTCAAAGAGAAAACTATCCAAAAAATTCCAGGATTATTATATTTATTATTATAAGGTAAAAAACCATGACATCGCTTAGATAGGTAGTGATAAGCCCGAAGCATGCGGCATTAAATAAGTTATTCCACCTAGTGATTAAAAAAAATAAATTTCAACATTTATTAACGCCCAAATTTTTATTTTGCTTATTCAGCGAAAAAAATAATTAAAAATACATTGAAATTTATTATTGAGGGGTTTAGCTGGATCGTCTTAGAACAACTAGAGTGAGTTATTATGTTATAAACTTTAATTTAATCAAATCAGAAGCTTAACAAATAACAAAGTTGAAACAAGAACTCAATAATCAACATGTATTTTTTTTTCTTACTCCACTTCGTTGGCTGACTTATTTTCAGCACGAATTGTAGTTGTAAAAACAATGTAAGGAAAATAAATGTTAATAACAACAAAATCTATTCAAGAAAACATTCCTGCAACACAAGTATTTTTGACCTGGTGTAGTCAAGTTAACAATTAGTGTTTTTTTGAGAATTTTTCCAATTTAAATTGATCTGCTTTAGCGAGAGTGAAATGCGTATAGTATCCAACTAAGCCCCTCAATAATTTATTTCAATGTATTTTTAATAAAAAAATTATTTTACTTAATAAATTAAATAATAATTTGGGATTAATAGTGCGTTAAACTTAATTTGTAACAATTTCCCCCCCACCCCCCAAAAAAAAAATACTAATTTAATTCATGTTGTTTTAACTTGAAACAGCTTTGATTCCACATTATTCTTCACTTTGATGCAGCACTACCTGAGCATTAAATCTACATAGGCAAAAAATTTCTTTGAGGGTTAATGCGAATCATGTTAAATTAATATGAAAACTTTAGTTTACTTCAATAGTGTCACAGCTAAAAAAATATATAATTTTACAGAAAACACGCTAAAAGTTTTAATTTATATACAACTCAATGCAGACATGCAAGTTTTACACAATATCAGACAGGAAATGCCAATTTATTCTTTATTATTAACTTAAAAAAATGCATGCCTTGAGTTATGTTACGTTAACCTTGTTATCGCCGATTTTAATTTGAAATGTTTCTGTGTGTAAGCGATTCTTTCGGTAGAAGGGACGCGCGGAAATTTCGCTTTAAAAAACCTTGCGTTTCATGAAAAGAAAAATGGCAAGAGGGGTAGGGGAGAAAAAGAGACGTTCTCGTACTCGAATTCTCGAATATCTGTTTGTTTTTTCTTATTTTTTTTTTGTTATTTTTATTATAGCGTAGCTATAAAAATATTTTTCAAAATAAGCTGTGAGTATCTTAAGCACTAAAGTTAGTTTGAGACAGAATTCATAAAAATGTTGTGAAAGTATAACTACTGTGCATAAATGCAGTCTAACCGATAAGGCACACATACAGTAGTCTATTAGAGCTTAAACAAAAAAACTAAACTTATCTAATTTTTAAGCTCAGTAACTGCTTTTGTACATGAATCACAGTAGTAGTTTACTTCACTGTTGATTTTCGTTTCATTATTGATACGTATACACAAATTAAAGCATATGTATTATTTTTATATGCGAAGGCAGGTTGATAACAATTTTAGAAAATAAAAAGAACGCAATGTGCGGTTAAGTTCCTAACATTTTACTTACTTCAGAAATTTTGATTTATTATTTATTTATGACTTCAATTTTTGCTTTAAGAAGCTCAGCAGGGAATTTGAATAAAAAAAAATTTTTTAAAGAACTTTAAAATAAAAAAACTCGAAATTTGTTATTATTACGCAATGAAAAAAATCACCAATGTAAAATCACCATGCAAAGATTTTGATGGCCATTCGTATTAAATTTACAAGAAATAATATGTTGGAGTTTATTTGATTTGTTCATAGCTGCAATATACTGTTGTGAACACTCTGTTGTGTGTTTTGTTGACTTGCATAAATAGCCGACAAACTTCGCATTACCAGCTGCTGGCTAGTAGGTACTCAAGTTACCATCTAGACCGAGGGTCACAAGTTCGAATCCTGCAGTAAAGCCAAATTAGCTTTAACTATAACTTTAATTTCAAATAAGTTGCATTTTAAATGATCAATTAAATAATGTTGAATTACAATTTTGTTTATGAAGGCTGTTGTAGCAGCAGCGGAAAGCGCGTTGACTACCTAGCGACGCGTTCAAGTTCAAATCTTGTCTGATGAAGCCAACACACAAAGATTTTTCTGATACCTGTGCCAGCACACACAATAACTTAATTTAAATAACAAATAAAATAAACTGGGTGCATTTAAGTAATTTCATTTTGTTTCAGCTTGATATAATTCTGATTCAACATGGTTTTGTGTGTTATTTCAGTGTGGAGTTTAAAATACTCGTAACTTTGACTCATTATGCTTCTTCATTTTGATTTAACAGTACTGTAGTCGTTTCTGTATTTTTTGCATCGTAAAACTTCCCGCATTAAACGAGGGAATCGTGACAAAAACAGTGTGAATTGAAACACAAAATGGCTTATCTCACATAAATGTTTCTTTATATTGGCTTTGCGAGAACTATCTGTCATTTAAATAAATTGGCAGCAATTAATGGAAGGATGTGAGAAAAAGTTTTTCTGTAACAATAGCTTGTGAGAAGTTTATCGCAAGAACTGTCAAAACAACTCGCATTTTAAATTGGTGCGAGAACAACCAAATTTTTACAAAAACATATGAATTTTTAAATTTGTGTGCGAAAATATGAAAAATATACCAGTTGAAAAGATATGCAACGAATTGTTGATTTAAAATTATTATTTACGAGTCGATGTTATTATGTTCATTTAGAATTCATTATGTAATTTTCTTATGTAGACACAGTTGGTAGAAAAAACTTATTTCAAGCATTTTACATTCGCTTTATATTTATATTCATTAATTTATTTTATTTTTTCTCGTAAATTATTATTATTATTTTTTTTTTTGTTATTGAAATAATATTTTTGTGAAATGTTTTTTCATTTGACACGCGTTTTCTGGAAATATTCCAGTAAAAACAGAATCAGTGTTGTCTGTTTTTGGATTCAAATACAGAAAGACTATTTTCTCACAAATCGAGAAACGATGGAATTTTGTGTTTCACAATTCATGTGAGAAATTTAACGAAGCGAGAAATGCAGAAACGAGCTACTGGAATGATAAATCAACATACAATAAATTTATTTTCTAAGAGGAAACATATTATTTGAAGATTACTGTAAATCACGTTGAATTAACATGAAACACCAATCCAGCAAAAAATCGTGAGGAAAATGAAGTAGAAAAAGTACCACATGTAATGAATCAAACCATTTCAAATTTAAATAAAAACCCACAAATTTTACATTGACGTGTCATTGGAAAGAAGTTGTTTGCTTTTTACATTTATTTAACTCATTAAAAATCATATTATTGTTTGTATAAAAATCTAAAATTTGGGTGTGAAAGTAATTCACTTCACAAAAATTAACTAGTTGTTTGAATGATTTTTTTCGGTGAGTAAAATCAATTGTATATAGTTTGAAAAGAAAATATGGTTAAATAATTTAATTTTTTAAGTTTAACATTTAATAAGTTAAATTTTTTGTTATTTTATATCCTTGTTATTTTTAAGAATAATTTTTTTTTGTATTTTAAAAGCCTTCAATGTAATAAAAAAACACAAGTTATGAATTTTTTGAAAAGAAAGTAGTGATTAATTAAAAATTCCATTTGATATGTGGTTAAAAGTTACCTCTTTAATATCTAAAAATATGCATTAGATACTTCGGAAGTAATTTTAAAGTGGTTCCTAAGGAAGTACACCTTTTATTTTTTTGCTGGGTATAGCAACATACAACAAACACATATAGATTAAAGACCAGCAAAAGACGTCTTATAAGAACTTTTAAGGCATGAGGGCAATTTCAATTGCTTTACTACAGTGAAATCTTCTGAAACAAACGCTAAAGAACGTGTTCGGCAATACATTTGTTTAACTTATTGCAGGTATAAGAGTAAAGAAGAAAATAGTTCGTGACTGAAGAATTTGTGGTGCTTGTGCTTTTTTCTCTAATTGATGCGCATACTAACGTCATGCATGTACATACATACATACCTACATAATTTTTGTATGCTCCCTTATTTTTCTGCGCACATACAAACGCAAAGATGCATTTACATGACCTCCCTTAAACACAAACATAATAGCTTACCATCTAAATCTTACACACACACCCAAACGTACAATTTGCAAAATAACAAGCATAGATGTATAAACGGTACTTATTTTCATTGTTTGTTTGAACAAGACGTCTTGGCGACATCGCTTGTTAACAGTCATATACACGTACACCAATACAACCATCGTGCTTCGTTTATAGTACGACAGCATTTATTATTGGCTTAGTATAATGCATGCCACGAGAGTACATTTAAAAAACATGACGTATTTACATTTCAAGACTGCTTACGCAGGCCACTAATATAGATACGTAGATTTTAATTAGAGCACTGCAATGAATCCTCGAGCAATTTTCATGGGTAATCTGCCCTCAGTAATTTTCTCTTTTGCCTATATAAATTTTACTAAACTGAAAACATATGGGCATGCTCACGGTTTTGCTCGTGCAACGCTCTAGTTTTAATGTGCAATTTTTCAAGTATCCCAAACGGGTAACAATGGGAAGGTTACAGGAGAAATAAAAAAAAGATTTAAAATCAAATAGAAAGGCTTTATGTGAATTTAAAATTTTGTTTGACTTCTTTTAGACATGCTGAGTTTACTTTGCAAGGTCTTAATTCAACTTGTAGAAATGCAGAAAGAAATCAAGAAATGCAAATATCTCGATTTAAAAAAAATAATGCGTTGGGGCCTTTCTATATTAAGGTAACGTTATGAAATTTTTCAACTTTCTTTCCAATCCAATCCAATTTTTCTTCTATAATTTATGCCTTTTTTTTGCTATGTTAAGGGTCAAACGTTAAGCGTTGTTAAATTTTGCACATATAAAATTATTCAACGCTTAACGTGTTCGTTTTACAAAATTAGTCCTAAGTATATAAATCAGAAATTTTCGTTCATATCTCTCTGGCAGTACAATAAATATTAAAGCAACTTCTCAGATTAGCATCGTAGATATTAAATGATTTTCATATAAAAGATTATTTACTACTAATGGCAAGCAGCAAGAACTAAAACAGTATGAATAAATACTAAAATGAAATTGAGTAAAAAAAGGGTTCAATTAAGTGTTAAAGACACATTCAGATGAAAACTTAGAATATTAGAAATGAAAACATATAAAAGTACCTGCATCATCATACTCACTTGCATGTGCTTTTATGTACGAGTAAACAAAACGAAAGAGCAAAAATTAAAATAAAACTCAAAGTGTCTGTCGTTATTGGCAATACATGGTATTCTTTCGTATCACTAAAAGTGACTACAAATACCACTTACACATCCGTACACTTTGTACTTAATAATGTTTGTATAAGGTTTAACTACATTTTCTCTATTACAATTGCTTGTTAGTTGAGCAAAAAAACAGTAAAAACAGCAGAAAAAAAGAAAATTAAATATAAAATGTATAGAAAAAAAAAAGATTTTAGTTCTTGCATTCAAAACTAATGATGTAGAAAGGTAGTTAAGAATGTTTAACTACAATGGAAAAAGATTATTTTTAAATACACATTTATACGATGATGCTTAAGTCCTGCAAACAGATATTAAAGGATGAGCATTTGTATGTGCATATTGATCTCAGTAAGAGGTATCAACTAGACACTCAAAGAAAATGTATTAATAAAAGATGCAAAATTTTTCATAAATTGGATATTTGATGAATCTAGTTTCCCTTATCTGAAGTGAAATAAGTGTTCGTATATGTTTGCTCTTTAAATAGTTAAAATTGATTTGTCGTACATTTTGAAGTATCTTTTTGTTCACCAATTTTGAAAAAAGATATAATTAGCATAAAATCTCCCTAGATACGCAATGTTCCCAGGAAAGCACAACGGCAATACCCAAAAAGTGAAAACGCTGAAAAACCCGTGGAAAATCTTAAGTATTATGAAACTATAATCTTCATACAAGTTTAAATTTTAAAATTAATAACCCTTGACACAAACCTTGTGCTTTTACACACCTCTGTTAGCGTGTTAAGACAGCTCTGTTAAGCTATAAATATTCGAATAATACCTTTCCAAAAAACCTTTCCATTAAACAATGCAACCGAGACGAAAAAAGATTATATAAATTTATACACAAGGTGTTCCTTTATTATTGCCGATTTATCTATTTCTGAAAAAAAAATTTCGTCAAGTTTTCAACTTGGCATTTTGTGAGGGTTACGCACTTATTTTTTTGGGAAGGAGGCGATGCGGGTGGACAAAGCGGTCACCTATTATTTTATTGAAACTTTTCCCTCAGCAATATGAAAAAAAAATTTTTTTGAAGCCATCACAATTTCTGACATGATGATTAATACTTTAATTAAATTTATCGAAAGCAAATATATATTTTTTCTCTGAGTGTAAGAGCTGCAATAACTATAATATGTTCAATGCCAAGGCATTTGCAAATTGTATTATGCAAATACTAATTGAATTCAATATAATTGAATGATATATAGTATGTTCTTTCCAATATTTTTTGTAATAGACAAGTGTTATTAAATAAAGAGTGTACTTGCTATGTTCACTTTATTTTCATATTCTTATTAATTAACTTAACCCTTAAAAATGTATGCAAGAGATGAACGATTTGAAAGAAAAACTCTTGTGCCAGAAGCTTAAAGAAAATAAGTTGAAATAGCTCCTGTACAAGGATACTAATGCCAAGCAAAATAGTGAAAGGTCAACAATTTTGATTAAAAGGTATATACTCAGCAACAAATATATTGTTAATATGAGTAGTTTGTTTATAAAAACAAACTCGTTTGTTTAGGCGCATTAGATGTCAATCACACATACATACAGGTGCATTTATTACATAACAGTCATGGAATTCACAAAATTTATACTATAATTTAATGTTTCTTGTAATGGTATAAATTAAACATTCATAACTCGTTTGAAGAAATTAAGAAAATTTGATTTTGATGATTTTTCTTACATTAATTACAGTAATTTTTTTTAAAGAGAAGTAATACTCAGGCAATGAATGCCTATTACTACTTATAGGTGTTACCTTCTTTAGGAAAGGTATAGTGATAGAGATCTATGAAGATTATAGTTAAAAAGTTTATCATATCGTCATTACAATTTCGTTAAATAATACCAATACCATTAATATTGATATTTTTATTTATGAATTAATTACAAAATTAATCAGCGAGGTTCCAGCACTTTGTTTCTGCATTTAAACAAACTCTGGAAACACATTAAAAATCTTTAATGAAAGCTTTTGCTTTTGAATATATACTTTATTTCATATCAATTAAATATTCCAGTACTGTTAAATCAAAATGAAGAATACTATTAAATTTAACTTGAATTTAAAAATAGAATAGATTCATATCAAATATAAATAGAATAGATTTTCTATAAGTTCCTAACGTTGTGGTAATGCGAACATAACACAAATATCAGAACGGAAAGCTTTCGTATATAACATACATTACCAACTTTAGCCTACAAAATGGAAAATCATACCTGTAGTACGATTCACAATTTTTTTTACCAATAATCGCATCGTTAAAATAATTATAACGAAAATTTATCGAATTTGCTATTCTGTAAATTTTTTAACGATATTCACTGTATATTTATGTCAGTTGTATCGTTATTTAGGCGACAATAATTTATATGTTATTTATTTTATCGACAAAAATCAACAGAAAATATCAGCTGCGTCCTATCGTTAAAAATAAGTTTCAGAATCACACAATCGTTATTATAAGCAACAAAATGTATAGACAAAAATTACGATTGTCGGATCGTTAAAAGTTACTGATTCGCAATACTGATATAGAAATTTTTAAAAATAATGATATATGCGTTTTTTTTTCATTCGGGCGATTTTTCGTTTTGGATTTTGGGATTTTTTATTTTTAGCGTTTTTGAAACTTTGTCAAAATTAGATAGTCAAGATTATATTAAGTGATGGAATACCTTTTCATTATGGTGTAGTATGACTAAAAATACACTAACTTTGAAAATCTGAAGTGTCTAAATATAATTGCATATAAAGGGTGTCCCAAAAAGAACGCAAAATTTAAAGTTGGCGCCATTCGAAGTGTCATTGTTTGACATTTGATAAACTGTTATTGTTTGGTAGTACAAGGTACGAGTTTAATAAAAATGGAGCGCTACACGAATGAACAATGCAACAACGAGGAAAATCCTCGAGTGATTCACGAAAAGCAAATGCATCCTCAATGTGTTCCTGTGTGGTGTCGATTTTGGGCTGGAAGAATCATTGGACCTTTTTTATGAAAATGAGGCAGGTCAAGTGTCAATGGTGTTCGGTATCGTGAAATGATAACCTGGTTTTTCGTGCCTAGAATTGAAGAAATAAATGTGGAGGGCATGTGGTTTCAACAAGACAGTGCCATATGTCATACAGCAAATTGCTGCATCAGTCATTTCCCGGTCGTATTATTTCGCATTTTGGAGACCAGAATTATCCGCTTAGATCGTGCGATTTAACACCATTAGACTTTTTTCTTTAGAGTTTTTTGAAGTCGGTGGTTTACGCGAATAAGCCGACGACGACTCAAACCTTACAAGAGGAAATTGGACGCTGCATTAATCAAATAGAGCAGCATTTATGCAAAACGGTCATTGAAAATTTTATTAAAAGATCGCATGTGTGCCAGCAAAGTCGCGGCGGTGATCTGCCCGATATGTTGTTCCATTCTGTCTACTTAACGATATAATAAAGTTTCACGATTTATTTTTAAATATCTGTGTTTTATTTAAATTTAAAATTTTGCGTTCTTGTTGGGTATTAATCCACATCTAAAGCAACATCCCAGTAAAAAAGTAACTTGCAAAAAAAGTTAAATTTGATAGCACGTTGTTAACTGGAAAAAGTTCAAAAGTGTGCGTGATTTTAAATAATTTTAACATATACTTCACTTAGTGGGCAGTTATAATTTTTAAAGCCTATTTTTTAGAATTAAAGTCATGAAAAACAATAGAAATAAACTATTTTTTTTTGTTAAATTTTAAATTTGTACAAAGCAGTGTAATATTAATAAAACTTAAAAAAAATTAAACCGACTTCAAAAGAAAGCACATGTAAAAATATTTTATTTAATTAGATCTATATTATTTTTAGCTTTTTAGTGCTAATTCTTGAAGTTGGTTTAATTTTTTTTTAAGTTTTATTTTTAGCTGTGAAATATAATATTAAATTTGATGGGACGTGGCCACGCCCACTTTTTTAAAATTAAAATTGTGTATTTTTAAGACTTTAAGGTGTGTGCCTAATTTTGTAAATATTGGTTAAGTACAAGCACGTGAAATATTTTACTAAAATTTAATAGGCGTGCCCCGCCTACTTTTTTAAACGCAAGATTGTGCCTTTATTTAAGCTTAGGGTGTGTGCCAAGTTTAGTAAAAATCGGTGAAATAGAAGCTTGTGAAATATAATGTTAAATTTTAATGGGCGTGACCCCGCCCATTTTATTAAAGAAAATTTTGTCTATTTTAGAGTTCAAAGTGTGTTGTAAGTTTCGTAAAAATCAGTTAAGAAGAACCCCGTGAAATGTTATAATACATTTTAATGGGCGTAGCACCGCCCATTTATTCAACTTTAAAATTGTGTAATTACAAGAACCAAAGGTGTTTGGTAGCATTTGCAGCAATCAAATGGGTAGAAGATTGTAAAATCAAGTTAAAAAAATTATGTGCGTGCCCACGCCGTTTTTTTTTACAACGGGATTAATGGGAAGCTATACCCTCTCAGAAAAAAAAAATTATTACAATCGGTCAGAAATTTACCGAGTTATGCTAGGAACACAACTGGTACGAAAATGAAAATGAGCACAACACCACCGTACAACGAAATTCGTCGTGTGTGACGAACTCTGAGATAGATTTATTTCTATTTTGTACGCCGACGAATCACGAAAAAACAAAATTGAGAGAAAATTCTCTCTCTCTCTCTCTGTTTTTGTACACATAACAAACAACTTTAACAAATATGAGAGAGGAATTCGGTGAGTAAATTCGTCGTTATTGTGCTTCACACGACGAATTTACGGAACGAATACTTATCTACGAATTCGTCGACGTGAACGAAATTCGTCTTTCGTCCCCATGGTGTTCGTAGAGTTATGAAGCTTCACAACTAACAAAAAAATAGAGACGAATGGTAATTAACCTCCTCCTTTTTGTTCGGTTAAAAAGTGAATGACTTTATATTTTTAATAAGTTTTAACATAAACCAAATGATAATAATAATATAATATAATAATAATATATATGATAATAATAACACAAACTTACCACAGCATTTGGAAATAATAAATATGACTTATTTGATGAACGAAAATTAGAATTGTGTACACACAAAAATGTAATACCAATTAAAAAATTTGTAATACCAATTTAAACATTAATTAAATTTTCACCTATAAACAATTTAATAATATCAATTAAGTTTTTCCACTCAAATTAATGAATACAATCAAAAATGTAATTGAATAAATTAAATTCTTAATTGAATACTTTTTTCTGTGTAGGTGGTGAAATGAGCATTTCCATTCTCTTTGCTGGGAAATTATTTATTTAAACTTAAATATTTAAAGTTCCTGGAATACCAATATATTAATATCATTTTGTAATGTTTAATAACTAAAAGTTCCGCCTGAAATGCATATACTTTATATTCTTCTATCGTAAAAGCCTCTCCAATGCCCTAATAAGTTTAATAATGAAATTAAAAAAATGATAAACAAAAAAAATCCTTTGTTTTGTAAAATACAATTTAATTAAACTTTAAAACTAAATTTTTATTTAGTTTTCTGAAAAAAGTTATTAAAAAACTAACTATAACATTGAAAACAATAGCCATTATGTTGTAGAAAACTAATGGCATTTGCTTGTGTATACTCCTATATTTTTATAAGTTTATAAAGTTTTGTACAATATATAAAATGCATACAAACATGATTTTAGAATCATTTTTCCACTCTTTTAGCTTGTTATAATGGCAACAATATAATATGACTTTAATTTAATTATTTCCTTTTTTGTTGCTTTTATATATTTTTTTTTTGGTTTGTAGCACGAATACAGTGGTTGGTAAATTGCGCAAAGAGATGAAAAGGAGCTCAAGAGCACTTGTTAGCCACTTGCTTAAATGTTCATTATAAAAATTACTAACAATTCTCACCTTTTTTTTTGGTAAATTGTACTTTTTTGAGCTCTTGACAAAAAGGCGTTTAGAAATAAACAAAGGAGCAAAGGAGCTTGAAGGTTGTACAATTATTTTTTAAGTAAAACAGTACACACACGTTAAGACCGTGGGGTCAACTCATTCGGTAATAAAGCTGTGTATTTTGCTCACAAACAATACAACGTCATTGTACAACTTGATTTTATTAAAAAGAGTTTTGAAAAGAGCACACAAAAAAGTAATTTAAATGATTTTGTAATATTAATTAAAATATTTGTAGCATCAATTAAAAATTAATTAAATTTTCACCTATAAACAATTTGATAATATCAATTAAGTTTTTCCACTCAAATTGATTAATACAATTAAAAATTTAATTAATACAATTAAATTCTTAATTGAAAATATTAATTGGTGAATACTTTTTTCTGTGAGGTGTCATCGCATTTTAAATTTATGCCTTCTTAATTTTTATTTTCAATTCTTTGGAATTGCAAAATTCAGTGAAAACTCCTATTACGATTGTATGAAATATTTTCTGTTATTAACTTTTTAACTTAAGAAAAAACTCGCGTATCATGCTTCTTGTTATGTCGTTAATAGGAAAAAAATCATAAAATAGAATAATGTTGTAAAAAAAATTTAAAACTTTTTAAGCTTCTGTATAACATAGAACTAGAACACAACAACCAAACTGCGCTCAAGTTTTACCAAGTGTTGTATTCAGCGATGCCAACTTGGTGTTTTTGGCACTATTTTTAGTGCTTTTTAAAGACTCAAAGCGCCAAATTTTAGGCGATAGTGCCAAACTAAGAAAGAGCACTAAGTAGTGCTTTTAAGAAATGTGTGTATTTCTTAAAATTACTTTAATAAAAACTTGCTGCAGTTATTATTTCAGTGTTAAGCATGCCTTTTTCGTTTGATATACATATTTTACTAAAGGTGTTAATACTCTTGCCGAAAAAGAGAATAGCTTAGAAAATATTAAACATTATTAATCTTCACATTATTATTTTCACCTTAGTGCCTTTTACGCTTTTTAAATCCTAAAATTACGCTTTTTAGTGCTTCTGTTGAACTTTGATGTGCTTTTAGAGCCAAAAAAGTTGACATCTCTGATTGTATCGTGTGTGGCTTACATAATAATTATATTGGATGCAAATCATGACATTATTAATACATCACTTAACACATTCGCGGACAATTGTCTCTTTATGTGACTAACTAAAGCTAAAACACTGTGCTAGAATGGCAATCTATTTTTGTTTAGATTTTAATTCAAGTACGCTGAATTCAGTGGTGCTAACAGTTTTCTTTTAACCCTAGACGCACTTTCTTCGTCGATTCGACGAACATCGTTAACATTTCTCATTTATTTTCTTTGTTACTCATTGCTGTGTGATCATTTTTCTAATAGCTCTAGTGACTAGAGTCTAGTCATTGCCAATCTGCTGAAGTGTGCACATGTGCAGTTTCGTCAGTTGTGTGAAGGTATTTATGTTTTGATCTCTGTGCCTCTTGCACTAAATGACTGAAAATTCCAACCAAACTAAGTTTATTTTTAGTTTTAAGTGTCTGTTTGAAGATTGCAGTAAATGCCTGAAATAATATTTCATTTAAAATACTTCCTTTTGTATTTTTTTAACTACTTAAAAAAAGGAAAAAAACTTGAAATTAATTTTTTTTGTTTATTACCTTTAAGTTGCATTGAAATAAGCAAATTTTATGTTAAATACGAATTAAACTAAATTAGTTTTCCAATAAAACCAAAATTTTATGTTTATTTAATGGGAAGAGTTTGGTTCAGATAAAAAATGCACTTCCTCGATTCGACGAAGAAATATAAGTAGAAGAAAGATAGGTATAAAAATAAGAAAGTGAGTCTAGAGTTAATTGATTCGATTGTATTTTACAAACACTCCTCTTCGAATTGCATTCCTTAGCGAGAATCCTCATATTTTTCTGACATTCTGAATTTCGACATTAATCAACCAACGTTACGCTTCGTTGGATTAACCACACCAGTTTCGTTAAAATTATTTTATTGAAAACTTCATCAAATTTATTTAACAGTGTAATTAATGCAGTGCGAAACAATAAAATAATTTCATGAAAAGAATGAAATAACTTAAATATAAATGGGTTTCTTAATAATTAGAAAATATTGTTGTCATAAATCCAATAAAATATTCTAACGAAACCAGAATATCAAGGAAGCAATTCCAATGAAATTGTTTTACAATATTCATGAAATTTTCATTGGATTTGTGAAATTATCATTAGATTTGTGAAAAATTTTTTAATGAAATTGTTTCATTGAATTTATGAAGCAAAATTCTTTGGGTGTACTACCAAGGGCATTATCACTAAAATCGATTTAATATACAACTACATATATCTTTTGATAGCATTTCTGGAGGTCTACTCTCTAATTCGAAACAAAAGAAAAAACTTTCGAATTTGTATCTTAATAACTAACATTTATTTTCGAAAGCATTTTCTTTCGTTTCGAATTACAAAGTAGATCCGCTGAGAATACTGAGACTGAGTAGGGTTTCCATCATAATTTTTTAAGATTTTAATGCAATCTTCGTTATCTGTCTCATAATTATTTGGAGCAACACTTGACAGAAATTAAAATTTTGTTAAGTTTTTTACCTTTAAAAAACGTTGTTTTTGTAGGTTGTAAGTTCCAATGTAAAATTCCCATCAAACCAGAGACTTTATAAACTCACCACATGCATTAAAAATACACACACAATTTTACATAATTCACAGCTGAATAATTTGGCTTAAAAAGTGCTACGAACTTTAGCCCGTTCAAATCATAAATATAGAATACCGCGATGTTAATAAGACCAAGTCCACCGTTTTTCTATCAACACTGAATACTGAATACGATCTCCTTCTGTCTGTCGTAGGCTGCATTTTCGAGAGCCGTAAGATTTGAAATTTTAACAGAATATGTAAAACTTTAACCACTACCACAACAAGCATATGACAGTTAAAAATTATAGGGTTTTCTAAGGCGAGCAATGTAAAATATTTTTAATTCTAATGTATGTATAAAGACACTTCAAATTGTCAAAGTTAGAGTATTTTTATTAAGACTATACCAATTAACACTGAAATTTAAGAACTCAAAACTAAAGTGTATGATATCAGATACTGTAAAATTGACAACTTGCTGTTTATTTCCAAAAGCGCTTAATGAAAAATATAGCAAAAATTAAAAAGGTCGTCAAAAAATCTAAAAAAAATCGTCAACAACCGAAAAAACCACTAAAACTAAAATAGCTAAAACTAGAAATATGTATTGTACACGCGAAGAAAATATATGGTTGTAGAATGGTTGAGAAAACAATATTATGTTCTCTGCAAC
This sequence comes from Tachina fera, assembly GCA_905220375.1. Classification (NCBI taxonomy): domain Eukaryota; kingdom Metazoa; phylum Arthropoda; class Insecta; order Diptera; family Tachinidae; genus Tachina; species Tachina fera. Next base: position 85,166,808 of record LR999966.1, read on the forward strand.
AAGTGTGTGATCACTGAAAATTAGTTATGGTTATTTTAAACATTCATTTCGTTACGATACAAAAACAATGTTTGAATTTAATAATTACATTATTACCTCCATAAAAATTGGGATATGGTTAGAATTTAACAATAAAGTTTTTTAGAATTTATGATTACATCATAATATGTAAAAATAATATAATCACCCTTATTCCAGTTGTCGTCATCGACGTCACTTTAACACAATACCAAAAAAATAGGGTTTGGTTACTCGCTCTCGAGAAAAATTTTGCGCAACTGACATTCTATTTCTGTTCTCTTAGGTCTAGAAAATAGCATAAACACGCCGACATGAGTTAGTTGTTTTCGACAACGGATATACGGGCACCAATTTTTTTGTGTTGTCTTAAAGTGACGTCAATGGCGACAACTGAAATAAGGGTGAATGTAAATAACAATACAATGTTATTCAAAATCTATTTTCTATTAACAGAAATATGTAACTGCAAGCATATATGTAATTCAGTCATACTATGTTGTTGTTTGGTTATGGTTACCTAAACCATATTTTTTTTTGGATGTAAAAACACAAAAAAACGGCAAAAACCTAAACACGTCAATACTTGTACTAAAAACAAACGACAAAACACTAAAAAAGAATCGCCGAAAATAAAAATTAGTGGTTGTTGCTACAAAAGCAATCAGAAAAAAATCGCGGCATCAAAAACTTTGAAATTAAAAAACGCGCCAAAACTAAATTAAATCGCTAAAACTAAAAAAATCGCCAAAAAACCAAAACACAGTAAAAAATAAAAGAAGTCAAAAACGAAAAAGGGCCAAAGTAGAAAAGAAATCCGTACGAAACACTTCAGGGCGAGTCAAAGTCGCATTTTATTGAATTAACATAAAGCTTTCAGAATAATGTTTTTAATACAAAGCAATTGACAGTTAATTCAACAGATTATCAAATAATAGCTCTTGATCATTTTATTATGGTGTATTACAATTCATTATATCTATCTATATAATCTATCCGATAGATAATCATTGTAGAACAATGCCTCGCAAAGTAGCGCACGCGAGCGTTTGCTATAACAACAAGGAAGAGAGTAAAAGCAAATATGATGATTTAATCGTTATTATGTGTAGTTGCTAGCCAACACTGAAATAAATGTTTATGGGAGCATGATTTTTTTTTGACAAAAATTATTTCGGTGAAGCTGAATGTTTGGTGTGTAGAAAAGTATTATCAACTTTGTCATAGCGAATATGCCAATTTTTCTAATAATGTTAAAAACTAATATTACAACTAAAAACATTTTTATGAAAAAGTTATTCAAGATTATCAAGAATCTGAAATTGAAAAATGTTTGGTCGGTTTTTCACAAATAAAATCATCATTTGGGATTGGCCGCTGCACTTGCTAATAGATGCTGTTCATTCGAAAATGGGTTGTTTTTCAAGGGCACTCATTTGCACTTGTTATTTCAGTGCAAAGAGAGAAAATAAATTTCTATTCAAAAACAATCAAATAGAACAATCAGAAAGTCTGATAGTACGAGTGTGCTCGGCACTGCTGTAGAAGCACACAGAAAAAATTATTGCTGAATTTTTTTCAATTAAGTGAATGCTTAAAAAATATAATATTTTTTATTAATATTTTAATTGAATATATGTTTATTTTAATTTAATTTACTGCTCTATCAAAATAGTGTTATCAACAGATCTTAACTCAGAATACTATAAAATGGTTAACAATTGTTGTATGTAAATAATGTAACTTTTGCTTTTATGCATGAAAATCGAGCAGTATTTTATAGTATGCCAAATTCGTTTGAAAAAATATTTTCAATTAAAATACCCAATTAATCTTTTAATTGGTTTTGATATTTTATATGGGAGAAAAAAAATACTCAGCTTAATTTTATTTTTTTTGATTCATAGTAATTTTGACATGCGTGGAATAAAAATAAAATGTTAAAATAAAAAACCAGAAATTCCCTTTCCCTTTGTTGACAAATAACAAGTAAATAACAAGAAATACAAGCTGTTAGACCAAATATGGATGGCAAAGTTCGTACATTGGCGGTATTTAGGGTTCGATGCAAATAGTGTTGCGTAAGTACATATGAAAAATATCACAGCCTTTCTTTAAAATCCAATCACTGCATTTATACTTACGCAAGACTATCAAACTCTGCACCATTCGAACTTGAAAAACCATACGATGCATCAGTTAGGTCTATGGTACAATAGCCAAATGTTTCCATTTGTAGAAATTATTTATACATACATACATACATATGTATGTATCTACATAACATAACTTTCTATATTTCTATACTATTACATCTTTTATATATTTCAATTACCATTTTAAAGGAATCTTTAAAAGTTTGTAATTAGTTTTTTAATTGAATCGTAAAAAATATTTCAGTTAATTTTTTAATTGAATCTTTAAAAATATTTCAATTAAATTTTAATTGAATCTTTAAAAAAACATCAATTAAATTTTTAATTAATGTAATATTTTTTTAATTGAAAAAATCAAAAAAAATTTCAATTAAAATGGATGAGTTAATTACTACAATTTCTGTAATTGCTTGAAAAATAATTAATTTTTTAACTGAATCTTTGTATTTTTTAATTGAATCTTGTTTTTACTTTTTTCTGTGCATTTGATTTTTTGTTTTTGTTTGTGTGATTGTACGAGTATATTTTTGGAGTCTTTCGTCTGCATTGGCTTATGTGTATGTGCGATTGGATATTTTCTAACAAGCAGGTGTTATGTTGTATACTTGTGATGAGCATCGTCTTGCATGTTTTTATGCTAGTGTATGATGTTCTTAAGCTAATAATATCTACATCATTCTTATGGCGTTTTCTTTTCTAAAAGAGAAGTCTAACATATATGGATTACAACTTTTTTCACCATGAGACAACTGCTTTTTATCAGTTGTATTTTGGGTTTTTTTTCGAGTGTTCTATTAGATTTGCTTTATTATTCCAGACGCCATTCAATTCCATTTGGCAACCCAAATTGTTGCCACGTTCATAAAACATGAGATCAAGGCGAATTCAGTATCAGGTGACCTTATCAGTACAACAGTTTTACAACACAAAAAACAACATGTAGTTTGCTATGCTAGAAAACCAATCTGTCAAAAGATTTCTGAGCAAATTTTGACATTTTGGTTCAAATTGCTCAATTTTGTATCAACAGCTGACAATCAGCCGGGCTGATAAGGTCACCTGATACTGAATTCGCCTTGCATGAGATCTAAAAAAAAAAATACAAGGGCAAAACTAAAACGGTTTTAAATGTTTGTTTTTTGATGGATACTATGATTTCAAAAAATATATTGTAGATATAAACCTTTTCTTTTCCAGCATTGTCTTCTCTATCACCATCCCTTTCCTAAAAAAGGTATCACCTATAAGTAGTAGTAGACATCATTGCCTGAGTGTTGCTTCTCTTAAAAAAATAAAAATTTGTTGTAATTCAGAATGCCAAAAAAGAGTTAATTTGTTTTAAGGTTAAGTTGTTTGAATTAGAAGTAAACTTAGTTGAGTTGTAAACCGTAATAGGGGCCTATGTAACATGTGATTTGGCAACATTTTTAAATGCTCACCTGATTTTTACGAAGTGTTGCATATTTTACTTTTACAAAAAAACAATTTTCCTATAAGTATCGGAATAACACAATGACGAACTAAAAAATTATTCATTTTTTTCATAAACAATAACAAAACCAGCTGCACTCATGCCCCTTTTTAAGGGTAACATCATGAGAAAAGAACGCGTTAAATTTTTAAAATAACACATACTTTTCAGAAAAGAACACAAAGGAATTTTAGTATTGTTCACAAATATTTTCGTGGAATAAATTTGTTGTAAAAATATGGGTTAAAAAGTAACAGCATACCACGTTTCAAATAATTTTGCAAAAAGCTGCCTGTGATGAATTACATTGCATTAAATATCAATTGTACTAAATAATAATATTACTAAAACAATAGAAAATCTGTCAATTATTTTCTGATAGAAAGGCATTGGATTTTATATTGAATATAAAATATAAGTAAGCTACTCACATCATATGATACTTCTAAGATTTTTACGAAAAAATAAATATAATTTTCCCTCTTGCATATAACTTCATATTTTATCTTTAACAAAGTTTTGTCAAATCAATTACTCACACTCGATTTTTACAAATTCAGTGCTGACTCAAAAGTTTTTGCAACTTTTGTTCTTTTTTTTTTGTGTGTTCAACTAATGGAACTTTATTTTTCTTTTGATTGAGGCTAAGAAATTAATTGAGGAATACAATTTGTCAAACAATATTATCGAAAAAAAAAATTAAAAAAAATAAAAGAAAAAATTACATATGGAATTTTTTATTTTTTTTGTTTACAGGAAAAGAAAAATTTAAACATAATATTAAACATTTCTGCTTAGATATTTGCCGAACAGGCTCAACTGTTAGCAAAACTTTGTAAGATACGAGAGTATGAGTATCTGTATATATTTCTTTTAAAACTTTATTATAAATTATTTCATTTAAAATCATATTTTCTTGTTTATATGTATGTGCTCATTATTTTAAAATAACTTTGTTATTTTTCATACATTTTTGGTTTCTTCTTTTTCTTCTGTAAAGTCAGCGCATTTACCTTGATGTTTTATTTTTTACACAAGGATAATGCCTTGTACTCGCAAAAAAAAAAGTTGAAAACATAAAAATATGTTTTAGACTTCTTTTTTTTTTTAAACAACTGGCATTCAGATGACATTAAAAATCTGCTTGCATGCTTGAAACAAAGATAAAACTTGTAAAAATATTTGCATAACTTAGACTCGTCAGAGAAAATGTAGGAAAAAAAATTTGCAAAATGAAGACCCAAAACCACCAAAAATGTTTATCTGTAAGAGAAAAATACATAGCATATGGGTATTTCCACGAGAAAGTGCACTTTTGGTTGCATCCGACAGCAAGTAATTAAGCTTGTATTTCAGCACAATATCACGTAATTTTTCTTAAAATTTTACCTATTGTAGAGCTGCTGAAAGCCTACACAAATATTTAAAGAAGTAAAAAAGTTTCGGTTTCTTAAAAAAAAAACATATTTTCTTGCTGTCGCACGCTACAAAGAGTTGACATTCCTGCGGAAATGCCAATATGTATGTATGTATCCATATTGACTTCTTATTATTCACGTAAAATTAAGCGGCATAGTTGTTGCATCAGGTTATTTGTTTTTAAATCAAAATATCTATAACATTTCCTAAACTTGTTGCGTTTTCAATTTATTTAATAATTTTGTGATTGCCTGCAACAGCACAATCGCAAAAAAGTCCAACGTAATCAATAAAATCTGAGAATAGTTTTCAAGAAGTGCCAGAGCCGATATTTGTAGTTAATTATAAAACCTTTATAATGATTTAGCTGGAAGATTTTTTCTTCTTTTACTAGAGTAACCCTGCATGTGTTGCTGGACAATACAATAATATACTTTTATATTTATGATTTGATCAGGCTAAAATTCGTATCGCTTTTGCAAGCCAAATTAATAGATGTTACTTAACAGGAGTAGTGACCGTACTGATTACTAATTTGATAACTTTTTTTGAAAGGTGAAGTAATGATTAAATTACGATTATATTCATTTAAACACGATTACTAATAACGGAATAATAATCTGAATTACTTGAATTTACAAAAAATATTCAAAAAGAATCAAAAGTAATTAAAAAATTAATCCCATTACTTTTAAAGATTACTTTTAATTCTTTTTTAATATTTATTAATAATTAATTAATTGATATTAATAATCTTTGAAAGTAGTCGAATTATTTTTTTTATTACTTTTGATTCTCTTTGATTATTTGTTGTAATTTCTAGTAATTCAGATTACTTTGCAATTATTAGTAATCGTAATCAATTATTTATCACAACTTCTTCTTTTAAAGGGAATTATATAATCAGTACAATTCTTTTTAAAATGTTATCTAATTGATTCCTAATCGTAATCGAAATTGTACAGCTCTGGCCAAATTACATATGATAATTATTAATGAGCAAATAACACCAAAGTTAGTTGTAGATATTTTGATAAACAACACATAGTTGAAATGAACAACTAGCTGTTTTTGAAGGCCACTAAACTAAACTAGATATGGTAAAATTGAGCATTCATTACAAAAAAGCTTTCAGCAAATTGAAATACGATGAATAAAAATAATTATCATATTCCATTTGCATAAAAGTTGCGTATATAAAGCAGAAATCTACATCAACTCACACCACACACAGTTGACCAAACACAAAAGAACGCTGATGATGCAGGTGTAGGGACCTCCGAAAACAGCTAGTTGTTCCATTCTACTACATGTTTGTCAGAATATTTACAACTAACTTTGGTTTTATTTGCTCATTAATAACTATCACATGTAATTTGGCTTGTAAAGCAATGCGAATTTTAGCCTGATTAAATCATAAATATAGAAACAACTGAAGTTCGAACAATAATAATTAAAATTAACTAAAATATACTTTTATGTCTTTGTATTAAAAATTAAATCTTCTACAAAAGAAAAATGAAACTTTCTTTTAAAGTATGAACAAATTACAGAAAATATTTTTAATGAAAAAAGTAAAGTAAGACTTTATAACAATTAAATTTGACGTCGGATTACTGAAAATCATTCGAAATTAAAATCAGTATCTTGTGTGGCAACACTCTATTCTTGAATAGCTGTTGTTGTTATATGCATTTATTTGCTTTTTATATACTCCTTATATCTACAATTTGAAGCTGAAAAAAAGTCAGTCAATGTAGTAATGTAATAAAATAAAAAACATGTTGATTATTGAGTTCTTGTTTCAACTTTGTTATTTGTTGTTGAGCTCCTCATTTGTTTAAATAAAAGTTTATGACATAATAACTCTAGTTGTTCTAAGAAGCTTTGGGTAGAGGTTCCCTGATGATCTGCATTAGCAACAGTGAAATGCGCATAGGATCCATCTAGACTCCTCAATAATCAATTTCAATGTATTTTCATATATACAAATATTTTACTGAATACGTAAAATAATAATTTTGAGATTATCAGTGCGTTAACAAATTTTAAACTTCAAATCAGTATCGTTTTGAAATTCACCAAAAAAAACTTTAAGAGTAACTATTTTTATACTAATCAAACTTAATTTTTGTATTTTTAAGCCAATAGAGTGCCTTCAGGTATCGTTTAAGTCTTAATTTTAATATGATTTAATGTTTCTCATTGCAGCTGCAGGCAACAAATAGAAACTTTCTTCTTTGGTTTAAGAAAATTATGTAAAGTTTTGTACAACTCGTAACATTCTTATAATAATTTTCTTTTAAAGAAAATTTGTCAAACAAAATGTTGTTTCTTAAAATATTTTGCAACATTTTTCTTTCAAATGGCAGACAGGACACAGTGTAGGAAATGAGGAAAACAGTTTTGTTAATCAAAATTTTATGAAGATGATACAGGGTTATGTATTTTGTGATGCTGAAACTAAAAGTAGATAAGAAAGGAGATTTCTTAAGGTACTAACATTACATTATTTGCTTTCAGCTTTCTTTACTGTGTTTCAGTATATTTAAAAGAGATATTTCTTATCCCCAAATAATTCCCATTAAAAATCCATAGTGAATTTTGTTGAGTGGCACATAGCAACATTGGACAGAAAAACATCACTGACTGCTGACATAAAGTATATGAGTACAAGTATGTACATAAGTATATCACTGGCAGCAGAAAATATTAATTTTGCATATACCCTGCAGGAATTTGCGTAAATTGTTCTGAACTGCTTCGTTAAAGCATTAGAAAGTAAATATTTTTAGACAAATTGGCTGCTAAAAGCTTAAATATTATTTAATTAATTCAGTTGAAAAATTCTTAATTTCACTTAAACACATTTTATCATCAATTCAGTACCTAAATTTAATTAATAGCCTGTTTGTAGAACGCGACAAGGGCGACTCACGACGAGCCAGTTCGTGGACGACTACGTAATAAATAGCGTTTGTATAACGCGACTCGACTTTGTTGTGCAGCTCTTATGTCAAATATGTACTAAATCGTACTGTTGCCAACGTGTTAAAAATAATTTTATAGCCTGTTTGTAGAACGCGACAAGGGCGACTCACGACGAGCCGTTTCATGGACGACTACGTAATGAAAAGCGTTTGTATAACGCGACTCGACTTTGTCGTGCAGCTTACGTTAATTCGCATATATATCCCACCCTGTGGCAAAACATTATGTTGTCAACATGTCCAAAAATTGTTTTCATTTATCTTTTTTCATAGAAAATTATAAATTCAACTTGAAAAAATGGTAACCCTATTCTTGTGTTGAAAAAACACAATTGACAATTGAATGAAAAATTATTTGTATTTTTTTTTTTTATTTTGTTATAAAAAATCAATTGTTCTTCAAAATATCTGCTGTTATTTGAAGAACAAAAATTAGGATATGTATGAAACTGTGTAAAATCCATGTGAGTGTATGTGTATTGTCAGTATTTATTCATTTTGGTGCACTTTTTTTGAACACGATTATAATTTTTCATTCGCCCATCTTGACATTTATAATGAGCCGAACCGTGTTACACAAACCCAAATAAATTAAGAGTTGTTTCGTTTTTTAATTAACATCGTCAACCAAAAAAAGAAAAATGCTAACATGTTAGCGATTATTATCGACGAGTCGTGTTCTACAAACAGGCTGTTAGTTTATATTTTTCATATGAAATTTATTTTCACCTTTAAAAAAACGGCAACCCTATTCTTGTGCACAGCTGACATCTACATACATATGTACATATGTACATAAATAAAAAAGTAAACAAATATCAATTTTTTATTTTGTTTTAAAAAAAGTGAATTAATGATTTATATCTGTGTTAAAGTTGTGCAATTTACATATATAAATAATTGAGTTTAATGTACATAAATGATGTGCATACATATATATACATACATATGTATGTATACATGTAATTATGTACAGATACATATGTATACTACTTTCATGGACTTATATGTACAATGTGATCCTGCTGCTGCTGTTGTCCCAATTTAATTCGTTCATCGGTAAATATTAGGCAGGTTAAACATTTAATCGGTACAGATGATAACGGGTGTAAGACCCTTTTGAAAGTACCGAATTTTACAAAGGTGTTGCCTCCATAAATCCATAAACAGACCGCGTCTATACAAATGCGATCAGTGCCAGAAATGTTTTTGTATAAAGGTAAGTAATCTAAACTATCGTAGTATTTTTTAATAAAGTGATTTCCATGCAAGGGATGTGCATGCATAAATGTATGTATGTAAATACATACATATGTACTCATAAACAAGGAAACTATTAATAATAGTAAGAATCTGATTTTTTAGACTTTCAGATTCTCAAGTGTTTCAGGCCAAAAATTATGATCAAACTACAGCTGGTGATCAAGGGTCTACTCTGTAATACGTGTAATGGTTGGGCAGGATCGCTATGTAATGGTATATTAATCATAGCGGGATCGTCATGGAATGGTATTAAAAGTTTTATAAATGTTCTACCTCCCCGATTGTGGCGGCGCTAATTAACGCCACTGGCTCTAATTGAATAAGGCAGCTGTATGCCTAGAAAGCAGATGAATGCTTTTATTGAATGAAATAAATTATTCCTTTTATAGTTACAGCTCAGCGAGGAGCTCCCAAGAAAGATATTTATTCATTAGTCTTAAATACAAAATTGTAATGGCTTATATACTAACTATGAGAATAATGCTTAAGCAATCTTAATATAAGAGAGAAAAGAAAAGGTATATGCTTAATAAGCAAATTTTTTCCTTCTAGTTTTCCACGGTAGGCGTGCGGCGTGTGTCTCATAAGAAATTTGGAAAACATAGATTCTATAGATTGTTTATATTTATATATAAACACATTGTTTGGTTATTAAATATGATTTATTCAAGTGCATTACGCTGCGGCTTTTGAGCAGACTGGTGAGTGTCAAATAGCCGTTGTACAAAATACATACATATTTACGTTGCAGTCTGTCAATGAATTTATCTAACACTTCATGCAGCGGTATTTGCCCGAATGCATGAGTGTCAAATATCCAAAATACTTTCAATGCAATTGGATGTTATGTATGTTGCGGTCAAGTTGACTTTAAATGTTTACTACGCAATGTTAGTCGTAGTGATAGTTAGAACACGCTACATACGGAACGAAAGAAAATGCTTTTAAAATTATATTAATTTAATTTAATTTAATTTATTGTGTTGTCGAAATGTGTATTTAAAAAATGTTAAAATAGTAAAAGAGTGTACAATTGCAGTTATATAAATGCACAAAAAAAGAGTTAAATATTGCATTAAACACAAGTAAACAATTATAAAAGTAAATGATTAAATTATAGTGTTTTTAGTTCAAAGGAAAACATTTATAGTACAATTACGTGAAGACTTTAAAACGATAAAAGCTATATACACAAAAAAATTCAATATATTTGTTTTGATCTTTGTGTACCGAAAACCACATCAATGTCATTGTCATCATTGATGTATGTGTTTAGGGGCTCATGAGTAGCAGGCATATGTCGAGCATTCCAACGTCTAGTAGTAGGACCATGTCATGCGTAAGTTGGCGTGTTTGCCTGCACATTTGAGGGTGTGGCCATAAGAAAAACCGTATGTAGGTATATGGTTTTGGTAAAATGCTGTATAAGCATATATAACTGCGATGCAATTGCACGTAGTTGCATATGGAACAGATCTTGGCTTCAATGTAATTATGCAACGATACACCTCATCAAAATATAGAGCAATATTTTTAAGATGCCTACGATTTTATTGAAGATGCCAGTAAAACTGGTTCTCGGGTATTACTACATTGTCATGCGGGTATATCTCGCAGTGCCACCATTGCCATTGCATATGTTATGCGTTACAAATCCTTAACACTGCTGGAAGCGTACAAACTAGTTAAATTAGTAAGCCTAAGTATGTAATTCCAATATACATGATGCCGCACAAACCCTTGATGTGCACAAAATCCTTATACTTAAGGCCTATTTGTAGACAGGTATGTGTAGGTACAAATTGTGGCTTGCAAAATTGGTTGAGAAAACTTTCCAGCCAGTTGGGAGTTGTGCAGCTTTTCCCCAGGTGGGCAGCCTTTTATACATTTGTTGCTCCTAAGAGATTAAAACAATTTAAATTAATATACATATATTAGATAAAATTATAGTTTTTTACTCATATACATAGGCATTTTTCACTTTTTACAATAATGTGCTACTCTTTTAGCACCAATTGGCTAAGCTGCAGGCTGCAGCCCTCTTGTTATTTTGATGCTAAAAATTTATGAAATGAAAAATTACTTACCTTTTTCTTGTTCGAAATTCCATTTTTTTAATTATATTTGTTATTTATTTAAACTTTTTTAAGGTTTTGTCTATTTATTTGTAATTTTTGATTGAAACGACTACATTTTTTTAGTCGCCCTCCTTGGCGTTTATTGTGAGTCGAATCGAATTGTACAAAGCCAAATAAACTGTCATGTGTTACGTTATTTAATAAAAATCGTCATCACTCGTGTTCTAAAACCACAAAAAATAAATAATGCTAACATGTTAGCGCTTTTTATTGACTAGTCGTATTGTTTAAACAGACAATTAAGTTTTCAGAGGTCCGATTTTTTTGTTTTTAAGGTTTAATACGGTAATTCGTGGCAGTTCAGTCTACCAGTGCGAGCGAAACGCTAAACTCTCAAAGACTAATAAACAACCGTGGCCTGGCTGTATTTAAGAAATAATTGTCAACGACGCGTGACGTTGACTCGCTTAGAGGTGCTTTACGAACTGTTGAATTTCCGTAATAAATTTTGATTATCTAATTGTTATATTAACAATGTTTTTTTATACACAATTACAATCCACGAAACGATTTTTTGCTTGTCTGTGAAAAACACCAAATTTCTTTGGGCGGAGTTGAACCGGTAGCCTCAGGACTAATAAACTAGGGCTTAGTTTACATCTGGCATTTCTTGTGTGTCATTTGCCCAAAAAAAAACGGAACCAACTAATTACTAATAAAAAACTGTTTGATTCAGACATATATTTATTGATTTAAGCAGTTTGCAAACATTTTGGATTCTATAAAATTGTCTATTAATTATGTATGAAACTGTTTAACTTAATAAATACATGTCTCAATCAAATAGTTTTTCATTAGTAATTAGTTGGTTACGCTTTTTTACGCTTGTGTGGCATTTGGCATACAGATGTAAACCCGGGCTGACTTACTTACCTCTCAGCTAAAGAGCAACACTTTATTAGATGCGCAAATTATGAATACATACAAAACATGAATTTTTATGTTTGCTTCTACATGTACGCAATCCGTTAAGATATAATTTAAGAAATAATTTTTTGGGGTAAGTTAATTGACTACAAGAATTTAAATTTGTTATATCAACAATGATTATTAATAATTTTTAAATTAAATATTAGCAAGTTGTTTTGTTGGTTTCATTTCGATGATATTTTTTTCTGTGAAGTCATTGATTGATTTAAATATTTTCTTGGTCGTAAAAATATATATATATTTGTTTTTTTTAATAATTTTTTATTTTTTAATAGGAACTAAAAAATTTTTAATTTTTGTTAAAGCTTTATCGCTCGCAATTAGGGTTTCTAATTTCCTGGATATTTCCAATTCCCGGTAATCGAGAAGTAAAATTTTTTATTCCCGGTAATTGCTGGGAATTTCAAAAACAAATGATTTGAAATAAATAACCTCAATAAAAATATATAATTTTATGAAAAAACATACATATAAATTAATAACAAAAATTAAAAATTTTAAAAACCTCCGACGTACAGACCAAATAGCTGGACCAATTTTCTTCAAGTATAGACTTGAAGATATTAGATCAAGTCACCTTTTAAACGAAAAAAACCAAATTAAAATCGGGTCTAGTCGTTTGGGTCCTACAGACATACAAGGACACATAGATTCAACAGAATAAATCTAGAAAAGATGTGATATCTTCTAAATGACTGGATTGATTTTGTTCAAACGGAGCTGAAAATCGGTTCAGCCGTTTGGTCTGTACGTGGACTCGTACAAACGCACTGATACACTTATAACATCGTTTTTTTTTTTGCCGAGGATTAAAAACAAAACAACATTATTCGTTCATTTCATGAACAACAATATTTAAAAAACAAAAAAAAAATATAAATTCATATGCTTTGAGTTAAAGCTTGCATGCAAATTCTATCTACATCTGCCAATCTAGATACTATTTTCCTTTTTAGGTTGAAAATATTTCGTAACGCTTAACGTTTTGCGAGTCACTTCGGAAAACTTTATTACATCCGCTTCCATGCTTATATTATGCTTCATTACAAAGTTGTATATTTAAGTAAAAAAACAATGAACAGCAATGTTAAAAAAGCAAACTCCTAAATATTAAATTCCCGAAAAATTCCTTTGAAAATTTCCCGGGATTTGTAAAAAAAATAATTCCCGGGAATTCCAGGGATTTTTTTCCCGTGTAGAAATGTTTAATTTAATATTATGGCCTATTTCTCACCTGCGAAAGAAAACGTTCGACTTACAATTTATATTGAAAACAAAAACAAATTTTCATACTTTATGTTGTTTTCAATGTAAATTTTAAGTCGAACGTTTTCTTTCGCAGGTGAGATATAGGCCATTAGTGTTATGACGAGAACACGCTATACAATTTTGTGACATCGCATTTAAAAATAAAAATGTGTAGTAGTGGCAACGTTTGTTATTTCCGACATTTTTCGTTGTGTGGCATCACCTAACAAATTGTTTAAGCATGTGATGTAGACAGTTGTGAGAATAAGTTGGCAGCATTGCAGACTTACAGAATATGCCGATTATGCTGACATGCTGACTAATTGTCTGTCAAATCAGACATGAGCTAAGTGTTACCATGCACGAAGTAAGCACTAGTTGAAAAAAAAAAATGTTAGATGGCTGACTTATACTCAATTACTAAGAAATATGCACATATCGAGCCTCTGCACAACAGATTTATTCGTATAACTCAGAAAAAAAAATTATTTTGCAGTTTTGTTAATAAATTCAAATGGAAATTAATTAATGGAAAAATAAAATCAAAAGTTAAGTATATATACAAGATATTTGTTTAAAAACACTATGAAGAACAATATGAAGTTTAATTCTGCACTATTAACTTAAAAATTATGATATTAGAATTATGACTCTGTAGCAGCGAAGGCTCGATACAAAATAAATTTATTGTGAATGTTTGAACAGCTGTATTAAAGATATTTACTCATGCAATCTTTTGAAAGATGATAAAACGAAGTAGAGCTGAAATTGATTAAAGCTTTTAAAGTTTTTTTAAGCTTCTTATGGTAGTTTATATATTAAAATATCTTTTAAAATTAAAAGAAAAGCATACTCAATATTATTTCATATGGTAGTTTATATATGAAAATATTTTTAAAATTAAAGAAAAAACATACCCAATATTACTTCAAAAATACTAAAGCATACGTGTCACACATAAAACATAAAGTAACTTTATTTATGGAATATGCACAGAGCGTGTAAAATTGAGGATTTAAATTATTTATTTTTAGTTTTTTTTTTACAAATTTTAGAATTTTGCAAAAATTACAAAATTAGACGAAAGAAGAGAAGAAGGCATAGGCAATTTTAAATATTTTACAAATGCATATTTTATCATATACATATATTTTTTTTTGTTTGTTTGCTTTGTTTCCTTTTTTTGTATTATTTTGCTGAATATTTAACGAATTTGCTATTAAGCACAAACACGCTACACACACACACATCCTTATACTTCAGGCTTTTAAATGAATAAACATAAATGCTACACTTAAAAGAGGGACCATAAAATGTGAAGTGAATTTTTTTTATGTGTGAGTATACAAAACCCAGCACCAATACACGCACTTTCATTATGTCATGCATATAAAAATATACAATACTTGAATATAAATAACACAAAAGTAAAGCAAGAATTTTAAAATAATTCCAGTATGAGTAGTTAGTTTATAAATATTTTAAATATTTCCACACTATGCTAGTAAGAAAAACACGAAAATATGTCTTCCAAAGTTACTGCATAAAGCACATACGAGGTGTGTTTAAAACGGTAAGAAGGCTTTGTGTTTTGATGAAAAAAAAAGTTATTTATATTTTTATCAGTATTCAGATATAATGTAAGTATGCTAATGCTTTCTCCTATCCTCGAAGAATTTCTGATAAACTGTTTTTAATAGATTCCTAAGCTCATAGCAAGTCTTCATTCGTGCATGGGTCTGTTCAGTTGTAGTCAGAGATTTATTAAATTAAAGAAAAATCAAAGAATTTTTTTATTGAAATATGACCTACCCCGGAATTCAGAATACTAAAAACCGAAATTACATTTAATATAATGAAAAACATATTTTTTTCACTGACTTCAGAAACGAATATCAATTCGTCTGTATTTTTTTTTTTTGACATTATTACTTCATAACTCGGCACAATTTTAACCGTTTGTAAAAATTCTTATTTTTTCTGGGATGGTATAGCTTCTAATTGGTTCCATTGTAATTTGATTTTATGATATTTTATTTATTTGATTGCTGCGAATCCTAACAAATACCTTTGGTTGTTGTAGTTACATGATTTTAAGGTTGAAAATGTGGACAGGGCTAGGCCCACATTTTCGATTTTGATTTTTACGAAACCTGCCATACACCTTAAGCTGTAAAATAGGCACAGTATTCCATTTAAAAAAATTGGCAGAGTGACGCCCATTAAAATATATTATTTTATGATAAGAGGTTCTACTTTACCGATTTTTACAAAACTTAACACACCCTGAGCTCCAAAAAACACAAAATCCTGCATTTTAAAAATGGGAGGAGCCACGCCCATTCAAATCTAATTTTATATTTCACGTATTTCTTCTTAATCAACAGATTTTAAACTCTTTTTTATTTTTTTTAAAGGAGTTTACTTCCAGTTTGATTTCATAATTCTTTTTGGGAGAATTATTTTTTTTAATAATAATTGACTATACTATTTTTACAAAAAAAAAAAATATTATTGAAATTTTTTCTGTGTGGTTCAGGCAGGGTTATGGTGCTGTTGTTGCCCAAAAAATTTCTCATAACAACAACAATGAATGAGCGGGTTCCTTATCGCAATGCAAAAGTCATGACTTTTATATTTCCATAATTCAAGCTGTTGGTTTTTTTTAGGAAAAATACCGAGACATTATACCTTGGTAATAAAGACATCCAACGTCTGAGCAAAATCTTCAAATTTGATAATTTTAAAAAATTTCTCACAAGCAACGATGAATCAGCAGGCAGGTTCAGCTACCATGAATTATTTTTCAACAGTAAAATGGAAACAAATAATTTTTTTGCGGTAAAAATTTTGCGGCATTAGACCTCAGTTATAATAATAATAAAAAACCTCTTAAAAAACCTGGAAACATTATAAATTTTTAATTGGTGTTTTCTTGTAACAAGTTTAATATTTGTTAATGCACTAATAATCTAATTTTGGATTTCTTATTCAGTAAAATATATTTTATTAAAAATAAATATATACATTGAAATTGATTATTGAGGATAGATTTTAATCATAAGATGAATCTTAAACAGTTATGGCTCTCTTTCACAGATCAGGATCATGGAACAATTTTAACTACAACAAGTTCTGTAACAGTATTTCGACGACTTTTTAAAACAATTTTTATAATTTCTTCAATGTTTTCATCTCTTGTGGAAGTGCTGGACGTCCATTGCAAGATTCCTCATAACATCTTCGCGGCCATCTTGGAATGGCGTGCATTAGTTATAAAATTTTTAATACTCAAAACAGACTCACCATATGCCAATAGGAAATTTTTCCATTTAATTAAAAAAATGTATTAAATAAAAATTCTTTGACTAATTATTTTTTTATGCAGTAAATCAATGAACACCTTTACTTTCTGGCAAACAGAAAGTAAATATATTGTCTAATTGAAACAATATAAGTTACTATGTAATTTACTCTTTCAATGAAATTTCCAAAGTTTAGCTAAATTTTTGAATACACCTCGTATTTACATAAATACAGGCGTATAAAGAATTTACAGACGTATGTAGATGTTTATAAATAGACGCAATGTTTGTAATTGCAGATGCAAAGAGTGTCTTAAAATTCACACATCCAATATACAGTTACTTTTAAGTAACTTCAAACCGAGAGGAAGTTCTGAGTATTTTAATTTAAATTTTTGCCACTTCCCATTACTGATTTTACATCAATTTTTCTAAATCGAGTGTTGATCACTCGTTTCGAAGTTTTGAGCTCGTAGGGTTCGAGTTTTACTATTTTCGTGATAAAGACCGATGTAGGTATGTGTGTGTGTGTGTGTGTGTGTGTGTGTGTGTGTGTGCGTGTGTGTGTGTGTGGGTATCAGAGAAAGACGGTGAGTATGCAAAAAATATACATGAGTAAACCGTCTTAATTTAAGTAACTGCGTATAATCATAACTGTAGCACAAACAATTCGTACGCTCACATATTTCCTCTCAAGAAAATATGACTACAGCCAACTACAACATACAAGGGCACTTCAACTTCGTTTATGCGAAAAACTAAAATACGATACAACAAAAATTAAAAAAGCACATTAATATCAAGCACTCCCATACTTTTAGTTGGAGTAGGCTTATACTGAGGCTATGGATATTTAGTCGGACAAAAAATTGACCTGATACTCGGGATATTTATTCATAATTTGCCACCGTATGCATACATTTTTGCATATAAAATTGAATTTAAATGTGTGTGTGGCTGCTTGAAAACATGCTTTATGTATGTGTCTAAATAAAATAGCCCTGTATATACGCATGTGCAGCCGTTTTATAGTCTGAGTATTTTTATATTCATTCATTTAAGTTATAGTTGTTCGTGCGACGTAATTAAAAAAATGTATATAAATATAGTTGTTGGATGTTTTTAGTTATAAGTATTTGTTTTAAAATTAATACGTGTGTTTATATATGAGTGAGTTTTTTTATTTTAAGCTGTACGCATTCGATAGATGTTGAGCTAATTTAGGTGTAGATTTCGAAAATATACGGCCGGGTTCTAAAAACCATTTCGTTTTGAAATCTTAAAGATTGAAAAACGGAAAAGAGTGTTACCTTCAGATAATTTAGTGCATTTGAAATTAAGTTCAGATAAAATATATCAATGATATCGAGGGTTTATATTCAAAAAGTGCTATCTGAAATTCTTGAAAATTTTGGTAGATAAAATAAAACTGTTATTTTCTCTAAGTCCAAGAGCAATAACTGTATTTTATTTACATTAGGAGAATTAAAATGTCTTCTGTAAATGGAACTATTCATCAAAATTTAGTTATTTGCCCTTGCACTTTGAGAAAATAACAAGTTTTTGAGCTC
This sequence comes from Tachina fera, assembly GCA_905220375.1. Lineage (NCBI taxonomy): Eukaryota > Metazoa > Arthropoda > Insecta > Diptera > Tachinidae > Tachina > Tachina fera. Next base: position 85,185,317 of record LR999966.1, read on the forward strand.
TTCTAAAATTTTCAAGCCTTGCAGATAGTACTTTTTTGATATAAACGCTCGATATGAATGATATCTTAAACCCAAAAAAAAAAAGATGCAATAAGTGAGATTTTTTGATGGGGTTTTCCTGAAATTTGTCGGTTTCAAAACGAAATGGTTTTCAGAACCTGGCGTATAATTTTTACAAACTTAAAGAAAATCTCCGTCAAACGACTTTTCTTTCGCAATGTCTTCTAAAGACTTCAAAAGTGTATCCGCTTCCGTAAGATTTTGCGAAGAAATATTAACTTACTCGATAGTTTATCTGGCAGTGAAAAATGTTCACAATCATTTTATGTAGTTCAAATCGAATTTCACGGAAATCCATTTTTTTTGCAGATTTTTATTACTTTATTTACATTTGACGAAGATACATTTCAAAATTTGTTAGAAACTAACGAATTGTTTAAGATATACATATATTCTACTATATATACATATATATAGGTACATATGTACTACCAAACAAACAAATTTTTTTTGATATTTCTCATAGCGTTCCATATTTGTCTAAATCGAATCATTCAGCTTTCTCATGTAATATTATTATAGCGAGGGCTTTAATATCTCCAGTAAGTTTTGCATTTCCCTTTTTTACATATCAAGTATACTGTCTACATATTTCACTTGCGTAAATGTATTTCTAAGCGAAGCACACACATGAATATCAGCACATACTCATACGTATCCACTTTGACAAGTAAGATACAGACAGATAAGGGATATGGGTACATATTTTCTTTCATTTAATACTCTTTTGTCATTTTTCCTAAACGTAAGCAATGCGAATAATGTAAAATATTTTCATTTCTTTTTTCTGAAAAACGCTACAACTATAACACAGCAGGGAAGGAAGGAAGGACATGCGAATTTAGTTCTTTATCATTGCAGTTTGTAATGAATTTTTTTTTTTAATTTTTTCTTGCATACTTTTCTTTTGTGTAGAAAATCGTTAATGTTTTATTGAATATTGTTGATATTGCTGCGCTTACTGTCAGTTCTAGGGAACAAAGAATTTAGTTGAAGGCTCAACATTATCATAAAACCAGAAATAGAAATAAATATTAATATACTATTTATTAAATGTGGGCAGATTCACTTTGAAATAAAAAGGAAATTTTTAATTGATCCTCTAAGAGGATCAGAGAGATTCTGCTGAGATTTTGTAGAAAATACTTTATGTAATCTCTTTTAGTTCGTAGTGAAATGTAAAGAATTCTAATAACTTCTTAATTAATTAGAAATTTTCGCAAAGCTTTTATAAGGCATATATTTTAAATAAAATAAAGCTCCTTGCCAAAAGAAGACTTGACTTCAAACAAGTGTCACCTACTCAGCTGCAGAATGTCATAGAACTAAAAGAGGGTTTGATCATCAAATAACCGAAAAAGGATGATCTAAAGAAGTCTGAAAACTGGAGGGAGATCAGTATGACAAAAAAGGTAATTGTAAACTTCTTTAGAAAGAGATTTCAATGCGAATAGTTTATAAGTAAAGATATCCTGCCTATACCTGGCCTGCGACGCTACTATTTGATAAACAAAGCAGTACCGAGGAAAAAAATAGTTATTAATCAAGACTCATACAGAAACACAAACTATTCTAAATATCACTAGATTCTTTTTTTCGATCAGCTCTCAGGGCTGCCAATTTTTAGATTTATTGATATATTAAAATTGTTCGGTCACACCCGTTGCACTTAAAATTTAAAAAGTTTAAATTAAATTGTTAGTGTACTTAATAAATACTTTATATTTTTCAACAGTAAAAATTTAAGAACAATTAATAATAAAATAATAAAGGGTGTCCCAACAAGAACGCAAGATTTAAATTTTAAATAAAACACAGATATTTAAAAGAATCGTGAAACTTTATTATATCGTAAAGTAGACAGAATGGGATTATGTGTGGAACAACATATCGGGCAGATGGCCGCCGCGCCTTTGCTGGCATACACGCGATCTTTTAATGACATTCTCAATGACCGTTTTGCATAAATGCTGCGGTATTTCATTAATGCAGTTTCCAATTTACTCTTTTAAAGCTTGGGTCGTCGTCGGCTTATTTGTGTAAACCATCGACTTTAGAAAACCCCAAAGAAAAAAGTCTAATGGTGTTGAATCGCTCGATCTAGGCAGCCAATTCTGGTCTCCAAAACGCGAAATAATACGACCGGGAAATGACTGATGCAGCAATTGAATTTTTTCTCTAGCTGTATGACATGTGGCGCCGTCTTGTTAAAACCACATGCCCTCCACATTAATTTCTTCAATTCTGGTCACGAAAAAACTGGTTATCATTTCACAATACTGAACATCATTGATTGTTTGCGCTTGACCTGCCTCATTTTCATAAAAAAAGGTCCAATTTTTCTTCCAGCCCAAAATCCACACGATCGACCTGGTCGAAGGCGCGTTGTTGTCTTTACATCACTAACAGACTAAGTTTCGGCAAATTTATCCATTAATCTCTTTAGAGTTGACTCTTCTGGAGCATTATTGTGACCCCAAATTTATCGCAATTTGTTGTTCACTCGTGTAACGCTCCATTTTTACTAACCTCGTGCCTTCTACTAGCCAACAATAACAATTGTTCAAATGTCAACCAATGACACTTCGAATGGCGCCAAATTTAAATCTTGCGTTCTTGTTGGGACACCCTTTATAATATAATTTTCTGATCACTTGGGTCCAATACAATTATCCCTTTGTGCTACCTGTTAGTTGAAGAGAAGATAGTGCGAGAGGGTGATAGCGAAGGGATAGTGATAGAGAAGAAATGTGGTGAAGAAAGAGATAAGAGGAAAGCTTAATTTTTTTAAAACCCTACTTTTTTTGCACGCTTTTTAATAATGTAGTGTTATTGTTCATATTGATAAGAGAAAGACAGAAAGGAAGAGGAAAAAAGGAAATGCTCAGAAACTTACAATTTGTAAAGAAACAGTGGAAAAAAGTAGAAACTAGAAAACGAAAGAGCAGAGAAAAGTTATGATAATCAAATTTTTGGCATTTTAGTACATATAAAATTAGTATTTCGAAATCACAGCATTCATTAAAAGAGTCAGTCATAAAGTTAAACGTAACTTTCATTAAAGTCCATTAAAAATAATTGCTGTTAATAATCGCGTCTCTAGAGAGGTTCCTTAAGAATCTATGCTGGTTGAAAAATGCACAATAATCAAAATTGTGGCTAGTGACGTTGAATTTTTTTTTCAAGTTTTCATACTAGGTCACACCCGTCACATAGTCAAAAAAGTTTTTTATTAATAAAACCTTCTCTTTTCTATTTAATACAATCAAGAATTTGACCAACTTACTGCAAAAAAATTTGATAGTCAGTGATCGAGCAAGACACGATATCGTATGTATGCTTTGTGTTACGAAGTAGTTATATGCATGCTGTATTGTAGTTATTAAAGCGGATGCAAGACACATCAATATTCAGCTTCAATATACATATGTATGTGGTTGTGTGCGTTTGTTTTTAAAAAAATATTCACACCAATAGTATATATATGACTATTTTTGGTAAACACACGCATATATTGAAGCTAAATATTGATTTGTGTGGCACCCGCTTTAGACTGTATTTAGACGAGTCGTAATTATTAACTCTTAGTGCCCATTTAAGAAACACAAGGTCAAAGTCAACCTGAAGCTAGGAGGCGACTCATATTTGCATCCCAACAACAACAGAAGCCCAGTAGGGAAAAACTATCGAGTTCGATATAATTGTAGTTCAAAGAATACTTTGCTAAATTAAATAATAAAACATCCGACATCTCTATTTTTATTTACAAAGGAAACCGACCTTTGGCAAGATCCTAGAACAGCATTACTAACTTTTTTCGACAGCACCATCTTTATTTGATTTTGAATCCATTTTTTCGCAACCCTTTAAAACAACCAAACATAAATTTCTAAATATATACATACAAATATGTACTTTGGTATCCTAATAATTTTTATTTTTTATTGTTCTTTTTTATGAAAAATTAAAAGAAAAATTTAATAAAAATTTCTCTCTGATTCTATTTAATATTTAAATTTTTTCATCCGCCTTTGCTAAAGCAAATATACAATGGAAAAAGGTCAACTTAACTGAAATTTTATTCTTAATACTAAAATCCTTCAATACACTACCACTCAATAACGCTTTTATGGAAAATTAAGAGCAACACAATATGTTCACATTTAAATAAAATTGTATGCATTCTCCTTATATGTATGTGCATGTGAATGTAAGTATGTATTGTAAATTGTTTGTATGTGTGTATATTTACATTGGCATATTGAATGCGTACGGCATGTTTAACTTTAACATCTTTAATCAACTCAAAGAAATTAATTAAAACGTTTGTTGTCATTTCGCACCATAAACGACAATAAAGACTAAAGGCTGGCGACACCAAACACCACACCACACCACATACACATACACTTACAAATAAACAAGTGTAATGTAACTACCTTACGACAACAACAAAAACAAACAATATTGATAACAGTAATAAACAGTGAGAAAAAAAACGGCGATATAAACAATTAACGCCCACGTTGGATATATGAAAACAAACACACATACACTGAAAGGAAACTCTTCATTAAAACAATGAAATTCTTCATTGTATTAATGAAAATTTTCATTAAAAGTCAGCTAATGAAACCCTTCATTGGATCAATGAAGAATGGTTCATTGTATTTATGAAGTTAATTTTGGCGGAAATGTCATAAATAAAATGAAACTATTTTATTACTTCAATGAAACTTTTTCATAAATATAATGTAGTTGTTTCATTGATTTAATGAAGTTTTTACATGCTATTAATGAAGTTTATTTATTTATATAAAGAAAATTTCATTAAAGTATTTATGAGATTTTCATAAATATAATGAAATATAAACAGTAAATAATGAAAATTTTCTATAAAAAACATGAAATCATATCCCTTCCAAACCACCTATTAATAAAAAATATATAGTTTTTTTTTGTTTTATTTAATATATACAAGTATATATGTGCTTAATATATGTACATATGTTTGTATTTATTAAAGTAAAACATTTAAAATTTAGGGAACTTATCATTAGAGTTCAACCCAAATAATGTTTTAAGTAAGCCGAAAAATTACATGTTTATACTAAAACTTTAAATATGTTGTTGAGAATTACAATACGCAAACATAAGTTTAAAAGAACAAAACAAAAATCTTAACAAAACAGGCATCTTTATTGGGTGTTTGACACAAACTTGTTGTGTTTGTATTGTAGTGAGGCATGTGAATGATAATGATAAAAAAAAGAGAAACAGAGAGATATGTGGCATTCAATGAAGAATATTACATTGTATAAATGAAATGATTTCATTGCATTTATGACGACCATACTGCTTTGAAATTAAAAGGGATTAGAAAAGTAAGAAATAGAAAATATTTTTGAACAAAATAACTTTTAATTAATTTATGTTTGCAAACTCTATACAGTAAGTAGATAAAATTTGTGGAAACTACTTTAATTTTGTCCCAAATTTGCTAAAAAGAAAATTCGTTTAAACAATGTAACGATTTTCATTAATACAATGAACTATGAAGAATATATGAAGAGCAGACATTGGAAGATTTCATGTATACAATGTAATTGTTCATTGTATTAATGAAAAGTTTCATTAATATAATGCAGAACATTTAATGAAACCGTTTCATGCTCTGAATGAATGATTTTCCTTTCAGTGTACCAGCAAACCGTAACATAGACAATTGCTTATCTATGAAAATCAACAAATATTTATCTACTTCCACTCCTACTGCTGTCACCTCCGCCCACTCTTAACAGAAGTTGACAATTGTCCATTTTATATGTTCATTCACAAACACACACACACACACAAGTACACAAACACACGCTTAAGCAAAGCACATAAAATTACAACGAGTACGCAATAAAAATATAGTACAACAACTTACGGATGACAAAGTTAAAATAAAAAAAAGGAAAAAATATACGAAATAACATTAACAAAGCAACGTGTAATGTTGAAGTGGACAGCCAGCCAAACGTCTATTTGTTTGGATAAAAAAAAAGAAGTGAACCATCGTGGCAGCAGCTGAAACTACAGTGTACATAGAGGGCTTGTCCCCTACACAGAGAAAACAATTATAAAAATAACACACGGCTCTAATCCAGTACAAAGCGTTCCTACTCCAACTCTATTTGCTTGTGGCCACCCCAACACGGCTGACAAATAGTGCGGAGCGAAAACAACAAACGGTTTTTGCACTCAATTTCACTGTATCGGCTAAACAAATTAGTTTTGTTGCCAGCGACGGGTGTCAATAACGCGGTCAAAATTAAAAACCTTCATACACTTCGTAGTTATTTAACCAGCATTCTGTGGCGATTTGGTTACTCTTGCTGGCGAGAGAGATAAATTGCAGTGTGTGTGTTGTAATGTTTATAGTATAAGAAAATTTAGAAAATATAAACAACAAAAATGTTTTAAATGCAACATATTTTACTCGTATAAAAGGAGGCATACATTGGCAAAATAAAATTAATAAATTACTTATCTGATATGGTGACAGTAGAAAAGGAGGCGAAATATGAAACCTAAAGTAAGAATAATGTAACCAAATAGAAGAGAACTGGAAACATAAGTACATACTTAAAATTGGAAATGTAGTAATTATGATTGTATGTATGAAGAAACATCAATTCGCTAATTGTAGACTCTTCAGAGTTCAAACTGATATACATACTATGGACATATATGGAAATAACTCCTACTCGAATTAAGTACTTTGTAGATCCTTTATTCATTATGCTCCTCGGGAAGACTTCACAGGCTGCAACCTAGAATATCATGAAGTCATATCCTAATAAAAGAACAGAATTTGACTGCATTCAAAAAAATTACATTAATATATATATATGAATATGCGTGATCGAAATAACTGCTATGATTTTATAAAAAAAAACATCTCGAAAATCACAGTGGGCATCCTGTAGCTCGTTTCTGTATTTCTCGCATCGTAAAATTTCCCGCATAAAACGAAGAAATCGTAACAGAAACAGTGTAAATTGAAACAAAAAATGGCTTTTCTCACATAAGTGTTTGTGTATATTTACTTTGCGAGAAATATTTGTCATTTAAATTAATTTCCAGCAATTATTGGAAGGATGTGAGAAAAAATGTGTTTCTGAAACAATATTTTGTGAAAGTTTCTCGCAAGAACTGTCAAAATAACTCGCATTTTAAATTGGTACGAGAACAACCAAATTTGTACAAAAACATATGATTTTTTGAATTTGTGTGTGAAAATATGAAAAATTAACTAGTTCAAAAGATATGTAACGAATTGTTGAACTAAAATTATTATTAATAAGTCGATATGATTAAGTTTATTTAGAATGTTTTTCGTGTAATTTTCTTATATAAAGACAGTTGATAGAAAAAACTTATTTCAATAATTTTACATTCACTTTATATTCATGTTCATTATTTTATTTTCTTTTCCTTGTAAATTATTTTTTTGTTTGTTATTGAAATAATATTTTTGTGACACTTTGTTTTCATTTGACACTCGATCGACTGGAAATATTCCAATAAAAATAGAGTCAGTGTTGTCTGTTCTCGCATTCAAATACAGAAACACTTTTTTCTCACATGAATTGTAATAGTAGATTTTTTCATAAGAAACTGCCATATTTGGACTTTTAAAAAATCGTAAGTTTTGAGAAAAAAATCGTCAAATCGTCATTTTGCTATTTTCGTCAAATCTGGCAGCCGTGCTTACAAGTACGTGAAATTATGCTATTGGGCATTTCTTATTTGAACCAGGGCTGTCAGATATGGCAATTTCTCGCCAAACGTGTAGATATTTCAACTTGTTTGGAGTTAAAATTTTTGGTTATGGCTATTTTTTTCCCAACAAAATTGAACTTCAAAAGCTTGTCATTCAGGAAATTAGTTTGTTGAAGTATTTAAAAAAAAATAAAACCTACTAAAACTCGTCTGAGAGAAATTAAAACAATTTGATCATGATGATTGTTCTTGTATTAATTATAGTAATTAATGCATTTTGAATTTTGAAAAAATTTTATATTTAACAAAGCGTTATATAAAAATGCATTTATTATCAAATATATATTAAGAAAATTGTCATAAAATTGTTTTTGGCGACTTTTAGCGATTTAGTCACAAACAATTTGTCAAACCTGGTTTGAACCAAGACACATTCACCAGGTAGTATCGGAAATGCAGCTGAGCTATTTTTTTTTTCAATTAAAGTTCATCCGAAACTTCAAAAATTTTTTACGAAAGAGAAATTAAGAAAAATGTTAAAAAATTTTCAATATGAAAAATATTTTATTAAAAAAATTCTTTGAAAACAAATTTAAAAATACGAAAAAAAACTATTAAAAAATTGTGAAAAGTTCTAAACGTGGCAAATTTTGTTAGTGGAAGCTGCCGTGGAGAAATTTTTAAATTTTTTGTGAATAATCTTTATTATTATTGTGTTACAACAAATTATATTTTTGATATTTTGGATACATGTTGTTTTTTTTTTCATTGTTGTATTTTTTCATTGTTCATGTAATCCTGATATTACTTTGAAATAAATGTGCCTTGGTTTGAACTATAGAATTTCAAGTTAGCAATACTCCCAATGGATATGTCATTTTCAGAACTACTCGTATTTAATTATGAATAAACTGCCAATTAAGTCATGTCTATTAATTGCGAAGATTCTTGATTCGAGAAACTTATGACGCTCTTGGTATATTTTAAGTTCTAAGTATTTTTAAATCTGAGCAATTCCTTGCACTGGTCCTGAGGTGCCTTGGCAGCGTGCTCTTCAATTAAACTTGATAACTTGTTTTTATGTACCAAAATTGAATGACCTTGATGTGGAGGAGCTGACGCTTCAATAATACCGTGCAACATGACATAAAGTATAAAGCACAATTGATTTTATTCAAAACGAAAACTCATGATATAATTAAAAACTAAGTTCAAACTAATAGCGATTTCATTTCTGACAAATATGTTGCATATATGTTACATGTTTTACATTTCTGTGTTCCTTTGTACAAAAAATACAACTGTGGGAAATATTTTCAATTTCTTTTTTGAATATGTTGCATGAAGAACATGTAAATATGTTACATACCCTACAAGAAATGAATGACCGAAACTAACACAAAAGTAATTTTTTCAGTAACAATCATGTACATGTGCCAAAAACTAAACAAAAAATCGACTTTTATTGTAAAATATACAATTCGTTCGGTCTGTGAAACTAAAATTAATATAGGTGTCAAAAAAGTTAAGTAAAAATCAATAGTATATAAAAGAAAGTTGAAAAGTTTAATTAAATATACATATATAAATATATATGTACACATGTATTTCTTTTTCAACTTTTAGATACGTATTTATAAAAATCAAAGTGCGTTGCAGGTTGAAGGAAGCGTGGAGAGGCTAGACCACCTACATTATTTTGTGCTTTTATTTGTTTTCAAATATTTTAATTATACATATCTTTATTTTTCTATAATAAAAAACAATTAAAACAATATGAAATTCATGTTTATTAATGTAATTATGTAAGTTTGGCTAGTTTGCTTTGACGGTTACATACATCAAGTGTGATCAGTCAGACGTGACTACCACATGCATCATCAATGACAAGTAAAAATAAGGCAGAGTAACAAGGTCAACTATAAATGTTCCATAGTAGAAATTTTTAATTAGTTAGACAAAGATGCAAAATCACACGTACAAAAAAATTTACATCACTTATTCAACATTGGCTTTAACAAACTGATAGAAGCTTAGATAGATAAAGCCATCACCACTCCCAGTCAAATAACCGGTCATTTGACTGGGAGTGTTCTTGCTGGGTATTTTACCTGCACTTTATTCAAGGTGTACATACTGCAATTTTTTCCAACTGCGGTAACGAAGGCTTTATTTTGCATGTCATGTTTATAATTTCGAGAAAAGGTTTCTTAAATAGAAAATATAAAAATTACTATTACAAAAATTAATTGCTTAATTCACAACAATCTTTATCGTGTATTTGTGTATCAAATACACTTTTTGTTTTTTAATTGTGAACACCCTCTGTGTAGTGTATTAATGTATTTTGTATTTTAAATGAAAAAAGAAGAACAAGCTACATACAAATTCTCTCAGAGAGCCTCTCTCTGAATACAACATTTTAAAAACATATGAAATAAAAGTGTAATAGTGTATTTAATTTTTATATGAAAATTTCATACAACAAATGTTACACTTTTGTATTTAATATGATAATACAATCGATACAGAGATACAAGAGGTTTTGTGAATTAAGCAAATATAAATAAATATTTATTTCAATATTGGGACTGTTTTGGTTTATTTTAACATAATTAGTGATGTCAATGTGTGCTCAAAAATCATAATAGCGTGCAGAAAACCTCTGAAATAGCCTTAAAAATTGCTAATGAATGATAAAATTTAACCGTTGTAAATAAAGGCAGCTTATTTTGTTCGATTGTAGTAACAGAATATGTAGCACTTTGAGTGATTCTACACAAACAAATTTGTTTGAAATAAAATTTAGTTTCTGTAAATACTTTTTATTGATCCGGTAAATTGTTTGTTAAAATTTTATTTGTGGTTTGTCGGCTACTTTCGGTATTTACATGTATACAACACGATCAATCAATATAAACAACAACAATAGCACAGAAGCATGTTTGACCTATCGACAAACAAGATAAACACTAACACATTTAAACAACAAATTCTCTCAGCCAAACTCAGCTAGATTTGAATTTTTATAAAATTGTTATTAGAATTTACAAAATTATTTGTAGGACAGTATTCATACAAAACATTTACTGATTCAATGAATTTGGTTACTGAAAATGAAATTTAGTTTTTTCTGTGTAGGTAACATTTAAATATGTTACATACATATATATTATGTAACATATTTTCTTCAGAAAAGAAATCGCCATAAATGATCATAAGCATTTTTTTACTATTAACTTTTTTCAAAACTTTACTTTTGCACTCATAAGCTGTTAATAGTTGGTTTCATGGAACACTTAATATTTCTTCTTCTTGCATATGACATTATTTTATCATCGTTATTGATTCATATAATAAATTACAGTATTTTTAAAGATTCAAATTGCTCCGGATTATGTGTATTGAATCCGTGTTAATAAACTCAGTTCTGTTATAAATATACATGAATATAGCATACATAGTTATATTGCTATTTTTACGCAATAAATGTACATGTTGTGTTGTTGTTGTTGTTGTTGTTGGCAAATGTAGTAGGTGTGACACCTGTTGTTGCAATTGCTTCAATCCGCAAATCGTTCACATAAAGCTGGAGGCACAACGATTTTACTAAAATGTGGAAAGTTATTAATAACATCGCATCGTATTCGTAAAGTTAAATAATTGCATGTGTTGTTGTAATGGCAATAAATACATCTACACATTCACACACATAAATTGAAGTAAAGATAAATTATACAGTATTGTACAAGTATGTAGAAAAGTCAATATAAATTAAGCACAAATTGTCAGTTTTAGTAAATTGCCGACCTTATGTTGATGTAATAAAACAATTCATTTATTGCATAAAATAAATGTTTAACATTTATTGGTATCATATTTTATGTGACAATTATTATTATTAATGCTTTTGTGTGTGCTGTGACGGCCAAAGTCCAGTTTTCTGCAACAAAAGTGTGATGTAATGACGTGTGCAGTCAACTTTTCTATAAGAAAAGTTTGCTGTGTCAGTAAACAAAAGTGTGTTGTGATGGATCACACGTTATTTTAAAGAAAAGTTACCTTTTTTTTTAAGAAAAGTCTTCCCGTGATGGGCACAGTGAACTCTTAATTGATATTGATATATATTTTCCATTCATTATATTATTAAATTTTTATAATACATAATTACAAAATTTAAAAATTTTTTAATTGATGCAAGCAATATGATGATTAAAAATCATTAAGTTTTTGATATTACATAAAAAAGACCATAGCAAATATTGTGTATTAATTCTACGGAATTAATAGACGGTCTTTATTGACAAAAACTTACCTTTTCTCTCAAGTATATTACAAAAACAAAAATTCTTTGAACAGTCCATATTTAGTTAAAGCAGATTGCTACAAACTTTGAAAAAAGAGCTTAGTTCTTTTTTTAACTAAAACATTTGTAAATTTTAATTGAACTTTAGTGATTTTTAATCAGAAATAATTCATAGTCAGGCTCAAGTTCAGTAATTTAAATTCTTATTGAATGAAATATTTTTATTAATTAATGTGAGTTTCTAAAGAAGAGAAGAACAATTAAACTTAGACTTTAAGCTGGGGCAAATACCGATACTTTTCTGTGCAGCCACGAACTTCATCAGCACCCTAGTCTATCTACTTGGGTAGAGATTCTTATTAACATCAGCTATTTAACTTAAATGTACAATGAAACGGAATATTAGAAGCGATTGTTGTGTATATAATTGATTTACCTTTGGTAAACACATTTATAAGTATAATAAACTGTAGAATGCAACAACAAAGTAACATAAAGCCACTACAATAATACCTACATGCATGTACCGATGGTACATCGAATAAGTAAAAATAATTAATGTGAGGATCGTACAAGATAAGCAAGAATATTTAAACATACTTAGGTAGAGTAATATAATTTCTTGCTAACCTAAATAGAAAAATTAAAAATGAAAAAAACAGAAAATTAATATTGATACTTATAAATGTGTTTACCAAAGGTAGATCAATTGTATGCACAACAATCGTTTCTCATATTCCGTTACATTGTAAATTTAAGTTAAATAGCTGATGTTAATAAGAATCTCTACCCAAGTAGATAGACTAGGGTGCTAATGAAGTGCGAAGCTGCACAGAAAAGTATCGGTATTTCCCCCAGCTTAAAGTCTAAGTTAAATTTTTCTTCTCTTTTTTAACTTCATTTCATTTGATAGCTTTATATAGCTGATAAGTATGCATGTATGTATGTATGAAGACATATATGCATAACTGTTTGGTAAGTATCTGCCTTACGACTTTTATATTGACAAATGGTTTTTGCCGCGACACAAATACCATAGCACCACATAATGAAAACCGATCTGTCATTAAAACTTAAACAACAATTTAACGCCACATTGTGCAATATTTCACTTACATACTCACTACATACTTACACTCTTTCAGACTTTAAAATAATAAAATAATAAAGTAATTACGTTAAAAGTCCATACCATCCGTTTTAAGAATATGTATATAGACATTTGAAATTTTTAAAGTTAGTGTATTTTTATGCAGACTACAACAATTAAGCCCCGTTCAGACTATTATACAAGTATTAATACTTTTGTGGAAAATTCAGCTCTGAAAGTTGAGTTGTTATTGTTTTTTTTTGAAATTTTTTAAACAAATATAAGAGCAAGGATGCATTTTCGTCAAAGTCTGAGTGGCCCTTTAGTACTGAATTAAAAAAAAAAAATTTAATTAATTATGTACTTTTGACAGTTTGATGTATCTTGAAAACCTTAAAAGGCAAACTCTTGAAATTTTCAAAAACGCTAAAACCAAAAAATTCCCAAAATGAAGAGTCTCAAAGGCAAACAAATTCGCTAAAACCGAAAAATATCACACAAAAAAACGCCAAAACTAAAAACATCTTTAAAACTTAAATAAAGCACCAACAACCAAATCAATGGCAAATCCGCAAAAAAAATCCCAGAAACGAAAAATAAGCACCAAAACTAAGAAAAAGCGCCAAAACTAAAAAAAAAACGCCAAATACAGAAAAGTTTTCGGGTACATTCTTAATTCTTTTTTTTTTAGTTTCTACATCTGGTAAGATATGGGCATTACCTGGGGTCACAAACGTACGTTCGTACGCTTTTGATGTACAAAAAATATAGAAAACAAAACTTTTGCAAGCATTTTTTTTGCGATTTGGTAATTATAAACAATAAAACACGAAGATAATCAACATTTAATTTGTCCATCCTGGTAGACCATCCGCCATATGTGGCGTAAAGTTCGTGTAGTATAACCAGTGATGCCAGAATTCCTTCACCAAAAATTGCTAAATGTAGACAAAAAAATGCCTAAGCGTCATCGTATTCAAAAATCATGAACTTTAGCAAAAACAAGAAGGTATTTCATATATTTTTTTTAAGGAAATCGGGAACTTTTTAAAGCAAATAAAAAAAATTGAAGTAAACAAAATAATTTTTCTTCAAGTAATCAAGCAACTTCAATACGCCTTCTATTCATTTGTACATTCTGCTATTCCGCCCTTAAATTTTTGGGTTACTAATCCATTCCTTGTGAAATTTTTGTTTATAATTTTTATTAATTTTGTTTAAACTTTCATTTAAATCTTAATTTATATTTTATTTTCACTCGTGTAAAAAAATTACCCTATTTTGATTGCTATCATAAACCACCAACTAGACCCGACAACTTATATTAACATTGCAACGATTATAAGAACGGAGTAGCACATCTTATTGTTAGCGATTTAGCCATCCATACCAATGGCAAGTTTGAACCGGGGTTTTATGATACTCGTATTACTCTTTTTTGTTATTTAGTTGTTAATAAATCTTCCTTTGCTGCGAGTTTACATTTTTTATGAAAAGTTAAAAAAAACGTTTCTTTTTTTAAAAATAGCTAAAAAAAATAGCTAATAAATAAAGTAACTTTTCTTCCGGCTAAATGGGATGAAAAATCGCTAAATTTAGCCTGAAAATTTCTAAATTGGCATCACTCAGTATTACATATCTGTTGCAATAAGGAAAAAGTGCTTAAATCATATTTTACAGTTTTGGAGGAGAGCAGTAGTGCGATTCACTAACTTTTTTTAACGATAACCGCATCGTTAAAACATTTAGAACGAAAATTTATCGAATTTGCTATTCAGCAACATTTTTAACGATATTCGCTGCAGGTTAATGTCAGCTGTGTCCTTATTTAAGCGACTATAATTTAAGTGCTGTTAATATTATCGAAAATATCAGCTTCGTACTATCGTTAAAAAAAGTTACAAAATCGTTACGCAATCGTTATTGCAAGCGGTAAAATGTATAGACAAAAATTGCGATTGTCGTTAAAAGTTACTGAATTGCAGTCTTAAACTTTCAAGTTTGTTTCCAGAAATTTACCTCCATTGCAAATAAATTAAGAAATTCGCTTTTAGCGTTTATTTTATTTACAAAAATATCGTCTATAAGCTTAATTAAGCTGTTATTCTCTATATGAGATTATAAGTCGAGAGGAGATAAGCATCAATTCATTGCGATATCACTCCCTAAGAAATCGCACCGAATAATTGAAATTTTTCTGAGAGGAGTGCCATTAAATCAAAATTAGCTTATCTGGACTTAAGAACTTTTTTTTTAACCCCCGATCAAAAAAGGGGTGTTATGTATGTGTTTGTAGTGTGTGTCTGTGTATCTGTGTCTGTACAAGTACTCGTACAGACCAAACGGCTGGACCAATTTTGATTTAGCTTATTCTGTTTGAAAGGTGACTTGGTCGAGTGTTCTTAGCAATGGTTGAAAAAAAAATCGGTCCAGGCTCTTAGAAGATGTCACATCTTTTCTGGATATATCGGGGGTTTTTAAAATATGTAGTGTCCATACGGAGCTCGCATTTTACTGAATTTTTGGAATTGTTATTTTTGCAAATTATGATTGCATTATTATCTCAATTTTAGCTGAAGTCGACTTAGCCACTTGTTCTTTTCTGTTAAATATAATTTGCAAACGAAGTCCTTCTTTTAATTCCTCTCCCCATACAAATACATTCAAACATTTATTTTTTCACAAACATACACAAAAATTAACAAAAGTGTAAAGCAGGCGGGCGGCCGGGCTGGCTCAATTCAATCTACAGCACTCATTCCAACAGTATTTAAGCATAAATGAGTCAAGTTTCAGTATCGATTAATATAGTTGTTACATATTTTGTGACATTGTGAGCTGAAAGCCCACAATGTTGACGACTGACTTGGGTTAAGCAACCGGCAGCAGTCATGGTAATGCTGTCGGTGACTATGAAACACATTGAGCTGAACGACAGCCATTTGTGCAACATGTGAAGTCATTAAAAAAATCAATTAACTACTGACAGGAAAATTGAAAATATTTGTGCACTAAGTAAAACATGAAAAAAATAAATAAAATAAAACGAAACAGTAAGAAGTGATGAAAAATAATATGAAAAAGAAGTTAAAAGCTCTCTTGTATTCGTAAAGTACATACCATTTATATTTTATAGGCACTCTTTCGACATTTCACATACATGCATACTCACTCGTACATATAAGAATTGAGTTTTGGTATTAATTTAAGTAGATTCAACAGACTTAATTGATATTTTGTTTAATTAATGGCATGCCTTTATATATGGCACTATAAAGGAATTCATTACAATATTTAAGTTAAGATATTGATAGATAAAAGATCAGAGAACACAGTTTAATTTATGTTCACAAATAAAATATTACTTACTTCGGATGATAATAAAAAGTTCGGTTTAAATACAAAAAGGTTTAAAACTTCTGATTTTGTTAGCAAAATAACGAGTATTCAGAAGGAACTAATGAGAATTTATGACATTAAATCGACATAATAGCCAATACTCGCTAATTTCTAAGCATATTTAACTTTTGATTATTTTACTCTTAATAGCGGAGCGAATTATAAATGAACATATTTAAAGTTTTAATGAAAAATTGGAAAATATTAAGCCAGGTCATGCAAGAGGACACAGATTTTTATATCAATAAACGAAGCACTACATTTGGAGACGGAACTGTTAATGGCTTAGTTATCGATAGTAATAAGAAATAATTTTTTGGAAATATTTAAAAAAAAATTATAAAACAATGTATATTCTTTTTAAACCACAATGTTTTATTCAATAGTTTTTCGGCTATTAATTACTAAAATTGTAATCAACTTATTAAATAAGATAATATTATATGCCAGTCTAAGGAAATTAGCAGTAAAAAATCGGCTGGAATAGGTAAAATTTCCAAATTTTCTATAAGAAAATTGTACGTATATACTATGGTCAAGCATCTTATCCATTAGGAGAGTGTATTGCAATATAGTCACCTATTGTTTTTAGTCAACTATCATTTCTGCCACTGTTTCTATATAATAAGATTGTATGTTCAATTAGTAAACATATAAATATGAGATCACATATTCTACCATTATTTCTATAAAAAGAGTGAATCATCTTTTCTATAAGAAGAATGTACTGACATATGGCCAACGATCTTTCTTATAAGATACGTATGAATGCTATATTCAACAATATTTCCTATAAAAGGAGTAAACTTTTATTTAGCGAGCCATCTTTTCTATAAGAAGAGTTTAGTGGCGAGTGTACTATAATTTACAAAACCATATTTTCTATAAGAAGAAAGTATTGACATACGAGTAAAGTCCACCATATTTTCTAAGAGATATATATTCTACCATTGTTTCTTTAATAATAGTGCGCTTTCATTTAAAGAACCATATTTTCTATGAGAGGGTACTGGCATATACCATTGGAGAATAATAATTGGAACCAGAGAATGACAAAAGTTCCGTTTTAAATACTCTTTGAGTATTCGCCGTCAGTTAAACTAAATACTTATAACATCCAACAACTATATTTATAATTTTTTTTTAAATACGCAGCAAAAACGCCTATAGCTAACTTTTTCAGACCTATATGAGCTAAAATCATACGCAAGAGTATCAAAATAATCTGAGAAGTAACGGTCTACACATGCGCAAGTACAAGGATATTCGACATACACACACAACATAAAAAATATATTTTCCATTCCATTAAATATACGAAAATGTATGTATGTATACCGTAGGGATGGAAAAAAAACTTCGATGTGTTAAAAACACTAGATGTATTGTGTCGAAACGTTGAAATAATCCAAAGTTTTTCTTTTCCCTCCTAAACAATCGGAAAACATCGATGTTTTCTTTCGTGTATACATATCTATAGGTGTTGACGTGATTCACGTCTTTACATCTAAACCTAGTAAATGTTATCGGAACAACAGGCAACTTTACTACCAAGTCCCCTTTTACATATCAGACATTTTTTGCGGGACATTCTTTAAACTCTCTTTTGTTCTTGCCTGAAGCTTTTACATATTGGAAATTAATAGACAGAAAGGAGTTTTGTAGTTTGTTTACTTTTTCTCTTGTGTTTGCTACTTATACACACATATATGCCATGATAATACACATCACATAAAGCCGCTGAAATGAGAAAAATCGTATGAAGCAACAAAAAATAAATTGCGAAAAGTAGAAAAGAGACACAACAAATTTCCGGTACAGAGGGTCGTGTACTATACACTCTGCATCTTCGCTCCTTCTACAATCAACTTCATATGTTTGTCTTTCAATTGCTCATATGTGAAGGGTGCTAACCCCGCACAAGGTATATCTAAGGCCAATCGGCTGAAGGCCACCGAATACTTTTAACCAGCCGCCCCAGCCGATTTTTTGTCGTAATAAGCAGCTGGATATTACATACATATTGATATAATTTTTTAATATTTAATACACCAACTGGAAGACTGAATGCAAATCCGTTGGATATTTAAAAATATTATAAATCGCAGTTTCCAAAACTTTACAAGATCGTTTTAAATACCTAAATACTTACCGCCGTATTCATAAAAAATAAATAAATAAAGGTTTATTAAGCGCTTATTTGACGTATTTCTATGGGAAATTTGTAAAATAAATATGTAATAAACCTTAAATATTTTTTATAAATGCGGCTGTTAATATTTTTAAAATATAATAATAAATATTTAAAAAAATTATTTTTTTAAATATTTTTATAAGTTTACCAGGGCAATCATGCATAAAATTCTGCCTGATATTTTTCCCGGGGAACTATTCCGACTAATAGCAAGTAATAGGGAAAACAAAAAATTCTTATTGGAAAAGGTAGAAATTTCACGCGGAATTTTATTCATGATAGCCCTGTATTTGAATTGAAATTTATTTGCTAGTTGTTAAGCATTGTATGTATATTTAATTTGTGTTTTGCCAAATAATCAGTAGACTTCAACCACATATTTTGAACCATCACACAGACTTTCAAAAACTAGTTGAGAGTTAACAAATAATAATGTTATTAACATAATACTACGCTTATTTTTATTTTGTGATTTTCAAAAATATTTTTTCCTTATTGCAAATGGCGTCCTCGACGTCACATCAAGACGACAGTAAATATTTTCAATTTTGTACTCTTTATCGGCTCCTATTGACATTCTCTTTCTTATCTGTAAGGCTTTGTAAATTAATGGAGCATGTTATTAGTAGTCAATAGTAGTCGACAGAGAGTAGACAATTGCAAATTTTTACTGTCGTCTTGATGTGAAGTCGACGACACTGTTCGCAATAATGAATTCTCAAATAGTTTTTGATTATCTTTGCCTGAGATAAGAGGCTTGTGACGGTTCAAAATATGTCGTTGAAGTCTACTGATGATTTGGCAAAGCACCAATGAAATATATAGACAATTCTTAACCACCAGCGAATAAAATTCAATTATAATAAATAATTTAAAAAAACAATCGGTTTGTAGACAACATTGATGTATTTTATCAAATATCGATGCAACATCGATGTATGTTTGCGATGCATCGCATCGAAAAAAAAGTGTCTATCCGTAGTATACGGTGGCGAGTGATGAATAAATATCCCGAGTATCATGAGAAAAATTTTTTGGTCGGATTAAATATTCATACGCTGAGCATAATCTAAGTGATAACTATGACAGACAGTCAATACGTTTGACAGGGTCCTTAGTTGTGTTGAGTAATTATTATTAATTAATAAAAATATTTCATTCAATAAGAATTGAAATTACTGAACTTGAGCCTGACTATGAACTATTTCTGATTAAAATTCACTACAGTTCAATTAAAGAATCTAAAAATTTCTCACTATTTGAGTTTTTTTTCATAAACGGAGTATATATGCTAATGTATGTTCGAATCGGATATAGTCATAGTTGCTTGAAAGAAAATATGTGAGCGTACGAATTGTTTAAGCTACAATTATGATTATAGATTAATACTAAAATTAAGAATATTAACTCATTTATTATGTTACATATTGTCAAGTATATTTTTTAGTACTAATTGTCTTTCTCCGATTGAAACCTTTAAAATAAACATAATATCACTAAAAACAACATTCCCATTCCCATTCCCATTTGTATTTTTATAACTTTAAATGCTTTAAACTAAAATATATACAAGCATTTAAAAAAATTGTCTTATTGCAATTTGAATTGAGTATGCCATTTAAAATTCATATATATAAATCTAAATTTGACTTAAAAGAAAGTGTGTATAAATAATTATTTTATTAACAATTTTTCTATCACTTTGTTAACTTTAAACTCGCTTAAAGGTTAAGAAAGGCAAGCAACTAAAAATATTACAACATTTATTAATTGTAATTAAAATCGTAAAAGCACCCTTTTTTTTGATCATCTATAATTTTTTTCTCTTATCTTATGTATATTACTAAGCGTTAGTGTGGTGTGTCTGTTCGAGCTTTTGTAATGGCAGACCATTAGAAGCTTAATGTACAGCTTCGCAGTGGACCTTCGTACTGATGGCTATTGTACATAAGGGTTGAATTTATCCCTTTTGTGAAATTTTTTTATAAATGTTTTTATCGATGTTGTTGTTTGAATTTATGCAAATGAATTAATTATGTGCATAAATCAAATTTTTGACTGATTTTGCAATACCGGTATTTTTTGTTTGTTTGTTTGTTTATTAATTCCTCTTGCACTCAAAAAGAAGAATTTTGTTGGAAACAAACCATCATAAGCAAAGTTCCAATAGAATACGTTAGTTAGCATGTGTGAATTTGTGCGTACAATTTGTTTACACACATTGCATACCGGACATTATTTAATTGCCAATATGATGAGTTGGTCGTCATACAACAGACAAATAAAAGACAACAACAATACATTAAACAAAAATGAATACAAAAAACAAAAACACTGTCGACAGTGATTTGTTGATTTGATAAGGGTCATTTGTTAGAGAGACACAGGATTTTTTTTGTCTTCTTAAAATTCTTTCGCTACTTTTAATACAGTATGTATCTATATATGTTAGATAAATTAATTTTTAGCAAATTGAACATTTTATTTTTGTGCAAGGATATTTGGAAATAAAGTTCTTACGGTTTTATTTAGGAATTTTTGTAATAATAAATATGTAAGTTAATTTTTTTTTCTTAGTAAAAACTTAATAATGAATAAATGAAAATGACTTTGACTCGCGAACGAAAGGGCTCCGTACGGACATTTTGTATGTAATTCTATACGAACTTAAGCATATATATTCATATATACTCGTAATATCTGATGTAGACATTTAAAAAAAAATTTAAGTACCCGTAAACATTTTTCGGTTTTTGGCAATTTTTTAGTTTTGGCGTATTTTTTAGTTTTTATGATTTTTTCGGGTTTTTAGTTTTAGCGTTTTTTTAGTTTTGACGGCTTTTTACGGTTTTTCGTAAATTTGTTTTTAATTTTATTTTTTTTTATTAGTTTTGGCACTTTTTAGGGTTCCGTACACCAGAGGTGGAAAGGCACCCTTTTACTTTCGATACGTAGTCCGTCTGTCTGTCTGTCAAGCTGCTGTTTTCTCGAGAACCGTGAGAGATACGGACCTGAAATTTTGACAGAATATGTAGAACTATGTTTGCTATAATAAATATGACAGTTAGAAATTAAAGGGTGTTCCAAAACGAGCAACAACTAATTTTTAAAAAATCTATGTTTATATAATGGAATGGTTTAATAGCATATCTCACCTGTTTTAGTTAAGAAAATTCGGCTGGAAGCTGGAAAATTTTATATTTTCTTTTTAAGCTACTTGTAAAGACAGTTTTATATACATAAGTACAGGGTGTTTTTTTAGAGGTATAGAACTTCGAATTGAAATAAAACATAAGAAAATCGTTTTAATGTCCATCAATTTGGCTTAATTGGAAGGATAATTTTATGCCATTAATGTTTAAATATGATTTCGGGCATGTGGCCGCCGCGGCTGGCTCGAATAAAGCCAATTCTACAGGTCCAATTTTCAACCACTTTTTCGAGCATATGTTAACAATAACGCCACGAATGTTGGCTTCCAAGTCGCCTAACGTTTCTGGTTTGTTGGCGTAGACGAGCGACTTCACATATACCCAAAGAAAATAATCCAATGGTGTCAAATCACACGATCTTGGTGGCCAATTGACAGGTCCATTCCGCGAAATTATGCGCTCATCGAATGTTTCCTTCAATAAATCGATTGTGACGTGCGCTGTGTGGCATGTAGCGCCGTCTTGTTGGAACCACAACTCATCCACATTCATGCCAAATCGCCAAAATGAAAAAATAAGCAAAATGGCCAAAACTAAAATCAATCTCTAAAATCTGAAAAACGCCAAAAGCGCAAAATAAACGGCAAAACTAAAAAAATGCCAGAAAACCGAAAAAAGCCCAAAAGCTTTAAACTATATATATATTATATATATGGAGTATAGGATATATTGCACTTCCTTAGTTTCAGTCAGAGCTCAAAATTAAATATTTACTTTAATATCTAAAAATTACGAATAATTTCAAAAATTTTTATGTTTAACCCCCGACTAAAAAATGGGGTGTTTAAGTTTGTAGGGTGTGGCTGTGTGTCTGTGTATCTGTGTGTCTGTCCGTGTCCACGTACAGACATAACGGTTGGACCGATTATTATTTAGGTTTTTCAGGGGTTTTCAAAATTTTTAATTTTCGTTATTATTTTATGTCGCACGTAATTTTAAAATATTTCCATTTGAATTAAGAGAAAAAATTCAAAACTTCATTCGATACAGACTCTGATATTAGCGATAGCTTTAAAAAATTTCTTAATTCCCAAAAGAAAAACTACGCCTTATTTGAAATGAAACATCTAATTAGGGTTGAGTTGGTGCAAAGGTTGACTCAAAAAAATGTCAAAAATGACATTATAAAGCTGCATATATTTGAAGAAAAAAAAGCTAAAATATGATTAAGCACACTTGTATTTTTATTTCATAGTCTTATGAAGATTATAAAAACGTTCTTGCAACTGAATACAACGTCTCCACTTCCTTTACATCCTTTTCTACCATACTTGTTTTGATTGATGTCTTTCCATCTGCATGCCTAAATTTAATGTTATTTTTACAAATATGTACATATGTCCAGGATCAACTATTAATTTATTCAATTTACAGACGACTAAAGAAAATTATATTTTTTTTGTGGTTTAAGAAATTTCGAATACAAAATAACCTTCTCATATACAAATGAATAAAAGTTTTTACTTAAATTCTATTTTATAGTCTTAATAAACTTTTCGTTTTCGTTTCTTATCTATACACATATGTAGCTGTATACATATAAGAGGAATGCGTAAACAGTTTTGAAATTTAAACACGTCTTGTTTTTTAAATGTATTGTCGTGACATGTGTTATACTAAAGCAATAATAAATTATGTCGTTTATTAAGCGAAGCACGATAGATGTATTGGTGTTGGTGCGTGTATGCTTGTTATTTTGCAAATCGTACGTTTTGGTGTGTGTATGTAAGATATAGATGGTAAGCTATTATGTGTTTAAGGGTGAGTTTTTAAAGCAATCGCACACAGCTAATGTCAATGAATGTGTGCGTTTGTATGTGCGCAAAAAAATAAAAGATCATGCGCACAACGTGTCTGCGTATGTACATGTATGACGTTTGTATACGCGCCCATGAATAGAAAGAAGCACAAGCATCACAACTTGTTCAGTCACGAAGTATTTTTTTCTTTACTCGTATACCTGCTATAAATATAACAAATGTCTTGGCAACAGTTTTGTTTAGCGTTTTTTTAAAGAAGATTTCGCTGTAGTTAAGCACTGGAAAAATCCCTCATATCTTAAAAGTTCTTGTAAGTGTCTTGTGCAGGACTTTAATACATATGTATATAGCTTATAAGGGATTTCATATGTCCTTTTTATTTTATATTATTTATTATTTCAATGCTACTCTAATTTTGAAAACGTATGAATTGAATTTCTGTAACCCTGTTTCTTTATGCATGGCTGGTACAATAACCACTTTTTGTTATTATTAATTTCACAGAGTGTATCTGAAAAGCTTCTCCTGCCCACTTTTTTGTGGTGGAAAAATAATTCAACTGTCTGACCTTTTTTTCTTTTTGTCCAAGAGATAGACAAAATTTATTTCTTTATCATAATTCGTTATGAATTTTTGGTTAGAGATTGTGTGTGTGTGTATGTGTTGCTTTTCAAGGGTAAATATTATTTGTAATTGTAATTATTGTTTAGACCTTCGCAAACCAAATCTGAAATACTAATTTTATATATACATATATAGGCAGTGTTGTCAGAAGCTGGATGACAAAAGGCTAAATGGGTTTATGAAAAATGCCAGAAAAAGTCTTCAGGTAAAGGTAAAAGCCAAAAGGATTTTTTTTTAAATTTTAGTTTCACTAAAAACAATAAATAAATTTTAAAAAATATAAGTTCACAATGTCGGCATTAAAAATTTTCTCTCCCAATTTTTGTGCCAAGAAATCTAAATATTCAAGAATGGCTTTTAATTTCAATACGCTAACAATTTTAACGATCTAAAGAAAAAGTAAGGACTCTCCCAGACCTTAGCCTGTCAATTATTGTGTAAATAGGATTTATCACTCTTGGCTGCAGATTCAAGTGCATTTTCTAACGATTTCCGTCTCTTAGCAGATTATTTTTAAATAAACAATTAATTTGTTTTTGAACTGATAGTAACAATACTAGTTTCTTTATGGACTAAAATAAAAGAGTAAAAATAGTCTAAAAGAGTACGCTAATAAAATCAAACACAAATTTCGAGGCTCAAAAAGAAATAGAAACAGTCTTAACTGGCAACATTTTTAATTGTGTATCTTTCTATTTATGTATGCATGCATATGTGTGTTATCATAAATGTAACATTTGCCAACTATTTGCCGGATTTCCTTTCAGCAGGTGTATGGATATATTGGCTGCTGGTTCTTCCCTTGTTTGGTTTTCTGCAGAAGCAAAAAAGTAAATAGCAAATACATACTCGTACATACTTACGTATATTTACTTAAAAATATTATTCTGGAATTAGTGGTTAAGCCACTAAAGATGCTAATTGTATTTAGTTGTATATTTGAGATTGTGCTCCTTACCCTCATTTCTGTGGCCACCAGCAAGAATATGAGAAACAATATTAGTTTGTTATATTATTTGGAACTC
Source organism: Tachina fera (assembly GCA_905220375.1). Classification (NCBI taxonomy): domain Eukaryota; kingdom Metazoa; phylum Arthropoda; class Insecta; order Diptera; family Tachinidae; genus Tachina; species Tachina fera. The sequence goes on from LR999966.1 coordinate 85,210,757, forward strand.
TACTCAAGTCCAGGCGAAAGGCTGAATGGATGCATAATAGTAAATTTATTAAACTCCTAAAGAAGTCTACTTATCCATTTCCTAATGACCCAATAACAGTGAATGAAAATGTAAGATAGACTTCCCATTTGGTTCATTATTAATTTTATATAAGAATTTCGTATTTGTTATGGTCCACAAAAATAAACATTACTTTATTTGGATTCTTTACGTTTTCTTATTAATAGTCAATAATAAAAATACAATATTCTATAAGGTCAGATCTACATATCGATTGCTTACAGCGTGTGAACCTGCTAACTCACCTCAACAAAAATTTTTTTTTACATTTTCTATCCATAGCTTAAGAAATCATCGTAACACATTAATATAATGACAAGTTTCCATCTGACATTTCATGTGGTGTCATTTTCATATGGATGTAGTGCCGTTCCCATCAAAGTTTTCGATGACACACAATTCTGTAGTGTCATTGTGACAGAAAAGAATCCCATCCTAAATAATGGCAATATGGTATCATTGTTTACATCAAACAAAAGTTTTATACAACATGACATTGATTTCATAATCCAAAAAAATCTGGACATATCGTAAGTATTTGCAAGAACTTATAAATGAGTACACATTTATATATATAAAAAAGATGAAAATTGTTTATTTAAATTGACAAAAAAATATTAAACTAAATTTCTATTTTCAACAAAGTAAAAATATTTGACAACAATAAAAAATGAAGAATTGATTAAAATTATTTTGTAATGCAAAGTAATATTCTTACAAGTTAAAAGCACCTACAAGTACTCCCCTCTCAATGAGCGCAAAAGCGGTCAGGAAGCCTTATATTTCTACCGGATCTTGATTTCTGATTAACGGTACTTTTAAAAATATTTTCTTTAAAATTAGTATTTACAAAAAAAGCGGGTTTTAGACGGTCAATTGATATTGTTTCCCTTTTTCCATTAACTAAGATAGCAAATGTTTTATTTTTTCGTTGCAAAACTCTACATGGTCCAACATATTTCGGTTGAAGAGGCTTTACATAACAATCGCGACGTATCCATACATGGGAGCATTTGCTTAATTCTTGATGTACAAAGAAATTTTGTGAATTAGGTTTATGATACGAGGTTTCTATCGGTTTAATATTTTGCATTAATTTTTGTATTGTTTTTAAATGATATTTAGGGTCAATTTTTCCAACGGGCTTAAAAAATTCCCCTGGAAGTTGTAAGGTTTCGCCATATACCATTTCTGATGGTGATGCTTCAATGTTTTCCTTCAGGCTAACTCTTAATCCCAGAAGAACAGTATTCAAAGAAACAGTCCATTGTACATTATCAGCACACGTTAGACCAGCTTTAAGCGTTCGGTGAAAACGTTCTACTACTCCGTTGGCTTGTGGATGATAAGCAGTTGTAAAATTGTGCGATATTCCTAAATTCTTAGTTATTGTATTGAACAAATGCGAAGTAAATTGACTTCCTCGATCCGTAACGATAGTACTTGGAATACCAAACCGACAAATCCATCCATCATAAAAAACTCGAAAAACCGATTCAGCTTTTATGTCTTTTAGAGGAAAAGCTTCTGGCCAACGACTGAAACGATCAACACACGTTAATAAATATGAATATTTCTCCGAAGGTGGCAATGGTCCAACGATGTCTAAATGAATCATTGAAAATCGATTGCTAATAATTGGAAAACTTGCAAGTTTGCTTTTGGTATGTCTTGTTATTTTCGAGCGTTGACAGTCTTGACAGCCTCGCGACCAATCGTTGACATTTTTGTTAATTGATGGCCAAAAAAATTTAGAGCAAATGAGTTTTCTGGTGCCTCGAATGCCAGGGTGTGATAGTGTATGAATATTCTTAAACACTATCTCTCGAAATTCGTCTGGAACATATGGACGAGCAATACCAGTTGACATTTCACAATAAACTTGAGTGTACGTGTTTGGAAGGGTAACCAGGACAAATTTTTCTTTACCTGGAAACTGCAACAATTCTCTAAGTTGAGAGTCAACCTTTTGAGCTTGGCTTAATTTTGTATAGTCTATGGGCTGAATTTGAATTGCATCAATACGTGATAAGGCGTCAGCTATAATATTATCTGAGCCAGATATGTGGCTGATGTCTGTGGTAAATTGAGCAATAAAATCAAGATGATTTCGTTGACGTGGTGATGCCTTTTCCAACTTTTGCTTAAACGCAAATATTAAGGGACGATGATCTGTGTAAATTGTAAATTTTCTGGCTTCTAACAAATGACGAAAATGACGAATTGCTTTATATATAGCTAAAAGCTCTCGATCATATGTACTGTATTTCTCTTCAGTAGTGCTAAGCCTTTTACTGAAAAAACCAAGTGGTTGCCACGAGTTATTAACAAATTGCTCAAGTACAGCACCAATAGCAAAGTTTGATGCGTCAACCTTGAGAACCATTTTGGCATTAGGAGCTGGGTGAGACAAATATGTTGCCTCAGCCAAAGCTTTTTTACAATTGTTAAATGCATTTATTGAGTCTTCAGTCCAAGGTATTTTGCAATTATCATTCTTTTTCGTTGTTCCTTTTAAAAACATATTGAGTTTAATTTGTCCTACTGCTCCTTTCGGAAGAAATTTTCGGTAAAAATTAAGCATAGCTAAAAATCTTCTCAGTTCTTTAATGGTTTTTGGTAGAGGAAACTCATTTAATAGTTTTACTTTCTCTGAAAGTGGACTGATTCCATTCACACTAACATGGTGTCCAAGGAAATCAATTTCAGGAACGCCAAAAACACATTTTGCTGGATTAACCTTAATTCCGTACTTTTGAAATCGTTCAAATAGAATTTTGAGATGAATAAGATGTTCCTCTTCTGATTTTGAAAAAACACACACGTCGTCAATGTAAACAAATACAAAATCAAGTTCTCTGCAAACTCCATCAATAAAACGCTGAAAAGTCTGTGCAGCATTGCATAATCCAAAGGGCATTCTCAAGAATTCAAATAACCCAAACGGTGTAGTGACAGCAGTCTTTGGAATATCATCCGCATGCACTGGAATTTGATAAAATGCTTTTATTAGATCTAATTTCGAAAATATTGTAGCTCCATGAAGGCTCAATTGAAAATCAGTTAAATATGGGACAGGATACTTGTCTGCAACAGTAATACTGTTAAGAGCACTGTAATCACCACAAGGTCGCCACTCTCCGTTTGGTTTTTGTACCATGTGAAGAGGGTTCGCCCAATTACTGCTGGATGGTCTAACAATTCCTTTGTCCAACATATACTGGAATTCATCTTTAGCAGCTTTTAATTTGACTGGATCTAGTCGTCTTGGTCTACAGGAAATACTTGGCCCCTGAGTGATAATATGATGATATGTGTCATGATGAGCTTCAAAGCTATCAGACAATGTAAAAATTTCTGGATATTGTTTTAGCATAGTGTGGTATTGGCTTTCACCAGAGACCATCTTAATACCAGCAAAAGTATCACTAATAATATTACCACTAGTTCTAAGATTGGTTATACCATCAACTAATGATCTTTGTTTCAAATCAGGAAGAAGATGGTAGTGACGAAGAAAATCGGCTCCAATAATCGGGCGGGATACATCAGCAAGTATAAAATTCCATCGGAAACTTCTTCGTAGACCTAAGTCTAAATTAAGATATATCTGACCAAAAGTTTTAATTTCCGTACCGTTTGCGGCATAAAGTGAAAGTTTTTTAGGAGATCTATAATTTTTACATGGATATACTGAAATTTCAGCTCCAGTGTCTACAAGAAATTGTATTTTTGAATGTTTTTCAGTGACAAATAAACGACCATTATAAAATTCATCTATACAAGCGGTCGAATAACTTGTATGACTTGAATTTAGTTTTTTTGGATAGTAAATTTACAGGGTTGAATGCATTTTAATGCTTTTTCAGCAAAACGATAATGGTACCAACATAATCCAGAGTTTTTCCTGTTGGTTGAAACTCCCCTTGACCGATCTCGAATTTTGAGAGCTGAATGACTTTGTCTTAAAGAAGGTCTAGATCGTGATTCAAGAGCATCGATTCTAGCTATAATGCTTTCTAGTTTTTGTGAAATTTTGTCTTCATTTGAAATCGAAGATATTTCAGAAACAAACATTGATGTTGAACTTGAAACAGCTTCCAAAATTTTATCAGCCTGATAAGCCAATTTATCAACGTCATTCGTTTCACAAACAGCCAAAATACCCTTCACTTTGTCTGGTAAACGTTCCATAAACAGGGTTTTTAAAATTTCATTGCTTACCTTACCATTAGAAAGTGATTTCATACGTTGAAGATAATTGGATGGTTTTTCATCGCCTAAATCCATTCCATTTAACAAGCGTTTTAACTGTTGCTCCGCCGATTCAGCGAATGATTTCATAATACGATTTTTTATTGCGTCATATTTGCCTGATGAGGGTGGTGAAACGATTATATCTTTAACAATATACAAGACCGATTGATCCAAATTCATCACTAAATATTCAAATTTTGTAGTATCTTGCGTAATTCCACACATGCGGAAACATGCTTCAACTTGTAGGAACCAAACCTCTGGTTCATCTTTCCAAAAAACAGGAAGCTTAGGAGTTTTTACTGATGATATTTCAGGATTATTTGCAGGCTCTTCTGGAGGTTGCTCGGCAATCAAACCTCGTGTATTTTGTGATGTACCACGTACAGCCACTTCTTCAAAAACGGGCATTTTGATTAATATGGTTCTTATTTCGGGGTCACCAATTATAAATGAGTACACATTTATATATATAAAAAAGATGAAAATTGTTTATTTAAATTGACAAAAAAATATTAAACTAAATTTCTATTTTCAACAAAGTAAAAATATTTGACAACAATAAAAAATGAAGAATTGATTAAAATTATTTTGTAATGCAAAGTAATATTCTTACAAGTTAAAAGCACCTACAAACTACAAATGATCTCCAATTTTGCAGAAGTGAACTTTTCAATTACGTTTTTCCTGAATATAATGTTTGAAACAATATTAAAAAAAAATTAAAAAGTGAATTATTAATTTTTATTTTTAACAAGAATATGTTGGGTGTAAAATATTCTACATGACTTAGTAAATTATATTTGCTCTTGTTATTCGCTGGTAGTGTAAGTTATGTTAACATTTCATAACCTTAATGCAGTGTCCAAAACACAATTTTACTTCGTATGTATGCAAATAAGAGGTGTTTATACAAAAAGTGTTTCAATGTTGCCTGTTAAAAGTATTCAACTCGAAACAAACACTAATGCATATGTGAACTTCTCCGAAAAAAGAGGCATAGTGTGTAAAAATTAAGTTTTGTTTTAAAACCCTTTTTAAAGCCTTAATAAATTTTATAAATAAGGCTGTTAATGTTTTTCTCATTTTTTTTTATCGATTTTCCCAAATTCCTGTCTTTTGACACACTAGGTCCCTTTTCCCGGAGATGGTCACATATGTATGTATGTATGTAAATGTATGTATATATGGAAAATTTCAAAGTCTCGGTAACAGTTAAATTTATAAGTGCCAATTATTTTCATTTGATGAGATTTAAATACAACAATTTTCGAATCACCCTTTTTAACTCCACTCGCATGCTGTTATTACTCTATTTTTTCTCAAAGCGCCAAGAGTTGCGAAAGCGTATGAAAATAACATAATTACATTGTATAAATTTATGCGCTGTTTACTTTTATTAGCTTTTATACAATTCACTTACTGTTGGTTTTCTGCACACATCAAGGGTGATATGGCTTTCCACCACTTACTTTGCGAGTCTGTTTGCATTTCTTCTATGATTTTTTTTAGGTCCACCCTTTTGTATGTGATTGATGCAAATTAGATGTGTTTTCTTTGTTTACTTTCACATATTGTAAGTGCTCAAAAGGACGTACAATACAGCGGCAAAAAAAGTCACACAAACTTACAAAACCCACACATCACATCAGCAGCAGAAAAAACGGTTGTCTTTGATGAGGTTTATTGAACTGACTTTTGGAGTAGAAAGGTGGTCGAAATCAATTTACAAAGGTTTGGCAAGATGGCAAATAACAAAGTGTTTTTCATGACATTTTTTTGTATTCCAATTTTTCCTTTGCCTATTAATAATTTTTAGTCAACGTGTGTACTTAATGGAAAAATGTTACTTTAATGAAAGGCTGTTTTTGGCTCTTTTATCGGAAAAAAATAATTCTTTTTTTCTTTTGAAAGTGTTAAAACTAACACTGCTAACACTGCCCTTAAGGCCAAAAATATATTTGAAGATAATAAAAACAGTTTTTCTAATACAAAAAATTATTTTAAAAAAAATACGAAATAATAATCATTATTTTTTATTGTTGATTGATTTTGATCAAAACTTATGTCCTTATTCTGTTTGACGGTTGTATTGTCTTGTCTATGGACGAAATAAAGCCGCAGTTGTGATTCTATAAAACAATTTTAATTTATTGTCTATGCTAGGAGGTTCGTGTATTTGCTTTATGATTTTGTTCTAAAAATTGTATCCAACACATATTTTTTCATATATTTTTCATACTACTGTACAATACTTTAATTTAATGTTTATGCTTTAAAAACATATCATTAATATTTTTATTTTTCATTATCAAAGACAACAACCATTTTTTGAAGAAAATAATTTAGAAAATTTAAATACAAGAACTCAAAAGTATTTTCAAACAAAAACGTCTAAAATCTTCTTACTGAATAAGGGCATTAATCACATAATAATATTGTAATAAAAAATTATGAAACATCTTTCTTTAATTAAAAAATTTATTGATTCGATCGATTGGAATGACTTAATCAAATGTAAATGCTGCGACAAACAACAACGGCAATTGCAAAACGTTGTGTTAATTTTATCGGTAAATAGTTTAGTTCGAAAATTTATATTCAAAACAATAATAAAGTATTAAAAGTTCGTTTTGATTTTATATATAAATTAACAAATATATATTTTTGACAGAGGGCAAATTACGGCATTCGATATCAATAATTTACTTTTTATATTTGAATTCATTGCATACAAACACAATTGAAATTATATGAAAATTTGTTCGATATCTTTGCCGTAATTTGCTCCAGTGCAATAATTTTTCAGAGCAGCAATGAGTTAAAATAAAAAAATTAAAAGAAGGACCAGTTTGACGAATGTCGATAAAGTTCGACTTGTAGCAAGCACAATTACATTCGAAACAAAAAATAAATTGAAATTTTTAATGGGCTGGCAACACTTGTACCAGAGAACAGAAATTAGTAGTGAAAAAGTGAATAGAGTTAAATCATGACTTATAGTTTCTTGTACGCATGGCGCACTCATATTTATTGCAATGTTGTCTATGAAGCGAATCACTCCAAAGTTTGAAGAGCGCATCGAACTCATACATAGCAACATTTATGACGTTATTGATTTCGACTCTCTTTAACCCACGATGCAAAATAAACAAGTATGACTCACAATGCGAACTTCTCATACGAATATTATAGTTCTCATTATGAGGTTGTGTGTTTGTTTCTCTGTTGCTTATTGTTGTTTTTTTTTTTTTGCTGGAATTGAAAAACAACTCTATTTATTACTATTGTATACTACTTCCAAACTGTTCAATGACAAAACTTTTAAATAAACACACATACATAAGCTAAATGAGTTAAATCAATGAGAGTAGTATAAGTACTTTCCTGAAATTAGAAAACAAACTGAGGTGCTTTGTAAGTCTGAGTGTGGTATGAATATGAATGTCAACATCGCATTCATATTTGTTTCACCTTATTTATAAATTAATGCCATTGAGAGTGCGCGAATACTAGAGTAGTTGAGTTTAAAAGATGTCTACGCATTTAGATTTAAAATTTCATTCCTTTCTGATCTCTGACTTGTGCATTAACATGAAAGGTATTTAAATTACCTTAATAACATGTTTAATTATATAAGTCAGTCTGCATAAAAGCATACAGGTTTTTTCCTGTATTGCATGTGTTTAGATGTAGAAAAACCTATTAACAATTTAGAACACAAAGAGAATAAAAGTGTTACGACAACTTAAGTTCTTAACTGCCATAACAAGATGCATTCGCTGAAGTACTATTATCTTAATACAAACATACTTATGTTTATGCAAGTTAATTACTCAAGTAGTGTTTAATGGTAATGGGATGAATATATTGACTTAATAATAGTCGCATTTGTATTTTTGCAGACAGAACTTTTTGGTATATATACTAGCAATAAAAAAATATTCCCGGCAGCCTACTCTCGTTTGAATATCATTTGCAAATGAGATACATAGACGATAATAAGACAATTCTAGATTAAAGTTAAAAAATTAAAATAATACGTTACTAAATTTAACATGGTGTTTTTACCTTGTTGATTTTGCCTCGAATCTCTTCTCTGTCAATGCTAGGACGTATGATTAATTTAAATTGTATATATTTAACTAATCAATAAGATTAAGTATACGTCAAAATATATTTTTCCTTTAAGGCATAAGCGGCCCGCCCGCCCATCTATTTATTATACATTGGTGTCTATTCTGAAATACGCGTCGACTTGGTGAAAGTTACATGGAAAACAAAAACAAAAATGTGTAAATGTAAAATATTTGTTTTTGTTTCTCATACAAAATTAACCGTTTTTAAAAGAAAGAGAAACTCGTTGAAATTCCCACGTTTATTTCATTTAAGAAATGCATGGCAAGCAAAAACAATTATTGAAAATTTGTTTTTGTTTTATTGTAAAGTTTCACTTCTTCCACGCGTTTTCCAGAATAGCCTCCAATATTACTGCATTGTTGTTGTACATATAACTGTAGTTTTGACCTATACTATTTAATACTATTTTACTGACTTCAAGAAGTATATACACCTTATATGATTCAAAGGAACCAAGAGGAAGAGCTTGCGGTTGATCAGCAATTCTAATAAAGTCAAGACTCAAGCATTATATTCTTGACAGCAGTTGTGAAGAACATATACAAGCAACGAATATTTGTGTCGAAAATGTTTACAAACATTTTGTGATTTCATTAATTTACTCCCCTCCCTGAGGATTTCCAGAAATCTCTTAGCCCTTGTTTCATAGCAGCTGGCGACTATAATGCAAAACATACTTTCTGGGGTTCGCGTCTTATCACACCCAGAGGTCGAACGTTGTTCAATGCAATTTCAAAAATGGGCTTGGACGTCATTTCGAGTGGGGAGCCCACTTACTGGCCTACTAACATACATTAAATTCCGGATGTTATAAATTTTGGCGTCATGAAAAATGTTTCTAGGGAATTAATTCACGTTGAAGATTCCCTACATCTCTCGTCCGATCACTCTCCCACGACCATGGGAAGTGCTCTACCTCACCCATATGTGAAGAAGATCAGTCGTGTTAATTGGCTGCAATTCATTGCCCGGAAAATATTGCGCTAAGAACACCCAAAGATATTGAAGCTAACATTGCCAACCTTAAGAGTGTAGTTGCTTTACCTCCTCGACTCATAAAGTTTAAGACGCGTGATGTTCAAAAACTAATTTCTGAGCTTAATCCGAAGAAAGCTCCAGGTATTGATGGAATCAGTAACAAGATGTTGATGAACTTGAATCATATTACAAGAATCCTGCTCTTTATTTTTAATGCTATTTCACGAATGCAGTATTTTCAACATAACTGGAAACTTGCCAAGATAAAAATGATTCCGAAGCCGGGAAAACTCTTACCAAGGCTGACTCATATAGGCCTATAAGCTTACTATCAATAACAGCAAAGCTTTCCGAAAAGCTGCTCATGACTAAATTGTCCAGAATTTTCGGTGATAATGGGTGCATCCTGGACCATCAATTTGGCTTTAGAAGTCAGCATAGTACTTACTATTGAGCAAACGCATAGATTGGTTCAAGTTATGAGGAGGACATTTGAAAAAAAGAAGTAGTGTTCTTCCGTTATTATTGATGTTTCTCAGGCATTTTATAAAGTATGGCACGTTTACCCTGTGAAAAGATATTTGTTTCCCAATTCGATTCAACAATCAAAATATTCCTCAATATTCTCATTAATTCTCAACATTCTTGGTAAACACATTGATCGAAGGCTTACATACATGGAAACATCATATTGACTTTAAGCTAACTCAAATGACTCTTAATTTAACTCAAATACATTGGTGGATTGGCAGAAATTCAACACTCAGCCTAGACTGCAAACTCTTAATATACAAGTCGCTTTTGAAGCCAATGTGGTGCTACGGAATTCAGCTATGAGGCACTGCTTGAGCTTCAAATGTTGAGAAAATCCAACGAAGGCAAAACAAAATTTTACGTTTGATACCATCGGCTCCATGGTTTATCAAAAATTCAAATATATGTACGTACATCGTGATTTAAATATGCCACTAGTGATTGAAGAAATTGCAAAATACGCAGGCAAATATTTAACAAAACTCAAGTCAAATGCTAATCCTCTTGCTCGTAATACCTTACTTAAAGAAAGACACAAGGTCTCTAAAACTCTACATTACTACAAATGAAACTTCTTAAAAATAATTTTTGAGCTTAATACGACAGTTATGTATTATTATTTACTATCACTAAGTTAATGTCCGATACCGGTTGGGCCTAATAATAAAATTAAATTTAAGATTTGAATATTTATATTTGGTTAAATTTTGAAGATACAATAAATAAATAAATGTAAAAAAACAAACAAAAAACCACAAACAAAGCTACTTCGAATTTGTCAATATTATATGAAAAATTAATACTTATGAAGTTCGCTATAGCGAAACTCTATCGTATTTCCTTAAGAAAGTTGAGCAAGAATCTTTTAAATATTTTTTCTCGAAATTACCAGCCCTAAAAATGCTTGTCCAGCTAGATTCAGGATTCATCCACACTGTGCGTACATATTCAACAACAGAAAAAATTCTTCACTTTAGTATAATAGAATTCATGCAAAATAAATATAATTCAGTACGAATACATTTATATACAACTTTGGTTAAACTTTTGATTTTTAATTGTGACGGGTGTGAAATATTAACTTACTTAACTCCGAATTCAATTCTATCAGGGGTTTAGTGTAGATAACGGTTTTAATTTTGGAGCCTCTCACTCCAAACGCCGTGGGTTCGATTCCCGCCATAGACTCAGGGTGTTTTCTGCAGACAAGCTAATCGCTTCGCGGGTTGTGTTGTGTTAACGAGTAGAGTGAACAAGAGAGAGTTAGAGAGAGAAAGAGAGAGAGAGTTAGAGAAAGAAAGAGAGTTAGAGAGAGTTAATTGCTTAGTATACGCCCAGTTAATTCCATAATTTTCGGTCGCTCTATTGTCCGATCTCAATTAAAACTGAACAAATTCTTTATTTACTTTTAAGGGCCGATTTACATATATTTATAAGTTAAACTGGCATACCCAGATCGTTAAAAAAATTACCACACACCAAAAAGATTTTTTCTTACACAAAAAAATTACATTAAAATTGCATTGGGGAAAAAAACTTATGCACAAGTTTTTCTGGTTTTTCTTGTAACCACTTTAACTAAAAATTAATCAAGATTATTTCCGTATTTTCTTTGAAAATTCAAAAGTTTAAATTACGGAAATTACATGACAACAACGTGGCAGTAAGACACAAACCATAAACAAATTTTATAAAACCTCTGAACAGCCGTTAATATTTTTGCTATTGCTGTTGCTATTGCAACTATCATGGAAACATAACTATAACTAAAACATTTTAAACATCATCATCGTTTCTTTTAAAAGAAAATTTAAAAAAAAAACTGATAGAAGACATCTTTAGCCAGCCGAATGAATATTTAAGAAGAAGAAAGTTTATTTTTTTCCTACAACTCCCTGTAAAATGTTTTTCCTAGCGAAATATTAAATCTCCCAAACGAAAACTACCTTAAATCAACTTATGGAAGTAAACTTATGTCGATGGTAACTAAGGATAAATATTCGCTAAGCAAACTAACAAAATTTATAGACACATACAAGAGTTAAAAAACATGAAAAGTACTTCAACTCTTTCATAGATTTTCATTTATTCATTGAATTTATTTGCCAGCACGGTTCTCCAGCCAATCGTGGTCTTGGGTAAATACAAAAAAAATATGAGAAATAAAAATTTGATTTCATCTCGTTTATTCGTTTTTTTTTCATTATTGTTTAGAAGATGCTTCCTTCTACAACTCTTGAATATGCAAATTTTGTGTTATTTCTGGTTAAAGGAAAACAAACTTTAAGGCCTATTGCTTTCTAATGTTTTAAGTAAAAAAAAATATATGTATATGAAAATTTTCTTCATATTTAGCTGAATGCTTTTTCAAGCCTTTTTTTAGGGTAATTTTTGGTTGTTGGGGTTTTGACGATAACAAGTAGAAATTCTCCATTGGAACTAAAATTTTATCATTATAAATATTTCTAAACACAGATTTCATCACATATTTCCTATTATCATATATAATGGCAAAAAACGAATAAACTTTTGTTTAATGGCATTTGGCTTATCCAGCATAATCAGCTTCTGCGCACAAAAAGGCCACCGATGTCCAGGCCCATGATCTAAGCGAACACTATACAATAAGTCTATGAACCATTAAATTTTCGTGTATATATAATATATTGCTCCTGTTTTCTGATTTTGTATCTCAATTTTCCAAATCAAAAAGAGGGAGAGAGAAATATAGAGAGAGTGAGCGAGATTTGTCCCCGAATTGGGGATTTTTTTTCGCGATTGGGGATCTGGGGATGATAACCAAATTTTAGGGTATTTTTTGAAGACTTTTTTATAACTGGTGGTAACAATAATCATTTTTCAACTAAGAAATATGCGACTGGCTAGTCTAAAATTGTGTGTTACTATTCATAATGAATGGTTTCTTATAAAAAAGGAGGATCAAGGCATATTAACCAAAAATGAACACTACCATAACAAAAATACATAACAAAATGCAATACGACTTGTTGGAAGCAATTCTTATAATTAAAACAAACACTTTAAAAATAATTAAATTTGTATGGGACACATTTAATCATTCTGCTGAAATGCTAAAGCTTTTTAATACAAGTACTATGTACAACAAAATTTCTGATGCTGATGAATCAGAAGATTTCAATTCAGAAGTTATTTAAATGGTAAACCTTGGTTAAAATTTTTTTTATACTTGTGTATATTAATTTATGTATAAATTTGTCTTTACAAGTTTTAAAAGTACAATTTTAATTAATATGAATGTAAATAAAGCTATCGATGTAAATTAATTTAATTGAATGAATATGTTAGTTTTGTCATTATGTTTTAAATAAAATTAAAAAAATCTTTTTTTACAAAAGAAAAATCTTTAATCAAAAAACTCAATCATAAATTGGTAACAAGCTCTAGAAAAAAATGGCAACACTGCATTACATGGGAACTTTTAAATGCTACAGAGATGAGTTTTTCATAACAATGATGCTAAGAAGATTTTCTTTTAATTAAAAATTGTTTTAAAAAAATAACTGTGCTCAGTACTTCCCTGCAGAACCTCTTGTCAGCGGGTCCTGCTTCATCGGTTCTGTAGGAGTTTCGTAGCGTTAATCAAATTCAAATTTAAAACTTATTATGGGTTACTCTTCATAAAAACAGTAATAGATGGGAAAAAAAGAACATTGGAGGAGACTACTGGACGCCTCTAGTCAAAAGTCATAATAGTCTACTTTTTAGGGTTTCGTACACCAAAGATGCAAAAAGCAACCCTATTGTTTTCGCTCCGCTGTCCGTCACACGCTATTTTCTCAGAAACCGTAAGAGCTACGGAAATTTGGACAAAGTATGTAGAACCTTACCCGCTACAACAACAAATACATGAGAATTAAAAATTAAAGGGTGTTCCAAAACGAACAACGAAAAATGTTTAAATCCCAGGTAATATACATACTAGTGATGTAACGAATGTCAATTTTTGATATTGGCGAATATGAATACGAATATATCAAATGATATTCGCGAATACGAATACGTATACGAATATTTTAAACGATATTCGAGAATACGAATACGAATATTATATGTAATATGATATATTAAAAAATCGTTATGAAAAAGGACTTCACACTCTTGTTGGCATACTTTAAAGTTAATAAAAAGTACCCAAAATTTTAATGATCGACATTGCAATAATATTTGTAAATGATACTAAGCACAAAATTTCTATAAAAAATTAATGTAATTGTACAAACTAAAATTTTTAGTCATTTATTTAAAATTAGTTTAGGATTTATGCATTTGTTTATTTAATTTCTTTGGAAAAATATTCGTATTCGTACTCGCCTGAATTTGACGAATACAAATACATTCGTATTCGCATCCGCCTGAATTTAGCGAATACGACTACATTCGAATTCGCCTGAAAATGGCCGAATATTCGACAATTCGAATACGAATACGAATACTCGTGCATCACTAATACATACAATTGTTTGTACATACGTATATTGACACTTGAAATTTGTAAAATTAGTGTATTTTTTGATATAGACTACAACAATTAACACTAAAATTTAAAGAAATTTAAAATAAAGGGTGGTCAATCAGTTAATGCAATTTTGACTATGTAATTTTGACAACTTGCTATATCTTGGAAACCGTAATAGGCAAACTGTTGAAATTTTCAAAAAAAAAAATCCGAGAAAATCGCCAAACCAAAAATTAAATTGCCAAAAATTTAAAAAGATCGCCAAAACGAAAATATCGCAAAAATTAAAAAAGTTTCTAGCACTAAAATATATGGCTTAGTTCGAAAAAAACGCCCAAATGAAAAAAAAACGCCAAAAAACCGAAAAAAAATCGTTAGAGAGCGAAATAATCGCCAAAACCAAAATAATTGTTTATATGAAAAAAAATCTCCAAAATGAAAAAAAAAATCGCCAAAATTAAAAAGCGCCAAAAACCGAAAAAAATCGTCTAAACGGGAAAAAAAAGTGTCAAAACTAAACAGGCGCGTTAAAGAAAAAAATCTCCAAAATGAAAAACGCCTAAAACCGAAAAATCGACATAACTAAAAAAATCGCCTATATGAAAAAAATCGCTAAATTTAAAAAAGAATCGCCAAAATAAAAAAATCCAAAACAAAAAAAAAGTGTCAAAACTAAAAAAAAAATTGCCAAAATGAAAAAAACCGTCACATTGCCAAAATTAAAATAAAAATCGGCAAAATAAAAAAATCTCCAAAATGAAAAAAAAACCCAAAAACCGAACAAATCGCCAAAACGAAGAAAAAAGTTCCAAAAAACGATAAAACTTAAAAAAATCGCCAAAACTATATTTTATACATATAAGCTAAAGTTCATATTGAATTGCATATCTAGTGTCCGTACGGAACTCTTCGTGCGCAGGTAAAAGTTTAACTTCACTGAATTTATTTAAATATAAAAAATTTTTTTTTTGAATTGTGTAGAAAATTCACCAAAAACTGTCTGTTATGACTTCCGATTGTTGAACATTAATCAAGAGACGTCCAAGAGACTCCTCCTGGACTCTTTTTCTTTCCATCTCTTATGGTTTCTCAAAAAAAAAAAAAAAATACCACAATCAATATTATGACCAGGGACAGGGCTTTCATTCATGAAAATTCATGTTTTTTCCCTTATCCCTGATGATGGCAAAAAGGAAATGTCTTTACGAAACAATAAAATTGCGCAGAAATGTCATCGATTTGTTAGTGCATATTTTTACATATTTTGCTGAAATTGCCGATTTTTGCATAATTTTTTTATAAAGTGCTTATTTTTTATTAATATTTTTGTATAAATGAATGGTTTTGTGTCAGATTTTGTCAAAAATTAAAATTTCAGAAAATATTATTGTTGAAAAAACTAGCTTTGGCAAATTTATTCGCTTGCATTATTGTTTAATTGAAGAACGATTATATGTACAAGCACACACACTTGTCAAATTTATGAGAAATTTTCATTTTGATGATTTTAAGGGGAAATTGTCTGTTATTAAAGCCGAAAGTAGTGAACCAATTCTGCGGAAACTTGATATTGTTTTTACAATTTATAACACATTGAAAAAATAAATCCAATAGCTAGTATTCAATTCACTGTAATGGGGAATTTAAATAAATATATAACATTGTATAAGAAGAATGCTTTAAATTTGAGGCGATTACATCCACAGATGGCACAAATGCTTTTTTTATGCACAAAATATAAAAAATATAAAATTTTAAATGAAAACATATACATAACAACACATTTCTTTTTTTTTTGTTTACGTATCGCTCCTTTACATATCTCGAAAAATGTGAGTTTGGAGTTAATAAT
Source organism: Tachina fera (assembly GCA_905220375.1). Lineage (NCBI taxonomy): Eukaryota > Metazoa > Arthropoda > Insecta > Diptera > Tachinidae > Tachina > Tachina fera. The sequence goes on from LR999966.1 coordinate 85,227,076, forward strand.
GCAGAAAAAATCGTTATACCATATTTAGTATTGTGTAAAAATTTAATATAAAAGGCTTGCACATAGACGCACCTCTTGAAGAAAGAAATCCACCCTTATCGCGAATAAAAGGCAAACATTCTATTCACGTGAAATATTTCCCGTGAACAAAAAAATGGTGAGCAAATTTAGAAAATTGTATGCTGACACAACACCAACGCAAGCATTGGCGATCAAAATTTTAGGGAAAGGGAACACTTTTCACGTGAACTGCCATTCCCGATAAGGGTGAATATTTATATGTACATATTTTATTGTTTTTAGTGCATAGTTTGCGTTTATTTATGTCATATTTTAGGCGCCTAAAATACCCTTTTTAAATGCATGAACAAGTCGTTGTTTCTGATTATGACTGTGGGGTAAGATATGGACTTATTGAATAAAGAAGGCATAGAGAAGGGCTTCAAATTTCTGATTCATTTTGCTTAAAAAATCTTGTATCAAGTCCCCTATGTAAGAAAAAAACAATTTTTGTTATTTAATAAAGGTCTGTTTTTTGTTAACGGAGCCCTGTTAAATACTACGGTTCGTGTCTAGGGTTATAAATGTTAATATTTAGCGCAAAAAGTTTTAAAATTTTCTGATTCAGTTGCATTTTATTTATTTTTATTTTTCTAATATAAAAAAGCCAAAGTTATGAAAGCTCACCCTATTTATTTTCTAAGTACATTTGTATATACTTGGGGTATTCACAAGGGTGTCTTAAGTGTCTTAAGTGTCATAATGTCATAACATTTTAACATAGTTTAAAAAAATTGTTGTTGTGGCTCAAACAAAAAGGTCCTAGACTCTATGACATAGAGTAATAAGACTTTCTCACATATGATAATTGTTTGTCACACCTACATGAAGAAATACGTGAGAGTTTACCAAAGGAATTGAGAGAGAGAGAGAGTAAGTAATGTACAAAGGTGCTTAGCCCAAAATACAAATAAGTACAATGTTTATAATTGTAAATTATAAAGGGTTGCTCACAGCACACATATTTTAATTTATGAGGGCCTTCTGAATACCCTTACTATATATATTTTTTAGTGTTATGTTTATATGCTTTACTTGGATTCTTTTATTTAGTTATTATCGTGATACAGAAAATTTTCGGTTGATGGTTGTAAGACAGCAGACTGCTTCAGCGCCTATTTCTGTTGGCAGTAATTTCTGTTAAATAAAGTGCAGGTAAACATCATATAGTTAATCTTTTTTGCAAGATAAATTACATTCACATTATGTTCGCTTTTCTAGTGTAAAAGTTTTGCAGCAAAGAAAACAAAATAGTTTTGCAACAAATATTATGACTATTACAGTTTTGTTAAAAACCAGGTAGAGATAATATAAGAAAATTTTAAATTCTAATATGAATATCAGAATATTTCCGATAATCTGGAAAACCATTAAAGGCTAGGGCTCGCTTTCCTATGCAATAGCATAACTTTTCAGAAAGTACTAGCCTGATGGAGTTCATGAAAATTCTCAAAACACAACAAGAATTCATGAGATCAGTCAGTGTTGTTTTTTTTCAAAAGTCGTGTGATTGTGTAGGTCTGAAGAAGTAAGAATTGTGGTTTGTTGAACTTATTCGAAACCATTTTGTTTAATAAACATGCTTTGAAATTATTAATGAATGTGTAAAATAATTTTCGTTTCTCATTATTTTTTTAGTCACTGTTTGTACAGAAATTTAACATTTTATTCTTATTATTTTTTTTTTACCTGGATTAAGATTCTTAAAATATTTTTGCTTTAGTTTATTGTTTAGGTAGGGCAAAGAAAAACACAAACTCTTGGGAAATTATTTTATTAAATATAACCGCATAACATTACTTTGATTGCAGGCAGAAACGGTAAACAAAGTGGAGTTGTGTCTGACGGTGAAAATATGATTTTACACAGAGAAAAAAATATTAAGCTCAAAATCTTTAGAAATATGGCATTCAATCAATCTGTTATAAATGTTATGAGAGAAATTTTACTAAACATTGCTCTAGTGGCGTCTGTTGGCCGCCATATTGAGTTTTGACTGCTGAGAGAAATCAATTGATGCAAGAATCATCAAAGGAACACACATACATACATACATACCCTGATAAACTGAATGAGGTAGTTTACACGAGAACAATTTTTATGCCGCACAATTTTTGTTCTTTTCTAAATGACACGAGACTAATTAATCTGGCATAAAATGTGTGCGTATACACTGCTTTGTGTGTGTTAGTGTTTTATTTATTCATTTGAAGTTTGGTTTTCGTTATAAACGTATCGGAACATACTTGCAGGAAAAATGGTAATAAATGAGCAATTGTTTATTATTGGCAATATTTACTAAAAAATTTAAATGAAAAAATTGTTTTCATCATCTTTTTTGAATTAACGCGAAAATGTATTCATATTTCTAAATAGTTACATTATCCAGAAGTACTTTTTGTAACTTTTTTTTAAAAGAATTACATAAAATCTCGTTCATTATATTTTCACACAGCCTTATTTATAAAACTTATTAAGGCTTTAAAAACGTTGTTTAAAACAAAATTTCATACAACATTTTCTTAAAAAGTCTATAAAGCCTTAATAATTTTTGTAAATAAGACTGATATAATTTATTTAACACTAAAAAACAATAAATTCACTTATTAGTTTTAAAGTTTGTTGACGTGACCAACCCACTTCTTCTTTTAAATTCATGTTTCCACTACGATGGCCAACTAAAGACTAAATACGCTCTGTAAATTAGAAAATACTGAACCTGTGGTTTCGCAAGTGTGTATGTATTGGTTTTGTGCTACTACTGCGGGGTTGAAGCTGGTTGAAAAATTATGCCAACCAAAAAACCACTCTCTTCACCGAATTTGCCTACAAACTGGCATGTTGTGCCAGCATAATTAATCTCGTGTAAACTACCTCAATGCCCAACTGGGACGAACGACGAATTTTTCGTTGCGAACTTTTGTCACATTTCTGTATATGGAAATTAACACAACACCGCCGTCGAACGAAAGTTTTAAACGCCGACTAAGAGTCGGTGCGGTGCGATTTCTCGTTGCGGGAGCGAAAAATAAACATAATACAACGGAAGACGGCGCCGGCAATTCTTGTCATTGTTTGTTTAAATTTTCATTAGTTTTTTTGTGCATACATTTTTGTAACTAAAAACAAAAAATGATTAACATTTTATACATTCATAGATATATTTGATTTATTTTTTAAACTTTTATAATCTATGACAAAACCCTGCAAGAACGATACGGGTTAAATAACGCGTTATATAACAAGTACTCATAACCAAAGTATATGTTAGAAATTCAAAAACTTTCAGTTATTTTGTACAGAGCCTTGGGAAAAACTAACCTATTCGCTTCTGTACGTGTGAGTTTGTTTCTCTTTCTCTCACACTATTGGTCAGTACATAAAACAGTATAGTGGTCTCTCTCTTGCACACATCAGTACTAACGTGTATATAACTGGATAGGTAACCGTACCACTACCGGTACTATTATATTATAAATAACTTGATAGTTAACTGATGCACATATCGGTTATTACTACTTAATAATACCAGTTATTGTATTCGTATAAGTAACTCGTTAATTAACCGTTATTTTTATTGGTTAGTGATACTTAATACTAACAGTTATTGTTTCCCTATAAATAACTCGTTAATTAACTGTTATTTATATCGCTTAGTGTCAGCTGTTAGATTTCAGCTGGAGTATTTCATTATTTTCGTCAACATTTCCAATTTTTTCAATATTATTGGAAATCTCAACTTCTGGGCCTGAAGGCAGAACAATTGCACTACCAACAATTGCAAATTTATTTATTTCCCTATATTTTTCCACTTTTTGTAAAAAAAAAAAAATTTTTTGCACGCTTAAAGCATTTTGTTTTGATTTTTATTCATTTTATATAATGTAATTACTTTATTTTTACTTATCTTTCTCACTTTTACAATTTTCATGCGTATACTCGTAAGCGCGTCAATTTAATTTTTTCTTTTTGACAAATTTGTTGGCATTCATATTAGCACGGTTGCCAGATTTGACAATTTTTCGTTCGAATTGACACCTATTTCATCTGGCAACTATGCATATTTAGTGTTACCATACTAAAGAGTAAAGAGTAAGGTATAATAAACATCTTTAATTGAAATAGCTATTTCTTTCTAACCTTAGGTGCTTATTCAATATTAGTATGCGTTTGTATTTGTTGAAATTTAAAAATCTTTCAATGTGTTGGTGTATCGGTTAGGCATGTTTGGCAGGGAAATGTTTGAACTTCAAAATCATATTTTTTTTTTACAAAAATGTTATGAACACAGCCAATTATTCAAAAACTACGGCAACGTCAGCAAGAGAAAGAGTATCAAAAATTGAGTGAATAAGAAACTCCGCAATGAAAATAAAATAGATTTTAATTTTATTCCGTCCCACACTGCGGTTTTTTACTTCAAAATCGTATGGAAAACCGCACCGCAATAAATAATCGTTACATTGTGTTCAAACTCTAAGACGAAAAAACAATTTTTGCACAAATCTTTGCACAAACAATAAGAGCTGAATTCGCTGAGCAAATTCGTGGTTGAAGTGCTTCACACGTCGAAAAACCTAGCGAATTATTATAAACGAATTCGTCGTTCGTCCCAATTGCATTCATTCCTAGCTTTATGGCACTAAAAAGGCTCGGGTAACAAGAAAGAAAATGTTTATACATTTTGCTTTAATTCCTAAAAAGAGATATTTAGTTTTACAATAACAATATGTATGTAAATTTTTCTTGAGTGTAAAATCTATTATCAGTTTGAGTAGCGACGAGCATACTTAATACAAATACAAGCACTTTTGTGCAGGTACTTATGTTTTTATCATTTTATGAATTGACACAGCTACTATTTATTATTATGAATTTCGTATTTTATATTATACGAAGGAGTTTTAAGTACAATTTAGTTGTTGCTACAATTGGTTTTTATTTCTTTATTATTTATATGTTTTTTTTTCTTGAGTAGAGTTTCTTCATATTTTATTTATCTTTTCCTAAGTACAATTTCGCAATAATACGAGTATTTTGAAGTGGAAAATATGTTTTTCATTTTATGCCACAAAGATATTTTATTATATTTTATTTTGTTGAAATGAAATCATAATATAAATTGCATTTTAACAATATTGGATTTATGCACAGGCATACAGTTTCCTGTTTCCAATGTACGGTCCTGTACACATTCACCTTGTAAGTGCTTGAAAAGACCATTTTCTTTATATTCCATATAAATAAACTGAATTTGCTATTTTTTCTAATTCTTTTTTTTTTTTGGAATATGAAAACCTTAGTCCCTGGGTTTATATTGACTCATAAGTAATTTTATATTAATGTAGATGAAATAGCAGCTCTGGAAAAAAAAGAGTCAAAACTGTTTAAAACAAATATAATGATTTCGTTGTTTCTTACGGTGAATGACAGTGGCATTAAGAGGGAAAAAATTTTGAATACTTTTTAGTTACTCGTATATTCACAACACACAAAAAATTCATTATTAAATTTTTGCTTTCAATTCAAGTCGTCTATCGAATGTTTGCTGCAAGTACCGTGGGACAGCCTGATGATTTTTTTCAAAAACAAACGTATATGTTCTGGCTTCCACATCGTTTTCACATGTTTTCTTGTGTGATCGCATGTTAAAACACATGCTACACCTGTTTAAGTTGAAATTTAGAAAATAAAAATTAATAGTATGCGTTCTAGCATCCGAATTTAAATGAAAACATTTTTTAAATGGGCGATTTCAAACTTTTGGATTTTTTCGTTTTCACTTTTGGCAAAAAATACTCGTAAGCTTTTCACTTGTTAACAATCTTGTGAAAAGAATACGAGTTTTTTTTTGAAATTTGTAAAATTAGTGCCTTTTTATATAGACTACAACAATGAATACTAAAATTTAAAAAGTTTTAAATTAAAGGGTGGTCCATCAGTTAATGCAATTTTGACTATGTAATTTTGACAACTTGCTATATCTTGGAAACCGTAAGCGGCGAACTGTTAAAATTTTCAAACACGGTAAAACTAAAAAATCCGAAAATTATAAAACCGCCAAACCAAAAAAAAATCGCCGAAAATTGAAAAACAATCGCCAAAACAAAAAATCGCCAAAAAAAATTTCTAACACTAAAATAAATCGCCAAATTTGAAAAAATCGCCCAAATGAAAAAATTACCAAAATAAAAAAACGCCAAAAACCGAAAAAAATCGCCAAAACGCGAAAAAGGCGCCAAAACCAAAATAATTGTTTATATGAAAAAAAATCTCAAAAATGAAAAAAAATTGCCAAAACGAATAAGTCGCCAAATTGAAAAAACGCCAAAAACCGAAAAAATTGCAAAATGAGAAAAAAAAGAGTCAAGACTAAAAAATAAGCGCCTAAATCAAAATAAGGCCCCAAATTAAAAACGCCAAAAGACGAAAAAATCTACCTAAATAAAAAAATCGCTTAAATGAAAAAAATCGCCAAAAATTAAAAAAATCGCCAAAATTAAGAAAAAACGCCAAAAACCGAATAAAGTCGCCAAAACGAGAAAGAAAGTGTCAAAACTGCCAAAATTAAAAAACCCCAAAACCGAAAAAATCGCCAAAACCAAAAAACGCCTATATGAAAAAAATAAAATAATCGTCATAATTAAAAAATGTCAAAAAAAATTGCCAAAACGAGAAATAAAGTGCCAAAACAAAAAGGAGCAAAAAAACGCAAAAACCCCGAAACTAAAAAACGCTTAAAACCGAAATAAATACAAAAACGAAAAAAAATTCAAAACTATATTTTTAATGATTTTTAAATATTCGTGGAATTCTCACCCACTACATAACGATACAAATTATTATTTTGGTTAAATTAATTACTTTCTTATGAAGGAAAAGCATGCGATTTCTTTAGATTTATATTGTTTTGCATTTCAGCTGACGATATGTTTTATATTGAAGAGAAGAAGTATTATATTAAGCCGTTTTACAATTTTTCGTTTGTGTGTATTGTCCGTTTTCATGGCATAGTTGCAGCGCCACTGATGCTATCATATATAATAACTTTTCCTGAGGCACCTTTGTATTATGCAAACGGTTAAACATTGGCCATGCTTTCGTTTGGGTGGTTAGTTTAGCCCACTGTCCACTCTCTAACGTCAGCAACTGTTAGAGCATAATTTCAAATTCAACTTGGCGTTAAGGTAAATATAAATCGTTTTATTTGTTTTAATATTAAATTATATTTTTTTCTGCTGATTTTATTTCTACTCTTCCTCTGTTGAGTCATCTTTTATTTATTTAGTAATATGAATTGAACAAAATTAATTTTATACAAAATCCTTAGAGCTTAAGATGTATAAAAGGATTTTTTTTTTTGGTGTGAGCAGTAGTACTGCAAATTTAGTGATTTTGTGGATAACTATTTGTTTTATTCGAAAGTCTAGTTGGTCTTTTTTTAATGCAACAAGGTATTTAGGGATTTGCATTTGTTTGTTACATAGAGAAAAAAAAATTTCTCCCATTCAAATTTTTAATTTAAAAAATACAAATAATTAATTTTTAATTATTATCTTTCGAACTTCATTTGTTTCTATATTTATGATTTATTTGAACGGGCTAAAGTTCGTATCGCTTATGTAAGCCAAATTACATGTGATAATTATTAATGAACAAATAACATCAAAGTTAGTTATAAATATTCTGACAACACATAGTTGAACGGAACAGCTAGCCGTTTTCGAAGGCCACTACGCCTTCATCATCAGCGTTCTTCTGTGTTTGGTCCACTGTGTGTGGTATCAGTTGATGTAAATTTCTGCCTTATATACGAAACTTGTTTGCAAATAGAATATGTGAATTGTTTTGATTCATCGTATTTCAATTTGCTCAAAGGTGTTTTGTAATGAAAGCTCAAATTTACCATCTCTAATTCACAACAGTCTTACCATTGTCGTTTATTCTTTACTAATTATGCACATGATAGTTAATTTGCTTATTTTTTTTTCTACTTGAGACAAACTTTTTTTTTTGGTTTGTTTCTATTAAGTATATTTTATTTAATTTTTGCCACAGGCCCATGGCTATTAATTTACTTACTTAAGGCCCACTCAGACTATAATACAAGTATTAATACTTTTGACGAAAGTGCATACCTGGTCTTATATATGTTTCAAAAATTTCAAAAAAACAATAACAACTCAACATGTCAGAGCTGCATTTTCCAAAAAAGTATTAATACTTGTATAATAGTCTGAACGGGGCTTTAATAGTAACAAACCAAAAAAGTTTGTCTTAAGTAGAACAATATAATTAATTATATATATTAATTTGAAATTTATTTGCTGGTGGTTCAGCTTGGTCTATTTCATTGTTGCTGTAACAAATTATCAGTAGACTTCAACCACACATTTTGAATAGTCACAAACCTCTTATCTTATGCAGAGACTTACAAGAACTATTTGAGAACTCACAAATAATAATATTTTTGAAAATCACAAAAGAAAAATAAGCATAGCAGGCTTAGAAACTCATACAAAACCCAGCAAATAATCCATACCCGATATGAATCCATGGATTTCTTAAATATATATATTAATAATATTTTACTGTTTTGTAGGAGAAAGCGCCTTTAAACTTTCAAGTCCAAGTTCGGTCTTCACTGTCACTTTACGTAATTGTCACGTTACGCCACTGTAACGTTACGTGATTGTCACGTTACATCACTGTAAAGTTACGTACTTGTCACGTTACGTCACAGTCTAGTTACGTCACTGCCACGTTACGTTATTCACGTTAATTCATTGTGACGTTACGTCCCTTCCACGTTACTTCATTGTCACGTTACGTCACTGTCACGTTGCGTAACCATGAACTTAAGCTTGTTATTTAGAGCCATGCAATATCCAAAATAATAATATAAAACATATAAAACATTTACTTTGAAAAACAACCTGTGTCACGAAGTAACGTTACGTGACAAAAGTAGAGTTTGTTTATGGAAATGCCCATAAACCATAAAAAACAAGGCATTGCACTATAATTATCTGAAAGGTCGCACAAAATATTTGAAGTTTTGATCGGATGTACTTTTCAATATTAAGATCTTAGGAGTGGAATTATCTCGACTTAAGCACTTTTTACTTTTTGCCACAGATTTACAATATTGTTAAAATTGTATTTTATCTGTTAAAACTTTCACTCAATCAAACCCGTATTTGTTAGATAATTCCATCCATCCATTCCTTTATAAATAGTACACATACATTCATATTTCACTAGATATGTACATGTCTGTCATATAATGTGTGTATGTGTATTACAATTGAAAAGATTCTTTTGCTAATCTATGATTTGAGAGTAAAACTTCAAACTATTACTTATTTAGTGTTCCGCAACTCTCTCTCTATCCCTGAATCTAAGTATAACTATATTAAAAAAAACTCTTTATTTATTATTCCTGTTTTTGATTAGTTTATTATATTGTATATCCTGTTTTTTATCCACATAAGAATTTTCTCTTTTTTAATTCCATTTGTCTTGATGATGTTATGAATGAACTTGTCAGTTGTAATCAGCTTCAAAGTTGTTTTTATCTTTTACATGTATGTTATTTATTTGTACATGACATATTGCGAAGGAGATGGATAAAAATGTTTGTTTCATATGAATTTGATGGAAATACAATTTGAGTAGTTGCTTGATTAACTGCATAATTCAAAATATGTTGCGACTTTTTTTTTGCACGAGTATATTGTACAAAATTAACTGTCAAATGTTATTTTTGCCTTTTAAGTGAAACTTTTCTTGATTTATTTATGTGAAGAAAAGTTTTAATAAATTTTATTTTGCTTTCTTTAGGGCAGAGAGTTTTAGAGCCTTAAATTTAAATAGAACAAAGTGTGTATGTGAAATATCATCTTCAATATTTTTGTTAATATTTTGAAAGGCCTTCCGATGTCATTATGTATGGAATTTAATATCGTACAAAAGTCATTCGCGAATACCGAAAATTTGAATTTTTCATGGCTCTGACGCATAAATCAGGTCGAGTTTTAGCAATGCTCTAGAGGAAATTTTAATTTTTTTAGCCAAAATTAAAACACTTAACATAGAAAATTCAAAAATGTTTTTGCTATTACGAGTGTATATCGTGCGTAAAGAGCTGAGGGACTTAATTTTCGAACTTCACTTTTATAACAAAATCGATTATATGCGTTCATAAACAGTTCATCTTGTAAAAAGTTAAAGTTAAGAAGTTAAAAGCATGTCTCGCTATATAGCTTGTTAAGCGGCCATGGTTCGATATATAAACCAAAAATAAATTAAACGTCTTTAGCTACAATTGTCCATCACTTTGCTTTACCGTTATGTTACGTTATTCCATGCGCTTTCTAAATAAGTTTACAAGTGAATACACTGTAAATTTGAGATAAGGTAAACAGCTTGATTTTGAACCAAATCAAATGATAATTACTATCAGCCGATTTTAAAATTATTTCAAGTGCAATTATTTATATTGAAAAAACACTATTTTTTGAAGCAACTAAAACTGCACGCGGAAGAAATCGGAAATCAATTTTAATTAATCATGTTTAGAATAATAATTTCTTTAAGACATGTTTAAACCAATTAGAAAGGTTAAAAAAAGGAGTGTTTCAAAAATGTTACGCGTGATTATGCAAGACCATGAGCAAAACGGTATTTTTTGCTTATATAAAAAAAATATATAGTAAATACATATAACTATAGTTTATTTGAAAAATTTTCAACAATTTCGATTTAAGGCCACTTTTTGGGTTCGAGATTAAGATTAGTTTATTTTGTGTTCAGACTCTCATTCATTCGTTAAAACGAGAAAAAAAGCACCAAAATTAAAAAAGCACCAAATTAAAAAAGCCAAACCCCGAAAAAAATTACAAAAACGAAAAAGAGCACCAAATTTTAAAAAAATCTAGCACTTAAATAAATCACTTAAATGAAAAACCAAAATGTCGAAAAAAACGTCGAAATAAAAAAACGCCTAAAATTTAAAAAAATCGCTAAAACGAGAAAAAAGCAGCACCAAAACTAAAAAAACCAAATTAAGAATAAAATGACAAAACCCTAAAAAAAATCGCTAGTACGAAAAAAACCACCGAAACTAAAAAAACACCAAATTAAAAAAACGACAAAAACGCAAAAAACTGCAAAGTTAAAAAACCCCTATTAAAAAACGCTTAAAACCGCTGTTTTTACGGAACGAAATGCTTCGTAAATAGTTGAAATGGTGTTTGTTTATTTAACTAACGAAATACTTTTTATCTGCAAATAACAAACTTTTTTATTTTTTAAAAATTTTTCTTCGTAAATGTACTAAAGACAGTGTTTATATTACAAAATAAATTCGTGAATCATGGAAATCAATTTTGTGTTGTATACGAAATGTTGAGTAAAATTAAAATCTTTAAAATATAAATATTTGCAAAAAATTTCACATTTGGAATTGAATGTTGTAGCAATAGGAAGAAAAATATAATTTAAGGGAAATTATTACAGCCTCTGTATTCATCATACATATTTTGCACTGAAATGCACGAATCATACTGGGAACACAACTGGAAGGAACAGCGAATTTTTCGTTGCGAACTTCATATAAAAATTAAGACAAGACCACTGTAGAGCGAAATTCGTTGGGCATGACGAATTCTACGATGAATTTATTTCTATATCTTACGCCGATGAACGGAGAAAAACAATTTTCTCACTCCTTGCACAAACAATAATAAGAATAAAATAAATTTTGCAATTATCAATTATAAGATCTTTTACATATTCTTCGTTGGTGTGTCGTGGAGGAGATTTGTCGTTCGTTCCAGTTGTTTTAACAGCAAAAACCAAAAACTAATTTTTTATTAGAATAATTTTTTTAATTAAAATTTATTTAAGAATTTTTTACATGATATAAATTTAGATGAAAATATAGTTAAAAGATTTGTATTAAGCAGAAAACATAAAAAAATATGAGATAAGTTATTATGTAACCACTTTTAAATGTTCACAAATGTATAATTATCTATATTACTTAAATTTTTTGCACATTTTTGTAAAAAAAATTTCTAGCGGAAGACTTAAATTTTTTACTATATGGGGAAATTTTTCTATATTTTTCTCAAAAAAACAAACTTAAAAATACATATTTTTAAAAACAAAGAGAGAAGCAAAGTACGAAATAATTTTTGTAACCTAATAAAACTCGTAAAATTACGAAATCTGTTTTCCTGCACATGCTACCAATATTTTCGTAAAATGTACACAAATTTCGTTTACTGCACAAAAATTATATTACGAAAAAGTTTTTCGTATTTTTAAGAATGGAATATTTTAGCATTTTTTCGTAAGAAGACGTGATCGTGAGATTATGCGGCACAGGGGTAGGCTGCCACAGTTAGTGATGAACAGGGAAACCACAAATATGCAATTGCATGTTTTTTCTTGTCTGATATATCAATGCGGAATTAAGATATTTATCCGTTTCAGAACTTTTTTTGAATTCTGGCATCGATTTGTTAGTGCATATTTTTGCATATTTTACCCTTTTAAGCATGTTTTTGCATACTTCAGTCTAACACGCATATTTTGAGCATTTTTCGAATTTTTAGAGAATATTTGGGGTTTTTAGGGCATATTTTGGTACTTTTAAAAAAAATTTCATTTTAATATTTTAAAAAAAAATTTTTGATAAAAATTTTTTACTTTTTTTCGTAAAAATTTCATTTTGTAGTGAAAAATAACCAGTAATGGGGAAGCAATATTTTGCTACCATTATGAAGTTAGACTTTAAAAAAGGCCATTGTGTATGTTCTGGCTTCCGAATCGATTTCACACGTTTTCTTGTGAATTCTAATGTTAAAACACATGCTACTTATTATTAGTATGTGTTCTAACATCTTGTGAAAGAAAAACGAAACAAGAAAATAAAAAAAAATTAAATCGTACATGTCCAACTTTTTTCTGCTAAATTTTAATGCTGAAACAAATAGTATTGATTTGTATTTTCAAAATTTCAACTTAAAAAGGTGTAACATGTGTTTTAACATCCTCACTGGACGTTAATTTCAATAAAAGCTTGGTTTGGTAATTGTGAAGAACTCTGCCCCCAATTACATCAGTTGAGGTAGAAAAAGAACACTTTCAATGTATAAAAGTTTACTTAGATGTTACAGGCGGCGATTTTTATTTAAAAAGCTAAATGAATAGTTTTTGTTTATTGCAATAACAATTATAAATAAAAAACTTGTCTTACTGCCAGTTCATAGAAACCATGCAAAGATTCTCGTCTGCCTATTTATATTGAAAACAAAAACAAAGCACTCAAAATTTGTTTTTGTTTCCAATATAAATAGACAGCCAAGAATTTTTACGTCTATGAACTGGCAGTTATCATTTAAAATACAGTTCCAAAGTTTTAAATCTGATATCGTGATCGCTTTAGAAGTAAAAGCTAAATTTTTGTTGTTAATTAATTTTATTATTGTTTCCTTCTTATGTTTATTTTATTTTTGTCTTCTTTCATATGCAAATTTTATTGAATTGCTGAATTCAAATTAGGTTTTCATTTCCTAATAATCCAATTTATGTTATTTTTAAGAGCATATTTTTTGAGTTTTTAGTGCATATTTCGAAGTTTTTAGTGCATATTGAATGCGCATAAAACACTTTTTTTGGAGCATATTTCTGGTTTCCCTGGTGATGAAGAATTTAAAAAAAGTTTTCAGCATTAAAAAAATTTAATGACAATAATTGAGTTTCTATACCTGAAATAATTGATGCAATGCTAAGCTTTAATTCATATCTAATATCAATTTGTGGGTAAGACTTGCAAATATAACAAGATGAAAAAAAAATTAAAAATTTAACAAATTATTGTTTTTGCCCTCTGTAATAAAAAATCAAATCAATTAAAACGCAGCCATCATAACAGATGGTATCAATAAAATTTGAGTTAAAAAAAAATAAAATATAAAAAATAAAATATAATAACTTCTCAATTTTTTATCCTGTCGACAAAGAACTTAAAAACGCAACCATAAAATTCTCTTTAAAAACGTTTTTTTATCTCTAAAATTTTTTGATAATCATTTTTTAATGCCAAAATGCCTTTTTTATGGTTTTGCACACTTAATTTTTTTTATTTTTGCTAAAACACTTTGATAAAAGTTTAACCTTTTGATGTGTCTTGTTATTTGATCAAATTAAATTTCATTATAATGAAAAATTTTAAACGCCATAAATCTCAAAAAAAGCAAAAAGTTTAAAGGCGCCTGCCTAAAGAAATAAATAAAGAAAGGAAAGAACAAATACATACATCCAACTACTACATACAACGTCGTCAAGTGGTTAATTTTAATTAGAAAAGGTTAAAGCTTAACAGCTTTTACTACACCAGCATATCCAGATGGTGGCAAAAATTATTGCAGACGAAAAAGCAAGACGGAAAAAATCAACCAACCAACCCTTTCATAGAAAAGGCATTCATTCGAGTGTTCTTAATTTAAATTAGCTGTTAGCTAAAATAAACGTTAATTTGTTTGCTTTTTTCCCATTTTGAAATAAGAAAATACAATATAAAAAATAAATATTAATTGTTAAACAAATGTAAAATTGTATTTTATTTATGGCAAGGAAAATAACTTTTATTAAATAGAAGAAAAAAACGTTTTCATAAGTTTTGTGCTCATACATCTTAAGAAAATTATAAATAAACTATAAAACAATATATTACACTTGAGTAATCTTAAACAAGATCTTGCGATTATATTTTCAAATAGAAAATCTTAAAACACTATATGAAAGTCATTTACTTCTTTCTACATTTTGATTTCTAAGAAGTTTTACCTTTTTGTCCCTTCACTTTGCTTTCTGTGCTGTATAGTGCTGCTAAAGACGTATTTTTTAAATTTTTTTTTTTGTTTTAATATTTTTTAGATTCGAAATTGTTTCTTTAGCAAAGTCTCTGTTTAGATTAAAATGAAGAAATGATGGCAGAAACAAAACTATGAAAGTAGAAATAGAATAAATTCCATTTCATGTTGTTGCCTGAACAAACAAATGTAATTACAACTTTCCTTACTGGTAAGAAGTAAAAAAGCAAAGAATTAAATAGAAATAATATAAGTAAATAAAAGAAATTTGTATGAGTATATATAAATTATAAAACAATAAGAAATGACTTATGCAAATAGACGTTTTGTGTTTGAAGTTTTTAGCATGAAGAGAGAAGTGGAAGCTCTTAAATTTACTCGTATTAAAATTAAAGTTTAATACTTCTTTGCTTTATATAAATTTTATACACATGTCAATATACATAAATATAATATATTTATTTCAACACTATTTGTTTAAGCTACAATAAAAGAAAAATTACGATCTAAGTTTACGAACAAAATTATTAAATTTAGATTGCAGAAATCTTAACCCCCTTACAGAGTAGCAAGCCGAGCATAAAATTTCGGCGGCGGCTGAAAGACAAATATTTTCGGCGGCGGCGGCTGAACGGCTTAACGCCGATTTGTTTAAGCATTTGAAAAAAAGTTTTAACACAGTCTGTTTTTAGCACAGGTTAGGGTTTTTAGAAAAATATGTGAATTATTGAATCACCACGTTGTAACATTATTTATTTTGCAATAGTTTGAATATTGCAGTAATTGATGTCCTAAAAAATAGCTAACTTCGCAAATTATTTGTTAAACCATAGAAACATATTCTAGACTATCAGGGCAATTATGAATATAATTTCGCGAGAAATTTCTCATTTTTTAAATTAGAATTTTTTTCCCTTTTACTTGCTATTAGTTGGAATTTTTCCCTGGGGAAAATTTCTCGAGGAATTTTATTCTTGATTGCCTTCTACATAAATTTGATTTAAGCTTTCCGATTGAATTAAAAATAAATTACTTTATTGGAACACTGCTACGGATCAACAAACAAAAAGCATTGAACAATTAATTATCAAAAAGTCGCCTGAATGCTTAAACAAAGAAGTATATCGTCACCTTAAAGACCAAACAACCTATCAGCAGTTTTTAAAAGTTTACAGGAAAGAGAAAAAACGTTATAAAATTGGAACTGTCTTCAATATTGAAACGAAAATTATATATTCTGATTAAAATGAAACCAGAAGTATATATCAGTTGAGAAAGCTTTAGTTTTCTAAACACAGCGTATGATATGGCGCTTAGGCTATTTGGAATTGTAAAAATGTGAAACCAAACAACTTATCAGCAATACTAATTAGTATGAATAATTAAGCATTCCTTTGAACACATGAATATTATTTAAATTAAATAATAACAGTTATAGTTTCTTTTACTTGTTTAAACAAAAAAAGTGCCTAATGTTTGCTTAAATTACACTACGCAAAAAAAAAATTAATTTTATCATGATTTTTGATAATTTATTTTCCTCTTTTTTTAGTACGTAACGATTCTCTAGGCACAAAAACTGTAATAACTTGGTACTTTGTAATAGTAGATGTTAAAAATTTTGCACACATATGCATGATGGCATAGGGAATAACAATCCAACAAAAAACTCAATTTTGAAATTTTTGTTGATAGGTTGTTTGGTCATTAAGGTGACGATATGTAAACGTGCATGTATTTAAGAAGGGACTCCAAAAGAGAACGTATGTATGTATGTGTTGTCGCAGCTACGTTAGCGTTCACATAAACATATTCATTTTATGTGGAAGCAAAAACAACTATCTTTCCGGGACTATCGCTATCATATTCAATACGAAATTTGAAAAAATATAAAAAATAAAAGACAAAATATCGGCTGAGTACTAAGCCGCCGATAAGCCGTGTGGTTGGGCAACGGCTCGGCTTGTTGAAAAAAATTGGCTGAATGGCTAGCCGGCAGCCGCGCCGATACGGCTTGCTACTCCGCCCCCTTATGCAAAAAAAATATTTTACTTTAGCTTTAAAATTCATAGTAGTTGCCAAGCACTTTAAGGATAACATTATTTTGTTAAGAAATTGTGTGCAAAACACAACTTTAATTATTTTATTATTTAATAATAAATACTGGTAACACCACCGTGTTGTGGTGTGTTCAACAACCACTGCACAGCTTATTATGTACAAAATCGAATACAATTTCATTCGGGTATTAAATTTTTTTTTATTTTATTAAATAAATTTTTATTTTCTTGAAGTAAAGCAACCTAATTTAAACAATATGAGCTTCTGAAATGGAAAGAAAAACAGATAAACATTTCTATGAAGTATACGTCAAAAACTATGAAGAACAAAGAAGAATTATGACAATTTCTTTTATTCGAATAAAATGAGTATTTGAATATCCATTTTTGTACAATTGTATGTATGTTAATATTTTTTATGGATTTTACATGTATTTTGAATCAATTGGATTATTTGATGATGTAGCTAACAGCTAACAATTCCAGCTTCATTTTCAAATGTAACATGAATCAATATGTGCTATATTAACAAAAATATTTGAGGTAAATAATACACATTTTGTGAAATATCAACTTAAAGTAGTCTTAAAAAACGTGGGGACCTACTTTACACCGAAAAAATTTTGCTTCATAAATCCAACGAAACAATTTCATTAGATTCTTTTCATAAATCTAATGATAGTTTCACAAATCTAATGAAAATTTCACGAATATTGTAAAAGAATTTCATTGCAGTATTTTCTAAAAAAAACTCAGTTCCCTTGTGCCCTTTGAATTGTATTCAATATAAATATAAAATAAATAAAAACAATATTTAACATAATAAATATAATATAAAACTTATTGAATAAAAATAAAAAATGTATAATAAAAGAAAATGTCTTATTTAAGCGTGTTATTTAAACTCGTAGTGTGCAAATAATTGTGTTTTTAATAATTAATATTATATATATGTACATACATATATACGTACGTATGTATGTATATAAAAGTGTATTTAGTAAAATATTTTGTTTCCTGAGATGGCAGACAACTGTTCCACCTTCTGAGGGACTTGGATTGGGAAGCAGCCTATCAGCCTATATGAGTAAATAATAAATATAGGCTCATAAGCAAGAGCTTAATGTGTGTTATATATTTTATCGGATGTGCATTTTGTTTTTGTTGTTTGTGTCTTTGCATTTGGTTTTACAGCAGCATATCTCAAAATTGGAACTTTAAGTTAATAATGCAGAATTAATCCTCATTTCGTTATTCGGAATATGTAAACATTCGGCCCTGTTCTGTAAACCGATCGATTTGAAACCGCACGATTTTAGAAAAATAACTCCGACAATAGAAATATTTGTTTAGATTTTTTTTCAGTTTTTTTATTATATAAATTCCCATATATCATATCTGGAAGAAAATTATAGTGTATGATTTTAAACACGTCTGCAGGACCATTATTAATTTTTTGGAAACGAGAAATTTACTCGGACTCGCTTTCCAGAACGAGACCGATTTTATGTAGATATCTCGTATATTTAACTCTAAGAGAAAAAAAAATTTTCTTTTTCCATTCAGTTGTGTGTAAATTAAATTGATGACTTTAAACTTGTTTCCTGTAAAATTATTTTTATGAGTTATAATGTTCAAGTAATGGTGTTAATTTGTAATCTTTTTTGTAGTTGCATCACAAAATTACAGATAAAAATATATACATATACATAATATGTATTACATATTAGTTAAAAAAGAGTAAAAGGTATGAAAACCTTCTGCACACACATAAATCGTTGGTTCTCATTGTATAATTATTTTCTTTTGCTCAACTCGCTGTAAGACCGGACTCAGAAAGATGTTATCGCTCTAAGTGACCAAGAACCCCTAGCTTCTTAATGACATAGTTTCCCGTAGAGCAATGATTGGGTTGTACTTTTAGAGCGATAACGATTATAAATATAATCAGCTTAGAAACGTGGGCAGCGTTGTCAACTTTAAAATTTCAAAACGCACCAAAATGGATAAAAAAGCGCGACATTTACAAAAAAACGCACCAAGCTTAGAATTTATTTTTTTTATTTTAAAATGTTTATTGAATTAATAATTTTGCAGAAAAAGTATAATAATGATTTATTTTTAAATGAGACATTTTTTTAGATTAATTGAACTGTCGGATAATTAAAAGATATTTTTGGATTTGCTAATATGTAATATACTGAATATTTCGACCAAAGAAATATATGACTTATACAAGTTTTATAATTAGGGGCACATACATTAATTTGTACAAATTATACATTTTTGTACATTAATTTTATAAATTCTGCTTAAAACTTTTAAAAAAGAGATCAGAAATTAATTATTCCAAATTAATAAAGCTAATATTTTCATTTATTATTATTTATATTATTATTATATTATTTCATTTCAGATTTAATTTGAAATTGTGATGTTTTCTAAACATCATTACTAATAATATGGTAATTAAAACTATCAGGAAGTTGGTAAAAGTTTCACAACAAAAAGTTTCCAGTTTTAACCCAGTGTCGTGTTAAATTTGCGTTGGTGCCACCAAAAATTTAATAACGCACCAAAATTTTAAAAAAAGCACACCTCGCACCAACTAAGGAATATTTCGCACAAAAAATTTCAAAAAGCACCCAAAATGATGCAAAACGCCCCAAGTTGACAACGCTGAACATGGGCTTTAGTTAAGATCAAAAGATATAATTATTCATTGATGACAAAGAGGCAGTATTTTGCAGACATTTGTATTTATTTAAAATTGTTTTATTTTTTAAACTATTCAGAATTTGTTCGAATTAACTTTTTATTTACATACATAAATATTTGATTTATGAATTTTTAGAGGTAATTATGCTAATGCTGATTCTCATAGAAAAATGTATCACACATTTAACCAGTTGTATAGATTTTTAAGTTTTTGTTATTTCTTCAAAGTATTTATTTTTTGTATTTCAATAAAATATCCTTTTTGAAAGTTTTTCTTCTACATATTTATTATTTCAAAAGGTTGCGAGTAACTTTGGTTCTTTTTTTTTTTGCCTTTACATATTTTAAATTATTAGCCTTGTTTGCTGTTGGTTTTAGTGGTTGCTTTCTTGTTGTTTGTAAAAAAAATAATGTTTTGACATAACTGACATCTGAACTGACATTTTGCTAAATTTGATTTGTTTCTTTTGGTCAGTTTGGTATAAAGAGACTTTAACGCAAGTTCGCGGGTAATATCTTTAAGTTAAATATATTATAAAGTTTTTTTTTATTTCAGCTTTTTGTTAAACATTAAAGTTAAAATCGTATTAGATATTAAAAAACTTTAATATTGTATTTAGCAAGTTTTAAATTCTATTAAAAGTTCTTAGATATTTGTAGCTATTGTATACACTAAGGGAAAAGCTGCGACTTAAAAATAAGAACGCGTCACATTAATTCAATAATTTTCAATACAATAGAAAATGTATGTTGAGTTATTTAAAAATAACTAAAATTAACAAATTAATACAGTAAATTTATATTTTTCCATATTCAAATAAGAAATTTCAACATAACTAGACTTTCGTTAATGTTTCTTATTAATTCAATATGGTTTTTTTGTTGATTTTAAGTTGTTTTTTCTCTGAGTTTAGTTTTTATTTTGAATCATAATTAAGTTTTTAAGATATAGAGTGTATATTGAACTTGGATTTTTTAATCATATTGACAAAAGTTTAACATATATAGACGCATATTCATAATCAAAAAAAAGTACACTTTATTATTTTCAAAATTATGTGTAAGGCTGAGTTTAAATCTGGCATTTCTTGTGTATAATTTGCCAAAAATAAACGTAACCACCTAATTACTAATGAAAAACTGTATGATTTAGATATGTATTTATTGATTTAAACAGTTTGCAATGATGTTGGATTCTATTAGTTATGTATGAAACTGTTTAACTTAATAAGTACATGTCTGAATCAAACAGTTTTTCAATAGTAATTAGTTGGTCACGCTTTTTTACGCTTGTGTGGCACATGGCACACAGATGTAAGCCCGGCCTAAGAGCACAACAGCTCGTTGTACGTATCAACAAACAAGATAAACACCAACAGACTTACATAAGTAACAAATTTTGTCTTAAATTTTTACAAAATTGTTATCAGAATTTACAAAATTATTTGTAGGACCGCATTCTCACAAACTATTTACTGATTCAATGAATTTGGTTACTCAAAATGCAAATTTTTTTCTTTTTTCTTTGTAAAGGCTTGCAAAATCTTTATTTTTAACTGATTTGGAAGGAGGGAAGAAGGGGCTATAAAGTCGTCTCTACTTTTTTATCATTTTAAAAAAGGGCGGAGGCACGCCCATTTAAATTAATATTTTATTTAAAATGTACCGATTTTTACAAAACCTAGCACTTATCCTGAGCTCTGAAAAACACAAAATCAAATATTATTTGAAAAATATGCGGAGGCACACCCATTAAAATTTAATTTTATTTCCTATAAATTTTCTTCGAAAATGTTCAGATCAAATCTTTGCATTGAAGTCGGCTTTTTTGGCAGAACTATTTTATTTTTAATTAAAAAGGTCCTTCAATCCTTCAATAGCCTGTCCGACTTATCGGAAATATGACTCAGAAACCTAAGTCTGTACATTAGTTGCAGCGGCCGGTATGGTCGTTAACCCTCCTCTGTGGCATGTGTATACACTAGACCCTCTCCTGAACCAATTCTCTTCTATTCAAATCTCTCTTATTTTAAAGAAACTTTTCATCTATATCCTCCAATTTATTTCCTATCCCCCCACCTTTATTTAACTATTTTCCAGTTGAGCTGGACCGCTAGATTTTTCATTTCTTCATCAGCAGCCTGCTAACTTAACCTATCCTAACCATTGGAAAGGTCAGATCTCTGTAAAAGTCCTCTCTAATTAATTGCTTTTAATTTATTTTAAAAATAGTAAGTGTTAATAATGTAAACATTTTCTTAAATGCAGAGTACAGAATAAACTGAGAACGAATCGTGAACCATATTTTGCTAACTTTCGATATCAAATCGAGCTTAATTCGTTATAAAATTAAGAACAAACCATTCAAATATAATTTTAAGTTATTAAATCAAAAACTATCTGTAGTAAAATCGTGAAAAGAATTTTACTAAAATACGATACAGTTTATGATAAATATGAAATCATATCGAAGTGGAAAACGAAAGGAAAAATTGTTTCAAAAGGATCGGAAAAAAGGCAATCTTCCGATTGAGAGCAGAGAAGCTTTTTCATTTCTGCAACTTTGGTATTGTGTGCTTTGTCAATTTTTATAACATCGTAGCAACGCCTCTAGTATTAAATATGCGCAATACTTGAATCTATGCTGACATTTTATTAGTTATTTATATAGAAAGATGAGGGCACTTCGATATTCATTGGCATATACACTAATGTATTTCAGAGACGTACTGAACTCGGGCTGTGCAAGGCCATCATTTGCTGTGTAGTTATCACACACCACTACCTCAACTAATGCATAATTTAATATAATTTTAAATAAAATTAATCTAAATAAAACTCACTTGTTAAAAGACCCTTGTTTTTACTAAAGTTTTTTTGTTTTTTAATTTATTAAATCTATTTAACGATTGCGATTGAGTATTATACACTAAATTAATTACTTATGGTTTCTTTTAGTTTTAATTGATCTATTGTCTAGTTATTTTTATGGAATCGTTATCGTGCGCGAAAAATAATTACATACATTCTACATTCAATACTTTAAAGTTTATTAACATAGGCAAATCCCGGCATAACGAACGATATAATATGAGTCCCATTCGTTATGCCGAAAAATTCGTTATATCGCAAAGATTTTTTCAAGTGTTATTTTAATTATTAATTATTATTGTAGACATGATATAAAACGAATCTCTGCTGGGGTATTTCTGAGCGGGTACCCAGGATAAATAAAAAAACCACTTTATTTAAACGTTATAAATTCAAAAGGTTTTATTTAAAAATTATTTTAAAGGTTTATTTCAAGATCCTTTACAATTAAAGATAAGACAATCAACCAGCCTGACAATAAAGAAAAAAAAAATGACGGAAAAGCGAGCGTCGCGGTTAACCGGTCAAACGTGTGGTCAGTGTCGTTGTCGGAAAATCAATGCCCGCCACCCATACAACGGGTTCTCGAAATTTAAACAGATTGGTATTAGTGTATTAGTAAACGCTACGCCTGGGACCTATGGCTGTTGTAACCAGTAGTCTCCCTGTATACTACTACATATTGGCCTGAGTACCATGGCTGTAATAACCAGTAGATACCCTCTACCACTACTACTATTTGGCCTGGGAATTATGGCTATGAAAACCAGTAGAAACTCCTATTTGGTCTGGGAACTATGGCTATAAAAACCAGTAGAAACCCTTTACCAATACTTCGAATTGGTTTTGCGTTCCTAAAAGTACTTCCACAACCGAAGCTATAAGAACCTGCGGTAGTGTCTGTCCACTCAGACGGCGCAAACTCAACTAAAGTTGTAGTGATAATTTAAACCAAGCTGTAGTGATACATACACACACTCCGGATCACTGCTATGTATTGATGAGAGCAGTTAACAAATGACAACTACCACTTAAAGCTTTAGTATACTCTTGATATGGTTGATTCTCTTATACTACTCTTCTACTTCTTCTCTCTGATATAATCATTTACATTTCAAGGTAACATAACTGGACTAAAAGAAATTGTTATTTACATTAATGTGCAAAAATATAGTATTAAATGGTTCCATACTAATTAATAATAACGTGATATTCAGATAATAATAATCATAGTAATGATATTAATAATGGTAATAATAATAATTATAATAATAATATCGATCGTACAATTAATAATAATCATAATAAATTAATACACAGGGTAATAATAATACTAACTAAATGCCCATTCTTGAGGGAATAACATAATATACATAGCTTCACTAGTTTATGTTTTGTTTAAAGAAAATATTGGTTGCAAAATAAAATATTTTTATGAAACGAAGATTACTTCGTTACAGATACAATACAATATGAAAAATGAGGGAATTTATTTTCAAATACATAAGTTACCAAATACAAATTAATATTATCACATTTTTTTTCATTTAGATTGCTGCTTTAGATTTTTTTAATATTTTTTGCCGTTCGTTCTAAAGAGCACACATTTATCAAATTATTCACTATACAAAGTACAACTAAATGTTAGAAATATGTTCCTAGCAAGTTTTTGTTTTTTATTTTGCCATTTTTTCTTCATCATTTGTTTATATCCAATATAAAATTAGGCTAGTAGTCGCTATGTAAAATTGTTAATATTATATCGGGTTTTCATTAAAGCAAGATTCGATATACCTGGATTTGCCTGTAATAGATAAAGTAAAAAGGCTAAACGAACAAACACGCATTTTAGCAACATTGTTGACATAAAAAAATATTAATGAAAACTATGAGTATTTGTAAGATGTTATCGAGGACACAGTTTCCAAACATTTTCTGTTTAAGCTGAAAATAAAACTTAAATCATACTCTACATATAAGAGTCTACAAGTCGATCCAGCTGACGCACGACCAAATTGTGTGTTTTAGTATTATAAACTACAACTGTTTTTTTAGTTGCAATTGTCATCGCGTTACCAACTTAAAATGTCAAATTTCACACAAGACAAAGTTGTGTAAAAATTTAAGATAACAAAGTTTTAGAAGAAAGTTTTTTAAGTGTTTTAGTTTAAAGAATTCATATTAAATGGATATAGTCACGTATAACTGTTTCCAATGCGAACGACCCTATTAGTCGTTTAAGGTTTCTTAATGTATGTGAATTTGCTTTGCATGCAAATTCACACAATATGAATTTCACCTTAAGTTTAACGTGTGAATCTTCATTGCAAGCAAATCTCAAGATATATTTATTGTAATTCTATCAGTAAGCAAAACTTATGTTTGTGAATTTTAGCCTTAATTTTAGTTTGTAAGATATTTAAACGGCAATAAATAAGGTTCCGAAAAGTTGTTTTTATAATAAAACTATATATGTACATACATAATTAAATATTGCTCCCTTATTGCAACACAGACGTACCTCAAAAAATTCGTGAGTAAAAGGCTTGAACACGCACTTCTTGAGAGAAAGAAAACTTAAAACTAATTTTCTGCAAAACAGGCAACGAATTCACTAAAAAAAATAACTTTGGCAGGTTTAATAGTTATTTCCGGCAAAGTAAAGAAGCGTTTTGTTATTTGTTGGATGACGTAAATCCTTATTTAAAGAATTCTATGAGTGTGGTCGCTATACCGTCGGAACTACTAAGAAAAATTCTGTTATCAAACATAACAAATACTCGTATTCATAATTACGATTTCTCCAATTTATCTGCTTTTTATATCACACTAACTTGTAACTAGAAAAACCTAAGCACAAACCCAACTACTAAAAAGTAGTTGCGTGTACTCAACTTTTTTCTTAACCAAACCCGTGATAGGGGCATATTAATCTGCTAAGCATCACTAAAGCTATGTACAGACGATTTTCATATCTTACAAAATTGTCAGATCTGTAAATGTGCTGACAACTTACTGGCAATCGAAAATTTCCAGTACAATATTCCTTGTCAGTTTACACGGTTGTAAGAAAATCTTACAATTTATTGCCAGACGGTTGTATGGCAATAAATTTATCTGACAAAATCGAAAAATTGTCAGTTTACACGGTTGTCATATGCAAAAATGGTCAGATGTGTTGTTATGCGTTGCGAGACTCAAAGCGTTTGTTAAAAATTGTTAAATATCAATCGTTTGTGTTTTGTTTTTAAATGTAAAGTATAAATTATAATGGACCATAAAGAATCAATTGCAATGATTTTGTGTGCATATATTTTACTTTAAATTTTTTCTTTAAAAGCAAGCGTGTGCAGTGTTGCCCATAGAAATAATTCTCTTACAATGACGCCATTGTCAGATGCATAAACTTTGCACATCGCACAATATTAAAATGGCTGACAAATATCTTGCAATAATTTTACAATGTGTTCACACGATTGTAAGATGTCTGACAATTTGTTGTCAGCTGCTAGTCTTACAATGGACTGTCAATGCTTTTTCTGGCAACGACATCTGACAAAATTTGGCAGTTCACACGGTTGTAAGAAATTTTGAGCACATTTTATTGGCAATATTGTAAGATCTGACAAACGTCTGTTCGTAGCTTAACACATACAAAAATATCATCGAAATGCACCCAACAAAACAAATTGTTAATATTTAATTTAAAAATTAACAATCATCAATGTTGATATAAAAAATTAAAATTTTTGTAGTTAATTAAATTACTCAAAAAATTATATCCTAACAAATTACGCACATGTGGAAGTAACATAAAAATAAATGTTTTGTATGTATTCATTATATGCGCATCTAATAAAGTGTTGCTCTTTATCTTAACAACCATGTTGCTACTTCCTAACAACCATGTTGCTACTTGCTATGTGAAGGCATGGGTCGTGTACAGTCAGTCACAAAAAAATTTTTAAGAAAACTGTTAATAACATCATGGACATATGGTCTTAATAACCCGTCCATTTTTGTGCAAACATATTGTGCAAATTTAGTTTGTAGAATATGTACTAATAAATAAATAAATAAATATTCAATTGAAAATATTTTTCAGATTTTTCTTTAACTTTCAATTTCATTAATTTTAATTACAAAAATCATTGTTGGTTCAAAATCAATTAATTATTTAATTAATATAACAAAAAAATTAATTGTATTTACAAATGAAAGCATTTGCATTAAATGGAAATATACGTTGAAAAACACAAATGTATCGTTATCTGGACAATGTACAGAAGAGTATTTGAACCAAAAAGCTGGCGAATACTGTTTCTTTAGTTTAGATTGCTTGTGAAAAATTATTGAGTCCTTGCTTCTAGATTAATGAAACTTGGCAGAAATAAATCTTATAGCTATAGGCTATTAAACCTTAAAAACAAAAAAATCGGACCTCTGAAAAATTTATTTTTTTTTGTAAACTTCCAATACTTTTGTTTAGCAAATGCAACTTTTAATGTCGGCGAAATTTCAAAACCCTTAGCTTGGACTCAACAGAACGTAAGATACCGTTGTCGTCTGCACTTTCTTTTGTAGGCGGTGACAAAAATTTTATTTGCAAAAATAATGTAATACAATGTAAAATATAATACTTATGCCTTAATATCATAAACAGTAAACTTATTTATTTTATGGATAGGGGGGGGTAGTATCTCGCCCCTCAAAGCAAAACATCTCATGACTGACGAAAATGTTTCATACTCATATTTATACATGTAAGATGAACAAAACCCGAAAAAACTGTGAATTTGTTAATAAATCACAAAAAATGGAGCAAAATTGCGCAAATTTTTTTCCTGCGTCCAATCTTAGAGATTTTATATTTTTTTAGTTTAAAACATAATTCTTAATGCTACTTACTACCTTTACTTTTATAAACCTTCTTCTTGTTGTTTGTTCGCAAAAAAAGTTGTAAAATATTTTTCTTTTTAAGTTTTAAAAAAAGTGCTTCACCATTAATATTCGAGATATTTTTTTAGGACTAATAATAGCTTTTGGTCAAATCTTTCAGCAAAAAAATTGAACATAATAAATTTATTCGTTTAGCTAGAAAAATATCATACAAACATGTTAAAACCGAAAAAAAATTAAAACTCATGTAATTTTCTTCACTTTCCTGACTTTAGCAGTGTCTCAGAGCTAAAAATCATAACGTAGTCTTCAAATTTTATAATATGATGTAAAATTTTATTATGTACTTTGTTCCTAAAATTTCTTTAAATTAAGTTTTGCCTTTTTGGCCAGCTTTTTGGCTTAAACAATCCTCTCTGCAATGGCCAAAAAGAACATTTTTATTTTATTTTTCTCGTGATTAGCACATCGTAATTACTTTAAAAAAAAATCCATTAGAATTTTCAAACCTTTTGCTTGTGAAGTAAAAATCATAAAACCATCCATCCATCATAATATATTTCTTATTATAATAAATTTTATTATCTTTCAGATATAGAAGAAAGAGATTTTAAGTTCCTCTAATAATTTAAATTTTTATATACTGTCAAAAAGAACTTATTAATTTTGTTTGCTTAACAAGTAAAATAATATTAAGTGTGATAAATATAGTTAACTTTAATCTAAAATATTCTCAATAAAACACAAATAATCATTATAAAATCCTGAAGAAGGTACCCAATGCTGAAGAGAAATATTGGATTTAAAAATAAAAAAAATTAATAACAATAATTCTATTGTATGTGAGTCACATTTTGCACAAGTTGGGAACCTCATGTGGCATATAAAAAAAACATTTTGTTCTGTCATATATAACTTTCGGTAAGTACCGAAGGCATACATACGGCCACGTCAACAGTCAGTATATTTCAATTTTACTTTATTTACAGTACGATTTCAACAGATACAGTGAAAGTGTGAAAGTCAAAGAAAAAAATAATATATACAAAAGTATTAACAAAAAATAAAATAAACTTTGAAAATTTTTATAACTAAAGTTTATTTAGTTGCTTTCCTTGCAAAATAATTATTATGATGAATATAATATTAACCATCTATTATTATATAAACGAAGTTCTTGGAACAACAAACATTCACTATGATGTTTCAAGGGACACCTTCAACTTGCATAACTGGCCGTTAATGGTGTATTGTGGATTTATACATTTGATCTTATTCATCCCTTCTCAAATCTTCATATATTTGTCCGTCGATGAGCTGTCATTGTTTTACTCGCCATTAAAAATGTGTTACCTTCATTTTTGGCAATGCTTGTTCTATTTGTTTGGTTGTATTGAAGTTTGGTCGAACAGACGGCGAATATTTAAAATTTACAATGACCTTAAAAATTTTTCGAGACATTATCTATCAGCCGGTAACATTAATGAAAATCGTGACATTGTTGGGCGTCTTGGAAACGTATTGAAAGTGAAATGCATTTTATGTATCTTCGAAACATTATTCCATATGTCATATTTAGTTCCTGATGTTATCGCCCATTTCCGATATTACACACTACTTCAAGCTATATACGTTACTAATATATTTCTCAAGGCGATGGTTTTAGAAATGAACTGTTTTTTGGGTATAGCTGTTATTTACATTGGTGTCCAAACAATAACTCAACGTTTAAAGAAAATCGAAAAAGATGCAAGGTTAATGCATTATGAGGCATTACAGAGTGGCACGGAATTGGATTTTAATAAGCACAAGAGGTGGCGCAAATTATTAGCAAAAGAAGTTGATATTTTAACCTGTGAAGAGCACAAGTTGAAAAACTTAGCAGAAGATATTATTAAAACCTTTCAACTGCAGTTATTATATTATTTCATATATAGTGCGTTCTATATGGCATTTGCATTGTTTGCGATATTTGCACTGTTGTACCAACGTTTGAGATTTTTCATCATTTTGCATATTTGTTTACTTAGCACAAGTTTTTTCTTTAAACACGTATTACTATTTTCCATTTGTCAATCGTTGGTAAACAGATTTAATGATATGGGACCGATAATTCAGCAAACTGTTCTTTACGCCACTTCAAACAACACTGAAATATTTCACAAAGATGATTTTGTCGGGAATGTAAGTAAGTCGAATAAAAAAATTCGATTTTGATTAATTTATATATATTTTTTTATATATTTAGTTGGATTACTTACTACTACAGAACAGATCTAGAAAGCTTAAGTTAAGCGTTTGTGGTTTCTTTGAGATGAAAAACAGTACATCTCTATCTTTCTTAATTTTTGCATTTTTACACAGTTTGTCCCATTTATATACTTTTATAAAAAATTATAAATAAGTTATGATAAAATAATTTCCCTTATAGTGAATGGCGCCATTCGACATCACATCAAGAGGACAGTAAAAATTGTAATTTGTCTACTCTTTATCGGCAACAATTAGCTCCTGTTGATAACCTCTTACTAATCTCTAAGGATTTAAAAATTAATGGAAAATCTTAACAGTGGTCAATTGTTGTCAAAGAGTAGACCAGTGACAATGTTTACTGTCGTTTTGGTGTGACGTCGACGACGCCATTCGCAATAAGCGGGAATAAAATTTTGCTAGTCACTCATTATATTTGTTTTAAATTAATTAATCACGACATTAGTCACAAATTAAACCAATTTTAATAATCCTTTTGCACAATAGAGTGGCATTCGGTAGTAAAAGAAAAACCATCAACATAAATACATATCGCACACTAAATCACAAACAGTCACAACTATGCTGTGCTGGCAAGCAACTTTTGATACTGTACAAATGACGCGAGTATTTACCATAAACACAAGCATAACGGTATAGAGAACTGTATTACAAAAAACAAGTAAGAGTGCTATATTCGGCTGTGCCGAATCTTATATACCCTTTACCAAAGTGCGTTTATGTAGTATAGAGATACATTCATAAGCACAGAGATATGCAGGTACATAGATATTAATTTTGTGAAAAAATTCATACTTTTTTCTCTAGTGCAATTTTTAGGTTTTTGGCATTATGTTTTATTTGGTGGTTTTTAAATTTTGGCGATTTATTTTGTTTTGCTGATTTTTTTAGTTTTGTCGATTTTTTTCATTAGGCAATTTTTTTTTTGGCTTTGGAAATTTTTTTCGGTTTTTGGCGTTTTTTTAATTTTGGTGACTTTTTTCCTTCTGGCAATTTTTTTGATTTTGACAATTTTTTTCATTTAGGCGATTTTTTCGGTTTTTGGCGTTTTTATTTCTTTTTGGCAATTTTTTTAGTTTTTACACTTTTTTCTCGTTTTGGCGATTTTTTTCGGTTTTTGGCGTTTTATTTAATTTTCGCGATTTTTATTCGTTTTGGCGGACTTTTTTGATTTTGACGATTTTTTTTCATCTAAGCGATTATTTTAATTTTTGGCGATTTTTTTTTCGTTTTGGCCAATTTTTTTGATTTTAACGATTTTATTTCATTAAGCGATTTTTTTTAATTTTTGACGATTTTTTTCTTATAGGCAATTTTTTTTGTTTTGGCGGTTTTTTCGGTTTTGGCGTTTTTTTAATTTTGACGATTTATTTTCGTTTTAGCGATATTTTTGATTTTGGCGATTTTTGTTCGTTTTGGTGGATTTTTTTGATTTTGACGATTTTTTTTTTAATTTAAGCGATTTTTTTAATTTTTGGCGATTTTTTTCACGTAGGCAATTTTTTTTTGCTTTGGCCATTTTTTTCGGTTTTTGACGTTTTTTTTTAATTTTGGCGATTTATTTTCGTTTTGGCGAATTATTTGATTTTGGCGATTTATTTTCATTTAGGCAATGTTTTTTAATTTTTGGCGATTTTTGTTCATATAAGCATTTTCTTTGCGATTTTTGCGGATTTTTGTCTTTTTTTTTGTTTTGACACTTTTTTCTCGTTTTGGCGATTTTTTCGGTTTTTGGCGTTTTTTTAATTTTGGCGATTTTTTTTTCGTTTTGGCGATTTTTTTAATTTTTTGGCGATTTTTTTCATATAGGCAACTTTTTTTAGTTTTGGCGATTTTTGTCGGTTTTTGGCGTTTTTTTTTAATTTTGGCGACTTATTTTCGTTTTGGCGATTTTTTTTTTATATTGGCGATTTTTTTTTCATTTAGGTGATTTTTTTTTAATTTTTGGCGATTTTTGTTCATATAAGCATTTTTGTTTGTTTTGGCGATTTTTGCGGTTTTCAGCGTTTTTTTGTCATTGTGGAAATTTATTTTTAGTTTTGACACGTTTTTCTTCTTTTGGCGATTTTTTTCGGTTTTTGGGGTTTTTTTAATTTTAGCGTTTTTTTTTTTTTTTGGAGATTTTTTTCGTTTTGGCGATTTTTTAAAATTTTTGGCGATTTTATAATTTTTGGATTTTTTAGTTTGACCGTTTTTGAAAATTTCAAGAGTTTCCAAGATATACGGCCTGGCCCACGATGTCACGAGAAATCGTTCGATCGACAACTTGCAATGCAAACAAAAACAAATTTTCTAAAGTTATTGTTGTTTGCAATACAAGTTCTCGATCGAACGATATCTGGTGACATCGTAGGCCAGGCCGTTAGCATTTGGTCAAAATTACATAGTCAAAATTGCATTAACTGATGGACCACCCTTTAATTTAAAAGTTTTTAACTTTAGTGTTAATTGTTGTAGCCTACATAAAAATACACTAATTTTACAAATTTCAAGTGTCAATATACATATGTAAACACATATATACAATTGTATGTATATTACATGGGATCTTAACATTTTTCGTTGCTCGTTTTGGAACACCCTTTAAGTTTTAATTCTTATGTATTTGTTGTTGTAGCGATCAAAGTTCTACATACTCTGTCCCAATTTCAGACCCGTAGATCTTACCGTTCCTGAGAAAATAGCTTTCTTCCGAAAACATGAAATATGTTTAATTATTATGAAAAAAGTTAAAGTTTTCCAACCCTGGAAACGTTTTTTTAATTTTTTAAATTATTAAATTTGTTTTTAATTATAAATACCAATTTTATTCATACCGAAGTATAAAATAAGTTAATTTAATAAAAAAGTAATAAAAACTTGTTTTCGGTAGTTATTTTCTATGGGAAAATTGAGTTTGAGTTTTCCAGCTCTGAAACCGTCTGCTCGATTTTGCTGATTTTCAATAGCAAAATTTTTCGGAAAATTTCTGACACACCAGTCCAAGAACGAAGTCTCTAGTTCTTCTGGGAGCTTGGGAAAACCGATTTCACGTACAGACAGACGGACAGACGGACATCGCTTGTTCGTCTTCCCTATGCATAAGGATCCAGAATATATATACTTTATGTGTCGCTTATTAATATTGTAGAAATTACAAAAGGAATGACAAACCTATATATACGCTGTTACCATTTTTTGGTAAAGGGTATAAAAATATGTTGCGGTCATTAGAGATTTGTTCATTTAAGGGCCATTATTATGACTTAACGATAAAGTTTCGGATAGTTATTCCTAACTTTAGCAAAACTGAACTACATATAAAGTGACCTTTAAAATTTTCCATTATTACCACTGTCCGATAAAATAAATAATAAAATATTTGGTTGGTGGCAACATTTGTGTGGATATTGTGGATACTGTTTACTAAAAATGATTAGTGGCAACTTGCTTTTGTTTATTTGTCAAATTACAAATATCATAAAAATATTTTTTGTTTTTTTTATTATTCTTATGTGTTTTGTGTTGTATTGCTATTGTTTTATGCCATATTTTGATCAAATAAATTTGATTTTGTTTTATAAAGTAGAAAGTGTGGCAAGTGGCGAAAATGTGGCAACTTTAAATGACTATACCTCACAATAAAAGTTACAGGTAGGATCAACTTGTCTTTAGTTTATCGCTCACTTTTTGTTAAAATGAAGTTGTAATAATGAAAAAGTGTTTATGCATCCAATAACATCCTACTTTTAGCTAACGTCAAGTTATAATAATGGCCCTTAATGGTTTAAAAAAACACAAAACCAGCAAACACTAATTAAAAACAAAACCAATTTGATCATTTTGAGTTGTGACTGTTTATGATTTAGTGTGCGATATATACATATACATACATACATATGTATATGTATGTGTAAGAATGTGTGAGTAGAAGTTTGGCTTTGTACTTTATCACAATAATTATTCGTATTTAATCACAAAAAAAGTTTTAAATAAATCACATTACCAATGAATTCTGAATTTTTGTTCGTGATGAAGAATAAGTAAGTAAAGGCTGATTTTTTAGAAACTTTCTAGCTGCAACACAGCTACTTGTATTTTCGAGTATCATGTTACTGTTAAATATGTATGTTCAATTTGGTTTATAATTTAACCGTGAATAGACATAAAAATTAACAAATCTTGCATATTATTAAATTTTATTATCAAAATTCATGTTCGGCTAAGAAAGTGCCTCATGCAAAATTACATTATTGAGCAAAGTAGAGTACGGACAGAGGAACGTATCGCAGCTGTATATGCAAGTGTTACTGATGACCGTGAATTATCGATTTGGTGCCACTCGCAACAATGGGCCATGATACCTTTTTTTGCCCAAAATGGAAGAGTTGGACTTGGCTGAAATGTATTTTTAGCAAGACGGTGCCACTTGCCACGACAGTTGGTTTCAATAGAATAGCGAACAGTCTATAGTTTTGGAAATTTTTCAGTTAATCGGTTTTGTTTTGGATGCACAAATCTTGATAGATGTCAAAAAATTAAACTTTGTGTAAACGATATAGATTTTCATAAGGATTTAAATTTAATTCTGCTAAATTTTGTGCAGATGTAAATGCACTATTAGTGAAAAACA
The DNA here is from genome assembly GCA_905220375.1 of Tachina fera. Taxonomy (NCBI): domain Eukaryota; kingdom Metazoa; phylum Arthropoda; class Insecta; order Diptera; family Tachinidae; genus Tachina; species Tachina fera. Next base: position 85,261,452 of record LR999966.1, read on the forward strand.
CGGATGGTTCCAGAACACTGGAAGGTTCTGTTGGCGGAAATTGTAGGACCGAGGATAAACTACTAAGATTGCCTGGGAAATCCCCAGATTTTCAAGCTGCCATTAAGGCATTTATTTCATATAAGGTATGAACTAAGTTACACACTGATGATTTCCCGTACACGTCGTGGTGGAAGGAAACAAAAATACAAACAAACTTGTCAAAATGGGCTGTGGCACAAGAAGCAAGCACTAGAATCTGAGAAGAAATATATGTAAGTGGAGATCAATAATGTCAGGGAACAATTCTGGTTTAATTTCTCTATATTGAGACCTGCGAAGCTAAGGATTCGGACGTAGAACCAAAGATTAGGCATTGAGTTTAATATTCAGTGCGGAATATAGGATTAAGATGGTGCAACTCCAAGGCACATTCTGAAGGTCTGTGAAGCTTTATGCCAAAGAAGCGTTTGTTGGATGATTAAGAACTGCCAACAGTAGAACCCGTTGCAATCTTGAAATTCATCAGAGCACAGCAGATTTAGACGATGTACTCAGCATCCAGTACTTTCCATATAATTTCTCTCTTTTTTCATAATAAAAACTCCTTTATAAACTTGATATCTGAAATTTTAGCTGTTTGATATATTTTGACGAAGTTTAGTGGAAATTTTGAACTGTTATAATTATTTAAACACAAAAACGTTCCATAAAATTTTTATCTTGAAATATGTATACAAAAATAAAAATTTTCTTGATTTTTATGTGTCAATTGCCAAAAGAAAATTCATGGAAGCTGTTGTAATTGTCAAAAAGAAATAATTTTTTTTTTTTGTAAAATACCTCAACCACATTCCACAAGCTTTGGATTCTACAAATATTGTGGCTACTGTAATTTGAATACATCAGTGTATTCATACGTAAAATTACCCCCTGGGTATGGCTGGACTTGCTGTAAACAATTGTTATTTTTACACTTATTTCATTTAACCAACACTTACTATAAATGATTTTTTTCTTAGTTTGTTTTTTATCGCATTTACTCATTCTCTTCTCGTCTCGTTCTTACTTCAATCTCTGATACAAACAATATTTTAAGCTTCATACATGCCCAACGGAAAAATTGTAACGAGCTGAGAAGGACAAAGCCAAGAGTATAAAAAAATTGAGTTGATATACACAATAAACTTAAAATTCCTTGGGGCCAGTATTTTAATTTAAGATTTGCCAACATAAACTAACAAATATGTTTGTGCAAAAGTTCATATACAAACAGGCAAACCAATAATCCAACGAACGTACCAACCAAACCGAGCCTAATGTGTACATACATAATATGTATGTACATATGTGATTTTGTTGAGATTTTTATTGTTTGTATAAGATTTTATGCCACAAAACCATCTCGATTTTTCCGGAGACACTTTCTGGCGGAGGCGATGACATAGTCAGACATAATGCTTGACAAAATGTCCTGGACATGAGCTCTTCGCCTCCCTATTTGTTTTTTAAGTTTTTTCTTTTGCAATAAAAAATAAAAATGAAGAAAAAATTCTTGTATTTTTTCCATTACATATACATGTACATGATTGTTTGTTACACAAGAAACAAGAAAAAAACAGAAAAATGTCATTGCACCTACACGTGTCTGTCTGTGGCGACATGTGTGCCTGTTTACAAGTGCATGAGTGTATGTGAGTTAGAGACCTGCGTAAAAAGTTTTAATATGTAAATACATCTTGATTTTTAAATGTATTTTCGTGGCATGTATTATACTATACCAATAATAAATGATGTCGCATTATAAACTTGCAGGAAATGCGAATAGTGAAATTGTAGTGATTTATTAGTTGCATTGTCAGTAGTGCTACTGACCAGGTGTAACCCACCCAATGTAATCATGTATTGACATTTAACATAAGCTTGCTTAGCTGAAAATTCACCACTAGACTGTAACACTACTGACTAAGTAATTTTTTTAAGGTCACATGGAGACATAGGCACCAAAGATTCACTAGCAAATTTTAAGGGCTCTGGTCTACAACATCAATATTTCCTCACTCGATGTCAATAGTAAAATTAAAGTGATTTACTGGTGACATTGTCAAAAGTACTACTGACCAGGTGTACCCCAGGTAATGCGATCGCCTATTGACATATAACATAACATAGGGTTGTCATTGAAAATCTACCAGGAGATTTTTTTCGACCATATGGAGACATTTGAACGAAAGATTCACTAGTACATTTCAGTGACCCTCGTCTACAATTGTATAAGGGTTGGGACAACAAACTTGAACACATACATACGTACATATATATTTTTTTTTTATTATTGCACAGCACACTAAAAGAGAAAAACAAACTATTGACGCGTTCATTGACAATGTCACTAAAAATACGCTAGAACCATTGTCGCTAAAGTATCTATACTCACGCATAAAAGGAAGGTTGTCTACATTACAACTAGTGCAATTGTCGCTAGAGAAAAGAGTGTTGACATAGAGACATATGTTTCTAGGCTGACTAGAGGGGAGCGAAACACGATGGATGTACTCGTATTGGTACACGTACACCAATATGGTACATGAGTGTTAATAAGCGATCAACTGAAATAGTGTTGATGCATGTATGCTTGTTATTTTGCATATTGTGCGTTTGAGTGTGTGTATAATATGTACATAGATCGCATGCTATTATGTTTTTAAGGGACTAATGTGAATGCATGTGTGCGTTTATATGTGAGCAGAAAAATAAAAGAGCATACACACAACTTATGTAGGTATGTATGCACGTATATGCATGACGTTTCTATAGGCGCTCGTGCGTAGAGAGAAGCACAAGCATCACAAAATTTTTAGTCATGAACTATTTTCTTCTTTACTGCTATACCTGCAATAACTTAAACAGTGTTGTTAAGCATTTGTTTTAGAACATTTCGCTGTAATAAAACATTTAAAAAATCCCCCATGTCTTAAAAGTTCTTGTACAGGTTTTTAGTGTGAGTGCGCTCATACTTATGATTACAATAGATACGATGATGGCAAACAGTTTGGCACTTGATTTTCTTGCATACTTTTAGAGGAGGAACAGCATACTTGTGTTAAAAAGATAGGAAAATTCATTTCGAATGTAGCTTAAACATGGACATGGTCCATGTACATATGTAGGTAGGCTTTATTTACAAATACTCGTAGCTTGCAGTTTTCGTTACAGGGTGTATTTTTTTCAACTTCTGCACCCTACAAAGAAAAAAATAATTCCAAAAAAATTTACAAACAAACGTTTGTTTGAAATAAAATTTAGGTTCAGTAAATATTTTTTACTCCTCCATTAAAAAGTTGTTTCAATTTTGTTTTAAGCAAAACAAAAATCAGTATGGAGTGAACAATTCTAGTTCATACAGTTAATATAAAGTAACATTTGTAACAAAATTGTTAAGAGAAAATTTCTGTTCCAATATAGAAATTGCATACTGTATAGACCAGTTGTTTGTTTTATTTGCTTTTTATTTTCATCAAAAAATTTTGTTGAATCAGACAATTTGTTGATTGAAAAAATCAAGTTTTTTTTCAAACACACTATTACAAAATTTTGCATTTGAATATACCAATTTCTTTGTTAGACCTAAATTGAACAAATTAATATTTGATTCAGAGTATTTTGTGCTTGAAATTCAAATTTGTTAATGCAGCTTGTTTTAAGTTCTATACAGAAAAAACTAATTTTCCATTTCAAACACAAAATTCTCTAAATCAAATACTAAATTTTTCAATTTAGGTCCTACAAACAAATTTGTAAATTCAAATGCAAAATTTTGTAATAATTTGTTTGGAAAAAACCCCGATTTTTTCAATCAACAGGTTGTCTGATTCAACACAATTTTTTAATGAAAATAAAAAGTAAATAAAATAAATAACTGTTGTGTACAGTATGCAATTTCTATATTGGAACAGAAATGTTCTCTTAACAATTTTGTTACAAGTATTACTTTATATTAATTGTACCAACTAGAATTTTTCACTCCATATTGTTTTTTGTTTTGCTTAAAACAAAATTGGATCAAACTGTTTAAGCTGTCTTTACAAGAATTTTGTAGATTATACAAAATCTTATCATTTAAACGCAAAATGTATCGAGTAGGAGCGAATACGGATAGAAAAGTTTGACAAGCGGTCCGTAAATGTTTTGTTTTCTAAACCATTTTAGAAACTTAAGTATTTTCATCACGCCAGAGGTGTATTTCAAAGTAAACATTAGCAGCACTAATGGTATCTTTTTAAGGTGTTAACACTTTTGCAGAAGGAACTAAAATCAACTCAGTAAATTTTCATGTTGTTTCTGTAAATATTGTACAACTGCAACGATCAAGTAGCTGATGGTACAAGTAAAACCAAACAAACAATAAACAAACCTATATGAAAAAAAATTATATTTTATAGTAAAATAAGATTAAAATAATAAAATGTTTTCCCCAATATTCACTTTTATTAGTACACATTTTTTTAAAGCGATTTTCCATTTTTTTATTAACTTAACAGTTTAATATATTTGCTTGCATTTTACTTATAGTATCAGTGTAAACATGAAAAATACCTACAACAGACTCTTGTTCTCTGTTTTTTACATACGGAGAGAATTTCATAATATTATCATTCTACAAAGTCGTAATACTTTGTATTACCGTGTAAAGACAGCTTAACTCGAATAGTAAAAAATGTTTATTGAATCAAAACTTTATTTCAAACAAACTTGTGTTTGAAAATTTTTTGGGAATAATTTTTTCTGTGTAGTTTATTAAACAAATTCAAACGTTTTAAAGTGCTAACGATCAAAAGTTTTATATTGGTGTGACCAAATATAAACATTTTCATCTTCATGCAAGATTTTGACATAACCTCAGAGAAAAAAAGTCCTTATGGAATAAATCAGGAGAGCATGGGAAAGATTTTATGTCAAATCTTTCGGATATTCATTTCCAAGGGAAGTTCTCGCATCAATTGAGTTTTCTATTGAGCTTAATGAATTAGGGAAAAATTGCCGAAAAATAACTAATATAGATTATAAGATATGAACATACTTATAACGAGCTCAGACCTATAACTGAGCAGCATATTAGCTACGTAAATAATCGGGAGAATAAAATATGAATATCCGAAACTACATGGGAACTGATATAACGGAGGAATAATACACAGAAGTGACAGAACAATAAAATAACACAATTATTCAAGTAATTTTAGAGCTATAGGAAATTTTAACAATTTTGGGGCCGTAATTAATTGCAAATCAAACGGGAGGACCGATTAAAATAAGCCTCCCTCTTACATCTTTAATCTCACGAAGAAAAAAATTGTTATAACTCACACTCACGCGTGACAGCTTTTGACTAATATTCATAGCACACTCACCTTCACATTACTTAATTTTTTTTTTTTTAATTTTCAAAAACAATTAATTTTTATTTATTATTATTTGACATCACTTAATAACGTGACTGACGTAAATAAAAAATTTTTAAAATTTTTCAAAACAGTTCTTTTCTATATTGTAATTTTTATATTAAGGCAAAACAAAAAGATATTTCTGCACTAAAGCTATGTACAGACGATGGTCAGATCTCACAATATTGTCAGATCTGGCAATGTACTGCCAATCCAAAAAATTGTCACCATCAGGAATATTCTCTATTCACACGGTTGTCAGATAATCTTTTTACAATTGCCAGACGGTTAGATGATAATAAATTCATCTGACAAATTCGTCAGAAGAAAAATTGTCAGTTCACACGGTTGTCATATGCAAAAATGATAAGATGTGTTGTTATGCGTTGCCAGACACCAAAACACTTGTTCGAAATTTTTAAATATCAATCGTTTGTGGTTGTGTTAAATGTAAAAAGTGAAAATATAAATTATTATGAACCATAAAGAAGCAATTGCAATGATTTTGTATGCATATATGTTATTATATATTTTCTTCTTTAAAAGCAAGCGTGTGCAGTGTTGCCCATAGAAAGAATTCTCTTTAAATGACGCCATTGTGAGATGCATAAACTTCGCGCATCTGATAAAATTAAAATGTCTGATAAATATCTGGCAATAATTTTACAATGTGTTTACACGATTGTAAGATGTCTGACAATTTGTTGTCAGCTGTGAGTCTTGCAATAGACTGACAATGCTTTTTCTGGCAACGACGTCAGTTTAAACGGTTGTAAGAAATTTGGAGCACATTTTACTATTGCTGTACATAGTTTAATGCTCAAGCATTGTCACGGGTGGCAATTTTTAAACACGCCTTTTTTACCTGGCTGCGCGACACAAAGAAGGGTAATGTGCTTATCAGTCTATGGGTGTATGTTTGCATATATGTGCGTATGTGTGTTCCTTAGCGGCACAATATATAAACCGAGCACGTGGACCGATTTGGATGATTCTTAGAGCAATCAACTTGTGTTAATCCTGGGTGATATTACAGTAGTCAAATCTCAATATGTCGACCAGTAGATATTGAAAATCTATTGACGAAGTAGATTTTGTTTTGTATGGGAAATATACCAGATTTCGGCCGAAATCTCGTAGGCACTGGATATTGATTTGTATCTAAAAAAGTGTTTGAATCAGCTAACATTGCAGTTGTTTGTTTGTTGCTTAGTATAAAGGTCAGTCAAAGGTTTTTGTTTTGTATACGAAATCTTGAAAAAAGCAACAACAAAAAAACTAAATGTAAGCGGTATAGATTTTGATTAAGATATCAATTGAAATCTACCAGTTTCCGTGTTGGTGTAAATCTGTCCCACTAAAAGTAAATTTTGAAAAAAAAAAAAGTGGAAATAAGAAGATTATCTATCTGCCTTAGCGGTTATGCTGGTAGAAGACGAGGACGTCTGAAGTCCACACGGGCCAAACATTGATGTTAGGTTCGTTAGGTTGACAGGTTGCTCAGAAAATACGTTTTCAGTTCACTTGAAACTAAATAACAGGTCGCTCTAGATTGCCTGAGAGTAGGAAAGGTATAGTGCAAGTACAAATGGTGAACTAGTGACAGGCATATAGAGGGAAGAGAAGCTGAATTAATTTATTCCTTTTTACAACTTTTATAAACTGGTAGTAATTCAAGAAATCGAGCTCGATTACAGCTTCGAAAAGCCTTTATTGCACGATAGACAATTTTTGGCTTGTTACAAATAAATGCAAGGGTGCATATTTTTCTATTATCCTGCGGCTATAGTTTGCCGTTGTTGTTATAGTTTTGTATTTATTGTAGGGAATATTAAAGTAGGATCTAAAAAAACACCAAAGTCTGTGTAATATCCTTTATTTTTTTATTTGCAAGTACAAACACAGCAACAAAATGTGTAAAAACCGCAGACATGAAGTGTAGCTACAACAACAGAGATTCCCTCAAGCATATCAAGTTGAGGTTTTCTTCTTGTACAAGTAATAATGCCATATTTGTTACCACCATTGCCAGCCAGCCAACAGCCAGCAGCCAGGCAGCCATCGGCCCAGCCAAATCGGCCAAGCATTACGACAAAAATTTGTTCGTCTGTTTGTTTTTCTTAGTCAACAACACAGCGTTAGAAACCCAGAAAAAAACAAACTTTCCATGTGTGAAATTCATTTATTTTAATGATAAATTGCAAGCAAATTGAAATTATTATATCAAAGAGAAGCAGTTAGTTAGCTATTTAAATTTTAGTTAAAGTTTATATATTAGCTAACATATGTTATATAGTATATATTTGTAAGTATGTATGCACATATACGATTTAAGCAAATAAACAGTTTTTTATTTATCTTAACACAATCCTTTCAGCTCAAGGCTTTAAAATTACCTTTTATTTGATTTGCAATTGCCTAAAACTATGCAGCTGTTGTACATGTTTACATCGTAAGCCTAAATGTATGCTATATGGTCAATATAAAATATTGAAAAAGTTTTTTACGAGTATTAACAGTTTAGCTACAGGAAAAGATAGAGAAAAAGAGAAAGAGTGACAATTACAACAATTCAAGCGAAAATATAATCATATTTTTTCATTGCCCTTCCGTAAAAGTTTATAATACATCCCAGTTGACCAAGACTATCGCTATCAATATCGATTTCCAATATATCTCGTACATTTATCGTGTAAAACTATCGAGGGTGATACTCAAAAATGAATAGAAAAAAGTTCGCATGTCGCTTAGGTTTGTCCCAAAAAAACTTTCATTATCGACGTTTCGATAGCAATATCAAAAGTGAGAAAACTAATTTCGATATCCCATAAAGGCAGCAGAAGAAGTAAGGAAGTAATTTAATTTTTTATTTATTTATTTTATATGTATAATGTGCATATATATATATATATATATATTTTATTTATTTCTAATACCTTGACTTCAGCTGCAGGATTTGAACATGGTATCTCCATTCTAACAGACACACATCCACTAGGCTATCGTGACAAAATTGTTTTCTGTAGTGCGATTCCTTAATTTTAGCGATCCAAAACCGTAATTTTTGTCCATACATTTTGTCGCTTAAAATAACGATTGTGTGATTCTGATACTTCTTTTTAACGATAGGACTCAGCTGATATTTTCTGTCGATAAAATTAACAGCATAATAATTATTGTCGCTTAAATAACGACACAGCTGACATTAACCTGCAGCGAATATCGTTAAAAATTTTACTGAATATCAAATTCGATAAATTTTCGTTATAATTATTTTAACGATGCGATTATCGTTAAAAAAATTATGTGTTCTTATTTTATTTTTTAACTTACAATCCTCTCATGCTTCGAAATTGGTACGTCTAGAACAACAGTCTACCACACATCGACTGGGCTACCGTCACACATTCAAAAATCTATCGAGAGCAGTTCGAAGCTCGAAGTTTTAGCGAACATTCAAATTTTCTTAGATTATCGAACAAATATCGAAAAGTTTTGTTTCGAAATTTCTTGGCTTAAGTGAGAATGAGTTTTTATCTAATCTTAGGTTAAGTGGGATTGCAAACGTTATAGGCATGAGATTGTTAAGTGAAAATGTATGTATATAAGATTTTTAAATTTTCTTCCTGTTCCCTTTGTGTTTTTTAAGCATTTTCTTAAATGTTTCCTGTCTCTTTACATAATATTTAGAGATTTTTCAAACTAAATATGAAAAAGCTTGTACAAGAACTCACATGTATGTATGTACAAATGTATGTACATTAGGCCGGGTCGATTTGTATTCATGAAAAAAAAAATTTAAAATCACATAGTTAAAAGCGAAATCTACATATAATTCTAAGAAATTTTTGAGAAGAAAGCATGGGTTTAAAATCAAACCCTATACCGCGCCTATCGACATTAAAATTTATGTCATCTTCCTGAGCTGCTTCATTTTTTTTGGCTGCTACCTGCCTTATTAAATGCAATTAACTTTAAGGATGAACATAGGGAAACAATTATTATGGATAAATCTATTATTATGGATAAATCGTGGGACGAAGAATAATGATTTGAATTCAGTTCCATTAATTTCAGTACAAATTGTAATTAAAAAAAGATGTTTCTCTAAGGAAGAGGAAGTACATTTTCATGTCGAGATATGCGGTATAGGGATTGATTTTAGACACATGGCTTCTTGTGAAAATTTTCTCAGAATTTCCTGAAGATTACATTTTTGCTATTAAATTTTTTGCAAAAAAATCGACTCGCCCTAATGTAGATATTTACTTTTGTGTGCAAAAGAATGTATGTACATATGCATGTCTTTATTTATTAAGCCTTAAAACATTTGAGTGAAATGATATGGAATCAAAACATCTGGACATTATGATTTTTTAAAATAATTTGCAAGCAAACAAACAAAAAACTATTTACAAACATGGGCTTAACTTCTTTTTTCTAAAGAAAAAAATACATAAAATTTCACATCATTGCACATTGTTTTGTTAAGCGGAAATATAAAGTGGTTTACATAAATAAATATATATGTATTGCATATACACATCTATAGCCTGACACAACTTCGTATATTTATAATGGGTGATTATTTTTTTTGTATTGGTTTTTATGTCTGTGAAGATAAATTTAAATTTAGTTAGCACAGACAAAAACCAAAAGATTTTACGTAGCTCATTTTGCAGTTAAGCACCTAACAGTCCTAGTAAAATAAAGGAATATTATTTCGGCGGCGAAATCCAGGAACAGGAGCTGATACTATACCCAAAATTAATGGAAAATATGGTCCGAGATCTGAATAATGAAATTATACTGATGGAATATACAACAGATATACCAATAACACAAAAACTAAATTTTAAAAAAGGTCCAATTTGGAACGGAAAGCGGTCATTGTGGGAAATAGGAGATGAGTACATATATCCCCCTATTAATATATAAATGGTGCTCCTGATGGCTCATTAAAGAGCAATGTAAGTTGCATATCTGAAATCATTTTGGGAATTTCGAAAAAGTAAGCCATTCATTTATCACTCCAAATAAATATTTCATTCACTTCTGCAAATTTCGTCTATTTTTTTAAACCTAAACGGTTAAAAATGCACCCTATTTGTGTAAGCTTAAGTTCACAAACATGAATAAGCTGTTTTATGTAAAGCTTTCAACATGTTAGTTTTGATATTTTTAAAACAAAATTGATCAGTTTAAAATATTTATGAATTATACAGTGAAATGGAAAATAGCACAAAATATTTACACTAAGAAAAATTACAGTTAGATGCAAAATTTTATAAATTTTTGTTGGCGTTTTCTTTTCAGAAAAAAAAATTATACATTTATTTTACGTTTCAATGAAAATTTGCAATAAAATGGTTTTTCGAAAGAGAGATTTTGTTGGAAATTATTGTGATATACGACACGATTTACGACCGTAAATGTTTACTTTAAAAGAAAGCTAAATAAATTTTTTTTTTGCAAAAATAAGAAAAGAAAAATGCATTTAATTCATTCTCAGCATCAATTTTATTGTGTGATATATACCTTTTAATATGATTATAATGCCCTAATTGTGTTCGACGATTGTATCGTCTTGTCCATGGACGAAAAATAGCAGCAGTGTGATTTTTTATGATTTTGTTTCAAACATTATTTCCAAACATTTAAGAAATTGAAACCCAGTGAAAAAAATGGAAGTCATTCTAGTGGAACTACATTTCCATTGCTTCCAAAAAATCGATATTTTTAATTTGCCGAGAGTTAGCAAAAAACCATGTAGAAGGTTATTTTAGTCATACAAAACCTTGTAACTCCTTCATAGTGTTAGAAAATACTCACCAGAATTTAAAAAAAATTAATTTTTTTTAGAGAAATTTATGAACTAATTTTAGTCTAAAATTTAAAAGTTATTTGCTTAAATTTACATGAAAACGCTGTTTCGGGCTTAAATTCGTATAAAAAGAAACGAATTGTTAAAAAAGGCAACTTTTTACCATTTTTTCTAGATGAAAATATTGTTATAGAACACAAAAAAGGGAATTTTTCTTAATATCGCTTCCAATTCAGTGACCAAGCATCGAAAAAGAGAACTTCTTGCAATGACAACCCTATAAAAAAATCATTAGATCGGATCGAAATTTTCACTACTTCCAGATCGAAAACTCTAAATTTTCATGACTTTTTTGGAGTCTCTTTTTTTAATGGGAATTTATACGTATATAGACCAAGCTGAACCACCAGCAAATACATTTCAAATTAAATTATTTCCAAACACATATTTTTTCATATATTTTTTACACTATTGTATAATACTTTAATTTAACTTTTATGTTTTAAAAACATGGCAATAATAGTTTTATTTTCCATTATCAAAGACAAAAACCATTTTTTGAAAAAAATAATTTAGAGAATTTAAACACAAGAACTCAAAAGTATTTTCAAACAAAAACGTCCTAATTTTTCTTACTGAATTAGGGCATTAAGCCAAGATATCCCAGTATCGACGCAATGCACTATGGGAAATTTTACCGATTGAAATAATTTTTTTGAACCCTCTTAACATCCGTAAAGTTTTTATCACTTAATTTCACTGACAAAAAAATTACCACTCACGCTCACGTCTTCCAATGCGTGACAACTTTTGACTATTATTAATAATACACTTACCTTCGACATTATGTATGTATGTATGTACAGTAAACTGCCGATAATGTGAACTAATAAAAACCAAGGTAGTTCACATTTTCGAATTTGTTAAAATTTTCAATTTTCGTTTTTAAAAATTTGTGGTATCATGTTGTGTTTTTTGCCTAAAAAAGGTTACAAAATATTGAAACTCTTGGTATTTTTAACATAAAATATAATTTATTGCAAACTTAACGATTTTTTTAATTTTAATTCTTTTTTTATTTTAAATATTTACTAAAAAAATAAAATTAAGTACATTAATTCATTGTACAACTATTATCAGTAAAAAAAATTGGTTTTCATATTACTGGATAGTACATTATATTAAAAGTTCACATTACCGAGAGGTCACTGTACATTAAATTAATTTTATTTTCAAATTATATAAATTTTTACGACTATTATGAAAAACCTTACAGTAAATTAAAAATTGTCGAACATTTTTAACATGATTGCTTTTTTGGGTTTCTTTCTGCATTTAAGCAAAAAAAAAAATAAATACTATTTCATTCACACGTGACAATTTTTAAACATCCTTCTTCAGAGCTTTTAAACTGTTAATTGAAATTACACTCAAAACACTTCATACAGTGACAGGTAATCCTCATTGTCGCTTGTTATAACTAAATATAGTAAACTTTAAGTATGCATTAAAAAAGCTTTTGTTTTAAACTGGACTTACAAAAAACAAATGATTTTACATTTCATCCCAGTACAGTAAATATTTCATTTTAGTTCCCTAGAAAAAAAGGTTTATTTTTTTTAAATTGCAAATATTTACAGCAGAAATATTTTAAGCTCGGAAGATAATCAATTGTCTCAGAGAATTATTGCTATCATCTGCTATCAATTTTTTTTTCAAGTCCAAATAAAAAAAATACTTTATAATTATATTAGCGTACCTTAAGATGACTTCAATAATTTCGATTTAATCGACCTTTTTTTTACGATGTAAGATGTAGATTATAAGCTATTATGTATTTAAGGGTGATTTTTTTAAAGCAAACGCACACAACTAAAGGCATTTAAACGTGATATGTCCATAATGCCATAAGGCCCAACTATAATATGAATAAGCTGGCTTAAGCTAATGCCAGAATTGAACGATAAAGGCCCAACTATAATATGAATAAGCTGGCTTAAGCTAATGCCAGAATTGAACGATAAGTCTGTCAAATACTTAAGCAATTCAGATGTGACTTTTAGGCGCCCACAATGTACTTACATGCACTTAAAAATTATTTAGCCACAGCTGCACATATAGGTATTGTTCATAAGTTTTTATTAATTTTGTTTCTTCTTATAACTACTACATGAATGCAGTTCAATCAAATTAACTTGTTGAAATGTTGTAATCTATTAAAAATTCACGTATAGTTATATCCACCACCTTATTACTTGTTTTATTTGTTTTGCCTACTAAAAAGTACAACAATGAACATATGTACATAAGTAAACTCATGTGTATGTGTGTATATGTGTATTGTAAAACAAAGAATGAATATAAAAGTTTTGCTGTCTTTTCTGAGTTTAAAATAAGAAACAAAAAAAATATTTAAAATCAATGAATATTTTCTGATGCTGTTTGCTTGAGTTTAAAAAATGCACAAACAGTGTTTTCCGTACGGAATGTGCGTTCAGTTTGGCACTTAACTTAAGCAAATGACATTTAACGAAACTTGACGAAAAGTTCCATAAGTACATTATAGTTTGCCACATACGTTTTATATGTAACCGCACAGTTGCTTAAGTTCGCTTATTCATATTATAGTTGGGCCTATAGCCATAACCAAATTAAAATTCAATTGCTTTCTATGGTAATGTCTATGGCATTATGGTGAGTCACCTTTAATCTAATACAGTGTTGCCCATTAATTTGGTTCGAACGGCTATTTTCGATGGCTATGCATGTGTGCGTTTATATGTGCTCAGAAAAATAAAATATCATACACACAACATGTGTGCGTTTGTACATGCATGACGTTTGTATACGTGCCCATGCATCACGAAGTATTTTCTTTTTTACTCATATACATATGCATGTACCTGCAATAAATGAAACAAATTTCTTGCAAACAGTTACTACGTTTATACGCAGACCTTATTTGCAAATAAAACTGTAAACTGTTTGCCATTATTATTATTGATTTTATTGCGACTTACTAATTCAGAAAACTATTCACGATTATAGCACTGTTTGCAAATAATATGCTTGAGGTTGCCACGCTTACAAATTTTTGATAACAAAAAACAATAAATGTATAAATATTGTGCAAAAAAACATTGATGAAAGCAAATAACGACATTTAAAACAAATAATTATTTGTTATTTTGTACGTTTACAAAATTTTTTGGTCAACATGAGTAAGTTTTCTATAGGAGTGCTACCAAGTTTGTGTACTTTTGCTATGCCGTATGAATAGTGAGTAAATTTGTTTACGAATATATTTATTTGCGAATAGCGCACGTATAAACGTAGTAAGTGTTGTTCAGCGTTTGTTTTAAAAGATTTTGCTGTAGTAGCTTTTGAATAATCCCTCATGTCTTAAAAGTTCTTGTAAGTGGTATTTTGCAGGGGTCTATTGCACGCTACCCACTCGATCACAGGGGCAATCATAGTACAAAACTATAAATATCAGTTAAAGAATTTTCTAAATCAAAAATATAAAAATATTTTTTTAATGGTTTCAACACAAACAATCTTCTATATACAACATAAATTGGCTTAAAAAAACCTTCTTGTGTCACTCATGCATAAATCTGCCACTATAAGCAAATGTTAAAATATTTAATATTTGAAACAAATTTAAGGAAGCAGAAAACATAAGAATTAAATAAAGAAAAACATTGATTCTTGTAACCATATTACTTCGATATGGTAAAGAAAGAAAAAATAAATTTTCAAATACACACACTTGCATGTATGCAGTCGTTAACATTTCATATGCACACATACACACACACACAAACATGTGAACGACGTATTTAAGCAAAGCATGAATGATGATAATATGGTTTGTGGTAAATTGCTTACACTACACTTGTACAGAAATTCAATTAACAATTTAAAAGAATGTTGTGTTTATATGGGCAAAATGCTTGCGTGCGTGTGAATGTTTCATATGTACATATGTATGTATGTATGTATGTATGCATGGGCAGGTGTTTGCACTCCTTGGGCATCAGTGGACAACAGTGCAAAATAAAGTTAAATGTATTGCTTCCCCCCTCTTTTACTTTATTTAACTTTTTTTTTACACAATAAACAAAAAATTAAATATTACTATAAAATGGAATATTGTGTTGTATGTTTGCTTCAAATGTAAGTGTGAGAAAACAAGTCGCCATACCCAGCAGGTAAAAGAAAGAGTACGGATGCCTTCTAAAAGGCCTCTGTACTCATTCCTTTGGATGTACAAGGCCTGCTCGCCCCATCCCATCTTCAACGTGTGTAAGTTGTCATTTCGAGGTGGGCCTTCCGTTATCGCTTCTTTTGTAGATATTCTAAAAGGCCTTCCAGAGAATGGCTGTAAAAAGGCCTTCAAATAAAGGTCATATTGAAAGGGGTTTAATAAAGGTTTTCAACTGCTGGGGCATGTATCTCAAAACTTACAAGTGTTGAAATACAAGTAAAATAGTTGCGAAGATATACATACATACATTAGGGTGGCCGCTATTTTTATTTTTTTGATTTCTTCTACTCTAAACCCCCCAAATCAGTACAGTTTTATGTAAAAAAAATGCAAAAAAATTTCATACCGATAAGTTGCGTTTTAGGGGGTGCGTCCGGCCGTCAAAGATTGCATTCAAGCCCATTTTTCAATGTAATTTTTTGCATATGACTATACTCTTAAAAAATCGTTTTACTAGAATATGTCGTATGGCAATATTTTAGCTCTTTAAGTCAACAACATTAGTATCAAAGAAAGTTTTTTGCTAAAATTAATATTTTTGAAAATAATGAGGAAAATAACCAACAAAATAACAACAATTTTATTTAACAAAATTATATTTGTATGGAAATTTTTTATTTTAAGCATACACAATAAGAGCTTATATATATTAAATTATTTTATTTATCTACACATAGTCAAAATAGAACTAAACCAACAAAAAAAAAATTACATTGAATATATGGGCTTGAGAGCCAACTTTTGAAGGCCAGACTAACCCCCTAAAACACAACTTATCGGTATGAAATTGTTTTGTATTTTTTTTACATAAAACTGAACCGAGTGAGAGTAGAAGAAATCAAAAAAAAAAGTCTCCATACAATTAACGGTCACTCTAATGTGCATATGTATATTTTAAAATATTTTCCCAACTGTTTTACTTATATTCCAGCTTTTGTAAGTTTCGAAAAACAGACCCGAGGTATTCAATATACACATCCATACATACATATATTGTGTTTTGATGTATATTTTGTGATCAAAAGGGCCGAACATATTTAACGGAAACTTCTGAAAATAAGAACCCATATATTATTTATATGCATACATAATATTGATCGAACAAAACATCAAAATTATTCAACACATACAAAACCATGATACAATTATAACAGGTACATGCACAAGTCCAGCCTGTTAATGTACACAATGCAAATAGTTGTCAAACTTTGTTTACAAGCTGCAAAAATGTTAGTGTATATGTGTGAATAAAATGATTACAGTGTTGTCAATGAATTTACACATGGGTGTGTCTCCAATTACACATTGAATAAAATTACACTGAAGACATTTTGTGTAGGCTAAATTAAAATAAAAATAAATAAAAATAGAACCCAAAGGAGAATTACACAGATTATACAAGAATTTAATTATTTGGCCTACACATGTGAGTAGAAATTACACATTGTCGAACTACACACAGATTGGCAACACTGAATAACTATAATCTGCAATTGTTCTTTAGTTACCGTGTAATTGTTTTTTTTTTATAAACAAAATAAATTTGTTTCTGACAATTTTTCGTTTGTTTATACCAACAAAATATATGTGTTTTTTGTTGTAGTCGTGCATGTACCTAGTATAATTGTATCATGTACAAAACTCAACTAAAATAATCTAACTTTTATTTTGCTTAATTGTTCTGTATTTGGCATTTGTATATATAATTTTGTTTTTTATAACGTCATCTGAATTCTTTTGCTTTGGCTTTGGCAAAAAAAAAAGCAAAACAAAGTATTTTACTCCTTCTGTTTTCCCTTCTTAAGCCAGTGCCAGGACACATCAACATTAAGGTTCAATATATGTGGTTGTATGCGGTTGTTCATAAAAAATATTCACACCAATACTATAAATTATGTGTGACTATTTTTGGTTAAAAAAAAAGCACACAACCACATATATTGAAGCTGAATATTGTTGTGTCTGGCACCCACTTTATAGAAGGGAATGTGGAATGTGTATCACAGCTTTCTTACTAAAGAGCCGAAGTCATCTATAAGGACTTCTTCAGAAGTTACATAGGAATATTAACTGACTCAAAAACATGAATTCGTTTGTTTTGTTTTGGCAAAAAAAAATTTACTCCTTCCGTTCTCCCTTCTCATAGAAGGGAATGTGGACCCGCGGCCTTCTATAAGGCATTCTTTAGAAGTTTGACAAGAATGGTAATGAAATCGAAAAAATACCTGAACAGGCCTTTAATAAGGCCTGAACTAAGAAGGTATTCTAAGTTTCACCGCCGGGTAGTATAACTCACAAATACAAACGTACATTTCATACATTCTCATTTTTTTATAAACATATATTTTATACATTCTTGTCGTTAAACTGATTGTACTTTATACAACATCCGGTTAAAGGTATAAAGCATTAATTTTATAAAACAGAAATGGTTGAATTTTTATATTATTTACTCTTTCCGTTTTGACACAATGCAGAAAAGTTTTTGGATATAATAGTGGGACCAACCAAGTTAGCTTTAATAGGAAACAATTTAAAAATGGTTAATCAATTTAGGGCGACTTTTTGGGTTCGAGATTAAGATTAGTTTATTTCTCTAATTAGCTAATCCGAAAATTAACTTAATCTCATATAATTAAGTTTGATGTTTTTGACTGGTAGTTTAAACTTCTTGTTATGTGTAGTATTACCATACTGAGGAACAAAATAGTGGCAACATTTTCTGTGCAAAAGTCGTACATTTTATCAACACACTTTGATTTTTTGTGAGAAGAAGAAGAAACTGTAATATTTTATTATTTACAAGTAAAATATTGCGCGTGTTAAAGGAAATATATATATATATAATATAAAATATATATATATTTATTTAAGTGTTTTTAAACATAATTTTTACAAAAAGTTATATTTTTCACAAGTTCTTGTTGTCAATACTAAAGTAAGATTAAACCACCACGATTGGTCGCTTGAACTAGCAGGTTTACTTATAATCGACTACCCAAAAATTGTAAATGAAGATTAAAGTTAATTTAATCTCTAATCTTTAATTCAAAAAGTCGCCCTTAGAGTTTAACACTCTTAATCATGGAATAGTGTTTTATAATTTTTCTAAATTAAATAAATTAGTAAAACAATTACCGGTCATGGATATCAAACAACTCCACTGTTCGAAACTGCACATAGTCAAAATCGTCACTCGTTTTCCCGAAAATAATTATCCTGTTGAATTGTTGAAAAAAAAAACAAAATCAATTAAATATTTAATTAAGTCGTGATTGGACGATATTGATGTCGATGATGTTTATTTTCAACAAAATGATAGTATGTGACGTGCCATACAAATAAAGGAAAAATTCCTAGCCGTTGATTTCTCTTGTCCACCAAGATCTATTATTTTTTCTTCGAGGCTGCATATGTGAAAGGGTTTATGGCAAATAACCCGCAATCCACTCAAGACCTTAGAGATGAAATAAAAGTGGTGATGGAAAATTTCATGAACAAAATATGGTCATTCAGGCTGATATTTTTTTTCTAATATAAATGACGTACCGTTCGTTCCTCTTTGCAATTAAAAATAAAATACTCGTTTTTTATGTATCCAAATGAAACCACTTGAAGACGTTTCTTAATGTGTGCATTAATCAAATCAGATAATTGAAAAAATAACTAGAAGTTACTTCGAATTGCAACAAAAAAAAAGTCCAAAGCTTTACCACTTTCATTGGATACCAATCACTGTGTTTATATCGCAAATTATTCCAGACATGCATTTTTTTATTCGGATCACTTCCGTCCTTTGACAAACACGTGTTATGTTCAGGGAAACCAAAAATATGCTGTAAAAAAAGTGTTTTATGCGCATTCAATGTGCACTTAAAACTCGAAAAATATGCTCTTAAAAATAGAAGGAATTAGTTTATTTGTAAATGAAACTAAACAAAAATCTTTTTGACTAAAGCAAATTATGCAAATTATTATTTTTTGGATACTCGTAAAAATTTAATTTTAATGTCAATAGAGATCACGATATCAGAATTAAAATTTTAGAACTGTATTTTGGATAAATAAGACAAGACTCTTATTTATAATTTTATTGCAGTGAACAACAAAATATTGAACTAGATTTCCAAATAAAAATCGTTGCCTTTCACATCTAAATAAACTTTTATACATTGACATGTTCATCCAACGTCTAGTCGGCGAACGTTCATAAAAACTGCCTAATATAAATATAAGATAAATGTATGCACATATGGAACATTGGAAATTAGATTAAGATGGCAAAAAATAAAAATGTTGAACAACATATAAGCTTGGAAGCATATTACAATAAAAGAAAATTTGGAAAGTATCAAAAAACAAAGCTCCAAAAATTAGAATATATGCTAAAAATATGCGTGTAAGACTGCTATATGCAAAACTGTGCTTTAAAGGGTAAAAAATGACAACATAAGCACTTACAAATCGATGTTAGAATTCAGAAAAAATTCTGAAATGGATAAGTATCTTGTTCCTGACTTAATACGTTACACAAGAAAAAAACATGCAATTGCATATTTGCGGTTTCCCTGGTTATGTTCAATGGTGTTTCATTAGAAGTTTAACTATTTTGAGCTAAGTTCATCAATGCTGTAACTAATTAATAGTATGTTAATTTTTGCTGAGACACTACACTTTGATAGTTCTAATGCCAGCTCATCACAAATTCTGAGCAATGTATTATAACAGCTTTATCTTCATAAAAAAACTCCAAAAATATAATTTAAGAATTACTTATTAACTACAAATAGCAAGCATTAAAGCTGTAAATAAAATTGCATTATATTTTGTTTTCATAAAGCAAACGATTGAATCCATTAAAATTTTAATAGAGTATTATTTACAAAATAATCAAAAAGTTTATTTAAAATAAAATAAATTTCCAATTTCTTGCCAATTAAAGAATAAATTGAATCGCTGCATGATTGCATTAAATTCAGCTACTATGGGCCCACTTATAATATTTGTACGAAAAAAAAAATTTGAACAAAATTTTGCGTTTCCTTTTCGTTTTTTTTTTAAATATCACTTTGGTAATATGATTTAGGTAATTAGGGCCTAAATCGAAGAAACTGAAAACTGATGAAAATTGTTTTCTATGAAAATATTTTTTGTTCTAAAGGCCGTGATACACTATCATACAAAGTTGTGCAATCTACGAAAAATTACAACCCTGGTTTGATGAATTGTTATTGTCTTTTGAAAATTTTCATAAACACCATCATACCAGGGATACCATACTTTTTCGTAGATCGTACGACTTTGAAGGATAGTGTATCACGGCCTTGAGTAAACTAAATAAGTGCATGTATTTTTTTTATTAATGAATGAGTTAAACTAGGGTTTATGTTCTTGCAAAAGTCAGGTGCACATACGATTATTCTGTCACTTTTATAAATCCAATTATGGCAAGAAATCCGATTTTTGGAAAGTTTGCTCAGAAAAATATTTTTATTTTTCACCTTGACTTAAAATCTTAAAAAATATGACAAAAAGGACTGCAAGCCATTCTACAGGGTGTTTTTTTTTAGAGGTATAGAACTTCGAATTGAAATAAAACACAAGAAAATTGTTTTAATGTTCATCAATTTGCTTTATTGGAAGGATAATTTTATGCCATTAATGTTTAAATATGATTTCGGGCATGTGGCCGCCGCGGCTGGCTCGAATAAAGCCAATTCTATAGGTCCAATTTTCAACCACTTTTTCGAGCATATGGGGCCGTATGTTGGCAATAAAGCCACGAATGTTGACTTCCAAGTCCCCTAACGTTTCTGGTTTGTTGGCGTAGACGAGCGACTTTACATATCCCCAAAGAAAATAATCCAATTGTGTCAAATCACACGATCTTGGTGGCCAATTGACAGGTCCATTCCGCGAAATTATGCGCTCATCGAATGTTTCCTTCAATAAATCGATTGTGACGTGCGCTGTGTGGCATGTAGCGCCGTCTTGTTGGAACCACAACTCAGCCACATTCATGCCATTCAATTCGGGAACAAAATAGTCGGTTATCATGGCCCTATACCGGTCTCCGGTGGCGAATCGATTCATTCGGGTCCTCTTCAACACTTTGCTCTACAGCGGCAATTGTTTCTTCGGTACGCACTGATCGGCGTCTCTGCGGATGCGTATTATCACATAGAGTAAACGTAGTGCGAAAACGATCCATGGTTAACCGAATTAATTGCTCTGATGGACGATTATGTCGACCATAAAATGAACGGAGCTTGCGGTAAACTTCGCGAACTGAACCATTATTTTCGAAATAAATTTGCACGATTTGCAAGCGTTGTTCTTTTGTCAACCTGTTCATGATGAAATGGCAAACCAAACTAAATATTAATCACTTGACAGCTTACAAAATGGCCGCCAGTTAAAAAAGTGATGCCAACTTAAAGTTCTATACCTCAATAAAAAACAGCCAATAGTTTCTTTTGCAAAGTACAATAATTTCTTTTAATTTTTTCACTCATTTACAGAAAATAAAATTTCCTGTGATAAACACGTTTTATTAAAAATAAAACAAAAAATCAATTAAATATTTAATTCGCTCATTTAAAATTTGGTTTAGATATTTAATTTAATTAACAGTTTCATGGGCTCAATTTAAATTTTAATTGATTTTTGATATTTTTTTCAATTAAACGTGTTTATTGCAGGAAAATTTTTTTCTGTGTTGTTTTCATTATATTATTTGACATAATATTGTTATAAATAAAAGTCTCTTAATGAAGAATTGTTGGTCACATTTAAAATATTATTTACACTCATTTCATTTTAAACACCCAAACTTTTACACGTCCACATAAAATGTGTTACCATTTTTACACCTGCTTGTTTCTTCATGTTTAAAAATGTGTGTCTTTGTGTTGCTGTATTCTATCACTTTAACTAGAGAAAGGTGGTAAACAAAGTTTGTCATTGTATTGGTAACATTAAGTTATGTTGCTGTTGGGTTATTGCCTTGTCGTAAATTACGTTAACTTTAAACTAACTATTTCGCAACTAGTACTGACTGACACTTGGATTACTTTTCAATGTAATCAACTGATTATTTTAACACTGCGATATCCTACGCGGTACTCAATTGTCTCACTCTGCATTACTTTCAGCTAACTTAAAGTTGATTTTACTTAAATCCCCTGATAGTCAGAAAATTAAAAAAATTCTGGGGTTCGAACATGTACCATCACACGCTGTGTACTCAACGCGCGACCACCCAGCTAAGGTACCATCTAAAATAACAACAGCAAAATGATAATGTAAAACTGAAATGAGTTTCAAAGTAGCTGAGACAAAATTTTTTGGCTTTCATCAAATTCGATTACGTACTCAAACTTAATAATTAATTTTGGGTTTGTTCTGGATCAGGGAACTGCATAATCAGTAATTTTTGCCACTTACTGTACACACATAGAAATTACTGTGTCGGTCACACAGCAACAGCAATCTATACAATCATTGTCGTCACAGTATTAATTTTAATCAATCAAGAGCGCACTCATGTTGTTTGTTAGTCATTGTCTCGTGTGTATGTCATTGCCTCGTTCATAACAAATCTTCGGATCAGTGTTTGGTGACAGCTTAAGCAGTCATTGCAATACCAACAACAGAGTATGATAGGCGATCACAGTAGAATAAATCAATGAGAGTAGAGTGCTGCTAGAGTGTGGAGTGCAGAAAGTGTGTTTGGTTTTTTGCGGTTGCGGTGCCACCGACACAGTAAGTTTTATATGTGTACAGTATCAAAAATTACACAGTTAGCTGATCTGCCAAAACTAAAAACAAAAAAACCCAAAGGGATAACTAAAAATTTTCTTTAAACGCCAATACATATTCAGTTTATTAAAACTACAATACACATTTACGCCACCGCCACACAACAAGATATGTTTATGCAGAAACGACACAAAGAAAAACGTGTAAGCGATACAGTTGTTAACGATAGGCTGTGTGTTTGAACTGTGTACTTATTGTTGAGGTGTATCGCTGCAGTTGTCTGTTTTGGATGACATTGCAGTAAGCTTTTAGTCAGTTTAAAAAAAGTTAACTATAACTATTTCTGTAGTTAACCACACATTCTCCGACAGGGTGATTAATGCCCTATTTCTGTTCGACGATTGTATCGTCTTGTCTATGGACGAAAAAACCGCAGTTGTGATTCCTTAAAACAATTATTAGTTATTGTGTATATATTGTATATATAATGTATATTGTATTATTATTATTATTGTATAATTATTAGTATATGTATATGTATGTATAGAAAGTTCGTGTATTTGCTTTATGATTTTGTTCCAAACATTATTTCCAACACATATCTTTTCGTACATTTTTCAAACTATTGCATAATACTTTAATTTATTTTTGATGTTATAAGAACATGGCAATAATATTTTCATTTTTCATTATCAAAGACAGCAGCTATTTTTGAAGGAAATAATTTATAGAATTCTAAAACAAGAACTCCAAAGTATTTTCAAACAAAAACGTCCTAAATCTTCTTACTGAATTAGGGCATAGTAGTTTTAAAGAATCCCATCAGCGGCTTTTTGTCATCCATAGACAATACGATACAATCATCGAACAGAATTCGGGCATTAAACAAAATTTTGTTTTTGTCGTTTTAGGGCATGTTTTCAAAAAATTCATATTTTTTTGAAGTTGTTAAACTAGATAAAAATAAAATAAAATCTGGCCATAATAATAATAACAATTTGAAGGGATTAAGCCCAAATCTAAAAAAAATTATTTATATGCAGCAATCAGCATTTATACGGCTTTTTAGCATTGCCACGTTTACTTTGCAAAGTCATGAGCAGGGAAAACAGAAATATGCTCCAAAAAAAGTGTTTTATGCGCATTCAATATGCACTAAAAACTTCGAAATATGCACTACAAACTCAAAAAATATGCTTTTAAAAATAACATAAATTGGATTATTTGGAAATGAAAATCTAATTTTAATTCAGCAATTTAATAAAATTTACATATAAAACAAGATAAAAATAAAATAAACAGAAGAAGGAAACAATAAAAAAATTAATTAAGTACAAAACTTTAACTTTTACTTCAAAAGCGAACACGATATAAGATTTAAGGCTTTGGAACTGTATTTTGAAGAATAAGATAAGCTTTTTATTTATAATTGTTATTGCAATAAACAAAATCTATTCACTTAAGCTTTTATACACTGAAAATTTTCTTTTTCAACCTCAACTGATGTAATCGGGGCAGCGTTTGTCACAATTACCAAACGAAGTTCTTATTGAAATTAGTGTCCAGTGATGATGTTAAAACACATGTTACACCTGTTTAAGTTGAAATTTGGAAAATAAAAATCAATAGTATTTGTTCCAGCATTAAAATTTAGCAGAAAAAAAATTGGATATGGGCGATTTAAAATTTTTTAATTTTCTTGTTTCGTTTTTCTTTCACAAGACTGTTTACAAGGTGAGTGAGAGTTAAGAAATTTTAAATCGTTAATTTAAAATTTTTTGTTCTAAATTTGGATGTTAAACACATACTAATAATTAGTATATTCTAAATTTCAACTTAAACACATGTAGCATGTGCTTTAACATCAGAACTCACCAGAACGTGTGAAATCGATTTGGAAGCCTGAACATACACAATGCCCTTTTTGAAAGTCTAACTTCATAATGGTAGCAAAATATTGCTTCCACATACTACTGTTTCTTTCACTACAAAATGAAATTTTGGCGAAAAAAAGTAGAAATTTTTTCCAAAAATTTTTTTTTTAATATTGAAATAAATTTTTTTTAAGTACCAAAATATGCCCTAAAAACGTCAAATATGCTCTAAAAATTCGAAAAATGCTCAAAATATGCGTGTTAGACTGAATTATGCAAAAACATGCTTTAAAGGGTAAAATATTCAAAAATATGCACTAACAAATCGATGCCAGAATTCATAAAAAGTTCTGAAACGGATAAATATCTTAATTCCGGATTGATATATCAGACAAGAAAAAACATGCAATTGCATATTTGTGGTTTCCCTGGTCATGAGTTTGGGGAAAAGAAGGGATATAATACACATATACATACATATATAAGATTATTTAGGGCACAATAAAAGTTTTTTGCGGTTTAACTCTTTTTTCATATAATCAATGATTTTCTTAACACTTCATTCAAATAATTAAAGCTATATTTAAGCACAAAAAGTTCAGTTTAAAAAGATTTAAAAAGAAAAAAAGGTGAGCCAAAACACTTACCGGAACAGGGCATTTGATGAAGCAATTGCAGAGATGATTGTTATAAATTTTTACATCGAAAAGATTTGATTGTAGTGTGTAGATATGTTTTTCGTGTAAATTGTTATTCACGAAAGTCGTTCAGAGAAAATATCCAGGAGAATTTTAAACAAAGTTAACCTGACTTTTTCTACACTTAACTGACTGACTGACTCATGTTCAGAAAAAGCGATCATTATCACAAAAAACTCACGATCACGAAACTCTCCCGAGATAATTTAAGATTAAGATATAAGTATTCTTCAAACGATACAACTTGGCGAGAATTTAAAACATTTACGTTAATTCGCGATGGGCTTAATCATTTTAATTTTTTTCATTACGTTTTGAATAAGATACAAGTAGAATAAGGGAAATTTCCCATTCATGCGTTTTAACTCGACAACATAAGATTTTTTAGCATGTATTTGTAATACGCGTGTGCTTAAAAATTAAGCTCAGATAAGCTCGGGCTCGCGAAAACTCACACTCACACTAACGTAAATACTTTTTTCCGAAATATCCTCAGAAGAAATGATGTGAACAAACGAGATCATTTCCATTTTGCAATCATTATAAAATCACACACGAAAAATATGTTTATGTTAGAAACGAATCGAACAAAATTACTAGCACTAATGATGATGGCATCATTGATATGGGAAGTTTGCATCAATCGCGTGATCGGAAGTCATCTCTGGCTCTAGCATAAAGAGGCCCTCCCGCGTGCCAGCTAGAAAGAAAATTAATGAATATTAGATAAAATATATGAAAAGAATGAATAGTATTAAACAGATATTGAAGAGGGTATACAAATAATTAAATCTACACTTTATGCAAATTTTTGTTAGAATTTTACTTAAAAAAGTGTTGTTGGTTACTCTAACCAATCTCAATTAGTTATTTTATTTGCATTGCCTACGTTTTGTTACGATTTAGTTCAGCAAATTAAAAATATTAAAATATATAATTAAATTTAAATAGCTACTGAATTAATATTGTGTAAACTGTACTGCAACATAAAAATTTTTTTTAGTAAAAACAACCAAGCTAAATTGTTATAAACACTTTTGCTAAATTATAAACTTATTAATGCAAGAAAAATTTTAATTTTGAACGTGCAAACAATCTTGGCTTTTTTTACCAAGGTCCGTTTTGTTTATTTTTCTAATTAAACAGTGGAGTTCGTTCAAAACTAGCACTGGTTATAACGAATTATCGCGAATAACGTTTCAATACCTGTGAGGAACGCTTTATAGTTCCGGTAAATAAAACGGAAATTGGAAAAAAGCTTTCAGCAAATTTTTAAATGAAAAATCAAAACAATTCACATATTCCATTTGCAATAACGCTGATGATGAAGGTGCTGTGGCCTTCGAAAACAGCTAGTTGTCCCGTTCTACTAAGTGTTGGTGAGAATATTTACATTTAACTTTGGTGTTCTTTGTTCATTAATAATTATTACTTGTAATTTGCCTAACAAAGCGATACGAACTTTACCCTAATAAAATCATACATATAGAAATAAATGAAGTTCCAACAATAATAATTAAAAGTAACTGAAAATGGCAATGTCTAGACTTATACCGAACAAAAAAAAAATGCAAGTTAAATTTAATGAAATCTTTTTGGTTTTAATTTTTTTGAATTCGAGAAAATATTTGCTATTTACTAATATTTAATATTTACAAACTGTGGCTCTAACTCATTATCATTTTGCGTTTATATATAGAAATCTCCTAAATACTTTAGTTTATCTATTTTAGGGTGTACAGAATTCATCCAAACCGAAGTTAACTCTCTTTCATGCTTTACTCTACAGCTGTGTTAAACCTTTTGCAAAGTTTACATTTATGGTGTTTTAATTTAATTTTTATGCATACATTTAAATTCCATCTACCTAGCAGAGTTACTTTTCTTGTTGGCATTTTGTTTCGACTTTCAGTTTAAACTCAATATAAAATAAACTCCCAGGGACGATGTTGTTTGTAGTGCATAGAAAACTTTACGCTTTAGGTTTTTATAGTTGTTTTTGCTGCAGTTGTTGCTGCAAATATGGTACGAGTGTGTTTGTATGTACTCGTACATACAGATAAAGGAACACAAAATCATTTTATAATAAAAAAGTATATACATATGTACATATATGTATGTATTTACGTAAAAGAAAAGTTTATGCAAAGTTGTTTGGAAAATTGTTATTACCTGAAATAAAAACAAACTAAAAAAAGAGAGCATAGATGAAAAAAATCAAGTTAAAAATGATGGTAATTAGTTTGCTCTATTACCAAACTAACACTCATATTGAATTGTTTTTTTTTTTTAATTATTTCTGCAAATGAAAGAAACTGATCGGGAGAGAAGTTGTCGGAGAGCCTGAAGGCCTTACAAAAATTATTGTTTTAATTATTACTATAAATAAACATGGTCCAATACTTTTTATAAAACCAAAATAAAAAATCGAACCATTGCTCTAAAGATGCCAAAAAAAAGTCTCATATGCTTTCGAAATAAGAGGGGACTATACCGAATGGATAAAAATTAGTTAATGTTGAATTAAAATTTTACTAATGATTTTATATATTAGCACTTAGTGTGTATGTAAATAATATTTAAAGTTAGTGTTGCTGCAGGACGATGAGTTCTGAGTTCAAAAGTTGGCCTGGGAGGCCACTTATGCATACACAAACAAAAATTTTTCTGATGCCTGTGCCAAACACGCGCAAGTTGAATATTTAATAAAATACAATTACTACATTAAATAAAATTCATGTAGTTTCAATATGAAATAGCTTTGATTCAACGTTGTCCTTTAAGTTATTTCAGTATCGAATTTACGTTGCTCAAAACTGAAATAACTTTGATTCAATACGATTCTTCATTTTGATTTCAACAATACGTGAATGTGAAATCAACATGAAATAAAATTATTTCGTAAGGAAAAATTTTCTTTGAAAATTACTATAAATAATGTTAGATTAACATAATCTAATTTGGAACAACGGGAATAAATATATATTACCAGGCCTATCACAGAAATCGATCGAAATTGTTTTGATTCCGAACTGTCATTTCGATTTTGTTTTACATTCTCTAGATTTCGATCGATTTGTTCATTCCGACAAAGCGTCAATTCGAATGTTTTCAATTTAAATGTGGTAATATTGGGCAACACAAAACATAAAACACTTAGGGCCTTATTTTGTAAAACGCAACGCTTAGCATTGAGATATTTTGTATGTATTTTGTTTTTGTAATTTAAATTTTTTCCATATGAAATTTGTCATCGCTTGGCATTGCATTTTATCAAATTAGGCCCTTACACAGACAGAAAAAAGTAAAAACAAGATTCAATTAAAAAAAAAACAAAGTTTTCAACCAATTACGGAAATTGTAGTATTAACTCATCCATTTTAATTGAAAATATTTTTTATTTTTTCAATTAAAAAAATATTATATCAACTAAAAATTTAATTCATAGTTTTTGAAAGATTCAGTTAATATTTAATTGAAATATTTTTAAATATTTAATTAAAAAATTAATTGAAATATTTTTAAAATTTAATAAAAAAACCTACTTAAATTTTTTTAAAGATTCTATTAAAATAGTAATTGAAATATAGAAAAAATCAAATAGTATAAAAAAAATTATAAAAAATTATGTTATGTAAATATGTAAGTATGTATGTATAAAATTTTTACAAAAATTTAAGTATTTGTGTATTGTACCAAAAACCTAACTGGCTTTTGAATTTCGAATGGTGCACAAAAGTACAATGGCCATATTCGTTGTTTTTGAGAGTCTTGCGTAAAGGTAGATGCAGAATATCGTAGCCTTACTTTGAATTGTGTGTGTATTTTGTGATTGGATTTTAAAGAAAGGCTACGATATTTCCCATATACAACATATTTGTATGTACATACTTACGCAACACCATTTGCATCGAACCCCAAATATTGCCAATATACTAAGATTACCATTCACATTTGGTCTATACACTCTATAAGCTTGTGTTTCTTATTATGATCTGATTGTTAAGAAATACGGGACCAAAATGAGTTTCTGTTTTTTTTTTATTTTATTTTTATTCCACGCATGTCAGAATTACTATGAATCAAAAAAAAAAAAAAAGCTGAGTAGTTTTTTTCTCCCATATAAAATATCAAAACCAATTAAAAGATTAATTGGGTAATTTAATTAAAAATATTTTTTCAAAACAATGTGGCATACTATAAAAAACAGCTCGATTTTTACACATAAAAATACAAGCTATAATATTTACATACAATAATTGTTAACTATTTCATACTATTGTGAGGTAAACTCTGTTGATAACACTTTTTTGATAGAGCAGTAAATTCAATTAAAATAACCATATATTCAATTAAAATATTATTTTTTCTAAGCAATCACTTAATTTTAAAAAATTCAACAATAATTTTTTCTGTGTAGTTACTCGTATTAGAAGACAAAAAATTTACTAAGGGATCAATTTTTTTTATTGAAGTGAACCAAATTTAAAAAATTATACATTAAATATCTGTAATTGCAATAACTGCAGTTTTGGATACCCAGAGCGGTCAAGATTTTCCAGGGAAATTGGTTCTGATCCATTTTTATATCCAAAGTTTTATTTAATTTGATGTGACAGAAAGGAATATTTCACTTCTTATGATGATGCATTTTTTCTTCAAGACTTGAGAAAATATATTAAATAATACAAACATATTTTAAATTAATGACTTTTCTTTATTGAAATAAAGCTGTTTTAAACAGTTTTGTTGTACTTTCACATAGAGAAAATTAAAATTCCGGGCACTAAAATTAAAGTGGTTTGTTTCATTTCGAGCAATTTCTTCGTTTTTTTTTTTTTTTTGAAGAACCTAATTACGGAATTGAAATCATTTCGATCGAATTTGGTTTCTGTGACAGGACTGTATAAGTGAAGGAGGATATATTGAGTGATTACAACAAATCAAAGGCCCTTTAGCCAATCTAAGAGACCTTAGAGCAAATCTTGTGCATTTTCCGTTTGAAAAGTTTTCAAATAAATTTTGAAAGTAACATAATGGTCATTGTTTGTTTACATGCTAATAAACACCAGCACAATTACATACATATTCCCACACACACACACATACACAAACCCATCAAACTTACAGACATATATGTACATATACACATTCAAATTTCAAAATGTATTTGTAAACTGAAACTGAAAAGACTTATTCTTATTTACTTTACAAAATCTCACACAAAATTGTGTAGTTTTTTTTTCTAAATGCACAGTTTTACATTAACTGAAGTATAAATTTGTTTTTGTTTATTTATGGTTTGTTTAATTAATACCTAAACAAATATCAAGCTGCATAAAATAAACTTAGAGAGACAAAAATACAACAAACAACAAAATGTGAACTTTTTTTTGAGTTCATAAAATGTTTACTTTTTTGTTTCTTTTTGAAAACAAATTAGAGAAAAATTCAATATGTTGGCGAAAATAAAATTCACTTAGAAGAAACATACAAAATATATTTCGGCCTTGTATAATAGTGCATAGCAACAATGCGTGCTTACGAGTTAAATGGCTGTTCTAAAAGGTCTAACATTAAGCGCTTGCTATCTTAAAAATTAATAATTAATAGAACAAAGTGTATATGAGAGACAGCATTGATATATTTTTTTTATTAGCTTGAGATCGCTTAATGACATTATGTATGGAATACAAAATCGTGCAAATGTCCACCTCGATTTTTCTGGATAGAGCATGACCAAAATATTTAGTTTTTCTTGACTCTGGCGCATAAATCAGGCTAAATTTGTTTCTTTTAATTTTTGACGTACTTATTTATAAAGGAACATGCTTCTTAACTGACCTTGATTTTTCCACGAAAATCAATGTTAGTTTCCAACTGTTCCAAGTCCTCTTTAGCGAAGAATCGTCACATAGTGAGATTTTGGTATCAAACCCCCATTCTTTAACCACTCAATTTTAAAAATCGATTGTTAAGATATGTAAATATATCGAACCTTACTGTACAGTCTTTAAAAAAATGTACTTATATTTTAAAAAATTTAAGAAACGGCTTATATTTTCACGCAGTTGACTTTAAATTATTAAAAAAATATAGCATTTGTCCTTGCATGCAAAAAAAAGTATGAGGATATCATAAACATTTAAAAAGTTATTTCCAAATCTATGAGACTCTACAACACAGAAATATTTTATATTTTATATAAATCGAGATTTATTTAGAATTTTTTAGCAACAATTTTGCTTCATTTGTGTTTCATGTTAATTCAGCATGATTTACAGTAATCTTCAAAGAAAATGTTTTTGTTTTAAATAACTTTATTTTATTCTAAATTAACATTCCATTACTGTTAATTCAAAATGAAGCATGATGTTGAATTAAAATTATTTTAAGATGAATTATTTAACTTAAGCGATTGTCTGTATTGGTACAGTTATCAGGAAAATGTTTGTGTAACCTATTTTTAATTTTCAATGGAAAAATTTATAGCTTTACTCAGGCCTCTTCACCACTCCGAAACTGGAGGGAATGTATTCTTTCAATTAAAAATATAAATTCCGGAAATATTCTAAAGCAGAGTTCAAAGTTGTTGCAGCTTGCCCTTACTGGTAGGACCCATTTCGTAACCAGCTGAACACATGATCCATGAATGTAGCCAAATAAATGATGGCTGAAGAATAAAAAACTTTTTTTTATGAAAGACAAGCTCAGCATGTATTTTAATTTTGATTTTTTTAAATTTGAGGACTTTTGATTGGAAAGGAAAACAATTTATACGAAAAAGTCTTGCATTGAGGGTATACAGTGTGTAGGAGAAACTGACGGCATGAAATTCGCCAAGTTGTGTTCGGCGAAGCGCAAAGTTCCTGTAACCGACACAAAATTGACTGCACACACTCGCAGACAGCGGTAGTACTTTCGCTTCATCGTCGCACAGGACTCAAATTTATGTACCACAATGCGAATAGTCCTATCTGTAGAACCACTATGGCGACAGTAAAATGGGCGAAGTGGGCTCAACGTTAGCCAGAGCACACATTTGAAAAAGAAATTCTTATCAATATGACCTGAGCTTCAAAGTACAATTGCCACTATTAACAGACCCTTTGTAATAAAACCTATAAAAAATGTATTACTTATATCTCAGGTAAAGTAAATAATTGTTTTAAGTCATACACAAAAGCACACATACAAAGTGAAGGCTGCAGTCATAAAGGAACTCTTCTATTGAAAACTAAAATTAAATTCCAAGCATGATTTTTATAGAGTTGAATAAAAAAAAACACACACACACTAAACAATAACCTGGCTAATTGCAACACTTGTTTTGCTCAGACACCAACAACAACTCACACAAGTCATATTCAAATACAAAATTCATTCATGGCAACATTACTCCTCCAGTTATTCTATAGAATTTTAGTCCATAAACGGTGTAGGTAGTACAGTAGATAAATCAACAATTGGAAAATTTGTGAATTCATGCACAAAACTAAATGACCATTGACTATATTACAAAAGACTAACTTCGGCCCGGCCAACCATTTCTTTTGTATGCCGATGCGGGGGTGGGGGTGGAGGTGGAGGCTGCATGAAATATTTGCATATTAATGTGACAGAAACACCAGCTAGATGATCGACTAGCCAAATAACATTGTCGTCACTTGTCGCAAGAATACACGTCCAGTTAGTCATGCATATTATCAATAGCCTCATCATTGTCATCATTTGCTTTGCTTATTGTCAACTGGTCTGGTCCAGGTGCAAGAGAATATTTTCAAAACGCTCTAAACAAAATGCATTAGCAAACTCATTAGCTATTCGAAGCACAAACAATACAAGCTACTGATGAGAAGGAAAATAGCCACAAGGTAGGTGGTTTGTGCAAATTGTCAGTAGCTGGTCTTGCGGGGGGAGACTTTATGAGTGGGAGTTTAATAAACAACACGCTGGCCTTTCTCATTCAATAAACCTTACGCTCGATTGCATTAAGCTTTCCAAATTAAGGCTTTCACTTGGTCTTGGTAACTTTCCTTTTGCTTTACTGAGCATCTGATCAAAATGTGTGCTTCAATTAATACTCGATTCAACCTTTGAAAGATGTTTAAATAAATATTGGGTAAAGAGAAAAAATCTTTAAAAAAAGCATACGATTTGCCAAAAATACAAAGAAAATTAAGTTTATTCGCAATATTTTAAGCCGTTTTTATAGAACTGCTTTAATGACTTTAGGTTAGAGCTTTCTAACTTTTTGTATGTGGTTTTAAAAAATGTTCGATGAAAATGGAACGGCCAAATAAATTTATGCAATAACGCCCAAGGAAAAAATAATATAACTCCCAAAAAAATGTATGCATATAAATTTTCAAAATTTTTTGGAATTAATTTTATTTTAATCAATGACTAATTTCTTAATCGGGCTTAAGCTCACTATTGAAGAATGAAATATATGTGTGAAATAAAAAAGACGAGAAAAGTTATACTAGACTTAGCTACGGGAATTGCTGCACTTTTCTGTGCCACCAATCACTTCATGAGCAGCCATGTCTATCTTCTTGGGCAGAGAGTGTTTCTTATCATAAGCTATTTAAACTTAATTTTTAATGGAATGGAATACGAGAAATGATTTTATTGTATATACAATTACTGAGCTTGATTAAGAAATTTATTCATTGATTAAAAATTAATTTTATTAGTTTAACTAAAATAATATGAATCATATAATTTTGTTATATTTTGGTGAAAGTTTATATTGCAAAAACGTCAAGGTTCTAATCGTCATTGTCTAACATAAACAAATTGTTATTATATTTTTTTTTAATTTAATCATTTCTGATAGAGAAAATATGAATTTTTTTAAACGTCTTTGATTTGCTTTTAGGAAGAGCATGTCTAGAAAATGTCTCGAGCTGCTGGTACATTTTTTGTCTTATATTTATTTATATTTTTTCATACCTCATAAGCCTATGTTGTGGGTCTGTGGAACTTGTTTCATCTTATCGCATGTTTATATTATTCCACTATGAATTGAGTCTCAACGTTTTTGACTTATTACATTTCGAGCTTTGTGGACAATCTAACTTTTAACCGATTTCAAAAATGAAGGAGGATCGTCTGGATTTTTTGTTATGTTACTTTATAACCCGGTATCTTTTACACCAATTGTAAAAATTAATTTTTTGTCTGAAAGTGTAAAACTCCAATTTGGTTCTATTGAAAAAAAAATGAGGACAGGGACCGCCTAACTGTTTTATTTGAATTCTTGATATTTTACAATTTTATTGCTGCTAAACTTATCAAACACAATGGCATCTCGTAAGGAAACAATATCGAAGTTAAAAAATTATCGGAGCCACGTTCTTTATAGGATAATATTGTATTTCATGTGCTTCTATTTGACCGATTCTTACGAAACTTGGCACACACCCTAAACTCTAAATAAATACTCAATCTTTAACCCAAAAAAGTGGGCAGACACACGCCCATTAAAATTAAATTTTATATTTTACGTGACACACACTTTTGAGCACTAAAAAATACTTAATCGCCTGTTAAAAAAAAGTGAGCGGGGCCACACCCATGAATGGTTAGTATTAAATTTAGTTATTTATTTATTTATTAGTACATATTCTACAAAGTAAATTCGCAGAATATGGTTGCACAAAAATGGACGGGTGACTGAGACTATAGGTCCATGATGTTATTAACAGTTTTCTTAAAAATGTTTTTGTGACTGACTGTACACGACCTATGCCTTCAAATAGGAAGTAGCAGCGTGGCTGTAAAGCAAATTCCACAAAAGAACTGCAAGATTATACGGTAATCCGTGGTAGATCAGTCAACCAGTGCGAGTGAGACGCAAAACTCTCGAAGGCCAACAAACAACAGTGGCCTGGTTGCAACTAAGAAATAATTGCCAACGACGCGTGATGTTGACTCGCCCAGAGCTGTTTTAAGACTGTAGTATTAAATTATAATTACTTGTGTTTATCAGATTCCCACGACACTTGTCAAGGAGTTTTTGTGCTTAAAGAAGTGTTCGCGGCCCATTAAAGATGAATATTATATTTCATGTACTTCTACCTGAGCGATTTTTACGAAACTTAGGGATGTTGAATTTAGAAAAGGGGGCGGACACTAATATTTGACAAATTGGGCGTGACATCGCCTCTAATATAATAAAACTAGCACTAAAAATTCAAAAATAAGACGTTTTAACAAAATTAAACTAACTTCAGAAAAAACACTGAAAGTAAAAAATTGATGACATTTTTATATCTGTTATCTATAATCCTATTCAAAGTTTGTGACAATAGCAATGATGAATAAACGAATAAATAAGTACACAGAAAAAATTATTCCCAAAAAATTTTCAAACAAAAGTTTGTTTGAAATAAAATTTTGATTCAGTAAATATTTTTTACTATTCTAGTAAATAGTTTGATCCAATTTTGTTTTAAGCAAAACAAAAAACAAAATGGAGTGAAAAATTCTAGTTGATACAATTAATATAAAGTAATACTTGTAACAAAATTGTTAAGAGAACATTTCTGTTCCAATATAGAAATCGCATACTGTACACAACAGTTATTTATTTTATTTACTTTTTATTTTTGTTAAAAAATTTTGTTGAATCAGACAATCTGTTGATTGAAAAAATCGAGGTTTTTTGTCCAAAAAAATTATTACAAAATCTTTCATTTGAAGTTACAAATTTCTTTGTAGGACCTAAATTGAAAAAATTAGTATTTGATTCAGAGAATTTTGTGTTTGAAATGGAAAATTAGTTTTTTCTGTGTATATATACAATTTGGCAAACCAACTTGGTATAGCATTATAGATAACACATGTTTACACTACTTACAGTGTAGCTCGGAATACATCATTCCAGAAATTAACTTCCTTGCCAAACCACAGAACAATATAAGAGAAGAAGGCTATCTCAAGGGTCTTAACTATAGTGGGTATAATTTCAATAGTTTCGATTTCTTCACTGATGGCTCAAAGATTAATGGAGGAGTCGTTCTGCGGTTTATTGCCCGGAGCTCAGTATAGAGGAATCTTATAAACTTCCTGATTATTGTAGCATCTTTCAGGCAAAAATCTATGCAGCTAACATGGCTGCAAAATAAGCTTTCACCCCTCAAACCATGAATGCGCGTCAATCAGCAATTAAGGCGATTTCAGCAGACTGCAACTACTCCCTAAACCTTAAATAGGTTATGCGCTGGCGAAATGGCAGATACACTACCTAAAAGGGGAATCCAATTACCGGTAAAAGAAACGCTATATGTCCGGAAACCAATTCAACACCTGAAATGGATCACAGACTCTAAGATGAAAGAGAAGCGGAGGAAATTTGGCGTGCAACGAAAACTTGCAAAACTTCTAAAATTATGTGGAGCTCCTATGATCCTAAATTGACAAAGTTACTTTTATTACTAACCAGAAGCATCTGTAAACTTATAATGGGGGCATTAACTTGAAACGGCTTCGTATGCCGTCAAAATGGGAGAAATACTTGACAGCACCTGGATGAAATGTAAAGGGTAATTAAGACAGCAGACTGTGCCACTGCCCGGCTCTAAGGCATACTAAAAATTACTGTCTTGGTGATCACACTTTTCGTAGCCTTGAACTCGTATCGGGAAGGGAAATGTGCAGGCTACTAAGGTCTGTTAAATCTGTGTGGGAGTCATTCGATACAGGCACTACAAACTAGGCTGCCATACTTACAAGTTTCTTGTCATCTGCTGTTAATAACCTAACCTAACCGCCTTCCGACTTAATTTAGTGGATGTTCTATTATTTACTATGAATTTAATGGTTTATTAAATACGGCTAATGAAAAAAAAATTATACTTTTTTGTATAGCTACTTATGTCTGTATAATTATGTGTTAATAAGAGACTAGAGTGTAATTTAGATTAAATAATATATATTTTATTCAATATTTATGAGTTGATTAGGCTAAAGTTCGCATCGCTATGTTAACCATTTTACATGTTATAATTTTTAATGAACAAATAACACCAAAGTTAATTATTAAAACGGAACAAATAACTGTTTTCAGCGTTCTTTTGTGTTTGGTCACCTGTGTGTTGTGGCAGTTTATGTATATTTGTGCTTTATATCAAAATTGTTAGTGCAAATGGAATATGTGAATTGTTTTGATTCATTATTTAAATTTGCTGAAAGCTTTTTTGCAATGAAAGCTCAATATTACCATCTCTAATTCACAGCAGTCTTGCCATTGTTTTTACTTTTTTGTGTTTGTATCGATAATCCGTTATAGCACACAATTTACCTATTGTTTGTATTGTGTTACGTAAAATTAATTAGTCGTTTAATATGCGTGTGTAATTTTTATCTTTTTTTCAACACCATAAGTTTCGAGCAAGCAGTTGTTTTTTCTCTAACCTAACAAACTTTTTGTCAAAGTATCCATTCTATTCATGTGTAAATGAAGTGAATACATTCTACTAACCTTTTCAAACTAGAAACGAACAACTATCGCTGCAACTGTAAACAGCACACATGCATGCACATGCACACACACAGGCAAACTCAAATACAAATAACATGAACTTTTTGCATGTTTTTCATAAAACGTGATGACTGCACGTTATGAATAAGCTTTCACACACACACACACACGCACATTCACACTCAAATGCACAAACACACACGGAACACAAATTATTTAAGTGTGTTTATAAATAGAGAATAGAGAGAAAGTTTATTATTTATAATTTCCGCACATACGCAAATACAAAATTAATTTTTGTCATCATTGTACGTACAAAAGCAAACATAATACAGACAATTACATACAAATACCTAAATTTTGTATTGTGACCAGCCAATTGTATTCTAATTAAAGGTATTTGTTTTATTTTTTGCTTAGTATTAGATATAATTTAGAATTTAATAAAAATATATAAAAAATATTCAGTAAAATATGTATCGATAATCCGTTATAGCACACAATTTTCCTATTGTTTGTATTGTGTTACGTAAAATTAATTAGTCGTTTAATATGCGTGTGTAATTAGATTATTTCAAGGATCAAAATTAATTATTAGTTATTTATTAGCTTGAAAAATTACCACATTGATATGACAGTGATTGTAGTTTGACAAATTATAAATGGTGTAATTTAAAATTGATTAATAATATTTTACTACGAACAATTTTCTGAAGTGCGACGAACAGCTATTTTATTTAATTAACATGTACATACATACATACGTATATAATTTAAAATATTTTTCATACATACATACATACATACATACACACATACATATATGCATGTGAAGTTCTTCGAGAAAAGGGACCTAGTGTGTCAAAAAACGGGTTTGTACTTTTCTTGTTTTTTTTAATGTTTTTCTCATTTTTATCGATTTTCCCAAGTTCGTTTTGTACCTTTTTATGGGGTAAATAAATTTTTATCAGAAATCTAACTCATTTCATCTTATTTTACACCCATTTAGGTACCAGAATTCGCTCTTAAGTCCAAGCCCATTTTTTTTCTTGGAGAAAGTCACATATTGAGTTTATCTGCTAAAAAGATTTATTTAAAAAAAATCAAATGATTTGTACAGAATTCTACCACTACTTGTAAATTTAAAATGTGCGTAAAATTTTCGCAAAAAAGCACCCATACATATGCAATATTATTGAACAATAATTTGCATTAAAAAAACAAATTCTACCACTACTCTTAAATTGGGTTTCTTGTCTATTTAAACTGTATATAAGATCTTCTCACAAAAGCAATATTATTGCGCAATAATATCAGTTATTGCACAATAAAGTAAGTGACAAAAATATTGTACAAAATAAAATATCCTTTTGCTAATATTGCGCAAAACGGAATTCTTTGCAATGTAATAACAACATTGTACAATAGTTACTCATGTCATTAAACCGTCCCGCTTTATTTTGTATATATTTGTGGAGGTCACGTCAATTCTATGTTATTTACAATCTATTCCTGTTCTCCACTGGATGTAGACATGCAAAAATTTGTTTCTATCGTAGTGATGTGACGTCGACAGATGGTTATAGAATAATATTAAAGTATCTTTATATTTTTCAAATTAAGAGCAGATCAATTAGTCCGTCACTTTTTGAATTTCCCGCCTCTTAAATGCAAAAACAATCTGCTCCTTGGTAACAAGCACCTGGCAGCTGAATATTGCAAAAATGTTCGTGATTTGAAAAGAAAATGTCAAAAGCGAATTTCGTATGTTCTTAAGCATTATTTTTTTTTTGCGAAAAAAAAGATCACTCAAAAATTACGATGTGTTGTGTTGGCCGATCGTAGATTGATTGTGAGAGAGATTATGAAAGCCATATGAATCTAATATGGCTGAGCGATTTTAATTTAGTGTGATCACTTTAGTATGCAAATGCTTTCATTAAAATTGATGTGGCGTTTACTCATAATCGACCTCAAAAGCACACTGCCATGAAATAAAAAAAAAGTGATAAAAAGTCAGCATCTTTTGAACTAGTGAACCGATTTTAATGAAACTAACTGCTTTGGAAAGAAGAAGTGAACTTTTGAGAAAGTATATTTGTAGGCATCCTGTTGTAAGACAAGGTAGCTCCAAGGAGACTCAAAGTGGGAAACTGCTTGTGTCGAAATTTTTTCGGAACTTTTTTATTATTTGACGGCACTGTGAAACGAATCGTATGACAACTTCGAAGGAGTGTTTGAAGTTTTTCAACAGAAATA
Source organism: Tachina fera (assembly GCA_905220375.1). Taxonomy (NCBI): domain Eukaryota; kingdom Metazoa; phylum Arthropoda; class Insecta; order Diptera; family Tachinidae; genus Tachina; species Tachina fera. Next base: position 85,302,051 of record LR999966.1, read on the forward strand.
TGGACGAGTCTTTGCATCGTTTTGTGACCATGAACGAAACGTGGGTGTACCACAATGGTTGGTTGGTTTACGTAGTTGCCTTCTTCACTTTGGCATTCAAGAAGAATCTAGATTATTCCTATTTGAAAGACCCTACTCCACTCGTCGGTGTAAGCATATATAGAACCATATCTAAGTATTCGGATACGGTAATAGGTGTTAAACCCAACCTGTCACGTTGAGATATCTGGAGGTTTACTCTGTAATTCGAAACGAAAGAAATAACTTTCGATTGTATATAAATTACATGCGAATTCGAAAGCATTTCCTTTAGTTTCGAATTACAGAGTATACCCCTCATATAACTCAATCTCAGATAAATTTTAGTACATGAGTGCCTAAAAACTTGTGTCTCGAGAGATGCAAAGCTGGATATTCGCAAAGAAAGTGGCTTATTGTCTTTTCTCTGCTTTCGTCTCGACAACTTCGGCAGTACTCATTGTAAGACAGGCCTATCTTACTAGCATATCTGCTAACCTGAAGATTTTGCTACGGTTCCTACCTGATAATTGTATTAAGCGCTTATCATTGTAGCAGGGCCACATTTTCTTAGTAATCGTGCGCCATCTTCATTCAGCCTTATCTCTATGAGGTTAAATACTTAAAGACGCATTCATAGTAGAGCCGGCTCTCAGATGAGGGTGAGGTCAACCTGATCACCAAGTTGAGATAGCACACTCTTGCACTGCCCAAATAGAATAAAGGAAGTATTATATAATTTTAGAGATATAAGAGCTGTTTGGCTGTCGACAACGATACCGACTTTACACTGCACCTTCTTATCAATCAGCATTCTAGCCGCTTTCCTCACCGCTACTTTAAACTCTTAGTCAAAGTCCAGATGAGGCACCATGTAATCAGTACACTTTCTCAGCGTAGGGTGTAGTTGATTCAGGATTCTAGATTGGCCATAGGATCTTGATCTCCACAACCCAGTTGCCGCTTATATTGCCGCACTACTTGAGGATACCGCCAATATATGAAGGTGGATCGGACTAAGGTTAAGTATAACATTCAGAACCTCCGAAGGACTAGTACGTAAACATACTGTGCATACTATGCAAGCGCAACTCTGTATTCTATAAAGTGAATTTACCACTTATTTCTTAGTTGTGGCAGGGCACCATACTAAAGAGTATTTGACGCTCGATTGATGTATATATCCATTTAAGCATTTTGAGATATAAGTCCCATTTAGATCCAAACATCATACGATAGGAGTAGTGGGCAACCGTTGCATTTCTAACCCTGTGCTGAATATTCAGTTCCTCTGTCATGTATATATAACTCCTACATAAAATACATCGGAGACCAAAGAGTAATCCAAAAAGTGGGTTTCTAGGAGTGAATCGGTCCCAAAAAACGGTCAAGGCGGGTTTTTCAGCCAATAGAGACGTGGCGACCAATTCTTGGAATACGTCCAGTATAATTTACATTGCTTACCTTCATACGGGTAAGAGAATCAAAAACAAATATTGTGCCAACTTATTAAGTCGATTTAATGAGAATTTAAGAATTGTTATTAACATTTTTTTTACTGTTGGAAGGCCACTTATCGCAATACACTGCTGTGTCTGGTTAGCGTATTACTTAAATGGGATCAAGTCTCTAACGTTGCCGAATTTTATATATTTAAAACTGTAGCACGCACAATGATCGGTGCATCCCCAAGGCAAACTCACCAAATTACTAAAAGTCATGCTACCTAATTCTATATTTCTAAAGGGAAGTATAAACTTTCTTTTAAGACAACCTGCATTATATTATGTAAAAACTAAAAAACAGTTCTTCAGGAAATATTTTTTTCTATGCTTGCCCTCATTCAAAAACAAACCTAATCAAATATTTAACCAGCACAATTGCAATATGTGTATTCGGACATATGTATGTATGTGCAAACATAGCGCTCATTTACTTAAAAAACATCATAACTCAAGAAAAAAAAAATTTTGCCAGAAAACGAGTTTAAAGTTTTCAATTTACACACAACTTAATGGGAAATGAAAATTTTATTTTGCTTTCAATAATTGAGTAAACGGGATATTAGTATGAAATTGTTGCACAATTTAATTTTTTTAGTTATGACGTTCTTCGAGTAAATGAGCGGTATGTATGTATGTATATAGAATCTTACATTTGCTTTCACCCAAGCGAGTTGTGAAATTATAATTACCATTAAATAAGATTTACTAACCAAGGACCAACCGGCCACCACTTGGTTTATTCACATTTCATCGGTGGCAGCAAAACATAAAAAAATAAATAAATATGAAGTAAAATTACAACAAAGGAATTATGTATGTATGTATCTGTGTATTTTTCAGATTGTTATAAATACAGGTAATATTTGCATACTCGCATATGAATGAAAGAAAAGTACGTAAACAGAATTACATTTCATCCTATAGATGCACAACTGCATATTTTATGTAGGTTTTAAAAAAAGAAGCATATTTGAACCATTACATGGTACATGTGTTTTGCAATTGCTGATTTTATATGTTTTTAAGTTTTTATTTCCTTTGGTTCATTGGACCCACACAGACAGATTATAAAACCATATTTAATAAACATACATATGTATGTATGTATTCACATAATATATACAAACATGTAACATGTAAGTATGTGTTTATAGTGTACCGAGATTGCAGATAGATACATTAATTCTTATTTTTGCATGCGTGCTAGTGAATGTAATTCAAATTAAATAACAAACTGCCAGTGCTTAAGTTTAACCAAATATTAGATTAGTGTTTTGCAGATGTGACTTCGTGGCCAATACAAAACTTTTCCAGTTAACACAAATCACAAAATTATGAAGTATGATCATTATTAATGCACAAATAACATAGATACAATACCTACAAAACTCATTAATTAACACCAAATTTATTTACAATTAAGAAAATATTCTAACAGAAACTAGCATAACGGAACAACTAGCTGTTTTGAATGTCGCTGCTCTTTCATCTAGCTAGTTGTTCCGTTCCTATAGTGTTTCTCAGAACATTTACAATTAACCTTTGTGCTATTTGTTTAGGGTTTGCACAGCGATTATAATCGTAATCGTAATCGCGATTAATTGCACCTTTTAATCGTAATCGTAATGACACCCATTAATTGCTCGATTACGATTAAAAATTTTTCCCTTTTTTAAGCAAAAAATGTATGCCAAAATTTGCATACATTTCAAATTCAACTCATAAAAAATTAAAATTTAAATTTTTAATATAAAATATATGTATATATTTGGAACAAACATATTTATATATTTGCATTTCATTGGCACTTTAACAAATCATCTGAAGACTTCAATCATTTTTTTGAAAAGTTTCAAACCTCTTATCTTATGCACATACTTTCAAAAATCATTTGAGAATTTACATAAGCTTTTTGGAAAATCCAATAGAACAAGCGAATAGGCTCAGAAACTTATACAAAACACAAGAAACGATTTATATTCAATATGAATCTATTTTATTTTCCTACAACTTAATACAATAAAAATGTTATGATGCAAAACCATTATTAAAATTCGAATTAAGCATTAATGTTAATAATTTAATTGATCCAGAGAAATTTTTAATTGCATTTGTTAATTTTAGCAGAAAAATTTAATTGGTATTATCAAATTTGTTTATAGGTGAAAATTTAATTAATTTTTTAATTGATATTACAAAGTTATTCATTTTACTTTTTTGTGTGAACATATTTATGTACATACGAGTATATGTATATAGATATTCATAAACATTTTTTATGAACCATTAAAACGACTTTTGTGTTAGGTAGCATAACAAGAATCTTACAAACAAAAAAATTTTTTGAAATACATAACATTTGTTTTAATAAAATGACAGATAACAATTTAGTCAGTGAACACGTTGGTATAAAATAAATCACTTTCAAAAAAATGTTCGATTGCACTTCTTGAATATAAGACCTCAATATAGAGTAAATGAACCGCTAAAAATCTGTTAAACTCGTACAACTCTTTTCAATCGAGTCTCAAATGAGTTTGATCAAGCCTCAACTTGTTCCCCAACCCAAGACATACCATCGACTTGCATACGCAAAAAAGTCCCAAACAAGCTGGAAAAAGTCAGAGAAATAAGCACTAAAAATAAGAATGATTATAGAACCAAAAAAAAAATAAAAAATAACCTGGCAAAACCATATTTGGTGGCCATGCAACATAAATGAATATTAAGTGTATACAATTTTGCAACTAACAAACTAAAAATAAAGGAAAATATTCCAAGTAAACAAGCACCTACTCATCATACACATACTCATACATTTGTGTGAATGGTAAGAATGTTGATACATTTACGGGAAAAAAAGACAAACACAAACACAAGCAAAAGTTAACCGAACAATAAGCCGATTTTATAGCATTCATATATTTGCTATACCCCACAAACAGCAAAATTATCATGCAACAATAATAAAAATACAAGTACAATAGTTGTAGAGTAGTTAGTAATTGTAGTAGAAGTAGTAGTAGTAGTAGTAGTAATAATAATAATAATGGCAACAACAAAAAAAAAACACAATAACGGCAGACTTATTATGCAATTTACAAAGTATACAAGTGATTTGCACACATGTACTATACATACATATGTACATACACATGTTCTCACACACAACACAAAACACACACACACACACAGACAGATATTTGCACACTCCGTTACATTCAAAAGTATTTATTAAACAAATAAGTGTACAAAACAAATGGACGTACCAACATATTTACTGATGGTACATGCTGGTGCACAATGGGTCTTCAATATGTTAATTGAGATTTTTATTGACTGAATTAAAATATTATGTTGCAAAAAATCTTGAATTGTAATGGTTTTTAAAAAATATATGTATTACAAGAAATCACATTTTTAATATAAGTATTTGTAATATTCGATATCGATCGAAATTTTGAAATGTTTTCGTACAAAGTCATACAGTACATATGTATGTAAATTTCGTGTGATATCGATGCCGTAATTTTCCCTTGTATTAGGAATATTAAACTAGAGGGCTGCACGAGATATAACTGCATGCTATGAAAAGATTTTGCTTTCAAGAAACTTTAAATTTCAATAGCTTTGTATATCAGCTGATAATGGAAGACATACAAAAATTCATTAGTTACGAAGAGGGAACATTTTTGTGTGGCAAATTTTTGCCATTTCTTGAATTCTTGCAATAAAAAGCTATTTTTAGTCCACCTTGCATTAAAATATGTACATTTTTCGTAACATAGCAGAAATTCTCATGCGTCACAGTTTTTTTGCCAGTCACTTTAAACCGTTATTCGTGCCAAAAATACGTGCCTTATTAATTAATGAATCTTATAAGCGCTTGGAATTAATTTGAGACTAAGTATATAACAATAAGTACATTCCATATATGTACATTAGGGTGTATCGCAAAACGTGCACCACTGCATATAAAGTATTATTGCAAGCCAGTTTGGAAAAAATTCTTTGACGAACGTAGGAAGTCGCCAAAATAAATTATTCGTTATATCTTCGGCATTTACAGTCGGATTTTAGGGTGTGACATAACGATGTTTTTGTCTCCTTTGGCGACCCCTGGCGAAACAATTTTGAAACTGCCTTGCAACAATACAGGGTGTCCGTCGGGAAGGTATACTACAGAGAACAGAAATGAGTAGTGAAAAAGTGAATAGAGTTAAATCATGACTTATAATTTCTTCTACGCATGGCGCACTCATATTTGTAGCTATGTTGTCCATGAAGCAGATTGCCTCTCGAAAGTTTGAAGTGAGCATCGAACTCATACTAAGCAAGCTTTATAACGTTGTTGATTTCGACTCTCCTTAACTCAATGCCTATGGACGATGCAAAATAAATAAGTATGATTCACAATGCGAATTTCGCATACGTGTGTTTGTTTCTCTGTTGCTTATTTTTGTTTTTGTTTTGCTGAAATTGCAAAACAACCCTACTTACTACAGTTATATACTACTTGCAAACTGTTTGATGACAAAACTTTTAAATAAACACACATACATGAGCTAAATGAGTACTTTCCTAAAATTAGAAAACAAACTGAGGTGAGTGTCGTACGATATTCATATTTATTTTAACTTATTTATAAATTAATGTCATGGAGAGTGTGCGTACATCAGAGTAGTTGAGCTTAAACGATGTCTATGCATTTATATTTAAAATTTCATGAGTCAGTACGAATAGCAAAAACACGATTCATTGTTGATCTCTGTTATACTACTCGCATTAATTCCAAGGTAATCCTGGCTGTGCGCGATCTGGCACCGTCTTGTTGATACCATGTTAATCAAGCCCAAAGTTTTCAACCATATCACGATATCGTTTCCATTCACAGTTGCCGTTACGCCATTTTCATTTTCAAAGAAGTAAGATCCAATGAATTGCACACCAGACTGCCACTTTTAATGTATGCAAATGTGACTGATGAATAATTTGAGGGTTTTCCATTGCCCAGAACCAACTGTTCTGTTTATTCAAATACCCATTCAAATGAAAATGTGCCTTGTCACTCATTATGATTTCTTCATGAAAATCGAGGTTGTCACGGGCGAGCTGTTTTAACGATTAAAACACGTTGGTTTATCGAATATTTTTCCATAATAAATTTGCCGCGTGCCAAATATGAATTGTCAAGACTAATGTTTACCAAAATGGCGGCAAAACAAATTAGTTTTCTCGCCGGACACCCTGTACTTTATATTCGGTGCTGTACGGTGAACTTTTTTTGCCTGTAAGTCGAGACGGGTATACTGTACATATAATACATACCGTTTGTGTTCTTTTATCAAAATTGGATGAATTGGAGTTTTCGAGGCAAAATTGTCACCTGCCCCTTACTACACTGAAAGAATTTTCGGCCGAAATTCTATGAATTTCGACATTAATCTAATGAAAAATTCATTAAAATTCAACCAACGTCACGCTTCGTTGGATTAATGAAACCAGTTTCGTTAAAATTATTTTATTGAAAGCTTCATCAAATTTATTTAACAGTGTTAGTAATGCAGTGCTATGACTTCATTGAAAAAATAAAATAATTTCATGAAATGAATGAAATAACTTAAATATAAAGGGGTTTCTTAATAATTAGAAAATATTATGTTCATAAATTTAATAAAATATTCTTCCGAAACCAGAATACCAAGGAAGCAATTCCAATGAAATTCATTCACAATACTCATGAAATTTTCATTGGATTTGTGAAAAATATTATTAGATTTGTGAAAAAATTTTAATGAGATTGTTTCATTGGATCTATGAACAAATTATGTTTGAGACTGTGGGTTCGATACCTATTTCAGGCAAGATCAACATCATAAAATGTTTCTGATGATGCCTTTTTAAGTTACAGTGCAGTTAATTTTTTTACATCAAGATGTACTAACCTCCTCTCCATAAGAAGATTTTAAGGCTTAAAAGATTAATGCACTACTCTAAACATTTGTAATTACGTAATTGCAGAACTGTTTGAGAATTAAACTTAAACCATATTTAACCTTTAGCTTTACCTTCACATTATTCCTTTCCCGAAGGCGGTAAGAGGTTATTTTTACCGCAAAAAAGTTTTCCCAATTAACACTTTTAGTTAAAAAAAATATACAAATAATAGATTATAAATTTTTTTGAGTCAATTAAACTTATGTTTAAAAATGGTATAGTTCAAAGGTTTAAGTAAGAATTTAATAGAGTCAATTAAACTTTTGTTTAAATACTTAAATTGTTAATTATATATTTATATACTTTTTCTTTTCAATTAAATTTTCTCATTGCAGAAATGATAAGTAGTAAGTACCTAAGTGTTGCTTTTTTTAAAGGTATTTTGGGCTAGTGCGGAGGATAGTGTAAATTTTAGTGCTTTAGTGCCTTAAGAAAGAAGATCCAAATCGAGCTAAAAAACAGCGACACCCGACTTTTGTCCTCTATAATAAATTACATTATGAGTCAAAATAAGTCTGACATGTTGTGTTCGAAAGTGAAGTTCATAAGCTTTTGTGGTAATTTATGCGAGGATAAAAAGTTTTCAGTTTCACTTCCGGTATCCCAGATCATAATGTCTAAGTAGCATTTAAACAACAAAGTTGTATGACTATTTTGAAGTAAATTAACACAAGTTATTGATTTGCCCACCAGCAGCGTATTTCACAAAAATGGTTCTACCACAAACACAATTTTAAGCATCTCACGTTTTCCTCATTTTTCTGTCCTTATAAAGTACACATATACATACGAGTATATTATAAGCAATAATAGGCTTATTCTGATATTAACTGCTAAAAAATATAAACAAATTTAAGTTTTTCCTCAAGCTTTTTGCCCCATTGTTCATTATTATACCGGAAATGTTTCATACAGAAACGTTCATAAGAAATTTATAATGATTTTCCGCCTCAGTGACTTTTGATGTGGTAATTGAAATGCAGTCGAGATTTCCTCTTTTTTTTTTTTTTTGCTTGCCATATATTTGCATAGCCTTTAAGCTTTTCCCAAAAAAACAAAATGTTTTCACATAAAACCCCTCCCACTCGCCATATTTATGGAATCCAGTCTTATTTATTTATCAGTACAAGCCAGTATGTCTGTATCAAAATTCACACAAATACTCAAAAATTAATGTTTACGTGTGTAGTATCTTCTTTTTGTATCATAAAATTATGATCTTGATTTACACAAAACATTTAAAAATTCATGCAGACTTTTCAGTATTTTATTACTGTAGAATTTCTGTACTTATAAATTTTTTTTTGTTCATTCAAAGGCTCTCGAATACGTTTTACAGCCATTTGAGAAATATTTATTGTTGGGCTCTTACTTTTTTTTTGCCTGCCTACATACACGCAGGCTTTTTGTTTGCGGCTCATGGCAAACATTTCGATTGTGGTTTTAAACCTCTTCTGGCTTAATTTTAACGTATAAATAATTAATTTTATAATTTTAGCAGTTTTATGGGCTTTGCTTTTTGCAATTTGTTTATTTTTTTTTTGTTTGTTTGTTTTATATTTATAACATCTCACATAAAATTTTAATTTACAAATATTTCTAATTAAATATTTATTTTTTTTTCATGCTTAAGCAAAAATTAAAATGTTGTAAATAAAAAAAAGTTATGATTGCCGGCATGTTAATAAAGCAACAGAAATATATTTATAATCCATGCTAAAGTATCAAAGGAACATTTCGTCAGGTCCATGAGTGGTTATCTCTCTTAATTTTCAAAAGATTTACTGAATGCTTAGCTGTCTTGCTATTTAATTTTCCATCCCAGTGAAAAAAGAGCTTCCAAAGAATATCATAAGATCACGAAGTTTTGCTTCGGAAGTAGTGCAATAAGTTCTATTTTTTCGATATCTTTTTAGTGAATCCGAAGTCATTTTCATGATGATAAATAAATTCATTTTTTATATGTTCCTTTCAATAAGTTAAAAGGAAATAATCTCCCTTATCGTGGTTGGCATTTTTCGACTTGAAATTCGACTATTTGTAGTTGGTTAAAGAAATCAAATTTAATTTTTCGTGAATTGAATTCTTTTTATTATTTAGCTGGAGAGGCCTTTAAAATATAGGCCTTATGTCAATAAAAACTCAATTTTATTACATATTTTTCCCGACGTTTAGTGAATTTTATGTTCACTTCTTCAGGGGATTTTGTTAACAATCGAGTTGTGTTGTTGTTGTTAAAAATAAAAAATATACAATTTTAATTATTATTTTTCGAACTTAATTTGTTTCTTTATTTATGATTTGAACGGGCTAAAGTTCGTAACGCTTTTTAAGCCAAATTACATGTGATAATTATTAATGAATAAATAACATCACAGTTAGTTGTAAATATTTTGACAAGACATAGTTGAACGGAACAGCCGTTTTCGAAGGCCACTAAACCTTCATCATCAACGTTCTTCTGTGTTGGTGCACTGTGTGTGTTGTCAGTTCATGTAGATTTCTGCCCTATATACGAAACTTTCTTGCAAATGGAATACGTGAATTGTTTTGATTTAAAACGCCTGACTTTCGCCGTAAAGTCGCCAATCACAATAAGGGCAAATATTCCATTACTTTTACATTTTCCTAATAAAACATAAAAGGCATTTGTGCATATGAAAATGAATACAACACCGCCATAGAACGAAATTCGAATGCTTGACGAACTCCGAGATAGATTTATTTCTATTTTGTACGATGACGAACGACGATAAAACAATTTTTTCTCTCTTCGCCTCTCTGTCTTTGTTTCAGTGTTGCCTTAAGATCTAAGAGGAAAAGTGCTAGATTGCAGAAATAAAAGTGCTAAAATGCTCTATAGAACACACAAAAAAGTGCTAAAATCAGTTAACATTTATAGTTTCTCTTATTTCTTAAATGGCCCATTTTGTATTGTATATCATAGGCAACGTGTATATAGGTAACACAATACATTTTTTGTAATGTGTTTGCAAGATTATATAGTATTATGTTAAGTTTTTTACTGTGACAAAAATTTCGCCATATTTTTTGAAAGTTTTGTATCAATCATTCCTTAGTAAATAGTACGATATTTGATCTTTTTACGTAACTCCAACGATGTGAACACTAACATATTAAATAATATTGTATGTATCACCGCTTGAAATATTTAATTTATAAATTTTGAATCCTGCGAATGGAATACCATGAAAGAAAAAATTTTTGAGTGTTAAATAGAGTAGTTAGTTAAAAATATATTTATTTTTCACATAGATAAATCTGATAAACCGATTTAATTAACTGTTATAACAATTGAACACGTTTTATAGTATACTTTTACTGAAACTTAATCGTAAAACCAACAACCAAAGTCTATCGCTAACTTATTATTATTTAATATTTTTGTTCCAATATGTGCATCTCAGAGAGGTTTAGTTATATGACTCCTGTCATACTAAACACTTAATGAAGATATTTAGATTTGATAAACATATAATATTAAAGAATTATCTATGGAAAATTTATAAATTTAATGAAATAAATAAGTGTATAAAATGCCAAATAGTTTTAAGAAAGTGCTAAACTAGCACTTAGCATTATTTTCAAAATCTTTAGTGCTAGACGATGAAAAAAGTGCTAAAATGGCAAGTCTGCTTTGTTTACACAACAACCAAATTTATCAAATATAAGAGAGAAATTCGGCGAGTAAATTCAACGTTATTGTGCTTCTCAAGACGAATTTACGCAGCGAATGCTTATCGACGAATTCGTCGACGTGTACGAAATTCGTCGTTCGTCCGAGTTGTGTTCCTAGCACTAATTGTAATTTTGATACCAATTTTTTTATGTTACAAAATTTTGTTATTAATTAATAATAAGTCTCCTTTACTAAATCGAACAAGATTTGACTTCTCCACAGCGGTGCTAACTATTTACAACCCAAACGCGCTATTGCCCTTCTCAAAACGCGCCAGAACAACTATTTATAGTCATAACGCGCTATTTTCTAGCGCGCAAAATTAAATTTTAATAAATGTCGATGTGTGTATCAGTAAATAAAATTTTTTTAGTAACCGTTTTTTAGATTTTGCAATATTGCTTCTTCGAAATTATATCCTAAGTAACTAAAATCATTTAATACAGAACACTAATCGCCTTCCAAATAATTCAAATCCTTAATGATCACTCAGAATTGCGGCTTAAACACATTTTCCATACAAATTGACACAAAAAAGTAACACCAGAAAGCAGTCGAGCGATAGAATCTATTTTATTTTGGCAGTGTTTTTTCAAATTCTCTCACATATAAATACTCATTCTCTCAACAATGCTACCATACTTTCAATAAATTTCATACATTTTGTGAACAAAACTACAAAGAAATAAAAAAAATAAAAAGAGAACATTTGAAGTTACTGCCGTAGATTTTATTGTGGCCTTTTCTAATTTGACAGCGATTTTTCCTGAAGTTGCGGATTTATTCTGTTTGAACATTTAGTTTTTATTCTAATTTTATTTGAGTTTTGGTTGCTAGAATTTTGTTAAACTTCTACAAAAAAAGTAAAAAAATATTGAACTGAAATGATGTTATCGACTTTATTCAAAACGCGCTAACTTAGCGCGTTTTTTATAAAAAGCGCTAAGTCGAAAAATAGCAGGGTTGGCGTAGTTAAAACGCGCTAAATTGGCATTGCTGCTTCTCCATTAGCAGAACAGTGGAACAAGGTTGGTAAAAAAAGCAGCATTTCAATTTTATTCTCAAATATTTCCTAAGCTGCTAGCGAAAACTTTTGTTATATCTTTAAGTTTTTTATTAACCCTAGGCTGCCCAATTTAGGCTTTGTATCTGCGGACCCTTTGAAGATAAATAGACTTAATGTCTGTGACATCTCCTTAAATGCTGTATGAAATTTCATTATAATCGGAAGGAAAAGGTTTAGAAACTGCAGAATCATTTCCATTTTTTTTACAAAATCCCTACTGTGCATCGGTTATTTTAGGTCCCATAACATAAGTAACTTTTCTATAGAAGTGCTGCTAAGTTTTTATACATTTACAATGCCGTTAATTTATTTGCAAAAAAATATTATTTGCAAATAGTGCGCGTATATAGTGACAGCAAGTCTCGTATTTTAGATAGTGCAAATATATCAATTAAAGAAAAAAAATTTTGGAACAGTCTATATGGGAATTCTTTCCTTTTCCTCTCAATTAGTCTATTTTCTCCACCCAGAGGTCAATGACCATATTTTCCTTGTTTTCCATTCAAAAGCTTCGTTTTTTTTTTTTTGACAGCAGCCACAAGCATCCATGTTGAAGTTTAAAATATTTCAATCGGTATCTTTTCCCATTAGCTGCTTGCAATCATTTTAACTTGGCAGCACTTAATTTAGTACATGGAAAACAAGGTTGCATTTCATAAAACCTAACTTAAAACCAGTTCAAAAAAGATTTTAAGTTGGTTTTAGCAAAAATTATTTTGTATGGTAAAACAAGATTTAACAGTTGGTTTTAACATTATAACCAACATTTATTGCAACCATGTCAGTGTGAAAACATTTTTATGAAATTTCACAAATTTTGATTGTACTATTTGCCATTTGTTACGACATTTTACACTAACGCACTTTCACGTATTACTTGAATTTTTGACGTGTAATATGCTTTATAAAATATTGAATTTGTTATATTAAATTTTTTTAAACTGATTTGCTTCTCCACGCCTCTTATTGACATATGTATACAAAAAAAAAATTTCTTTATGCCGCTTTTTGCATCAAATAATTCATTGTGTAGATTCAGTCTAAGTAAAACTAATGGAACAATATAATAAAATTATGGAAAAATATGTAAAAATATAAAAATAAAAATATGCACATATATGAACATGAACAGAGAAAAAGCATCATAATAATTCAAAAAAAAACAATATTAACATTTACTCAAAGAACTTCATAATTCAAGAAATGAAATTTATGAGTTTGTTACGAATTCTGCGAATCCTCATATCGTTCTTCATATTGTGTACAAATATCTTGTTTAATCTATACTCTTGAGAGAAAAATAAAAATGTTGTCCCCATTATTTATCATTTTTTTTATTATTTAGTTATTTTTTTATTTTTTTTTTTGGCAAACTGAGTTTTTTGACTTATGCCATTGTTTTAGCAAATGAGCCACATGTATGTATATACTATATCGTTATCTTAAACGAAAAACCATGTAAATATAATTTTTTTTAAATTTTAGGGGAGAAAGAAAAAACTTTAATAAATTATTCAAATCATAGTTGTGGGGTGTTTAGATTCGTATTTATAATGTCACGGATTTTAAAGATTAACCCCCTTATGCAAAAAAAATAAAATAACGTGTGCCTCAAGTATACGTTAAACCCGGTTTTTGTATGGAAATTTTGTTTTAACGTACACTTCAAGCACACGTTAATTGTTTGGCATATGAGCTTAAAACTTCAAACTTGGGTGACTAAAGCATTTTGATAAACATATAATACATAATATTAAACAAAAAAACTTCATTGGGATTTGTGTTAGTTAAATGTTTTTTTATTAAAGCCGACTTTATACATATGTATATATCTACTCTCATGTACATGGTATATCTATAAGAATGTTTGTGGTTATAATGCAAAACTCTAAGAGTTAAAACTGTTCTAATGTTTTGCAGTCAAATGATTTTTAGTACCCATTATCGCCAACGCCAACTCCACCGATACAACAATGACTTGCCAATACTCATAAATTTTACAAGCTTAATTAAATTACACTTTAATGATGGATAATATTCATAAAGTTCTTGCTTACTTAATTTCCTTTTGTTTGTATATGAATGTATATAAATTTTTAAGACATACCCTGACAATAACAATAACTACAGCTACAATTTTAGCACAACTTGAGGCTTAAATGTGGACATTAAAAGTTTATATGAAAGCACTACAATCGTTGAGATTGGCCAAAATAGAAAAACCAAGAGCTATCAAAAAAAAAAACAAGTGAAGTAATAAAAGTCAAACGAATAAAAACAAAATATTATTATTATTATTATTATATTAAAAAATAAGGAAAAGCTACATATTCATAAAAATGTACATGCATACATATGTATGTACATATGTACATATTTATGTATGCATATACAATAATTTATAAAAAAAAGCCTTTACATGTGTTTACACACTCAGTCGCTCCCACACTTGCGGTAACAGTGAAGAGTAAAAGTGCATAGAAACAAACTCTTGAAAAAATTAAACAAAATATATGAAAACTTCAAGCCAAATGCCCATAAATGCAACTCCCCCCGCCTCCTCCACAGTAATTGGACAAGGGTAAATACCTTAATAGTAAATTGGGTATTTAAATGTAAATACCCAGGTATTTACCCAAGCACCTGGATATTTATCCAAAATGTGGGTATAAATCAGAATAAAGAAAAATTTAAATATATTAAAAGAATTTAATTTTTTATTGTGAATTAGATATTTTAATAACAAATGAAATAATTTAAATTAAATTTAATCGTAATCGTTGTAACTTCCCGTATCCGATAAAAACCAAGGTTGGCAAACGGTATCGTAAAAATACCGATACCGATTCAAATACCGCTAAAATTAGATACCGGTATCGATACCGATATACTGTATACGGTATACTGAAAACCGTTTACGTCTATACTGTTATGTACCGGTATACCGATTCCCACCAAAAATAAAATTTCAAAAAAAATATTTAAATTAAGTTTCTTTTATAAACACGTTTTTGTTCTCCTTTACACATTCTTATGAAGCGCTGTTTTTTAATCAACCGGATGCTTAATGCCCTTAGGAACGAAAAATTTATCTCTACACATACATACATATCGTCGGTTGGTTTCTGGTTTGCTGCAGACAATGTATTTTGAATATACTGTGCCGCAAACCAGAAACGATATATGTAAATGTTTTAAATTGGTGAAAAGAGCAAAGCCAATGTAAGCCACAGTTATTGTATATGCAATCGCGAAAATTAGTATATTGGCTGTTCCCGATACACAAGCTAATGCCAAGATTTAAAGTTTGGAGAGTGCTTTTTTAATATGTGTATGCACATTAAACTGGTCGGAAAGATATTTTTCTTTAATTTCTTTAATACTTCATATGTGCTCTGTCTAAAATTTGAGGTTTGCTGCCACAAACTCCTAGCGGGACCTAAAGTACCCGCTACACAGTGGGCATTTTGTAAAAAAATTAGAAATAATTCTGCAGTTTCTAAACTAGCTGTCCAATTGTTATAAAATTTTACACATATCTCTAAAGGGGGCGGAGCCACAAAGCACCAAAGTGGGCAACCTTGGGTTAATGAAAAATTAAAATCGATGCTAAGTTCATGATTTTGATCAGATAAAAAAGATTTTTTGCAAGTGTATTTTTTCTATTCAAGAGCTAAAAAAATTCTGTTAAATTTATGGGTTTTCGATTACAGTTTAGGAAATATTAGAGAAAAGAGATTAAAATGTTGCATTTTTGTACCAACCTTGCTACACTGTTCTGCTAATGGAGGAGTCAAATATCGTGAGATGTAAAAAATTAAGCTCATTACGAATAAAGCACAAAAATTTGTAACATTAAAAAAATTTGGTATCAAAATCACAATTAAGTCAAAAGCTATATGCGATTTAAATTAAATTTTTGAAAAAAGTCAATTTTCGCCGTTTTGTAAAGAAAAAAGTGGGTTAATTATTTCGCTATTATAAAAGAATTTCATTAATCAATATTTTCAGCTGAAAATTTCCTCTTAGGTAGAAAATAATGCAATCAATACACAGAAGGTAGTAACAAATATAATTTGCTTTTGAGTTCTCGGTGATTTCCAATTAAATTAAATTAAAAATGGGACTTTTTAGTATTTTTGCAGTATTCTTCTTATTTTTCGCTGGGCGAAGATTAGATTTTTGGAAATACATATTTAAAAATAAATCTTGTTTTAAAAAGACACAATACATTTATTGTTTACAGCCTTGGAATTTTATATTTACAACAAAAAATAGGTCTATTTCATGGTTTGATAGGGATGATCGAGACAAAATTTCGAAACTTTTATATCTGAAGTTAAAGATGATCGATGATCGAGACAAATTTTCGAAACTTTTATATCTGAAGTTAAAGATTGCTCTCTTGAGGTGTGAAGAAAAGAGAAATGGGTTTTGTTTGTTTTTAAGTTGGCTTCAAGAATATTTTTTACTGCTTGATTTGAAGTATTCAAATATTCGTTTAGTCTGAATTTGGCGAGTATGAATACGAATATCTGAGTAAAAGTC
Source organism: Tachina fera (assembly GCA_905220375.1). NCBI lineage: Eukaryota > Metazoa > Arthropoda > Insecta > Diptera > Tachinidae > Tachina > Tachina fera. Next base: position 85,318,885 of record LR999966.1, read on the forward strand.
GAATATTCTGGAATTCGAATAAGTACAATTATACATGTACTTCGTGCATAATATACATACATACACTGTTACTACGTTTATGCGCACACTATTTGCAAATAAAAATATTTGCAAATAAATTAACTCACCGTTTATACAGCATTTTAAATGTACAAAAACTTGGTAGCACTTCCATGGAAATGTCACTTATGTTTGCAAGAAAAATGTGTAAATGTGTAAAATAAAAAATAATAATATGTTTTTATGGTAATTTCTTCTTCTATTAATGTTTTTTGTACATTATTTTATCAATTTATAGTTTTTTATTAGGAAAAATTTGTAGGTGTGGCAACTTCAAGCATTTTATTTGCAAATACTGCGTTAAACGTGAATAGTTTTCTGAATTAGTAAGTCGCAATAAAAACGATAATATGGCAACAATTTACAGTTTTATTTGCAAATAAGCCCTGCGTATAAACGTAGTATGTATGTACTTATTTTTATTATTTTGTTTAATTAACCAAAATGTATACTTTATATATGCAAAGTTTCAACTGCAGTTTCCTTATTTTACTTTTTTAATATATTATTTTTTAATAAAAGTATAAAAACGTACATAGCCATTTGGCATTTCCTGGGGTCACGAACGCACGTTCGTGCGCTTTTAATGTACAAAAAATATGGAAAACAAAACTTTTGCAAGAATTTTTTTTGCGGTTTGATTGGATTTTGGAACTCTATCTTTAGTGCAAAAAATGGATTTCAGCGAGTTTAATTTTTCATTTTAATAGTTACAAACATGTGGTGACGAACGTACGCAAAATAGAAGTCAACTTTGGCTGGCAGTAGTTAAATGTAAAAACCTGCGAAATGGAACAGAATAATGAAAAGTGATTAATTTATTTTAAAAGTGTATTAATGTAGGTCTCTATCCAGTATTTACAAAATAAAATATCTCTATTGGTTTTGTTTAATTAGCTTAATTAACGGTCACCAACGTACGGGTCGTGAAAGTACGATTTTTCCACATGTTTTTTTTTTATTATTATCACAATGCCTTTTACCATTTTTGAACTTTTTTTATTATCCCTTCACTTTTCCCTTTTAACTTGATTGTTATAGAGAGAGATTTTGAAGAAAGAGTGCAATCATAACATTTTTTTTTGCATGTAAAATAGTTTATAAAAAAACGACTTTAGAAATAGTTTAAAAAGAAAATATCAAATTTTACAGCTTCCAGCCCAATTTCCTAAAGTAAAAGAGCTGAGATATGCTATTAAACCATTCTTTTATATAAACATAGACCTTTTTAATAATAAAAAACGATGATAATCAACATTTCATTTTTCCATCCTGAAGCTCGTTTCTGTATTTCTCGCATCGTAATATTACCCGCATGAAACGAGGGAATCGTAACAAAAACAGTGTAAATTGAAACACAAAATGACTTTTCTCGCATAAGTGTTTGTAAATGTTTACTTTGTGAGAACTATCTGTCATTAAAATAAATATCCAGCAATTATTGGAAAGATGTGAGAAAAAGTGTTTCTGCAACAATATTTTGTGAAAAGTTTCTCGCAAGAACTGTCCAAACAACTCACATTTTAAATTGGTGCGAGAACAACCAAATTTCTACAAAAACATGAATTTTTCAATTTGTGTGTGAAAATATGAAAAATAAACTATGTATGTAGTTGGAAGTAAATGCAACGAATTGTTGAACTAAAACTATTATAAACGAGTCGATATGATTATGTTTAATTAGAATTTTTTTCGTGTAATTTTCTTATGTAGCGAAAGTTGATAGAAAACACTTATTTCAATCATTTCACATTCACTTTATATTCATGTTCATTATTTTATTTTATTTTCCTTGTAAATAATTTTTTTTTTGTTATTGAAATAATATTTTTGTGACATTTTGTTTTCATTTGACACTCGATTGCTGGAAATATTCCAGTAAAAACAGAATCAGTGTTGCCTGTTCTCCCATTCAAATACAGAAACACTTTTTTCTCGCATATCGAGTAACGATGGAATATTGTGATTCACATTTCATGTGAGAAATTTTACGATGCGAGTAATACAGAAACGAGCTACTGGTAGACCATTCAGGGGAAATTCCCATATAGAAACATATAAGTTTAAATGTTTTTATATGTTAATGTAAAAATACTCCCTTTTCGAAGTAATATAATAAAAAAAAAAGATTTTTAGCTATATCCACTTGTCTGAACTAATAATTTAGCAGCAATATCGGTATAACGGTATTAAAAACTCGGTAACGGTAGGTACCAGTAATACCGATACCAAAATAAAAAAAAATACCGCTACCGTTACCGATACCGAAATTTAAAAAATAGTTGTACCGGTATCAATACCGATACCGTTATTTGTTTTGGTTGCCAACCTTGATAAAAACTCATTAACTGATTAGCGGTTCTTATTAAGATTTGTTGTTGTGTTTAATGCAGTCAAAACTGCCTTATCTGAGGAAAACGCATCAAGAAATGTATAAACAAAATACACTTAAACAAAATATGTTCAAAATAAATTCAAAAATTTTCAAATTTCTCTTACTCTACGTAACAACGATTATTTTTTATTCAAATAAGTATTTACCCGAAATCAGATAAATAGCCGGGTATGAAAATGGGTATAAATGGGTAAATACCCAGGTCTACACCCATCTCTGCTCCTGAACTATATTATTTCATAAATCTAGCAAAATACATTGAATGATTAGTGGCCACTGTCTGACTAATGAATGAATGGTCTTAATTACAAAAGTCAAACGCATATTTTTCTTTTTAAACTAACTGAGTACAAATACACAAATACACATACACACATAAAGGTTAAAATTTTTTTATGGAACAGCTTTCGAGATATTGTAATTTTTTTAATTTTTTCTACTTTTCATTTGACAAATCATCATATCCCAAATTAAAAATTTCTGATTTGATCGTTCTTGGTATTCAAATGCAAGGTATTGAGATAACGGATAAATGTGTATAATCGGATCTTTGATTGGTAAAGCGCTTCAAAATATATCGATGGAAATAGGGCACATTTTGAAAAAAATCATATTTTACGTCTGGTTTCTGTTCATGTACGTAAAGATGATACTTTTACGTAAGAAATAAGACCAAGCAGAAGAAATCAATCGAAAAGTGACAAAGCGTGTGAGCAACTGAACTCATAAATTGTCAACAAAAAAAATCAAATATTCGGAAAATATGGAATTGGACTTATTCACGCAATTGCTTATAACTTTCGTAATTTTTCGGTAGATTTTCTTCTGGTTAGTCTTAATTCCTACGTAAAAGTATCATCTTTATGCACATGAATAGAAACCAGACGTTTTTTTAACGACTTGTACTTTTTTATCCGCATAGAATCACTGTAAAGTATGATTTTTTCAAAATGTGCCCTATATCCATCGATATATTTTGAATCGCTTTATCACTCAAAGATCCGATTATACATATTTATCCGTCATCTCAATACCTTACATTTGAATACCAAGAACGACCAAATCAGATATTTCTAGTTTGAGATATAATCTGTCAAGTGAAAAAAGGTCGAAAAAATTAAAAAATTACAATATCTCGAAAACTGTTCCATAAAAAAATTTTAACCTTGATTTTCGAAATCAGCGGAAAAAAATCATAAGGAAAATCACCTCTCATCAAATGTAAATTTTTGGTGTAAACTAGTGTAATTACAACAAAAACTTATCGACTTTGATCTAGAAACATATTTTAACGATATTTACCGACGGTTTTTAGTAAAAAAAAGTAAAATCAAAAGTAAATATTTATTTATTTTTTTATATTCTTTGTGCTTTTCGTTTATTTCGATTTTTTTATGCAGAGATGCCACATATTAAATTAAATAGTCAAAATGAAATTATCGTTAATACAAACATATAACTATATCGATAAATATAACGATTTTCGGTTAACAAAAAGTTCCTGAATCCATGTAGAGATTTGTAAATTTTTAACGTGTGCTAGATTTCTGACATCTTGTTATTTCGGCTTTTATTTCACATTACTGTAGCTTTGCATTACAATTTAATGCGCTTCATAAATTTTTAATGCATATAATGGCAAAACGACGACACGCTTACAATATGTACACTTATACATACATATGTACACTTAAAATTTGTAATATACAAAAATACAATCTATTCCAGCCACACACACACAAATACACCCATACACAAGCCCACACATATGTACATACATACATACATACGCCCCAAGAAACTTTAATATATTTTTTGTGAAATTTTTTTTATGGATACAAATAAACCCAGTAAACAATTTCTTTATTTCTCTATTTTTGCATTATACATACATATATCATAATTCTTTGAACGCTTGATTTCCTATTTCTATATTTTTTTAATAAAATTTCTAGTTATTAAAGTAGCTCATTCTTAATTAAGCAACTTCCAATTAAATATTACATTTTTTATATTACTTATATTTAAACATTTGCATTATATGTTAACAACAAAAAAATATCACCCTTGTCGAAAATAAAAGGCGGAAACTTTATTCATGTGAAATATTTTCCAGGAACAAAAAATTGTAAACAAAATTAGAAAATAGTATATTGAGAAATTTTTAGATTTTTTTAATTGAACTGTAGTGAATTTTAATCAGAAATAATTCATAGTTAGGCTCAAGTTCAGTAATTTCAATTCTTATTGAATGAAATATTTTTATTAATTAATGTGAGTTTCTAAAGAAGAGAAGAAAAATTAAACTTAGACTTTAAGCTGGGGGAAATACCGATACTTTTCTGTGCAGCCACGCACTTCATCAGCACCCTAGTCTATCTACTTGGGTAGAGATTCTTATTAACATCAGCTATTTAACTTAAATTTACAACGAAACGGAATATGAGAAACGATTGTTGTGTATACAATTGATTTACCTTTGGTAAACACATTTATAAGTATCACTATTAATTTTCTGTTTTTCTGTTTTTCCATTTTTTCATTTTTCTATTTAGGTTAGCACGAAATTATTTTACTCTACCTCAGTATGTTTAACTATTCTTACTTATCTTTTTACGATCGTCACATTAATTATTTTTACTTATGCGATGTACCATCGGTACATGCATGTAAGTATTACTGTAGTGGTCTATGTTACTTTTTGTTGCATTCTACAGTTTTATTTTAGTTATTCCAGCCTTCTCAACTTGAGCTAACTATGAACTTGAGCCTAACTATGAATTATTTCTGATTAAAGTAGTATTTTGGTACAACAACAACGCAAATATTGACGATTGCAATTTTACAGAAAGGGAAAAGATTTCACATAAGCTTTTATTCCCGATAATGGTGAATAATGGTTTCAACCTTTGATATAAGATCAAAAAATCATTATGTGAGAACCATTTGTAACTGTATTTTTTAGGCATTATTTTTATTCACTCGTTTTCACAAATCTTTACTTAACAAAATGTCTCTTTAGAACAGTAACCCGCAAGCCATACCACAATTGTGGACAAGAAAATCACACACACGCTTATGCTCTTTTATTTAGTCGGCACTGAAGTTGCGAACGCAACTTTGAGAACACCGAACGAAATTAAAGTTCATATTTAATAAATTTGTAAAGCAAAAAATAATTATGGAAGCTAAGAATCATTTCGTGATAAAAATTATATTGATAATATGAAATGCATTTTATGTTATGAAAATGTTATAAAACATTCAAAAATAATAAAGAAGATAGTTTAAAAAAGTATTTCAATAGTTTTCAGAGTGCTGTACATAAATTTAATTTGGAACTTATACACTTCATTGTTGAATGGATTATTAGATTTTTTACTTTTTTGCTTAAGACTTATTATAAAATTGCTTGTTTACAAAAAATATTCAAACAATTAATTAATAACCACAGCATGTATTTAAGTTATAAAAGTTTCTTCAAGTGTAATATCAATGATTTAGAAGAAAAAAAAATCATCTTACCTCTCCTTATAACTGAATCAACTCCAATTATTGCATTTAAATCACATAAACGTCTCGAAGGACCATGTACATTTGCGTGCTTTCGAGAGCACAAAGCAATAGCGATCTCCTGAGATGATTGGCAATCGGAAAGGAGATTGTGTAATATATGTCTATTGCATTGTACTTTCACCATCCTGGAAGCACAAATAAAAATAACGACAATGGCAAGACTGTTGTAAATTTAGAGATGGTAAATTTGAGCTTCCATTACAAAACACCTTTCAGCAAATTGAAATACGATGAATCAAAACAATTCACATATTCCATTTGCAAAAAAGTTTCGTATATAAGGCAGAAATTTACATCAACTGATACCACACACACACAGTGGACCAAACACAGAAGAACGCTGATGATGAAGGTTTAGTGGTCTTCGAAGAGTGGTTCCGTCCAACTATGTGTTGTTGTCAGAATATTTACAACTAACTGTGATGTTATTTTTTCATTAATAGTTATCACATGTAATTTGGCTTACAAGGCGACACGAACTTTAGCCTGTTAAATATAGAAACAAATTAAGTTCGAAGAATTATAATTAAATTAACATAATGCCGGTAGTTTTCTAACAAAAGGTCTTCTAATAAAATATTTCATAACTCTGTCAATTTCTGATTAATTTGTTAACACAAGCTTGGGAGTAACTCGTAAAGTATGGTTTCAGTATAAAAATACTGCCTAAGAACGAATTCAAAGTAAAAAATTTAAGAAGAAACCGAAAAATTATATTCGGCAAAAAACTACTCTCAAAAATCTGAAATTCACTGAAAAAAAAATATATATAAATATATCTTTCGAAAAGTCTTCGCCTCTTCTTCTTTTTTAATATTTTTATAAATTTAAAATCGGTTGATACTCAATTTACTCGTAGTATAACGGAACCACTAGCTGTTTTCGAAGGCCACTACACCTTCATCATCAGAGTTCTTTATGTTTGGTTCACTGTGTGTGGTGTCAGTTGATGTAGATTTTTGCTTTATATACTTAGCCGTTATTGCAAATGGAATATGTGAATTGTTTTGATTTATCACGCAATGGAACAAATACAAAGAACGCTGCAGTGGCCTTCGAAAACAGATAATTGTTCCGTTCTACTACGTGTTTGTCAGAATATTTACAATTAACGTTGGTGTTATTTGTTCATTAATAATTATCACATGTAATTTGGCTCACAAAGTGATACGAACTTTATCCTCATCAATATCATATACATAAAATAATAAATACAAAATTGATTTTTTTTTTAAACTCGAATTCAAATATTTGCTGGTGTACAATTTTAAAACTTTTATTTTTCATGTCTGCACTATATTGATATTATTTATAGTGCCTCTTTGTTATGAGGGAGTGCAACAGGATATAAAAAAATTGTTTACTGTGTAACAATATAGCAAATCTTTAATTTTTCGTATATCCTCAAGTATATAATTTTTATTACACACGCCTTAATGCTGGCGCTTATAAATACGCGCGATTTATCGTAATATATTTATTAATGATACTTATAATAAAAAACAATATATATATTTTTTGTATAACATATTTTGTTTAAAAGCCTAAATGCGTTCAGTTTTTGAATCCCGAGTATGTGCTGTTCTTGCCCAATAAGCACTACAAAAATTAAAATTCAAGCATTTGAATTCAAACTGGAAACAAAGTTGAATTCGAGCATTTTTTCAAGTAATTTTTAAGTTTGAAAATATTTTCAAATAAAAAAATCAAACAACATACATATATGTTCAAACCTTGTCAAATACATAATTTATTTGTTATTAAAACTGAAATTGTTGAGCAAATATCAAAAATAAATAAATAAAAGTGAATTTGGAAATGGAAAATGTGATTAAAATCGTGAAAAAGTGGAGGCAAATGTGCCGAAAAACATTATTGGAAGACAAAGGAATTGCATTTTGCATTCTATTTGAAAAGCTTTGTTTTTGCTTCTTGAAATACACTTGAATTCAATTGTAATACAAGGTTGAATTACAGCATAATTCAAGGCTTGAATTGAACTGTAATACAATTGAAATGTTCGAACTGAATTCAAGTTCCATGTTGCATGTTGCTTTTTAAATTTTAAAATCATTACTTTTGAAGCTTGAAATATACTTGAATTCAATTGTAATACAAGGTTGAATTACAGTATAATTCAAGGCTTGAATTACACTTTATAATTACACTCCCATTTCACTGGAGAATGCTATTGAAATAAATTGTAAATCAAGCATAATTCAACCCTTGACAATTAAATGTGGGGCTTGAATAACAGTTTTTTTACACTTGATTTCAAGCAAAGTTGCTTATTGGGTATAGTCACCTCCAGGCCTTAAGTGACGCCCCAATAAGCAATTTTGCTTGAAATCAAGTGTAAAAAAACTGTTATTCAAGCCCCACATTTAATTGTCAAAGGTTGAATTATGCTTGATTTACAATTTATTTCAATAGCATTCTCCAGTGAAATGGGAGTGTAATTATAAAGTGTAATTCAAGCCTTGAATTATACTGTAATTCAACCTTGTATTACAATTGAATTCAAGTATATTTCAAGCTTCAAAAGTAATGATTTTAAAATTTAAAAAGCAACATGCAATTCCTGTGTTTTATAATGATAATTACCTGCACATCTGCCTTCGTTATTGTTTTCCCGATTTTATGTACGTACACAGAAAAAAAACATTTGTAAATACAAATAATTTATTTGTGAATACAATTGAAATATTATTTAAAAAGGCACCTACAAGAGATTTTTGTAAATACAAACACACATTTGTAAAATAAGAAAACAAAATCAACTCAATTATTTCCAATTAAAATTATTGTGTTATTAACAATTGAGTTGTTAACAGAAAAAAAATTTTTTTAATGAATTTGTTTTTCAAATTCTAATGTGTTGTTTCTTTGTTTGCATTTTTTTATATTTTTTTAGAATTTTGTTTTTTGAGAAATTTTTAGATATTTTAATTGAACTGTAGTGAATTTTAATCAGAAATAATTCATAGTTAGGCTCAAGTTCAGTAATTTCAATTCTTATTGAATGAAATATTTTTATTAATTAATGTGAGTTTCTAAAGAAGAGAAGAAAATTTAAACTTAGACCTTAAGTTGGGGGAAATACCGATACTTTTCTGTGCAGCCACGCACTTCATCAGCACCCTAGTCTATCTACTTGGGTAGAGATTCTTATTAACATCAGCTATTTAACTTAAATGTACAATGAAACGGAATATGAGAAACGATTGTTGTGTATACAATTGATTTACCTTTGGTAAACACATTTATAAGTATCACTATTAATTTTCTGTTTTTTCCAATTTTTCATTTTTCTATTTAGGTTAGCACGAAATTATTTTACTCTAACTCAGTATGTTGAACTATTCTTACTTATCTTTTTAAAGTCTAAGTTTAATTTTTCTTCTCTTCTCTTCTTCAGAAACTCACATTAATTATTAATATTAAGAATAAAAATCTTGAATTTAGATTGAAGAATTGTATAATTTTCAAATTTCAATCTTAAAATTTGTTCACTATAATTGACGTTCTCAAATTTAAGCATAAATTCTTAAATTATAGAATGAATTCTGAAAATCAAGTCTTAATTTAAGATTATATTCTTAAATTTTTAAGAATATGATATTAATTTAAGATTTTTATTAAGAAACTAAATCTTGAATTCGACCTTAAAACTATATTTTATTCAATTTTAAAATCCTAAAAGCGATCTTAAAAAGTATTAAGATTTTATTATTGAATCAAGAATTTTCGCATTTAACAGACTATTAAGATTGAAATGATTTGTTTACGAGCGTATAATCTTGATTTTATCACATTTTTTTCCCTAAGTGTATTGTTTTTTATACTCATAACTTCTGATTTACGAACTTCATCTTACGTGCTTTACAATTTTCTCAAAATAAAACCATAATTTAGTTGAAAAATTAAATTAAAACGCGAACTCAAGGCAAAACAAATAAATTTCTTTGGCTAAACCCATACAGTTCGACTTAAACTCATGACGCAATTTATTTTATTTTATTTGCTTGATTAATCCCGTTTAATTGATAATCGCGATTAATCGCATATTTTTTAATCGTAATCGCGATTATGAAAATCCGCGATTATTTGCAAACCCTAGCTATAACATTATTCACTGATTGACATGGCGAGTCTGATAGCTTGCGGATATTGGTTAGTGTCGGTTTATATGTCAATTACTCTTAGAAAAGTAAAATTTTTAAGCTCAGATTGCAAGTTGTTTTTCGCTGCTAATTCATTTTGAGGATTCAAAATGTGTAATTCTTTAATACAACAATCTTTTTAAAAGCAATAAATCTTTCAGATAAGCTACACATTTTTTTAATGATATTTTAAGCCAACTAACTCTCTTACATGCTTGTGGCAAATCTATCAATGAACTTTAGCACCTCACCATTATCGTAGGGCATAAGTTATTAACTTTTTTTCCGAGGGTTAATTTCCCTTTTGCAATTTACTGCACAAGTACTTTACTTTAGTTTATAATTAGCCCTCTGCTTATTACCATTTTGCAATACTAACAACAAAATTTGATTTTCTTACATCTTTACAATCATTATCTCTCACAGGCCCTTGAATCATGCACACACATGCAATATTGTAAATATGTAAATGTGTAAGTTCAAATGAGAATTTCTGTAATAGTGTGTGTGTGTGTGTTGAATATTAACCACAAGTTGGCTTCGTTAATATTATTGTACGTTATTTTAGACACATAATTATGTATGTAAGTACCCTGCAGGAAATGTCACTAGTGAATCAGTACTGATTCACTATTGATTTTGTCGCCAGTACTACTGACTAATTATACCCCACTCAATGCTTTTTGCTATAGACATTTAACATGTGCGTGTCATTGAAAATCAACTACTGACATTGGAACTACTGATTAGATAGTTCTTTAGGGACCATTTGAAGACATTTGAAACAGATAGTCACTAGCACATTTTAGTTATTCTAGTGTACTCCTTTGATAATGAAATTGTGTATTTTGTTCACATTTTGGTATTTTATTAAACAAATATATAAAAAATGGAACTTAAAATTAAAAAACATACAATAAGCGGTTTAAAATTCATTTATTCGTTCAGCATATAACCAGCAACTAGGGGTTTTGTTTGCCATCTCTATTAAATAAATACACATATGTTAATCAACAATTTTATGTTTCGCTGAATTAGTAAAATCAAACACTTACGAATGAATCTGCAAGTATGACAAATCTTTAACTGATGATCTCCATAATTGACACTTTCGCTTAAAATTTTAATATAATTTTAACATTTTCTATTTTTACAATATGGATTCATATTTTATATCTTTTTGCATTATCTTTTTGTGTACTTTTTAAAATTATTGTTCAATACATTTACATTCACCTTTTAATTTGATTTCTTAAACTAATTTTTATAAACACTTAAATTTTGCTTTACGTCACTTTTGTTTTCAACAAACCAATAAAACAAGAAGAATCATAGTTGTGTGTATATGAAAAATGTTTTCTACGCTTTAAAATCCATACTAATAGACGCTCTGTTGACAATGTCACCAAAATAGTCGACTAAAGTGGTGACTTGGGGACACTTAACCCCACGTTTCCTTCAGGGTATGTACACGCACGTACGTAGTATTCAAACTGTGAAGTATTCTTATTTTTATTTGGTCTCGGTGGCGGCTTTTGGGCATCCAGACATTTGACGTTTATTGCAAATCTATTTATACAGCAGCTACACTTATTTAATAAATAAATATAAAATAAATATACTGTTTGTATTAAAAGTAAGTGGAAAATTGTAAACGTGTGGGGCCTTGTTGATTGATTATAATTAGCTGCTTGATATTAAGTTCCTAAGACTATTCATTTCAATTATGTTTTACGATACAGAGGCATATTCGGGAGTATTATTTTTTTATCATCATCAGCGGATTAAACAGTGAATATTTTGGTGATTTTATACAGCTTTAAAAAGTTCTGAAAAGTTCTTTAAATTCATAAATTAATATGAAAAATATTCGTTTTCTTGTTAGTTAAGCAAAATGAAACCTGTCAGTAGTCCTCAAAGAAAACATTCTTGCGAAAATTTAAAAACTTTTTAAGTTTATAGAAAAACTCTAATTTTTAAAAGTATTTGTAAGCAAGAAATGAACGAGATTTCAATTAAAACCTCCGCCGTTTGCACATTTTTTTTTATTCAGATTTCTGACTGAAATTTTTCCTTAACCACAAAAAGACAACTGCAATAAATCTAATTCACGTACCATTTTACGTACAGCGGACACTACGCAAATGCTACGATGTCCGTCTTTCTGTCTGTATGTGTGTCACAAGCTGTTTTCTTGCGAAGCGCAAGAGCTGCGGACCTCAAATTTTCACAGAATATATACATCTTTGGCGGCTACAACAAAAGTGTATCACAGTTAAAAATGAAGGGGTGTTCTCAAACAAGCAGCTAAACAAGTTGAATTCGTAATGTTATATACGGAAAATTTTATACAGACACTTAATTGTTCAAAGTTATTTTATTTTTATGCAGACTTCAAGTCTAAAATCTAAAAAAAAAAATTAAGAGGTATTCTATCGATCAATGTAATTTTGACTATATAATTTTTTATTTTGGAAACCGTAAGAGACAAACTCTTAAAATATTCAAATATTTTCAAATTTTCAAAATTCCAAAATTAATCGGCCATGTCACAGAATTCAACTTTATTCGAAAAAAAAAAATTAAAAAACGCCTAGAACTTAAAAGAGTCCCATAAACGAAAAATAGCGCCTACACAAAAAAAAAACGTCAAAAACCGAAAAAATTGCCGATCGTGCAATTTTCGCTAGAAAGAAACGGTGGAGTTTAAAAATCCCAAAACTAAAAAAAATCAAAAAAGAAAACAATCACCAAAACGAAAAAATCTCCAAACCGAATAGAAATAGTTTAAAATAAAATAAATTGCCAAAAACCGAAAAATTCAACATAACAAAAAAAACGCAATGCAAAGACACATAAACCAAAAACAAAAAAGCGCGGAATATTAAAAAATATCGCAAAAACGCATAAAACCGAAAATATTACCAAAAGTAAAAAAGCGCCACAACTAAAAAAAATTTCAAAATCTAAAATACACATCGAAAAAACGGAAAAAATTAATAAAACGCCAAAACCGAAAAAATCCCAAAAATGGAAAAAACGCTTAAACTAATAAGAAGCAAGAAAACTAAAAAAAACTAACGAAAACCGAAAAAAAATCACCAAACCTAAAAAAATCGTCAGCCCAACTAAACGCCAACACGCTTTACTGAAAAAATCGGATTACTGAAAGCGATACAAATCCCCGAACTGATTTTAAGCGCACCTAGTCTTATTCACTTCACGTTAGCGAAACATCAGTTTACTGAAAATATCATATTACTGAAAACCAAAAGCAAGCCCACAACTATGTTTTGTATGAAACTTACTTCGCTTTAGTGAAAAAATAAACAATGAAAAATTTATTTATTAGAAATCGATTGCATAACTTAAGGCTGAAAAAATTTTGAATGTTTTGTCCGTTAAAAAATTAAATTTGCAAAATGTATTTGTCCTTTTCGCTCTTGCGTACTTTATTGAATTTTTCTATTATAAAGGGTCCGCCATCTAACGTTTGTTTTAACTAGTGCTTATTTCGTGAAAAGTAACACTTAGCTCATGTCTGATTTGACCGATAATTAGTTTTATCCTTCCGCTGAACGAGCCAACTGACCATCCAATGCGTTTTCGCTTCGCTAAGTGGGCCTGCGATCGACTCACAGAAGATGCTGATTTTGCCAAAAAAAAATCATCTTTTCAGATGAAGCTCATTTTGATATTGGCGGGTATGTAAACAAGCAAAATTGTCGAACTTGGGGCACAGAAAACCCGCACGCATACATTTAAAAGCCGACGCACCCGAAACGAGTCACTGTTTGGTGCGGATTTTGGTCCAGAGGCATAATTGCGAAAAGGACCAAATAGTGGCCGTTACAGTCAATGGCGATCGTTATAGGGCCATGTTGAATGAATTTTTGTTCACAAAAATTGAAGAGGAGGATATTGGCAACAGTTGGTTTCAACAGGACGGCGCTACGTGCCACACAGCCGAAGCTTCATTAGTTTTTTTTATATCATTTTCAAAAAAAAAAGGTTATCTAGCGGACCCTTTATTGTACTGATTTTAAGCAGTACGCTTAACTGTAACAAACCCTCATACCTAAATAAGAGCGAAAAACGTTGCGTTGGCAGCAGGGTACGCATTTTCAGTACAATTAAATGTTAAAATATTATTTGATTGTGCTGAAAATACGTACCCTGCTGCTAACGAAACGCTTGCCTCTCTTATTTAGGTATGAGGGGAATTTCAGTAATCCGAACTACGTTTTAGGGAAAAAATCGGATAACTGAAAAAAATTGGGATTTGGTTATTTCCAGTAAAGCGGAATCAACTGTATTATATAGGCTAAAGTTCGTATAGCATTATATATCGAGCAGTATTTTCGATTTTATCGTGAGCGACATGTAATCGAATATATAAATTTTTTATTGAAATTAGATATATTGTATGGGTCTACCCATAGTTTAGATTTACCAAAATGCCAAGATTGTTAATAGCTTTTAAGAAACAGACTGTAAAATTTTATCATAAGCGATAAATTAAGTATGGGAAAAAAATTTGAATATTTAAGAAAAAAAACTTCGCCTGAAAACTTTAGTTTTCGTCGCTTACGATAAAATGTAAAATAAAGCTTGATATGTAGTGTCCGTACGGAAGGAAGCCTTCGTGTGCGATTCAAAGTCGCACTTTACTTTAATTTGTATGTTCCTCAAAACAAAGGCCCAACTATAATATGAATAAGCTGGCTTAAGCTAATACCAGAATTTAACGATAAGTCTGTCAAATAATTAAGCATTTCAGACGTGACTTTTAGATGACGGCAATGTACTTATATGCACTTAAGTATTCTTTAGCCATAGCTGCACATATATGTAGGTATTATTCACAATTTTTTAGTAATTTTGTTTCTTCTTTTAACTACTAAATGAATTCAATTCAATCAAATTAACTTGTTGGAATATGCTAATCTATTAAAAATTCATATATAATTATATCCACCACCTTATTACTTGTTTTATTTGTTTTGTCTACTAAAAAGTACAACAATCAACATACATAAATAAAGTCATGTGAAAATAGAAATTTTGCTTTCTTTTCTGAGTTTAAAATAAGAAACAATAAAAAATATTTAAAATCAATGAATATTTTCTGATGCCGTTTGATTGAGTTTAAAAAATGCACAAGCAATGTTTACCGTACGGAATGTGCGTTCAGTTTGGCACTTACCTTAAGCAAATGACATTAGACGTAACTTGGTGAAAAGTTCCATAAGTACATTATAGTTTTATATGTAAACGCACATTTGCTTAAGTTCGCTTATTCATATTATAGTTGGGCAATTTTAAGACTCTCAGCAAGAAAAATTTCATTTTCTTGAATTTTTTAATACTCATACAATACTTATATTAATATCGGTAAAGTAATTTTTACTTTAAATGTTATTCTTTCTTGTGAAGGTAACACGGATTACAAAAATTAATGTATGTAGATATAAATAGTAAAGAAATAAAACTATTTTAATATATATATATATATATATTTGTGTTGAGATAACTTTTGCACTCATTTGTATTAAGTTAAATGCAAATAACATAAAATAAATATGTAGATAAAACGGTGCACAAATAAGACTTCAGTGAAGTTTTTATTTAACTTAAATCACACTGGTTGTAAAAGTTGTTCACTTTTTTTATTATTATTTTTTTGCATATACGTATACATGCATATATTTTTAGCTGAATTAAAGTTTATTTGTTCAAAAGTTGCATCTTAATATTTATGTTTGTTTAAAGTGAACAAGAAAATGTTGCATGCTTATTTTTTGTTGCTCTCAGTTTGTAATCAGTTGCGGTATCTGACTGCAATTACTATTAAAACAAATACACACACATATACAAATGCATGTGTGTGTTTTCATTAAACGATACAAGAAATATCTTTAGGAAAACAGAGCAAAACTATTTTACCCAACCAAATGTCTCCAGTTTATGTTGTTAATATCGCAAATTATACACTGATTCCAGTGAAAAAAGGAATGGAGGAAAAAAACATAAACGGCCAAAGTGTCGACTAGAGGGCCAAGCTTTAATCGGCTGCTTTTACAAATTAATACAAATACACGAATACATTTTTCTCTGTGGTCAGCACTGCTTTAGGAGATGGGCCTAGATTTTCGGATTAAATCTGTTTTCAGCCTTTAAAATGGTCTCCAGAAATTATAAAACACAGAAAGAAGAGTCATATGGTCAGTCAGATGGTATAATTGAACTTTCATTTCAAAAAAGCTATCAGCCAATTTTAATAGGATAAATCAAACCAATTCACATATGGGCAGCAAAAGGTAAACCATGGCCAAAAATTTAAATATTATTAAAAAGCTTTGTTTGACCGATAGTATCCTAAAAAAACCCTTCAAATAATTTGATTGTAATGTAGTGAAGAAAAACATGGCTGCAAAAAAATTAATTTCGATTTTTCTAACTCTTAGTAATATTTAATCATATTTCTTCTTTAATGTTCAAAACATTAATGAATA
This sequence comes from Tachina fera, assembly GCA_905220375.1. Classification (NCBI taxonomy): domain Eukaryota; kingdom Metazoa; phylum Arthropoda; class Insecta; order Diptera; family Tachinidae; genus Tachina; species Tachina fera. The sequence continues at coordinate 85,335,594 of LR999966.1, forward strand.
TGTAGTGGTTGTGCTTTTTCCATAAATATGTTCTTAAAACTACAACTAATAGGAAGAAATGAGGAGAGAGTAAACAAAAAAATATCCTTTAACATTAATCTTTTCCACTTGTTTTCCGTTATCTTTTAATGTAACGTTCGTTTCCAAAAAGGATGAACCATTCTAGTTACATTTGACTCGTCAGGACCAAGTGTCTTAAAAGTAGGTTTATTAAACAAATTTTAGGAACAGAATTTAAAAATATTTTGCACTTTGCAAAAATTTTCAAAACAAATACCTTTAGAGGTAGTTTGTAGCCTTCATCATTGTAAGTAAAATTTTATACGAAAAATAATATGTATAAATATTTTTTTATTTAGTATTCAAAGTTTGACGAGGTCATAATTGTAAGTAATGCTTTATTTTCAGAAAAATATATTGTTATGGGTAAACATACCTTTTTATGCAAATAGATTAAACGGTGGCTGAAAAGAAAAAGAAAAATGAAAAGCGTTATAGAACCAATTTAAAAAAGGACCTATTAAAGATAGAAGAGTATAGATCAAAAATAAAGATAAAATGCGGAAACATGGGAAAAAAATGTTGAAGTTTACCAAAGATGACAACAACTTTTAAGAGAAAAAAATCGCATGAGACAAAATGATCTTGGAACAAAAAAAGTGAAGGTCAGATAATTGTTTAAGTTCTGCCTTCTACATCCTTTTCACATGTTTTGTTGTGAGTTCAGATGTTTAAACATATGTTACGTCTGTTTAAAATGAAATTTAGAAAAAAATATATTAATAATATGTGTGTTTAGAAGAAAACAATTTGGAAACGGACGATTTAAAATTTTTGATTTTCTTGTTGAGTTTTGCTTTCACAAGACTGTTAACAATTGAAAAGGATACAATTTTTTTTGCTCAAAATTAAAACCCAAATTTTTTTAAAACTTCAAATCGTCCATTTCCAAATTGTTTTTTCTAACTCGGATGCTAGAACACATACTATTATTTTGTATTTTCTAAATTTCAATAATAAGGTGTAGCATGTGTTTTAACATCCGAAATCACAAGAAAACATGTGAAAGCGATGTGGAATCTGGAATATAGATGAATTTAATTTTAATTTTTTTTCTCTTCTTTCAATAAATTATTCCTGATTAAAATTCACTCTAGTTCAATTAAATTCAATATGTATCACTTGCTGAAAATTTTTTTTTAAGATGATATGACCTTTATCATTTTATAAGACGATTTATATAATATCCTGAACTGCATTGTTATTTGTATTAAGTAAATAGATACCTAAAATTTTTTATATTTTACACAAATACATTACTATGGAAAAATATGTCATGTAACGAATATAATGTTACGTATCAAGTATTGCTTGTATAAAAGACACTGATAAAATAATTTGATTGCAACAAGCACTAACGTAAAGCCAAATTAGTACAGATCAATTTAAGTTTCCTGATTTACAAAAAGCGTGATTTATTTCGCAGAGTTTTGAATTTTCATAGATGCGAATCAACACCACTTGCTTTTTTTTTGGTAACGTTCGTATCTCTTTTTGTTTGCTAATATCTTAGAAACCTATTTATGCAAAAATACAAATTTACCACCAAATATAAAACCAGTCCAATGCTGTTCAAAAATTATAAAATGAACAAAACAACATTTTAACTTTAGGGTTTCTTCCCCATTTAAGTCGTACGATAGTAACGTTCGTCACTCTGAAAATGCCCATATTCCATTTGCAATAAAAGTTAACACCTCACACAGTGGACAAAACACAAAAAGAATGTTGATGATGAAGGTGTTGCAACCTTCGAAAACAGCTAGTTGTTCCGTTCTGCTACTCTTTACAATTAACTTTGGTGGTAGTTGTTGCTTAAAAATTATCTCGTGTAATTTGGCTTTCACAGCGTTATGAACCTTAAACTGATCAAATCATGCATATATTCTAAAATTACAATAAAAAGCTTAAATTTCTATAAAAAAGCATATTTTTAAAGTATTTTAAATTTTTTTAAAATTTTTTCTGCACTCATTTAAATACTCTCCAGGATACAGTGTTGACTTGACATCTTTGGTATTCTTTGGCATTAAGTGTTGCCGCTTGTTGGCTTTCAATGCAATTATAATGGTTAAATATCTTTTTTCCGTTTTAACTGTAATTACAAAAGTTTAATTGAGTTTTCTCTCATCTTTGCTACCGCGGCTGATTCTGCTATACTTTTTCTTATTTAGCACTTCCTTCTTCACACTTTTCTCGATTTAGTTTTTTTTTTGTTTTTGTATGCTTGGGTGGTTTCTCATACCCACTTCCTACTTTGCCAATCTAGGAGAGGCGACCAAAGTTAAAAGCACAAAAAAGTATCGGGGAATAAAAAAACAAATAAAAAAAAAATAAAAAATAAAATGCCTTAATGCGGCTTTCCTTTTTTCTCTTGTGTTTTGTTTAACGTTTGCATTAAATTCTGTTTTCATGAGAAGAAACTTAAATCAAGGGACTTGAAAACAGTTTGTTCGTGTCACCAATGAGTTTCACTCAGTTCATGTTGACAACACAATATGATAAACAAATACATATTAAATAGAGAAAAACGTTTAAATTTGTCAGTTTTTCTTTTACTTTTCAAACAACAAGAACAACAACAACAACAACAACAACATGAGCATGTTTTGCATAAAAAAGTACGTGTCTGCTTAAACTCAATGCAATCTTTGTCAGCGTCATCATCCTCATCATTATACCCTCCAACAGCAAGAAGGCAACCAACTGTTGTTGCTCATCTAGTTGCAGCCACAATAGACATTGCAGTCAACCACCAGCCAGCCACAATTTTATTAAAAGTGCTGTCGTTTGCTTAAAACTTCTGCAAAATACTCCTGGGGCTGGATTTCTTAAAATTTTTTCCTTCTTTTTACGCACCCTTTTCCTATCGTTAATTCTCTTTTATTTTTTTTTGTCAGTAATTTTTTAATCCATCAGTTGTATGAAGGATACAAAAACTCAACAACACCACATCAGCAATGCTTTAAATGTATATGGCGCTGGTTGCTGGCTAGATAAAGACTTTAAAAAGAGTGCTGACAGCATCTTCTTTATTATGGTGATTCCAAAAGTTTTCGTTACTTTGCAGTAGCAGCGGTCTCAGTAAGAGCCACTGTTGTGATATTGACAGTAAATAAGATTTGTTAGCGTGGTTTATGTTAATTACAGTCACAAGCTGATTTTATTTTTTTTTTATTTAACATTATTTAAATTTTTTCCTTCAATTTTCAGCATTTTTTTCCTACTATTTGTTTTGTATTTTCCCGCTTGGTATCATCTCCGGGGCTGCTTGTTTTTATTTTCTTCTTTCTGTTTGTTTTCAATTCTTTTCTCTAGTTGACAAACAAGAAATTGTGCTTGATTGAATTTCAATTAAAATGCAAATTATTTGCTTAATTGCTTTATAACCACTTTTATTTTTGATATCGTTCTATGCCAATAGGAAATTGATTAAAAGCAAGTTACCGTCAAAGTGAAATATGTATGTAAAAGTTGCTAAAGAAAATGGCGAAAATAATACTATTTAACTTTCGATTACGCTACTGAGGGAAAAACTTCATATGCGGACTTCAAAGTCCGCATATGTACTTCTCAAAAAAAGGACTACAAAACAATCTCTAATAATAATTTTAAATTACAAAGTGAAATATTAATACAAACTACGCCTAGTGGCGCAGGACGATGAGTGTTGTTCTTCAGTCAAGACTGATTTAGTCTGCCGACGCTCACTGTTTGTACAAGAACAATAACTCACTGACTTACTATTACACACTTTTGCACGACTATCCACTGCTTTCAAACGAGATGTAGTGCTAGATTTTGTAAATATACACGCTTATTGCGTTTTGAAATTTGTATGGAAAAAATATTTTTTTTAAAAATTTGTCTTTATTTTTCATACAAATTTAAAACGAAATTCTGCCTCTTTCTTCATAATAATGAACTGAAATCTTACTAGACAACTCTTTACAATAAACAACTGAACTTCAGACTGACTTTGTGATAGACTGAACTGCCAGTAGATGCGTAGCACTTTTTATACTTCACACAAGGTTTCCAGAATGCGACAGCAACGTCTAGATAATTTGAGCAGCATATATAATGCTTGCTTTCGATCGCATCATTAGTTTATGTTTTAAAGTGGGTATATACATACATCATTAAAGAAGCAATTTATAGTGACTGTTTACTGGTGTATCTTTTTATTTATTTTTATTTTTATCTGCTCTACCATCCAGCAGGAAAAAGAAGGAAAGGCCCACTAGAAGGGTTCTATATTCCTTTTTTTTTGATGTACATCCATTCCACACTTATATCTTTTTTATACGCGTTGTCGCTTCTGTTTCTGCTTCTTTCGCCAGAGAATCTGGAAGGCCTTCAATGTAATGGACAGCGATAAAACTCAGAAGACCTTCTTGGTGCAGGCCTAATTAAAGGCCTTATTTGGCCTATCGCATAAAATATATGATTCACATTTCACACTCGGTTCTATGAGAAGGGAGAAAAGAAGAAGTAAAATGTTTTGTTACCAAAGCAAAAACAAAATCAATTAGCTTGAAGGCCTTCCAGAATCTTTGGCGAAAGAAGAAAGAACAGAAGGCCTGCTCCGCAATGACAAAGCGTGTAAAAAAAATTAGTATGGAATGGAGGGAGCAGGCCTTCTACATCCAAAACAAGGCGTACAGAGGCCTTCTAGAAGGCATCCCTACTCCTTCTAGTTCCCGCTGGGTGGATATGTATCGGAAGCTATTTCATAAATGTTTTTGCTATAGTTTACATTTACTTCTTGAACTAAGTAATACTGGATAATTCCCAGCGGTAAAACTTAGAAAACCTTCTTGGTACAAGCCTTATGAAAGGACTTTTTTGCATAAAAGATACGATACACATTCCACACTCCTTTCCATAAGAAGGGAGAAGAGTAGCAAAGCAAAAGCAAAATCCATTAATTTGAAGTCCTTCCATAATCTCTGGAGAAAGAAGAAAGAACAGAAGGCCTACTCCGCAATGACAAAGCGTGTAAAACAGATATGAGTATAGAATGGAGGGAGCAGGCCTTCTACATCAAAAACAAGGCGTACAGAGGCCTTCTAGAAGGCATCCCTACTCCTTCTAGTTCCCGCTGGGTGTGTATGTATCGGAAGCTATTTCATAAATGTTTTTGCTATAGTTTACATTTACTTCTTGAACTAAGTAATACTGGATAATTCCCAGCAGTAAAACTCAGAAGACCTTCTTGGTACAGGCCTTATTAAAGGACTCTTTCGCATAAAAGATACGATACACATTCCACACTCCTTTCCATGAGAAGGGAGAAGAGAAGGATTAACATGTTTTGCTTTGCTTTTTTAGCAAACAAAAAGCAAAGTCCATTAATTTGAAGTCCTTCCATAATCTCTGGAGGAAAAAAACAAGAACAAAAGGCCTGCGCCGCAATGATATCGCGTTTATAAAAGATATGAGTATGGAATGGAGCGAGCAGGCCTTCTACATCTAAAAGAAGGCGTACAAGGGCCTTATAGTTCCCGGTGGGTTCTTTTTGTTTACCAAATGTTTCTTATAAGTACATTTACGTTAGCTATATTTGCGATTATTTCCATAAAAATATGTATATTTGAAAGATGTGATCTCCGGAACTGTAGTACGTACGTTTTAAAAAAGTGCATTTTATAAAAAGTATCTTTTATAAAAAAAACACCTTCTGTAAAAAGTGTATTTTACAAAAAGTATCATTTATAAGAAGTACTTTTTGTAAATAGTTTATTTTTTTTTTGTTAAAAGTTCCTTTCATAGACGTACCTTTCACCAAAAGTATTTCCTTTAAAAAATACTCTTTCATAAAAAGTTCCTTTTAAGCAAAGTACATTTTATGCAAAGTACCTTTTCCCAAAAGTATAAAAATACTTTACGTATATAAAAAAAAGAACTGCCTTATAGAAATTATATTCTCTTAAAAATGTTATTCTTTTATAAAAAGTAACTTCTGTAAAAAGTACTACTATAAAAGTCCTTTTCATAAAACAATGCAGAATTCTTAAAAAAAATACTTCCATTGAAGTTGAAAATGAAAATGTGCATCTCAATAAATTTTCTATTTGGCCATTGCTTATCACTGATTATTATAAAATTTTATACCCGACCTTTACAACAGATGAATTTGAATTGAAATTGATTTAAGGTGAACTTAATTAATTGTGTTGAAGTATTTTCGACCAAAATATTTAATTGCATTTCTTAGAAGAGATGGTCAGCTGCCAGAAAATTTAATAAATAAAACAGCAGGAAAATAGTAAAAGTATGAAAAGTATGTATGTATAAATTTAAAATAAATAAAATAAATAAAAATAAATAAAATAAATTTATAAATTTAAAATAAACTTTAGTTGAGTGTATTTTATAAAATAATATTTTTTTTAAGTGAGCTTTCTTCATTCAGTACACTAAAGTAATCCTTTAGGACACACCAAAAACTTATGGTGGTAAACAAAATTCTTCGTTTAAGAAATACGGGTCATTACAAATAAAAACTTCTTAATTGTTTTGTTCTTTTTGTTTGTCAAACAACTCCTATTATTTGATTACAATCACTTTAGGTTATGAAAAACAGAATGTAAATTAGATATTAAACAAGATTTCTATAATTATTATAATTAAAAAACAAAACCTTCAAAAGGATTGAAAAAGGTCTTACAACAAAAACATAAAAGACATCAAACAGCAAACGAATTAAAATGATTTAAAAGAAGGTTTTTAGATATTTTGGTTAAATCGTAAAACGATTTTTAAATATAAAGGCAGAGGCACAATGAATCCGTCATACGTTAAACTTCGCCTTTTTCAACTGACATTAGCGCAGCGACGGAGAAGGTTGGCACAATGAGTACTTTTATGTGCGCAAGCATTTGTAGGTTGATTCTCCATTTTATTTATTAAATTCAACTTTTTTATATATTTCGTTTATTTCTTTTGTTTAACTTTATTTTTACTACCACAAAACACAAACACATACCAAAATATATACCAAAAAAACCAACCAATATCTGTCAAACTACTCATCGTAAGCAAAAAGCTAAAAGTTGGACAAATTTTGTACTTTGCGTTGACGGACACGTACTGAATTGTAACAGACCTCATGAGAAACATGTATTTCAACTTGGCTGTCAATTGAAAAAGGCGAAGTTTAACGTATGACGGATTCATTGTGCCCCGGCCTTAACTCATTTACTGAAACAACGTAATAACTCAAAAAATGGAATATTTGAGTTAATAATGCAGAATTAATCCTCATATCGTTTTTCATATTATGTAAAAATTTTATACAAATATTTTGGTTACTCAACTCTTCAAAGCAAAATCAAATGTGTCTCGTTTTTTGAAAAACGATTCAGTAACTTTTAACGATCAACAAACAATCGTAATTTATGTCTATACATTTTGTCGCCTGCAATAACCATCATGTAATTCTGTAACTTCTTTTAAACGATAGTATGCAGCTGTAGAGCTATTCACTAACTTTTTTTTACGATAATCGTATCGTTAAAATAATTGTAACAAAAATTTATCGAATTTGCTATTCAGTAAAATTTTTAACGATATTCGCTGCAGGTTAATGTCAGCTGTGTCGTTATTTAAGCCAAAATAATTTATGTGCTGTTAATTTTATTGACAACAATCAATAGAAAATATCAGCTACGTACTATCGTTTAAAATAAGTTTCAGAATCAGACAATCGTTATTTTAAGCGACAAAATATATAGACCAAAGTTACGATTGTCTGATCGTTAAAAGTTACTGAATCGCACTACTGATATTTTCTGATCATTTTCGTCGATATAACTAACAGCACATAAATTATTGTGAATTAAATCACGACACAGCTGAAATTAACCTGCAGCGAATATCGATAAAAATTTTACAGAATAACAAATTCGATAAAATTTCGTTATCATTATTTTAACGATGCGATTATCGTTAACGAAAGTTAGTTGATCGCATTACTGATGTAGACATATTTTAACTAGACGTTAAACTTTTTTAGGGTTTTTGGTGATTTTTTTAATTATTCTTTAGTTCTCGCGTTTTTCCTCTCGTTTTTGGCGATTTTTTAGGGTTTTGGCAATTTATTTTAGTTTAAGCGATTTTTTTAAGTTTTGGCACTTTTTGTGGTTTGGCGATTTTTTTCCTTTTGGCGATTTATTATTTTTTATTTTGAAACTGTCATATGTATACATATATAACTTTGTATTTTTTGTTGGCTTCCTTAAGTTTCCAAGCTTATAAAACAGCCAAAGTAAAACGTTAAATATTCGAAATATCTTTTTGTCTGTCACAGCTTTCACGATTATAATAAAGGAATATTCCATAAAATTTTATTCTTAACATTGACCACACTTAACTTCCCTCCCCTCGCCACAGTGAGTAACAAAACCAAAACCGCAAACTGAAAAATCTTTGTACCTTTTAATGTTTTAAATATCAAATGCAAATAAGAAATACGCTTAAATATATTTATTTGAAAATTATATCTCACTCCTGGCATTTGTTATTTAGTTTGGCTTGTTTATTTTTTAAAACTTACAAATACCAAAGGATTTAATTTTTAAGGTATGAGTTGCAAACAAAATTACAGACAGTGAGAATGACAAAAAAGTAACCACAACAACGAGAAAGGATAAAAATGTAAAACATAATTTTTCAATTTGACATTTGGCTATAGAACAACAAAACTATTGATAGAAAAGTGACAATATAAAACAGTATATAAAAACCACAAACAGCAACAAAACAAGTTTATTTCAAACAAATAGTGGGGAGAGGCATGAAAAGTGCAATTTGTTACATTTAAGATTTCGTTGATGAAAATCGAGTGATGTTTTCCAAGCAATATTTTCTTATTTAAACTACAAGCTTTAGCCTATAAATTAAGATTTGTAAACTTAACACATGCTTTAACTTTAACAATCGTTTTTGCATAAGAGCATAAATCTTTAAGAAATCATACATCTTAATTATTTTTATATTTCTCCCACATATTCATTTAAAAACTATCAGTTTTGAAATCTAAATAACAGACCAAACGACTACACAAATTTTCTTCAAGTATGGGCGAGACAATATTAGATCAAGTCACCATTCAAACAGAAGAAACAAAATTAAATCGGTTTAGTCATTTAGCTACGGCGCGTTGAAAAGAGTCAAAAGCCGTCACTGTGCATAGTGCCGCGACCGTATACATCATGTATAATGAAGCTTGAGGAGTCTTCTTCCAAATGCTTATTAAAATTTTTAAATATCTTTATTACTTTAAAACTTCTGCTTTTCGCAACGAAAAAATTCAAAAGGCCGACTGTGCGGCGTCAAAGACATGCAATTGAATATGTCTAGAAAAGATGTGATATGTTCTAAATGGCTGCCCCGTTTTTCTTAAAAAATAGCTAAGAACACTCTCGGTCAAGTCACCTTTCAAACAAAAAAAAAAACAAAATCAAAATCGGTCCAGCCGTTTGGCCTGCACGTGGACTCGGACAGACACATAGATACACACTACAAACTTATTTTTGTAAGCAATTGCTTAAGGAAGACCTCTCGTATAAACGGGTCAGAAACCCATTAGAAGCCAATCAAAGCTAAAATCCAAAAGCATACGTGGGGTTTGGATCGGCCACACTTTGCTCTCTCCGGAGGATTATTTGAGCCAAAAAGTTGCCCATTACTTTTTTTTTAGCTTATATTGCTTGCGAAAAGTTATTGAGTGCCCCTATTTCAATGAAACTCGGCAGAAATATGTATTAAAGTCTAGGCTGTTAAACCTTGAAAATAAGACAAATCAGACATATGACAAAAAAACTTCAACTCAGTGGAAGTAATCTCCTACCTCTGAAAAATTAAATTTATTCCTGCACTTTTCCCTCTCGGCTAGGTTTTTGATTTTAGACTCCTAGTTTCTTACGGTAATATTCTTAGCAGTTTGTGTAGATTCCATTTTTGATAGACGCCTGTTGACAAAAATTATTGACCTACTCTAATGTACACACCAGAGAACCGAATGAGACCATTCGCATTTGCTAACAATTCATAAATTCGTTGCTTTAGCCATGCATTTATTCGACAACAATAACAAATGTAATTGCTATGATACCATTAATTACGATTTGTTGATTGTTCATACCCACTCTATTATTACAATGCCGATATAACACAAGCAGCGAATTGAAATGATGCAGCATGAATGAATGGATTTCTTTCATACTATTTACTCAGTATTCGCTGATCTTTTGTTTAAATAACAAGTTTATTTTAAGTGATTTTAATGGCTATAAATGAAAAAATGCAGTGTGTGGTAGGAAATTTTAGAAAAATTAAATGCCGATACTTACGGTGTTAGAAAAAAAAAAGAAAATAAAAAAAGTAAAATTTGGAAAGAGTAAAATAGATATAAAATTTGATATATAATACATTTCAAATCTATATCTTGTTTTATAAATACTAATGTAAGAGTTTTATTTATACAAGCACAAAATACAAAGACCACATTGTGGTCAATCACGGTAAAAAGCATTCGCACCATTCACTGACTATTCGTTGCTTTTGACAAGACCAGTGAACATTTATATAAAACAAGCAATGCACGCAATAAAATTCGCCGCACTCATCTCTTTCGATTGTGCCATGCGTTGCTTCTTTCAAATGTTCTGGATTGAGAACAATATGCACGTCTTTTGTGATTACATTCAAAACAACAAAATTCTCTGGTACACACAGACATGATTAATACACTTTGTGTATTGCTAAGCTTACACAAAATTTTCTTTGATGTTGAATTAAAAAATATTTTTTTCGTTCTTATCGCAAAAAACCCGCAAAATGTTTTTTAGTCGACTTTGCTTTACTGGAAATAATCTAATCCCAATTTTTTAGTTATCCAATTTTTTCTCTAAAACGTAGTTCGGATTAGTGAAATTTGATACAGTTAAGCGTACTGCTTGAAGTCAGTACAATATAATTGAAAAATGCAATAAAGCTCGTAAGAGCGATAAGGACAAATACATTTTGCCATTTAATATTTTAACGGACAAAACATGCACAATTTGTTCAGCCTTAAGTAATGCAATCGATTTCTAATAAATAAATTTGTCATTTTCAGTAATACGAAACTTTCAGTAAAGCGATGATTCGCTAAGGCAAAGTGAATAAGACTAGCTGCATTTAAAATCTGTGCGGGGGTTTGTATCGCTTTCAGTAACCCGATTTTTTTCTGAAAAGCGTGTTGTGCTAAAGCGGCTTCGACGTTTGTAAGACGACATATCATAAAAAACTATAAAAAAAATTTGTTTACCCAACCTTACCCAAACCAAATTTGTATTTTTACTTAAAATTGAAAAATTACTGTTTTTTATACTAATTTTCAAGAAAATATTAAAAATGTTTCTACAACAAGAATATTTAACTGGTCTACATATTTGAGTTTTCAAATAGCTGAGGTTTTAACTTCCATTGGAAAAATATTCCATTTACCCTAGGAAAATATAAACATTTTATTAAAAAAATTTTAACAACGCACATCTCGAAGAGTAAATAACATAGGAAAATTAAAAAGATAGTGATGCACAATTTTGTTAACTATAATCTGTAACTACAATATTAACTTTCAATTGTCAATTAAGAGCCATTATTGGGAATTTCAACCCAACGTGCGTGAGATCGATGTAAAAAATGAAGAACGCATTTATGACAGCAAACCTCATATTTTAGACAGTGCACATATTAAGAATTTAAAAAAATCACATAAAAGCTGAGACCAGTCTATTGAGCACCCATGAAAATAATATAAAAATGTTTTTTATCTTGGAATACCCTTATGTGCAATGTACCCTACAAGAACACTACCAGTCAATTGACTGCTCATTTGATCGATAGTCAGGCAGAATATATTCATCATTGCGTAGAACAAAGTTTCCATCACTTTATTAAGTGCAAAATGAAAAATGTGATGGAAACTTTTGTGTACGTGTGATCTTGCATCTCTCTCTAACTAACGAGTATAACATATAGTGGAACTGCTCACTCCAGTGCTTTTTAATAATCAATGATAGCATAAATATTACTCAAGTTTGACTGATCATATTTGATTTATATATCCCCCACAATTGAGTAATCATACTTTTTTGATATAATGACAATATAGTTTTTATTATTTTAATTGTTTTTTTTTATTATAAAATTATATAAAAATAAATAAATAATTTAAGATAATAGATATACTTTAGCAAACAAAGAATACCAGGCGGTATATTGCCCTCCGTACACCTTTTCACCACCAAAGCATCTTGCTTTTTACAAAAACATATCTAAAATTTTGACAAGAAATATAAAATAAATTAAATTTTGTAAATTTCTTTATTAAATATTGTTTTTACTTATCTTTTTTAACACTTTTAAATTTTATTTTTCACAGACAGAATTAATTTTAGTTTTCTTTAAATAAAACTCGATGTAAAAGTTTTGGCATATGTATGTACATTAGATGTCCCACTCTAACATATATGCTAGAGTAGAACAACTATAATTAATAAATAAATCAATCATCACTTCCTATCAAATGACTAGTCAATTGACTATCAATATTGAATTCAATATAAATTGCTGCAAGTGTGTTAGTGAAAAAAATTTTGTTTGTGTTAGTTTCAGTCATTCATTTCTTGTAGGGTACAAATAAAATTTTTATGTATGTAGTTTACCTTCTCTGATTATTAATTCATTGTATGTAAATATTTTATGTCAAGCTAAAAATATTTTCAGTACTTTTTATTTTTAACAATATTAGGATTAACTAGGGACACACAAATAAGCTTATATTTTTAATTAATTTTAGCAATTAAAGCCACTAATTAGTATATTAGCACATACGAGTATTAATATTTAGTATAAATTAGAAAATAATTTTAGCAGAGCAGAATTTCAAGCAAAATGGTTAGGGAAATGGCCAAGAAAGCAAATGGAATGAACAAAGCAGAAAATACAATTTTACAGCGAGAACTACAAAGCAGACTTGAGGAGGAGGCACTCATACAACTGGAAGAGAGCAGCTCAACAATATCTAGCGATTCATATGTATCCTTGCACGAGTATACGGCCAGCACGGAGAAAATAACAGATCTAATAGACACTCTATTCCAAACTGATGATGATGAATCTTCAGAGGAAGACGAACCAGAATACGTACAGCGTAAATCACTATCCGTTGAAATAGACTTTTTTGAATCTGTTCGCGACGTACCAAATTTCGAAAATGTTTCAGCTGACATTTCAGTAAGCGCAGAAACACCAACCATGTTGACCAAAGACTTGAAAATGGACGTGGGAACATTTGTAAATCCTTTAACAGGCCTAGATTCCACATACAGTATGGTAAGGAGTTTTTCCATTAGTGAAGAAATAAAAGAAGCTGAACAGACAAATGAAGAGGAAATAGAAAAATCATTTAAGGAGACCGATACGGCAGAGACAAGTGAATTGTCATTGTCACGAGTAGCTGACGACATTTTGGCTCAAGATGAAATAGACAAAGACACATTAATAGAGAAGACTCTGGAAACCTTTCTGGAATTACAAAGGGAACCTGAAACAACTATAATTGAAGAATTTGACTGGAAGGCTTTGGCACGAGCAGAAGAAGTAGAAAATTTTGAAAAATATATTACAAAATTTTTAACAGACTTGATCAATAAGGCCGTACACTTTTCGGAACTTATAAATCCAGAAAACTTACTACGGCACAACCTTGACAAACGCAAACTAATATCTGAACTGGACGCTACAATAGCAAAGCTTCATAATGAAAAAATGCAATATGATTTTCTCAATCATCGAACTGTACAACACTTTCGTCGTGAAAAGTCTTTTCGTTCCATAATGGAAGATAGCCCCAACACAGTGGAGGAAAATAAACAAAAATTGAATAGAGCCAAAAAACGTTTAGATCAAGCCTTGTCCAATGAAGCAAAATTAAAAGAAGCCTCGGCAGAGCTTCAAAACGAGTTAAGGGAAAGATACAAAAAATTTAAGCAGCAGACGGAAAATCAAATTGAAATATTTGAAAATAAAGTCAAAAACTATTTATATCGCGACAAGTTGCCCCACAAAAATGCGGTAATTTTCTAACACAGCTTTCCTTACAATTACAAGCAAAATCAGCAACTAATAGAATTAAATTTCTTTAAGGAAATCGATCGTTTACTTTTGATTATGAAAAGACATCGTGAGGAAATAAGTAAAGTGAGATTGTCCTTGTGTCTACAGCAGCACACGAAAGCCAAGCTGAGTGAAGTAAGTGTTTTTACATATAATTTTATGATACTCGTATAATTTTACACACTTTTTCTTTTTCTTTTTTAGTTAGTTAGCCAAATGGAAGATTTGGATAACGGCTTGACCATGAGCAGCTATATTACCATGCAAGCTGAAAATCAGAAACTACAAAAGAAAATTGAAGGTAAATAATGGAATTATTAAATCTCAAGAAATTTAGTATTTCATATTGATTGAATTTGACTTAATTATTTAGAACAAAATGTTGACCTTCATAAATTTCACATACGCAGCCATAATGCTCTCCATACTCTGGCACATTACAAGGAAAGTGAACAAATGATATACGAAAAAATAATTATGCAGAGAGCAGTGATAGATGATTTGCTAAATGCTCAGCACAAAACAAGAGAGCATTTGTTGCTCTTAAAGTTACAGCACAATCGCATGAACGACAAAATAGCAATACTTAGTGCTCAAGGTGGCCTTCTATTTAAACCGGCTTTGATGTATGATTTTGATGATACTATCAAACTTTTGGAGGAAAAAAAGGAAATGGTGGAATTTTTAAGAAAAAATTTACTATTGACTCAAAGAAAAATCAACGAAATTCTTCAACAGTCGGCGGATGTGAAAAATTTAACAATTTATTCTTAGGGAATGTTTTAAGAAATGTTAATGATAATGAGAACATCAAGATATAAATATTTTAATACAAAGGAAATTCTGTTGGGTTTTTTTTTTAAAGATGGCTGTTAATAACTAAAACGTACGAATGAGTTTTACGCACAGCTTAGCAAAGTTAGAACCCTTATAGCACAAAGTAGACCAGAGTTGTAATAACTGACGTATTCAAAAAGCTAAAATCATTTGTGGTGCAGTCACTGCGAGAAAGGGACAACTGTAGTATATTTGTTATTAAGATGTTAATAGATTGTTAATCAAAACAAACAAGAGAAAATATGTACTTTGTGAAACGAACACGTGTACATACATACATACATACATACACATTTACAAAATTAAATTAAAGAATTTGTTGAATTGCATTAAAAAAAATAGAATGTGAAATAGATTAATGGTATTAAAAAGTGATTTAAATTTGTTTACAAATGATTACTGATTTAACTTTAAGCATTTTCATTGAACAATTTTAATTTTTACCTTTTGTTTACAAAAATCACACAGCAAATGAGATCACAAAGCATAAACTGAAAATACATTTGAACAATAAAACGAAGTACACAATTTTACAAAATTAAATGAAAGAATTTGTTGTGTTGAATCAAAAAACAAAATGCCAAATAGCTTATTACTATTAAAAAAGCAATTAAATAATGTTTTAAAATTATTGCATATCTTATTTGAAGCATTTTCATTTAAAAATATAAATTTTTACCATTTATTTGCAAAAATCGCCAAGCGAATGAGGTTACAAAGCGTAAAATGAAATTAAGCTAAAAAGTGCCAGCACGAAAAAAGGTTAAAGAATGCGCAGTGACTGCGAGAGCGAGACCTCTGAAAACACAAATTATCTTCCGTCTCGTGACATCTCTGTATATCCTCTGTGCCTTATAGTTAAGGTATTTTGGTCAATTTATAATTCAAATATATAATATTTACAATTTAAAAAAAAGTGGCGCTTGCCAAAGATGTTTATTTTAAAAATATTAAGTAATGTGTGGACATTAAGTGAATGTGATTTCTGCCCAGAATGGCCTTTGAAAAAAAAGGTGTGACGGGTGTGATCTTACAAAAAAAAATTAAAACTAAGGAATTTTACGAAAATTACGAAAATGGCGAAAAGTCGCCGAAACCTTGCTAACAGAAGCATATACGCAAATACACCTACACCACGATTTACACGATACATACGTTCCCGAGGAAGTCGTGTAAATCGAAATTTTTAATTTTTGTATGAAAAATCGCGTAAATTGAAAACAAAGGCAGAATCGTGTAAAGAATTGATTTCACTAAGAAATTATATATGAATTTCAAATAAGTTTTTAAAATATCAGAAGCGTTTACACAAAACACAAATGAACCTATTACGTACCTTTTCACATTGTATGGTTAAAAGATAACAGGGACTTTAACGGCAAGTTTTGTATGAAGAACTGTCAGTTAAAGTTCACGTTAACTCTTAACCATACATTGTGAAAAGGGACGTTAGAGACAAAAATATTCAATAAAACACATAAAAATCGTGTAAGACGAGGTATGTATTTCATAAATCCCTCAATTTACACGAACACCAAATAATCGTGTAAAAGTGAAATCGTGTAAAAATGTATTGTGTAAATCGAGGCTAAGTGTATTTTTCATATTGTTTAAAATTCGCGAAAACTGCTAAGAAGCAGAATACTTGCTTACACTAACTCTCATCGCGAACATTGCAAAAAATTCGCGAGAAGCCTTAAAGTTCATTAGAAGTTAGCAAAACTGTTAAAAATAAAATAAACTCGAAAAAAACGCGATAAAAATTAAAAATTGAATTGCACAGCACTTCAACTCTGCAAATGAAATTGTACCTTTTAAATAACTTTTAGGAAATTGAGAACACAAACCAAAAGAAAATTTCACTTTCAATTCATTTTACGAATGTAAACCCTAGACGATTGAGAGAACATGATTTCTTGCCCAGAATGGCCATAAAAAAAACCTGTGACGGGTGTGATCTTACAAACCTTAATTCTTTTGTCGGCTATTTACGAACATCAAAATAAATAGCAGTGTGAACAAAGCAAATAAACGCCAACACACTTAAACAACATTTTATTTATTTCAAACTTAACATGACTTGAAATCAAACTTGTGTAGATAAATCTCTCCTAATTATTTTAAGGAATTTTATTTACATTTTAACACAACGAAGCTTTTTTCAACTATTAAAAAGCAATCTGCCTTATCGTGGTTGGCGTATTTCAAATACGACTACGACTGTTTGGTAATAGATTAAAGAAGACTTCAACAGCAAAATGTGAGTCCGATCACAGGCGAGATATGTAAAACTTCTAGTAATGAATTTTTTTAATATTGGCTTATGGTAACTAAAATAAGATTATACATTATTGAATCTATTGTATTTAAAAATCTATGGAAAACTGCATCTATAGTAGTGGAATTATTAGTTGTGGGGGTTTGTGGAGTGGAAGACGTCAAATAAAAATTTTGATTAAACTTGCGACTGTGGTTTTGCAAAATTCGTACATATTGAAATCTCCACGCATAATAATTGGCATGAGATGGAAATTGTTACCCAATTGTCGTGCAACAGCTTCAGTGTAAGGCAGCAGTACGCTATGAAGATATGTTATAATATAATATTATAAATTCTTTATAAAGACTGCTAGATATCTTTTAAACAAATATTTGACATTTAAAACGCTCTTTTATTTAACAGTTTATATTTATTTTATATTTTTCAACTTTTTAACAAAATTATTCCCACTGGCAACACTTTTACACTTCACAAGCAATTGCTCCCAAATTCGCTTGAGTTTCTGTGTACCTCTTGTTCGTACACTCCAGGAGATTGAACTAGTGCCCAACTGGTAATTTACTAGTACAGAAATCACCATCACTAGTTCCCAACTGTAAGCTTTCCTATAACACCTTTATGCTCAAATTAACATTGAGTATGTTAAGAAAATTATTAGTGCCATTAGTACTAGTTTAGGACTAGTTTATTACCAGTTCTTTTGCAAAAAAAAAATCTATAAAATTGGTGGTTTTATTCCTTTGTTACCCATTGACAACTGCTAGTTAAAATTCGCAATTATTTATAAAAATTCAAAAATACAAAAGGTTAATTGTAATTATTTGATTATAATTATTTTTAAGTGAACCTAAAACTTTAATAATTGTATGATACCAATTTTTATACAGTGCAAGGGATCTGTTAGACAGTAAAAATTTATTTTGCAATGTGGTGCCTTGGAGCTACTTTATATACCAGTCGTCATCAAAACTAGTAATAGTTCTTGCTGTTCTAGTAATTATCAGACCTGGGAAATTTGCATTAAATAAGGTAATGCATTGAGCATTTTCCTGCATTAAACCAAACCAATGCAAATGCAAAATTATTGAATTAACACTAAGTCGTATGCTTGTAATGCAAAATTTTTTCCATTGAATTAAAATCCCCTCTAAGTAATGCATTAATATTGCATTGGCATTAAATTTGATATTTTTAATGCACTATTTTTTGCGTTGAATTAAAATATCCTCAAAGTAATGCACTAATATTACATTAGCATTAAATTTCATATTTTTAATGAACTAGTTTTTGCATTGAATTAAACTCACTTCAAGGTAATGCATTAATATTGCATTGGCACTAAACCACAAGTAAAAATTGCACTGATTTTGCATTACCACTAATGAAGTAATGCAATATGATTGCATTGTCGCTAAAACCTATTGTACATAATAAAATTAAACAAAGGATGAACAAAACAAATAAAAATTAAAAAATACAGTAAAGTTCACATTGAGGCCACCTACAAATGAAAAATATTCATTGAACATACACATCTCACTTAATCAACAAGAGGGTATTAAGTCAAAATTTTTGATATCTCACTTTTTGCAGGAAACCAACTAACAACAACAATATCTATCTAGTGAAAAAATTTCAACGTATTTTGATCACTCTTTTGTTGATAAAATTTTTTTACTTTATGATTTTAATACGAAATGTAAGTGTTTTTATGATGAAATTGCTCAAATTTTTCTGACTTGCGACTCTTTTCAAAACATAGATATTCTTATATAATAATTGCAAGGTTTTAAAATAAAAACAATGTACATATATTTTCAAATGAAATTTGCTCACCATGATGTTTTTGGATTTTTAAATTTTCCTAAAATGTAACCACAAACAGTTTTTCGTCTCTACTGAAAATTTTAAAATTTTGACTTAATACTCCCTTGTTGATTAACCTTCCTTTTCACAATATATGGTTAAGAGTTAACGTGAACTTTAAATGACAGTTCTTCATACAAAACTTCTCCTTAAAGTCCCTCTTCGCTTTTAATTGTACATTCTGGAAAGGGCCGTAAGTGCGATATGTATGTTCAATGAATATTTTTCATATGTAGGTGGCCTCAATGTGAACTATACTGTATTCTTTAATCTTCATTTGTTTTGTTCACCCTTTATTTAATTTTGTGTGCACAATATGTTTTAGTGACAATGGAATCATATTGCATTACTTCATTAGTGCTAATGCAAAATTAGTGCATTTTTTACGTGTGATTTAAAGCCAATGCAATATTAATGCATTGCCTTGACGAGATTTTAATTGGATGCAAAAAATAGTGCATTAAAAATATCAAATTTAATGCCAATGCAATATTAGTGCATTACTTTGAGGAGATTTTAATTCAATGCAAAAAATAATGCATTAAAAATATCAAATTTAATGCCAATGCAATATTAGTGCATTACTTTGAGGGGATTTTAATTCAATGGAAAAAATAATGATTTAAAAGCATACGATTTAGTGTTAATTCAATAAATTTGCATTTGCATTGGTTTTTTTAATTTAATGCTAATGCAAAAGTAATGCATTTTGTCCAGGTCTGGTAATTATACTAGTAGCTTTTAGACAATTGACGCCTTCTCTCCTCCAGGGTATGATTACACTAATACACTCATACATAGGTCACACCGATTTGATAACGCTTTACGATCTTACTCAAAATTTGTGATTGTATTGGGAAAAAGATTTTTTTTCCCTAGCGTATAGCGGCCCTATGTATAACCAAAAATTAGCATGAAGTTAGCATAAGTAACGAAATTGAATTGATTAATTGAATTAACGAGTTCCTTCATACAATTTAACATTAAAAATGGTCGGATTACCTAATTTGAACTCTCCTCTAAGTCCTTTTAATGTGAACTTTCATGGCAAAACTCTTTAAGATCATGTTCAATTTTACCACTTATGCTAACTTCATGCCAATTTTTGCTTATACATAGGGCCGTAGAGGTTTACACATCATGTAATGTATTAAATGAAAGTCTAATACACGAGCGTTTGCTGAGTGATCAAAGTATATTGATATTTTATTTTAAATCTCTTCAGCTTATATACTAAATTATTCTTACTTATTCTAATATACATACATTCATACATTTAGCTTACATTGTATTTAATAACTATAAATTGTAACAGACACACGTTTGAAGTTCAGTGCCAGTAAAGCGATTACTCATAGCAACAATTTATTTAAGTCAGCATAATTCAAACTATTTAGCAATAGCGAGCATTGACCGATAATTGTAAGAATATTATGTTACCGAAATTCCAGCGTTTATTGGGCCTGTTCTGAACATCACGGTGATTTCAAATCACGTGATTTCAAAAGTAAACTATTAATAGCTGACTTGATAGTGGGTTTTTATTGCGTTTTAAGTTTTTTGCATTTATAATAGAATATTTTCTTCCAACTTCTAAGGCTATAAATCGTGAAATTTACAAAAGCAACGATTTAGCTTTTAATAATTTTTTGAAATCACCGTGATTTGACATGTCGTGATTTGCAGAACAGGGCCGTATGACTGTGTCTGCAATTGCAATTAAAAATCGTCACTAACCTATCATAACAAGACGTTGACCTTAAGTGAGTTCAATTTGTTGACATATTTTAGAATATTATTGTTTTTTGTGAATATCAGATTGCTGTGACTGTTTGTTGAGATTCATGCATATGTTGTACAATGTATATACTACAATCAAAAGGGTTTTTTATAGACTGACACAAGCTTAAATCATAACAACGGGCTGTATTGCAAAGAAAATTTTATGAAATTAATGTTTAAATATGATTTCTGTCATGTGGCTGCCAAGCATGGCACGTAGAAAGTGCAATCTGGAATACCAATTTTAAAAATTTTTTCGCATTCTGCCCATCAAAGTTATTGAAGATATACGGATAAATCGGCTTCATTGATTCTGTACGCCATAAAGTGGAAGCACTGCAATATGAGTTTGACGAATAGAACAATTATTTTGATTAAATATTTCAACAATTTGCATGCCTTGCTGTGGTGTAAGCAAAAATCAACTATTAGCTTTTACATGGGTGCTCAAATAAAGCAGTGATGTCACTCTAAAAAAAACACGCTTTACATATTATAGACTAGAGATGATAACGTGTTAAATTTTTTCAAAACAGCACGACAACACGATCCGAAAACAAATATCAAGGTATCTAACACCTTCGAAACAACACCACAACACGCACGAAATCAAATTTAACAGCAAAAGTTTACTTTTTATATTCAAATAGATGCATATTTTTGTTTAATTTCATAACGCTACGTCTAAACCTGATATATATTTTTTTATCATAACAAAAGTCAAACTTTATATTGAAAAATATTTCTTTTTATGCTAGCTCTTTTTTCTATATGGAATTGGACTTTTGTCATGATAAAAATATATCAGGTGTAGACGTAGGGTGATTGAGGCTTAAGAGATCCCTCTACACTATCAAGAAATTTGCTGGTTATACAAGGTAAACCATACAATATATTAAATTTTTTGTTCTTTAAGGCACGAAATCTCGAAAAAAAACACGACACGCGTTCATCTCTACTGCAGACATATAACATTATTAAATCAAACTAAGTATGTGCATATGGCAAGTAACAAAATTAAAACCTTTTTTTTTTCTAATGCCTCCATTAATATTATAATATACATATGTACATATGTCAGTGTTAATAATTTAAATAAAATTTGCTTAGGTTACGACACTAACAACAAAGTGTCATCTAAATAGGGCACAAGCATGTGAACACAGATGATAAACCACAACACACTCTAAAAATCCACATAAAAGGATATAATACTTTTATATTTAAAATAAAGGAAATTGAATTAATAGAGTGTAATTTTATTTTTGCACAAGCTACACACTGCTGATGTTCTTACAAATATACTCGTACTTTGGAAACAGTGGAAGGAATGTGAATAAAAATTGCTTATCTTTCGACTTTTAGTTGGCTTCAATTGAAGCCACTTTTCTTTGGTTGATATGATTGCTTGTATTGGCAATTTGTAAATAAAAAAATTAAATAAATAATTAACAATAATAGTGAAAAAACTTCCTTAATGTATTTTTTTTAAAAAGGCTAAAATTGCAATAACAGTGATTAATAAAATTTTATTAACGCGCAAGATGGATGTCGATTTTTAGAATGGAAAAAAGTTGTTAGATACTCATTACTTCCATTGTTTTCAAAAGACAAAAAGCATTCATTAGATCCGAGTTGTATTTCTTCCAAAGTCGTACTATTGTGTAGGATAGTGAGTTCTAGCCTTAGATCTAGAGAAAGCTTGTATTGAGAGTATGTTGAATGTGATGTGGCTTTGGAAGCTTTATGTTAACTATATACAAATTGTTATGTATCAACAGCATTTGTTTCCTTTGTAAACAACAGCGAAGTTAACATTGTGGTATTCCAGCAGCAATTAATTTAACATTGTGTGTTCAAAAGCTCTTATTAAAAGTGTTTTTGTTTGATAATAATTGTACACGGGAACACTTTATATAATTGTATATTGTCGAAGCTACAAAATTTATGTTCTTAAAGGTTAACAGAGTAGTAACAATCTATACATATAAAGGTATTCACGTCAAAAGATGCACTGGTGCGAAAAATCAAAATTGCAAAATTTTCAACAAATATAACAACAACCACATAGAAAATTATTTTGCAAAAATGATGCAAAATTGTCAGGGTCTGAGTAAGTGCAACATTATCAGGGTAAATTTTGCAAAGCTGTGCAGAAATACCGTAATGTATTTCTTTTAAATGAAAAAAAAAACAAGTGGTTGAAGATGTTTTCGGTACAAATAAAGTAATTGAAAAATTATATTTTTTTTTTAACTCTTAGCTAGAAATGTAAAGAAATCTTTAAATTTGATTTTAAGATCACAAATACATAATTTTTCTATATTCAAAAGACCTATGTATGGCTTAAATTGTTATTAGAATTTTGTTAAATAATATCAATATTATTAATATTGATATTTTTATTAGTGACTTAATTACAAAACTAATCAGCAACGTTCCAACACTTTGTTTCAGCATTTAAACAAACTCTTTTAACAATTAAGAAACATACGAACAAGTACAATATATCTTTGCACATATTGTGTTGCTTTATAGACAACTAAACAAAATGGGTTGCTCACGTCAGAGAGTGCAATTATGCTTTTTTGAACAGTTGCAAGAGTTGACGTGAATACCTTTATAAAATTCTCTTCTCACGCTGCTTGTAATTGAATTCCTTCGAAACGTCATGACTGCTTTTTATGAAATTTTGTATGTGTATACGGTAGGTCTGAGAAGAGGCCGTTGTCTATTTTCTATACACCTTAGTGGGCTGGGTCACGCCCACACAAACGAAATATCTTACATTTTGAAAACTACAGGAGTCAGAGTATTCAAATTTGGTGTGGACTCCTTTGAAAGTAAGGTGGGAAGTAACTCAAAATATTATTAGAAGAGGACTGTGGGAAGAGGCAGCCCAACACTAAGTAATTATAAAAATCTTATATCTTGGAAGCTATAATAGCAAGAGTCTTCAAATTTGACATGAGTTAATGTGAAAACAATCAATATAAGGTCTGTTCATTTAGTTTTCCAGCAGAAACTAGCAATGAGAGAGTAAGGCAGAAATTTACAAAACTACTCTCCCAAATATGAAATAGTATATAAACGCTTTACTAGTAAAAACTTGCAAGAAAATTGTATTCATATCAGAACCATAGATGGAAATCATGATACAATTGCACTTTTTCTGGTGTATTTTGTTTGATAATATTTTAATTGCAATTTTTTTTTAGAAATTGGCATTTAATATCATATTACTTACACAGTTTTTATGTATTTTTAATATTTTTATGCATAATTCATAATTTTTTTAATTTTATTCATTAACAAATACGAAAATTCCACTTTCCATCTCTTAATATATATGAGAAACAAATAAAATTATTTGCCATTGAAATTTAATTTATGTGGCTTAATGAAAGAAAAACAATAAATTAAGAAAATATGCTTTCGTTTTGTATTAGTTTACATGTTTTTTTTAAGAAATTCACATTTTTTCAGTTTGCCTTTTTTAAATATTTTTCAAATAATTTATTTGACAACAAAATTCTTGCAAGTTAAAATTTTACTAGTAATTCTTAAATGTTAATAATTAGTTTTTATTATGTAAAAATTTTTTAATTAATTGTAACTTTTTGCTGGTCTGTAAGGATATTACTCCATAGACACTTTTATTAAATAAATAAAAAATAATTAGTAGGAATTTTTTTCGCTCTCAATTTTTTTCTCCCTTTTGACGCTTTCCCCTTACAAACTTTTTGAGTTAATCAACACTTTCCAGTACAAATTGTTACAAATTCATAAAAAATTTTAGTAATTGAACAAACCCATAAGTATAAATTATAATAAATTTAAAACAATAACTGCCTTAGAGTCTAAACACAATGTTTGCGGTGCGGTATGATTTTTCGTTGCGGGAGAGAAAAATAAACATAATATAATGGACGACGGCGACAGCAATACTTGTCACTGTTTTTTTAAATTTTTATTAATTTGTTGTGCATACATTTTTATAACTAAAAAATTATTAACATTTTATACATTCGCAGATATATTTAAACTTTTATAACCTATGACAAATATGTTTGAACTACCAAATCATGTTTTTTTACAATAATGCTGTGAACACAACCAATTATTCAAAAACTACGGCAACGTCAGCAATAGAAAGAGCAATGAAAATAAAATAGATTTTAATTTTATTCCGTCCCGCACTGCGGATTTTTACTTCAAAATCTATGGAAAACCGCACCGCAATAAATAAACGTTACATTGTGTTCAGACTCTTATTCATAAGAAATATTTCTGTGTAATAAGGGCCAATTTCATCAACTTATTTAAACATCAATTCATATTTGAATGTCATTTTTCCTTACAAAAATTAATGAAAATCGACATTTAAATATGAATTGATATTTAAATAGGGTTGGTGAAATTGGCCCCAAGACGCTTATGGAACAAATTTTCGTTGGAAATTTGATTCATAAACCCTTTATGAAATCAAAATATTTTTTATGAATTAGGCCCTAAATGTTTAGTGCTTCGTTATTTTTATATTCCCTCATGGGATGAGCACTTCCTGCTCTATCACTCATGGGTAAATTACTATTTTCTTTGTTGAGCCAGCTATAGTTATAATATATAATGTTAAAGTGTATTATTAATCTATATTATTAATAAGAGTAATTTTTTTAAATTTCAACTACCCGAATACTTTGAAGAATATAGAATTTCCTTTTATCGAATGAAATTAAAGGCGAACAGTTTATTCACGTAAAATGTATCTTTTTTTATACAAAATACTAAAGTTTCGCGTCAATAAACTGTTCGGCTTTTATTCCCTATAAGGGTCATTAAGTGTGTTTCTTGTAAAATTTAAAACTGAATTTATATTATGAGATTTTTCGTTAGATAAGTTGCATGCAAGTTTTCCTATTTGTCAGTAGAAAACATTAAAAAAGTATATCAAATCGAAAAAAATGCCAAACATTTTTCTAATGCTAATTTTGGCAAATAGAAAAGATTTATAAAAACAAATTTCATGAAATATGGTTTAATGTAAACTCACTATAAGATCAGAAAGCGAAAAAAAAATTGTGAATCTACGACTAACATTGCGTAATAAACATTTAAAGTCAACTTGACCGCAACATACATAACATCCAATGGCATTGAAATTATTTTTGTGCACTGGACATTTGACACTCATGCAATCGGGCAAATACCGCTGCATGAAGTGTTAGACAAATGCATTTGACAGACTGCAACGTAAATATGTATTTTGTACAGATGCTATTTGACACTCGCCAGTCTGATCAAAGGCTGCATCATAATGCACTTGAATGAATCATAATTAATAACCACGTGTGTTTATATAATAAATATAAACAATACAAAATCCTTGTTTTCCAAATTTCTTATGAGACACACGCCGCACGCCTACCGTGGGAAACTAAAAGGAACAATTTGCTTATTAACCATATACCTTTTCTTTTCCCTCTTATATTAAGATAGGTTAAGCTTTATTCTCATAACTAGTATATAAGACAATGTATTTTTATTTTAAAATTAATCATAAAACAACATTCCTAGAGCTCCTAGCTGAGCTCAGGAAATAATCTTTATATTTTATTTAAAGTAAATTAAATAAAAATAAATTAAATAAAAAATTTTATTTAGAAATAACAACCTATTACAGTATCTTACGGAATTACATATAAGCATATATATAGTAGTAATGTAACGAATGTCAATTTTTGATATTCGCGAATATGAAAATGAATATTATATGCAATATAAAATATTAAAAAATGTTTATGAAAAGGGACTTCACACTTTTGTTGGCGTACTTTAAAGTTAATAAAAAGTACCCAAAATTTTAGTGATCGTAATTGAATAATATTTGAAAATGATACAAAGCACAAATTTCTATAAATAATTAATGTATTTGTACAAACTAAAATTTTTAGCATTTATTTATTTAATTTCTTTGGAAAAATATTCGTATTCGCATCCGCCTCAATTTAGCGAATACGAATACATTCGTATTCCCCTGAAAATAGCCGAATATTCGACCATTCGAATGCGAATACGAATATTCGTACATCACTAATACATAGTTAGGATAATTTCCTTAAAGTGCTACGCAGACGCCTTAATTAATTTTCAACCAAACTCACATTAGCAGGCGCTAGATGTGAGCACAAAAGATTTGCTTGTTTTATCTTTATGGTGTACATTACTGAGTTGTTTTCATTTTTAATTCCTTTTAATTTTATGATATTATAAATCTGCTATTTCCTTTCATCAAAAGCAGGAATAGCATTTGTTTATCTGCCAACCAAGGGCACTATTTGTTGTAGTGTCGAAGCAAATGTCACTATTGTATAGTGTCAAATGCAATGAAATATTGTTTATAGCATGATGTGAAAATATGTGTGTTCTAGGTTTTATTATTTAACGTTTTAAAAAATTAAGAATCAAAGTAATATCTCTTATTATATACTGTGCATACATTCATCTAATTAAGCCTAATGTCCTGCGTTCCTTATAGTCCAAGCTTGTATTTCAATTTCAATTTTAATTTTTTCCCTTAATAAACTGAATAAACTGCAGAATAACAAGTACATGATATTTTGGAATTTATATATTTTCATTGTACTTTTTATATCAAGTGTTAATTGAGCTCAACACAGTAATGGAAAAGGGATTTAATGTAATTATTAAGCAGTGTAACAGAAAACTCAAAAAAAAACAAATGAGCAACTATGTGCACTATAGAGTACTCTGGTAAAATTTCTATGCTTAAATTGCTCTTTGTATGGGTTGAACAAAAAAAAAAACAAAAAAAAAACAATATCTATAGTACAGCAGCATGTAAAATCTCTTCTAATACAACTTTAAACGGAAGTAATTCTATTTGCAGTAGGACAAGAACTGCACGTACATATGTACATATAAAAGTGTTGTATATCTTTTTATTGTTGTATGAGTAACTTGTAAAAGTTTTTGCTTTTGAAACTGTGTCATTTACGATTTACTTAAAAAGCTTTCAGTTTATTTAAGAATGCAACAAAGACAGTAGTGAGTAAAGAAATGGCAGCTTATAAGCACATACTCCAATTTAAATAATCATTCAAAAATAATTCACTTGGAAAACAAATAATTTTATATATTATTTAAAAACTATCTGGCGAAATCTTCTATTTACTAAGTATTTTATTTTTATAGCTTTTTTGACTAAATCTGTGTTACTATTTTCGCTTTCTTGTCTTGAGTAAAAAAACGTAAAGAAACATGATTTAACAAAAAAAAATTGTGTCTAAAAGGCATTTAAAAGACTTTCATCATGACCATGACAATTACACACCTTTTTATGGATGCCAAAGTTTTACTGACGGATGTTCGTTATAACGGCATATTTTGCAGTTAAGAAAAATGTTTTGTATGGAAATTTTAACTAAAACAAAATGAATAAATAGAGTCTTTGACACGGGCTACTATCAAAAAAAAAAAAAAATATGAGATTTTAGTAATAGTGCTGTCGGTGATTGTTTGTGCAACTCAAAACAATTCTGAAAAAATTGCAAATAATTATTCAGGGACTTCTTTTTCTTTACTTTCAAAGTATCAATAGGTGTGTTCTTTTGACTTTTCTGCAATTGATTATTAACCAGATAATTAATCCAGATAATTTATTAAAAAACCATTTCACTTATGCCAAATTGGACATCATTTGTGGTTTTATTTTGCAAATACTTACGATATGTCTTGATTTTTTTAGAAAATAAAATCAATGACATAAAGTATTAGATTTTTATTTATAAAATATATAATGATTAAAGAGAAATATAATTGGGAATAGATTTACTTAACAATATCATGAACTTGACTTTGGATTCACTGACTATATGAATGAAAAAAGAGAGCTTCTTGCAATGACAACCTTAACCAATATAAAATATCCCAATTTGCACTACTTCCGGATCACAAGTTCAGAATATTATTGACTACCTCGGAAGCTCTTTCTTTTTTGGGTGACTTTGCATATTGCAAAATAACTATTCATTTGCGATTTCTGTTGAAGATGGCGTTGACTGAAGTAGTTAGCACGTTGACTACAAATCGAAGGGCCTAGGTTTGAGCCCGGCCTGTGACACTCATTAAATACCAACATTACGAATTTTTCTGATGTGAGTTAGTGTAACTTTGTATCAGTTGTTGTAGGAAAATGTCTAGTGATAAAGACATAGACACTGATCACTGAACTACACCAGCTTCAGAGGATATTAATACTAATTGTGTACCAGAATTATCGACGAAGTAAAACAATCAATAAAATGGCTACTTAACACAGCATAAACAATTTTAATACGCCTCATTAACACCAGAGGCGCTGCAACACTGAATTATTTAAAAAAAATGTGCAAAAGCAGAGTTGTTAAAGAATGAAGCTTTCCTCCATCTCTTCCTTCACCACCTATCTTCCCTATCTCTATCGCTTCCCCATCACCCTCTCTCATTATCTTCTCTTTACCACACGGGTAGCACAAAGGGATCATTGTAGCTGTATCCCAAATTTTACCCTTCCTTATCAACAGCCTGCTAATCTAACCTAACGTAATAATAATATCGGTGACCTTAAAGTTTATATTTGTTCTAAATTGTATTTGATAATTATCTGATTAATAACTTCAAACAGCCAAAGCATATCTTCCACTCCATTTCATACACATAAATACATATGGGGCGTATGATGAATAAATAATCTGTCTAACTGTCAGTATACGCAGTCACTAATATGAAGACAAAATAAAAAATAAAAAAATAAAATAAAATAAATGCATTTTATCAACTTTTTTAAATAATAAAATACATTGCAATAGATTCCATTACATGGCCATCCTACTGAATAAATAATAAATGCACAAATAAATTTTGTGTCTCGATCATGCCAAATCTTAAATTTTAAATGCCTAATTATAATGTTGAAAAGATAAATAAATAACTGCGAAATAAATTTTGTTTCTTGATTCCTAAATTTTTTCCAAAAATTTATTGTAAAAATATCATTGATCCTGCTGAATTTTGTTGTTTGTTTTCTTAATGTCATCTAAAGCAGAAGTGGATGAAATTCTAATCCATTAATGAATGAAAATATAATCAAACTTAGAAATCTAAATCGCCTAACTAAGCACTCCTTCCTGCTGTATTTCATCGAACATCAAAATTAATGAGAATTAATCGATTTTTTCAACGTCCAAAAAATTCTAAATTTAATTGACAAAAGTGGCAATTTATATACTAAAATATTCTATACAAAAAGTTATTTCCCATTTCTTGCTGAATGTGCAAATAACATTTTCTGGCGAACAATACTTTCATTGACCTTATTACGAGTATGTATTGAAATGAAACTATGTTTTTGCTGACCAAACATAAGGTTCATTAATTTAGAAATGTGTTTGGAATTATTCATGAAAAAAAATAAAAGAATGTTTATTTTATTAATAAGGTTCTTATGGCCAATATCATCAATTCTATTTGAATACCAATTAATATTTAAAAGTTGTTTTTCATTGAAAAAATTTATTAAAACAGGTAGGTATACATTAGGTTGGCCGTTATTTAAAAATCTAGGGAAAACTGCATCTATAGTAGTGGAATTATTAGTGGTGGGGATTTGTGGAGAATTCCTCATATGCAAGTGAAAAACGTCAAATAAAAATGTTGATAAAGCTTGCGACTGTGGGCTTGCAAAATTCGTACATATTAAAATCTCCACCCATAATAATTGGCATGAGATGGAAATTTTTACCCAATTGTCGTGCACCAGCTTCATTGTAAGGTAACGTTACGTAATGAAAATATGTTATAATATAATATTATAAATTCTTTATAAAGACTACTAGATATCTCTTAAACAAATGTTTGACATTTAAAACGCTCTTTTATTTAAAAATTTATATTTATTTTATTTATTTTATATTTTTCAACTTTTTAACAAAATTATCCCCACTGGCAACACTATTACACTTCACAAACAATTTTTATTAAAATTAACATTGCTCCTGAAGGTATGCTTTAAAATTCGGTTGTGTGAGTTTCTATGCAGCTGTTAAGTTTCTCTGTACTTCCTATTCGTATGATGCGTATAGCGTATAGATGTTTACACACCAAAAAAAAATTAACTTTGAGAAATTCAGGTTGGTAAATTTCGTAAAGATATTTCTATTTGCTTGATCAACATTTTTGAAACTTATTGCCTATCTTAGGGACGTAATAAATATAAGTGGAGACTTTTTTTCAGTCAACTGAAACAAATATTAATGATCATACAATTGTTTGTTTGGTCACGGAATTCTAAACATTTATATATATTTATAAGTATATCACAGCAAAAAATGGTGCTTCGCTGGAAGCATGTATATAAGTGATCTTTTGGTATGCAAGCGCTTACTCGATGCATGAAATTTAGCATGATTTTTATATGAGATTCCTCGCGTAGAAGCTCTGGAGTGACCTGATCAGCAAAAATATCGTCTACCTGGAATCATGTCTTTTTTACTTTTTGTTCGCGCGTTGAATCATTAGTCGATCCCAGGATTTTCGTATGTTAGACTAGAAAACTACCCACTGAACTACCGAATCACATATTTATTTTTGTACACAATTCAATTAAAAAATAAAAAATAAAAACTCTAAGGGCC
The DNA here is from genome assembly GCA_905220375.1 of Tachina fera. Taxonomy (NCBI): domain Eukaryota; kingdom Metazoa; phylum Arthropoda; class Insecta; order Diptera; family Tachinidae; genus Tachina; species Tachina fera. The sequence continues at coordinate 85,367,286 of LR999966.1, forward strand.
AATTTCACCAACTCTGTTTAAATATCAATTCATATTTAAATATCGATTTTCATTGATTTTTGTATGGAAAAATTACTTTTAAATACGAATTTATATTCTAATAAAATGGTGAAATTGGCTCTAAGTCGCATCCAAATTTGTATAATGGTAAGCGAGATAGGATGATCTATAAAAACTTTAAGAGCTTGAATATAAACAGCCGACTGACTTCGTAGTGTTTTTGTTAAATTTCGTCCTTCGATTACGTTACTGCATCCTCGTAAGGCGCAGAGGGAATGCACTGTATGTTTTTCCGCGCTTCCAAAGCTCTTATTTTTGTGTTATATTAAACTACACCTTCCGAAATGTTATTATGGAAGGGATATAAGAAACTACAATAGAAAAAACACATAAAAAACAGAAAAAGAAGCTTTAAAAATGCAAAAGAGAATTTTATTAGCAAGCAATTGCTTCTAAATCTCGATTACTTTTTTGCTAAGATATAATACAAAAATAAATGAATTAGATAATTCTACACCAGCGTAAAATTCCCTAAGAACTGCGCAGCGGGCTTTGAGAAGAAATAAATTAGTATTGAATATCAGCAAAATCAAAAAAGATGCTGCCGTTGTGGTACAATAACTTAAAGACATTTTTTGAATTTAAATTTTTTAGTATTACTCGTACTGTAGAAATAGTAACGTATATTTTCGCTGAAGTTCTTTTACTGCAATATTACTGTCTTGACTAAAATTTGTAATTCTAAGCAGATAACATTGCAAAGCTTAACAGATTTGTTTGCAAAAGTTTATATGTATGTATGTATGTATTTAATACCAAACGTCCAACCCTCTCAAGCTTCTTATGCTTTTCCAATACAACAATATTTGCTTTTCGAGCAATTAAAGTAACATATATTCCACAATGAAAACATCAATAAATCTTTGTTAATTTTAACCTCCTGCAAGAAATGCTGACCACTACAGGCACACTAACAGCAATAAAAACAGTAACAACAACAACAAATACACGCACAAAATAAACAAAATAAATTCACAAACACTACAGGTGGTACTTAATAAAGGAAGTCAATAAAACTATATCCAAAGAATATTACTATAAACAAATAATAAAAAAACAAAAAATAAATGAAAGGAAATAAGAAAAGCAGTTAAAACCAAAACAAATACGACACTAACTTTTGTAACGCAATGCTGTAAGCTTCACCTCTATCACACACATACACACGCTGACACACACTTCCATACCTACACACTTACACGCCCATTATAAAAGCAGAACTCACTCACTCGTCTAGATGAAAGAAAAGAAAGACAGTTTGTTTGAGAATGTCAACCAAAAGGGATATATGTAACTTGTAAATTGATGATGGACATCATACGGTGCTAAGCAACTAAAACGAGAAAAAGTTAATGGTGTTGTGGGAGAGGGGGGAGAAGGGCATAAAAATTTCTTTGCCAGACTTAGCAGACACGTGCTCTCATTATTATGGGTCGCCATAAACCAAAGGACTTACATAAATTGAAAGAGAAAGAAAAAGGAAAAAAGTTTTCTTTCAATTGATTGAGGAAAGAAATCAAAGTTCTTTTCCTTCTTTAAGTGTAAAAACAATAAAAAAGAGGTGTGTGTGTGTGTGTGTGTGTGTGTGTGTGGATGTGCATGTGTGTGTGTCCTCCTTTATATTGCATATAATAAAAATTCTCTTTATTGCTTCATATATTCTAATTAAGATAATTACATTAATACGGTATTGCTTTGGAAGAAATAGAAGAATAAAACTTTTATGTTTGTATACATATTTACATATAATATAAAAAGTGTTGAATATTTAAACATTATTCTGTCTTTATGGTTATTCGATTTTGTTCAACTATGTGTTATTCAAAATAAATATAAATTATATTTAAGGTGAAGCTGCTAAACAAAAAAAGCTTTATTAATATTTTGCAAATGTACATACAGACGAAATTAAATTTGGTAATTTTGTTATAATTGTTTGTTCAATTTGAACATTTTTTCTCTTCATAAAATAATGCCTTCCTATTTTATTTAAAATATATTTTCAAAGAAAACGTCTTTTAATTAATATGTAGAAGAAACGTTTTTTTTGCAGAAAAACAACCTTTTTAGAAATTTAATAAACTAAAAAATATGTAATTATATACATAAATATTTTTAAATTTTTTAGAAAATTGACACATAAGTTTGCATCATTTACAAATTTATGCAATAGGTTAATGACGTAACAGCAAATGATTGTAGAAATATGGAAAAAGTTCTTTAGAAAATTATTTGTCATTATATCGAAATTTTTTTAACGTATGAGTTAAATGTGGCATGTCTTTTGCTTTTACATCGCTTTATTTAATTCAGAAAGCATGCATAACTTCACTCACACACACACACACACACACATACACACACATTGAGAAAGCAATAAAGCATTTATTGCTTTTTTATGTTGTTACATTAAAAAAAGGACACATATGTTTTAGAAATTTTTGATTAACTACAGGATGGAAAATTCTCCACATAACAACAATGAGAAAATATGAAAAAAATTTGTGTTATAACACACATACACCTTTACTTATCTTTGCGCAATCCATAAATACATAAAATTCTATTTTCATAAAAGTACCTTTCAATAGAAGTATATTTTTATGGGAGTGAGTTTTAACAAAAGGACATAAAGGCATCACCATTCAAAAAATTGTCCTCTTACCAAATTAGGCTCCACGAAGCATTCAATTAAAGAAAGTACCTTTTAGTACAAGTAAATTTTTGGTAAAAGTAATTTAAAAAAGTACAATTTAATAAAAGTAGCTGTTTTTAAAAAGTACCTTTTTATATAACTACCTACTTAATAAATTTAACTTTTAACAAAAGTACCTCGTAACAAAAGTGCTTTATATTAAATGTATTTTTAAATAAAAAATTAAAGCAACTTTTAAAAAGCTACTTTTAAAATAAACCTTAAAAACCAATATCTTATCATAAAATTTAATTTTATTCAAAGTACTATTTATTAAAAGCACCTTTCAATAAAAGTAGATTTAAATAAAATTACCTTTTAGTAAAAGTACCTTTTAATAAAAGTAGCTTTTAATAAAAGTAGCTTTTAATAAATGTAGCTTTTAATAAAAATAGCTTTAAATAAAAGTAGATTTTAATAAAAGTAGCTTTTAATACAAGTAGCTTTTAATAAATGTAGCTTTTAAAAAAATTAGCTTTTAATAAAATTAGCTTTTAACAAAAATAGCTTTTAACAAAAATAGCTTTTAATAAAAGCAGCTTTTAATACAAGTAGCTTTTAATAAAAATAGCTTTTAATAAAAGTAGCTTTTAGTAAAAGTAGCTTTTAATACAAGTAGCTTTTAATAAATGTAGTTTTTAATAAAATTAGCTTTTAATAAAATTAGCTTTTAAGAATAATAGCTTTTAATAAAAGTAGCTTTTAATAGAATTAGCTTTTAACAATAATAGCTTTAAATAAAAGTAGCTTTTAATAAAAGTAGATTTCAATGCAAGTAGCTTTTAATAAAAGTAGCTTTTAACATAAGTAGCTTTAAATAAAAGTAGCTTTTAATAAAAGTAGCTTTTAATAAAATTAGCTTTTAATAAAAACACCTTTAATATAGCTTTTAATTAAAGTAGATTTCAATGCAAGTAGCTTTTAATAAAAGTAGCTTTTAATAGAAGTACCTTTTAATAAAAGTGCCTTTTAATAAAAGTACCTTTTAATATAAGTACCTTTTAATAAAAGTACCTTTTAATAAAAACACCTTTAATATAGTACCTTTTAATAGAAGTATATTTAAATAAAAGTACCTCTTGATAAGAGTAAATGTAAAAAAGTACCTTTCAATAAGAGTACATGTAAAAAAGTGCCTTTGAATAAAACCATGTAACTTTTAACTAAAGTGCATTTAGTAAAAGTGTCATTTAAAAAAATATGATTTAAGCCATGAAGGGCGTTGCATAGTCGTATAGATCTGTCCTAATATCACATTATATTTTCTATTCTATAAAATTGTTTAGCATCAAACCCTTACAAACAAATATTGCTCGTAAAACGTAACTTTGTGTCTACTTACTACTTTGAGTTAATAGTCCGAAGACTTTTGAAGATGTGTCATAATTAAAAATAATGGTTAATCAATGCATTCAATACATGGACATTAAAAGTTTATGGTAATGGGGCTTTTGCTGCGCTTATGGTTTGTACATCTGTTCATATTATAAGATGTAAAAAGTTAAGGGTATTTTATATAATAAAGAAAAATTGTGTAAAGATTTATTACCAACATAAATTTATACTTATATTTTTAGCATTTAAGAAAAATCCAATAAAATTCAGCGAGACAAATTTTAAATATGTTGGAGGAAGTATAAAAAATATACTTTTCAACAAAGCCTGAAGACTCACTGGAATCACTTTGCGCTTGATTTGGCTTCAATTAGTTTCTCTTTTTAAGAGTTGAAAATGTTTTTTAAAGCGATTGTAGGCCGACTTGAAATCAATAGAATCTAAAGAGAGAGAAAATACAAATATTGGAACAAACGTGGCACCAAAAGCCTCAAAATATTTAAAATTACAAACTACTTACAAACTTCAATATTTGTCGTGATATGGAACTATTAATAATTACTTTATATGTATAGGGGAACTTTGGAACGGCTAGATTTTTGTGTGATGATCCTGCTCAAAATGTGTAGATTTTTGCTATTATTAGTTGTCGAAATTTAAAATTAATTATATTTATTTATTAATTTATTTAGGTCTATAGAACAAATGTTCCTGACAGACTATAATAACTTAAATATTATGTTATATTAATTATATGCATTAATAAAACTAATTTAATCTATTAATAAGGTATAAATTAGAGTTTTTAAAGTTTTGTTTGGATACATTAAATTCAACCATTTGAATAGTATTCAATTTATTAAAATCAGCAAAAGCTCTTATTAGAGGACTATTTAGAGTATAGTTTCTACGATGAAGGCAATTATAAAATAAGTTACAATGTCGAAGACATCTATTCGGTACATTAAAGGGAACTCTCTCCAGTAGGATAGAACAATCTATATTAGCATTAATAATGTCAAATATAAATAATAAGGATTGCATTTTTCGACGATATTCTAAGGTTTCGAGACCCAAATGAAGACAGCGCGATTCATATGAAGGCTGAGGGTATAGAAAATTCAAATGCGGCAAAGCAAACTTAATAAATTTCCGCTGTATTCTTTCGATACGTGCAATAGAATTTTTACAATAAGGACTCCAAATTAAAGCCCCATATTCCAGTTTAGATCTTACGTAAGATGTATATAAAGATTTAATGGTATAAGGATCTGAAAAATCAGAGCAGTTTCTACTAATAAACGCTAATGTAGAATACGCATTCGGAATTAACCTTTCCAGATGCGGTTTAAATGTTAACTTTGAATCAAAAATTGTTCCCAAATCATCAATTTCACTACAATAATTTAAAATAACAGATTTTATGTTATGAGATGACGGAATTAGTGTACGAGATCTTGAATAAGACACATAGGCACATTTATCTATGTTGAATTTTAGAAAATTATTGTCACACCAATTACTAAGGCTATAAAGATCCTTCTGCAATAACTCAACATCCTGCATATTACGTATCTTAGAATAAAATTTCAAATCATCAGCATATAGAAGAATACTTGCATGCATAAAACAAGTCTGAATGTCATTTATAAAAATATTAAAGAGCAGAGGACCTAAAATGCTGCCCTGAGGTACTCCAGATATCTGGAAGTATGGGCTTGACTCAAAATCTTCTATTTTAACTACAAATTTTCTATCTGTCAAATATGAATAAAACCATTCATACAAGTTTGCATGAATTCCAAATGTGCTTAATTTATGTAGTAAGATCGAATGTGGTATTTTGTCAAATGCCTTTGAAAAATCTGTATAAACAGCATCAATTTGCAATCCAGAATCAAAACTATTATGACAATAGTCGGAAAATACTACTAAATTAGTGATAGTAGACCTACCAGTACGAAATCCATGTTGCTGCGGAATAATAACAGATTTAGTTAAAAAATAAATTCTATTGTACACCAAATATTCTAAAATTTTTTAAACTGCTGATAATTTAAAAATTGACCTTTTACCAGATTTAAAAATTGTTGTGATACATGTTAATTTCCAACGTTCTACAAAAATACCTTCACTTATGGATTTATTGAAAATAATCATCAACGGCAATGCAATTGACTGCACACTATAGTATGAAAGAAATAATCCTATTTTATACGTATGTACACCCTTCGCCAGTAACTGGCTTGCCAAATTTCAGGCAGAAACAAACAAACACATCGAGCCATAACTGTCAAAAAAGCTTAACCGACACATTTTTTAGACCTTGTTTTTTACGAAAATTTATTATTTACGAACGAAAATGATTGATTTTGGTCAAAAATTTAATTTTTAAAATTACGTCGCTTAAGCATTTTTTGGCGGTTATGGCACGATATGTGCAAAACATTTTTTAAAGTACAGAAAATGTTTTATTAGCTTTTTTTCTAATATTATAATATTGTCTCTTTGAATATTGCGAAAAATGTATTTATATATTTTTTAATACGAGTACTTTAAATTTTCCTTTGTAAGTTTTGCATCACATATTTTCTTATTATCGCTTAATTAAAAAATTCAATACTTTTTGTGAAGTAATTCTCAAGAAGAAAAAACCTTTATCTCTAAATAAATTGCATTAACTATTTTCACAAAAAAATTTATTTTTAAAACATCTTCCTAATTTATTATTTTTTGTAATTCTACATTTCACATTTATTGCTTGCAAGAAACGTACACTTGGCTGCATTCAGTGTCGTCAGTATACAGCCGGTATGTACGAGTGTAGAAGTTAGTGTATACTTAATGTTAGCTTTACAAGAAATACGATACAAACAAAATGTTATCAAGTTATTTTAGCACTAATGTTAACACCTTCAAAGGATTTTTGTGCTCTGCAATCATTATGTTGTAAAAGATAAAGTAAACATAACATCAAACAAAAAACAAAGTACAAGTACAAGTACTTTGTTTATTCATCATTGACTTTGTGTAGAGCATCGATTGCTATCTTTTGAGGGAAATTGTGTAGTTTGACAGTGGTTAGTCTAGAGGAGAATGAAGTGAAAATTATTTATATATACATCATAAGTTGGCAATATTCATGGCGTATGATTGATATTAACAATACGTACCGAGTCACTAATTTTACTTAGGGCCATTATTATAACTTGACGATAGCTAAAAGTAGGATGTTATTGCATGGATAAACACTTTTTCATTATTACAACTTCATTTTAACAAAAAGTGAGCGATAAACTAAAGACAAGTTGATCCTACCTGTAACATTTATTGTGAGGTATAGTCATTTAAAGTTGCCACATTTTCGTCACTTGCCAAGTCAAATTTATTTGTTCAAAATATGGCATAAAACAAAAACAATACAACACAAAACACATAAGAATAATAAAAAAAAAAACAAAATAATTGACAAAAATATTTTCATTATGTTTGTAATTTGACAAATAAACAAAAGCAAGTTGCCACTAGTCATTTCTAACAAACAATATCCACAATATCCACAGAAATGTTGCCACCAACCAAACATTTTATTATTTATTTTATTGGACAGTTGTAATAATGGAAAATTTTAAAGGTTACTTTATTGTTAAGTTTTGCTAAACTTAGGAATAACTATCCGAAACTTTATCGTTAAGTCATAATAATGGCCCTTAATAGGGTACACACTAGAGGCTTGCATGAGCAACGCCATTAGCATGTCCATGTGTTTTCAGATAGATTAGTAAAATTCATTTAGGCAAAAAAAATTACTGAGAGAAGATTACTCATGACCATTGCTCGATTATTCAGGCCTGTGCTTGGGGATTTGTAAAATTCAATCCCGGGATTTCTTTTTCGGGATTTCATTGCAATTTTTATATAAAAGGTCATTTATAAATTAAAAATTTCGTTGATTATATGGTATTTTTTATAATATTTAAAAGTCCCATACAATTTTATAAGTTCAGTTTTAACAAATTAATGACTATTCGTGACATATTTCTTATAAATTAACAAGAAGAGCAAAATAATTTAACTACTTTCTCACGGTTATTTTCATCAAAAGTGCTAAAATATACAAATAAGAATTATTTTGAAAACAAAAAGAATCATATGAGCCTTGGAAGGGAAATAACATTTGGAAAATTCATAAGTTTGACAAATTTATTCCGTATAGATATTTATAGAGTGAGATATTATGAGAGCAAATATGAATAAAATTCTACGAGAAATTTTTCCCGGGTATAATTTCAAACAGTAGCAAATAATAGGGAAAACAAAAAAAATCTAATAGGAGAAGGGAGAAATTTATTGCGGAAATTTATTCATAATTGCAGTGTATAACTAACTGAATGTCGACTCCTCAATGCTATAAAAAAATTAGCACTTATCTACTTTTCGTTAACAATTGAGTACAGTTACAGCCAATTACAATTGAAGTAGAATACAATACAATGCAAGTGTAAGCTTATTGTTGTCGGGTTAACGTAAACGTAAGAAATATTTACCGAATAATGCGTTTCGTTTTTGAGAGCTCCATAGATATGTTAATATGTTCATGTTGGTTAAGATTATATAAAATATGTACATACTTATGTATATTGAAAACAAACAAAAAATTTTCAAATTTAGTTATGGTTTTCAGTATAAATTCTCTGACACCAAATGTGATTAATCAACTTAAAAATAGTTGAAAAAAATTGTTTTCATTTTTATTTCATACTTGTATTAGAAAATTTTTAACTTTATAGACAATTGTGTTATGATATACATATTATCAACATAAAACCTTTTAAAATGCATAAAATTTGTTATTAAAGTAATATTTATATTAAAAAAAAACTAATTTATTTTACCAACAAATTGTAGATCCCGAAATCCCGAAAAATCCCGGGTATGTACATCGCACACAGTGGCCAAGGGCGGTGAGGTTGTTAGGTGGATTAATTTGAAGAAAAAGAAATTCAATTACGGTGAAAACTGAAAGTACTCGCTTAAAGTGCACAAAATTATACATCACAATGCAAAAAATGAATTTCATATAGGTAACGGCGCACACATGTGACCAAAAAAGCGCAACCACTAATTACTATTCAAAAACTATTTTATTCAGGCATGTATTTATTGATTTAAACAGCTTCCAACCATGTCAAATTCTATAAATGTGTCTATTAGTTATATGTATATGAAACTGTTTAACTTAATAAATATGTGTCTGAAACAAAAAGTTTTTGTAGTTAATTTTAATTATTATTGTTCGAACTTCATTTGTTTCTATATTTATGATTTGAACGGGCTAAGGTTCGTATCTTTTTTTAAGCCAAATTACATGTGATAATTATTAATGAACAAATAGCACTAAAGTTAGTTGTTAATATTTTGACTAACACATAGTTGAATGGAACAACTAGGTGTTTCTGAAGGCAACTAAACCTTCATCATCAGCGCTCTTTTGTGTTGGTCCACTGTGTGTGGTATCAGTTGATGTAGATTTCTGTTTTATATACGCAACTTTTATGCAAGTGGAATATGTGAATTGTTTTGATTCATCGTATTGCTGAAAGCTTTTTTTGTAATGAAAGCTCAATTTTACAATTTTTAAAATTACAACAGTATTTTAATAGTAATAAGTGGTTACGCTTTTATAGAACATGTCTGCCAGATGTAGATGTAAGCTCGGCATAATAAAATTTCCAAAATTGTAAGAAAAAATAAATAAAATAAATTAAATATATTTTTTTAGTGATCATAAAGTTATAAATTGGGCTCAATTTGGCAGGGATTTTGACTTAGCTTTAAAGATTGAACGAATCTGCGTTAATTTAGAAAAAAAAAATTATACTGCGCATCGGTGTATCTCAGAAATTATGCAAGAATTACTAATAGCCTCACGCATTGAGTTTGCCAACAATAAGCTTAGGCTTACTTTTACTTTTATTTTAGTTGTTGTTGTAATTGTTTAATGTATTTTTATTAGGGATGTGCGAATACCGTGCTTTGCTATGCATGACTCACGCATGAGTCACGCTGGCTCGTGATTGTATTTATATATCATAATGAATAATATGTGTGGCATTAGCTAACTTTCTTGATATTATTAAATAATCTATCTTTGTATAATTCGTATTCGAAGTTAGTCAATGGAAGCGAATTCTTCAGGAGCGTGCGCAGATAAAAAATTATAAATTTTTGGTTGTTTTGTTGACAAAGCACCGTTTATATGCATTTCTTTGATGTATTTCTTACATTAAAAACAATAATTAACAATAATTATAATTATTTATAAAAATCACTTTATATGGAGGGCACCCGACTCACCCGTCTTATAACACCAAATTTGGAATATGCAGTTTGTTCTAAGAGTTATCCACATCAATCAATTTAGTGCGCCTCACTCTTGTTGATCGCTAGATTTAGAAAACCTAATAATTAACCTTTCCCAGCCTCCTATACCTCCAAGATTTTGTCGAGACATGCACTTTGTTGTAAGAGTTATCCTCATAAAATTAAGAGACCCTTGCTATTATAGTTGTGGAGATATGAATTAATACACGAAAAATGGTGTTTGGCCCCACTGTGCACTAGTTTATTTTTTAGTACAATTTTGAAAGAAAAAAAAACATACTTGCATCATTAAGTGACGAAGTAGATTTTGTTTTTTATGGCAAATCTATTTGAAAGCTACTCAATTTCCCTCGAAATCTCGTAAGTAATTGATTTTGTTCAGATGTAAGGGTTTATGAAACTGTACTCTAAGTCCTGACAACCAAGCATTAGATTTAATTGCTACTGCTTTGATTTGATGTTAGAGCGATTAGCAGAAAATAGATACGTATTAGTGTCCTGCATAAGATCATTTATAAGACCTTTCAAGACATCAGAGATTTTTAAAAAGCATTACTACAGCGAAATATTTTAAAACAAACGCTAAACAACTTTGTTAGCAAGACAAACAGCTGAACCAAATGTCTTGCCAACAGTGTTTTTTTAGCGTTTGGTTTAGAATATATCGCTGTAGTAAAGCATTTGAAAAATCTCTCATGTCTTGGAATGTCTTATAAATGGTCTTGTGCAGAACTTTAATGCGCATACATGGTGCAGTCATCAAGGACCACAACTGCTGATAAGTTCAGGAAACTGTATGAGATATGAAGAGATGTTTTATATATATTTTTCTATTATGGTTATTAAAAAACATACAATCAGCAAACACAGAAGCCAATGCAATCGCCAGCCATAAGCAAGAACAACTTCGATGCTGCTACACACGTGTTAATGTCGCCATACATACACACAAACCAATAGAAGAAATAAGTGCGTGTTACACTAAGGTAGTATTGAATGTACTGAGACTTTGTAAATTATAACAAGGGCGTTGTGTTCGCTTAGCAGTCAGTTTTCTGTAAATAACAGTGAAGCTAACATCGTGGTATTCCAGCAGTGAATTATTTAATATTATGTGTTTAAATGGTTTTAATATCATTGTTGAGTAAACAAAGTGTTCTGATTTGAAATTTGTTTTTAGGCAGATAGCTTCTTATTTAATTTAAAAAATTTCGAAGCTACAAAATAACGTTATTTAAATTAAAAAATATAAAAATTTTTTATTTCAAAATATTTTCAAACTCGAAAATTACTTTAAAAAAATGCCGGAACTCAACTTTGTTTCCAGTTAAATTTCACATGCCTTGATTTAAATTTTTTGAGTGCTTATTGGGATTAAATTAAACATAAGTTATTTGAGTGTTATTAAAAATTTACTTGAATCAATTGAACATTTGATTATAAATATTAGTTAGTGAATAATACATTTTCTGTTACGTTTTCTTTAGCAATTTTTTGACATATAAATTCAAAATTAGTTTAAAGTTTAAAATATTTAAAAGAGAAAAAAACCACTGTGAATTTTTTTTTCCAACTTCAACCAATACTTGTGTTTTTTATTTAAATTTTTATGTTTTTGGGTACTTTATTGCATTTTAACAAGATCTTCTTTAATGCCATTTTACTCGTATATTCAAATTTCAAGAAAGATATAAGTATTAGTTCTTACAAGTGCTCTCTCTACCAACTATTTTTATTTATTTTTTTTTTGTTAAACACAAGGTATGAAAAGATATGATAATATTTGTATGGAAATAAAACTGTAATAGTGTTTGCTGAATGAAAAATCAGAAGAAGAACAAAAAGTAATGTATTTAAAATAGATTAAACTCAAAGCCAAAGACAAATGTTGTTGTAGTAGACACGAAGAACAGAAAACATAAGACATTACAACAACCAGATGCATAAATTACACAACAGCTAAAAGAAATTACTAAAAACAATATCATTGAAAAAAGTCAAGAGAATCAAGTAATTGGATTCAATAGCTTAGAGATAATTTTATTTTAAGATTTTGTATTCAAATCACATAAAAATATATGTATATACATATCTACATATATGTACGTTGATTATTCATATTAAAATAAATGTTTATATTGAAATTTATGCTTGTTTGTTAAATATATAAAGAAAAATAATAGTAAACCCATTAGCATTGTGAGTACCAAAAGATAAATTTAGACAGTGCAACATCTCATACATTTTTCATTAAAGGGTGGGATAAAATAAACACAAAATTATCTTCATCAGTTTTTGGCCACCACCTAATTCAGACTTGGTGACAGAGCTTAACTATATACGACAATTATTTAGTTCACTGAACAAATTTATTAAAATTTTGCAAAAAGAAAATTATTTATTGTGCTCTTTTTTTGCAAAAGAAAAAGAAAATATACTTACTCCAAATTTTTGTTAACATAAGAGTATGTATATAATCTAAACGTGTCGAGGCACCCTAAAATCCTCATTAAGATCACTTTGTAACTTAAAAATATTCACTAACTTGTTCACTACTTCTTTAGTGATTTTTAATAATTTTAATGCGCTGTTAAGGCGTACATCGTTCTATTTTTTGGGTTCCGTATACCGAATGTGAAAAGTGATCATATTGTTTTCGCTAAAATTTCCTTCTGTCCGTCTGTCTGTGTTTCTGGAACAGGGTGTTCTATCGAGAGACGCAAGAGCTACGGACCTGAAAATTTCATGCTACAACAACAAATGTATGGCAGTAAAAAATTAAAGTGTGTCCAGAACATGTGTATTTACCACAATGCAAGCAAGCGACTTGTCTAGAAAAAATATATGAAAAGCACTCACATTGTTGAGTGATTGCTTTTTTTTTCTAGACACGTAGCTTGCTTACATTATGGAAACTACACACTAATGTAATATACAGACAATTATATATAGAGACTTGAAATTTTCAATGTTAATGTATACAGACTACACTAATTAACACTGAAATTTAAAAAATCAAAATTCAAGGGTATACCATCACTTAATCGGAACTGTTTTATAAGCCGAATTTGAGTAAATTTCTCGTTTAAAAAAAATTAATAATGGTCCTGCTTGCAGACGTGTAGATTTAATAAATATTTTTTTTGTTAATACATGTATATTTTTTATTGTATCTTCAAATATGAACTAACAATAAGTATTCAAATCTTAAATCTCAAACATAATTATTAGCTTGCGATTTAGATTAGATGTCGGACATAAACTTGTTGATAGTCATTCATAATACATGACAGTCAAAAAAGAATATTCGCATTTAAGAGAAATGATTTTACTTTCAGCTTAAAATCTTAATTTTAGTACAAGACTAAACAATTTCAAAATTAAAAAAAAAAACAATAACAAAACAAACAAACAATCGCCAAAGTCCGAAAAAAACACCAAAACAAAAAAAGCCCCAAAGGAAAAAAAAAACATAAAGCTAAAATTAATCGTCAAAAACCAAAAAATCGTCAAAAAGAAATAATCAATGCTGCTGAAAATTTTTCACAACTTCAAACTGAGTACTAGGCTTAAAGAAGAATAAGTAAGTAAAGGGTGATTTTTTTAGAAACTTTCATTTTGGCAACTCAGCTATTTTCGTGTAGCTGAGTGTTGTGTTGTTGATGAACGTGGATTATCGATTCGACACCATTCACGGCACTTGGGCCTATGATACTTATTTTTTATTTTGGGCTTGGCTGATATGTATTTTCAGCAAGTCGTTGCCAATTGAACCGAACTCGCATCGGTGAACAGTTTATTTAACTCTTGGGGCCGGACAAGCTTATGACTACATGGACCAGTCCGCAAGGTTTGACGCACTAGAAGACAGTATTAAAGAATTTATTCGTGAAACATTATCCGATATGTTGGCGAGAATATGTCAAAATCGGACCCAACGTATGAACCATTTCACACATATCCGCGGTCAAAATTTACATGAAATTATCTTTAAACATTGAATTATATACATCGTTCTACCGACTCAAATAAAGATTTCATACATTTCTCTAAACGAGATTCGTTTGGTATCGAGTGACATCATCAGAAGACAGTTTCTTGCTATCGAGGTTAATTTCTATTTGAATGCAATTTTGATCACGAGTGCAGGAATTGGCTGCCTGGATAATTTCAGTATTTTCTATAAAATTGCTGACTGAATTATCTTTTTGATTATTTGATTTATTAAAAAGGGCCGCAATGTCTAAAAATCGTACGAGAATGTTTTTGTAAACGTTGAGGCCGTAAGCATATAAATTTTGCATACCGTATGTAATTTTTCATAGATTTCAAATTCACCAGTGATAAAAACGAGAGAAAAAGATGTTAATTAAATTGAAATTTTTTGATTGCGAAAACGATGTTATGTGAGATATCATGTATGCATATATTTTTATATGGATTAATATACATATTACACCATATTTCTTTCTGTACACAAAAAAAAAATAAAAAATAAACAAGAATTATGTTCAACAAAACCATGTTGTTGAATAACATTTTTAATTTCAATAATATTTGTCATTAACTTACCTACAATTTAAACATGACACTAATTGCAAGAAACTGGCAATACAATCAAATTTTTTTTACTACCACACTCGCATTGTTTTTCATTTCCAGTCAGCTTTCAGCGATTTTTTTAAAGAAAGGAAATTTTTGATGTTTTCAGAAAGTAAAATGAAAAAAGGTTAAAGGTTAGCCCGTTTAAAATTTTTTTACAAATATACGGAATTGTGGTAAATAGTTATTATAAAATGAAATGAACTTTAGCTTTCCTATGAAAACGAACACGAAATTTTCATGAAAGTCATTTATTTCATTAGAATTTGTTTTCATAATACGTATGCAGAAATTTCAAGAAAGTACTTTCATGTGTAAATGAAGCGTTAAATATTGTATTTAATTTAATTTAATTTTTTTGTGTTGTTGTTTATCTTGCCTGGTGATTTATACAACATGCTCATGTGCTATTTTTGTTATTAATTTTGATTGTTGGTGTTGTATACGCGTGAATACCGACAAGAAGCCGCAAACTTTGTGGCTTCTTTTTTAATAAAAAAAATTTATTTTTGATTATATCAACCCAATGCGAACATGCAGAAGAATCATAAGAAATCATGTTTTGCGTGTATTCATTATTTGCGTACCCAATACCGATTTGCTCTTTAGCTGAGTGGTCAGAGGTTGCCGGTTCGACTCATCCAAACATCTTTAAAATTTAACAAAAAAGGATATTGTAAAAAAAATAAACAAAAACAACACATTACAATTTGAAAAACAAATTCATTAAAATTTTTTGCTTTCTGTTAACAACTCAATTGTGAATAACACAATCATTTTAATTGGAAATAATTGAGTTGAGTTTATTTTCTTGTTACAAATCTATGTTCGTATTTACAAAAATCGTTTTATTCACAAAAAAATTAGTTGTATATATCAATTTATGTATAATATATTTGCTATGCATTATCCCATACATTTCCATATCATGAAATCCATGTCACGCACCGCTACGGCGTGCGTATAATTATAGCTGGGGTCGAATCGTCACATCCGTGAACGTACAACTCGTCACGTAAAAACAACATTTTCGGATTATGACATACGTGAACGTACTGAATTCCCATTCAGTTTATACGACTGACGTATCACTTAATTTGTTTTCGTACGATTGTCGATTTTTTAAGGAAGGTTTTTCTGACGTAAGTACATTTAGGGTCTAAATATTAAATTGTGTACCCATTTTTAAAATGTGTAGAGTGTTTAT
Source organism: Tachina fera (assembly GCA_905220375.1). Taxonomy (NCBI): domain Eukaryota; kingdom Metazoa; phylum Arthropoda; class Insecta; order Diptera; family Tachinidae; genus Tachina; species Tachina fera. The sequence goes on from LR999966.1 coordinate 85,383,569, forward strand.
GAAACAACTTAATATTTTCGTTGATATAAAGCGAAACGTTGCGAACGCACGCGCTGCAAAAATTATATTCTGAAACTATGATGTCGGTTTATATTTTAGATTTCTGCGAATCCACTTGAGATAGAATTTTCTTATTTTTTTTACAGTTATAAGAAGCTATCTTAGATTATTTAAATAGCTATACAACTTTGACAAAATTATATAACTATATTATAGTTTTTTAACTTTTAACATCGTCACGCACATGTTAAGTCTGTCACGCACAATTACACAGTACGTTTGTGTTATGTACTCATTCGTTTCGAACAAGCTAATAAATAAAATGCAATCCAAATTGATTGTTTATCTTTATTTGTATCTTTTATTGAAAACGAAAAAAATTCAGCTCAATGAAAATAACACATTTTTTTTAATTTTAATTTTTAGGTCTGCGGTTGACTTTTCTGTGGATTTCATGGTATATGAATTCATATATATATATATATTAAATTGCACTCATATATTAAAAATACATGGACCATATAAACATATTAAAAATGGAAGAAAATTAGATTTGAAAGGCTCGGAAAACGGCGATCTTTCGTTAGATAGAGATTGAGAAAAGAAAGCTTAATTCATTTTTTCGTTTGTGCAACTCTAGTATTGTGCGCTTTGTTAATTTTTATAGCATCGTTGCTTTGTAGTACACGCAAAAACTACTTCAGACAATGCATAATTTAGTTTAATCTGAAATCAAATTCATTTAAATAAACCTTACAATATTACGGCCCCATGATTCTTATAGCAACTGCTAATCTTAGTTGACTTGTTAAAGGACCCTTGTTTTTACTAAAGTTTTTACTAAATCTATTTAACGACTACGATTGAGTATTATACACTATATTAATTACTTATGGTTTCTTTTAGCTTTAATTGATCTATTGGCTAGTTATTTTTTTGTAATCGTTATCGTGCGCGAAATTTAATTACATACAAACTACATTCAATACTTTAAAGTTTATTAATGATATTAAAGTTAACGAGCTAAACTAGCATACACGCAGTTTAGCAACATTGTTGACATAAAGAAATATTAATAAAAACTATTAGTATTTGCAAGATATTATCAAGGGCACAGTTTCTAAACATTTTCTGTTTAGGCTAAAAATAAAACCAAAATCATGCTATAAATAATACATTTAACTTGAGTTGGTTAAAAAATATATACATATGTGTGTATGTACATATTTTTTAAGGCTTTCTGGCTATCTGCTCACAAGGACCTCGAAAAATCCTGTTTTTTTTGGAAGGGATACAAAAACTGGAGAAACGTTCGGACTAAGTGTATTGAGGTAAAAGGAGATTATGTTGAAAAATAAATTTTTGTTTGGCAAAAAAAAAAACTGTGTTTCATTAAAAAAGTTACGGACTTATTGGTCCGCCTTCGTATTCCCATTACTAAAACTTTTATTTCTAATTTACCTAAAAAAAACGTTTAAGGTTTAACTAATTTACAAGAAGCATTTGTCATGAAATTAGTTGTATGAAAGTTTTTTTTTTATTTGTGAATAGGAGGGCGGAAAAAGTAAATGATATCAAAAACGTAATTTTTGATACATCACTCTCTGTTATATATGTATGTATCTGCTATTAGCAAACATAAAATGTTAATGCAAATAATTGCAATATGATTTGAAAATAGATTCAAAATTAATTCATAACATAACAAGTTCGAATAAGATTTTAACCGCCCTATGTGTAAGCAAAAATTGGCATGAAGTTAGCATAAGTGGCAAAATTGAACATGATCTTAAATAGTTTGCCATGAAACTTCACATTAAAAATCGTGCTAGGACTTATAGGTGGATTAAGATTAGGTAATGCGACCATTTTTAATGTTAAATTGTAAGAGGTACTCGTGAACACCTAATTCAATTTCGTCACTTTTGCTAACTTCATGCCAATTTATGCTTAAACTTGGGGCCGTAAAATTTTAACTCTTGTCAGGATTGAACTTGTAACTGCTTGATTGATAAGAAATAAAAAGCAGACCATTAATATAAATGGAATGATATAAATTTCAACGGAGCACAGAAATAATTAAAATTCACTAAAATAATGCTAATGCGAAACTGGAGTATTTTAAGATCACCGTTATTATTAAACTTGTGCATATCGCTCAAGAACAAGGGGGAATATTGCTGCTGTAGCTTATACACAGAGAAAACAGTGCCTAATAAATACCTCTATGGTTGTTCTTCAATAAGGAAATCTTATTAATTTCATAGAGAAAACCTTTTTAAAAAAATCAAGAAGAAATCTTGTAGTTTATATTCGGTTATCTTATTGATTTTTTCAAAAAGGGGTTCTTCTTTATTTTATTAGGAAACCTTATAGAAAATATAAAACAAAATGTTCTTATGTATTTTCATTTAAATTCTGTACGATATATGTATGTATGTAGTATATTTAGATGTTATTTATTTATACATATATACATACATATTATATTATATTCTTAATTAACTAACTCACCATACATACATATTTATTACTTGGGAGGAGACAAGAATTGAACCAGCAACCTTCTGACTGATAGACAAGAACTCTAACCAATATGCTAACAAGCAGCCTAAATCCTTGTTGAAATTATTGTACAAACATGCTTATACAAGAACGAAAAATATCAATAAAAAAATTGTCTCTATGTTTATTTATAGATATGAAATAACAAGAAATCTAATACAATCAACAAGATTTCCTTATTAAAAAAATTAATAAGATGCTCTATACATAATCATATAGGAACCTAATCAAAATAATAAGGAATATCTTATTGAAAAAATCAATAAGGCAACGTAATGAAATTAAAAAGAAAAACCTTTTTGAAAAAAGCAATAGTTTACAATTTATAAGAAAACCTAATAGAATCAAGAAGATTTTCTCTATGAATTGTTTTTTTGGTGCCAAAAATAACGGAAATTGAGTACAAAAAGTTGTGAATAATAAGATTTCTTCTTGATAAAATTAATAATGTTTACCACATAAAAACAATAAGGAATCTCTCTTCTTGATTCTATTAGGCTCTTCTTGATTCTATTAGGCGGTTTTTTCTCTGTGTAATAGTGATGATCCAAGCTGGTAAATTTCTCATCAATCTTTATACGAAAGGCTATTCCACAATTTTTTATTATTTGTGGTTGTAACTTGAAGATATTGATGTCGACGATGTTTATTTTCAATATAATGGAACTAAGTGACACACAAGTAACGAAACAATCGACAGTTTGCGTGAAAAGTTTTCTAGCCGTTGATTTTTTTAAGAAGCTCAAATACTCCTATTTTAATCAAAAAGCTGGCTATTACTTTTTTAGTTTATATTCCTTGTTAAATGTTATTAATTTCCCCTCGATCAATGAAACTTGGCAGAAATATGTCCTATAGTTCAGCAAATGCAACTTTTAACGTTCGCGAAAGTTCAAAACCCTAAAGTTGGATCCAGGAGACTGTAAGTCTTAATTTACACTATACAAGTCTTATTGATACGCTGATTAGTTTGTCAGGAGAGAGAGAGAGAGACGAGGGGAAAAGAAACGCTTATGCTTAGCAATAAGTCTTGCATAGTCAAAATTTCGACGTAGATGCCATTTTCGTCCCCACTTCGTTTTGTAGGCGGTGACAACAATTTAATTTCAAAAATAATGTAATACAATGTAAAATTTACTACTTATGCCTCAATATCATAAAAAGTACACTTTTTAGATTTTATGAATAAGGCGGAGTATCTCTCCCCTCAAAGCAAAGCATTTCATGACTGACGAAAAAGTTTCTTACTCATATTTATCCATGCAAGATGAGCAAAAACAGAAAAAAAGGTAAAATTTTCAATAACAAAAATCACAAAAAAATGGCGCAAACGTGCGCAAAATGTTTTTCTTGCGTCCAAAATTAGAGATTTTATTTTTTATTTTAGTTCAAAACATAATTCTTAATGCAACTAACTTCACTTTTAAAAAGCTTCGTCTTGTTCTTTGTTTTGCAAAAAAGGTGTAAACTTTATACTTTTTAATTTTTAAATAAATTGTTTCAACATTAGTATTCGAGATATTTTTTTGTTTTAGTAATAAAAATAGCTTCCGATTGAATCTTTCAGCAAAAAAATTTAACGCAATAAATTTATTCGTTATGCCACAAAAAAAATGTTACATTAACATGTTACAACCGAAAAAAAAAATTTTAACTTATGTAATTTTCTCCACTTGCCTGACTTTAGCACTGCTCTGGAGCTGCAGATCTTACGATGTAATTTGTAGCTTTCAAATTTTACAATATGATTGAAAATTTTAATGTCTATCATAAGATTTCTTTAAATACATTTCTTCCTTTTTGGCCAACTTTTTGGCTCTAATACTTCTCTGTGCAATGGCCAAAAGGAAAATTTTTATTTTATTTTTCACGTGATTAGCACATCCTAATTACTTCAAAAAAAAATCCATTCGAATTTTAAAACCTTTTGCTTGTGAAGTAGAAATTATAAAACCATCCATCATAATATATTTCTTATTATAATAAATTTTATATTCTTACAGATATAGAAGGAATAGATTTTAAGTTCCTCTAATAATTTAAATTTTTATATACTGTCAAAAAGAACTTATTAATTTTCAATGTCTTTTAAACAAACCATCAATAGTTTGCTTACCAAGTAAAACAATATTAATTGTGATAAAAATAGTTAACTTTAATCTAAAATATTCTCAATAAAACACAAATAATCATTATAAACTCCTGAAGAAGGTACCCAATGCTGAAGAGAAATATTGGATTTAAAAATAAAAAAAATTAATAACAATAATTCTATTGTATGTGAGTCACATTTTACACAACTTGGGAACCTCATGTGGAACATTTTGTTCTGTCATAAATAACTTTCGGTAAGTACCGAAGGCATACATACGGCCACGTCAACAGTCAGTATATTTCAATTTTACTTTCTTTACAGTTCGATTTCAACAGACGCAGTGAAAGTGTGAAAGTCAAAGAAAAAAATAATATATATAAAAGTATTAAAAAAATAAAATAAACTTGGAAATTTTTATAACTAAAGTTTATTTAGTTGCTTTCCTTGCAAAATAATTATTATGATGAATATAATATTAACCATATATTATTATATAAACGAAGTTCTTGGAACAACTAACATTCATTATGATGTTTCAAGGGACACCTTCAACTTGCATAACTGGCCCTTAATGGTTTATTGTGGATTTATACATTTGATCTTATTCATCCCTTCTCAAATCTTCATATATTTGTCCGTCGATGAGCTGTCATTGTTTTACTCGCCATTAAAAATGTGTTACTTTCATTTTTGGCAATGCTTATTCTATTTGTTTGGTTGTATGGAAGTTTGGTCGAACAGACGGAGAATATATAAAATTTACAATGACCTTAAAAATTTGTCGAGACATTATTTATCAGCTGGTAACATTAATGAAAATCAGGACATTGTTGGGCGTCTTGGAAACGTATTGAAAGTGAAATGCATTTTATGTATCTTCGAAACATTATTTCATATGTCATATTTAGTTATTGATATTATCGCGCATTTCCGATATTACACACTACTTCAAGCTATATATGTTACTAATGTATTTCTCAAGGCGACTGTTTTCGAAATGAACTGTTTTTTGGGTATAGCTGTTATTTACATTGGTGTCCAAACAATAACTCAACGTTTAAAGAAAATCGAAAAAGATGCAATGTTAATGCATTATGAGGCATTACAGAGTGGCACGGAATTGGATATTAATAAACACAAGAGGTGGCGCAAGTTATTAGCAAAAGAAGTTAATATTTTAATCCGTGAAGAGCACAAGTTGAAAAACTTAGCAGAAGATTTCATTAAAACCTATCAACTGCAGCTATTATATTATTTCATATATAGTGCGTTCTATATGGCATTTGCAATGTTTGTGTTATTTGCATTAATGTACAAACGTTTTACATTTTTTATCATTTTTCATAATTGTTTACTTAGCACAAGTTTTTTCTTTAAACACGTATTACTATTTTCCATTTGTCAATCGTTAGTAAACAGATTTAATGATATGGGACCAATAATTCAACAAACTGTTCTTTACGCCACTTCGGACAACAACGAAATATTTCACAAAGATGATTTTGCCATGAGTGTAAGTAAGCCTTATAAAAAATTCGATTTTGATTAATTTATTTATATTTTTTATATATTTATTTAGTTGGATCACTTACTACTACAGAATATATCCAGACACCTAAAGTTAAGCGTTTGTGGCTTCTTTGAAATGAAAAACAGTACATCTCTATCTTTCTTAATTTTTGCATTTTTACACAGTTTGTCCCATTTATATACTTTTATAGGACGTTTTAAATAAGTTATAAAAAAATAATTCTCATTATAGTGAATGGCGTCGTCGACGTCACATCAACACGACAGTAAAAATTGTCACTTGTCTACTCTTTATCGGCAACAATTGGATCCTGTTGATGATCTCTTACTAATCTCTAAGGCTTTAAAAATTGTTGTCAATTGTTGTCGACAAAGAGTAGATAAGTGAACATTTTTCGTTTTGATGTGACGTGGACGACGCCATTCCCAATAAGCGGGAATAAAATTTTGTTCGTCACTCATTTTATTTTTTTTAAATTAATTAATCACGACCTTAGTCACAAATCCTTTTGCACAATAGAGTGGCATTTGCTAGTAAAAGAAAAAACATCAATATAAATACATATCGCACACTAAATCATAAACAGTCACATCTCCAAAAAATTCAGATGTTGAGTGCTGACAAACAACTTTTGATACTTTATAAATTACGCGAATATGTACTATAAAAACAAGCATAACGGTATCTTATATTCTTCAAGAAGACTGTATTACAAAAAAAAATTGTTGCGGTCATTAGAGATTTGTTCACTTAACTGGTTCATAAAAAAAATACAAAACACACTAATTAAAAACAAAACCAATTTGATCATTTTGAGTTGTGACTGTTTATGATTTAGTGTGCGATATATACATATGTATGTATATGTATGTGTAAGAATGTGTGAATAGAAGTTTGGCTTTGTATTTCATCACAATAATTATTCGTATGTAATCACAAAAAAAAGTTTTAAATAAATCACATTAGCAAAGAATTCTGAATTATTGTTCGTGATGAAGAATAAGTAAGTAAAGGCAGATTTTTTAGAAACTTTCTAGCTGGAACTCAGCTACTTATATTTTCGTATATCATATTACTGTTAAATATGTATGTTCAGTTTAGTCTATAATTTATCCGTGAATAGACATAAAAATTAACAAATCTTGCGCATTATTAAATTTTATTATCAAAATTCATGTTCGGCTAAGAAAGTGCACATGCACATCTGTCATTTTATATTCAGCTTCTGCGACCTTCTGAGGCGCCTATTCGGAAGCTTATGGCTACATTTCGCACCAAAATTACATGATTGAGCATTAAACCACCAACACTCCTAGTAGAGTGCGGACAGAGGAACGTATCGCAGCAATATATGCCAGTGTTGCTGATGACCGTGAATTATCGATTTGGCCCCACTCGCAGCAATGTGGCCATGAGCTTTTTTTTTGCCCAAGAAGAGTTGGACTTGGCTGAAATGTAGTTTTAGCAAGACGGTGCCATTTGTCACGACAGGTGGTTTCGATAAAATAACGAACGGTACGTACACGTTGCATGCTACAACATTACTCTATAGTTTTGGACATTTTTCAGCTAATCGGTTTTGTTTTGGATACACAAATCTTGATAGATGTCAAAAAATAAAACTTGGTGTAAACGATATATATTTTCATAAGTATTTAAATTGAAATCTGCTAAATATTGTGCAGACGTAAATGCACTATTACTGAAAAACACGGATGGTTCTTGAACACTGGATGGTTCTGTTGGCGGAAATTGTAGGACCGAAGATAAACTACTAAGAGTGCCTGGGAAATTCCGAAATTTTCAAGCTGCCATTTAGGCATTTAGTTCATATAAGGTATGAACTAAGTTACACAGTGATGATTTCCCGTACACGTCGTGGTGAAAGGAAACAAAAATACAAACAAACTTGTTAAAATGGGCTGTAGCACAAGAAGCAAGCACTAGAATCTGAGAAGAAATATAAGTGGAGATCAAGAATGTCAGGAAACACTTCTGGTTTAATTTCTCTTTATTGAGACCTGCGAAGCTAAGGATTTGGACGTAGAACCAAAGATTAGGCATTGAGTTTAAAATCCAGTGCGGAATATAGGATTAAGATGGTGCAACTCCAGGGCTCATTCTGAAGGCCTGTGAAGCTTTATGCCAAAGAAGCGTTTGTTGGATGATTGGGAACTGCCAACATAACTGTCACGAAAATTAAAAAGTTCTTAAGTCGAGATAAGTTAGTAGTACTTCCGTAATTTGCATATTCGAAAGTACCCCAGGTCAAAATCTTAATTAGTTTGTGTGGTTTTTCAAGAAGTTGCAGTAGTATTACTGGCGACTTGTCTTTTTTAGGGCGGGTTTACATCTGTGTGCCAAATGCCACACAAGCGTAAAAACAGCGTAACTAACTAATTACTAATGAAAACCTATTTGATTCAGACATGTATTTATTAAGTTAAACAGTTTCATACATAATTAATAGACAATTTTATATAATCCAAAATGATTGCAAACTGTTCAAATCAATAAATATATGACCGAATCAAATAGTTTTTCATTAGTAATTAGTTGGTTACGTTTTTTTTTGGGCAAATGACACACAATAAATGCCAGATGTAAGCTCAGCCTTAGACTTGATATCTCTCTTTAAAATTATATTTATAACGATGTTTGCTTACAAAAATAAAGTTTAACAGATTTTTTAACTTTAAAAGAAATAGATTTCTGAAAATTGACTTCAACGCTTAAAAGTGCAAAACAGTTAAAAATGACTTAAGCAGCTTTTCCTTATTGCCACATATATATAGTATCCGTACGGAAGCCTTAGTGTGCGATTATTAACATTTTATTAATAATGGTGAATTTTTTACTTGACATCTGTCAAGTCGTTACAGATTTAGACATGAAAACGTGTTAATTGTACAGTATAGATTAAAATCTTTTCATAGTACTGCTTTTTAGAAAGAACAGCAGAATATATTAAAAGAAACATACACACAGAAAAAAATACCAATGTGAAATAAACATGCCAAAAGGTTAATTCAAATTCATTAAAATCACATTAAATTCCCATGTTCTTTGAGTGTGTTGGTGGTTATTTGCTTCCCAGCATACCATTATCGGAGCGCTCTTATATATGAGCTCATATATGAGCGATTTTATGAGCTTCTGTGAGTGTTTCCTGCGTGCATATTTCTGAGCTCATAAACGATCGATTTTATGACTTTCTATGAGTGTTTCTTGCGTGTAAATTTCTGAGCTCATAAACGATAGATTTTATGTGATTTTTATGAGTAATTTCTGCACGCTGCCAGATAACGGTAAATTCCAGCTAAGCAGAAGAAAGAAGTTATACAAATTGATTCATTAGTGAATATTTTTGGAAGCGTAAAGACAAAATTGTGAGTTATTTTATAATAAATATAAAAATAATACATAATTAAAATAATGAAAATAGCAAGCTTAAAAGAAAGCAAATTAATAATAAGTGAACTTCGTTCAAATAAATTAAGAAAAGAAAATCCAGCATGTAATATTAAAAATAAAAAGAGTCATAAAATACTCTATTATGGATAAAATTTAGAGCTCTTTTATGAGTGACCAGTTTATTGGAAAAAGCCACTCAAATATGAGCGTTTTATGACTGTTTATGATTATTTTATGAACTCATTATGAGCGTCAGCGTTCCGACAAAAGAGTCTTTATGAGCTAATTTGGAGCGCATATGGTATGCTGGGTTTGTTCATAGCTACAATACACTTTGTGCTTAGTTGTTGTTGTTGTTTTTTTGTTTGTAAACAGCCAACAAACTGCTGCTGGCTGCTAGGCAGTGTGTTAGTCTTGCATTCGGAGGATCGCAGGTTCGAATAATGGAGCCAAGTAAAAGTTTTTTTAATTTGTTTTTATTTTTTCTTAATTAAAACGTTTTAAGTCAAAGCATTTTGTTCTCTTTTTTTCACTAAAACTAAAACTTTTCAAATAACTGATAAAAAATAATGTTAAATTATAATTTAATTCAAGATGGTAAATATTTAGTGTGTATCTTAAGAATATTTTAAGTTGTTGTGGCTGCACGGGTAATCACGTTGACTGCCACGCTATGAGTTCCGAGTTCAAATCTTGGCCGGGGAAGCCAATTTAATTTATATATACAATCATAAGTAAGTTAAATAATTAATAAAATACAATTACTACATTAAATTAAATTCATGTTGATCTAACTTTAAATAACTTTAATTGAACATGATTCTTCATTTTAATTTTAACAGTATTTAAATGTTAATTCAACGTGAAATAAAGTTATTTCAAAAGGAAAAAATTTTTTGGACAAATACTATACATCATGTTAAATTAACATGAAACACACATGAAGCAAATTCATTGCCAAAAATTTTTAAATTAACCCTATTTTTTACGATTCTACATTGTTCTTTTCGGTGTGTAGATTCATTTGATATATTAATGATAAAATAAACAAATTTTACTTACCAAACACTTTATTGGATATATGTAAACAATGGAACAGTTATATTTTCTCTGCGTTCTAAGCACGTGTACATACATACGAGTATCTCTGGTGTAGTGCTGATATACTGCTTTGCATCGATGTGGAACATCACAGTAATTAAGACATGCAAACATTAAAGTTTTAGTAAACTGATATTAATTTTTTAATAGATCCATCAAATATTTTTTTTAACAAAGTTTTATGTTACTTTTTTGTAGCCTAATGTGAACGAATTGATCTTCAGATTTATTAGTGAAAAGCAAAAAAAAACCACACCGCAACCACGCTAAAATATATGAAACGTATTCTTGAATATACAATACATATACATATGTACATATTTTACTTAATTCCTTGCGTTTGTACAACTCTTACAGTCTTTTTAGCTTTCCAAGATCAAAATACGAGTACACAAAAATATATAAATTTATCGCAAAATAAAATTGGTCCAGGACGCTAGAACGACACGCCGTAAAATTCTATTAGAAAAACGTGCTTTTATTTCTTGCAAATGCTGCAGGGCAATATTAAAGTCAAAAATTAAAATAATTCACTTATTTTTACAACTGAACATAACTTAATACAATAAAATACAATTTAATTAAAAAAAGTGACTCAAATGAAATTTATTGCGCCAACAATAAAATAATAGGAAAAACAATATAATGAAATTAAAACACTCTCGTTTAATTTTCATGTTAATATTAAATAAATAATAAAAAAAAACTTTTCTGAAGAAACTTATAATTAGTTTTCCTGTGGGTATTCCATTCACAGCTAACGAAAGGCATCAACATTTTGATGATGTTTTCTGCATCTCCTCAAAATTGTTTATGAATTTTATTATATATACATATATTTTTTCAAGGTAAACTGCTGTAAATTAAAAGTGAAACCATGAAAATAAAGAATGAATATTATATCTAGATACGAGTAGTTGTGGTCACCGCCTTGAAATGTTGTACCGGATGTTTTGTCTTTGATGGTTGGCTATTCATTCATCCATCATTGGCCGTGCGTACGTTTGATGTAGATTTTAAACTAAAACCATACAAGCACGATTTATTATTTTCTTGTTATTTTATAAGCAAAAAATTAAAATGTAATAAAATTTATAACGCATTACCTAAGTGTTCTGTAATTTTTCAATATTTTAGATTTTATTAGCTTTAAAAATATTTTCAGTGTTGCTTTTTAGTCTTTCGTTATTTATACTCACATACATATTCATAGAACAAAATCAAAACAAATAAATTAAGTGCAAATATTGACTATTTTTTGCTAGGTTTTATTTTTCCCGACCCACTGAGAAAGCATTTTTATATATTCTTCAATACTGAGTGTTCTCACAGTGGGATAAATACACTGTGCAACACCAAAATTATTCAGGGGCTCTCATGTACCAATTCTGTTTTCTTGGAGTCCATAGAGAACGAAAATACCTTTGGTTTTTGTAGATCACTTCGGAAAGTGATTTTATGACGGGAAATATGAAGAATTTCAGCATTTCAAATTGAGAGAGTCATACTTTCTATGTTTCCCAATGAATTTTCATTAATTATTCTTCTGTTTAAATTATCTTTCAAACAAGACATATTTTTTGTAAATCGGTCAACAAATAGCTAAGTTATAGTAGTTGAAGTGTCAACACTTTTATAAAATAATTTTTCACACTTCAATCACTATAAATGAGCAATTTATTGAGCGATTTACAAAAAATATACTTATATGTCTTGTTTGAAAGATAATATCAGCTCCTTTAAGTAAAAGAATAATTAATAGAAATCCATTGGGAAACAAAAAAGGTATGACTCTCTCAATTTGAAATTGTAAAAAAACATGTTTTCTCCATATTTACCGTTATAAAATCACTTTCCGAAGTGATCTAAAAAAACGAAAGGTATTTTCGTTCTCTATGAACTCCAAGAAAACAGAATTGGTACATGAGAACCCCTGAATAATGTTTTTTCTCAACTTTTGTATCACAGTGATATTAAAAAAAATATTTTATATATACATAAATGGGCCACACAATGTTTTGTCATACACTTTTAAGTTCCTCTTTTTCCCACCAATATTGGTGAAAGATATGTAGTTTAAAAGATATGCACAATATATTTTTGCCTAAGGATTTTCAAAATCCCAGAAGTTCTATGAACACCACCAATCACGGCTACATTGAATGCGTCAGAATATAAAGGGGGACCAAAAAGGTAGTTTTTTCTGATATTTATTGACAAGGCAAACAAATGTGGACACTATACAAATGACGAAAGTATGCAACATTAAAACAAGCATAACGGTATTTTAAATTCTTCAAGAAGACTTTATTGCAAAAGAAATTGTTACGGCCGTTCTAGATTCGTTCAATTGATTGGTTTTTAAAAAAAGAAATCCACTTTGGTCATTTTGAGTTGTGACTTCTTATGATTTAGTGTGCGATATGTTCTTCTATTGAAATGTACAAAAAAACTTGAATTAAAAAAAATATATATGATTTAGTACCTTCCTATATTAAGGTAACGAAATGTTATATTTTTTGCCTCAAAGTCCCAAAAGTTTCTCGAACGCCACGGTTAAAAAGGTATTTTTCTCTGGCTATGCACAATATGCGTTACATAAATTGTATATTATAGGTTTTTTAAACTAAAAATCCCCAAAATTTCAGCTCTTCAGAACACCACCACGGCAACACCGAAAATGTAAAAATATCACTTTGGTAAAAAAAGTATTTTTTTCTTGCCATGCACAATGTCTGTTTTATAAAATTTATGTTATGAGTTTTTTAAACTGAAAATCCCCCTAAATCCCAGAAGCTCTTCGAAACACCACCACGGCAACACTGAAAACGTGAAAATATCACAACGGCAACACTGAATATTAAGCAATTATTTGGCTATCTGCCGGACTCTCTCCTTCAAAGTTAAGTCAACTTTCACACACAGAGTTTCACACGAATTTCGATTCCCAGGCGACCATTGCAATTTTTACTTTTCATGTAATTGCACATGGATCAAAAAAATTTCAGTTGAAATTTTAAATTAAAACTTAATGGTTTTAAGCTTCAAAGTTCCAAAAAAGAGATGACCTTGCTATATTCTTTAAAGGATTCACAACGAAATTTTAATTCCCCAAAGAAATATATGGGAATTGGTAACAGCAACGCTGAATAACATATGTATCTGTACATACCAGAAACAACAAACGCTAAACTGGTGCAAACAGTTATATCCCAGCATACCATATGCGCTCTAAATGAGCTCATAAAGACTCTTTTGTCGGAACGCTGACGCTCATAATGAGTTCATAAAATAATCATAAACAGTCATAAAACGCTCATATTTGAGTGGCTTTTTCCAGTAAAGTGGTCATTCATGAAAGAGCTCTAAATTTTATGCATAAAAGAGTAGTTTCCCAGCTTACCATATGCGCTCTAAATGAGCTCATAAAGACTCTTTTGTCGGAGCGCTGACGCTCAAAATAAGTTCATAAAATAATCATAAACAGTCATAAAACGCTCATATTTGAGTAGCTTTTTCCAATAAACTGGTCACTCATGAAAGAGCTATAAATTTTATCCATAAAAGAGTATTTTATGACTCTTTTTATTTTATTTTTAATATTACATGCTGGATTTTCTTTTCTTAATTTATTTGAACGAAGTTCACTTATTATTAATTTGCTTTCTTTTAAGCTTGCTATTTTCATTATTTTAATTATGTATTATTTTTATATTTATTATAAAATAACTCACAATTTTGTCTTTACGCTTCCAAAAATATTCACTACTGAATCAATTTGTGTAACTTCTTTCTTCTGCTTAGCTGGAATTTACCGTTATCTGGCAGCGTGCAGAAATTACTCATAAAACACTCATAAAATTTACCGTTTATGAGCTCAGAAATTTACACGCAAGAAACACTCAAAGAAAGTCATAAAATCGATCGTTTATGAGCTCAGAAATATGCACGCAGGAAACACTCACAGAAGCTAATAAAATCGCTCATATATGAGCTCATATATAAGAGCGCTCCGATAATGGTATGCTGGGATCTGTGCAGACCTATAGTACACTCAAAAAAGACATGTAATATTATTTAGAAATTTTTTTCCCCAAATTCAATTAAAAAAAATGACTAAGTTTTAGTAATTTTTTCTAACTTTAAGTAAATTTTTACAAAAATCTAGTAAAAATTATCTAATATGAGTAAAAAAAATAAAAAGTTCATATCCTCAAAAATAGTTCATAAAAATACAAAATAAATTTCTCACATTTCTGGAAATGTTTACTGAATTAAAGGAAATATTTACTAAGAGTAGGAAAATTGTTATAAACTGAAGGAAATTTTATATTAAGGACTAGTAAATTTCATCTTAAATCAAAAAATAAACTTTAGGAAATGATATACTCCTGATTAGTTCATGAAATTTTACTTACTTAAAAGATGTAAAAAGGTATACTAAATTTTAGGGAAATATTTACCGTTTTAAGTATTTTTTCTTTAAATTATAGAATATATATTTTGTTTGCATTAAGCAAAAAATGTGAGTAAGTTTTCCATATTTTCCAGGAATATTTAAACTTGAAATTTATTTTTCTGTAAATAAAATAAAATTTTAAAACTCAATAATTGCAATGCTTATTCAGGCTGCCTTATTAGGCAATTGGTTAGAGTGCTTGCTATCAATCAGGAGGTTGCTGGTTCAATACTTCAAGGAATTAATATGTATGTATGGTGAATTATAATTAAGAATGTAATATGAAGATATAATATATGACAGATCATTTGGTATAGAATTTAATTAAAATAAAAATAAAAACAAGTACCAGAATTAAAAAAAAAAAATTGGAAAATTTACTAAACTTGAGATTCAAGACAAAGAAATTTTTTTGCAAAGCCCCCAATTTTATGGTAAAATTTTACTTAATTTTAGGAAAATTTTACTTAAATATGAAAATATAATTACTATAAAGTAGTTCATTAATGAACTAGAAATTTAGTAAATATTTTACTGGTTTCAAGTAAAAAACAGCTTTGGCGCTATACGACAACTTATTTTTATTCAAATTTAGAAAATTTTCGAAAGTTTTAGTTAATTTTTTTTTGATTGTACATATATCGATTAATATTACAATCTTCGGTTCGTAAACATTTACTAAAGCCAAGGGTTGGTAATCTCGCGCGCTGATGTGAACTGGACAGCGAGGCCGTGGCAGACCACATACCTTACACATAATTCGTTTTGTTTAAATTTAAAGGGAACGCTTTAAGTCTCTTTATGTCTCGTAAGTATGCACGATTATCAGTGAAACTTTGTTCACGATCTCTTGCCTGAATATCGTATGTACTCGTATATATTTAATTAATTCTTTTGTGTGGTTTTATGTGCACATATGTATATCGAGTATTATATACGAACTGTTTGTTTAGAAAGTAGCATAAGTAATTAATTTTATTTAAAAAAATTTATATTGCTATATTTTTAAGTAATATTATTATTATGAAGTTTATATTTATTAAATTCTTCACCGCACTAAATTTAATTTTTAACAAAAATAGATAATGAAAAAGGTTTAAATCTAAGTAACTGAGAATATTTTTAATTGGAGTGACTTATGCTATTTCGAAAAGAAGCGGCTTATACATACATACTAAATACATATGTATCTATTGTATATATATTTGTTGTTTTTACCCATTCGCAAATACTGTTTCGAAAGGTTGTTGGCTTTGTCAAGAAAATTTAATTATACATGTTATGTTTTACTCATAAGCAATTAAATTTCTAATAATTTATCATGTACAATTTAGTTTGAAATTATAGTACAATATGTGAAATAAAATGTGGTTTTTTCATTACTGATTCGTCGAACAAATGTGGTGGCACAAGACATCAAAATTCTACCAAAATGAATCATGTGGAAATTTTAAAAGTTTCACATAATTTGACTTATCTTGTCGTTAAATACGTTAAAACGTAAAAAATAAATAAAAAATGTTTATTATTTTAAAAATTTTAATTCGTTTGTGAATTTTTTTTCGTGAACGATTGTGTGTGATTTTTACTTTTGGTGATTCATTCAGTAAGTAATACATTTTATAAAAAAATATATTTTGAAAAAAATATTTTGTGTATCATTTACTGAATGTTTTTGAGTGGAAAGATTATTATTAGTGCATGAAACAAAAATATGAATTTTAAAAAAAAAAAATTTTTGAATTTAAAATTAATGTGCGGCAATTTTCGGGGAAAAAAATGTTTCGTTTACTTTGATTTTAATTTCGTTTCATTAATTCAAAAAAAATTAGGAAATTACATATATCCACATTTTCCGACAGACAAGTCTTTTTGAACAATTTTCTTGATGAAGTTTTTTGATAGCAAACAAATACACAATCAATTTTTTTCGGAGTTTAAAAGTTTAGAGACTTACGGGTAATAAATCAGTGAAAGTTTACACGCTGGTTTAGTTGTATTAAACTAAAATTTATAAGTGGTTTAAACTCAGCAGGAGTAAATCAGTGAACCACACTGTATGTGTAGTTTAAAAAAGAATATTGTGGCAGCACTAGAATAAATGTCAAAAAAACAGCTGTTTTGCAGCAGGCTATCAATTCTTTACACAATCAAATAAGCAAACAATTTAAAAAATTTTATTTTAAGGTCACCAAATTTTACGGAGAAGGAAATTAAATTTATGCTTGGCGAAGTATGATAATAAAAAAGAATTATAGAGTGTAAGAAACCATGATCGAACAACGAACGATTGTCATTTCCGATATTTTTGTAGTGTGGCATTGATTTCCATTTAAAAAACATAATTTGAAAATGTCAGATGTGGACTCAGCATAAGTTTCTAATTGGGACGAACTAAAGCCGCAATCAATGTTTAATGGTTAAATTTACAATAAAAAAAAACTTTAACACTTTCGACGTCAATAAATATATCTGCATTTCCATAATGTTGAACGTGACTTTCGCACACAATTTAAGTGCAAAATAATCAAAACCAGTAAAATTTACAGTTGTTCATTACACTTATCAATGGTGCGAAGTCTATTTTAAGATAAGTGCAAAAAAAAACCAATACATTCGCATGTGACAAAACAGAAGATGATTTAGCAGCCAAGGATTAATACAGTGATTTCATCTAATTCTGAAGCATTATTTTAATTTGGCTAGTTTTATAATTATTGCGAATTATGCTTCATTTAATTAAATTTTAATCAAAGTCACACGCAACATGTTGCACGTGACTTTTTTCTAGTTTTTATAATTGTTTGCTATTATGATATTTATGCTATTTCTGTTCTTTTTTTTACGAAATTATAAATCAGCAGGCTTATGATTTTGGTTTATGTGGCTGCTGAGATTTCAGGCTGAACAAGTACGTAATTAACATTTAAACGCTTTATTAGTTTTGTACAATTTCTAAGATAAAGGCAGCATTTTGAGTAATATAAGTAAAAGCGATTATGGCCACGAGGCTAAGTTTTTCTTTTTGGATGAATAAATGATATTAAAAAAAAACCAAAATTTAATAAATCTATACATTAACATTTCCACAGGAATGTTAACTTTTTGTAGCGTGCGACACCAAGCAAATATGATTGTTTTTTTTTTACTTTTTTATATATTTGTGTAGGCCGTCCGTCAGCAGCTCTAAGTTAAGTAAAATGTTAAGAAAAATCGAGTCACGCTGTTCAGAAATACAAGATTAAATGCTTGCTGTCGCACGCTACAAATAAGTGGAATTTCTCGGAGAAATGCCCATATGTAATGTTCAGGTGAAGGATATACAAGATTTAGAATAGACAAAAAAAAAGTATACTGCTATTTGCGTTAACTATTTTCGCCCACTGTTTGTATATTTTGCATACAAAATAATGATTTATTAAATTAAAAATATATATGTGCCCTAAATTATGAAAGTGGTCTAAGTCATGTGCATTTTTGCTTCGAAATATCAAATAAATCTTTGAAAAACTTCAATAAATATTTGAACTTTATTAAATAAATTTAAATGTAAAAGCACTTTTTGATTTGTTCAAATGAAATCTACTAAATATCTCGATCATAGCAATATATGACTTGGAATACTTTCACAATTAAGGGCACATATAAAGTATTTGCGTGTTTTTTAATACAACTTTGTGATACACTTGAAAATAGAAGGACGTGAAGATTAGCACTCTGTGAAAATTATTTTACACATTTCATGCTCTGAATGTCACAAATTATATCGTTGAATCTTAAGATTTCTAAATTAAGTGTATATTTTTTTGGCATTTTTAATTGCATTTAAAGCTGTCCACATCTGCCAACATGGAAATTAAAATAAACTGTAAAATCATAATTAAATATATAATTATAAACTATCATTAAAAAATAAAATAAAAAAATCATGATATTAAAAGCTAATTATCATTACCACAAAAAATGCAATGTTTCATCAAATATAACTTTTACGCGTACATATTATACATGCATACATACCCCTTAGGTTTGAAAGTTGTCTAAGTCATATGAATTTTTGCTTCGAAATATTAAATAAATCCTAAACAACTTGAATAATGTGCAGTTTCTACAAGTCAGGCAAACTACTCGTCTAGAAAATTTGTATCAAAATCACTCAAAAAAAATTAGTGCTTTCTATATTAATTTTATACTAAAGTCATCCGTATGGGTTGTAGAAACAGCTAATCCATCGAGAATAGTGCATAATATAAAAACATTTTTTGATTTCTTCAAATTTAATCTACTGAACAATCTACTGACTAAAAAATATATGACTTAGACCACTTTCATAATTAGGTTCACTTATTTTTAACTTGCTGTGCACAGAAAAAGTGATTAATCTCCAGAACATAAAACTAAAAGAATATTGTTAAATTTGTTTGGAATTTTCATAAAATAATTGCTCAACTTTTGTTTAAAATAAAATTATTAAAAACTTTTACATCAAATGGACATTTGAGACATTCATGATTTAAAGCTGCGGTGTCCGAGTGGTTAAGGAGATGGATTTGAAATCCATTGGGTTCTACCCGCACAGGTTCGAATCCTGTCCGCAGCGAATTTTTTTCGATTTATTTTTTATGATTCCAACTAAAAAACGGTCATTATTTGAAATCAAAGGAAATAAATACTCATAAAATATAGTATATAATAAAGACTATAGCGAACTTGCCTAAATATCGTATGTATGTATGATTTTTATTGCTGGGCAGTGTGCGACAAAATCAAAACCTAAAACCACCGCATTTGTAGTGAGTTTTAACTAATTATGTTTTTAAAACGATCCATATATAAATATATGTTTGTACGTGAATGACCAACCGTTTTACTAAATAAATGACATTTAAGATAACAAATATTTTATAACTGGCAGCCGTACCAGACCGGCGATTTTCAAACCACTTCTTCTTCCGGAATAAGTTTTTAGAGTAACGCAGAGTAAATACTATGGCAATAGTGCATATTGGTGGCAACATTTATTATTTCCGATATTTTTCGTTATGTGGCATTGCTTTCTTTGTAAAAAACATAATGAAAACGAATGAATGACAACACAAGAAATTCCAGATTGGTAGTCGGCATAAGACTGTCTTCAATTTTTTTACGTTAAAGGTATAAAAACAAAGGGCCTGTCCCACGATGTCGACAACGTTCGACATTTTCTTGCTGTTTCAAATGTAAGTGTGCGATATATCGAACGTTGTCGACATCGTGGGACAGAACATAAATGTCAATAGAAAACAATTTCAAAAATTTCAATTTCAAAATTTTATGTTTAAGAGTCTAAACACAATGCTTGCGGTGCGGTGCGATTTTTCGTTGCGGAAGAGAAAAATAAACATAATACAACGGAAGATGGCGCCTGCAATACTTGTCATTGTTTGTTTAAATTTTTATTAATTTTTTTGTGCATACATTTTCATAACTAAAAACAAAAAATGATTAACATTTTATACATTCGCAGATATTTTTCATGTGTTTTTTAAGCTTTTATAAAATATGACAAAAATATTTGAACTTCTAAATCTTGGTTTTTTACAATAATGTTGTGAACACAGCCAATTATTGAAAAACTACGGCAACGTCAGCAAGAGAAAATTGAGAGAATAAGAAAGTCCGCAATGAAAATAAAATAGATTTTAATTTTATTCCGTCCCGCACTGCGGATTTATACTTCAAAATCGTATGGGAATCCGCACCGCAATAAAAAATCGTTACATTGTGTTCAGACTCTAATTATTGCATGTCAAAATTAATACGAGTTTAATAAAAAAAAGGGTCAGTCGTTCAGCAGCTCTGGATTGGGGAACATCTCTCTCGCATCATCGTAATTATTTCTTAGTGCTGTCAGGTTTGTGTTTGTTGTTTGGCCTTCGAGAGTTTTTCGTCTCACTCGCACTGGTTGACTGATCTGCGACGGATTACCGTATAATCTTGCGGCATTTTGTGGAATTTCTTTAACAACCACGTTCCTACTTCCGATGTGAAGGCATAGATCGTGCACAGTCAGTCACAAAACTTTTTAAGACAATGTTAATAACATCTTGTGCATATGGTCTAGTTACTTCGCTCATATTTGTGCAACACCATATTATGCAAATTTACTTTGTATAATATGTTTAATAAATGAATATTATCTGGGGCTTACTAAAGCAAAATTACCAGAGTAAATCGTACAAAAGTTGTGCAGTATTTAATGACATTGCCAAGACAAAAAAAAATGGAAAACAGTACTTATAATATCAACTCTACACTAAGGCCGCTATTATGAATTACAACTAAATGGATAGTTTAGTTGTAGTTGTAAAATTTTTATTACGGATTACAAATTTTTTCACCACGAGACAACTGCTTTTTATCAGTTGTATTTTGGTTTTTATTTCGAGTGTTGTATTAGCTTTGCTTCATTATTCCAGACGCCAATCAATCCCATTCGTCAATCAATATTGTTGCCACGTGCATAAATGAAACATGAAATCTAAAAAAAAAATACAAGGCCAAAACAAAAACTATTTAAAATGTTTTGTGATGTTTACTATGGTTTCAAAAAAACATAGCATAGATGAAAACCTTTTCTTATCGAGCATTGTTTCGAATACAACTAAAATTAGTTGTAATTCAGATTGCCAAAAAACAGTTCAGTTGTTTTAAGGTTAAGTTGTAACAATTTCAAATAAACTTAGTTGAGTTGTAAACCGTAAATTACAAAGCAGCAATAATTTTTTAATGTGTATATTTTTCTTTGAAGAAATATGTATGTTTAATGTGCAATGAAATGTAGATATATGGATAAAAAATAAATTTGTAAAAAAAATTAAACACGAAAAAGTTATAAAAATTATTGACTTTTCAAAAATAGAAACTGTGAAGTTATTTACTAAATAAATTTTAAGATAAGAAATACGTATATGTGCCCTTAATTATGAAAATGCTCCAAGTCAAATATTTTTTTACTGGAGATATTTCGTAGATTACGTTTGAACAAATCAAAAAATATTTTTGTATTATGCAGCATTTTAATTTAGAGTTGTAGTAGTCCCGATTAATATAAATTTATTTAATATTTATTAAATATTTATTGAAGTTTTTTCTTAATTTATTTGATATTTTGAAGCAAAAATGCATAACTAAGGGCTTATATAATTTTGTTATCTTCAAAAGACCTGTGGTACGAATGTCTTAATACAATTTATTTAAGTTATTCTTATTATTCATTCATATTATTTTTATTAAATTAATTGCATAATTAATATGCGAAATTTTGATACTTGTTTTGAATTCAAAACCACATTTTGATTTACCCTTTTTACACTCACACAATATTAAAATCATCTACAGTGAAAACTCCCATAAGCGGGCAGCCACCGTCGACCAAAATTTGTCAGTTGTTGGGAGGTGTCCGCCTATGGGAGTTTGACAAAAAAAAGGACAAAAAAATATTTTTATTGTTTATGTAAAGCATTAACACAAAATTCAATTCATATCTAATTAACCAAAAAAGTTTAACGAAAAAATGAAAATTTAATCAATTAAAATAATAATGTCTTACTTATTAAAAAATTCATGGAACATAAATTATACGGATTTGTACATATTTTGAAATAAAAAAGTCTTTATAGTTTTTTGTTTCATATTTGCTTGCTTTTCTGTTGCTAAAAGAGTTTGAAGGTGATTTTCAAAATTTTTTACAAATGTTAAAGCTGCATAATCAGTTTTTACAAATTCTTTGATGTTGTATTGTTCAGCTGAGTAAGTATGTACATAGTTGCCACATTCATATTTTTAAGTGAGAAAGGTCTATATGTACACATTTACACGTAGGCTTTTTATAGCGCCTCGGTTTCTATTGTAAAAAAGTGCAATTGTTAAAATTTTGTTTTATGTTGAATTATTTTTGTCCTCTTTTCAGAGGTTTTTTGACCTAATAATGCACAATTTAGCTGTCCGCATCCGTTGAAGGGAGGGTCCGTTCGTGGGAGGGACATTTGCTCTGAAAAATTAATTTGGTGCAACGTTATTCGAAAATTGCCCGCATATAGGACGTGTCCGCTTAAGAGAGTATCCGCTATTGGGAGTTTTCACTACATTCCATATTATACACCACTTTGACAGCGGTGAGAGCATACATACATACATTTATAAACAACATATAATGTAATGTAATGAAAGGCCCTAACTCGTCTTTTCACGAAATTGAGTTTTTCAGTGATTCCAACACATTTCACACAAATACACCTCGTCACAAAAATTTTTTGCAATAGTGTAAAAAACAACGCTTTTACAAGCAATTTTAAAAGGCCGAAATACAAGCATTTGTACCGTTTATTATTGTGTTTCTTTCCTTTTACTTTAAAATTACAATTATTTGAGTTTGGGCCTTTCAACTTTATGACCACCGATATGTACGTATGTATATAAGTACCAGAGATCTGCATGACTACCAATAAATCGGCATAATTTTGCATTTTCTAAAATGAATGTTGAGCTAGCAGTTCATATTCACGAGATTGTTTTTAATAAATGTATGTATATCACTTCTTGGTCAAAAATTCAGTATTTTGCAGTTTTGAATTTTGTATAAGCTTGTAGAAGCAAACAAATTTTTAAAATTTTATAAAACAAATAGATTTTTAAATTTTATTTTACTATTAACTAAGAAATCATTAATTTTTTTAGTTTACCGTATTAGATGTTTTGAAGCATAGGCTCATAAAACAAATTCTGACGTGATGGAATTCTTTTAATATCTATCCGAAAGAGCTTATTAATTTCTTAAGAGGAAACCGTCGTGGGGTTGTGTAATTAATAGAATATAATTAGTCCTACTTTATACTATGCAAGTATGCAAGAACAGAACCGTTTCTATTCTCCTCGTCTCTCTCTGTCTCCTTACAATAAGACTTAGCAATAAGACTTGCATAGTATAAATTAGGACTTATTACATTCAATTAAATTCATGTTGATTTAACTTGAAATAACTTTGATTTAACATTGTTCTTCGTGCTATGTCAGTATCGAATTTACGTTGTTACAACTTGAAATAACTTTGATTCAAAATGATTCTTCAGTAGGAAAATGTTAAATCAACATGAAATAAAGTTCTTTCAAACTGAAAAATGTTTATTGAAGATTGCTGTAAATCATGTTAAATTAAAATGAAACACGTGTGAAACGTTTGCTGAAAAAGGAAAAATTAACCTGGTTTACGCAGATTTTAAGACTGGTTTCTTCTGTCTTTCTAATAAGCAGTGTTTGCTATTAATATTCCAAAATAATTTTATAATCAATCAAAAACTATAAAAAGCCTAAATTTATGTCAATGTATTTAATTGGAAAAATTAGTACGTTGCAAAATCGACACGAATGTATAATTTAATAATTGAGGGTGACCTTGGCTGAAGTAGTTAGTATATTGACTTCAAAACTGAAGGTTCTGCGTTCAATCGCTGTATCCAGCAGGCATTTTTATGCCACTCACTTTTATGATGTGCATTAGTGTTCCTTAGCATCAGTGGTCGTAGAAAAGTTCAAGTGATCAAGGCATAGTCACTTCAGCAGTTACTAATCCTTATGTAACATCAGAGCGCCCTCCTTCGTTGTGTGACAGAATCATCGGATAAGCGATCAAATGGCTGCTATTACAGCTTCCAAAAATTTAATACGCCTTATTTTGCACCAGAGGCGCTGCAACACTGCATTATTTAAAAAAAAACGTAATTTTCTCTGTCTCTTCCTTCATCGCCTCTCTTTCGCTATCCCATTCCTAAAGAAGGTAACATCTAGTAATAGTAGTAGGCATTCATTGCATGAGTCTTACTTCTCTTAAAAAAAAAATTATCTTGACAAAAAGTTTTAAAAAGCTTTTGCATTTTCCCCAAAAGATTTTTTTTCCTCAGCGAAATTGTAAAGTTTTTGCGAGTTATACATTAAAAAAAATAAAGCAAACAACAACTATTTACTTCCAATATTTTGGCTGGATACAACTTTTTGCGTGTATTGTAGCGATATATATTCATTTCGGAAATTCTTTTCAAAACATTTTCCACATTTTCACGCAAGAACATACATTTGTGCACACACATGTGTATTTATATACTTACATAGCAAACAAATAAGATAAGAGCGAAATACAAAAGCAGAAAATAGGACAAATTCTCCAATCATACGTACTCATGATCATCTTGGGAGACAAAAAAAAGTCAATACACACTAAAACACACGGAGATTGTGCAGAAAACTGATCACAACACTTTTAGATACGGGCCACACTCGCAAGTGAACAGAAATGCGCGGAAATATATAGAACGGGAAAAAAAGATTTAAAAAAAACAAAAGAAAAACACACACTCACACAGTCGGAACAATTGATTATAAAGTGAAAAAAAAATCGGAATAAAAAATATTTTGTTCATGTATTATAAAAATGAAAAATAAAAGATTTTTTACATGAATTTGGCCTATTAAATTAAAATATCATGGCCAGAAAGGCCTCTAAATTAATAGCGAAAATGGAAATATTAAAGTTCACGTGAAAAAGTGTGTATGCATGTATGTGCATATATAAAATAAGTTTTCGTGATGCCATTTAAAAAGAAAAATCTATAGCGAAAACTCTTCACAAGAGTGCAAAGTTCATTTTAAGTTAAAAAGCAAACTCTCCAATATGTTTTTACTGAAAAAAAATATATTAAAAATTTTGTAGTAAAAGGAAAAAATTGTATGTGTATATCTATGTAAGGACTTAAGTTAAAGGAAAAAATAATAAACAAAAAAACAATTAAATTAAATTAAATATAAAATTTATACACCTGTATATCTGCACGAGTGAATGTATTGTGTGTGTATGGGTATATATGTGTGTGTCTATGTGAGAGTGAGTATGTCTATAAAAGATACACAAAGAAAAAAGTGACGTCATATTGACAAAAATTCCGAGGTACATCAACAAATTCCAAATAAACAAATAAAATTTAATATTTTAATATTAATTTATTTCTAAAAAAGAAATTAAAAAACTAAGTGAAAACAGACTTTTTCTAATTGAATTTCATAAATATTCTAACAACTCTTCAACTGGAAAAAAAGTTTTAAATGTACATTTAAATTCATCGACTTTAAAAAATTTGCCTTATGTGATGCAAAACATAAAAATATTTTGCAAAGCGCTATTTAAAAACCAGCCAAGTTTTAAACCATTTGAAATATCAAATAAAGTGCAAGCAAACTTAATGAAATTTTCTCTAGTATCATCTTTAGCTCTGAAGAAAAAAGTTCTCTATAAAATATGTTAAAAAAAATATATACATATTTCAATAAATTGCAAAGAGCACTTAGGCGGTTGTGCGCTCCAGCCGTGTGAAAGTAAAATTATATGTGTTATGGAATGTATCCAAGATTAATTACTAGAAATTTTTATCAATATTTTAATTTAACTCTGTCAATAAATGTTAATAATTCTGTATGAATTTTTCAGAATTTTCAAGGTGAATGTTTCATGTTTGCTTTTAATTTATAACGTACAAAATATATGTACATATGTAACTCTGAACTAAAATTAAAATTACTTTTTTCATTTATTTTGATTTTGCTCTATATATATATATATGTTAAAGTATTGAAAAAGCACAAAAAAAATAATCCCCAGAAAAATTAACTTTTGTAAAAAAAGTACCTCATGTAAAAAGTGAGTTCAATCAAAAGTATTTTTTATCAGAATTGCTTTTTTATAAGAACGACAATTTAAATAAATTCAATAAAGTGCGACTTTGCCTCGCATACGAAGGGTTCCGCATAGACACTAGATACGAGTATGTAATACTCTACAAACTTTAGCCTATATAGTTTATAAATTTGGCATTTTTTTAATTTTTGGAACTTTTTTCGGTTTTTGGCGTTTTTATTTTTGGCTATTTTAGGTTTTTTTTGCGATTTTTTGGTTTTGGCGCTTTTTTTTCGTTTCAGCAGTTTTTTTAGGTTTTTGGTGTTTTTTCATTTTGGAGATTTTTCTTTCCTTTGGTGAATTTTTCGGTTTTGCTGATTTATTTTAGTTTTAGAGATTTTTTAGTTTGGCGCTTTTTTTGTTTTTGCAATATATTTTTTTTGGCGCTTTTTTTTTGTTTCGGCAGTTGTTTTCGGTTTTAGGCGTTTTTTTTATTTTGGCGATTTTTTTAATTTTTGGCGATTTATATTTCAATTTTAGAGATTTTCTTAGTTTGGCGATTTTTTTAATTTGGCTATTTTATAATTTTGGAATTTTTTAATTTCAAGTGCCTACATATACACATATAATTGAGGCTATCAAGACAGAAGTGGTGTAACTTACATCTAGTTTTTAAAAAAGTTGCTCTTTTCAATTAGTTAATTTCTTTATTAACTTGATCTCTGCAAAGACGATTTTCAGCTCCATTTTCCTTAGAATAACAAAAGGTGGCTTACTTTAGTTTTTGTTGATAGTTAATATTGTAAATAATATACTAATCATCAGAACAGCAACCAAAAAAACAATGTGGGTTACACCACTTCTCTGCTGATGGCCTCAATAAAATGTACATAAAAAGGATTTTAACATTTTTCGTTATTAGTTTTGGAACACCCTTTAATTTTTCATTGTCATATATTTGTTGTTGTAGCGGCCAAAGTTATAAATATTGTTTCAAAACTTCAGGTCCGTAGTTTTTGTGGTTCTCGAGAAAACAGCCTGTGACCGACAGACGGACACTGTAGGGAGAGCAATAGGGTTCTTTTCATCTTTAGTTTACGGAACCCTAAAAAGGCCCTTCTATAAGAACAGCATTTAAAAAAAGTACCTTTTAAAAAATTAATTTCATTAAAAAGTACTATATTTTATTAAAAGCAACTTAAAATAAGGTAACTTTCTTATAAAACGCCCCATGTATAAAACGAGCCTTTTATAGAATGGAACATTTTCTTAAAACTTTCTATTGTAAAACGTGCATTTAAAAAAACTATGATTTATACAAACAGCCATTTCAAAAAAATATACATTTTATATAAACCAGTATTTTAATACTATAAAAGAAACTATCTATAAAAAGTACCATTTGTAAAAAGTTGCTTTTATAAAAAGTACCTTTAATAATATATCTTCGATAAAAAATATTATTTAAAGAGAACCTTTTGTAGGAAATACTTTTTATTGAAAGTACCTTTTTTAAAGTAACGTAACTTTTATAAAAAGAACATTTTAAAGAAATTTAATAGCATTTTTTTAAAATATCTTTTATTCTCAATTATTTTTTTATCTACTGATTACTTGTTGGATCAACCATAAAACAAATTACCCGGTGCATTGGCCCAAACCTGTTTTACAATCTTTAGCTCAACAGCTTTTATAGTTCCAAAGATCATGCGTTAGGAACAAACACGCACTCTGATTTTATACATATAGATATGAATGTATGTATCTCTTATAAGGAGCAGTGATGCCAACCCAAAATTTTTCTTACAGGTTGATTTGATGTGAAAAAGAGGTAGTTTTTACCAAATCTTACCTTAAAAAGAGGTAGATCTACAACATTTATGTTTTAAGGTATTTTAAAAACCTTATAACAAAAAAATTTTATGTTAATTAACTTTTCGATTCGATCAGAAATATTTTATTAGGAATTTTATGATTTCAATTAGTTTTTAAATATTTATTTTTCTCATACTCATTGGAATGAATATTATCATTAAATATTTTCTAAGGCTCCTCTGCAGTTGTAGGCTGCGCAGCGCTAGCGCTGATACGAGTATATCATGTATATATTTATTTGGAGAGTATCAATAAAGATTGTTTCTTTAAATACTTTTTAACAAATCAACTTTCAACATTCAAACTATGTATGCAATTTTTCCACAAACTAGCCCAGTAAAGGAAATATTTGGGCTTGTAGCAGGTTTTAAATAGTGAAGTCAACACAGCGTTATTTATATGCATTGCTAAAATATATTTCAGTTGAACTTCTAGCTTGTATTAGATAAAATAAACTCGGGCAACTATAATTATTGAAAAACTTAAAAAGTGGTAGATTTTTCTCGGCAAGTGGTAGAGTTGTGTGAAATACCCAAAAGAGGTAGATCTACCACAAAAGTGCTAGAGTTGGCATCGCTGATAAGGGGTACCCTTTGTAAAAAGTATCTTTTATCAAAAATATATAAAAGCTTTTATAAAAAGTAAATTTAAAAAAGTAGCATTTACAAAAAGTACCTTTTATAAAAACGTATCTTTTATAACAAAGTACCTTTTATTAAAAAGTACGCCTTACAAAAAAGTACATTTAATAAAAAGTAACTATTGCAAGAAATACGCTTAAAAAAATTAGATTTTATAAAAAAAGTATATATCTCTTATAAAAAGTTCCTTTTAAAAAATATATGTAATAAAATTTATAAGATGTAACTATTGCAAGAAGTACCTTTAAAAATATTAAGGGCCAATCCGACGATGGTGACAACATTCGGGTTGTTGAACACTTACATTTGAAACAACAACAAAATATTAAAATTTGTTTTTGTTTTTAATGTACATATGTATGTAAGTATGCGACAAGTCGAACGTTGTCGACAAATGTATGTATCGTTCTTAAAAAGTACGTTTTATCTTTTATAAAAAGAACATTAAAAAAATATAAAAAGGACCTTTTTGTAAAAAAAAGTATCTTTAGTAAAAAGTACCTTTAATAAAAAGTACCTTTTAGAAAAAGTAGCTTTTGAAAAAAGTACCCTAACCAAAATTTTATTTTATAAAAAGATCCTTTAATAGAAATTAGTTTTATTAACAATGTTTTAAATAAAAATTAAACTTTATTAAAAGTACTTCTTACAACAGTAGCTTTTATAAAAAATAAGTACATATGTATCTCTCACAAAAAGGACCTTTATAAAAAATATATATCTCTCATAAAAATTACTCTTTATCAAAAATATGTAACAAGGATAATAAAAATAAAATAACAATTACAAAAAGTACCTTTTATAAAAAGTAACGTTTGTAAAAAGTTCCTTTAAAAGAATTACATTTGTACCTTTAAAAAATTTAATTTTATAAAAAGTACCTGTAATAAAAATTTAATTTCATAAATAGTACCTTTAATAAAAATTAAATTAAAAAATTAAAATAATTTTATTAAATGTACTTTTAATAAAAACCAATTATTATAAAAAGTATCTTTAACAAAGTACGTTTTAAACGAAGCGGCTTTATAAAAGTACCTGCCATAAAACTTATCTTTTAAAAAACGTGCTTTCTTTTTTTTAAATTTCCTTTAATGAAAAATGCTTTTCATAAAAGTTACCTTTATTAAAGGTATCCTTAAAAACGACGATTTATGAAAACTGACTTGGAAAGTGCCTCTTGTAAAAAACACTTTCATATAAAAAGTTTTTGTAAAAGTACATTTTATAAAATATCTTAAAGGCAAACTACATCCGGTATTACTTTCGTATATTAACATTTATAAAAATTCATTGTTAATGAACTTACCAAGAGTTTTAGTCTGTATACAACGAATTTCATATTCCTCCAATGTGATAATTTCTCAGGTCAGCTGGTTGCGTTACGTTAATTTTTTAATAGAATTAAATTCATTTCTTAAAATTATTTTTAACACGAAACGAAAATTTATTTTTAGAACTTAAATAAATATTTTTAAACAGTCGAAAAGAGATGTTATAAAAATAGCAAATTTGCTTGGAATAAAACTTAAAAAACACATCATAACAATTTTTTTTAATCGACACAAAACAAAAGAATTACTAATGATCTAATAAAAGATAAAATAAATAAATTTAAGAGGAAGTTCATTTTATAAAGAGAAACATACATGCATATTTCTACTGTATTTTGTTCAAGGCAAACGTATCATTTCCGATGAAAAGAAAATCTTTTCATGTAATAAACCTGTAGAGTAAATAATATTTAATGTTTATGCTTTAAGATTTATGATCAAGGCCCCTTATGGAATGAAATGTGTTTATACAAAAGCAAAATTACCATTCATTATTTATATAATGAAACCATAAATCGCTAAAATTTATCGATATCTATAAATGAATTTACGGCCACAAGCACAAATTGGAGAAAAATCTTAAATAAATTTGAGCAGATTTTGTAGTTAGTTGGCACACATACGATATAATAAAAGGTCTGTTCATTTACTTACCAGCAACGAGAGAGAAATGTGCAGAATTACTCTCCCAGATACGAAAAATTAAATGAACGCTTTACTTGTAAAAACTTGCAAGAAAGTTTTATTCATATCAGCACCATGTATGGAAATCATGATAGGTCTGGTTTAGATCTGTGTGCCATGTGCCACACAAGTGTAAAAAAAACGTAACCAACTAATTACTAATGAAAAAATTTTTTATTCAGACATGTATTTTTTAAGTTTAACAACTTCATACACAATTAATAATAATAAATACAATAAATACAGTCTGAATCAAACACTTTTTCATTAGTAATTAGTAGGTTACGCTTTTTTGGGTAAATGACACACAAGAAATGCCAGATGTAAACTCAGCCATGCAATTGTACTTTTACTGATGTATTTTGGATAATCTTGTTTGATAATATTTTCAATAGCAAAATTTAAAAAAAATTTAATTTCAAATTTAATATGAAATGCTGTACACAGTTCCATGTATTATTTACTATTTTTATGAATTTTTCTAAATTTTTTAATTTTATTTCATTAACATTAACAAACACACAGGTTGCCCCTGTGTCTCAGTGATAGCGTTGCTATCCTCTCAGTCCAGAGGTAGCGGTTTCGATTCCCACCATAAGCCCTGGCTGTTTTCCGCAGACAAGCTAATCGCTTTGCGGCTTGTGTTTGTTGTTAAAAAAATGCGACTTTCCATCTCTGATCAGATATGACAATATATGCTTTCTTTTTACATACGTTCACATATTTTTTGATAACGAAATACACATTGAGTTGTCCTTTTTCATATACATACATATTTTTCAAATAATTAATTTGGAAACAAAGCATATATCAGCTGTTTGGATAATTCTTGCAAGTAAAAATTTTACCAGTAATAATTTTTAATAATTTTTTTGTGTCTCAATTTTTTTTCTCTCTTTTGACGCTCTCCCCCTGAAAACTGTTGTGAGTTAATGAGCACTTTCCAGTAACAATTTTTACAAATTCGTAACAATTATTATTAGATGAACAAACCTAATGCTATGAAATTTTTAATGACATTAATATAATTTAATAAATTTTAAAGTTTGACAAACTTTTCATGCAGACTTGCACTACTTCGAGATCAAAAGGTTGGAATGTTATTGGATCCTTTGGAAGTCCACTTTCTGGTCGTCTGAGAGTTAACCCAAAACATTCGTACAACGAAATAACCGCAGTAAATTTTTTACCTGCATTTATTTTAACTACAAACACAATAGTTATTTAAATTGAAAATGGCAACTCACAGACGTCCAACCAGAGTTGAGTTGATAATAAAAATAAGGACAAAAATAGAGTGGTAAAAAATTCTAAGCAGACAGAGCAGAGTTTAACAATCAAAATATGATATTTTGTTGTAAACTTTAATCACACCCACACAAAAATGCTTGTATTAGTTTTTTTTGGTCGACCTGTGTAATTTGATACAACAAACGTATACGTAATACGCAATTATTTTTTTAACACTCATACGCAACCAAGTCAATAATATGAATTTATGTCCATGAAATAAAAAAAAATACAAATGGTTTTTCAATTGAAATCATGTTTAATTAAACATTGCAAGGTCAAGCAAAGCCTTCAACTTAAAAATAAAAAATAAAAGCTTTAACAAATATTTATTATCAAAAAAAGAAGAGAGGGGAAATTCTGTATAATTTTTATTTTTTATTTTTTTTTTCAAGATATAAAAACTGCAAACGGAAAGAAGCTTGAAACCAAGTTAATTAAGAAAATAAAACAAACCTTGTATTTTACGTGAATAAACAGAAAGGCCTCTGTAAAAATATAATCACCGATAAAAAAAAGATAATAAAATTAATAATTGAAATAAAAAGTGTTTGTTTGATTTAACTGCAACAGGAGTAGTACTCGTACAATATTTGCACAGAATTACAATCATCATACAAGCAAGGCAATAGCATAGCAGTAAGTGCTGATTTTTACACTCGCTGTAAAATCTTTAAAACTATTGCCTTTGAATGTATCTCTCAACAGTTAAAGATTACACACATACATATGTACATATGTATTTGTTTTTTTATTTTCAATTAAAATCATATCTATAGATTATTTGGCATATCATTGGTTCGGCTCAATTTGTTGCAGGTCGTTCTGAACTAACGAGAAATGTTTCGTCACATGTAACAATTTCAAAAATACACAAGCAATTGCTTAAACAATATCAATTGCATTGAGAGATACATACATTCATATATTTAAACGAATAAAGATACCGATAGGCAGGCAGCTGGCAGCTGGCAGCAGGCAAGCAAGCAGAGCAAAAATCAAATATTGAAATATAATAATTGAAAACAGGCAAACAATAAAAGAAGCAGAAATGCATGTATTATTCTTTGAAAATTACGTTTACGAGTATTTTGCACATGTACGAGTACAGGGAGCAGGCAAAAGAAAAGCTTAAAAAAGATTCTTATTTTATTGAAGTCCGTTCGCAGTTTTGTCATTTAGATAAGAAAATGGTGAAATTTTTTATTATCTTTTGTAAAAAATGCAACAAATGTTTTGATTTATGTTGCTTTTTGACTTCACATGGAGTCCTGTATGCGCAGTTTTATGGACACAAGCTAACGCATCGCACAGTGGGATAGATGAATAAATTTTTGTGCAAAATCTATTAGATCATCCAAAATAGGCACTGAGCATTATATTGACATAACTAAGAATAATATTTAACTTTATCAAAATCAGCCACACATACCGCCCATAAAATTTTTCCTTTCCAAGTATAAGTTTTCAAATTGCTACACAAAAGACTTCGGAAAATTTTCTAAATTTGAATAAAAAAAATTTGTCGTATTGCGCTAAAGCTGTTTTTTACTTGAATCTAGTAAAATATTCACTAAATTTCTAATTCATTAATGAACTAGTTATTATATTTTCATATTTATTTATTTTTATTTTTAATTAAATTCTATACCAAATGATCTGTCATATATTATATCTTCATATTATATTCTTAATTATAATTCACCACACAAAAATATAAATTCCTTGAGAGGAGACAAGTATTGAACCAGCAACCTTCTGATTGATAGGCAAGCACTCTAACCAAATTGCCTAAAAAGGCAGCCTGAATAAGCATTGAAATTATTGAGTTTTAAAATTTTATTTTATTTACAAAAAAATTAATTTCAAGCTCAAATATTCTTCGAAAATATGAAAAATTTACTTAGATTTTTCGCTAAATGCAAATTAATAATAAATTCTATAATTCAAAGAAAAAATACTTAAAAATGGCAAATATTTTCCTAAAATTTAGTATACCTTTTTACATTTTTTAAGTAAGTCAAATTTCATGAACTAATAAGGAGTAATTCATTTCCTAAAGTTTATCTTTTGATTTAAGACGAAATTGACTAGTCCTTAATATAAAATTTCCTTCAGTTTACAACAATTTTCCTACTCTTAGTAAATTTTTCCTTTAAGTCAGTAAACATTTCCAGAAATGTGAGAAATTAAATTTATTGTGTATTTTTATGAACTATTTTTGAGGATATGACCTTTTTATTTTTTACTCATATTAAGTAATTTTTACAAGATTTTTGTAAAAATATACTTAAACTTAGAAAAAATTACTTAAACTTAGAAATTTGTTTTACTTGAAATAAGGAAAAAGAATTTCTAAATAATAGTAGATGTATTGAGTGTATGGGCAGTTTCTAAAATAAAAAGAAGCCATACCGAGTTTTCTTCAAAACCGACCACGCCCATTGCACATGATATCTAAACAAAATATAGATAAAAACGTGATACACATACAACATATTTAAATTTACTTGAAATAGGATGAATTTTAATCAGAATTAATTTCTGAATCAGGCTTAAGTTCAATCTTTTACATTCTTATAGAATGAAATATTTGGCCAATTCACAAAGTATTGTATTATGTCATATTGTCATAATGTTCGAAATTATTTCTAAGTTAGTACATTATGAAAATATGACATATTAGAATACTTTGCAAATTGTACAATTTTTATTAATTAATTGGATTTTCTAAAAAAGACAAGAAAAATTCAACTAACCTGTAGCTGGAAAAATCACAGATATATCCGATAATTCTGCGAGCTAAACTTTTCTTATCTTTTTTTAAAACAAAATCACAATAATTATAAATAGTAGGCCTAATTACGTTTTGTACTATATTAAAGAAAAAATGTTGCAATGTTCTTTAGTCTTATACAAAATCGTCGTAGTCGAAGTCGTGATACGACACCCGTGGAAAGTGTCAATATTTCATGTAATTCGAATTATGTCTGTATGTATTGTATTTCTTTCCTGCTTGTGGAACTAGTCAGTAGACTTCATCCCTGGAGGAAGGAAATGCATATAGACGTTGCTTAACCAACACACGAGCGAAAGTTCCAAATACATTAAAGACTGAGGGCCGTGTCCAAAAAAAATAAATTTCAACTTCAAGTGTTCTTTTCTCAAAATTTGTGTAGAAATTTTGTTTCAAAGTACACTTCAAGCTTAAATAATTTGTTTGGGATACGGCCAGGAATGTCAAATAAAAATACTTCGGTATTTCTTATGTGGAATACAATCTGGCATTTTTGTGTTGTCGTTTTATTGTGTAATTTTCAAAATGTGTACAACGCCATTCACATTATATTTTTTTTTATTTTTTATAAAGCAATGCCACACCACGACAAAAATCGGAAATGACAAACGTTGCCACTAGTACACACTATTCCTATGTCACAAAATGCCAAAGTTTGTACTCGGCATTATTTAAATACGAGTACATATATATATTACATTCTATAAAAATTTAAAATACTAAACTAAGGCCCGATTAAGAAATTATTTTTGATTATAAATGAAAACTTTTCTTAATACTTCGTTTATCGTTCAAAATAAAATGTATTACACCCTTCACCAAAAATGGTAAAGCGATGTTCGTCCAACTGTCTGTACGTAAAATCGGTTTTCCGAAGCTAAAAGGAGTGTCAGAAATTTTCCAAAATAAATTGGTATTGAAAATCATCAAAATCGAAAACATGGTTTCAGAGCTAGAAAATTTAATTTTTTTTGTATGTACATACATATGTACATATCATATGTATCTAATTAAAACATATTTTATCTATCATTAAGAATAAAATTGGTATTACAAATAAAAAAAAAAAAACAAACAAAAACGATTTCAGGGTTGGAAAATTTTAACTTTTTTTGTATATAAAAATAACCTATTAAAACAAAAAATAAATAATAACCTATTAAAACGAAGTACATTTATTTTACATAATGTCTTTACTTAATTAAAAAAATTGGCTTGTTTTTATGGCTAAGCAATTTCTATCCCGCTTTAGGAAATTTTTTGGGTTGAAGTTTACTGATGAGTTCCAAAAGCGGGAACGAAATGCATACATGTACATATATGCAATTGCTTAATTACAAAAACAAGCAAATTTTTGATACATATTTTATATTTTTCAAAGAAATTCATAGATTGGCATCAGAAATAAAAAAAATACAAAGCTTGATTCCAGGTTTGGAAAATTTATACTTTTTGTGGTATATAAAAGCAGCAATGTCTGATTATTGTTTTCCCTTTCTTTATAAATTTAAGATATATGATGTTTTAGGAATAAAAAAAAATGGTATAAAATATTTAAAAAAAAATAAGAAACACAGCTCCAAAGCTGGAAAATTTTAATTTTTTTTTGTACATACGAAAGTGCCTAAATAAAACATTTTTTCCTGATTTATTTTTTGATAATTAAACATATTTTATATTTCAGAAAGTAGTAAACTAATATTTAAAAAAAAAGAAATAAAAATATGGTTGGAAAATTTAACCTTTTTTTGGTTAAAAAAACTTACTAAATAAAAATTTTTTCTTTTTAATTAAACATTTTGATATGAAAAACTTATTTAACCATAAACATCGGCGCTCATTATTAGTTTTACGAAGCTTTGCAATATGTTGCTTATTATGCTGTCAGCACAATTATGTTTTAAATTCATGGTCACACATAGATAGCTGGCAACGACTTCTTATTGAATTTTAGTAAATGGAAATAACATAAAATAAATCGAAAAATTATTTGCGAATATACATAATACCGCGATAAAAAATAATGTGCAATATTGGCAAAGGGATGTTTGACTTGAGACACTAAAAAGTTTTGTGATATTAAGTTTTATTAAATACCGGAAAATATGAAATATGACAATTTAGTTGGAGTGGAGGTACAACACTAGGATTATTTAAGGATTATTAAATAGTAGGACGATTTTTGAACATCATATTGGCATTTCCACAGGAATTTCAAATTTTTGTAACGTGCGACACCAAACAAATATGCTTGTTATTAAACTTTTTTCTTCTTCTTTATATATTTGCGTAGGGCGTCAGTAGCTCTACATTTGATAAAACTTTAAGAAAAATCGAGCCACATTAGTCTGAAATACAAGCTTAACTGCTTGCTGTCACACGCGACACAAAGAAGGACTTTCTCGTGGAAATACCCATATGTTATTACAAAAATCTACGATTGTATAAATTTTTCCATATTTAAATATTTCTCACCAAAATTATGTAATCGAAAAATAGGGGTTTTGAGTCCAAAATGCAACTGGCTTTCGGTTTCAGAAAACTTGAACTGCTTGCATAAAAGTCATAAAACTTTTAGAATTTTTAAATTAATATGTATATAAAAAAATTATCAAAACAAAATTATTAAAAGGCTACTGTGTTACCACCCTCGTAAAATATATAAAAATGTCGCTACTTAAGCAACACCCACTCACACACATGCAAATCATTTCCAGTTTTTTATATGTATGTATATCTGAATTTACCGAAACAATAGTTTTGTTAAAATTTCCTAAAATTCACAACTACAAATTGATTTTTAAGTACTTTTTAGTTTCCTTAAATTATACACGTTTATTCAAATTTTTATGGTTGTGAACATATTGTGTGAATTTCTGAATATTCCTCAAAGAATTGGAGCTGAAACTAAAACATCTCTTAGTATAAAAATATATAGATTTCATTGAAAAATTTTGCAAGTTTATTTGTACTTTTGTATTATTAGTGAAAACATTTAGCATTTAATTTACACATCCGTTCGTTGTTTTATGATATTTTATTGCTTTATTTTGTTTGTTTTTCTTGTTTAGAATTTTCAGTTTAAAAAATGCTTCCGTTTGATTGTGTAGCTATTTGTTTTTTTTCTCTCTTAATTTATTATATTGTTGATACCTTTGTCGCAAATCGTTTTTTTATGTATGTACATATGTATGTTTTTATTAGGTTGCACCTTGTTTACAAAAGCGTAAAAAAATAATATGTTATACTATATGTACAGCAAAGAGCTATTTGGCGATAAATACAAAAGATTTTTATTAACATATAGAGTTAATTAAAAATATGTATGTTTTGTTATTGTATTGTTGACAGTCTTAATTGTTAGATTTCGTTTTGGGCAAGATAATTTTAATAAAATTTCATTTCAGGTTTTTGCACAAAATTGCTTCTTTTTTTAAAAAGGAGCAATAGAGAAAGAATCGGTACATTATAGAGCGATTTTAGCAGTTTAAAATATTTAACTAAAATTTTCCTAAGACCTTAGATATAAAACTAAACACACCGTATGTCTGAAAAACAAGAGTTTACCTGCATTGAGTTAGGACATAATTGTGCAGTGATATAGTTCTTATGGCTAAAATATATAATGGCATGTCATAAATATACATATATTATATTTTATATTTGCTTATCTAACTATGTGTTTCAGAACTTATGTTACGATTTAAGCCTGCAATAAGATATTTATATCATAACATAGCAATTT
This sequence comes from Tachina fera, assembly GCA_905220375.1. Taxonomy (NCBI): domain Eukaryota; kingdom Metazoa; phylum Arthropoda; class Insecta; order Diptera; family Tachinidae; genus Tachina; species Tachina fera. The sequence continues at coordinate 85,422,801 of LR999966.1, forward strand.
TGAACGACGCCATATGACTATACAGGTACATGGTTGACAGAGTGGACATAGTTATATTATGCCATAATTATGTCACGGCACAAATATGCTATGTAAATAATGCCATGACTTAATTATATATATTATATATTACATATATATATATATATTAAAATATAATGTTATAGTATAGTATTATATATATATATATATATATATATATATATATATATATATATATATATATATATATATATATATATATATATATATATATATGATACATTTTCAAGTATTCTACATATTATATATTATATTGTTATATATAATATATCCCATGATGTAATTATGTCATGACATAAACATATTACAGTATACCAGTGTTATAGTTATGCTTCTAATATGCCATGACTTATTTATGTCATCACATAATTCTGTTGACCGACGCCAGGCGACCCTACACTTTTTAATGCCTCTATATTAAATAATATTATTAAATATTATATTATCTATTTATATGTACATCTATATATGTATATGTATGTATGTACACATAAAAATTAATAAAATGTTTGGCACGGCATTACGTGTAAATGGCTAGAGTAATACACACCATTCTTTTCTGTTTTGTTTGTTATTGTCTGGAGATGAAGAATATGAAAGAAAAAATTAGGATAGTTGCTTGAAACAGGGTAAAACGGCAAAAATTTGTGTGGTTGGTATTTTTATTAAATTTAGTTAATTAAATTGGTATAAATTCAATTTAAAGTCTATATAAAATTTCTCTATACAAAATTTCCTGGCTTAACTAGGTATTTATTAAGCTTAACAATTTCGTTGTATACTGTAATAGTGTATTTGGAATACAATCCAAACCCATTTCTTTTTTTTTTAAATTAAGGGTCAGCGTCTTCCACCTCTGTTATCGTAAACCAAGGAAAATTTTAAATATGTGCTCCCTGGTGAGGGAACAGAGGAATTGGCTTTATCTTGGTGGCAATGGGGCCAAGCAATTTAAATTTCTTAGTTATCCAACTTACACGCCATACCCCAAGGATTCCTCTCTACTAGTAATGTAACGAATATCAATTTTTGATATTTGCGAATACCAATACGAATACGAATATTTGAGACGATATTCGCGAATACGAACACGAATACGAATATTTGAAACGATATTCGCGAATACGAATACATTAAGTTGGGGTTCTATTTACGCCTGCAATATGAAATATTAAAAAGCTGTTATGAAAAAGGATTTCACACTCTTGTTGGCGTACTTTAAGGGTAATAAAAACTACCAATAATTTTAATGATCGTCATTAAATAATATTTGAAAATAATACAAAGCACAAATTTCTATAAGAAATTAATGTTTTTGTACAAACTAAAATTTTTAGTCATTTATTTAAATTTCGTTTAGGATTTATGCCTTTATTTATTTAATTTCTTGGGAAAAATATTCGTATTCGCCTGAATTTGGCGAATACGAATTCATTCGTGCATCACTACTCTCTACCTCATCACATACATTAAGAATACAATGACGATTTCTCTTAATTTAATTAAATGTTATTAAGTAACAAATATGTATTCAAAAATTTAAGATTTAGAGGTCAATATTTTGAAGGAGAATGGCACTTAGTATTCGGCCTTACTTTAATTATTTTTTTCTCCATCTTAATGTTCAATGAATGTGAACTGAAACTGAAAGCAATTTGCTTAATGTCTTAAACATTGAAAATTTTAAGTAAGACAAAAAATATTTTAAAAATTCGACATTAACGAGCAATTAAAAACTGTAAATGCGTTTGAAAATTAAAATTTGATGTAAAATAAATTTTTTACAGATTTGTCAGCCACTTAAATTCAAAATTCAAAGCAAACAATTGGGCATTGAGAAAAAACCAAGTCTGAGATAATTGTACAATTTGGCAGCCAAATAAAGCAAATTCAAGAAAAATAACACACATACATAAATAAAAAAAATATTTCGAACAATAAAAAGAAAAGCTGTAGAGAAATCAAAAATACATATTGTTTTGTTAAAAAGAAATCAAAATACAGCTAAAAATTATAATTTTCTTTATACAAAAATAAAAATAATAATAATAATAATAATAATAGTAATGCAAAAATATATAAACAAAATAAAAACATAAATGAAAAACAACAAACAAACAGACGACTAGCCAGCCAGCCAGCCGCACAAACAAACAAATCAACAAATAATCAGACACAAAACAAATTTTTCTCATACTAACTCACTCATGCCACCGAATTGCAACAACCCGAGTGAAATGACAGAAAACAGATCATTCAGTTGATAAAATCAAGTAGAAAATAAAAAACAATTTCAATAGAATGAGAAAAATTATATTTTAAGCCAGAGACAGGGGAGAGAGAATCTGCCCGAGAGATGATGTTTACACGCGCCCAAGTGCGCAAACAAAAATCAAATGGCAGCAACAGCTCTGGCGGCAGCAATCAACGTTCACGTCAAACACGCAGTCAACAGCAAAAACAGCAGGAGCAACAATATGCATACGAAGTAATTGAGTAAAAAAAAATTATGTTATTACACTATTTCCATAAACTACATTCTTTATGACTTTTTATTTAGAATCGCTATAAGCCTTCTAATTATGCGGCTGTTGGGAGCAATTCCCTGGCTGTAGGCATAGGTGCAAGCATCAGCAGCAATAATACCAACAGCAGTGCAGTACGCTGTCGTGAACGTGACAGAGACTGCAATTCAAGTAACGCCGATCGCAGCAGTGGTTATTACAGTGATGCTTATAGTAGTAGTGCTTCGCTGGTACCCCACCACAGTCGCTACCCCAGCTACGAATTGCCCCGCCAACATTCAAAAGAAGATTCCTATTCACCGCATCGCTCCTATTTAGAGCGAAATGCCACGTATGTTGATCGCAGAACTAGACCGCGCAGCATAACAAATCGTCGAGGTGCCATCAAACATCAAAAGTAAATATTCTTTATTCTTTTTTTTTTTATTTAAATAGATTTTAGGAATTTATAATAATTGCTACTTTTTTTCAGAACCCACGAAATAAATGGTCATCGTTTTGTGGCGAAATTTTTTCGCCAACCTACATTTTGTGCCTTTTGTAATTTATTTCTGTGGGGATTTGGCAAGCAGGGATATCAGTGTATAAGTGAGTATTTATTAAAATTTAAATTTTGAGATTATATGCAAGGTCCAGAAAATGTGGTCTTAGGTCCAAATTCACAGCCTATAGTTAACTAACGCCTGTGGCTTATTAACTAAAGATTGTCCTTATCAATTTCATTGGTTAAACCACCTTTATTAGTTAACTAAAGGCTGTGAATCTGAGCCAATTTGTATTTGTATCAAATACATACAACTCTACAATAATGGAAAACAAGCAGAATCAGGGAGGGGGGGCAAAGGTCGCCACATGGTAAAAGCAAAAATATTTACAAATTCACCACTAGAAGGCTCAAATGGAAGACCAGCCCCTATTTAAAAAAAACAGAGCTCTGTTAAATAATAATAATTAATTTTTTTCCCACAAAATGAACTTGATACCCAATTTTTCATGCAAAATAAATCAGAAAATTTAAACCGAGAGACTTCTCTATGCCTCCTTTATATATATATAACATTTCATAATACCAACAACACAAAAAATCCATATTCTTCACCCACAGTCATAAATTGGTTTTTAGTAATTTTTTTCAAAAGTCATAGGAGATGGGGTAAAAAAATTGCAACAAAATTTCACAAAATAAAATTTTAAAACTATTGCATTAGCAACAGTGAAATGCGCATAGGATCCAGCTGCTAAGGCCCCCCAATTATAAATTTCAATGTATTTTTAATAAAAAATTATTTTACTAAATAAGTAAAATAATAATTTGGGATTATTAGATGTTAAACTTCTTGCATCATGCTAGTCATTTTTGTTGTAAAATTATTTATAGTTTGCACTAGATTATACATACATAGTAGCTTCAATGCGATTAAAATTAAAGCTTGAGTTTGTGTTTGTGGAATTATTTTGCGGTGAAACATTTTGTGCGGGAATTAGTGATGAGCGATAACGCAATTTTGTGAATGTGATTTCTAAATCGCTGTTCTTTTAAACTGTGACTGTACAGTTCTGTTATTTTAAGAAAATCTAATAAGAAGAGCAGCAGTGAAATTAAACTATGACTGTGATCACGGTTTAATACATTTCAGCTCTTCTGCTTTAAAAGTATTTATTAGTATTGGTATTTTGATAAATACTAATAAGAAGATGAGATGTACATAGTCGCCAGAAAAGACGATTTGACTCATTTTCGATTTCAGGATTTTTTTTATAGACAAAAGCTGAAGGTATATAAAATTCATGTGGTAGCCTTATCTAATGTTAAGTAAGCATATAAGAACAATCACAGTCTGTATAAAAGAACTATATTTTCAAAACCTGTTCCTTGACAAATTCAGGCACAGGTATGATTAGTGATTTTTCAATTGCTGTGAAAAAAGAACATGTTTCAAAATATCGCTCAATTCTAGTGGGAATAGAACTAGCAATACACGTTATGTAACTGGTTGGCTCCTTTGAGCAAAAGTGGCGGAGTACTCGTTTATTGGTTGAGTTGGAACTAATTTAGGTTTTTGACCCATAGCCTGTTTAACGAAAGAATATACAGGGCATCCTCTATAGTTAGCGGTATGATTACCTCTACAATTACTACATTTCTTTTCTGCTTGATCTTTTGGCTTAGTGCAGCTAGCAGTACCATGTAATTTGCCGCACACAACACAAACAGATGGCAAATTGCAATATGTTTTTGTATGGCCATATTCTTGGCAATTATGGCACTGTACAGGACCTGAACGCTTATGTGGCTCTTCAACTGTGATTTTTCGGTATAAGAGAAACTTTACGCTAGAAATTTGATGAATTTAATTTTTTTTCAATTGTATGTCATTCGGCTCCAGTTCAACCCGAAATAGGTGTTGTGGGACCTTTTCCCTGTTAATTATATTAGTAACATTTTTTACCTTAAATCCTTAATCGATAAGAGCACATTTCACTTCTTCGGGTTCAACATATGAATCTATGCCCTTCAATACTATCTGTAGGCCTTTAGCACTCCTAAGTTGGTATTTATAACAACTTCTTTCAAATTCTGTCACAATTTTTGGGAAATCTTTTTCTCCATATGTTTTTAGTTTTGTTTCGTCAATATTACCTCCTTTAATGGGAATGATGTGAAAAGTAGTATCACCAATGACCGCCAGTAGTTTTTTAATAAGTGCGTTAGAATTTTTTTTTCTCAAATAGACAGCGGGGTTGTCGTCAGTGTCTTGCAATAACGAAAAACCATTTTGACGATTAGTAGAGGATACACTATTATCCGTAGATACATTTAGAGCAGATGCAATTTTAGATGAATTTGGGCTTCGCCCACGCTTTACCACAGTTATATATCTGTCAATTCCGACTTGGACTTTGGGCTTAGGACTACTGTTATCGGTAGTGATAATTTGATTAAGTGATGAACACGAGCCCGAAGCGAATGATGTCACTAGCTTAAATGACGAAGTACTAGGCAGCTGTAATGTTAAAGAATCACTTGTTGGCATTGGACAAAGCGAAGTTGATCGCTGACAAAAAAGTGGCTTTGCCGTTATAAAAAGCCTATCATCAGATATTTTATTTATATTATTTTCATTAAGAGCTTCAGAAGTCACAGTAAAATATGCATTTCTGCCATTAAAACTCACCTCACAGTTATTTGTTTTTGAGGTACTTATATAGAGTATTCCTCAAGGGCACTTTGTTTGTGTTTTTTTTGTTTGCGGTTTTTTGTTTTTGCTATTCATCACTACGTAAAAAATATTAGCAAAGGAAATAAGGCTTATCTATCAATAACAATATGTATTTCGAATATTTTTTCGTATGATTTTTTTGTTTATTGTGCAATAAAAACTCCGCTAAGACGTCTGTTCAGTATGAATGTACAACGAGAACTCTTAAAATTTAGTAGTTAATCTTTGTTGGCCATATCTTTATGTCACCCCAAAAGAACTACTTAGTCAGTAGTGTTACAATCTAGTGGTGAATTTTCAATGACAATCTAATGTTAAATGTTAATAGATGATTACATTGTGTAGGGTACACCTGGTCAGTAGTACTATTGACAATGTCACTAGTAAATCACTACAATTTCACTATTCGCATTTCCTACAAGGTTGTAATACGACAGCATTTATTATTGGTTTAGTACAATACATGTCACGAGAATACATTTAAAAATCAAGATGTATTTACATTTTAAGACTTTTTACGCAGGTCGCTAACTCACACACATTCACAGACAGGCAGACGAGCACACGTGCACAGCTGCAATGACATTTTTCTGCTTTTTTTTTCTTGTGTAATTTGTATGCTCCCCTAACAAACGATCATGTATGTAATTGAAAAATAGAATCAGTTTTTCTTCATTTTTATTTTTTATTGCAAAAGAAAAAACTTAAAAAACAAATAGGGAGGCGAAGAAATCATGTCCAGGACTTTTTGTCAAGCATTATGTCTGACTATGCTGTCGCCTGAACCAGTGACTATCTCCGGTTAAATCGAGATGGTTTTGTGGCAGAAAATCTTATACAAACAATAAAAATCTCAACAAAATCACATATGTAAATACATATTATGTATATACATACTAGGGTCGGTTTAGTTGGTACGTTCTTTGGATTATTGGTCTGCTTGTTTGTATGTGAATCTTTTGCACAAATATATTTCGTCGGCTTAGAATGTAAGCCTGCTAACTCCCTTCCAGGAAATTTTACAGGAGAGACAAAATACTGTTAACGGTTTCTATACAAAGCTTAAGAAATTAGCTTAATACATTAAGTTTATTCTACATATAGAGATTCAAATTAAAATAAATATTTAAGCAAGTCGATGACACATCTCTTTCCAATCATCGAACAAATATTTTTTTGGCATAAAGCTTCACTGACCTTCAGAATGTGCGCTGGAGTTGCACCATATTAATCATATATTCCGCACTGAATTTTAAACTCAATGCCTAATCTTTGGTTCTACGTCCGAATCCTTAGCTTCGCAGGTCTCAATATAGAGAAATTAAACCAGAAGTGTTCTCTGACATTCTTGATCTCCACTTATATTTCTTCTCAGATTCTAGTCCTTGCTTCTTGTGCACAGCCCATTTTGACAAGTTTGTTTGCATTTTTGTTTCCTTACACCACGACGTGTAGGGGAAACCATCAGTGTGTAACTTAGTTCATACCTTATATGAACTAAATGCCTTAATGGCAGCTTGAAAATCTTTGGATTTCCCAGGCGCTCTTAGTAGTTTATCCTCGGTCCTACAATTTCCGCCAACAGAACCATCCAGTGTTCTAGAACCATCCGTGTTTGTCAGTAACAGTGCACTTACGTCTGCACAAAATTTAGCAGAATTCAATTTAAATACTTATGAAAATATATATCGTTTACACAAAGTTTAATTTTTTGACATCTATCAAGATTTGTGTAATCAAAACCAAACCGATTATCTGAAAAAATTTCCAAAACTATTGTGATGTTGCAGCATGCAACGTGTACGTACCGTTCGTTATATTATTGAAACCACCTGTCGTGACAAGTGGCACCGCACCGTCTTGCTAAAACTACATTTCAGCCAAGTCCAACTCTTCTGTTTTGGCCAAAAAAAGGTATCATGGCCCCATTGCTGCGAGTGGCGCCAAATCGATAATTCACGGTCCTCAGCAACACTGGCATATACTGCTGCGATACGTTCATCTGTCCGTACTCTACTATGCGTGTTGGTGGTTTAATGCTCAATAATGTAATTTTGGTGTGAAATTTAGTCATAAGCTTCCTCAGAAGGTCGCAGAAGCTGAACATAAAATGGAAGAAGTGCATGATGCACTTTCTTAACCGAACACGAATTTTGATAATAAAATTTAATAATCTGCAAGATATGTTAATTTGTATGTCTATTCACGGCTAAATTATAGAACAAACTCAAAATATTTAACAGTAATATGATACACGAAAATATAAGTAGCTGAGTTCCAGCTAAAAAGTTTCTAAAAAATCTGCCTTTACTTACTTATTCTTCATCACGAACAATAATTCAGAATTCTTTGCTAATGTGATTTATTTCAAACTTTTTTTTGTGATTACATACGAATAATTATTGTGATGAAATACAAAGCCAAACTTCTATTCACACATTCTTACACATACATATACATATGTATTTATATGTATATATCGCACACTAAATCATAAACAGTCACAACTCAAAATGATCAAATTGGTTTTGTTTTTAATTAGTGTGTTTTGTATTTTTTTTATGAACCAGTTAAGTGAACAAATCTCTAATGACCGCAACAATTTTTTTTTGTAATACAGTCTTCTTGAAGAATATAAGATACCGTTATGCTTGTTTTTATGGTACATATTCGCGTAATTTATAAAGTATCAAAAGTTGTTTGTCAGCAATCAACATCTGAAATTTTTGGAGTTGTGACTGTTTATGATTTAGTGTGCGATATGTATTTATATTGATGTTTTTTCTTTTACTAGCAAATGCCACTCTATTGTGCAAAAGGATTTGTGACTAAGGTCGTAATTAATTAATTTAAAAAAAATAAAATGAGTGACGAACAAAACTTTATTCCCGCTTATTGGGAATGGCGTCGTCCACGTCACATCAAAACGAAAAATGTTCACTTATCTACTCTTTGTCGACAACAATTGACCACTGTTAAGATGTTCCATTAATTTTTAAAGCCTTAGAGATTAGTAAGAGATCATCAACAGGATCCAATTGTTGCCGATAAAGAGTAGACAAGTGACAATTTTTACTGTCGTGTTGATGTGACGTCGACGACGCCATTCACTATAATGAGAATTATTTTTTTATAACTTATTAAAAACGTCCTATAAAAGTATATAAATGGGACAAACTGTGTAAAAATGCAAAAATTAAGAAAGATAGAGATGTACTGTTTTTCATTTCAAAGAAGCCACAAACGCTTAACTTTAAGTGTCTGGATATATTCTGTAGTAGTAAGTGATCCAACTAAATAAATATATAAAAAATATAAATAAATTAATCAAAATCGAATTTTTTTTATAAGACTTACTTACACTCATGGCAAAATCATCTTTGTGAAATATTTCGTTGTTGTCCGAAGTGGCGTAAAGAACAGTTTGTTGAATTATTGGTCCCATATCATTAAATCTGTTTACTAACGATTGACAAATGGAAAATAGTAATACGTGTTTAAAGAAAAAACTTGTGCTAAGTAAACAATTATGAAAAATGATAAAAAATGTAAAACGTTTGTACATTAATGCAAATAACACAAACATTGCAAATGCCATATAGAACGCACTATATATGAAATAATATAATAACTGCAGTTGGAAGGTTTTAATAAAATCTTCTGCTAAATTTTTTAACTTGTGCTCTTCACGGATTAAAATATTAACTTCTTTTGCTAATAACATGCGCCACCTCTTGTGTTTATTAATATCCAATTCCGTGCCACTCTGTAATGCCTCATAATGCATTAACCTTGCATCTTTTTCGATTTTCTTTAAACGTTGAGTTATTGTTTGGACACCAATGTAAATAACAGCTATACCCAAAAAACAGTTCATTTCTAAAACCATCGCCTTGAGAAATATATTAGTAACGTATATAGCTTGAAGTATTGTGTAATATCGGAAATGTGCGATAATATCAGGAACTAAATATGACATATGAAATAATGTTTCGAAGATACATAAAATGCATTTCACTTTCAATACGTTTCCAAGACGCCCAACAATGTCCTGATTTTCATTAATGTTACCAGCTGATAAATAATGTCTCGACAAAAATTTAAGGTAATTGTAAATGTTAAATATTCGCCGTCTGTTCGACCAAATTTCCATACAACCAAACAAATAGAACAAGCATTGCCAAAAATGAAAGTAACACATTTTTAATGGCGAGTAAAACAATGACAGCTCATCGACGGACAAATATATGAAGATTTGAGAAAGTATGAATAAGATCAAATGTATAAATCCACAATAAACCATTAAGGGCCAGTTATGCAAGTTGAAGGTGTCCCTTGAAACATCATAATGAATGTTAGTTGTTCCAAGAACTTCGTTTATATAATAATAGATGGTTAATATTATATTCATCATAATAATTATTTTGCAAGGAAAGCAACTAAATAAACTTTAGTTATAAAAATTTTCCAAGTTTATTTTATTTTTCTTAATACTTTTATATGTATTATTTTTTTCTTTGACTTTCACACTTTCACTGCGTCTGTTGAAATCGAACTGTAAAGAAAGTAAAATTAAAATATACTGACTGTTGACGTGGCCGTATGTATGCCTTCGGTACTTACCGAAAGTTATTTATGACAGAACAAAATGTTTTTTTATATGCCACATGAGGTTCCCAACTTGTGCAAAATGTGACTCACATACAATAGAATTATTGTTATTAATTTTATTTTTATTTTTAAATCCAATATTTCTCTTCAGCATTGGGTACCTTCTTCAGGAGTTTATAATGATTATTTGTGTTTTATTGAGAATATCTTAGATTAAAGTTAACTATATTTATCACACTTAATATTATTTTACTTGTTAAGCAAACTATTGATGGTTTCTTAAAAAGACATTGAAAATTTGACAGTATATAAAAATTTAAATTATTAGAGGAACTTAAAATCTATTCCTCCTATATCTGAAAGAATATAAAATTTATTATAATAAGAAATATATTATGATGGATGGATGGTTTTATGATTTTTTCTTCACAAGCAAAAGGTTTTAAAATTCTAATGGATTTTTTTAAAGTAATTACGATGTGCTAATCACGAGAAAAATAAAATAAAAATTTTTTTGGCCATTTCAGAGAGGATTGTTTAAGCCAAAAAGCTGGCCAAAAAGGCAAAACTTAATTTAAAGAAATTTCAGGATCAAAGTACATAATAAAATATTACATCATATTATAAAATTTGAAGACTACGTTATGATTTTTAGCTCTGAGACACTGCTAAAGTCAGGAAAGTGAAGAAAATTACATGAGTTTTAAATTTTTTTTTCGGTTTTAACATGTTTGTATGATATTTTTGTAGCTAAACGAATAAATTTATTATGTTCAATTTTTTTGCTGAAAGATTTGACCAAAGGCTATTATTAGTCCTAAAAAAATATCTCGAATATTAATGGTGAAGAACTTTTTTTAAAACTTAAAAAGACAAATATTTTACAACTTTTTTTTGCGAACAAACAACAAGAAGAAGGTTTATAAAAGTAAAGGTAGTAAGTAGCATTAAGAATTATGTTTTAAACTAAAAAAATATAAAATCTCTAAGATTGGACGCAGGAAAAAAGTTTGCGCAATTTTGCTCCATTTTTTTGTGATTTATTAACAAATTAACAGTTTTTTCGAGTTTTGCTCATCTTACATGTATAAATATGAGTAAGAAACATTTTCGTCAGTCATGAGATATTTTGCTTTGAGGGGCGAGATACTCCCCCCTATCCGTAAAATATAATAAGTTTACTTTTTACGATATTAAGGCATAAGTAGTAAATTTTACATTGTATTACATTATTTTTGAAATTAAATTGTTGTCACCGCCTACAAAACGAAGTGAGGAAGTGTTATTGCTAAGCTGATTAGTTTGTGGAAGAGAGAGACGAGGGGAACATAAACGTTTCTTTTCCCTTCGTCTCTCTCTCTCTCCTGACAAACTAATCAGCGTAGCAATAAGACTTGTATAGTGTAAAATAGAACTTACGGTCTCCTGGGTCCAACTTTAGGGGTTTGAACTTTCGCGAACGTTAAAAGTTGCATTTGCTGAACTATAGGACATATTTCTGCCACGGTTCATTGATCTAGGGGAAATTAATTACATTTAACAAGCAATATAAACTAAAAAAAAGTAATGGGCAGCTTTTTCTATCAAATAAGAGTATTTGAGCCTCTTCGAGAAATCAACGGCTAGAAAACTTTTCACGCAAATTGTCGATTGCTTCGTTACTTGTGTGTCACGTAGTTCCATTATATTGAAAATAAACATCGTCGACATCAATATTTTCAAATTTCAACCACAAGATTGTGGATTGTGGAATACCCTTTCGTATAAAGATTGATGGGAAATTTATCATCTTGGATCATCACTATTACACAGAGAAAAAACCGCCTAATAGAATCAAGAAGAGAGATTCCTTATTGTTTTTATGTGGTAAACATTATTAATTTTATCAAGAAGAAATCTTATTATTCACAACTTTTTGTACTCAATTTCCGTTATTTTTGGCACCAAAAAAACAATTCATAGAGAAAATCTTCTTGATTCTATTAGGTTTTCTTATAAATTGTAAACTATAGGGATTCCATATTGATTTCATTAGGTTGCCTTATTGATTTTTCAAAAAGGTTTTCCTTATTGATTTCATTAGGTTGCCTTATTGATTTCGTCAATAATGTATTCCTTATTATTTTGATTAGGTTCCTATATGATTATGTATAGAGCATCTTATTAATTTTTTTAATAAGGAAATCTTGTTGATTGTATTAGGTTTCTTGTTACTTCATATCTATAAATAAACATAGAGACAATTTTTTTCAAGATCTTTTCGTTCTTATATAAGCATGTTTGTACAATAATTTCAGCGCGGCTTTAGGCTGCTTGTTAGCATACTCAAAAAAGAGACATGTTCTATTCAAGTAAAAAAAAATTTAAGTTTAAGTAATTTTTGCAAAGTTTAAGTAAATTTTTACAAAAATCAAGTAAAAATTATTTAATATGAGTAAAAAATAAAAAGTTCGTATCCTTAAAAATAGTTCATAAAAATACACAATAAATTTAATTTGTCACATTTCAGGAAATGTTTACTGACTTAAAGAAAATATTTACTAAAAGTAACAAAATGGTTATAAACTGAAGGAAATTTTATATTAAGAACTAGTCAATTTCGTTTTAAATCAAAAAATAAACTTTAGGAAATGAATTACTCCTGATTAGTTCATGAAATTTGACTTACTTAAAAGATGTAAAAAGGTATACTAAATTTTAGGGAAATATTTCCTAGTTTTAAGTATTTTTTCTTTTAATTATGGAATTTATTATTGATTTGCATTTAGCAAAAAATCTAAGTAAATTTTTCATATTTTCGAGGAATATTTGAACTTGAAATTTATTTATTTTTGTAAATAAAATTAAATTTTAAAACTCAATAATTTCAATGCTTATTCAGGCTGCCTTGTTAGGAAATTGGTTAGAGTGCTTGCCTATCAATCAGAAGGTTGCTGGTTCAATACTTGTCTCCTCTCAAGGAATTTATATGTATGTATGGTGAATTATAAATAAGAAGAATTAAAAATAAGTAAAGATAAATAAGTAAAAATAAGTAAGAATTAAAGACAAAAAAATGGGAAAATTTACTAAATTTGAAATCAAAGACGAAAAATTTTTTTTGCAAAGCTCCGAATTTTATGGTAAAATTTTACTTAATTTTAGGAAAATTTTACTAAAATATGAAAATATAATTACTATAAACTAGTTCATTAATGAACTAGAAATTTAGTAAATATTTTACTGGTTTCGAGTAAAAACAGCTTTGGCGCCATACGACAACTTTAGAAAATTTTCCTAACTTTTAGTTATTTTTTTAGTGCATATTGGTTAGAGTTCTTGTCTATCAGTCAGAAGGTTGCTGGTTCAATTCTTGTCTCCTCCCAAGTAATAAATATGTATGTATGGTGAGTTAGTTAATTAAGAATATAATATAATATGTATGTATATATGTATAAATAAATAACATCTAAATATACTACATACATACATATATCGTACAGAATTTAAATGAAAATACATAAGAACATTTTGTTTTATATTTTCTATAAGGTTTCCTAATAAAATAAAGAACCCCTTTTTGAAAAAATCAATAAGATAACCGAATATAAACTACAAGATTTCTTCTTGATTTTTTTAAAAAGGTTTTCTCTATGAAATTAATAAGATTTCCTTATTGAAGAAAAACCATAGAGGTATTTATTAGGCACTGTTTTCTCTGTGTATAAGCTACAGCAGCAATATTCCCCCTTGTTCTTGAGCGATATGCACAAGTTTAATAATAACGGTGATCTTAAAATACTCCAGTTTCGCATTAGTATTATTTTAGTGAATTTTAATTATTTCTGTGCTCCGTTGAAATTTATATCATTCGATTTATATTAATGGTCTGCTTTTTATTTCTTATCGATCAAGCAGTTACAAGTTCAATCCTGACAAGAGTTAAAATTTTACGGCCCCAAGTTTAAGCATAAATTGGCATGAAGTTAGCAAAAGTGACGAAATTGAATTAGGTGTTCACGAGTACCTCCTTACAACTTAACATTAAAAATTGTTGCATTACCTAATCTTAACCCATCTCTAAGTCCTAGCACGATTTTTAATGTGAAGTTTCATCGCAAAACTATTTAAGATCATGTTCAATTTTGCCACCTATGCTAACGTCATGCCAATTTTTGCTGATACATATGTAGGTCGGTTAAAATCTTTTTCGAACTTGTTATGTTATGAATTAATTTTGAATTTATTTTCAAATCATATTGCAATTATTTGCATTAACATTTTATGTTTGCTAATAGCAGATACATACATATATAACAGAGAGTGATGTATCAAAAATGACGTTTTTGATATCATTTACTTTTTCCGCCCTCCTATTCACAAATAAAAAAAAAACTTTCATACAACTAATTTCATGACAAATGCTTCTTGTAAATTAGTGAAACTTTAAACGTTTTTTAGGTAAATTAAAAATGAAAGTTTTAGTAATGGGAATACGAAGGCGGACCAATAAGTCCGTGACTTTTTGAATGAAACACATTTTTTTGTGTAAAACAAAAATCTATTTTTCAACATAATCTCCTTTTAGCTCAATACACTTAGTCCGAACGTTTCTCCAGTTTTTGTATCCCTTCCAAAAAAACAGGATTTTTCGAGGTCCTTGTGAGCAGATATATTAAAAGCCTTAAAATATGTACATACAAACATATTGTTACGTAAAAAGATGCCTACAGGGTTAATGCAAAGAACTATCTAGAAGCATTTAACTAAAGCAACAAACGTACACACATATTCGCGTGCAAACACTGTAGCAAAGAACTAAATAAGCATGCGTAACACGTAAACAAGCAAAAGCAACAACAAAAAGCGTCTGCTTATTAAGAAGATTCGCATATTTACACACGCACATACATACATGCTAATTCAAACGAAAGGCAAAAGGTAAACAACCACCACGCATTGCTTAGTTAATGATGTACACACGTATGCATATACACATGTATGTACATAGTTACCACATGAACTTAATTGGGCACTTAGTAAACAACATTTAAGATGATAATGATCGTCTGGACTATGCTTGAAACTTCTGGTGGTATTGGTGCACAGTATAAAAAGCGCGATGCAACCAATGGCAAGTCAGTCGTGAATAAGTCAGTTGTTAAGTTCAGTTGTGTTGTGAACGAACAAGTCAGTCAGTGCTAATTGGAAATTAGTAGAGTGAACATCGTTGAAAGTAAAAGACCTCGTGCGGTGGATAATAACGTTAAGAAACAAATAAGAAAAGACAAGTTGTAATTGGTTTAATCAAGAATAAAAGGAAGTTCAGTTGCAAATAAGAAAATCGTGTTGTTATTTATTTTTATTTTTGAGCAATCAAAAGAACTCACACGTTTAATAAAATTTAAACGTAACAATATGTATATATTTTTTAACCAACCCAAGTTAAATGTATTATTTATAGCATGATTTTGGTTTTATTTTTATCCCAAACAGAAAATGTTTAGAAACTGTGCCCTTGATAACAACTTGCAAATATTAATAGTTTTTATTAATATTTCTTTATGTCAACAATGTTGCTAAACTGCGTGTATGTATGTGTATGCTCGTTTACTTTAATATCATTTATAAACTTTAAAGTATTGAATGTAGTTTGTATGTAATTAAATTTCGCGCACGATAACGATTACAAAAAAATAACTATCCAATAGATCAATTAAAGCTAAACGAAACCATAAGTATTTAATATAGTGTATAATACTCAATCGTAATCGTTAAATTGATTTAATAAATTAAAAACAAAAACTTTAGTAAAAACAAGGGTCCTTTAACAAGTCAACTAAGATTAGCAGTTGCTATAAGAATCACGGGGCCATAATATTGTGAAGTTTATTTAGATGAATTTGATTTAAGATTAAACTAAATTATGCATTGTTTGAAGTAGTTTGTGCGTGTACTACAAAGTAACGATGCTATAAAAATTAACAAAGCGCACAATACTAGAGTTGCACAAACGAAAAAATTAATTAAGCTTCTCTTCTCTAAATCTCTATCTAACGAAAGATCGCCGTTTTCCGAGCCTTTTAAAGCTTATTTTCTTTCCTTTTCCATATGCTTATATGGTCCATATATTTTTAATATATGAGTGCAAATAAATATATATGTATATGAATTCATATATCATGAAATCCACAGAAAAGTCAACCGCAGACCTAAAAATTAAAATTAAAAAAAATTTATTTGTTTTCATTGAGCTGAATTTTTTTCGTTTTCAATAAAAGATACAAATCAAGATAAAAAATCAATTTGGATTGCATTTTATTTATTAGCTTGTTCGAAACGAATGAGTGCATAACACAAACGTACTGTGTAATTGTGCGTGACAGACTTAACATGTGCGTGACGATGTTAAAAGTTAAAAAACTATAATATAGTTATATAATTTTGTCAAACTTGTATAGCTATTTAAATAATCTAAGATAGCTTCTTATAACTGTAAAAAAAAATAAGAAAATTCTATCTCAAGTGGATTCGCAGAAATCTAAAATATAAACTGACATCATAGTTTCAGAGTATAATTTTTGTAGCGCGTGCGTGCGCAACATTTCGCTTTATATCAACGAAAATAAAAAGTTGTTTCATAAACACTTTACACATTTTAAAAACGGGTACAAAATTTAATAATTAGAACCTAAATGTACTTACGTAAGAAAAACCTTCCTTAAAAAATCGACAATCGTACGAAAACAAATTAAGTGATACGTCAGTCGTATAAACTGAATGGGAATTCAGTACGTTCACGTATGTCATAATCCGAAAATGTTGTTTTTACGTGACGAGTTGTACGTTCACGGATGTGACGATTCGACCCCAGCTATAATTATACGCACGCCGTAGCGGTGCGTGACATGGATTTCATGATATGGAAATGTATGGGATAATGCATAGCAAATATATTATACATAAATTGATATATACAACTAATTTTTTTGTGAATAAAACGATTTTTGTAAATACGAACATAGATTTGTAACAAGAAAATAAACTCAACTCAATTATTTCCAATTAAAATGATTGTGTTATTCACAATTGAGTTGTTAACAGAAAGCAAAAAATTTTAATGAATTTGTTTTTCAAATTGTAATGTGTTGTTTTTGTTTATTTTTTTTACAATATCCTTTTTTGTTAAATTTTAAAGATGTTTGGATGAGTCGAACCGGCAACCTCTGACCACTCAGCTAAAGAGCAAATCGGTATTGGGTACGCAAATAATGAATACACGCAAAACATGATTTCTTATGATTCTTCTGCATGTTCGCATTGGGTTGATATAATCAAAAATAAATTTTTTGATTAAAAAAGAAGCCACAAAGTTTGCGGCTTCTTGTCGGTATTCACGCGTATACAACACCAACAATCAAAATTAATAACAAAAATAGCACATGAGCATGTTGTATAAATCACCAGGCAAGATAAACAACAACACAAAAAAATTAAATTAAATTAAATACAATATTTAACGCTTCATTTACACATGAAAGTACTTTCTTGAAATTTCTGCATACGTATTATGAAAACAAATTCTAATGAAATAAATGACTTTCATGAAAATTTCGTGTTCGTTTTCATAGGAAAGCTAAAGTTCATTTCATTTTATAATAACTATTTACCACAATTCCGTATATTTGTAAAAAAATTTTAAACGGGCTAACCTTTAACCTTTTTTTATTTTACTTTCTGAAAACATCAAAAATTTCCTTTCTTTAAAAAAATCGCTGAAAGCTGACTGGAAATGAAAAACAATGCGAGTGTGGTAGTAAAAAAAATTTGATTGTATTGCCAGTTTCTTGCAATTAGTGTCATGTTTAAATTGTAGGTAAGTTAATGACAAATATTATTGAAATTAAAAATGTTATTCAACAACATGGTTTTGTTGAACATAATTCTTGTCTATTTTTTATTTTTTTTTTTGTGTACAGAAAGAAATATGGTGTAATATGTATATTAATCCATATAAAAATATATGCATACATGATATCTCACATAACATCGTTTTCGCAATCAAAAAATTTCAATTTAATTAACATCTTTTTCTCTCGTTTTTACCACTGGTGAATTTGAATTCTATGAAAAATTACATACGGCATGCAAAATTTATATGCTTACGGCCTCAACGATTACAAAAACATTCTCGTACGATTTTTAGACATTGCGGGCCTTTTTAATAAATCAAATAATCAAAAAGATAATTCAGTCAGCAATTTTATAAAAAATACTGAAATTATCCAGGCAGCCAATTCCTGCACTCGTGATCAAAATTGCATTCAAATAGAAATTAATCTCGATAGCAAGATGCTGATGATGTCACTCCATACCCAACGAATCGCGTTTAGAGAAATGTATGAAATCTTTATTTGAGTCGGTAGAACGATGTATATAATTCAATGTTTAAAGATTATTTCATGTAAATTTTGACCGCGGATATGTCTGAAATGGTTCATACGTTGGCTCCGATTTTGACATATTCTCGCCAACATATCGGATAATGTTTCACGAATAAATTCTTCAATACTGTCTTCTAGTGCGTCAAACCTTGCGGGCTGGTCCATGGAGTCATAAGCTTGACCGGGCCCAAGAGTGAAATAAACTGTTCACCGAGGCGAGTTCGGTTCAATTGGCAACGACAAGTGCCGTGAATGGTGTCGGTCATCAACAACACAACACTCAGCTACACGAAAATAGCTGAGTTGCCAAAATGAAAGTTTCAAAAATATCACCCTTTACTTACTTATTCTTCTTTAAGCCTAGTACTCTGTTCGAAGTTGTGAAAAATTTTCAGCAACATTGATTATTTCGCGTGAAAAATTTGACACGTAAAAAGTGATGCCCATATTGCTTTTCGTTTTTATTTATTTTCGTTTTTATTGGTCAGAAGTTTGCAACATAGATCGACTTTTGTAAACAAAAACATCAGCTGTCACTATTTCGCGCGAAATAAATGCCAGTCACATTATTTCACAGATGGCAAGAAAATGTTGCCAGACACATTTCACTAATTTTTCACGACTTGAACAGAGTACAAGTTTAGCAACATTTTTTCATAAATATTTCATGTGAATTTTTTTATATGGATTATGTCAAGATTTCGCGTGAAATGTTGAACAGAGTACCAGGCTTTACGGACAAAAATTCAGAATTCTTTGTTTATGTGATTTATTTAAAACATTTTTTGTGATTACATACAAACGAGTAATTATTGTGATGAAATACAAAGCCAAACTTCTACTCACACATTCTTACACATACATATACATACATACGCACACTAAATCATAAACAGTCACAACTCAAAATTATCAAAGTGGTTTCTTTTATATAAACCAGTTAAATGATAAAAATTTTTTTGGAATACAGTCCTCTATACCGTTATGCTTGTTTTTTTGGTACATATTTGCGTAATTTTTACAGTATCAAAAGTTGTTTGCCAGCACTCAGCATCAAAAATTTTTAGAGCTGTAACTGTTTGTGATTTAATGTGCGATATGTATTTATATCAATGGTTTTTAATTTACTACGATTTGCCAATCTATCGTGCAAAAGGATTTATTAAAAAATTATAATTTTTTTCATAACTTATTAATAATTCTCTATAAAATTAGATAAATTATTCAAACTGAATAAAAATGCAGAAATTAAGAAATTTAGACTTGTCTTGTTTTTCATTTCAAAGAAGCCACAAACGCTTAACTTAAGCTGTCTGGATATGTTCTGTAGTAATAAGTGATCCAACTAAATAAATATATATAAAAACACATATAAATTAATCAAAATCGAATTTTTTTATAAGACTTACTTACACTCATGGCAAAATCATCTTTGTGAAATATTTCATTGTTGTCCGAAGTGGCGTAAAGAACAGTTTGTTGAATTATTGGTCCCATATCATTAAATCTATTTACCAACGATTGACAAATAGAAAATAGTGATATGTGTTTATAGAAAAAACTAAAGCCAGTTACAAAGCCATAGAACAACATAAAAAAACTCAAACGTTGGTACAGCATTGCAAATAACGAAAACATTGCAATATTCATATAAACAAAGTTGTATATGAATAAATATAATAACTGCAGTTGAAAGGTTTTAATAAAATCTTCTGCTAAATTTTTCAACTTGTGCTCTTCGCGGATTAAAATATCAACTTCTTGTGCTAATAACATGCGCCACCTCTTGTGTTTATTAATATCCAATTCCGTGCCACTCTGTAATGCCTCATAATGCATTAATTTTACATCTTTTTCTATTTTCTTTAATCGTCGAGTTATTGTTTGCACACCAATGTAAATAACAGCTGTACCCAAAAAACAGTTCATTTCGAAAACCATCGCCTTGAGAAATATATTAGTAATATATATAGCTTGAAGTATTGTGTAATATCGAAAATGCACTGCATTAATACTTGAAGGAAGTAAATATGTCACATGAAATAATGTTTCGACGATACAGAAAATTAATTTCACTTTCAATACATTTCCAAGACGCCCAACAACGTCATGATTTTCATTAATGTTACCGGCTGATAGATAATGTCTCGACAAATTCTTAAAATCATTATAAATTGTAAATATACGACGTCTGTTTAACCAAATGTCCTTACAACCAAACCAATAGAACAAGCATTGCCAAAAAATATGGTAACACATTGATAATTGCGAATCATAGTTTGGCAATTCATCGAGGAACATATATATGAAGATTTGAGAAGGGATGAATAAGATTAAATGTATAAATCCACAATAAACCATTAACGGCCAGTTATGCAAGTTAAAGGTGTCTCTTGAAACATCATAATGAATGTTTGTTGTTCCAAGAACTTCGTTTATATAATAATAGATGGTTAAGATTATATTCATCACAATAATTATTTGGCAAAAAATCAACTTAATAAACTTTAGTTTTGAAAATTTTCCAAGTTTATTTTAATTTTTTTAATACTTTTATATATATTTTTTTGCTTTGACTTTCACACTTTCACTGTGTCTGTTGAAATCGTACTGTAAAGAAAGTTAAATTGAAATATACTGATTGTTGACGTGGCCGTATGTATGCCTTCGGTACGTAGCGAAAGTTATTTGTGACAGAACAAAATGTTTTTTTTATATGCCACATGAGATTCCCAAATTGTGCAAAATGTGACTCACATACAATAGAATTTTTGTTATTAAATTTAAATCCAATATTTCTCTGCAGCGTTGGGTACCTTCTTCAGGAGCTCATAATGATTATTTGTGTTTTATTGAGAATATTTTGGATTAAAGTTAACTATTTTTATCAAACTTAATATTATTTTACTTGTTAAGTAAACTATTGATGGTTTCTTAAAAATAAATTTAAAATTAATAAGTTCGTTTTGACAGTATATAAAAATTAGTTTTAAGTTTTATTTCTCTATACAACTTTATGAATATATAAAAATATTATCATCTCTCAAGAAGTGCGTGTACAACCCTTTTATTCAAGCACTTTTTGAAGTACGTCTGTGTTGCAATACGGCAGCAATATTTATGTATGTATATCCATTTGATATGATTTCTTTAAACTAAAACACTTAAAAAACTTTCTTCTAAAACTTTGTTATCTTAAATTCTTACACAAATTTATTGTCTTCTGTGAATTTTGATATTTTAAGTTGGTAACGCGATGGAAATGCAACAGAAAAAACAGTTGCAGTTTATAATACTAAAACACACAATTTGGTCGTGTGTCAGCTGGATCGACTTTTAGACTCTTATATGAAGAGTATGATTTAAGTTTTATTTTCAGCTTTTAAACAGAAAATGTTTGGAAACTGTGTCCTTGATAACATCTTACAAATACTCATAGTTTTTATTAATATTTTTAATGTCAACAATGTTGCTAAAATGCGTGTATGTTCGTTTAGCTCTTTTAATTTAATATTACAGGCAAATCCAGGTATATCGAATCTTGCTTTAACGAAAATCCGATATAACAGTAGCAACCTTATATAGCGAATATTAGCCAAATTTTATACTGGATATAGCGAATGATGAAGAAAAAATCGCAAAATGAAAAACAAAAACTTGCTAGGAACATATTTCTAACATTTAGTTGTACTTTGTATAGTGAATAATTTGATAAATGTGTGCTCTTTACAACAAACGGCAAAAAATATTAAAAATATCCAAAGCAGCAATCTAAATGGAAAAAAATGTGATAATATTAGTTTTTATTTGGTAACTTATTTTAAAATAAATTCCCTCATTCTTCTTATTGTATTGCATCATGTCTACAATAGTAATAATTAAAATAACACTTGAAAAAATCTTTGCGATATAACGAACTTTTCGGTGTATAACATATTTGACTGATATTATATCGTTCGTTATGCCGGGATTTGCCTATGTTAATAAGCTTTAAAGTATTTAATTTAGAATGTATGTAATTAAATTTCGCGCAGGATAACGATTCCATAAAAATAATAACTAGCCAATAGATCAATTAAAGCTTAAAGAAACCATAAGTAATTAATATAGTGTATAATACTCAATCTCCATCGTTAAATAGATTTAATAAATTAAAAAAAAAACTTTAGTAAAAACAAGGGTATTTTAACAAGTCAACTAAGACTAGTACACTCAAAGAAAAAATATGTCTGAGGTCACCACAATGAAACAGCAACATACTATGATTGAATTATATGATTACAGTCAAATCATATTATTGCCAATAGAAAAGCAAAGTTAAAATAATATTATTATATAAGTTAATAATATTATTGTTTATATAACAACACTATTGTTAGATGTGACTGAAATTTATTTAAGAGTTATCACACCATGTTGTAATATTAATATAATATGATTAAATAAGACCACAGTATTATTTTATATAATAATAATATTTTATTTTTAACCATGCATATGTTGGTAGATCTTTTGTTTAAAACAGCTGTGCGTTAAATCCAAAATGAAAATAAATTAATATTATTGTTATAAAATGTACTACATATACTGAGAGCGTCAAATGAAAGTAAACAGTTATTTCATCTGCATAAAATGCTTTGTTACAGTAAAGTAATTAATAAAAATTAAAAACTTTAATTGTAGCTTAAGAGGCTTATATAATAATGGTATAATTCATAAAAAATATTTTAGGTTTATAACAGGTTTATTTGACATAAATGAATGAATGAAATTAAATATTTTTTATGAATAAGGCAGTATGAGTTTAATTCTGTATAAACAGTAAACGAAAAGAAAATAATAATAAAAATAATTCACTTCTTCTTAAAATATTGATGATTTTTACGTGTCAAAAAAAAAGTAAACAGTTTCTATGTACATTCCCTGAGACTTCTTTAAATATTTCGGGATAAAACCAATTTTTTTTAAAGCAAATATCAAATTTTCTAAAAAAAGTGCAAGGATAGATATTAAACTTTAAAAAATTGGTAAGCATACCAACAACGAAACGCGAGAAATCATTTTAGATTTATATATATCAAAAAATCATTGCGTAAAATGGGAGAAATCTTCGGAAGGAATCGCTGCACTATAAAAAAAGTATAGTTAAATATGTGCGGCAGGACCAATCCATCGCCAAATGCATAAAATACATAAATTTAAAAAAAAATTAGGCGCCCAGGTATATTCGTTCTCCTGAAATTCGCTCTTTAGTGAAAATCGAAATTTGAAGGTTAAGTTAGATTAATTTAGAAAATATCAAAAATTTTTATGAAAAACGCAAATGTTCAAGTTTTTGACATCCGAATATAATAAAAGGGCTTAAAAGACATAAATTTCAAAAAAAAATGCAGCCCAGGTATTTTCGTTCTCCAGGAATTAAATAATTTCCATAAAAAAAATTAAGTTTACTTTGTTAGTTAAAAAATTATAGTTTCTATAAATTTTTTTATAACTTTTGTTTGTTTTTATAAAAAAAAAAAAATGTAATAGCCTGCATGTTTAAATTTTTTTAGCTTATTTTGTTGAAAAATATGGCCAAGATTCCATTTGGACTACATAATTCCAAGATTTTCATATTTACCAGGGCTCTGTTATCAGGTTAACATAGCTCTGTTAATGTAACCAGTTTGTGTTTTGGGTTTTAAATTTCGAAATTTTAATTTAGTTTAGAGTTTAGTTCGAAACAAAAATTTAAAAAAAGTAAAATTTCAAAAACGTTCACACTTTGGTACGCCATAACTAGACAAATATACATAATACAAAACAATTTCCGGCATACCCATTTAAGCACCATTTAAGCTAAAGCTTAAAACACCCGTTGAGTTTAAGCCACCTCTGCGCACAGCTACCGGAGGTTGGGCAAGAAACGATACTGACAAAGGTAACATATTTGATGATCATTTAAAATCCGTATTCACACCAAACACATGTACTGCTGTTTGCCAAGTTTAGTTGCTCTACCCCGTCAACCCTTAAAATTTACGATGTGTGATGTACAAAAACTAATTGCCGAACTCAACTCGAAAAAAAACTCCTGGTATTGATGGAGTTAGCAACCAGATGCTGATTAAGTTACCTCGTACTGCAATTAGAATCCTGTTATTCATTTTTAATGCCATTTTACGCCTGGAGTATTATCCACACTGCTGGAAGCTTGCCAACGTTGAAATGATTCCAAAGCCAGGTAAAGATCTTACCAAGGCTGAGTCATATAGGCCAATAAGTTTACTGTCAATAATGTCAAAGCTTTTTGAAAAGCTACTCATGACAATATTGTCTCCAGTTTTAACTGATAATGGGTGCGTGCATCCCGGACCATCAATTTGGTTTTAGAAGCCAGCATAGCACCATTGAGCAAACGCATAGATTGCTTCAATTTATAAGAAAAACATTTGAGGAAAAGAAGTATTGTTCTGCCGTGTTTATTCATGTTTCTCAGGCATTTGATAAAGTGTGGCATGAAGGCCTGATTTTGAAATTGAAGACATACTTACCAATGAACATTCTAAATCTTTTGGAAAGTTACATTCTTGCACGAAAATTTACAGTTGTGGAAGGACACTATATGAGTATGCCTGAAAATATCTCATCCGGTGTGTCACAGGGGAGTATACTGGGGCCAGTTTTATATTTGATTTATACTTGTGATATGCCTGTGAGCAGTAGTATCTACACTTTTACATTTGTCGACGATACAACCTGCCTTAGTATGCACGAAAGCCCAGATGAGGCATCCCGAAAACTCCAGGAACACATTAGCCAGATGGAACTATGGTTAAACTTATGGAAATGAACAAAAGTGTGTTCAAGTAACATTTACCTTACGAAGAGATACTTGTTCCCCCATTCGGATTAATAATCAACTTGTTCCTCAACATTCACATGTGAAATATCTTGGTATACACCTCGATCGACGGCTTACATGGAAACATCACATTGACTCTAAGTTAACTCCAATGAAACTAAAATTAACTCAGGTACATTGGCTGATTGGCAGAAATTCAACACTCAGCCTAGACTGCAAACTTTTAATATACAAGTCGCTTTTAAACCCAATATGGTGCTATGGGCCGCTGCTTCAGCTTCAAATGTTGATAAAATCCAACGAAGGCAAAACAAAATTTTACGTTTGATAACACCGGCTCCATGGTTCATCAAAAATTCAAATATACATCGTGATTTAAATATGCCACTAGTGACTGAAGAAATTGCAAAATACGCAGGCAAATATCTAACACAACTCATGTCACATCCTAATCCGCTTGCTCTTAATGTTTTGAACTTTACTGGACATGTCCGCTTAAAAAAGAGAGATACAAGGGCTCTTATACTAAACGCTCCAGATGAAGCTGCTTGAAAATTATTTTTTTTTGCCTATCATTACTTATATATTATTAACAACTATCCCTGAGTTATGTCCGACATTGGTCGGGCCTACTAATTTTATTTTAGATTTAAGATTTGAATACTTATTGTTAGTTCATACATGAAGATACAATAAATAAAAAAACATGCATTAAAAATAAAAAATAAATAAAAAAAAATACCCATTCATGTCTACTAGAAATATAATTATGCTTAATGTCAAGGAATTCCTTCAACGACCAAAACTTCGTCGGTCGTTCCACTTGTATTTCCCTGCACAAAGAAGAATTGTGAAAAGTTTATTCGCTTGTCTTTCAAAATTTTTACTTTTTATTCTTTCCACTCATTTTTCTTCACATTTTTGTAATTCGTTTTTTATAACTTAAAACTACTTGATTCCAAAAAATTTCTAGAGTTTGAGTTCTTATTATTGACCTTTTTTATAAATTTTGTGTATATAAGAATTTCTTTTGAAACTACTTGAATCAATGGGGCTTTTAAGGTCATTAAAATTCAAATAAAAGAATATTTTAATTTGCTAATGTCATCCGACGTTACGTTGGAGAATTCCATATTCTTCAGGGATGTTTTGTTTTTTAGGGTTCCGTACACCAAAGGTGAAAAAAGGAACCCTATTGTTTTCGCTACGCTGTCCGTCTGTCCGTCTATCCGTCTGTACGTCTGTCCGTCTGTCCGTCACACGGTATTTTCTCAGGAACAGTAAGAGCTACGGACCTGAAATTTGAACAGAGTATGTAGAACCTTGGTCACTACAACAACAAATTCATGAGAATTAGAAATTAAAGGGTGCTCCAAAACGAGCGAAAAAAATTTTAATATATCATGTGATATACACATACAATTGTATGTACATATGTATATTGACACTTGAAATTTGTAAAATTAGTGTATTTTTATATAGACTACAACAATAAACATAAAAATATTAAAAAATTTAAATTAAAGGGTGGCCCATCAGTTAATGCAATTTTGACTATGTAATTTTGACAACTTGCTATATCTTGGAGACCGTAAGAGTTAAACAATTGAAATTTACAAAAACGGTCAAACTAAAAAATCCGAAAATTATAAAATCGCCAAACCGAAAAAAATCGCCAAAACCTGAAAAAAATCGCCAAAAATTAAAAAAAAAAGCCAAATCGAAAAAAACCGACAAAACTAAAAACAAAATTCTAGCACTAAAATAAATCGCCAAATTCGAAAAAATCGTTTAAATGAAAAAAAATATCGCCAATATGAAAAAAACGCCAAAAACCGAAAAAAATCGCCAAAACGCGAAAAATGCGCCAAAACCAAAATAATTGTTTAAGTGAAAAAAAAATCGCCAAAATGAAAAAAAATCGCCAAAATTAGAAAAAAATCGTCAAATTAAAAAAAAATCGCCAGAACGAAAAAAATTGCCAAAATTTAAAATAAACGCCAAAAACCGAAAAAATCCTCAAAACGAAAAAGCAAAAAACAAAATCGCCAAAACAAAAAAAAATCACCTATATGAAAAAAACGCCAAAATTAAAAAAAATAGCTAAAATAAAAAAATCGCCAAAATAAAAAAAAACGTCAAAATAATAAAAATTGGCAAAATTAAAAAAACTTCAAAAACCACCCAAAAAAAATCGCCAAAACGCGAAAAAAGTGCCAAAACTCAGAAAGCGCCAATAAATTCAAAAAACCCCCAAACTAAAAAAAAACGCTTAAAACCGAAAAAACCCAAAAACGAAAAAAATGCCAAAACTATAGTTTATATTGTTCGTATTGAATTACAAATCTCGTGTCCGTACGGAACCCTTCGTGCGCGGGTCAAAGTCGCACTTCACTGAATTTATTATTTAATCTGGTAACACGGAATTTTTTTTCGTTATTTGTTATTTCTACTTAAAATTTTTTGGACGGACCTAAAGTCTAGATTATTTTTTTTGTCTTCTTTAGAAAATCACATTAATTAATTAAAAAAAATATTTCATTCTATAAAAAATTATTACTGAACAAAATTTTAAATTCATCTTATATCCTTTATAAATCTATTTCAGCGTGCCAAACTGCTGTTCATAAGAAGTGTCATGAGAAACTACTGGGAAAATGTTCTGGTTCGGTGTTTAATTCCGCAAGTACAATTGTAAGTTAGTTCGAAATATTAAAACTATAAATATAAAAAAAATTTATTATATAAAAATTAATTTCTCTTAGCTGCTGCGAGAAAGATTTAAAATCGATATGCCACATCGTTTTAAGCCACATACATTTATGTCGCCGACTTTCTGTGATCACTGCGGCTCAATAATGGGAGGTTTTTTTATACAAGGACTGAAATGTGAAGGTAAGTGAGTTTATTTATTATTAATTATTAAATGGAATTAATTAAATACTCGTTTACTTGAGGATATTTATTTTAAAAGAACTTTTTGAATATTATATAATGAAGAAGATAAAATCACTCCTGTAGCAATTAAAATTATAGAAAAAAAAATACAATAGAGCTTTAAAAAACATTTAAAGGAAAGGTAGGAAAAATATGAAGAATTGCGTTTCTACTTTTTCACGATCGATAAGAAAAAGTTCCGCATCAAATTCTATAGAGTTTGAATTAATCTTTTTGATGGCCCTTTTTAAAATAATTTTTCTATTTCACTATTGCTAATGCAGACCATCAGGGAATCTTTACCCAAAGTTTCTTAAAACAATTAGAGTTATTATGTTATAAACTTTCTTTTAAACAAATGAGAAGCTCAACAAATACCAAAGTTGAAACAAGAACTCAATAATCAACATGTTTTTTATTTTCCTACTTTACTACATTGGCTGACCTTTTTTCAGCTCTAAGAAAATAAATGTAGATAGCAACAACAGCCATTCAAGAATAGAGTGTTGCCACACAAGTATTTTTGACCTGGTGCCGTCAAGATAATAATTAGTGTTATTCGGTGCCGAAGGTTTTGGTTCCAAACTGACCCAACATGTGTAGTGCCTGTCACATTTTTAGTGAAAAAAAAATTATATCCCTAATGTATATGTAGGCTTCCCTTCCGATGAATAGTTCCACTAAAAAGCGATGTTTGGAAATTCAAATTATAGAGATGTAAAAACGGGTAAAAACAACTAAATTTTTTTAACTTTATATTCTCAAATATATGATACATAGGCGCAAAACTAAAAAAAATAAATAAAATAAAAAAACAAACGGGTAGTTGTTTACCACATTTTCCAAATATGTCCCCCCCCAAAAAAGGTTGTATTACTTAAAAAAATACAAACAAAAAATCATAGCGATAAGTTGTGTTTTAAAGTTGGACTTTAAGCCCATTTATTCAATGTAAATTGTTTGCATATGACTGTATTAAAAAAAATACAAGAATATGATATATGGTAATATTTTAGCTTTTCTAGTGAATAACATTAAGCTCAAAGAAAGTTTTTTGCTAATGTTAGTATTTTAGAAAAAAATGAAGAAAATACAAAACACCAAAAATTGCATTTATATGGAAATCTTTTACACATATTATAAGCATGCACATTGTACAATTATTTCATACATATGCTACGTATAGTCAAAACAAAACTAAACAAAAAAAATTGCATAAGAATAAATGGGCTTGAATGCCAACTTTGAGGGGCGGACGCACCCCTAAGACACAACTTATCGCTATGAAATTTCTTTGTATTTTTTTTTTTTTTGCATAAAACTGAACCGATTTGGTGGGAGTGAATATAAGAAATCAAAAAAAAATCCTCCATACAACTAACGGCCACGCTAATGTACATACATACAGTTAGTGTCATTTATATTATATATTATAAAAGTCTACCAAACAATGGCAACCATTTCAGAGTCTGAACACAATGTAACGAATTTTTATTGCGGTGCGGATTTCCATACGATTTTGAAGTATAAATCCGCAGTGCGGGACGGAATAAAATTAAAATCTATTTTATTTTCATTGCGGACTTTCTTATTCTCTCAATTTTCTCTTGCTGACGTTGCCATAGTTTTTGAATAATTGGCTCTGTTCACAACATTATTGTAAAAAAAAACATGATTTTGAAGTTCAAACATGTTTGTCATATATTACAAAAGTTTAAAAAACATATCAAATATATCTGCTAATGTATAAAATGTTTAATCATTCTTTGTTTTTAGTTATAAAAATGCATGCACAAAAAAAATAATAAAAATTTAAACAAACAATGACAAGTATTACCGGCGCCGTCTGCCATTGTATTATATTTATTTTTCTCTCCCGCAACGAAAAGTCGCACCGCACCTCAAACATTGTGTTTAGACTATCAATTAAAAATTTCTTTCATTATTTTATTTAGCAATTGAGTACGAATATGAATTTACAAAAATTAGTCGAAAAAATTATATCATTAGAGAAAACCCGACAGATTATTTTAAATACGTCAAAAAATTTAGCCTCATTAATATTTGTTTTTTTCTTGAGAAAAGAAAAAAATCACAGGAGCATGAACTTTTTTTTATAATAACTACTTTTAAGGATATTTATCTCATCAGAGGACTTCACTTAAACCATTTGACACACTTTGAAGAAAAAAATTATTCGATATTTTTTCCGAATATCACTTTAGTTTTCCTCCCAGTTGTAATTAAAGTAGAGAATGTGTCACAGACTATACGGTATGAATTTCTCACTCAAACTTTGATTAGGATTAATATCTACTAATTCGAGGATAAGATGAACCATTTTGATTTGAGATAATTACATGCAAGTTATACCTGAATGGGGGTGTTGTATGACAATTAAAATTTGTTAAAAATATAATAATAATAATATAAATTTTTCGATTACTTTTTATGAATTCATATTCGTACTCAATTGCTAAATAAATGAATGAAAGAAATTGTTTTGTTTAAATGGTTACCATTATTTGGTAGACTTTTTATTGATGGTGAACCTGAAAACCGAATATTAGTGACACCAACTGTATGTACATATGGAATATTGAAAATTCTAATTTTAAAAAATGCTCTATACATTGTAGTAATTTTTATTTATTTTTAACTTTCCATACACTTGGCAACGCTGTAACTTGTAAGAAGTTTTCGCACTGTAAACTATTTCTTTATTGTTTTGTTGATTGTTTAATTTTTATAACGATGATGCATATGTATAAAAACTAAAATTAATTTACGAAAACATCAAAAAACAAAGTTTTTGAACACATTCACATTTTCAACGTTATTACACAAGAAAAAATCTTTAACATGGCCATGCTATTGTTGGCCATGTTTAGCAAATTCAACAACCATGGGACCCATCTAGCGGCAAATTCAATAAGTTTTGACTTTGAAAAGCACACATTTAACAAGTACATCTCTATTAGTGATGTAAAGAATGTCAATTTTTGATATTCGCGAATACGAATTGTGAATACGAATATTTGAGACGATATTCACGAATACGATTACGAATATTTGAAACGATATTCGCGAATACGAACACGAATATTATATGCAATATGAAATATTTAAAAATTCTTATGAAAAAGGACTTCACACTCTTGTTGGCGGACTTTAAAGTTAATAAAAAGTACTCAAAATTTTAATGATCGTAATTGAATAATATTTGAAAATTATACAAAGCACAAATTCCTATAAAAATATTGATGTATTTGTACAAACTAAAATTTTTAGTCATTTATTTAAATTTCGTTTAGGGTTTATGCATTTATTTATTAAATTTCTTTGGAAAAATATTCGTATTCGCCTGAAAATGGCCGAATCTTCCACAATTCGAATACGAATACGAATATTCCTGTATTACTAATATGTATGTATGTACATACCCCATAGGAACTGAAACCCATTTGTAAGTACCTTCAAACAGTTTTTTTAATAACCACAACTGGTTGATTAAGTGACTTTTTTCCTTGTCGCCGACTCACTATTTTAACACAGGCATGTCATAGGCGGTAGTCAATTGGCCATCTCTGCATGACTTTTAAATTGACTACTAACTACTTATTTTTCAACTAATTTGTAGTTAATTAACATCATAGTAAAAAAAAGATATATGTATGTATATTTATATTGCATATATATTATATATGTACATACATATATGTGTACATTCATATATATCTATGTAAATATATAAATACATAAACATATGTACATATAAATATTTATTATTATATAATTCACTAAAAATAAAAGCGACTCGCTCATAGAAAATATTATACATATTAAGTATTGAAATTATTTAGTTTTTTTTTCAAAACAAACATTTGGCATTTGATTTCATGGCATGCTTCTTTTGATTTTTTTATTTTCTTTTCATTTACTTATTTTGCTTTTATTTGTTTCTTACGTGTGCTTCTATTCAATATGTTTGGTTGATATCTGCATGAGATTTAAACCAATTTTTGGTCACTTGCAAAATAATTAATTTACAAGTTAGTGTTTTTTGTCAATTAATTATTTTATTTACTACAGGGTATATATGAATGAATTTTATATGTATTTACATATACATACATGTGTACATATCGCTCATTTGCTAAAACAACGTCATAACTCAAAACAAAGTTAGATTATTGAGTTAATGCTGCAGAATTAATCCTCATATCGTTCTTCATATTGGGTAAAAATTTCATACAAATATTGTAAATACTCAACTCTTGATATAAAATATTAAATTTTCTGTTTATGTGTAAAAGTTTATGTGTAAATTGAAAATTGTTAAATTGGTTTGAAATTTATTTGCTGGTGGTTCAGCTTGGTCTATATACGCATTTCATTGTTGCTGTAACAAATCATCAGTAGACTTCAACCACACATTTTGAAAAGTCACAAACCTCTTACTTTATGCACAGACTTTCAAAAACTATATGAGAATTCATAGAATAATAATATTTTTGTACGAGTTTCAAAGCCTACTAAGCTTATTTTGTCTTTGTGATTTTCAAAAATATTATTATTCTATGAATTCTCATATAGTTTTTGAAAGTCTGTGCATAAAGTAAGAGGTTTGTGACTGTTCTAAATGTGTGGTTGAAGTCTACTGATGATTTGTTACAGCAACAATGAAATGCGTATATAGACCAAACTGAACCACCAGCAAATAAATTTCAAATTAAAATATAATTATGACAATATGTCGAATAATAAATTTCTTAAATGTTAAATTGGTTTGTTGAGAACAAGTTTTTTTTTAGTTAGTCCTAATTTACACTGTGCAAGTCTTATTGCTAAGATAATTAGTTTGTTGGAAAAAGGACCATAGGAACAGAACCCATCTTGCGGAAAGCTTTCTCATACATACTCAAGTTATCATTCAAAATTAAAACCACAGAGCCACTTTCAATATGCAATGGGCTTAAACCAAAGAGTGAATTTTTTAAATTCTTCCGCATGTAGACACCTCAACATTTTGACTTGTACGGCCACAACGAAATTCAGTAAACTGCTTTTATACCATTTGAAATTGATGGTGGAGAAACCCCATAGTATTTATCAAGCTTAGCCTTGATTTGAGTGATGGTTTGTGTACACAAAAAAATGATCGGTGCTGTTCTGTAAGCCGAATCGATTTGAAATCGCACGATTTTAGGAAACTAAGCCCGACAATAGAAATATTTTTCAGATTTTTTAAATTTCTTATTATATATATTCTCAAATATCATATCTGAAAGATAATTATCGTGTATGATTTTAATTTTTTTGAAAACGTGAAAATTACTCGTATTGGGTTTACATAATAGGGTCGAATGCTTAATGAGCACACGAAATTAATTTTTTTTCATTTTCTTCTCAAAACGCGCGGTAGTCTGCTATTAAGGACGCAACAGGGGTCAAATGACAGGAGTTGCAGTTTCTGCCATTGCCCTTTCAATTAGAAGGCGGAACATTTAAAAAGGGACTGAGTTAATGACCCAACCTCGTATTAATGAAAATTTCCTCTGTGTATTAATATTGAGAGAAAAATCGGATATGTTTTTATTTCCCATATAACTAATCGAAGCAAATGCTTTATCTATCGCACTTCAACGAACAAACATTGAATTTATGTTGTTCATGCCAATACTAGCAATATTAACGAAATAAAGTTTTGTTCATATTTAAAGAAGCATATTTTCAATATTGGAAAAAAGTTAAAAATGCTGGTGTGAGTGTTAAAAAATATAGTTTTGTTCAAAAACTGCGAGAAGTGGGTTTTTAAAACTAACTAAGAAATCAAAATAATAAATTTTTTTCATATAAACTATTGGATTATTTAACTTTTATTCACTTCCTGTATTTTAGTTTTTACATTGAAATATAGGTACATACATACATATTGTACATGCATACATTTTTATATAAAAATAAAGTCAAAATAAATTTAAGATAAACACGTGTGCTTTTAAAAAATCAATCATGACGTACTGCACATTCATACAAAATTAATTATACTCGCTCGATGATGGTGATCAAGGGGTTCTTTTTTTTTGTCTGAACGAAATAATAAAACATCTGATTGATTAATACGTGTATTCGTGCAAAAATCAAACAAAACACGCAAACACACATACACACTCACACAATTC
This sequence comes from Tachina fera, assembly GCA_905220375.1. Taxonomy (NCBI): domain Eukaryota; kingdom Metazoa; phylum Arthropoda; class Insecta; order Diptera; family Tachinidae; genus Tachina; species Tachina fera. The sequence continues at coordinate 85,457,592 of LR999966.1, forward strand.
AAAGGAAATAACGAATATATTCCCAGCAAAAAATTTCAAAAAAGGTAATCGGGTTTGGAATTAAGCATTTTTGGTGGAAGCTCTTCCCTACTGGATTACCAACTTAATGATTTTAACAAGGTGTGAGACTAAAATAATCGATTCTTGAGAAGTACTTCCTTTTTTGATTTGGCAACTTGTTCATGTAATCTATTTAATCTAAAAAAATCATTCTCCTCATTTAGCAATTTGTATATATTTTTTTTTTAAATTTTAGGTAATGTGATTTGTAAGCGAGTAATGCAATTTGGTAATGAGAAAAGTAAGTCATTATATTGCAAGTAGTTCGGATGGTAATATGTAATTTTTTGCTGGGTTATTTTTATAAGCATAAAAATTTGATTTTTTTAAAAACATTTCCTTGTATTTGTATTCGTTAAGCAAAAAAAATATTCAAAAAAAAGGAAAAGTTGTCTTGTCTCTATTTATAAAAAAAGCACCACTTTTTACTTACACCTGATTGCCATAATGTTAAATGAAATTGCAGTATGACACACAAAAGATTTTTCGCACTGCCAGTAACTGCCAAAAACTGAGTATTTATGTGGCGAAAATAATCATCAAATTAACACACAGAAAGTAATAAAAATTAAAGAAAAAGAAAAAAAAATACAAAAAATAAATGCGACATAAAATTTTAAATAAAAACTTTTGCTTCGAAAAACTTAAAATGTGTCAGCTACTCTGAATGCAGCCAAAATGCAACCACAAAATACGATAGAGTTCAATGACATTTGCAAGAATTTAATTTAATAAAATTATTATTTTTTATTTTCTTTTGCATTAAGCAGAAATGCACTTTCTATAAATAATTTGCAAAAATAAAATTGTGCATTCATATTTTATTTATTATAACTTCTTTTAACACCCACAATATTAATATAACATAGATTTACCTCAATTCGCTTTAAAAAAATCATACATGAGATGTTAAACAAATATTACTAAAAAATGTGTGTTGGCATTTGAGGGATATTAAAATTACAAGCAGCGAAAGAAGTCAACTGGACAGTTGAGATCAGCTGATATGGATTCGCTTCGGTTCAGCAGTAAAAAATTTAATTAACCCATATATGCAAAAAAAAAAGAAATTAACGTGTGCTTGAAGTGTACATTAAGTCATAATTTCTATAGAAATCCCGCTTTTACCCGTACACTTCAAGCATACGTTATTTTTTGAATATCGGCGATGTAAAATGCATTAGCTTAGACACTAAAATATGTATGTATATCCGCAAATATATGCTGTTCAGGTGACTGGAACTGGCTAAAGATTCAACGCGGACTCGCAAAAAAAACATCTTTGATTGGTTTTAATGTTGAGTTAAAAAAAATTTTAAAAATTAGCAGAACTTTTAAATAAAATTCCCCGACTTACACTCACGCTGGGGTTTTTTATAAAGAGAAGTAACACTCGAGCAATGAATGGCATACTAATATTACTTCTTGAGGAAATGGATAGTGATAGAGAAGACAGGTAGGTGAAGGTGAAGGAAGAGTGTTGCAGCACCTCTGGTGTTAATGAAACGTATTTAATTTGCAATTATGTGTTTAGTAGCCATTTTATTGGTAATTTTTACTTCGCTGATGATTTTGCTACACAATACTGATGAAGGAACGCGCTCTGACGTAACAACTAGGGATGTAACGATACGCTGTTTTGCCGATCCGATACCGATACCGATACTCAAAAAGAAATATCGCCGATACCGATTCCGATTCCGATACGTATATTGAAATTGAATTCAAGTTAAAATGAACAAGAATAGAATAATTCTTTTGTTATAAAAAATTACAGTGTAAGGCTGAGTTAACAACTGGCATTTCTTGTATGTCATTTGCTATAAAAAAACGTAAGCAACTAATTACTAATGAAAAATTGTTTGATTCAGGCATATATTTATTGATTTAAACATTTTGAAATCATTTTGGATTCTATAAAATTGTCTATTAATTATGTATGAAACTGTTTAACTTAATAAATACATGTCTGAATCAAATAGTTTTTCATTAATAATTCTGTGGTTACGCTTTTTTACGCTTGAGTGGCATTTGGCACACATATGTAAACCCGGCCTAAGAGTTTATTAATATTTAAAATTGATATTTGAATTCATTCTGAAATTAACAAAAAACAAGTAATTTGTTTAACAAAATAAGATTGTAAGCGATTATTAAATATCCCATTCAAATTGAATGTCATACTGTTTATTTTCTTAAATCAAATAGTCGGTTGACAAAAAACACTAGCTATAAATTAATTATTTTGCAAGTGACTACAAATTGGTTTAAATCTCATGCAGATATCAACCAAACATATTGAATAGAAGCACACGTAAGAAATAAATAAAAGCAAGATAAGTAAATGAAAACAAAATAAAAAAAATCAAATGAAGCATGCCATGAAATCAAATGCCAAATTTTTGTGTTGAAAAAAAAATAATAATTTCAATACTTAATATGTATAATATTTTCATTGAGCAGGACAAACTTTCGTATGAATGTATGTATGTATTTTTGTTTTAAATATAAAAATACTAATATATATGTGTATGATATACAAATGTATATGAAGATTTACATAAATATTTATTTAAATTTAATAGATATTAAGTGACTTCAGAGTGGTTGAAAAATAAGTAGTTAGTAGTCAATTTAAAAGTCATGCAGAGATGGCTAATTGACTACTGCCTATGACATCCCTATGTTAAAATAGTGAGTCGGCGACAAGGAAAAAAGTCACTTAATCAACCAGTTGTGGTTATTAAAAAACTAGTTTGAAGGTACATACTTACAAATGAGTTTGAGTTCCTATAGGGAAGAAACAAAACATGAGTGTGTGTGTTTGTAGTATTTCTGTTGATCTAACATAATACTTAAAGGAAGAGAGTTCAATAAATTGAATTAGCTTAGTTAAAGGGATTTCGTTTGTATTTTTAATTTCATGTATTATTTAATTATGCATATGTTTGTATGTATGTGAGTGGCTGTGTTTTAATGCATTTCTTATGACGTTTAGATAAATTTTCTATGAATCTTAATAATATTATTTACATTTATATTCTAGAATACGGACGATTGTGTCGTCCGTTGGAATATCTAGTATTTATGATTTTTATATTGGTTCAATATTTAAAAGTGATATTAATAGGACTTAAAAAACAAATAATTGAATTTGAATTCAATTTTTATTCACAAAATAACAGTGTAAAGTAATATTAATTAGTCAATTCAAACTGAATGTAATATTGTTTATTTTCTAAAATCATAAAAATTTTCAATACATTTCAATCTCAATTTCTAAGCTTCAAATTTTCAAACAAGAAAAAGTATACATACGAGCATATTATGGTTTTCCAAAATAATCAATATAACACTCAGCTTTAATGGGCTCAATATATAAAATTGATTTAATAAGAATTTAAAAACAACGAATTGAATGTGAGATCATGGTAAAATACACAAAAATATTTAAAATTGATATTAATAAGATTTTTGTTTAAAAAAGAAAGTGTTTTCAAATTTTGCGGAGATAGACGATTTCGCAAATCCATTTCACCTGCAGTAGAAAATAGTCTCTCAGGTGCGACAGAACTGATTTGAAAACTTAAGTATTTCTGCGTCAGTTTAAGTTTGGGTAGGATATGTCATTACGCCAGTAATCAAGAGGATGTGCGTCCTTAGGAATATTAGGAGATTTAGCATTGAGAGAACATTTCACTACTATAGTGCAAAGCAACACAAATGAAACAATTTCATTATTCTGTTTTAAATTTATGTTCTGCTTTTAATATGTTATTTCTCTTAGTTGTTATGCAAAAAAAAACTTTGAAAATTGAATTGGTTGCTCAAAACTGCTCTAAAAAAATTTAAAAGTATCGTCGTATCGACAGTAAAATATTGCCGATATCGATATATCGGCAAACCGGAAGTATCGCCGATATATCGGAACCGGAATCGGTATTCGTTACATCCCTACTTACAAGATTAGGATGAGTATATCCGCTGAAGCAGGAGTAGTTCAGTGAGCAGTATCTATGCCTTCATCACTTGAACAACAATAATACAAAGGGACACTAATGCACATTACAAAAATGTATGGTGCTATTTTAATGATTGTCGCAGACCGGGCTCGAGCACAGGACCTTTGGTTTTGTAGTCAACGGATTACACCTATGCTTTTGTAACATGTTGTTTGTTCTTTATAAAAAATATTGGGGAGATACCTAATAAAAACCATGAAAACCTATTTTCCAGATGGAAGATTTTGTCTACTAATTTAAGTAAATGCTGGACAGTGACATAAGTAGTTTTAGAGAGTTTCATCATCGTCCTCTTGGCAAGCTCTACATGTCGTATCGTCAACAATACCCAGGCGAGATATGTGACTTCTTAACTATGTTTGTATATCCTGTTATTATGCTAACCCAGTTCCAAAGCGTTAAGCTATGCATAGACGGTTGTCAGATATTACAATATTGCCAGTAAAATGTGCTCAAAATTTCTTACAACCGTGTGAACTGTCAAATTTTGTTAGACGTCCTTGCCAGAAAAAGCATTGTTAGTCCATTGCAAGACTAGCAGCTGAAAACAAATTGTCAGACATCTTACAATCCGTTGAACGCATTGCAAAATTATTGCCAGATATTTGTCAGACATTTTAATATTGTCAGATGTGCGAAGTTTATGCATCTGGCAATTGCGTCATTGTAAGATAATTATTTCTATGGGCAACAAAATCATTGCAATTGCTTCTTTATGGTCCATAATAATTTATAATTTCACTTTTTACATTTAACACAAACACAGCCATAATATAAATTGTAAGATCTGACAATCGTCTGTACATACCTTTAGAATTGTTTTTTCACTATTTGGGTTTCCCCAAAAGAGTTACAGCATGTTTATAGAACCCAATTTGTCTAACATTTTTTAAATAAAAAATTTTTATTTACATAAATACTTCCATCTTGCCGTCAAAAAGGGTTACCTTTTTTAATGACAAAAATAAAAATTTATATATGAAGAAATCTAAACAAATAAAAATTATTTACGGAAAGCCAACACTGTGATTTGACACTAAATTGCTAAGTGCGCCCATGACGTAAGACGGACGAAAAAATCTAACGTGTTCAACAAACGCAAATTCTTACGTATTCGTGCGTGTGTCATTCGTGCGTGTCTTGATTGTAACGTGTTCTATAAACATGCTGTCAGTTATATTTAGACAGAAAAAAGTAAAAACAAAATTCAATTAAAAAAAACAAAGATTGAGTTAAAAAATGAATTAGTTTTCAACCAATCATGGAAATTGTAGTATTAACTCATCCATTTTAGTTGAAAATTTTTTTGATTTTTTCAATTAAAAATATATTATATTAACTAAAACTTTAATTGATAATTTTTTACAGAATCAATTAAAATTTAATTGAGATATTTTTAAATATTTAATTAAAAAATTAATTGAAATATTTTTAAAATTGAATTAAAAACCTACTTAAAATTTTTTAAAGATTCTATTAAAATAGTAATTGACATATAGAAAAACTCAAATAGTATAAAAAAATTTATAAAAAATTATGTTATGTAAATATGTATGTATGTATGTATGTATAAAAAATTTAAGTATTTTTGTATTGTAACAAAAACCTAACTGGCTTTTGAATTTAGAATGGTGCCCAAAAGTACGATGGCCATACTCGTTGTTTGAAAGCCTTGCGTAAAGGTAAATGCAGAATATCGTAGCCGTATTTGGAATTGTGTGTGTATTTTGTGATTGGATTTTAAAGAAAGGCTGCAATATTTTCCATATACCACATATTCATACATACATACATACTTACGCAAGACCATTTGCATCGAACCCCAAATATCGCCAATATACTAAGATTACCATTCACATTTGGTCTATATTATAGACTCTATAGACTCTATAAGCCTGTGTTTCTTATTAAGATCTGATTGTTAAGAAATAAGGGAACAAAATGAATTTCTGTTTTTTTTAATATTTTATTTTTATTCCACGCTTGTCAAAATTACTATGAATCAAAAAAAAATATAAGCTGAGTAGTTTTTTTTCTCTCATATAAAATATCAAAACCAATTAAAAGACTAATTGGGTAATTTAATTGAAAATATTTTTTCAAAACAATGTGGCATACTATAAAAAACAGCTCGATTTTTACACATAAAAATACAAGCTATAATATTTACATACAATAATTGTTAACTATTTCATACTATTGTGAGTTAAACTCTGTTGATAACACTTTTTTGATAGAGCAGTAAATTCAATTAAAATAAACATATATTCAATTAAAATGTTAATAAAAAATATTATTTTTTCTAAGCAATAGCTTAATTGAAAAAAATTCAAGAATATTTTTTTCTGTGTACTTTTAATTTGAATTTATTCTTCAAATTAATCAGGGCTATCATGAATAAAATTCCGCGTGAAATTTTTCCCTGGGAACAATTCCAACTAATGGCAAGTAATAGGGAAAACAAAAAATTCTAATTGGAAATGGGAGAAATTTCACGCGGAATTTTATTCATGATAGCCCTGAATATCACACATTTCAAGGGAACAAATGACTTATAATTTTTACATTAGAGGAAGAAGGCAATCGAGATTATATTATAGTCAGTCCCTTGGCCTCGCTACCATTTCTAAGTAATGAAATTCCTTAAGAAATGTGTGCAACTATGACTTCTTGACATTAATTTTTGAGACTTAAGGCATCAACGGGTTAAAAAGGCATTAAGCACTGCAAAAAAAAAATTACTAAAGAATAAGGAAAGGGAAAAGGTCATGGTATAAATACAGTATAAAAATAGTCTCTTGTAACTCCCAAAAATTATTATTTTACCTCAATGTCACGGCAGATACTACTATTGTTCCATTCTGAGCCTAAAAAAGTTTGTCCTGCCACAGTGCTTATATTTACACGGAGTCATTCAACCCGTTTTCCCCCCCCCCCCCCCCCCCTTCACGCATCCGTTTCATAACTTTATTTCCCACATTCTTGTTATGATGAAACTTTAAACTGATGTTATCTTATCCAAGTTAGCTCAAATGAGAAGTTTAAACGTTTTAAAATGAATGCTTCAGTTGGTGCAAAAAGTTCATATTTGAGAACATACTCATACTTATTATTATTAAAACAAGAGTATGTGTTTACTTGTAGTTAATAATTGTTACTTGTTGTTAATTGTTCTACAAGGAGCTTTGAGGAACCATCAGGACCTTATGGTGAATATTATTATGATCATTTGAGGAACCATAAGGAGCTTGTGGTTAATTTAGCGGATATGTTAAATTACATAGCAACGCTCGTTACTTTGGTGGTTCTTTGTAGTTAATTTTTTTTTGAATACCATGTCATGGTGCGAATATTTAAAAGAAAGCAAAACGCGTTGCAAAAATCTGCAATGCACATCTCGTACAAAGGTGCGGTGCCAATGTGCAGCTCATTTAGGTTTCACTGGCGAAAAAAAAATTTTTCGCATAAATTCGCCAAAATTAATCTTTTGTAAACAATTTAAATATTAATATTCCATCTAATTTGGCAATAAAATTTCTTTATTTCTAATAAAAAATAATATCACTTGTATATAAACTTTATTTAATTTGAGAGAGTTCCCTGCAGGAACCACCAGGAAAAAATTTAAACAAGACTTCATAACGAAGTTTGTTCACAATCGCAAACTTTATATCATATATGTACTTTGTTCAACAAAAAACAAGATGTCAGGATATTAAAGGTTAACGACAGCCTAAGTGTTCGGCAATATTACTATTTCTCTTCCTCAATAGCTCGTGTCGAATTTAAATTTTAAACATTGCTCAATTGCATAAGCTTTCGATTAAAAGAGGAAAGACTCATAGTAGTTTATCACCAGTCCTACAGCTCCGGCACCAGAGTCATCCATTTGTATACCAGCTGATGGTGACATGTCTAAAGATCTTTTGTGGTCCTATCTCCCTCATTCTATTCGTTCGTTCGTCTGGAGTAATCGTTTATTAAGGAACAAAAGCTACACAGAGAAAACAGATACGTTGAGACAACCAAATTTGTTGCCAATTGAATTTTGGCACTTGCACCAACTATCAATTTTCTTGTGGTATCACAATATATTTAATTATAACCATTAACTCAATAGTGGCAACAACAGATAAATTTGGTTAGCAGTATGGAATTTGAAATAAAAATTATTCTTACCACCGAAAATATGATTGATATAACTAAAACAATATCATAATTGGTACATGTGAAAGAAAAATTGGTCTATACTTGCTGAAACAAATATAAACTATAAACGCAAATAAAAGTACAAAATTTAAGAAATTTATTATTTGACATATTGTCATAAGTCTATTTTAATTGAAATTTAAATTCTGGTAGTGAAGCATGTCTATATGAATTTCTTCAACCAAACATTTTGAACAGCCACAAACCTGTTATCTTATGCACAGACTTTCAAAAACCATTTGAGAATTCACAAATCATATCTTTGAAAATTTTAAAAGTTAATTTTTGATTTTGCTGCTATAAACTATGATAGTAAGCTTAACCTCTAGTTAGTTGCAGCTACTGAAAGAAAGTGTTTATTTTTACCTTAATATTGAACGACAATTTTTTAGTTGCCAATACCAAAAGTTTGTAGTAAAATCCAATTCATAATATTTTATTCGGTTTTGCTAATCAAGCAGTTCATTAGTCATGACAAAAGCATACGTTCAGTTGATGCAATCAATTTAAGAATTGTCACAATCATATTTTTATTACAGTTATGCCCTGATGGCAATGAACATGGATTGTTTTTTGGATTAATAGAAATGCAAATGATATTCTATTGGACTAACCATTTTCCAACCAATCTTTTTTCTGGGTGTAGTATTATCCTAGATATTTTTGCAGTCTAATGACCGTTATTAAAAGCTTTTATTTATCTTCGCCTGTCCCGTTGTACGTCTGTAAACAAATCTTGCAAATTGAATTTGATCGACTTCCCGGTTTCCGATTGAGCTGAAATTTTGCATGCATGTATAAATCGGATGACAGTGCAATATTATAATGACATGATTTTCGCTTGCAGATTGTGCTACAGCCGTGGGGAAGATTTTTCATATAAATTTATTTTAGAATTTCATTGCTTGGAAACAACTCATCATTATTTCTTTGAACTCTATAAAAATCAGAACAATAATGAAATATAAATTTATTTTCTCACAAAAAATTATATAAATAACGAACTCAAATCTGTTTGAAAATTGAACATGAACTCTTTTGAATTTCCAATTTGCTTTAATGCTTTATTTTCAAGACTCGATAAAAACAACAACAAAAAAACCATTCCCAATATTGCTGTACCCAGCAAGTGCAATCCAACACATGTTTAATCATTTAGATTTATTTCTTTTTCTTGTTTCGAAATTTTTTGAAAGGTAAATATTTATCTGTATACATACATACATATTTACATATGTATCAATGCACATTATTGCTTTTCTAATTAAAAAATAAATAAATAGTGCTCGCAAAGAAATTTATTTTTGAAGTTCTAACAATTTTAACCATAAATAAATAAAACTGAAATAATATTTAAATGATGACTTAATTCAAGGAAGAACAAGGTGCAATAAATTATTTCTTAGTAAAAGAATTAAAAAATAACATTTATGTTTATTCATATAATTTTATTATATTATAAACATTATATACTTCTAAAGCTTAAAGAAGAAATTTTCTCTACAAATGAAGAAATTCCATTAGCGGGTCGTTGCTCTATTTTTCTGCAAGGTTATAATTAGCACAGTAATGTATGACGCGAAGACTTCTTGTTCGTAACAAACACTCAAAAGAAGTAGTGTTGATGTGTGTATGCTTATTATTTTGCTTATTGTACGTTTGAGTTTGTTTGTGTAAGATGTAGATTAAGGGTGGTTTTTTAAAGCAAGAGCACTGTACTAATGTCAATGCATGTGTGCATTTGAATGTGTGCAGAAAAATGAGAAATCATACATACAAGTTGTGTGTGTGTATCAGCGATGCCAACTCTACTTTTGTGGTAGATCTACCTTTTTTGGGTACCTCACTCAACTCTACCACTTTCCGAGGAAAATCTACCACTTTTTTAGTTTTTCAATAATTATTGTTACCCGAGTTTATTTTATCTAATCCAAGCTAGAAGTTCAATATATGAAATATATTTTAGAAATGCGTTTAAATAACGCTGTGTTGACTTCACTATTTAAAACCTGCTACAAGCTCAAATATTTCCTTTACTGGGCCAGTTTGTTAGAAGAAAATTGCATGCATACATAGTTCGAATGTTGAAAGTTAATTCGAACGAAAATGTTAATTAACATCAAAATTTTTTGTTAATGTGTTTCAAATAACTTAAAACATAAGTGCTGTAGATCTCCCTCTTTTTAAAGTAATATTCGTTGGAAACTACCTCTTTTTCATATCGAATCTACCTCTAAGAAAGATTTTGGGTTGGCATCACTAGTGTGTATGTACATGCATGACGTTTGTATGCGCGCCCATGCGTATGAAGAAGCAAGCATCACAAATTCTCTTATTTTCTTCTTTACTTCTACATAGAGTATATTTTTTATTTGCATTAAGCAAAAAAGTTATGTAAATGTTTCATATTTCCGAGGGATATTTGAACTTGAAATTGGTTAGAGTGCTTTCCTATCAGTCAAAAACTTGCTATTGTTCAATGCATGTCTCCTCTCAAGAATTAATATGTATGTATGGTGAATTAATTAAAAATAAAATGTGAAGATATAATAAAAAACATACCATCCGATATAGAATTTAATTAAAAATAAAAACAAATACCAGAATTTAAGACTAAAAAAACTTTGAAAAATTTACTAAATTTGAGATCAAAGATGAAAAAATGTATTGCAATTCTAAGAATTTTATGGGAAAGTTTTACTTTATTTTAAAAAAATTTTACTGAAATATAAAAATATAATTACTATAATATAGTTCATTAGTGAACTAGAAATTTTGTAAATATTTTATTGGTTACAAGTAGAAAAGAGCTTTTGCACCATACGACAACTTTTTTTACTCAAATTTAGAACATTTTCCAAAGTTTTAGTTATTTTTTTTTGAGTGTGCAGTAAAGCATTTGAAAAATCGCTCGTCTTAAAAATTTTTGCAAGTGGTATTTTGCAGGGGTATAGTGTGTATTTGTGTACCTGTGTGTCTGCGCATCTGTGTGTCTATACGAGTCCGCGTACAGACCAAATGGCTGGACCGATTTTGATTTTTTTTTAGTTTTTTCTGTTTGCCATATAATTACTTTCAAATCTATTTAAATCAAATTCCAAAACAGCGAAAAGCACGTGCCCTTATGTCAATTTCCCAATTTCTTTATTTTTTGCAAGTGAGGATTTTTTTTATGAAATTGATAAAAAAAATGTTAAATATAATGAAGCCAAAATACTTGATAGAGCGATTGCGGAAATGAGTGTAAGAAGCCATCTTTAACATCGCTAAATAAATTCCGTAAAGTGCGACTTTGGCTCGCACACGAAGAGTTCAACACGGGACTTGTTTATTTTAGGCGATTTCTTCAGTTTTTAAGTTTTTAGTTTGTTTTAGTATTGAAGCTTTTTTTAGTTTTTGTTCTTTTTTAGTTTTTAGCGATATTCTTTTTTTGTATTTATTAAGCGATTTTCTTTAGTTTTAACGTTTTTTGACTGTTTTGGCCATTTTTTAGTTTCCTGTTGACCTTTTTTACTTTTGCTAATGTTTTTACATTTTAGCGATTTATTTTATTTTGGGTCATATACTATTCATTTGAGCGGTTATTTCGTTCTAGCGTTTTCTTTATTCAGGAATTTTTTACTTTTAGCGTTTTTGAAAATTTCAAGAGTTTGCCTCTTAAGGTTTCCAAGATACAGCAAGTTGTTAAAATTACATTAACTGAAGGAATGCCCTTTGATTTTGATTTTTTAAATTTAAGTATTGGTGCAGTCTGCATAAAAATACATTAAATTTGAAAATTTCAGCTGTTTATATATAATGAACATTTTTCGTTGCTGCTTTTGGAATGCACGTTAATTTTTAACTGTCTTAGCGGCTAAATTTTTGCATATTCTGTGAAAATTTCAAGTCCGTAGCACACACGGTTCTCGAGAAAACAGCCTGTGACAGACGGATATCGTAGAGAAAACAATAGGGTTCCCTTTAACCTTTGGCGTAAGGATACAAAATTATTATAGCAGCAATTGCTGTATCTGGAAATAGAATAAATGAGAATAACAATTTTACGAGAATACACATACGAGTACATACATTGATATTCGCGAATACGGATACGAATATGAATATTTAAAACAATATTCGCGAACCCGATTAGGAATATTATATTTGAAATTTATAGACATTTAATTGGGCTTCCATTTACGTCTGCAAAATTGTATATGATAAATTTTGCATGAAAAAAAACACTTCATACTCTTGTTCGCGAAGACTATACAAAAATTTTAAAATGACACAAAACACAAATTTCATATGTAATAAAAAAAAATGGATTCCTACACCGCATCACAAATTTTCATTATTAATTTTTTGCCGAAAAGTCACTTTATACCAAACAAGCGGGAGACCAATTGTAGTCAAAATGTTTACATTGTTTTCCTTTCCTCGCCTCTTCTCCTTTTACATTTTTAAATATTCTTAAAACATATAAAAAACTTATTTCCATATCAAATTACAACATTTATTATCCAGAAAGGTACTCGTGCTAAAAATATAAGGAAATTGCCTTGCATAATTTTATGAAAATATTTCTTCTTATTGTCATGGACAAAAAAGTGTGTTTTCAAAAAAATATATTCTTCTGTGGATATGACAATATCAAGTTATTGAGTTCACAAAGTTTTCGTTGGCACACTGGAACCTAGGTTAGGTTAGGTTAGCAGGCTGCTGGTAAGGAAGGGTGAAATTTTAAGAGTCCAGCTCATTTGGGTCCAATATAATGATTCTGTTCTGCTACCTGTAAGTTGATGAGAAGATAGTGAGAGAGGGTGATAGGGTAGAGATAGTGATAGAGAAGAAGAGATAGATGCAAACTTCATTATTTTACAACTCTGCTTTTTTGTAGTGTTGCGGCGCCTTCTGGTATCAAATGACACTTATTAAATTTTGAAGCTGTGTGTAGTAGCCATTTTATTGGTAATTTTACTTCGCCGATAATTCTGATACACACCGAAGGAGGGCGCTCTGATGTTACATTAGGATTAGTTAAAAAAAGTTAGAAAACTGATACGAAGGTCACTAAAGCACATCAGAAAAATGAGTGTGAACTGGCAATTTTTCATTGCCAGTACAATGTCAGCAAATTGCCAGATCTGAGAATATTGTACTATCTGACAATCGTCTGTACATACCCTGCAGAAAATTTGGTGACAATTGATCCAAACGTACTCGTCATATGACATTTCAGAAAATGCGAGTGTTGCCAAAAGCACCGAGTAGTGTATGGGGGAAAAAAAAGACATGATTGTTACCTATTCGCCATTTTCCTGATGTATTGTCTTGATTTTGAGTCAATTTAATTGGAACTTGGTCTAGTATTTTTGTAAACGGCACTGAATATGTTCGATGTGGTTGAATCCAGGAACTATCAAATAGTGTAAATGTAATGTTAATTGTTCCCTCCAATGTAACTCTGGAACCAGTCCCGTAACTAAGCCTACATATTAACTTAAGCTTAATTGGTATTTACACTTTTTAAATATGAGTGTCCCTGTGGTCGAGTGGGTAGTGGGAAAACCTGTCATACAGGAGGTTGTCTCAAAAAAATTTCTGATTAAAAATAAAATGTCATTGCATTTGTAACAATAAAAAAAAATAATAAGTTTTCATTGCTACAATTGAATATCGGAATTACATTTTTAAATCACTTATATTATTCTACACCGAATAGGTCGCTATAGGATAGTTCAGTGATAAGTCAGAAGGTGCATACAAAGTATTAATTAACCCCAACCTAGGCCATCCGCATATAAAAGTGACTGCTACGCTTCATAAAGAGTGTTAGAACTCTGACTGGTCCCTATCACTTGGGGACCGATCACGTGACTAGTCTTGTGTCAGTTCTATTTCCTGCACGGTAGGCTAAGATATATATAACAAACAACAAAATATACATTTTTTTTTAATATCCCTAATATACATTTATTAAAGCGAATTGCGATGAGTTTAATTCTTTTGAATATGCCTGGTGCTGTTGCCACACTTAAAGAAATCAAAAAAAAAACATTACCCCAGTTCACAATCTTGTGCAAAAGTTCTTGTGCATCGTTGCATGTGCAAAATGATGTAGTACTCGCATATTGATACTAACCACTAAAGCCCCGTTCATAACATTTTACGATACACACACAAAAAAGTAATATAAATGATTTAGTAATTTTAATTAAAATATTTGTAGTATCAATTAAAAAATTAATTAAGTTTTCACCTATAAACAATTAAATAATATCAATTAAGTTTTTCCACTCAAATTAATTAATACAATTAAAAATTTAATAAATACAATTAAATTCTTAATTGAAAATATTAATTGGTGAATACTTTTTTCTGTGCAGAAATATAAATATATTCGTTGCGACTGTCAAAAAATCTAACGTAATATCACATATTGTGTTCAGACCATCACATTTCAAATAAAATGTGTAATACAAGTAGAAAACAAAACAGCTGTTCAATGAAAATGTATGTGGTATTCATTGACTAGCGGCTGCAACGTGGTTTCATGTAGGCCGGCATCACATGCCGGCACTTGAAAAAATTCAGCAGTTAAAAATATTCTATGTAAATAACAGAAAAAATTTAAGTAAAGATATTACAAAAAGGTTAAAAAAATACGTCAACGAAGTATATTTCGTATTTCCATACGATTCAATTATTCAAAATTTTGAGCCGATATACATATGACAAAATATTATATCAATGACGACACGACACGACACTAAATTTCCAAGTCGGCTGTTTCTCCGCCGATAGGGAAATTTGGTTTGTGTGAAAATACAACCCTGATCAAATGAAAAGTATTATCGTTTAGAAAATTTTCTAAAAACGAAAAAGTCTTATGGGATGTCAAAATTTGTATCGTATTATTTGCCACTTTGATGACATTTTGCGTTCAGACTATCACACTTGCACGTATTATTTGAATTTTTGACAAGTATAAATACAAAGTATAATAGTCTGAACGCGGCTTAAGAATTGTTAAGTGGTGACTTGTAAAAATTTTGCAACTTTTCGCGAATTATCGTGATTTTCGCTGCATAAAAGTATAACAACTACTTTTCTAATTAACATTAAAAATTTTTAATTTTCTTTTATATTTTGCAATAAAAATAATTCTAATCACTTACTGGAATTACATATTTTACTATATTGTCAACACAGTTTTTGTTTTGTAGCCATCAAAAATAGAAATTAGTTTAATTTGACTACTACGACAAAATTAGCATAGACACCAACTTGCCGCCCTGTTGCCTTGCTGTCTTCAAAAAAATCAGTCTCATATGAAAATGTAGTCGGTAGCTTGCTGCATGGAATGGGTTTATTGCATAAAGCTTCAAAAAAATAAGTTTTTTCTAGACCTCCTTAAGACGCTTTCTTTTTATGATCTATTATTATCGTACTAAAATTTTATTTGAAAAACCAAATTACACTGCTTACTGCTTACTGCTTGCTCCAATAACACTTCCCTAAAATAAACATTTATATTTAACTAAAATAATTCTTTTCATCTCACTTATAATAATAAATTTAATAGAAATATTGTATTTTTTGTTCTTAGATTAAAAATATACAATACACAACAACAAAAATCATAGAGGAAAAGAGCACGAGTACAAGTATTTTAACAGAACACTTAAATTGACGTAAATTGTCGTAACAAAAATTTAAAATGCACCACTGCAAAAAAAAAATACACTAATAGTAGATTTTTACAATAATCTGCATAAATAAAAAATTGGGAAATTTAAATAGTTTTGTAATAAATAAATAAAATAAAATATACAAAATACTAACAATAAAATATATACATACATTCATATGTACATGTTGAGTAAATATACAGGCGACTCTGGATAGTTTAAAATTCAAGGGAATTCAAGAGTTCATATTAACAAATAATTTTTGAAGTCATTTTAATTAAAACGCAAATATTTAAGAAAGGCTTGAGACTACGAGCTGTTTTTCTTGATGTCCAATATACTGGAGAAAAATTATTTTTAATTTATTAACGTAGTAATGAGCGTAAGATCTAATCACAAAAAGCAAACATTGGCCGAAGGCGAATACATATCAGGTGCTCTCAACTGTTCTTGTCATTTGAATATCCCTTAGATGTCAACCAGCGTTGCCAATATCTGTGTAATTATTTAAAAAATAGGACAAAAAAATTTTCTTCAACTATTTTTGGATCATAAATTTTTGGAGTAAATATTTATTTAATTTCTATTCAACATTATACACAAGTAAATGTTTTATGACCGGTATTTCTAGATGTCTATTGGAGTAGAGATATCTATCGCGTAATTTTAATCTGATTAGGCAAACCCGTGGATAAAAATTTGTAGAAATAATCAATTAATCAAAAATTTTACTTCATTTAAAAAGAATTTTACTCCGTAAATTTGCTACCAAGCACTTAAACATATGTATATTATTTTTATGTTTTTGTTTGTTAGCTATTATTCTATTATTTCCGAAGTGTGAAAGTGAAAGAATTTTCAACAATTTAAAATTAACAAAAATTGAGACGAAGGATAAATTGTTGAGTCAATATTTTTTGCATATTAAGGCATAGAACAAAATGTTGAAGAAGAAATATTAGAATTTTGGGAATTCCCACAAGTCCAGAATACAAAAAGGACAAAAAAAAAGTATCTTAAATAAGAATCATTATTTATTATCAAACACAAATTTTTTTTTTTGTGTAATTTATAAAATTTTTAATAACTTTTAAGGTTCGTCTGTGTTAAATTGAATTTGGATTCCGGCAACACTGATGTCAACGCAAATTTTTCAGTCCGAATTAAGTTTTTTTTCAAATAACCGACATACAATTTTTTTTCAATTTATTAAATTTTTCAAGATACCTGGGATTCAAATTAATTAGTTTCAAATTATCTAGAGTCCATTGTATATGAGTGTCTGAGAGTGCTTCAGCTATTGTAGAGGTGGGGTGGGGAATTTTTCGTGTATAAATTACACATCAAATATAAAAATAAATAAACAAATCAATTGTTAAACAAAATAACAACTAAAACACACAATTATCATGTGCCAAAAAATCATTTGTCATTAAATATAAAAATAACAACTACAACAGCGGCATAATGTCACAAATTTTTTTTTAACAAAATAGTTAAAACACAATTTCTGAGAATGTTTTAGAGACATACAAGATTCAAAAGCTTTTCATTGCTTCCGCCAAGTAAATATTTTCTACTTCTTAGGTAGTCTTATGAAAGAACTTCTAAAAGCTTGGATTTGAAGCACATGTGATCGGCTGCTACTAAAGCTTTTATTTGACTAACAATAAAATTATTACACTAACGTCCCTTTTCACAATGTATGATTAAGAGTTAATGTGAACTTTAACTGACAGTTCTTCATACAAAAGTTGGCGTTAAAGCCCCTGTTAGCTTTTAATTGTACATTGTGAAAAGTGCCGTAAGTCTCCATTTCAAAGTCTTTAGTTAACTAATGAAGGAGGCCTAATTAATGAAATTGAAATTTAAAATCGTCAGTTAAACCGCAAGCCTTAGTTAACTATAAACTGTGAATTTGGACCTAAGTACTTTAAGTTTATTGACCATCGATTTAAAATTCCTAAAGAACTGAAAGTTAATCAAGTTCTCAATCAGTTTTTTTTTTAAATAATACTTTATGTTATGTTTAAGTGAAACAAACACCTGTGAATTCACCGAAGCCTTCTTTTGCATCGATCAAAATAATTACATTACAGAATTAAAACTTTTTCAAGGTTTTGCACACGAAATTCAATACAATACACAAAGATCAAAGCATAGAGATTATTGCAAACACAAGCTTATGTTAAAAGCTTTACAAATGCTTTTTGAAATGCCACTTGTTTATATTTTGCCATGAGTGTTGCATATAAAATAATAATTATAATACACCTGTTAAAGGGTATAATCAGCAAGACATGTCGAATATTAAAAAAGACTGTAGTTTAGAACAATTAAAAACAAATTCATAATTTTATCAAATAAATCAACACGACAATAAGTGTTTAAACATAAACAACTAATTGATGATTAAACGTCATTGCGCAAAATGATAAAACACACAAAAAATAAAGAAATTAGAATTTAACTTGTTTGAAAATTAAATTAAATAAATACTAATTAAAATTTTTTAAGAACATGCTAAATATTATTAAGAAAAATATATTTACATATTTTAAAAATAACCACAACACATAAAAACTATTTTTGAGCTTGTTCATCTAAATACCGCCAACATTGTCTTGATAATGATGATGTTTGATATGATAATTATGATTTACATTTTCTAAGGAATAGAAAAATTTTCATATTTAATGAGAATTTATTATTCGAAATTAAACAAACAAATTATGAGTAGGAAAAATAATCAAAAATTTTTATAACGACTCTCTAAAAGAGAATACGAGGTGGCACGTCGAAACAATTCGTAACATGCAGAATATAAAAATTATTATTTAATAATAATAATTTCTTATTTTTATTTAACTGTTGTTAAAATTAATAAGAATTAAAAAAATAACTTTTTTTTCTAAAACGTGAAATATGTTTAACTGACAAAAATAGTTTTTGGCTTATTTCACCAAGAAAAATTTTTTTTCAAGTTTCTAACCCTGGAACCATAATTTTGATTTTTCAAGTTTTTAATAATAATTTATTTATTTCTAAAATATAGAATGAAGTTAATTACGAAATATATATCTAGTTTGATTTAATTAGTTATATATACCACAAAAAGCTTAAGTTTTCCAGGTCTGGAGCAATGATTTTTATTTTTCTAATTTTTAATTCTAAAATATTTTTTTCTTAGACAGAAAGTACATTTAATTTGTAAGCAAAAGAAAATTTATTGGCTTAATTAGTTGGCTTGGAGTAACCCTTTTATATTTTTCTGAATCCTTTTACCTATCAAGTACTTTAGTATAAGATATATGTTTAGGAACGAAGAAAAAAGGAAATAAGGAAAAAATTGTTTTATTGAGTTATTTTAATATCCAAAAAAAGTTCAAATTTTCCAGCTCTGCAGCTGTGGTTTTTATTTTTCTACTTTTCTATACCAAACTTTTCTTTCCATAACATGAAATATATCTAATTTATAAAGAAAAATAAAAAATTGATTAGCTCCTCTATCTTATTATCATAAAAAGTGTAAGTTTCCCAACCCAGGAATCATTCTTTTATATTTTTCTGATTTCTTACACCCATATATTTCTTTTAAGAATATAAGGTATGTTTAATTTATTTATACAGAAAAAGAAAAAAATAGTTTTAGTAAGTTACTTTTATTTAACAAAAAAAGTTAAAGTTTTCCAAACCTGGAAACGTTTATATAACTTTCTTAGTTTTTTTTATTTTTAATGTCAGTTTTATTTATTCGTACCGAAATATAAAATAAGTTTATTGAACAAAAAAAATTAGTTTTAACTAGTTACTTTTTATGGCAAAATAAAGTTTAAGTTTTCCAGCTCTGAAGCCGTCTGCTCGATTTTACTGATTTTCAATACCAATCTATTTTGGACCATTTTTGATACACCAGTCTAAGACCTAGCCAAGTCTCTAGCTTTTCTGGGAGCTTCGGAAACCCGATTTCACATACATCAGACGGACTGATGGACGGACGGACAGACGGGCATCGCTTATTCGTCTTCCCTATTAACCACGACAAATATCGAGTTATGTAATGTACATATGCGACACTTAACAAAAAAATTTTAATAAGTACAAAATTTACCCTTAAACACATTTTAATATTGAACTTATTGCTGGTTTTGTAATGCATTTTTTTTTCAGCTGAAATATGCTCATCCCATCCAGGGTTCAAAATTACGGCACTCGTTATCGAACGAAATTACGAAATATTTCCATATAAATATTTTAAAATTTCGAATCGTATTGAATGCCGTAACTTGCCTCCAGATTTTTTAAAGTTCTGCTGCCCTTGCTGCTCGCCTATAATATATGCACTAAAAACTTGAAAAATATACTCTTAAAATAATATAAATTGATTTATTTTGAGGGAAAAAATATATTTTTAATCCAATACTTCAATAACATTTGCATATAAAATAAGACAAAAATAAAATAAATAAAAAAAATTTATAAAAAATTTACTAAAGAAATAAAAATAACCTTCAACTATAAAATAGATCCCTATACCAGAATTCAACCTTTGGAACTGTATTTTGAATAAATATTAATTTAGGCCGTTTTCTTTTCAATAGAAAAAAAGTCAGTATTTTTAACTTTTTATTAGGAATAATTAAATTTAATTTCGATTTAATTAAAAATTTAGGTTCGTAGGGGTGATAAAATAATTGCTAATAAAATGTCTATCTCAAAAAATTATTTACAGCCTGTTTTTGTAACATAAGTTTTTTTATATTGTACGTCAAATAACGAATGAATTGAACTTTTGGTTTTTGTACATTTTATTTTGAGTAAAAAAATAAGCTTTTGGTTTTCTTTTGAAAAATTGGTTCACGTATGTACGACACAAACAAAATCAACTGTCAAATTAAACAATCAGGAAAAATTTAACGTGTTGGTGGATTTTTTGAATTTCTACAATTAGAATTTAAAATAATGGATGTTTTTACCAAGAAAATTTAAATATTTTTCAGCATAAAAAAACTAATCCTTGCAATTTAAAGTGTTGGTCCAATCAAGTCAATTACCACCTCCGAAAGTTTTGGTTTCGACATGTATGAAATACATTCCTTTCCGGCACAAAACTGGTAACCACCAGTTGCGAGAACTTTTAAGAATGTTGACACTTTAATTATAGCGAGAACGCTAGTGATTGTACTGTTTTGCTTTATTGCAGATTCCATTTTCTCCAGCAGTATTCGAAAAACTTCCTTGTTGGAAGTGGTATATAATCATTTTATTTATTGAACTTACTGCTCGTGTGGAAATTGTAGCAAATTTGCTGTGTCTCGCAATCTTCTGCGTTATCTCGGTCGCTATAAAAAAAATCCATGTGCAAGGGATGAAATCATTGTTTTTTCAATAAACTCGTATTTTTTGTATACTTTAAACAAACAATTTTTGAAAACTTTACTTTTTATTTATTTTTACAATTGATTGATAGGGTTGCATCCTTTTCATTTTTAAAGAAACTTTTAATTTTCTATGAAAAAAGCTCTAAGAATTACAACTAAATGAGTAATGGAAACATTGTTCTTAGACGTTTAATTACAAACAAACAAAAAACTTTTATTTCAAACGCAAAAAGAAAATGAACTCAATTTCCAACTCGATCGTTTGCCTAATAATCGCTCGCCTTCTAACGTAAGGCAGTTAGTTGCGAGTTTTGAGTGAAAAGTGCAATAAATGTAAATTTTTTTTTCTAGAGAAGAAAACTTCATTAGATTTTTAAATAAAATAATCTTTTATACATTGAAATTTTTCTATCAAGTTCTATTGATATAATCGATTCACTAATAGGCATCAATTTTTAATATTATAACTCCTCGCTCCCTTTTGTGATCAAACCTTCTTTTGATAAATAAACCAAGAACACATTGAGAAGTATTAGCTGTATGTTGTAGACTTGCTAACATCCAATAAACATGATTCGAATATACATGTGCTACTATTTTAAACTTGTTATTAGATTAGGGTATTTGTAAAGTATCACGTTAAAGTAAAGGTATTCACAAAAAATTTTCAAAAAAATATAACAACGACCACATAGAAAATTATTTTGCACAAATGATGCAAAATTGTCAGGGTCTGAGTAAGTGCAAGATTATCACAGTAAATTTTGCAAAGTTGTGCATTGCCAATCCAAAAAGAAAATGTGAAAAAAGTAGTTAATAAATTTAGTGAAGCGCGACTTTGACCCGCGCACGAAGGGTTCCGTACGGGCACGAGATATGTAATTCAATACGAACAATATAAACTATAGTTTTGGCATTTTTTTCGTTTTTGAGTTTTTTCGGTTTTAAGCGTTTATTTTTAGTTTGGGGGTTTTTGAATTTATTGGCGCTTTCGGAGTTTTGGCACTTTTTTCACGTTTTGGAGATTTTTTTGGTGTTTAAAGTTTTTTTAATTTTGGTGATTTTTATTATTTTGGCGTTTTTTTTTTTTTAATTTTGGCGATTTTTTTTTATTTGACGATTTTTTTTAGTTTTGGCACTTTTTTTCGTTTTGAGGATTTTTTTCGGTTTTTGACGTTTATTTTCAATTTTGGTGATTTTTTTTAAATTTGGCGATTTTTTTTTTAATTTTGGAGATTTTTTTAATTTTGGCGATTTTTTTTTCACATAAACAATTATTTTGGTTTTGGCGCATTTTTCGCGTTTTGGCGATTTTTTTTCGGTTTTTGGCGTTTTTTCATATTGGCAATTTTTTTTCATTTAAACGATTTTTTCGAATTTGACGATTTATTTTAGTGCTAGAATTTTTTTTTTTAATTTTGTAAATTTTTTTCGATTTGGCGATTTTTTTTAAATTTTTGGCGATTTTTTTCAGGTTTTGACGATTTTTTTCGTTTTGGCGATTTTATAAATTTCGGATTTTTTAGTTTTACCGTTTTTGAAAATTTCAAGAGTTTACCTCTTACGGTCTCCAAGATATAGCAATTTGTCAAAATTACATAGTCAAAATTGCATTAACTGATGGACCACCCTTTAATTTAAATTTTTTAATATTTTAATGTTTGTTGTTGTAGTCTATATAAAAATACACTAATTTTACAAATTTCAAGTGTCAATATACACATGGTCATACAATTGTATGTATATTACATGAGATTTTAACATTTTTCGTCGCTCGTTTTGGAGCATCCTTTAATTTCTAATTCTCATGTATTTGTTGTTGTAGTGGCCAAGGTTCTACATACTCTGTCCAAATTTCAGGTCCGTAGCTCTTACGGTTCCTGAGAAAATACCGTGTGACGGACAGACGGACAGACGGACAGCGTAGCGAAAGCAATAGGGTTCCTTTTTTCACCTTTGGTGTACGGAACCCTAAAAATCAACCATACATTAAAATACAACGAAAAATTCCTGAAATTTTTTTCGATATAAATAAAGTAATTAAAAAAATTTTAATAATTCTTAGCTTGATATTATAAAGTAATCATCAAATTGGATTTTAAGATAACAAATACATAATTTTTCGATTTTTTTTTTGACCTATTATGGCTCAAATTGTTTTTACAATTTTGTTAAATAATACCAATATTATTAATAATGATATTTGTATTAGTGAATTATTTACAGAATTAATCAGCGAAGTATCAGAATTTAAACCAAAGGCCCTATTACGAGTTGCGTTCGATTTTCGATATTCGCTGAGTATCGAACATCGAAAACCGAATGTTGAATTCACATTATGAGCATCGAAGATTTCGTTGGGCAACGAACGGAGTTTAATTTTCGATGAAGTATTTTATTTTGAAATTTTTTTTATTTTTATTTTTTGCTGATTTTATTCACAATAACGACGTTCTTTGTCGAATGCTCGTCGTAATACATAATGAAAATTCGTTCGATCAGTGTTTTCGACTAAAGTCGAAGATCGAAAGTTGCTCATAATGAGGGCCTAAATCTTTTCAACAACCAAGAAACATACGAGTACAATGTATCTACACACAGATGTACATATTGTGATACTTTATAGACAACTAAACAAAATGTGTTGCTCACGTCAGAAAGTTCAATTATGCATTTTTCACAGTTGCAAGAGTTGATGTGAATACCTGTAGTGTTTAAATTTATTCTTCGGGATTTGGTGTATAAAAAAAACTCATAATAAAAAACACGCGATATACATATGTATGTATAATTAGATTAGATCTTTTTATGTCTTTTAAAAATTTTATTTATTTTTTCTTATACTAAATGGGAAAGGGCCTGCTTTGACTGAATTCAACTGCACATTTCTTCCTAGATGGATGATAAAATTTTAGCTCTGCCTTCGTATTCTTTGCCCTAGCCCATAAACTAAATAAATATATATGTATGTACATATATATATATTCAATTCAAATTGAGAATAGCACTTTCGAAATGCAAGTGGAGAAAATTTTAGTGTTTATATTTGCCTAGTTTTCATTCAAATGCCGTTGAGCTTTTTGTATAAAATGTGTGCAGCAATGTCTATGAATTTTCTTGAAAAACTCTGTCTATCTAATGATAATACTCTCATTCTGTTTTAAAAGCGAGCAGCACATTTTGAATTTTAATATATGTATGTATGTACGTATGTATGTACATGTGTCTGTACATAAAAAGAAATAATTTCGAACATTTTGCAGTATATTGGGAAAGAACTGTTCGGACAAAACTTAAGAAAAATTTTTCAGGGAAAATATTGTCTCAGTTATTGCGGTGGATTCATAAATAGCGGTTCGTTTTCTGAAATATTTGAAAATTGCTTAAAGAAAAGCATTTTAAAAATATAATATACAAAAAGAAAAATGTATTCAATCATAAGACTTTTTTAAAGATATTTTAAAAGAAAAAGATAAAAGTAATTAAATTAAAATTTATTAGTGATACACATACTACATATTAAAATGTTTAATAGTTTTTGGTGCAAATAATGTGTTTATTAAAAATAAAATATATTTCGAAAACCTCTTAAACTGCTGCCTGCACATAATCTTACGTCATTAGTATGTTTGTGTAAAAGAAAGATATCTTTTGATTTGAAAGTAATATAATGTTTGTTTAAAAATTATTAAAATAAATCAAAAATTATTAATATATTAATTAATATATTGTACCAAAGCAGCTGCTTAACACGAATTCAATGTCATAATAAATTTCAGAACTTATACTTTTTCGAATTGAAAATCTTATTTCATTTTTAGTTGTCATCATAAATAATTATTATCTGATTGGCATGTGACTTAATTTTCCTTGTGGTGACGATAAAATGTTCTTTCAACTATAAAAAGCAAATAAGTTGGAAAACTTTGGCAAATAAACTGTTATATATGCTAAAGCTTTGCAGTATCTAGGGACAATAGTTCTTCATATCGATTGAATAGAATTGTGGGAACATTTTGAAATTGGAAAGAAATTTACATTAGCGGGAAGAGTTGACAACAGAAGTGATTATAAAAAATTTGAATTTGGATGTTTCACAGCGTCACCTTTATAATTTAAAAAAATATATAGAAAAAAAAATTTATTTCGGTGCAAATAACTAGAAAGTCTTACATTAAAAGTTTTTAGGATGTTCTAGTTATTTTTATATATATTTTTATTATTTATTTCTTTTTTTAACAAAAAACAAACAAATGATTGAGAAGTACTCTATACAAATATAACAAACTTAAAAGCTTCAAAAAAAAAATTAAGAATCACAACAAATATTTCATATCTAATTCCGAAACTTTTTCTATTTATTTCTTAAGCTATGTACAGACGATTGTCAGATTTTACAATATTGTCAGATCTGTCAATGTGGTGGCAATGTACTGGCAATCGAAAATTGCCAGTACAATATTCCTTTTCAGTTCACACGGTTGTAAGAAAGTCTTACAATTTATTGCCAGACGGTTGTATGGCAATAAATTCATCTGACAAAATCGTCAGTCGAAAAATTGTCAGTTCACACGGTTGTCATATGCACAAATTGTCAGATCTGTTGTTATGGGTTGCCAGACTCAAAGCATTTTTTAGAAATTGTTAAATATCAATCGTTTGTGTTTGTGTTAAATGTAAAAAGTGAATGTATAAATTATTATGGACCATAAAGAAGATATTGCAATGATTTTGTGTGCATATATTTTATTATAAATGATTTATTTAAAATCAAGCGTGTGCAGTGTTGCCCATAGAAATAATTCTCTTACAATGATGCCATTGTGAGATGCATAAACTTTGCACATCTGACAATATTAAAATGTCTGACAAATATCTGGCAATAATTTTACAATGTGTTCACACGATTGTAAGATATCTGACAATTTGTTGTCAGTTGCTAGTCTTTCAATGGACTGAGAATGCTTCTTCTGGAAACGACGCCTGACAAAAATTTGCCAGTTCACACTGTTGTAAGACATTTTGAGCACATTTTACTGGCAATATTGTAAGATCTGATAACCGTCTGTACATAGCTTTACAATCTTTTTGCGATTCATTGCCAGTTCGATAGCAACAATAGTATATAAAGAGCAAAATGGAAAATTTGATGCATTTGTGTGTGCAACAATACCGACGTATATTTATTCGACGCGTTTCAAAATGATTTAAAAAAATATTATGTTTGTTGTTGAAAAGCAAGAGAATTATCAAAATCAATTAATAATTTAGTTCAATCAATTAAAAATTGAATTGAAAATACAATACTCGTGTATTTCTTATAAAACAATTTGACGAATTTAACATATGTATACAAATAAAAGTTATCAACTTTTGATAACGAATATAAAATTATGTATTGGTAAGATTTTTTGTGTTACGCATTTCCACGGGTTCGGGTATACTATCTGTGGCAATAAGAAAAAAGCGTTTAAGTCATATTTGACTGTTTTGCAGGAGAGCACTTTTAAGCGGTCAAGTCGATTTTTAAAAATGTAATTCTTATACAGTTAAATTTTGAAACCCTCTGTTAACTTTTATTTTTTTAAGCAAACGTCGTTCTACGCACTGGAAATAATATATTCAAGTTGAAATATACGATAGTATAACCTAAATTAGGCTATTATTCCAAATGAGATTAGAAGTCTAAAAAAGAAAAGCCACAAGTTACTTTGTTATAACTTCTTGAAAAACCGCACAAATTAATTGAGATTTTGGCCAGATGTACTTTCAAATATGCAGAGTACGTAGGTACTGTTAACTCGAAACCATCCCCATTATCCCGACTTAAGGACTTTTTCTTTTTGCCACAGATATATTGCATTCAGTTTTTTCTTAGGTAAGATTCCTCAATCTTTCTTTCTTGCGTTTCTTAGCTAATTTGCGAAATTTTTAAATAATTTTTTTTCTTGGCAGCAGCTGTAAGAAATGTAGCCTCTTATTTCAAAAATGTTGCAATACACATCTGTTGCAATTTTCACGCTGACAATATATTTAATAAAAATCAGAAAAAAATATTTCCATATTTATGAACACACATGCATGTTTGTACATTGTACCGTTATAAGTCAACCAGCGAAATTTTCTTTGCAACTACTATATCTGTAGTAGCATAAAATATGAAGGAAAACATGACAGAATAAGTAGGGATGAAACGATACTTGCTACGGCATGGTTCAGAAGTATCGATATATACTCAGTATCGAATAAAAAGCATCGATACTTACTTGTATCGGTCAAGCTTTTCACATGATTTAAAGTAGTGAAAACAAAACTAAATATCCACCAAATCAACTGCTCCTAATTCGTAAAGAATAGTCGATAAAATCTTCCGATTTCGAAAAAGATTATTATAAGAATAAATTAATTGTTTAAATTTCTTGCAGACGAGTTTTGGTAGAATTTATTTATGAAAATACTCCTTCAACAAATTAATTTTTCTGAATAAGAAAAGTTTTAAAGCTCAATTTTGTTCAAAACATAGCCATAAAAATCGCCAATAAATTACTTTATCAAAAACTTAGATGCCAAAAAAAGTGGAAAAGATATAGTCGAGATGAGATTTTAAATGTTTGTGCAAATTCGTTTTGTTCCCGCAATAACGCACGCTTTAAAAAAATGTTGTAGCTCGCAGATTTATCGTCTTATTTTATAAAATATTTGATTTGGCTGGTCCCATTTTCACGAACTTACTCTAATATACATACATATATTATAGATATAAATTTACATTTAACACGAACAAATAATTGTGTTAAACTGGCGTCATGTTCAACTTTTTTGTAGCCAATAAGGAATGAGTATATTTGACCGATACGAATACTTTTTACCGATACCTACTTGGTACTCGGTAGTAGAGTATGGATACCAAAAGTACTTGGTTTCTAAGAAAAAGTATCGAGTATATACTTGTATTTACTCGTATCGTTTCATCCCTAAGAATAAGTAATAATTAAGAAGAATCAAAAAACCCGTCTGCGAACAACTTTGAACCGTTAAATTTCCTAAATGGTAATTTTAAATGAAAAACCATAATAGCGCATTCAGGCTGACACGAAATTAAGTAATTTCCAGCTCAAATTACGAACGAAATGAAAGGTGTTTATGCAGGCACTGAATGACATTTGAGTTGATTTCGCAAACATATTATTCACTGCGGCAGACATTAAAGTAGTTTTTTCAATTGAATAAATTCTTTGTTACACTTATACACATTTTTTTTAAACAAATTTTCATAAATTTAATCATTTTCAATGTTTTTTAAATTTAATATTGAATGTCAAAATTTTTATTTCTTTTCATTGTTGTTTCTCATAGTTGCAAATTTAGTCATGTTTGGAAATAAAAGTACTTTTAGTACAAAAACAGAGGTGTATATTGTAATTTCTTGTTCATTTCATCGAAATTAAGTAAAATAGCTTAATTTAGAATATGTCAAAATATATGGGAAATTAATTAATTTCAACTTGTTTTCGACCGAAATCACGAAACTGCTTAATTTGGAGTCAGCCTGAATGGGCTATAAGACAAACCTAAAATACCTGTCGATTGATACCCATTTTGATATAGTTCACCGACTTTTAATATTTTTTCATATTTACTACTGTCATGTCTTTAGTGACACTCCCAGCATTAAGACAAATCGATTGATGTAATTATCCATAAAATCGGTACACATACATACATATGTACATCTATACATAAGCTGATAAGCACAATTGCATCGCGCAACCCGTAAAAATAGAGAACATTTTTAACTAAATAATCAAACAACCCAATACGCAAGGTGCGTATCAGAAAAACCAAATGCATAGTCCCGGTTCACATGTTTCAACCTTTCTTGCTCAACTCGTAATTCGGCTGTAAGAAAGATGAAGACGGCAATACAACTATCTCTTTTTTTTCTTACAGCTGAATTATGATTTGACCAACAAAAGTTAAAGTGTGTGAACCGGGACATATATGCGATATTTTGACATCGCTTTCGTGAAACGTAAAAAAAGCTCCAACTGCCCCCACAACTGTCCTGGAAATGCGTCTAGAGGGTTTAACTTTATTACTGAGTCCCTTAAATACTTAATTTCTACAGTTTTTTCAAACAAAGCAGGGCTTAAAGCAGCACAAACAAGAATGTTTTTAATTAAAAAAAAAATTAATTAATTATTTAATTGCGTGAATTAAACTGTTTAATAAATTAAATATTTACGCAAAACTTTAACTGGCTCAATTAAACTTTTAGTTAAACATTTAGGGTCTTATGCAAAAAAACTTAACAAAGCTTTGCAAAGCAATGTTAAGTAAAGTTGTATTCTAAAGCGGCCCATACACTACAACAGCATGCACGCACAATCAAGCGATTGAGCATTCATGCTCGAAGCACACATTATACCAACAAGCTGGTACAATATTCATTTTTTACAAAATTGCGGTAAGGGTGGTTATGAATAGTGACACAGTTTTTGCTACAATTTATTTATTTTTTTCAGTCTATGGACAAAAAATTCTTACAATTACTATTGGTATGTTGTTAAAATTAGCAGCTATGTATAACTAAAGAGCTAAAATTCTCTTTTCCATTGAAAAAAGTTATATTTCAATAAATTATATTTTCTAAATGCATGTTTACTCCATGAAAACTTTGCTCATCTGAGCTAATTTCACCATATACTACACCAGCAAGCTTGTACCATCAGCAAAATATCAAACTCTATTTGACATCACTACAACAACACGTACAATCACACAACATGCCCATACACGACCCAACCGCTGGCACAAACACTTGATTGCGCATGCATGCTGTTGTAGTGTATGGGCTGCTTAAAAAAAAATATTACATCAAATTTATAAAGTAGGTCCCTACGTTTGTTAAGACTACTTTAAGTTGATATTTTCAAAATGTGTATCTTGTACCTCAAATATTTTTGTTAATATAACACATATTGATTCATGTTACATCTGAAAATGAAGCTAGAAGTGTTATCTCTTAGCTTAGATTTATTATTTCTGTCATGTAATGGAAAACCTCGTCAAATTATCCAACTGATTCAAAATACATCGTAAAACCCATCAAAAAATATCAAAATAAATACAATTGTACGAAAATGTTTTAGTGATGTACATACAATCAAAACAAATCGAAAAAACCTGGATATTCAAATACTCATTTCATTCGAATAAAAGAAATTGTTATAATTCTTCTTTGCTCCTCATATTTTTTTTATTTTTACTTCATAGAAATGTTTATGTGTTTTGCTACCATGTCAGAAGCTCATATTGTTTAAATTAGAATGCTGTACTTCAAGAAAATAAAAATGTATTTAACAAAAAAAAAATATTTGAATACCCGAATGAAATTGTATTCGTTTTTGTACATCATAAGCTGTGAAGTGGTTGCTGAATACAGTGGTGTTACCAGACTTTATTATTAAATAACAAAATAATTAAAGTTGTGTTTTGCATACAATTTTTTAACGAAGCAGTGTTAGCCTTAAAGTGCTTGTCACGTAATATATGCACTTTAAAGCTAAAGTAAAATATTTTTTTTCATAAGGGGGTTAATTAATTTAATTTTTAGACAAGACTTTAATTGGCCAAATAAATTTTTTAATTTTTTATATGTAATTAATTTCAATTAAAGGTGTTAATAGGAGACAATTTTTTTTTAATTTTAGTAGAAGTTTTTTACAATTAAAATTTATATTGCATATCACAAGAAAATAGATTAGGTACTCTTTTCAACTGAGGTCAGTTAAAAAAAATAAACATTTTATATTAGACACACTATTGCACTTTTAACTACTGAAATCAGACGAAAGCTCAAATATCGTAACTCCCCGTCTACACTGGCAATAAATTCATTGACATATATGGCAGCAAATGTCAAAATACTAATATTGCTAATAAGATAGCTCATTTCCGATGCTTGCAATAATTGCCAAACTCGGTGTTAATTTGTTTTCGACTTTTCTCTATTGTTTTTCACATTTAGATAATATTAGTGAAATTGAGAAAATAAGTTCGAAAAAAAGGAAAATAGTCTCTTAAAAACAAGTGCAGTAAAATAATTCGTATATTAGTAAGTTGGATTAAAAGATATTTACAAGCGAATTATATTTTTGTTATGCACCTTCCCTGTTGACTTTTTCCATATTATGTAGTACGATTTCCCATCGTCTTAACATAAGTAAAGCAATACTCTTCAGCTATTCTACATTGTAAAAAGTTTAGTAAAAATTGGCTAAATAGAACCCCTTGATATATAATAATCAGTTTTAATAGGCGTAGCCCCGCCCATTTTTTAACTTTAACATTGTTTAATCACAAGGTGTTTTCTACGATTCGCAGCAAACAAATAAGTAAAATATCATGAAATAAAAAAAAAGTTTGTGGTCGCCTCCCGCTCACTTTTTTTACAATGGAAACTATGCTCTCGCAGACAAAAGAATTTTTACAATCGGTCTAAAATGCACCGAGTTATAATGTAACAATGTCAAAAAAATATTCAGATGTATTGAACGGTTAAAGACCAACTTTATTCAATGTTTTTTATTTTTGTTTTCCTTAATATGCAGATTTGTAAATTTAATTAAATTTTGCATAAAATAATTGGCATTATCAAGTAAATTAAATAAAGTTGCATGCCAGCTAAATAAAATTGGCTATCTTATCAAAAAATAAATAATTAATTTGAACAATTTTACTTGGTTCTTTTAACTTTTTCTTATTGATTATTGCAACCAAACAAAAATAGTTTTTTTTCATGTTAATCAAAAGTTGATCTTATTAAACTTAATAGCAATGTGCAGATAGGTTAGATTAACCAAACAATTTTTTTTAAATTAAAATTCCAACAAGAATTTACATTAAAATTGACAGCTGAAATTATTTCAATTAACCTACGAGATTTATTTCTGTGCATTATCTGACAATTTGTGGAACCACAACTTTGTTGTTGTGGTGTTATTTGATTTAATTTTTTTTCTTATTTAAATTTCTTTGTAAATTTTTTTCTAGGGCAAAACAAAATTGAAAATCATTTAATTTAGTTTTACATAAATAATTTTTTCTCCCCACTCCCCATTCAGCTGTTTAGAAAAGTGAAAATAAGCTCTTCACTACTTATTACATTCTCTTAATAAAAATATATATACATTAATTAACAAAATTTCTCACTATATCAATCACTTTTTGTAATAAATTATGATTTCAACGCCTCAATAATTAACTTGAAACAATTTTTATTTCTTATTTTCATTAGATGCCATTTGTTTACACACCAATATATCTTTTAATGAAATATTTTCATAAACAATTTTCCAAATAATTTTACAGACATCACATATTTGCACTAAAAATTATTAAATATGAAAGCATTTGAGACATAAAATACTAATTAAGCAATTTTTTCTAATTTATAAAAAAAATTGTGAAGAAAATATTCAATAAAATTTTGCGCCGGAACAAAATTTTTCTTTGAATAGACCTTCAAAAATTATACAAAAATTTCCTAAAGAAATTAAATAAAAAGGAAAAAAATTTAAAATACAACAACAATTTCGAAAACCTGTAAAAAATATATATTTTTTTTTTTTTAATTTTATTGCATAATATTTTCGACGTGAAAAACAACTTAAAACAGCGAACTAATAATAAAATTTATTTAAGCAATAAAATTCAATAATCCAAACAACGAACACGCGACGTAATCAAGATCGAAATCGAAATTTTAATGTGTGCCTTTACGTAAAACAAACAAAACAGCAAGCAACGCTGAGCAGTGAAATCAGTGAACTTTCAAGAAAAAAAGAAAAGCAAAAGTGTTTGTAGATGTGTCTTTATAAAAGTTGTCAACGTAATTCCAAAAATATAAGCATACATCCATACATATGTATGTATATACTCGTACATTTTGTATTCAGATTCTGCTAAAACTTTTTGCTTTTTCTACTCGCGATATCTGTAAATAAGTGTCAACAAACCAAACTACAAAAATAGAATCAGAAAATAAACAAAAATATAAAAAATTAATTCTTACAGAAATTTAAATTTAATTTTGCTTTACATCTACAAGTCAAATTGCCAATTTTTTTTTATTTTTGAGTATGTTAAAACAGAAGAAAAATGTGAAACGCCAACAAAAAATCTCGAAAGAAAAATTATGAATTTATGAAAAGTGTGTAATTTAAATTTGAATACAAAATATTATAAACAAAAAAAAAGAGAAAACTATTAAAAATACTTTCAGTAAAATTTTAAAGCAAAATGCCTCTCTACACTGATGCGAATTATTACTATAGTGGTGGCAGCAGCCAACTATACTCACCCTACTATCCGGGATCTTCTACAACCATCCCCACCTCATCCAGTATTTACAGCCCTTATACGTCGACCTACAATCGTTCTATAGGAGGCTCTTATGTGGTGCCCATATCCACTTCACGTTCCCCTAGTTTCACTTCTTCTCATAGTCTGACATCTTCACGTTACCAGCCAAAACTTTCCACTATCACTGAAACATCCCCACTCATAAGTTCGGCTCGACATAAGACCCTAATGCCATTGACTCGTATACAGTCGCCCAAATACACAAGTTATTCTACACCCACTTCGGTAACTACACCCAAATATATTCCTCCTCGTCCAATACTTATAAACACCGCAGATATTGACGTATCGGCCAATCGATATCGCCAACGTAAAGAAGAATCCTTAAGGCAGGCTCAAAGAGAAACGACATACACCTCTCCCAGTTCCTCCATCAAAAGACGTCACAGTTTTGAACGCAAAGAGGAGGAAGAACAAAAGTTGCGCAAGGAGCTTGCCACAAGTCCGGCCGCTAAGGAAACTGTGAAGGACTCGAGCCCTGAAAAACCCATAAATCGCTCCACCATTAAGCGCAATCGTGCCGTTGTACGTTTATCTACTATAAGGTCACGCAGCAAAGATCACAATAAAAACAAAAATGAAGGTTCTTCTTCTCCTGAACCAGAAAAGAAATTCAGAGATTTGCCCACTTACCAGCCACCGGAAGAAGAAAACGTCCCTTTAAAATGGCGCGATAAATTAGCCGAAGATTTGGCTGGCATACCCTCATATCCAAATAAAAAATCTCCCGGTGAAATGTTAAGAGAGAAATATTTAGTACAAGAGTCCCAAGACAAAGAAGACTACGCTGCCCAGTGCAGAGCGCAGAGAATGGCAGCTGGTCTGCCCAAAGAGACCATAGAGCAAGTCATTGTTGAGTTGGATCCCCTACATCACACCATAAGAAGATTAAGCATACCCCAATGTCCCACTTTTCATGACATATGCGAAGACATTTCTTCGGATAAAATTGATGATGATCTGAATGCTGGCGAACTAAGAAGGAGGGCTTCAATAATACAAATCCAGGAACAAGAACTATTAAATGAATTACAGAAATCAGCCTCTGGTACATTTCAAATGATTACCATGGAAAGACGCGGCAGTCATGATAGTGTAGACGAATTACCGCATAAAAGACAATCGAAGAGATCTTCTAAGAAGGGCAAAAAAATCAGAACCAAAATTACCGCCATTGTAGCAGTTGACAATGCTCCTGCCTTGGGAACCATTTTACAAGAAAATGAAGAGGAGTTTCATGTAGGAAAATGCGCTAAGCCAAAGTTTACAGTAAATGTGGACTCAGTGCAGGAGCACCACGAAATTCATGAGGTATTCAAGCTGCCCAAAAAGAAAAGCATAAAACGTGTGACTAAAATGAGAGAACAAGAGTTACCTGAAGGCTTCATGTCTTCGTTGCCAAAGCCTCAGATTTCACCCAAGAAAAAGTTTGCCAAAACTAAAGCAGAAATATTTACTTTTGATGAAAAATCAATTGAGGAAGCATCTAAAGACCAGACATTGGCTACGGGTAATGAAACTCCTACTATAGCTGCTGAACAAGGCAGCAGCAATATAAGAGACAGTGAATTCCCATTAAAGAAGGAATCAACAGATCCAGAAGAAACAGTTTCACAAGCTTTAAAAACTTCTCAGTCCTTGGAACTTGGTGATAAATTTAATAAACTTAAACCTTTGGAAAAATCAAGTTCTCTTAACATTGAGCTAAAAACACCAAGTTCGCCAAAAATTCCTATGAAAAAAGAAACTAACAAGTCTTTGGAGA
The DNA here is from genome assembly GCA_905220375.1 of Tachina fera. Taxonomy (NCBI): domain Eukaryota; kingdom Metazoa; phylum Arthropoda; class Insecta; order Diptera; family Tachinidae; genus Tachina; species Tachina fera. Next base: position 85,493,131 of record LR999966.1, read on the forward strand.
AATCCAGTTCTATAAATATTGAGCTAAAGACACCAACTTCACCCAAGGACATATTAATTAAGAAAACAACTTCTTTAGTGTCTGTTAAAAAAGAAGAAAAAAATTCTACAAATTCCCCTAAAACTGTACTCGATAAAAAACAATTACCAGCAGTTCCATTAAAGACCCCTAAAGAGCTTTCAAAATTAAAAAACACAACATGCTCTCCAAAGACTGCAATAACTTCTTCGTCAGTGGAGAGTACTTTAAATTCAAAGCCAAGCAAGGCTTTTAAGAAAGCTTTAACAGAAGAACCAAAGTCTCCCAAGCAGCTGAATAAAATAGATGAAGAGACAAAAGCATTAAGAACCTCTCAATCCTTAGATAGTGTATTGAATTCTAAGTCTAATAAAACTTTAGAAAAAACTGGTTCCATTAATATTGAACTACAGACCACCAACACCAGTTCAAAAACATCTTTGCCAGAGACCATCGAAGAGGAAACTGCAGAGCCCAAAGTGGCCACTCCCAAACCTATTAGAAAAGCCATCATGAAATCTGACAGTGGAGAAGATTTTTGGGCACAAATCGGTACACGCGAAACTTTATACATGAATAAACGCAAAAAGGAAATTGTTGAGTGTCAGTGGAAGAAGCGGGAAGAGTTCTTGGAGTCCACCAATGAGGAAGAAGTTAAAAACATAGGTGAAATCAAGAATTTAGTAACATCACAGAAAATTGAAGCTTTACAGAAAACCGATGAAGATCACAAGAGTTGCAAAGGAGTTGTCAGCAGGTCCAACTCCAACGAATCGGCTTTAAAAAAGAAAGAGCAGAACTCAAATGATGTTAAAGATAAAAAGAAACTGTCACCACTGAAGAAAACAGTTACACAAACTAAAATAAATGAGGCTTTCAATACTCCTTTAACACCGAAGGATTCGAAATCATACGATGCTAAAATTAAAACAAATGATAAATTGGAAATTGCAAAGAAGCCAGCGGTTACAAAAATGTCTACAGAAACATCATTATTATCATCACCATTATCGCCAGTCACGAAGACTATTTTAACGACCACTACAAGCAACACTACGACGTCGCCAAAAATAATCGGGCATCAAGCCAAGTCACCTGAACAACAAGAGTCAGCGGAGCAAAACAAATTCCTCCCAACAGCAACACCAGTCACAAGCAATAACAACAAAAATGAAATAGACATTAACAAAAGAACGCCAAGAAATGAAAAACAACTGTTGGCAAAAATATTTACTTTGCCTGCGGAAAACACAAAACTTGCCACTTCGGTTACGTCAGCATCACCCGATGGCGCAGCAGAGGCAACAACCACAAAACAACCGGAAACTAAACCAACAAGCAAAACACCGACAACAACAGAAACAATTAACGCAGCCGTCACAAAATCAAAAACCACTGACACAGACAACAAAGCTTTGCTGGCTAAAAAGCAGCAAACTGATGAATGCGCGCCCGGCAAATCAAAAGCTAAGACATCACCCACCAACGCCGCCATCAATGCCGATCAATTTATAGGCAAAGCACCAGCTAAAACAGATGCATCACCAGTCAAAATAACAACAAAGCCATCGTCGCCACCGGCCTCTACAGCTACTGCAACGTCATCAAATAATGCTACTGCCACATGGACCCCTGATAAGAAGAAAGCTACAACTACGATGACCTCCGCAAGCCGAACAAATGCCTCCGATACAGCTACAACCACAACCATTGGGACAACAGCAGCGCAGGCCGATGATAGCCAACAAAAACAACAACAACATCAACAAATTTGCAACAAAATCAAAGAGAAAACCAGTACAGATGCAAACACAAGCAATAATAAAAGTAACGGCAAAGAAAACGACATCTACGGGAACGATGAGACCGATGAGACCGATGAGACGATCAACGACAGCAGCACATGCGGCGGCAATTTATCAAAGTTTGCAACAGTATCTAATTTGGCACAGTGCTTACAGGACGTTGACGCCGAACTAGCTGACTATTTGCCATCGTCCGCGGAAACCAGTGAGAACGAAGATATTAACACAGACGATAGTGATTTTGATTATTCCAGTATAGACGGTTGGGAAAAATTAACGCCCAGCATGAAGAAGAAAGTGAAACAACGTCGTCGCAAAGAAAAACAGGCCGAGCAGGCACGTTTCGATCCACAAAAGAAAATTAAAATCGATACGACACGCAAATTGTATGTTAAAGAGGAAGCGCCGCGCTTTCCTCTAGTCGCGACACCGCGTCCTCTCTGGAAACGTGAAAAAATCGTGTATCCCGCTGAAGATTCCGACGATGAAAGTGATAGTGAAGAAAGCGGCTCCACCGAGGAGACCGAAGATAGTGATGAATGCACCACATCCGAAGAATATGAAGATGAAATAAATCCCTCGCCCTCGGCCACGCCTTCGGGCGTTGCGGGTGGTGTTAAAAGTGATAGTGGTGCAAGTGGTGGTGATGGTAATGTTTCAGATGCAAATAAAGAAAATTCATCTATTATACGCATGAGTACCTGCAGCAATGACTCTGGCTTTGAGGGTGGTACGGCACCTTCAAGTCCTAAAAAAATGTTAGGTGAGTGCAGCACAAAATGATTTGCATGCAACAAAAATAGTGATCACTTTTTTTTTTGTTTTTTAATTTATGCAGCAAAGGGATTGATAGTATTTTCTCTATTTTAACTTAAAAATTCAGTTTTATAGTAGAACTTTTGTTTTTTCTACGAGTATTAGGAAAAAAGTAAATGCGTTGTTGAAATTTCTACAAAAAAAACTGTACGAAAGCGAAGGAAAAAACAAATAATTAAAATAAACGGGACAGACAAAAATTATTTTTGTGTATGAGAGCATCACGGCTACATGTGTATTAAAGTCCTGCACAAGGCCATTTGTAAGACATTTCAAGACATGAGAAATTTTTCAAAAGCCTTACTACAGCGAAATATTCTAAAACAAACGCTAAAGGGCCACTCAGACTATAATACAAGTGTTAATACTTTTGACGAAAATGCATCCCTGGTCTTATATTTGTTTCAAAAATTTCAAAAAAAACAATAACAACTCAACGTGTCAGAGCTGCATTTTCCAGAAAAGTATTAATACTTGTATAATAGTCTGAACTAGGCTTAAGCAACACTGTTGGTAAGACAAACAACTGAAATAAATGGAAGATATAAAACACTTTAATTAGTCAATACAATTGAATTTGAATTTGAAATTTTTTTTAGTACTAAATTAATAGATAAATATTGATTGACAAACAACTGAAACAAATGTCTTGCCAACAGTGTTGTTTAGCGTTTGTTTTAGAATATTTCGCTGTAGTCTTGTAGTCATGTCTTGAAAGGTCTTATAAATGGTATTGTGCAGGACACTAATGTGTATGTACATGAGTACATGTTATACTCATGTAAGCTTTTTGGCAAAGCAATTGTTTAATTTTTTTTCTCCTCTTTCTTCTTTTTTTTAATTACATGTGTATTTTTTATTTAAAAAAATATTTATGTATTAAATGAATTTTCTTCAAAAAAAAAAAAAAATAAACAAAATATCAGCAATCATTAATGATGATGATGATTTAATAGAAATATTCTCATTGTTTCCATTAGACGAGTAATTTGAAAAAAATCTAGATTTTTTCAGAGAATATAAAATATCCAGAAAGTGCAAGACTTTTAATGCAAAATTTCCTTTCAAATGGTGGTGGGGAGGAATACGTATTCTTATGTTATTCTTGTTGATTATCTGATATATCTTAATATATAAATTATAATAAAATTAATATATAAATATATATATATAAATAAAAAAAATAACAATAATGGGCTAGAGGGCGTATAAAAAAACGTTTTGGTTGCTTGGTTTACGTGACTTTTTGCAACTCACCAGCTGTAAAAAAATAAAATTTTGTTTTACAAACGACCAAGCAAACAATAAAATTGCATCAGCATTTTGAAAACTTACGTCACAGGGTCTTACTTAAGCCGCGTTCAGACTATTATACTTGTCAAAAACTCAAATAATACGTGCAAGTGTGATAGTATTAACGCAAAATGTCATCAAAGTGGCAAATAATACGATAAAAATGTTGACATCCCATAAGACTTTTTCGTTTTTAGAAAATTTTCTAAACGATAATACTTTTCATTAGATCAGGGTTGCATTTTCACACAAACCAAATTTCCAAGTCGTGATTGATGTAATGTTTCGTCATATGCATATGGGCTCAAAATTTTGAATAAGTGAATCGTATGGAAGTATATTTCGTTGACGTAATTTGTTAACGTTTTTGTAATATATTTTCTTAAATTTTTTCCGCAATTTACATAGAATACTTTTAACTGCTGAATTTTTTGAAGTGCCGGTACGTCTTCGCCTACATGAAGCCGCTTTGCCGCCGCTAGTCAATGAATTGAACAGACATTTTCATTAAACAGCTGTTTTGTTTTCTGCTTGTATTACACATTTTATTTGAAGTGTGATGGTCTGAACACAATATGTAATTTTACGTTAAACTTTTTTGACAGTCGCAACGAATGTATTTAGATTTCAGTATCGTAAAATGTGATGAAAGTATTAATACTTGTATAATAGTCTGAACGGGGCTTTAAGGGCCTCTCAGACTATTATATTATACATGTATAAAGACTTTCATCGCGCTTTAAAAAAATTGGCCCTTAAAGCCCCGTTCAGACTATTATACAAATATTAATACTTTCATAACATTTTACAAAAAAGAAATTTGTTTTCCCTGTCAAAAAATCTAACGTAAAGTGACATTTTATGTTCACACCATCACACCTCATATTACATTAAATACACAAATATAAAGCAAACAGCTGTGAAGATTAACATGCCTACATTAATCGTCGGTTAAAGTAGTTGTTTTAAATAAGATAAAGAAAAAGAAAATGCAATTATTTCGTTAACTTTCAGATATGCCATACACGAAAAATTATTCAATACGATAAGCATATACAATATTTATATTCCGTTTAAGACAAAGACATATACCATAAATGACGGCACGGCAACGGCGCATAGTGGCTGAAAATCGTTTTTCATTGGCCAAAATTCTGTAACTTTTGAACTGATCAAAATATTGAAGTAATTTTTATTTTAGTGGATAGATATTTAGTTCAGTTTGACTCAGTTTTAATTACATTAAAATTGATTGAGGACTTTTTAAGGAATTCTAGCTCAAAGTTGAACTTTTGAATTTTTTTAACTTTTAGAGTGAAATATGGGTTTATTATTTTTTTATTTATTAAAAAATTTAATATATGGAAATTAGTAATAATTATAAATATGTTTTGTAATAATGGAATTTATTTAATGTTACACTCAAAAAAAATTTTACACTAAAAAAAAAAGTAAAATCAACGATTTTGCTATTATTACAGAAAAATTAAAAATTTTTTGCTGTCTAATTTGCAATTTTGTTTACACTCAAAGAATAGTTACACTTAAAAAAAACTTTAATAATATTATCTAAAAATATTGCTATTACTACAGAAAAATTTATTATTTTTTGCTGTCAAATTTGATCATTTTAAAAAACATATTAAAAATAAAAACTGCAATAAATTTTAATAGCATTTGTAACAATGGTAGGTTCTGTTTATTATTATTTTTTACTAATAGTATGCTTTTCGTACCTTAAATAACAATGAAAGGCAATTATGATTATTATTCATTTGACTCAAATATTGATTGTAAATATTCCATATTTTGTTCTGTGCTATTTCTGTTCTTTAGTAGTTTTTTGGCTTCTTCATCTAAATCCCGATGTTCCACTTTCCATTGATTTCGAATACTGGAGATGAACGGATCTGACGTTGCCAATAATATATTAAATAGATCTTCATTTGTTCAATTTCGTGAAATTTTTCTAGTATTGTGCTCTCTATAAAATCTGTAATCCTTGTTTCTTTTTTCCTGAGCCTCCTCTGATAGATCTCCAAGTGGCACCAAATGATATTTAATGATATCTTCTCCATGATAAAGGATTTTATGAACTGTTGCAGACATATTTCTCCATGGGTAGTTGGTTGTATATATTTTTGCAGTTTCCTTAGCATAATCTCCAAATTTTCTAGAGTCAATTTCTTCATTGCACGCAAGTACTTCTAGGATTATTTTAAACCTGAAAATAAGGTTTAAATCCACTCCTGTTATTTCAGATGCTGTTTCTGGATCTGAAAAGAATCTTCTTGCGGTATTGCCATCATTTGTATTGCCTGACCCTTGTTTTGGCTGATCTATAATCAATCCTAATTTGCGATATTCATCTTGAACATGTTTCTTTTTTGAACTTCTTAACTCTTTGTGGGTTTCGTTGTTTCTTATTGATCCTGAAGACCCGAAATCCAAATCATAACTGATTTTTAGTATGTGTTCCATAAGTCGTATTCTTGCATGTAGTGGTGATAATCCAAATTCATATGCATCGGTATTATCTAATGATTTTGTCGGGACTTGGTTTAATTGGGTTGATGTTGCTTGGCATATAATGCAGCTGGATGCAGCCTTCGTGTTAGTCAAAGCCTGACCTACTTTTCCATCTATCATTGTCAGCACTAATTGGTAGCTTACTTCAGTTTGCTGCCCATCTAACTGTAATTGTAATGGCTGTAGTGTTGCAATTTGGGCCTTGATATCACTAACTTCTTTGTTAATGGCATCATGAGGTTCTTTTTTGAATTCAAATTTAATTGGCCTGCAGTATTTCGTAGAAGATGGTGTCTCATTTTTCCAAATATCCATTGTTTGCGTTGTACTAGTCGAAGGCTCTGAATCTTCCAAAATCTTTTTCAATCGCAATGGTACAAATGATACCATGAACATATCTGAGTCCGAAATATTTTCACATACAGCTTGTTTGTATTGTTTTTGTCCCGAGGAACCATCACATCCCCATTTACAAAAAAGAATTAACTTTGTGTTTCCATATTTCTTTAACTCATTTCCTGTTATTGATTGTAGCAAGCGTTCGGCTGTGTGATCAAGTAGAGATTGTAGTTGTACCTCTGCCGAAATTGGTGTGATTGTAATAGTTTGCCATCCTTTGATGGCAAACAGTCTATTTTAGCAGCGGTTATGTAATGATATGCTGGATACATATTTGACCCTTTTTCAATCGCACGCAGTCTGAGCTTAATATATTGCTGTTTTGTTAATTTCAAATCCAGAAATAATGCTAATGCCTCCTCATTTGTGTACTGTATTGCATCACTCGGAGTTGGTATACTTTTAAGAATCCGTTTTGTTCTCACTGGACTAGCTTTAACAACTTTTTCAATGATATCCACTTTTGATAATTGGTTCTGTGATCGTAATTGATGTAGGAAAGATTCTTTTATATTTGTACAACCATTTGCATCGTTAAAATCTTTAAGTTTCCGCCTCTTAGATCTATCACTGCAGTTGCCCATTAATGATTTGCGTGGTCTTCCAGCCTTATCTTGCTTTGCTGTTTCTGCAGCGACAGTAAGTTGGCCTTCTAACCAGTTTGCACTTTTTATATAAAAGTTTTGTTTACTGTAGCTAACTTCTTTGTAGCGTTTTTTAGTGCTTTGACGAAATTAGATAATTGCTCTTGCATTTCGGTGCTACACGAATTTAAGTTTAATTTTATTTTAACGTAACTAAGAACATCTTCCTGGTTTTTGTTTCTAAAATACTCTTCGGCCAGTTCTTTATAACTGAAGCTCTCCATATTTATCTGAATATTTTTATTTGTTATATTTTATCCGTACAATTAAAGGATTAACTTATTACTGAGTAATCCCTTATGGAATCCGTAGTTTTATACATTTTTAGATACATGTTATTCACACATTGATCTTCAATTTCATAGCAGGTAGTGCTTAAATTGAACAAAACTGCACATGTTATTCAGACCTTAATATCAGGTAAAACTGATTAGTATCTCGCCAATATGGGGTTGTTTTTCATCTTTAGTGGTTTAATGTCGCCATTATTGTTATAAAAATGTTTATGACTTTGGTTGACCCTAACATTTGATAACAGGTAAATTCAGAAAGAGATCATATGTTTACTGTAGAACCTATTGTGATAATTTTATGACTTATTTTTTGCTGATCAAAACAAAGCCATTAAACCCTTTCGCAGGTATTATATTTAATTTTTTTCGTTTTACGTAGTCTAAAGTAAAAAAAAACAAACTTTTAGGCAAAAAAGTGAAAATTTAAGACACTATTGTATACGAGTACTTATAGGGCTGTTTAAATTAATTTGAATTTTTTTTAGAGTAATTTCATTAAAATGAAAAAAGTGTTCTACCCACGGGTCGTCACGGGTGCAAAAGTATATATAGCGTTAAAGAGGACACTTTCACCTTTCTCCTGGTGGTATACGTTTCTTGTTCCCTTTTGTTCCCTAGAAGTTCTATTCCACTAAAATTTAAATTTGAGAAAAATATAGTAGTTTCATAAATATTTCATAACGCCCGTAATATTAAACGCTAGAGCTGTGACCACTTACAACAACTAAAGACTATAGTCCTACCAACATTATAAAAAAGACCGCAGGCCGTTATCGATGATAGCTTGCGAGTAGTAACCATTTATTTTTGATAAAAAAACAAAAGAAAAACACCTTTTTCTGAAATTAAAAAAACGGTTGAGTTTGACAGCATGCCACGCCCACAATTATCAATAGTTTAACCTAAGTTTTTGGCTACCTTAATCTGGATATATTAGCTACAAAAAGGCGTAAAAATTTTAAAAATCGGTGACAAAAAAAATTAGACTTTTGGCCAATGAAAAACGATTTTCAGCCACTGTGCGGCGTCGAAACAAACGACTTGTTAGTTTTCATTTCGCAATAATGTAACTCTGATCAAATGTAAAAGCATTATCGTTTAGAAAAATTTCAAAAAAATTTCAAGTATTATGGGATGTTAAATTTTTATCGTATTATTTACCATTCGTATTGACATTTTGCATTCACAATATCGCACTTGTACGTATTATTTGAGTTCTCGACATGTATTTATACAAAGTAAAATAGTCTGAGTGGCCCTTTAAAGGGAGCTAAAGGTGCCAACTTTCACCGCTTCTGGTAGTGAATCGGCGAAAGCAGCCATTAAATTCTTTGTGTTCAATGAATGATAGCTTACAAAGAAAGCGAGATTGTATTCGAACTGCCCACTGCCAAATTACAATGTATGTTAGGCAATACTAAGCTTTTATGTTGATTGATTGAACACTTCAGTATATCGCTTATTTTGTGTGCAAACGAAAGGCGTTCACTCCACAAATACGGCAATGCATTTGAAAATGTATACAAGGTGCGTATATGAGGTGGTGTGCATTACTGTAATAGACATTTTCGCCGCTGGGATCTTTCTGTTTATTTAAAGAGAATTATACTTGAACAAGACACTCACGAGTCAAAATTTTCGACAAACATTTTCGCTATTTAATTCCATCATAATATTGGCGGGTTATCCATTTTTCAGTATCAAAAGTAAAGTTAAATAAGACACATATTAAGCCCTAGTTTTTAACTTAATATTTAAGTATGTAATTAGCTAATTTTTACTTAAATTTAAATTGTGTTTACATACGATTTAATTTTTTCACTGTTTTAAATAAAGTTTTTATTAAATTATATTGAAAGTACGAAAGCACTAAAAATTTTCCAAAATTTCATGGAAAACCTTAAAAACGACAGCTGTTTAGCATAAATATGAAAGTTAAGTTATACGAGTAAAAGTGTAGAAAATTATTAAATTGCATACAGATTTTTGAAACCAAACTAGCTTCAGAATGCATTTTACTATTTATTTATACCATGATATGAAACTATATACTTGGGGTATTCACAAGGGTGTCTTAAGTGTCCTAAGTGTCATAATGTCTTAACATAGTTTAAAAAAATTGTTGTTGTGGCTCAAACAAAAAGGTCATAAAGTAATAAGACTTTCTCAGCTATGTTTATTGTTTGTCATGTATAAATTCGTGAGAGTTTACCAAAGAAATTGAGAGAGAGAGAGAGTGAGCAATATACAAATGTTGTTAAAACTCAAGGCCTATTTATCAGGTCAATGCAATCGTCCTGATGATATTCTGTGTTTTCGTATTTAAGCTGTCAAAATTTGTTTGCACCATATACTATAGTTCATGTTTGTGTGTGTTTCTGACAACTTAAACACAAAGTTGTTTTTTGTATTGCTGTATTTTTGTAGAGTTGCATAGACCTAATAAATAGGCCTTGTTAAAACCAAAATACAAATAAGTACTATGAGCCAATTCACAAAGTGTTCTATTTCGTCATATTTGTTGTAAGTCATAAACGTTTATGACTGTCATAAAATCTTGCTCATATCTTTCATATAAATATATTATATGACAATAAAACTTTGTTACCTTTGTTTTTCAGTCTGCTATTTATTTTATATACATATTATTTTTTTACCTTCAAGAGTTATGCTAAAAACATAATTCCGAAGAACGATAAACTTCTCATAATTCGATAAAATTGCCTTGAAGAATTCATTGCTAAATTTGTCTTTTGCAACACCATCAAATTTGACAACTTAGCAGCTGTAGTCAAAATCTTTGCCATGCTATGGATATTTTTGTATCCCATGGATAGTAATTTATGCAAATATTCATTGCGGTTAGCCGCAAGTGATTTTAGAATCACTTGCCAAAATAACAAATTCGCGAAAAACTGCAAAATTTTCAACAAACCATTGTTATTATTAAAAATCGCTAAAACTCTAAGGAATGCAAATAATTCGGTAAAAATGGTTAAAACTCGCAAAAACTTGCCAAATATTAAAAAAATAGCGAGAACTCGCAAAATCGGAAACAATCCTTAAAATTCGTTAAAAAACGCCAAAACAGTTAAAAATAGGAAAAACTCACTTTCATCGCGAATATTGCAAAAAAAAATTTCGCGAGAATTCGCAAAATCGGAAAAAATCCTTAAAATTTATTACAAATCGCCAAGACTGTTAACAATAAAAAGAAAATCGGTTTCACCGCGAATATTGTGAGAGTTCACAAAATCGGAAACAATCCTTAAAATTCATTAGAAATCGTTAAAACTGTTAAAAAAAACTCGCTTTTATCGCGAATTTTTCAAAAAATTCGCAAAATCGGTAAACCAAATCACCACAATACCCTTTTTTTAAGATTTTCGAATTAAAAACAAAAAATTCAAACAGTTAGTCGTCTTTCAACGACGTAAGAAATAGAAATTAACCTATCTGTGTATTTTCTGTCCTTTGAGTTTAACGTTTATGACAATTTTGTATATGGCAATTCACAAAGGTGCTATTTGGTCATAAATAGTAATTTATGACTTATGACTTTAGAAGACTTTGTGCATTGGCTAAATATTTATAAGTGTAAATTATAAGGGGTTACTCACAGCAGTCATATTTTTGCTTTTATTACTTTAAAATGTGTTAATTTATGAGTACCATTTGAATACTCCACATGAGTTTGTTCTAATTTCCATGCGAAACAAGTGCCACTCATATTATTTCGCATGAAATCCGAAAATATTAAAGATACATTTCATTTGTTTTTCTCAAGATGAAGAGAGTACTAGTTCTGCAACATTTTCTTATGAACAATTCATGCCAATTTTTTTGTACGCATTTTGACAGCATTTCGCTTGAATTGTTGATCAGAGTACTGGGCTTAATGCTATAAGTGTGGCTAGGAATATTTTAAGTATATTTTAACTATTTTTACCCGATTTTCGGATGTTAAACAATCAATATTCGTAAATGGCAAACATTTCACTAAATAAATTATCATTCAGATGAAAGATATTTGACCTTTGCCGGACCGGCGGTTTTGATGTGGAGGATGTGTTCCATAATTTTATGTAAAATCCCACTGGAAACATTTGTTTTTATTTATCCTTCCAATAAAGGAGGTTGCTGATTTTAATCTTATTTTTGAAAATCAAAGTTTAATCCTATTGCGAATTAAAATTTTAACAAAACTGGGGTTTAATCGTCTCTTTCGATAGCGAGTTGATTGAAATCACGTTTTTCAGCTTGAGATTATCAGGCATGTTCTGAAAATCACATTCTTCAAATCACATGTGATTTCAAAAGTAATGGTTGGTGGTCATGCAGATATTTTTTTACTCTTTATTTTAATTTTTTATTGTATAGAGCATCAAATATTATTTATGAAAAAATTTATCGTATATGATTTTAAAAACGTCAGCAGGACCATTATTACTTTGCAAATCACATGTGATTTGAGAAATGTGATTTTCAGAACATACCCCTATGACATTCGCTATCGAATAATTTAATAATGTGCTTCGACATCGCATGTCATAATCTCAAACTGAAAAATAGTTATCGAATCAGGTCGTTATCGAAAGCGACTATTAGACACTTGTTTTTTTAAGTTTTTTTTTAACAAACTGTAAGCTATTAAGCGAATCAAGTTAAAAATTTTATCGATTGCCACCAATTTTACTCAAATCGTTTGATATCGTTCTAGACATCGTTGACGAACATTTCGTGAAATCGATTTTAAATATTCATTGAATTTTCTACACTTAAGAAGTGTAACGGAATCCGGTGAAAAAATTTTAAGTAATTATTGAAGAACTAATTTTTCTCTACTTCCAAAATATCAATAAGTGCATATTTTTAAGTTGTCAGGGATCTATTATTAAAAACATCCATTTAATTAATTGAAAAGCTATTTCTTATAAAAAGTTGGAGATAATTTTTAGTTTTGGTAAATAATTACGATGTCTTGATTTTTAGTAAACTCAAATCAATGTCATGAAGTATTATATTTTAAATTACAAAAAATATATAGATTTAAACGAAATATAGGGAGAGAGAAAAAAAGAACATACGAAAAAGCCGATTTGCTTAACATCATGAACATGACTTTGGTATTCACTGAATGTGTATCGAAAAAGGGAAATTATTGCAATAACAAGCCTATGTAAAAATCATTAGAAATCATCCCAATTTGCACTACTTCCGGATGACAAGTTCAAGATCTTATGGACTTCCTTGTAAGCTCTTATTTTAGCGGGATTACACAAGTTTTACCAAAATCTGTGGCTTAGCGGCAAGTTCCAGGGATGGTTTGCAAGGCCAATAGATTGCCATATATTTTTTTTTTTTATTTAAATGACTTATAGAAAAGTTTATAATTTTATATTTTTTTTCTATGCATACTAATTAAATATGCTATTTAATGATTGTCGGACAACGGACTCGAACCCAGAACTACAAAACCGAAGATCCTGGGTTCGAGCCCGTTATCCGACAGTCATTAAATAAAAACCACACGCATTTTTCTGATGTGCATTAGTGTGCCCTTGTATCAGTTCTAAAGTTTAAAACGTCTCATTGACACCAGAGGCGCTGGAACGCTGCATTATTAAAACAAGTAAGAGTGCTATATTCGGCTGTGCCGAATCTTATATACCCTTTACCAAAGTGCGTTTATGTAGTATAGAGATACATACATAAGCACAGAGATATGTAGGTACATATTAATTTTATAAAAAAATGCATACTTTTTTCTAGTGCAATTTTTAGGTTTTCGGCATTATGTTTAATTTGGTGCTTTTTAATTTTTTGGCGATTTTTTTTTCATATACGCAATTTTTTTTGGTTTTGGCGATTTTTTTCGGTTTATGGCTTTTTTTTTTAATTTTGGCGATTTTTTTTCGTTCTGGCGATTTTGACGATTTTTTTCATTTAGGCGATTTTTTTTCATATAGGCAATTTGTTTTTTGTTTTGGTGATTTTTTCGTTTTTTGGCGTTTTTTTTCTTTTTGGCAATTTTTTAGTTTTGACAGTTTTTTCTCGTTGTGGCGCTTTTTTCGGTTTTTGGCGTTTTTTAATTTGGGCGGCTTTTTTCACTTTGGCAGATTTTTTGATTTTGCCGATTTTTTTTCATTTAAGCGATTTTTTTAGTTTTTGGCGATTTTTTTTCATATAGGCAATTTTTTTTTGTTTTGGCGACTTTTTCCGGTTTTTGGCGTTTTATTTTTTAATTTTGGCGATTTATTTTCGTTTTTGGTGATTTTTTTTTGATTTTGGCGATTTTTTTTCATTTAGGTGATTTTTTTTTAATATTTGGCGATTTTTGTTCACATAAGCATTTTTTGTTTTGGCGACTTTTTTCGGTTTTTGGCGTTTTTTTTAATTTTAGCGTTTTTTTTTCATTTTGGCGATTTTTTTCGTTTTGGCGATTTTTTTAAATTTTTGGCGATTTTATAATTTTCGGATTTTTTAGTTTCACCGTTTTTGAAAATTTCGAGAGTTTAACTCTTACAGTTTCCAAGATATAGCAATTTGTCAAAATTACATAGTCAAAATTTCATTAACTGATGGACCACCCTTTAATTTAAATTTTTTTAATTTTAGTGTTAATTGTTGTAGCCTATATAAAAATACACTAATTTTACAAATTTCAAGTCTCAATATGCATATGTACACACATACATACAATTGTATGGATATTACATGGGATTTTAAAAGTTTTCGTCACTCATTTTGGAACACCCTTTAATTTTTAGCTTTTATATATTTGTTGTTGTAGCGACCAAGATTCTACATATACTGTCCAAATTTCAGACCCGTAGCTTTTGCCGTTCCTGAGAAAGTAGCTTTCTTCCTAAAACATCAAATATGTTTAATTATTAGGAAAAAAGTTAAAGTTTTCCAACCCTGGAAACGTTTTTTAATTAGTTAAGTTTTTAAATTTTTTTTTAATTATAAATACCCATTTTATTCATACCAAAGTATAAAATAAGTTAATTTAATAAAAAAGTAATAAAAACTTGTTTTCGGTAGTTATTTTCTATGGGTAAATTGAGTTTGAGTTTTCCAGCTCTGAAACCGTCTGCCCGATTTTGCTGATTTTCAATAGCATTTTAGCGTTTTTTTGTCATTGTGGAAATTTATTTTTAGTTTTGACTCGTTTTTCTCGTTTTGACGATTTTTTTCGGTTTTTGGCGTTTTTTTTAATTTAGCGTTTTTTTTTCATTTTGGCGATTTTTTTCGTTTTGGCGATTTTTTTAAATTTTTGGCGATTTTATAATTTTCGGATTTTTTAGTTAGACCGTTTTTGAAAATTTCAAGAGTTTAACTCTTACGGTTTCCAAGATATAGCATTTTGTCAAAACTACATAGTCAAAATTTCATTAACTGATGGACCACCCTTTAATTTAAATGTTTTTAATTTTAGTGTTAATTGTTGTAGTCTATATAAAAATACACTAATCTTACAAATTTCAAGTGTCAATATACATATGTACATTTGTACATACAATTGTATGTATATTACATGGGATTTTAACATTTTTGTTGCTGGTTTTGGAACACCCTTTAAGTTTTAATTCTCATGTATTTGTTGTTGTAGCGATCAAAGTTCTACATACTCTGTCCAAATTTCAGACCCGTAGCTCTTACCGTTCCTGAGAAAATAGCCTTCTTCCTAAAACATGAAATATGTTTAATTATTATGAAAAAAGTTAAAGTTTTCCAACCCTGGAAACGTTTTTTTAATTTTTTAAATTATTAAATTTTTTTTTTAATTATAAATACCAATTTTATTCATACCGAAGTATAAAATAAGTTAATTTAATAAAAAAGTAATAAAAACTTGTTTTCGGTAGTTATTTTCTATGGGTAAATTGAGTTTGAGTTTTCCAGCTCTGAAACCGTCTGCTCGATTTTGCTGAATTTCAATAGCAAAATTTTTCGGAAAATTTCTGACACACCAGTCCAAGAACGAAGTCGCTAGCTCTTCTGGGAGCTTGGGAAAACCGATTTCACGTACAGACAGACGGACAGACGGACAGACGGACAGACGGACATCGCTTGTTCGTCTTCCCTATGCATAAGGATCCAGAATATATATACTTTATGTGTCGCTTATTAATATTGTAGAAATTACAAACGGAATGACAAACCTATATATACCCTTTTACCATTTTTTGGTAAAGGGTATAAAAAGGTGCACAAAGCAGAGTTGTAAGAGAATGAAGATTTCCTCTAACTCTTCCATCCCCATTGGTCTTCTCTATCGCAATTCCTTCCCTATCATTCTCTCTCACTATCATTGTATTGAACCCAAGTGAGCTTGACTATAAATTTCACCCTTCCTTACCAGCAGCCTACTAACCTAGCCTAACCTAACTAAATATGAGGAACACTTTGCTTTCTTAGTTGTTCTTTTTTAAAGAAACAAAAACTTTTGGTAGTCTTTTTAAACCATAAAATCTTAACAATAATTAAATCTACTGGCATGATGCCGCTACAAAAAAAAACAAATATCAAGTGCATTTTCTTTCCTGTAACACAAAATGTCGTTGAACTTCTGCCGACACAATAAATGGGAAATATTATTTGATTTTCCTTATTTTTTATATTCATCTTTAAATTTAAATAATTTTCATTTAGTTGCTTAATTTTTCTTTTCCTAAATTTTATTCCATTTGACTTTTTTGCATTCAATCCAATTTATTTTCAAATCAATTTGTGTTCTATTATCTTGTTGTTTCTATAAATATGCTTTAGCAACAAGGTCAATTTTATTGTTTATTTACAATAAATTTGTTTAATTCTTTAACTTGAATTCATGTTGTTCTGGTTGTAGCTCGCTACAGCATTAATAAAAATAGTTGCCAAAACGGGTGTTATATACTGATATTAAATCTCTTTTGATTAGTTGAAAAATGTGTAGTTTCAAGTTTCAAGTTCAATGTAAGCATGGTTGAGCGTTCATAATTTGCGCTATTAAGTTGTAAAAATTAAGAAGAAAAAGAAAGCATTTAATCAACAATCAATTTTCAAACAATCAAGTGCAATTAGTGAAAGCAGTGCTTTTTTAAACAAAAAAAAAAGTATAGAATTTGCGTCATTGGTTCAAGGAAAGCGTAATAAACTTAATAGTTTGGCATGATTAGCCTAATCAAACATTTCAACGATATTTCTTTTAATGTTGATATAATTTTATTATAGTTGTTTTTTTTTTTTGATGCTGCTGAGGTAGTCTGTTACAAAATTTTGTTTTATGTAAAATAGATTTGCGTTTCCCTATTTGTTATTCCTATCTGAACAAATTCATTTCTCTACTCGTATCACATGTTTATTTTTTTCTCACTTTGTCATAGAACAAGATGGGAAATGAAATAGATTTTGATCTAAAGGAAAATCCGAATAAAATCAAAATAAATGTGTGCATTACAACTTTTTACGTTTTTCAATTGATTTTAATCGAAAGTCATGTACATGTGATACATGTCTACACAATTGGTAATAAAAAATAATACAAATTATTGAGACCTCTGGTGTGTAGAATTTTATGGCAATTATATTTGTAAGACATTTTGTTTAAAAAAAAATAGTTTATCTTCTTTTTACGAAAAGCATTAAACTAATTCACACAGAGAATATTTAGTGTTTCACAAAACTATTCGTCATAATATTTTACATTAAAGTAATGTATGTATTTACAGCATGGAGGGGACCTTCAAGAAACTTTTATATTAGATCGAACGTTAACTTTCAAATATCAAAAGTGGGAATTAATTTAAAAACGAAACTTTTGAGAACCGAATAAATTTTTGTACTCGCTAAAATTACACAAAATTCCGCATCACTAGCAAAAATTCAGATTGTATCAATTACCGCTGTGGAACTATACGCTTTTAAAGTTTGAGTTATTTGATGCTTTTCTTGCGTGCAATAAAAATTGCACGCTCGTTGCTTTCTGAAGTGAAAATAAAAATATAATAATGGAACCTTCAACCTTGTGCTAGTAATATAAAATGCACGTTTTTATTTTAATGTTTAATTTGTGTTATTTTTTATAATTTGATTAAGCCTACAATTGCGTGAATTTCGGAAAAAATTATGATACATATATAGGTGTAAGTTAAGTCGTTAATCGGTTACAAATGTGGTCGACAAAGCTAAAAAATTATATGATAATACTTGATTCAAGCCGCGATAGTGATGGTAATTGTTAAGAATTGGATACGTAATAGAGCTGTTCAAGTATTTGCATTCCCTTTTTTAACCGACTTCAAATAAACTTGCATTAAATAATGAACTAATAAAAGTAAGAAAAAATAATAATAATTTTACTATCATAGGTTTCTAGATAGCAGATTTTTTTTTAATTCTTTGGTATGGGGGTATCTCTTTCCCTGAACCTAACCCGTCAGATCTTCATCTAACTTTGCATGCTGCCTTGAAATTAATTCACACCAAATTTGAAGCCTCTTACTATCATAGGATTCTAAATAGTAATTTTTTTTTAATAATTTTGTATGGGGAGTATGCCTTCCCTCAGTCCTATTCCGCCAATCGAAAATCGCTCTTTTTAAGTGATATTAACCAAAAAAAATTTTAAATTATAAACAGGGAAAGTCACCAGGAATGAATTTCCATTTTAGCCATCAAAAACCCCACTGTGCGCCGACATAAGTGAATGTTTTAGGATCATCTGCCGGAATAAATTCTTAGAATTTTGTTACTTATATTGTCAGTCTTATCAAAAAATAAAATTCTCCTATTGCACTGCAGCACAGAGAGAAGAGCAATGCTTGATTATTGCAAGTACAATTTGCTATGGCAGGGCTGGTAAATGTCCTACTATTGTAATACTTTTAATAATTTTCTTACGTAGTACTCCCACGCCATTTTAGGACTGATTTTTTTTTGTTTTTTATGATATATTCCTCGATAAAATTTTAAGATATTGATATTGCTTAAATCAAAATACTCGTAACATGCATGATACACACAAAAAATGTTTCTTTTTCATGTTGTTTTTGGTTGAGAGATTTTATGATGCAGAGCAAATTGAGTTTTTTAACTATATTTAATTTTCCTAAAAATAAATAAATAACAATTTTATTTGAAAATTTTTTTGAAAATTTTGTCGTATACAGTGAATTGACCTAATACAAATATTTTGAATAGAAAAAATTTGTCAACAATAAGAATGACCTAGAGATATTATTACAAGTTGCTAAAGAGAATAATACTCGTACACAAGAACACAAACATACCAGACCAGAGATGGAAAAGTTGGTACAATTGTACTTTTTCAGCACTATTTGAATGTAAAAAGTACCGTAGCACACCAGTGAGCAGTTTAGCACTATTGAAATGGTTTTCCTATTATATTCCGTGCCAAAAATTGCACAGAAAATATTTAATATATAAATAACCAGTTTCGAGCGTTGGGGGATATATAGAAGTTATTAAGTTCTAAGGAAACGACAACATACATACATATGTATGTATGTACCTCTTGCTCGAAGCTATTAGAAATAAAATAATTAAGTAAGTGAAGCGATATTTTCCGATATTTCCAGAATTGCTAGAGGAACATATCGCTTCTAAATTCATCTCTAAATGTGAAAAGGGCATTTTCATATGTGGCCGAAATTTTGACCACCAAAAAAGTTTCCATATACATATGAAAATGCATTATTACACATTTTTCAAACTCATATATCTCAAAAGCTGTACTGATTCTGAATACAATGTATATAGTTCTGAAATACTTAAAGCCTTGGCTTTCGACCCCAATTGGCCGTATGACCCCACCATTTCGATTTTGGCAGAAATTTTGACCACCAAAATAAGTTACAATTTGTACATTAATATTTTTGCTTGAAAATGTTATAAAATATCTGCTCTGTTAAGTTAACAGTGTACAAGTGAGAGATTTTTTCTTACCTCACAGTGTTTGAGCGAGATATATGTAAAGTAAGACAGGGATCAGGGCTGCCGTTTTTGGTTATTTCTAACTAAAAGTGGTTATTTTTTTCTTTAATGTGGAGATGTGAATATTTTTCTTATTTTGGTTATATTTTTTTGGCCAAAAAAAATGATATACGTGTACATATTTTTTATGTTGTACTTTTAAGCTTTTATGTTCTTCAATTTTTAGTATTACTACCAAGGCAACTGAAAACAAAACAGCTGTGACTAAAATCGCTAGTGCAGCCACCTGTTATGAATTCGCCTTGATTGCTACTCACTTGTTTACAATACTTTTCGTTTACAACACTGTCAACAACTTTTAATTTAACTAAATGGTCGCAACTCTGTACTACAGAACACTATGTGGTTCATAGGAGGTGACCACGTTTGTCCTTCCTAAAAAAATTGGTCACATCTTAGAAAATCTTAATTAGTTGGACAAATTTAAAGTTTTTAGAAAGTCTCCTGAAAACTCGAACTTCTAGTAATTTTTAGTATTCACGTTTTTAGAGTACTATGTGGTCCATAATAGGTGACCACTTTTGTCCGCCCGCATCGCCTCCTCTCCAAGAAGAGTGCGTAACCCTCAGAAAATACCAAGTTGAAAACCTGACGATGTTTGGTTCAAATTCATGTTTTTCAGAAATAGATTCATGGGTTTTAAACACCTTATCTATAAATTTGCATTAATTTTTCCCGTCTCGGTTGCATCATTTAATGGAAAAGTCCTTTGGAAAAGCATTATTCGAATTTTTATAGCGAAGCAAAGGTATGTTAACACGCAAACAAAACTCTGTTAAAACACAAGGTTTGTGTCAAGGGTTATAAATTTTAAAATTTAACATCACACACATTCAAACTATTATACTGTGAACTGCAAGTTTTGTTTCCTTTATATTTAAAAAAAAACTGTTACAAGCGTTAACTTATTCTTATTATTATTAACTGTATTCAAATGACATACGTATGCATTTTAAATCCCAGTAAAAAAATTTAAGTGGAACTACATTTTCATTGCTTCCAAAAGCGATATTATTAATTTCCCGAGAGTGAGAAAAAACTCTTTTAGTAACTCCTCCATTGTGTTACTCACCAGAATTAAAAAAAAATTATTTCTTTAAAGAAATTTATGAACTAATTTTAGTCTAAAATTTTAAAGTTATTTGCTTAAATTTACATGAAATCACTGTTTCGGGATTAAATTCGTATAAAAAGAAACAAATAGTTAAAATAGGTAACTATTTACCATTTTTCTAGGTAAAAAGATTATCATAGAACACAAAAAAGGGAATTTTTCTTAATATCGCTCCCAATTCAGTGACCAATCATCGAAAAAGAGAACTTCTTGCAATGACAACCCAATGTAAAACTCATTAGAACGGATCGAAATTTTCACAACTTCCACATCGCAAACTCTACATTTTCATGACTTTTTTGGAGTGTCTTTTTTTTTGCTGGGATGTTATTTAATAAAAATACTACATATGGAAAATTGGTTATATTTTTTCTCATTTGGTATCTTTTAAAGCGAATTTTGGTTGTAAAAATTTTTTGCTTGTGGCAGCACTGACAGGGATGCTAAAAACGAAGCTAACTGACGGAGCTAACTTCACACACATGAAAGATGGATAAAAAAAATGGCTTACAACGAATATTTACATGGCTTCCAGTAATTTTAGTCACTAATCAAAGAGGTTAAAAATAAATTGTATGAAGAAAAACATAATAATAGTTTCTGCCCTATAATTTGTATTGAAACGTTTGGAAGAAACAGCGAAATAATGTTACAGCCTGGCCCACGAAGTCGACAGATATCGTTCGATCGATTACTCATATTGAAAAGGAAAAACAAATTTTCTGGTTTTCGGCGAAACGTTCTCTTTCGACATTGTGAGCAAAGACGTTGTTTTCATATTTTTCTTTTTTTGTAACTGAAGGAAACGTGTATTTAATTAATTCTTTAAACATTTACAAATATATTTGTTAGCAATAATTAATTTTCTTTTATTTAAAATTTCAAGTAAAGAGAAACAAGAACGAAAATATTTATTTAATTTGAAAATAATGCTGATGACAATATTTTAATTATTCCAGAGTGTGACGTTAATTGTCACAAAAAATGTGAACGTCTAACGGCCAATCTGTGTGGCGTCAATCAGAAATTAATTGTAGAAGCTCTCGCAAATGTTAAAAGAGGTAAAAAAAGAAATGCAAAGTACAAATAACAAAAATAGTTTAACAAAATATTTACATCTTAATAATTATATGATAAAAAGAATATTTGTTAATGGAATTTTGCAACAAAAGGAAAACCTAACAAGGTTTAAGAAAAAATTCGCAAGATATAAAGTAAAAGTTTAAAAATATGTATAACAATATTTATTGAACTATTGAAAACATATTTGCTACAATGAATTAAAGAATAATGTTAAATCTTGTAGGCTACACATAGTATGTTATCAAGGATTTAAGAGATAAGAAAAATTTTAATACATTTTAAGGCCTCTGCCAAAATTGCCAACTGAAATAATTTGTTTTAACTGGTGTAAACAGCTGATATGACTATGATACCCAGTATTTAAATTTATTTATATTTTATTTAATAAATTTCTTTTTTTATGTTTAAAATGAAACCGAATGCAAAATAAATAATTTGACTATGAATTGAATAAAATTTATTTCTTGTTGGCTAAAAACATCCGATGCTTAAGCAGCAACGAAATAAATTTTGTTAAGCAAAATGAATAATCACCCTTATTCCAGTAGTCAAAATCAAAACTTAATACTAATAAGTGTCCATGTTTATTGAAGATGTTTATATAAAAATTTAAGAAATTAAAAAAAATCTTGAGGAAAGACGTTCGTAATACATAAAATATATTTAATTAAAACGAAAGAAGAATTAGTTTTATTTGGTTACTTCTATATATTAAAAAAATAATTTTCCAACCCTGGATTTTGATTATAGTTTCTCTGATCTTATACTAATATCTTTTTTCTTAAATATTCAAAAAAATCTACAAATGTCTCACTTTAAATATAGTATATTTAATTAAAAAACAATAAAATTAGTATTTTTGGTTACTTTTTTATACCAAAAAAAGTCGAAGTTTTCCAGCTCTGGGCCTGTTTTTAATTTTTATAATTTTGCATTTTTTGAACTTTTCTTTCTAAAGAAGTGCTTCGTTAGTTTTTTCTGATATCTGTTACAAAAATATTTCTCTCCAAATATAAAATATGTTTAATTTATTTGAGAAAAGGAAAAAAAATTTTAGTTTAATATTAACAACAAAAAAATTTAATTTGCCAAACCTGATACCAATTTAATTTAATTCTAACTGAAATATAAAATATAATAAATTAACAAAAAAAACCCAAAATTAGTTTTAGCTACACAGAGAAACCAGATTTGTAGCCAATCGAATTTTGTCGGTTTCAACAACTAACTCACAATTCTGCTGTAATGAACGAATAAAAGCTTATTGTAAGCACCGATTTTTCATTAGCGATATGTGCATTCTTAGAATGAAATGGTTATTGCAACAGAAAATTTTAATTGTGACTATTAATTGATAATTGTTTGGAAATATGGAACATTGGAATACGTAAATAAATATTTGTTGCTCCAACAGATTTTTAACCAATATGTTCTCTCTGTGTAGTCACTTTTATGTGCCAAGAAAAAGTTTAAACTTTTCAGCTCTGACACCGTCTAACTAGTTTTGCTGATTTTCAATACCAATCCATTTCGGACCATTTCTGATCCACAAGTTCAGACCGAAATCTCTAGCTTTTCTGGGAGCTCCGGAAATACGATTTCCGGCAGACGGACATCGCTTATGAATCTTCCCTATTTATAAGGACCCAGAATATATATATAGATACATACATACATACATATACTTTATATGTCGCATATTAATATTGTGTATATTACACACGGAATGACAAACCTATATATAACTTTTACCATTATTGGTGAATGGCATAAAAAGGGGCTTGTCCACCCGCTCATGAGAAAAATTTTGTGCTATTGACAGTCTATTTCTGTTCTCTATGGTCTAGATAATAGCAGTCAGTTGTTTGATATTGTATTGACGTGACGTCGATGTTGACAACTGGAATGAATAAGGGTGAATATTAAGCAATATAAAATAATGTTCTGAAGAAAATTATATTCACGATATTAGAATTAATTTTATTGAACAGAGAATTCGTAGTAACATAATTCATTACAAACGAGTTTTACTATACATTATAATTACGCCTTGGGTTGTTTCTTTTCTTTAATGAAATTTATTCGCCTTGATCAGCTGTTTACACCATCTGATTATAAATTTGTCTCGATTACAAATTGACGAAAAATAATTGAATTTTTTTAAGTATTTAAATAACATTAATAAAGTTATTCATTTTAGTTTTTTTTTCTCGTTGGAATAATATAATTTTTTACAACAACCACAGGAAAAAAATTTGAAAAAAAATTTTAATTTTTTTTCCTGTACATTTTTCCATTTTTCCAACGAGAAAAACCTGAAATGAATACCTTTAATATAATAACATAAAATATGACAAATATGCTAAAAAAAAATTTAATTATAATAAGGTTTATATTAAATATCTTAATTAAATTTCCTGTTTGCAAAGCAAATATCATAAAGGTTAAATATTATATTAACAGCCTTATTTATAAAGGCTTAATAAAGGCTAAATAAGAAAAATTTTGTTTGAAAATTTATTTTATAATAATTTTTTTAAATAAGGCTATAAAAATTACCATTTTAATATCATTTTCAAAAATTATACGACCAGGTGCCCGTGAAAGTCGAGATTCCCCCACTACACCGCCAATTTCAAATCCCGTTTTTAATATTGAATCTATTGAAGAGCAAGATGGTATGAACTCATTTATATTCTTAGCACATTCTTATTTTGAAAGTGATCACTATTATTTATATTATTTTATATATTTTTAAAAATTCTTATAAAGTCTTTTGTTTTAACTTATGTTTAATAAAAGTTTATATATTTGTTAATAAAATTATGATTTTATTTCTTTAGAAACTTCATATACATATTCACAATTCCAAAAATCCGGACGTTTCACACCCCCAGCAACAATAATACCTAGATTTAAGAATTATACAGTAGATGACTTTCATTTCCTAGCTGTGCTAGGCAAGGGAAGCTTTGGCAAAGTAAGTAAAATTTTTATAATAATAAAAACAAAAATTCCCAGTTCAGGCGATTGTAAAAAAAATTGCTGGCATATTTGACTGTTAGACTGTTAGGGTCATTATTACAACTTGCTGTTAGTTAAAGGCAGGATTTTGTCGGACCGATAAATGACTTTTCATTATATAATTTTCATTTATTATATTATTATCTAATAACGGCCCTGTACAATTAAAAGTTAACAGGGACTTTAACGGAAGGTTTTGTATGAAGAACAGCCAGTTAAAATTCTCGTTAACTCTTAAGCACACCATAGACGATTCAATTAAATTTCCAATTGAGTCGGTTGTTGTCCAAATCAAAGCGTGTATGGCTTTGTCAATTGATTAGTTTGGCAGTTGTCGAGTTGGTTGAAGAAAAGTCAAAAGATTTTGATATATTGACACTTGAAATTTGTAAAATTAGTGTATTTTTATATAGACTGCAACAATTAACACTCAAATTTAAAAAATTAACTTAAAGGGTGGTCCATCAAGTAATGCAATTTTGACTATGTAATTTTGGCAACTTGTTATATCTTGGAAACCGTAAGCGGTAAACTCTTGAAATTTTCAAAAACGGTAAAACTAAAAAATCTGAAAATTATAAAATCGCCAAACCAAAAAAAAATCGCCAAAAAATGAAAAAAAATCGTCAAAATTAAAAAAATCTAGCACTAAAATAAATCGCCAAATTCGAAAAAATCGCCCAAATGAAAAAATCGCCAAAACGAAACAAACGCCAAAAACCGAAAAAAATCCGCAAAACTCGAAAAAGGCGCCAAAACCATAATTGTTTATATGAAAAAAAAACGCCAAAATTTCAAAACAAATCGCCAAAAACCAAAAAAAAAAATCGACAAAATGAGAAAAAAAAGTGTCAAGACTAAAAAAGCACCTAAATGAAAAAAGTCGCCAAAATGAAAAACTACAAAAAAACGAAAAAATCGGCATAACTAAAAAAATCGCCTAAATGAAAAAAATCGCCAAAATTAAAAAAGTCCCAAAACGAAAAAAATCGCCAAAAACTTAATAAAAATCGTCAAAACGAGAAAAAAGTGTCAAGACTAAAAAAATTGCCAAAATTAAAATAAACGCCGAAAATCGAAAAAATACCAAACCAAAAAAAAATTTCCTATATGAAAAAAATCGCTAAAATTGATATAATCGCCAAATTAAAAAAAAATCGCAAAAATTAAAAAAACGTCAAAAACCAAAAAAAAATTCCCAAAACGAGAAACAAAGTGCCAAAACAAAAAAGCACAAATAAACACAAAAACCTCGAAACTAAGAAAACGCTTAAAACCGAAAAATACACAAAAACGAAAAAGAAATTCCAAAACTATATTTTTTAGGCTAAAGCTCGTATAGAAATGAAGCAAAACGCAAACGCCAAACTGTGGCATGGAATTTTAAATACGTTTTTTTGCAGAACTACTTTTTTTTAGTTGTGTCACTATTGAAGTATATGAGCGATATGTTTGTGTTAAATCGTAATAAAGTTTTTGTACAGTGAAATTTTAACTATAGAAGTTAAAATTTTTTTATGAGCACCCTTATTACAGTTGTCAACATTGACGTTACATCAATACAATACCAAAAAATTGGGTTTGTCGAAAACAACTGACTGCTACTGACAGACTCGTGTTATTTTCTATACCTGAGGGAAGACTGACAATATCACAAAATTTTTATCGAGAGCGAGTAGGCAAGCCCAAATTTTATTTTGTATTATATTGATGTGACGTACATGTTGACAACTGGAATAAGGGTGAATAACTCATTAATGCTTTTAAAAAAAATTTGTTTTTTACTTTTTAAATAATATATATCCATTTTTTTTTAAATATCCAGGTACTTTTAGCTGAATTACGTGATACAACTTATTATTATGCAGTTAAATGTTTAAAAAAAGATGTTGTGCTCGAAGATGACGATGTTGATTCAACACTAATAGAACGTAAAGTGTTAGCCTTGGGCACAAAACATCCGTATTTGTGTCACCTGTTTTGTACATTTCAAACAGAGGTGAGTAAAATTTTTGTTTATTTTTCTTAAATTTATAGGAAATTGCTTAAATTATGGCAATTAATAATTTATCATACACTTTTAAATGAGAGAGAAGACACATAAAAATCATTTTTTATTAAATGAATAATAATTTTAAATTGATGAACGATAAATAAAAATTTTGTATGAAAGAACTTAAGGAAGCAACAGTTGAGTAGGAGTGTAATGGTTATTAACTTGGCCAAATTTCTTTGGTTAAATAAAAGTTTTATTATAATTTTGATAACTGTTTCTAATAGTTTCTTTAACATAAACAAAACAGCAACATTTCCGGTATTTCGTTCTTGATTTCATTAATGAATTTTCGAACGAGCTTATTCTTTCGACATCGCTAAATATCTCATTAATTTCTGTTATAATAAACAAATTAAAAAAAATTGCAATATGGAAAAAAATCTTAAAACATTCCAAATAGCACACTTATCAATTCTTTAAATGCTTTTATCCTCAACTATGAAAATGCCTCTAAAATATAATTAAAACCTTTCATTTGAACACCAAAACGACCATCATTCAAAATTTGCGTATCACTTTTTTTGCATTTTTACTACAGACGACTCATTTTATTGGCGTTTTTAATTAAGAGTATATTACATACAAGTGAATTTTTGCTACCGTGAATGGCTGTGCCAATGACCAATTTTTAGGTCAGGGTATTTTTGAACAAAAAAGAAAACATAAACTAGATCTTTAATGGTATCGTTTAAATAAATTTTTCGGCATAGTTTTTTATGTTTAGCTGTTTCCACCTTTGAAATGCTTGAGCATTAAACTAGAAGTCCCAGAAAGCAATTTTAGTTGCGATTCAATATTACTATTTCAATAATTCGTAATGAAAAAAACTTTTTCAATCTATGTATTCCAAAACCAGAGCTGTAAGATTTTGATTACGATTAATAATCAATTAGATTACATTTTGAAAAGAATTGTGCTTATTATATAATTCCTTTTAAAAGAATTTCTGATAAATAATTGTTTACGATTAGTAATAATCGAAAAGTTATCTGAATTACTTGAAATTGCAAAAAATAATCAAAAATAATCGAAAGTAATCAAAAAATAATCCGACTACTTTCAAAGATTACTTTTGATTATTAATAAATAATGAAAAAGAATTAAAAGTAATCTTTAAAAGTAATCGGATTATTTTTTAATTACCTTTGATTATTTTGGATAATTTTTTGAATTACTTCAGATTACTTTTCCATTATTAGTAATCGTGCAAAGCTGGATATAATCGTAATTTAATCATTACTTCACCTTTCAAAAAAAACGTAATCAAATTAGTAATCAGTACGATTAATAATCATTACTTAACAGCTATGCCCAAAACAAATAAATCAAATACATATAGGTAGAAAAAAATTCACCAATCAACACTTTTAATGGAAAAAAATCAATTAAAAAGCTTAATTATAAAAAACTTATTTTTTTGGTGAATGAATAATTTCATATAACGGAACCTAAAATTGGCCTGCGATATAATTCGATTTAGCACCGCTGGTTTTTTTTAAGCTAACTTGTAATCTGACGTTACATAACTTTTAACATATGGTGATCAACCACATGAGTAAGTCGTGTGTGCACCACCTTAAGTATTGTAGGGTATGTAGGGTTTGTTCACAACGCAGCATTAAAATACATGTGTATCAATTCTTATTTAGTTGATAACCCAGCCAAAAATTTGAAAAAAGATAGTTGGGTTTGGAATTAATCATTTCTGGTGGAAGCTCCAACTTAATGATTTTAATAATCGATTCTAGATCAACTTCTTCACTAAAGCGCTATACTTCCAAAAAAAAAACAAGTATCACATTGATATTAAATGGCACCTTTAAGAATTTTTCCGAGGATTTACCAATTTAAACGAAGCCCAAATGCCTACAAATTTTTACTTTGTAATCCCTAACAAAGCCAGCCAAAGTAATTTAAGTATATGGTCCTGCGAGCAATACAAAGTTTGAGGCCCTTAATGAGAATTTGAAATAAAAACACAAAAAGGAAAAACATAACAAGTCAGACATTTTTGTAGACATTTGTAAAGTCTTTGATAATTGGTACATTATTTTAAAAATATCTGTGGCAAAAAGGAAAAAGTGCTCAAGTCGAGATAAGATGAGTTTGAGTTAATGGTAACCCCATAATCTACATATTAGAAAGTACATCTGGTGAAAATCTCAATTAATTTGTTTAATTTTCCAGGAACTTATAGCACTATGACTTACGGCTTATATTTTTTAGACTTCTTATCTCATTTGGAATAGAGATGATCGAAACTGTGATTTTTTAATAATGTTGCTCCTTGTGAATGTGATTTCTAAATCGCTAATCTTTTGAACTGTGACTGTGATCACAGTTTAACTGTAGTTTTTTTGTAGCAGTTCTGTTATTTTGAGAAAATCTAATAAGAAGAGCAGCAGTGAAATTAAACAGTGACTGTGATCACGGTTTAACAAATTTCAGCTCTTCTGCTTTAAAAGTATTTATTAGTAACGGTGTCTCGATAAATACTAATAAGAAGAACGACAACAACAAAAAATTAGCAATTAACCCCGTCCAAATATTGAGAATTGTCGTATAAGACGCAGAGAGACAATAAAATTGTACATATGAAAATGTAAGCTATTCATAGTTGCCAGAAAAGACGATTTGGCACGATTTTAAGATTTTTCCTTAACAAAAGCAGAAGGTATAAACAAAATTAATGTGGTAGCTTTATTTACTGTAAAGTAAGCATACAAGAATAATCACAGTTTGTATGAAAGAACTATGTATATTTTCAAAACCTGTTCCTTGATAAATTCAGTCACAGTTGTGATTAGTGATTTTTCAATTGCTGTGGAAAAGTAACAGGTTTCGAAATATCTCTCAACTCTAATTTGGAATAATAGCTTAATTTAGGTTATACTTTGGTATATTTCAACTTAGATTTGTTAATTATAGTGTTTAGAACGATGTTTGCTTAAGAAAATAAAGGTTAACAAAGAATTTTCCAATTTAAATGTAAAAGGAATAAATTTATATAAATCGACTTGAACGCTTAAAAGTGCTCTCCTGCAAACAGTAATATATGACCTTATTGCCACAGGTATTATATGAAATAAGAAATAGATTATAGAAATGGAAATTGATTATATTCGTATTCAAAGTAAATCATCTAAAGAAAACTCGATCAGAACGCTAACAGCCACAATTTATTTGCATACAACACAAGCCCGGTTGGAAGGACCATAAGCAAC
Organism: Tachina fera; assembly: GCA_905220375.1. Classification (NCBI taxonomy): domain Eukaryota; kingdom Metazoa; phylum Arthropoda; class Insecta; order Diptera; family Tachinidae; genus Tachina; species Tachina fera. Next base: position 85,523,429 of record LR999966.1, read on the forward strand.
TGAGCCACGGAATTTCTCTTAATACGAGTTATATTTCTAAATTGATTAGGTATGTATAAATAATATGTAAAATTGGAATCTAGTAAAAGAATATGAGGTATTTTAGGGATGTTCTACTACACCCTTCACCAGGATTGAGTTTTTAATGTTTTGTTTTTGAAATTTCTAAGAAAACGTTTAAAATTTTGATATGACATGACTTCAGTGATTAATAAAAATCTAATCTAATCTAATTGACTTGATTCCACAATTCAAATTCATATTGTTTTTATATTATTGAAATATTTGGTGGGACTCACAAAAGAAAATTTCCATACGCAAAAGGTTTTTTATGATCTCTAGAGCTCTTTATAAATTCTCTTCCTATCAAATACAAGTCACTGCTAGCTACCCCCAATGCAGCTGCACACTTATTGGGTTCTTTAGCAACTACAGACCCGCCCACCTTAACAAACAAATCACATATACAGAAACACTAATTGCGTTTGCTTGTACCTAAGTATGTAGTTGTGAAATACCACGATCACGTAGGAAGTTTTTTTTGCACAAAAGGCTAATGTTTTTTTTTCAAACATTTTACATTATAAATACTACAAAAATAGCAATTTGATTGATTCTTTTATGTAAAATTCAGTTTATTATGTTCTATTTAATTTGCAACAATTACATGCATTTTTATTCTTCTAGTTGTTTTTTATATAGAATTTTGTTAAACACATTTACTATTTCTTACATTGACATATTTAACACTTTAAAATGACAATGTGTAAAAATAGATCAAAACTTAAATAGAAATAAGTTCATACAAACAAACAAATATACGTATATGTATGTATGTATGTATGTATTTGTACGAGGGTGGTATCAAACAAGCCGATCTGGCAAAGAAAACATCAACTTTGGAAACAATTTTGCTTATATCTTTAGATAATCTCCTCTATAGCGTCGATTTCTTTTTTTAATAGTGAGAATTGTTTAGTTTCTTAAAACGACCATCAACCGCAGACTCCGGCTTAGGCTCTTCATTGTTGGCAAATTTTTAAACAACGAGCTATTTTGTTAAGCTTCGAAATTGAAGAAAATCGGAAAGAACTAAACCTGTAGAATTAAAGTGAGCAGCAAGTTAAACTTTAATTCATTGGTTTTGTTAATCGCAATAGTGAGTGTGCGAACTGCTGCATTGGCTTAATTAAACAACATTTTCATTTTCGTCCAGTGCGATCTTATTTTCTTAGTTTCATCACTTCAAAATGCAAGCATTCATCATAACACAAGGAGTTAATTGTTTTCCCTTTCTTAAGATAATCAATAATCGCTCATTCCAAAAAAAACAGTCGTCATGACCTTGCTTGCAGATGGAACTGTCTTTGCCTTCCGACCGAAAATGGAATACAACTTCCATGTATAACTCTATTTTAGGGCTGCTCGACCACGTACAGGAGAGGGCAAAGAAGCTCATCGGTGGGGCATCGACGCAATGGAATGTGTTGTGATGAAATCAGGGAAGTTGTTCCTGAATACCCCACATTTTTACGCACAACACGTGCTTCATTCAGGGTAAATCCCCTTGTGGTCGATTGACCAATAAATTAAAAAGAGAATTCATTTTTTAGGCCTTTCCTGTCACTTGTAAAGTGAAAAAATTCAAATTAAATGTTCACAGACACTACTCCCTCTATTCTCCTCCCCATAATTTATTTGCCTAGTTCTAGCACAATGTATTGCATGAGTAGGGATACTCTCCTGATCCTGATCCTATTATATAAAAAAAAGTGGTGAGTCCATGTTTCGACGTAAAAACTCCGCTTCATTGCGATGAAACATCTCCACGATGTTGTTCTTGATCTATTGTGAGCAAACGCAGCACCCATGTTGCGCTCTTTCTGATATCCAAATTTTCGGTCAATTCTCGGTCAATATACGATTTATAAAACTTGTTGATGTGTTCAGGCACTTCTAAGTCAGTGAACTGCAAGCCATGCCACAATTGTGGACAAGAAAATCACACACATGCTTGTGCTCTTTCATTTAGTCGTCACTGAGAAAGCGCAATGAAGTTGTGCACGCATGTACGAATTTTTTCCTGGTTTTTTGCTTAGTTTTTTTTGAGCACACGGAACGAAATTAAAGTTCAAATTTAATAAATTTGTACAGAAAAATAAATAAAAAATAATTATTTAAGCTTAGAAATATTTCGTGATTAAAATGCTGTTGGCAATACGCAATGTATATTGTGGTATAAAACCTTTAAGAAATTTATTATTCGACATATTGTCATATAGACCAAGCTGAACCACCAGCAAATAAATTTCAAAGTGGTATAAAACCTTTAAAAATAATAGGGATGATAGTTTAAAAAGACATTTTAATAGTTGTGAATAAATTTAATTTGGAATTTGGAATACACTACATTGTTAAATGGATTATTAGATTTTTTTACTTTTTTCTTAAGTTTTTATTAAATTGCTTATTTACAAAAACTATGCAAACAATGAATATTCACTTCTTCAAGTGTAAATTTATTTTACTCTCATTTCTCTCACCAATAAAAACATATATTATTTTGCAGATCACTGCCTTAATTATAATATTTTCTAATTTTATTAAGCTTAAGGTCTCTTGATTTTATTTCAATGTTCGATATTTCGATATTTAGCCAATCCTTTTTATTTTAAGTGGAAGTTTTTTTTTAAGAGAAGTAACACTCAGGCATTGAATGTCTACTACAATTACTAGGTGTTACCTTCTTTAGGAAAGGGTGGAAAAACAACGTTTTTAAAAGCTTTTCTAATGTTGCTTTGTGTATATCAAGTCGGCTAGTCTACGAACTGCCCTCGTATATACAATATAAACAATTTTTTTTATGACATTGTTTGCGAAAATATGTATGTTATTACACAGGTGTACTTGACTGTCTGATGAAACAAAAAAAAACGGAATATTCAATACCAAAAAAAACGTGTAAATATACAATGATTATGTAAAACATTTAAGCCCATGTCACAAAATATGATTTTGCATTAATTAGCACCGTATTAAGGTTGTTTAGTTGTGTGTCACTTGAAATGAGATAAGGACATATCAAGAAATTTGATTTAGCCTTTTCATTTATAGGTATGTAGTTTTACATAGTTTATATACATATTTTACACCTTAAAAAGATTTGGCCGCATTGAAAAATGTTGTAATCCAACATAATTTTTACATATTCTGTGATCTTGCAATGACTTATCAGAAAATTTATGAAGGCATCATTGTAGTATAATTTTTAGTTGCAATCATGAAAGTAACATTAGCTGCAATAAAATATGTCACAAATATTAAATATGGAATTGTTACAATCAAGGTTTAACATTTATTTGTTAGCGCATTAATAAGCCCAAAATTTTTATTTTACTTCTTCAGAATCCTATGCGCCTTTCACTATTGCTAATGCAGGTCTTCAGGGAACCTTTACCCAAAAATTTCTTAGAACAAAAAGAAATATTATGTTAAACTTCCATTTAAAGAAATGATAAGTTCAACAAATATCAAACTTTACCATTGCAACATTGCAATAATCAATTTCAATGTATTTTTAATAAATAACTCTGCACAGATCTGATAGACCATTTTCGAAAAAAAATTTATGGCACCAGAGTAAAAATAAACTCTTTCAAACAAACAAACAATTTGAAAATCTGTTGGTTAAGAAGGAGCACGTAATATAAAAAACTAAATGTTAATGGGCGTACCTCCGCCCATTTTTAAATGCAAGATTGTGTGCTTTTCAGAGCTCAGGGGGTGTGTTAAGTTTTATAAAAATCAATAAAAGAGAGCCCCTTAAGATAAAATATTAAGTTTTAATAAGCTTTAATAGATTGTGTCTATTTTAGAGCTCAAGGTGTGCGCTAAGCTCCGTAAAAATCGGTTAAGCAGAATCACGTGAAATATGACAATAACTTCATGACTTCAATGGGCGTAGCACCGCCCATTTTCTCAACTTTAAAATTATGTAATTGCAAGAACAAAAGCTTAAATAAGTAGAATATCTTAAAATTAAATTGTTGAAAAGTATGTACGTGTCTCCACTTTTTTTCTTTTTTTAAAATGGGATTAATTAGAAGTTATAGCCTCTCTGACAAAAGAATAATTTTTTCAGTCGTTCTAAAAATTGCCAAGTTATGAAACAACAATGTCAAAAAAAAAATACAGACGAATTGATAAACTTCTTTTTTTAAGGCTGTTAAAAGTATTTTACTAAATAGTAAAATAATAATTTGCGTGAACAAATGTTAAACTTAAATTTTTTTAAAGTTTAAAATAAGAAAACTCCAGAAAACTCATTTTTTTTTAAATTACAGTTTTTCAATGATAATGATCATGAAAAAGTCTTTAGTAAATATTGAAATTTATAAATCGTAACAGAAAAGGAAACAAGTCGTTTGATAAGTAACCATACTTTTTGGTAGAAGATTTTTATAATGTTGCTAAAATCTTTAATTGTTGTTGAAAGAGTCTGAAAAAATTGGCAAGGAAATGTTTTTTTGATTTAGCAATCAATCAGAATCAGAAAAAAGAAGACGTTAAATGTACATACATAATTAATGGCGTTTTCATTTCTAAAAATAAGGGTAAAATTGTTTGCCAATTCAAAGACAAAGAGGAGATAAATTTCACATTAATTGGGAAATTAAAATTTATTAGGAGGAGTATAGAAACATAAAATGAATTTGAAATCCGTTTTAGGGGAAATTTTGTATAAAAAATTTTAAATAAAATACATTTCAAATTCATTTTAAATTTTATGAATATGGGGGATGATAATATTTTAAATGATACCGCTAAATATACTTTCAAACATAAAACAATACAAAATCTTGCAGTTATTTTTCAGAAAATAAGATGCCAAGTGTTTCAACTACTATATAGTTTTAATTGGTAACTTCAGTCAATGTTAAATTATTATTATATATTAATTATATATTAAATTTAAGTGGGCGCTACACCACACACCCCCTTCCATGCTTACGATTTATATTCCCGATGAAGGAATAAAAATTTGGCTGTCGTTTCATAAATCGATATGCTACAAGAACAGGGCAAAGGGAATTAACTTTAAAACACCTTAAAATTAAATCCCAATATGATCTTTCAAAACACCGACATAAGCAATTTTTTTTCTCTACCTGAATATATTTTCAGAATCAGGTGATATTTTTTTAAATTGTACTGTATAATCAGTATAAAGAGAATACAGAAGAAAAAAACATTTTCTTTGTAATCAATCGTTATCACGTGATGTGATTAGAACGAACTTTACTTATTTCACCAAAGTGGTTTTTTAATCGACATATTTTTTCTTTTCTCTCTCTATTTTATTGTATACAAGTATATTGTTGGCCTTCAGCCAATGGGAAAGAAAAATAATTGAAATTATTCATGTTTTATTGTTGCTACATATATTATGTGTTTTGATTAGAATAAATCTTATGTTTTAAATTACATAGTTGTGGTCGAAACGGTGTTGTTTATCACCTATAAAAGCAGAATCTGCTTCGAAGAGCCATGAAAAATTTAACCGAAATTAGATTATGGCAATTTTCAGGAAATTTTATTATTTTAATTGCACCCAAACTATTTCAAATAGGAGTATTTGCTTAAAGCAGCCCCTTATTCTGTAACTCTCTAACGCTAATTAATTCTCTATCGCTAAAAATGTATAAAAACGATTTACGAAATGTAAAAAAAATGTAATTTCCTGAAATTTTACTGCATTATTATGTCACACCAAAAATAACTTTAGCTTTAGCGAGTTGCAGAGCAGGTATCGAAAAATGCAAAAATCTCGATTTCAAAAATAATGAGTAAGGGCCTTTCTATATTAAGGTAACGGTATATAAGTAAGGACATACATACATTCAGATGTACATATAAATAAATATATTTATACCATGCATGCATATCCCTACGTCTACAGCTGATAATTTTTACCATAACAAAAGTCAAACTTTATATTGAAAAATATTTTTTTTATGTTAGCACTTTTTTCTCTATGGAATTTGACGTTTGTCATGATAAAAATATATCAGGTGTAGACGTAGGGCATCGATGGTTTAATATAAGAAAGGCTGAACTCGAATTTTCGATATTTTATAGGAGAATCAAAAGAAACTGAAGAAAAAACTAAAGAATTTAAATGCAGAAATAATTTTTTAAGTTATCATAAGTCCTTGATTTTTAACTGTAACATACATACTAAGATCTTCAAGGAGGATGCAATTATACGAGTACGAGATTTCGAAAAAAAAATTTAGATACGTCCTTTTAATATTAAGCCATCGATATGTAAATTTTTATTAAATTTTATTTAATAAATTTTTATCCATTTTGTTTTTAATCTTAGAGCCATTTGTTCTTTGTGATGGAATACCTCAATGGTGGCGATTTAATGTTCCACATACAAGAAAGCGGTCGCTTCACCGAGGAGAGGGCACGTTTTTATGGTGCTGAAATTGTATCGGGTCTTAAATTTTTACACAAAAAGGGAATTATATACAGGTAATTAATAGTAACCCATAATTAATTAATAATATAAAAACCAAAGGAACAAAACTAACTTTTTTTTTTGGCTATTAACAGAGATCTCAAATTGGATAATGTTTTGTTAGACTTTGAGGGCCATGTACGTATAGCTGATTTTGGTATGTGTAAATTACAAATCTATTTGGATAAAACAGCGGATAGTTTTTGTGGTACACCCGATTATATGGCGCCTGAAATCATTAAAGTGAGTTAAGGAATTTGATTAATTTTAATGTCTTATTATTTAATTTATTGTTTTTAATATTCCAGGGCGATAAATATAATCAAAATGTGGATTGGTGGTCTTTTGGTGTTTTATTATATGAAATGCTTATTGGACAATCACCCTTTAGCGGTTGTGATGAAGATGAGCTGTTTTGGTCAATATGTAATGAATTACCTTGGTTCCCAGTTTATATATCAGCGGAAGCAACAAGCATATTGAAAGGGGTAAGGTGGTGTACTCGTTGTGCCTTGTGAATGTACTTTGGTCTTTTATTGTTATCTAGTCATATTTCTAAGAATCAAAATTTTTGATTTTTGAAAAAAAGTTTTGTTATTAACTTTTTTATTTGAACAGTAATTTTTTGCAACAACTAACAATCTTGGTAAACTATTCCAAATGTATGCTGAGTTCACACACTAGTTTCCAAAAAAAAAATTTGTATGAGGGAGGGTCCATAAGTACTTGACTTTTTTAATTTTCCGTCTCATAACTGAAAGGAAAATATTGCTTGTTGTTAAGTCCTCGTCCATACAGTGACACATTTGCTGCAAAACCTTGCAGTTTGTCGATGAACGGGGAAAGAGGAATGGAAATGGGTACTTTGTTTCATTTACATGCAGTTCTTGTTGAGTACGTCATTCTCGTCTCATTCTCATGAGAAATATGTATATGAGAAAATGTATTAAGCTGCAAAACAAAAACTTCACAGTGTGGACACGAATGCAGTTTCAAAAGATAAATCAAATATGTTTTGCAGCAAATGATTCACTTTATGGACGAGGACTAACATGCAACATTCAGTTAACTCCTATAAAAATTTTAACAAGCAGCGTTATGTAGTTTATGTTTGAGGAGAAAATGGAATAAATTCAGTAAAGTCCGACTTTGACTAGCACGCAAAGGGTTACGTATAGACAGTTCATCGTCGCCTTAGAATAGATTTAGCCCATATATGCCATAAAGTTGGAGTATAGAAAAACGACGAAAGTTTACACGAAGTTTTCTCAAAATATACCTGGGAAAAATTTTTGTGAACTTTTATGAATGAAGTTAGAAGTTAATATTACTTTATTGTAGAAGTAAAAATACATTTTGTGCCACATACACCACTTTTCTTAATTTATTTTCAAAACGTAGCTAGTGTTTAATAAGTTTATATTAAAAAATTTAATCGGCGGCTGCGTCTGAGTGATGATGTTTTTGCATAAAAGTCGCCGTTGAATTTTTCTTACGGCACCTTCTTTTTTTATTATTCATTTCTTAGGGAAATGAAGCAAAGCAAGAGTTAACTTTACTTGGTAAATTTTTGTATGAAGAATTTGACGCAATCGGCAAACAGTGGTGTGTAGAGCAAAACAATACTTATTTAACCTAAAAATAGTGGATATGGAGCAAAATTAATGCTCAATATCTCAGAAAGCATAATTGATTTCGTGTTTTTTTATTCAGAAAGAGGGTATTCAAAGTAATTTTTTTAAGAGTGGTAGGTGGAGCAAAACTATTCTGGGTTGACGACATATGTAATACTATACGAACTTTAGCTTATATAATCGAATATCTTACTTGATGTAGAAATTTTTTAAAAAATGTCAAGGACGAGAGTAATTTTTTTATCGTTTTTGGGATTTTTTTCGTTTTTTTTGATTTTTTTTTTTTTTGGTTTTGGCGTTTTTTTAGTTTTGGCGTTTTTTGTAGTTTTAACGCTTTCAGTTTTGACTATTTTTCTCTTTAGGCGATTTATTTTAGTTTTATCGACTTTTTTTGCTTTGGCGATTTTTTCGGTTTTTGGAGATTTTTTGGGTTCTTGAGGATTTTTTTGTTTTGGCAATTTTCTGTTGGGATTTGTTTTGGTTCTAGTGTTTTTGAAGTTTTAAGAGTTTGCCTCTTACGGTTTTCAAGATGTAGCGAGTTGTCAAATTTTGGTTTTTTTAGATTCCAGTTTTAATTGGTAGCCTACATAAAAATGCACTAACTTTGAACATTTTAAAGTTACGCTACATTTACAGTTGAAAGTACTTTCTTGAAATTTCTGTATACGTATTACGAATAAAAATTCTAATGAAATAAATGAATTTCATGAAAATTTTTTTGTTCGTTTTCACAGGAAAGTGAAAGTTCATTTTAAAAATGACGTCGAAAAGTAATGTTGGAAAAATTTTGGTTGTTTGCTACTTAATTAGAGTTACCCATAATATTCACATACACAAATTTATAGGGCAATAAGTTTGGAATAAGTGTTATTGTTAATATTTTAATAATATTATTGTTTTAAAAAAGCATGAATTGTGTTCTTCATGTATATTTGAAAATACTATATTATAATTCTTTAAATGTTTATACTAAATAAGCAGAATTTATAATAACTATTTATCACAATGCCGTATATTTGTAAAAAATCTTTAAACGGGGTAACACTGTTAACCTTTCTTCATTTTACTTTCTGAAAACATCAAAAATTTACTTTAATGAAAAAATCGTTGAAAGCTGACTGGAAATTAAAAACAATGAGAGTGTGGTAGTAAAAAAATTTGATTGTATTACTACTTTCTTGCAATTAGTTTCATGTGTAAATGGTAGGTTAGAGACATATGTATGTAATTATCTGTTTATTACATTAGAATTTCAACCTGTTTCGTTGCTCACTTTAGAAAACACTTTAATTTTTAACTGTTACATACACATTTGCTGTTGTAGCGGCCAAAGTTTAACATGTTATTTGAAAATTTCAGGCCCGTAACTCTTACGGTTCTCCAGAAAACATCCTCTGACGGGCAGACGAACATCGTAGCGAAAGCAATAGTATTCCCTTTCACCTTTTGTGTACGGAATCCTAAAAAAGTGAATTTCGTTTTCTTATTGAGCAGAGAAACCGGTCACTCAAACCAGAGCTAAGCTTGATAAATATATGGGAGCGATTCACTATCAATTTCAAATATAAAAAAGTGGTTTATTGAATTTCGTTGTGACAGTACAAAAACGGAGCACGCCGCCGAATCAATTTCAAAATTTAAATTAATTAACCGCAATATGAACGAGTTGTTGCGCCATTTGATAACGTGTATAGACCACAACACACTAAAGTAAAAAAATAGAGTTTCTCGGTATGAATGGGCACCAAAGAAGACCAAGATGGGTTTGTCAGCGTATAAAGTCAATGCGATTTTTTTTTAAAGGCGTAAAAAAATTTGATCGCGAATATTAATCCAAATTATTGGGTATTTTTAAAAGATTTGTAAAAAAAACTGCAAGCATTTGGCCAATGAAAAGTTTTTCAGTAGGATAACGCAAGGTTGCGCACATGTTCAGTTTCCATGACCAAAATTCATGATTTGGGCTACGAATTGCTTTCTCACCGTGTTTTTTTTCGTATTTAGCTCAGAGTGACTATTTCTTGTTGCAACAAGTGAGGAAATGGGTCGGCGGAAAGAGATTTGACTCGAAACATGAAATAATATAACAAACAAATAAGTACTTTGATGGCCTCGCTAAATCATATTTTTTTGGAAAGGAATAAACAAATAGTAGAAACGGTTAACAAAGTGTGTAAAACTCAAGGGAGTCTAGGTTGGAAAACAAAATGATTACATTTCCAAAAACCTGTGTTTGCTTCAAAAAGGTCATGGATTTATAGAACCGCCCCGTAGCTTGATATCTGTCTTAGAGCTAGTTTTTAACATAAAGATAAACCCTACTTGTCAGTTAAATGTATTTTAAACTTAAAATTTTGTTTTTCAGATAAAGATTATCTAGTTAATAATCTACGTTTAACCGAGCAGCATTGCTCAGCTAAACTATAGTTAGAACTATCAAATGATAAATATGAATATGAAATAAATATTACGCAATTGAAAAAAAATACTAAAAAGTATGATAAATAAATACATTCATACATTAATAAAATGGATGCTTGTTATGGCGACGAAGATTTTAGTGATTATGAAACCAGAATAACTTGGATAGGACAATTGTGAAAAAAAAACAATAAGAGAGATAAAACATGTCCAAATCATTTGTATGTGTATAACGAATTGGAGTTCTTGCAAAGATTTCGTTTAACAAAGAGGTCTGTGTGTAAACTATTTTCATGAATGCCATATCCATATTGAAAACAAAGTATGGCATTTCTAGCGGTTAAAACTCAAACGCATGTTAAACTATTTAGGAAGAAACTTGCCCTTAATGATTAATCTTTAAATTGTATTTTGCAAAATTTGATTTTAAAAGAGCGATATATAAATCAATAAATCGGTTAATAATATTCATAATTTGATATATATATATATATATATTTTTTTTTGTTTTATTCAACAGCTTTTGGAAAAAGATTTTACTAAACGCATTGGATCTCATTATAGTCCAGCTGGCGATATTGTAGAACATATATTCTTTAGACCCATCGATTGGAATCTGTTAGAGAAAAGGCAAATTGAACCACCATTTAGGCCGCAAGTGGTAAATAGCTTTGCAAAAACAAAAAAAAACATTGATATAACATTTTTTGCCAATTGCAGAAACATCCCTTGGATACACAATATTTTGATCGTGTATTTACTCGAGAGCGTGTACGTCTAACTCCAATCGATAAGGATATACTACAATCTATGGATCAGAAACAGTTCCTAGGTTTTACTTATACAAATCCCCATATAACTTTGGACTAAGTTGCCTTACCCTAAGAAAACATATTAAACAAAATAAAACAAAACAACGATGAACCTCGTGCTTCTTTTAACTTTTTTTTAAATGGAAAAACTGCTCATGATATTAATATGTATTTAAAATAATTTAGAAAAATGTGACCCCTGTTTGGTATTTATAATTTGTATGAAAATTATTTTAAAACAATGTGATTGTATCTTATTTTTTGTTAGTCTATATTTCATTTCTTTTTTTTTTTTTTGTAAAAATTTATTGCTTTTGCTAATTTAAAAAATTATTTGGTAAACAAAGAGCTTTTTCTCCGCTTAAACTTCTTCAATACAGGAAATTATCATGTCAAGTATTAAAAGTTCAAGTCTCCAGAAATTGGATTTTTTTAACATTTCTTGATTACAGTTTTATATTCTTCACCAAAAATGGTATTCATTTCTATTTTTATCGGTTGTTTAATTTTTATGTTAAAGTGCTTAAGTCGAGATAAGCTGTAATATTCATATTCAAAAGTACCTCTATGCAAAATCTCAATTATTTTATGCGATTCTTCAGGAAGTAATAGCGGAAAGGCTTGTTGCTTATATTTTCTTGACTTATAATCTCAAATGGAGATTAATTTATACATACATATGTATATACTTGGGTATAATTCAAATTTAAGGTATTATTTGTAGTGTGTCGAACAACGTTTCCATAAAAAAAGTGTACCGAATTTCCCAAATGAACCTCAAAAGAAACGAGTTTTTGAAAATCGACTTGATAGCGTTTAAAAGTACTCTGCTACAAAACCTTAAAATATGACTTAAGCACTTTTTCCTTATTGCTATACATTTATAAAAAGTACCACACCTAATAGAAGCGAACAAAAATGTATGTCCTTCAAAGAAAATAAATTCTCATATAATGCAGAAAAATTAGCGTTTTATGCAAATTTTTCTACAAAATATTGAGCTAAGTTTCTTAAAATTAGTCCAAAAATACTCTCTTCTTTTTTGTTCTAATAATCTATGCTCTTTTATATTTGTGTGAAAACCAGTATTTTAAAATTTTTATTTTATATAACCTGTATAACCTTTGTTGTCCACCAAAAAAAAATATATGCACCAAACTTTTTAAATTTTATTTAAAGTTTTTCCACGTCTTTAGTTATTAAAATTTTTATTTCTCTTACGTAGCAAATAATTTTAATCATTAAGATATCAATTTAGTAATCGTATTTAAGAAAATTACTTAAAAAAATATGTAACTTGAATTCCCTCCCATTTTAAATTTAAGTTAAATTGAATAATTTTCAAATCTCTTTATTTGGGTTGAAGCAATAAAACTTATTTTTACAATGCAATAATATTGAATAATACAATACATACACGTATTTTTACAAATCATAATTTTTAAGAAAAAACATTTTGAGGAATATCAAGCAAACTAGAATTTAAAATTCACTGTGAAAGTCGTTAAATAGAAATTAAGTTAAAAAAATATATATAAATAAAAAAGTAAATACATAAATTAAAAAAAAACAAAGTCTTGGTGTATCTTTTACAATTTGCTGTAAATGAATAATTTTCGAAATATGGTTGGTTTTCAAAGCAGTGTAAAACCCCAATTGTCACTTGTATCACTAAGCTACATTTCGAAGAATTATAAATAAGCAGGGGGTCTACTGAATAAATTGAAAAGCAATCAATACAACAGAATCATCACACAAAATTTTGTAGTTCTATGTTTCGTGTTGAAAAAACTTATAAGCCAGAATACCACAGTAAGCAAAAGGAAACGTTTGGTTAACAGAAAAAGAAAAAAAAAGTTTTACAAGTTTTTTTAATTTATTACAAAAACGCCAAGATTTTTAACTAAAACGTCTTACACAAACAGGGGGGTTATTACTCTGTACAGTGAGTAAAACAAAAGCAGTGAAAATTATGGCACCATTTAGTTTTGTTTTTGCCCATGATCAGCAATTGTATTTAGTTAATTTAATTATTTTTCGAACTTAATTTGTTTCTATATTTAACAGGCTAAAGTTCGTATCGCCTTTTAAGGCAAATTACATGTGATAATTATTAATGAACAAATAACATCAAAGTTAATTGTAAATATTCTGACAACACATAGTTGAACGGAACAGGCAGCAATTTTCGAAGGCCACTCTAAACCTTCATCATCAGCATTAGTTGATGTAGATTTGTGCCTTATATACGAAACTTTTTTGCAAATAGAATATGTGAATTGTTTTGATTCATCGTATTTCAATTTACTGAAAGGTGTTTTGTAATGAAAGCTCAAATTTACCATCTATAAATTTACAACAGTCTTACCATTGTCTTACCATTGTTTGTTCTTTACTATTTTATTTTAAACATAAGCAGCTGTAGAAGAAAATCAGAATGACGAATTTTAAATGTTTTTAGATAGAATGTTTGCAAAATACTAATAAGTACTAAAAAGTACTAATTTTTACCATTTTTGCCTCGAAGTTGAACAATCATAAAAGTATCAAAAAAACTTAACATCCAACCTCACAAACATTTATAATATTGGTAGGAAGTTCGTACAAGATTATATGATTATTTAAACAACAATAGTAACAACATTAATTATTCAAAGAAATATTTATGTTTCATATTTCGTTTGTTCGAAAATATATATACATACAAGCAGATAAGTGAAAAGGCACCTGGTTGGGTTGGGGGTCATTTTATTTGAAAAATCAAAACCATTGAAATAATTTGAAAAAGTTTTCGAAGTATTTTTTTATCTTGATAAGAAGTTATATTGCTTCAAATTCTTGAGTACTCACTCCCTAATAATTAATTTGCACTTAACATTCGCCATAAAATTTATTACCATTTCCATAGAAAATGTATTGTAATTCCAACTAGCTGAAGTCCCCTGCTGCCATTGCTATATATGTATTTATAAGGTATCCTAAATATATTAATATATCTTATAAATAAATAAATAAATAACTACAACTCCATTCAACACAATCAATAATATGATGTAATTATACAGGTGACTGCATAAGGATTTGTTAAACAAACTGCCTTATCGTCGTTGGCGTATTTCAAATACGACTACGACAGTTTGGTAATATCCCTACAAGAAATGAATGACTGAAACTAACACAAAGAACAATTTTTTACTAACACATTTACAACAATTTTTCATTAAATTCAACATTTATTATAGTTGTTCTTCTCTAACATATATGCTAGAGTGGAACATCTAATGTACATATGTCAAAATTTTTAAAATATTGAATTTTAATGAAAAAAATGTATAGTTCGTTCGGTTTTTAAAATTAAAATGCATAAAAGTGTTAATAAAAATTATGGTGTTTGTGAAAAAGTAAGATAAGAACAATAATGAATGAAAGAAATTTTATACAGTTTAATTAAAAATATACATACATATATGTATTTGTATGTATGTATGTATTCGTTTCTTTTCCAATTTTTAGATGTTTGGAAAGAGGAAAATGCGTAGTGAAGAAGGTGCAATTCTTGCAGTCTGTGAAAGTTTATAAAAGTATTGAAAAAGATAAGTAAAATAGTGCATAAAAGGTATTCACAAAGTCTAATTTAATATGTATATTTATTTTCTAAATTTTAGATATTTGTGGAGAGCAAGGTGCGTTGATGATGAAAAGATGTGATGGCTATATACCGCTTAAGTTATTTGGTGATTTTGTATATGGATTTGTATTTTTTGTTGTTAATGCTATTTACTTACATATGTGTTATTTTTGTAATAAAAAAGCAAATAAAATTAAAAAAAGTATTGTAAATTGTGTGTTTTATTTAAAAGTTACATTTTACCCGTTTCTACGTAAATATTGACTAGTAATATGTGACTAGTTGGCTTGTAACCATTGACTAGTCATAGTTCACCAATGCTTATGTAATATGTGACTAGCGAAAACGTAGCAGAGTAAGCAGTTCAGATATATGTGTTTTAATTAAGTGAAACTAATAAGTTAGAGAGAGAGAAAAAATCACACGTACACAAATGTTTTGGTCATTTTTTTCACCAAGCCCCTAATAAACTAACTGGGGACAGTGACCGAAGTTGTGGTCGTCGCTACTAGTCAAATGACTAGCCAATTGACTGGTAGCCTTCCTGTAGGGATATTAAAGAAAAACTGTTGAAATATTCTTCAATCTATTACCAAACAGTCGTAGTCATATTTGAAATACGTCAACCACGATAAGGCAGACTGATACGGCAACCATAGCTGTGTAAATAACGGAAGAATGTTAAATGCACAAAAATGTTTGCACCAAAACCAAAACAAAACGAAGTTTCTGACATTCGATAGCTACAAAGCACATTATGATCTATTCCCTACGCCCACTTTTGTGCAACCATACTTTTCAAATTAAACAACGGCCCCACGTTATCTTTCGGAAACTTTCTAAATGGCAATAGTCCCAGTAACAAGACAGCATGCAAGGAACAAATATCCAATATCATGCATGTATGGTGTACTCCATGAGGGAGTGTGATTATTCCTTATAAAATTAATTAATTCCAATAAAGGTACCTACATACATACATATGTATGTAAGTTGCATACATAAGTATGTACATGTGTACTATATATATAGATAGCTTAATATAAAAAGGGGGAGACAACGTATAATTGCATCCTCTTGAAGATCTTAGTACGTCACAGTTCACTTAAAAAATTATTTCTGCATATACTAAATTCCTCAGTTTTTCTTCAGTTCTTTGCTTCTCATCTAAAATATCGAAAATCGAGTTCCGCCTTTCTTATTAAGCCATCGATATGAAAAAAGGGTAATAGTTTAGAAGAACGATTATAATCGTAAGACAAATCTGTGGGCTTTTGACAAAACAACTTCTCTCGAAAAAAGACATTTTTGCAAGATTTTTATATTAAATATAAATTTTCAAGACGGTTGTTTTTGTGTAATCCTTGCATTTCTACGCCATTTGGTTTAAAATCTACAGTTCTTGGCAAATCAACTTCTTTCATTATATTTGGAAAAAATATTTGATAAAATATCTTATCTGAAAGAGTTTAACAATTTTCTACAATGCAAGAAATAAAATTGTTATATCCTTTTGACAAAACATCTAAATTGTATTTAATATTTTTTTGCATATATACATTTTGTTTTAACAAAACAACTTCTCTTCAAAGAAGTTGTTTTATCAAAACTAAAATTTAGAAAATATGTAACTTGCTTGAGACAAGATAAATTTTTAAATGGTTTATAGGAGAAAATTAATTTTGACTAACCGACTTGTGTGAAAAGAAGTTCTGATGTGAAAACAAAAACTGATAAAAAGTAAAATATTATTTGCAAAGAAGTGTTTTTGTGGACTTGAAAATAAATATTTTGATCAAAAGAAGTTGTTTTGGAGTTCATGCGTGGTATAAATTCTGCCACATTTCCAGATAAACAATTTCAGTAGTGCGCTACAGGTGTTTGTCGTTTTTATTATTTGGCACCATTGCCATGTTTAATCATCTGGCACTATTGCCATTGTGAAAAAAATGGACAAAAGATTCGGGTATGTCATAAATGCTTTCTAAAAATATATGGGGAAACAATCCAGGCAATTAAAACAGTGAATTTACATAAAATAAAACAAATTTCTGGAGGACTTATACCAGATGATAGACGTGGAAAACATTATCCACCCCACAAACTCTCAATTGATAAATATAATGAAGTTATAGATCATATAAACAGCATTCCGAAGTACGAAAGCCACTACAGTCATCGGCATACAAATCAATTATATTTCAAACGTGGTCTTAACTTGGCAACATTATACCGGTTATATACTGAAAAATACTCTGATTGCGTATCGGAATCAAAACATAGTGTTATATTTAGTACCTTAGATATTAGATTCAAGAAACCTCATCTTGATCTTTGTAATACATGCGAACTCTTTAAATCCAAAATAAGAAACTCTGTCGACGAAGATGAAAAAAAATCGCTGAAGTTAGAACAAAAAAAAACATCATGAACGAAACCATTGCAAAGCGTGGTGCAAACGATATTGGGTCTTGCATATTTAAATGTCTGTTGGATTTATCAAATTCAGTTTTATATAGTGATTCCTGTCCTGGTCAGAACCGCAACTCTTATCTTTGCGCAATGTTTGGGAAAGTTTTGGAAGATCACGCAAGTATTCAACTTATTGATCATAAATTTCTTGTCGTGGGTCATACGCATCTTGAATGTGATACTGTACATGCACAAATAGAAAAGAAAAGATCTTCGGATCTATTGAACATTCACACGATTAGGCAAACTTAATATCGGAGACCAATAAAAATTATATTGTCCATGAATTAAGACAAGAGGATTTTTTCGATTTTCGTGCACTCTTAAAGGACAAATATACATGGAGGTCACATAGCATTTCATTTATAATTTTAAATACCTACATTCTTTTCAACACAATATTATTTTTTAAGTCTTCTGATTTTTAGGTGAGAAGTTTGAGTGGAAAAACGTTCGATGGCTGAGATACGAAAAAAGCAACCCAGGAGTTTTGCAGTACAAATTTTCATTACACCCAGAAGAGTCATTTCAGATGCTAGATATAAACTCGCGTCGCCGTAAAGAACCATCTCCCCAATTGGCCACAAGCTACAATTCCCCTTTGCCTGTATCACAAAATAAACAGAAAGATTTATTAGATATGCTGCCATTAATTGGTACAAATTACCACAGTTTTTATCAGAATATTAAGGCGGAAGGTGATATCCCCATTGAAGTTCACCCAGACCTTGACGAAGATGAGGGTATTCAATAGTAATAATAATAATAATAATAATAATAATAATAATAATAATAATAATAATAATAATAATAATAATAATAAAAATAATAATAATAATAATAATAATAATAATAATATGCTTTTAAAATGTGTAGAGTTACAGTTTTTATTTCCTTCCTTTTGAACGCTTTTTTGTTAAACTTAAAATTTGTTTCCCCTACAGAAATATAATTTTGTACCAATATTATCTAATTGATTCAAGTATTTATGTTATATTAAATATAATAATATTTTTTAAAATAACCTATTTCTACTTTTTTTATTAGTTTCATTTTAACAAAAAAACTTGCCTTGAGATAAGCGCAAAATATGAATCACGTTTTTGTTTAAAACCATTTTTACAAAACAACTTGTGTAATGTAAGTTATTTTTTTTGTTGAAAACAATTTCGACAAAACATCCTATCTTTTTATTATTAAGTTTTCTGAAAATCTGTTGGCATTAGAATAGAATTATTGATATCTTCACTTCAATTTAGTATTTAAATTTAATACTACACTTTCACATTTTCACCAAATATTTCAAAATCAAAGTTGTTACATATTTTAACAGTTTTTTCGTTCTCATGAGGTTGTTTTGTCAAAAGTCCACAGAAATATACGTTGTGTTGCAGTCAACGATTTTGTAAAAATAACATCAAGAACATGTTGCAACCATTTCACTTCAACTATTATGGACTGCATAGTCCAATAATTTTTGTTATTGGCAGATAAATGAAGAAAACCTCAAACCACATAGAACTGAATATTTGTTGGTGTTTGGTGGTGGTGAAAATAATAACATATCCTTACATACATATACATACATATGCACATACTTATGTATATTAGATGCATACATACTCGTATGCATCCTTAAGCACACACAATTTGAGGTTTGGCCATTGGCCAACTCAGAAAACAATAAAATAGTCTGCTCAGGTAACCCCTGTTGATGCGTCTTTCGTAAACGCACCGTATGTACGACGACGACAAATATCAAAAGCAGGTACATAATCACTTACCTATTGATTGTCGACTGCACGCATATCCAACAAGATTTGGTTGAATTAATTTATGTATTTGAATGACTTTTCTAACTTAAGGTGGATTCTTCTTAATTCCAGTAGCACTTCACAATTTAAAAACACATAACTTTTACTTCTCACTTAATTATTTTCCAAATTTATATAATTCTTACATAATTGAATGTGGTTCGCTTGCTACAGGGTGGCCCAGAAAGACCGAAGTGGTGTGAATTCCTTATAACTTTTTATTTAAGACATATTTTTTTAATTTTTTGTTTTTTAAATACAGTAAATTTATAGGGAATATTTTTAGATTAGTTATTAAAAATTGTATCCCGCAAGTGGTGGCCATTTTCTGCTTCGCACAAATGTGCTCTTTCCATTTCCATTATTCATAACTTATTTATGAGTGACGAAGTCCATTTCCAATTAAATGGGTTTGTTAACAAGCAAAACTTTAGGATATGGGCTAAGGAAAACCCGAGAGTACTTCATCAACGACAATTACACCCAGTTAAGTGTACTGTTTGGTGCGATGTTTCTTCAGAAAGGATCATTGGTCCATATTTTTTGGAAAATGAAAGAGATGTCGCCATTTCCATCAATGGTGATCGATATCGGGCCATGTTGGAAAATTTTGTAAGGCCAGCCGTGGAATACTATCCGCAAATATGGTTCCAACAGGATGGAGCCACAGCGCACACTCCGAGGGCCACAATGGCTATTTTACGCGACATCTTTGGGGAAAGAATAAATTCGCGTAGAAGCAATTTTAATTGGCCTCCGCGTTCCCCGGATTTAACCGCTCCAGACTGTTTCCTTTGGAGTTATTTAAAAGGGAAAGTTTATGTTAATAAGCCTAGGACTATTGAGGAATTAAAAACCAATATTCCAGACGAAATTAACAACATAACACCGGAAGTTTTGCGAAAGGTCATGGAAAATGTGTTGAAAAGAGATCATTTGTGCGATGCAGAAAATGGCCTCCACTTGCGGGATATCATTTTTAACAACTAATCTAAAAATATTCCCTATAAATTTACTGTATTTAAAAAACAAAAAATTAAAAAAATATGTCTTAAATAAAAAGTTATAAGGAATTTACACCACTTCGGTCTTTCTGGGCCACCCTGTATCTTTTACAGGCACTATCAAGGCGAATTCGCCTTGGGCACTATTATTAATGAATTTGCTTCTTGCTTTGTTTTGTTCATTCGCAAATATGCCAGTGATGGAAAAGTTAGTGCGATCATAATCTTTTATGGTATTGAACTCAAGGCGAATTCATATAAATTGGCCATTAATAGTATGAAAGTTGTAAGGAGGATCAAATAAAAATTAAGGTATTTGTTGGGGCTAAAATGTTTAGAATGTTTCTATTAAGTTTTCTACCTTTTTTTAAACATTTTTTGGTTGAAGTCTATACAGACGTACAAGAAAAATTGTGTAACTATTTATTATTAATGTCTTACACAATGTATACATATGTATACATATGTATGTATGTATGTAGGTGCATTTGCAATGTAGGATTTATTATTGTACGGACGCATTGTAAACATTTGCCAAGCCTGTCAGTCATTCAAATTAAAGGAAAACCTAATATGATATTTAATACATTTTCTTCTCTAACATAACAAATCAATTAGCAACTTGAGACGACCTGATTTAATCATACCACATGAAACGCATTAATTTTATATGTATACAGACCGTACGTACCTGTGTTAATACCTTTTGGCCAGGAGATGACTTTCCAATTGAAGATCTTTTTACAATTACCGGAAGCCGCGCGCGATACATTTTATTAATACACATTGAATACACTACATCTGGACTTTAAAGGCTTACTTATTTAATTTTTATTACATTTAAATGCAATTGATTAACACGAGGAACAATTTCCGCGCAAACTACGAACTTAATACCACTGAGAGTGTCAAATAAGTAAACCGTAAAATGAGCCCAACAGTTGTATTTTATGGCAGTGGAAAGTGGCAAAAAAGGAAGAAAGATACAACTCTAGGAAATCAGTTTATAAAGCTCATATGAACACTTTTTATCATTTAGCAAAGACTTACACCCTGAAGACAATTGCATTAAGTAGGTAAAGTGAATATTTTATGTATTTTATATGTATCTATTTATGCATATGATACATATACAGTATATTATTCACAAACCCAAGTGTATGTATAATTACATACCCTGTAGGAGATCCAACTAGTGTCCAACTGATATTTTACTAGTAAGGAAACCACCACCACTAGTGCCCAACTTGAAACTTCCCTATAACATCTTAATGCTCAAATTAGCATTGAGTGTGTTTCGAAAATTACTAGTGGCATTGGTAATAGTTTATTACCAGTTCTTTTGTAAAGAAAAATTCTATAAAATTGGTAATTGTATTCCTTTGTTACCCAGTGACAACTGTTAGTTAAAATTCGCAATAATTTATCAAAATTCAAAAATACAAAAGGGAAATTATATTTATTTGTTTGTAATTATTTTTGGATGAACATAAAACTTTAATAATTGTATGATACCAATTTTCATACAGTGCAAGGGCTCTGTTAGTCAGTCAAAATTTATTTTGCAATGTGGTGCCTTTTAACTACTTTATGTACTAGTACTCATCAAAACTAGTAATTTTACACAACAACTTTAACCCTTTTCGCACTAGTTCTGGCTGTTCTAGTTATGTATGCATGTATATGTACATATGTATGCATATCCCTAATGGAATGGAACTTCCAATTAATATAAATACATGCATACATACATCCAAATGTACCCATGTACATATGCATGTATGTACATATATTAATTGTTAATCTTTGCGTTTTTAACTAACTATCATTAAAATACCTTTAAAATAAAACAACAATGATTTTATTTAATAAAATTTTCTTCCAACAAGAAAACAACATCTTTATGGCTTCGCTAACATCACACGAAGCAAAACACGATAATACCTGTTGTAGTGCACTTTGGGTACAAAATGATTTGTACCCAACAAAAATTATTTATTTAATTTGATTTATAGTTAAATAAAATTTGTTAACACGAAGAAGAATTTCCACGAAGGTTCCGAACTTAATGCCACGGCGGCTGTCAAATAACTAGAATCTAAGCTGCAACAAAACAAAGTTGTATTTTCTTGCAGTGGTTAATGAAAAAAAAGGAAAGAAATATACAACTCAATGTTCTCCATTTTCTAAAGCTCAAATGCAAATTTATTGTCACCTAGCAAAGGCTTACACCATAATTATAATTGGTTTAAGACATACCACAGATATCTTAAGGGATTCGATATACATATGTAGCATAAATCTGTCTTGAAACTTGAACTTGAAAATTGTGCTGTATATTTTATATAGCGTGGAAAAGAAGCTTTCATTTCTACATTCTTGTTGTTGTTTTAAGAAATCGAATCAAAGAAAGAAATGGAAAGAAGGAGACAGAAAATAAATAACTAACAAGTGTATTTACATATCTAAAATATTGTCCGATATGGAATTAAAACAAAAATGCACAAAAAATTTAATATGTACTCGTATGAACACATACATATATGCATGTATTTAAATATTTTCAATTGCATATGCGTGATTCAAATCTGGCGTTACGTGACATGTGTACGGCAAAATGTTGAAAAAAAAATTGAAAATCATGTTTGAAAAAAGTTTTTTTATTACATTTGAGGAGCGTTTAAATAGCTCTATATTCAGTGAAAAAATGATAAAAATCAAACCAAAGGATTTCAAGATATACCCAAAATATGACCTGGCGTTACGTTACAAAAACCAGAAGTGGGGTTTGACTTGACTAACAAAATTGCTTAATTCTGCGAACTAGGCAAGTCTTTTTAGAAAAAATTTTTTTTGTTAGGACTTGAACTGATATACATTTATTTTCCAAGCATCTAGATTAATAAAAAGCAAGGGGAAACGTTGCTTTTTCTATTACCCTTAGTATCTGGCGTTACGTTATATGGCGTTTCGTTACTTAAATTTCCACTTGATATTTTTTTTGGTTAAAAGTTAAGAAAAAGATACACAAAAGTGGAATAAAACTAATTTGTTATTTATTTATTTAATTTGTTATTTATGAGTGCCCCTGTGGCTGACTGGTAGCGATGCTAGCCTCTCAGTCCAGAGGTCGTGGGTTCGATTCCCACCATAGACTCTGGGTGTTTTCTGCAGACAAGCTAATCGCTTTGCGGGTTGTGTGTTTGTGTCTGTTCTTTTAAAAAAAAAAACTAATTAGCTTTATCCGCAGCTCCGCTCACGTTGCATTTTGGAAAATATAATTAAAATTTATGAATGTATTGTTAATTGTTTGTCGCTGATAAAGGCAATAAAATATAATTAAAAAACAGAATATAAACCGGTTTTAAGACTGGTTAA
Source organism: Tachina fera (assembly GCA_905220375.1). Classification (NCBI taxonomy): domain Eukaryota; kingdom Metazoa; phylum Arthropoda; class Insecta; order Diptera; family Tachinidae; genus Tachina; species Tachina fera. Next base: position 85,547,118 of record LR999966.1, read on the forward strand.
ACAATCCAAACCGAATCGAAAACTACCCTTACCATCCCAAAAATGTATTTGTCGGAAAAAATCCGTACCAAAAAACCTGGTTCCGAACCGGATACAGAAAATATGATTTGTTTGACGCTGGTAATATAGCTTTCCATTGGTGAAATAATTTAAAAACATGTTTAGCGGTTTGGTCGTGAAAGCGAAGAAAACAAACGAACAAACTCAAAACCAAAATTTCAAGTAAATTTTAAACAAACATTGTTCACTGCAAAAAAATACTCACAATCTGGCGTTACATTACACACTTTTGAATATTAATATTATATTAAATATTTGTTTTATAAACGATTTTATTGTTATTATCACATAAGCTAATAACACTTTGTTAACATGCAAAATTTCACGCACTTGCGATCGTCAGCATAGAGATAATGAAAATAATTGCTACTTTTCCTGGCGTTACATTACATTGAAATATCATTTTAAGAAAATCTAAAATTTACGGTTAATTGATATATAATGACTTTCTCATCATTTGCCTATGATTAGCTGTTGTTGTACCAATAGTTTTGCAATAAAAGTATTACTGTGCAATTGCTCCTAAAAGTATAAAAAGTAAAGAGAAAATGCTCATGAAATTAAGTAAAACTTACAAAAACGCGAAGCCTAACTTTGTAGTCCATTATTTCGCCATCACAACTAAGGAAAGCTTCGAACTATTAAATTTAGTTAATTTTAAATATTTCTAATCTATGATACAAGAAAACAAATCTGTTGGTGAACTTTAAATTTTTTCATCATGGTGGACTTTTTTTTTGGAAGTGCCCATATGCACTGTACATAAGTACGTACATATATTTATGTACAAATATACATACATACATATGTATGCATATTTACTTACTTCAATTAAACGTGATAAAATTAAGAAGAAACATGAAATTTAATACATTTCTTCTGACTAACATAACAATGCTCTTGGTTTGTTGTTGGGCAGCGACTAAATTATTCCACACAAACCAAAAATCATTTTATATTAATATACGCACGTACATACCTGTTGCAATGCCCTTTTGCCAGAAGAGATGACTTGCAAATTGAAGATCTCTCTCTTTCTACACATATCGAAAGCAGAACCCGATAAATATAATTAATGTGCATTAAAAATACACTCCATTAACAATGCAAAAACTTATTTATTTAATTTTTATTACATTTAAATGAAATTTATTTACACGAGGAACAATTTCCGCGCAAACTACAACGGAGAATGTCAAATAAGTAAAACCTAAAATGAGCCCAACAGTTGGATTTACTGGCAATGGAAAATGACAAAAAAAAAGGAAGGAAAGATACAACTCTATGGAATCATTTACTAAAGCTCATACGAAAGTTTATTATCATTTACCAAGGACTCACACCCTGAAGACAATTGCATTAAGTATGGATAATATTTTTTTATTTAAAATTTAATGACGATACAAATAAACAAGATGGCTATTTGGGCTAGAATACAAATTTATACATATATGAAAGTGTGTGGAAGGCAAAGCTAACAAACAATTTAATATACATATGTTTATACATATATATACATGCACATATGTATGTGTGTACATATGTACCTACATATGTCTATACAAATTGATCAGTAGCACTTTTTGTATATAACTATGCACATACATATGTATGTACTTGCTATATAGCAATATACATACATATATGTACATACCCATATGTACATATCTACATATGTATGTATTTAAATACTATTTTTCTTTCGAATTGGTAAAATAAATAAATCTACATACGTGTCTACATATGTATATACATGCTTGTATCTAACCATTGGAATGCACCTTCTACTTAACAATTCTTATGTATGTAAATATGCATGTGTATGTATATACATATGTATATTAATTATTAATGCATATGTGTATACTTTTTTAGCCTGGCTAACATCACACGAAACCAAACATGATAAATGTATATGAATATAGTGAAAACTCCCATAAGCGGACAGCCACCGTCGACCAAAATTTGTCCGTTGTTGGGGGTTTGACAAAAAAAGGACAAAAAAATATTTTTATTATTTATTTAGAGCATTAACACAAAATTCAATTGAAAAAAGGTTAAACGAAAAAAAGAACATTTAATAAATTAAAATAATAATGTCTTACTTATTAAAAAATTCATGGTAAGAGGAACATAAATTATACAGATTTGTATATTATTTGAAATAAAAAAGTCTTTATAGTTTTTTGTTTCATATTTGCTTGCTTTTCTGTCGCTAAACGAGTTTGAAGGTGATTTTCTAAGTTTTTTAAAAATGTAAAAGCTGCATGATCAGTTTTTACAAATTCGTTGATGTTATATTGTTCAGCTGATTAAGTATGTACATAGTTACCACATGCATATTTTTAAGTGAGAAAGGTCTGTATGTACACATTTACACGTAGGCTTTTTATGGCGCCTCGGTTTCTATTGTAAAAAAGTGCAATTGTTAATATTTTGTTTTATGTTGAAATATTTTTGTCCTCTTTCCAGAGGTTTTTTGACCAAATAATGCACAATTTAGCTGTCCGCGTCCGTTCAAGGGAGGATCCGTTCTTGGGAGGGAAATTTGCTCTGAAAAATTAATTTGGTGCAACGTTATTCGAAAATTGTCCGCATATAGGAGGTGTCCGCTTAAGAGAGTGTCCGCTATTGGGAGTTTTCACTGTACACACACATACCTGTTCTAATGCACTTCGGGTGCAAATTGATTTGCAAATTGATGTTCTTTTTACATTTACTGGAAGCTGAACCCGATAAATTTAACTAATGTGCATTAAATACACACCATTAACAAAACAAAGGATTATTTATTTAATTTGATTTATACTAACGAAGAAGAATTTTCGAGAACTTATGGCCCAACTATAATATGAATAAGCAAACTTAAGCAACTGTGCGGTTACATATAAAACGTATGTGGCAAACTATAATGTACTAATGGAACTTTTCGTCAAAGACGTCTTTTGCAGGGATTTATTATGTATGTATGTGTATATAGTTGTATACATTTTTTCTAGTGATGACACTACAATAATCGAAAGATGTTGAATGGAACAAAGTGAGTTAGGAACATCTTCTGAAGATGTTGAAAGATGTTGAACATTCAGCCCTGTATAATTCTTATAGGAAGATGTTATCATCTTGCCAAATTGAAGAAAGATGAAAGATGTGAGTAAGAGTAAAAAGCCTATTAGATTTTAGTTATTTGACATCCGCCGTGGCATTAAAGGCCCAACTATAATATGAATAAGCTGGCTTAAGCTAATGCCACAATTGAACGATAAGTCTGTCAAATAATTAAGCAATTTAGATGTGACTTTTAGGTGACAAAAATGTACTTACATGCACTTAAGTATTCTTTATATAGGTATTGTTCACAATTTTTTAGTAATTTTGTTTTTTCTTATAACTACTAAATGAATTCAATTCAATTAAATTAACTTGTTGGAATGTCCTAATCTATTAAAAATTCACGTATAATTATATCCACCACTTTATTACTTGTTTTATTTGATTTGCCTACTAAAAAGTAAAACAATGAACATATGTACATAAATAAACTCATGTGTATGTGTGTATTGTAAAACAAAGAATGAAAATAAAAGTTTTGCTTTATTTTCTGAGTTGAAACTAAGAAACAATAAAAAAATATTTAAAATCAATGAATATTTTCTGCTTCTGTTTGCTGGAGTTTAAAAAATGCACAAACAGTGTTTTCCGTGCGGAATGTGCGTTCAGTTTGGCACTTAGCTTAAGCAAATGACACTTGACGAAACTTGACGAAAAGTTCCATTAGTACATTATAGTTTGCCACATACTTTTTATATGTAACCGCAGAATTGCTTAAGTTCGCTTATTCATATTATAGTTAGGCCTTAAGTTCTCGAAAATGCTTCCCATACTTAATGCAATTGTCTTCAGGGCGTGAGTCCTTGGTAAATGATAATAAACTTTCGTAGTAAATGATTCCCTAGAGTTGTATCTTTCCTTCCTTTTTTGGTCACTTTCCACTGCCAGGAAATACTACTGGTGACTCATTTTAGGTTTTACTTATTTGACATTCTCAGTTGTAGTTTGCGCGGAAATTATTCCTCGTGTTAATAAATTTCATTTAAATGTAATTTAAAATAAATAAACGATCTATTGTTCTGTTAATCAAGCGTATTTGATGCACATTAATTAAATTTACAGGAATCGGCTTAAGGTTATCATAGAAAGATATTCAATTGCAATGCAAGTCATCTCTTCTGGGCAAAGTGCATTGCAACAGGTACGTGCGTGTATTTATATAAAGTTTCTGGTTTCTTGTTAGGGGAAAATTGTATTGAAATCATTCTTGTTTTCTTTAATTTTTGAGGCATTTTAATGACAGATAGTTAAATTATGCACATATTAATAATTAGTATACATTTGTATATGTATACATAACAATTGTTAATTGGAAGGTCCATTCCATTAGTTATACATACATACATACATATATGTATATACATACATAAGTATATATGTACGAACGTACATTCCTTTCTTTTATCTTTCTTTCGAAATAAATATAAGTATGCAAATATTACATACATATTTATACTGGTATGTATGCACATACATATAGATTTGTTTGTATACTTATAGGTAGCAAGTACATATATATCCCTACTTTATGCAATTGTCTTCAGGGTGTGAGGCTTTGCTAAATGAAAATAACCTTTAGCCCGTTCAAATCATAAATATAGAAACAAATTAAGTTCGAAAAATAATAATTAGAAAATAAATGATGTTCATATGAGCTTTATAAACTCATTTCCTAGAGTTGTATCTTTCCTTCCTTTTTTTTTGTCATTTTCCATTGCCAGTAAATCCAACTGTTGGGCTCATTTTAGGTTTTACTTATTTGACATTCTCCGTTGTAGTTTGCGCGGAAATTGTTCCTCGTGTAAATAAATTTCATTTAAATGTAATAAAAATTAAATAAATAAGTTTTTGCATTGTTAATGGAGTGTATTTTTAATGCACATTAATTATATTTATCGGGTTCTGCTTTCGATATGTGTAGAAAGAGAGAGATCTTCAATTTGCAAGTCATCTCTTCTGGCAAAAGGGCATTGCAACAGGTATGTACGTGCGTATATTAATATAAAATGATTTTTGGTTTGTGTGGAATAATTTAGTCGCTGCCCAACAACAAACCAAGAGCATTGTTATGTTAGTCAGAAGAAATGTATTAAATTTCATGTTTCTTCTTAATTTTATCACGTTTAATTGAAGTAAGTAAATATGCATACATATGTATGTATGTATATTTGTACATAAATATATGTACGTACTTATGTACAGTGCATATGGGCACTTCCAAAAAAAAAGTCCACCATGATGAAAAAATTTAAAGTTCACCAACAGATTTGTTTTCTTGTATCATAGATTAGAAATATTTAAAATTAACTAAATTTAATAGTTCGAAGCTTTCCTTAGTTGTGATGGCGAAATAATGGACTACAAAGTTAGGCTTCTCGTTTTTGTAAGTTTTACTTAATTTCATGAGCATTTTCTCTTTACTTTTTATACTTTTAGGAGCAATTGCACAGTAATACTTTTATTGCAAAACTATTGGTACAACAACAGCTAATCATAGGCAAATGATGAGAAAGTCATTATATATCAATTAACCGTAAATTTTAGATTTTCTTAAAATGATATTTCAATGTAATGTAACGCCAGGAAAGGTAGCAATTATTTTCATTATCTCTATGCTGACGATCGCAAGTGCGTGAAATTTTGCATGTTAACAAAGTGTTATTAGCTTATGTGATAATAACAATAAAATCGTTTATAAAACAAATATTTAATATAATATTAATATTCAAAAGTGTGTAATGTAACGCCAGATTGTGAGTATTTTTTTGCAGTGAACAATGTTTGTTTAAAATTTACTTGAAATTTTGGTTTTGAGTTTGTTCGTTTGTTTTCTTCGCTTTCACGACCAAACCGCTAAACATGTTTTTAAATTATTTCACCAATGGAAAGCTATGTTACCAGCGTCAAACAAATCATATTCTCTGTATCCGGTTCGGAACCGGTTTTTTGTATATGGTACGGATTTTTTCCAACAAATACATTTTTGGGATGGTAGGGTAGTTTTAGATTCGGTTTGGATTGTTTAACCAGTCTTAAAACCGGTTTATATTCTGTTTTTTTAATTATATTTTATTGCCTTTATCAGCGACAGATTTGACAATTAACAATACATTCATAAATTTTAATTATATTTTCCAAAATGCAACGTGAGCGGAGCTGCGGATAAAGCTAATTAGTATATATAAATAACAAATTAGTTTTATTCCACTTTTGTGTATCTTTTTCTTAACTTTTAACCAAAAAAAAAAAAATATCAAGTGGAAATTTAAGTAACGAAACGCCAAATAACGTAACGCCAGATGCTAAGGGTAATAGAAAAAACAAGGGGAAACGATTTATTAATCTAGATGCTTGGAAAATAAATGTATATCAGTTCAAGTCCTAACAAAAAAAAAATTTTCTAAAAAGACTTGCCTAGTTCGCAGAATTAAGCAATTTTGTTAGTCAAGTCAAACCCCACTTCTGTTTTTTGTAACGTAACGCCAGGTCATATTTTGGGTATATCTTGAAATCCTTTGGTTTGATTTTTATCATTTTTTCACTGAATATAGAGCTATTTAAACGCTCCTCAAATGTAATAAAAAAACTTTTTTCAAACATGATTTTCAATTTTTTTTTCAACATTTTGCCGTACACATGTCACGTAACGCCAGATTTGAATCACGCATATGCAATTGAAAATATTTAAATACATGCATATATGTATGTGTTCATACGAGTACATATTAAATTTTTTGTGCATTTTTGTTTTAATTCCATATCGGACAATATTTTAGATATGTAAATACACTTGTTAGTTATTTATTTTCTGTCTCCTTCTTTCCATTTCTTTCTTTGATTCGATTTCTTAAAACAACAACAAGAATGTAGAAATGAAAGCTTCTTTTCCACGCTATATAAAATATACAGCACAATTTTCAAGTTCAAGTTTCAAGACAGATTTATGCTACATATGTATATCGAATCCCTTAAGATATCTGTGGTATGTCTTAAACCAATTATAATTATGGTGTAAGCCTTTGCTAGGTGACAATAAATTTGCATTTGAGCTTTAGAAAATGGAGAACATTGAGTTGTATATTTCTTTCCTTTTTTTTCATTAACCACTGCAAGAAAATACAACTTTGTTTTGTTGCAGCTTAGATTCTAGTTATTTGACAGCCGCCGTGGCATTAAGTTCGGAACCTTCGTGGAAATTCTTCTTCGTGTTAACAAATTTTATTTAACTATAAATCAAATTAAATAAATAATTTTTGTTGGGTACAAATCATTTTGTACCCAAAGTGCACTACAACAGGTATTATCGTGTTTTGCTTCGTGTGATGTTAGCGAAGCCATAAAGATGTTGTTTTCTTGTTGGAAGAAAATTTTATTAAATAAAATCATTGTTGTTTTATTTTAAAGGTATTTTAATGATAGTTAGTTAAAAACGCAAAGATTAACAATTAATATATGTACATACATGCATATGTACATGGGTACATTTGGATGTATGTATGCATGTATTTATATTAATTGGAAGTTCCATTCCATTAGGGATATGCATACATATGTACATATACATGCATACATAACTAGAACAGCCAGAACTAGTGCGAAAAGGGTTAAAGTTGTTGTGTAAAATTACTAGTTTTGATGAGTACTAGTACATAAAGTAGTTAAAAGGCACCACATTGCAAAATAAATTTTGACTGACTAACAGAGCCCTTGCACTGTATGAAAATTGGTATCATACAATTATTAAAGTTTTATGTTCATCCAAAAATAATTACAAACAAATAAATATAATTTCCCTTTTGTATTTTTGAATTTTGATAAATTATTGCGAATTTTAACTAACAGTTGTCACTGGGTAACAAAGGAATACAATTACCAATTTTATAGAATTTTTCTTTACAAAAGAACTGGTAATAAACTATTACCAATGCCACTAGTAATTTTCGAAACACACTCAATGCTAATTTGAGCATTAAGATGTTATAGGGAAGTTTCAAGTTGGGCACTAGTGGTGGTGGTTTCCTTACTAGTAAAATATCAGTTGGACACTAGTTGGATCTCCTACAGGGTATGTAATTATACATACACTTGGGTTTGTGAATAATATACTGTATATGTATCATATGCATAAATAGATACATATAAAATACATAAAATATTCACTTTACCTACTTAATGCAATTGTCTTCAGGGTGTAAGTCTTTGCTAAATGATAAAAAGTGTTCATATGAGCTTTATAAACTGATTTCCTAGAGTTGTATCTTTCCTTCCTTTTTTGCCACTTTCCACTGCCATAAAATACAACTGTTGGGCTCATTTTACGTTTTACTTATTTGACACTCTCCGTGGTATTAAGTTCGTAGTTTGCGCGGAAATTGTTCCTCGTGTTAATCAATTGCATTTAAATGTAATAAAAATTAAATAAGTAAGCCTTTAAAGTCCAGATGTAGTGTATTCAATGTGTATTAATAAAATGTATCGCGCGCGGCTTCCGGTAATTGTAAAAAGATCTTCAATTGGAAAGTCATCTCCTGGCCAAAAGGTATTAACACAGGTACGTACGGTCTGTATACATATAAAATTAATGCGTTTCATGTGGTATGATTAAATCAGGTCGTCTCAAGTTGCTAATTGATTTGTTATGTTAGAGAAGAAAATGTATTAAATATCATATTAGGTTTTCCTTTAATTTGAATGACTGACAGGCTTGGCAAATGTTTACAATGCGTCCGTACAATAATAAATCCTACATTGCAAATGCACCTACATACATACATACATATGTATACATATGTATACATTGTGTAAGACATTAATAATAAATAGTTACACAATTTTTCTTGTACGTCTGTATAGACTTCAACCAAAAAATGTTTAAAAAAAGGTAGAAAACTTAATAGAAACATTCTAAACATTTTAGCCCCAACAAATACCTTAATTTTTATTTGATCCTCCTTACAACTTTCATACTATTAATGGCCAATTTATATGAATTCGCCTTGAGTTCAATACCATAAAAGATTATGATCGCACTAACTTTTCCATCACTGGCATATTTGCGAATGAACAAAACAAAGCAAGAAGCAAATTCATTAATAATAGTGCCCAAGGCGAATTCGCCTTGATAGTGCCTGTAAAAGATACAGGGTGGCCCAGAAAGACCGAAGTGGTGTAAATTCCTTATAACTTTTTATTTAAGACATATTTTTTTAATTTTTTGTTTTTTAAATACAGTAAATTTATAGGGAATATTTTTAGATTAGTTGTTAAAAATGATATCCCGCAAGTGGAGGCCATTTTCTGCATCGCACAAATGATCTCTTTTCAACACATTTTCCATGACCTTTCGCAAAACTTCCGGTGTTATGTTGTTAATTTCGTCTGGAATATTGGTTTTTAATTCCTCAATAGTCCTAGGCTTATTAACATAAACTTTCCCTTTTAAATAACTCCAAAGGAAACAGTCTGGAGCGGTTAAATCCGGGGAACGCGGAGGCCAATTAAAATTGCTTCTACGCGAATTTATTCTTTCCCCAAAGATGTCGCGTAAAATAGCCATTGTGGCCCTCGGAGTGTGCGCTGTGGCTCCATCCTGTTGGAACCATATTTGCGGATAGTATTCCACGGCTGGCCTTACAAAATTTTCCAACATGGCCCGATATCGATCACCATTGATGGAAATGGCGACATCTCTTTCATTTTCCAAAAAATATGGACCAATGATCCTTTCTGAAGAAACATCGCACCAAACAGTACACTTAACTGGGTGTAATTGTCGTTGATGAAGTACTCTCGGGTTTTCCTTAGCCCATATCCTAAAGTTTTGCTTGTTAACAAACCCATTTAATTGGAAATGGACTTCGTCACTCATAAATAAGTTATGAATAATGGAAATGGAAAGAGCACATTTGTGCGAAGCAGAAAATGGCCACCACTTGCGGGATACAATTTTTAATAACTAATCTAAAAATATTCCCTATAAATTTACTGTATTTAAAAAACAAAAAATTAAAAAAATATGTCTTAAATAAAAAGTTATAAGGAATTCACACCACTTCGGTCTTTCTGGGCCACCCTGTAGCAAGCGAACCACATTCAATTATGTAAGAATTATATAAATTTGGAAAATAATTAAGTGAGAAGTAAAAGTTATGTGTTTTTAAATTGTGAAGTGCTACTGGAATTAAGAAGAATCCACCTTAAGTTAGAAAAGTCATTCAAATACATAAATTAATTCAACCAAATCTTGTTGGATATGCGTGCAGTCGACAATCAATAGGTAAGTGATTATGTACCTGCTTTTGATATTTGTCGTCGTCGTACATACGGTGCGTTTACGAAAGACGCATCAACAGGGGTTACCTGAGCAGACTATTTTATTGTTTTCTGAGTTGGCCAATGGCCAAACCTCAAATTGTGTGTGCTTAAGGATGCATACGAGTATGTATGCATCTAATATACATAAGTATGTGCATATGTATGTATATGCATGTAAGGATATGTTATTATTTTCACCACCACCAAACACCATACAAATATTCAGTTCTATGTGGTTTGAGGTTTTCTTCATTTATCTGCCAATAACAAAAATTATTGGACTATGCAGTCCATATTAGTTGAAGTGAAATGGTTGCAACATGTTCTTGATGTTATTTTTATAAAATCGATCAATAATCATTCTTCTAAAACTGATAACTTGTACATAATTGATGACTGGACTCTATATGGAGTAGTTTAAGAGTTAGATGTTAAAGCAATCTAATGCCGTAGTGGATCAACTGCTCGCCTCCTCGTCACATCAAAACTATTACCTTTTCTTCATACATAAATACTTAACCAGCGATAAAAGTGAGTAAAAAGAAATAGAAAAAGCACCACATCTACTGAATCAAACCTTTTCAAATTTAGGTAAAAAACCAATGAATTTAACATTGAAGCGTCATTGGAAGGAAGTGGTTTGCTTTAACATTTTCTTAACTCAATAAAAATCATGTTTTTGTTGGTATAAACATTTGAAATTTGTGTGAAAATAATTCACTTCACAAAAGTTGGTTGGTACATACGAAAAAAGTTTAAATAATCTAAGTTTTTGTTATTTTATTCCATTGTTATTTTTATTAATGCAAAATTTTTGGTTTGAAAAGCCTTAAATGTAATTTAACGCTTCAACAATTATTATTATTATCAATTTTAATGTATTTTTTATAAAAAAATGTTTTACTAAATAAGCAAAATTATAATTTGGGATTAATTTGCGTTAAAAAAAATTTAAACATAATTGTAACAATTCCAAAAAATACCAATTATTAACTATTTTATGTTTGTATGTGCTATAAAAATACCTATAAATACTAACAAGTTTGTGTAAACATGAAATTCAAAGCAATTTTTTTAAATTTAAATCTGGCATGCTTTTCTTGTGTAGAACATTTTAGCAGAGTTTTTCACCGATTTAGCATTATCTCTTGATAATTTTCTGGCAACACTGCTTGTTTCTCAATCGCATTGGGTATGTTCAGTCGAATATTCAACTAAGAGAATTTTGTACTAGATTACAGGAAATGTGTACAAGTTTTGTTTAATCTACGTCAAAATTCTGGTTGACGAATATTCGACTCGACATACGCAATATGAGTGTCTATTTTCAAATAAATTTTAACTGCCGAATTCATAAAAATACAGGGTGGCCCAGAAAGACCGAAGTGGTGTGAATTCCTTATAACTTTTTATTTAAGACATATTTTTTTAATTTTTTGTTTTTTAAATGCAGTAAATTTACAGGGAATATTTTTAGATTAGTTATTAAAAATGATATCCCGCAAGTGGTGGACATTTTCTGCTTCGCACAAATGTGTTCTTTCCATTTCCATTATTCATAACTTAGTTTTGAGTGACGAAGCCCATTTCCACTTAAATGAGCTCGTTAACAAACAAAACTTTAGGATATGGGATATTGAAAACCCGAGAGTACTTCATCAACGACAATTACACCCAGTTAAGTATACTGTTTGATGCGGTGTTTCTTCAGAAAGGATCATTGGCCCATATTTTTTTGAAAATGAGCGAGGTGTCGCCATTTCCATCAATGGTGATCGATATCGGGCCATGTTGGAAAATTTTGTAAGGCCAGCCGTGGAAAACCATCCGCAAATATGGTTCCAACAGGATGGAGCCACAGCGCACACTTCGAGGGCCACAATGGCTCTTTTACTCGACATCTTTGGTGAAAAAATAATTTCGCGTAGAAGCAATTTTAATTGGCCTCCGCGTTCCCCGGATTTAACCGCTCCAGACTGTTTCCTTTGGAGTTATTTAAAAGGTAAAGTTTATGTTAATAAGCCTAGGACTATTGAGGAATTAAAAACCAATATTCGAGACGAAATTAACAACATAACACCGGAAGTTTTGCGAAAGGTCATGGAAAATGTGTTGGAAAGAGCACATTTGTGCGAAGCAGAAAATGGCCACCACTTGCGGGATATAATTTTTAATAACTAACCTTAAAATATTCCCTATAAATTTAATGTATTTAAAAAACAAAAAACTAAAAAAATATGTCTTAAATAAAAAGTTATTAGGATTTCACACCACTTCGGTCTTTCTGGGCCACCCTGTATTTAAGGTTTGTTAAGGGCTTATTTGACACATTTCTATGGGAAATTTTTCAATAAATCTGTAATAAACTGATATATTTTTTTATAAATACAGCAGTAAACCTTTTATATATTTCAATTCAATTACCCAATTTAAAAACTAATAAAAAACTTCTTGTAAAATTAACATTAATAACAAAAATTAAAAATTTTAAAAACCCCCGATATTTCAAGAAAATATGTGATATTTTCTAAACCACTGGACCAAATGTCTTTAAACATAGCTAAGAACACTCCCGATCCAGTCACATTTCAAACAGAAAAAACTAAATCAAAATTGGTCCAGCCGTTTGGTCTGTACGTGGACTCGTACAGACAGAGACACACGACACACATTACAAACTTATAACACACCTTTTTTTCGTTGAGGTTTAAAAAATATAAAATATTCTTTAAATATATTGAATAGTCCAACGGTCTAGTTCCTAGATAACTGCTGTTTTATAAAAATATTTTCTTTAGTTCGATTAAATAAAAAATTAAAATAACATGCCTTCGAAAATACATCTATGCATGAAAGTTTAGAATAATATATCTGTCAAAACTTAGAAGATGGAGCCTCAAGTGCGCCAACAATTTTAAAACTTATAATTTGATATTTTCATATCAAATAATAATTTTTTTTCATTAAAATTTTGGTTAGTTTTTATTAACTTTAAAGTACGCCAACAGGAGTATGAAGTTCTTTATCATAAAAATTCATTCATATATCGTTTTACAGGCGTAAATAGAATTCCAATTTAATGTCTATAAATTTCACACATAACATTCGTATTCTCGAATATCAAAAATTGACATTCGTTACATCACTAGTATCGAAAGTATTTTCTTTCGTTTCGAATTACAGAGTAGACCCCCAGGTGACCTTATCACTACAACAATAATACAACTACACAAAAACAATACAATAAATAAATACAATCCCATTTTTTCCGAATATTTGATTTTTTCGACAATTTATGAGTTCAGTTGCTCACACGCAAATATATTGAAATTATTATTTTTTATTTTTTATGTATTTTGACTTACCCGCTGTTTGTGTAAGACGTTTGATTTAGAAATCTAGGTGTTTCTGTAATAGATTAAGGAAAAGTAGTACAAGTTTCCTTTAATCTATTCCAAAAACGCTATGATTTTTAACTCAAACGTCTTAGACAAAAAGCGGGTTAATTATTACTATTATTTATTCACTAAATTTCATATAACTTTGTAATTCTTCGGTCGATTTTCTTCTGGTTGGTCTTATTTCTTACGTAAAAGTATCACCTTTTACGTACATGAACAGAAACCATACGTTTTTTGTACGTTTGTGCATTTCTGTCGGCATTGAATCACTGTAAAATAAGATTTTTTTGAAAATTTGCCCTATTTTCATCTATATATCTTGAACTGCTTTACCAATCAAAGATCCGATTATACATATTTATTCGTCATCTCAATACGTTGCATTTGAATAGCAAAAACGCCCAATCGGACATTCTAGCTCGAGATATGATCTGCCATGTGAAAAAAGATCGAAGAAATTAAAAAATTACAATATCTCGAAAACTGTTACATAAAAAAATTTAACATTGATTTTCGAATTCAGCAGAAGAAAATACATAAGGAAAATTACCTCTCATCAAATGTACATGAAAAAATATAATTTTGTAAACTAGTATAATCAGCCGAGCGAAAAAGGTCACGTGATACTAAATTCGCCTTGATGAACTGCTTTAAAATCGTTCGATTTCCATCACATACCTGGGGGGTAGAGGTGGAAAACTATCGATGTTGTTCCTATCGAAGGTTTTCGGTAGTTGTAAAAGCTTTATCGCTATATCGATTCAAGACTATCGAAAGTTAAGAAAAATATCGATATATCATCGACGATACTATTATCATGATAGTACTACTCTCTAATTCGAAACGAAAGAAAATGCTTTCGAATTTGTATGCTTATGACATGTAAATTCGAAATCATTTTCTTTCGTTTCGAATTACAGAGTAGACCCCCTGCTGTATTTTTCATAAATGTAACTACAACAGGTGTGCCCAAATTAGGCCGACTGCTGCGTGTATTCGGGTTTTATCCTTCAAAATAAAAGTTCTAAGTAAAACGCAGCTTAAAAATTACCAAAAAATAACACACACACACATTATTTCACATGGTTTTTAACATTTATTATTAATATGTAGTTTTCTTATATGTATACTATATATTTTTTAATAATTAATTATATGTATGTACTCGTAGTTTACAATTAGGATTTTCGTGGAATTAGTACTAAACTATTTAACTAACACTATAAACTTGTAAATTAGAAGAGGGAAGTGTACAATTTAACAAAATTTTTCTTTTAAAAATTGTATTTATTAAAACATGCAGTAAAAACAAAAATTTCAACAAAATGAGAGATTCTCATCTCTTTTGTTAATCTGTGTTTAACTAAATTAAATTAAATAAACATTCGATTACTTGTTCATAATTAGCTAAAATACAAACATAAATATATTAACATACATACATACACACACATATGTACGTATGGGTATGAATGTGTGTATGTAAATATATGTAAATATCGTTACGTTCTTAATCGAGATTTTTGCATTTTTCGATACATTGGACGTTCTTCCATCGAGATATACAAAATAACTCCATTTCAAAAAAAATGAGTTAAGGCCTTTCTATATTAAGGTAACGATATATAGATCCGCATATTTATTTTGTTTAAATCAAATTATAACATAAAGTATGTATGTATATGTATTTTACAAACAAAATTTAAAAGTAATTTTTCCTTTTTAGAATTTACAACGAAAAATTAAACGTATTAAAATCTTTAAAATTATGCAAGAGAAATTTTTATTAAAAAAGAAATGAATCAAAGTATCAATTCAAGAAAGTATAAATTTAAAAAGCCACTTAACACTTTTTTCTATATAAAGGTACAAAAATATATTTAGGGCCTAATTTTGCAAAACGCAACGAACGCTTGGCTTGGCGTTGATGAATTTTTTATGTACATATGTATTTGCTTTTTGTAATTTAAATTTTTTTCATATAAAATTTGACAACGCTGGGCGTTGCGTTTTACAAAATTAAGCCCTTAATTTAATTAAAATGAAATGAAAAAAATATTTTTACTATGGTACAATAAAGTGTTATGTAAACCCACTAGACACTTGACACTTGCAAGTCAATTGTTTGAAAATTTATTGTTTTTTTTGAGTCTTTTTGAATACCAAATTAGAAAAATCATCATTGACTTTCAAATAAAAATAAGAATATATATTCGTTCTTAAGTGATAGTAGTTAGGTATTCTTCATATTATTCAGCAATGTATGTCATCAGCAAATTTGAGTCTCACTGTGCGTTATTAAAATGGATATACCATGCCCCCAGCCAATAGTGAGGTAATGGAGTGATGTATGTAGATTCCATATCTCATTTAAACTCAAACCAGGCAGATCATAACCATGATGGCGCTATGGCACTACGATAACGAACGTTTGATTAGCCGGCAATTTCGCGTTCGGCAGAAGATTTTGTATGTTAAAAAAACCTTTTTACGTTATGTAAAGTCAACAACCCTTAAAAATGTTAAGCCAATCTTAATCGCATCGTTCACGAGATGCCGCTCGATCGAATGGTCCGCGGACAAAATTTGAATTAAATTCTTTTTAAACACTGAATGCCAGAAATGGTTCTTCGTATCAAAATATGTGCCATACCATGTTATGTATGTTGTAAAATTGGGTTGTACCAGATATTTTATTGTACCATGATTTTCATCAGTATCATAAAATTTTTTTGTAGCAAGTTTTTATATATATTTTTTTATTATTGTATGTATTATTATTATGTATGTATTATTATTATGTATGTATTAATATTATTTTTTGTTTACAGTGCTCTCATTTAGGTTGTAATAAAAATGCGCTTCTTTCATCTGTATTTCTTTTCGCCACTACGTTTGTTTTCGCGACTGTCAGCACGTTTAGTGAACCAATTTTTATTGTTCTGATACTTTTCTTCATTTTGTTTACGTTGTTGCTCTCTATGCTTCATATAATTGTCCTGCCATTCACCATTGAAATCAGCGCCATTCTTTTTTACATATTTACGCTTTTGCTTATTGTAATCTTCCTTAGACTCGTTTTCCTTTGAATTTTCTTTTGAATCATTGGCGTCTTTAGTGAAACGCTCTTTGGAATTGCCTTTACGATGTTTTTTTTCTTTGGAGTTATTATCGCTAAATATCTCATTTTTCCATCCGTGCGTTTCCTTAGAATCACTTGTCATATATACACCATAATCACCATATTCACCGTTTCGCTCTTTCTCAATCTCTTTTCTTATAAATTCAAACTGTTCAATAATATATTCGTAGTCTTTGAATTTTCTCAATTCCGCATCCAATTCTTCGAAATTGTTAAATCTTTTACCTTGTCTTAAAAACCAAGTCATAAGTCTGTCAGGTTCTTTCGGCCAATTCTTTCGACGCTCTCGGAACTTTTCGTACGCTGTCTTTTGAGGAATTTCCTCAGGAGCTTTATAAGGTTCTTTAAGGTCCTCTTTTGTTATGTCAACCGGTTTAATAGAATCTCCATTGCCCGGCCAGGCTTTAAAAGTTTCACTTTCTTTATTTTCTTTATAATTTGACGGTTTCTGTTGCTGTGGGATTTGTTCATTGTGTGAAGACAAATATTTAACTTTTTTATTGATTAAATCAATTTCGGCCGACATTAATCTATTTTGTAATTCCATATCATTGACCTTTTGCTGCAGATCGTAAACGGTGGGAGACGATTTAGCAAACGTGGATAATGGCTTCCAGGTGGGGTTGACGATCCTACCAATTAAGCCCAATAGGGCTAAAAGCACACCCACATAAAAAATGCCTTTGAAACCACGTTTAGCCAAAGAAATGATACCGCTAGCGGGAATCACAGTTTGCGAAGATTTTTGTAGTGCAACAGTAGCTCTTTCGTTTGAAAATCTACGTCTTTGTCGTAGTTCATTTCCCGTTTCACTTGAAGAAAATTTCATATATTCTCCAGTGTAGGGATGAGGTGACATACGACCAACACTTTCACTTTCACTGATAACTGAAATGCCATCCGATAAATCTTCATTGGTAAAATCATTTGCCGAACTGTAGGAAAGAAAAACAAAACATTAGAAAAACACACATACATACATATGTATACCTTTTAGGGTGAAAAAAAAACAAACAAACTTACTCTTGTAATTCTGGTTCTGGTTCTCGTTCTCGTTCTGGCTCTGTTTCGGTTTCTTGCTCACTCTCAGTATCCTCTTGCTCCTCATCATTATCACTGTTTTTAAAAGTTTCTATGCGATTGTCATTGTAATCATCTACATCATCTTTATCTTTAACTTCGAATTTTTCTTTGTTATTTACTAAAGTCCATGATTCCAAAGAATCGCTAGATGCCTTAGATGTTGTTAAAATGTTTGTGGCGTTTGTTGTTGTAGGGGTGGTAGTAGCAGGTGATATTAAAGCTGTTTGTTGAGTTGACTCCTCGATTTTCTCCCTTCTATTATCCATTCTGTTGTAATTGTTGTGGTTTTTGTAGATCTAAATGTAGATATTTTAAATCTGCAAGATAAAAATGTAGGAATAAATAAATATACACGAAAGATTTATCTTATCTTTAAGGTCTCTTAATAGAAATTATACGTTTGCTGAACAAACCTTTACGATAATAAATTAATGTCTATGATAAATTAATGCGGAATAATTTCAAATTAAAAGCATATTTCGTCTTTTTTTTTCTTTGCTTCAGAGCTAATTTAAGAATTTTCTTTGTTTCCTTGAATGCAGTTTAAAATTGTTGATGAATAAAATATGTACACGCAGTTTTGCTCAGGCTTGTTGTGTTCTTTGTTAGTGTTTGCCTACTGGGCCATTAAGGCGAAGAGTGCATGCTTTTTAAAAATAAAATTTTGAAAAAGAAAACACAATTTTAGTATTTGTTGTGTTCATTTTGTGGGAGATATAAAATATTTTCAGAGATGCCGTGTGATATTTTTGAAAATGTTGTAAAAATTACCTTTCATTACACCATGTGACAAAAGATTTGCGTTATACATTTAATAAAAATAAATTTTGCATTCATATTTATTATATTTACAAAAAAATTTTGTTTATATTTTAGCTTTTCATAAAAACACATAAAACCGAAATTTTATTTGGGCGAATCCGTACTAGATGTCCTCTACAGGCGAGATGATTTTTTTTTTCGTTCATTTATTGACATCACAAGAATACACATTTCAAAGAGAATTCGGGCAAGCATTTTATGTGCTAGAAATAATCATATTTCAATTTTCAACATCTAATTTCAAATATATACTAAGATGCGTGAATGGTGGTAGCAGGATCGAAATTTTTGTAAAGCATCGAATTTTGTAGCGAATTTTAATTTTGACATTTTACTATGTGGTGTTAATATATTTTTTATTATTAAAAGTGTTAGAAGATTGCTTTCAACTTTAAAAATTTTTGAAAAAAAAAACTATTAAAAACTAATTTTTGCTAACATTTGGTATCTTCGATTTTCTATGGCTAACTTTTTGGTCTTGCATTGATATGACGTCGATAGATAGTTACAGAAAAAGGGGAAATATTTTCAATATTAAATATTTTTACTATACCATTTCCAGTTGTAATTCAGAAAGCGTCAATTATAATTCAGAAAGCGTCACTTGTAATTTAGATTTGTCAATTTAAATTCAGAAAGCGTCAATTGTAATTTAGCGGCCTTATGTATAATCTAAAATTGGCATGAAGTTAGCACAAGTGGCAAAATTTATCATGCTCTTAACGTGTTTTTCCATACAATTTTACGTAATTCAATTTCGTCACTTATGCTAACTGTAGGCCATTTTTTGATTATACATAAGGCCGTAGATCTATCAATTTAAATCCAGAAAGCATCAATTGTAATTCAGAAAGTATCAATTTTAATTCAGAGAAAGAACAATTTTATTAACTATGAATTTATTTAAATTTTTTTATAGCAAAAAACAATGTTTTTATAATTTTTTTCCCTATCAATTGCTTCTTTTCCAATAATTACTATTCTGAAGATAGGAGAAGCACTATCTACAACAGCGGTATATGTTTTCATATATTATTTTTGGGCAAACAATTTTTGTATAGTGATTTTTCGTAATAATATTTAATCGACCTTATTGCGAATAGCGTCATCGACGTCACATCAAGGCGACAGTAAAAATTGGCAATCTCTCACTAATCTCTAAGGCTTTGTAAGCTAATGGAACATAATAATATTAATCAATTGTTGTCGAGAAAGAACAGACAAGTACCAATTTTTACTGTCGTCTTGATGTGACATCGACGACGCCATTCGCAATAAGGGGGAATATTTTCTGAATTACAATTGACGGTTTCTGATTTACAATTGAAACTTTCTGAATTACAATTGATGCTTTCTGAATTTAAATTGATAAATTCAAATTACAAGAGACGCTCTCTTAATTACAACTGAAAAAAGTGTAGTAGTCATTAATCGACATTTAAATGTTTTATAGCTTAAATATTTTTTTTGCCTTATACATACATATCTACATACATATTTTGAATTTATATGGTTATGTTTGCAATAGGGAATGGTAAATAGATTTCGATTCAAATCGAAAATCGATTTTCTGTTTAAAAACATCGATCTTATGTCGGCGATTTTATACTGACATCGATTATTGGGCTATTTAAATCGTATTTTTATTATTATCAAAATTTTGGCAATTCTAATATTTAATAAAATGCGGTTGTAATAAATCACAACATGTACGAAATCAAAGAAAATATTTGTGAATCCATACGATATCAGTGCCTTGTGAAAGATTATTTTCTAAGGCTGGCTTAACTAACTTAACTTTGCAAAGTAACAGGCTAAGCAGTCATCACATAAACCAACAACTTTTTTTGGTAAAATCCTACTCAACAAGATAGGTTTGGTAACTAAAGTTTTATTCATCCTCATTCCGTAAATTTTTGTGGACATCAACGTCAAGACAATATCAAAAATACGCCACTGAATTTATATGAAAACAATAAAACAGAAAGAGGCTGTCAAAAATAATCAATTTCTGAACAAAAACAGTACGTGAGTACTGACATTGGTATTGTCTTGACATTGATGTCAACAAGTAGTTATATAATAAAGATGGTTAGTAAAGCAATATTTAAACTAATAATCTCTACTCTAAAATTTTTAGACTTTTAATTTGCTCAGTTTTGCTGTTTCTTTTGCTACGAAAAATTTCTGCAGTAAAAATTGTTCAACTACACTGAGTATTTGAACATAAACTGTCACTTTACTCTCTCTTAGCAAATTTTGTCATAAACGGTTTTAAAATCAATTTTCATGTACGATTAATCGATTTCATAAATCGAAATTAAAAAAGTTGATCGGAAAATCGAAAATCGATTTTTGAAAACATTTGCCAATCCCTAGTTTGCAACGTCTTAAAAAATAAATAAATATGTATGTGAATGCATTTAAGTGTAAATGAAAACATGTTCATGAAAATATGACGTGTAGTTACCAAATGTATAGTCAGACCAAAAAAGAAATTCCGCCTCTTCCTTCCGTTTATGTATGTATGTACTTCTGTATTTGCCTTTGTATTAATAACATTTGAAACGTAAAAATATTTCACAATTGCCAACAAGAGTTGCAAAGTTCCCGAATAATAATTTCGCAGATACAAATAAATAATTGTTTTTTAAAGAAATATTTGAGACAAATGTAATCAATAACTATTTGAGCATATTATTAAGTGTGTATGTATGTATGTGTAATATACATACATTGTATATCGTTAATCAAAACGCGAAACAACTGTGTTCGAATCGCATTTTTTTTTAAACAAAAATAATTCAGGGGGTCTACTCTGTAATTCGATTCGAAAGAAAATGCTTTCGAATTTACATGTTATAAGCATACAAATTCGAAAGCTTTTTCTTTCGTATCGAATTACACAGTAGACCTCCAGATTTAAAATTATAGTAAATAGTTTCCGCCATTTATTAATTCTTGTAGCGATATACATATGTATATGTAAATATCGATTAAAAAACATAATCATGCAAATTATGAATAAAAATTAATAGGGAATTTTTCCCCTGTTAACACACACTATTGCGCATGGCGCATTTGCGTTATTTTTGTGTGACATAGACATAGAATAAGTGTTGTAAACAAAGTACATTTGTGTATTGAAAGTGAGTGCACTGTCTCTCTCACACTTTTTACAACACACACTCTTTTTTATTCTGTGATGGCGTAAAGATGCGCAGTAGGAACGGCTGAGTGTGCAAGTGTGCACGGCTGAGTGTGCAATCTTGTTTTTTATTCCCTAGTATGAATTAAAATTTTCCTAGTTTTAAACTATTAAGGATACTTTGTTTTTACTATGAATATGCGCCAAAGTTTTTGCAATAACAAAATACTTAAAACCTTTTTAATTTTTGCTCATCATATGAACGCTGCGTATATGTAAATAAAATTTTAATGTTAAAGTGGGGAGGTTGGAATCAAATTAGCAGCAAATTCTAATAAAATTTTATTACATTGCAATTTCATGCCGTTGTCAATATCGAATCTGTGACTATTTATTGCTTGTTAGTTGTTAAAAATTATTCGATTATTAAGTGTATCTAAAATAACTGCACATTGTTTCTGTAATTACATTAATTAGTATTTGTAAACAAAACCCTTTATACATACATACATACATATGTACATATAAATATGTATATGTGTACATATTTACACTACATGCATATAGTACATATATGTAATTATATACGAGTATAGGCAGATGGGTATGTATGTACATACCGTTGACTTAATACGAAAAGGCCCTAACTCATGTTTTTCATAGTTTACAGGAGGAGGAAAAAACTAAATAAAAATATATGAAATATTGATACAAAATTTTTTAAACGCAAATTTTTATTATAAACACTTTACAAATTTAGTGTTGTATTAGTTTTATTAATTTTTTTTAATTTAGTTTAGTAATGGTCTATCGAAATATGTAAAAATATCGATTTGGAAAAATTATGAGTTGGAGCCTTTTCGTATTAAGTTAACGATATGAATGCATGTATTTTTAATCCAAGATAATATATGTTATTACAATCTCTTTTGTACTTATTATTAATAGACCATCAATAAGTTGCCGTAATACCAACATGCATAATACAGAGAAAAACGAAACAAAATTTTACAGTATTGGCTGTAAGTGATCATTCAGTTGATTCAAATTACGCCGATTTGAGTTTAAAAAAACTTAAAAAAAGACAGCAATAGATTGACCTTGCAGGCTATTCCTGAGGCTTCTCGCCAGTACACAAAACCAATGTGACAAAAAAATTCGGAGTAATGAATAACAAACACACTTTATCGAAATTTTCGAACATGATAGGTATCTCTCGAGGCATTTTACAGATTTTGGTAACATTTTAGAAATCCCACACACCATTTTAAGTTTATAAAAATCATTGAACATCTCAAACCTAGTTTTATGGAGACTTTTGAAATTATTAAAAAAAATTTTTTTAAGGATATCTAAAAAATTTTCAACGATATCTAGAACGAATTAATCAATTTAGTCAAATTGGCAGCTTTGAAATTTCTTGAAGCTTTTGCTTGTTTTTTTAGTTAAACAACGTCTATATGCATTTCGACCCTGCTCATGGAACTCAAAAGAATTTGATATTAGCAAAAAAAAAAAAATAGAGACGAATTGTTAACCTCCTCCCTCTTTTTTTGAAGTCAGTTAAAAAATTTCAAATTTTTAACATAAGAAATAGAGTCGACTTTAAATTATATACATATATACCAATCTTATCAAAAACAGAAAAAATACCAACAGCACAAATTTTGCACAAATTTTTTTCATTTATATTCTTCTCCAGACAATAACAAACAAAAAACAGAAAAAGATGGGGGTATAGGTCCAGCCATTCACGGGTGATTTCGTGACAAAAAAAAGGGATTAATTTATTCATTATTTATTTAATACTAGTGATGCACGAATATTATTAACTTTAAAGTACGCCAACAAGAGTGTGAAGTCCTTTTTCATAACAATTTTTTAATCACCCGTATTGCGTATGTCATGTCGAATATTCGACTACGAGAATTTTGTCATAGATTAAACAAACCTTTTACACATTTCCTTTAATCTAGTTGGAAATTCTCGTAGACGAATATTCGAAGTGACATACGCAATACGGGTGAATATTTCATATTGCAGGCGTAAATAGGACCGCAATTTAATGTCTATAGATTTCACATATAATATTAGTATTGGCGAATATCGTTTTAAATATTCGTATTCGCGAATATCAAAATATGACATTCGTTAAATCACTAATATACATATATATATATATATATTATATAATATTAATAAATATGACATAATAACGATTTTTTCTGCATTATTAATTTCAAAAACGAACTTTTTGGATTTATGTTTATGTTGCAATAAAGGAGCGAAATGTATAGAGCAAATTGTTATTGTAAGAAATTGGTAGAACTGTGTATTTGATTTCCTAAGAAGTTTCTCGTCCAATAAGTATGTCCCAACATTTAAGAATTTCAATATTACAAAATGCATACCGCTCATTTAATTCAACAATCTCATAACTCAAAAAAAACTCGTTTTCTGCAAAACAAATTTTTTTAGTTATGACTATTATTGTTAATACATACATACATACATATGTATGTGTGTTATATGTATGGATGTACATACATATATTGAATTTAATTATCTCTTTAGTGCTAAAACTTTTTGTAAATTGCTTAAAATGTTTCTTCTAGGTCAATAAATAGTAAAATAATGGCTAGATAAGTGGAGCATTGTTATTACATGCGTAGCAAACAACACATGAAGAAAATATGATAACATACAGAGGCATAAGAATCCCAGAATTACAACTTAGGCCCGAACAAAAAAATATGTATGTTTCTTTCTACCTATGTATATGCATAGTAGCTATGTATATATGTATGTATGTATGTATGTACATACATATGTATTCTGGAAAACGCGTGGAAGAAGTGAAACTTTACAATAAAAAAAACAAATTTAAAAAAATTTTTTTTTTGTTTTTGATACATTTTTAAAATGAAAGAAACGTGAGAATTTCTTCTTTAAAAACGGTTCATTTCGTATGTAAAACAAAAACAATTTTTTTAAATTTACAAAATTTTGTATTTGTTTTCCATGTAATATTTCACCAATTCGACGCGTATTTCAGAAAAGGCATCGTTATATTTTACATTATTGTAATACAAATTTTTGTGATGAGGCGTATTTGAGAGAAATGTATTGAAATCGCGGAAAAACTCAATTTCGAAAAATACCAGTTAGGGCCTTTCTAATTGAGACCATCGGCATTTGCAACACACATGTACAAGCATACATGCATATACATATGTATGTATTTTTTAATATACATACTAGCGATGTAACGAATGCCAATTTTTGATATTCGCGAATACGAATACGAATATTTCAAACGATATTCGCGAATACGAATATTTGAAACGATATTCGCGAATACGAATATTATATGCAATATGAAATATTAATAAATTGTTATGAAAAAGGACTTCACACTCTTGTTAACGTGCTTTAAAGTTAATAAAAAGTACCCAAAATTTTAATGATCGTCATTGAATAATATTTGAAAATGACACAAGCGCAAATTTATATAAAAAAATTAATGTATTTGTACAAACTAAAATTTTTAATCATTTATTTAAATTTAGTTTAGGATTTATGCATTTATTTATTTAATTTCTTTGGAAAAATA
The DNA here is from genome assembly GCA_905220375.1 of Tachina fera. Lineage (NCBI taxonomy): Eukaryota > Metazoa > Arthropoda > Insecta > Diptera > Tachinidae > Tachina > Tachina fera. The sequence continues at coordinate 85,572,812 of LR999966.1, forward strand.
TTCGTATTCGACTGAATTTGGCGAATACGAATACATTCGTATTCGCCTGAAAATGGCCGAATATTCGACAATTTGAATACGAATATTTGTGCATCACTAATACATATGTACATACATATTTGGCAATAAGTGTGGAGATGGGACAAGATGAGTAGTTTTTGTAAATTTCTTATTATGAAAGGTAACATAATTTTAAAATCCCAATAATTTCAGAAATAATACTATGGTATACTTATATTAACAGAAATTCGTACAAACATTGCTTTCAACCAATTTGAACATTTTTTAACGCCATTAAAAATGAGTAGGTATGTTTAGTTGGTATTCAAAAATGTTAACGACTTTTACTATTCTGAAAAACGTTTAGCCTTTGATCTTTTTGGTTAAAAAGTTGAACTCTTTTTAGCAGCATCATTTACATAAGTAATTCAACGTCCTTAGATTTTTGACTACTGCCTCCTAATGAATTGTTACTTCCTCACAAACACGCAATTTATTTATTTTTCTTTGAAAGGATGAAAAAGTTGCTTTTAGTTTGAGATAAGAAAACGCAAAATGGAAGATTTATTTTTTGTAATGACTGTACGTTATGTACTACCGGCTTGTATATAATACAATTGCATCGGTTTATTGAAAAAGTGACCAAAATTTTTTACATGATTTACACACATATATATGTATGTATGTATACATGCATGCATATGAATGGTATATACATAAGTATCCAAAGACAGCAGACAAAATTAACGCGCAAAGCCTCGAAATTATTTCCATCATATTACCACTACGGTTTTAGACAATTCGGTATATTTTTCATTTATATTGTAGGTACTTATGTATTTATTTTTACGAATTTTATTTGTTTTAACTTTTCTATTATTTTATTTCACTGTTGTTTTTTTTTCTTGTGTAATTTTCCATATTTGAGCGTATTCCATTTAAAGGTACCTAATTGAATTTATTATTGCGCAAAAAGTAAAAACACAACGAATTGTTTAATTTATCCCATTAAACTTACCATTCTGTTAAAAACTACGTCAGTCCACACAATTTATTCACAGTTAGTTTAGTAATATCTTTAAACGTTTCAAATAGGTATAATTTTTCTAATCTTTTTTAAATCTATTTCCACTTATTCCGTAGTTTGTTTCTTTTCTTGTGGTTGATTTGTTTGTGATTTTAGTTTTAGTTTGCGGGGGTGTGTTTTAATTTACTTGTTGTTCATTAGAATTCTACACTTAGCCAGCTGCTATTCACAGTATTGCCAGTATTGAATTTTTATAAATTTGGAGACTACTTCCAGTTAGCCTCAGCATTGCTAGCAGTAAACTAGTAATTCGCGTATAGTATATAATTACGTATCGCACACTAAATCATAAACAATCACAACCCAAAGTTAATTGAACAAATCTCTAACGACCGCAACAATTTCTTTTGTAATATAGTCTTCTTGAACAATATAAAATATCGTTAAGCATATTTTTATGTTACATTTGTACAGTATTAACAGTTGTTTGGCAATACTCAGCATCTGAATTTTTTTTTATTTAGTGTGCGATATGTAAAATATTATAGAGATAAATTAAAAACGTAAATGCTGCATAAAATCTAATAATTACGGACAATGTCAAGTTTCATTACTAATATCATACAACAAAGATAAGAAGAAAACGTTTTTATTTAGTGCCTAACTAGGCATTTAATTAAATCAAATACCAGAGTTTTTTATACATATTCATATTCATGGCATTTGTTTTTGAAAAGATAAGATAATTTTATTAGTTTTCTATATGTGCAAAATATATACTCGCATGAAACTTTGTTTATTTGTAGCAAATTTGGTAAAGAATCGTTTTTTTTTATTTTTATAAAATTTATTTTTTAAAATTTTTTGTGTCATTTTTATACTCTAACTGATATATTAATTTCAAAGTATATGGACATATTGAGCCCTATTTTCGATTTAATCGTAAACGACATTTCTTTTGTTACAATTTTATGGAAATATACATATGTAGTTTATAATTATCAAAATGACAAAATTGTTGATAATTTTAATAAACGGGCTGTAAAATTTTATCGTAAGCGACAATTTACGTATGTGTTTAAAACATATTTAAATATATTAAAAAAATAACCTCCTGTAAGCTTTATTTTTTTTTCTTACGATTAACGTCCCTTTCCACAATGTACGATTAATAGCTAACTTGAACTATAAATGCAAGTTCTTCATACAAAACTTGCCGTTAAAATCCCTGTTGGATTTTAATTGAACATTGTTCAGGTATTTTTTTTAAATCGATAGATTTGCAAAGATATTCTACTATTATATTATAAAATGTAAATAAGGTAACACCGTTGTCGTTATAATGTTGTTCTTTGGTTTATTGGGTAATTATGGAAAGTTTTTCATTAAATAAATAAAAAAAAGTTTATAAATTTGTAGTAGGTTTCGAAAAATGTATACTCCTTTCAAGAATGGCAGCAATTCATTATGTAGAAAAATAAATTAATATCTATTTAATATGATTAACGTTGAAAACAAGTTGTTTTGAAAAGAGTAACATTTTTTTAAGGATATAAAATGGAGTTGTAATATTTTATCACAATTTTTATTGGATAAATAACCAGAGGGCAAACTACGGAATTCGAGACGATTCGAAATTTTAAAATATTTCCATATAAATAAACTCTATTGAAATATTTCGTAATTTCGTTCGATAACGAATGCCGTAATTTGCCCCAAGAACTTTAAATTGCACAATTTCTCAAAATAGAAAGGTTTATGAAAAAATACGAATTATATTGATCGACAGACATGATAGTTTTAAGTGCTGTTAATTCACATATTTTAATTACGTAGCGAAAATTCAATAATGTATAAAAAAATATTTTAATAATTGTGGTAGGTGTAACCCGCCACAGGACGTTTGCGGGCAAAATAATTGAACCTAGCAAAATTAAAAATAAAATATTTCAACTTTTAAACTACAAAAAAAAATTAGATTTAGTATAATCTCCGATATCCAAAACAAAGTCTGGTTCTAAATATTAAATTTAAAAAATTACATTTTAAATCTATCAAAATGCCAAAAAACGAACTAGCTATAAGAACAAAGAAAAAAAAATAATAAAATATTTTTACCTTGAACTTTTTTTGCTAGACTATTTTGATTTACTTTACTTGCTAACACAATTGCAATATAAATAAATATTCGAGATAAGATTCTGATATCAGCTTGATGTGAAAGATAAAAACTAAAAATAAATATTAAGTTAGATTTTGTACGCCATACTGATAACTGCATATGGATTGCAGTTATCAATCAAAATAACACGATTAAACAAAAATTCAATAATTATAGTCAGGCTTATCATGAATTCCACATGTGAAAATTTCCGAATCAAATTTTTGTTCACAGGGATTTTAATTTCGTATCATCAACTCGAATAAAACTTAAATCTTACATCTTTCTACAGGGTGTTTTTTTAGAGGTATAGAACTTCGAATTGAAATAAAACACAAGAAAATCGTTTTAATGTCCATCAATTTGGCTTTATTGGAAGGATAATTTTATGCCATTAATGCTTAAATATGATTTCGGGCATGTGGCCGCCGCGGCTGGCTCGAATAAAGCCAATTCTACAGGTCCAATTTTCAACCACTTTTTCGAGCATATGGGGCCGTATGTTGGCAATAACGCCACGAATGTTGGCTTCCAAGTCCCCTAACGTTTCTGGTTTGTTGGCGTAGGCGAGCGACTTCACATATCCCCAAAGAAAATAATCCAATGGTGTCAAATCACACGATCTTGGTGGCCAATTGACAGGTCCATTCCGCGAAATTATGCGCTCATCGAATGTTTCCTTCAATAAATCGATTGTGACGTGCGCTGTGTGGCATGTAGCGCCGTCTTGTTGGAACCACAACTCATCCACATTCATGCCATCCAATTCGGGAACAAAATAGTCGGTTATCATGGCTCTATTGCTGTGCACGGTGGCGAATCGATTCATTCGGGTCCTCTTCAACACTTTGCTCTACAGCGGCAATTGTTTCTTCGGTTCGGACTGTTCGACGTCTCTGTGGATGCGTATTATCACATAGAGTAAACGTAGTGTGAAAACGATCCATGGTTAGCCGAATTAATTGCTCTGATGGACGATTATGTCGACCATAAAATGGACGGAGCTTGCGGTAAACTTCGCGAACTGAACCATTATTTTCGAAATAAATTTGCACGATTTGCAAGCGTTGTTCTTTTGTCAACCTGTTCATGATGAAATGGCAAACCAAACTAAATATTAATCACTTGACAGCTGACAAAATGGCCGCCATTTAAAAAAGTGATGCCAACTTAAAGTTCTATACCTCAATAAAAAACACCCAATACTTTGTCCAATAGACAAATCTTTGTGAATGATTTTCTTCATAAATTGTTTTTTGACACCAATTGTTCACACGTTCGGAAATTTCCATGTGAAATTTTATTCATGATAAGCCTGATTAATTAACAGCCTTATTTATAAAAAATATTAAGGCTTTATAGAGACTTTTTAAGAAAATTTTGAATGAAAATTTGTTTTAAAAACCCTTTTTAAAGCCTTAATAAGTTTTATTCATAAGGCTGTAAATATTTTTTTTATTTGTTTTGTTATTATACATTTATTACTAAAGATAATTCAATTCGTTATTCCCCAAAAAAACTGTTGTTATTTAAAATTCTTTTCAGTATGTAAAATAAAAATAACAAAAGTGGTGAATGACTAAGTGTGGTTGATGACTTCGATAAAATGAATGGCAAGACTAGATAGTCGAGTTCACAAATGATTTATGCTAAACAATGGCAGCATCTATATGGCAACATAGATAAATTGTACTAGAGCAATAGTAGAGATTAAAAGCATTTGTTGTGTGTGTGTGTTTAAGTACCTGCTACTCGCCTTAGTTGCAAATTCTAGTAGTAGTTTGAAAAAAAAACGAAATAACATGCCGTGACTGTTAGTCTTAAAATTGAGAAAGCTGAAGGTACTGTAGGAAAAAATTTCAACCATACAAAAAGAAACCCCATTTTCATTTAATTTTACCAAAACTTTATTAAAAGTCGTATAACAATGTAGCAAAATTATATTTCGAGCATTGTAAATTTTATTAGTAAATTTGTAGCAAACAGAAACCTATGTATGTATGTATATACATATGTATCTGCAATTATTTTGTGTATTAAATGAATATTAAACATGCTTATGTTTTAGTTTTATTTTAAAATAATTTGAACAACAAATTCATTATTAGTAAGTTAGTTTTAGTTGCTATGAAATAAACATACCACTTGGTTTTCATGTTAAATTAAATTTATAGGTATTTTAATTAGTAACTATGTATGTATGTATACTACTTTCTAGTGTTGCCAAATAAACGTGCCATTTTCAGCCTCAAATTCCTTAACAGTGTTGTACGTTTTAACTCACCATTTTGTTGTTGTTTCTCCATAATTCTCTGAACCTCGCCTGCTTCTGAGCCACTCTCCCAATCAAAGGCGGGACTTTGTCTTCGTACTGTGCTGGACGTGCTTAATTCTTGTATTTGCGGTTGTTGTGGTTTATTGTGTTGTTGTAATCGTTGAAATGATTGTTGTGTTGTTTTTGCTGTTGGTATATTTTCCCGTGTAATGGGCGAATACTGGTGTTGTGTTGGAATGTTATTGTTGCCGTTGCTGTTGCTGTTTAGCTGCAATAGTGGCGAATGTTGTGGTTGTGGTGTTGGCTGTATCATCACAATTGTTGGTGTAGCACGATTTTGTTGTTGTTGTTGTTGCTGCTGTTGTGGACTTGACATTACATAGGACTGCTTAAGAGCGTAACGTGGACTAATCTGATCTGTTAATAGTCCAGCCTGCTGCGTGTGTTGAAGTCTCTGATGTTGTGGTGTCCAATAGATTTGACTCACTTGTTGACTTGAACTACGATCAAGTATCAATGGAGTACTACGACCGTCGTGCAAACGGGGACGTATTATTTGATGTTGCTGCAGCTGTTGTGGTTGTTGATGTAAAAGGGGTTCCCTAACTGTTATATAACCATAAGCAGTACCGGGCATATTTTGCAACTGATGCGGTCTTATGTATTGCGGTTGAGCATACAATTCGTTCTGGGGATAAGTTGTAATTATTTGTGCTGGTTGTAATTTATCACCATCTACTAGTATGTATTGTGTGGGTGCTGGGGAGAAAGCACTGTCGGATCTTTGTAAAGTTCCTTGCCTGATATAAACAGGCTTTAATTCTGGTTCTCTCCTCACCAAATATTGGGTTGGATGAGTTGCGGTAACAAAGGAGCGCTGAGGAACTTCATATAATTCGGATGGATTTGATTGAAAGCTTCCGCGTTTAATCACATGGGCATAAATTGGAGAATTTGTGTTGGGATCAGTTACAATTTCTTGGGCAATAGGAACAAAGTGTCCCCCTCCTGCGGCTATTGGCAAGCTGTGCATACGTTGTGGCACTTGGGGAGCTGCGTACATTCTTGAAGCGGGCCTTTGGTGGGTCTCTACAGATACGTAGGAAACGGGCGAAAGATCTGTCGTCTGTTTTTCGTAAATGGACTGTAGAGGTGGATTTGTTTGATTTGTTGGTGTTTTGTTGAGAGACTTACGACAAAATTCTTTTATTTTCTGCAATATTTCCTCTCTGGTCAAAAGTCCTCCAATGCGCCTTGTAGGTTGGACGATATCGTCTTGCTTTTTTCTCAGTACTACTGGAGTTTCTGCGGTTTCACTTTCGTAGCCTCGTCTTATGTTTCCCTGGCCCTGAGTCATGCCATCTAAAACACTCTGACAACGTGTAGGCGTATTTTGTAGCGGTTGCTTTGTGGTTGTACTTTCAGTGCTTACAATAGGTTTGCCGTCTATGATTTTCACTTGCCTATTGTTTGAGCGTATAACACCTGAAAATGTGTTGCGCTGAGGAGAGCCTCTTGTAAAGCTGCCATCATTTTGAGGTACCAAGCGCACTTGGGAGCTGCCGGGTAAGTGTTCATAAATATTTTCAAATGTTTTATCTGTTATTTGAGTTTGGCGAATAACTTCCTGCTGGTGCTGTTGTTGCTGTTGTTGTTGTTGCTGCTGCTGCTGCTGTTGTGCTTGTTGCTGCTGCTGTATTTTTTGTTGCTGTTGCATTACCCTTAAATACAACTCTTTGTCAGTTTGCTCTTTGATTGCTCTCAGTTTTTCCCACTCTCGCTGGTCTACATACATCCCCAACTGCGATGCTTTTTTAGGTATGGAGGATATGGGAGAAATTGTCTTAGTTTCGCCAATTCGGGCTTTATGACCTTCTCTAATTGGTGTGGATGTCGAGGTTGGGCCATCGCTTACCGGAAATGAAGTTTCTTTTAGATTTTCCTTAGTTCGACTACTAATGGAGCTGGGTGCTAGTAAAGTGTCTCCCGTTACACTGTTAGATCTTTGTTGTTGCATTCGCACAGTATCTCTCTTCAAAATTTCATTGCGATCCATGGAAGAGGAACGTGGAAATACTTGTTGTCTATCTGCAGTTTGGAAAGTTCTTTTGGGTATCATGCTTTGACGTTCCAAGGAACGTCGGAAATTCGTATCATTTTTTTGTGGATTTTCTTTAGGTAGTGTGTATAAGTTGTTGTTGACCGTGCTAGGTCTTTCACTTAGTACCGTCTTATGATTGGCATCGTGCTTACTGATGCGCTCTCTTGAAAGTGTGCGCCGCGGTGGCTTTGCTATAGTTTTAACTTGCAATTCCCTTCGTTTGAAAGCTGGAGTAGGTGTGGGATTATGGAGTTTATTGGAATTGGAGTTTTCGGGTGTAGAACCATTGTTTTCATTATTTTCAGCATCTGTTAAAGCACTTGATATGGAAATGGAGATGTTGTCACCGCTTGCATAGCTTTTGCGTGATCTCTCAATTTGTTGTTTTAGCTCTAGGGCTTCGGCAGGACTCAGTAGGCTTCCCGCTTTAGGTCGGCCATGGAAGCTTTGTCGTTCTAAAACCACTCTCTTGATAGGCTTAAGGGAACCATTTTCTTGATAATTATTGGGCTTGCTGTAATCATATACTGATTTGGGATTAGGCTGTGGTTCCTTAGGTGTAGTTTTTCTTCTTGAGGCAAATATGCTATTGGCCAATAATCTTTGAAAAACCGAAGGCTTTCGGTTATTTTCGGCACCATCTACAGAGTCTTGGCCATGGGAGAAGTGTATACGTTCTGGTTCCGATTTGAAACTGATCTGTTTCATGGCTGTAGTATGTGGCTTGGGGGAATACATGTTTTGGGCACCGTTGGGTATCTTTTTTGGTATCAAGGTTAAACCTTTTTTCTCTAAATATTCTTGAAATTCTTTCGACTTAATGGTATTAGTAAAAGTTCCCTGCTGTGGAGGAGATGGCTCACGACTTAAACTAGCTTCTTCGTTTTGTGGTAGCTTGTCTGCTTCGCTTGCTGTTTTGGCCTGGTTCATCATATTATTGTCATCACTGGATTCACTTTTAGTTAAGGGTTCTTCTATTTCATCTAAGTCATCATCTGATGAAAGGTGCAGTTTTTTGACTCTTTCATCAAACTTCTTGGCATTCTTGGTCACCTCCAAGGGATTATAAAGACTGTCTTCGAGATCGGTGCCGGTTTTTATTTTCAAATCTGACAGTTCGGGATAATTAGGCTTTGAGCATTTCTTAAATGCTAAGGGCAGCTTGGGTCTGCTTTCGTTTTGTCGATTTTTTAAATCTTTCAATCTGTCACGTTGATGTTCTCTTCCTACTTGTTGTAACTTCTTTGGTGGCTTCTTCAAAGTTAATTCTCTTAATTCCTCAAACTTAATTCTTGCTAATACTGTGGGATCATAGACGAAATATGGATCGGGATTTTTTATATACGTTTTGACATATTTCGATTGTTTTAACACATCTTCTGTGGAAACAAATTCATCCGAAGGTGATTTATTTATACCGTTACTTTTACGATTATTAGCCTCGTTTTTTAAGCGTTCTCTTTCCTTTTCTTTTTCACGTTCACGCTCTCTGAGCTGTTGAGTGACAGTTTTTCGTATGCTCAATGTAGAACGTTTTGCCGGCACTGGTGGTGGAGTTTTCTTTTCTTTTCTCTTGCTGTTGCCGTTACTCAAATAGCCGTTTGTTTTGAAAGGATTCTTTTGATCGACAATGGGTTCGCCTGTAATAAACTTTGTAATATTTTCATCGTTCGGGTCAAACGATACCGATTTTTTCAATTTTGTTTTTGGCTCGTTTCCACTGCAACCGTCTTCCTCTTCTGTGGTATTAAATGAACGATCTGTGGCGTCCGTATCACAGCCTTCATCTAGTGAACTATTACGCAGGCAGCCGTTACTCTTGAGACTTGTTGTAAGCGATTCGTTGAATGAGTTACGTTTATTTGTATCCAGCGACTCTAACGAATTACTTCTAAGCGACTCTTTAAATTTATTCGATAAATATTCGTTACTGCTCGTTTCTATAACCGTACATAATGACTCAGTGCTAACATCATTGCTAACTGGTTCTGACATGACGCTTCGACGGTGTTGAGTGGAGAACTGAAAGTTTTGCTGGGAGTTGATAGAAATAGAGTTGGATGTGGGGGCTGAGAAGGAGGAGTTGCTAAAGAATTGCTTTGGCTTCTAATGACGTGCATTGAATCTTCCAAATGTATACGTATTCTCTGTGTGTAAGAAGCTGCAAAGAGTTTGAAAGAATTAATTGTAAGTTAATTTGGGTTGCGTTGATTTTATGGGTGCTTATAATTAGAGAATTACAATAATTATATATGTATATAGTTTCAATGCACAGTGGGACTTTTCGCTAAAACATATGGTGGTAAATTATAAACTTTTCTTTTTCTTTGCATAAAGTAATCAAGTCTAGGTTTTGGTTTGTGATATTTTAAGTTTCAGATGAAACGAGACGAGGAATTTTTCATAAAAAATATATTAAATTTTTTTTTTGTAAAGTGGTATTTTATTATTTTCTCATTAATACTAATGTACGTATTATTAGATTTTTTTATATATTTTCATTTACTACGTTTATACGGTCGACTTATTCGCAAATAAAAATATTGCAAATGGAGAATTTTGTCGCATAAACGGCGAATTAATTTTTTATTTGCAAATAGCTAACTCTCAAAAACAATTCCTGATTAACGCACTAATCAGAAGTAAAATGCTTGAGGTTGCCACGCTTACAAATTTTTGATAACAAAAAACAATAAATAGATGAATATTGCACAGAAAAAATTGATAGAGGCAAATAAAGACAATTTAAACAATAATTATAATGGGCCTTATTATGACCAGCTTTCGATCTTGGACTGTAATCGAAAGTACTGATCGAACGAATTTTCATTTGGTATTATGACGAGCATTCGACAAAGAATGTCCTTATTGTAAATATCCCTCAAAGTGATTTTTAAAATTTGCAACAAATAAAAAAAAAACAATCGTTTATAATAATTTTTTATGCTAAAATAATTCATCCAAAGCTAAATTCTGTTCGATAAAAAATTCGTTGCTCAACGATGTTTTCGATATTCATAACATGAAATGAACATTAGATTTTCGATGTTCGTTAGCCGGCAAAGATCGAAAATCGAATGCAACTCATAATAAGGGCCAATAATAATATTTTTACATTTACACTATTTTTATTTGTTTGTCAACATAATTTAATTTTTCTATAGAAATCCCAACAAGTTTTTCTAATTTTGATATGATGTATGAACAGTAAGTTAATTTTTTTGCAAATAGTGCGCGTATAAACGTAGTAATTAATAGTTATACCAAAAATAGTCCAGTTTTCGATAGCAATTGAATTTTAGATATTTTTTTTAACTTCAATCCCACTGTTGCGCTGTGCATACACACATATATACATACATTTTCAAGATTCAAATCTTCAATAGTACCGAAGAAATGCAACAATTTGGAAATTCTCATAAATAAAAGAAAAACAAAAGGAAAAGCTAAACTTCCAGATAGAGAGAGAAAAAAATAACTTACTTTAATATTGTTTCCTCTTAATTTCTTTCAACATGCCGTTATTCCATTTACCAATCATTACAATTATTAGCGGCGGTTGTTTTTATCTCCTCAAACAATAACAACAACGATCAACAGCATCTGTTAAAATAGCAATAGTACAAGAAGAAGTTGTTGTAATAGCTGCTGGATCTATGAAACCATACGAAAACTTTAACCGATTTGTCCACAGTTGAACGTCTGCAATGAGTAGTAGAAGAAGAAGAAGAAGAAAAAACACAAGAAGCAAATTAATTTAGATATTTTTGGTATTCAATTTTGTTGTACTTGTTTTCTAAGTGTTGTTATAAATAACAATGAGGTTTTCTTATAAAAATGTACACGTAAATAATTTAGTTGAGTGCAAACTAGAATTTGCGTCACATCACAGGTTGTCACATATTTTAGATATGTAATTGTGAGAATTTTTTGTTATTTTAAAGAAATGGTTTGTTTGTTCTTGCTGCTATTAGTGCATTAGAAAATTGACATTTTCACAGAATCGGTTTTTGGATTATTCGAAAGCATTATACATACATAAGTGTAATCTTTTTCAACTTGAAATTCATTGAAATCGAATTGACTTAATTTCGAGCAAAAAAGTTGATTTTTATCAGAAATATAATTTTAAAGCTTTATTATTTGAATATGACTTTGAGTACACAGAAAAAAATTTTCCTGCAATAAACACGTTTAATTGAAAAATATAATAAAAAATCAATTAAAAATTTTATTGACTTAATGAAACTTTGAATTAAATTAAATATTTAAACAAAACTTTAATTGAATAAATTAAATATTTAATTGATTTTTGGTTTTTAATAAAACGTGCTTATCACAGAAAATTTTTTTCTGTGTATATGGCTCGCTGCTGGCGATGCGGCTTATGCATTCTAAGAGTCCTCATATCCTTATATCAAAAGTTGCTTAACTAAAATTGTTGTGTGTAAACGCAGTCTTAGCGTGTAGATTTGTAATTAAACGCTACAATACATATGCATGTTAATGCATGTTTGTTTAACTTGCTGGTCACCAAATTCCAACAGCACTGCAGGCAATGCATATTTTATTAAATATTTTTTATTTTAACTCTTATTTTTTTTTATATAATATGTACAATGTAAGTTCGTGGTATTAGCGTCATCATTGATCTTCTAAACACTTATAAAAACGTATGTATGTATATTATCTCTTGTGGTTGTAAAACTATGTGAATAATTTAACATAAAAATACCATAATTATCACCCTGACATCGAAGTGTTAATTATTTTCAACCTTTAGATGTTCCGAAGAGTGTCTGTAAGACTGAAAATAATTAATTGTTCTTCTTTTGAATCTTTCATAAATTTATTGTTTGTTACATCATGTTGGTAACAAAAGTACACGTAAATGAACAGCCGCAACTGAACTGAGTAAAACACCAATTTTTTTAATTAACCCAGAAAATCTATTTTTATGTTTGTTTTTGTATATTTTTTTTTTGAAAAACATACTTTTTTTCCGTTGAGTAGTTCTTTAGTAGAATAGGCTAACTTTATAAATATTATGTATAGAAAGAATAAAACCAATTATTTTCGGATTAAGTTTGTAAAATAAAGGAAAAGTTTTGAAATATACTTTTAAGAAGAGCTTGTTTTCAGGAGTAGTTAAAAAATTCTTATTGTCATGATTACACTAAAGTTTCTTTAGTCTTATTTTGTTCTTTGGTTTTTTTTGTCTTGTTTGTGTAATTTAAAAAATAAATCTCCCATTATATTTGTGCTTCAAAAATCATTTTTACAAAAGTCTTCTAAGAATAAATAAGCAAATTGGATAAAATAAGGGCATTTCCCACGGCTTGTTGCGACAAGTCGAACGTTGTCAATCGATATCGGGGGGCAGGCCTAAATTAAAAAATAAATTGAAAAATAAAGGGTGTTTTTTTATAGATGTGTAGAATTTTGAAATGGAATAAAACAAAGATGAATTTTTTAAACTGATTTGTGAAATATGACCGGGAAGGCTGGCTCGGATGTAGTCTAATCTGGAGATCCAATGTTCGATTACTTTTTCCAAAATTTTTGGCCGTATATTGGCAATGAAGCAGAGAATTTTGTCCTTATGGGCGTAGACTAGCGACTTTACATATCCCCTCAAAAAATAGTCCGGCGGCTTTAAATCGCACGATCTTGGATACCAATTCACGGGTCCGAAACGTGAAACTATGCGGTTGCCAAACGTTGTGACATGTTGTGCCGTCTTGTTGAAACCACAGCACAGCGCATCAAAATTTTCCATGAAGTGGAAGGACACATATCCAATTCATGTGCACTATGGGGCATATACGGATTCGGGTCTTCCTCTACACTACGTTCTACAGCAGCAATGACTGCTTCTGTACTGTACGTACTGTACGACGTATCTGTGGATGTGTGTTATCATTTAGAGTAAACGTGATGCGAAAACGTTTCATAGTTAATCGAATTAATTGCTCTGGTCGACGATTATGTTAATCGCAAAATGGATGTAGTGCGCGATACGTATTTCGAACAGAACAATGAATTTTAAAATAAATTTGCACAGTTTGCAAGCGTTGTTCAAGCGTCAGTCGATTCATGTTGAAATGGCGTTGGCTAAAGTAGTTATCACGTTGACTACAAAATCGAAGGTGCTGTTTTCGATCCCGGTATCCAACAGTCATTAAAATAACACTACCACGCATTTTTTTGATGTGCATTGTTGCCCTTTTGTATCAGTTGTTGTAGAAAAGTTCTAGTGATGAAGGCATCTTCACTGGCAACTGAACTACACAGACTTTAGCAGATTATAATCCTAATGTAACATCAGTGTGCCCTCCTTCGTTGTATAGCAGAATCATCGGTGAAGTAGAATAACCAATAAAATGCCAACCCAACACAGTTAAAAAATTTTAATATGCCTCGTTGACACCAGAGGCGCTGCAACACTGCATTATTCAAAACGTGCAAAAAAACCGGATTCCATTATAATGAAGCTTTCCTCTCTTTTTCGTCTTCCTTAACCACCTGCCTGCTCTATCACTGTCCTTTTCCTAAATAAGGTAACAGCTAGTAAAAGTGGGCATTAATTGTCTGAGTGTTACTTCTCTTAAAAAAAACTAAACATAATTCACTTGATAGATGAGTAAACAGCCGCCAGTTAAAAAACTGGTGCCAACTAAAAGTTTTATACATCTTTAAAAACACCCTTTACTATGTCACAGTTACTCTTTACTCAATACAAAAATCACATCACACCACAATCCAGTATAAAATAATTTTGTTTAATTTATCATATTCTTCCAACATTTGTGGAAGTTGTACATTGTGTTTTATCGAAACAGTTTAAAATATTCGAACATGTATCGACAGTGAATTTGCCGTTAAACCTCTATCGGGAGTGTAATGATATAAAACATGCCATTATGTATATGTTCTTTGTAAGCCATGAAAATGCAATTCTTTTGTAAGTATTTTCAGTATTTTTGCAGTAACAAAGCAGACAGACGTCTCTTAATAAGATGGCGATATACTTTAACCTTGGGACCAGACAAACAAGCCGTCTTAGCAAGTCGGCAGTGGCGGCTTAGGATGAAATAGTTGGCGACGGCTTGTATGACGGCTGACATTGACAACCGCTCTTTAGAAACTTTTTAAACACATTTCTGTAACAAAATTTCAAACTGATGTCTTCCATATAATTTGAAAGATGTAGAACAAATTTGCAACAACAAAAAACAAATAACCGGGGAGGATAGTCGCATGTATCGGCAGGGGCTTGTAGTTATATTGAAAGTTGGCGGCGGCTCTTGAGTCGGCTGTGAACCGATCGGCTTGTGTCTATTGAACGGGACAGGGAAATGCGGTTGCTAGTGGATGCTATGAATCTTCTGACAAAGGGTAGTAAATTGATGAACACCTCGTTCTCTACGATCGTCTCTTGCTCTGATACTTTGCAAAGTAAAATTAGCTTGTGTAAAAGCCGTGTATGTATTATAATTTGTACGTAAAACTAAGAACTAGTATGGGAGTGAGTATGCGAGGATGCCTGATCTATAGCTTCTATTCATTTTTAGTATTCTGTAGCTAACTTTTATTTACCCATAACTGCCTGTCAAAGCCTTCTCATACATACTAAAGCCCTGCACAAGACCTCTTACAAGAACTTTTAAGACATGAGGGAGTTTTAAAATGCTTTACTACAGCGAAATCTTCTAAAAGAAACGCTAAACAACACTGTTGACAAGATATTTGTTTCAGTTATTGCAGGTATAGGAGAAAAGAAGAAAATACTTCGTGACGGAAAAATTTGTGATTCTTGCTTCTTCATAGGAATGGGCACGTATACAAACGTCATGCATGTACATACATACATACATAAGTTGTGTGCATGCTCTTTTAATTTTCTACACACATATAAACGCACACATGCATTGACATTAGTTGTGTGCGCTTGCTTTAAAAAAACCTCCCTAAAACACATAATAGCTTATTATCTACATCCTTCACAGACACACTCAAACGTACCGTATGCAAATAACAAACATATACGCATAAACACTACTTCTTTTGATTGTTTGTTATGAACAAGAAGTCTTCGCGGCGTCGCTTGTTAACAGTCATATACACGAACACCAATGCATCCATCCCTTATAATGCGACAGCATTTATTATTGGTTTGGTATAATACATACCACGAGAATACATTTAAAAAACAAGACGTATTTACATTTCAAGACTATTCACGCAGGTCTCTAATACATACGCAGTTTACCCCATTGTGAATTTTAAATCAAGAAAAACAATTGCGTATAAAAAATAAACATAAAAAACTAATTCATCATTTTTATTTAAGCTACTTATACGAAATTTCACAATCCTAATGAGCCATTTAATTATTTTGAGTTAACGAGATCTTTAAAAAAAAACAACAACATATTCAAATGATACGTATGCGATAGGAAAAAAACGAGAGTTTCATATTTATGCTTCTTGTTATTAGAGTTTTTAAGAAAAATAAACAAACTCAAAACTGATTAAAGTCACAGATTATAAAATATTATTTGTCTTAAGCCATTCATTTTCACTTGTCTCATTTAAAACAAGAGAAGGCAAATGAATAGAAATTAACTGGAGCTGAATGAAGATGACGATGATTTATTACACACGCCCTAATTGGCGTAAAAAAATAAATATTTCACAACTGCACAAAATCTCAACAGTGTTTTGTATAGGTTTTTTTTTGAAGAATGTCCACGAAACATATTGCACTCAAATTGAGTTTGTTTTCAAGTTATATAATTGGATATATAAAGATGCTCTATATTTTCTATATTCAGTAGGACTTCGGCACAAAAAGAAAACGCCTTATGGAATCAAGAAAATTGTATTGAAAGCGAGTTCAGAAAATGCAGGACTGTTATTGCAGTAAATAATTTTTTTATGCCTGTTTTTTGGATACGAAGTCATGAGAAACTTATTTCAATAATCCTCGTTTATACTAAAAGATACAAACTAGTTTATAATAAAACATACTGTATTTGAAACAGCGGCACAGCATAATTTTAATTCGCTGAAGATGGCCCCAAATGTCACCCGTGCTTTGACATTTATAATGTAAATATGTAGAAAATTAGATTAGTAAGGGTGGTGCTATACCGTACCTCCACTCGTAAACCCAATAGGGTCCATTGTGATTTATAGAAAATTAGCTCTGAACAAGCCACTGAACGGTACACACCTCAAAAACTTGGAATTGTTGTTACTACTTATTTGACTAATTTTCAGTCTGTTCCATGTGCTTGAACAATTAAGATATTTGGCTGATCGCCTCGTACAAGATGGGTGCATTACGGATGTCAGAGGAAGTGACTGGCCTTGTATTGTACGTTCTTTCGAAAGCATCTGTGCTGCTGGCTTCACAGATAATCCACAAAATCACCAAAATAATGCAAATGCTTTCGAATCGAAATGCTAATAACATACAAATTCGAAAGAATTTTCTTTCGGGGGTCTACTCTGTACTTCGAAACGAAAGAAGAAGAAAATAAAATGGCGTTGGCTGAAGTAGTTAGCACGAGCCCGCACTCCAACAGTCATTAAAAATTATAAGACTACGAATTTTGCTTATGTGCATTTCTGTCCCTTTGTATCAGTTGTTGAAGGAAAGTTCAAAACATGAAGAAGACATATTCACTGGTCACTGAACTATATATACCGACTTCAGCAGATACTAATCCGAATGTAACATCAGAGCGGACTTTTTTGTCGTTATTGTGTAGCAGAATCGTCGGCGAACTAAAATAACTAATAAAATGGCTACTAAACGCAGTTAAAACATTTTAATACGCCTCGTTGGCACCAGAGGCGCTGCAACAAACACTGCATTATTAAAAATGTGTTTTAAAAGAATGAAGCTTTCCTGTATTTATCTCTTCCTTCACCACCTACCTCATCTATCACTATCCATTTCCTAAAAAAAGGCAACACCTAATAATAATAGTAGTAGGCATTCATTGCCTGAGTGTTACTGTGGTGTTACTTCTCTTTATCAAAAACATGTTGTTTAGAACATAATTGGAAAGCATTTTTTTTTCGTTTCGAATTACAGATAAAATTAACTAGTAATCTTGCAAGTCTTGAAAGCTAACATTGAAGAAGAAATCGGTAATTTGAGCAAAATGCTTAGCGATCCATAATTCAAAATACCGTAAAACGAACGCAGTTATATATCAACTTGAGAGGTGGCAATTTGACCCATATAATTTTTCCAATTAATATCATACATCTTACACTTTCAAATGAACTTTTTATGAAAGTACTAGCCAGTTAAAATTATGACATAAGTTTTAGGCCATCTTGTATATTAAGTCACTAATCTACCACAAACTTGAAATACTTATGTATGTATACTGGTGTCAATATGAATTAAATGAGAATTCGATCAGACATTACTATTTACCCTGTCTGCAATACATGATAATAAACATGCTCTGAATTCCCTCTTGGCTACTAGTCTAGTAGCTAAAGGGTCACAGGTTCGATTCCTTTTTGTTAAAAAAACAAAAATTTTTATTTTTAAATATTTATATTTTTTTATATGTATATATATGTATGTACATAAATATACATATGTGTATATGGAGTCAAATATATCTATGTACGTGAAAGTCTGCCTTAAATCTGCCTTTTTGCTTAGATTATATCGAGTTGTTAGAAGTAGATTTATCATAGATCTTTCCACTCATTGTAATATTTAATGTTAGAACTTCTTCATTGTCAACCTTTAAAGCCAACCAGCCTAAATAAAGTTGTATAAAAAAGTGTACATAGGACATGGAACTGCTTCTTTGTTTTGATTATAAGTAAAAAAGAGAAAAACAGAAAATAACATATAAAAAAATCCTAATAAACATTATGGTGTTAAAACTTTTGTCAATATTTGTTTAATCCTGAGCTCTATTAAACGTACTTATGAGAAAATGCTCTCATATCACATGACAATCATTGCGAATTCACATTACAGACAAACGTGCGTCATATTGCAAAAAGTAAATTTACAATAGAACCTTCAAATGAATTACTTCTAAAGAGGTTATATCAATATTATAAGAACATAAAGGTTTACACACAAAGCGAGAAAAAAATGTAATAAAAATATTGTGATGATATCAATATTTATTTATAAATGAAGGAATACCACCAGTCAGTCAGTCTGTCCCCCAATTTATGAGCAAATAAGTATAAATTGATAAAAAAAATCGTTATTGATTGAAAATAGTTGTACTCGTATAAAAAGCAGATAGTATTCAATAGAAATAATAATCTTATCTGGCGATAACGATATTGTGTTTATATCTTGTAACACAATACAATTATGTACATGTAGTTTGAGCAATGGCCAATAAAATGTGGCAAATAAATATTGCATTCATGTCAAACAAAGGTACTCTTCCATTGTCGTTGGTGGGTACTTTTTATTGCAAAGAATTTTTGTGTAATTTTATTAAATATTCAAAGTTATCAGTGCCACAATTCAATAAATATTGCACCAACTTTTGCTTAAACAAGGTTTGATTTGTAGATTGATAAGATATGGAGAGTTTTTGAAATTAATTGTATTATGTAATGAAACTTACAGCCTGTTTGGAAATCTAGACGTTTCTGTAGTAGATTAAAGAAAATTTTTATAAGTTTCTATTAATATCTTACAAAAGCGCCAAGATTTCTATGTCAACGTCTTACGCAAACAGGCATTTAAAAAATTCTCTACTTCAAATATGAGCATTTAAAAGTTAGAAATATATTTTTTACTTAAACTTGGTTTTACTTGTCTCTTAAGTGCCTAGTTTGTTTTTAAGAGCAGCTGCTTTTTGAACTTATATTCATAATTCCCGTCCTAGGTTTGGAAATTAAAAATTTCAAGGAACTTAAAATATTTCAAAACAAACTCTGGCAACACCGAGTGCTTTTATAGGTCACATATTGCCGTTGTTTCTTATGTTTATTTTGTGCTATAACAAGGGCCAAATATATATACATATGTTCTAAGCTTTGTAAGAATCGTTTGGTAAGAATTAAATACATATTATTTTCATTGGGCGTGGTCCCGTCCGACTTTTATAAAAGTTAGATTGTATTCAATGCAAAAGCTAAAGTCGTAAGCAGACTTTCGGTAAAATAGGTGATATATAACATTATATTTTAATAGGTGGGGCTTACTTTTATAAATGTAATATTTATATTATTCACTTATCTAAATGTAGAATCGTGGTAATTCAAGAGGGTAAGGAGTGCATAAAATTTCTTGATAAGCTGTCGGTAGGAAGTACATAAAAGGGTGAGGTCCATGCACAGAAAAAAATTTTCCTGCAATAAATACGTTTAATTAAAAAAAAGCAAAACATCTATTAACAATTTTATTGTGTGATTTAAACTTTTAAATAAAAAAAAAAATAATCAACATGTCTTTTAGGGTTCCGTACACCAAAGGTGAAAAGAAACTCCATTGTTTCCGCTACGCTGTCCATCTGTCCGTCTGTCTGTCTATCCGTACAGGCTATTTTCTTGAGAATCGTAAGAGCTACGAACCTGGGTGTCTTAATTCGAAACGAAAGCAAATGCTTCTTTCGTTCCGAAATACAGAGTAGACCCCCATGAAATATGGAAAGAGTGTGTAGAACTTTGGCTGCTACAACAACAAATGCAATAGAGTTAAAAATTAAAGGGTGTTCCAAAACGAGCAACGAAAAATGTTACAATCTCATGTAATATACTCGTACATACAATTGTATGTATATAGAGACTTGAAATGTTTAAAGTTAGTATATTTTTATACAGACTACCACAATTAACACTAAAATAAAATTAAAGGGTGTGCAATCAGTTAATGTAACTTTGACTACTTGCTGTATCTTGGAAACCGTAAGAGACATACTCTTGAAGTTTTCAAAAACGGTAAAACTAAAAAATCCAAAAACTATAAAATCTCCAAACCGAAAGAAATCGCCAAAAACCCTAAAAAAATCGCCAAAGCGAAAAAAAGTGCCAAATAAAAAAATATTCTAACACTAAAATAACTCGCCAAAAACCGGAAAATCGCAAAATGAAAAAAGTTGCCAAAATAAAAAAAAAACGCCAAAACTAAAAAACGCCAAAAATTTAAAAAAAGCGGTCAAACCCGAACAATTTTTAAAAACGAAAAAACTGCCAAAACTATATATTATGTAAGCTAAAGTTCGTATAGTATTACATATCTAGTGTCCGTACGGAACCCTTCGTGAGCGAGTCAAAGTCGCATTTTACTGAATTTTTTATTTTCTTACTTTACTACAATGGCTCACTTTTTTCAGGTCGAATTGTAGTTGTAAAAGGTATGTGAAGAAAATAGATGTAAATAACAACAACAGCTATTCACGAGTAGAGTGTTTGCAACACAAGTGTTTTTTAAACACTAAATGTATAAAAAAAAAACACTAAATATATTTAAATATATATCGGCAAAAAGCTTGAAAGCTCTGAGAGAACTATAACTAAATTCTGAACCATAGAGAATATATTTGCTCCCCAATGCGAATATTTTGTTTAATGTACCTTGCTACCACGCTTAAACTACCAGGGTGACTATAATGCTGTTCGAAACGAAATGTGCAAATTCATAACATGCAATTCGAAATAATTTTATTTCGTTTCGTATTACATTCCAGTAAAAAATTTTCATGTTTGTTGAAGCAATAGGGCAATAAAGTGCATCGCTTTAAAATACGAGCTTGTTAAAAAGCAGTGAATGTATATGAAGCAAACTACGGGATTAATAGTGCGCAAAAATGTAGTGTTCCAAACCGAGAACTCGCCATACAAAAATCAGCAGCGATATCAGCAGGTTTGTCAGCGCTACTTTTACTTAATAATAGTAAAAACCTGCTTTTTTGAAGCAACATTTTTGCTGGGATTCTAAGCTTATAGGCACGACTTATCTCCAAATAAAACTGTAAATTGTTGTCATATAATTGTTTTATTGCGACTTACTAATTCAGAAATCTATTCACGATTAACGCAATATTTGCAAATAAAATGCTTGAGGTTGCAAATAGTGCGCGTATAAACGCAGTAACAGAGCACTATCCAGAATTAATAATTAGTAAAAAAAAATTGGAAGTCATTCTGAAGGAACTATTTTTTTTTTGCTTCAGTCAGAAAATTCTCATGATAATTAAAAAAACGTTTCTTTTAAAGAAATTTATAAACTAATTTTGGTGTAAAAACTAAAAGTTATTTACATAAATTTATATGAAAACACTGTTGTGCGTTTAAATTCGTATAAAAAAAATCAAATCGTAAAAATGGAAAAAAAGTAAAATTTTCTTAAAATCACTTCCAATTCAGTGATTAGGCATTGAAAAAGAGAACTTCTTGCAATGACAATCCTATGTAAAAGTCATTAGAAATCTACATTTTCATGACTTCTTTGTAGTGTCCTTTATATTATTGAGTATCGATAGTGCAAATAAAATTTTATTGTTATCCAACATTTGTTAAAAAACAAAAAAAAAACAACTCCATTTGTTTACAAAAAAAGAAACATGTAATTATAAATAAACTATCGATAAAGCAATCAATATTTTAACACCTCTACGCTTCTAAAAGTTTATAATGAAATAAATGCCTTAAATAAATTTATACGATGTCTTTGGTTCAATGAAAAAGAAAACAATTGTGGTCATAAAATTAAAATAAATAAGGAGAGAGAGTTGCACATGCGCCCAACCAACTGAAAAATACATTTTAATAACCACTTCCATTTGCCAGTGTAGTTAAATTTTTTATGTGCAGGCTAAGAGTAAAATAAACTGCAAGTTTTTCTTTTCTTTTTTTTTTTTGCACTAGTATGGTTTTAAATTTAGCCGTATTTTCCAGCTAAACTAAATTGCCTTTAATAAAGATCTCGAGAGAGAGACTTAAATGTACGACCTTTCACTTATTATTTCGAGTGGGTTATTTTAAAGGCTCAGTTGTTTTTTTTTAAAGTTGATTCTATTGTTTAGAGTGATCCCGTAAATTTATGCATGTAACGGTATTATTTTGTGGTTAAAATTTTTGGTTGGTTACTCACATACATATTTCCTCTTACGCTAGCTTCTCTTTTTGTTTGTTATACATATATTAAATTATAAAATTCATTTGAGTTACTCTTGTTCAGGCGCAACTTTCATTGGGTTAGAGTCGTTAGAGTTAAACCGGTTTCAAAGTTCAAATGCATTCAATAGAACCTAAAGAAGTGTAAATAGCAATCATAAGACTCGGATCATAATCAGTATTTAGTGTAAATAGTAGAACGTGGTGAAAAACCAAACATACATACATACATACACACATAAATAAATTGCTTATTCAAGCATTGATAGACTCAAATGCCTCAGCAAATGCACAGAATGCGAATGCAGACCAAGCAAATGATCATTAGGTTAAGGTACGTACTACGTACCTACCTCCTATGAGCACTTGGAAGCAATTGTGGTTTAATGTTTTAAACTATAAAAAGAAAAAAATATTAAAGAAAAAACTACATAAACCAAGCGTTTGTTTTAGACATCCATAAAGTTTACTTTAGTTAAACCACAAACAAATAAAAATAAAATAAACAGAAGACGACAAACAGTTATTGTTTTTAATATTGTAATGTATTCCCAGCTAGCATTTTGTATCATAATCCAATCTTTTCCGAATCAGCTTGACGGGAAATATAACCGCATATGAGCTCATTTTTCGATCATATATGATACTCTCGTTCTCTCGTTATAAGAATGTGGTACCCTGCAGACGAATCATACCAAAGAATCATTTATGATACTATTTGCTAATTAGTTTTTGAAAAATTTTCTGGTAGTATTTAATCATTAAGTCACCTTTTTGCTGTTTCTTTGCATTTTGTTCCTCTATTTTCAAGAAAACATTATTTGATCATATTGATGAATCGCAAATGAATCCTTTTTCCGCAAGCCAAGTGATAATTCAGATTTTAATCATCAAAACTGATCCAAGGAGAATCATATGAGAGATTTCTCCAAAAATGATCACCCAAATGCTAGCTGGGTGTATGTTTATAGTTCGTTATTAAAGGGGCTCATACACACATACTGCTCATGCTCATGCGATAAGTATGTGTTGGTAAATTTAAAATTTTTGTTAATGTATTTGTCACAGAGACAATGCAGTATGAAAAATCAAAACAGTATAGATTTTGAAATGAACTCATACTGCTGACAGTTTTTTAAATGAACAAAAAATGAATTTATTCATTCCTCGGATATGTATTTTTTAAATTTGAAGTTTAACTAAAAAAAAGAAAGTAAAACAAACAAAAAAAGAAATAAAACAAACAAAAAATAAGTTCTGAAAAAATAACATGTAAAGAAAATAAGTTTTTTCTATTAATTTCTTGAATTCTACCAATAATTTTTTTGTTCTCAAACGCATGTTTATTTCATAAATTTTTATTTTAAATGATGATTGATAAGTTAGTGGTAAAATATCAATCACACATGTATACCAAGGGTTCATCAGTAGTAGCTGCAAGTAGTATGTGTGTGTATGGGCCACTTAAGGGTATTCGCTTGGAATTGCAATTATCATATTTATAAAACTCAAAAAAAAAAAAATTATATAATTGTTTGTTGTTGATGGAGCAACATAGGTTGTTAAAATTAAAAAAGAAATTTAGTAAAGTGTGACTGTGACTCGCACACGAAGGTATACTTACGGACACTACCCATGTAATACTATACGAACTTTGGTCTTATAATCGAATATCTTGCCTGATGTAGACATTTAAAAAAAATCAAGTATTTTTTTTTTGGATTTTGATGATATATTTTAGTATAACTAATATATTTATATATTATATTTTTCAGATTTGCAGGTTTTTTCCGTCCCTTAAATTTTTTGGCTTATGGCAATTTTTATTTTTAGCGTTTTTTTTTCGTTTTAAGCGATTTTTTCGGTATTTGGCAATGTAGTTTAGTTTAACCATTTTTATGTTGTTGTTTTGCGCACTTTTCCTTTTGGCGATTTTTTTTTTGGTTTTTGGTAATTTTTTCGTTTTTGGCGATTTTTTTATTTTAGGATTTTCTAGTTTTAGCGTTTTTAAAAATTTCAAGAGTTTGCTTATTAAGGTTTGCAAGATGCAGCAAGTTGTCAATATTAAATAGTTAAAATAACATTAACTGATAAAACACCCTTTAATTTAGATTTTTTAAATGTCATTGTTAATTGGTGTAGTGTGCATAAAAATACAATAACTTTGTCAATGACAGATTTCCATATACATATAATTGTCTGTTTATCACATTAGGATTTCAAAATCTTTTGTTGCTCTAAAAGACCCTTTAATTTTTAACTGCCATATATTTGTTGTTGTATGGGCCAAAGTTTTACATATCCTGTGAAAATTTCAGGTCCTTAGTTCTTGCGGTTCTCAAGAAAACAGCCTGTAGTCACATGTGACTCACAGGCAGATGAACAGACGGACATCGTAGCGATAAGAAAAAGGTTCCTTTTCACCTTTGGTTTATACAATCCTAAAAACGTATTCGGAATCTAATAAAAATGTTTATTGAAAATAATTTTTTTTTTGTTTGAGACTTTTTAACTGGTAACAACAAACCCTGGTAAACTATGAAGATAGTGGTAGAAACTCTTTCCATGAAAATTATACCTTTTGTGAGTTAGTGTCCTGCACAAGACCATTTATAAGACTTTTCAAGAAATGAGAACTTTTTCAAATGCTTTACTACAGCAAAACGCTAAAAAACACTGTTGGCAAGACAAACAACTGAAAAAAATGTCTTGTCAACTGTTTTGGTTAGCGTTTGTCTTACACACAGAAAAAAATACCAATGTAAAATCAACATGAAAAAGGTTAATTCAAATTCATTAAAATCACATTAAATTTACTATGTTTTTTGAGTGTGTTGGTGGTTATTTGCTTTGTTCATAGCTGCAATACACTTTGTGCTTAGTTGTTGTTGTTGATTTTCTATTGTTGTTGTATTTTTTTTCTTTGTAAACAGCCAACAAACTCCTGCTGGCTGGTAGACAGTGTGTTAGTCTTGCATTCGGAGGATCGCAGGTTCGAATCCTGGAGTCAAGTTAAAGTTTTTTTTGTATTTTTTTTAATTAAAAGTTTTCAAGCCAAATCATTTTGTTCTTTTTTTAATTTAAACTAAAACTTTTCACATAAATGATAAGAAATAATGTTAAATTATAATTTTATTCAAGATGGTACATATTTAGTGTGTATCTTAAGAATATTTAAAGTTGTTGTGGCTGCAGGGGTAAGCACGTTGACTACCACGCGATGAGTTCCGAGTACAAATCTTGGCCGGGGAAGCAAAATTTAATTTATGTATACAAAAATTTTTCTGATGTCTATGTCCACCACAAGTAAATAAAAAATAATAAATAATAAAAATAATAATAATAATAAATAATTCATAAAATACAATTACTACATTTAATTAAATTCATGTTGATCTAACTTGATATAACTTTGATTCAACATGATTCTTCATTTTGATTTTAACAGTACTTTAATGTTAATTCAACGTAAATTAAAGTTATTTCAAAAGGAAAATTTTTTTTGGACAATTACTATACATCATGTTAAATTAACATGAAACGCACATGAAGCAAAATCATTGCCAAAAAATGAAAAATTAACCCTATTTTTAACGATTCTACATTGTTTTTTTCGGTGTGTAGAAAATTTCGCTGTAGTAAAGCATTTGAAAAATCTCTCATGTCTTGAAAAGTCTTATAAATGGTCTTGTGAAGGACTTTATTGTGAGTAGCTTTGTAAGCAAGACTACCCAGCAAAAAAAATTTGTTTGCTAGAATGCAGAAAAGTGTATATACTCTCCAGCCGTAAGTACTTGCAATTTGACTGAATAACCTATTATTTTTGTTTGACACATTTAAAAAGTATAGGGTACCCCTTATTTTTTTTTTTGCCCACAACAAGTATCCAAAAGTTAATTGATTACTGTTTGCCTAAAAAAATGCAAAACCTAATGGATTATTTTTTCCCGGAAATATGCAATAGTTGAAATATTACTTTTTACCTAAAAGCAGATTAGCACTCATTACTCTGTAAGCAATTAAAGGAGTACTATCCATTACAAAATCTCGAAAAGTTTTTGCTGGGAACAAACGCTGTTAACTAAAAACCATGAATACTCGTATTAATCAGATTAAAATTCACTATGGTTCAATTAAATTTAATATGTATCAACTTTGAATATTTTTGAAATCGTAATAGAAACTCTCCATGCAAATTGTAAGCTGAACTTTACTAAGTTGACCAAAAATCATGCATTATATAAAAGTTCGATATAGTGTTGAATATATGTACATTTGCAACTTGTTTGAAAAATAAATTTTTACACTTTAATTAATTTCCATAATTCGCTTCATATTTTTTATTATAAATTATTAATTTTATTTGATTTCTGCAAACTTCCCAAGTAGTTTGTCTTCTTAAGAATATGTTTTTTGTCTTGAATATATGTAGGTAACTGATGTACTTTAACATTTAACTTTTCTGTATTAAACTTAAATTTCTATGTACATAACTCATTCAGTCATTCTTTCTATTTTTCATGCCACAAATCACAAGAAAAAAAACATCTTTTTAATCTCTTGTCTTTCAACAATAAAGCATAATCACAATGTACCAGGGAACACTGCGGTACTTTTAAAATCCCTGTTAGAAGCGTGTTCTTTTTTTTGGATGGTTGGTTGACTGGCTCAACGAATGAATGAATGAATGAATGGTTTGGTTGTTATAAGAAGAAAAAAAGAAGGATTTTTTCATTTAAATAGTGTAACCAAAATGACTCTTTTCCCCAACATTTTACAGTTTTATGGTTGATATTTTTACATGATGTGTTTTTTTTTGTCTTGACTGGTTGTTTTTTACTTTAATTTTGTTGCATTTTTAAAGTTCAGATGTTAAACTTTTGAAACGTGTGTGTGGTCGTAAATTTATTTTTATGGTTTTTTTCTTCATTATGTTTTTAGCAGTTAATTAAAGCTTAAGCTAAGTTTTGTCATACAAGTTTGTGAGAAAATGTTTACAATCTATGTATGTATTTAAAAAAAAAGTGTTTTTATGAACTTGTGAAAATAGTTTGCGGTAAAACAGCAGCGATTACTGCAGTATCAAAGTTTTCGTAAAAAACTGAATTAATGTTTTGTTGCATAGTCAAAGTACATAGATAACGTCAAAAGGGCTTTTTTGAAAAAATCGTTTGTGTTCATGATATAAAAATTAATTCACAAAGCTTTGAAGTAACCTTAAAGATATAGCAAAAGTACATTAAGCCGGTAATTGAAAATAGAATCGAAGAAAGAGAGAAAGAGAGGGAGAGATAGAGATTTAGAGGGAAGAACAGAGTAATAAACAGAGCGAGAAAGAGGTAGAGAGAAAGACATATAGAGAATGGCGGGATAAGAAACTCATAGTGAGAGAGATATAGTCACCTCCCTTATTGCTAAGTCGGCCAAAAGTTAATTTTTGAGGATTATGGACTTTAATAGACTCTCATCCTCAGATTTCAACTGTGTACAAATGACACTATCTCTAAATTTTCGAGTCATTGCACAATTGACTAAAATACATATCGATGAACATATCCAGGATGTATTTCATACGCAAATCGTAAGAAAACTTTCGGGCTGCAGAACTCCAATCGGTAGGTAGACTTCATTCTTACCTTACGGGACTTAAAGGTTCAATTTAACGTGCCATAATTACGAGCATACAAAACAGCTGTTGGAACCGAACTGTACTTGATAATAGGTGACACGCCATAATGCCATGGCCATAAACATGGTGTAATTATAAAAGTGACTGCGTAAGGATTTGTTATACAATAATACGGCAACCACAGCTGTGTAAAGAACCGAATAATGTCAAAAGCACATAAATATTTGTACCAAAACCAAAACAAAACGAAGATTTTTACATTCGCTGGCTACAAAGCACATAGAGCAAAAAATTATCAGCTGAAGTAGCGCTGCCACCTAGTTATATATACCTTGGCCATAACCATAGAAACCAGAATCAGTTAGCCGACTGTAATGTAGTGTAACCATAGAAATCAGGCTCAGTTAGCCGACTGTAATGGAATGTAACTGCAACGGTAGAAAATAGCTGATCGATATTGTTATGTGAAAAGTAATGTACAGATTCGTACACTCCGGGTATGTTACATTACATCTCTATAACCATATTTATTAATTTTCACATAATAATATCGATCAGCTGTTTCCTACCGTTGCAGTTACATTCCATTACAGGCGGCTAACTGACCCTTTAATTTTTCGGCATACCATAAGCAAACAGCTGTTTGCTGATTGGACATACATTGTTGCCCTTTGGAAATTAATAAACAAATGAAAGCATTAAAAGCGGTTTATGGAAGCACCCAGTAAAAATTTAAAAAAAACGTAATCGGCTTTGGAATTAATCACTTTTGGTGGGAGTTCTTCCCTACTGGATTACCAACTTAATGATTTTAACAAGTCGTGATACTAAAATAATTGATTATTGAGAAGCAAACCTGGGCAAAATGCATTACTTATGCATTAGCATTAAATTAAAAAAAAACAATGCAAATGCAAATTTATTGAATTAACACTAAATCGTATGCTTTTAGTGCATTATTTTTTCCATTGAATTAAAATCCCCTCAAAGTAATGCATTAATATTGCATTGGCATTAAATTTGATATTTTTAATGCACTATTTTTGGCATTGAATTAAAATATCCTCAAAGTAATGCACTAATATTACATTGACATTAAATTTAATATTTTTAATGCACTATTTTTTGCATTGAATTAAAATCTCGTCAAGGCAATGCATTAATATTGCATTGGCTCTAAATTACACGTAAAAAATGCACTAATTTTGCATTAGCACTAATGAAGTAATGCAATATGATTCCATTATCACTAAAACATATTGTGCACACAAAATTAAATAAATGGTGAACAAAACAAATGGTGATTAAAAAATACAGTAAAGTTCACATTGAGGCCACCTACATATGAAAAATATTCATTGAACATACATATCGCACTTACGGCCCTTTTCAGAATGTACAATTAAACGCGAAGAGGGACTTTAACGAGAAGTTTTGTATGAAGAACTGTCAGTTAAAGTTCACGTTAACTCTTAACCATACATTATGAAAAGGAAGGTTAATCAACAAGGGAGTATTAAGTCAAAATTTTAAAATTTTCAGTAGAGACGAAAACTGTTTGTGGTTACATTTTAGGAAAATTTAAAAATCCAAATATATCATGGTGAGCAAATTCCATTTGAAAATATATGTACATTGTTTTTATTTTAAAACATTGAAATTATTATATAAGAATATCTATGTTTTGAAAAGAGTCGCAAATCAGAAAAAATTTGAGCAATTTCATCATAAAAACACTTTCATTTCGTATTAAAATCATAAAGTAAAAAAAATTTATCAACAAAAGAGTGATCAAAATGCGTTGAAATTTTTTCAGTAGATAGATATTGGTGTTGTTAGTTGGTTTCCTGCAAAAAGTGAGATATCAAAAATTTTGACTTAATACCCTCTTGTTGATTAAGTGAGATGTGTATGTTCAATGAATATTTTTCATTTGTAGGTGGCCTCAATGTGAACTTTACTGTATTTTTTAATTTTTATTTGTTTTGTTCATCCTTTGTTTAATTTTATTATGTACAATAGGTTTTAGCGACAATGCAATCATATTGCATTACTTCATTAGTGGTAATGCAAAATCAGTGCAATTTTTACTTGTGGTTTAGTGCCAATGCAATATTAATGCATTACCTTGAAGTGAGTTTAATTCAATGCAAAAAGTAGTGCATTAAAAATATGAAATTTAATGCTAATGTAATATTAGTGCATTACTTTGGGGATATTTTAATTCAATGCAAAAAATAGTACATTAAAAATATCAAATTTAATGCCAATGCAATATTAATGCATTACTTTGAGGGGATTTTAATTCAATGGAAAAAATAATGCATTAAAAGCATACGATTTAGTGTTAATTCAATAAATTTGCATTTGCATTGATTTGGTTTAATTTAGGAAAATGCTCAATGCATTACCTTATTTAATGCAAATTTCCCAGGTCTGTTGAGAAGTACTTACTTTTTTTATTTGGCAACTTGTTCTCGTATTCTATTTAATATAAGAAAATCATTCTCCTCATTTAGCAACTTGTACAAAATTTTTTCAAACTTTAGTTAATGTGATTTGTAAGCGAGTAAGGATATTTGGCAATTAGAAAAGTAAGTCATTATATTGCAAGTAGTTCTTATGTTAATGTGTAACTTTTTGCTGGGCACTAATAGGTGAAGCAAATATATTTATGGTTATGGCCATGTCATGTCTAACTCGTGCTGATGGCTGATTTTGAGATCGGTTGTTGGTGAAGTTTCCTCTGAGCGGGGATTAAAAACTAGATACATATCTGGAATAAGAAATTAATCCCCTGGCACGAACAAGATGTGTTATTATATAACGACAGAAAGCCTCTAATAAGACAGCTTTAAAACTGAACAGAATGAGGAGAGATAAAGAGGTTTTACCTATATATTCCCCTCCCTATTTTTAATGAACATAATTGAACTTATTTATTATTATTTGTATTTTATAATCTCGGCATTGTAAGACAACTCAAGCTACTTTGCAGCCGTTCTTGTTTAAGACATAATTTCTGGTTATAAGAAAGATCAGAGTGGTTGTTATCACATGACCTCACTACTCAAGAGTTTATTCTTTTATGCAAGCAAGCACATTATGTTTAGTTCAATCGGCAAGGCATAGGAAACCACAACTAAAACTCCATTACTTCTTGATTTCTTGCATCTTAAGAAACAACATAAGATATTCAAATCATAATTTATATATGTACTATTTGATCTATCACATTCTCATGGCCTTCTAGGGTACCAAGAAATTTATATGAAATTCATCATGCTTAAAGAAAATATTAACATTAACATAAAAGGGGTTATTAACACTTTTTTTATTTCGTTTCACACACACACACAAACTTAATATGCAACTCTCTTTGGTTGGGTTTTTATATTTTGCCATGTTTTATGTAATTTAAACTTTTTGTTTTGCATTTTTTCCCGAAAAATATTTTTTGGCATTCAGTATTTTGTAAGGCTTTTATAACCGCCTAAAATGACAAGAAGAAATGTAGAAGAAGAAAAGTATGAACAAAAACTGCTGGCTTTAGATAAAGTGTAGAAAGCTTATTTCATTATGAAACTTGTTGTTTGTGTATTTTTTTCTCATGTCATTATTTCTTTTTTAATTTTGCTGCAAATTTCATGACCATTGCACGTTCATTTTTATAACAAAAAAAAACAAGAAACAACTTAAAAAAACTTTTTCAACAAAATTTTAACTTATTGCAGAGAAAAGTATAAAAAAACACAGGAAAAAAGCTAATTTAAGAAAAAGAAAAAAACAATAAAACCGACGAACATCATCAAATAATCTTAAAAGAACATAAATATGGGTGTGACTCATTGTCAATATTTTTGCTTCATTTTTTGTTCCTGTCCTTGCAATAAAATTTAACTCATTCGTTGTGGTTTTGTATTTAGTTTCTGCACGAAAGGTCTTTAAACTTCGGCTTATTAAATACAATAGATTAGGACATGAACATATTATGGAATGGGATCATTGGCCCGAAAAATTTAGCACACATATATTTGATTAAAAAAGCTAAAGGAAAAACCTCAATTATTTTTCAAATATTATGTATTATGTTATAATTTCAGTCTTGGCTGTAGTATAATCTGGAAATATTCCATTTGCTCCAGAAATAAAAATATTTTTTTCTGCAATTTCTTATGGGTCAGTATAAAAAAATGATTTTTTATTTTATTATTATTTATCATTTCATATACACATTGTCTTTTAAATAACTTTCAAATTACAACCAAACATGCAGCAACTGCAATAAGAAAAATTCGTACATATGGACATTCATATATACCGGAGGCGGTTTTAATAATTTCGATAGCATTTTAAATAAACTCATTTATTTTTTACAAAGCTCTAGATACGGTTATCAGAAGCAATAAAATGGCGTATTGTGCCAAAAACCCAAATTCACAATATTTCATCCGAGTGTAAAAAAATAATATTAAATAAATTTTATATACAAAAAAAAACATCGTTTTAATTTCCTTTTCCTCATACTCATACGCTTCCATTGTGCAAGAAAATTACATACATACAAGTGTTTGACATGAAAAACACTTTATCCACTAAAAAGACAAAAAATACGATGCATTACAAAGGACTCCCTTGACATATGAAAAACTGTGGATACCGAACAAATACAACCCAGCAAACAATTTTGTATCATTCTATAATACCATATATATTTATTGACATTTATATGATTTTAAATATATTTAGTTGACCTTTTTATTTTATTTTCTCATGTTTTTGAAGCTGGAAGTCGTTTTTAGAATTGATTGTTATTGATTTTTTCGATATTTCGTTAACAGTTAGAAAAAAGTAAAAAAAAATAATAAATAAATAAAAAAAGAACTTCAACAAAATCGTTACGATAAGCAAGCAGAATTATTAAAAAATACGGTTTTTTATGAAAAGAGGAGAAAAATTGTACAAATAATAAAACCTGGCCCAATCAATGAAAAATACTAACACAACGATTTACTAGGTTAGGCTAGGGTACCGCACCTCTACTCGGAGACCCAATTGGGTCCAATGTAATTCCCTTCTGTTGCCCAAAAAAAGAATATTTACCCTCCTATTTCCAGCCAGAAGTGACCCTATCATCCATCAGTAAGCCACCGCATCCCCATGATGAAGCTTCTGATGTCCTCTAGTTAACCTTCCCGACATCAGTAATGCTTTCATGGAAACGTCTGCTCAGCCATCTAAGCCTATGACGTTGTAGCTTCGGGCAATGAGAGATAATATGTTCAATGGTTTCTGGTTCCTCTTCATCCCGGCACATCCTACAAAAATCTGGAGTGCCAGTGTCCCAAATTCTGGTTCTTGCTCTGACCGAGCAGTGACCTGGGAACACACCTATCATGATTTGCATCGCCTTCCTATTCATGTCCAGTATTAGTTTAAATCTTCCTGAGTCTAGTTTTGGCCAAAAACCCCTCGAGACTCTACAATACTCCCTACTTCGCTATGAACTGTTGGTCCTGCTTTCTACCCAATTACTGAGTTCTGTCTGACATTCCCTCATCTGACGCTGAACTTATTCTTGCCAGCTCATCGGCAATTCCATTTCCCTCAACACCAGCCCTTGTGCCTTCTGCCATTTTTGATCCGTCTGTAAAGATTGCACTTCCCTCATACTGCCTATCGGATTTGACCCAATAGTCCCTATCGGGAATTGCCATTAAGAATGTCCTACCAAAATTGATTTCAGCGACCTTATAGTCCGTAAACCGAGGTGTTACGGATTCCTGATCACCAAAACCGATCCTATTCAAGATCGATGTGTGACCTGATATTCCTGTCCTCATCAAACTTGTTTCTAGGAGTTTAAGGAGACTTCTAGATGCCGTTCCCACCACAAAGTCCTCTATAGGAAGTAGATGAGCAATGACGTCCAAGGCAGCCTGAGGTGCGCTCCTCTGAGCACTTGTGTTGCCCATCGAGGCACACCTCTGAACCTTAGCTAGTAATCTCCTGTGACTTTCCTTCCTCAATGCCTCCCACCATATAACCGGCCTGACAACCGATGTGTAAATCCAGTTTACTACCTTCGGTTGCAGACCCCAGTTCCTTACTATGGATTTACTAAGATTATGCAAAAAATCTGAATTCTCAATTATTTTCACTACACTCAAAAATAAAGACATGTACCATTATTAAGAAATTTTTTTTTCCTAAATTCAAGCAAAAAAAATTTCTAAGTTTAAGTAATTTTTTCTAAGTTTTTGTTTACAAAAATCTTGTAAAAATTACTTAATATGAATAAAAAATAAAACGTTCATATCCTTAAAAATAGTTCATAAAAATACACAATAAATGTCTCACATTTCAGGAAATGTTTACTGACTTAAAGGAAATATTTACTAAGAGTAGGAAAATGGTTATGAAGTGGGGGAAATTTTATATTAAGGACTAGTCAATTTCGTCTTAAATCAAAAAATAAACTTTAGGAAATGAATTACTCCTGATTAGTTCATGAAATTTGATTTACTTAAAAGATGTAAAAAAGTATACTAAATTTTAGAAAAATATTTACC
The DNA here is from genome assembly GCA_905220375.1 of Tachina fera. Classification (NCBI taxonomy): domain Eukaryota; kingdom Metazoa; phylum Arthropoda; class Insecta; order Diptera; family Tachinidae; genus Tachina; species Tachina fera. The sequence goes on from LR999966.1 coordinate 85,607,709, forward strand.
AGTTTTAAATATTTTTCCTTTAAATTATAGAATTTATTATTAATTTGCATTTAGGAAAAAATCTAAGTAAATTTTTCATATTTTCGAGGAATATTTGAACTTGAAATTTATTTTTTTTGTAAATAAAATAAAATTTTAAAACTCATTAATTTCAATGCTTATTCAGGCTGCCTTGTTAGGCAATTGGTTGGTTAGAGTGCTTGCTTATCAATCAGAAGGTTGCTGGTTCACTACTGGTCTCCTCTCAAGGAATTTATATGTATGTATGGTGAATTATAATTAAGAATATAATATGAAGATATAATAAATAACATATTATTTGGTATAGAATTTATTTAAAAATAAGTACCAGAATTAAAGACAAAAAAATGAAAAATTTACAAAATTTTGAGATCAAAGACGAAAAATTTTTTTTGCAAAGCTTCGAATAATATGGGAAATTTTTACTTAATCTTAGGAATATTTTACTTAAATATGAAAATATAATTACTATAAAGAACTGTAAATTTAGTAAATATTTTACTCGTTTCAAGTAAAAAACAGCTTTGGCGCCATACGACAACTTTTTTGGATTCAAATTTAGAAAAGTTTCCAAAGATTTAGTTAATTTTTTTTGAGTGTAGGTACAGTCCTTTTTGTAACGAAAAAATGTTGTTTTCAAATTGTGAAACACAGTATGAGTAAAAAAATAGCTCTATTTGTTGATAATTATTTTTTTGTAAGCTTATTTAAGTTTTTATATGAATAACCCTGTATCAAATAAGGCAACCAGCATAATTGTTTAAATTTTCACGATGCGAAAACTTCCCACAATGTACAGAAACGATATACAGAACAGGCTTGCACGTTAAGGAGCGAATATATGCACATATTGATTTCAGCTATTTAATATTTTGAGGACTTTTGTCTTTTAAGCGCCCTATAATGCTTTACACATTGTTTCCACAAACCAGGCAGGCGAGTCGTCTAGAACAGTTCTAAAGAAAATCACTCTAATCAAGTCGACTGTTAGGCTTATGGAAACAGGGTCAGGTCAATGGGAGCTAGAAAACATCCAAATTTATTATCATTGTTTATTTCTTTGCTGGGAAATTGTTTAACAAAACTTGCTAGTTCTTTTGCTTAATGCATAACAGAAAGAAATAAAAATAAAAAAACAACAAGTACGAGTAATTCATAACAAATACAATCTGTTAGACATGCAGATAGAAAACGAAATCGTTTAAAATTCTCATACAAATATTATGTGAAGACTTTTAAAAACACCCTCCTCCACTCTGGATCTTATACAAAAAAAAAGCAAACTAAATTACATTTTTCGTATATATTTTTGCTAAAGACAAAATTTATAGAGAATCTGTGGAATAAATTTTTCTAATGAGAAAAATGGGGTTGAAAACAAATTCGAAAAAATTTTGTCTTCGATTTTATTTGGGGTTCTTAAATAAACGGGTGGATTGCAGTTATGCTATATATACATACAGATACTATTCGTATGACGACCATAAGCAACGCAATGCAATCAATGAGTAGAAATATAGAGAGTGGCTTAAAATTATAGCACTTCTTTAGAAGAGAAAATCCAAGATTAAAAATTACTTGCTTAAAAGTACTAATTTTTGGAATCTTTTTAAATACCGGAAATTTTCGGTAAAGCGAGTTTTACGAGCACGAAGATTTTTTTATCACAAAAATTTTTTTAAATTTTTTTCTATAGAAATATGTATGTATATTAAAGTGGCCGTTAAATGTATGAAGACTTTTTTTGATTTCTTCAACTCTCACCCTCCAGTTTTATGTAAAAAAAAATTCAAAAAAATTTCATGTTTCATAAGTTGTGTTTTAGGGGAAGGGGCGTCCGGCCCTCAAAGTTGGCCCTCCAGCCCATATATTCAATGTAATTTTTTTTGGTTTAGTTTTAATTTGACTATATGTACATGTTTGAAATAATTTAATATATATAAGCTCTTATGTATATGCTTAAAATAAAAAATTTCCATATAAATATAATTTTGTTAAATAAAATTTTTGGTATTATGTTGGTTATTTTCCTCATTATTTTCTAAAATATTAATTTTAGCAGAAAACTTTCATTGAGACTAATGTTGTTGACTTGAAGAGCTAAAATATTGTCATATTTCTTATTCTTGTAAAATGCTTTTTTAAAAAGATAGTCATATGCAAGAAATTACATTGAAAAGTGGGCTTGTTGGCCAACTTTGGGGGCCGAACGCACCTCCTAAAACGCAACTTATCGGTATGAAATTTTTTTGTATTTTTTTTAACCAAAACTGAACCGATTTGGGGGTGAGAGTAGAAGAAATAAAAAAAAGTAAAAATACCGCTCTAATCAGCGATGCCAACTTAGTGCTTTTGGCACTATTTTTAGTGCTTTTTGAAGACTCAAAACGCCAAATTTTGAGCGTTAGTGCCAAACTAAGAAAAAGCAGAAAGTAGTTCTTTTAAAAAATTTTGTGTATTTCTCAAAATTACTTTAACAAAAACTTAATGTATTTCGTTTTTCAGTGTAATTCATACACTTTTCGTCTGATATATTTCATTAAAGATGATATTATTGCAGAAATAGAGAATAGCTCAGAAGATATTAAACATTATTAAACTTCACCCGTTTGAATCTTCCCTTGTTTTTCACGTTAGTGCTTTTGTGTGCTTTTTTTAAATTTTGATGTGCTTTTAGAGTCAAAAAAGTTGAAATCACTAACCCTAATGTATATACATATTATTAAAATTATTTACCTTTAAATTTTTTTACTTACGAGCACTATTTTTATAACCTCAATTATATTTTTAAGTACTTGGAAGTAGTACTTTAGTATTTACGCTTTACCAGGGACGGAAAATATAGTGCACATACATATACATATGTATGTATATATTAATTAATATTCACAACAATTCTACTCTGAAAGGAAGCAGTACTTATGTGAAATAATAATAATAATAATATCAAATAATTAAAGTCCAGTAAATATCCAGCCTTATTTTCGAGTTTAGCGTAAGCGACATGTAATCGAAAAAATACGTTTTTAATGAAATTAAAATTTTATGAGCCTACTCATAATTTAGAATTATGAAAATACCAAAACGTTTCATAACTTTTAAAATACGGGCTGTAAAGTTTTATCGTATGCGATTAAAAAAGTTTTATCGTATGCGATTCAAATTGAAAATCTAAAAAAAATTACCAAATTTTTTAGTAAACATGTTTGCAATTTATTTGTCTTAATCTTAGGTGGAAAAAATTAAATAGAAAATATTATATGCATACGCGCATAAAAAAACTTTATTTTTTATATGTAAATACATATACATATATATTCCCTTTTTTTATATGATTTTTATTGATACATTTCTTGTTAAACTTTAACGTATTGCGTTTTTCATACTCTTTTCTAAAATATCTAAAAAAAAGGTGCCGCAAATGAGTCTTGATAAACGTTCGACAACTTTAAGGTTGGGAAGTAAATTAGCTTAAAAATATTGGAATTAATAATGGAACATATATCCCGACGGTTGTTTCTGGTTTACACACGTAAACGAGGGTTTTCAAATTAAAATTCACATATTTCGCAATTAGAATTCTATGTTTAAGAGTGAGTGTAGCATTCTATGGTTCAAATTTCTAAAATTTTTTTTATTAATATACATTTGTCAAAAGATGACAGCTCAATTCTTGACATTTCATCATTTGACAACCAATTTACTTCCTAACCTCAAATTATATTAAAATTTTGGGCAGAATAAAATTAGACGAATTGTATTCACAACTTTTCAAAATTGTAAGAGAAACCGAATTGTTTTAAGTAAATAACAAGGGCATTAGACCCCTACTGGATCAAATTCAGTAACACTTGTCTAACCAACATGCACTGTTGTTTACTAAAGGCTGTTCCAGACTATAATACAAGTATTAATACCTTTGACGAAAATTCATCCCTGCTCTTATATTTGTTTCAAAAATTTCAAAAAACAATAACAACAACAACAACAACAGAGCTGCATTTTCCACAAAAGTCTTTATACGTGTATAATAGTCCGAGTGGCCCTTAAACGATTATAATCTTTATGGTGTTATTGAATAGGCAATTGTGTTCTTTACAAGACCATTTATAAGACATTTCAAGACATTAGAGATTTTTCAAATGCTTTACTACAGCGAAATATTCAGTGTTGTTTAGCGCTTGTGTTAGATTATTTCGCTGTAGTAAAGCGTTTGAAAAATCCCTCATGTCTTTAAATGTCTTATAAATGGTCTTGTGCAGGACTTTATTAGACAACAGTCAGCTGTGCAGTTAAAGCAGATTCTCTTTTAGCACAACTCAAGTGATTATTTTACAGCAATATACACATACATACATATGTGTATATATTTATATATATAAAAATATTTCTATTTTTATAAATTTAATTTAATTTAAATTAATTTAATTCTTATTTCTCAAAATTAAAGAAACTCTTAAAAAAATTTTTGTGTACAATCCCAATTTGCAAGGCACATTCACCAGGTAGTAGCGAAGACGCACCTGAGCTTTTTTTTCACATTAAAGTTTATCGGAAACTTCAAAATTTGTTTCGAAAAATAAATTTAAAAATAAATGTTAAAAAAATTTCAACATGAAATATATTTTATTAAAAAAATTCTTTGAAAACAAATTAAAAAATATGAAAAAAAAATTTTTTAACTTTATGTGAATAATTTTTATTATTATTTTGTTAAGCAAATTCTATTTTCGACATTTTGGATAAACTAAAAGTCATGTTAGTTTTATTATTATTATTCGAACTTCATTTGTTTCTATATTTATTATTTGATTAGGCTAAAGCTCGTATCACTTTGTAAGCCAAATTACATAATAATAATAATTATTAATGAACTATTAACACCAAAGTTAATTGTTAATATTTTCTGACAAACACGTAGTAGAATGGAACAACTAGCTGTTTTCGTAGGCCACTACACCTTCATCATCAGCGTTCTTTGTTTTAAGTCCTCTGTGTGTGGTGTCAGTTGATGTGGATTTCTGCTTTATATATTCAGCTTAAACTTCTTGAAAATATTTCTGTGCTTAATAGTGACCTGCACAAGACCATTTATAAGACCTTTTAAGACATGAGAGTTTTAACAAAGCTTTACTACAGCGAAATATTCTAAAACAAACGCTAAACAACTCTGTTGAGAAGACAAACAATTGAAAAAAATGTCATGCCAACAGTGTTGTTTAGCGTTTGTTTTAGAATATTTCGTTTTAGTAAAGCATTTTAAAAATCTCTCATGTCTTAAGTTTACGTCCGACACTGGTCAGACTTAATTATTATACTTATACTGAAGATTTGAATAATTATTTTTAGTTAATTTTTGAAGATACACACAATAAATAAATAATAAATAAAAAAAAAATACTCAGCCGTTATTGCAAATGGAATATGTGAATTGTTTTGATTTATCGTATTTCAATATGCTGAAAAATTTTTTTTGTAATGAAAGCTCAATTTTACCATCTCTAAATTTACAACAGTCTTGCCATTGTCATTTTGTACTTGCCACGTTGTTTTATTCATTGTTGTACTTTTTCATTGTTTGTGTAATGTTTTTATTCCTCCTTGTGTTTATCGTTTATTTTAATAGAGCTTCTACGTGATATCAAATTTTAACAAAGTTTATAACAAGAAGTTAGTGAATAACATATCCTTATTGCAAACAATAATAATTGTAAGCAAAAATAACTTTTATCTAATCGTTAAAAGTTAGTAACTTTCACTGGCAAAGTCAGAAAGTTCTGTAAACTCAATAGCGCCCATTCTCTTTTTTGCTGATCCAGGGCAATGGCACAGAAAATTTCCAACTTTTTTTCTTTGTTAATATCTAACAATTTTATCGAAAGCTAAAATTGAGAGAGTGTTTATTGAATGTGCTCAGTCTTCCTAAATATTCCACATTATTCCAGTTGTCGACATCGATGTCACTTTAACACAACACCAAAAAATTGGTGCTCGTGTATCCGTTGTCGAAAACAGCTGACTCCGGTTGGCAGGTTAATGCTATTTTCTAGACCTTAGGGAACGGAAATAGATTGTCAGTTAGTCAAAATTGTTCTCGAGAGCAATTTTTTGGTATTGTATTAAAGTGACGTCGATGACGGCAACTAGAATAAGGGTGATTCGTCTGGAAGCTTTATATGAAGTACAAAAAAGGGATCTTGCATCATTCGCTAAACATTATTATTTTTCAATAATGTTCCCAAAACTACAAGATGCTCAGCAGCCACTTGGTACAAAATTAAAAAAAACTCCTCTTTCCATCTCTGAGCTGAACTGTTGCCAAAGCGCAGACAAGCTGACTGACATAAATTATGGTTATAAAATAACTATAATATAAATGGAAATGTCTAGTCAATGCGACACACTCCTGCACACATACACATTCATACATTAACTCACATACATACATACGTACATACATTATACAAAAAAAAGGAATTTGCACCACTTTCATGCCACTGAAAACATGTGGCAGCTTAAGGCTGTATAATAAAATTTTCTCTGTAAAACAATTCAACCAAAAATTAACAGAAAAAATATTCAATACAGGGATGAATTTTTAATACTTTTTTCTGCCACCAAAGCAACAAAATGCTTTATATGTATATATGTATGCACGTAAAAATTAAAGTTAAAATTAACAAACAACCCACGCATTACTACTTTTTGATTGTAATTTTTTTATGTTTCATTGCTAGAAAGAAAGGGAGTTGTACATATTTTTGGCAGGGAAAATCCGTCAATCCGTTTGCAGTCAAACATGCAGTACGAGAGAAATTCCAGAAGTAGATAATTTTAAAACCAGTAGTGCGATTCAATTACTTTTAACGATCCGGCAATCGTAATTTTTGTCTATACATTTTGTCGCTTAAAATAACGATTGTGTGATTCTGAAACTACTTTTCAACGACAGGACTCAGCTGATATTTTCTGTTGATTTTTGTCGATAAAATTAACAGCGCATAAATTATTGTCGCTTAAATAGCGATACAGCTGATATTAATCTACAACGAATATCGTTAAAAATATTACTGAATAGCAAATTCGATAAATTTTCGTTATAATTATTTTCATTTTAACGATGCTCTTTGTAAAATTTGAGTAGGAAGCTAAATTTTGAAAATATGTTCCAAACATCTTTTCAGCTTGACTTCATAATTTTACACACATTTACGAGGGCTACTTTTTATGTTTCGGGAATATCAAATAATAAAAAAACATTTTTAAATGAAAACGGGCTTATGGCTTTTTGAAATATTCTACTTGATGATTAATACACTTTTGCATTCTTACAAACGATTTGTCATACTTGTAGCAGTTTTTCCATTCCTCTTGAGACACATCCAAAACATGGGTTTTTAACGTTTCAACTGCTTCTTCAGAGCTCGTAAATCGTTGACCACGCAGTTTAAATTTCCCATTCGGGAACACGAAGTAGTCATTGGGTACCAAATCAGGACTGTACGGAAAGGAGAATAAGTCATCAATTCGATGTTTTGACTGCTCAAAAATATTCACTTGTTTGATGAGATGTGTGAGAGCTCGCATTGTCATGATGAAGAATGATTCGCCTTCGAGGGTGAGATTTACGAATTTTTCCGAAGACTTCCGGCAAACAAATGGTCATGTAGCACTCACAATTGAGAGTTCTACGTTGCTCAAGCGGAACAGTGGCCACATAACCCATTCGGCCGAAGGAACATGCGACCATTTGCTTCGCTGTGCTTCTTCCACGACTAACTTTTGTTGGATTCTTTGGAATACAAACACGGTCGATTGCTGTTTTGTTTCCGCCTCATGAGCATGTATCCATGATTTGTCAACTGTCACGATTTTAAACACGTCTTTTGAAGCACCACGTTTGAACTTTTTACTAATTTTCTTACACCACTTGAAACGAGCCTTTTTTGAGCGACTAATATATTATAGAGTATCCAACGAAAACAATTTTTTTTACAACTAAGTGTTCATACAAAATCAAATGTATTGAAGTGAAACTAATGTGCAAAGATGCCTCTATCTCACAATATCTCACATGGCGATCTTGCATTATCATTCCACGCTCTGCATCGATGTTTTGTGGTACAAGAACCAATTTTGGACGACCTTCACGGAATTCGTCGGCGATATAGTGTACTTTTTGGTGGTGCTTTATCGCCATACAAAGAACAGAGTTCATCGACACATTCTCGTTGAAATAATTCACGTCGAAAGTTGTGAAAAACAATCCAACGAAAATCTTTTCTCGAAATCTAAATTTTTTTTGTCAAATTTATATTCTGAACTCACTGTAAACAAAACTAATAGCACTTGTGCATAAAAACGCTGTAAGTAGGTTTATGCTAAAAAATTTCAAACTTTATAATGCTGTTGCCTGCCAGTTTTTAGCTATTGACATTACTGGCAACACAGTTACCGTAACATAAATAGTAGCCCTCGTATGCTGCTCACGTGCCCAAACATTTTTTATGCAACAGACACATTTTCAACCAGGGGTGTATTTTACATTTCAAATTAAATGAGCCTGTGTGAGTGCGTGCGTGGGTGGGTGTGCGAACACGTTTGTTTCTTCGTCATAAAACAAATGTGAGTTTTTTGTTTGTTTGTTTCTTCAATACATCAGGAAAGCAGTATATGCTTGCACTTTAAATCAATTGATTTTGTTTTACTTTTCATACCTAAGGACACAAGTCTGGTATTTGAAATTTTGGAAAAACTCCCACCCTTAAGTTGGCAATAAAGCAGAAAATTTCTTCACAATGTTTTGGTGTAGACTTCAAATGTGTTGACGATGTTGACGACATTAAAAATTAATGCTGAGTATGATTTTTGTAAAAAGGCATCCCCCAAAAAAAGCACGTAGAAAAACTAGCGTACACTAGAAACCAATATCTGTGTGACAGTGTTTAGATTTTGCTTTTCATTTTAACAGACAGCTAGACAGACAGACGACACCCACCATAATACGGCAAATTTAGAAGAACATTAAGAAGAATTTTATTTCTCCAATAAAATATTATAGACCTTGAAAAATTTTATATCCAATTTTAGTGTGAGTATGTTTAATTTTAGACTTTCGAATTGGATAGTTGTCAATGAATTTTCCCTGTTTCTTTTAAATGTACCTGCATGCATACATATACACATATGTATATACATACATATGTACGTATAGAAGTATGTATGTAAAAGAAACATTTAAAAAAATTTCTAAGGATTTTGTACTCATAAAATTATTATTAAGCATTAAGTTATTATAACTGTAATATGAGTTTAATTTTTCCAAAACATTAGGTCTGTTCAATTACTTTCCCAGCAGAAACTAGATACGAGAGAGTAAAGCAGAAATTTACAAAATTACTCTCCTAATATGAAAAAGTAAATGAACGCTTTACTTGTAAAAACTTGCAAGAACATTTTATTTATATAGAACCATGGCTGGAAATCATGAACAATTGCACTTTTTCTGATGTATTTTGTTTGATAATATTTTATATTGCAATTTTTTTTAAAAATTTACATTTAATATGAAATTCTTTATTTTTTCATGGATTTTTATCTTTTTTTAATGCATTTTTCATAATTTTTTAATTTTATTCATTAAAAAATACAAAAATGCCACTTTCCATGTCTGATGATATATGAGAAACAAGCAAAATTATTTATTTGCATTAAAATTGAATTTATGTGGCTTAATAAAAGAAAAACAATAAATTAAGAAAACATGCTTTCTTTTTACATACATACATATGTACATGCTTATACATACATATGTACATACATATTTTTCAGTTTTCCTTTTACAGATATTTTAAAAATAATTTATTTGACAACAAAACACATAACAGGTGATTGGATAATTCTTGAAAGTAAAAATTTTACTAGTAATAATTTGTAGGAATTTTTTTTGTCTCTCAATCTTTTTCGACGCTCTCTCCTTGCAAACTTTATGAGTTAATGAACACTTTCCAGTAAGAATTGTTACAAACTCGTAACAATTTTTAGTAAATGAACAAACCTATTTTTGCAATTAGTTCCGAGTCAATATTTATGTGAAATTTGTTTTTCAAATAAATTTAGTTTAATTGCTTTCTGATAATCATGAATAATATGAAAAATTTATGCTCAATTGTTCTGGCATTTGAAGTCATAAATTTGTGGTTGTTCTTGATGAGTAAAATGAAAATTAATAATCACACAAGTGAGGTTAAGTAGTTTTTTGGATGTCAAAAATTTTTGTGTTCTGTAATTCAGTTTTATAAAATTATTAATATAGGCATTTCCACTGAAAGATCCACCGACACTAACAAATTAAAAAAGTTTTTGAAAACACTTTGTTTTATCGTAGAAAAACAAATTCAAAATCACAAGATAGCAAACCAACTTTTTTTATTTGTAGATTTCTTTTGCTCATCTGGTTTTGATAAAAGTTCTTAAATACTCGACTTTTGTTCTCCAAAAATTTTCTGATGGCACAAAAAGTTTTGCATTGTAAAATTGTACATTTTGATGTCACGTGCGATATTGAAAGAAAAACCACTTGTTATCAGTGCCGTCGAAAGCTCATGAAATATTCAGTATATACCAAGATATTTAGTAAAATTGAAATAAAAAACAAATGTTGCTGAAAGATGTGAAGATTTGTGATCGTGGTACCGATATAAAGTTGGTCACGTGTGACATCGTAAGTGTAAAATTAAGAAACCAGGTTTGAAAAATGTAACATACTTTTAAATTATATGTTCAATGAAACTATTTCCTTAAGCCTAAGGTCATTTAGATATTTTTATTTTTGTATTTCGATATTTCGTTAACCTCCGATTAACTTCTTCAGGATATTTCTTATTTCTTGTCATATAATTTTTTCTTTTTTCAAACACAAAAAAAATTTCAATCTTCATGATATTTCTTGCTTTTTGTTAAGTTTTTCAGGATATTTTTTGTTTTTTTAATTTTTTTGTTAAAAAAAAGTTTTCTTTGTGATTGAAAAAGGAAAAACTAAACAATAAAAAAAATAAACTGAAGAAGTTAACGTCATATCGAAAAACATAAATAAAAATTATTAAATAACCTTGTAGAAAATTTGGTGACAATTGATCCAAACGTACACTTCCTATGACTTGAGAAAATGCGAGTGTTACCAAAAGTACGGAGTAGTGTATGGCGAAAAAAATACATATCGTGTAAATGGTTACATATTCGCTATTTTCCCGATGTATCGTCTTAATCTGGAGTCAATTAAATTTCGACTTATTGTAGTATTGTAGTAAACGGCACTGAACATGTTCGATAACGTTAATTGTTCCTCCAATGTGACTCTGGAACCCCGTAACTATACCTAGATATTAAGTAAGCTTAACTGGTATTTATACTTTTCAGATATGAGTGACCCTGTGGTCGAGCCTATCATGCAGCAGGTTGTCGGTTCGAATCTCAAATAAATTTCGTGATTAAAAATAAAATGTCATTGCTCTTGTAACATTAAAAAATTTATAAGTGTTCATTACTACAGTTAAATGTCGGAATGACATTTATATGTATATAATTTATATTATTCTACACCGAATAGGTCTCTATGTTGAATGACAAGTCTCAAGGTGCACATAAAGTATCAATTACCCCAAAAATTGAATTGGCCCGCTTTATAGAAAGTGTTAGAACTCAGACTGGTCCTTGCTACTTGGGGATCGATCACGTGACTAGTCTTGTGTCAGTTCCATTTCCTGGAGAACATATAGGTAAAGTCGAAAAATTAGATAACCAACTTTTAAATTATTTTAATTCAGATAAGCAACAACGGAGGAAAGAAATAAAGATGAGTTGCAAATTGTAGAGAGAGAAATTGAAGGCACATAAAATGTTATAAAAAAAATTTTAATTAAAAAGCAAGGAAATAATGCGGAAAAATGCTAGAAAAAATGGAAAGAGTTGTTGGCTTAAGGAACAAATTAAATAATTCATGGGGTGAGTGCATGTGTAAGAAGCACATAATGTATAATATTATATATGTATGTATATAATTTAGTAAAAAGAGCAAGAGAAACAATTTAAATTTCATGATAATATCATGATGTCACGTGCGACTGTGATTACATCTGATTAGAAAAAAAATATAAATAATTTTTGGGTAAAACCAAAAACATTTTAAAGAAACATCAGTTCACAATATTCTGAAATTAGTCACATTAAAATATTTCATCTGGTTTCGCTGAAATCAGCGATTTAATTGTTTACTTTCGTTATTGTGAAACAGGCCATAAGTGAGCGGCAGTTTTTGTAAGAGGCTTCGCAAAGCATGTAAAACTGCCATTTCTTTAGTGTCTTCTATAGAATTATTATTATTATATAATGGAACTTATACCCTTTTGACGTTCTAGGCTCGATTTTAAATAAGTTTATAATTATTATTTTCAAACTTCAAGTAACAAAATAAAAAATGAGTTTAATTTGATGTTTGTCAAAAAAGACCAACATTGCAAACTTGCCTGGAATTGTTTATTTTTAACCCACGCATTGTGGAGAAAGAAAAACAAACGCAAATCATGCCACCCACAAATAAATATCACTATTATTTGGACCATTTGAGTAATTATGCAAATTTCTAAATCAATTGTATAGATGTCATAAAAAGTAACTGAATGTTTTCCATACAAACTTTCAAAAAAAACTCATTGGCTGGTGATTAGATATGGGCACCGCTCACGTGATTTTCGTGAATCATATGTGAACACTCATAATCAAAATTAAGTTGATGCTTCAAAACTTCTAAGATCATGTGGATCTGTTATGATTGTAATAATAATTTAATTAATCACTAACTAGAAGCCATTGCAGGCTGCTAGTGGAAGTATTAACTGGGAACTGCTGGGCAGCGTCTTACACTATGGAAATACATGATACCTGCAAGAAATATAAAATCTCCGGGCTAAATGAGGCAATAGAGTACCGGATCAGTTTGATAAATTTTAAAGACCATCAAAGGCATAATGTTGCTAATGGTTGGTAGGTGATGGAAAAAATGGGCAAGCCCGATTTTCTTCTTCCTATCAGTTGCTATTGAGCGCTCAAGTTTGATTTATTACATCACTAATTTGTCCAAAAAGATCAAGTTTTTCACCCAGTTTCATAATTACTGGTCGAGAAGGTTCTTGGCGACGGCCAAAAAATCATTAGTTTCGGAAACTCTCACCGCGGAATGTTCCCAAATTTTTGTAGTGAATTTCAATAAATCCAATGCCAGGCTTAATCTAACGTTGTTACATTTTTATATTAATGAGAAAGTTTTTACTTGTCATCTATCTGTCAAGTGGTTTCAGGTTGAGTTCTGGCAACTGTTAAAATGATTGTATTAGAAGACATATAATCACGTGACCACTTCGTGAATGTAAGTTCAGGCGAACGGTGCTAATTTCTTCTTATACGCTCGTGAGTGAGCATGAGCATATTCGAACATGAGTAAAATCTTTTTATCATGAAAGTGCATGACAGTAAGTAAAACCTTACTCACGAGGCCGTCTCTGCTGTAGATAAAGAAACACTGGCGTAGCTACAATTTTTGTTTTTCAAATCGGGAATAAATAATTAAAGAACCATGAAATCGTAAACAAAGGAACATTTTTTTTTTAAATTTCGATTGTGTATGACAAAGAGGCGCTCATGGGTGCGAAAATGGTTTGTTCCTTGTACGCCCAGACAGAAAACTTATGTTTGTTATATGTAAATTAGAAACTTTGAATAGCAAGAGAAATTGTAAAGAACTAGAAATGATAAAGTAAAAAACATTAGATGGCAATGGCATACATACATACAGACATATGTATAAATAAAATAAAACTTCCAGCCAACAATCAAAATTTATGAGCATATTTTATAATTTAAAAAGATACTTACTGTCATTATGTGTCTACAACACAATTGACTAAAAGCGATACACAACTGTTTGCTGTTGGTATTTTAAAGGCAATAATCATATTACTGGTAGTGTAACAAATACGTATAATCATAAATATTATTTATTTATTATAATTTGAAAATTGTATATAGCAAAGATTTCTATTTTTTTTAGTTTATTTTTTATTTTTGTAATGTGTGTTACAATGGCGCCATTAAAACATGACTGCATTGTAAATCAATTCGAAACACACATTAAAATACTGAGAATTTATTTCAAACTCTTTTGAAAATATGTACATATGTATTTTAAATTCTGAATTTTCTGTATGCTCTTTTTCTTCTTAAGTAGTGTCACAATTTATGTAAATGTCGATAGTTACAAAGTTTTTCCTATTTTTATATTTTTCGCAAACATTCATTCGTTTAAGAGACAAAAAATATGCAACAAAAAAAGCTTTGGAAAAACCTTTGTTGAAATGCAAACTTTGCAACGTGTGGCTTGGGTAAATATGTATGTATTCAGCAGTAATCCATTGAAGCTGTATCATCTGCCGAATTGCGTATTTGTAAGACTCTGCTTTAAATAAATAATGTCTGGTTTTGTCACATACCAAAACGCTATTGCAACTGACACGACTTTACGACCGAATAAATTTTGTTTTCTTGTTCTGTTTATTTTTCGTGTACATAAAAGTAAGTTTTCTTGGCATAAACTTTCAAATTCTACACTAGAAAAAAATGTAATTTGCGTTTGATGTATATGATAAAAAAAATCTCCTTATAAATTTGGACTAAAGCACACTTGAAATACAAATACATAACTCCTACAAGGATCATAGAGCCGTAAATATGTTACAATAGCAAATTGTAACCATAAAGATTTTTTTGAAAGAACATACACTGACCAAACGCGTTAAAAATATCAATAGTAGGTACATATGTACACGTGTAGTAAAGTTTTTTGTGGTCCCTGGGGCTCACATATACATATGTCTATATGTATTGTTTTATCCTGAGAGCCTAAAGTGTTTTTAAACATTCGTATGGAATCAGTTGATCGGAATCACATAAAATACTTTATTAAATATAAAGGGACGTGGCCTTGTTCTCTTATTGAAATACAACATATTGCGTCAACAGTGTGTTCCTAGTTCCACTGAATATAAAACATTATTTCATTAATATAATAGGCGTGGCCCCGCCTACTTTGCAAAATGCAGTATCCGGCTGTCTCAAGAGCTCAGTTTCGTAAGAATCGTGTAAGTAGAAATTGAATGCTGCATTGTAGTGGGAGTAACTTTTCCAAAAGTCGGATTATATGACTAATAAGACCTAAAAATTGTTCCAAGTTTCGTAGAAACCAGAAAGGCTGGTAGTATTTAAAATAATCAAAAGTAATTTTAGTGGAAAAAAGTTAATTTTAATTTTTGTAAATCAAGCAGTAACAGACATAAAAAATACAATCAAACTTAGAGTAAAGTCGTCAAATTCCTTAAAAAAGGAAAATTTATACCAAGACAATCAGTTTTTTGCACAAAAATGCTTACCCTTACCGAGTGATATTATTTCTATCGATGTTTTTAGCAAAAATTACACACTTATTAGAAACTTAGACACTGCAAGGAATTTTGGTGTAAAAATCATAAATTTTCTTTCGAAAGTCGCCAAGATTGGACAGGGCTAAATATAGAGAAATATTTCTTAACTGCATTCGATAACGTTCAAAACTTTAAAATACCTACGAATTTCATTGAAATATTTTGAAATTTCGTTCGATATTGAAATCCATAATTTGCTCCAGATCAATAAAAATCCGGAAAATTCGGCGTTTTTTCATTATTCAAGATTCAATACTCGTATTAAATAATGGTGAACAATTATTTGGCCGTAAGTGGCGCCATGGAATCATCATCTGTGCGCAATAAGTAGAGCTATTGCGCACATTTAAGCGTTTGTTTGTACATATATGTGCATTTCCACAGTCACGTTACGTCACCAAGCAATTAAGCTTGCAATTCAGAGCCATGCTGTTCGATTTGTTCCTATATTTTACTATGTTCTAAAGCAATATCCTAAAAAGAATGTGACACATAACTTTTTCTTGGAAATACAATCTATGTCACAAAGCAAAGTAACGTGACAAAAAGTGGACTTTTTTGTGAAAAAACATACTCGCATATTTTCATATTCAGGTATGTGATGAAAAACGATTTAGACACAATACCAATTTGAAAACGATAAAATGTGTGATGTGTTTGCTATATTCGTTTTGTCAATAATTTTAAATCTTGATTTTAATAGTTTTTGCAATAATTTTTTAATAAATTTCTTTTTACAGCCCTGTAATACTGTTTATGTTTTATCTTCTATTGTGCTTTTTAAAAGTCAGTAGCATAAGATTGAATAAAAAATGATACACAAAATCGATTCGAATTCATCACACCTTTTCAAAACAATCAGTTTGAAATCGTTTTGAAAACGATCGTTTTCCATCACATACACAATTATCTGATATTTGAACTTTAAACTATTTGAACTATAATTTTTTATTATATTTTATTTTGTAAAAAAAAATATTTATTGTAAAACTTTTTTTTTTTTTAAGAGGTGTCCAACTTCACGCGTTCATTTACGATCTGCCCATACCGATTAGAAGTTATGCGCTGTCATGTCTCTTCGAAAACGCCTTGGGCTTATCTGCGTGCAATTTCATGAGAGATATCTTTAATGGTTTTCGAGTTATCGAATTACTTTCCAAACTAAAACGTACTCAAATCACTGTGCAGTGCATAGCGAGACTGCTTTATAAATTTTTCTGCAAAATCGTTACGAACTAGTTCTAGATCATTGAAAGTTGGCATCCAGCAGTATACTGAATAAATTGAGAAATTTGGTAAATAAATTTTCTAGAATAAAAAAATACGTATAACGAGTTTAAAAAAACTAAATGCACATTTTATATTCAAACACTTCTGTCCAAAAAATAAGGGTTTTGACACCAAAATCCTATTTCGTGAAAACTTACAAATGTCGTAATACAAGTAAAATAGGTGTGAATGCAAATAATATATTTTAATTTGTATTACAAAACTTGTAAATTTTGAGAAACGGGTCATGGGCTCTTAGTAATCGAGAGCGCTGCTTAGAAACCATTATAGTAAATTCAAACTTCTTATATAAAGTTTAGTGTTAAGCAAATGAGAATTCTTGTTTGCACACTGTTTGTACATAAAAAGGTCTTTTATTTAAACATCTGGAAATTTTGTTGGTTTTTTTAAACGAAATTATTACTTAGGGTAGATTGGCAGATTGATGGGAAGAGAGATGAATGCAACTGCATATGGACTTAAGAAAAAAGAAAGCAGTATTACAATTACTTCACTCGATATCGTACTAAATTACAAAATATTGTAATAAGAGTGTACACGGAAATATTTTAAAATTTCGATGGGTATTGAATGCTGAAATTTGCCACCTGATTATGTAATTTTCCGAAGTTGAAGTGGTTAAGGATGATTAGGTAATTTTCCGAAGTTGAAGTGGTTAAGGATGAAACGTTTCAAATGGGGTTTAATATAGAGTGGGAAAAAATATTAAAGCGCATTTTTGATAAATACTTGAGACTCTCTCATATGCTTGAGGCTGTCAAAGTAACTGCTGCGTAGAATGCATAAGCCATTGCTGTCCAGTACATGACGCCGACATAGAAGTTGAAGACATATAATTGGTTATTACAATTACGCAATACATATATGTATATGCTTATCTATGAAGTATCAGTAATGGAGAAAGCAATACTGTGGTGAAAATGTTAAAAGTGTTATACGACTATAAAATTAAAAAATTATTCTTCTCCATCCAATTAATTTCGCAAATAATACCAGTGTTTCAGTTTTTTTTGATTTCTCATTCCCAAAAATCCCCAAATTGATATTTTTTATAAAAATTTTTTTCTTTTGTGAAAAAACTAAATTTTTTTAATTTTTTTTTAATTTTATTTCAAATAATATTGACAAAAATAACATATTTATTCAATAAAATTCATTTATAACGATAGATACGAGTATATGTATTTACGTTCATATAAATTTAATTTGTACTTATAAAAAACTTGTAAAGAAAAAATTACACATAGTTTAATATGCACAAGTATAAAAAAATTTCACCAGTCTCAGAAACTTCGTTGTACATAGTACTTGTATTAAAAAGTTTTAGCATCTCAGCAGAAGGAATAAATTTGTCACAACAAATTGAATTATTTTTAAAGTGTGTGTTTATTCTAAGAAGTTCTTTCAAAAGGTTGTGTTGCATTTTGTTGCGAGTTTTTGTTTTGGTAGCGTTCATTATTCGTTAATCTGCCTTGATGCTTCTTCTTTATTAGAAACCATACACTATGAATAGTGACAGAAATTTTTAGACTTGACAGACGCATATGTCTTAGCTCAAAAATCATTCTTGTTTGACCATCAGTTATACAAAAAATCCCCTCAAATTTGGTTACATCCCCAACAAATCCCCAGATCCACAATACGAAATTTTCATCCCCAATCGCAAAAAAAAATCCCCAATTTGGGGAAAAATCCCCTAAACTGGGAACACTGATTAATACGAGTAAGATTTCTAAATTAAACAGAAAGAAATAACAATCAAATATCAAATCTCTTTGCATCTATCTAATGCTTCATTAATATTGCTTATTTTTTCTCTGAGTCTTAAAACAACAATTTGCTAATGTTTGTTTTTTGCCAGCAAAAATTCAATTCAATTTCCATTTCCTCTAAATAAAACTTCACAAATTCTCTAATTCAAAACGAAATCAGTCAGTAAGTTTGTCCGTCAGTCTTAAAATGCAAACGGAACAGGAAAATAAAGTTGAATGTTGTTGGTTGGTTAAAGTTTTAGTAAAATCTTAATTTTTACAATCTATGTATATATATATGTATGTATTTATTTTTTATTTTTGTATATACGAGTATCAGAGAAGAGCAATGAGTAGTGAAAAAGTGCAACTTTTAAATTTGAAAAAGCACTGAAACCACTAAAAAAGCGCGTAATTTAAGTAAAAAAGCACTAAATTCGTAATTATTATAATATATTTAAAAAAAAAATTGTTATATACACAAATATGCATATAAAAAATATAATAATCGGTTGACTTTGCATTAGATTTTTAAAACTATAAATATACACATTTTAATTGTATAAGAATCAGTGAATTCTCAAATCTGTTTGACGAAGCCTTTTGTATTTATTATAAAAAATTTAATTTCAACAAATTAGAAATAATAGATAATTGTTTCTGAGGTTAATAGCTGATTACATTTTGAACTCGATGGTCTTAGTAGTTAAAAAATTTTTAAATAAAATTTGGATTTTATTATATGTATTATGCTGTGAAAACATTATTTCGGCTGAGACTAAACTATGTGAAAAAGATAATAAATTATGATCGAAATAAAAAAGGTTTTAAAAGTATTGTGTAGCAAACTCAATATAAATAACAAAGTTAATAATTTAAAAAAGATATTTGCAAGTTTATCAATTTAAAAAAATATTCATATGTATGTACTTATTAATATTTTGAAAAAATTTTTACCAAAATAAAAAAAGACTGGACATTGGGAAATATAGTTACCATTCCTTGTTATAAATAACCAAAGCGTGAACCAAGTGTAAGGACAGTCTGTTACGTATTTTAGACTTAAATAAAGTCAAAGAAAAAAACGCGATCAACTTCTGCGTTTAAATATGAAAGTGACAGAAGTTTGATGGGAATGTAACTTTTGATAATGCTTCAAACGAGTTCATATCAACTGAAAACTCGATAGTGGAGTCAATATTTTCCCTAGACTAGACAAAATTTCGATGTTACACTATACTTGGGTAAATACTTCTATTCTGCCTTCTTTGTTGTGTGGCAAAACATTTTTTATAATAATTGTGCTTTAAATGTTAAAGTTTGAGAGTAACATGGCGCTTATTTCTTCAACCAAGCCTTGCACAATCTTAGTAGAATATTTTTAAATGCTCCATTTAAGTTCAGAGCTTATTTTTTTATATATAGATTTCCTGGAAAGAAAAATAGGTGAGGAAATTTTTCTACGAATTTTTGGTTTAGTGCCACCGACTCGAAACAAAAAGCACCGAAATTAATTTAAAAAAGCACTGAGCATTAACTTAAAAATATTTCGCGTCGAAATTTTCAAAAAGCACTGAAAACGGTGCGAAAAGCACCGAGTTGACAACGCTGCTTATAATTTCTTGTATTTATGCGCACTAAAGTCCTGCACAAGACCATTTATAAGACATTTCAAGACATGAGAGTTTTTTCAAATGGTTTACTACAGCGAAATTTTCTAAAATAAACGCTAAACCACACTGTTTTCAAGACATTTGTTTCAGTTGTTTGTCTTGCCAACAGTGTTGTTTAGCGTTTGGATTAGAATATTTCGGTGTAGTAAAGCATTTGAAAAATCTCTCATGTCTTGAAAGGTCTTATAAATGGTCTTGTGTAGGACACTAATGCGCACTCCTACTTATGCAATGTTGTCTATGAGTCAGATTCACTCGAAAGTTTGAAGTGCGCATCGAACTCATACATAGCAACAACTATGACGTTGTTTGTTGATTTCGACTCTACAACATTAAAGTTCTCATTATGAGGTTATGTGTTTGATGCTCTGTTGCTTTTTTTGTTTGTTTTTTTTGCCAGTAATTGAAAAACAACCCTATTTACTATTATTGTATACTAATTGCAAACAGTTTAATGACTAAACTTTTAAATAAACACACACATACATGAGCTAAATGAGCTAAATCAATTTAAGTAGTATAAGTATTTTACTGAAATTAGAAATCAAACTGAGGTGCTTTGTAAGGTGTGAGTGTGGTATGATAATTAATATCAACGTCGTATTTATATTTATTTCAACCTATATTTACAATTCAATGTCATTGTGACTGTGCGTACATCAGAGTAGTTGAGTTTAAACAATGTCTATGCATTTATATTTAAAATTTCAAGAGCCAGCATGAATAGCAAAAACACGATTCATTGCCGATCACTGACGAGTATGTATGTACTCGTATATAGATATTCATGTGAATCTTTGAGTTATTTTCTTTTCTTTTCATTTCATTTGCTTTAATTAAAATGTTATTACAAGACATTTCTATTGAGGCAATGATCACAATAATGGAGATTATAATGTGTTGTTTATATTACTGCATTATGATATATCATAAAAAAAAGACTAACAATCAAATCATCATTTAGCAATCATAACAATGACATATTAGTTTCAAAAACAGACTCAATCTCCTTATACAGACATTTAAATGAAAACCAGATGGTACGAGTATATTTAAATTTTTTTTTTGTAATGAAAATTATGATTTCTTTACAAGCTATTTTAGTAATATGAATATAAAATTATTATTGCGGTCACTAGCAAATAGAAATGTAGCATTAAATGTAATAATTTATATGCAATTGTTTTATAGAAGCATTAAAGCTAAAATTTAAACTTTATGCAGACATCAATAATTCATTAACTTAAAATTTGTTTGTATACTTTTTTTTTAATAATTAAAAATATATTATCTTCTTTCCTCTTAAATATCCTTTACTCTTAACAATAGAAATTACTTCTATGTACTTCAAAAACACTGCAATTGAACAAATTTCATAACATATTTTCATCGCCTCAAGTCTTAAGCCTAAATTTACAAAATTTACCTCTTTCATTTGTTTTCATAATTTAAGTTTTTTTTTATACCATGCTGTGAATTCAAAAACCAATTTATTGTTTGATAATCACGACTCACGGAGTAGATGACATTAACGATGTCAATATTGAAGTGATTGATTGATTTTGTTCAATTAAGTTAATTAACTTAGATTTTACAGTAGTGTTTTATTAACAGCAATTTTATAGTTTTCTTACATGCGATTGATTGTCTGTTATTTTTCAAAATTTATTTTAGAATTTCATTTCTAAGAACTATATACATACTTGCATATATGTATGTATGTACATTCATACATACTTGCGTTTAGTTGAGAAGACTTTTGTCCTGCTTGCTATAAATTAGTGTTAAACGTATTTGATAAATTTCACTGATATTTTCAGCATATTA
Source organism: Tachina fera (assembly GCA_905220375.1). Classification (NCBI taxonomy): domain Eukaryota; kingdom Metazoa; phylum Arthropoda; class Insecta; order Diptera; family Tachinidae; genus Tachina; species Tachina fera. The sequence continues at coordinate 85,629,801 of LR999966.1, forward strand.
TCATATCATTAAAAATATTTCATTCAATAGGAATGGAAATTACTGAACCTAAGCCTGACTAAAAATTATTTCTGATTAAAATTCGATACAGTTCAATTAAAATCTAAAAATACCTCACTTAATTAATCATGGGCACGTGAAAAAAATATGTTCACTTGGCAATCACAGTTTCAGAATGCTGGAAAGCCAAATAAACTGTAGAAAGCAAAAACAAAGTAACATAAAGCCACTACAATAATACTTACATGCATGTACCGATGGTACATCGAATAACCAAAAATAATTAATGTGATGATCGTAAAAGATAATCAAGAATAGTTAAACAGACTTAGGTAGAGTAATATAATTTCGTGCTAACCTAAATAGAAAAATGGAAAAACAGAAAATTAATAGTGTTACTTATAAATGTGTTTACCAAAGGTAAATCAATTGTATACACAACAATCGTTTCTCATATTCCGTTTCAATGTAAATTTAAGTTAAATAGCTGATGTTAATAAGAATCTCTACCCAAGTAGATAGACTAGGGAGCTGATGAAGTGCGTGGCTGCACAGAAAAGTATCGGTATTTCCCCCAGCTTAAAGTCTAAGTTTAATTTTTCTTCTCTTCTTTAGAAACTCAGATTAATTAATAAAAATATTTCATTCAATAAGAATTGAAATTACTGAACTTAAGCCTGACTAAAAAATTATTTCTGATTAAAATTCACTAAAGTTCAATTAATATCTAAAAATGTCTCACATTAAAAAAAAATCATATTGAGTTTTATTGAAAGGAATTTAATTGCGTATCTAGGCGATTTTTAAGTACGTAATAATAATAATATATTTATAAATAAATTTTTTTTTATATAAACCGAGAATTACAGTTTTGCCTTTAATTGTTGTCATACTATTAGCTATAAAAAATCCTGCCAGTCACACAAGTCATTCAAATTGTAGATAACTTATGCCGAATTTACGCCTGTGTGCCCTGTGCCCAAAAAGCTTAACAACCACAAATTGCAAATGAAAAAATTTTTGATTAAGACATTTGTAATAATTCCGCCTATTTGAATCTTCCTATCGTCAACAAAGTATTCTCAAAATTTCAAAACGATCGTCTTGTTAACTGGTTTGCATAGGGATCTTTCTGGCGAAAATCAGTAGCCACGCCATCTGCCCACAGACCGAAAATAATAAGTAGATATGTATCATACGAAACCCGGTGAGAGCTATGCTGCTAAGCTATATAAAACAAATTTCATGTGTTATATAAAAATGCTATACCATTATTTGTATTTTGTAAACTATTTATTATTATTATTCATAAAACTTATTTATTTTATTATTTATAAAAAAATAAATTCGCCACAAATGTTTGCCTGTGTGGACATTGCGCATATCTCAACACGGACTTTAGCCCCTTGTTTTTTTTTAAATTTTTAAGGAAGGAACATTCACCAGGTATTAGCTGAGCTATTTTTATTTCAGGTTAAAGTACATCCGAAGATTCAAAAATTGTTTACAAAAGAGATATAAAAATTTTTTTTTTTAAAATTTCAATACGAAAAATATTTTGTTAAATAAATTCTGTGAAAACAAATTTGAAAATATGAAAATACTATTAAAAAATTGTGAAAAGTGCTAAACATTGCAAATTTTGTTATTGGTAGCTGCCGTGGAGAATTTTTTTCAACTTTATGGGAATCATTTTTATTATTATTGTGTTACAACAAATTCTATTTTTGACTTTTTGGATAAACTAAAAGCCATGTTGTTTTTTTTTCATTGTTGTATTTTTTTATTGCTTTTGGAATCCTAATAATATTACCTGGAAAAAAATGTGAACAGAGAAAAAAAAATTAAAACTAAATTATGTAAACAAAGAAATCAAAACAAAAATAAATAAAAAATAAAATATAGTATCGATTATTTTTGTTACGAAAAAAACGCTCCTAACCCCTGTGTCTGATATAAAGAGCATAGCTCTGAAAATCTGGCTTCGTTACGACTTTTCCAGCGAAAGTGTGCCCGATTTCAGTTTTTATGTCATTAGAAGGCTCGAGAAAGTTGTGGGAAGAGAATAGACCATATCAATGGCTTAATATAAAAAGGGCATATCTCATTTTTCTTTCTTAAATCTTAGTATTTATGGAACAGCGCTTTGCTGATAGCAGAATAGGTAAAGTTTAATGCACTATTGGAACCTACTTGAAAAAAATCTTCCAATTTGTGTCCTTTGTTTAAATGTTGTTTTGGGAGAAAATAAGAAAAATTTCAAAAAGCTACAAAAATGAGATTTTTTTAAGAACCTCTAGAGCCCTCAAATGTTTTGGGAATTGTAGCGTACCCTCACATCTTAAGCAACTATGACTATAGCTGATTCCAACATAAAAGTGCATTTCTACTTCATTTATGTGAAAAACTAACCCCCTGTTTGTCTAAGACGTTTGAGTTAGAAATTTTGGCGTTTTTGTAATAGATTGAAGGAAACTTGTACAATTTTTCTAAAAATACGCTACAACATTGACTCTCTCTCTCATACTTATATATTTTTATACTTATAGTCTATAGTCTGGTATGTTTATACTCAGGCTATGGATATTTAATCGGACAAAAAAATATACTCATGGTACTCGGGATATATATACATAATTTATCACCGTAAAGTTATATAATTTCTGTACATAAAATAGAATAGAAAATGTGTTGTGTTGTTGTGGGAGTGGCTGTTTGAAATCATGCTTTATGTGTGTGTTTGTGTGTAAATAAAATAGCCCTGTATATACTCATATGTAACCGATTAATAGTCAGATTATTTTTTATACTCATGCGTATGGTTGTAGCTTTGAAGTTTAATTATATTTCTTGATGCAGCGTGATTTAAAAAATGTGTATAAATATAATCATTAGATGTTTATTTAACGAATTCAGTTTAGAAGTAATGCTCTTGTTTGCATGTAAACATGTTTTTTTATTCGCATTCCTAATAATTTGACAATCAATACTCAAAGAGTATTTAAAACGATACTTTTGTCATTCTCTGATTCAAAATTAAAGACGTAATTCTAAATGACAATTCCAAAATGTGTAAAGTGCTCATAAATACCTTTTGTTTTTGCAAGTTATTACTAGATAACAGTGGGTTGTTAAATTTACCTGTAAAAATAGAAGGAGTAAAAAGAATATTAATAAATTAAAAGAATTCTTGGTAAATTAATTAATGAATGAATTAATGAGACTATTTTAAATGTCTGTTATAAGGATAATTTTGATTTTATTTTTCGTATTATTATTATTCCAATTTGAAGACTGAATACAAATACTTACATAAATATATGTAGAAAAAATCATTAGTATGGTAAAAAGAAAATTAAAAAAGCCCTTTAGTAATTATTTTTAATATTGTATAAAGATATTTATTTACACACTGTTTCCACAAGTCAGGCAGGTGACTCCTCCCTAAAAACATTTGTATGAAAATCTCTCTACTCATGTCGACTGTCTGTCTGTTTGTAGAAACAGAAAAAGACTTATAAAATGATTTCATCTTATTTCTTTATATGCATGCAATAAAATTCTTTTGATATGCCTAAAATTACACTATTATCAGAAATTATTGTCATGTCATAAAAATGTCCTGAATTGCTCAAGTTAAAGCAAAAAAAAAGTATTTTATTATACTGAACAATCAGATACTTATCTACATGTCCCGCATTTAAAATTTTATTGTTGTATTTATTTACAATAGTAGTATAATTCGCCCAAAATGTTGGCAAAATGCTTATTTTTTTATTCTCTTTTATATTCATGGCAATTTTGTGCAACATTCAACACTTTCTCGCTGTCACTGCAGTACAATTGACAATTACATATAAACAATGTCAACGTCTTGATATTCTTTTTAAATTTCCACCCACAATTTAGACAATTCTTTTTACTCTTTCGTTATACATACGAGTATGTATCTCCTTGTTTAATGTTATTTAGTATTCGAGTACAATTGAATAATATGAGTATAATTTATAAAGGAATAATAGTGTTTATTTTAGTATAAACGAGTAAGTAGAATGCACAATTACAACTTTTTGTATATTTTTATCTTAAATAAAAAAATATATGTTTGTATTTTAAAGTCTAAAAAGAAGAAAAATGCTAACTATTAAGTACAGTATTTCAAAGAGTGCATTTATTTTTGAGCAAAAACTTAACCAGTAATTCCCAAAACAGCTTAATTTAACGTAAGATTGTGAACTTTAAAAAAAACTCTACTCCAAACTGATCGCATTTGAGGGCTATGTCCTCCCCGGCTTTACTAAGAAAATAAAGAAAAATAATTTATTTAAATGCAAAAAAGAATGATTTTTGTGAATGTAGAGCGCGTTTCCCACAAAATCTATTATAGATTTTCCCAATTATAAATGTTCATCAAGTCCAAAACCAACTCAATAAGATATTCTTGAATTTAGCTTTAATTCACAAACCGATTAATTTTTTAGAATGAGAAATTTACCGGTTTCATTATTTCCGGCTGTTGGACGCCACATTTTTGTAATTCAATGTCTGTGAAGTATTTTCTTTGGGGTTCTCCAATAGACGCGGACTTACGGGAAAAAACGACGAACAATTCTGAAAGATGAAGTTCGACGTGCCCTCCTTCGTCGGTATTGTGTAGCAGAATCATTCGCGAAGTAAAATAACCTATAAAATGGCTACTAAACACATCTTCAAATATTTTGTACGCCTCATTGACACGTGAGGCGCTTCAACACAGTATTATTAAAAAACGTGCAAAAGCAGAGTTGTAAAATAATGAAGCTTTCCTCTATCTTTTCCTTCTCCAACTATGTTCTCTATCACTATCCCTTTCCTAAAGAAGTACTTCTCTTAAAAAATGTCAAGAAAGCGCAGACGTTGGTCTTCCAAAGCGGGTCAGAAGCACATGAGATGCGAGATGCTTTCCTCCTCCTCTTCATAATGACAACTGGAGCAGTGTTACTTCTCTTTATCAAAAAAAAAATTTTTTTTTTCTAAAATATTCCTTAACACTTTTTTAAACTCTCATTCGCGTCTGCACAACAAGATTTTTTTTAAAGAAATTCTATTTTCTTGGTTTTCTTTGCTTTAACATTACTTTTTCATTTGTGCTGACACTTCCAAAGCAAAAACTAAAATGTTTTAACAAAAATTTAATAAAAACCGTTAACTCCAATAAAAAAAAAGAATTCATGATCGAATGAGAAAATAAAAGAGAATTTCCAAGTACATGGACATCATCAACAAGCTCACACTTTCCCAAAGAAAAAGTTCGTAGCGTGAACCGTGATATGTAAAATTATATTTTCTTGAATTTTTTATTTGCCAATCGAAAAGGTTTTTTAACCGACTTCAAAAAAAAGGAGGAGGTTAACAATTCGTCTCAAATTTTTTTGGGGGGTGTTTTAGATCGATTGTATTTTTTTTTTGTCTGAGAGGGTATATCTTCTCATTGGTCCCATTGTATTGTATGATATTCTACTTATTTAATTGCTGCGGAACCTATAAAATCCCTTTTGTTCTTGTAATCAAACAAGTTGAAAGAACAAATGGGCGGGGTTACGCCCATTATCAATTATTATAATATTTCAAGCGGTTCCACTTAACCGAATTTTACAAGACTTAACACGCACCCTAAACTCTGAAAAGTACACAATCTTGTGTTTAAAAAACGAGCGGAGGTAGGCCTATTCTAATTTAATTTTATATTTCACGTACTTCTTCTTATTTTCTTTTCTATCAGATCTTTGCATTGAAGTCGTTTTTTTTTGGCGGAAGGAATTATGTTTATTTAAGAACAAGTGCATAAATCCTTTGATTGCCTTTTATGTATATAATTTCAATCTTTTAATATTCTGCTGTGCTTGGGGAAATCCAGAAACAACAACAGTTGGGTGTTTTGATTAAATTAAATACATACTTGCGTCATGAAAACAAACAGCAAAAAATAACAAAAATAAAACACGTACAAATGAGTATCATTCGATATTTTTTCTTCTTCACTTTGTTGAAGCAGGAGCACGTGGGTTTTTCAATTTAATTATTTTCTTTCTTGATTCCTTTACTCTCGGGCTTTCATTCAATTTGTCAAAATTTAATACAACAAAAGAGCTCGTCTGTCGCTTGTATTGTAAATTATTTCAAGCAACCACAGGCACACACGACGACAACAGCAATATGGGGACTCAAGAACAAACAAATCTTTTAAGCTGGTATAGCATGCGCTTGAGCCTTAATTGAATGAAAATCTGTGTGCGGCCGTCCGACCGTTCATCAATAATAAAGAAAAACAAAAACACTTGAGTTTATTTTTTTTATTATTTTATGGTCCCAGTGTAATGGAACTACAGGGTGGACCAGAAAGACCGAAGTGGTGTAAATTCCTTATAACTTTTTATTTAAGACATATTTTTTTAATTTTTTGTTTTTTAAATACAGTAAATTTATAGGGAATATTTTTAGATTAGTTGTTAAAAATGATATCCCGCAAGTGGAGGCCATTTTCTGCTTCGCAGAAACAACAACACATTTTCCATGACCTTTCGCAAAACTTCCGGTGTTATGTTGTTAATTTCGTCTGGAATATTGGTTTTTAATTCCTCAATAGTCCTAGGCTTATTAACATAAACTTTCCCTTTTAAAGGAAACAGTCTGGAGCGGTTAAATCCGGGGAACGCGGAGGCCAATTAAAATTGCTTCTACGCGAATTTATTCTTTCCCCAAAGATGTCGCGTAAAATAGCCATTGTGGCCCTCGGAGTGTGCGCTGTGGCTCCATCCTGTTGGAACCATATTTGCGGATGGTATTCCACGGCTGGCCTTACAAAATTTTCCAATATGGCCCGATATCGATCACCATTGATGGAAATGGCGACATCTCTTTCATTTTCCAAAAAATATGGGCCAATGATCCTTTCTGAAGAAACACCGCACCAAACAGTACACTTAACTGGGTGTAATTGTCGTTGATGAAGTACTCTCGGGTTTTCCTTAGCCCATATCCTAAAGTTTTGCTTGTTAACAAACCCATTTAAATGGAAATGGGCTTCGTCACTCATAAATAAGTTATGAATAATGGAAATGGAAAGAGCACATTTGTGCGAAGCAGAAAATGGCCACCACTTGCGGGATACAATTTTTAATAACTAATCTAAAAATATTCCCTATAAATTTACTGTATTTAAAAAACAAAAAATTAAAAAAATATGTCTTAAATAAAAAGTTATAACGAATTCACACCACTTCGGTCTTTCTGGGCCACCCTGTAGTGTAGTCTGTACATTTTGTTCTTAATCCTACAATTGCTTTGAGTTTATTTTTAGAATTTTATTGTTAATCGGGAGTGCTTGTATTAAGAATTTTCATTAATTTTTATTACCTTCTTGATTATCTTTTTTCATATGGAATATAGAATATAAATAAATATAAAAAGTCTAATAAGTATTAATGATTCATGTTAGACATACGTACATACATATATTCAAGTATTTCCGATTAATAAAGTAAATAAATAATTGGGTCACGTTGATGTAAACGTGATTGTCATGATAACAATTTTAGAACACATTATTATGAATTGGTTATACGAGTACTTATTTATGTTGGTGATTTATCAAAAATAAATTATTGTAAACATTTATAATAATTCTAATTTTTAATTTAATTTATTACATAATAATCTCCAACGAATAAAATAATAAAGCAATGTTTTTTTAAGATGAGGAAGTCATTTTCAAAGAATGACATTTTCATGACTTCCCAAGTGTCCACAAATGCTGAATTACGCTCGAATTCTTAAGAAGACATATTAACAACTTCAAAAAGGTCAATTATAAAGCATATTAACTGCCGCTGTAGTATACTTACTTTGTATGTACAGATGTATATAAATATGTGTAATATGTGTTATAATTCTCATTTAGGTTGTATTTAAATTAATGTAATAATTTTGCAGACAGTTTGTTTCCGATTCCAGTTGTTCTTTTTTCTCACTTTCTTAACTTTGAGTTGGTAACACTGCTTTATTCAACAACCGATTTAACGACTGATACTTACTTTTTATTTAGTTTAGTTTGTAATTTTTTGTGGGTAGACTTACACCATAATATCGCTTGCAAGTTGTTGAAATGTTCTATCGTAATAATGCTTCTGTTCGGATCAGTACAGGTGATTTTTTTTTCAGGTTCAAAAATTTAAGTTGGTAGCACTGCTCTATTTGACAACCGCTTTAAGAGCTGATATGTGCTTTTGGACAGACTTATGCTAGGAACACAACTGGGATGAACGACGAATTTTGTCCAAGTCGACGAAATAAATCTGTCTCAGAATTCGTCACGCACGACAAATTTCGTTCGACGGCGGTGTTGTGTTCATTTTCATATGCACAAATGTGTTGTATTTTTTATTACGAAAATTCGCACCGAAAAATTCATCGTTCGTCCCAGTTGTGTTCCTAGCATTACGTGAGAGCAATTCTTTAAAATTTTTAAAATTTTCTATTAAAATAATGGTTCTGTTCGTCAAAATTAATTTGGTTTTCCATAAAAAATGTTGTTCAGTGTTACTACTTTATAACTTGGTTCATATTAGACCATTTTTTATTGTCTGAGAAAGTATAGCTTTCCATTTGTCCTATTGAAAAAACAATAGGGTGGGGCCACGCCCCCGTTTATTTCAATTTTATTTTATGATATTCTCCTTATTTGATTGCTGTGAAACCTAGAAAACACCTTTGGCGGGGCTACTCCCATTAAAATCTATTATTATATCTCACGGAGTTTTATTTAATCGATTTTAACGAAACTTACCACACACACACCTTGATCTCAAAAATAGACTCAATCTTCCATTTGAAAAAAGGGGAGAGCCACGCCCATTAAAATTTAATATTTTATTTTAAGTTGTTCTACTGTTACAATTTTTGCAAAACGTAACACACACCCTGAGCTCTGAAAAACGCAAAATCTTGCATTTAAAAAATGGGTTCAGGTACGCCCATTAATATTTAAATTTTATATCCCACAAACTATTTTCGAAAATATTCTATCAGATCTTTGTATTGAAGTCGGTTTTTGTTTGGCAGAATTATTCGTTGAATAGGTTCATAGATAAGCAAAATTATTGTATTTGGAGTGAAGGTGTAATTCACAAGCATTTGTCCAAAAACCGTTAAATCTGCAGAAAATTACTGTTTGTTGCCTTTTATGGCCTTTTATTCTCAACAATTATTGTGAGGTTTTTACTGAAGATGGACATGGAAATGAACGTTGGGGGTCTATATTAGGGAAAAGTATTCCAAAGGCCCTGAGAGTTGCGAACTAGTGTACGGTTTTAAAGCCAGATATTCCAACGATCAGGAAGTCCACGGCATTAGTGGCTGAATGTGATTGAAGGCGAGGAGGTTGCCATTCACGGAAGCGGAATATTGTCGAAACTAGTTAGTGACTGTGAGAGGACACTCAACGGCCTGAAGAAAAAGTATAGTGCAACGTTGTGCAGGGTTCCATGCGATTGCAATATTGGGGAAATGAGACTAACGATGAATTGTCAACATTGGAATCAAAATTGAATGAGGCAGTGGCAAAAACGTCGTTGAAACCATCGATTAGTCACCATTTCAAAGAACTCCAAAATTTGGTATTTTCAACAGAAATTTTGAAAAAAAACATGCTATTCGCTATCCCTGCTTTTAAGTTTATCACAGTGTGAAAACAATAACATTTTCAATAGCTTTTATTTTACTGTTTAATAATTTTATTGTGGGTGCAATTCCCACAAATAAATATAAACCTTGGACGGAAATAAAAACATTATACCCACTTAATGCATCTCTAACTAACGAACTTTTTCCAAATTTCCCAACAGCCTCAGTAGGATGTTTAACAATAAGATTATATAAAATCCCATTACATTTACTGTGTGTGTGTGTGTGACAGACATAATTATTATTGTTGATTGTTGTAATTATATTTAAAATGTTTGTAATAAAATAACTGCTTTCATAAATACCCACATATTCAATCTAACAAAAATTTAAATGAGCGCTCAACACTCAGTCAAGCACATAAACGAAATTGTGGTTGTAGTACATAAACAAATAAACAAATAGTTAAATTGACGTTTTTAAACTAACAATTAGAAACATTGACTTTATGTTACTGACATTAAGTGTAATTGTTAAAAAAATATACATTTTCTGTTGTTAGCTGTTTTATTAAACATTTCATTTAGTATTACGTGACATTGAATGTAGTTTTTGTGAATGGAACTTTGTAGCGACTTCGTCTACGATCTAATAATGCTATTGCATTTTCATTAATAAGTCGTGATGTATATTATGTATATTGTATGAAAATTTTAATAAAGTTATGGCCAATTTTATTTTAAATACGAGTATAACGAATTTACAAGACCGAAAAATTATGCAAAAAATAAATTAACGAAAAAAAAGGAAAGTATTATACAATCTGCTTACAGAAGTTTGATATTTTATGAAATCTCAGATAATAGATCACAAACAACTTTTGACAATAACTCTTCGATTGGAAAATTCGACTTTGCTGCATTTTATTTAAGATTGTATTATTTCTATGGTCCTTCGAATCTTCAGAAAGTTTTATTTTCTTGATTTTTAGTTCGAAATTTATGAATCCTTTGAAAAATTAAACAACCATAACATTTAGATAACATAAACGTAAAAACTCATTTAGCTACTTATTATTTTCAGTAGAGATCAGTAATCGGCAATAAATTGTGCTTTTGCTGATCATACTGACTCATGAAATTTTAAATATAAATGCGTAGACATCGTTTAAACTCAACTACTCTGATTTAGGGATAGACAAAAAACATCTATGTTCTTAAAACATCGATGTTTTGTTTCATAAAATCGATATAGTCCGATGTTTTTATGCTCCCGAACAATCGGAAAACATCGATGTATTCTTTCGATGCATCGAAATGAAAAATTGTATACAAAATGTGTCGTAGATTGTTATCGAGCCTGTTTTCGATTTTATCGTGAGCGACAAAAATTAAAGTTTTCGAGAGAACGTTTTTTTTAAATATTCAAATATTTTTTGTACATAAGTTGTCGCTTACGATACATTTTTACAGCCAGTTATCAACATTTTTGGAATTTCTAAACTATGGATAGGTCCATAAAATTTTAATTACAATAAAAAATTATATTTTCGATTACATGTCCCTAACGATAAAATCAAAACTAAGGTTCGATATGTATTCAGGGTGACCGATGACATTTTTCAAAAGGTGCCACCAAAAGGGGATTTATCAAAAAAATATGGGCAAAATTAAAAAAACGAGAAAACTACACTAAGCTTTTTATTTTTAATGTATTTTTGTATAATTACCTCTAAAAAAAAGTGAGACAAAAAGTGGCAATGCAGTCGAAAAAGTGGCAAGGCAGTCGAAAAAGTGGCAATATGCCACTTTAGTCGGTCCAACGGTCACGCTGTATGTATCTATATGTGTTGAAATAATTCAAGTTTGTACATGCAAACGTTGTAAATATTATGTGAACAACTCGTCGGGTGCTTACTGGTTTCCGCAATAATAATGTATTCTTAGTATATGTGCGGCAAACGAGTAAGCATCAGACGAACTGGCAACACTATTATAATCGGCGGATAAGCTCGTGTCATATTGAGTTGTAAAAATCTTGTTAAACTTTTATTTCTAAACTGTATTGAAAAAAGTATTATTAAGATTTTTTGAAATAAATAATTAAAAAAAAAACTACAATCGATGTACAAAAACATCGATGTATTTTCCGAAATATCGATGCGACATCGATGTATGTTGCGATGCATCGCATCAAAAAAAACATCGATGTTTTTTTAAAGTGTCCATCCCTACTCTGATGTACGCACACACACAATAAGATTGATTTATAAATATTGAAATAAATATGAATGCGACGTTGACATTCATATTCATACCACACTCACACTTAAAAAGCACCTCAGTTTGATTTCTAATTTCAGGAAAATACTTATACAACTCACATTAATTTAGCTCATTTAACTCATAACTTAAGTAGTATACGATCCCAGCAAAAAATTTCAAAAAAGGTGATCGGTTTTGGAATTAAGCATTTTTGGCAGAAGCACTTCCCTACTGGATTACCAACTTAATGATTTTAACAAGGCGTGAGTCTAAAATAATCGATTCTTCAGAAGTACTTACTTTTTTATTTGGCAACTTGTTAACGCAATCTATTTAATCTAAAAAATTCATTCTCCTCATTTAGAAACTTGTACATCAATTTTTGAATGTAATGTGATTTGTAAGCGAGTAATGAAATTTGGAAATCAGAAATGTAAGACATTATATGGCAAGTAGTTCTGATGGTAATAGTAAATATCGTTGCTTTTCAATTCCTGTAAACAAAAAAAAGCAAGAGGGAAACAAACACACAAATCAAATGAGAACTCTAATTTTCGTATACGAAGTTCGCATTGTGAATCATACTTATTTATTTGCATCGTCCATAGACATTGAGTTAAGGAGAATCGAATCAAACTTTCGAGTGAATCTGACTGATATACAACATTCCATAATTATGAGTGCGCATAAATACAACAAATTGTAAGTCATGATTTAACTCTACTCACTTTTTCACTACTCATTGCTCTTCTCTGGTAGAGATGAGTAGAAAAGAGTGCTATTCCAATAACTGTGATAAAAAATGTTAAAATGGTTCATTTAAATATGTATAGTATATAAATTATAAAATTTCTATGTAAACATATAAAAACTAAACCAGTGAAAGGATTTTACTGCTCACAGAAATTTGATCTTGTTTGAAACCATAGATAAATAAAATACCTTGAACGTCAAATATGTTTGGGTTTCAGTGAAATAGATTACAAAAGTCGAATCGAATCGAATCGTTAAAAGGTATCTTGACCGCCGGCTTGAATTTTATGAATGCTATCTAAAAATTATAATCCAAAATAAAAAAAAATATATGTTTTGAAACATTTAAATAACACAAACGTGTCAAATTTGTGATTTTTTTTCAGCACAGACAAATAAATGCGATTCTAATTAAATGTGGTTAAATTTTTTAAAATGGCGCCTATAAATATTTAAAGTATTTAAACTAAAAAGTTTTTATGTAAACATATAATATCCTTATCATATGCCGTCATGAAACTTTGGACGATTCGTAGGACCAAATTTGAGTGGAAATTGTTTATAGTTGAAAATTTAATTAATATTTTAACTGATATTAAAAAATTATTCATATTACTTTGTTGTGTGTATATTCTTATATAATTTTTATTCTTATTTATTTTATTTCTAGATACAGCACTTGGCTGCTTGTGGTGCCTCCACTATAGATGCGCACCAAGTGGGCAATTGATATGAATTGCTATAATCAATGTGATCTTGCTTTTCCCTGCCCATTCTGTAAGCGGGCATTAATAGTTACGAGCATAAAAAAATTCTTCGTGAAGGATTCTAAATTAAATAAAAAAATGAATAATTTAGTTCGTTCCGTTCGTGAGTATTTCGTGTGCGCGAGTTTGTTTTAGTTCGTTTCGTTCATGACTATTTCGCGAGTGCGGGAGTGATTATTTTTTTCGCGAGTGTGATTAACTTTTATTGGAAAAAGTATTGTATACATTTACATACTATGTGACGATGACTGCAAAGTTCGAAATATCTTTAAAATGATTTTTTTTATTTAGTTTGCATAAACTCTTAACTATCGCGCGTGTTTACTCCGAGATCTTGCTAAATGTATTGACATGAACCGTAATGAAATATATAACACAAAATATTTCACTTTAATTAAATTTTTATGGTTAACGTGAAAAGTAAACTTATTATTTTCGCTGTCTGTTTATCACAGGCTGATTTCTCGAGATCCCTAAAAGCTAATGGACCCAACATTTTCACACAGAATATGCAAAAATTTGGCCGCTACAACAACAAATATATGACAGTTAAAAGTTAAAAGATGTTCTAAAGACAGCAACGAAAAGTGTTAATTATGTATATCAACACTTAAAATGTGGATTTTTATGCAGACTGCATCAATTAAAACTGAAATTTAAAAGATAAAAATTAAAGTGTATTCCATCAGTTAATGTAAAAACAGTAGCAGGCAAACTTTTGAAATTTTGACAAACGCTTAAACTGAAAAATTTTAAATAAAAAAATCGCCAAAAGAAAAAATCGTTTAAATGAATTAAGCGCTCAAATGAAAAATATGAGCAAAAATAAAATAAGTCTATAAAATGCAAAAAAAATTAGCAAAAGTAAAAAAGTCGCCAAAAAACGAAAAAAACGTCAAAATCGACAAAAATTCTCCAAAACGAAAAAGAGCTCGAAAACTAAAAAAATCGTTAAAACTTAAAAATATGTATTAAAAAACGTAAATAACGGTAAAAATCCTTAAAACGAAAAAAAGTGACAAAACTAAAAATTGCTAAAACTAAAAATATGTTTTGCAACAACTAAAAAAAATCGCCAAAAAAACTAAGCAAAAAACCCGTCAATACTAAAAAACGTCAAAACCGGAAAAAGTACTAAAACTAAAAAATCGCTAAAACTAAAAATATGTATTTCAAAAAAATCACCAAAACAAAAAAAATTAAAAAAACGAATCCAAAAACAGCGTCAATACTGAAAAACGCCAAAACCGAAAACATAGCCAAAAAGAAACAAGTGCCTCACGGAAGGAACCCTTCGTGTGCAAGTCAAATTCTCACTTTGCGGATTTACTCAACGATGTTAAATATAACCCCTTGCAATCATTTTCACAACCGCTCCATCACGTTTTTTGTTCCGGTAAGTATTTTGGCTTCATTATAATATTTTGAAAAAAATCCTAAGCTTTGCTAAATGTGAAAAAAAATCAGTCAGTACGACTTTTTTAATTTAATTTAATAAAAGAAAATCCTCATGTACAAAACAAAAATGGGGAATTGGCATAAGGGCAAGTCCTTTTCACTTATATTTTTAATTTTTTTTTATATAGATTTGAAACAAATTTTTTATATGGAATAAGTTTTCTTAAACATATTATTACTTAAGGAGAAAGTTTCAAGAAAAAAATCTTTTCTCTATATTCAGTTCCAAGTTTCTATTTTGTTTTTCCAAAAACTGAATTAGCAATTGAGTTCGTTTTAGCTGACTGAATTGAATTATATTTGTAAGCGTAAAGAAAGACTTTTTTATATAAAAGTCTGTTTAAGTATCTCAATTTCTATAAAATTATTATACATTATTTTGGGGAGACAATTTTTATTTATTTTCTTATTGTTCCCGAAAACAAAATAATCATTTACACTTCATATATTTCATTATAGTTGAGTGTTTAAAATTACCAAAACAAATGAGTAAAATGTCTGCTCAGAAAATGAAAATATTTGATACGGAACGTATGTACTTAAACGAAGCTGTTGTATTGAGTTTAGTTTTGAATTTTTGTTACACTCGCATATCGTGCTCTTTTCAATTCCCTTTGGGGGCATTTGATTAAAGATTTGTTTTGTTTGTGTTTTTCTTTCTTTATGAAAATATTAATTTTCATATTTGGTGGTTTTTGTAATAACTTACAGACATATTAATGCCTAAGATTTCATTCATCCATACCGGCCTTAATATTCATTCATTGATATGAGTCTAGATATACCAGCGAACAATTGTGCTGGATTTTAATACTCTTAAATCCATTAGAGCTTTCAATAAAAAAAATTCATTCAAAATTTGATTTTTCCTGCATTTTCTATAATAAAGATATGTGAGAAAACTAAAAATTATTATTTATATACACTGAGAGAAATATCAGCATAATGGTAGGAATACAACTGGGACGAAAGACGAATTTTTCGGTGCGAAATTTCGTCATAAAAAATAAAACACATTTGTGCATATGAAAATGAACACAACACCGCCGTACAACGAAATTCGTCGTGCGTGACGAACTCTGAGATAGATTTAATTCTATTTTGTACGCCGACGAACGACGAAAAAACACAATTGAGAGAAAATTTTCTCTCTCTCTCTCTCTCTCAGTTTTTGTACACTTAACAACCAACTTTATCAAATATGAGAGAAGAATTCGGCGAGTAATTCGTCGTTATTGTGCTTCACACAGCGAATTTACGCCGTGAATGGTTATCGACGAATTCGTCGACGTGGACGAAATTCGTCGTTCGTCGTTCGTTATAATTTGACTTAAATACTATGACAAGTGTTTTTATTTTGCTTCCGTGGTACTTTTATACTGATATTAAAATGACAACAATTATCAATCTCTTTTCTTGTTTTTAAAAAGGCCTCATCGTATCCCAAACATTTGATGGATGTTGTGTTTGTTGGGTAGGAGGCGTGTTATGAAGTGTCTATTTATGTAAATGTACATATGTGAATGTCTGCGGGGTATTTTTTTGTAATCGATGGATGAGTAGTAGTACTTTGCTACTAGATCTTCTTAAATTGTTTGTTTTGTGCACGTACTTCTTTGTATACTCGTATAATATGTGTTTTTCTTTTCTTGCCACACAATATTAGTTTGTTTTTTTTCATATTTAATGTGTGTACATATGTACATATGTACTGTATTAAAAATCGATAGTGCGGCAATTGTTGCGACCTATTTTTTTATTGTTTTTTTTTATATTTGTTGTGTTGGATTTTTCCCCATATTACATATTATAAAATAATTTTTAGAGATTGTTTTGACTCGTTGAAATTATTAGCGTAAGAGTAAGTTATAAAATTCGAGTATAAAGTAATTAGTAAATAAATTTATTTATTTTATTTGAATTTCGCATATCATTATTTTTGGTGGGTGATCAGCAAGGAAACCAGAAATATGCTCCAAAAAAAGTGTTTTATGCGCATTCTATATGCACTTAAAACTTTCGAAATATGCACTTAAAACTCAAAAAATATGCTCTTAAAAATAACATAAATCAGCAATTCAATTAAATTTACATATAACAGTACGAATAGACGAGCAATTTTTATTCTGAGCATAAGAACTAACGTCGGCAGAATGACGCCAGAAAAAAGTTTGTGCTCAAACTTATTTTAAGGCGTGGCTAGAAGTATAATGTTAAAAATTAAAATTGGGCTTGTCGTATGTATACAAAATGCGAGTTTTAAGTTTTGATTTTTTAATAATTCTGCCACAAAACACATATTTTATGCTTCTGCTTGATTTTTTTTATAATAAAGTTATTATTTCTAGTTTCCCGCCATTATTTTCTACGAAAAAGGTAAATTTGACAGCTTTTGTTCTAACATAATTGTTCAGACTTATGTTCGAGCAATTATTTCCAAACATGTGTTCGAACACTAACATTTACGGTTTACACAGTAATTTTTTGTGTTAGCAACAGAAATTGACAATTGCCAACACAAAAATTTCCAAACTTATGTCTCGTGTAATCTCACTGTAAAAAAGACAAAAATAAAATAAACAGAAGGCAACAATAAAAAAATTAATTAAGAAAAAAAATTTTACTTTTACTTTAAAAGCGATCACGATATCAGATTTATGACTTTGGAACTGTATTTTGAATAATAAGATAAGCTTTTTATTTATAATTGTTATTGCAATAAAGAAAAGCTTTTCACTTAGCTTTTTACACAAATCGCCGCATGTCACATCTAAATAAACTTTTATGCATTGAAAATGTTCGGGGCAGCGTACGTCACAATTACCAAACCAAGTTTTAATTAAAATTATCGTCCAGTGAGGATGTTAAAACACATGTTACACCAGTTTAAGTTGAAATTTGGAATATACAAATCAATAGTATTAGTTCCAGCATTAAAATTTAGCAGAAAAAAATTGGATATGGACGATTTAAAATTTTTTAGTTTTCTTGTTTCCTTTTTCTTTCACAAGACTGTTTACAAGTGAGTGAAAATTAAAAAGTTTTAAATCGTTCATTCTAAATTTCGATGTTAGAACACATAATAATAATTACTATATTCTAAATTTCAACTTTTTTAAAGTCTAACTTCATAATGGTAACAAAATATTGCTTCCCCATACTACTGTTTCTTTCGCTAAAAAATTAAATTTTGACGAAAAAAAGTAGAAAATTTTATAAAATTTTTTTTTAAATATTAAAATAAATTTTTTTTTAAAAGTACCAAAATATGCTTTAAAAACGCCAAATAAGCTCTAAAAATTCGAAAAATGCTCAAAATGTGCGTGTTAGACCGAAATATGCAAAAAAATGCTGTAAAGGGAAAAATATGCAGTAACAAATCGATGCCAGAATTCATAAAAAGTTCTGAAACGGATGAATATCTTAATTCCGCATTGATATATCAGACAAGAAAAAACATGCAATTGCATATTTGTGGTTTCCCTGGCGATCAGAAATGTGAGTGGTTATTGTGTTCGCAAGAAAATAGAAGTGATACGAATCTATTTATTTAATTTATAAAAATTGCTCTAAATATTATCAACTTTCAAATAATTGTATTCTTTTATCTGAATCTTAATCTAATATTCGATAATATTGGATTTTAGAGAGGTATTTAATTTTTGGTGACAATTAGACAAGGGATTAAACTCATTCAGTAGTTATTTTTTGACACAAACCTGTGATAAAATCAATTTAAATTATATGGGTTTGATCATTGAGCTCCTGAATGAGTTCGATCCAAGTCTAGTGGCACTTATAAAAAATGCTAAGAGTTACATATTGAAAAGAATTTAAGGAAAATATGCAGACATGAATGCCCAAAAAATAAACGACGAAAAAAATAGGATAACTTTAAAAAAAATTTATTAATGAGAATTTTTTTTTTTTAATTTTTTTTTTAATTAATAGTGATACTTATAAATGTGTTTACCAAAGGTAAATCAATTGTATACACAACAATCGTTTCTCATATTCCGTTTCATTGTAAATTTAAGTTAAATAGCTGATGTTAATAAGAATCTCTACCCAAGTAGATAGACTAGGGTGCTGATGAAGTGCGTGGCTGCACAGAAAAGTATCGGTATTTCCCCCAGCTTAAAGTCTAAGTTTAATTTTTCTTCTCTTCTTTAGAAACTCACATTAATTAATAAAAATATTTCATTCAATAAGAATTGAAATTACTGAACTTGAGCCTAACTATGAATTATTTCTGATTAAAATTTATTTATTTCGAGAGTTATTTCATACTGAAATTTTTAGCATTTTTCAAATATTTTTTAGGAAAATTTCGTTTGTTTTCTTGGAATTATTTCATTTGAATTATACATGAATACCTACGAAGGCGCTCATTTCGCGAATTCATTAAAAAAAGTTTAAGTAACGTGAAAACTGAAGGTACCCGTCCATTAAATTTTACACTACATTAGGCAAAAAATAGATATCGAAATGCTAACGATGCTTTTGCAATGACGCTTTAAAATTTAACATTGTAAGAAAAAACTTAAAAAAATAAGAAGCAAAAGCTTTGCCTAATTAATCCTATATATCTCGAGTAATTTTGAAAAAGTAATAAATCTAACCATGGTTCATGCATGAAACCATAAGTTCATATATTTCTTCTAATATTTATACTTAAATTTATTATAGGCACAAAAATGATTTCTGAAAATGATTTTGTTTTTAGTGTAGGAAAAAAACTGATTTTCTCAGATTAAGTGGACATAAAGTTATTACTTTTGTCCTTGTTTTATGTGCTTTCATTATGCATTCCATATCAATGCAATTGACAACTGAGTCGATTGTTGTTCAAATCAAGTCGTGTATGGCTCTGTCAATTGATTAGTTTGGCAGTTGTCGATTTTAACTTTTTCAATTTGGCTAGTAAAGGTAGGATCACACGATTGCCGCAAATACACCAATCTGACCCAATTTTTATTGTGCTGAATTGTTGCACAATAACTAAATTAACCCAATCAAATAAGTTGCAGTCACATCATTGCCCTATTTTATAAAAATTTTATTGACGCAGATTGGTGAAGAATGAATTTGGGACAATAATTGTCGCAGCCCAGTTATACGATTGTTCTAACTTGCGCAATACAAGCAAGCAGCTACTGTGGTAGTTTGTTTTGTTTTACTTGCAAATATTTTATTTAAAGAAATAATTTTTTTCTGTTTCATTTTGTACGTGAAAATGGTTTGTTCGCTTAAAACAAATCAAATTTCCTCTGCTTTCTATATTTTGTACTTATTAAATATACTAATCAGATGCAATTTTCGTTCTTTTAAACGAATAAAAATTAATCATATGGATTAAAGATTAGCTCACAGTTCCATGTTAACATTTCAAATAAGTTATAACTACATACATATGTATATACCTATAAAGTAAATTTAAGTTTACTGTAATTACGAAAACCTTTGGCGCACACGAAAAAATAAATTAGTTTAAGAAATTGTCTCGTATTGACTACTTTCACTGCTGCTCGAGAACACAATAAATATTGCCGCATTTTTAACATTTTTATTGGGGCATGGTTGCCTATCAACCGTTCACACGATTGCCGTACCAAAGTTGCATTTGATTGTGGCAAATCATCAGAATAATGTTTTCGATTGTCTTATGGGACAATAAAGTGTGAAATCACACGATGGGCATGTAAAATGGACCAATAATTGGTGTATTGCGGCAATCGTTTGATCCTACCTTAAGTCTTTCAATTTGATTGTGCTGTGTGTGTTCGAGTCTCTTGATCAGCTGTCAAAATTTATGTTTGCACTTTTCTTCTGCTAAAAAAAGAAGTTAATTCTTTTTAAATTGTCTTTAATTTCATTGAATCTGAAGTTGAATGGAAATCTTACAACTCAGTTTATGAATTGTGCGGCCAAGAATCAATTCAATTGTAAGACTCAATTGACAATTGAATTGCAACGTGCATAGGGTGCATTAGAAATGTACAAATGCTATGGCATTTTACGCGGGAGTCACGCATAATTCACGTGTGAGTCACGCGTGAAAGTGGTTGCGTTTATTTATAATAGTGATTTAAAAAATAGCGGCTCTCTAGAAAAAAAGTTTGGCGACCACTATTGTATAAATTTTGATATATGTCTATAAAATTGTACTTTCATCATTCTAAATACAGCGAAAGTGCATAAATAGAACGCGAAATGCATCACACAGGTTGTTTTTTTTTAACAAAAAGTCTTCTAATAAAATGTTTAATAACTCGGTCAATTTCGAGGGAATTTCTTAAAACAAACTTGTGAATTAATCCTAATCAATTATGTTTTATAAATAAAGTTATAAACATTATGGTTCCAGTACAAAAATACTGCCTAAGAACGAGTCCAAAATAGAAAAGTGTCGAAAAACCGAGAAGATTATGTATGATTTAAACGGGCTAAAGTTCGTATCGCTTTTTAAGCCAAATTACATGTGATAATTATTAATGAACAAATAACATCAAAGTTAGTTGTAAATGTTCTGACAACAACACATAGTTCATCATCAGCGTTCTTTTGTGTTTGGTCCACTGTGTGTGATATCAGTTGATGTAAATTTCTGCCTTATGTACGAAACATTTTTGCAAATGGAATATGTGAATTGTTTTGATTCATCGTATTTCAATTTGCGGAACGATGTTTTGTAATGAAAGCTCAAACTTACCATCTCTAATTTACAACAGTCTTACCATTGTCGTTTATTCTTTACTAATTATGCACATGCTAGTTAATTTGCTTATTTTTGTTCTACTTAAGACAAACTTTTTTGGTTTGTTACTATTAAGTATATTTATTTTATTTTTGCCACAGGCCCATGGCTATTAATTTTAGTTAATTTTAATTATTATTTAGAAAAAAAAATTATAATTGGTGAAAAAATACAGACATATATCTGAAATTTACTGAAACAATTTATATATAATTCAAAAGGTCTTAGTCTCTTCTTTCCAAATCCGCTTATAAATTTAAAATCGGTTGATATTTAACTTAGTTAGAGGTTGATAAGTGCCTACGGGTACGAAAAACCAGTTTTTTACCCGTCACTCAAGATTTTGGTGGTATCTGGAAAATTTCAAATACAGATTGTTGTTATACTCGACAATACCTACCAGAAAAACAGTAACACTTCGCAGGTATTTATTTTTGTCACACTGTGTAATTATTGCATAATTTCTTTGTATGAGGGGATCCCGTCTCCAACCGTCCCCCCCCCCACCCGAGCCATTGCTATACTCCCAGGAATTCAGTGGAACATGCAGTTTGTTTTCACAGCTATCCACATCAAATTTAGTGTGCCTCACTATTGTAGTTCTGAAGACAAAGGAACTATAATAATAATTTTGTACTACCCGTATAAAATTTTAGTGACCCTCACTATTGTACCTGTGGAGATACATATGACTTCATGTGCGAAAAAAGGGTTTTTGGCCCGGCCCCACTGTGCGACGATACGAATTTTGTTCATTAATATATCAGTATATCAAGCTATTTCCAAAGATATTATTCCATGTGGTTGATCTTGATCATGCCCTTTATATCACAGATCAGAAATTTGTTTCAGAAATTGCATTCATTGAACTGGAAAACTATTGATAGTTTCAGTCTCGAAAGTTTTCGATAGTTTAAAAAACTGTATCGATATACCGATTCATGATTATAAAAAGTTAGAAAAACTATCGATATATCGACGATACTACAGGGTGGCCCAGAAAGACCGAAGTGGTGTGAATTCGTTATAACTTTTTATTTAAGACATATTTTTTTAATTTTTTGTTTTTTAAATACAGTAAATTTATAGGGAATATTTTTAGATTAGTTATTAAAAATTGTATCCCGCAAGTGGTGGCCATTTTCTGCTTCGCACAAATGTGCTCTTTCCATTTCCATTATTCATAACTTATTTATGAGTGACGAAGCCCATTTCCAATTAAATGGGTTTGTTAACAAGCAAAACTTTAGGATATGGGCTAAGGAAAACCCGAGAGTACTTCATCAACGACAATTACACCCAGTTAAGTGTACTGTTTGGTGCGGTGTTTCTTCAGAAAGGATCATTGGTCCATATTTTTTGGAAAATGAAAGAGATGTCGCCATTTCCATCAATGGTGATCGATATCGGGCAATGTTGGAAAATTTTGTAAGGCCAGCCGTGGAATACCATCCGCAAATATGGTTCCAACAGGATGGAGCCACAGCGCACACTCCGAGGGCCACAATGGCTATTTTACGCGACATCTTTGGGGAAAGAATAAATTCGCGTAGAAGCAATTTTAATTGGCCTCCGCGTTCCCCGGATTTAACCGCTCCAGACTGTTTCCTTTGGAGTTATTTAAAAGGGAAAGTTTATGTTAATAAGCCTAGGACTATTGAGGAATTAAAAACCAATATTCCAGACGAAATTAACAACATAACACCGGAAGTTTTGCGAAAGGTCATGGAAAATGTGTTGAAAAGAGATCATTTGTGCGATGCAGAAAATGGCCTCCACTTGCGGGATATCATTTTTAACAACTAATCTAAAAATATTCCCTATAAATTTACTGTATTTAAAAAACAAAAAATTAAAAAAATATGTCTTAAATAAAAAGTTATAAGGAATTTACACCACTTCGGTCTTTCTGGGCCACCCTAAGCTATAATAAGATGGTATAAAAGTTGTATGGTTCTCGTATAATTTAATTATTTACACTAAAAATTCAAAACAATATATTTTTTAAACAAAACGAAACAGAACTTAATTTTTCAGCTCAATAAATAGTTAGAAAAACTAAAATAATTTTGTGAAAAAAAGTGAGATCAGTGGAAGAGATTTTCATGTCATCCAATTATTTATGTTCATGAAAAGCAACATATCTATTTTCTTTTAGTTTTGTATCATTTACTATCGATAGTGACTAAAAAATTTCGATTGTTTTCAAGCGTTAATGTATTGCAGGATCCATCTCTAGCTCAAACTCTCTTAGGACTTTTCGATTGCAAAAATTAAAAAAAAAAACTTAAAATAGAAATTCCCTTGTGCGGTGTTTTCAGAATGTCTGATCTAAATGAACGATTTACACTCCAACAATAGATAATTTTATCTGAATATATTGAACATATTTGTAAGCTTTAAGACAATATTAATTTACTGAAAATTCAAGTAATGTTTTCTGCTTAATTTTTTTCTTTCCTGTAATAAATAGTTTTGCTGCATTTTAAAAATGAACCAAACATGCATGTACAAATTAATGACCAAATGAATGTGCATAAATGTAAATTAGTTAGGTGTTCATTTGCTTAGTGCATCATGAACATATTTAACATTTTTACTTGCTTTTGGTTTGCTAAATCAAACCACCGTAAATTTACAATGCTGCAATGCATACTTTTTCACTATGGCAAGCACTCATATGAGTGCCAGTGTACGCATTGGGTTTGTTAAGTACTTTCTTGCAACATTGAAAACTCAATATGGGAAATTCCACAGATATAGTAACTTTTTGTCACGTACGATTAATAAGCAATTAAGCTTGTGGTTCGATTTTTGCTTATATTTTATTAAAAATAGAATTTATGGTCTACAAAGGTACACAAAGCAATTAAGAAAAATTTAAGATTTCTCTGAAAAAAAAAACAAGATTAATTGCTCGCACGTGACGTGGGCGCCCCTGTGACAGAGTGGTAGCGATGCTAGCCTCTCAGTCCAGGGGTTGTAGGTTCGATTCCCGCCATAGATTTCCGCACACAAGCTTATCATTTCGCTGGTTGTGTTTGTTTAATAATATACAAAAAGAATTCACTTTTCTGTGGAAACGCCCATATGTGTATGTCTTATATTTTATTATTACTTGTACTTCGGCGGCTGATGGTTTTTCCATTCCATTATAATGCAGCCACAATTGACCCGTGATATATGGGGGTTTATATGCCGGATTCCCTGGCTCTCAAACCGATATAGAATCTTAATAAATTTAACCACACTTTAGATGCAGTGATTTGGTTTTGTTTGCTTTATGAATACGCATAAATATTTATGTTGTTACTATT
Organism: Tachina fera; assembly: GCA_905220375.1. Classification (NCBI taxonomy): domain Eukaryota; kingdom Metazoa; phylum Arthropoda; class Insecta; order Diptera; family Tachinidae; genus Tachina; species Tachina fera. The sequence continues at coordinate 85,654,777 of LR999966.1, forward strand.
GATGCAGGCTAGATTGCAGTCAGTTCAATATGTATCTACGTACATTTGTATGCTGTGTAGTGTGTGTGTTTTCTTCTCTTTTTTTACTAAATTAATAAATTATCAAGATAGTCATTTGATATATGGCTTCCTAACAAAATGACCGCAATTCCATAATTCATTTTTATTCAAGTATGTAAAATGTTTATTTTTTTTCCAATTTCACTCCAAATATTAATATTAAAATGTCTTTTTAATGTGTGTGCAGTTGACATTTAGTCTCTCTTTTTTTTAACTCAATTACTGTTGATAATTGTATCAAGATCTTATTAAATTAATGGCAGAAAGCATTTGAAATTATAAAATTTTGATAATTTATTTATCCTTTTTGAAAATATATGTATGTATAAACGACATATTATATTATATAAATAATATATATTGTGAAAGCAGCAACCCTTTTATTAGTGACTAATTTGTGTGCACATCGATTTTGTTATCTTGTCCGTTTTGCCATTGAACGTTTGATTATAATTATATTACCGTTTGGCATCTGTCTACAAAATGCAAGAGAAGAGAAATGCAGTCTTTTGTTGAAGTTTCTTTGTGTGTCAAAATGTATTTTGTGATGTCATTTGTGCAAAACAGCTGTTGTAATGGAAGTCTTATGTATTCGGATATTTCATTTCAGTAATTGAAAATGTTTTCTAATAGAAGAGATAAAAGCAAATTGTTGCAAATGTACTCATACATACATTCTGTTGCAAAAAAATACTTGAGCAAAATAATGTCGCTGAAATTAAATTATTGACGTAAATAAGACCCTGAACTATTGAACTTTGGAAACTAAAAGTTTTCTTTTAAACAGATAGTGCCTATAGACTATACGCAATATATTCGAAAAATAAATGTAGTAGTTGCAACTTAATTGATTCACTAGCTTTTAAAAAAAGTATGCAACTGCGTTACAGAAAGAAATAATAGAGAATCCGTGAATTGCATAGATATCAAGGTACATATATTTTTTTAATTCTTTTTTATTTTTTTTAAAGGGAATTAACACCCAATCAATCAATGCCTACTACTCTTATTACGTGTTACCTTCTTTAGGAAATGCGTCGTGATAGAGAAGACGGGTGCTGAAGGAAGAGATAGAGAAAAGAAGCCTCATTCTTTTACAACTCTGTTTTTTTGTACATGTTTTGTATAATACAGAGCTGCAGCGCCTCCAGTGTCAATGAGGAGTATTAAATTTTCAAAGCTGTGGTTAGTAGCCATTTTGTAGGTTATTTTCCTTTGCCGGTGATTCTGCTACGCATTACCGACGAAGGAGAGCGTCCTGATGTTACAATAGGATTACCATCTGCTGAAGCCGGTATAGTTCAGTGACCAGTGAAAATTATTTCATCACTTGAACTTTCCTACAAAAACTGATACAAAGGGACACAAAGGGAAAATTTCACATCAAAATCTTCGCAAACAAGGTTAATTTAAAAATTTTAAATTTAAAAATTTAAAATTACAACGCACGAAAAAAGTTCATATTAAAATCTACGATTAATTTAAAAATGTTAGACAATGATTTCGCTCTACATGTGTTTCATGTTAATTCAACATGGTTTACAGTAATCTTCAAAGAAAATTTTTTTGAGAAATTTTTTTAGATTCTTTAATTGAACTGTACTGAATTTTAATCAGAAATAATTCATAGTCATAATAAAAATTCATGCAATTCATAGTCATAATAAAAATATTTCATTCAATAAGAATTGAAATTACTGAACTTGAACCTGACTATGAATTATTTCTGACTTTATTACATGTTGGGTTAACATTCCAATAGCGTTAAATTAAACTTAAGAATCATGTTGAATCAAAGTTAGTTCAAGCTAGAACCAAGAAAATGCGATACTGATATAACACGAAGAAATGCGTTGAATTAAAGCTGTTTCAAGTTGAAACAACATGATTTTATTTTAATGTAGTCATTATGTTTTATTAATTATTTAATTTACGTTATTGTGTGTATTGGCTCAGGCATCAGGCACATTATTGTGTTTTGGCTTTCACAGCCAAGATTTGAACTCGGGAAATCAGCGTGATTACTTTGCAGCCGCAACAAATATTAAATATTCTTTAGATACATCCTAAATATGTATGTACTAGTGATGTAACGTATGTCAATTTTTGATATTCGCGAATACGAATATTAATATTATATGTGAAATTTATAGACATTAAATTGGGGTTAAAATTGTTATGAAAAAGGACTTCTTGTTGACATGCTTTAAAGTTAATAAAATGTACCCAAAATTTTAATGATCGTCATTAAATAATATTTGAAAATGATACAAAGCACAAATTTCTATAAAAAAAATTTAATGTATTTGTACAAACTGAAATTTTTAGTCATTTATTTAAATATCGTTTAGAATTTATTTATTTAATTTCTTTGGAAAAATATTCGTATTCGCCTGAAAATGGCCGAATATCCGACAATTCTCTTTCTCAATCACTTTCCATAAAGGAGATAACACCTTCGTTAACACTTATTGCCTGTTTAATCACAAACAAAAATTTTTTTATACGATACTATGATGCAGTTTCGAACAAGTGTTTTTATTCGTATTTCATAAATAGTTTTATTCTATTATATTTTATTTTGAAACACATTCAGCCTGGCCCACGATGTTGAAAAGAAACTTCCTATCGCATACTTATACTGAGAACAAAAACATAATAAGAAAATTTGTTTTTGTTTTCAATATAAGCAAACGAAAGAAAATTTCTTGTCGACATCGTGGGCCAGGCGGATTATTTTCAATTGTTCGCACTAGTCCAGTTCGAGGTATACAATTTTTAAAATTTATGTTTAAAAGTAGTTAGACAACTAAGCAGCTACACTTAGAGGTCCAAATTCACATTCTATAAATAACTGACATCCGTAATTTAACTAACTACTTTTCTTATAAATTTCATTGGTTAAACCACTTTTATTAGTTAATTTAAGACTGTCATTTTTAGCCTTAATCGTACGCACTCCCATCTTCTTCCAGAAAATGAACTTTCTGCCTAAGTTTAGCTCTTTACCTTAATGAATGAATTATGAATTTTACATCTTAAGCGCACCGAATAATTTGTTTAAATTTTTTGTTTTGTCTTCTTAAAACATACTTAATCGTGCATGGTACTATGAAAGTTAAGTTTTTATAACCAACAAAATCCCTATGAAAATAATACTCATGTTATCTGAAAGAAAATTGAGCTCAAATAAGCTTTAGGTATTATTAAAAAGAAAGTTCAACCAAGCTTACGACCACTTTTAAACTAATTCACTTCAATGTTTCACCAAAAAGACTCATTAATCAAATTCCTATAAAAATAAGAGGCCGCAATCTAATAACGTCTATGTATCTATTTTAATTTACATTTTACTACTCACCATAATGGGTTACTATTATTCTCACTATTTTCCCATTAAAAGTTTTATCGCTATTTCAATTGTCTCTTTTTTTATTGCTACAATGAAATCAATCGTATGAAACAACATTTTAATAAAACATTAAAAAAATAAATAAATAAATAATATAGAAAACAAATAAAAAAGTACAGAAATTTCTACTCAAATGTTGTCTTGTCAAAAAAAAAATCTATTATTTCATGGTAGTTTAGGGTTTGAGATAAAATTACAAACCAGAAGATTAAATTGTTAATACAACCCATACATCACTTTGAAGTCACACATGGAGCATGTTAAAAAAATTTATGTATGTTTATTTTTATTGAAATAAACAAATGATTGTAAACAAAATTAAAATTTAGGTTTGAAACGACTTCTGAAGTTGCTTCTACTTCTTATAAAATAATGTGTTCTGTGAAGCCACACAGGACCATCAAAACATTGTGATCTAGTTCGAAGGACCAACAAAATGTAAATTGTATCAAGTTAAAGCACTCGAAATCATATGAAGTCTCAAAATATTTTAATGAAGCTTTTATGGAAATATTTTAAAATTTCAAACGAGGTTGAATGTCACCTGGATTTTTTCTCAATATGTTAGAAAATTACGATTTTTTTTATTTGCATCAGCACTCAGGGGATGACTCTTACTCATGATATGGATTGTTCTTGAACTAGCAGAAAAGGCTGCGGGGAGGACGATAGAGGCAGTAGGGTCTGTGGATATTCAATTTGAACTTTGACGTATTGAAAGTGATAGAAAAACCTCCGCTCCGCTCCACATACTAACGGTACGGCCAAGCAACTAATTTTCTCTACAGTGCATATCGCCATTCGGTGACTAATTGATCACAAATGGGTGTTCCACAAGTTCCTTTATTCCATTACAATACATGTCATTGTAGTAGCGACAGAACAAAGAAATGGACCCCACATTGCGTCCATGCTCTACTGAATCAATAGGATTTGATACCATACTGTACGCTTTCAAGCAGCCTTTAAGTAGAGGTGGAAGCGTCAGCCCATACATGAGAATTGTATTGCATTTTTGACAGAATATAGGTGGCACAATTAGTAAAGAATAGAGTGATGTATCTCTTACACACAGACATGAATAAATGTAATGTAAAATCACCATTTTAAAATTTTTATTGGAAATCATATTACATTTATTAGAAACAATAAGTTGTTTAACAGTGTTGGTGCTTATTTGTGTAGCAGAATCATCGGCGAAGTAAAATAACCAATAAAATGTCTACTAAGGACAGCTTTGAAAATTTAATACACCTCATTGACACTAGAGGCGTAGCAACTCTGCCTTATTAAAAACGTGGAAAAAAGCAGAGTTATAAAAGAATGAATATTTTCTCTAGCTATTCCTTCTCTACTTGTTTTCCTAAACAACGTAACAACTAGTAATGGTAGTAGGCGTTCATTGCCTAAGTGTTACTTCTATAATAAAAAAAAATGCACTATTGAGCTTAATTCAGTGATTTGTTCTTATTTTGTTGTTTATTTTGATGTTCGTGTTGAGTAAATAGTCGATAAACATCGCATTACCAGCGAAAACTTCTTAATGCTGGCTAGTAGGCAGTGTACTAGTCTAATAGTCAGCGGATCGCAGGTTCGATTCCTGGCGGATAATCTGGTTGTTTCTGCAGACAAGCCAAATTCGTTTCGCAGTGTGTTTTTTTAACAAAAAAAACTCTAACCTTAATTTCAAATAAATTTTATGTTTAATGATCAATAAAATCAAGTTGAAATACAATTTAATTATTGATGGTATTTATTTAGTGTGACTAAAGACTAATTAACGTTGTTACGGCTGCAATGATAAGGGCGTTGACTACCTCGACTTGAAATCTTCACCATCGAAGTCAACTGCATACAGCATATGCACACATTTTACTGATTGTCATGTTGTTTCAACTTAAAATAAATTTGATTCAACATGATTTTTCGCATAATTTCTGCATGAATTTCACGTTGTTTCTACTTGAAATAAGTTTGATCCCACTACATTCTTCATTTTAATTTAACAGCACTGGAATATTAAATCAGCTTGAAATAAAGTTATTTAAAAAAAATTTCTTTGAAGATTACTGTAAATCATGTTGAATTAACATAAAACAAATCTGAAGCAAAATCATTGCCGAAAAATTTTAAGTTAAGCAATTGTAGTAATTCTTTTGAAGCTTTTAAGTTTCACAGAAAATTGTTTAATTATGGTTGTAATCATGAAATGTTGACCATCCTTTTGTCAAATAGAAAACAAACTCCCTTAGCTTGCTTCTCATCACAGATGTGGTGAATATCGGTGTTTTGCTCTTGATTTTTTCCCCTCTTTATAATACTTTTATTAAAGCTTACTCAGCCGACTGTAATGGAATGTAACTGCAACGGTAAAAAACAATTGATCGATATTGTTATATGAAAAGTAGGTTACGTTACATAACAATATCGATCAGCTGTTTCCTACTCTTGCAGTTATATTCCATTAAGGTCGCCTAACTGCGCCTTTAAGACCACTATTGAGTCTAAAACTTTAACTTCATAGCATAGTTCACATGGTCTATCTGCTACAGATAAATGTGTCTATTGTCAAAATTACCATAACTACTGCTCCTAGATAGTAGAGTACACAAAGCATGATTAATGATCAAGAATAGAGATAAAGCAAAGAGTAACAATTTAAAAAGCAATTGAACTAATCATATATGTATACATGTATGTATGTAGATAAAAAAGAAACTTTAGAAATCTGTGGGCGTCCAAATTTAATCTTTGAAATATTTTTTTTTCTAACGCATACCAACGATCATGAAAATGATATTTAAACTTGACATTTTACAAAAAAAAAACACAATCACAAAAAATATAAAAACAAACGCTCAAGGCGCGCACATGTTAAGAAAAGAGCCACTGACAATGAAAATTATTTAAATGTTGATTTATTTATGGAGAGTTTATTACATATTTAAAGAACTATTTAGTTTTCTGGTGCAGTTGTTTATTTTTATATGCATGTAACGAGTACATTTTTATGAAATTTTATTCATTAATTTATTTAATCGTTCTCTTTTCATTTATTTATTTTTTTGTCGCTAAACATCTGCCCTAAATCAATATTTGTTGTGAATAATGTCATGCCTTGTTTGAATATTTCTTGGAGATAAACACACATTTTACAAACAATTCAATTTAATAGTGTCACAAGGCAGAACAAAAAATTGTATTTGAACAACAATCTTTAGGGAGTTCTTTCCGTTTGGCCTAACAGCAGGAATACCTGCTGTTTTATTTTATTTTGTCTTCAAACGTTTACCTTCAAACCCTCCTTAGAAATCTGTTAAGTTTTGAATTCTTTGAAAGTTTAGTTTAATTCTGTTCATGGCCTGTTTGAAAAGTTTAAAACAAATGTCAATGTTGGCTTGTATTTCAAATTGTGAAAATAAAACGCAAATTATTTAAATGTTTTCTATTCCTTTTGTTCTCTTTTCTTCTGCTACGTTTGATGTTAGAAATAAGCGAAAAGTTTCAATGAGAAAAACTTCCTGTTCAGTTTCTGAAAAAGTTTTCATTTTAAGAGACTATAAATTATTTACATGCTGATGGCATGTGTGCTGATATTTTTAAATAAGGGTGTGCACTTTATTTACGAAGGGAATATAGCTCGTAATCACGATAACTCAGACTTAAACGTATTTAATAATCTGAATTCGAACTGTACAGAAGAAGTTATCATAAGTGTAGTACTTAAATTCAATGAAGTCATTGCTGAAATCTACAATTTTCTGAATTGGAAAATTGAAATATAATTTTTTCTATCATCTTTGTTTTTGGTGATTAATAAAATCGCTGTTATTTTATGTTCAATGTTATTTTGTATAACAGATACTAAATAATTTTATAGATTCCATGCTTAAATTCTGGAATCATTGATTTTATTCTCAAGATCAAATACCGCCTAATTTGCTTAAGCACCCAACAGAAAATCGAAGTTCCATAGCAATCGAATACCTACAAAAATATTCTTCCGTTTTTACCTGTTAGAAACATTATTTTTCTATGTTCGTAGATTTGGAATGAAATAAAAATTTTCAGTGTACAATTCTTATTAAATCAAAACATTTTATTTACTCCACATTTATGTGATAAACTTTTAAAACACACAATGTTAATTAAATCTTTGCAACAATACCACGATGTTAACTTCCCTGTTATTTACAAAGACTGCTCTCTTAGCTTCCAAAAGAATGTTAGCAACATTATTTAGGTCTCAGTACATTCAGCAGTCTCTCATGGAGTGAGTGGTATGTCTATTTTTCCATATCAATTTGTCAGGCAATATTTTATTTTATTTTATTTTAAAATTATAATTTTAATCATGACCGTGCGCGACTTAACCTTGCATCCTGTCAATCTTGAAATATTCTCAAACACGAAAACAACTTTTGAACGACGGCGTTATGCTGCAGCGAACATGAAAATATTAAAATAAATAGCAAACAAAAACGCATTGCGTAGCTCCTTAATTTTTAAAGTCGACTTTTAAAAGAAATAGCGATCAATTTGCATTTTTGAATTATATAACTTCTTTTTCATATTATTGTCGTTGCTTTTACAGATGTAATAATTCTCGATTTTCTTTTCCTATAGTGAATACCCCTATTGATCCGGTGCTTAAAAGGGAAGTTTGTCGTCGCTTAAGTTTTTCATATTTCTTTGCATTTCTTGTTTAGCTCTGAATCATTGTTCAGCATTAAAATCGAGATTTTCCATTCATAAAGTAAAATAAAATAAAAAAAGCACAGTCACAGAGAAAATAAAAAAGTAAAAACAAAATATATAAATACATATGAACTTAATAAAGTCAAACTGTGGTGCATGTGGTGTTTATAAAAAAAGTTGCGTCTATAACAGTCACACTCTAAAAACCTATATATGTACATATGTATATACTCGTAGCTACATACATACATACATTCATACGTGCAACACGCACTTTAATTTGGATACAAGGTGAAATCCAATTCTTACGCATACAAACGATTCGTGCCATAGTGAAAATATGGATGAAAACATACTAAACTGCTTTGCATACAAAGGTGTTGCAACAATAATTACAACAACAACAAACAAAAACAATAAAATCATGATAAACATCATCTATGAATGCCTTTTAGGGGCCTGCTTAAACATTCTTGAAATGTAAATACGTCTTGTTGTTTTAATGTATTCTCGTGGCATGTATTATACTAAATTGACAATAAATGCTATCGTATAAAATGGAAGCACGATGGATGAATTGGTGTTCGTTTATATGAGTTTTAACAAGCGATGTCGTGAAAACTTCTTTTTCATAACAAACAATCAAAAGAAGTACTGTTGACACGTGTATGCTTTTTATTTAGCATATTGTAGGCTTGAGAGTGTGTAAGATGTAGATGATGATGAGCTATTATGTGTTTAAGGGAAGTTTTTTTAAGCAAGCGCACACAACTAATGTCAATGCATGTATGCGTTTATATGTGTGTAGAAAATTAAAAGAGCATGCAGAGAACTTATGTATGTATGTATGTACATGCATGACGTTTGTATACGTGCCCATGCCTATGGAGAAGCAAACATCACAAATTTTTCCGTCACGAAGTATTTTCTTCTTTACCTCTATTGAAACAAATAATTGAAAGAAATGTCTTGCCAACAGTATTGTTTAGCGTTTGTTTTATAAGATTTCGCTGCACTAAAGCATTTCAAAAATCCCTCATGTCTTAAAAGTTCTTGTAAGTATTCTTGTGCAGGACTTTAATGCCTTTGTTCATTTTTATTAATATTGCAGAAGGTGCATGACGTTTGTTACCCGAGTTTGTGTGTGTGTGTGTCTACCTGTTTTAAACGATTTTAATATTCATTTGTTTATTACAGTTTTTCTTTTTCTTCACTCTTTAATAAACGACCCGCAAATAAAAAAATAAAAAAAAACAAACAAAACAGTCTGAACAGTCTGCTTCTTTATCTTTTTGTTTAGATAAAGATCCCACTTGGGTGCCAAATAAATGCAACCATATTTTTTGTTATTGTTTTTTTTTACTATTTTCATATCGCTTATAAGTCTCTAGAGGAAGCTTATTTATTTTGCTAGTACTACAGGGTAAGCAAGCCATGAAATTGCAAAAGAAGATATGAACAAGAAATTAAAACAAAAAAATAATAAGATTTACTCTCAGATAAACATCAAAACCCCCGAATAACACCTTTGAAGCAAAAATCTAACAAAATGAAGTATTTGTCGTTACAGTCGTAATACACCCACAAAACTAAAATTGTGGATTGCAACATTAAAATATTTTTTTTGTATAATAAGCCATTGTTACATTAGAAAAATACTTCTTTTTTATTTTTCCTTAACAAATTTTTTTTGTTTATAGAAAGCATTATTAACATCTCAGAGATACACGTACACGTTGTTATTCCCGCTGCTTTGCAACATATTTTTTTTTTGTTTCTTACCAATCAAAAATGTTTCGTCAGTGAGTGTTTTTTTTTAATATAATTTTTTTGTTGCTGTTTTTGTTGTAGCCTTAACAATCCACAAATTAACCAAATGGAACAGTTTTCTCTCCATTTGAAATGCACAAAAAATAAAAATTTTACCATTACAAACCCTATTTTTTATTTTATTTTTGATGTTTTTATTTGTGTATGTTTAATTTGTTTCTTTTCTTTTTGTTTTGTTTTAAACAAAACGTGATGAATGACAAAACCCACATGAAACTAAGGTGTAATTTACACCACTGAAACAAAAGACTCACGAGAAAAAAAGAAAATGTGTAAAAAAAGAACTAGCGCACACAAATCTATTGAGAAGGGGCAACCTATTTTATTCGTAGGTGCCTCACAAAGAATTCTGCTTTGTAAAGCATTAATAAATTGTATTGAGCAAAAATGTTTGAAATGTTTTTGTTTATGTTTGAAGCAGGCCATACACGTTACAACGGTTGGCACAACTCGTCGGGAGTAAAGTTGTTTGTTTTGTGCTCCTCAAACGTTGTCAACTTCGTGTACAACGTCACTCTACTATTTTGAATAGACTTGTATTGAATTCGTTTTTTTATTTTATTTTAATTTTTTTTTAAGAGAAGTAACACTCAGGCAATGAATGCCTACTGCTACTTATAGGTATTACTTTCTTTAGGAAAGGGATAGTGATAGAGAAGACAGGTGGTGAAGGGAGAGATAGAGCAAAGCAAACTCATTTAGATTACATGGATTTGTTTCAAAAACGAGCTACTGAGTTGTCTACAACAGCTCTTTTTAAACTACATGGGTTTGATCATTGGTTTGTGTCAAAAACGAGCTACTGAAAGAGTTCCATACAAGTCTAGTTTGAAGCAACAGTTGTTTCGAATCCGTTTAATTGACGTTTTTGACTGGACTTGTGTCCAACAGCTTATTTTAGTTCAATAGGTCAAATCCATGCAATTTAAAGAATCAATGATCGGTAGTTTTTGACACAAACCTATGATCAAACCCAATTAAATTACGCGGCTTTGATCATACTAGTAGATTTCTGTTAGACTTATATCGAATTCATTCAGTAGCTCGTTTTTGTCACAAAACAATGATTAAAGGTTTGTGTCAAAAACGAACTACTTAAAGAGCTCGATACAAGTCTAATTTGTGTCAAAAACGACCGACTGAATGAGTTTGACCCAAATCTACCACAAACGTTACAATCTCGTACACAACCTGCTGAAGTTGTGCCAACGCACATGGGACCAAAGGCGCTGATTTCGCGGATTAATTAAAAAAAATCAGAGGTTATGCACGGATTAGTAATAGTCTCACGCGTTGAATTTGCCAACAATACGATTTTAGCGACTTCTGCTGACTCTTTTGTTGTTGCTCTGTTATTGTTTTATGTTTTATTATTATTGATATACAAATGCCGGTCACGCATGATTAACGCGTGATTTAAAAAATGGCATATGATATCGTGTGTGACTATTAAGCTTCTTTAGGCTTATTAAATATTCTATTTTTGTATAATTTGCATTCGAACTCGATCAATGGCAGAAGCGTGCGTGAATAAAAATATCATGAATTTTAAATTGTTTTATTGGCAAAACACCATTTATATGCATTTCGTTTCTGCTTCGATATTTCTGAAAAAAAAAAAACAATCATTAACAATAATTAATTAACAATCAGTTTTCTTGGGGGTACCCCTTTCGCCGTCCTATACCGCCAAGATTTTGTCGAAACATGTAATTTGTTCTAAGAGTTATACACATTAATTTTATTGACGTGTACTATTAGTTGTGGAGATATGAATTAATCCGCGATAAAATGGGATTTGGTCCTACCGGGCAACTCTTGCAACGTGGGCCACGTTTAAAAAAATGGAAAACCAAAATAAATCGCTAAAATCTAAAAAAATCGCCAAAATGAAATAAATATCGCAAAAATAAAAAAATCGCCAAAATGAAAAAAACGCAAAAATGAAAAAAATCATCAAAATGGAAAGAAAACGCAAAAAACTGAAAAAATCGCCAGACAAGAAAAAATGCTAAAACTAAAAAAAATCGCCAAAACTAAAATAAAGTCAGTTAAAAAAACCCTCCAAACTGAACAAAATTTATATTCAGCCCAATCATGATTAAAAATTCATGCCGAGTCTTTTCACTTTTCCCTTTTCTCCTATGCAGGGCTATCATGAATAAAATACCGCGTGAAATTTCTCCCTTTTCCAATTAGAACTTTTGGTATTCCCTATTACTTGCTATGAGTTGGAATTGTTCCCAGGGAAAAATTTCACGCGGAATTTTATTCATGATAGCCCTGATTATGAATTTGTTTTTTCCCTGTTTTTACAAAATGCGGGAATAAAAACTCCCCTGGGAAAAAGTAGCTATTATGAAAGCAATTTGCTGTTTTCATTAAAAATCCTTCCCTTGCAAAACAGAAGGGAGTTTACATAAAAACATATTTCATACTCCATTAAAACAAAATTTATATAAATTTTTTTAAAGTTTTTAAATTAAACTTGTAGTTTATAGTTCTTTTATGTGGAAAAGCACAAATAATGCCCAAATAAATCATTTATAAACTTATTTTTACATATTTTTCAAGTTGGTGAATTTTAACAATTTTGTTTACTCTCTCACTCAAAAAAAAGGAGAAACAAAATGTCAACAACGAAGCAAAACAACGAGCTTCGTAATGCGGTGATGCCACGTGTTGCTCTTTTTTGTTCCCAAAGAATTTATGATTGGAGGAATGTTTTCTCGAAAAAATTATTTTCCGTGAGATTGGGCTGATTATGTACGCTTAAGTTCGTATAGTATTACATATCTAGTGTTAGTATGGAACCCTTCGTGTGCGAGTCAAAATCGCGCTTTACTGAATTTATTTTTTTATATATCACTCATTTACTCAAACAACATAAAAAAAAATTTTTTTTGTTAGTAATGCAGAATTAATCTTCATATCGTTCTTCATATTGTGTAAAAATTTCACACAAATATCTTGTTTACAAAACTCTTGAGAGCATTAAGTTGTGTGCAAATTGAAAACTTTAAACTTGTTTCCTGGCAAACTAACTTTTTGAGTTATGACATTGTTTGAGTAAATGAGCAATATGACAAATCGACCAGGGAATTAGATAATTCTGATGCATAGCGAATGAAGTGCACTTAGCTCTAACAAGACTATGATGCCTTTAGGCAGCTTGAAATGATGAATAGAACTCCGAATTATAATGGGTAACATTTTTAATCCTTCAAAGAAAAAAAAAAACAATTTTCATGTTAATTACTCAGTCAACGTTTGTTGAACGGGATTAAACAAATTTACACAGTTTTTGAGGCACTAAAATTAGCCATTGCGTGCCTTGGACTGCACAATAAGTACATGATTAATTTAAGGTAAATACTTGCATAAATAAAAATTACACTAGAACAGTATGTCTCTATAACTTGTTAAACTGTCCGTCATTTAAAGCTGCACAATGCATAAATATTATTTCCAATTTTTTGGTCATAAAAGTTTCTTGTTCTCTTCAGGTGTATTTAAAAAAAAGAGTGGCCGAAACCAGGGTGGTTTTCCCTAAATGTTTTTTTACATACTATACATACATACACACAATACATAGAGATGTATGCAGCAGTGCATATCGTCACCTTAAATGCAAACGTACGTAACTACACAAAAATTCTAAATTGAGTTTTTGATTGATTATGGTTCACTTTATCAAACTAAATGTTAACGCAAATATTTGGACCTCTGCGATCAAAAATTATGACTTTATTACAAAAAATTTAAATGGATGTAATTACGAATGCATCTGTTTTTTATTGCAAGGAATGTAACTAACATAAAATCTCAAATATGTATATATGTATAAAAAGGAAATAAATGGTTAAAAACATATATATGTAAGTATCTATACTACAAGTAAATTTCGAAGAAAGTTTTAAGAAAGAACACTTTATTATTGTTGATTGTGTAAAGATTTTTGTTTCTCCTGTAAAAAATATAAAAGTGTAGTTACGTCCGTTTGCATTTAAGGTGACGATATGCATTATTTTGTTTGTTTTGCTGTTTTAACTTTTTTCTTTTACGAGTATATGTAGGTACTTCAACATAAAAGCATTAATTAGTCCACATAATGTGTTCTATTTATGCATAAACATTTTCACTTTCATTTCGATTCATTCAAACATAAAGGAGCACATTTATTTGTTACAAAAGAATAATGAATTCAAGCCGAGGACATCCCCATTCCCCTATTTATGTATGATCTTGTTTTTTGTTATTTTTCTTGTTGTTACATTGGCTTTCAGTCTGTTGTTGTTATTGTTGTTTACTCGTATTTTTTCATGCAATTGATTTGCATAAATGCTGTATGCTTGCCCGCCCTATTTCCACTTCAGCGCTACACACATGTTGTAATTTACGGATTTTTTGTTTAACATAATTTTTTTTTAATAATTATTCATAATTCTCTATAATTTTTGTTAACCCACTGCTCAAGTTTTAATTCCAAATACATATATTTAATTATTATTTTGTTTTTGTAAAATTTATGAAGAACAAAATCTAATAATTATTAATAAACAATGCTTTTATTTTTATTAGAATTGCCTTAAAACTGGGTGGGTTTCCACCAAAATTTAGTATGGATAATTGCTGTTGACGATAATTAAAAAAATTTATTCGTAGTAAACTAAAGTTTAGCTTTTGAATATTAATGTTGTTGGTAGTTGTACGAATTGTACAAATTGTTCATGCAGACATGTTGTAAATATCAAAATGAAAGGCAAAAAAAAAGTTTTCCGTATTTATGTAATTGGGCCAAAGACTTTTAAATTTTAAATTACAGCCAAAATACTTAGAATTGAATAAATTTTGTTCGAGTTAGCATATCAAGTTTTAAGCAAATACAATCAGTATTGGATTATTTACAGTTATGGCTAAAGAAATAGCATCTGTGCTTGTTAAAAAAAAATAAAGAATTTTTGACGTAACCTAGACTTTAAACAGAAAAAAATCATTATATTTATGTACTTACATAAAACGCCATTATGACCATTAAATTTCCACTAACTAATGAAATAAGTTAAAGTAAAATTGAAATACGATGAATGAAAACAATTCACGTATTCCATTTGCAAGAAAGTTTCGTATATAAGGCAGAAATTTACATCAACCGACATCACACACAGTGGACCAACACAGAAGAACGCTGATGATGAAGGTTTAGTGGCCTTCGAAAACGGCTGGCTGTTCCGTTCAAATATGTTTTGTCAGAATATTTACAACTAACTTTGATGTTATTTGTTCATTAATAATTATCGCATGTAATTTGGCTTAAAAAGCGATACGAACTTTAGCCCGTTCAAATCATAAATATTAAAGTAAGTAATTTGAAGAAGTCCTGAGTTTAAGTCTGGTCTGCGACAGTCACCACGCATTTTTCTGATGTGCCTTAGTGTAATTTTGTATCAGTTGTTGTAGGAAAGTTCAAGTGATGAAGGCATAGACACTGGTCACTGAACTACACCGTTTTAGCGGATACTAATGCTAATGTAACATCAGAGCGCCCTTCTTCGCCAGTATTGTGTAGCATAATCATCGGCGAAGTAAAATAACCTATAAAATGACTGTGACAGCTTCAAAAGTTTAATACGCCCCATTCACACCAGAGGCGCTGTAACACTGTATTATTCAAAAATGTGCAGAAAGCAGAGTTGTAAAAGAATGAAGCTTTCTTCTATCTCTTCCTTCACCACCTGTCTTCTTTATCACTATACCTTTCCTAAAAGAAGCTAACACCTAGTAATAGTAGTAGGCATTCATTGCATGAGTGTTAATTCTCTCTTTCAAAAAAATAATAATTTATAAATTACATCTGCCATATTTATATGGGCAATTGCATACTGTCGTACGGGACAGTCGTACGCATTTAAAGTGGAAAAGAGATCAATATAAAATAGTTAAGTTGTGGCCCCTAATAAGCTCTATTGATGGTACTAAATCCAATTATAACCAATTGTAAGCTTTAAAGATAATTGAAAAAACTAAGAATGTCGTACGAGACAAAAAAAGGAAGCAGGTTTATGTAGCAAACAATTAAAATGCTTATTTCAGCGAAACCTGAAACAATAAATTAATGTGACCAATTTTAGAATGATGTGAGTCAATGTTTCTTAAAATGGGCTAGATTTTGCTAAAAAAAATATTAATAGCTTTTTTCTTATTTACATTTAATTATAGTCGTACGGGACATGGGGTACAGGACATTTTGTTCCATAATGATGTTCAAATATTTTCTGGTGCTTTTTTGGGAAATTATGAATATAAAATAAAAAAAATTAAATAAAATAGAGATTGAATACCTCTATTTTATTTAATTTTTTTTATTTTATATTCATAATTTCCCAAAAAAGCACCAGAAAATATTTTGTTTATTTTGACATAACGACGAACTTAAATGGAAATGCAGAATGAGATGCAAAAGTGAATATATTTCACAAAATAGGCTAAATTAAATACGAATAGCATTGGGTACATTAATTAAATTTTTTTTTGGAATATGCAGTTTTACCTGCTTTTCCTTCCTAACCTTTGCAACAGAAAAAGTGCCATTTAAATTTTTCTGGTATTATTTTTACGTTTTTCTACTTTTCGCCTAAGTTATACAACGAAGAGTACTTCTCAATATCATCGGATGGTATTATAAAATACATTTTAATCCCTTGATAAAAAGAAAATGCATCGGGTATAATAAGGTTTTTTGACTTTGCCTTTTCGGTATACGTTCATACCGCTTTTTCTATTCAAAACTTCTTTATTTGCTTCCGCTAAAGCTTTTAACTTTTTCCTAGCGGTACGCGATCTTTCTTGGCCTTTTAATTTATAGTTTTGCAATATAATTTTATTTTCTTTTAGTTTTTCTCTGTACCGTTTGCAATTCTCGCTGTTTTTATTAATATTGATTTAAATAATTGAATTATAGAATGATCTTCCAAAAATAATTAGTTATTAAAGAAATAATTTTTTTAATACTTTTAAATTTCTCAGTAGCGATGTCGTACGGGACACATTTTGCACAGGCGCCTACTTCGCAATTCTTTTTGTTTTAAAAATATATTTTTTATTTTAATTGCAATAAAAATGTTTGTTTGTAATCACTACTTGATGAACTTTCTTCAAACAGTTTCGGTGTATTGATCCAAAAGGGAGTTTTTCAATATCGTACGGGACATTAAATTGACGGAAATGCAAAGCAAAATTTTATAACAATTTTTCATCGTATTGAATCTTATGCATTACTTTCTAACTCCTGATATCCTTACGGAGATCTAAGAGAGAAAAACTCAATCTATAACGATTAGCGCCAAGAATATTTTGCAAAATAAAACTTTCTCTTCAAATTAAAAAAAAAATTCACTTGCTTGATTTTGGATATGAATATATCGAAATAAGTAAAGAATAAATGCAAAACTTTTGCATATTTATTAAATTTAATTGTTTTTCTTTCAAAATTTGCAACAAAAAAAATTTCAAGATCTCTTATTTTTTTTGTCTCGGTTGACCTTATGAGAGAAATGCCCATATGTAAATATTTATGTATGTATCTTCTAAGTCAATGGTAAATGTATTTTAATTTTCAATTTGTTAACAACCAAAATGTTTTAACAATATGCAACATTTTATTATACGAGTATTTTGCGTATTTGAAAACATTTGTAATATTTTTAATTGATGTAGAACTTTTGCTTATCTGATTTGTTTTCATATTTCGTAAAAGTATATTTAATGCGTATTAAATGGCCCATTAATTTTGCGTATTGTATAAAAATAATAAAAAAGCATAATGGAAATTTTAAAATTAAAAATTATGTATTTATTGTTTTTAAAGAAAAAAAATATATTGTATTGCATTACCTCATCTCAGAGGGCGTGACCAAGTATTTCCTTTTAATTAATTTTCTATTAATTAAATATTTTTTTAAATGTTTGCTTTTCTCTCCTTTTTCCAACCCGTTTATATTAAATAAATATCATAAAAAAACGTCTGTAAGTACAACAAACAAGTTCATTTAAAAAGCATGACAAACGATTTCAACAATTAACAATTTTTTTTTGAGCAAGAAAAATATGCGTATTAAATATTGTTCAACGCAAAAATTTTTTTTCTTTTAATTTTTAAACTTTTTGTCGCCAGTAGAAAAATTCATGTACTTTATTTTTAATTTTATTAAAATAAAAACAAACAATAAAGCAATCATTATATTTTGAGGTGAAGTTTGATGTGTAAATATTAATTAAAGGAAAGGTTTTTTTTTGCTTGATAGAGGAAGTTTTTTTTAAACTTATTTATATGTAAGTAAGTGACATTTACACCGATGACAATGACATAACAATAATATCGGTTACCAGCAATTAAGCTTGTAATTCAAAGCCATGCTGTTCGATTTGCTCCTATTTTTTACTAAATGTAGAGGTAATTAGGTTCTAAGGCAGCTACGACCAAGCCATACATACATATGTACAGTGTGCAAATTTTTACAAAAGAGCTTTTGTGCTTTCACACGGACGAGAGCACAAGAGCCACAACAACAACACTCTAGACAATAATGCTTGTTCTTACTTTGCCAAGAAACAAGAACAAATTTAAGAGCCCAGTAAAAAAAGAGACTCCAAAAAAGTCATGAAAATCTAGAGTTTACGATGCGGAAGTAGTGCAAATTTCGATCCGATCTAGTGATTTTTACATAGGGTTGTCATTGCAAGAAGTTCTCTTTTTCGATGCCTGGTCATTGAATTGGAAGCGATATTAAGAAAAATTCCCTTTTTTGTGTTCTATGATAATATTTTCATCTAGGAAAAATGGTAAATAGTTGCCTTTTTTAACAATTCGTTTCTTTTTATACGAATTTAAACCCAAAACTGTGTTTTCATGTAAATTTAAGCAAATAACTTTTAAATTTTAGACTAAAATAGTTCATAAATTTCTTTCAAAAAAAATTTTTTTTTAAATTCTGGAGGAGTTACAAGGTTTTGTGTGACTAAAATAAGTTTCTACATGGTTTTTTGCTCACTCTCGGCAAATTAAAAATATCGATTTTTTGGAAGCAATGAAAATGTACTTCCGCTAGAATGACTTCCATTTTTTTTCACTGGGAGCTTTCAAAGCTTTTTACATAAAATGCAAATATCAGTATATGTGTGTTTGGACGTAGGTGTTCTAAACCAATTTCCAGAAAAGTTTTTGCTTGTTTTCTTGGAAAAAACACTTTATAGTGTTTTCACATGGACATGGTTTCAATAAAAGTTGGTTTTAACGTTAAAACCAACTTTTAAAACCTGGATTTACCATACAAATTGTTTTTGTTAAAACCAACTTTGGATTGGTTTTAAGTTGGTTCTATGAAATGCATCCTTGTTTTCACTGTGCTAAATTCCGTACAAATTACTGGAAGCAGCTGGTGATGCTTATGAAAGTGAATAACAATAGATGTCGATTGAAAGATTTTCAACTTAAAAATGGATGCAGCCGCAACAATAAACAACAAATTATGAAAAAAAGAGTTTTTTTTGAAGGAAAACATGGACCTATGGAAAGTGAAAATAGACGACATGACTGACATTCATCTGCCTATAAAAAAGGTTATCTTATAATGTATTTGTGTATTTTTCATATATAATAACTTTAAGCACTTCTTTACTTTGTATAAGAAGTTCCATAATTTACAAAATGTTTATTTAGAAAATATAAAATAACTTCCAATTTAGAGCGCATTGTAAAATATCTGAGTTTTTCATACACTCAAAATATTATATATGTAAATTCAAATGAAAAATCATTTGAAAAAAGTAAAATGTCATCTAAAAAAACCTTTCGCTTACATTTCATATGAATTAAGAGAGGTTTTCATTTATTTTTTAATGTTAATTTTTTAAGTAGCACAATATGTAAAAGTAAACAAAAAATCATTTATTTTATTAAAAAAAAAATTTAACTTATTTATAAGTTAGATATTTTAGATAAATTTATTAAAAATTGAAAATAACTAAACACTTTGATTGCACTGAAAATCATAACCATTTTTTAGTTGTTTTTTTTGGAAACATACATAACAAGTGAAAATAAATTTTTTTTCGTAGGACAGCTACATTTTCATTTAAGTTTGTCTAAAGTAAACTTCTGAAACAACTACAAACAGTTAATATAAAACTTTTTTTGAGTGTACAAAAAACCCTTGTTGTACAGTTTGTCAAAGAAGTTTTATAAAAAGCAAAAAAAAAGTACAACAACAAATACGCTGTGCATTTCTGCAGGAAATTTATTTTATTTTTGAGCAAAGTTTTTAGACAGTCTGTGAGTTAAAACCTGAATTTAACAAACTTCCAATGTGAATTAAAAATCAGCTGTTTATAGTTTTAACATTAAAACCAGGTTTTAACTTTCAGTGTAAAAACAATATTACTTTCTTTTTTTTCTACTTAACTTTATTTAAACTACGATTAATTTTCTTAAATTTCTCTCTAAAACCGTTCCTTTTATGTAAACAATGCGAAAATACAAATGCTTTTTACAGTTCGAACTTAAATTGCTTTCATAATAACTTCACACAACGCAATATCCTCACACTTGGTAGACTTTTTGAAGTTTCCGTCCGTCACTTGGCTGTTTTTTACACTTAATAATAAAACATAATTACATATCAAATTAAATTAAATACCAACCAAGAATAACTAATTTTTTGTGTGTAAGCACATATTTTGGTTATAAAATGAAAAAGAAAAAAAAACGTTATAGTAATTTTATACATTTATTTATTTTTTATGTGTGATAGTTTTGTGTAGTCATTTACTTTTCGTATGGTCATTTTTATTATCCAGTATTTTACGTATTCCGTATGTTCACATCAATCTCGCAATCAACATCTGAGCACGATACGAGTACTTTTTTTTTAAATAATAAGCCAAGCAAGCAGTCATGCCATGAAGGCATGTTTACATAAAGGCGAATAAACTGGCATAGTCAATTGAATCGACAGACAGACAGACAGATAGAAATAAATGTTTGTATTTTATAAATATTTGCCTAGAATTTCAAGTGCTTAAACTTAACCTTCAGTGTCGCAGACGACAAAAAAAGCGGTGGGTTTCTGCGTATTGGCTGATTTGCTTGTTGGGTTGTTTGCACTTGAACTACATGCAATTTAAAATTTATCATTTACTTGCTTGTTTATTTAGAATTAAAATTAGTAACTATGTTTGTACATACATACATATAAAAATATGCAAATTAAAGTAATCTAGTAATAATTTGGAGTTGATCATATAAATGTGATTGAATTTTTGATGTGTGTGGCGATGAGATCAAACGCGTTGCCAGTTTTGTGCTTTCAAAGCTCAATTTATTATCGAAATTGTAATCGAAATTTATGTTTTAAGCTTCGTGGCCTCTCTTTTTTTAACGAGTTAATAGGTAAAATGTAATATATCAATATCAAAAGAATTGAAAAAACGTTAGCTCATTAGTAAAATAAAAAAAATTTTTGATAAATTAATATCACATACGAGTAGAAAAAATAAAATTTCTCCATTAGTTACATAAATTCCTAAAGAGATAATTTTACTGGGAAAACCCCATTAAGTACAGGGTCGTTGTTCTAAAACAATTATTAGAATACAAACTAAAAAAATTTGCCTTAAAATCTTCGATTAGCTTCTGCTAATGCCATTAATCAGTGCTTTACTTTAAGTACTTATAATTAAGTTCTTCTGAAAAGCTCTTTAAAAAACTCCCGCTGCTGTGGATGATGTAAGCTAAAATTAAAGTTACTAAAGAAAAAACTAAGAGTTTTGTTTTGCTGTTTTAGTATAGAAATCAAAATCACCCTTAAAACTCTACAGCAAACAAAACTATAAATTTCACATGAGAAGCAGCAAAATACCTTTTACGTAATAATTCCCTCTGAAAAGCCAAAAAAAACAAAGACTTGACCTTTTGGCAAATAAACTAAAAACAGGAATAACATTGTTGCCAGTCACACACTCGTGCAAAATAGACAGTATAATAACATTTTTTGATTGAGTATTTTGAATTTAATTTCTTAAAAATATTTTTAAAGCAAAAACACCACATGCTCATCTCAAGTGGCTTGTTTTTATGGTTTACTATTTTATTTTAACATTTTTGTATGTTTTCTACTTCAATATATATATATATATATATATATATATATATATATTTTAATTTTCTCCAGTTTCAAGTTGTTTGCTTGTTTGCTCATATGGGCGTTTCCATCTTGTCGAATGTGACCATCGTACACATTTAGAGTGAGAAAAAGTCAAAATAAAACGCATTTTTATTTTGACAACAAGTATAAAATATAGAAAGTTAGATATTGAGCAATTTTTAATTTTCAAGATAATTGCAAAAAAAACTAAGGCATTCGCATCTGACAAAAATAGAAATTGTTTTTGATGCCAAATAATTAAAACGATGATTTCAGCAAAACCTTAAGCAATATTTTGCTGTGACTAATTTTAGAATGTTGTTCACTGATATCTCTTTAAAAAAAGTTTGCAATTTACCCGAAAAGTATTCATATGTTTTTATATATCACAGTCCCACGTGACATGTCACATGTGAAATTTTTTACCCATTATGATTTTTATGTTGTTTCTGTTGGTCTTTTTATGCGAAATTATAAATAATTAAGCTTAGTGAAAATGCTTTAATTTTTTAACATAATAACAACAAAATACCAAAAATAATTATTATGAATAATACTCGTAAACTAAAACAAATTTAAGCAAAAATAGCATCATCCGGAACATCGCAACTTATGAAGTGCAACTGCTAGTTCAGAAAAAGTTGCAATGCATTTTCCTTCTTTTTATAGCTTTTGTAATGCTCGTTTTCTGTTTGTTAGAAATTTCGGATTTCTGAGAGTTTCAGCCCATTTTACGCAAGAGGTCTTTCTGACATTTGCTCTTTAATCATTCACCCTTATCGGGAATAAAAGTTCGTGTAAAATGTGTTCCCTTTCCCAAAAAAATTGTGATCCGCAATGCTTGCGTTGTTGTTGCTTCAGTATTCTATTTTCTAATTTTGTTCACCATGTTTTGTTCACGGAAATTATTTCACGTGAATAAAAATGTTCACCTTTTATTACCGATAAGGGTGATTTAGTTTCTTCCTTCAGCCAACGCTTTCCACTTTTTCCTAGCATTCCACATTACTTCCTGTTTTTTAAATTAATCGTTTTGTAATAAAATATCAGCGTTTTTCAAATTTTTTTTGCACCGTTGGCAAATCTCTTTATATATTTTGCTGTTATTGCTCATTTAAATTTAAAAGTTTTTAAAAAATTTTTTTAATTTAATTAATTTAATTATTTTGATTTTTTATTTACGATGTTGCACGTGGCCCACGATCACAATTCTTCACATTTTATATTGTAATAAATATCTCTGTTTATATTGAATATACGAGTATCACAAGCTTTCTATCCACTTTCGACGCACTGATAAAAAATGTCGCACGTGACCTCGAAATATGTGATGTTGCAAAGCGCAAGTTATATTGTTCTTTGCAATCGTAAGGTTTTTTTTGATTCTTTGTACTCTCATAATATTGATAATACGTCTCCTTTATGAAAACAAAACGTGCAAAAGAAATATTCAAATGAAAAACGTTCCTTTTTTGTGACTTTGCATTTGAATATAACGAAATAGGTTATGTTTAATTGTTTCTCTTCAAAAATATTTTAAATCACAGTGACTGACTGTTAAAAATATGTAGTTGTAGTCTACTGATGACTTGATGAAGCACCAATGAAATGCATATAGGCAATGCTTAAACACTAGCAAATAAATGTCAGTTAAAATAAACTTGTGATAATATGTCAAATAATAAATTTCTTAAATGTTAAATACATAAAAAATACAAAATAAATATTTTGGCAGTACTCCCAATTTCATTCTTCCAGAATGACTTTTTCCTGTAATCAGTGATTCATTGTTTTTCTGTTTAGTAGTGCTTTATTTAGCTTTTGTGTACCCAAAGATACCTGAGGTGCATAAACTTGATTATGCTAAAAATGTTCAATGGTAATGATATCATCAAGACGGTGACTTATTATTAAATTGCACTCACCATCCCATATACACACGTGTAAATAAAAGGCATGCTATATGCTGACACACTAAACAAGCAACAAACTTGAAGCAACACACTCGTAATTCATGCCCTTGTGGCAAAGATGTTTTACGAAAGAAAAGAAAAAAATATGCAACGGAAAACGAAAGTGTATTGGATTTCATTATGATGGACAAAAAGTTAATGAACTCGTTTAAAAAGTCTCATTGTTAAAATCTGAGGAATATATGTTTGCACAATCATTGCGGCAGCATTTTAAGCCTTCAATTTATTTTATTGTTATTTAAAGATTTTATTTTATATCTTTTAAACAAAATGTTTATCTGAATTTAATGTTTACCTACATTTTATGATTTTGATGTCTATGATTTATTTATTTTTTCCTCCTCAAGTTCTTATAATTTTATTCCTTTTTTTTCTCCGTCTTACAATTTGCAATTCCAACTTTTGGTTTCGTTTAGCGATGGTTGGTGTGTATAAATATTAAGTACACGAGTATGATATACATCAGAGAACTGTATGAGCTGATACACTTTTGCTGTCCACTCACTTTTCCAATGCTTTCATTTTTGGTTTTTAACATCAATTTGTAAATGATATGGCTTGCAGAGTTACCTCTCTAATAACTGACTGTCATTAAATCACTCTTTCTTTTTTTGGTGCTGTTAGTAAAAATCAATAAATGTTCTTACTGCTGTTTAATTGTTTTGTATAGCAATCAAATAACTCACAAAAGCATGTTGACTAGATGAAGTCTTAAGTTAATAAAACATGGCGTATTAGTTATTAGTTTTTCTCGTATTAAAACATTTTATAAAATAAAATGGGACTAGCTATTTTATAATATTACATAAAACTACATATATTTGTCAGAAGGGGTTTTAAGAAGTATTCAAAACAATCATACTGAAACATTGCTTTAGTGAATCAACTACAGTCTCATTGATATGAATCATGCAATAGCATCATTAATTTTTTTGATGTTATATTCAATATTCATTTTTGAAAATGAAAAATTATGCCGTTTGATTCAAAATCATGCAGATCACTGATATACATGCATATATTTTTTTATTGTTTTTCTGTTTCTGGGTCCTTTCGATTTCATTTCCAAATATTTACTCCATTATTCCAATTCATTTAAAATTTATATTTATTTCTCTCACAATGCACGCACGAATAAGTTTATTTTAAGTAAAAGAAAAAAAAGAAAAAAATCTGCAAGAATAATCTTATTTCATTTATTTTATGATTGAATAATATTCGCATGAAAACATAATCAAAGAACCAAAAAGCAAATATTTATA
Source organism: Tachina fera (assembly GCA_905220375.1). NCBI lineage: Eukaryota > Metazoa > Arthropoda > Insecta > Diptera > Tachinidae > Tachina > Tachina fera. Next base: position 85,680,212 of record LR999966.1, read on the forward strand.
TCGAAATAATTTACAAAAAAAATTTTTGCAAGTTTTTCTTTTGTTTTATTTGCAATGGCTTTTTTCAGTTGCCGCTTGCTGATTTAGTATAGTTTTTCTATATAAATACTCGCTCGTATCACTCGATTAAGGCACACTTCTATTATGTATTATGGGTAGAAAATTAATGCAATTGATTTTATTTTGCCATTAAAATATTAAGTAACTGGAATTGAGGGTTAATTTTTGTTATGTAAATTTTCCGGTTTGAAATGGTTACTTAAACAAAAAATATATTTACATACATATATATATATATTTTTTATATCACGTTTTAAAACGGACTAAAAGGCAGACAATTTTCCTAGTCAGACAGGCTACTTAAAAAGGGTTGTGGTTGTAAGCTTATCAATAAATGCATAATTTTGCTGGTTTCAAAGCATATTTATTATTACTATTTTTAAGAATAACAAATCAGTCAACCGAATAATACTCGTAATAAAAAAAAAACTTAAATGGCATTAGAATGTCAGTTTTGCTTTTGTCAATAAGAAACTATCTATAAACCTGTAATACTTCAAAGAAATTTAACATGAACTAAATGAGAATTCTAACAACAGACATTGAGTGTATTATATCTAAATGAGAATTCTATCATACACTTTAACACACATTGAGTGTATTAAACGAAAAACAAAAGCTTTTGAATGTGTTAACATGAAGTTTTTAAAACATGTTTATCACTAAATACAATTCCTTAGTAGTGCTTTAAATATTGTTATAGGCAAGTACTTGCGCTTGCCAGATGTATGTATTCTTTTTAATTGGAAGTAGTGACAGTTGTTTCCGATTAATTAAATAGGAATAATTTTTATAATTAATTACATACAACTTTGATTAGAATAGCATGATTATGCCACTATTGCTTTTGGCAGTAAGAAACTATCTGTAAACCTGAAATACTTATATACATTTTAACATAAACCAATTGAGAATTCTATTGTACACTATAATACATAGTAGCATAACAAAATGAGAATTTTAACATACTGTTTAACACACATTGAGTGTAGTATAAGAAAACACTCCTATTTTGGATATTTTAAGTTTAGTTTTAAAACCAGTAAATCATTAAATGCTATTCCTTAGGTATGACTTGCATTTTTATTTTTGGTTTGAAATCCTTTTTACCAACTTTGGCAGTTGTTAATAAATTCATATTTTACCTCCCTAATTATATGGTATTATCCATCCCAACTCCAGAAACCTTTGATTCACAAAATTGTTTAATAAACCAAACCCGTCACAGCCTTCTGATGACCATTCTAAACATAATAAATATAAATAAATGTTCTTTCAGTGTCTAGCCATTACTTAACACTTTTAAGATTAACATCCTTAGGAACCTAATACTTTTATAAAATAAATTTTATTATTTTGAATTAAAAAAAATTCAAGTATCTTGGTCTCACCCGTCACAATGGAATCAACCAAATGTCGTCGCCTTAGAGTGTAAACAAATACAAAGAGACAAAATACTGTTAACGGTTTCTATTCAAAGCTTAAGAAATTAGCTTAATACATTAAGTTTATTTTACATATAGAGACTCAAATTAAAATAAATATTTAAGTAAATCGGTGAGGCGTCTCTTTCTCTTTCGAAAGACATTAAAATGTCATTTGCTATAAAAAGTGAATTTAGCAGCTTTACACTCTAAGCCGACGATATGTTTCTCGTAAAGCTTCATAAAAAGTCTTACCCTTACCCTTAAAAGGTTTCAGGGTTTCTACTGACGCTTTATTATAATTTGCAATGTGCAGGGTTGGGAAACTTAAACTTTTTTTGTCTTCTCTACCAGAATTAGACTTTGCAAACATTGCTATATTTTTGCATATTTTACGGTGTTTATATTTTATTTTAATTTATTTTTCTTAATACAAAAGAAGAATTACTTTTTATATAAAAATAATTCTGCCAAAAAAAACCGACTTCAGTGCAAAGATCTGATAGAACATTTTCGAAAAAAGATTATGGGACAAAATTGGAAGTAAACTCTTTTAAATGAAACAATAATTTAGAATCTGTTGGTTAAGAAGAAGTACGTGAAATAAAAAATTAAAGTTTAATGGGCGTGTCTCCGCCCATTTTTTAAATGCAAGACTGTGGGTTTTCAGAGATCAGGCTGCGTGTTAAGTTTTGTAAAAATCGGTAAAGTGGAGCCATTTAAAATAAAATATTAAATTTTAATGGACGCATTTTTTAAAATGGAAGATTGCATCTATTTATTTAGCTCAAAATGTGTGGTAAGTTTCGTAAAAATCGGTTATGTAGAACCACGTGAAATATAAGAATATATTAAATTTTTCAACTTTGAAAATGTTTAATCACAAAAACTAAAGCTATTTGCTCAGTGTCGCAGCAGTTAAATAAGTAGAATATCATAAAATCAAATAAAAAAATGTCGGTCGTGTTTCCGCCCACTTTTTTACAATGAGACTAATTGGTAGCTATATCCTTTCAGGAAAAAAAAAATAATTTTTGCAATTGGTCTTTAATGTAGCGAGTTACGAAGTAACGATGTAAAAAATAAAAATACAGACGTATTGATGACCTCCTCCTTTTGTTTTGGAGTTGGTTTTAAAGTAGAACATTGATCTTTGTTGGTTTTATTCACCCGCTTTTCTTTTACTTTTTATCTCATTGATTGAAAAGCAATGAACTTTATTTATTAAACCACAAAATAATTTAGATTAATTTCAAACAGAATATTACATTCAGTCTGACATCGTGGCGTCTAATTTAAATTGTTTTCTACATGTTTGCATAATAACAATACGAGTTTTTGCGGTTTTGTTTGGTCATTAATAGGATTAAGTTATTTAATTGCTGAGTATGCAGGGTATTCACTTCAGCAATAAGTGATTCCAATAACTGGGTAAAAATAGTTGTTTCCTATAAAATAGAGACCAATAAGCATCTTCTCGGATAAATTAAATAGTTACGCTTTTATTAATAAGCGATTATTAATATGTAATTTAATGTTTAAGAAACCCGATTTAAAGAATCTTTTAACTTTAAAAAAAATATTAATATCACTGGCTATGAGAAGACGGATGAATGCTCAAACAAAGTTTTTCAAGTTCTATGCACTTTGAATATCCTTAATACCTTTTAAATATCGCAGTTCTCGCCACACCAGATATCAATTATAAAACACTTGCATTTTTAGTTTAAGAATTGCAATTGAAACTTGAAAAATAAAACGCAATTTATTTCAATTTAAATGATCTTGCAAGATAATTGTGAAAAAAAACTGTAAGCGTTAATAAAATGGCAACCGATCAGCCAGAAAAGTGAAAATTTTATAAAATTTTTGCAATTAACATGACAACGTTTTGTTACACTGTTTCTTCACTGCTCTGTTTATGATCAAATTGCAAATTGTAAAACAAACTTAGCAACTGAAATGAAATCATACTCGTATCTATTATGTGCAAATATTTGCAAATTGATCATAAATATTTTCAATGACTTAAATGACTAAGAGAATGAGTGAGTGATGGATTGATTGACGAAATGACTGACTGACTGATAGTTGAATGTTGTATATTGATGGCGTGGCATTGAATAAGATGTACTGAATACAAATTAAATTCGATTTTTAATCAAATTTAAATGCCTCAAAACTCAGTTTGTTGTTTGTGAAACTTTTTGTGTCTTAAAAATTTTTGTTACAGCTGACAAAAGCTTTTTTTAGGTTGGGGATAAGCTACTCTCTTACCTTCTTTGTAGTTTTGCGAATTTCTTAAGAATTATTTACTTCAAAATTTATCATAATATTTTGTAATTTAGATACATTATTGGCATTCACTTCTTGTCTTTGGCATGTTTGACCTTTTTTATTATCAAAAATATAGAAAGTTCTGATATTTTTTTACAGTGATTTATTTGTTTTCCTTCTTATTTATATTTCGTTCAAGTCCAAAAATTATTTGCATAACTGGTTTTTTTTGGCAATTTCAGTAATTGAAATTGCTTTTGAATTGAATTTGTTTTTATTTTGTGAAAATGCTTGAAGTTGGCTGACAGTACACTTAAAGAAATAATGCGCGTGAAATTTGTATGATTATGGAAAATTACTTAATGAGCCTAAACAATTTTGATTCTGCTTGTATGCACATATCTGTATGTGATAATGGGGTTGCATGAAAAAAAAATTCATGGTAAATCTAATTTTTATTTGAAACAACCAAAAGGTGAGTGAGTGGAAAATTATTCTTCATTTATTTCACTTACAGACAAAAACTCTAGGCTGGTTTAATGTGAAACGTACCTGAAAAGAAAAATAAAAAATTTAAAGTTTAAAAATTTTTATGTTTTTGAAGACAAAACATGCTTATGCAAAAAAATATATAATAATGTCTGCTTGAAGTGTACATTAAAATTGGGTTTTCTATGAAAATTTTGTTTTAAGTTACACTGTTCAGTGTATATTAATAAAATAAAGCAATGATATTTGTTAAATCAATGTAGGAGGTATTTATTATCAAAATTTTTTTTCTAGGAATTTTTTCGGAATGACTTTAAAATTAAAAAAAATCTAAAAGTATTGACTTCAACTACATTTTTTTATTCCAGCAATAATTTCTTTTATTTTTGATTTCTAGTTAAGCGTTTCAAAATGTTTTTTTTTTAATTTTATTTAACGGTTGTCAAAATGAATACGAATTGAAAAAATTTTTTTTATTGTTAGTTAAGTACGTCTTGACACAACTCTTGTTGCTGCCTCAGCAACACATCGGTGTACTTTAACCACAATTCAATTTTTTATTTCATTAGAAATAAAAATATTTTTATGAATTCTTGAGATTTAAAAATTTAATTTAGACTACGTAAGAAAATGCTATATTTTTTGTGCCACCACGAACTCTTCAATGAAATAGAATACGAGAATTGGTTATTTTTAATTGCATGTGCAATTATTAATGTAAAAAAAACCGCTGATAAAAATTAAAAAAAATTAACCAAACAAACTAAAACAGTGGTCATGTCATGCCCTTTTGTTATATAAAGTACATAGGTATATTAAAAAACTATTAGTATTTTGCCTCTTTTAACCGTTTTTATAGGAATACGTGTGATCTAAATATTAGGGTTTAGCTCCAAATGAAAAAACTAGTTCAAGTGAACTATTCCCATAAGTGAACGGTGTGAACTAGTTCAGACTGGTTGTTCCTTTTTGGTCTTTGTTGTTATTTTAGTCTTTCTTGTTCTTTTGGTCTTTCTTATTCTCTTGGTACTTTTTGATATCTTGGTCTTGTTCGTTCGTTCATTTTTGGTCTTTATTTTGTTTTGTTTATCTTATTCTCTGTTCCTGACCAATGCACATGCAAAAGATTTCAAGTAAAATATTATAGTTTCTCGTTTGCATACTGTTAAAAATACTCAAATTAGAATTAGAATTAAATAAGTGATTATAATTTGTTTTAAACTGAAAACGGATTTCATTTTAAAAATAATCTTAATTTTTACCTTTTACTTACTAACAACAAATAAGACTATTACTTACTAACAACAAATAAGACTACAAAGCACAAATGAAAATACGTCTAAGCAAGGAAAATTTTTACTCAATTAAAAGAAATAATTTGTTGTGTTGAATATAAATCAGTATTAAAAATGTGATTAAAATTTGTTTTCAAATGATCAAACTTCATTTTAAGAATTTTCAATCCAAAAATTTGAATTGAATAAGGTCGTTAAGAATGAAATGAAATTACTTTAGAATATTAACAAACGAATAAAACATTGAAGAGGATTCAATGTATGTATGTGTAATCTCTGATCTGTTGTTCACTGAACAACTGACCGAAAAGAACAACTGAACGAAAAGAACGAACTAGTTCTTTTTGTTGTTGGGAACAAAAAGCAACAATCCACAAAAGGAACAACTATGCCCAACTCACCAATAACTAGATATACTTTAAAATGTCATTAAAAGATTTATACTTTCTTAAATAAAATCTTGATTTAAAAATTGCATTGAAAATCATTTTATATATAAACTTGTATATGCTCCAGTTTTTATTTTAATATACTGGTACCAAAAACTGTAAATATGTTTATTTTCCAATTTCACTTATTCTTAATAGTCACTTCAGAGAATACTAAAGAGTTTGTGTAAGCTGTGTCATAGAATATCAATGACTTGGTAATACTGCCAGCGCATACTTTAATATACTTTTATGGCACTCAATCAAAATGACTGCGAAAATATGATTTTATTTCATTTTACTAGTGATTGCCCTACAAAACGGCAGAGTGTGCAGCATATATAAACATTTAAACTCTTTACAGTTGCCTCATGTTACACACTGCAAAAGAAAAAAAGAAAATAAAAAACTAGAACTCGCAAGATACTTTTGCAAAAAAGATAAAGACAAACAAAGAAAAAGAAAACAAACTGTCAGCTGCAAAGGTATAAACATAATTTAATACTTTAATCGAAATACACATAAAATGTGTATTATATGTATGATGTGAGTACACTAGAGACCACTTTTGCATACACAGAAAAAAAATTTTAGTTTTGTATTAAAAAAATTAAATAATATTTTTACTACAGAATTCGTTCAATTTAATACATAGCACAATTTGTAAAATTTTAATAAAATGCGAAAAGCATTTTTACTTTATAAAAATAATGTTTCGAAAACAGTTTTGTTAAAAAAAATCTGTACTAATTTTTTCTGTGTATATTGTACAGTCAAATCCCGATAATTTGTAACCCGATAAATTGTAATTCCCAATAATTCGTAATAAACTGTCGGTACCTTGAAAATATCTCGTTAATTCGTAAAAATGTATAGAAAATTTTGGTCCCTTCGATAATTCGTAATTATTTTTTTCAAATAAAATCTTTACCTCTTATAAATCGTAATTGTTTGCTAACTACCACTTATAATTCGTAATAAAAACAACAGAAACATGGAAAGAATGATTTTTTGTTCACCTCTATTTTTTTTAAGATCAGTGTGCTTATTTTCTTAAGATCAGTTTGTTAATGAATGATAAAGAAAAATGTTTTTTTTTATTGTTGTAGTAAAAAATTGAAAAACCCCGTTAATTCGTATTTATTTTATTTTAACCCCATTAAATCGAAACCCCGCTAAATCAAAAATCCCTATAATTCGTAAGAAATGGTCGGTCCCTTGCAATTAAGAATTATCGGGATTTGACTGTATTTTAATCCCTCTATAAAATTAGTTTTAAGAGTTTTGCGTTCTTTTAATTTCGTAAACTCATTTTCACAAATACTATCACAATGATTGATGAGTATTTTGATAGTGTGCAGGCCGCTTAATGTCTCATGCTAAAAGTGGTGATAAAGAAAGATTTGTGTATGTTATGACATAAAGATAAAATTCCTACAACCTACGCCTTTAAAACATTATAATGCTAAATCGGTGCAGACAACTATATCAGTTCATGTATGGCCTTGTACAGAATTAAAAAATAGTCTAGATTCTAGATTTTTTACCTCTTCTTGATCATAATAATTTCTAATTTAATTGAGCTTAAAGTCTCTTACTTTTAAATAAAGAATTTTTCTTTATATATCGATATTAATTATTAATCCTTTGTGTGAATTTTTCAAGAAAATATTTTGTTTTTTTTATAGTAATTTGATAAATAAAGAAAATAAAATAATAAATAAAAAAATAAAATAAATAAAATTACTGATTACTAGAATGATGTACATACATACATATGTATGTGCTCGTATATACACAGAAAAAAGTAATATGAAACATTTTGTAATATTAATTAAAAAAATTAATTAAAATTTTGTATTTGTGAATATAAACCATCCAGGGAGCCACCGAAACGCATTCAAGAAAGTTCATTCAAATCGGTCCAGCCTTTTAGGACGAGTTCAGTGAAATACACACGAACAGTAGAATTATATACATACATATAGTATAAAGATTTAAAACACGTTTCAGAAAGTTCCCTGCAAGTAAAGATGTTCTTTTAAAGTTCTGCTTTCTTACATTGCGAAGCATTGCAAGAGAAAAAGTATGTATGTATGTATGTGTATGTATATACATACATATGTATGTATTTGGTTGCCATTATCTGTTATTTTTTTTAACCACAAAATTTGGAACAGCTTTGCGAAATTTATGATAATTTGATACAAAGCGACCAACTAAACTGAATATTTTTTCAATGAAAAGAAAAATAAAAATAAAAAATACAAAATAAATGCAATAACATTAAAACAAAAGCCAGAAAAGGGGAAATTTGATTTCATTAAATTTTGTTAGCTTAACTATTATTATATAAATTTATATGATGATTTTGTTATTGTACTCGTACATACATACATACATACATACATATACAAACCAAAGTAACTGTTAAGCTCTTGTTGCAATGCAACAAAATAAAAGAATAACAAAAAAAAAATAAAAAAACTGCAGCGTCAATCGCTTGACTACTTGCATTGAATTTATTATATGGATGGTTGCATGGATGGAGGAATAACTGAAACATTGTCTTGCTTCAATAGCTTGTTGCAAACAAAACACACGTTGATAAATGACATCTGAGAAACCGTTCGTTCATTGGACTTAGTAGCCTGCACGTATGAATGTAAATATGTATGTATCTAGATGTGCTAATAGTTTTGTTAGCCGTTTGCTTTTAACAAGCAATCACTGTGCAACATTATTCTTTTTATTTTCTTTGTGTTATTATGTATTGTTATGTTTTTTATTTTGCCTGTGTTGCAGGGATTGAGTGATGGATTGCACTGTATTTTTTCAATTAGATTGTATGTCAGTTATGCCACTTGAATTTTTAGCTCAATATTAACAACAATCACAATAGCATACTTATAATAAAAGTATAGAAAAGCTGCGACACGATTCAACTATTGACCAAGAACCATCATTATTATAAATATCATTAACTCGGAAACATAATATTTGTTGATGGAAGGAATATCATAACAGAGTTTCCGAATGCGATATAATATAAAATAAAGAAAATTTTTTATAAAATAATATGTTGCAAATATTCACAAAATGTCTTTGGGGCTATTCACATATTACGGAACGCTAATTTTTAAAAAAATTTCAGTATACATTTTCTAAACCGTATCGCTTCCCTGGAGCGTCACGTAATATGTGAATAGCTTCTTTGTCATAAAAATTTTTTTGTTTTTCAAAAGGTCTATTAAAAAAATTTTCTATGGAAGGTTCTTTTTGTAAGCGTTTTATATTAACAAAAGAAAAAAAAATCAATTAAACTTTTTAATTAATTAATGCCCTAATTCAGTAAGAAGATTTAAGACGTTTTTGTTTGCAAATACTTTTCGAGTTCTTGTGTTTGAATTCTCTAAATTATTTTCTTCAAAAATGGTTGCTGTCTTTCATAATGAAAGATAAAAATATTATTGCCAGGTTTTTAAAACATAAAAATTAAATTAAAGTATTATGCAAGTGTTTGATAAATATTTAAAAAAATATATGTTGGAAATAATGTTTGAAACAAAATCATAAAGCAAAAATACACGAACCTTCTAGTATAGACAATAAATAATTATTGTTTTGAAGAATCAAACCTGCTGCCTTTTTCCGTCCATAGACAAGACGGCACAATCGTCGAACAGAATTAGGGCATACATTTTTAAACAAAAGTTTAATTTGCTCAATTATATTTTAGGTTAAACATTAAATCAATTAAAAGTTTAAACAAATTAAATTTTTAATTAATTGCCTTTAGACTTAACCGCCTTCAAAGCAAGAAGGTTAAATAAAATAAAATAAAGTGCTATTAGTTGTGTTTTCAGTTCTGCTAATAACAGCATACATATTTTTTTACAGTGTAAATTTTTGAAAATTACAAGGTTCTGACAATGGATTCTATTAATGTACATGCGTCGACGATTTGAAAGATCATATCGGAATATTTTTTTTTGGGGGGGAGGGTCCGGAGTTTAAAGTTTCACTCGCTGGCCTGCTCGTGCAGCCTATCGGTAAATGAAACTGAAACTAAAATGCTTTCTTGTATATAATAGTTGAATTCCCTTGTTAGTTTGCGAAACCCCTGTCAAGAAAATAAAACTAAATGTTGTGCAAATTTGAATGTTCATTTTGGTTTAAGCATAAAGATTACATTAAACCTTTTTTCCGTTGAATTACAGTTACAAAGCTCAACAAAAGTTTCAATAGAATATAAGCTTATTATTCGTATTCGTTTAACAGGTACTTTTTTCACAGTTGGTGAAGCTTAATTTTAAATAAAAATACCAAGAAAAAACTATTTTATATATGTGACTGAAATATGTTACAGATACGAATATTGTAAGTAAAATATTTGTATGCTTTTCAAGCACAAAGGATTTTTATACAGCAGAGTAAGCTGGTTAAAATATGCCACAAAAATGTTATTTGTAGGATTCAACTTAAAATTGACAACAATATTTTAAACCTAAAATAAAAGCGTAACAAAATAATATACATATATATTTAATTAATTTAAAAGTTAACTAGTTTCTAGTGTTAGTGCATAATTTGAAGCTTTTGTAGTCAAAGACCTGTTGTAGAATTTTAAGGCGAATATTTTCGTGGAACATTTTGAACTGTGTTATCCCGATTTAAGAGTACTTTTAGCATTTCTTTTAAGGACAAAATCACCACAAATATCGCACTTTCAACAAGACCGTGATGTAAATTTATTTTTTATTTCTTTGGTCTACGCTGTCAGAACTAGTCAGTAGAACCTTGTCATTTTGGGAAAAGTATGATTTTATTTCTTAATATTGTCGATAATATTTCTCCTTTGCACACTCTGGGACACAGTGGAATTTTGGTGTCAAAATCCCCTATTTATCACCAATCAATTTCAAAAGTAATATGGTGCAGTTTTGTAGAAAAATTTTAAAATCTGAAATGTGCATTTATGTACCGCAAACCATTAAAAATATATCGAGCCTTCTTTTCGATGTAATCGTAAGCGATAAAAATTAGAGTTTTCAGAAGGTTTTGTTTTAAATATTCAAATATTTTTTCGTAGATAAATTTTCGCTTACGATTAAATTTTACATCTCGTGTATCTTAAAAGCTATCAACAGTTTTGGAATTTGGATAATTCTAAACTATGGGTAGGCCCATACAATTTTAATTTCAATAAAAAAGTATATTTTCGATAACATGTCGCATACGATAAAATCGAAAAAAGGCTCGATATGCCCATCTATAAAGGTATACAAATTGACGTGTGTTTCAAGCAAAAAAATATGTTGTCCCACCTTTCCGCTACAAAAAATTAAAGGTGGAAATGTCTTCTTTCGATTAAAAAATAGATTTAAGTAATTTCCGAAAGTATAGGCTAATGTTTTCTAGGAAATCCAATGGAGTTGCGACAAACACTGAAATTTTTCGTAGCTTCCTGGTTTCATCAGGCCCTTTTATAACCAGCTTAAGACATAAGCAAATCAAACACTATGTAGATAAGATGAACAATAAATAAAATTTATCGAATGATAAAATATTAAAAAATTCTTATATTTTGTATGGGTTTTGTGGGCGATGGGAGTGGCCGCTTTTGCTGAAATTTTTTTAATTTTCAATGTAACTCTAGATTTCATCTGTCAATAATCTACGATCACTCCTTATACTTTTTGGACAAAAATGTATGAAGTAAATCCCACTGTGCGTCGTATGATTATTGCAGAAATAATGCATTAATCATACGCCATACTACGCAAATAAATGAATTATAATTCATCATTTTGTGGTCGTATCGGTCGATCCAAAGATGAAAAATTATTATATTATTTGTGCATTAGGTGTCATTGTGATGTAACTGTTAAATTGGCTGTAACTGAAAACTGTGTTGCCAGTTTAAAATTCTCTAGCTTCAGAGAAACCACCCGATGGGCTTATTTTGTAAAAGAAAAAGCAAGCAAATTCATTTATATTTTTCAAAATATGAAAGCATGTCAAGCTAATTGTTGTTGCTGTTGCTATTGTATTATCATTCATTAAGCAACAACAAAACGTTGAAAAAGTATTTTGTATATTATTTACACAAAATCTGTTTTACTGATTTGTTTTCCTTTCAAATCAAATGTTGCTTGCTTCCCCTTAAAAAAAATGTGTTTGCAACACGTACGTACGTATGTATGTATGTATGTACATATTCTTTATGTTAATATTTTTGTCATGCAAATTAATGTCAATTCCTTGACTATGCCTATACAATAGTAATAATAATTTTAATATGTAATACAATTTTTGTATGCAAAATTTTTATTTTTTTTAAATATAATAAAAGAGAGTGAGAGAGAGGGGAAGAAAAATATTCATACAACAGGGGTAGTTAGAACACATAAATATATTCTTATCAAAAATAAACATCTGCTGGAACTGGTTCAAACATTTTAATACACTCGAGAAAAAATTATAATATAAAATATTTTCGAATTGTAAACTAAAACACTAACATTGAAATGCAATGAGAATTTTTTTCTGAAATTTTTTTATCCATAATAATGCAACTCATATTCAGTATGGTAATTTTTATTTGTTATTGAAAACCAGATGAAATTTGCATATTTTGCAAAACACATATAATTTTAATTGCATGATTTTTGATAATTGTTGTTGTTTTTTGCTTCGAATGCATTTAAGGCATTTATGCACGTATTAGTACTTGTAAAATATATATATAAAAAATGTGCATGTCACCACACACACACAAGAGTATGTATGTGTGTGTGTGTGTGTGTCTTTTGCGTCAATTTTGTTTGGCGGCTGTTAAACATCAACACTCGATTTTATCAATTGTGAGATTTATAATGTGCACCCCTTGTTCTTGATACATACATTTGATAGACAGGCAGACGGACGACAATCAATCTTGGGAAATTTGTTGTTGTTGTTGTTGTTTTTCTTATTGTATTATATATAAAAGGTGACCACATGAATAAAAAAAATATAAAATTAATTTTAATAAAAAAATTTTATACGAAAATCTAAGAATATTATTATGGTTATTTTAGAAAGCGTTTATTGCTTAAAACCCTGTTTAAGAAACGGCCTCCGAAAGAAGTAAATAAAAATAACACTTTGTGATCCAGAACTAATTTTAAACAAATGATTTGCTTGTAATTTTTTGTACTTATCTTTTCAATTCGTCTGAATTTTTTTTACATTGTTACTACATAAATCGGTACATTTCGGACGGATTGTAAAAATAATTTTTTTTTCTGAGAGGCTAAATCTTCCCATAAGTCCCATTGTAAAAAGTGGGCGGGACACGCTGAAATTTTTTTATTTGATTGCTGTGAAACCTATAAAACATCTTTGGTTCTTTTAATTACACAATTTCAACGTTGAAAAGGTGGGCGTAGTGACACCCATTAAAATTTAATACTTTATTTTAAGTGGTTCTGCTTTACAGATTTTTACAATACTTAACACACATATTCTGAACTCTCAAAAGCCCATTAAAATTTAATTATATATATTTCTCGTACTTTCTGTTAACCAACAAATTTTCATAATTTTTTTTTTGTTTGAAAGATAAATTTGTAAGATAAATTTTTTCGAAAATATTCTATCAGATCATTTCATTGGCCCTATGACCCTGACAGGAACTATGGGAACTAATATACGTAAGTATATATATGTATCATTGAAGTCGGTTTTTTTTGGCAGAATTATTAATTTATCTATTTATTATAAACTTTCTTTTGAGATACGATGTGTAGAATGTCTTCGTAAATAAGTCATAACTGGGCACCGTAATTGTTAAGCATGTTATAGTAAAAGTTAAAAGATAAATTGATTTTTATTTCTGCCAACAAATAAAAATTAAATAAAAATGAGCGAGTTTCGAAAATTCTAGTTGGAAACAATTAAAATGGCCTGATTGGCTATGTTTGTCTGATGCTTCCTTGCAAGCCATTCCTGACACATCAAGTTAGTTTATACATAATTCCAAAAACAAAGATATGGCCAAATATTCGCTTTTAATGGGTAGATTTTTTAAAAAATTTCGTTTCCAAACATTTCAAATTTGTATGAAAAATAACGAGAATTCGTTTCAAAAATATATTTTCCATACAAATTTCAAAACGAAAAAATTGTTTCTATTTACAAAATTTGCCCTTTAGTCTATAAAAATTACTGAATACATAAAATCGAATTGAAGAAAACTGTTGAAGTTATTGGGAAATAAAACGATTTTTCGAATTTTTTATCAACGATATCTCTCGAACCAACTTAGATTTTAGTCAGCAATAGACTAATCGGCTTAATAATTTAAAATTTGTAAAAAAAACACTGTGAATATTATATTTTAGAAAATTTTCGACATCTTGCGAACCGAATTGATTCACTATCTTGGAATGCTGTAAATTTAAATTCGATTCGTAGACCTTCTCAAGATCTCAATACACCACATATACATACGCACACGTGCATATTTACATACAGTAATCATCGCAGGACCTCAAAAAGTACAAATACAGACAAATCCCGTTATAATGAACGATATAATGTCAATCCCATTTGTCATATCGAAACATTCGTTACATTGCAAATTAAATTATGTTCGATAGAAAGTTCGTTTCTCATAATATGAACTGAACTTTCGATTTTCGAAGCGAAGATCGAAAATCAAATGAAGCTCATAATAATGGCCATTATTATTGTAGATATGATACAATACAATAAAAAGAATAACAGAAGTTTGTTTAAAAATAAAAGTGGTAACTTTAGTTTGTATTTGGTAGACAAACTAACGGTACCACTCTTTGCACTTACATTGCTGATGCAGACTTTGATTAATATTTTTGCAGTTTGTTGTACAGAACACACATTTATCAAAACATTCGCTGTATAATGTAGTAAATGTTTGTTAATATCAAAAATTTGGACGGTCCAAATGTCGGATTTTCGGGTAAAGCGAGATTCGCTATACCGAGACTTGACTGTATCAGTCACTTCCTATAGCGAGACGTCAAAAAATAAAATAAAATCACATCGTATTTCTAAATATTTTTTCAAAGCGTCTGGCGTTTGATTTTTTTAGTTTTAATTAAAACAAAAAATCTCATGATATTTTTTCTAATACTGTTGGTCATTACATCTGGTTAAAAGACGTAAGATATTTGTATACCTTGTGAGCTTAATCAAAGTGACAGCGATAAACATTTTCAGTAACACTCACTTGACATAAAGTTCTTTAAATAATGTGTTTAAAATTTTTTTATTTTATCTTGTGCAGTAACCTTCTGTGGCAATTGATTTATTTAATGTCTTAAATTTTTATTTGGAAAAAAAATCAGGGAAAAATATCATAAGCTACAGCCGAAGAATTTCATGCAAATCATTTATATTGCCTTGGATATAAAAAGCCTTCAGACTTCCAAAGCCCAAATGTACTTTTATTTTCTCAATGCGCTAAGCAAATTAAGAAAACATGTAAGCCAGTGACCTTTTTCTACAATAAAAAGCGATTTAAAGTGATTATTAACATGTAATACTTAAAATTAAAATCAAAAATTATTTGTATTTCACTGGGTGAAAACTTTTCAACATTTGACTCTACAGAATAACTGTCATAAATTACCATTATCGTGCTGACAGACAACATACTTGCAACATATTGCTTTAGCACAATAATTCTCATTAAAGAAGAAAACAGATTGAAAGAAACTCGTACAATGACCTCTGGTCACCTAATAATACGACTACGGTATATACATATAATTGTACTTACATATATACATAAGCAAGTATGTATACATAGATGTACGTACCTCATTTGATATTTCACTTTTAATGGTTACATGTACCGAAGGCTTAAGTAACGAAAATGACAAAGACGGTACGTTCAAACAACAAGTGACGCTTGTCGGTTGCAATGCTAAAAACTAACGTAAAGCAAGAAGCTTGAAGCTGTCAAATTCAATTGTCAATTAAGATTTAAGAAAAAAATATATATTTTTTTTCATTTCATGAACTGAAAATAGTATAAAATAAATTTTAAGCAAAATTTATGATCTCATCAAACCAAGTTGCTTGACAAAATCAAAAAGAAACAAAAACTAAAAAAAAGAAGAAAAAAGAAATGAGCACAGGAAATGTATATAAAGATATAAAATTAGAGATAGTGTCTTCTTAACTTTACTTAACGGCTTCAAATGTCTATTTAACCGTTTATTTGTAAATACAAAGACATAATTAACTCTGTTCACACTCTTCTCACTCACTCGAACGAATTGACAAGTCAGTCAAGTAACAAAAAAAAATTTTGTTGCTGATAACTGAAATAACATGGAAAATTGCTCGTACACTTGGAGAAATCAAATAAGTTGATTGCAGCAAAATAAAATACGAAAACAACTTTAGTTTAACATATTTTAGCAATGAGTTGACTTAAGTACCCCTATCGTGAATAAAATGTGAAATTTTTGTTCCCAAGAAATTTCAATTCCCCATGAAGGGAAATTTATAATCGTGAATTTCATGGGAACGTTTGCTTCCACTAACAATGCGTAGTGAATGTAAAAAACGGAAAGAAGACATGTAAAACTTAAAAATTAATTGAAAATAAATCAAATTAAGTTAAATAATAATAACAAATACATATATTTTGGTTTTGAAATGAAATGTTTTTTAGGTGTAAAATTGTGTTTTTATTTATTTTAGGTGACATGGAAAAAATTCTTTTTCCACAGCCATACAATTTACTAGATGTGAACCAAAGAGATTCATGTTCAATGAAAATAACTGTTGCAGGGAATTATTAATTATTATTAATTATTGTTATTAATCGTGGACATTATTTGCTGATCTTGTCCTAAAAACAATTATTTATGAATTATCAGTGTATTAATTCAGTTCGATTGCAAAAATAAGGTGCACAAAATCAAGGGAAACGTGTAAAAAATATAATTCACGACAAGGGGAATAATCAAGGGAAGACATATTTGGGGAAAAATTATTTACGATTGCAATTTGGTGAAAATGGAAAATTTTTCGAGGGAAAACTGTTCACTATAGGAGTGAATGTTTTTTTATGTTAATTTAACATGATTTACAGTAATGTTTAAAGAAAATTTTCCAGTACTGTGAAATTGAAATGAAGAATCATGCTTAATCAAAGTAATTTCATAGAAACAACGTACATATGCATTAAAGTTGTTTCAAGTTGAAACAACATGAATTTTTATCTTTTGTATTAATTTCAATTTATTAATCAATTAAAAAAAATTATTTGGAATTAAAGTTATGGTTTAAGAAAAAAAAAAACAATATGCGAAGCATATGCAGGATTCAAACCTGCTACCTTGCTACTAAAATACTAGTACACTGTCTATATAGACATCAGCAGGAAATTTTTGCTGGCAATGCGAAGTTTGTCGGCGGGTCGATTTTTTTTTCAAAAATTGTATAGCAAGACCGTAATCCACACCAAATTCTAAGAAGAAAGCACTGGTCTAGAATAAAACCCCATAAATTTTTTTTAATAAAAAATTGTCAATAAGAAAAAGGTGTGTACTCAAATAAGTGCTACTAAATTTGAATCATTGTTCTTCCTTCTACTTACGTACTCCTTGCTCACAAGCTACCTTGGATTTATCCCAAATGATTGCTTTCCCATTTTTATCCTTCAAGCAGAAGCCAAACAAGAAGCAGCTCTACCGGTACTACCGAATTTAGCTTACACTATAGCAAAGTTTAAGGTGTCGTACATGTTAGTAAATGGGCGGTATTCGATGTTTAATGCAAAATGGTCTTGCGTAAGTGTAAATGCAAAATTGTTGAAACATTAATTTTTCTCCAAATTTTCATAAATTTTTTTGCAAGTTCCAAAGAAAAACTGTCAAACGATTGTTCAATTCTATTCTATTTTTCTCACGCCCACTTAATAAAATAATACCTCAAAATATCACGATTAATTTGCTAATTTAATTACTTTAAATCACTTGGCAAGCAGGAAAATTTATTCGGAAAATTATTTTAATCTGAGAATTGATGGACATTGCTGATGATTCCATTATTACGTTTATATATATAAAAAAAATCGGGAAACACGTTTTTTTAATACGAACTTTCAAGTGCATAAATCATTCTAAACCACACATTACTTTGAAGGAGTTTTTTTGGTTTTGAAGAGTATTTTCTGCATATTTTAATAAATAAAAAAAAAACAAAAAAACTCTAAATATTATTCATTGTTTTTATGAAAAAATAAATTAAGTAAAGTTCGACCTTGACCCGCACACGAAGGGTTCCGTACGGACACGAAACATGTAATTCAACACAAACTTTAGCCTATATAAAATATAGTTTTGGCATTTTTTTCGTTTTTGACGCTTTTTTTAATTTTGGCGATTTTTTTTACTATGGCGATTTTTTCAATTTTCGGCGATTTTTTAATATAGCTGTTTTTTTTTGGTTTTTGGCGATTTTTTCGGTTTTTGGAGTTTTCTTTCATTTCGGCAATTTTTTTTACTTTTGATATTTTTTTCTCCTTTTTGCTATTTTTTCAGTTTTGCCGTTATTTTATTTTTTGGTGGTTTTTTTAATTTTGGCGATTTTCGGTTTTTGGTGTTTCTTCATTTTGGCGGCTTTTAGGTTTGACGCCTTTTTTTTCATTTTGGCGATTTTTTTCGGTTTTTGGCGTTTTTTCAATTTGGCGATTTTGTTTTAATTTTGGCGATTTTTTTCATTTTGGAGATTTTTTTCATTAAACAATTAAACAATTATTTTGTTACTGGAGCCTTTTCCGCGATTCGGCGATTTTTTGTCGGTTTTTGACGCGTTTTTCATTTTGGTGATTTTTTAATTTGGACGATTTTTTTGAATTTGCGACTTATTTTAGCGTTAATTTTTTTTTTTAATTTTGGCGATATTTTTCGTTTTGGCAATTTTTTTAAATTATTGCTGATTTTTTTGGTTTGGGGATTTTATAATTTTTAGATTTTATTAGTTTTACCGTTTTTGAAAATTTCAAGAGTTTACCTCTTACGGTTTTCAAGATATAGCAAGTTGTCAAAATTATATAGTCAAAATTGCATTAATTGATGTACCTCCCTTTAATTTAATTATTTTTTAAATTTTTGTGATAATTGTTTTAGTCTATATAAAAATACATTATTTACAAATTTCAAGTGTCAATATACATATGTACATATGTACATACATACGTATGTATATTACATAGGATTTTAACATTTTGCATTGCTCGTTTTGGAACACCCTTTAATTTTTAATTCTCATGTATTTGTTGTTGTAGCGGTCAAGGTTCTACATACTCTGTCTAAATTTCAGGTCCGTAGCTCTTACGGTTCCTGAGGAAATACCATGTGACGGACAGACGGACAGCGTAACGAAAACAACAGGGTTCCTTTTTTCACCTTTGGTGTACGGAACCCTAAAAACAAGCGTTTTTGGAGAACGCAAATCGTATTTTTAATAATTGAGTATTGTGTTCACTTTGAATAGAAAACTTATATTGCATATAATATTGATTTTGCAAAAAATCTACTTTTGTAGCTCAGGAGGAGGAAACAAATTTTCATTCGAGAGGGTTTAATTTTAGATCCACATGGTATTTTTGGAAAATTTTTTTAGAATTTTATGTAGATTTCGTTCTTACTAAAAGATTTTTTAATTTAAATTTCTTAATTTTCCATCCACATTAATCGACCCGCCCGGATATATATATTCTAACCTGCATCTAACATCTAAGCTTTTGTAAAACATTGAATATGACTGTATCTGAAAGTTGCCTTTCGGGAAGGTACTGGCAAGTTTGAAAGATCATCAAAGACTTTGTTTTGGCTAAAAATTTCATTTACCGTGAAGAGTCACTAAAAAAACCTAATTTTATTTATAATTTGTTTTAATTTTTTTAGAGACCTTTTTTCATTAAACCTTTGTGTTGTAATATAAAATGCGTAAAAAATTACTTAAATAACATTTTTTTCTAAATGTAGTTAAAACAACTCTATAACGTGAAATTTGTGCGTTTTTTTTTTAATTTCATAAAGTTTTTTTCTCACAACGTCTATTTCTAATTCATAAATAAAACAGGCGCCAGATTTAATAAATTTAATTTATTTCATTTCTGCTCCTTTTTAGTTTTTAATCAAAATTAATATGAAACTTAAATAAATTTAATATTAAAGAGAGAAAAACACAAAAAAACAAAAAAATGTGTGTCAGTGAAGCATTGGAAACCGGTACCGGCATTATGCTTGGCTGTTGGCCGTCTGTCTGTTTATTATTTCTTTTTAATACATATATTTAATGCATTTTTAATAAAGACCCCGCCAGCAATTGAATCATTATAGTTTATTTTTACCTTTTACGACTTGGCTCTTCGCAGTGTCTTAACTCGTTATGACTTTATTTGGTCATCATGTCGTGCTCATGCACTTGAGTCATTCATTCCCAAGACTTGAAGAAAATCTATACATACAGACCAAAAAAAAAAAAAAACCTGAACTAAACAAATGGCAATTAGTTGTACATTTTGTTTACGAAAGAAATGCCTTTTGCAGAAATATTGACGTAGTTTCAAAGATTTTCTTTACTAAGCTGCTGTTTATTTATTTCTTTGTTTTAGCTGGATTATGCATTAATTTTTGTTTTTAAGTTTTTTTTTTAAATTAAGTATTTCCTTCATGTTTTCGCGTTAGTTTTCCTTCTCTCGTTGTTAGTACATGTTTTTTTGGAAGTCTTGCACATGTTCACTAGGAAGCTCTACAGAAAATATTTTCTGTAGAAGTTATAATTTGCGTGCAAATAATTGATTTCATTAAATATTGCTTTTTGCCAGTTGCATTTGTTTTGCTGCCATAATTTTCACTTAATCAGATTTATTTAATATCTTGCAGCCGTGTGTTTTTTTACACTTTCAGCGGGTAAATCGAATATGTTGTTTGTTTGGTAACATTAGAAAGGGAAAGACCATGTTAATGTAATAATTAATTGATTAAAAAGATACTGACGTAGTTATATTTATAATCCTTGGTATTTACTCTTTTATACTTATGCACATATGTACATATATACACTAGAGTGGCCGTTAATTGTATGGAGACTTTTTGTTTTTTGATTTCTTCTACTCTAAAAATACAAAAAAAATTTCATATGGACTTTGAGGGCCGGACCCAAAAAAAAAACACAACTTATCGGTATGAAGTTTTTTTGTATATTTTTTTTTTACATAAAATAAACCGATGTGGGGGTGAGAGTAAAAGAAATCAGAACAAGTAAAATAACGCCCACCCTAATGTTCACATATTGCTTTGTTATTCTAAAGGCGGTCAACTAAAAATTTCGAAAATTTAGCATATCGCAAGAATTTTTATAGTAATTTCTCTACTCTCTCGCCAACAAATAGAGTTATATTCCAATTTTTGATTTAAAAAGAAACTGTTTTTGGCGATTTATCAGTAGTTGCCGAGTTTGAACTAGAAAGCCCAGTTCAAATACCATACAACTATTTTTAATTAATGTGAACAAAGCGATAAAACGCAGTTTACGTTAATAGATATATATCCAAATTTTACTTAAATATTAAATTTTGCTCCGTGCGTTCTCTTTTTTTAATTTTGAACTGAAAATAATAAATTCCAATTCAAATTTAAAGTGAGATTTTTTGAGGCTTCTGGAACAGTTCCTTCGTGAAAGTTCATTGCACTTCCATTATCACTATTAACTCAATCTTGAGTTAATATTTTACATGGTTCTTAGCCATATGAGGAGGGTTTACACTTTAAAGAGTTTATTACTCGATTATTTTGATTGTTTTTTCTAAAACAAAAAAAAATACATATATGTATTTATTTATTGCTAATAATTGCATACGTTCTTGGAGGATTGAATTGATATAAAATATGCATAAAATTTACTAGGATAAACAATGAGTAGACTTCGTGACATAAATTTTCAAGCCCCAATAAAGCTAGCTACCGGTGCTACGACTGATGTGTCAGAATTTGTCCCAAAAAGAATCAAAAATAGAATTACAGGACTGGAAAACTTCAACTTTTATTAGTATATGAAAGAAATAATTTAAAAAATTTATCGTTATTTACACACACACATTTTATATTTTAGATAGAAAAAATTGGTAATACAAATTAGGAAAATAAGAAAGAGTATTTTCAGGGTTGGAAAATTTAAAGCTTTTTTTTTGGTATCAACTGAAAGAACACATTTTATGTTTTAGAAGTCAATAAAACCCAAGAAAATGTTTCCAAGTATGGAAAATTTAAATTTTTTTTTTGGAATATAGTTTTTATAAATTAAACACATTTAATATTTTAGAACGAAATATATTGATATTTCAAATCAGACAAATCAATAAGACAGTTCCACGACTTAAAGGTTTTAACTCTTTTATTTGTTCATAAAACTAACTAGAAATATTTTTTTTCTTGTTCATTAATTAAACATGTGTGAAGTTGGGTTGGAAAATTTAAATTTTCACAAATTCACTCAAATTCACATATTCCATTTGCATAAAAGTTACGTATATAAAGCAAAAATCTACATCAACTGACAGCACACACAGTAGACGAAACACAAAAGAACGCTGATGATGAAAGTTTAGTGGCCTTCGAAAACAGCTAGTTGTTCCGTTCAACTATATGTTAGTCAGAATATTTACAAGCAACTTTAGTGTTACTTGTTCATTAATAATTATCACATGTAATTTGCTTCAAAAAGCTATGCGAACTTTAGCCCGTTCAAATCATAAACATAGAATTTTTTTTCTTATATTTATGAATTTAACACATTTGAAAGTTTAGAACGAAATAGATCGGTATTACAAAAAATCACTGAGACAGTTCCAGGACTTTAAAGTTTTAACTTTTTTGTTGGTTTATAAATGTGCGTGAAGATATTTCTATTATATATTTTTATTTCGGATTTAACTCACAGCTGTTTTAAACAAAAAATCTACCAACATATGTATATGATTAAATATAAAATATTATATTAATATTACAACAATAAATATATTTCAGTTACATCTAACAATAGTGTTGTCATATAAACAATAATATTATTAACTTATATAATAATATTATTTTAACTTTGCTTTGGTATTGACAATAATATGATTTGACTGCAATCATATAATTCAATCATAGTATGTTGCTGTTTAATTATGCTTACCTCAAACATATTTTTTCTTTGCGTGTACTAGTCTTAGTTGACTTGTTAAAAGACCCTTGTTTTTACTAAAGTTTTTTTAATTTATTTAATCTAAATATTTAACGGTTGCATTGAATCGGTGCAAAAGCAATTTTTCATTTTCTGTTTACGAGGCCTCAGATGGAATTCATATGTTCTACCGCCGTATGTTAATAGACTTGCCCATATTAAGCTGCCAACTTTAAAAAGCCGTCGTGTAATGCTGAGTGTAACTTTTCTACTTGAATTGATTCGTGGTGAAGTTGATTCTGTGTTCCTGCTTGGTAAAATTAGCTTTTGTGCTCTAATTAGGCCAACTCGCAACTTTCAGCTAATTCGTGAATTACTACAGATCTGTTTATGCTAATAATGACTCCTTTCGTCGCAATTGTGAACACTTTAATAAATTGTATCATATTATAGCTATTTCTTAGAGCAATGGTATTATAAAAAAAGTTATTTTGTACTTGAATAGATTATGTTATTCAACTGGTATTATATCTTTAGTCTGTAAGGATTTATAATCTATAGACCAAAATAAATAAATAAATGATTGAGTATTATACACTATATTAATTACTTATGGTTTCTTTTAGCTTTAATTGATCTATTGGCTAATTATTTTTATGGAATCGTTATCGTGCGCGAAATTTAATTACATACATACTACATTCAATACTTTAAAGTTTATTAATGATATTAAAGTAAACGAGCTAAACTAACATACACGCAGTTTAGCAACATTATTGACATAAAGAAATATTAATAAAAACCATTACTATTTGTAAGATGTTATCAAGGGCACAGTTTCTAAACATTTTCTGTTTAGGCTAAAAATAAAACCAAAATCATGCTATAAATAATACATTTAACTTGGGTTGGTTAAAAAATATATACATATGTGTGTATGTACATATTTTAAGGCTTTTAATATATCTGCTTATAAGGACCTCGAAAAATCCTGTTTTTCTTGGAAAGGATACAAAAACTGGAGAAACGTTGGGACTAAGTGTATTGAGCTAAAAGGAGATTATGTTGAAAAATAGATTTTTGTTTTGCAAAAAAAATGTGTTTCATTCAAAAAGTCACGGACTTATTGGTCCGCCTTCGTATTCCCATTACTAAAACTTTCATTTTTAATTTACCTAAAAAACGTTTAAAGTTTCACTAATTTACAAGAAGCATTTGTCATGAAATTAGTTGTATGAAAGTTTTTTTTTTATTTGTGAATAGGAGGGCGGAAAAAGTAAATGATATCAAAAACGTCATTTTTGATACATCACTCTCTGTTATATATGTATGTATCTGCTATTAGCAAACATAAAATGTTAATGCAAATAATTGCAATATGATTTGAAAATAAATTCAAAATTAATTCATAACATAACAAGTTCGAAAAAGATTTTAACCGACCTACATATGTATCAGCAAAAATTGGCATGACGTTAGCATAGGTGGCAAAATTGAACATGATCTTAAATAGTTTTGCGATGAAACTTCACATTAAAAACCGTGCTAGGACTTAGAGATGGGTTAAGATTAGGTAATGCAACCATTTTTAATGTTAAATCGTATGGAGGTACTCGTGAACACCTAATTCAATTTCGTCACTTTTGCTAACTTCATGCCAATTTATGCTTAAACTTGGGGCCGTAAAATTTTAACTCTTGTCAGGATTGAACTTGTAACTGCTTGATCGATAAGAAATAAAAAGCAGACCATTAATATAAATGGAATGATATAAATTTCAACGGAGCACAGAAATAATTAAAATTCACTAAAATAATGCTAATGCGAAACTGGAGTATTTTAAAATCACCGTGCAGATGTTTCTTGGCCAGTAATTGTGAAACTGGTAAAAGAAATTTGAGCTGATGGAAGAAGTTAGTGATGAAAAAATTAAACTTGTGCATATCGCTCACGAACAAGGGGGAATATTGCTGCTTTAGCTTATAATAGTGATGATCCAAGCTGGTAAATTTCTCATCAATCTTTATACGAAAGGCTATTCCACAATCCACAATCTTGTGGTTGTAACTTGAAGATATTGATGTCGACGATGTTTATTTTCAATATAATGGAACTAAGTGACACACAAGTAACGAAACAATCGACAGTTTGCGTGAAAAGTTTTCTAGCCGTTGATTTTTCTAAGAGGCTCAAATACTCCTATTTTAATCAAAAAGCTGGCCATTACTTATTTTTAGTTTATATTGCTTGTTAAATGTTATTAATTTCCCCTCAATCAATGAAACTTGGCAGAAATATGTCCTATAGTTCAGCAAATGCAACTTTTAACGTTCGCGAAAGTTCAAAACCCTAAAGTTGGATCCAGGAGACTGTAAGTCTTAATTTACACTATACAAGTCTTATTGCTACGCTGATTAGTTTGTCAGGAGAGAGAGAGAGAGACGAGGGGAAAAGAAACGCTTATGCTTAGCAATAAGTCTTGCATAGTCAAAATTTCGACGTAGATGCCATTTTCGTCCCCACTTCGTTTTGTAGGCGGTGACAACAATTTAATTTCAAAAATAATGTAATACAATGTAAAATTTACTACTTATGCCTCAATATCATAAAAAGTAAACTTTTTAGATTTTATGAATAAGGCGGAGTATCTCTCCCCTCAAAGCAAAGCATTTCATGACTGACGAAAAAGTTTCTTACTCATATTTATCCATGCAAGATGAGCAAAAACAGAAAAAAAGGTGAAATTTTCAATAACAAAAATCACAAAAAAATGGCGCAAACGTGCGCAAAATGTTTTTCTTGCGTCCAAAATTAGAGATTTTATTTTTTATTTTAGTTCAAAACATAATTCTTAATGCAACTAACTTCACTTTTAAAAAGCTTCGTCTTGTTCTTTGTTTTGCAAAAAAGATGTAAACTTTATTCTTTTTAATTTTTAAATAAATTGTTTCAACATTAGTATTCGAGATATTTTTTTGTTTTAGTAATAAAAATAGCTTCCGATTGAATCTTTCAGCAAAAAAATTTAACGCAATAAATTTATTCGTTATGCCACAAAAAAAATGTTACATTAACATGTTAAAACCGAAAAAAAAATTTTAACTTATGTAATTTTCTCCACTTGCCTGACTTTAGCACTGCTCTGGAGCTGCAGATCTTACGATGTAATTTGTAGCTTTCAAATTTTACAATATGATTGAAAATTTTAATGTGTATCATAAGATTTCTTTAAATACATTTCTTCCTTTTTGGCCAACTTTTTGGCTCTAATACTTCTCTGTGCAATGGCCAAAAGGAAAATTTTTATTTTATTTTTCACGTG
Organism: Tachina fera; assembly: GCA_905220375.1. NCBI lineage: Eukaryota > Metazoa > Arthropoda > Insecta > Diptera > Tachinidae > Tachina > Tachina fera. The sequence goes on from LR999966.1 coordinate 85,706,727, forward strand.
ATTAGCACATCCTAATTACTTCAAAAAAAAATCCATTCGAATTTTAAAACCTTTTGCTTGTGAAGTAGAAATTATAAAACCATCCATCATAATATATTTCTTATTATAATAAATTTTATATTCTTACAGATATAGAAGGAATAGATTTTAAGTTCCTCTAATAATTTAAATTTTTATATACTGTCAAAAAGAACTTATTAATTTTCAATGTCTTGTAAACAAACCATCAATAGTTTGCTTACCAAGTAAAACAATATTAATTGTGATAAAAATAGTTAACTTTAATCTAAAATATTCTCAATAAAACACAAATAATCATTATAAACTCCTGAAGAAGGTACCCAATGCTGAAGAGAAATATTGGATTTAAAAATAAAAAAAATTAATAACAATAATTCTATTGTATGTGAGTCACATTTTACACAACTTGGGAACCTCATGTGGAACATTTTGTTCTGTCATAAATAACTTTCGGTAAGTACCGAAGGCATACATACGGCCACGTCAACAGTCAGTATATTTCAATTTTACTTTCTTTACAGTTCGATTTTAACACTCGCAGTGAAAGTGTGAAAGTCAAAGAAAAAAATAATATATATAAAAGTATTAAAAAAAATAAAATAAACTTAGAAATTTTTATAACTAAAGTTTATTTACATAGTTCCTTTCCTTGCAAAATAATTACTGTGATGAATATAATCTTAACCATCTATTATTATATAAACGAAGTTCTTGGAACAACAAACATTCATTATGATGTTTCAAGGGACACCTTCAACTTGCATAACTGGCCCTTAATGGTTTATTGTGGATTTATACATTTGATCTTATTCATCCTTTCTCAAATCTTCATATATTTGTCCTTCGATGAGCTGTCATTGTTTTACTCGCCATTAAAAATGTGTTACTCTCATTTTTGGCAATGCTTGTTCTATTTGTTCGGTTGTATGGAAATTTGGTCGAACAGACAGCGAATATTTAAAATTTACAAGGATTTTAAAAATTTGTCGAGACATTATTTATCAGCCGGTAACATTAATGAAAATCATGACGTTGTTGGGCGTCTTGAAAATGTATTGAAAGTGAAATGCATTTTATGTATCTTCGAAACATTATTCCATATGTCATATTTAGTTATTGATATTATCGCGCATTTCCGATATTACACACTACTTCAAGCTATATATGTTACTAATGTATTTCTCAAGGCGACTGTTTTCGAAATGAACTGTTTTTTGGGTATAGCTGTTATTTACATTGGTGTCCAAACAACAACTCAACGTTTAAAGAAAATCGAAAAAGATGCAATGTTAATGCATTATGAGGCATTACAGAGTGGCACGGAATTGGATTTCAATAAACACAAGAGGTGGCGCAAGTTATTAGCAAAAGAAGTTAATATTTTAATCCGTGAAGAGCACAAGTTGAAAAACTTAGCAGAAGATTTCATTAAAACCTATCAACTGCAGCTATTATATTATTTCATATATAGTGCGTTCTATATGGCATTTGCAATGTTTGTGTTATTTGCATTAATGTACAAACGTTTTACATTTTTGATCATTTTTCATAATTGTTTACTTAGCACAAGTTTTTTCTTTAAACACGTATTACTATTTTCCATTTGTCAATCGTTAGTAAACAGATTTAATGATATGGGACCAATAATTCAACAAACTTTTCTTTACGCCACTTCGGACAACAACGAAATATTTCACAAAGATGATTTTGCCATGAGTGTAAGTAAGTCTTATAAAAAATTCGATTTTGATTAATTTATTTATATTTTTTATATATTTATTTAGTTGGATCACTTACTACTACAGAATATATCCAGACACCTAAAGTTAAGCGTTTGTGGCTTCTTTGAAATGAAAAACAGTACATCTCTATCTTTCTTAATTTTTGCATTTTTACACAGCTTGTACCTTTTATATACTTTTATAGGATATTATTAATAAGTTATAAAAAAAATAATTCCCCTTATAGTGAATGGCGTCGTCGACGTCACATCAAGACGACAGTAAAAATTGTCACTTGTCTACTCTTTATCGGCAACAATTGGATCCTGTTGATGATCTCTTACTAATCTCTAAGGCTTTAAAAATTAATGGAACATCTTAACAGTGGTCAATTGTTGTCGACAAAGAGTAGATAAGTGAACATTTTTCGTTTTGATGTGACGTGGACGACGCCATTCCCAATAAGCGGGAATAAAATTTTGTTCGTCACTCATTTTATTTTTTTTAAATTAATTAATCACGACCTTAGTCACAAATCCTTTTGCACAATAGAGTGGCATTTGCTAGTAAAAGAAAAAACATCAGAATAAATACATATCGTACACTAAATCATAAACAGTCACAAATCCAAAAATTTCAGATGCTGAGTGCTGGCAAACAACTTTTGATACTGTACAAATGACGCGCGTATGTACCATAAAAACAAGCATAACGGTATAGAGGACTGTATTACAAAAAAAATATGTTGCAGTCATTAGAGATTTGTTCATTTAACTGGTTTAAAAAACACAAAACACACAAACACTCATTAAAAACAAAACCAATTTGATAATTTTGAGTTGTGACTGTTTATGATTTAGTGTGCGATATATACATATACATACATACATATGTATATTTATGTGTAAGAATGTGTGAGTAGAAGTTTGGCTTTGTATTTCATCACAATAATTATTCGTATGTAATCACAAAAAAAAGTTTTAAATAAATCACATTAGCAAAGAATTCTAAATTATTGTTCGTGATGAAGAATAAGTAAGTAAAGGCAGATTTTTTAGAAACTTTCTAGCTGGAACTCAGCTACTTATATTTTCGTGTATATTACTGTTAAATATTTTGGGTTTGGTCTATAATTTAGCCATGACCAGACATACAAATTAACAAATCTTGCACGTTATTAAATTTTATTATCAAAATTCGTGTTCGGTTAAGAAAGTGCATCATGCACTTCTTCCATCTTATGTTCAGCTTCTGCGACCTTCTGAGGCGCCTATTCGTAAGCTTATGACTGAATTTCGCACCAAAATTACATTAAACCACCAACACTCATAGTAGAGTACGGACAGAGGAACGTATCGCAGCTGTATATGCCAGTGTTACTGATGACCGTGAATTATCGATTTGGCGCCACTCGCAGCAATGGGGCCATGATACCTTTTTTTTGCCCAAAATGGAAGAGGTGGACTTCGCTGACATGTAGTTTCAGCAAGACGGTGCCACTTGTCACGACAGGTGGTTTAAACAGAATAACGAACGGTGCGTACACGTTGCATGCTACAACATCACTCTTTAGTTGGAAATTTTTCAGTTAATCGGTTTTGTTTTGAATACACAAATCTCGATAGATGTCAAAAAATAAAACTTGGTGTAAACGATATAGATTTTCATAAGGATTTAAATTGCAATCTGCTAAATTTTGTGCAGACGTAAATGCACTATTAGTGAAAAACACGGATGGTTACAGAACACTGGAAAGTTCTATTGGCGGAAACTGTAGGACCGAGGATAAACTTTTAAAGCTACGGTCACACTTGTCAAACATTTGCTAAAAAAAGCGTAACCAACAAACACTAATGAAAATAGTTTTGATCCAGACACTTTTTTTTATCAAATTAAACAGTTTCGAACAGAACTAATAGACAATGTCATAACATCCAACATTATTGTCTACTCTTTAAGTTGACAAACTTTTGTCTGAATTGAAAAATTTTTCCTTTGCATATTGTGGTTACGCTTTTTTGGCAGTTTTTTGACAAGTGTGACGATAGCTTAAGAGTGCCTTGGAAAACCGCAAATTTTCAAGCTGCCATTTAGGAATTTAGTTCACATAAGTTATGAACTAAGTTACACACTGATGATTTCCCATACACTTCGTGGTGGAAGGAAAAAAAATTCAAACAAACTTGTCAAAATGGACTGTGGCACAAGAAGCAAGTACTAGAATCTGAGAAGGAATATAAGTGGAGATCAATAATGTCAGGGAAAACTTCTGGTTTAATTTCTCTATATTGAGACCTTGCGAAGCTAAGGATTCGGACGTAGAACCAAAGATTAGGCATTGAGTTTAAAATTCAGTGCGGAATATAGGATTAAGATGGTGCAACACCAGGGCACATTCTGAAGGTCTGTGAAGCTTTATGCCAAAGAAGCGTTTGTTGGATGATTAGGAACTGCCAACACTAGATCCCGTGGCAATCTTGAAATTTATCAGAAGAGCAGATTTAGACGAGGTACTACTCAGTATTCAGTACTTTCCATATAATTTCTCTCTTTATTCCTTTATAAACTTGATATCTAAAATTTTATCTGTTTGATATATTTTTACCAAGATTAGTGGAAAATTTGAGCTATTGTAATTATTAAAAAAAAAAACATTTCCATTAAGTTTTTATCTTGAAATATACAACAATAAATTCATGGAAGTTGTTGTAAATGTCCAAAAGAAATAATTTTTTTGTAAAATACCTTAACCACATTCCACCAGCTTTGGATTCTACAAATATTGTGGCTACCTTAATTTGCATACATCATTGTATTCAAACGTAAAAATACCCCGTCTACAGTCTATGTATATTCTACTAATCGCCAAAATCGCTGAATTTAGCTAACAAAAATTTTTTTGGTTGAAGTCTACGGATGAGTTCCGAAAGCGGGAACGAAATGCATATAGACAATTGCTTAACCATAAAAACATGCCAAATTTTCAAATTAAATAAATAAAGACAAAATTCCGTGCGAGTGTTTTCAACTTTTCCCTTTTCTCCTATCATGAGTTTGTTTTTTTTCCTGTTTTTACCAAATGTGAGAATAAAAAAAAACTCCCCGGAAAAAAGTTGGTATTATGAACGCAATTGAACTTGCTTTTTTCATTAAAAATCTTTCCCCTGCAAAACAGAAGGGAGTTTACATAAAAACATATATAATACTGCATTAAAACAAAATGTATATACATAAACTTGTAGTGTACAGTTAATTATGTTGAAAAACACACATACATATGCCCAAATAAATCATTTAGTCCTCGTCCATACAGTGAAACATTTGCTGCAAAACATTTGAGTTTTGAGGACGAGAGGGGAAAGAGGAATGGCAAAGGGTACTTTGTTTCATGCACACGAAGTTCTTGTTGAGTACGCCTTTCTCGCCTCATTCTTATGAAAAATATATCAGAACATGTATTAACCGCAAAACAAAAACTTCACAGTGTGGACACGAATGCAGTTTCAGAAGAAAAATCAAAAATGTTTCGCAGCAAATGTTTCACTGTATGAACGATGACTTATAAACTTATTTTTACATATTTTTTCAAGTTGGTGAACTTTAATAATTTTATTTACTCTCTCACTCAAAAAAATAAAAGGGAGAAGCAAAATGTCAACAAACAACCAAAAAACAACAACGAGCTTCGTAATGCGGTGAACCCGTGTATTACTCGTTTTTGTTCCCAAAGAAAGGAATGTTTTCTAGAGAAAATTATTTACCGTGAGAAATAAATTCCGAGAGAAATATTTATGATTGGGCTGAATATGTCAAATATATATATATATATACTTCGGTATTTCATGTATATAAAAGATATTTGAAAACTATACAACAGGCTTATGAGTCAATCGCGTACATTAATTTATTTATGAAAAACAGCTTCAAAAAAAAAAGCATTTTCTACTTCGGCATGGACATTTTGGATAATTAAAACTGTAGCACCCATCACAAACAGGTCTTTCGCATTCTATGCAATGGTATGCACTTTCGTGACCGTGTACTCCACAGTGGACACATATTTCACTCGTATTATCAAAATACTCATGAAGGTCGTTTCTTATTCGGATTCGTTAATTTTTCAACGGATTATTGTTAAGTAAAGCGTCTACATATCGGCAAACAAAAATTCCGCAATTCAAAAAAAAAAAAAAAATTAACCACTAAAATAAGATGTTTTCTTAGCTAATTAAGGGTCGCTAAACACGAATATGGCACTCATTTATTTTTTTTAAGAAGCGTTTTCGAGATATTCGCAAAAAAGTGTTTTTTGCAGTTTACAACAAAATACAAATTCATTGAGTTACGGCCCTTTAGATTTCAAAAAATGGTTTTTATTTTTTTTTAATTCAATATTTTAAGTTTCACTGTTAGGCCAAAACAAAATTCTAAAATTTTTATTAAGCCTGTGTCTTAAATCGTGTAGCCAACATATTAAGCGTAAAATTGTCATAATTGTATAACAAATAAAAAAGTTACGACACATATTTACTGAATTTTGAGGTTATGGCAAAAAGATAAAAATTTGTTGCATAGTGTAATAAATAAATATAAATAATAAATAATTTTTTTTTTTGATATTGTGTTGTAATTTTTACAAAAACAGGATGTTATGACTCCTGACTATTGGACATTGATCTAGAGGCATCCAGTAGTCTCCTCCAATATTCTTTTTTACCCCATCTCCTACGGTTTTTGAAAAAAATTACTAAAAACCAATTTATGACTGTGGGTGAAGACATGGATTTTTTGTGATGTTGGATATATGAAATGTTATATCTATATAAAGGAGGCATAGAGAAGTCTCTTGGTTTAAATTTTCTGGTTTATTTTGCTTGAAAAATTGGGTATTAAGTGCATTTTGTGGGAAAACACTAATTATTATTAGTAAACAGAGATCTGTTAAAGAAGGCGGGTTGTGTCTAGGGATATAAATTTTAAAATTTATCTTCACGCACATGGTTTATAAAACTAAATAAAAATTATATTTTATTCTCTTCATTGATTAAACATATTTTATTTATTAGAAAAAAATATGTTGGTATTGAAAGTCAGAAAAACTAAAAAGATGATTCCAGGGCTGGAAGATTTAAACTTTTTTTGCTTTATAAAAGTAGATAGCTAACACAATTTTTTTATTAATTGAACATATTGAAAAGGATTTAAATTGATATTGAAAGTCAGCAAAGGCAAAAATATGGTTGCAGGGCTGGAATATAAAATTTTGTTACTAACTAAGACTATTTTTTTTTTGTTAATTGATTAAACATTCATTATATTTTAGAAAGATCTTTATCCGAAAGGTTTTTATATTGCCTTCATTTTAATATAAAATTTTAGTTGAACTATACAAGGAGAAAAGAAAAGGTACCTAGTGTGTGAAAATGAAGTTTTTTAGAAAAACACATTTAAAAAATAAAATTTAATGTTTTTCTCATGTTTAAAGATTTTCCCAAGTTCCCGATTTTTGACACACTAGGTGTCTTTTCTCGGAGAAGATCACATATATGTACTTATGTGTGTAAGTGCTAGTGATGCACGAATATTTGTATTCGTACTCGAATTGTCGAATATTCGGCAATTTTTAGACTTTCGTATTCGCATTCGTATTCGTATTCGCCAAATTCAAGCGAATACGAATATTTTTCCAAAAAAAAAAATAAAATAAAGATGTACATATATTTTAAATAAAATTAAAATAAATGGCTAAAAATAAATTTTGTCATAAAATTTTTTATAAAAATATGTGTTTTGTATCATTTTCAAATGATATTTAATGACAATCATTAAAATTTTGGGTAGTTTTTATTAGCTTTAAAGTACACCAACAGAAGATATAAGTTCTTTTTCCTAAAAATTTTTTCGTATTTCAATTTGCAGGCGCAAACATAACCCCAATTTTATGGCTATAAATTTCACATATAATATTCGTATTCGTATTCGTGAATAGCGTTTCAAATATTCGTATTCGTATTCGCGAATATTAAAATTTGACTTTCGTTACATTACTAGTATGTACATTATCCAAACGTATGTCGGTGGCGAGTATATACTCTTTACTTTTTTCAATTGAAATAGCCCTATTTGTATTCACGGAAATTTTAAAACAATTTTATTATAATATTAAGGGACTATAAAAAATTATATATTTTTTGTATAATTTTTTAAACTTTTACACCGAAAGACATTTTTAATTTTTTTCCAATCTCACGATTCGGCACCGCCGAATACAGCACTATATACTTGTTTTTTGATTGGTATGTGTTACAAAAGTTTTTCGTTTAATTTTTTTCGATGTAGTTAATAGACGTTTACATTTGCCAGCCCGTTCTACACATTGAATTTATTCCAAAATTTTCAAAAGACCTATTAAATTACAGTCGATTTGAATGCTCTAAATTTACTAGGGGCTTAAATATTTATAATCTTTGTACTCGTATTATACTTAATATTTGAGTAGATAATAAATTGTTTGAGTTACTATTGCTTTACTGGCACCTCAGCTAGAGAAAAAAAAATGTATTTGAGTTGATTTAACTATTTGGCTCATACTTCTCATTGATACCTAAGACTTATATCGCCTCAACTGTAATAATTGCAAAAATTCCATAGTGTATATATTAAATTACAGACTTGACTTCTTTTTAGCACGTTGCTAATTTTAACAAACAAAAAAAATTTAATAAAAACTCGATGCATTATTACAAGACTTCTAAAGCACATACACAGATAACAAAAAATAAAAAAATTATTTACAACAAACTTACAGCAGGTAAAATTTTTTTCCATATTTAAAACTATTGATTTAATTTTTTGCTTAAGTTTTGCTTCGAGTGCGAGTATTACATGGTCAGGTCATTTTAATTAGCTTAAATTGATAAAAAAAAATATACTAAAAAGCTTTGTAGAGTGGTCATTTATGATACAAGTGGCTAAATGCAAATATATCAGAAATCAGAAACCACCCTTATTTGTTCGGAGAAATAAAATGCAACATGAAACATAAAGTAGAAGAGAAAATCAAGTTTCAAAAACGATGTTTGTTTTTATTTTGTTTTGTTAAAAGCAAGTTATAATAATACATCAAATAACCAGCCACCACTTCTATGAAGTAATACAAAGAAGTGAGGGTTTGCTTTGAGTACATTTTGCCACAGCTGAAACGTTTTGTATCTGTAGCAATATGCAATAATCGCTCAAGTCGACTTGAGCCCATTTATATAGTATGCCCCATTTGCGAGGTGAAGATCTCACGAAAGTACAATAATGTCTTAGAGTATATTAATCTCTTAGCAGTAGGGTCAAAAGTTCCGAAAAAATTACCTCCTTGCTGAAGTTAAGTTAAGCAATTATTCCATATTGCCTCAGACCTAGAAGAAACATGTAGTAATTAAAAAAATCAAAAAAACCCGACTGAGACCAACTTTGATCCGTTAAATATTCTTAATAGTCACTCGAATCTTAAGAAAAAACTACAGATGATTTTAAAATACCCGTCGATTGATGCCCATTTTGATATAGTTCGACGACTTTTTATTTTTTTTGTATTTAAAAAATGGCGTCTGTTGGCCGCCATATTGATTTTTGACTACTCTCATATCTTTAGTGACACTCCCAGGATTAAGACAAATCGATTGATGTAAGAATCATTAAAATCAGTGCACGCTTTCGGTTTATACAGTACAGTTCCGCAAAGGAACACACATACATACACCAGTGATGCCAACCGAAAATCTTTTTTAGAGGTAGATTCGATATGAAAAAGAGGTAGCTTCGAACAAATCCTACTTTAAAAAGAGGTAGATCTACAACACTTATGTTTTGGGGTATTTTAAACACCTTAGAAAAAAATGTTTACATCAATTAACCGTTCGTTTCGATAATAAATATTTTATAAGCGATTTTATGACAATCTTAATTGCGGATGGTTAATATTCAACATTTGAACATAAAAAATAGCTAAAAAATATAAGAATTAAATAATTTATTTATTTATAAAAATTATTCAAGCCTTACAAAAGCTTAATAAAAAGAAGTTTGTATGAAAATTTGTTCTAAAAACCACACTTAAGACTTAATAATTTTTATACATAAGGCCACTAATTTAAAAATTTTTATTATTCTCATATTAACAGGAATGAATATTTTCATTATATATGTAATTTCTAATGATCCTCTGTAGTTGTTGGTTGCCTAGGGCTATCATTGATATATCGTGCAGCTTTCCTTGCAGATTATCAGTAAAGAGTGTTTCTACAAATACTTTTTAACAAATTAACTTTCAACATTCAAACTGTGTATGCAATTTTCTCACAAACTGGCCCAGTGAAGGAAATATTTGGGCGTGTAACAGGCTTTAAATAGTGAAATCAACACAGCGTTGCTTAGATGCATTGCTAAAATATATTTCATTTGAAATTCTAGCTTGGATTAGATAAAATGAACTCGGGTAACTATAATTTAGCATTTTTATTGAAAAACTAAAAAAGTGGTAGATTTTTATCGGAAAGTGGTAGAGTTGAGTGAGATACCCAAAAGAAGTAGATCTATCACAAAAGTGGTAGAGTTGACATCGCTGCCATACACTTAAAAAATTATTACATTAACATTTTGTAGTTGGTCCAGAAGCTGACCGTAAAGTCAAACTTAAATGAAAATGCAGTTGTAATGCGAAAAAAAAATTATATATTAACTTTTTATGTATGTTGCTAAAAAAACAACTACGAAATTAAAATGATTTTCCGTGCAGTCAAAATGCTCTGTTATTTTCAATTGTTAATAAACAAATCTAAAATATCTAAATTACACTAAAAGAATTTTTTTCATAAGTTCTATGAATTTCGACATTAATTCATTGAAAAAAATTCATTAAAATTAAACCAACGTCACGCTTCGTTGGATTAATGAAACTAGTTTCGTTAAAAGTATTTTAAAGAAAACTACGTCAAATGTATTAAACTTTGTCGTCAATGGACTGAAGGAACTTCATCGAAACAACAAAATATTTTCATTAGAACAATGTAATATTTTCTTTAAAAAAATTAAATAGCTTCATAAAAACAATGGAATAACTTAATTAAAACTGTATGTGTAAATAAGCATACAAAGATTACAAGTACGAACAATCATACACAAATACTTTGATGCAAGCTTTTTGTTGACAACTGTTGAAATACATTGAAATAACTATATTATAACAACGAAATAACTTAATTAAAACTGTATGTGTAAATAAGCATACAAAGATTACAAGAACGAACAATCGTACACAAATACCTTGATGCAAGCTTTTCGTTGACAACTGTTGAAATACATTTATCAGACTTTCATGACTACAATGAAATTTTCATTGGCACAACGAATACATTTCATAGATTTAATGAAATCCTAAATTGCTGTATATTTTATTATTTTTTTTAGTTATAAAGAATTTAATTTTTAACTTAATTGCTTTAAGGTCTGTACTTATGTTTATATGTTTATTTCAAGCAGAAACTGTAAATGATTCTTAAATATAAAGGGGTTTCTTAATAATTAGAAAATATTGTTGACATAAATCCAATGAAATATTTTTACGAAACTAGAATACAAACGAAGCAATTCCAATGAAATTCTTTCACAATATTCGTCAAATTTTCATTAGATTTGTGAAATTATCATTAGATTTGTGAAAATAAATCTAATGAAATTGTTTCGTTAGATTTATGAAGCAAAAATCTTTCGGTGTATAGATAAGTTTAATTTTTTTTTAATAAAATTAAAAATTTTTTTTTTATTATATGTATGCAAATTATGCTAGTTGAAAAAATAATATTAAATAATAATTAATAAACTATCTTGATTCAAATGAAACGTAAGCGAAAGGGGTTTTAAATGACATTTTAATTGTTTCAAATACATACATACATAGGCCGATAAACACAATACCCTACTTTGCGTAACGCAGTCGGGTAAAAATAAGAATTACAGTTGTAATCCCTTAAAATTCATACATATATACACAGATTGTTTAATAATTTTTTTTATTAGACATTCTGCTTAAAGAAAATTTGCAAATAAATATAATTTATAAAAAAGTTCGAAGAAAAAATAATTAATTAATCATGAAAGCCCAATTGCTTTATTTAAGTGTCTTTCCCCATTTTTCTTATCTGGTCACCCTAAATAAAAGTCGGCTTAGCTTATCTTGTTACTTCATTAAGTTTTGGAGTTTCTAAAAGCAAATTGTGTAACTAAAAAATTACATATATACAAACATATTTTTATGATTCCAAAGCATATTTACCTCTTATTTGTTACGCTTTGTAAACTTCCGGAAATTTTAAAAACAACAACAATAACAACGAAATTTTGTGTGTTTCTTATTACCGGCACTTTTCCTACTTGTGTTCATTTTCCAATAGAATTTCCAAAGCGCTTATTCAATTGTTATTTCTTTACCATCTTTTATGACATTCCAAATGTTTTATTCTATTTTTTCCTATTAAAATTTTAACTTATTGATTTTGTTTGGTTGTTGTTGTTGCCGGTTTTAATTGTTTAAATGTGTAAAAGCGTGTGTCTGTGTGTGTTTCATAACAGGTGTTTTTTTATTACTCATAAAATTTATCGCATTCAAATTTTTTTAAACACTAAAATATTACAAACTAAAGTCGTGTTTCAATTTATTCAATTATACACCCAACTCTTTTTTTACATGATAAATACGTTCCTAAGGAAATCGCGCAAAAAAAATTGTGTAAAAAATACCTGCAAAATAATAATAATAATTCTAGCATTGTGCGATAAAATAGACATAATACATTTTTAAAGTGCTTTGGAAATGCATAACTTTCAGTATCTACAAAAATTCATGGAAAAAAAATCATTTGTTCTTGTGTTATTTCAAAATCGTGCAAAAAAAGAGTTGAGTGTAAATATGAGCTCATGTAATTTTTCAATTCATTCACTCATTCAATTTAGTTTTTATATAAAAGTATGTACTATACCTCTTTCGTTGTTGTTTAATAAATATGGAAATTTATCGTAACAAATTTACTTTAATGAAAACGTTTTAAATTGCTTAGAATGATTTTTTATGTACATAATAATTTTGCTAAAGCTATTTACTTGATTATCGATTGCAATTGTGTTGTTTTTATATTTAATTTTTAATAAAGTAGCAGCTGAGTGTGTATTTCCTTTTTTGTAGCGATAGTGTTTGTTGGTCTTCTCAAAGTGTTGTTTTTTGCTAATGTGACCCGTTAGGAAATTCAGAACTTTTATTGCAATTAGTTGCAAAATATGTTCAAAGAAGCTCTAAGAGCAGTAGTGAAAAAAGGTCTGGTCGACCGTACAATCTTTATTCGTTTAATCCACAATTTCATAGGATTATAATTTTTTTGATTCAGAATAAAAATGTTATTCAATGAATTTTTTATCGACTTAGAACCACTGTCAGCAAAACAGCAATAGCTTTTGCTTTTGCTGTTCTCCAAAAACTTTATTTATTTTTTAAAACTTTTGTTGCTGTGCTGTGCTGCGCAAATATCTGCAGTTAAGTCTACATTGTACATTGCGCATTGCTGGTGACTGTTCTCTTGTTTTAACTTCGAAATTTCAAACAGTTCAGTCAAAGTATCACACAGTATAAACAATTCGTAGTCCTTTCTATGCTATAACTGCCGAAGCTATGCATCATAGTTTGTTTGTTGTTGTTGTTGCTTCTTTTGCTTCTATCGAGCTTTTCCTTGGTTTGATTGCCGGGATTTTTTCCGCAAAAAATAATGTTTAATGAGCACACGAAGTTCACTTTTTTCCATTTTCTTCTCAAAAGGCGAGGTAGTCCGTTATCAATGGCTGCCAAACACAAACTAAATGGCACAGCTTGTTCAAATTTAGACAGGAATCAACTAACAGTTGCTTGTTGCCACTTCAATCAAGAGACGAGAAATTCAAAAAGGCACTGTGTTAATGATCCACCCTCGTTAGAAAATCTAAATTTTTTTGTGTATAATACGAGTAATTAATTATTGGTCAAACACATATTACACGAGTTATAGAAAAATCTCACTGTAATTAAAAATACTAAATACTTGCAAGTCGCGTAATTTGAAGCATAAAATCCTTTAACATGGCAATCGTATTACAAATATCATTTACACTCCCGCTTAAAGAAAATAGCGGCTTTGACCTTAAGTCAAGTTTCCTGTATCGCAAAAAGTAAACATATACATACATACATATGTACATAATCATTTCCTTCAATGTCCAAATCTCATATTTCCTATAAGGCTGGGCTGGGTCCGTCTGTGTGGCAAGCAGGTTGTTGTTACTTGCACGAAAACTTTAAATGTTTCTTTAATGCGCAAAAATAAAATAAAATAAGTAAATATACGTAAATACATCCATACGTAAATATATACGATATTATGTAAGTAAATACATACATACGTTTACTTCTCAGTGTTGTCCGTCCAACTGGCTGCCCGTGAGTGTAAGTATTTATCTCGCAGGCGCTTTTATAATTCTGCTTGTCAGTATCTAGTCAGTAGTATGACTATATGCTGTATGTCTGTCTGGCTGTCTGTCTGGTTTTGAATGTTTGATGATGTTTTTTTTTGCATTTAGCAGCAAAGCTTTTCTAGTTATTTATTGGTATGATTGCTGCTGTTCAGTTGTTTTTTCTTTAAAAATTTTGTAATTATTATTGTTATATGTAAGTATGTATGTAGTTGCCTCAGTTTGCGTTTAGCGCTTTTGCTTTGTTGTAAAGTTTCTGCTTTATTTGCAGTTATCAGTTTAATTTTAATTGATTATAATTAATTATTTTTGTTTGTTTGTTTCTATAATGCTGCTGTTATAGTTTTCGTAATATTCGTAATCCCTTGTGGAAAAGTGGAAACGGCCTCAAGTTTTAAAGTTTAAGATATGAGATATAAAATTACATAATAAAATATATGACGTCATTTATCATATTGTAATAACATTGAGCTTATTTATTATTTTTTAGCCGAACTTATCACAAAAAAAACTGTAAACAACAAATTTTTCATATTTAACTCAAATAAGAAAATATAAAAAATTTGAAGGCTTAACGACATGACAAATTTGGTTCACGGTCAAAATTTGCATTTTTAATAACTCTTGTCTAGAAATCTTATAAAACTAATTGTTGGAAAATTTATTTAAATAATTATTTTTGCAGTTACATAAAAAATTTTAATTACACAGATCTCTTACAATATCTGCTGAGGCATCTACATGCATATGTTGCAAGATACTCACAAGAGTTGAAGTTGAGGATTTTATTCCAAAAAGTCCAATTCTATAAACATGCATAAGACTTGAACTTGAATACTGTTACGTATCTATTATTGTTTTAAAAAATAAATTATAATGCTTGTTGAATATATTATCATTGTGCTATTTAACAGCAATTACCGTCATGTCATGTTATCTAACTATCGTCAACAATTGCGCTCATATTGTCAACTGCAACAACAGCGAGAGGAAAAAAACTGGGAAATGCAAACTACTCAACGACATGATGATAAGCAAATAAATAAGTACTGGAATATTATACTCAACAGTTATTTAAATATGTACTTTTAATGTTCTTCAAAAAATAAAAATAAAATAAAAATATGATGAAACGTAGGAAAACTGTAAAGGAAATATGCAAGAGAAAATTTATAAAATATTTATCCAATCAATTGTCATTTCAAACTCAATGATTACCATTCAAAATGACACATCATCATGACTTATAAAAATATGTAATTAATGATGTGCCAAAGCTGATGTTAAAGTCTTTTGACAAACGTATTCTTATGTCTCTAGTTAGAATATTAATGTAAATGTTAGTGGTTACTGAACACCAATATGAATTGTTCAAAGACAACAATTTCCATTAAATTTCTAGTACGTAAAACATAGTATATGAGAGCTAGCTATCGGTCACGTGATTGCTGGCAAACGTGACTTTGATTCACTTGTGCGTAAGCAACCTATACACATATAATTGCGCAGGTAGCTTCCCTATCACTTAGACTCCTAAATTTACCTTCTTAATTTACCTTCTTACTAAAAAGAACTTTATAGATTTTGCTCTTAGTTCTTATTTATGCACATTAACTATTATCCTTTTCATCTTCTTAAATGTAAAAGGAGAGATCATCAAATATAAAAAAGTATTAACTAGGTTTTTTGAATTAAAAGCAATCTTTTTATTCAAGTGTCTTAAAAAATTTATTATATTATTAAAGTTAATTAAATAAAAAGTTTCTTCTTAAAAATAGTATAATTTCAAAAAAACTAAAATTTGAGAAAGCTAATTTTTAGGAAAAGTACTTTTTTTAGGAAAAGTACTTGTTTAAGAAAGTAATTTTTGCTTAGAAAAAGTACCCTTTTTTAGAAAAATTTCTTTTTATTAGAAAATTTCAATTTTTTTTCTCGAAAAATAAGTGGTCAAGAAAAATAATTTCTGTAAACAAAAAGTACTTCATTAAAAAAAGTATTTTTTTATTAGAAAAAGTAGTCATTATAAAATAAGTACCTTTGAAAAAATAGTCTTTTAGAAAAAGTACTTTTTTTTAAAGTACCCATAAAAAAATAATTAAAAAGGTGAAGTCACAATACAGAAAAAGTAAATTTTAAGAAAAAGTGCCGTTTTAGAAAAAGTACTTTTAACAAAAAATTATTTTATTCAAAAAAAAAAAGAAAAAAAAACTGCAAAAGCAAATGTTGCAGAAAAACAAATTTTAGAAAAAGTTCTTTTTCTTAGAAAAAATAGTCTTTTAGAAAAAGTTAATTTTTTAAAGTACCCATTAAAAAAATAATTAATAAAGGGATGTTACGATACAGAAAAACTAAATTTTAAGAAAAAGTGTCATTTTATTAAAGGTACTTTTAACAAAAAATAATTTTATCAAAAAAAAAAAAAAAAAAAAACTGCAAAAGTAAATGTTGCAACCAAACAAATTTTAGGTCAAAATACTTTTTTTTCAAAACGTACCTTTGTGGTAAAAAGTACCTATTCAATCGAATTTTTGCATTTTTCGCTATATTAGATATGTTTTCTATCGAAATATACAAAAAATCGTTTTCAAAATAATAATGAGTTAAAGTAACGATATCTAGTTTTCCTAAAAATAAATTACAAAAGTATATTTTGAAAAAATTTCCAAAAATATTTTTTTTACATATTTTGACAAGAAAAAAAGCGCGTTTATCTTAAAAGATAAGATCTGAAAGAGGACCTATTTAAAAAATTACCTCAAAAAAAGGATCCATTTAAAAAGATACTTTTTAAAGAAGTACCCATTTCGAAAAAGTACCTTTGTAAAAAATACTTTGTTAACAAGTAACAATTTTAAAAAGTCTCCATTTTAAAAAAGTACCTTTTTAAAAAGGTGCCTTTTAAAAAAGTACTTTTTAAAACCAAGTATCCTTATTAAAAAATTACCTTTTAGAAATATAGACTTCTAACAGAGTAATTTAAGAAGTTACCTCGTGCAGTAATACTAAATACATTTAAAAAGGTTTTTGAAGAGTGCATTTCTTTACTTTAATATAAAAACGCCCCAACTCATATTATTATTATTAAATCGATTTTTCATATTTCGATATATGAGCCTCTTATCTATCGAAATATGTAAGAAATTCGATTTGATATACATAACGAGTTAGAGCATTTCTATATTAAGTTAACGATTTATAAAAAAGGAACTTTTTAAAGAAAGTATCTATAAAAAAAGTAAATATCAGAAAATAATTTTTTAGAAAGTACCTCTTAAGAAAGTTGCTTTTCTTTAAAGTGTTTTAAAAAAATACCTTATCTATAAATTATACTAAAAATTAAATTCTGGAAAAAGTACCTTTAACAAAAAATTTCTTCAAAAGATATGTTTGAGATATAAATTAAAAAAAAAATCATCTATGTCAATTCGGCACATTTTATTTACTGCCATGCACTTAATCAGCATCCTAATTTTTCTGTCTACTTTTAAAATAAGGCATTAGTTGCATTTATTTAAACTAAAAATCAATAGAAAAAGAATACGAGAGATACTAACTCCATTCTTTGAAACGAGTGGTTGTAAATCATCCCGTGTGACACTCATGTGCTCCTCGTGAACTACACTCAAAAAAAGACATGTATTATTATTAAGAAACATTTTTTTCCTAAATTCAAGTAAACAAATTTCTAAGTTTAAGTGATTTTTTCTAAGTTTAGCATTAAACACATTCACCACAGCAGGCTATACGAACACACGACTGCAAATGCCGCTAGCAGCATTTGTTGCCTCGTAGCCAGCTACTTAATTATTTTGGAGATGGCAGCAGCACCATCTGCATCTCATATATAAGTATAAATACATTGTTCAGTTTTGTCACCTTCAAATATTTCGCATGTATACAAATTAAATTACTCCTTCAAAATATACTTATATGATGTCAAAGTATAAAAATTAATCAATTTATTCTTTACATCAACTTTTGGATATTATATTGTTTCTGTTAAATAATATTAATTAATTGTACGATATCACTCATTCAACATTTTATATTATACTGGTAACACTAAATTTTCTCATTGTAGCCAAAGAAATAGAAATTAGTTTAATTGGACCACAAAGACAAAATCAGCATAGACAGCAACCTGCTGCCCTGTTGCCTTGCCATCTTCAAAAGAATCATTCCCATATAAACATGTGTATTCTATCCTTGACACTTTGTAGTCGTTAGCCTGCTGTGGTGAATGTGTTTAATGCATTTAAGTTAATTTTTACAAAAATTTAGTAAAAATTACTTAATATGAGTAAAAAATAAAAAGTTCATATCCTTAAAAATAGTTCATAAAAATACACAATAAACTGAAGGAAATTTTATATTAAGGACTAGTCAATTTCCTCTTAAATCAAAAAAAAAAAAAACTTTAGGAAATGATTTACTCCTGATTAGTTCATGAAATTTGACTTACTTAAAAGATGTAAAAAGGTATACTAAATTTTAGGAAAATATTTCCCAGTTTTAAGTATTTTTTCTTTGAATTATAGAATTTATTATTAATTTGCATCTAGCAAAAAATCTAAATAGATTTTTTATATTTTCGAGGAATATTTGAACTTGAAATTTATTTTTTTGTAAATAAAATTAAATTTTAAAACTGAATTAATTTCAATGCTTATTCAGTCTGCCTTGTTAGGCAATTGGTAAGAGTGCTTGCTTATCAATCAGATAAGCAATGGTGTTCAATACTTGTCAACTCTCAAGGAATATACAGTGAAAACTCCCATAAGCGGACAGCCACCGTCGACCAAAATTTGTCCGTTGTTGGGAAGTGTGCGCCTATGGGAGTTTGACAACAAAAAAAGGACAAACAAATAATTTTTATTGTTTATTTATAGCATTAACACAAAATTCAATTCATATCTAGTTAACAAAAAAGGTTTAACGAAAAAACAAAATTTTTATAAATTAAAATAATAATGTCTTACTTATTAAAAAATTTCATGGTAAGAGTTGCTTTAAAGGAATTAAAAGGAACATAAATTACATATACGCATTTGTACTTATTTTGAAATAAAAAAGTCTTTTTTGTTTCGTATTTGCTTGCTTTTCTGTCGCTAAACGAGTTTAAAGGTGATTTTCTATATTTTTTACAAAAGTAGAAGCTGCATAATCAGTTTTTACAAATTCTTTGATGTTGTAAAGGTATTTCAAGGCATCAGTACAATTCATAACTTTATTTGGAACTGCAATTAAATTTTCTTCATCTAAAGGTTCTTCTGGCTCCACTTCGCTTTCACTATTCGCTAATTCAATGACAATGTTATCATCTTCTGTCATAATATTTTCATCAATGGTAACGTACTCTTCAGCATTGCCTAATACACAGCCTTGTATCAATGATTTCAACTCTATTAGTGGGATACTATCATCTTCGTCATCAAAATCCCGTGATCTGTATGTATTTTCATCGAATCCGGCCTTTGAATTGTTTTGGTAGTCACCACGGTGGAATAACCACGCAGATGAGAAGAAAAATATAGATTCGAGGATAGTGATTTTTTTTGCTACATCTGTATTTTCATCAAAAGCCGTTATCATATCCTTTACTATAAAACTTCGGTAGTAGAATTTGAAACTACGAATGATGCCTTGGTCCAGGGGCTGGAACATTGATGTTGTGTTTGGAGATAAACAGATAACTTTAATGTTTTCGAGTTCGACATCTCGGGGATGAGAAGCTGCATTATCCAAAAAAAGAGCTATTTTTCGTTTTTCTTTCCCTATTTTATGGTCCAATTGAAGTAGCCATTCAGTCATAATCTACCTATTCATCCATGCCTTTTTATTTGATTTTCAAATGACTGGTAAATTAGATACGGGCATAGTTATGAACGCTCTTGGTCGAGCGGCTTTTCCTATAACCAATGGGACTTCCTTTTCTCCTACCATATTCGCACAAAAAAGCACAGTCAACCTTTCTTTAGAAAGCTTACCACCAGTACATTTCTCATTTTTAAAAGTGAGCGTTGTTTGGTAGAGCTCGAAAAAAAGACTGCTTTCATCCGCACTGTACACATTTTTTGGTTCGTAATCACGAAGGATCATTCATGCATTGAACTGGTTAACGTCTTCTTCCGATACCGCTGCTGCTTCTCCGCAAATGAATTTAAAACTGATATCATGCCTCTTTCCCCACTTTTGAAGCAAGCCACCCATTCGATGCTACAAAGTTCGTTATGCCCAATTTTATTGCGCATTCTTTTGACTTCTTTTGAATAACAGGTCCAGATGGAGGGATATTTTGGGCACGACCTTTCGAAAACCATTAAAGACACATTTTGTCAAGTTTCAGGTTGTTCGAATGGAGTCTAAACATTTTTTGATTGGAATTACTGCCAGACTGCCATTGGAAAAGCAAATTTTCTTTGTTTTTTAAAATGTTTGCTGCTTTTGTTTTGCCGATGTCAAACCTAGAATAATGTAATGTAAGGAAATTGCAATTTCATTTTATTATAATTATTGTGCACTTACTTTGATGCTATTGCTCGAATTGGTAATTTATCTTTTTGTTAGGTTTCTATAATTTCAATCTTTTCTTTAAGCGTCAAAAAAATTTTTTTTAATGGCATTGCAACAAAATTAATCAAAACAATATTTTTTTTTTGACTTTGCTTTACAATATAATCAGCTGAGTATGTAGTTGCCACATGCATACTTTTAAGTGAGAAAAGTCTGTATTATCACGAAGGCTTTTTTTAGCGCCTCGTGTTCTATTGTAAAAAAGTGTAATTGTTAATACTTTGTTTTATGTTGAATTATTTTTGTCCTCTTTTCTGAGTTTTTTTGACCAAATAATGCACAATTTTGCTGTCCGCGTCCGTTCAAGGGAGGGTTCGTTCTTGGGAGGAAAATTTGCTCTGAAAAATCAATTTGGTGCAACGTTATTCGAAAATTGTCCGCATATGGGTGTCCGCTTAAGAGAGTGTTCGCTATTGGGAGTTTTCACTGTATATGTGTGTATGGTGAATTATAATTAAGAATATAATATAAAGATATAATAAATAACATATCACATTTGGTATAGAATTTAATTAAAAATAAAAACAAGTACCAGAATTAAAGGCAAAAAAAGGGAAAATTTACTCCGAAGCTGCGAATTTTATGGGGAAATTTTACTTAATTTTAGGAAAATTTTACTTAAATATGAAAATATAATTACTATAAACTAGTTCATTAATGAACTACAAATTTAGTAAATATTTTACTGGTTTCAAGTAAAAAACAGCTCTGGCGCCATACGACAACTTTTTTTATTCAAATTAAGAAAATGTTCCAGTTTTAGTTTAATTTTTTTTTTAGTGTAAAATCAATTCACGAACTTATCTCTAGCATTCATTGATACTCTATTTATTGTATAAAAATATATAAGTTTTGATTTTGTTTTGAAATGCATTTAATGAATGTGCTGCTCTTCTAGTGCGGTTTTGCAATTCTTGTATTGCACTTCAATTTTATGTTGTTCATTTTTGTTGTTTTTTTTCAAATTTAAGTTTTTTCTTATGTGGCTGTTTGTGTTTTTTTAAAGTAGAACATACACAAGAAACAAGTAAACAAATATTGTTTATTGGAAAACATTTTCTTATTTATTTATTTTATTTTTCATAGATAATGGATGTGCAAGGGTATCTTTTTAAAAATGCAGACATATGTACATATGTATGTATGTATGTACATATTTTTAGTTTTGAATTCATGATTAGTATGTGATGTTTATTTAGCGAACTCATGTAATTAATTAAAAGTTAACCACACCACATGAGATCAATCTAAGTTTATTATAGATTGAATATCACAAAAATTATGTTTAAGTGATAAAAAATAGTTTTTGTACACAATTATCTTTAGATTTATTTGAGCTCGTTTTAAAACTGAAGGTTGATTTATTTAAAAAATTAAGTTAAAGATTTGATAAATATTATATTCTACTCTTTAAGATTATATTGAAGCCAACCACAAGAAAGTCATTGAAATCAATTTTATGGATTGTTGCAAAATATTTTGAACCCAGGTAATTTCCTGTTATGCACTGACAGTCGTGATTCTATTTTAGTATCCTGTAGGCGAGTTTAATTTGAATGACAATGTTATTTTTTTAATGCTCATCTTTATAAAAAAATTCTCACTATTTGTCACGCAAAGTTCAGTCAGTAATAACTGATTTTTTATCGAAAAATGTGGGCTCTATTTTTCATTGATCAAATGTAATTTAAATTTTCCTTCTCAAAAAATTGTTTTTATAACTTACAACAGCACTCTTTACATTTAGAGAACAAAAGATTAGAAAACAATTTCAAAAATTCGAGTATTATGAAATATAAAGACGCTGATTAGATTATTTCATAATCGTTTTGATTATTTGTGTTCATCTTATTAATTTTTTTTCAAATGTAATTCAAGTTCAACTGCAGCTAATAACTGAAATAAGTTTTATAAAACTTGCAAGAAAAAATCACCGCCAACTCGTTTCAATTCAACTAATCAAAGAATTTGTGGGCAAACACCTTGAACCTGCAGTAAAAAAAAAATACTATGATATACAAATTGTTTAAAATTAAGTTCTTATCCGTTTTGTATTTACTCTAAACCAAATTTGTAGACACATGTTGGCTTTAATAGTTAAATGTAATTTTAAGCGCACAGTGGAGACTTTGCAAAATGATTATGATATTTTTTTTATCAATATTATTAGGCACTTTACCAATTTGTAAAATATTTATATTTTTGTAGGCCATCACATCAAACACTCTATAAAAGTGATTTTTAGAATTTTAAAAATTTTTGCTGCTTATAAAACTCTTCAGTAGATTTCAAACCAAGAGGTTTTGAAATTCGCTAAAAATTTTCGTATGTTTATAATAAGACCTTAAATAGGTTGTAGAGCATCATTATTACGAGCCATATTCGCCAAAAAACGCTTAACCGACAAATTTTTTTTGGACTTCCTTTTTTTTACGAATTACGATTACGATAACGCTCGCAATGATAAATTTTTGTCAAAAAATTAAGTTCGAAAATTATGAACGAGATACAAACATAAAAAATTTCAAAGCTCAAACAAAAATCTTCACAAAACCAGCATCTTTATTCGATCTTACATCTTATTTATTGTCCACTGACGAGTTCAATAATCAGCAAGGAAATGCAAAGATACGTTGCTTAACGTAAATAACAACCAATCAAAAATTCCAAATACATTAAAGATTGAATGTCAAATAAATATCATCATACTCCGGGATTTCTTATAATTTTTATAAAAATAAACACAATTTCCAGTTTAGTCTTAATTTATGGTAGTGTAAAGTAAAAGGTCAGGCCAACAATGCTTCGTTTCTATAACTTGTGAACAATTTTCTTGTCGAGAAAAACTAAGCAATCATATTGGTTGTCCTATTTAAATAAGCAAATCAAAAGCAACCAAAAAAATATTATAGTGTGTCCATACTCGTCATCACAGTGGGCTAATAATTTTTTAAACTCAAATATTCTTAGATGAGTTACAGCAGAATCGAGGCGCAGGCTACAGCTGAATGCTGTATAGTATGCCTTTAATTGATTCTGAATACGAACAAAAACAAAAAAAATTACTCACAGCGTAGTCTGAAAGTTTGCATCAGAGAATGCTAGTTGTCATACTACAAACAAAATATACATAAGTAAATAGTCCTAATTTTACTAACTGGTTATAATCATAACTGTAGCGTAAACAATTCGCAAGCTCACATATTTTCGCTCAAGCAACTAGGACTATAGCCTATTCCAACATTCGAGTACAAGAGCAACTCTATTTCGTTTGTGCAAAAATTAAAATACGCTAGTACTAAAAATAAAAAGGTACATTCATATCAAACGCATTGACTATCTCTCATACTTTTAGTCTCAGTATGTTTATACTCAGACTATGGATATTTAATCGGACAAAAAAAATATACATTAGAGTGGCCGTTAGTTGTATGGATAATTTTTTTTTAAATTTCTTTTATTCTCACCCCCAAAATCGGTTCAGTTCGGCCGCCTTAGTATACATACATTTGTGTATATAAAATGGAATGGAAAATGTGTTGGTGTGTGTATGTGCATGTTTGACACCATACTTTATGTGTGTATGTAAATAAAATAGCCCTGTATATAGGTATGTTTAGCCAATTAATAATCAGAGTATTTTTATAATCACACGAATGGTTGTGCATCTTATGCACTCTATAAATTTGAGTTATAGTTGTTTGTGCTGAGTAAATGAAAAAAAATGTATATCAACATAGCTGTTGGATGTTTATACGTATATTAATGCGTGCATTTGTATATGAGCGTGTTTTTATTTTTAGCCTTGCGCATTCATAGTTGTTTGACGGTCGGCCAATACTCAAAAAGTTCTTAAAACCATACTTTTGCCATTCTCTGGTGGTTTCCATCTAAATTTATAGCAAAAGGAAGATTGTATGTAGTTCTCCATTGTTATAGTGAATTGTATTAACATGAAAATTTTGCAGTTAAAATATGGTATAAGTTAGATAGTTGTACGTAAAATAAAACAAAAAACATTTTTGTGAATCAGTTTGAACATCTTTTTTGTACTTTTCAAATAAGGCGACATTTTGGCGGGTTTAAAATTTATATTTATTGATAAAAAGCTTATTTAGTAATTTTTATAAACACGAACATGAATTCAGTATTTTTATATATATAAATAAAAAGTAAGTAAAACTAACTTTTAATAGTTGATACATATATTGAACTTTAAATTCATAACCTAATAACGAGAAGCAAAACTCTCCGAGAATGTGAAAAAATTGCAAAAACTTGGAAAACATCTAAACGGTTAAGATCTTCTAGAATTAAAAAAAAAACAGTTCAATATAATAATAACCAATAATAGTAATAATTTTTATGCATAGAAAAATATTTCATAACTAACTTTTCATTTTCCGTACTTTGTTTGTTATTCTACTTCTTCTTACACACACAAAAAAATACCAATGTAAAATTACCATGCAAACATTTTGATTTCAAATGTTATTATATTTAAAAGAAATACTCGTAATATGTTGTTTAATTGTGTTGGTGTTTATTTGTTTTGTTTTTAGCTGCAATGCACTGTTGTGCCTAGTTGTATGGCTTGTTTTTGTATTCTTGTTGTTTATTTTGATGCTTGTCAGTAGCCGACAAAGTGCTGCTGGCTGGTAGGCTGTGTACTAGTCTTATTGTCTGAGGATCACAGGTTCGAATCCTGGATGCAAGCCAAAATGTTTTTGAACTAAAACTTTTTTCCAATAAATTTAATGTATAATAAAATGTGGCATCTCAGAAATTCATGTAAATTGTAATGAAATTACAAGCAAAACTAAAATCTCAACAAGAGAAAAATACGCCACACTGTGCGGAAGTAGGAAATTTGTTTTAAATTTAAATTAAAATTTGTTTTCAAATATTTTTCCTTGAAGTAAAACAAATTGTTTATTAATAAAACATTTGAACATACCTATTTCTGTTATTTAATAAATTTATGTGAAACTTATGTTAAGGTAAAGTTTTACACTTGCACATCATAAATATGTATGTAATTAATTTAAGAGTTTCTTTAAATATCTTATAATCTCAAATAAAAAACAAATGTTTGCATTTGTGCGCTTAGCAAGCACTTGTTTTAGAAATCATTTCCTATCCCTCATTGATACGCGGTCATATTGATGTAAAAGTTTAGTATTTATGTATTGATTTAACGTCTCTCTTCTCTTTTCTCGCTCTTCCCTACAAAAGAAAGTGAATTGTTTTCATTTCTCACTTTCGATCATACGGATTATCACATTGTACTTATTTTTGTGTTAATTACATGAGTGTTCTTACCAAATTGATTTGGTTAACCTAAATAACGATTTTATGTATTTTTAATTTTCAAATTAAATTCAATGTAACCTATTCTATTTTGTAGTCTTTTTTTTTTTGTTTCATTTGTTTATTTTTTTGTGGTAAATATTCCACTTTATATAATGTAAACATTCTATGGCTAAAGAAAAAATGTTGTGTTCTATACCCCTTCAGCACTCACATAAATACATACATACATATACATACATATGCCCTTAATTATGAAAGTGGTCTAAGTCATATATTATTCTGGTCGATATATTTAGTGCATTACATTTGAACAAATTACAAAATATTTTTGTATTAGTTCTACTAGTCTCGATTTTTATAAATGTATTTAATATTTTTTAAGTGTTTATTGAAGTTTTTCAAACATTTATTTCATATTTCAAAGCAAAAATACAAATGACTTAGACCACTTTCATAATTAAGGGCACATATGTACACACATACATATTTGTTTATTATCGTGCAGAGAAAAGGCAACAGGGTGGTGGATATACAAAGATGCAGAGAGGTTTTATGTAGGGAGTATATGCATTAAAAAAATATGCTTATGTTTTCAGTTGCAAAATAATTGTGTGTGTTTAACAGACTACATAAACTTTTACAAAATATTTTAATCGTTTAAATCTATTTTATTTAAAATGCCTTAATGGAAGAGCTAATTCTTCATACTAACTGAAACAAAATTATAACTTTCCTAAAAATCCCACAAATTTTAATCTTATGTTCCAAAGCAATCGTCTCAAATCGTTAAATACGAGTATTTACTTATGTATGTGTGTATGATATTTGAAATTTCCTATAATTTATACATCCTCAGGATATCATATTTCTACTCGTACCTACGCTAGTGAACTACAGCGGTCTTAGCACTATCTCCAAACAATATCTGCTGTAGCCAGTGTCTGTCTGTGGTCTTGTTAGATTTCATCTGTTTTTTTTTTTTTGAGTACAGTGAATCTACTCACATAAGTATGTATATTTTGTTTGATTTGGAATGCAATTTGTTTGTTTAGACAACACATAAGTGTTTCTTAAAATTTAAAAAAAAAAATACCAAAACCAAATACTCTCACTTTTCTTTATACCAACTCCGAAAAGGAGAATATTCAACTACATACATACGTATTTTGTTTATTTAAAAAAATTTTGTTATTGAGTTTGAACCAAAGATGATTTGAAGATACTTTTTGTTAATGGTTTTTAGTCAAAATGATATTGGGTTTGTTCTTTAAAAAAATTGAAAGCTCAAAAATTACCTTCTAAGAATTATCTGTTAAAAAAGTATGTATTGAAAAAATTTCCCATATTCACAGTTAAAGCAAAGTATACTTTAAGATTTTAAAACCAGTTTTATGGTAATACTGCTTTTAAGTGTTTAAAGTACATATGTATACTTTGTTTTGACTATAAATATTTTATGCGCCAATGCTTAAAAAAACTTTTTTCTTAGAAAATATATTTATCTCTTAAAAAGTAGTTTCTAAATTTATGTACCTATGCATATGGGCAATTCCACAGAATGTCATGTGCGATGTCACGTATGTATGTACATATGTACGTTGACCAACCAATTACCGTTGGTAAAATATAAGACAAAAATCTAACCGCATTAATCTGAAATACAAGCTTATTTAATTGGTCAGCGTACGTGACATCGCTTGTGACATTCTGTAAAATTTCCCAGATGTACATATGAATATATTTTAAGAACGCGTATTTTAAATATATTGTTAAAAAGTACCTTTAAAGAAGATTTTTTTTAGAAAGTATTTTTAAATAAAATTAAAAATAAAAATACCGTTTGAAGAAGTACAGTGCTTTTCGCTTAAAGCGAACTTGCAGGGACTGATCAAATTTGTTCGTTTTAAACGAAGTTTGTTTTAAGTGAAGACATCAAGAAACCATTATTGTGTGTGCACATGTCTTTTTGTAACACTTTGGCTATTTATTTATTTATTAAAACAATTTTAGAACATTGTAGTCTTTAAAAAAGTCAGTTATTTTAGTTTGCTTAGTATTAATATTGGCTTCATTTGTATACACTTCCACTTGGGCCAAGTGGTCAAGAATTTGTTGTGGAGTGTCGCGAGACTGAAGAAAATTTCTTGCACGGCTTACGCTACACATTGCATCTTTGAATTTTTTGTTCTTTTTTTGCATTTTTTGTTCATGGAAACACACTTCTTGGTTCGTTTTAAGCGAAAAAAAGAACAATTTACATGCAAAAAAAGTTTGTTATAACCGAAAGTTCGCTTTAAACGGGTTCGTTATAAGTGAAAAAATGTTCATGGTTTTATAGAGATAAAAGTTCGTACTTTCGGAAATGGTTCGTTTTAGGCGAAAGTTCGTTTTAAGCGGGTTCGCTATAAACGAAAAATACTGTACTTTGAAAAAGGTACCTTCCGAAAAATGCATTTTCCAAACATTTTCCAAAGTACTAAAAAAAAATTATAGTTTTCCTTTAAAAAAATACCTTCTAAAAACAGTACCTCTTAAAAAAGTACGTCTTAAAAAAGTACCTTTTAAAAACAATGTCTTAAAAAAGTATCTTTCAAAAAGTACCTTTCCAAAAAATTATCTTTTTAAAAAAGTACCTTTTTAAAAAATTACCTTCTGAAAAACTACATTGAACAAGTACCTTTTTAAAAAGTTTTGTTTCAAAAAGTACCTTTTTAAAAAGTTTCTTTTCAAAAAGCTTCTTTTCAAAAGGTATCTTTGAAACATAAATATTTAATTTTTAAAAGAATGCCATTTTTAGAGAGTACCTTTTAAAAAAACTATTTACTCTTTGTGTGTGTGTCTGTCAATGTCAACCTACAGATCAAACGGCTGGACCGATTTTAATGTAGTTTTTTCTGTTTGAAAGGTGAATTGATCGAAAAGATTTATAGCTATATTTTATAAAAATCGGTCTAGCAGCTCCTTAGAAGATATCACATCTTTTCTAGAAATATTCGGCGAGTTTTTAAAATGTTAAATTTTTGTTATTTAGAGAATTTTTAAACTAAAAAATATGTTACTATGTTGAACGTGTCAGCAAAATTTTGTTAAATTGTGCGGCATCCAACGGCTAAACCACATATGATTTTTAAGTCATTAAAAATTAGTGAATATCTAAAATTGGTTTGACATTGACCTTCGAAGTTATTAGAATAAAGCGATTTTCTCGCCAACAATATCGCTTTAACGAATGAATCAGCAAATTTTAGTCAAATGGAAAGCAATCGAAAGTGTCTTTTTGAAGGTGAATGCCCAAATTATGGTTTGTGGTTCTTTAATACGGCATTTACATTGTCTCTAATACTTACGAGATTTCGAGGTAAATCTTGTTGCTTTTTGCTAGATTCCCCGTACAAAAAGAAAATCTAATTTGTCAGTAGTCTACTCAAAATCTAATATTTGTATTATTTTTTTACTACCCTGTACAATATATGTATTTATATTAACAGTGAATGAATTAGCTAAGCTCTACAAAATTTTCTATTGAAGGTGTGTAAGTGCGCTAAGTCGGCACATTTTTGGTTATAGTTTAAGACAAAGTTTAGACAAAGGGTTTTGTGCTGGATACCTAATCTTGAAAATTTTCAAAAACCCTGAGTACACGATAAGTATATCAAATGAAATCTACTACATTTCGAGACAATGTAAATGCAGTATTAGACACTTATTAGTTGTTTGCGTATATGCTTTAGGCTTCTGCTCAAAACTATCCAACATAACACACAATGGACCAAACACAAAAGAACGCTGATGATGAAGGTTTAGTGGCCTTCGAAAACAGCTAGTTGTTCCGTTCAACTAAGTGTTAGTCATAACTTTGGTGTTATTTGTTCATTAATAATTATCACATGTTATTTGGTTGCAAAGCGAAACGAACTTTAGCTTAGCCGAGCATTAATAATTAAAATTACCTAAAATGTTTTTTAATTAAAAAAAGCTACAATTTCACTTTTGTACTATAATAAGCAAATGATTCATATTTACCTTGATGTTAACGTTTAATTATGCCAACAATGATATTAATAAGCAAAAGTAAACTCCTGATAACGGTTGGTTACTGACAAACACTTTTGTCGAGAGAGTAGAGATACTAACAGGTTGACATTAAATATAATTTATATTGTTTTCTGAATTAATAGATAGATAGCGACTATTTGCTGAGTAGATTCCAAGCAGATAAATAACAAAGTGGTTAGGCCAGCCAAAACTTTAAAATTAAACTTTTAAACGAAATTTCTTCTTTTAATTGTTACTTATTTTATTTAGTAATTATGTACCACCAAGAAACTGAATACTAAGAAACTTTTTGAAAAAAGTGATTATATTATTTACTGTTTTTTTTGTAAGAATTAACTTTTATTGTGATATTTTTTATTTTAATTTTTATTTTGTTGCTGTTGCAGGTAATTGAATTATAAAAAATGAAATTTCTTTTTTTTATGCTTGTGCTCTAGAAACTTTGATAATATTATTTTTGCTGCTTTAATTATGTTTTATTACGTTTTAAATATTTTACTTTTTAGTTTAGAAATTCTTCTATAATCTGAGTAATTTTTGATTAAACACGTTTTGTTTCAAATAATTTTTTTCTTATGTTTTATTTTTATTTAAGCTGCCAAGTAATTGTTGTTGAGTTGTCATAAAATACGTACATATGTATGTATGTGTGTACATATGTTAAAATTTCATAGAATTGCCCACTGACATTTACAGGGATGTTGACATTTATACAATTTACACACGTCGCTAATGAAAACAATGCTGGTTTTGTGTTGTTTTTTTTTGGATTATTAGTTTAACAACCCCCAAAATATAAATTAAATGTGGACTTTAAACGTTGATTAACACTTTTTGGCTTTCTTTTCAATATGAAAGAATTTTTTTTGCTTAATATTAACCACCGTTTTATAGCAATAGTTAACTTAACCTTTAATTAATAAAATTTACGTTGTTTTTTACGCTTTCAATTAACAGCTGCTGCTCGAATAAAACACTTTTTTTAAAGCCACAAGTTAAATACGTATTTGTTTTCAATTGAAATAAATTTAATTTTTTTTAATATTTTGCGTTTTTATAAATAAACGTTAAAATTAAATGATTGTACCTCACTGTTTACAGTTTTATGCTGATTCGCTTGTATAACCAACCGGCTCAAGTTCTCGTTAATAACTAAACTTCCATACAATTGTGTCTGTTTACATTTTAGTTGTCGTTTCAATTCGTGTATCTTTCAGATACTTTTGTATATTGCTGTCATTGTGTTGTTGCTGTTGTTTTGTGTTCACAATTTAACCAGCTGTATTTCAGTTTTTGTTTACTTTTTGTTGTATTTTGTACTATTATTGCTTAAGTTCATTTTGCGCCTTAAAAATGAACCCTCTTGTGTAAAAGATGCGGCATTTTTTCCAAACGAAAAGAGTGTGGAAGAATAGTTGCCAGACCAGACTGGCAGAAAATCGTTAAACTTAAATAAAGTAGAAGTATCCATTGCGCATTATTTCTATAAGTGAACTAGCTGAGCGCGGCAAACATTGTCTTACGCCCCGCCCACTTAAATGCATGCATAAAAATTCATTCAAGTCCATCCAGCCCTATAGTTGCAGTACAGATAAATAACCTAAATACGGACTGCAGCGCCATCTGCCGGGATGAATTCTAAATCTAAACCATACTGGGCGTCACCCAAACGCATACAAAAAAATGCATTCAAATCGGGCCAGCCGTTTAGGAGGAATCCAGTGACATACACACCAGAGAACAGATTGAATGGCTTATTTTGTTGCTTTGAATGCAATCGCAAAAAACCTGCATATTGTTGTCCGTCCACAACATTTGACATAAACAACGCATGGCACAATCGAAAAAGATGAGTGCGGCGAATTTTATTGCGTGCATTGCTTGTTTTATATAAATGTTCACTGGTATTGTCAAAAGCAACGGATACTCAGTGAATGGTGCGAATGCTTTTTACTGTGACTGACCACAACGTAGTCTTTGTACTTTGTGCTTGTATAAAACTCTTTGGTATTCATAAAACACGATATAGATTGGAAATGTATTTTATGTCATATTTTATATGATACAGTTATTTGAAATACATGTTAGATATGTTTTACATTTTCCAAATTTCACTTTTTGTATTTTCTTTTTTTTTCTAAAACCGTTAATATCAAGATTTATTTTTTCTAAAATTTTCACACTGCATTTTTTATTTTTATAAACATTCAAATCACTTAAAATAAATTTGTTATTTAAACGTGATATACAAAAGATCAGCGAGTACTGAGTGAATGGTATGAAAGAAATCCATTCTTTCGTGCTGAATCATTTCATTTCGCTGCTTGCGTTATATCGGCATTGTAATAATAGAGTGCGTATGATCAATCAACAAATATCAATGAATTGCATCATAGCAATTACATTTGTTATTCTTGTCCAATAAATGCATGGCAAAAGCAACAAATTTGTGAATTGCTAGCAAATGCGAATGGTCTCATTCTATTCTCTGATACACACGTTTACAATTAATGTTTACTTGTAATAATCAAAACATATTAACCTGCCAGATAACATACTAAAATTAACTATTTGTAAATTGTAATAATCTTATTTGAAATAATAGCTTAATTTAGTTCATACTTTGGTATATTTCAACTTGAATGTATTAGTTACATTGTGTAGAACGAAGTTTGCTTAAACAAATAAAGGCGAACAGAGAATTTTCCAATTTAACTGTAAAAGAAATAAATTTCTGAAAATCGATTTATTTGCGTTAAACTAAACAAATATATTCAGGGCTATCATGAATAAAATTCCTCGTGAAATTTCTCCCCCTTTCCAATTAGAATTTTTTGTTTTCTCTATTACTTGCTATTATATAGTTGGAACTGTTCTCAGGGAATAATTTCACGCGGATTTTTATTCATGATTTCCCTGATTAAAAATTAAAAACTTTCTTACCGTGTTTAGACTTTGGAATAGAACATTTTTTCGATTTATTTTCAAATGGTGATTTTAGACATACACATTTATTCGTTAATACATAATTAACTGATATTTGGCATTAAACAGGTTTTTTTTTAAATCAATAGATTTAGCGAAAAAAGCCATTGAAACATTCGCAAAAGCAAAATCTCTTGTTTTTCCCCCAAACATCGTCCAAATAACCATAAATCTGGCAACTGTGAATGGAATAAACAAAAATCTAATTAGTTTTTTTTATTTACGATTTTCTTCAACCTCTCTCATTTTCTCTTCATTCTCTGTGGGTTGTGGGGTTTTTTTGTTGCTTCACTTTGTTTTGTTAATAATCTTATGAAGTCATAAAATTAATGCTTTTGCCACTCGCTTTTAAATGAATGTGTTTTGTAAACCTTGATCGTTTGTTTCAATTGTCATACGTATGCTTGTTATTGAGGTTCCTGTAACATATTTATGTTCCTATGTACATGTTTAATCCTGAACGTTGGCTCGGCACACTCACTTTAATAATACGGACATACATATGTATGTATGCATGTACGTTTGTATGTATGTGGGACAGTATTTTGGGATTACATAAATATTTATTAAAATTAATAAAGATAATTGGTAATTTTTATGACGCACCAGTTAAAGCCTGAGTAAATAAATCTTTAAAATTTGGCGATGAACTACTGCATAAAGCAAGGAATTCACTTCAAGTGTAAAATCACACCATCATTTTCCAAAATTAACTAATTGCCTAAGTTTAATTTCAATATATCGATGGTTGAGGTCTCCATATGCTGCATAGCAACAAACTGTTGAAACCACATCTCTCCCTAAACAATGCAATCTGTATTTTCAAAAAAAAAACATTGATCTTGGTGCGGTAACGATCGAATCTTTTCGATAGTTTAAAAAACTCTATCGATATATCGGACTATCGAAAATCAGAAAAATTATCGTTATATCGACGATACTATCGTGATAGTAAATAAGTTGTATGGTTGTCATATAATGTTCATATTTATTTACACTAAAAATTCAAAACAAAACAAAATAAAAACATAGTGACGTTCGAAAAATAATAATTAAAAGTAACTAAAATTAATAGCCATGGGCCTGTGGCAAAAATTAAATAAATATAACAATTAATAAATATAGTAACAAACCAAAAAAAAAAGTTTGTCTTAAGTAGAACAAAAATAAGCAAATTAACTAACATGTGCATAATTAGTAAAGAATAAACGACAATGGTAAGTCTGTTGTAAATTAAAGATGGTAAATTTTTGCTTTCATTACAAAACACGTTTCAGCAAATTGAAATACGATGAATCAAAACAATTCACGTATTCCATTTGCAACAAAGTTTCGTATATAAGGCAGAAATTAACATCAACTGACACCACACACAGTGGACCAACACAGAAGAACGCTGATGATGAAGGTTTAGTGGCCTTCGAAAACGGCTAGCTGGTCCCTTCAACTATGTATGTGTTGTCAGAATATTTACAACTAACTTTGATGTTATTTGTTCATTAATAATTATCACAAGTAATTTGGCTTAAAAGAATACGAACTTTAGCCCTTTCAAATCATAAATATAAAATACTCGTATGTAGTTGAATAAATAACAAAATTCAAATAATTGTATGAAAAGTAATTGAAGTCAGCGGAAGAAATATTCCCGTCATTCATTTAATCTTGTTTATGAAAATCAACATACTCGTACTTAAATTTTTTAGTTTTAGTGGTGTATCATTTACTATCGGTTGTGACTAAAAAAATTATCGATTGTTTTCAAGTATTAATCGATTGCAGAAGTAAAACATTGATAGTCACCAAAAAAATTAGCTATAGTATCGATAGTGCCATCGATAAATTTCCACCCCTACGTAACACCCAATTGTACTGTTATACCATCAGCTAAACTATTCAAGTCCACAACTTCCAAACAGTTGGCGAAAATATCCTTCTCAAAGGTATTACTTTCCACAATGTTAAACTTTGTACCTATAGGTTCACATGGCATCGTTCAACATAATTATATATTATTATATATTAACATTATTATATATTGACAAAAATATGGTATGACATAACTATGTGATGTCGACAGTATGTTGATAGGGCATAAAAATAAATAATTTATGTCATAACATAATTATGTCTAACATAAATGGACCATTGTATACTTATATCATGATATCAATGACAAAGTTATGCTGTGACACAACTATGCCGTGACAACAATTACGTAGTTGTGTTATATCCCATAAAAATGTCAAGACATAAACATATTATTTTCGTAAAATCAGGCATTTGGTATAAAATCTATTAGAAAATCGATATCTCTTATTTACTTCAACAACGTCTTAACTAAAAAAAGCTACTCCTCTACAAAATGAGTTTATAGTTTTCAATTAACATAAAAGTGATTGAATCCATAAAATAATGGGTCTTATGGGCCCTCAAGCCCATATATTCAATGTAATATTTTAAGCTCTTATTGTACATACTTAAAATGAAAAATTTCTATGTAAATATAATTTTGTTATATAAAATTTTTGGTATTTTGTTCAATGTTGTTGACTTGAAGAGCTAAAATATTGTCATATGTCATATTCTTGTAAAATGATTTTTTTAAAAAGATAGTAATTATAGATGCAAAACATTACATTAAAAAATTGGCTTGAAGGCCAACTTTGAGGGCCGGACGCACCCCTAAAACGCAACTTATCGGTATGAATTTTTTTGAATTTTTTTTAAACATAAACTGAACTGATTTTGGGGGGGGGGTGAGAGTAGAAGAAATCAAAAAAAGTCTCCATACAATCAAAGGCCACTCTAATGTACATATATAAAAATTTCCAACACTTTATTTCCTAATCTTGCTTTTCCAACCCACTGTGCCCTTTACTTTACTTCCTTATTCTTGTGCATTGTTAGCAGTTGAATCTTATAAGATTATTTTGCATGAACACGCTGCTTAAACATTTCGTTCAGCAAGCGTGCATGTGCATACGAAGAAAACAAAAACGGAAATATCATTATGTTGACAATTATTTGACAATAATTTTTGTACGAATCATAAATCAAAGTAACGAAACAGAAGAAGAAACCAAACTGACCGTATATTGATTGAAAAACAGATACGGATGCACAGTTCGTTTCTTTATTGCAACACCATTATAACTCAAAAACTTGATTTTTTTTTAAATTAATAATACAGACAAATTCGTTA
The DNA here is from genome assembly GCA_905220375.1 of Tachina fera. NCBI lineage: Eukaryota > Metazoa > Arthropoda > Insecta > Diptera > Tachinidae > Tachina > Tachina fera. Next base: position 85,743,141 of record LR999966.1, read on the forward strand.
TTGCATTTTTTATCTTGGGTAAAAATTTCTTAAATGGTTTATAAAAAATTTAAATTTCTGACTTATGTCTATTTTGCAATGGAGGAGTGATACATACTATATCGCACCATACAACTATATTGTCATCAAATTCCATATTTTGTTTATTGTATGAACAATAACTCTCTTGTAACAGAGATTTCTTAATAAAAGTTTTGAAAGAAAAGTGCGGAAGTTAGAAAGGATTGTCTCAATTTTATGATTGTGCCATTAGTAGGAAGAAAATCAGGTTATAAAATTTGCTTTAAATAAGTTACAAAGAGAGGAAAATAATTCTTAAGTTTTAAGTAAGCTCTTAATAAAATTACTGATTTTGTAAAAAGAGTTTTCATGAAAAATTTTATAATTATTTAATGATATCTTAACGAATGTAATATTTTGTTAATCAATTTAACTTTCGAAAATTGTTCAAGTAGATCGATCACATTGATTTACGTCCCAGCCAAGACCCGCGAAGAGAATTATGACAAAGAGAAGGCATTTCATTCTGTTGAGCACGAAAAGGGCTACTGGTTTTGCCTCTAGTCCACTTTTAAATATTTTAAGTGGATGTATGTTTGTGTGTGTGTGTGTGTGTGTAGATATCTCATAACTTAAGACCGGGTCAATTGATCGGAAGCAAACTTACCGCATTCGAAAGATGTTGAGCTTAGCTTAGATGTCGTTCGTTTCGCTATATTTGGAAAATTTTCGAAAATAAAAATTTTTAATCATTCTAGTTCAATTAAATTCAATATGTATCACACAAAAATTATTCTTTAATCGACAAAACCGAAAAAATCGCCAAAATGAAAAACGCCCAAAATCGAAAAAATGGCCAAACCGCGTAAAAGGTGCCAAAACTAAAAAAATCGCCTAAATGAAAAAAATCGCCAAACTGTAAAAACGCCAAAAATCTAAAAAAAAAAAATAGAAAAAATGGAAAAAAAAACTTAAAAAAATCGCGAAAAACTGAAAAAACGATAAAAATAAAAAACACTCAAAACCGAAAAAAACCCAAAAACAAAAAAAAGCCAAAACTATATCTTTTATAGGCTGAAGTTTGTATTGAATTACATATCTAGCGTCTAGTATTTTTCACATCGATTTTAGATATTCACTGTTATTTATAAACACTAAAACTGTATCACATGCTACAAATCTGGCCAAAATCTGCAGCCATTCCATTGTTTTTTATTTTTATTTTAAATTACTATATCGAATTGGGTTGGTTTAAGATGAGACCACTTAGAAATAATATCAATAATCTCAGTCTCGTATAAGACAGAACGGTCAGATACAAAGAAGGTTTTAGAGTGATGGTTCTTCGCTATCTTCTTCTTAGTCAAGCTAACTACTGTAACTAATGTCCATCATAAGTAAAACCCCAAACCTTATGACACACATCCGATAGCAAAACATCTCTTGATGAAGCTGGTGTCTCCTGTTACCACCCATTTACCATCAGAGAGCCCCCGACATTTTGAAAGTAGTAATTAGAGACCACCTGAGTGCAAGGTTCTTCAATGCTCCACCTTCAAGTCCAATCAAGGGATCATAACTCATTAGCTGAGTTACTTTTTGAAGAAACACAAGTTTTTATATAAAAAGTTAATTTATTATTCAATATAGTCTCCTTTGAGTTCTATACACTTATATCAACGTTGCTGCCATTTTTTATCCCTTCCGAAAAATATGATTTGTCGAGGTCATAAAAATAGAATTTTTTTGTGAGATTACTCATCTTTGGAGTTAAATCTCTTTCCGCCGAGCCACTCAAGGCTAACATGAATAAAATTCCGCGTGAAATTTTTCCCGTTGAACAATTCCAACTAACAGCAAGTAATAGGGAAAACAAAAAATTCTAATTAGAAAAAGGAGAAATTTCACGTGGAATTTTATTCATTATAGCCCTGAGTCAAGTTTGGAAACAAGAAATAGTCACTCGGGGCTAAATCTGGTGAATTGGTTGGATGAGAGAGCAATTCGTAGTCCAATACATGGATTTTTGTTCTGGAAACTGCACATCCGTTTGTGCTCGATTAAGAACACACACGGCAATTATCTTGTGGAAAGCTTTCTCATACTCAAATGATCATTAAAAATTGAAACTACTGAGGCATGTACGATACCTCCTCACTTTGCAATCGGCTAAAACCATATCATCAATTTTTTCAATTGTTTCGGATGTAGAGACCTCAACTTGTCGTCCAGAACGTTCGACTTGTACGGCCATAAACGAAATTCAGTAAATCACTCTCACCATTGAAACTGATGGTGAAGAACTCCCAATATTATTTATCAAGCTTATCGTTGGTTTAAGTGATAAGTTTTTTCCGCAAAAAGTAATGCTTAATAAGCACACGAAATTTACTTTCTAAATGCTAAACTAAATGATGCAGCTTGTTCAAATTCAGACAGGAGTCAACTGACAGTTGCATGTTGACCAGTGTTGCCATTTAAATTAAGAAGCAGGAAATATAAAAAGACACTCAGTTAATGGCCCACCCTCGTATACACACACAAAATTGCACAACCAACCATGAGAGCAGAGTTATCAACATAGAATGATCCCTTGGCATTTCCAATTGCCATATAGTCTTTCGCCTCGAAAAATGTACTAATCCTCAAAGAGAAGCCCCGATCCACTACCATCAGCCATTAGGGAAAAATTCGTAAAAACCGAGAAAACCTTTAAGACGTATTTGTTTGGAATTTTAATTAGTTTGAAGAAATAAAATAATAAGAAATCATACCACAACATTTATTTATTTCTCAAATGTAATATGTGAAATTTCGTTAAATGTTTGGACTTTCCCATGAACAGATATGTACAAGATCATAAAAAATACCTTACAAATTACTTCTTACAAAATAATGAAAGCGCAGTTAACTATTTTATAATAATGTTACTCACAAACTTTTAAGCTTAGTTTTTTAACAAATTTAAATTATTTTAAAACTGGTTGTTAAAATTGTCCAGCAGTTCTTATCTACTTTTTGTTTTTGTAAACGATGCCGCCGCTCAATAAAAGCAACAATAACTAAATAAAATAAAACAATTAATTTAAAGCGAAACTCTCATAAATTATATTTTTATTTTATAGAAATTTTTTTTATTAACTACTAAAACAAAAGAAAGTTTTAGCTCGGAAAACAATTTTAATTGAAAAACAAATACAAAATTATTAAAAACAATCCAGTGAAACTACAAAACGTTGTAATTCTAACACTTCAACAACAACTGCTTTTAAAATAATTTAACCCCTGACTGAAACTTGAATTTTTGAAAATTAAATTTCTTTTCTATTAAAAAACAATTTATTTCAATTATCTAAAGCAGTTCTTTATTTTTTTTATCGATAATTTGGTTTCTAGTGGTCACTTAAAAATGGGTCATAAATAAGTTGAAATAATTGCTTTCCATTCCTCCAATTTGTTTGTTCTATTTATTTGTTATTCTACTAAGAAATTTTTTCTCTTTTCTGTACTTTTAGCTAAATTATGGAAACGTTTGTGCAGGAAATTCAATAAGTCAATCAATCGCATAAAGGTCACTTCAAAAAGACAGGTAAGTATAAATATTTTAATAAAAATTACGTTTTGCTCTTCCCTGGCTGTATGCAAGTATTTTTTTGTTCTTGCAAATATTTTGCTTCTCGTTTGCCTTTAATCTTTATAATATTTGCCTTAAGAAGGTAATGTAAAGTCTTAAGCACAAGGGCATGACATGTTTTTTTTTGTCTCTTCTTGCAGTTTCCGGATTAAGTAAAATTTATTTTCCCACACAATTTAAAGAAAATTAAGAGATTTTTAAGCTACTTGAAAGGAAGTTTATGCTATTCTGTATAATTTTTTTGAGTGTCGTTAATATATAATTGAATGTGCTCTTCTCTACCGATTCTGCACTCAGCGAGCTAAAAACGAGTTCTCATGTACTCTGCCAAACGATTGGGGGTTTTTATTACACTACTAGAAAATTAGAAAATATATGTATTTAAAGTGTAAATCGACCAGTTTCATTCCCTTTAGCAGTACATGCTATATAAAATCATTAGGTCAGTAGAAAGTGTAAATGCTAAAATTTCCGCCACAGTAAGGATCTGCTTCAATCTCAGTATTCTTCGTACTCTGCCTCACTAACGGAGCACTCTTTTCACTTCTAAGTAGCATATACAGGGCCTTTTCTATCTTTAAATTTAAATAATACTGCATTTAGATTGTCTCGAAATCTAGTAGATTCAATTCCAAACCTTTGTCGAAATCTATATCGTTTACACTAAGCTCTTTTGAGATTTTTCAACATTTTGTATCCAAGACAAAATACTATGTTTAAAATTGTGGCTTAAACTGTGGCCCAAAAATGCTGACTTAGCTCATTCACACACCTTAACAGAAAGTCTTGTAGTGCGTAGCTAACTCACTCACCTTTTATATAACTATGTTGTGCAGGAAAAAAATAAAAATATTAAATTTTGCGTAGATTTCATACAAATCTACGCATAGGCAATGCCTATGAAGAAACAGAGTGTGTGTGAGATGTCATCGAAATTTTTTAATCGTTTGAAAGACCTATTGATACTAATATGTGTGGAATATAATATCGTTCGGCTTCTCTGTGTGGAGCGCATTTGAAATGTCCAATTTTCCATGACTCTGGCATATAAATAAGGCTGAATTTTACCGATGGCTATGTTGGCCTTGAGAACCGCTGTTGTTTGTGGCTTCTTCGCATATAACTGCGACTTAAAAAACCCAGCAAAAACAAGTCTAATGGGTTCAACTCGCACGAGCAGCCCTCGAACTGCTTGCATCACCTCCATGTGAGGTGTGTGAAAAGTATCGCATTTCTATTGAAACCACATATTGTTGGTGTCCAAATGATTAAATTTGAACAGAAAATGGTGGTCATCGCTCGCCGTTGACGGTGATGACTAGGCTAACGTTGTTCTTAAAGATGGCGATTTTTTCATTTTGGTGATTTCTTCGTTTTTTGGCGGTTTAATATAGCGTTTTTTTCGATTTGGCGATTTTATAGTTTTGGAATATTTTTAGTTTTAGCGTTTTTAAAAAATTTCAAGAGTTTGCCTCTTACGGTTTCCAAGATACAACAAGTTGTCAAAATCACATTGTCAATATTACATTAACTGATGGAACACCCTTTAATTAAAATTGTTTGCATTTTAGTGTTAATTGTTGCAGTTTGTATAAAAATACACTAATCTTACAAATTTCAAGTGTATGTACATACATACATATGTATGTATGTATATTACATGGGATTTTAAAAATTTTCGTTGCTCGTTTTGGAACAACCTTTAATGTTTAATTCTCATGTATTTGTTGTTGTAGCGGCCAAAGTTCTACATACTCTGTCCAAATTTCAGGTTCGTAGCTCCCACGGTTCCTGAGAAAATAGCCTGTGACGGGCAGACGGACAGTGTAGCGAAAACAATAGGGTTCCTGTTCACCTTTGGTATAGAAAATTCCAAAAATTAGTGTGCTTATTCTGAATTGATTACTAACACATCACTATTTTAGTACATTCCATGTACAGCCACGCTCTATTACAATTTACTTTGTCGTACTAAAATTTTACACAGAACTGTAATTTTTAAGAAATCATTGATGCCAATTCGCATTAGGCATGCTAAAAATTAGAAACTATTTACTATTAATAATGTTTTAACATACTCCTTCCTATCTTACCACAAAGCCCCAAGCAGCATCTTGGGTACATTAGTATTTTTAAAACAGAGTTGCATTTGCAGCACTTACCTTTCTTGCATTCTGCTGCCGCAAAGCAACCATGTGCTGTCAGGCACCTCATGGTGACTGTATTTGTATTTGTATGTGTATGTGTGTGTGCATCTGTAGTTTACATAATTTCTTTTAGTTTTGATTTCATTTGTTTACTTTGTTTTGATTTTGATATTTGGTTTTATTGTTACACTAATGTAAAAAAATGTCCAAATGGAATAAACAAACGAATACACATTAAACATAAGCACACACTTACTTACTCCCATTTATGAGTACATATTACACTAAACAACAAAAACGAAGTATTCCCACACTAACAATTCATTTGCTTGTTGTTGCTTTTCTGCTTAGTCAACACTACAGAGATGGAGCAGAGAAAATTAATAAAAAAAAACACTATACAAAATTTAAACCGGTTCCAATTTAAGTAGAAGTTTTATATTTGTTGGTTTTTGTTGCTGTTGTTGGTGGTTTCTGTTTGATTTTGGTTTGGTTTTACTTCATTTGAACGAACCACAAATAACGACAATACGATCGATGCATTTTTGTTTCTTCATACACAATTTTTGAGCTTCCGTGTATACAGAGAAAAAAGTCCAAATTTCAAAGATTGTTATCAAATAAAAAAAAAACTTGTTTGCTTTTAATTAATTAATTGTGTCTTTTTTTCAATTATTTCTAAAAACTTTACACACTCATTGATTCAATTCACACTCTATTAAAAGAAATTATTTAATTAAATTGTTTTATTTATTTTTGTGGGGGCTGAAAATCAAATGTATCTTTGAGTTTGATTTTAAATGAAATTTTATCTTTTTTTACACCCAATCACTCACATTGCACCACGTTGGTGCCCGTATTTCAAATGCAAACCTGTAGAATGCTTAAAGTGGACTGAATGCTGAAGCGACGAAGCTTTGATCTAACCAAATTATTTGATACTTGAACTCATACATGTACGAGTAAGATCTTTTACACATGCATGACAAATAAAAGACTGGTTTTGCTGATACTTTTTTTTTTATATACATACATTCATATGTATGTATATTTTTGTGTGTTTCTTTCTTTTGTTTTGTTTATATTGTTGAATAATAGGGAAGACGAAAAAGCTTTAGATGGGATTACTTGAGATAAATGGTAACAGTGTTGTCAATTTGTAGGTAAGGTGTTACGTTTTGTGTACCCGCATGAGTATTTATAACTTAAATTTGTCTGGGTTTGGAGTTATTTAAGCTGTATAGTTTTGAATTGAAATAACATGTGTATTTTTTGGAAAATGAAAGTTTGTAACCACTTTTTACAGTATTACAATCGTATGTTTTATTACAGTATTTTACGCAAAATATTCACCCTTATTCCAGTTGTCAACATCGACGTCACGTCAATAAAATACCAACAAATTTAGGCTAGTCTACATCTTGAGATCGACGTACTCGATAGCGATTAGCTTGTATCGAAATTTATGATTATGACATTCGATAAAGAGTAGTTGATCGAATACTTCTCTTCGAAATGTCATCCGATATGTTAAGCGATTTCGTATTCATACTCACATTTGTTATAAAAAAACAAAGAAGTTTAACATTTGTTAAAGCATAACATTTGTTAAAGCATAGCATAAATTATTAAAAACATTAATGTACCAAATAAGTAGATTTCTCGAAAAAAATAATTAGAAATGTAAGTATAGGGTGATTTTTTAAGAACTTTCGGACTTGATTTAAAATAAATTAAATTTGGAGTCGGTAGAACAGTCTATATAATTTAATGTCTATAAATGATTTCATGTAAATGTTGACCGTGCCTGAAATGGTTCATATGCTGGGTCCAATTTTGGCATAATTTGTCCATCATATCGCCCGATATCTCACGAATAAATTCTTCAATATTTTCCTTCAGTACGTCAACCATTGCGGGCTTGTCCCTGTAGACAGTAGCGTTAACATAGCCCCACAAACAAAATATAGTCTAAAGGCGTTAAATAGCACGATCTAGGCGGCCAGTTGATCGGGCCCAAACGTGAAATAAACTATGTACATTAGAGTGACCGTTACTTGTGTGGAGAATTTTTTTGTTGATTTCTTTTATTCTCACCCCCCCCCCTCCCATAATCGGTTCAGTTTTATGTAAAAAAATACAAAAAATTTTTATAGCGATAAGTGGTTTTTTAGGGGGAGCGTCCGGCCCTCAAAGTTAAGCTAAATGGGATTTTAAAACATTCACGTATGCCATAATGCGAAAATTATATTTTTACGTGACGAGTTGTACGTTCTCGGATGTGTCGACTCGACTTCCCGTTCTTGCTCTAATCAGTTAATCACTAGACTTGTTAATCAAGGTTTTGGATTAATCAGTTACACGAATAAAAAACATTTTGCATAAATATATATATAACAGCCTGTTTTTTTTGAAAACGAATAATCGTATACGTTCTTTTAAATAACGAACGAAACCATGTTTAGGTTTTTGTAGCATTTAATAATTTTCATGTGAGAGATAACAAAAGTGCTTTTAGTTTTTCTATACTTTAAAATAAATATTATTTATTTATTTATGCCGTCGATGTAATAATTTTGTGCGTAAAATTAATTAAAAATCGGTCGGAAATGAATTTTATTGCAAATACAAAAATCAGCGATCTCTTAAAAAACGTGAATTTCCAAGAATGTAACAGGCTCTCTTCAAATGGTTTGAAAGCCAAAGAAACAAGCATATACCCTTCAATGGTATGGTTTTAAAAGCAAAGGCATTAGAAATCCATAATCAAATGTACGGCTCCGATTTCCACGCAAGTGGTGGCTGGCTATTACGTTTTAAAGAAAAATATGGAATCAGGTTGCTAAAGCAAACCGGTGAAGAACTTTCAGCTCTACAAGATTTCATTTCCATAACTTAGTAAGCGAACAGAATTTAACAAAAGACGCAATTTATAATGCAGATGAGCAAATGCATCCGGTTCAAAAAAATTAAAACCAGTCCTGATTGGTAAAACAAAAATAGCTCGTTCATTTAAAAATATGCACATTTATTTTTAATAAAATTACATATTAGAAATAAAAAGAATTCTTAAATAAACGTGAAAATATCAATTAAAGTTTTATTTATACACTAAATTATAAATACAATTAAATTTTGATGTTTTTAAAATTGCGGACCATATTTTTTTTAGAAAATTTTAAGGTAAAAAATTACTGTTCGATATAACGAATATCTCGGTATAACGAAAGGTGTGAACATTATATCATTCGTTAAACCGGGCTTTGACTGTATATATATATATATATATATATATATATATATATATATATATATATATATATATATATATATATATATGTAAAATATGTTTTCCCTTAGCACCACACACACGTTTATTTTTTTTATAAAGAAAGACCTTCGAATATTATGCTGTATTTATGGAAACAGAAATCAATAGTGCAGCCAAGTTGTATAATGTAATGTCTATGACGCATCTGGCTGCTAGTAGCAGTAACTTGTGTGTAACGGTGGTTGTATAAACTACATATTCAATGCTACCACACTGTGTAGTGGTAGTTGTCTTAAATATGGCATATCTTACATTTTCTACCGCCAGGTTACCGTTTTTTTTTGTATTTTCCTAAACAAAATTTTTTTCCTTTAATGCATTAATAATCGTACATTTTATATATTTATTTTAGCGCAATGAAACTCGAAAGAAATATTGGCCCTTTTTATAAAGCAACCGCAAATCAATCAAAGCAAAATTATTCAAATCAATTTCTTATACGTCTAGACGTTGCTGCCGCTATATTCATGTCTTCTGGTCATCACCAAAAGCTACTGCGTTTTTCTTTATGTAAGAATGTGTGTGTTTTGTTTCTTTTTTTAATGGTAGCTGTTCAGCAAGTCTAATGTGCCAGGGATAATTTACAGAAAATTTGTGCCAAATTATGCACGATCCCTGTTGGCTAAATGCAAATAGAAGGTTAGTTTGATATGCAGCTCATCCAAGCTTCTGCTTTTACTCCCTCATTTGTTTGTGTGTGTGTGTGTTTTTTTATAGTAACTTAGGCCTTGACCCCAAACTTGAGCAGTTGTTTGTTTCTGAAGCTTATAATTTCTTTGCGTAGTTATTTGCTCATACAATGCCCTTAACTATTATTATCTTAATGGAAGTAATAATGGTCAAAGTGGCTTAAATTAAAATGTCGTTATATGTACAATATTTTTTTTGACATTTTAGAAAATCAAATGCAAATTTAATTTGAGATGATCTGTTTAATAAATTAAACAGAAATATGATAATGTGCGAGATAGAGTATTTATTTTTATTGTGGATGCTGTTCATAATAATTATCAAAGAATATTAAAAAATATTTGCCCTTATTGCGAATGGCGTCGTCGAAGTCACATCAAGACGACAGTAAAAATTGGTACTTGCCTGCTCTTTATCGACAACAATTGACTAATATTAATATGTTCCATTAGCTTACAAAGCCTTAGAGATTAGTGAAAGATTGTCAATAAGATCCAATTGTTGCCGATAAAGAGTATATAAGTGCCAATTTTTACTGTCGCCTTGATGTGACGTCGATGAAGTCATAAGGGGGATTATAACTTTTAAGAAAAAAAACAAAAAAAAAAACAAACGCCAGTTTCGCAGACAGCTTTAAATTTGTCCAACAAAAATTAAGATTATTGATGTATTCATTTACTACATCTAATTTCGTTTTCTTTTCTAAAAAAAAGTGCAAAATTTTTTAACTTTGCATTAAGACAAATAAAATTTAGCATTCGTTTAAAGAAAACATTTGTGCTCGTAAAAAAGTGATACAACAATTTCTAACAAAATAAATTTTGTTGCAAATTTTCATGGAAAAGTTCTATAAATGTAAAATTTTTTCCAAGTAGCAGTATCTTCAAAAACGAAGTAGCAATAAGTTTACAAATCTTAAATCTAAAAGGGTTCTTTAAATGAAAACATTAATTCATGCTCTATGAAATGCACTAGCATAGGAACTGGGTCAGACAGTTATTTTCTTTCGGCCGTATGTATAAGCAAAAATTGGCATGAAGTTAGCATAAGTAGCAAAATTTAACATGATCTTAAAGAGTTTTATCATGTAGCTTCACATTGAAAATCATGCTAGGACTTAGAGGTGGATTAAGATTATGTAATGCGACCATTTTTAATGTCAAATTGTATAGAGGAACACGTTAACACCTAATTCCATTTCCATAATGCCAATTTCTGCTTATACATAGGACTGTTTGTGATCAAAGATTGATTCCTAGTCGGACCCAGTCCAAAGCATCATAACTTTTTCTACACAGAGAAAAAACTGCCTAATAGAATCAAGAAGATTTTCTCTATGAAACGTTTTTAGGCTAAGGAGTATCCCAGCAGAATGAAGCGAAGATATTTTCATAGAGATTCCTTATTGTTTTTATGTGGTAAATCTTATTAATTTTATCAAGAAGAAAAGCACATAAAATCAAGAAGAAATCTTATTATTCACAACTTTTTTTACTCAATTTCCGTTATTTTTCCACCAAAAAAACAATCCAAAGAGAAAATCTTCTTGATTCTATTAGATTTTCTTATAAATTGTAAACTATAGGGATTTCTTATTGATTTCATTAGGTTGCCTTATTGATTTTTTTGAAAATATTTTCCTTATTGATTTCATTAGGTTCCTATATGATTATGTGTAAAGCATCTTATTAATTTTTTTTAATAAGGAAATCTTCTGGATTTTATTAGGTTTCTATAAATAAACATAGAGACAATTTCTTTCATGATCTTTTTCGTTCTTGCATAAGCATATTTGTACAATAATTTCAGCGCGGATTCAGGCTGCTTGTTGGCATATTGGTTAGAATTCTTGTCTGTCAGTCAGAAGGTTTCTGTTTCAATACTTGTCTCCTCCCAAATAATAAATATGTATGTATGTATGGTGAGTTAGTTAATTAAGAATATAATATAATATGTATGTATGTGTGTATAAATAAATAAAATCTAAATATACTACATACATACATACATATCTCGTACAGAATTTAAATGAAAATACATAAGTACAATTTTTTTTTTTAATTTGGCTTAAAAAGCGATACGAACTTTAGCCCGTTCAAATTATAAATATACAATTTTTTTTATTTTTTATTTGGTTGCCTATTAAAATCAAGAAAAAAACCTTTTTGAAAAAATCAATAAGATAACTTAATAAAAAATTCAAGATTTCTTCTTGATTTTTTCAAAAAGGTTTTCTCTATGAAATTAATAAGATTTCCTTATTGAATTAGTGGCGTCTCCGCGGAGACGCGACTAATTCAGGCAACATATACCTAATTTACATTAAGCATTTTTTTCATGAAATTAGTTGTACGACAATTTTTTATTTGTCAATAGGAGGCCTGGAGGTGGAACTTTTAGCAAAATCAAGTTATAAAAAATTCATCAGAAATTCATTCTACGTACGCTGCAATTAGCAAATAGACAAAATTTCGTGCAACAAAATTCATGAAATTTCATAAAAAAATGCTTAATGTAAATCAGGTAATAGTTGCATATAACCTAGAAAAGAGTAGTCAATATTGACAATCTTTGTGGGCTCTCCATCTCTTCCCGCTGGAGGCACTTCGATGCTGCCTTTCTCAATTCAGCTCAAGACATATGGCGCCATGAGTATAACTGCGTTGTGTCGAGAACCCTTTGGCCTCTCCTAAATATCAACAGAACCAAAAACCTCATTATCCTTACCAGAAAGTACTTGAGGAATCTGTTGACTATACTAACCGGCCGCTGTACTTTCGGAACCCACGCTATATGTATGGGTCTCCCGTACAATGATTACTTCTAGAGTTACAATGATGAAGAAAAGGAAGAAAGAATTTCGTATATCTGCCCCGCTTTAAAGAATCACGGTCTGCGCTTCCTTGGAAGAATATCCTTTAATAGCCTGTCGCAGTTATCGGATATAGGACTCTGAAACTTAAGTCTATACATCAGGAACAGCGGTTGGTGTAGCCGATAACCCTCTAACACTAGACCCTTTCCAGACCAACTTCTCTTTTATCCTAAAGAAACTTTTCATCTATATCTTCCCCTTTATTCTACTACTTTCAACTTACAGGTAGCACAAAGGGATCATTGTATTAGATCCAAGTGAGCTGGATCCTATGTTTTTAATTTCCTCACCAGCACCCTGCTAATCTTTAGGTCTGACCTCTCTTCCTTATGCATTATTTCAAGAAATTAACTCACATATGTTTGTACATTTATTATGAAAAATATTGATTGCCTGAGTGTTCTTAAAAAAAAGCTTACAAAAAATTATCAAAATTTGTTACTCCTTCCAACAGAAGCAAATAAATTTAATTAACACAATTAATGTTCTTAAGAACAAAAACAAAAAACTAATTTAGGAACATTTTCACTTGTTTAATTATTTTTTCTCAATTCAATGAAAACTTTATTCTCCTCCAGCTGGTTCTCAATCAGATTTTTCCACACCAGCCACAACAGCGTTTAACCGTCTGCTCCTACATTATTTATTTATGATTTTTTATTGTCAATTGCAATATTCAACTTTATGTTTCATAGACTATTTGTTTGAACATTTCAAATTATCATTTCGCTGACAAGTTTTAATCGATATGACCTTGCAAACTGATTAAACTAATTAAAGTGCGTTCATTTCATTTCCCGTTTACCTATTAACATTTTAAGCTGTGCGTTGCATAAAAATCATTCCCACGACCTAAATTAAAGCTCAACTCAATTTGTTTTTTGTTTCTAAACTAAAACTGCCGTAACCGACAATTATAATGAGGCCCCAAGGTGCAAAAGCAAAATTACTGCAAATGTTTTATAAAAAGAAAAGAAAAAAAGAGAAAATGGTTCATGCAAATAACACATTTAGCATTATCACTCAAATTAAGATCCTGGCACAATAAAGCCCCATAATAATAAAATTCAATTTGATTAGTCAGTTGGTTCGAAGATTGATAACACACCGACTTACCTCCGATCATTTTAAATAGCAGAGCAAATCTGCTTTATGTTCATATCTGTAGTTACGAGTATGTGTGTATAAATAAATTTTGTAGTGAATATTCTAAGAATTTCTTTGTAATTTTGTTTAAATAATCCATATGAACAAGATCATCGTGAAAAATGCACCATAAAGTCAAAAAAGTCAATTTATTTATGTTTCTTAATGTTAGAGCTGGGTGTAATGAAATTGGTTCTGCTTCAAAAAAGAAAAAAAACGCTAAAAAAATTAATTTTTTTGTTTTTGAAGAACTATAATTTAAAATTTAAACTTATCTCTTGTTGCCAGATTTTCAAAGTTATTGAGAGCTTTTGTAAAAATTTCTATATGAATGAACGATTGGAAACATTGTTGGTGTAGTTATTGAAACGAGAGGCATAAAATCAAAAATAAAAAGCGTTAAAGCCGTAGATCAATTCTTGGTTAAGTGAGCAACTCCCTTTTATTAATTGTAATTACGCAAATGAATGGCTTCTGGTCTTACTGCATTTGCGTACGATGAGAATTTTTACTTGCTTGTTGTTTTTTTTCTTCTCTTAATTTTCTTTTTTGCATGTTGTTTAATTTTTATTTACTGCTTGGCTGTTTTGGGTTAACTTTGCATTCGCATTCGTTGATGATTTATTGAATATCAACATTGGGATGACCATTTTGAAATATTTATGCTAGAGGCTTTGGAACATAATGTGATGTCTCACGGTCAGAAAGTGAAACCCCACAAAGTTTCCAGAAGGCTTCACAAGACACTAAGGAATTTTATGGCTTCATTATGCGAATCAGCTGGTTTAAGGTTTAGGAAAGAAGATCTCATTTGTTTGGAACAATAGATCCCAAATATCTTTGGAGTCAAGGCAGCAAGTTTTCTAGAATCTATTATTTAATCTCTTCTACATCAAGTATTTATTATATTAATTTAATATAACAGTAACTTTGAACCGCCAGAAACGCTTTCCGAGCGGTAAATAGTTGTGCTGGTTCTACCTGACTTATGATCCCAAAAAAAGGATCATGTTGATTTATAAAATTTTACTAGGACTCATTACATATTGATTATTTGGTGGTTGGAAGGCTTGGGTGCTAAACAAGCCTTCTATATCCAGAAGTAGGCATGTCTTTCCGCTACCGAAGCAGTCACTGCTTACAGCTTAACTCTAAGGCACTTTGTTGGTTGTGTTAATAAAAGCTATTCGTAGGTTCTTTCTGTAACTGTGGCAGGACCTCACGAAGCTCGCAGGACATTCGACTAACCGAGTTTCGTCATTAACTTCCACACACACAGAATTTCAAATTAAAATCTATAAATACCAAATTAGTTCAAAATTTTTTTTATTGCAATGATTTTGCTTCATGTATGTCCCATGTTAATTCAACATGTTTTACAGTATTCATCAAAGAAAATTTTTCATTTTGAAATAGCTTTATTTCACGTTGATTTAACATTCCAATAGTGTTAAATCAAAAGTAAAAATCACATTGAATCAATATTATTTCAACTTAAAACAACGTGAATCTGATACTGAATTAACACGAAGAACCATGTTGAAAAAAAGTTATTTCAAGTTGAAACAACAAGCATTTGATGTAATGTAGTCATTTGGTTTTATTTATTATTTGTATTTTTTCTGATGTGCATTACTGTCCATTTGTATCAGTTGTTGTGGGAAAGTTCAAGTGATGAATGCATTAGCGGCTACTAATGCTAATGTAACATCTCTCCTCCTTTGTCGGTATTGTGTATCAGAATCATCCGCGAACTAAAATAACCAATAAAATGGCTACTAAGCACAGCTTTGAACATTTAATACGCCTCATTGACACCAGAGGTGCCACAACACTGCAAATAAAATAATGAAGCTTTCCTGTATCTCTTCTTTCACCACATGTCTTCTCTATCCCTATAGCTTTCCTAAAAGAAGGTAACACCGAGTAATAGTAGTAGGCATTCATTGCCTGACTGTTACTACTCTTTAAAAAAAATTAAATCAAAATCTGGGCACCCCAATACCATGATGAAAGAATTGCATGCTGCTTAACAAACGGTAAGTTGGCGGGTCGGCTGACTGGCTTCCAATAACATGAGTGCGCAGTGCACTACTCTTGCATAAGCCAAAAGAAAGCCTAATACAACAAATTGGTCATCAATGATGTCCCATCGTACAAGCACTAACCACACATAAGAGAAGTCAAACAGTAAACAATTTCCACATTTATATGGACATCATCAGAATCAGTATACCGAGCTTAAACACACGAACGAAATCAAGTAAAAATATTATTAAGAAAATGAAATTTTCTCAGGCTCTACGGTAAAGAGGATATAAAACAGAAAAATATGTGCAAGAAAAAAAAATAATGCAAAATTAACTGTGTGGCATATCATTAAGTAGCTGCTGCATGATTGTTGTTTTTTTCTCGCTTTGAACTTCTTACACTTGGCCCCATGATAAGACATTGGATTCTGCTGGTGGAATAGTTAATATGCAATTTAGTCAGAGTGAGGTGGTTGTCTGATTGGGTTTGTTGTATGTATGTCTGGATAGATGGATTGATGTTTGTGGATATAGTACAGGTAATAGTATATGACCACATGACATTTACAAATTATTATGACGTCTTTCGTTTGCCAGACTGACTGTCCTATACTGACATCAATACTGACAGCATTAAACTAAAGGAGAAAAAAAATACTTAACCACAAAATCTTCCAAAACCAACAACTACAATTGTCTAATGAATATTTTTTGTTTTTTTTTCTCAAAAAGCTCAAAACTTAAAAAAAATTAAGTAAAAAATATATGAAAATGCTGTGATTTTATTTGGATGTTTCTTATGTTGTGTCGTCCTAAACCAAAGCACTGGTACAATATTTGAAAACTAACCACATCCAAATTGTTTTAATGTTTCATTGCAGCTACTGCCAGGATGCTACTGTTCACTTCATGGTTTCCTTGTCTTCATGTTAAATATTTGAATTTTGAGTTTTTTTTCTGTTCGTAGCTTAATTTGATGACTGTAATTTACGCTTTGCAACTTAGAAGTTTTTCTTCATGGCTATAAAGCTTTTTTTGTTTTTTTGTTGGTGTTTAGTTTTTGGCAACATGCATGTCGCCTTAAATGGCCGGCCACTTGATACAGATTGAATTTTTATTTTGCATGCAAGTAGTAGCCAAACAATCGACCGACAATCATATCTAACCACATCACCATATCCCTTGATTGATCTTTTAAAATGCGTATTCGTTAAATTAAATTCAACTAAATTATACAACTACATATATTAAATAAACAATTTGCTTAAGGCATTTGGACTTATTTCTAGTAACAAGGATGAGTCTCTAATAAAGTGCTAGTGCATTAAGAGAGTTTCTTATACATACATTTATTTTGTAATCACATAATTAATTTAGAATCATGTGTTATAAATATGAATGAATTAAATTTAATGTGAGAAAATCACTTGTCGTTGCAAACTGCTGTTGCAAATGTAGCAAGTCTAGGAAATATGCTACATTATACAATAATACAACAACAAATCATTCGAAATTGAAATTCCTTATTGTTTTTTTTAATACAAACACAAACCGCGCAGCGATTAGCTTGTCTGCGGAAAACACCCAGGGTCTATGGCAGGAATTGAACCCACGACCTCTAACCTGAGAGACTACTATCGCTGCTACTCAGCCACAAGGGGCACATTAATCCATGTAATTTAAATGGATTTGATCATTGATTTGCGTCAAAAACGAGCTACTGAAAGAGTTCGATACAAGTCTAGTATCCCATATAATGTATGACAAATAGCAATGTAATTTATTAATGATTATGTATTTAAAAAGAAAACGACATTCTGTAGTTCTGTTTCATCTCTTATGACTAATAGTTATATTTTTGTCAGTGTTTTTATACATACCTGCAAGGGTAATAAATAATTAATACTTCCAACAAAATGTCAAAATTAAAATTATTAAATATACCCACATATACTGACAACATTCATGAAAGTACAAAAATAGTAGAAAAAAAATAAAACAACAAAACCGGCAAAATAATTCTGTATTGGAAGTTCGATACTCCTGAAATGTAACCAATGGATAATTAATACTCATAACATTAACTTAAATAAGCGACTACTATTTATTATATTGTATATATATATATATATATATATATATATATATATATATATATATATATATATTTATACAGACATATTTTAGTCGATTTAGTAGTAATTTTGCAATATGTATTTAGGTAAACAACTGATTAAGAAACGCATTGAAGAAAAAAACTGTTGCAACAGTGTAACTGCACAGAAAAAAATAACAAAACATCAATTAAAAATTTTATTCCGTCAAATATTTTTATCAATTAAATTTTTGTTCAAAAATTGTTGAAACAAAAATTTATAAAAAAAAAATCAAATAAAAATTTTATTGCATCAAATTTTTTTATTATTTAAATGAAAATTTAATTGATTAAAAATTTGTTCGCAATAAAATTTTTAATTGATTTTTGTTTATTTTTTAATTTTTGGTTAAATGAAATTTTTTGATTTAATTAAAATTTTAATAAATTTTACGTATTTTTTTTTATCAATTAATGGTGTTAATTGGAGGAAAAACTGCTATGTATTTATACACTGGGTATATTTACGCCCTTTTAATTAATTTAAAAATATCTGTCTGGGTGTTAGTTTTTCCGTGTGAACTACCTGATACACTAAGCGGAAAAACCTGGTAAAATCAAGATATTACGCTCGAAATTAAATATTTTAAATTTTAATAGTCTGTTAAATTCGAGAATTCTTGCTTCAAGAAAAAAATCTTAATTACAGACAAATCCCGCTATAACGTTATATCGCAAAGATTTTTTTTCAAGTGTAATTTGAATTATTATTATTGTAGACATGATACAATACAATAAAAATAATGAGGGTAATTTATTTTAAAATAAGCTGCCAAATACAACCTAAAGAAATCACATTTTTTTGCATTGACATTGCTGCTGCAGATTTTGTTTAATATTTTTTGCCGTTCAAGACCGTTAAAGACCACACATTTATCAAAATATTCGCTATACAAAGTAGAACAAAATCTTAGAAATATGTTCCTAGCCAGTTTTTGTTTTTTATTTTTCTTCATCATTCGTTATATCCAGTATGAAATTAGGTTGTTAATGCAAAAAAAAAATTTTTTTTTGTTAAAGCGAGATTCGTTATACCGAGATTCGCCTGTATTTTAAAAATTTTGTTGTTCATAAGAATCTTAGATTAAGATCATATTCTTTAAAATTTAAGAATATAATTTTAAAATTAAGAATACATGCTTGATTTTAAGTATCAGTTCTTAAAGTTTAAGATCAGGTTCATGATTGTAAGAATTAATTCTATAAATTAAGAATTTATGCTTAAATTTGAGAACGTGAATCTTAAAGGCCCAATTTCTAAATTGAAATATGCATATTTCTGCAATCTAAATTCAAGAATTTTGTTCTTAAATTATATCGTAATTTTTCTCTTACTGTAGGAACTAGATTTGAGAAATACTCCTTATGGAAGAATTTTCCTGCGTGTGGAGTACATAAAAATTTTGCATAAACTTTTTGTTAGCCGCTAATATCTAAAAGAACACCTTTTTTCGATGCCTTATTGGACCCACTGTATCATTGCATATGATATTTTTGTTAAGAGGATTTATAGTGCATTTGTATTTCAGATAAATGTTAACATGAACATAAACTTTGTAATGGTGATTGCGTGCTTAAGCATGTTAAGGATTGTCACCCATGCCATGCATCAAAAACACATGCATACATACATACTCATATTCATTCATTTGTATACACGAAAATATTTAGGACTCTTTATAACAGATTCAAAACCACAATCAACGAAAATATATGTATTCATGTCATAATTACTACAGCGAAAAGCATAAGCAACAAGAAATTCGTTAAGACGTAACGACATTTCAGACATTAAAAAAGATGACGACATGTTTGAGGCCACATACGAGTACAACAGACAAACATGCAATTTTCCTTCTCTCGTTGTTCTCTCAATGGGCCACACGAAAGCATACCAATTTTTAGCCTGTCAACCGTGTCTTTCTTTCTTTGTTTGTTTGTTTTTACACAAACTATTTTATGTGATGGAGTATTTTGTGGCGTCTTTGGTCATGTGAAATGGGTCTGTCATAAAGTACGAGACATTATGTTTGAATTTTAGTACATTTTACTCTCTTATGAAATATTAAAATGATTACATTTTTCGTTTTAAAATTCTAAACCTGCACATACATATGTACATATTAGGGATGCCAATCGGGATTGATTTTTGGAAATCCCGGAATTCGGGATTTTGAAAATATCGTTCCCGGGATTTTTGAGATCCCGGAATTTTTCGGGATTCCGGGATTTTCGAGATTTCGGGATCTAATTTTTTTTGGTAACATAATTTTTTTTAAATAAATATTACTTTAATAACAAATTCTAGGCATTTTAAAAGGTTTTATATTGATAATATATCATTACACAATCGTCTTTAAAGTTAACAATTTTCTAATACCAGTATGAAATAAAAATCAAAAGAATTTTTCTCATCTATTTTTAAGTTGATTAATTACATTTGATGTTAGAGAATTTATACGGAAAACATAACTAAATATGAAAATTTGTTTTTGTTCTAAATATCTGTATGTACATTTTTTTATAATCTTAACCGAAACGAACATATATGTATGGACTTTTGAAAAACGAAACGCATTATTCGGTAAGTATTTCTTACGCTTACGTCAACCCTACAACAAAAAGTTTGCACTTGCCTCATAGTGTATTCTACTTTAATTGTAAGGAGCTGTCAATAGTGCACAATTGTTACCGAAAAGTAGATAAGTGCTAATTTTTTTATAGCGTTGAGGAGTCGACATACAGATAGTTATTCACTGCAATTATGAATAAAATTCCCTTTTCCCATTAGATTTATTTGTTTTTCCCAATTATTTTCTACTGTTTGAAATTATTCCCCGCGAAAAATTTCTTGTGGAACTTGTATACATAGTCGCCCTCATAATATAGAATAAGACGGAATAAATTTGTCAAACTTATGAATTTTCCAAATTTTATTGCCCTTCCAAAGCTCATATGCTTCTTCTTGGTTTTAAAATAATTCTTTGATGAGAAATAACCGTGAGAAAATAGTTAATTTATTCTGCTCTTGTTGTTAATTTATAAGAAATATGTCACGGATAGTCATTAAATTGTAAAACTGCACGTATTTAATTGTATGAAACTTTTAAATATTTGCTTAATTCGCAACAATCTTTATCGTGTATTTGTGTATCAAATACACTTTTTGTTTTTTAATTGTGAACACCCTCTGTGTAGTGTATTAATGTATTTTATATTTTGAATGAAAAACGAAGAACAAGCTACATACAAATTCTCTCAGAGAGCCTCTCTCTGAATACAACATTTTAAAAACATATGAAATAAAAGTGTAATAGTGTATTTCATTTTTATATGAAAATTTCATACAACAAATGTTACACTCTTGTATTTAGTATGATAATACAATCGATACAGAGATACAAGAGGTTTTGTGAATTAAGCAATTATAAAAAAAATGTTACACAACTTAAAATCCTTGGCTTAACATTTAATAAAAAAACTGAACTGGAACGATCACATCAAAAAGCTTTCTTCCGATCTTGCAAAACGGTTAAATATTTTCAAGTGCATCAACGGCTCTTCAAGCCAAAGCCATTTAAACATATCTTAAAGGCCTCATTCTATATGGAAAAGCGGCAAATTTAAATTTGCCCCCAATTAAAAAGTACTACCATGCTGCCCTTAGGTCAATCACACAAGCTTTTTATATGACACCACTACACGAGTTTGACCTTCCGCCAGTAGAAGACCGATACAAAAAACTCATAAATAACCAGATTATCTTAATAATCGCAACATAGACATAATATTATTTTTGAAGATTCTAAAAATTATATCAAACTCCGAAGATCTCCCAAAATAAAAACATCAATAGCAGCAGTTCATGATTCAGCGAAAGAATTTCCAATCTACCTAAATAATCCATCATCCTTCACGTATAACTCATCCATCTTGGAAAAATATCTCTGATTTCTTTATAGATTGCAACATGCCGAACAAAAACAGCACTAACTTTGACGTATTAAAACAATATCATCTTAACATTTTCATTGAGTGGAAACGAAAGAAATGGACATTTTTGCATTGCGATGGCCCAAAATCAGAAGCCGAAAACGGCTTTGCAATTGCTAAAGATAATGGTCTCATAATCAAAAAAACTCAGTAAAGTGCGAGTTTCACCCGCGCACGAATGGTTCCGTACGGACACGAAATATGTAATTCAATACGAACTTTTGTAGCCTATATAAAATATAGTTTTGGCATTTTTTGTTTGTTTTTGAAGTTTTTTTAATTTTGGCGATTTGTTTTTATTTTGGCGTTTTTTTTTAATTTTGGGGATTTTTTTTGTTTTGGCGTTTTTTTCGGTTTTTGGATTTTTTTTTCCATTTTGGCCATTTTTTTATTTTTGAAATTTTGTTCTCGATTTGGCGATTTTTTCGGTTTTTGGCGTTTTTTATTTTTTGGCGATTTTTTCGTTTTGGCGATTTTTTTTAATTTTGACGATTTTCGGTTTTTGGCGTTTCTTCATTTTGGCGACTTTATTCATTTAGGCGCTTTTTTAGTTTTGACTCTTTTTTCTCATTTTGGCGATTTTTTCGGTTTTTGGCGATTTTCAATTTGGCATTTCTTTTAATTTTGGCAATTTTTTTTTCTTTTTGGCGATTTTTTTTCATATTAACAATTATTTTGTTACTGGAGCCTTTTTCAAGAGTTTACCTCATACGGTTCCCAAGATATAGCAAGTTGTCAAAATTACATAGTCAAAATTGCACTAACTGATGGCCCAGTTGAATTTAAATTTCTTCTAATTTTAGTGTTTATTGTTGTAGTCTATATAAAAATACACTAATTTTTACATATTTCAAGTGTCAATACACTTATATACATACAATTATATATATGTTACATGGGATTTTAACATTTATTGTCGCTCGTTTTGGAACACCCTTTAATTTTTAATTCTCATGTATTTGTTGTTGTAGCGGACAAGGTTTTACATACTCTGCCCAAATTTCAGATCCGTAGCTCTTACGGTTCCTGAGGAAATACCGTTTGACGGACAGCGTAGCGAAAACAATAGGGGTCCTTTTTTCACCTTTGGTGTACGGAACCCTAAAAAGGTTTGTTGCCACAATTCACCTCGATTTTTACATCAGAAATTACTGCCAGTGAAGAAGCATTAAAAATAAAACCATCCAGTAAAAAACTTATCTTATCCTCCGACAGTTATCAGTAATTAACGCCCTCAAAAATACTATCAATAACGACCCATTAATTACCAAAGTTCGTGAATTGTTACTCAAGCAAAAAAATATCAAGTTACTCTATACACCAGGCCACATGGACATTTTGGGAAATGAGTTAACAGACAGAACAGCGAAAGAAGCCGTTCTATTTCCCACAATAATTCACAGTAATTATACAAAAACGGATATTAAAAGATACATAACCAAACAAATAAAGGGTCAAAACCAAAAGTCATACCAAAAATCCAACTATGCTGTTAATATACCAACGTATCAACAACGAATTAAAACCCGATTAAGACTCGGTCATAGTAAATTAACGCATCAGCAGCTTTTGAAAAATGAGAACCAGCCATAATGTACAAAGTGCAACAACAACCTCACAATGCCACATCTATTATCTTGTTTCAACGATACAACATTATCTAAGAGCCTGTTAGAATCAATAAAAATTTTAGACTTTGAAAACGTTAGAAAACGTCTGCCAATTACAGTCATTAAAAATTTATAAACACTACAATTTGAAATGTAAACAATATTTTTAGTCTATAATTATAACTTAGTAAGGACGAAGGACGAAGCTGCAGTGGCAGCTACTTCCTATAATCGAATATTAATTTGTAAATTTATTTACTATTAATTAAAAATAAATAATAAAATAAATTAAAAAATACCATAAAATCAACGAAAATTTTGATTTATAATGTTTTTTTATATAAAAATTGCTAAGAAATCCCGAAAAAGAAATCCCGGGATTGAATTTTACAAATCCCGAAAATCCTAGGATTTCGGTATTCGGGATTTCCCGTTTGGCATCCCTAATACATATGTATGTATGTATGTACATATGTAGTTACTTTGTTTAGGTGTTTAGTTAATGAAGGTAAAAAGGGGTTTATCTTTTTGTTGAACAATTTATTTGAAACGTCACCAATTTAGTCGTCTCTATAAAACAAAATGTCAAAATCTTGTGAATAAATAACTAACATATGTACGTATGTATGTACATATGTACGTTGTGCGTTTATATATATGTTTGCTTTAGCTGTTGGCGAGTACAAAGTTTATGAGAGTATGTACGTTCGAATAAAATTGTTTGGGTAGAATATCATAAGTTACATATACTTTAAATTGAATGTGTAGTGTGGGCGGAGCTTTCTTTTGAAAAAAAAAATGTGAAACCGTTTCATTTTAATTAGACCGCCTCAGGAAAATAAATTACTTTTATTATATGTATGTGACGTTTTCGTGATTAAGTTCACATTGCAGATACCGTGTAAAAGAGGATATAACATTACCTAGTGCTATGAAAGTTCAAATAAAATTGGTTTGATATTTCTAAAAACTGGACCCAGGTATTGACGTGGAAAACAAAATTGTTAACAGTCTGATTGTTTAACTTACTTGACTGTCTAGTACAAGCTCATAAGGAATAAAATAGAATTTTGAGATGTAATTTTGCAAAAACAAGTCCACTATAACTAGAACCAGAAAGCAGCTTTTCTAGACTCACCATGTGCCCTATGAGATTGCTGTGATCTAATAGCGGGCATGGCATTCGCAGATCATGTTGAAGACTGTCTCTTGCAGCTATCTTGAGCAGCTATCGAGATATCAGTCTATCAGTGATATATGAGAACCTCTACCAATCGTGATATTTTTTATCCCTTTTTATTACCTGAACTGATCGCAGTAGAGTAGTATATTAAAGCTTGTGTTGTCGTTCTCAACTCAACTCAGTTTGGTTGTCTGAGAGTACAGCCAAGTTTGAAGCAACCCAATTATAATTTACTATTGTGAATTACAACTAATATTTACTATTTTGGGCCAGGGCTGTCAGATTTTTTCAACATATTTCGCTAAATTGATTTTAAAAATCGCCACAAAACGCCAAAATCATTTTTATGTATTTTTTCTTAATATGTAATGGATAATAAATTTGTTTTTATAGCACACTTTTCTCAATATAACTTTTGAAAAAATTATATTCAGCAAATCGTCAAAGCATAAATAAAATCGCCAAAAGTTATTTCTTCGAAATTTTTCGCATCCAAATTCAAAACGCATTAATTACTATAATTAATATAAGAAAAATAATCAAAATCAAATTGTTTTAATTTCGTGTAGAGGAGTTTTCGTTGTTTTGGAACTACTCCTTCAACAAACTAATTTTCCTGAATTACCAATATTTTGAAGTTCAATTTTGTTAAAAAAAAATAGCCATAAAAATCGCCAACAAATTTATTTATCGACATGTAAGCAAATCAAAAATTTAGGCGCCAAACAAGATGAAAAATCACCACGTTTGGCGAAAAATCGCCATATCTGACAACCCTGTATTTGTTCAGTCCATCGTTTCGAACACATTTAAATTATATGTATTTGATTATAGGTTTGTGTCAAAAACGACCGACTGAATGAGTTGTATCCAAGTCTTCAAAATGTTATCACACAAACCAACTACAAACTGAAACATTAGACGTAGCCGTCTAAATTGCCACTTTTTCGACTTCCTTGCTACTTTTTGTCTCCCTCTTTTTGGAGTGAATTATATAAAAATACCTTAACGTTCCTTTTCACAATGTCTGATTAAGACTTAACGTGAGCTTCAATTGACAGTTCTTCATACAAAACTTGCCGTTAAAGTCCCTGTTAGCTTTTCAGTTGTACATTGTGAAAAGGGCCGTAAAAATAATAGTTTTCTCGTTTTTTTTAATTTTGCCCCCTTTTTTTTTGATAATTCCCCTTTTAACGCCACTTTTTGAAAAATTTCATCGGTCACACTGCTGACAGCCTCCAAAAGTTCCCTAAACTCAAGAGCGCTCATGGCAGCCATTATCTTTCTTGCTAATCCAGGGCAAATGACACCGGAAATGTTCTACATTTTCTCCTTCGTGAATAACTTGGCAACTACGGCAAAATTTATTATATTTAACCATAATTTGTCCGGTTAAGAGTGTCCTATCAACACGGTTCCTAGGACCGAGATTTCCCCCCGTATATCTTAAAAACGAAAAAACCATATTTTTCTTATTTAGATAAGTCCATAACTGCCTCTTGATCACGCAGTAATTTCTTGTGGCCAAGCTATTTCTTTCTGTTTCAATCTTGTACCCAAGTTTCAGTTTGCTGTTGAATAAATGTGAACCTACACACTCTGTTCTCCAAGTCCCAGCTCCTGCAAGCTCATCATACCTAGGGTTTCCCCAAAAACCTGTAAGCCCAGGCATCCAGATGATTCTAATATTAAACTGCTGTATTATCTCGTTTAGAGTATATCGACAGTCGGGGAATGTTGTAGAAGCGGGCATTATAGGGCCATGATAGAGGCTCGACTATCAGTGTATATGTCAATTACGGTTGTTGAAGTGACATTTATTCTCCATCCATCTGCAGTTTCCTTGATACTATGGATCTCTGTCTGGTTAACACGTGGTCATGTTGAATTTGCAAGCTTGAAAGTACATAGTTATGTACTCCGCTCATTCGAGCTGTTCTCTGTTCTCTGGAATGAAGAAGGCAGTACATGGGTCTTATGTGTATTGCAAGTGTTAGCAGATATTCTTTTCAGAATAGAATTTTTTTTAATTACATATGTATTTATGCATTTAGTTGTCAATATTTTACCTGTGTAGGCAAAACTTTAGTTTTGTACTTAATTCTCTTTGCATTTGTGTATGCACTTGTGTATATTCTTAGTTTCCGAAAAATGCTTAATGCCTGCAATCAATAGATTCAAGTGAGAGCTGGCGATTGGAACAGATATGGTAACTATAGAGCAAAAAATCTTAAATTTTCAATTTGCCATATTATATTCCACATTTTTGAAATACATTGCCTCTTTTAATTTTTTTTTCCTTCTAAAATCTACACCCATATAACATAAATTTGTGTTTAATTTGAGAATGGGATACATAAGCTTAAATAGTTACTAACTAGTGCCATATCATACATTTTCAGAATATTTGATTTTCCAGACCTCTTCAAAAACTTAAATAATGAAATTATTTACCAACAAAATTATATTGCAAAGTGAACCTTTTTAAATAATTGTCCTGCCTTAGTAAATACTAAACATCCTTTCGTAATCCCTGAACTATTTAAATCCTAAATAATTAATGTGGTATAATTGTAATATATCTAATCTTGGTTGTTTATGCAAGTAAATAAAAGTTTTGTAATTCCGTCATGGTGTCTTATTAAATATTTACAGACTCTCGCATGGTTAATGTGTATGCTTGAATATTTGTTTTGCAACAAAATCTATTGTAGTTTATAGTCAAATGTTGAATATTCAATGTTATTTATGCTCTTCTATTTCTTATTTTTACTAGTAGCCATTTGCTTGCCCCCGACCACTTTTTGGAAATGAAGTAACAGGATAGATGCAGTGGTGAATTTATGTTTGATGTCGCCCTAGGGCCCGTTAGATATGCCGCCCTTTTTGCTCTATGAAGAAAAGCTTTTTAAAATTAAACATGCAGTGTAAATTCGCTTGGTCTTGACAGTATAGATTCGATAGCAATACCAAAAGGAAGTAAACCTCTATACATAGTTTGGCAATTTTATTGACCACTTAATTTTTATGAATCTCCAAAGAAGAGTGCAACCTCAAAAAAGTGTTATCATTTTTAGTCCAACAGCTAATTCAGAACTAGTGATACCGCTTTACTATTTATGGAAATAATGAAGCTAAGAGTCCACTAAATAAAACTCATTACCATATTACGCGGAAAAAAATATTTCTTCATGCAATTTTTTTGCAAAAGTATTTTTTAATTTCTAACAGGTACTCCTAACTTTTTGCTAACAATATTTGGCAATATAGCCTGCACGTGTCTACTAGGCTCCCTAATAGATCATAAAAACTACACAAAAAAACTTGTTAACTCTAATATGGTCGTTTTTCAAAATTTTTTTCGCTAAAATTTTTTTCTGATGAGTTTCACTAACAATTTTTGCAAAAATTTATTTAAAGGAGCAGCCAGTCAAACCAACAACTGTTTGAACATATCAAATTATGAAACACTCCGTTGTGTATAAGATTTTCATTTTATGCGTTCGCTTTGACTGCAACTGTTTACATTTTCAGAAGCAGAAGCAAAAGCAATTACACATATCAGAAGTATTTAAACGCTGCTTCTCAATACCTCCTAACTAGAGTACTCTCTGGTTTCGTAAATAAACACGTAAGCTACACTTACCAGAGCTGTCGTTAAATCTTAAAAATGCACCAGCGGTTTAGAATACTATCCTATAAATCTAAAACATTTACATTGCACCGATAATTTAACGGGTAAGGTCAGAATTATATTCTAATTTATCATTGATATTTATAAAGCTAAAGTAATTCACAAAAATTATCAATTTCAAACTATTTAAAATGTTAATTTTTACTTTTCTTAAAATTTTGCCGCCCCCAAAACCATGCCGCTCTAGACCCTGGCCTCGCGGGCCTATACGTAAATCCAGCACTGGATAAATGTGTGCAATTTTTATTGTTTTTAATAAATAGCTACCCAATAAACACATTGAAATTATGTTGATTTGAATTCCTTCCTTCCTTCCTTCGAAGTTTTTTAGTTTTGGATATAAGTTTAAAAATAATTTTGGGAGCGCACAGTAAAACGCTTGATACCTTTAATATTTTCTATTTTCATTAGCAAATTTACATTTTAATCATTTAACAACAATAGGGGAGGGAAATCACTCTTTCCTGGAATACTGCAAGTGCAAATGTTGTAGATGTTGGCAAGTCTAGCATATGTGCTACATTCTGTTATAACACAACAACAAATCATATGAAATTTAAATTTAGTGCACATATTAATAAATGTAAAATCAAAATCTCTTTACCTGTCGATGGTTATTTGGAAGAATAGACTGAATAAATGATAGCCAGTTAGAGTTTGGGATTTCCCGTACGTTTGCAATTCGCGGGAAACGGGAATGAAAAAATTGCGTTCCCGGGAATTCCCCGGATACCCGGGAAAAGCTAATTTTCTAAATTAAGTACATTTATTATATGAAAGTTGGTGAAATTTCGATTGTTTTATTAGTGTAAGCATTCTTTTTAAATAAAAGTTAATTCAAAAGCTCTTCTAAGATACATTTTTAACATTTTTTAATTGAATTCAAGCAAATCGAATATACATATGCAAGTAGCTATTACACATTATTACCGCAATTAGTAAAAAAATTTATTATTTATTATTATTTATTATTTATTTCCTACATTATACTGATTAAAAGATAGTCAATAAGGCTGTTTCAGACTCTAATACAAGTACTTTTGACGAAAATATCTCCCTGATTTAACTTCTCTTTCAAAAATCTCATCAAAAATCAACTCAACATGTTAGACGAATTAGGATAAATGGTATGACTTCAACGGCTCACATTTTTATTTTACATTAAAAAAAATTAATTTTACTGCTTGTTTATCAGAGTCGTAGAAATTATTTCTTTCTTAGGGCCATTATTGCAACCTAAAGATAAAGACCATTAATTTTTTTCATTATTACAACTGTCCGATAAAATAAATAATACAAATGATATATTGTGGCAACATTGGTGTAGATACCGGATACTTTTGACTGTTAAAATGCTTAAAGTTTACTTTGAAAGTTACCATGAGGATGAACCTGCTGTTAGCTTATCAGTCACTTTTACCTTAATGTTTACTTGTAATAATCAAAGTATATTTACCTGCCAGACAACATCCTAAAATTGACAATTTGTAAGTTGTAATAATGGCCCTTAAATTTACAATTAAAACAAAAAGAAAATTTTAGAATTTGTTTTTGCTTTAAAAGAAATTGTTACAATGAAAAATTTCATTCGACATCGATAAAAAGGGTGTAAGCGTTTAAATATCAGTATCCACTTTAAAAGAATTTTTAAAAAAATTTGATATTAAATTAAAACAGGATTATAAAACAAATTTTTTATACGAACGAAAATATATTTCAATGTCTCTTAGGCCATTTTATAAATATGTGTTTCACAAAAGCCTATATATTTATGAAATAACGTGTATTTACTTTTAATTTCCCGGGAAACTTTTTAGATTTTCCCGGGAATATCAGGCAGACATTTCCCAGGATTTCCCGCCCGAGAATCCCCGTTTCCCAAACCCTATAGCCAAGTCGCCAGATGCAACTTTAACAATATGGTTTGCTATCAACTTTCAAAGTTCGAAAACCCTTGTTCAAAAGTTACTCAAGTAAATAAATAGGAAAACTTAAACTGTTTGATTTCTGAAATTTTTTTACATTACGGGCATAGTTTTCATACTTAATTTTTTCATGCTAAAAATTTTTTTTGTCATGCTCTGAAAGTTGTTAAAACAAAATGTGTTGTTACTTAATTTTATTAGCAGTAAGTAGTTCCTGTATCTACCAAAATAATGAGATGCATGAGAACAACTCATTGCATTGCACAGTGGGATGGTTTCATACATTTTTGTGGAAAAACTAAAGGAGAAATCCTAGATCATTAAATTATTAGAACCGATCACTATAATAACTTAAATAAGAAACAATTTAGTACCATCAAAATCAGCCACGTCCACCAATCACCGGACATTTTCGCATAAAATGTTTTCTACCCAACCGGAAGCTTTCAAATATGGTACATACACTTTCTAAAATAAAATAAACTATTGCGGGTTTTATAAAAATGTGCCACGCCCACCGCCCATGGAATCCCAATACCAATCGGATTTTTCGCATAAAATTTTTCCAGAATTTTTTCAGAAGTCTTGAAATCTAATACATATACTTTCTAGAATAAAATTAAGACATATGCCGAATTTCAACAAAATCCACCGCGCCCGCCGCCCTTGAAAGCCATACAAAATAAAAATAATAATTTTTTTAATGTTTAGTTCCGCAAAATACAAAAAACTTTATTTATTATTCATCTATCATATTTTTAATACATCGTTTGCATGCATCATATATATTAAATATAAACAATTTCTTGCCTAGCACCCTTTTCTAAAAAAAATGCATAAATATCTATTTACCCCTATTTTTATAAGAATATTTTGTATGAAAAAATTTAAATAAAATATATTTCAAACTCGTTTTAAAATTTATGAATATGGGGGCTAATATTTAAATATTTCTCTACAAAACTGCACCATTCGATTTTTAAACTTGAGTGTTCGAAAAATATCGTTTTTTTAACACCAAAATCCCACTGTGCATGGTAAGACATTAATAATTACTATGCATTACCAAAAATTTCTAAGACTTTTCATGGGTTGTCCAAATGAGCGTAGTCAAGTTAACTTTAACTTCCATCTATAAATAACCCATTTAGAGTCAAGCCATCATAAATCATACATACATGCATATGTTTAACTTTATGTTCATTGGGTTGCAACTGCTAGTGTGTGGTTTTTATTCCATCAAAAGCCTTAGAGACAAACCCAATACATACATATTGGCATTGATAACTAGAAATAAATCAATGAACATTTTTTTTGTGTTTAACTTGTTAAGATTGTTTTAGGTAAACTTTTGACGAAGACTTATTTTTTTTTTGCAGTATTCGTTAAAATGACAGGACATAAATTTCAGTGATTTTGGAAGTGAGAGAAAAACGGTATGGTAAATTGATAATTTATTAAGAATCTCAGGTTAAATTTAACAATTACTTGTTTTAGTGCACTGTTTTTATATAAAGAGTAGCTATAAAATCTCAATGTCAAATGGTTGATATGAACTTGCTAGTATGGTCAAATAATGCTGGTCTGGTATCCTGCTATATCCATAATCCTTTCTTTGAAATCGACAAGTGGTAAATTGTATGGATTCGACCCAAATGCTATTGAGTTATATTTGTGTAAATAATGTGGTATATCTAACTTGACCAGATGGTTTTTGCAAAAAGCGGGGCATGATTGATCAAAAAGCGGGATTTGCAAATAAACATCTTTTAGAAAGCGGGATGTGAAATATTTATCTAATGTTTTTACGGATAGACAAATTGAACACGTCCACTTTTGTAAATTTATCAATTTATCTAATGCCTTTATATATATCCTTTATATTTGTGGTAATTTAAAGAAATATCATTAAGAAGCAGACAAGCAGGCGTGGCACCTCCCATATATAGCAAATTTTTGGGAACTAGT
This sequence comes from Tachina fera, assembly GCA_905220375.1. NCBI lineage: Eukaryota > Metazoa > Arthropoda > Insecta > Diptera > Tachinidae > Tachina > Tachina fera. The sequence continues at coordinate 85,775,522 of LR999966.1, forward strand.
ACGGTAAAACACATAAGATTTTGCAGAATTTACTTTAATACATTTGCTTTTTATAAATTGTTAAAAGGAAAAAGTCGGAATAAAACAACTGGACGAGTTAGTGCCCATATAATTTTTTTGTAACACCTTTGCATCTCATGTAGTAAGAATCGCGTTGTCTTACAAAAAAATTCGAATTCGGGCTTGGCAACTCCCTTAAAAAATATTTACTTTGAGATATTGAGATATGTGGAAAACTAATAAAAAGAGAGAGTTAACATTTTGTAGAAATAGCTCTGTTAATAATTTGCATTGTCTCTGGAAACAATTTCAGAAATGAAAAATTAGGCGTGGTACCTTTTATAGAGTGCAACTTTTTATTTGCCTTTATAAATAATACCAGTGTACTAATCTTGCTGATTTGATCACAGTATAAATAGAAGTCAATGATGGATCAAAAAGTGTATCACCTCTTAACTAAATTAAACACTATTTTTTAATATCTTGGTATGTGTTACAAACACAAACGTGATGATAAATAATAGTCGGGTTTGGACAAGTGAACATGGGTTCGTCTTAAATAGAGAAAATGTTTACGTAAAAAATATATTGGACTCTAGTGCAGTAAGAATTGAAATTAAAACTCTTCATGATTATATATTTTAATAATAAGAATTATATTCTACAAAATACTGAGGTCTTAACCTCATGCGTATCACTTCAAACTTATATGGGGTGTAGCGAAGAACACTACTCTTAAAAAATATTTAGATTAAATTTTCATCAGTTGCATTTTAATAAGAATACGAATAAGAGATTGAAAATTTCAAAACTCTAAAAAGCGGGATAAAAATTCAAGGCGGGATCGACCTATGAAAAGCGGGATGTCTGGACAGGTTAGGTATATCCCGAATTCTAGGAACAAAAAAAAAACAGAAGATTTTCATTTAGCTTACAAAATTATTTTAGAACATGGGTAACCAAGATAAATTTAAGGTTGTGCAAGTGAGCGAAAAAGATAAACACAAAGGCAGAAAAAATTAATAAAAGTAATTCTTATATGATTTTTTTATGAAAGAATTTTTTTTTGTAGAAAAAAGTTTCAACAAAAATTAATAAATAAACATTATTATTCACTTTAATTCTGAGATTAAGCTACTAAAAATCAATTTGTAAATATTTTTTTGTATGTGGGCAAACTAATTTTTTAACATACATTATAAATTTCTCGCAGTGGGTTTGAGAAAAATTAGTAAAACGATAAGCAAAAATTTGTCTCAGATAATGTGAATTTGATTTGCAAAAATTTGCTACATGATGTTCACCCATGTTTTAGAAACAGCTTTTAGTTTCTTTAGTCTAGCCATCGTCAAAAGTGGAGGGCGCACTTATTGCATAGTAAGAGAGCAGTTCTCAATTTCTCATATCTTAAAATTGGGAACTGCCCTATTAATTTCTCCTATGGACGTCATTTTGAAGGAGATGTGGGCTTTAGTCCGAATCTTTATATTATTGTGTGAATAATATTTAAAAAAGATATGTGCAAAAGTGATAATGTCGATGTGCGCTGAGTATGAGTTGATTTTAGACCCATTTACTGAAAGAACGTCATAACTCAAAAAATGGAATTTTTGACTTAATAATGCAGAATTAGTCTTGTTCATTCACTCAACTCTTGAAAGCAATATAAAATTTTATTTTTCCATGTGTTTAAATTAAAAACTTAAAACTCGTTTTCTGGCAAAATGGTTTTTTCTAGTTATGAAGTTTTTAGAGTAAATGAGCGATATGCATGTCACTAGCGTACAATTATTATCAAATGAAAACACTATATTTAATCAAAACTGTTATTAAGAGTTTTAAACACACAATGTTAAATTATTCACTGCTGGGCTACCACGATGTTAACTTCGATATATCTGATTTATCTTTTTTTAATATATAATACAACATTCAACAGCCTCTTAATATTAGAGTTAGATCACATCATTCATTCGTGCTAAAATTCGTTCTGTTTGTTGGTGTGTAAGGCCGAGCTTATATCTGTGTGCCAAATGCCACACAAGCGTAAAAAAAGCGTCACCAACTAATTACTAATGAAAAACTATTTGATTCAGACATGTATTTATTAAGTTAAACAGTTTCATACATAATTAATAGACAATTTTATAGAATCCAAAATGATTGCAAACTGTTTAAATCAATAAATACATGTCTGAATTAAACAGTTTTTCACTAGTAATTAGTTGGTTACGTTAATTTGGGAAATTTGGGAAATTTTCGAACAAATGGTCGTTAACTTCAAACATGACAACAACAATGGCACTTTAGCTCATATTTTCCTTGTTCCTGTAGAACCAAAAATTCCTATAATATTTTTATTAATGAAACTATACGTAATTTTAAATTGAAGATTGTAAGACGTTGCAACCTTACTGACAATATTCGAAAGCTAGTTTGATGCAGGACCAGTTGTGTAGTTTTTCTTTTACCCAGTATTTGAGTACGGTTTCTGCTACATTATATTAAAAGAAACTGTAATCGAAAAATTTCGTGCATAGCAAATGTGTGTCCTCATCGACAAGGTGGCAATCTTGGTGTAGTTGTTTTTATTTGTGTCACTTATCTGCATTGGCTTATGTGCTTGTGTGGTTTTACATTTCTTGCTAAACAGAAAGTATAACATTATAGTTATTGTCGGTTGTTGTTTGTATGCTGATACGTATGTTGATTTTTTGTATGCAGTACCCTTTTTCTGTATCTCGCTTAAGCTAAATCTCTATCGCTAAAAATCTACAAAGTCAATTTATCGGTTATTGGCTACGAATACAATTTTCAAATGTTTAATGACGTAAAAATGTAATTCGCCGAAGTTTTAGGTTTTTATGTTATCGCAAAAAATTTTAAAGTATTTATTTGTTCAGCATTTTTGCGATCGAATTTAACTTTAGTGAGTTACGGAAAACAGGGGATGGTGTATTTTCTTTTGTAACAATGTATATATATATATATATATATGCAGATAGGATGCTTTGATGCCCTAAAAATTTTTGACTTTTTATTATGGATTTACGGATCTTGTATCCTTATAGTCAAATAAAACCCGATATTTCACCATAATTTTGGATAACTTTGACGAAAAATGATTTCGATAATGAATTGGATGCTATGACGGCTCTGGTATAAACTATGTATAGTAATGCGGCTGGCCGTCAAAATGTGGTCTCTGTAAACGCACAAAATTATTGCCAGATCTTTCAGTAATTTCCCCCGCAAATTTCGCCTGCGTTCTAGTTTTGTTTGTTAACTCTGTACTCAGCTACCGGAGTTGTCAACTTTTTAATTTCAAAAAGCGCTAAACTCAGAGAAAAAATCGAAAAAGCACTAACTTTCACATTTTTAGTTTAAATAACAATAATTTAATCATAATAATAGTTATAATAGATAGTAATATTTCCTTAAGAAAATTTTTAAGAAAAATAGTGCGGAGTAGGTGAAGCTAAAAAAACCTGCGAAAATTATATTATATTACGAAATATCCTTCTGAGTAAACGAAACGTCGATATGATAACGAAAGCATTATCACATTTAGGTATGTTCTAAAATATTAGATGCAACTGAAATTTAAAAATACAAAATTAATAGTATGTGGTTACTATTTTCCATAGTTAATAAACATTATAAAAACTATACAGACTTTGTAATGAAAAATTATGTTTTTTGAAAAAATCACACACAAAGTCAATATTTCAAAATTCAATTGCATTTACTTTTCTGGAACATATTTGACTATGTAGCTTTTATAAATCATTTTTAATTCACCATAATGATATTAGAAAATATTTTCTGCAGAATCTGAAAACAAGATTTACATGTGCTTTCCAAAATGCCATAATAACACTTTCCACGCTTAATCTTTATTTTCATTGTACCTCATATGTATATGATAATCAAGTAATTAAAAAGAATCCTAATTATATGTTCGTGAATTTACATATTATATGCAAGTATGTACGTGGATTTTGTATACAAAAAATAATTATCTCTATCGTCTATATTTGTGCTTAGTTCTGTTGAGATATCTTCAATAGATCACGAGCTGAAGTACAATTTCCAAATATATAACATATGTATGTAGCTTATAATAAACTGGTTGTGATGCTTTGATTCTTTTATTATTAAATGATACATAGTTGGCCCAAATGTAATTAGCTATATAATATACATATCTTAACTTACAAATTAATGAAAACGGATATAATTATCGCTTTCCAATTTTTAGCGAGAATCGTTAAAACAAAACCCTTTCAAACAATTTAGTTACATCCCATTAGGGAAAAATTATGTACAGGAAAGATGTTGTGCTTGTTATTCTAAACAAAAATGTTTACATAAAATTTTTCCGAAAAATGCAGCATTTAAACGTTATGGTGTCAAAAGTGTTTATAGTGAAAATAGGTAATTTTTTGGATGAAAAGTGTCATAGCGCATTGCCGGTTCGCACGTTATCAAAGTAATTTTTACACACATGTGATTTTTTATGGCCAGTTTATCAGAATCTGCTGGGGGAGCGAATAAAATAAATACTTTTGGAAATTAATGTTAACAGCGATACCAATTTAGTGCACTTTGCACTAGAGAATACAAATGAACACAAATTTCGCCAGTCAATAGTCAACCATACATTTTCTATTATATTGAAAATCATTGAATTAATGTGAAGCGTTCGTATTTTTAAGTTGCAGCTTTTCCCTGAGTGTACACAAGTTGTTCTCGTAAAATTATTTGTTTAAAGAGTTCATATATATTTATTGCAAATATCAAAATTTGACAGATGTGGCTGAATAGTCCATGGAAAAATAAGAGCGTTTTTCCTTTCACTCAATCGTTAAAAAATTTTCCGCAGCAAATGCGATGAAGTTTGGAGTTGGAATTTTTGTTGGAAGTATTTAATATATATGTATTTCAGAGTTCATAACATGAATGCAATTTTTAGTTTGATATATAAAGAAGTACTGAAATGTATATCATTTTAATAACATTTAAACTTTTATCGCTCGTGGTTTATTGAATTTTTATTGTTATTAATTATTTGTCATATTTATTTTTAAAACTAAAATTAAATTTAGAAATTCATTCGGTGCGGAAGGTTTTTGTTTCAATATTACAAAAAAAGTACAATATTCCCCATAGCGTAGTGATTGACAAAATTTTAGTCAAAAATATATTATATGCCTAATGGACATACATACAAACTTATCTTTTGCTTTTAGCACATTTCAGTTTATTTTTAATGAAAAAACTAGTTTGCCAGAAAAAGAGTTAAATTTTTCAATTTACACACAACTTAATGCAAAAAGAAAATTTCATTTTGCCTTCAAGAATTGAGTAACTACATATGTACATAATATCTTTCAATGAAATTTTTATACAATATGAAGAACGATATGATGATTAATTCTACAGCATTAACTCTAAATTTCCATTTTTTGAGTTATGACGTTGTTTGAGTAAATCTTAAATTTTTTTTAAGCAAACATCGTTCTACACACTGTATATAATACATTTAAGTTGATATATAGCAAAGTATAACCTTAATTAAGCTATTATTAAAAATTAAATTAGAAGTCTAAAACAGATAAGTCATAAGTAATTTTGCTATAACTTCCTGAAAAATCAGACAAATTAATTAGGATTTTGATTTCGAATATGCAAATTACAGAGGTAACATTAACTCAAAATCAGCTTATCTCGACTTAAGCACTTTTTCCTTTTTGCCACAGATATGCATGTACTAATACATACTACGTGATACAGCAGACCATATCAGTCTTTTACTCAAACAACGTAATAACTCAAAAAAAAAGTTTGCCAGAAAACGAGTTTAAATTTTTCATTGTACACACAACTTAATGAGAAAAAAGTATTATTTTACCTTCAAGAGTTTTGTAAAGAAGATACATACATACATAAGTATGTATTTCTATGAAATTCTTACACAATATGAAGAACGATACGATTATTATTTCTGCAACATTCATTAAAAAATTCCATTTTTTTGAGTTATGACGTTCTTTGAGTAAATGAGCGATATGTGCATACATAAGTATATATGTATGTATGTATGTATACAACCCTATACGAACTCAAACTCATTTGTAAGTACTTCCAAAGTGGTTTTTTAATAACCACAACTTGTTGATTAAGTGACTTTTTTCCTTGTCGCCGACTCACTATTTTAACATAGGCATGTCATAGGCAGTAGTCAATTGGCCATCTCTGCATGATTTTTAAATTGACTACTAACTACTTATTTTTCAACCAATCTGAAGTCATTTAATATCTATTATAGTTAAATAAATATTTATGTAAATCTTCATACACATTTGTATATCATATACTTACATCCATATGTATGTATGTATATACTACATATATTAAGTATACATGTATATTGATATATAGAAATAATTAGTATTTTTATATTTAAAACAAAAATACATACATACATTCATACGAAAGTTTGTCCTGCGCATAGAAAATATTATACATATTAATTATTGAAATTATCATTTTTTTCAACACAAACATTTGGCATTTGATTTCCAAGGTTATGACTCGAGACCGCTTTGAAAAAATGCTCACAACTAAGTTCGATTTTGATTTAGTTTACATATGGACATGAACTATGTATGGGATCTCACAATTTTAAATTAATTTTTGTGTACACTCAGGGAAAAGCTGCAACTTAAAAATACGAACGCTTCACATTAATTCAATGATTTTCAATATAATAGAAAATGTATGGTTGACTATTGACTGGCGAAATTTGTGTTCATTTGTATTCTCTAGTGCAAAGTGCACTAAATTGGTATCGCTGTTAACATTAATTTCCAAAAGTATTTATTTTATTCGCTCCCCCAGCAGATTCTGATAAACTGGCCATAAAAAATCACATGTGTGTAAAAATTACTTTGATAACGTGCGAACCGGCAATGCGCTATGACACTTTTCATCCAAAAAATTACCTATTTTCACTATAAACACTTTTGACACCATAACGTTTAAATGCTGCATTTTTCGGAAAAATTTTATGTAAACATTTTTGTTTAGAATAACAAGCACAACATCTTTCCTGTACATAATTTTTCCCTAATGGGATGTAACTAAATTGTTTGAAAGGGTTTTGTTTTAACGATTCTCGCTAAAAATTGGAAAGCGATAATTATATCCGTTTTCATTAATTTGTAAGTTAAGATATGTATATTATATAGCTAATTACATTTGGGCCAACTATGTATCATTTAATAATAAAAGAATCAAAGCATCACAACCAGTTTATTATAAGCTACATACATATGTTATATATTTGGAAATTGTACTTCAGCTCGTGATCTATTGAAGATATCTCAACAGAACTAAGCACAAATATAGACGATAGAGATAATTATTTTTTGTATACAAAATCCACGTACATACTTGCATATAATATGTAAATTCACGAACATATAATTAGGATTCTTTTTAATTACTTGATTATCATATACATATGAGGTACAATGAAAATAAAGATTAAGCGTGGAAAGTGTTATTATGGCATTTTGGAAAGCACATGTAAATCTTGTTTTCAGATTCTGCAGAAAATATTTTCTAATATCATTATGGTGAATTAAAAATGATTTATAAAAGCTACATAGTCAAATATGTTCCAGAAAAGTAAATGCAATTGAATTTTGAAATATTGACTTTGTGTGTGATTTTTTCAAAAAACATAATTTTTCATTACAAAGTCTGTATAGTTTTTATAATGTTTATTAACTATGGAAAATAGTAACCACATACTATTAATTTTGTATTTTTAAATTTCAGTTGCATCTAATATTTTAGAACATACCTAAATGTGATAATGCTTTCGTTATCATATCGACGTTTCGTTTACTCAGAAGGATATTTCGTAATATAATATAATTTTCGCAGGTTTTTTTAGCTTCACCTACTCCGCACTATTTTTCTTAAAAATTTTCTTAAGGAAATATTACTATCTATTATAACTATTATTATGATTAAATTATTGTTATTTAAACTAAAAATGTGAAAGTTAGTGCTTTTTCGATTTTTTCTCTGAGTTTAGCGCTTTTTGAAATTAAAAAGTTGACAACTCCGGTAGCTGAGTACAGAGTTAACAAACAAAACTAGAACGCAGGCGAAATTTGCGGGGGAAATTACTGAAAGATCTGGCAATAATTTTGTGCGTTTACAGAGACCACATTTTGACGGCCAGCCGCATTACTATACATAGTTTATACCAGAGCCGTCATAGCATCCAATTCATTATCGAAATCATTTTTCGTCAAAGTTATCCAAAATTATGGTGAAATATCGGGTTTTATTTGACTATAAGGATACAAGATCCGTAAATCCATAATAAAAAGTCAAAAATTTTTAGGGCGTCAAAGCATCCTATCTACATATATATATATATATATATATATATATATATATATATATATATATATATATATATATATATATATACTTAAATACATATTCGTTATCGAAATATTTTTTCCAAAAAAAAGTTGCCTAACACGTTTAAGCTCCACTAGGGAAAGATGAGGCGCAGTCGTAAAAAATTCCATAAATCATTTTTAAAACCCCTTCAAATGTAAATCCCCGCTTTGCCATACTGAAGAATAATTGAATCTGGACCAATAATTCAAAGAATAAATTAATCAAATCCAAAATTGCATTCAATTAAACTAAGCATTGAATTAAATTAAAGTGAAATTAAAGATTAACCCCCTTATAAAAAAAATATTTTACTTTAGCTTTAAAGTTCATATTAGTTGACAAGTACTTTAAGGCTAACATTGCTTTGTTAAAAAGTTTAATGCAAAATACAACTTTAATTATTTTTTATTTAATAATAAATACTGGTAACACCGCCGTGTTCAACAACCACTTCAAAGCTTATGATGTACAAAATCGAACAGATTTTCATTAGGGTATTTTAAAATTTTTATTTTAGTTTATTAAATAAATTTTTATTTTCTTGAAGTAAAGCAACCTAATTTAAACAATATGAGCTTCTGACATGGTAGAAGAACAGATAAACATTTCTATCAAGTATAGGTAAAAAAATATGAAGAACAAAGGAGAATTATCACAATTTCTTTTATTCGAATGAAATGAGTATTTGAATGTCCAGCTTTTTTCGATTTGTTTTAATTGTATGTACATCACTAAAACATTTTTGTACAATTGTATTTATTTTAATATTTTTCATGGATTTTACCATGTATTTTGAATCAGTTGGATAATTTTATGATGATTTCCATTACATGACAGAAATAGTAAATCTAAGCTAAGAGCTAACACTTCTATCTTAATTTTCAAATGTAAAATGAATCAGTATCCGTTATTTTAACAAAAATATTTGAGCCACAAAATAACATTTCGAAAATATCAACTTAAAGTAGCCTTAACAAACGTGGGGACCTACTTTAGAAATTTGATATAAAATTTTTTTAGAATACAACTTTACTTAAAATTGCTTTGCAAAGCTTTGTTAAGCTTTTTTGCATAAGACCCTAAAAGTTAAAAAAAATTGTTTTATTATATTTTTCATAATGGATAAGCAAATGTCCTGTCAAATTATCGTTTTCGGTTTTAATATTATTTTTTTAATAAATATCAGGAGGCAGATAAAGTATGATACTCGATAGCGAAAAAAATTAAAAAATACTTGAATTTTACTTTAAAATTTGGTTGCATATCGAATGAAACAAATTATCCTTTCGCAGTATTTTTTTAGTACAATTTCGGTTTTATTCCAAATAGCACTTGTCAGTTACTTATCAATTTCACCACGAAGTTTCATATTTTATTTAATGCATACTTCCTTACGAAATTATTAAGAAAATTAATTATAGACAAAAAAACTAGTACGCTAACATAATGATAATTATTTTGGCGTAGTGCGTTGTCTATGTACTGACAATTAACAAAGAAATTCCAGCTGATTTGGTAAATTTATTACTAACACTTGGAATTTAATCAAAAAGTAAGTGTGTTTAGAAAAGTAACAAAAAGTAATGGAAAAATTTACGCCTTAAATAAGAAGACTAAAGAAAATTATTTAGAGAATTTAAAAAAGTACACTCAAAAATGTTTTCAACCAAAAATGTCCTGTCTTTTTACTGAGTTATTTTTAAACCACATGCTCATATGCAAGCAAAAAAAAAAACAAATAAAAACTTTGATAAAGATTGCGACTGTGGTTTTGCAAAATTTTTATTCAAATATCCACCCATAATAATTGGCATGAGATAGAGATTGTTACCCAATTGTCGTGCACCAGCTTCAGTGTAAGGCAGCAGTACGTAATGAAGATATGTTATAATTTAATATTATAAATTCTTAATAAAGACTGCTATATATCTTTTAAAAAAACATTTGAAATTTAAAACGCTCTTTTATTTAAAAGTTTATATTTATTTTATATTTTTCAACTTAAAAAAAAATATCACCGGCAACACTATTACACTTCACAAGCAATTGCATTGCTCCTGAAGGTTTGCTTTAAAATTCGATTGAGTGTATTTCTATTAGAGTTGAACGATATTTCGAAACCTTTTGTTTTTTTTACAGTGATTGAAAAATCACTAATCACAATTGTGACTCAATTTATCAAGTAACAGGTTTTGAAAATATAGTTCTTTCATACAAACTGTGATTGTTCTTGTATGCTTACCTTACACTAAATAAAGCTATCACATTAATTTTTTTATACCTTCGTCTTTTGTCAAGAAAAAAATCGTCAAATTGCCTTTTCCGGTAACTGTGTACAGCTATCCCTTTTTTGGTCTTTGCAATTTTATTGTCTCTCTGCCTCTTATACGACAATTCTCAATATTTGGATGGTATTGATTGCTAGTTGTTTGTTCTTGTCGCTATTACGTCTGTCTGCGTACACATATTTTGTATCATTTTGTGCAAAATGTTGCAAAATCTTACAAGAAAGAGAAATTTCTTCTTGCAAGATTTTGCAACTAGTTTGAACAGCTGTTTTTATTACTTTTTGAATGAAATAATTTTTGTGAAATGAAAATAGAAATTGAAATTTAACAATGGCAGAGGTAAATATTTACAATTGTGTTGATTTTTAACGTTTATAATAAATTATAATAAACAAAACACTTTATTTCATGCTAGAAACGTCCAAGTATACAGTGCGACCGTGGCGTAAAATCAGAACCAATCATTCCAATAATGCTATTTTGCTGGCCAACTCATTGATTTTGTCGATAGTATGAAATAACTTGGTGTTTTACTAGACAATACTCTTAGTTTCGGACACCATATTAATGGACTATTTTCTAAAATAAACTTCACCTTACGAAGACTTTATGCAATGAATTTATACCTGCCCTTACATATTAGAAAGAGCATAGCTCACTCCTTATTGATGTCTAATTTATTATATTGTATTGAGGTATACTCTGGCTGTAGCGCTGAAAATTTAAATAGGTGTGCCTTAGTCTGAGTTTACATCTAGCATTTCTTGTGTCATTTGCCCAAAAAAAAAACGTAACCAACTAATTACTAATGAAATTTTTTTTGATTCAAATATATATTTATTGATTTAAATAGTTTGCAATAATTTTGGATTCTATAATATTGTCTATTAATTATGTATTATGTGTAAAACTGTTCAACTTAATAATTACATGTCTGAATCAAACAGTTTTTCATTACTAATTAGTTGGTTACGCTTTTTTTACGATTGTGTCGCATTTGGCTTTATATACCAACTACGAATTAACGCTCATGTTTCTATGCATGTTATTGATTTTTTGGGCTGTAGTTTTAAAAACTTCATAAAGATTAGATAGCTACTTCTCTTTTATAATGTCATGCTCACAGACTGTCCAGACTATCTCCGTAGACATTGTACGTTTTTGCAAAGTGATAGAAACCCACAGCTTCTATTCCCCATTCGAAATCGTCTTATTTATGAAAGATCATTTACTGTACGAGTCGCCAAATGTTGGAATTCACTGCCACGATCCTTAAGAGCAGTCTATATTACTCGTAATTCATTCAAAGGTAAGCTTGTTGAACATTTCTCACAATTGAACTGATCTAGATTCCGAATACATATAGTTAACTTCATGCGCAATATATATTCTAATTTATAAGTAATATTCTCATCTAATAATTTTATAACTACATATTATTATATTTTTTTTCATGAATATTGTGTCTAGTTTATTTGTTGCCCACATGTTTAATTATTATGCTATTCTTGTAGTCCATCAACTATATATGGCCCTATAGGCTCGGTTGGTTATTGTTATAAATAAATAAAATAAAAATAAAATTCTTTTGCTTTGTTATTTTAATTGTTTACACACCGATCAGCTGTTTTCTTGCAAGATTTTACTAGATACTGTCTGCGTACTTTTTAAGATATTTTCAGTCGACAGAGTATTTGCTGCTGGAAAAGTACGCAGACAGACCTAATCTTATTAGTATTTCAAAACACTAATATTAGTAAACACTTTTACAGCACTTTTACAAACGTGATCACAGTCACTGCTTAATTTTACTGCTGCTCCTCTTATTAGCTTTTCTCAAAATAACAGAACTGTTACAAACAAAATACAGCTAAACTGTGATCAAAGTCACAGTTTAAAAGAACAGCGATTTAGAAATCACGTTCACAAGGAGCAACATTCTTAAAAAATCACAGTTTCGATCATCTCTAATTTATATGCATGATTACACTAATACAATCATAAAAGGCTCACACCGATTTGATAACGCTTTACGATCTTACTCAAAATTTGTGATAGTATTGTGAAAAAGATTTTTACCCCCAGCGTATAGATGTTTACACATCAAAAAGTAATCATAAGGCGAAATGGAAAGTAAAATCTAAATCTAACATTTAAGAAATTGATTATTCGAAAAATTGTCATAAATTTGTTCTAATTGAAATTTATTTGCTAGTGGTTAAGGATAAATTTCAATTAAAATAAACTTATGACAATATTTCGAATAATGCATTTCTGAAAATTTTTAATAAATGTTTGCTTCTTCTGCCCAAAACTTATACGTTTAATGAATTTTATGTTAAATTTCCAAAATTCATTTGATACACATATATGTACATACACACATATGTGCATAATAGTATCAAGCTAAAATTGAACCTGGAAATTCAAAATAATGCCGGAAACTTAAAAATCAAAATATCAGAATGATGACCCAAAGCAGAGGGCAAGTGGAATTTTTAATGTCCCAACAGCTGAGCAGACAAAATGCAATTCTCATGCATGTCATATGTACATATGTATGTATGTATATATTAATTAAGCATGTGTCAGTTACAAATATGCTTTCATGTTGCTTATTAAAAAATAGTATAACTCCCTTAAGAGCTGCATTATAGTACATTTGTGCAATTCACTTGCAAATAGTTTTTACTACAGGCAGTTCAACAATATTTTACATTTCACGTTATTTTCTAAACAAATATTTCATCTTTAACTCAACTCGACACAAAATAAATCACAAAATGCATACACGCTCTTAGTGCAAACCAACAGAGATTATCGTAATTTTCACATAACCTCTAAAATGTTTTAATATGTATTTGGATGACAACTCAATTAAAATGACGATGGATTACACGACTACATGCAATGAACAGTAAAATTTACATATGCTTAACAAGAGTGAGCAGCAAACGTTAATAATATATGTAAGAAAAATCGCTTAAACCGAGTTGCCTAGACGATCTTGTACATACTCGCTGCCAACAACTTTAAGCAAAAGACCAACCAATCAAACTAACTGTGGAAAGGAAAAACTTACTCATTCAACGAAAAACTTAAACAGCAGCTAGCATTTTGCCAGTACATACTCGTACATGCAAGTATTAAATTCAGATACAAAAACCACCCAGAAAATATGAAAATAAGCATTCGAACTGCAGCAGCAAAGAAATAAAAAAAGTGTGGTAATAATATTTACTTACACATGGTTGGCACCAACTGCACAAATTTGCTGTACATCAACAGGTATGAGGAAGATATTAAAACTATAAAATTAATACAGTGATGATATGAACCACGTTAAATGATGATGAGCATAAGTTTTTTTTCGCTTTGTTGCTATAGCTGTTGTTTTTTAGTCTTCTTTTTTTCGTTATTTTTATTTTTTTTTTTGTTGCAAAGTTTCGGCTGTTTAAAAACGCAAGTGCGCGGCGTATCATTGCCACAGGGCAGTATTAGCGCCTGCTACGTAAATATACATATGTATCACTTGTGTTCTTTTTGTTTACTTTCTTATACCCTGCACCGGCAAAAGCGAAAGGTGGCAGTACACATTTATCCTCATGTTTGGAACATTCTACTAAATGGATCATGTTTGTCACATTCTACTAAACGGAAATCCATTTGAGGTGATTTACTAAGAAACAATAAAAAATAAAATTTCGCCATAATTATTTTCGCAGTTATCATACTTGCAAAAATTTAAAAAAAAGGCTTAAAAACTTAATTAAAATTAGACGCAAAAATTAAACCATATACGGACACAACTACGTCAAAAAACGCCTGTCCCAGTTTTGCCGCAAGTCATGCACTATTTTTTTATGGGCCCCAAAGATTTGGGTCCTCTGTGTCAATTTTGTATTTTCTCAGGCTCATATCTTGCAAAACGTTCGTAATTTTGATTTACTCTCTGTGACGCAAAGTTGTAGCTCTTGGACACAAAAAGGACACAAAATGTGAACATATAAAATAAAATAAATCTTCATCTTGGGAATAAAAATCGCAAACAATTTTAAAAAATTCTAATTTTTGATACATATACGCTGGGGCGTAAAAATATGTTTCACGATACAATCACAAATTTTGAGTAAGATTGTAAAGCGTTATCAAATCGGTGTGATCTATGTATGAGTGTATTAGTGTAATCATACTAAGAGGAAGTAGTACAGAGAAACTTAACAACTGCATAAGAAATACACTCAACCGAATTTTAAAGCATACCTTCAGGAGCAATGAAATTGCTTGTGAAGTGTAATAGTGCTGCCAGTTAAGATAATTTTGTTAAAAAGTTGAAAAATAAAAAATAAAAAATAAATATAAACTTTTAAATAAAAGAGCGTTTTAAATCTGAAATATTTGTTAACAATCAAGTACTAAAATGTACATAATATCTCAATAAACAACTTTCTAGAGCTTGTGAACTTCCTAGGAATTCTTCTTAACACCGTTTAGGTAACGCTTAGGTAGAGCCGCAAAAGTGAAAAATGTTCAAAAAAAAATGAAATTGAATTTTCAGGATCTTTGTGTATTCACTTCTCGAAGTTTTTGCAATTGAGTAGTGCAATTACATTGCCTCCCGCAGGTGCTCTTACATCTTAATCTTAATATTTTTGCCTGATTAATACCATCATTTCCAGTAAAAATTGTTTTGGCAAATTAATGAGTTAAATTGCTAATAAATATATGAATGACGAATAAACATCATTCGCCAGTTGGCAGTATTGATCTCTTGATTGCTGTAATTCTAGTCGAATTTTTTTATTCACTTGTCTTTTGCACACTTATTTTATTATGCGATCAAAACTTCTTTTCTCCAAGCCATACACAATATATAAAAACACACATAACTTCGACAGGATTTTAACATATCATCCGCATTATAAATCCACGCTGTACTTAGTAGATAATAATTTATTTTGTTTTTTTTTTTGTACTCTGCAAACGTTATATAACTGCTTTAAAGAAATGCAGACAGTATGTAGTTTGTGAAAAAAGTAAGTTGTGTTTAATATATAGTTGAGCCATTACACATTTTTTGTTTGATAGTTAATGGAATAAAACTTAAAAGTTGCATATCTTTATGGAAAATAGTACTAAAACTATTGAGAATTGAAAATTTAAACTTTAAAAAGCTTTTCTGTGGAATCGATCATTTTCAAATAATAAAACACACCAGTGTACTAATTAGTGTTAAGAATAACACTTAAGTTACTAATTATACAGAAATCAAGAAGAGCTTAACCACATATAATTACATAAATGATTTACAACTGGTTACCATGCCTCCTGCTTTTCTGTTGTGTATACAACAGGGATGGCAAAGTTGGTACAATTGTGCCTTTTTTGGTACTATTTAAACTCGGACAGTACAACACTACACCAATGGCTAATTTATTACATTTAAGGAATCTCCGAAGTTTCACTCCGTATTTCCTTTCAAACGATTGCAAATGTCAATTTTAAACTTTGAACAATGAAACTGATATTCTTATCCTTGAACACACTCTTCTGAAAGCAAGAAAATCAAAAAAATACGAACTATTCCACTTCCAAATCATCGGATGCTAGAGCACATGCTATTACTTTGTATATTTTAAATTTCAACTCAAGCAGCTGTAACTTACAAGCAAATTTGTGAAAATGATTCGCTAGCCATAACAAAGCCGATTATTTTAATAAAAACAAATAAAAATATGTAATTTGAACTAAAAAAATATTTTACTACAATTAAGGCCAAAAAAGTACAACTTTTTAAAGTTGTTGGTACAATTTTAAAATTCTCAATGACTTTCCTGATATACACGACTCACAAACTGACTGCGCTAGTTTTAATGGGAAGGGATGTCCCTCTCTGCTTTTCTGCGCACAAGCCTCACTCTGCCGACGTTTAATGTTTATACAACAATAATGTCTCACTGGATTTAATTTCACACACTTTTGTACGAAACAAGACATCTCTATAATATATGTATATTATACAATAAGACTTCAGACCAGTGGTCGCCAAGCTATACCATTGCATTTTACGATTGTGTGCGTTATACTCTCACCACGAACCGTGGTCGCCACTGAAATGTCTTTCCTTAATTTTAAATTTTAAATCTCCAACGGAAAATTTCATATTATTATGGATACAGTTTTGTCTTAAAATTAATTTACCTTTAAGTGCTGCTACGTCAATGTAATGTTGAGTATAAAGATGGTTTTGTAGAAAATTTTCATAGAATAATTTAAATATACCTCGTATTTTAAAATGCTTTTGGATGTCATGTTTTTTCATGAGTGGCAACGTACGTTGACAAATAAAACATTCTTGTTTGCCAAAATAATTTTGTGATATTGAAAAAATTTATTAAATTTCTTTATTTATTTATTTCTTATTGGTGGGACTATATCTTTGACCGACAGTTTGCAATATTTTATAAAAACTCCGGCAACAAGCAGAGGCAAATATTTAAAAATAAATTTTTTTTCGCTCACTATTATTTTCACCATTAAATGTTAATGTTTGCAGTTTGTTGCTATTTGCCAAAATGAAAATATTCATATTTTTAACAATAACAACAAACAATGAATAACTAAAGCTTGAGCTGTATTATTTCTTCTCAAGATGCCTGCATACTCGATAGTGCATGTGATCATGCGCACACGCTGAAGGCTATAAAAGCAGCAACATCAGTAACAACTTAAGTTTAAAGAACAACAAGTAATTGAGCCGCTTTCGAAAAATAAAAATAAAATAAAAAATTATAAAAAAGTGCCGATGCAGTGACGACGGTATTAAGGAGAATTGAAGTCGTTGTTAGTGCGGTTGCACATTCCATGTGCATTTACTTATAAAACATTAATTATTTATGAAGTATTAGTGTAATTATTCAATTTACAAACTGTTGGCGCTCTTATATTCACTCATTTTGATCATGTTTCAAACGCGACTGAAATAAAGATGACCGTTTTTCTGCAAACGGAATAATAAAATAGTTTGTAGAATTCAATGGTTATTAATTACTCCTGATTTTGTTTCTCATTATGTAAATAATCGTATTTAGTGAAAAAATAAATTTCCAAATGGTTGCCAATACCAAGTCCTTTCTAGTTTTTCACTTGTGTAGCTTGTAACAGCACAGGGAAAAATAAAAGTTTCCTACAATAATCACGCTTAATTGAGAGAAAAAAAGCAAAATCAATTAAAAACTGTATTTCGGCAATTAAACTTTAAATTAAATTAAATTTTTAAACAAACGTTTAATTAACTCAATTACATTTTTAATTGATTTTTCGTTTTTTTTATTGCAGGAAATTTTTTTCTTAAAAACATTCTCATTCCAAAAAACATAAAAAGCTTTATTGTTGGAACAAAATTATTTTATATTTTTAAATACCAGCAGTTTTTTTTTTTTTTTTTTTTTTTTGAAAGAAAAATTACATCTATTTTTAATATGTTTTTAACTTTTAATTTTTGTGCGAACTTATTATTTCTTTATTTTTTGTTTGTCATAAACAAAAAAATCTGCAACTTGAATTTTTGTTCAAATGCAGAAGTTTAATTTACCCCAATTTCAATAACTTCTCGGAAAGTAACTCCCAGTGAGAGTGAATTTCGAATTATTTTACGTGAATGTTTAAAAATGATTTTTTTAAAAAGGGAATAGGAAATAAAGGAAAACTCTTACGGAATCGCTATCCAGAATAGGCCTGATTAAGTTTCTAAAAATTTTCAATATTTTTATGATTTGGCATAAGAACCATTAATTGACTTTTGGTAGGGATTTCCATCAATCTGCTTAATGAACATCTCAATAATTTAGTTGTTCAACTCAATCACGATATTAATTGTTGTTGAATTATATTTTAGTTAATTTTTTGATTTATGTAATTAAACACTTTATTTAATTTAACACATTTTTAAAATTAATTATAAAAAAATCTATGAAAGACAAAAACTAAATCTCAAATATTCCATTTGCATAAAAGGTGTGTATATAAAGCAGAAATCTACATCAACTGATACTACATACAGTGTACCAACCGCAAAGAACGCTGATGATGAACTTGTAGTGGCCTTCGCAAACAGCTAGTTGTTCCGTTCTACTACGTGTTTGTCAGAATATTTTCAATTAACTTTGGTGTTATTTGTTCGTTAATACTCGTAATTATCAGATGTAATTTGGCTTGCAAAGTAATACGAACTTTAACCTTATCAAATCATAAATATATTTTTGCAATTCCTTTAATTTTGGTAATCATTTTGGTGATAGAAAAAAATTTAGCAAATTTCGTAATTAGTTTTAAGGATATCTTATATCATGTCTGCAATCATTCTCATAACCAGGGAAACCGCAAATATGCAATTGCATGCTTTTTCTTTTCTGATATGTCAATGCAAAATTAAGATATTTGTCCGTTTCAGAACTTTCTATGAATTTTGGAAACGATTTGTTAGTTCATATTTTTGCATATCTTACCATTTAAAGCATATTCTTGCATTTTTCAGTCTAACACACATAATTTGAGAGTTTTTTCGAATTTTCAGGACATCCAAATTTAGAAGAAGAAAAATTTAAAATGAGCGATTTAAAATTTTTAATTTTCACTCAGTTGTACACAGTCTTGTGTAATAAAAACGAAAATAGAAAATTAAAAAATTTTAAATCGTTCATTTTAAATTTTTTGTTTTTTTTATTAAATTTTAATGCTGGATCAAATACTATTGGTATGTATTTTCCAAAATTTCTTAAATTTAAACAGGTGTAACATGTGTTTTAACATCCTCACTGGACGTTAATTTAAATAAAAACTTGCTTTGGTAATTGCGACGAGTGATGCCCCGATTACATCAGTTGAAGTTGAAAAAGAACATTTTCAATGTATAAAAGTTTATTTAGATGTGACGGGCGGCGATTTTTATTTAAAAAGCTAAGACCCATGTCTAAAAAAATTCATTTGAACTTCAAGTGTTCTTTTGTCGAAATTTTTATGGAAATTTTGGTTTAACGTTACATTTCAAGCTCAAATAATTTTTCTTTGGATACGGCCATAAGTGAATACTTTTTGTTTAGTGCAATAACAATTAGAAATAAAATGATTGTCTTATTCTGCAAAATGCAGTTCCAAAGTTTTAATTCTGATATAGTGATTGCTTTTGAAGTAAAAGTTAATTTTTTTTCTTAATTAATCTTTTTATTGTTTTCTTTTTCTGTTTATTTTATTTTTGTCTTGTTTTATATGCAAATTTGATTGAATTTCTGAATTAAAATTAGATTTTTACTTCCAAATAATCCAATTTGTGTTAATTTTAAGAGCATATTTTTTGGGTTTTCCGTGCATATTTCGAAGTTTTCAGTGCATATTGAATGCGCATAAAACACTTTTTTTGAAGGATATTTCTGGTTTCCCTGCTCATAACACCTTGCAGCATACTTTGGCAAGATTAATTTTTTCCATACAGTAAAAATGAAATCCAATGCCCTAAAAATTAGCTTCCATTACAGTTTTCAAAAATAACTTTAATTTTTAGAGGGACTTGTGCGATATAAACTTTAGAGGCTCGTGCGTTATTTAGAATCCCATTCACTTTCCATATAACTTAACTCTAAAGGTACGATCACACTAGGCAAACATATGCCCCAAAAAAAAGCGTAACTACTGAATATTGTGAAAAACCTTTCAATTTAGACACACGTTTATTAATTTAAACAGTTTCCAATAATGTTGAATTCTATGACTATTTAAATTAAGAATCAAAAGCGTTTTTGGGGCAAATGTTTGCCAAGTGTGGCCGTACCTTAAGCTGCATCCTTATTAATTCTACTATGGAAAAGTTAATTTTATATATATATATATATAGATTTTATTCATAATTATTTTAAGTCTGTAACACTCTGGTCACTTTGTACTCGTATGTTGGGAAAATTCTTAGATTACAACAAAAAATTAAAGATTGTATGATTTTTTCTAGTGCGTGCATACGCAGGAAGACCAGAATCTAACGTTGCGTACTCATCATGTAAACCTGCTAACTAACGCACCTCTCTAAATATATAGAAAGAAAAAAACTGCCTACAGAAGTTGCTAAGCTTATGTTTCATCTCTAAATAAGTCATCATAATCATACTTACCTCTTGTTTTACTTTTTTTTTTCATTTTACTTGCGTCCGGAACAACTTTGGATTTCATTAGTAGCCAACCAGACGTTGTTATTCAAATTTAAATAATTTATGTATGTACATATTTAATATGAATAGTGTGACTAATAGTAATTGCCACCTGCAAAGTTCTTGAACAATCCTTACCAAGTTTTAAAAAGATAGCATCAGTGATGTCCACTGACCAAGAACCACTGCATGCAGTCAGTTTAATCTGGATCCTTAGCGAGATGCATATGTACATACGTCACTTTGCTTTGCTTTTCGAAGACCGATTTTGTAGGCCCCACTTTTATTGATTGTAAATCTTAGCAATTAAAATTTGTTGTTTGTGGGCATGAACGTTTTCAAGTATTTCCTAAATAGATATCAAAAGATGACAGCTTGATTTTTAACATTTCACAGTCTCGATTTTTTATTATTTATAAATAGGCTTACATATCTGCATCTGAATATGCACAGAAATAAAATAATATAAAAACCCAGCAAAAAAAAATAATCGGGAGTGTTCCAAAGGTTTACCACTTTCATTGCATACCAATCACTCCAGGTAGTGAATTTACTATTCTAAGGCTGTTGTTTATATAAAAAATTATTCTAGACAACATTTTAAGCGAATACCCTTCACTTATTTGTATGATTTCCGTCCTATGACAATAATGTTTTCAATTCATTGAGATTCACCAATTCATTGAATGGAACTACTTGGAGCTGGGCGCATCAATCCTGCAACTAATGATTTGTTTTGAAATTTTATGCTGATATTAATTGGTAAACTTTTTATTCTGTCTTATACGCCTAGAGTCTACTATCGGCACAATGTACCGAGATATTCCAGACTAGAGAGAATTTTTAAATAAATTTTTTCTAAATTCTAGAGCAACTTTTGTTTTTTACTTTTGCCCAATCTTTACATGAAACGCCTTTCCTGTTTAGGTCAAAACAAATTATTAACGTTTAAATTATACGTGACATAGCCATAATGCCATAGCCATAACCAAACCAAAATTCAACTGGTTTCTATGGTGAGAGTTCTGGTGTTATGGCGAATACAGTGTTGCCCATTAGTTTGGTTCGAACGGCCCAATAATTGACTTATCAATTAAATGCATTTTAGCTAATTGCCACTTAAATTTAAGTTGCACTTAAATGTGGTTTAATTTTTTTTAAATAATATAAATAAAAAAGTTAGGGTATCAATGTACAGAAAATTAAAATTGCATAAAAACAGATTTTATGACACAAAAAGAACATCGGAACGCAGTTTTCTATTTATTTTATTGTGATAGGAAACTATATATATTTTATATGTTATATATTTATAAAAATTAATCGAAATTCTTTTTAATACGACCACATAATGTTCATTTACAGGTTTTTAATAAACACACACAAGCACAATAGCGCATGGTGTGTTCGTAAAACTTAAGTTGGATTTAAATATATATAGTTGGGCACTTAATTTTAATTTAAATGTCTCTCAAAAATTTGAATTCGTTACTTAAATGGCACTTAAATATAAATGTTATACAATTGAGAACTCAAATATTGGGCCTAAATCTATATTCATACGAGTACTTACATATTCTTCTTCATAAACAAAAAGTCAGGATTCTTTGCTAATGTGATTTATTTAAAATATATCTTGTGACTACATACGAATAATTATTGTGATGAAATATAAAGCCAAAACACACACACACACACACACACACATTCTTATACATATTTATAGCGATGGTTTTTCGTTTGCTAACGTATGTCAATGTATCGTGCAAAAGCACAATAGTGATTATTACTATTATTTTTTCATAACTTATTAATGATTTTCTATAAAAATACGTAAACAGGTCAACATGTTTAAAAATGAAAAAATTAAAAAAGATAGACATGTACTGTTTTTCATCTCAAAGAAGCCACAAACGTTTAACTTGAGTGGCCTGGATCTGTTCTGTAGTAGTAAGGAATCTAACTAAATGTATAAAAAAATAAATAAATGAATAAAAATCACAATTTTTCTAACACCAGACATACTTACACTTAAGACAAAATCATCTTTGTGAAATATTTCACTATTGTCCGAAGCGGCGTAAAGAAAAATTTGACGAATTCTCGGTTCCATATCGTTAAAAATGTTTGCCAACAATTGGCAAATAGAAAAAAGTGACAAAAGTTTAAAGAAAAAACTTGAGCTAACTACAAGACACGTGACAATACTAAACATTTCCAAACGTTGATACAGCATTGCAGATAACGTAAACATTGACAATGTTGTATAAAACAAATCGTATATGAAAAAATATAATAACTGCAGTTGAAAGGTGTTAATAAAATCTTCTGCTAAGTTTTTTAGCTTGTGCTGTTCACATGTTAAAAGATGAACTTCTTGTGCTAATAATTTACGCCACCTCTTGTGTTTATTAAAATCATATTCACTGCCACTCTCTGTTGCCTGATATTGCATTAGCCTTGCATCTTTTTCGATTTTCTCTAAACGTCGAATTATAGTCTGGGCACCAATATAAATAACAGATAGGCCCAAAAAACAGTTCATTTCGTAAACGATCGCCTTGAGAAAAACGTTAGTATAATATATAACTTTAAGCATTGTGTAATATCGGAAATGTTCTTTGTTTTCAGGAACTAAATATGTGATATGGAATAATATTTCGAAGATACATAAAATGCATTTCACTTTCAATATTTTGCCAAAAGGACCAGCCACTTCATGGTTTTCATTAATGTTACCGGCTGATAGATAATGTTTCGATATATTCTTAAAATCCTTGAAAATTTCAAATATGCGCTCTCTATTTGACCAGATTTCCATACAACCAAACAAATAGAACAAACATTGCCAAAAATTATAGTAACACATTGATAATTGCGAATCAAAGCCTGGCATCTCATCGAGGGCCATATATACAAAGATTTGAGAAACGATGAATAAAATAAAATTTATAAATCCACAATAAACCATTAAGGGCCAGTTATACAAGTTGAAGGTGTCCTTTGAAACATTGTAATGAATGTTAGTGGTTCCAAGAACTTCGTTTAGATAATAATAGATGGTTAAGATGATATTCATTGCAGTTATTATTTTGCAAAAACAAAAATAGCTAAATAAACTTTAGTTATTTAGAAAATTTTCAAAGTTAATTGTTTTTATTATTTTAATACTTTAATATAATTTTTACACTTTGACTTTCACACTTTTACTGCGTTTGTTGAAATCGAACTGTGAAGGAAGCGAAATTGTACTAGCATTGTACTTACTGTTGACGTGGCCGTATGTATGCCTTCGGTACTTACCGAAAGCTATTTATAACAGAAAAAAATGTTTTCTTTTGTATGACACATGAGGTTCTCAACTTTTGCAAGGTAGGGAAACCACTAAAATTGTTGTTATTACATTTTAAGTTTTGATTCCAATATTTTGCTGCCAGGATAAGCACCTTGTTCAGCGGTGTATAACGATATTTTAAACAATAATAATTATTATTAAAATTCTTTTTATTTAAAAGGCGGCAAAACAACTTTTTGAACAATATTACTATAACATTTTAAGGATATTCTCTGTGGAAATGTGGAAATAGCGGAATTTCCGTAATTACCTATTCATAATAGTGATTTTGAATATAAGACCAACTTTTGGTTTTTACTTTTGTCCAGTCTTTACACGAAATGACTCTCGTTGTTGGGTCATCACAAATTTTTAAATTATATTATTTATACTTGCTTATTGTTCTTCACATACAAAAAGTAAGCATTTTTTGAACATGTGATATATTTAAAACATATTTTTTGATTATATGCGAATAGCACTAGTTTACACCGCAAATGTAAATTTGATGAGAGGTAATTTTCCTTATGTATTTTTTTAAGGAACAGTTTTCGATACATTGTATTGTTTTAATTTTTTCGACCTTTTTTCACTTGACAGATTATATCTCGAGCTAGAATGTCCGATTGGGTCGTTCTTGGTATTCAAATGCAAGGTATTGAGATGACGAATAAATATGTGCAATTGCACCTTTAATTGGTAAAGTGGTTAAAAATATATCGACGGATAAAGGGGACATTAAAAAAATCGTATTTTACAGTGATTGTATGGCGACAGAAAAGTACAAATCGTTTAAAAAATGCCTGGTTTCTGTTCATGTACGTAAAGATGATACTTTTACGTAGGAACTCAGACCAACTAGAAGAAAATCGACTGAAAAATGACAAAGTTATAGGCAATTGAGTGAATAAACCCAATCCCATATTTTCAGAATATTTGATTTTTTCGACAATTTATGAGTTCAGTTGCTCACACGCAAATATATTTAAATTATTATTTATTATTTTTTAAGTATTTTTACTTACTTATCACTATTATTTATTAACTCAATTGTAATTTTTCACTCGACTTTCTTCTGGTTGGTCTTATTTCTTACGTAAAAGTATCACCTTTATTAAACGATTTGTATTTTTATGTCGCCATACAATCACTGTAAAATTTTTTGGAAAATGTGTCCTATTTTCATAGATATATTTTGAACCGCTTTACCAATTAAAGATGCTATTGCACATATTTATTCGTCATCTCAATACCTTGCATTTGAATACCAAGAACGACCCAATCAGAAATTATAGCTCGAGATATGATCTGTCAAGTGAAAAAAGGTCGAAAAATTAAAAAATTACAATATCTCGAAAATTGTTCAATAAAAAAATTTAACATTGATTTTCGAATTCAGCAGAAGAAAATATATAAAGAAAATTACCTTTCATCAAATGTTCAAGAAAAAATATAATTTTGTAAACTATTGTAATTATTGTGATGAAATACAAATCCAAACATTTACTCATACATACTTACATACATATTTATATTGCTGTTTTTTCTGTTGCTAACGAATTTCAATCTACCGTGCAAGGGGAATTATTAAAATTGTTTTATTTTGTGACTAATGTCGTGAATTGTAATTATAAAATAAAAAATTAGTGAGTAAACAGTAAAATATTATTATTTTTTCATAACTTATTAATGTTTTTCTATATAAATACTTAAAGAGTTTAAACTGTTTAAAAATGAAAAAATTAAAAAAGAAAGACATGTACTATTTTTCATCTCAAAGAAGCCACAAACGCTTAACTTAAGCTGTCTGGATCTGTTCTGTAGTAGTAGGTAATCCAACTAAATAGATATATAAAAAAAATTTATATAAATTAATCAAAATCGATTTTTTTATAAGACTTACTTACACTCATGGCAAAATCATCTTTGTGAAATATTTCATTTTTGTCTGAAGTGGCGTAAAGAAAAATTTGATGAATTCTCTGTTCCATATCGTTAAAGCTGTTAACCAACGATTGGCAAACATAAAAGAGTGATATAAGTTTAAAAAAAAAGTTCGGGCAAATTGCAAGAAAAAGCCAAAAAACAAGATTTAACATTCGTTGGTAAATCAATGAGAAAATATAATACATTGAAAATGTTATATGGTACAAATCGTATATGAAAAAATATAATAACTGCAGTTGAAAGGTGTTAATAAACTCTTCTGCTAAGTTTTTCAGCTTGTGCTCTTCACGGGTTAAAATATCAATTTCTTGTGCTAATAAGTTACGCCACCTCTTGTGTTTATTCAAGTCAAATTCACTTCCATTCTCTTGGGCCTGATAATGCATTGACCTTGCATCTTTTTCGATTTTCTCTAGACGTCGAATTATATTCTGGGCACCAATATAAATAACAGATATCCCCATAAAACAGTTCATTTCGAAAACCATCCCCTTGAGAAAACCGTTGATAAAAAATATAGGTTTAATTATTTCGTAATATCGGAAATGTTCTTTATTTTCCGGAACTAAATATGTCTTATGGTAGATTATTTCGAAGATACATAAAATGCATTTCACTTTCAATATTTTTCCAAGACGCCCAACAGTTTCATGGTTTTCATTAATGCTACCGGGTGATAGATAACGTTTCGATAGAGTCTTAAAATCCTTGAAAATTTTAAATATGCGCGCTCTATTTGACCAAATTTCTATACAACCAAACAAATAGAATAAGCACTGCCAAAAATTAAGGTAACACATTGATAATTGCGAATCATAGCCTGGCATCTCATCGAGGGCCATATATACAAAGATTTGAGAAACGATGAATAAAATAAAATTTATAAATCCACAATAAACCATTAAGGGCCAGTTATACAAGTTGAAGGTGTCCTTTGAAACATTGTAATGAATGTTAATGGTTCCAAGAACTTCGTTTAGATAATAATAGATGGTTAAGATGATATTCATTGCAGTTATTACTTTGCAAAAACAAAAATAGCTAAATAAACTTTAGTTATTTAGAAAATTTTCAAAGTTAATTGTTTTTATTATTTTAATACTTTAATATAATTTTTACACTTTGACTTTCACACTTTTACTGCGTTTGTTGAAATCGAACTGTGAAGGAAGTGAAATTGTACTAGTATTGTACTTACTGTTGACGTGGCCGTATGTATGCCTTCGGTACTTACCGAAAGCTATTTATAACAGAACAAAATGTTTTCTTTTGTATGACACATGAGGTTCTCAACTTTTGCAAGATGGGACATTCAATAGAATTCTTTTTAACTAAATTTTTAAATTTTAAATCCAATATTTCGCTGCAGCGAATATTGGGTAATTTGTAATTTGAACTATCTTGTAGGCAAAAATTCATTTCAACCAAAGTTTTGCACCGATGTAGCTGAAATTTGGAATTGTAAGAGTTTTTCATGAGCCTCCATAGCTGGATTTTCTGATTTTTGTGGTCGTAGTGTAAATTTTTGTGATTGCCACGAACGAATATAAGCGAACGAATATATATTTTTTTAAATTCAGCACGATGTAACATAAGCCATGTAAACCAAATCTTTCTTGAAAAAATCACTAGTATTTTCGTGTGCTTTTGTCACCATAACGATAATTTTTGGCAAAAAGTATGTACCTTTTGCTTCAGCGAACCCATATCTTGTTTTGAAACATTATTTAAATAAATTTGACTTATAATAAAGTTGTAAATAGCATCAGTTTTAAACTTTTCATTGTATTTGAAGGTGAAAGAAAATGTTATAAATCAAAATCGAAACGAAAAATAAAAAAAATTAATTCAGAACTATTTTTTTATAACTTTTTATCAAGGAAAAAAACGTAAGGGAGTCCACGGCAAACATTATCTGAAGCTTAGG
Source organism: Tachina fera (assembly GCA_905220375.1). Taxonomy (NCBI): domain Eukaryota; kingdom Metazoa; phylum Arthropoda; class Insecta; order Diptera; family Tachinidae; genus Tachina; species Tachina fera. The sequence goes on from LR999966.1 coordinate 85,803,704, forward strand.
CGAAGTTTATATTCACGGAAAAAGTTATTTATTTGAGGTTAAGTTAGAATTTTACATTTTGTCAACAAAAGCACTAACGTTCACCAAAATATTTATATTCTTTTTGTTTTAGTTACTTACTAACCCCTCTCTTTTCAATATTACGCACGGTTTTCTTTATTTTAAATAATAACTTATGACAAAAACGTTTCTTATTTATATAAAAATTACACTTTTTATGCTGCACTTGCAAATGTCATCTTCGACTGCCCATAAATCGGCTGATATTTGTTTTTACAAAAACCAAATATGCAGTAATTTGCTTTGATATATTCTTAATCGAACTTCATTAACAAAAACATTGTTATATTGTGCAGCGTTGGGTACCTTCTTTGGGGATTAGTAATGATATGAGAAACAATAATAATTATTTGTGTTTTAGTGGAATTTTTTTAAAATAAGTTTAAATATTTTAACACACTTTTTCCCTAGTAATAATATTAATTGCTTCTTAAAAATAAATTTAAATTAATTATTATAAAAACTACTTTAAATAATTCTGCCAAAAAAACCGACTTCAATGCATTAAGATCTAATAGAAAGTTTTCGAAAAAATTTATAGGATATAAAAGCAAATTTTAATGGGCGTACATCCGCCCATTTTTTAAAGGCAAGATTTTGTGTTTTTTAGAGTTCAGGGTGTGTGTTTAATTCTGTGAAAATCGGTACAGTAGAACCGCCCTTTTTTAAGTAACAAATTATGTCTATTTTTGAGCTTAAGGGGTGTGTTAAGTTTCGTAAAAATCGGTTAAGTATAACCACGTGAAATGTAATAATCGATTTTAATGGTCTTATCCTCGCCCATTTTTTCAAACTTTAAAATTATGTAATTATGACAACTAAAGCAATAAAATAAGTAGAATATCATAAAATCAAATAAAAAAAAATTGTGTGCGTTTTCCCGCCAATTTGTTTTTGTAGTGGGACCAATAGGAAGCTATACCCTGTCAGACAATAAAAAAATTTTTGCAATCGGTCTAATATGAACCGAGTTATGAAGTAACACCGCCAAAAAGAAAAAATAGGGGCGAAAGCTAAAAAGGTGGTATATCTTCTTTTGGAAACTGTATGAAAAGTTAAAACAATATGTAATTTATTCCTCTTATTTATTAGATTGTCAAGAGGGGCTTTCTATTGTTTATAATCCTAAATTAGTACACATACATATTTTTGAGCTAGATTATTCTCAACAACAACAACAACAACAACAACAATAATAAAGAGAAACCCCTGAAGAAGTTTAAAACAAGCAAACGAAACGTTGGGTGAACAAAATTTAAATTTTCTTTTTATTTAAATTTAGAACCACATTAGCCCGTAGGAAGCCCCTATTGACAATCTAATTATAATACTTGGTCCTAAATCAAAACTTAAAAAAATTTATTGTAAAAGGAAATATAATATGATGAATAATTTTATACCATTTGCTTGTAAATAAATTTTTTTAAAGTTCATAATTTGAATGTGCTGAGTACGAGAAAAATAAAATAAAAATGTTCCGTTTGGCCATTGTCCAGATAACGGTACATTTGTGTTTTTCAATGTATATCAATGCTGTCAGTTTCATAGCACAATTGTGCTAGTTCAAAACAACATACATTCTTAGGCCGGGTTTACATCTGTGTGCCATGTGCCACACAAGCGTAAAAAAAGCGTAACCAACCAATTACTAATGAAAAACTGTTTAATTCAGACACGTATTTATTAAGTTTAACAGTTTTATACATAATTAATAGATAATTTTATAGAATCCAACATCATTGCAAACTGTTTAAATCAATAAATACATGTCTTAATCAAATATTTTTTCATTAGTAATTAGTTGGTTACGCTTTTTGGGCAAATGACACACAAGAAATACCAGATGTAAACTCAGCCTTATTTTCTTTCATTTAGGCTTAAATTTACAGTCATTAGTTAACTAATAGCAATAGTTTAACCAATATTATTTGATTCACAGCTCTTTGTTTACAATTAGTTAAACCTTTAAATGTCATTGGTTAACAAACAGTTAGACAACAGCTGATTCATTGTAAACTTTATTAGTATTGTTGTGTTGTTAAAATTTTTATGCACATTTCACACAAACGTTATCAAGCATCTTCTTTGTATTTAGCTGTAACACATTTTTTTATTTTATTTTCTCTTATCGTTTGGTTTTTCCGAACCAATTTCAGCAATAATTCAATATTTTGTACGGTAAAGTTTGATGAGCGCGCACTAAAACAGTCCATATTTAGTCAAAATAAATTTAAAAAAATAAAAAAAATAAAGTTACATTGAATATATGGGCTTGAAGGCCGGACGCACCCCCTAAAACACAACTTATCGGTATGAAAATTTTTTATAATTTTTTTTTGCATAAAACTCACCCTCCAAGAGAGTAAAAGAAATCAAAAAACAAAAAGTCTCCATACAATTAACGGCCACTCTAATGTGCACTGAAAGAAAAAAAGATGTTGGTGAAAAAAAGGGGGGGGGTGTGTGTGTCTGACCAGTTAGACAATATTATTAATATTTGATTGCATGGCGAAATATTAAAATCCTTAACAATATGTATATAAATATCTGTGGCAATATGGAATAACAGCTTAAGTCGACTTAAGCAAAGCAGTACATTTTGAAAGTTTTTACCCTTTCACTAAGAGATTAGAAGGCTCTAATGCATGATTCTACTCTCTTGTGATTCTCTCTTTCCATATATAACATTAGAACCCCTGAAAATTTCAACTGGAGCATAATACAGCACAAGTAGGCTTAACTTTCCTAAATCTACTTAAGCTACTATTCCATATTACCACAGATATATTGTTTAACTCATCCAAGTCCATTGTCTTATTTAAAGCATGAGTTTGATTTTATTTTCAGCCTTAACAGAAAATGTTTAGAAACTGAGTCCTTGATAACATCACACAAATACTAATAGCTCTTAAAATTTTTTTATGTCAACAATGTTGTTAAGCTGCGTATGTTAGTTTAACATTTTTAGCTGTTGCCAACTAATAAACTTTAAAGTAGATGTAGAATGTATGTAATTAAATTTCGCACACGATTACGATCGCCCAAATGGCCAGCCAATAGATCAATAAGAGCTAAAAGAAACCGCAATTAATTAATATGGTATAATAATCGTTAAAATGATTAAATAGATAAAAAACTATTTTAACTATGTTAAAAACAAGGGTCTTTTAACAACCCAGCAAAAAATTTCAAAACAGGTAATCGGGTTTGGAATTAAGCATTTTTGGTGATAGCTCTTCCTTACTGGATTCCCTACTTAATTATTTCAACAAGGCGTTAGACTGAAATAATTGATTATTGAGAAGTACTTAATTTTTTTATTTGGCAACATGTTCACGTAATCTATTTAATATGTATAAAAAAAATCATTCTCCTCATTTAGCAACTTGTAGATAATTTTTTAAATTTGAAGTAATGTGATTTGTAAGCGAGTAATGCAATTTGATAATCAGAAAAGTAAGTCATTATATGGCAAATAGTTCTGACGGTAATGTGTAATTTTTTACTGGGGAAGTCAATTAATATTATTAGTTGCTATAGGGCCATGAGATTGTTAGGTTTATTTAGATTAAGTTCAACTACGATTAAATTAAATTATGCGTTGGTTGAAGTAGTGCGTTTACTACAAGGGTAATGACGGTCCTGCACTGGCCGAGTTAAATCCCCGGACATACTCCGTCATTATCAACACGATAGATTTCTCTCATGTGTTAGTGTATATGCTCAAGCACATCACAGTATCCTCATTCGTCGAAATTTCTCTTAATGAATCATTGCGATGTAAAATAAATATTAAAATTTCTACATAGCTTGAAGTATAGCGCCTATTTAACACTAGAGGCGCTGCAACGATGCTATAAAAATTAACAAGACGCATAATAGCAGAACTGTAAAAACGAAAAACCCAATTAATCGTCTCTTCTTCTTGAAAGAATGTTGCCTTCCAGTTTTCATTTCTATATTCCATGTTAATTAGAAAATTTAATTGACTAAATAAATTATGTAGTTTTCTACAATTTGTTTACGATTTTACAACAGCTCGTTCTTGGTTTAATAACTTACGGCTAATTCTTAAGGCCCAACTATAATATCCATAAGCCAGCTTAAGCAACTATGCGACTACATATACCTTTCGTCAAGTTTCATCAAATGTCATTTGCTTAAGCAAAGTACCAAACACACATTCCGTACGGAAAACACTGTTTGTGCATTTTTACGGTTCCGTACACTAAAGGTGAAAAGGAACCCTATTGTTTTCGATACGCTGTCCGTCTGGCCGTCACGGGCAATTTTCGCAGGAACCGTAAAAGCTACGGACCTGAAATTTAAACAGAGTATGTAAAACTTTGGTCGCTACAACAACAAATACATGAAAGTTTAAAATTAAAGGGTGTTCTAAAACGATCAGCGAAAAATTTTTATTTCCCATGTAATATACATACAATTGTAGGTACACTTGTGTAGAGACATTTAAAATTTGTTAGTGTATTTTTATACAGACTACAACAATTAACACAAAAATTAAAATTAAAGGGTGTTCTATCAGTTAATGTAATTTTGACTATGTAAATTGACAAATTGCTGTGTCTTGGAAACCGTCAGAAGCAAACTCTTGAAATTTTCAAAAACAGTCAGACAAAAAAATCCCAAAGCTATAAAATCGCCAAACCGAAAAAAATCGCCAAAGCTAGAAAAAAATCGCCAAAACGAAAAAAGAACCAAATTGAAAAAAATCTAGCACCAAAATGAAAAAAAATCGCCAAAATGAAAAAAATCGCCCATATGAAAAAATCGCCAAAATGGAAAAAATCGCCTAGACGAAAAAAGTTGCCTAAAAGAAAAAAACTCGCAAAAAACCTTAAAAATTCGCTTAAGTGTGAAAAAAGCACCAAAACTAAAAAAGTACTAAATTAAAAAACGTCAAAAAACGTCAAAAACGCCAAAACTAAAAAACACATATTAAATAAAACGCTTAAAACCGAAAAAATCTCAAAAACGAAACAAATTTCAAAACTGTATGTGACCTTCTCCGCGAAAAGGGACCTAGTGTATCAAGAAACGGGTTTGAACTCAAGATTGGATTCTGGTACTTAAAATGCTTTAGAATAAGATGAAATGAATTGAGTCGGCACCCAATCATAACTAACCATACCAAATCGCATCTCCCAATTGAAGGTGTGTTCAAAGTGATAATGCGTTAATGAAACTTTAAATTCGTTTTTATCAAAACTTAATTTGCACATATAAGCTAAATTTCATATAATTTTACATATCTAATGTCCGTATGGATCCCTTCGTACGCGAGTCAGAGTCACACTTTATTTAAACTCAGTTGTTTCTTTTTTAAACTCAGAAAATAAATCAAAACTTCTATTCCCTACAAGAAATGAATGACTGAAACTAACACAAATAACAATTTTTTACTAACACATTTACAACAATTTTACATTCAATTCAACAGTTATTATAGTGACTTTACTCTAACATATATGCTAGAGTTGAACATCTAATGTACACATGTCTAAATTTTTAAAATATTGAATTTTATTGAAAATAATTTTTAGTTCCTTCGGTTTTTAAAATTAAAATACATAAAAGTGGTAAAAAAATTATGGTGTTTGTGAAAAAGTAAGATAAAAATAATAATGATCAAAAGAAATTTGATACAGTTTAATTAAATATACATATGTATGTATGTATGTATTAGTTTCTTTTTCAATATTTAGATATTTGGAAAGGGATAATTCGTTGATGGTTGAAGAAGGCGGCAATACAATTCATTCTGTGAAAATTAAAGTTTACAAAAGTGCTAAAAAAGATAGTTAAATAATGAATAAAAGAAATTCACAAAGTTTAATTTAATATGTACATTTATTTTCAAAATTTTAGATATTTGTAAAGAGCATGGTGTGACGGTGATGAAAAGGTGTGAAGAGGTCTGGCTACCGCTTAAGTTATTTGGTGTTTTTGTTAATTTGTATATTTGTTTTAAATATGATATTTACTTTTGTATTTTATGCAATTAAAATAAAACAAAAAGTATATTTTCTGTTAGTATATCAATCATTTATGGTTACTCAATTGTGAAAGAAATATAAATCAATTATGATCAGTCAAACTTGAGTAATATTTATGCTATCATTGACTATTAAATAGCACTGGAGTGAGCAGTTCAACTATATGTTATATTCGTTAGTTAGAGAGAGATGCAAGATCACACGTACACAAAAGTTTCCATCACATTTTTCATTTTGCCCTTAATAAAGTGATAGAAACTTTGTTCTACGCAATGATGAATATATCCTGCCTGACTATCGATCAAATGAGCAGTCAATTGGCTGATAGTGTTCTTGTAGGGTTTGTATTCATTATATTACAATACACATGTACACACATACACATGAGTTTATTTATGTATGTTCATTGTTGTACTTTTTAGTAGGCAAAGCAAATAAAACAAGTAATAAAGTAATGGATATAATTATTTGTGAACTTTTAATAGATTAGGACATTTCAACAAGTTGATTTGATTAAATTGCATTCATTTAGGAGTTATAAAAAGAAACAAAGCTAAATAATTCGTAAGTGCATGTAAGTACATTGTGGCCACCAAAAAGTCACGTCTGAATTGTTCAAGCATTTGACAGGCTTATCGTTCAATTATGACACTAGCTTGAGCCAGCTTATTCATATTATAGTTGGGCCTTTAAGCCTGCATCACACTATTGACACTTTATGGCCGATAATGGGATCTCGGAGTTATTTTAAATTATGGATTCGCTTAATTCATTCACTAAATTGATTAATTTTTAATGAATTTTCAATTAACTTTTTGATTCATTTAATTCAACATGTTAATTTAAATATTAAATATTTTTTATATTTTTTAAATACACATGTATGTATGTATGTAATTATAAATTGATTAAAAAATATTTTTTTTCTTAATTTTTGAAGTACATAGAAGTAAAGTTTAATTTATTGATTCTTTCAAGCAATTTGATTACTAAAACAATATTACTTTACTATTATTATTATCAAATTACTTTTAAGTATAAAAAAATATTATGACATAAAATATAAATGTATTTGTCATAATGAGAAAAAAATTTTATTAATATTTACCGGAGTACAATTTAAATTAAAGTCAATTAAGCTTCCTCCAATTTCATATCATTCAAATCACTTTATTTTAATGTAGAAAAAAAATATGTTCCACATATTACAGCTCATCCTGTACATTCTAAATACATAATATGATAATAAAAGGTTGGTTGTTTTACATTAAACTTTCATTATACTGACGCTCCTACGAAATAATTGATTTGTATGATGCGTGTGAATTTCACATTTCTTCTCATGTAAAGGGGTTTTATAGAAATCAATTGTGGCAATACAAAAACTGTTGCAAAAAAACCACAACAACACCAACAACAATTGCAACATTTATGTTACAATATGAATAAAAAATAACATTTACTTATTTCAGTTAAAAGAACAAAAGGCAAATCATCATCTCATAGTCGTCATCTAAATGCAACAAATAAACAAATGAAAAAAAGAAGTTGAGGAAAATGCAAAAAATACAAAAAATGTTGCAAGTTCATTGAAATTAAAGCAAAAAACTTAATTGAATAGGTACATACATATATGTATATACTAGAGGTGAGCACAAGATGCTTGCTTGCTTAATCTTCATGGCGTAAAGTATTGAATTGTTCTCTCTTTTTAGTGCTCTTGATTTTATGAGAACACAAAAAAAACTGGTATATTCTTTTAACCAAAGTATGCAACAACATATGTTTATATGCCAAGCAAGGGCAGTAGTTATTGTAGTGTCGAAGCATATTTCACTAGCGCACACGAATGACAATTGTAAAATGTAATTCTAAGTGCTATGATTTATTAATTTAAGACAAATATAAAATAAATAAATAATAAAATAAAAACAAGTAAGAGTGCTATATTCGGCTGTGCCGAATCTTATATACCGTTTACCAAAGTGCGTTTATGTAGTATAGAGATACATACATAAGCAAAGAGATATGTAGGTATATATTAATTTTGTGAAAAATCCATACTTTTTGTGCAATTTTTAGGTTTTAGGCATTATGTTTAATTTGGTGTTTTTTTGCGATTTTTTTCCATATAGGCAATTATTTTGGTTTTGCCGATTTTTTCGGTTTTTGGCGTTTTTTTAGGCGATTTTTTTATTTTTATATATATTATTTTTTTTATTTTTTTGTGGCAATTTTTTAGTTTTGACACTTTTTTTCTCGTTTTGGCGATTTTTTTTCGGTTTTTGGCGTTTTTTTTTTTAATTTTGGCGAATTTTTCCTTTCTGGAAATTTGTTTGATTTTGACAATTTTTTTCATTTAGGCGATGTTTTTATTTTTGGCGATTTTTTTTCATATAGGCAATTTTTTTTTGTTTTGGCGATTTTTTCGGTTTTTGGCGTTTTTATTTCTTTTTGGGAATTTTTTTAGTTTTGACACTTTTTTCTCGTTTTGGCGATTTTTTTCGGTTTTTGGCGTTTTTTTAATTTTGCCGATTTTTTTTCGTTTTGGCGAACTTTTTGATTTTGCAATTTTTTTTTCGTATAAGCGATTTTTTTAATTTTTGGCGATTTTTTTTCATATAGGCATTTTTTTTTTGTTTTGGTGATTTTTTTCGGTTTTTGGCGTTTTTTTTAACTTTGGCGATTTATTTTCGTTTTGGCGATTTTTTTGATTTTGGGGTTTTTTTTCATTTAGGCGATTTTTTTTCATATAAGCATTTTTTTTGTTCTGGCGTTTTTTGCGGATTTTTGTCATTTTGGGATTTTTTTGTTTTGACACTTTTTTCTCGTTTTGGCGATTTTTTTCCATTTTTGACATTTTTTTTTGCGTTTTTTTTCGTTTTGGCGATTTTTTTGATTTTGCCGATTTTTTTTCATATAAGCGATTTTTTTAATTTTTGGCGATTTTTTTTTTCATATAGGCAATTTTTTTTTGTTTTGGCTTTTTTTTTTAATTTTGGCGATTTATTTTCGTTTTGGCGATATTTTTTATTTTGTCGATTTTTTTCATTTAGCCGATTTTTTTTTAATTTTTGACGATTTTTGTTCATATAACAATTTTTTTTCATATAACAAGTTTTTTTGTCATTGTGGAAATTTATTTTTAGTTTTGACACGTTTTTCTCGTTTTGGCGATTTTTTTTCGTTTTGGAGATTTTTCTTAGATTTTTGGCGATTTTATAATTTTTGGATTTTTTTGTTTTACCGTTTTTGAAAATTTTAACAGTTTAGCTCTTACGGTTTCCAAGATAAAGCAATTTGTTAAAATTACATAGTCAAAATTGCATTAACTGATGGACCACCCTTTAATTTAAATTTTTTTAATTTTAGTGTTAATTGTTGTAGCATATATAAAAATACACTAATTTTACAAATTTCAACTGTCAATATACATATGTACATACATAATACAATTGTATGTATATTACATGGGATTTTAAAAGTTTTCGTCACTCATTTTGGAACACCCTTTAATTTTTAGCTTTTATATATTTGTTATTGTAGCGACCAAAGTTCTACATACACTGTCCAAATTTCAGACCCGTAGCTTTTACCGTTCCTGAGAAAATAGCCTTCTTCCTAAAACATGAAATATGTTTAATTATTAGAAAAAAAGTTAAAGTTTTCCAACCCTGGAAACGTTTTTTTAATTTGTTAAATTTTTAATTTTTTTTTAATTATAAATACCAATTTTATTCATACCGAAGTATAAAATAAGTTAATTTAATAAAAAAGTAATGAAAACTTGTTTTCGGTAGTTATTTTCTATGGGAATATTGAGTATGAGCTTTCCAGCTCTGAAACCGTCTGCTCTTGCTGATTTTCAATAGCTGATTTTCAATAGAGTCTCTAGCTCTTCTGGGAGCTTGGGAAAACCGATTTCACGTACAGACAGACGGACAGACGGACATCGCTTGTTCGTCTTCCCTATGCATAAGGATCCAGAATATATATACTTTATGTGTCGCTTATTAATATTGTAGAAATTACAAACGGAATGACAAACCTATATATACCCTTTTACCATTTTTTGGTAAAGGGTATAATAATCAGCCTTATCATGAATTCGACATGTGAAAATTTCCGAATCAAATTCTTCGTTCACATGGATGTTAATTTCGTATCATCGATTCATTCATCATATTTCCACTTTTTCCTACAGATAAATCTTTGTGAACGATTTTCTTTATAAATTATCTTATGAAGTTTTTTGTTACCAATTGGTCACTCGTTCTGAAATTTCCATGTAAAATTTTGTTCATGATAAGCCTGAAAATCTTTCACATGGGATATAATTGCAAGTTTTATTATCACTTAATGTTTTATGAAATTTTGAGTTTGTGAAATTAAGTATTGTGCACTATGAAGTGAACAATAAAAAATTTTGCACACTTGACACAACTGTCGATTCCACTTTTGTAGAATGGTTTTGTGTGTTTTTTTATTATTTCATTGTTCTCTAATTTCGCTGTTCACCCAATTACGATCACCACTGCAAACAATATTCGCTCTTGAAAAACCTACAGTACTGTGCACTTTTTCACGGCTTGTGCTCACTTCTAATATATACATATTTTTTATTTGGATTTGCTGTTGTTGTTGTTAGTTGTTTTTTATATAAATATAATAGTGATATGCTGAGCTTTGTTGTGTTTTGAATATTTTGTTGTTGCATGTTTGTTTTGTTGACGCTTGTTATTACGAGTATTGTTGTTTTGAGTAGACAGACAGACATTCATACGAATGTCTCGTATTTCGTTTAAGCCCGCTCAGTGTGCTTACTTGTAACTTGTTTTTTTTGTTTATACTTAATTTATGCAAATTACTGCACATGCGTGTGAACACAAACTTCCTCTTCATCTCCTTGGAAGCCGACAACTTAGCAGTTTATATCTCATACATTATTTTTTTAAAAGAATCATAATAAAAATGTTACCATCAAGCATTGTGTAGTTGTTGTTAGTTTTTCGGTTATTATTTTTTTAAATTATTATTTGCATTTTCATTAAAACTTAATGATACCGATGATAAAATAACTTCAATTATCACAACTTCAATAGCTAATGGCTTATTAGTGGAAATAATAGCTTGAAATGTTGCAGGCAAATAAGTATTGAAAATAATGAATTTTTAAATAATTCTACTTCTTATTGGTTATGAATTTAATAACTTTAAATAAAGATTACATGTTTTAGGAGAGATGCATGTATCAGTGATCGGCAATGAATCGTGCTTTTGTTATTCATACTCATGAAATTTTAAATATAAATGCGTACACACAGAAAAATCTCAACTTAAAATCTACTTAAACAAGGTTAATCCAAAATTTTTTTGCAATGATTTTGCTTCACATGTGTTTCATGTTAATTTAACATGATTTATAGTAATTGCCAAAGAAAATTTTTCCTTTTTTTCACGTTGAATTAACATTTAAGTACTGTTAAAATCGAAATGAAGAATCATGTTGAATGAATCAAAATTACTTCAAGTTAAATAAACAGGAATTTAATTTAATGTAGTAATTGTATTTTGTTAATTATTTAACTTACATAAGTGTGGTTGACATGGACCTCAGAAAAATTTTTGTATATAAATTAAATTGAATTCCCCGGCCAAGATTTGAACTCGGAACTGATCGCGTGGTAGTCAACGTGCTTACCCTGTAGCCACAACAACTTTAAATATTCTTAAGATACATACTAAATATGTACCATCTTGAATTAAATTATAATTTAACATTATTTCTTATCATTTAACATACAATTTATTTGAAAAGTATAATTTTTATTTGAAAAAAAACGAAATGCTTTGACTTGAAAAGTTTTAGTTAAAAAAATACAAAATACTTTGACTCCTAGCAGCAGTCTGTCGGCTGTTTACAAACAAAAAAAAACAAAAACAATACAAAAACAACCTACACAACTAAACACAAGACTGTACTGCAGCTTTGAACAAAGCAAATAAACACCAACACACTCAGACAAGATATTATTTCATGTAAATTTAATGTGACTTGAATAAATTTGAATCAACCTTTTGGCATGGAGATTTTATATTGGTATTTTTTTCTGTGTGTAGACATCGTTTAAACTCAAGTACTCTGATGTACGCACAATCACAATGGCATTGAAATGTAAATATAGGTTGAAATAAATATGAATGCGGTGTTGATATGCCACACTCACACTTACAAAACACCTCAGTTTGATTTCTAATAAATAAAAATACTTAAAATACTTATACTACTCACATTGATTTAGCTCATGTATGTTTGTGTTTATTTAAAAGTTTAGTCATTAAACAGTTTGAAATTAGTATACAATAGTAGTAAATAGGATTAATTTTCAATTCCTGCAAAAAAAAAAGCAACAGAGAAATAAAGACACAACCTCATAATGAGAACTTTAATGTTCGTATGTGAAGTTCGCATTGTGAATCATACTTATTTATTTTGCATTGTCCATAGGCATTGAGTCAAGGATAGTCGAAATCAACAACGTCATAAATGTGGCTATGTATGAGTTCGATGCGCACTTCAAACCTTCGAGTGAATCTGACTCATAGACAACATTGCATAAGTATAAGTGCGCATAAATACAAGAAGTTATATGTCATGTTTTAACTCTATTCACTTTTTCACTACTCATTGCTCTTCTCTGGCATGTATGCACTCAACAATTTTGGCTTAATTAAACCAACAAGGCTACATACATATAAATTTCATTGATTATCAATATTCCAGAATTTGCTTAAATTTCAACGTGATGAAGTGTTTCAAAAATATGATTTTATGCCGATTGTTTGGTTTTAAATGATAAATGTTCACACCTTTTCTTTTACATACCTTCTTAAAGGACTTTTTTTAAAGTAAAACTGAACAATTTCATTCGTTCGTTTTTCAAACCCATTTAGAGCACAGCGGTGGATTTTGATAATACATAATATTGAAATGAAATTTATGTTTGTAAAATATTTTGTCGCACTGAACAACAAACAAAAGACACAAATCAACGACAACAAAAAACAAAACAAAAAAAAACAGCAGATAAATAATAAAAACACACTTGCAACTTGCAACACAATGCATGCTCATACTTGTTAAAATATTTTTTATGCACATTTGGAGATTTTATACGAATATGGATATAATTTTTTTTGCCTGCCATTTTATGCGATTCTCGTTGTGAGCTTTATTTATAATTGGGTCTCCTTAAACAAATGTTGCGCATTGATCATTTATGAACATCCTGTCGTCAGATTCATTTAAACTGGAAGACCAATGTACCTACTTACACACAAAATTCCGCTTAGAGTGTTTTAGTTAAGAAAAAATTTGGTAAGGGAAACTTGAAACAGTTTCAAATAAAGAAGTAAAAAGCAACCAAATGATTACATTTCACGCAGGGCTGAAAAAAACAAAAAAAAAAAAGAACAACCAGTTCCACCTCATCACCTCCATCCACCAGGCAACAGCACCAGCAGCGTGGTCCTGTTTTTCCTTTTAACTCATATTGTTAGTGTTGCTTATATGCTGCCCCATGCATTAGGTTCTAGACCATGAGCCATTGCCAATGGCCTGAGGCGCCAATGTCTTAAGCCCCACAGGGGGTTTTGGTTTAGTTTCAGTTAATTTTTGGCTTTTGTTCACCTCGAGAGTTTTGTTATATACTTCTTATTTTTTGGATTTTTAACATTTGCGCAGATAATCATAACTGTTGAGTGCATATGTCCATGTGCTAAACAAAAAACTTTAAAATTGCATCTGCAGCTTTTTAATGTCCACAAGACAACTATAAACTGTTTGTATATTTGTACGTGCTGCTCTTTCTCATCCTTGTCGTTTAAGGGATTTTGGTCAACCAAACAAAATTATGTATGTATGTTAATAAGCCGTGTTTTTTAAGATTGGTTATTTACAGAAAAACAAAAACGAAAAAAACACGATAGTTGTAATAATAATGTTGATTTTTATGTTAGAATTTTTTTTAGTTTGGTTAACTGGATGCTTGAAGATTTGAAGATTAAATGGAAAATATGATAAAAATACTTGTATTAAGAAGTTTTAATTCATATCAATATTCGGCAGTTTATGTTTTTTTTTCAAAAATGAAAAGGAAGAAGAGAGTTTTAAACCAGAAAAAATAAAAAATCTACATAATGAAAAAGCTAAATAACGCAGGCCATTAGTCTATATGAATATAATTGTCTGTTTCGTTGCTCACTTTAGAGCGACCTTTAATTTTTAACTTTCATGTGCTTGTTAATGTTCTCGATAAAATAGGCTGCGACTGTCAGACAGACAAACAAAAACAATAGAGTTACATTTCACCTTCGGTGTACGAAACCCTATAAAAAGTCCTACACGAAGAGAAATTTGAGTGTTACACTGTTCCACAAAATACTTTCTAGTTGAAATTAACATGAAACTTTTGAATATATACCCAGTAAAAAAAGAGACTCCAAAAAAGTCATGAAAATGTAGAGTTTACGATGCGGAAGTAGTGCAAATTTCGATCCGATCTAATGATTTTTTTTACATAGGGTTGTCATTGCATGAAGTTCTCTTTTTCGATGCCTGGTCACTGAATTGGAAGCGATATTAAGAAAAATTCCCTTTTTTGTGTTCTATGATAATATTTTCATCTACGAAAAATTGTAAATAGTTGCCTTTTTTAACAATTCGTTTCTTTTTATACGAATTTAAGGCCGAAAGAGTGTTTTCATGTAAATTTAAGCAAATAACTTTTAAATTTTAGACTAAAATTAGTTCATAAATTTCTTTAAAAAAATAAATTTTTTTAAATTCTGGTGAGTATTTTCTAACACTATGGAGGAGTTACAAGGTTTTGTGTGACTAAAATAAGCTTCTACATGGTTTTTTGCTCACTCTCGGCAAATTAAAAATTTCGATTTTTTGGAAGCAATGAAAATGTACTTCCGCTAGAATGACTTCCATTATTTTCACTGGGACAATAAACATATAAACAATTCAAGTATCCTCTAACTTCCGGTGGTTACCTAATATTTTCCTAACTTAAAATTAAGGGGCCAAATTCTTAAGTTTATACAAATTTTTTCAGACAATTTAAGTTACTTAACAATTTTATATAAAACAAAACAATATATTTTTTTTATATGTAAGAGTTCAAAATGTATCTAATCAATACAATAAGTTGATGTATTGTTAAACATTTCAACATTTATTAGAAAGCAATTTATCAAATGAAGGATAAACCAATGTATGTCCCCTTAGAATATTCGAATGTCTGGGCATAAATATAAACACAACAAACTTGAGCACTTCAAAGAAAACCCAAAACTGATAACGTTACAACAAGAAAATATCCTTTACAGGTTATCCATCCATTTTACCATAATAAATGGTCTTGCACCTTTTAACACAAAAAAAGAACGCCAGTAATCCATCTCAGATGTCCGTTTCAAATAAATATAAAATGAGCCAAAACTGTAAATAAAGGGAAGAAAATAAAAAATGTCTATTTTGCATCCTTTCAAACAGAGACAAATGTTGGGTAATCTTTTTTCAATACAATGACGTTTAAGGGTAAGGATACAATATCTGTAAAAAGGACATTTAGCTTAAGTCAAAATCTTTTTGTAAGACTCAAAAGCGTGCTGGAGAAAAAAGTTACTTGGAAATTTGCTGAAGCATTAAAACCATAATGTCAAAGAGTTCACAAAAATTTCTTTAAGATTCCAACATAAGCAAAAAGCTAAAAGAAAATCCCATCTTGGCCAAAGGATATTTAAACTGACTGGCGTAAAAAAACTACACACGTTCGAGTAAATTCCTTCACACGTACAGCAAACGTCATGTTTCTGAAACAAAATCTAATAGACCTTACAAATGTCAAAAAAAAAATGAAAATGTTGTTGTGCTACATACACAACGACGCTATGTTGCAATTTACTAAAAGGGTTGTGTTTGATTTCTCTTTTCTAGCAATCAGCAAGGCGGACACTCACTTAAGTGAACATTTCTTCGCCCATTACATTTTCAAGTTTATTTTTTAAACAAAAACTTTCAAACACTGTTAGTACTCGTAAATCTTCTTATAAGCTTGCGTTCGCTAGTTTTTTTTTGTTTTTCTTCTTTTCACTAATGTTTTTAAATAGTTTTTTAATCATATACGCTGAAAGAAATAAATCCCTAAATCTATTTAAAGATTTGGTAGTAAAATATAATAATAAATTCCGTAAAGTAAAGACTGAATCTCACTGCATTCCGTTCCGACACTCCATATATAGGCAATGTTACGATTGTGCAATAGCCAGCAATTAACCTCGTATTTCTGAACAACGAGACTCGATTTTTCTTAAAATTTTAACTAACGTAGAGCTACGGACGGCCTACACAAAAATATATAAAGAAGTAAAAAAAAGTTTCGTTTTCTTTGAAAAAACAAGCATTTTTGCTTGGTGTCGCATGCTATAAAAAGCTGACATTCCTGTGGAAATGCCCATTGGTACATTAGAGTGGCCGTTAGTTTTATTTTTTTTTATTACTACAAAAAATATTATTAATTACAAATTCATTTATCGCCCCACCGCCTTATAGGCTTACGAGAGGCTATTTTGACAACATTATATAGCATTCATATAATATAATTATCTTTATTATACATTAAGAGAAAAATATAATATATAATAGCAAGACTAATAAATAAAGTTTAAAAAGATAACAATTTTAGAAGCATTGTCAATTAATATATAAGAGTGTTTCTATATTCTGTAATAAATACGTTTTTAAATTGCATTTAAAAATTGATAAAACTTCAATATTGCTTAATTCACTGGGTAATTGATTAAATTCATGTGGCCCTGAATAAGTAATTCGTTGTTTTGTTAACTCTAAGCGGCATCTTGTGGACCTTAAGTTCTCAGATTGCCTAGTAAGTCTTTGTGTGTGAGAAATGTTTTGAAAGAATGGTACACTGATTGATTACAATTTTCTTTAATGGATTTAAATATATATATATTAACAGTTTGTGTTTATACAGACCCCGAACAGGCAGAATATTTTTAGCATAGTTCTTAAACAGGTCTAAAGTACTGCAACGTAGTGGCAAATTAAACACGAGCTTCAGACAGTGTTGCCAGAATTTCTGGGGCTAAAATCTGCAAAATTTAAAAATTTTTCACGAAAAAATCTGCAAAATCTGCATATTATTTTTAAAATCTTCAAAAAATCTTTAAAGCAATTTTAGTAATAACTTTTAAAATATTTCATTCAATAAGAATTGAAATTACTGAACTTGAGCCTAACTATGAATTATTTCTGATTATAATAACTTTTTTTATATTTTATTCAAAAATGTACATGTGTAATATAAATATTTTTTCATTAACCCATTTTCATAAAATTTACACTGGGCTTAAAATTTATTTTATTTAAATATTTTGGAAAAAAAATTCTTAAAATAACTTTCATGCACATTTTATTTATTTAAGAATATAAGACTTTAATGTATGAACAATGTGATGAAATGCACACTTAAAAAACTCATCAGCAGATTTGAACCAAAAAATGTTTGAAACTATCAATATGTTATGTTATTAAGAATTACGTACAAAAGCTTAATAGATAATATTCATAGTGTAATTATACAGGTGATTGCGTAAGGATTTGTTATATAAAAATACGGCAACCAAAGCTGTGTAAAGAACTAAAGAACTTCAAAAGCACAAAAATAATTGTACTAAAACAAAAACAAATCGAAGTTTTAGACATTCGTCAGCTACAAAGCAAATAGAGCAAAAATTAATCAGCTTTAGCAGCGCTGCCACCTGGATATATACACCTTGGTAAACGATTAACAAACAAATTTCCATACAAAGTTTGTTTTGTAAACCAAAACTATTTTTTATGTATACGGCAAAATAAGGTTAAAAGATTCAGAAAAAAATCTTTGCAGGCTAACATCTTCGATTTTGAATCCACTTTTATTTTCTCATTACCTTTTTACAATTAGCTGCCATATTGGTTGAAGTCTACTGAGGAGTTGTTCCGCTTTTCCACACTGAAAGTTTACTTTGGAAAGTCTTGAGTTCGTTGAAGAAAAAAGAATACAGAATAAGATCTATTTTTTCTTCTCTCCTAAGAACTCAAGACTTGGTAAAGTAAACTGTCTTTCCTTTCGTTTCCTTAGATGAAACGAAATAGATATAACTAACAAGCAAATAAAAATTATTTATAGTTATGTGCAAATAATACAAAATTAATGAAAAAAGAAATGGAATATATAAAAAGTTATACAAAAAGTCATTTAATTTGTAGCATAAATATCCAAAGGACTTCGAAGTTTTGTATTATTCAAGTTCACTTGACTGAAAGTTTTTTCGACATTTGTAAATGAATGTGGTAAAGGCATTGCTTTTTTTATAAATTTAGGGCTGCAAAATCGTAATCAGAATAAATTCGTTTTATATCAGAGATTCTATTCCAGAAGCTTGCCAAAGTTATTTCTTCTTTTTTCTTTAATGATGTCTTCGAAGTTCAAATATTGTAACTCTATTAATTACGAGTCGTTCACACAGGAAAAATGTAAAAAATTCACAATAATTGGAGACGAAAAATCTGCGTTTTTAGGCCAAAAATCTTCAAATCTGTATTTCGTATTTTTGGAGGGTAAAAATCTGCAAAATCCAGATAAATCTGCATTTCTGGTTTCAGTGCCTTATTCTGAGCTGATTGGCGAGTTTTTAGTGAATAGATTTTCTTGCAACCATATACTATTGGTAAATATGTATAAGCGACTTGTATATAAGCATCTTAACATCACACGACAGCTTGTTTTTGAATTTGTAGAGTATAGCAATTGCTGACGATACTTTCGATTTGATACGATCAATATGAACATCCCATAAAAGGTTGTGATTCAGCTGTATATCCAAATAATAGGGTTTTTTTATTCCCGGACTTTTTCATTTCCCGTGAAAACGGGAATTTTTTTACATATCCCGGGATCCCGCTTCATAGAAATAATAAATATTAAAATTTCCAGGCATTAACACAAATTTGATTAGAAAGCTTAAAAAACTCACTAAAACACATCTTATATACATAAATACTCGAATGTTAATTCAAATTGGGTTGTAGAACAAGAACTTTATATTTTTTTAACTTTTAGTTTTTAAATTCCTTAAAGGTTTTTTCCAACACGAAAAACTTTTTTATATGAGATCAAAAAAGTAAACTTACAAATATAAGTAATAATATAATAGTTAAATAAAAACGAACAAAATAAAAAATACTCGAGGTTTGAGATCCAAAACAGATCAGTAGATTTGTTCTTAAAAAACGTCCATACAAGTGACTTTTCAATGTAAAACAATTTTATTAAAAACAACAAAAGAGAATAATGATTTCAACAAATTGCTTTAATTTAGTGCATTTCACGGAGTATTTCTAATAAAAACAGTGTTTTTAAAAATAATTTGTGTTCCGATATTCTGATCAGGTGTTTGGTGAATGTTTGCAGTTTTATTGAAAAGGGCGTACATGAAATTAATTAATTTATTTATTTTCATGGGTGAGAGCATGATTATATGTTTATTCAAAATTAAACATATTGTGCTTAAAAATCAACAAAAGGTTTAAAAATATAGTTGTGTAATTTTAGGTCGAAAGTAGTCTGTAAAGTGTTGCCTACTATTATCGACCTAATTTTCAACAAAAGTGTTTTAGAGTATAGTTTAAAAGTTATAATTTCCATAAAATTACGACTTTTGTTGGTCAAACAACCCGGAAAAGTTTTTGTTCGGTTTCTAGCGTTTTTTTTATTCTGAAGTTTTTTTATTAGTGTATAGGGTTTTAAAGTGTTGGCCTTTTATTCGTTTCGACCATTTTCGGCGATTTATTTTAGATTTAGAGATTTTTAGTTTTAGCGCTTTTTTCGTTTCGGCGGTTTTTGTTTGTTTTTGGCGGTTTTTTTAATTTTGGGATTTGTTAGTTTTGGACCTTTTAAAAATATCAAGAGTTTGCCTTTTATGGTTTCCATAGCAAGTTTTCAAAATAACATTAACTATTACAAGACCTTTTAATTTCCATTTTTTTTAATTATACACTGAAAGAATTTTTTTCATAAGTTCTATGAATTTCGACATTAATCCAATGAAAAAAATCATTAAAATTCAACCAACGTCATAATTCGTTGAATTAATGAAACCAGTTTCGTTAAAATTATTTTAATGAAAACTACGTCAAATGTATTAAACAGTGTCATCAATGCAATGAAAGAACTTCATTGAAACAACGAAATAATTTCATTAAAACGGCGAAATAATTTCATTAAAACCACGAAATAGATTCATTAAAACAACGATATAATTTCCAACGAAATAACTTCATTAAAATAACGAAATAATTTCATTAAAGCAATGAAATAACTTCACAAAAACAATGAAATGACTTTATTATAACAACTAAATAACTTAATTGAAACTGTATGTATCAATAAGCATACAAAGAGTACAAGAACTATCATACAGAACTAAATTTGATGCAAGCTTTTGGTTCACAACTGTCGAAATACATTTAATTTATCAGACTTTTATGACTACAATGAAATTTTCATTGGGACAACGAACACACTTCGTAGCTATAAATTTTTTAGTTTTAAAGAATTTAATCTTTAACTTAATTGCTTTAAGGTATGTACTTATGTATACATGTATGTTTATTTCAAGCAAAACCTGTAAGTGTTTCTTAAATATAAAGGAGTTTCCCAATAATTTGAAAATATTGTTGTCATAAATCCAATGAAATATTGTTACGAAACTGGAATACCAACGAAGCAATTCCAATGAAATTCTTTCACAATATTCGTGAAATTTTCATAAGATTTGTGAAATTATCATTAGATTTGTGAACAAAATCTAATGAAATTGTTTCGTTGGATTTATGAAGCAAAATTCTTTCGGTATAGTGTATATATAATTGTCTGTATATAACATTAGGATTTCAACATATGCGCGGTTTCCTAAAAATAGGAGATAACGTCAGTGATAAGCAGCATAATTTTTTTTATTAATGTTTTATATGAAAATTTTTTTTATTTAATTTATTAGTTCTGTCTAGACAAAATATAGCAATTTACATTCTCTTATTACTGCTTATTTTAAGGTATAGGGTCTTCTGGAAATTCCAAAAAATTTACTGAGAGAAAAAACCTTCGTAAATGCAATGATTTTTGATATTATATTAATGATTTTGTTATTGTTTTTCAACAAATGCATCGATTCATTCGTGTTATGAAAATTGTTTCATTAGCTGAAACAATATATACACAAAGAAATATTTTTATTCAAGTAACGATATGTTTTTTACTAAGCAACGTACATTTTCATATTTTTAATGAAAAATGTAATCATTGCAATGAAACTTTAGTTTGTAAAATGAAGTGGTATTAGTCTTACATTTTTTTTAACGAACTATTCATTGAATTAACAAAATTTGTTCATTAATATCATTGACATTATTTCATTACAGAAACGTAAGATATAATTTTTTGATGATATCGTATCATGCTAACAAAGTAATTCATTGTTATAACGACACTGATTAATTAATTAATGTAGTCATTGTATTTTGTTTATTGTTTTACTTACGTGCTTATATTGGCACAGGCATCAGAAAAATGTTTTAATTATGTAATTGTGTTCTCCGTCCAAGATTTTAACTTGAAACTCATTGCGTGGTAGTCAGAGCGCTTACCGGTGCAACCACAACCACCTCAAATATTAGTTAGATACACACAAAATACATACTTTTTTTAATATTTTTTTCCTTAATGAGATTTTTATTCAACATTATTTAATTGATCGAATTAATTCAACATTATTTAATATATTTGAAAAGTTATAACTTATAAATAAATATATCTAAAAATATAAATATTAAACTTTGACTTATCGCCAGGATCTGAACCTGTGACTACAAGGATACCACACTACGTACTAGCCAGCAGCTCGAAGTTTGCTTCATTGTTGTTGCGAAAATATTTCATTAAAATTGCAATAAACTATAATTGCCATAACTATACATTAATTACAACTGTGGCTTGATACTTTGATTTTCTTTCATGTCACCCAATCAATTTAAAATAATTTTTTGTATGAATTCTACATAAAAACATGTAGTTAAGTTTTTCATTACCCGAATGAAAATTATTTCGTAACATTAATGATGCTACGAAATGTAAAATATTAAGCACTAGCAAGGTTTCATTTCATTAATGAAAGTTGCATCAATATAATGTAATGTTTCATTTTATTAATGCAATTTGTCGTTGATTTAATGAAATAGGTTCAACGTAATGGTTTCATTCCAGTTACGAAGAATTTTTCTTTCAGTGTTGCTAATAATAAATTCGTGTGCTCTGTTCTAAGAACACCGGGTTAATATACAGGCTTATTATGAACAGCGAAGTGCGGTTGATAAGAAAAACTTTTACAACAAAGTTGATAAATTATTATAACGATAAACTACAAAATCACTATTATGAATAGCTAATTCCAGAAATTCCGCTATTTCCACATTTCTAAAGAGAATATCGTTAAAATTGTATATTATTATTGTTAAAAACAACTTTTTGATTTACCGCCTTTTTTTAAAAAAAGAATTTAATAATAATGATTATTGTTAAACATATCGTTAAACATCTCTGAATAAGGTGCCCATCCTGGCAGCAAAATATTGGAATCAAAACTTAAAATTTAATAACAACAATTTTAGTGGATTTCCCACCTTGCAAAAGTTGAGAACCTCATGTGTCATACAAAAGAAAACATTTTGTTCTGTTATAAATAGCTTTCGGTAAGTACCGAAGGCATACATACGGCCACGTCAACAGTAAGTACAATGCTAGTACAATTTCACTTCCTTCACAGTTCGATTTCAACAAACGCAGTAAAAGTGTGAAAGTCAAAGTGTAAAAATTATATTAAAGTATTAAAATAATAAAAACAATTAACTTTGAAAATTTTCTAAATAACTAAAGTTTATTTAGCTATTTCTGTTTTTGCAAAATAATAACTGCAATGAATATCATCTTAACCATCTATTATTATCTAAACGAAGTTCTTGGAACCACTAACATTCATTACAATGTTTCAAAGGACACCTTCAACTTGTATAACTGGCCCTTAATGGTTTATTGTGGATTTATAAATTTTATATTATTCATCGTTTCTCAAATCTTTGTATATATGGCCCTCGATGAGATGCCAGGCTTTGATTCGCAATTATCAATGTGTTACTTTAATTTTTGGCAGTGCTTATTCTATTTGTTTGGTTGTATAGAAATTTGGTCAAATAGAGCGCGCATATTTAAAATTTTGAAGGATTTTAAGACTCTATCGAAACGTTATCTATCACCCGGTGGCATTAATGAAAACCATGAAACTGTTGGGCGTCTTGGAAAAAAATTGAAAGTGAAATGCATTTTATGTATCTTCGAAATAATCTACCATAAGGCATATTTAGTTCCGGAAAATATAGAACATTTCCGATATTACGAAATAATTAAACCTATATTTTTTATCAACGGTTTGCTCAAGGGTATGGTTTTCGAAATGAACTGTTTTTTGGGGATATCTGTTATTTATATTGGTGCCCAGAATATAATTCGACGTCTAGAGAAAATCGAAAAAGATGCAAGGCTAATGCATTATGAGGCAAAAGAGAATGGAAGTGAATTTGACTTGAATAAACACAAGAGGTGGCGTAACTTATTAGCACAAGAAATTGATATTTTAACCCGTGAAGAGCACAAGCTGAAAAACTTAGCAGAAGAGTTTATTAACACCTTTCAACTGCAGTTATTATATTTTTTCATATACGATTTGTACTATATAACATTTTCAATGTATTTTGCCTTCGCATTGATTTACCAACGATTGTTAAATTATGGTTTTTGGATTTTTCTTGTAATTTGCTCAAACTTTTTCTTTAAACTTATATCACTCTTTTATGTTTGCCAATCTTTGGTTAACAGCTTTAACGATATGGAACAGAGAATTCTTCAAATTTTTCTTTTCGCCGCTTCAGACAAAAATGAAATATTTCACAAAGATGAGTTTGCCTTGAATGTAAGTAAGTTTGATTAAAAAAAATCGATTTGGATTAATTTATATACATATTTTTATATATATATTTAGTTGGATTACTTACTTCTACAGAACAGATCTAGACCGCTCAAGTTAAACGTTTGTGGCTTCTTTGAGATGAAAAATAGTACATGTTTTTCTATTTTACATTTTTAAACAGTTTTAATTTTTTAAGTACTTTTATAGAAAATTATTAATAAGTTATGAAAAAATAACAAAATTTTGCTAGTCACTCATTAATTTTTTTAAGATTACAATTCACGACATTAGTCACAAATAGATTGAAATTCGTTAGCAATTGAAAAAAAGCCAATATAAATATTAATGTATGAGTAAATGTTTAGATTTGTATTTCATCATAATAATTTTTCTTATATAATAATAAAATTTATATTAAATAAATCACATGAGCAAATAATGCTGGCTTTTTGTCTTTGAAGAAGAATACGCATGTATAAATAATATAAATTAAAAATTTGTGATGACCCAACTACGAAAGTCATTTCATGGTAAGATTGGACAAAAGTTTAAAAAAGTTGTTTAGGTCTAGAATATGGATTTTCATTTCTACAAAAAAATACCATCTTGGTTAAAGGTGCGTGTATAAAATGCATGCTATTTTAAATATGACGAGAACAGAATACGAAATATGAAAAATGGAACACGCTGTTTCTAACAGCTGAAAAATTAGTTTGTACCTCAAAACACACAGAAACTTTGTGTTGCGAAATGAGGAATAATTTAAAAAGCATACAGTAAGTTTTTATATTATTTTATATTAACAAAATATTTTTAGATTTAAAATATATCCACAATATTTTTGTTGGTTTCTTATTTTAATTAAATAGACGACATCCCTGGATAAAGTGAACATAAAATTCACTTAACGTCGGGACAACATGTAATAAATTGCATATTTATTGACAACCCAGCAAAAACGGAGACTCCAAAAAAGTCATGAAAATGTAGATTTTGCGATCTGGAAGTAGTGAAAATCTTGATCCGATTTAATTATTTTTACAAAGCATTGTCATTGCAAGAAGTTCTCTTTTTCGATGCCTGGTCACTGAATTGGAAGCGATATTAAGAAAAATTCCATTTTTTGTGTTCTATGATAATATTTTCATCTACACTCAAAAATAAAATTAACTAAAAGTTATGAAAATTTTCTAAATTTGAATAAAGAAAAGTTGTCGTATAGCGCCAAAGCTGTTTTTACTCGAAACCAGTAAAATATTTACTAAATTTCTAGTTCATTAATGAACTAGCTTAAAGTAATTATATTTTCATATTTTAGTAAAATTTTCCTAAAATTAAGTAAAATTTTCCAATAAAATTCGGAGCTTTGCAAAAAAATTTTTTCGTCTTTGATCTCAAATTTAGTAAGTTTTCCATTTTTTGTCTTTAATTCTGGTACTTATTTGTATTTTTAATTAAATTCTATACCACATGGTATGTTTTTTTTTATATTTTCATGTTATATTCTTAATTATAATTTACCATTCACCATACATACATATAAATTCCTTCAGAGGAGACAAGTATTGAACCAGCAACCTTCTGATTGATAGTCAAGCACTCTAATCAATTGCCTAACAAGGCAGCCTGAATAAGCAATGAAATTATTGAGTTCTAAAATTTAATTTTATTTACAAAAAAATTAATTTCAAGTTCAAATATTACTCGAAAATATGAAAAAATTACTTAGATTTTTTGCTAAATGCAAATCAATAATAAATTCCATAATTCAAAGAAAAAAATACTTAAAACTGGTAAATATTTTCCTAAAATTTAATATACCTTTTTAAATTTTTTAAGTAAATAAAATTTCATGAACTAATAACGAGTAATTCATTTCCTTAAGTTTATTTTTTTCATTTAAGACGAAATTGACTAGTTCTTAATATAAAATTTCCTTCAGTTTATAACCATTTTCTTACTTTTAGCAAATATTTTCTTTAAGTCAGTAAACATTTCCTGAAATTTGAGAAACTTATTGTGTATTTTTATGAACTATTTTTGAGGATATGAACTTTTTATTTTTTACTCATATCAAGTAATTTGTGCTAGATTTTTTTTTAAAATTTACTTAAACTTAGAAAAAATTACTTAAACTTAGAAATTTTTTTTACTTGAATTTAGGAAAAAAAATTTCTTAATAATAGAACATGTCTTTTTTTTTTTGAGTGTAGGAAAAATGTTAAATAGTTACCTATTTTAACAATTCGTTTCTTTTTATACGAATTTAAGCTCGAAACAGTGTTTTCATGTAAATTTAAGCAAATAACATTTAAATTTTAGACTAAAATTATTTCATACATTTTTTTAATTCTGGTGAGTATTTTCTAACACTATGGAGGAGTTACAAGGTTTTGTATGACTAAAATAAGCTTCAACATGGTTTTTTGCTCACTCTCGGCAAATTAAAAATATTAATTTTTGGAAGCAATGAAAATGTAGTTGCACTAGAATGGCTTCCATTTTTTACTGGGCATAAGTACGGTAGGCCTGGCATGTACCCATGTCACGAGAAAATTTTCATCTGCAACATGTTAATTGAAACAAAAATGCCATAAATTGAAGCAAACAGCTGTTTTTCTCATTAACCTGTATCTGTAGCTACTTCTGGAGAGTACTGGCTCTGTCACGCAAGAAAATTAATAACTAAGCATTTTTGGTGGAAGCACTTCCCTACTGGATTACCAACTCAATGATTTTAACAAGGCGATTCTTTAATAATAATTAAATTTTTTATTTGGCAACTTGTTCACGTAATCTAATTAATCTAAAAAAATCATTCTCCTCATTTAGCAACTTGTACATCATTTTTTTTTAAATTTTAGGTAATATGATTTGTAAGGGAGTAACGAAATTTGGTAATCAGAAAAGTAAGTCATTATATGGCAAGTAGTTCTGATGGTAATGTGTAATTTTTTGCTGGGATGTTTCATTTATTGTTTTCAAAAATTTTGTAAACAACAATCATCAAAGTCGCGCTATACATTATTTAGTATAGCCGACGATTGTATTTTCGCCGCCGGCGTTGAAAATTTTAGATTTTTAGTGAATTTTGGTATCCATCAAAAATATTTTTGATAAGTAATGACGTAATCAGTGATGATACTTTTCGCCATGAGTTACAGACACACCTTTTTCTCACTTTTCAAGAAACGATGGAATATTTTGTTTCACATCTTTTCGTCGCGAAAAATTCTCACTAAAGTTACAGAAAATGGGTACTGGTAGACTATAGGAAAAAATAACAAAACACCTAACAAAGTAATTATTAATTAATTAACAAACATAATTTTGTATGTGTAAAGTACACCGAAATAGGAGCAAAAGGAACATAAACAATGCTTAACCAATAAAACATGCTACACTGAAAGGAAACTCTTCACTCAGACAATGAAATTCTTATATTTATTGGATGTTTGGCACAAACTTTTTGTATTTGTATAGTGGTGAGGCACGTAAATGGATAAAAACAAAGAGAAAGAGAGAGATATCTGCCATACAATGAAGAATATTACATTGTATAAACGAAATGATTTCATTGCATTTATGACGGTCATACTGCTTTGAATTTAAAAGGGATTAGAAAAGTAAGAAATAGAAAATATTGTTTAACAAAATAACTTTTGAAATAACTTTGGAGCTTAATTATATTTGCCGCCAAATTTGGTAAAAAGAAAATTCGTTTAAACAATGTAACGATTTTCATTAATACAATGAACTATGAAGAACACGTGGAGCGCAGAGATTGAAAGATTTCACGTGTACAATATAATTGTTCATTGTATTAATGAAAAGTTTCATTAATATAATGCAGAACATTTAATTAAACCTTTTCATTCTCTGAATAAAATATTTTCCCTTCACTGTATAAGATAGTTTTTCTCACTGCACTAAGTAATTTTCTATGCATTTTTTTGCCCATCTTTTTCAAGCAGCCAATAGTAAATATAATATTGGTATTAAAACATTATTTTCACAGTCCACTTTAGGTATATTTTTACTTTTTTTTAATGCAACATGCAACATGCAACATCACGCGTATGGCCTCAAAAATTTAGGCCACGATAATGGTTTCCAATAGTTGTTATTTTAATCTTGTAAATATCAAATTACGATTACGGTTTACAACACTTATTTGAGTGTTGTAATTTTAGCTGTATGGGCCTGTGCCAAACGGTAGCAAAGTACTAGTGTAAGTAAATTTTTGACACTTCTGAGGTGAATAAAATTTCACTAGCCCCAGGGGCTAGTAGAATTTTTGGCACAGCAAATAAATTTTTGAAAAGTAGCAAATAAGAAGCATGTTATCATAAAATGTAAAATCACCGCCGTCGCTTCGAGCCGTCACCCATTACATACATTTTTACTTCCCTTAAATGTAGTTAGACTGTGAAAAATGTATTCTTTATTTTAATTTGGGAAAAATTTTTGCATCATATATGTATATGTATAAAATTATATAATTTTCAGATGAAAGAATATTGTTTTATATATTTATATATATTTAAATATATTTTCATCAGCTTCTCTACATGCTAATTGGAATTTGTCAAAATTTTACATTGTCAAAAAAGATATCATTTGGCACAGCAGAAAAATAAAAATTTTTCCCCACACGCAAATATTTTCTTACCATAGTACTTTTCTACCGTTTGGCATATGCCTTATGTTGAAATTCTTGCGATTATGGTTATGTGTTGTAAAAACTGTGAACAACTTACAACTGCTCATTAGCTGTTGTCTTATTGTCGTCAGAGAAAAATTTGTAAGTATACAAATGTGCAGATATGTATGTTTTTGCATAACGTTTATAATTGAAATTTAATAATAATATTTCTTAGAAAAATAAAAAGAAGATGAAAAAGTTGGTGTAAATGATGACACGCTTTGAAAGAAATTTATACAAAAAATATAAAATAAATAAAAAAATCTTATTAATTGAAAAAGAAAAAATTTGAGCATACATATATATAAAGTGTGTTTTTTTTATAAATTGACAATCATAATGAAATAAGAAAATATATTTTTAATATCAATGGAACGGGCTTTATTGGAAAGAAAATTTTATGGAATTTAATAGCTGTCGCTGAGAAGGCGTAATCTGGTGTTCAGGTGTTCAATTGTTTGTGGTTTATCGACGTACATAAGTGGCTTAACATAACTTCAAAGAAAATAGTCCAATAACCCTACTATAATCACACGATCTTGGTGGACAATTAATTGGGCCATTACGTGGAATTATTTTTTCATCAAAAGTTTCTTTCAGTAAATCAATTGTATCGCCCGCTGTGTGGCATGCGACTCCCTCGTCTTGGAACCACATATCAGCAAGATTGATGCCACGTAATTGAGGTACAAAAAATATTTCGAAAAAATAAAATAAAAGAAGCAATAATTCGGATTTGAAGTACACGTTAAAACAAAATTGCTATACAAATTTTGACTAAAGATATAATATAAATTAATTTTTTTGGATATTCTCACAAAAATGTAATTTGAGTATCAAAATAGAGCACCGTATCAAAATTACAACTTTGGAACTTTATTTTAGATAAATAAGACAAGATTTTTATTTATAATACTTATTGAACAATAACCAACAAAATATTCACCTCGATTTTTAAATAAAAATAGTTGCAGTCCCATCTAAATAAACTTTTAACGAGGTTTCTTCAACGTCTTCTTGGGGCGAAGTCCGTAACAAATAACAAAACGGAATGCTTATTGTAACTAACGTCCATAACAACTGCCTTATACATACATGAAAAAAATTGTATACACAAAATGGAACATTGGAATTAAATAAGCTTGTGTAAGCACATTAAAATAAAAAAACTTTATAAAGTATCAAAATATGCCCTAAAAAAATTTGAAAATATGCTAAAAATATGCGTGTAAGACTGATATGTGGAAAAAACATGCAAAAATAGGCACTAACAAATCGATGCCAAAATTCACAAAAAGTTCTGAAACGGATAATAATAGGTCCCTCAAGAAAAAACATGAAGTTTCTTATTTGCGGTTTCCCTGGTCTTTACTATAGGGAACTCAATAATTGGATAGGGAGCAGGACCAACAGTTCAGTAGGGTTGGTTTGTACAGCCAAAACTTGACTCAGGAAGATCTAAACTGCTACTGGATATGAATAGGAAGGCCATGCAAATTATGAACCAGCATTTTGGAAACTGGCACTACAGATTTCCGTAGAATGTGCGGGGATGAAGAAGAATCAGAAACCATTGAACATATTCAGGGAAATTATGAATACAATTTCGCGAGAAACTTCTCCCTTTTCCAATTAGAACTTTTTGTTTTCCCTATTACTTGCTATTAGTTGAAATTGTTCCCCGGGAAAAATTTCAAGCGGAGTTTTATTCATAATTGACCTCATTATCTGTCACTGTCTGAAGCAGCAATGTCATAGGCTATGATGGCTGAGCAGGTGTTTCCTTAGAGCTTTACTGATATCAGGACTTCATAAGCGTCTGAGTTTTTAGCACCAGCACTTCTAACCTAACCTAACCTAACCTGCAAAGAAAAATTGTACATTGCTCTTTATATGTAACAGATGATCTTTAGTGAAGTCATCACCCTTTGTTTGAAAGTTGTGAAGGAAGTTTTACTCTACCTGGGAAATATGAAGTCCGACAATTCTGTATTCACAACCAACTACGTTAAGCTCATTTGTAGCTTATCTCTTCCTGTTATCAGCTTACTAATTATTTCTATTTTTTAAATACTATGCTAGTATATTTTCCTTCCCAATACATGTAGATGCTAAAACACTAATCAATTAACTCAAACATTAATTTTTAATACAACTAATCATGTTCCTTCCTTGCTTTCTCTATACGAGTACAAGTCATAACTTTACTTTGCGAGACAGTGAGATGACCCAGACAAGCAAATCAAGTGAACTTGTTTGTGTGTGTTTCAGGCACTCTTTCATGATGATGAATTTATCCGCAGTTTTAAATCAATTAATGTTTAACAATTAAAAGATTTGTACAATTCGTTTTTACAGCACAAGCTGCTCAAGTCGTACACGTTCAATTTGGTTGCGTTAGCGGTTGCAACCAATGTTCATTTTACTCATCACAACATGCGGTAGGTCGTTTCGCGATTCAATAACACACTTTTTCCTGTAACTGAAAACATTTAAAAGAAAATAAAGAAAAAGTAAAGAAGTATCCTTTTTTTTCTCTACTTCAGCTGAATGTCCGCCTACTGGTGTGTGGAGCTAAATGTTCGCCTGTTCGAGTGTTTATTTTGGTCAGTCATCAGATGCGTTGTTTGTTGTGAGCGAATTTAAGCCCACAGTTCGTTCTTATATTGCAGCCTGTTAAATATGAAAAAGAAAGAAAAAAAATAATGCGGGAAAAAAGACTTTATGAAACATGATCATAAAATATGTTTGTTGAAAAATTTCCACAACTTTCTGACACCAACCAAATAATAAAAATAAAAGTTTGAAATTAATTTTTTATTTTCCTTTTGAAAAGCTTTGAAGGTTTTTAGTTTTCTTAAATTTTAACTTAAAGTTATTTGATACCATAATATATCATGAATCATTAAATATAAAGTTAAAAACTCTGTTAATTCGTATATTATTTAATTTTTTTATTTCGTGCCAAAAACAATTTAACAATTTAATTGAATTGTATGGATTTTATATTTTCAACAGCTTGTAAAAGCACAGCTTTCAGTTTCGTTTAAAGTGATCTAATGTAAAATTAAACTGCAAAATATCGTAGGGTTTTTTTTAGTTCCCGCTGGATATTTACTATGATATTCAAGCCTTAAATGAATTTATCTTTATTGTGGTTTTCCAGGGCAGACTGTTTTTCTTACTAATTCCTTACAGCACTCGTCACTTTTGCATAGTTCTGCTATCGGAGGCACCATTCAAATTCCCTGTGAAAAGTCTGAGTCCAATCCTTGGCATAATTGTTCATTAGCAAAGAAAACCAGAAATATGCTCTAAAAAAGTGTTTATGCTCATTCAATATGCACTAAAAACTTAAAAATATGCACTAAAGACTCAAAAGATATGGCTCTTAAAAATAAAATAAATTGGTTGTTGCCATTCTATTCTAGCTCTTCTTTTTTCACACACGAGATGTTCAATATCTGTAGAATATATTCTATTAAACCCAGTCTGCGGATGGGCTTAATATTTTCGTTAAGATTAGCAATATTAGATTCAATATCATCATGAGTTCTTAGTTTAATATTTTCAGTGCAATGACTACTAAAATACTTTTTGAATCGCACCGAATTAACACGACTGAACATTTTCACATATGGGTGAGGTAGATCACTTCTCAGTGGGGTACAGATTGTAACGATCGTGGGAGAGTGATCGGACGATAGATCTAGGGAAGTTCAACGTGAATTAATTCCCTAGAAATATTTTTCATGACGCCAAAATCTATAATATCCGGAATTTTATGGATGTCAGTAGGCCAGTAAGTGGGCTCCCCACTCGAAATGACGACCAAGCCCATTTTTGAAATTGTGTTGAACAACGCTCGTCCTCTAGGTGTGATAAGACACGAACCCCAGAAAGTATATTTTGCATTATAGTCGCCAGCAGCTACGAAACAAGGGCCAAGAGATTTGAAGACAACCTCATATTGATCCTCAGTAATTGCGAATCTAGGAGGGGAGTAAATTGATGATATGACAAAATGTGTACAAAAATTTTCGACACAAATATTCGTTGCTTGTAGATGTTCTTCACAATGAATATAATGCTTGAGTCTTGACTTTATTAAAATTGCTGATCCCCCGCAAGCTCTTCCTCTTGGGTCCTTTGAATCATATAAAATGTAGCCATTAATTTTGAATAGACTTCTTGAAGTCAAATGAGTCTCAGAAACCAACATTATATCAATATTTTTTTCCGTGAGGAAGTGCTCAAATTCATTTTTATGTTGGCGAATGCCGTTTGCGTTCCAGAAACATATATTTAACGTGTTCATGGCTTGTTAACTAATGCTTGAAGCAGTGTAGACTGCATTCGTAGCATTTCTTGCATCATGCTAGTCATATTTGTTGTAAAATTATTTATAGTCAGCACCAGATTATCAATAGTAGCTTCAAGGCGACTAAAATTAAAGCTTGAGTTTGCATTCGTTGAATTATTTTGAGGTGGAATGTTTTGTGTGGGAATAGAACTAGACTTAGCTGCATCGGCATACGATACACGTGAAGTGACATGTTGGCTCATTTGAGCAAAAGTGGCGGAGTAAGCGTTTGCTGTTTGTGCTGGAGCTAATTTAGGTTTTTGGCCCATAGTCTGTTTAACGAAAGAATAGACAGGACATCCTCTGTAGTTAGCGGTGTGATTACCTCCACAATTACTACATTTTTTTTCTGCTAGATCTTTAGGTTTAGTACAACCAGCAGTACCGTGCAATTCACCGCAGATAACACAAACTGAAGGTAACTTGCAGTATGTTTTTGTGTGACCATATTCTTGACAATTATGGCACTGTAGAGGTCCAGAACGCTTGTGTGGTTCTTCAACTGTTATTTTTCGGTATAAGAGATATTTTAAATTGTAAATTGGATGAGTCTCGTTTTTTTAAATTTTATATCGTTTAGCTCAAGTTCGACGCGAAATAGAGGTTGAAGAATCTTCTCCCTATTTATTATGTTAGATACATTTTTTACCTTAAATCCCTGGAGGACGAGTGCATCTTTTATTTCTTCGGGAATCGATGCCCTTCAATACGATCTGCAGTTCTTTAGCACTTTTAAGCTGATATGTGTATAAACTTTTTTTACTTTTTTCAAATTCAGTAATCATTTTGCGAAAATCTTTTTCTTCATAAATTTGAATTTTGGTTTCGCCAATGTTACCACGTTTTATTGGAACAATGCGAAATTTATTCTCACCAATGACTGAAATTAAATTTTTTATAATAGCGTTTGAATTTTTTTCTCTCAAATAGTTTGGTGGCGGCTTGAATGTTTTGTTCGTGGATACATCGGATTCGTTTCTGTCATCTTGCAATATTTGAAATCGGTTTTGACGGTTAATAGAAATTGCGCTGTTATCCCCAGATATTTTTGGAGCAGATGAAATTTTCGAAGACTTTGGACTTCGGTCGCGGTTTACAACAGTTAAATATATGTCCATTCCGACTTGATGAGATATTAGATTTTTTTCTTAAGTCTTTGATAATATTAAAGGCATTAAATTCCGATGATGCCTCCAGCTTTATGCTACACTAATTTTGAATTTTCGTATATTATACGCGAATTTTCAGTGCCCCAGAATCGATAGTTCTTAACCTCTAACAAACACAAAAGTTATAAAAAAAGTATTAAAATGAAATTAAAGTATACAAATGACCCTCCACGAGCAAGATGATTTTCGAATTTCGAAAAACTATCTTCTCATTACACGCAAAAAATCTAAACAACTACTGGTACATACTCCACTTTCCTCAGGAATATATCATGTCTTATTGACTAAAATTTTGTACCTATTTATTTCTCAAATGTGAAACCAGAATTGGCAATTGGCGCAATTTAAAAAAATTTCGATAGGGTGATGACTTTTGCGCCATCCGTTACAAGCACGACTATTCAGACGGGTTTACGTGGCTGCCTACTACACGCTGTCATTCAAGTAGAATCTAGATGATTCCTTTTTGAAATTCAGACAGAATTCTTAATTTAATGTCGACTTAGCAATAAATTATTTTAGTGAATTTTACCAATAACATCAATAACATTATTACTAAGTCGCTAGTGTAAAAAAAAATCTATGTATGTATATCAGAAATTACAACAATAAAACTTGGTTATTTTAACTATAAATAGTTTGTTGCCTTGCAATAATAATTTAAAATATTCATTAAGTAACTATTTCAAATTATTAACTAATGTGATATCATTTATTCCAATATAATATTTTATACTTCTCTAAATCACATCAAACATTTCGACAGAAAACAAAATATCTAACCAAAATTTGTTAAATTAATCATACGAACGGTATCGTAATTAAACTTAAAAAAATTATTAATTGTGGATTTAAGTCATTAGTCTTTTTTTTTTGTAACCTTTAAAACATCTCTTTAATATTACAATTAGTTTTAGTAACTTTTCTTACATATTTGATATACATACTTATTAATTTTATTTCCAGCTAGAACATGCAGATTCTTGCACTGGCTGCTAATGACGTGGCTGATATTAACCTACCATAACAATAATGTTACGAGTATCATCATGATTCGAGCATGAATATTTTCATTGTTGGAGATTGCAAATTTTATGGGGATTGCAAAATGATTCAAGCTAGTATGTTGGCGAAATGGATTTAAGTGAGCATGAGTAGCCGTGAGTGTGACTCGTGTAAAGACCGATATAAATTCATTATTATTATTATTTCGAGTTTCTGAGTGTTCGTGATAGTGATCGACTTGTAAAGTGCGTATAAAATTAAAAATGTCGTCGCGGGTGAAAACATAGCAACATAAATTTTTCATGACTATAATGTCAGTGAGTTTGGTGTGTGTGCTCAACATATATATTTTGGAGTAACTACAATCAATTGCTTTCGATGTAAAAATGATGCATTACAAAGATCTCTGCAACCACCGCTTCTTCAAGTGTTTTGCTTTGGTAAGTTTTTTAACTCACTTTTTATCCTTCTTAAAACTTCTTCAAGTTAATTTAATTTTTTTCATAATTTTTTTAATAAAGCTTTAGATGATATAATGAAATGGTTAGGATATGAATTCTTCTTTCTTCTTCTTCTTCTATCCGGAGCATAGGGCATCATTATATGAATTAACAAACCAATAATTTGTAGGCCTGATATATATTGGATGAATTTTTAAGAGCTTTGCGATTTGATTAAAAAAAATATATAAAATTTAGAGAAATGTACACTCAAAAAAATTTAAACTTAAAGTCTACTTAAACAAGGTTAATATAATATTTTTCGGCAATTATTTTGCTTCATATATGTTTCATATTAATTTAACATTATTTATAGTAATTGTCAAATAAAATTGTTCCTTTTGAAATAAATTTATTTTACGTTGAATTAACATTTACGTGCTGTTAAAATCAAAATGAAGACTCATGTTGAATCAAAAATATTTAAAGTTATATAAACATGAATTTAATTTAATGTAGTAATTGTATTTTATTAATTATTTAACTTACGTGTGGTTGACATAGACATCAGAAAAATTTCGGTATATAATTTAAATGGCTTCCCCCGGACAAGATTTGAACTTGGAACTCATCGCGTGGTAGTCAACGTGCTGCAGCAACAAGAACTTTATATATTCTTAAGATACACACTAAATATGTACCAGCTTGAATTAAATTATATTTTTTTTTTATAAAAGAGAAGTAACACTCAGGCAATGAATGCCTACTACTTAGGTGTTACCTTCTTTGGGAAAAGGATAGTGATAGAGAAGTCAGGTGGTGAAGGAAGAGATAGACGAAAAGCTTTTTTTTCTTTTACAACTCTACGTTTTGCACGTTATAATGCAGAGTTGTAGCGCCTCTGATTTCAATGAGGCGCATTAAAATTTTGAAGCGCCGATGATTCTGCTACATAATAGCGACGAAGTAGGGCACTCTGATGTTACATTAGGATTAGTATCTGCCAAAGTCGGTATAGTTCAGTGACCAGTGACTATGCCTTCATCACTTGAACTTTCCTACAACAACTGATACAAAGGCACACTAATGCACATCAGAAAAATGCGTGTTCTTGTTATTTCAATGACTGATACAGGGATTGAACCCAGGCGGATACAGGGATTGAACCCAGGATCTTCGGTTTTGTAGTCAACGTGCTAACTACTTCAGCCAACGCCACCCTCAAATTTAACATTATTTCTTATCATTTATTTGAAAAGTTTTAGTTTTAGTTTAAAAAAAAGCACAAAATTCTTTGGCTTACAAACTTTTTGTTAAAAAAATATAAAAAATAAAACTTTAACTTGACTCCAGGATTCGAACCTGCGATCCTCCGAATGCAAGACTAGTACACTGCCTACCAGCCAGAAGCAGTTTGTTGGCTGTTTACAAAGAAAAAAACAACAACAATACAAAAAAAACCTACACAACTAAGCACAAAGTGTATTGCAGCTATGAACAAAGCAAATAAATACCAACACACTCAAACAACATAGTACATTTAATGTGATTTTAATGAATTTGAATTAACCTTTTGAAATGTTGATTTTATATTGGTATTTTTTTCTGTGTGTATATATGTTTATTTCAAGCAACAAGGGGTTTCTTATTATTTAAAAAAAATTGTTGTCATAAATCCAATGAAATATTGTTACGAAACTAGAATAGCAACGAAGCAATTCCAATGAAATTCTTTCACAATATCCGTGAAATTTTCATTAGATTTGTGAAATTATCATTAGATTTGTGAAATAATCTAATAAAATTGTTTCGTTGGATTTATGAAGCAAAATTCTTTCGGTGTATATTGGTTGATTTTTTAAGCGCTTTCGGATTTGATTGAAAAAAAAAAATAAAATATAGAGAAATGTATGAAATTTTTATTTGAGTCAGCAGAACGATCTACATATATAATTCAAGGTTTAAAGATGATTTTATGTAAAAGTTGACGACGGCTACGCCTGAAATAGTTCATACGCTGGGTCCAATTTTAGCATATTCTCGCCATCATATCAGCCGGTATCTCACGTATAAATTATTCAATATTGTCTTCCAGTGCGTCAACCGTTGCTGGCTTGTCCCTTAAGACATGAGCCTTAACATAGCACTACAAAAATTTTCTGAGAGAGTTTAATTGCATAATATAGGCGGCGAATTGACTGGCCCCAAACGTGAAATAAACTAAACACCGACCTCGCTTATCAATTGCGCCTCTGTTTCGCGTGGTGTGTGGCATGCGGTACCGCCAAGACCAGTAGTCCCAATAGCCGCCTCAAAAGGTCGCCCAAACTTACTATAAAATGAAAGAAGTGCATCGTGCATATTTTTTTATTTTATTTTTTTTGCTAATTATAGTTAAATCGACCCAATAAATTCACGAAATATTCGCTTCTGAAGGTAATCAATGTGTATTATACCATATGCATCTTAAAAAAACGTTCGCCATGGCTTCATTGGCGTTCTTTGTTTTGACTACTACTGTTTTGACTACTGATTGGTCTTTGGCGTGTTGTGCTGAATCTAGCTTTCGTCCACGGTTACAAAAATAAGCAAAAACTTGTCTGAGAAAGGTGAGAGGCTTTTATATTAATTTCGATTTTTTTTATTAATTTCGTATTTTTTCCCAAACCACGTGGCAGTCTGCTAATAATGGCTGTCCAATACAAACTAAATTACGCAGCTTAGTCACATTTGACAGCAATCAACTGACAATTGCTCAGGAGCAGTACACTGTCCTTTCAGTTAAGCGGTGGGAAATACCAGCCCTCATATGTAAAAATGTATATCCTTGACTAATGTAGAATTGTCAAAAATAAAGTAAATATTAACTTTTTGGCAATGATTTTGCTTCATGTGTGTTTGTTATTAATTTAACATGATTTATAGTAATTGTCAAAACGATTTCCTTTTGAAATAACTTTATTTCACGTTGAATTAACATTTAAGTACTGTTAAAATAAAAATGAAGAATCATGTTGAATCAAAGTTATTTCAAGTTAGATCAACATGAATTTAATTTAATGTAGTAATTGTATTTTATTAATTATTTAACTTGCGTGTGGTTGACATAGACATCAGAAAATTTTTGTATATAAATTAAATTTAAATTGGCTTCCCCTGCCAAGATTTGAACTCGGAACTAATCGCGTAGTAGTCAACGTGCTTACCCCTGCAGCTACAAAAACTTTAAATATTCTTAAGATACGCATATTTAGTGCGTAGTACCATCTTGAATTAAATTATAATTTAACATTATTTCTAGTCATTTTACATACAAGTTGTTTGAAAAGTTTTAGTTTTAGTTAAAAAAAAACCAAATGCTTTGACTTGAAAAGTGGTGATTTTATATTGGTATTTTTTTCTGTGTGCATTGTCCCGAAATTTAGTACGTACGCGACTTTGAGCTAAATCTAGTAAATCTGTCGGCAGATTTGTAGAAAATCTACTCAAAATATAATATTTTTATTTAAGTTAATTTTAATTATTATTGTTCGAACGTCATTTGTTTCTATATTTATGATTTGAACAGGCTTAAGTTCGTATCGCTTTTTAAGTCAAATTACATGTGATAATTATTAATGAGCAAGTTAGTTGTAAATATTCTGACTAACAGTAACAACAAACTGCTTTCGAAGGCCACTAAACCTTCATCATTTATTATTTTATTTTATTTTAGTTTATTTTTTCACTGCCCTGTGCAGCATATTTCTTTAAATGGTGCCTGAATTAGATGTGCTCTACATAATTTTCTATTGAAGGTGTGTGCATAAGCTAAGTCGACACTTTTTGGATTGCAGTTTAAGATGAAATCTTAGACAAAAGGGTTTGTCTTGGATACGAAATATTGAGAAATTAAAAAAATTCTCAATATTAACGAAATAGATTTCGGTAAAGATATTCCATCAAATCTACTAGATTTTGAATGTAGCATAAACATTAAATATAGCTAAGCATAGACGTTGTTCTTTAAAATTGTGCCAAAAGTCCAAATATTATTTTAACATAAATGTCTCTCTCTTCATAAATAAATAAATAAATGAAAGTGTGTATATTTTCTTGTATTAATATTTCATGTCAATTTTTAAATCTAACTTACTCACTCCTCTTAAAATTGAGGACAATTAATCATTTCATTCCTTTACAATCTTTAGTATTTTAAGTCAATTGTTATCAATATGACAAAAGACTAGCAATCAAATTAATGATCTTATATTAAAATACATGCAATTTATTAAAAATCATCAAGTCACCAAAAGAAATGAAGAACTACAACAAATAAAAAGTGGAAATTCATCTGCCAAAGAAAAAAAATTTATGATTAGGATAAAGAAACAAATCATCAATTGACAAAACCATGGTCATCTATATTTGAAATAAAAAACGAAACAGCATCATTATCCCAAAAAAGGGATATTAGATTTGGCGAGCACATACACATAAACACACACACACACTTACACACACACACAAAACCAAATCGTAGTGAATTTAAAAAAAATCCATCTGCAAAACTCTCGATACACTCAACTTAATGATATTGACAGAATGTAAAATATGCTTGTTTCTTTGTTCATGTTGGCAACATGCAGTGATACGAGTAGAATTTTTGAAAATTACATGAGTGTGTACATAATTGATTAATATATGTATATATATATATTTTTTAAAAATTTTATTCACATTCAATGTTTTTGAATAATTGAAAAAAAGCCATAAATAAAACTTACTTCAAGATTTTGAAGATAAGAGTTATGGTAAATTTATTTGAAATTAGCAGGTGACTTTGTTTTATTTATTTACAACTTCTTTAATTTATTCACAAAAAATATTCGTTAATTTATTCACAAAAATTATTTCTGCTAATTTACTGCCTTAATTTGTTTTAAATTTTCCTAACTGTCTGTACAAGCATTTTTTATTTAATCGCAAAAATTATCTAAAACACATGCCATGTATTAAAAACAACACGTTTGGATATATCAAACACAAAATTACACGTATTTAAATAACTATGCGTTATACATTACCTTAAAAACTTCTAATAAACTTTGGCTAAATGCAGCATATAATTAGTAAGAAAAAAAAAACTTTAAAAGAATGTCTACAAAAACGAAATTTCCCAGTAAAAAAAGAGACTCCAAAAAAGTCATGAAAATGTAGAGTTTACGATGCGGAAGTAGTGCAAATTTCGATCCGATCTAATGATTTTTACATAGGGTTGTCATTGCAAGAAGTTCTCTTTTTCGATGCCTGGTCACTGAATTGGAAGCGATATTAAGAAAAATTCCCTTTTTTGTGTTCTATGATAATATTTTCATCTAGGAAAAATTGTAAATAGTTGCCTTTTTAACAATTCGCTTCTTTTTATACGAATTTAAGCCCGAAACAGTGTTTTCATGTAAATGTAAGCAAATAACTTTTAAATTTTAGACTAAAAATAGTTCATAAATTTCTTTAAAAAAATAAATTTTTTTTATATTCTGGTGAGTATTTTCTAAGACTATGGAGGAGTTACAAGGTTTTGTGTGACTAAAATAAGGTTCTAGGTTTTTTGCTCACTCTCGGCAAATTAAAAATATCGATTTTTTGGAAGCAATGAAAATGTACTTCCGCTAGAATGACTTCCATTTTTTTTCACTGGGTTGTTGCTGTTGTTGAATCATTTTCTTAAATCCTGTCATTATGGCATTTATCTTTGTCTCGCAAAAGAAGTTTGTTTTTGTGTGCGTGTGTGTGTTTAAATTTAGTTAATTTAAGGCTAGAGATAAGCTTAAATGGCCAACCCTTTATATACTAGGGGCCGAGCAAACATACATATTTGAAAATTATTTTAAGGAACGTAAACTTGAATGACAAGTTTAGCCAAATGGAACCTCAAACTTTTAGCATAATAGGGAGCATAAATTAAAGTATGTGTATATATATGGCGTAGCTATAAATTTGTTCATTGGTTGGGGTCGTGGAAGGGGCATTAGGACTGGTGATGAGTAATTTAAAAAAAAAATAATTGCAGGCAGTTTTCAATAACTCCAGGTAGGGCAACGTGCAAAAAGCCGAGTTGGAATAAA
The DNA here is from genome assembly GCA_905220375.1 of Tachina fera. Classification (NCBI taxonomy): domain Eukaryota; kingdom Metazoa; phylum Arthropoda; class Insecta; order Diptera; family Tachinidae; genus Tachina; species Tachina fera. The sequence continues at coordinate 85,845,720 of LR999966.1, forward strand.
TTAAGTTTTCCTCCATCTCTTCCTTCAACACCTGTCTCCTCTATCATTATCCTTTCTCTAACTGAGGTAACACCTAGTAATACTAGTAGAAATTCATTGCGTGAGTGCTGCTGCTCTTAAATAAATATAAATCTTTTGTAAATATGTCCTGCGGTAGAAATATCGTAATGATTTCCATGCATGTTTGAGCATGATGATCGTAGAGGCACATGAATAGACTGGCGCGTGAACAGCGCTTCCAAATTGTGCAAATTTATTTTGAATACATATCGAGCATTTTACGCTTGGTTGATCGATCTTAGGGTTGCGTTGGCTGAAGTACTTAGCACGTTGACCTCAAAACCGAAGGTCCGGGGTTTAAGCCCGATACCCGACACTCATTAATTAACAACACCACACATTTTTCTGATCAGTTGCTGTAGGAAAGTTCAATGGATGCAGGCATAGTGACTGCTCACTGAACTATACCGACTTCAGCAGATACTAATCCTAATGTCATCAAAGCGCCCTCCACAGTTCGTGTTGTTTAGCACAATCATCGGCGAAGTAAAATAACCAAAAAAAATAGCTACTAAACAGAGCTTGAAAAAATTTAATACGCCTCATTGACACCAGAGGCGCTGCAGCTCTGCGTTATTTTAAAAAACGTGTAAAAATCTGAGTTGTGAAATAATAAAGATTTCCTCCATCTCTTCTTCCACCACCTGACTTCCCTATCACTATCCCTTTCCTAAAGAAGGTAACAGCTATTAGTAATAGTAGGCATTCATTGCCTGAGTGCTACTTCTCTTTAAAAAATATACATGAAACGGTTTCGCACCACGTTTACTCTGAATGATAATACACATCCTCAGAGACGTCGTACGGGGTATATAGAAGTAATTGCTGCGTAACGTAAAGAAAGACCCGAATCACTCTATAGACCCATTATTAATGACTTTTTTGTTTATCTATTGAACAACCATGATGTGCAGGAGCTGTGGTTTCAACAAGACCGATCAACATGTCCACAGCTCGTGCCATAGTTGATTTTAATTATTTTCTTTTTCATGTAATGTTGCTAGTCTACGCTGATAAGACCGAAAAGATTGGCCGCGCTATTGCCTATATAAATTCATTGAAAAGTGCACCTACAGATTAGACTACGTTTCAGCCAACCGTGGCGGTCATATGCCAGAAGTCATATTTAAATTATAATGCCAGAAGATTATCTTTAGAATTAAGTTAATTTAATTTTTTTATTCCATTTCAAAATTCTGTACCTTTATAAAAAAACAACCTGTAACCTTGCACTGACAATATATATCCGTTCCCTAAAGTCTAGAAAATAGTATTAACCTGCCAACAGGAGTCAATTCTTTTCCACAATGGGTACACAAGCCCCAATTTTTTGGTATTGTGTTAAAGTGACTTCGATGTCGTCAAATGAAATAAGGATGAATATTAATTAGTAAAAGAAAATTTTTTTGGTGATATAAAATACCAGACTTTTTGAAACTCTCAGTTGACCCTACAGTTATCTAAAAGGCTTTTAAATAAAAACCGCAATTTCGGTCTAAAGTTAATTTAACCAAGCGGTTTCTTTTTTTAACTTGAAGGTTATTGTGTAATTCGATTCGAAAGCAAAACTGTTTAAATTTTTACTCTTTTAACAAAAAAATTCGAAAGCATTTATCCTGTATTATGAGTATTATTTTCATAAACCACATCCATTTCTGCCGCATGGATTTTATGAAGCCAAAATCAAAAAACCCGGCTGAGATCAACTTTAACCCGTTAAACATCCTAAATGGTCATGCAAAATGAAAATAAGAAAATAAGAGAAACCTAAAGATGATTATTAAATACACAAAAAAAGTATTCACCAATTAATATTTTCAATTAATTAATTAATTAATTAAATAATTAATTTGACTGGAAAAAATTAATTCATATTGTCAAATTGTTTATAGGTGAAAATTTAATTAATTTTTTAATTGATACTACAAATATTTTAATTAATATTACAAAATCATTCGTATTACTTTTTTTTGTGTACCTGTCGAATGATGGATATTTTTATATAGTTCGCAAACTTTTTATTTATTTTCTATTTATAAAATGGCGCTTGTTTGCCGCCATATTGAATTTTGACTACTGTCATATCTTTAACTATATACAAAGATTGCAACCTGTGTGCCTTTGAGGAGTGGGCATAGGTTCATATTTTAAAAAGGATAGATGGGGGCTTTGGTCTGGCGTCTTACCTGTAACCGGTGCTTTGGCACTCGTGATATAAGGACGTAAAGGCAGGTGCTCACGGAAAGCTATTGCACATCTGTCATATCTTTAGGGACATTTCATTACGACAAATGGATTGACGTAAGAATCTACAAAGTACCCTCTCGGTTTATGTAGTGCCGCAAAAGGACATATAGTTTTGGCATTTTTTTTTTCGTTTTTGGGGTTTTTTTTCGGTTTAAAGCGTTTTTTTAGTTTTGGGGGTTTTTGCGTTTGTTCGCGCTTTTTTAGTTTTGGCAATTTTTTTCTCGTTTTGGCGATTTTGTTTTTGAGCTTTTGACGTTTTTTAATTTTGGCGATTTTTTTATTTTGGCGATTTTTCTAATTTTTCGCAATTTTTTCATATAGGCATTGTTTTTTAGTTTTTAGCGTTTTTTTCATTTTGGCATTTCTTTTTAGTTTTGACACTTTTTTCTAATCCTAGCGATTTGTTCGGTTTTTGGCGTTTTTTTTTTAATTTTTACGATTTTTTTAATTTGGGTGATTTTTTCGAATTTGGCAATTTTTATTTTAGTGTTGGAAATTTTATTTTAATTTTGGCGATTTTTTTTTTAATTTTTTGCCGATTTTATAATTTTTGGATTTTTTAGTTTTACCATTTCTGAAATTTTCAGGGGTTTCTTACGGTTTCCAAGATATAAGCAGCAAGTTGTAAAAATTAGAAAGTCAAAATTACATTAACTGATGGACCATTAATTAATTTAATTAATTGTTAATTGTTGTAGTCTATATAAAAATACACTACTACTACACTAATTTTACAAATTTCAAGTGTCAATATAAATATGTACATACAATTGTATGTATATTACATGTGATTTTAACATTTTTCGTTGCTCGTTTTGGAACACCCTTTAATTTGTAATTCTCGTGTATTTTTTTTGTAGCGGCCAAGATTCTACATACTCTATCGGTTCCTGTGAAAATAGCGTGTGACGGAAAGACGGACAGCTTAGCGAAAACAATTGGTTTCTTTTTTCACCTTTGGTGACTATTCATCAAACTTTTTGTTAAGTTCCCTTCCTTTTCGTTCACAGAAGGGATATTTTTGGTCACATAAGTGTACAATTTTGTCAAGACATGTACTTGAATAACATTCATAATAATCAATAGAAAAATTAATTTTGAATATTTTTTTAGTTACGCCTATTTGAATTTTAGCTAACGATATGCTGATTAACACAATACTCTTCCTTACATCGTGCAGTCATGTAAAAATTAATGCCTGTTTTGAGTTCCAAATTACGTTTTTCAGTACGTCTTTACTTCTGAGACACTGAGTTTTGCTGGCATCATGTCCCAAAACGCTACAAATTGTGCAGTTTGAACTTTTTTACTTTCCCAAAAACTAACGTAATCGAGCTGTTAATCTTACATATTTGAGAATAAAATGGTATTGAAAGCAACAGCATGGTTAAAAGATATATATATATGTATATACAATTTTGCCTTAATTTCAGACTTTCTTCAAAATCATAAATCTGATTATATGACAAAATTTATTTATTTGACAGAGAAAAAAAAACTGTTTAAAATAAATATCATTAAATACTTACAAGCATACATAGAGCCATAAGTGTCATTAACGAAACAGCAGCAAAAGAAATGAGTACAACAATATCAGTTGAAATCAAACCCCAAAAATAATCGGCTTAAAAATATATAAAACAGCTTCTGAATACAAAACACATCATAAATAAAACTTTATGAATGTATTTGAACAAAAAAAAAAAACATTCCACAGCAGATCAAGTAGTGATCATAAATATCAAGTCGACTTTAAAGTCTAATCAATCAAAATTATTTGTCACTTATTTAACATTTTGTTTTTTTTTCTCAGCATTCAAACATGGAACATAGATGAATATTTATGGTAGTCGCACAGTATTATGACAAAATGCTGGACAGTTTGAACAAAAGTTTTCTACATACGAAGGAAAAAAATAAAAAATAAAAACTAAAATATATATGTGTAAGTATCTTAAATGCAACCGTCCATTTCGTTGTTGTATTCTATTGACACATGTAGAGAAGGATGAATGGCTAAAATATCATTTATTATAAAAAATAAAACGACTGAATCGAATGCAATTCGTTGAGGCCTTTTATGTGTGTCTCTCTGTAATCATTTGACAATTGAATATGCCATGACAAAAGTCATCATCAAATTGAGAATAGAGTATCATTATGACAATTTTGGCACTGGCATTTAAAAAGTGGAGAAAAAAAAGAATCATAAACAAAAATATCTAAAGTACAAAACAGTTACCTGCAAGTAAATAAGTTGTTGATGGGCGGAAAAAATTTTGAGAGGTCATTAAACAAAAATTAAAGCAATACCTTCATATACGAGTACATACATGTAATTTTACCAACTATATTTTTGATGTGTAATTACAATTACAATTACAAATTTTGATTAAGATCGTAAAGCGTTATCAAATCAGTGTGAGCTATGTATGAGTGGATTAGTGTAATCATACGGAGCAAGAAGTACAGAGAAACTTAACAGCTGCATAGAAATATACTCAACCGAATTTTAAAGCATACCTTCAGGAGCAATGTTAATTTTACTAGCAATTGCTTGTGAAGTGTATTAGTGTTGCCAGTGGGTATAACTTTGTTAAAAAGCTGAAAAATATAAAATAAATAAAATAAAGATAAACTTTTAAATAAAAGAGCGTTTTAAATGCACGACGATCGGGTGCACGGTGCACGACGATCGGGTAACAATCTCCATCTCATGCCAATTATTATGGGTGGAGATTTTAATACAAATTTTGCAAACACACAGTCGCAAGCTTTATCAAGATTTTAATTTGAAGTTTTCCACTTGCATATTAGCAGTTCTCCACAAACCCCCACAACTAATAATTCCACTACTATAGCTGCAGTTTTCCAAAGATTTTTAAATACAGTAGAGTCAAAAATTCATATATCTTATTTTAGTTACCATAAGCCAATATTAAAAAATAATTTTATTACTAAATGTTTACACATCTCCCCTGTGATCGGACTCACATTGCTTTTTTTCAGACTGTGTCCATGATAATTTATTTTTTAACTTTAAATTCATCTCTTAGAGCATACACATATATATATATATATATAAGTAAATTCAGTAAAGTGCGACTTTCATTCTTACGGACACTACATATCACACATTCAGTGCAATAGTGTCATAACTCAAAAAAAAATTGTTTTGGAGAAAACACATAAACATAAACACATAAGCATAAACAAATATTCTTCTCTTATATATTTACACATATGAACTTTTTATGCAAGATAAAATCCGAAATGCATGATTATTTTGCATCATTAACTCAAAAGAATAATCTTGTTTGAGTTATGACACTATTGAACTGAATGTGCGATATGTAGGTCACACTACACGAACTTCAGCCTATATAATCGAATATTTTACTTGCACCTGTAGTGCGATACTATAGTTTATGTGCTGTTAATCTTATCTGCAAAAATCACCAGAAAATATCAACTGCGTCTTATCGTTAAATATACGTTTCAGAATCACGCAATCGTTATTTTAAGCGACAAAATTTATAGACAAAGTTACGATTGTCGGATCGTTAAGATAATCGTATCGCTATAATAAATATAACGAAAATTTATCGATTTTGTTATTCAGTAACATATTTTGACGATATTCGCTGTCGGTTGGAGAAAAAAGATTAAGTCACAAGATCAAATTCATTGAGATTTTCTTCCTTATTCTTTGTGCTTTTCGCTTATTTTCGCATTTTCTATACAGAAAAACCACATAATATTAAATCAAATGGTGAATAAGATAAAGCTGGATACTATCGTAAAAAAGAAATTACGGAATCACATTATCATTACAGCAAGCAAATAAATATGTCGATAAATATTACGATTTTCGATTCGCAAAAAGTTACAGAATCCAGTAGTGCGATTCACAAACTTTTTTTTAACGATAATCTTTAAAATAATTATAACGAAAATTTATTGAATTTGCTATTTAGTAATATTTTTAACGATATTAGCTGTAGGTTAATGTCAGCTGTGTTGTTATTTAAGCGATAATAATTTATGTGCTGTTAATTTTATCGACATAAATCAACAGAAAACATTAGCTGCGTCCTATCGTTAAAAATAAATTTCAGAATCACATAATCGTTATATTAAGCGACAAAATATATAGATAAAAATTACGATTGTCGAGTCGTTAAAAGTTACTGAATCGCACTGCAGGTACTGATGTAGACATTTAATACAAAATTAAATAACCAATAAATTTTTACCCAATAAATTTATTTTCGATTTATGGCAATTTTTTAATTTTGTTTGCTTTTTCCGATTTTGTGATATTTTCGGTTTTTGGGCGTTTATTTTTGGTTGTGGCGTTCTTTTCGTTTTGCTATGTTTTTTCGGGTTTTAGTGATTTATTTTACTTCTAGAGATTTTTTAGTTCTGAGACTTTTTTTCGTTCTGGCAATTTTTTTTCAGTTTTCGACGATTTTTTGTTTCTTTTTGCGTTTATTTTGTATTGGCGATTTATTTTAGTTTTAGAGATTTTTTTAATTTCAGGGGCTTTTTTCGCTTTATGGCGTCTTTTTTCGGCTTATGGCGATTTTTTAGTCTTGGAATTTTTTGCTTGTGCGATTTTTTCGGTTTTTGGCTATTTATTTAAGCTTTAAAATTTTGTAAGGCTTAAGGCTTTTTTTAGTTTAATTAGTTTTAGCGTTTTTTTTCGGTTTGTGGCGATTTTTTTAGTCTTGCCGTTTTCGCTTTTGCGTTTTTTTTGCGTTCTTAGCTATTATTTTAGTTTTAGAGATTTTGTAAGTTTCGGGTTTCTTTAGTTTTGGCGTTTTTTCGGCTTATGGCAATTTTTTTTAATTTCAAAGCCTTTTCTCAATTCTGTAGCTTTTGTTTGTTTTTGTGATTTTTTTTCGGTTTTGAGCGTTTTTTGGTTTTGGCGTAGTTTCGTTTTCGAAACTTTTTTAGTTTTTATCGATTTACTTTAGTTTTGGGTTTGGGGTGTTTGTTTTCGGTTTTTGGCACTTTATTTGAGTCTTAGATTTTTTTAGCTTTGAGTTTTTTTTCGTTTTAGCTATTTTATTTTTAATATTAGGATTATTTAATGTTTAGCATTTTAAAGTATCAGAAGCGTGTCTCTAACACTGGGTCTTCACGTATCAATTTCATTGCTGAGAACAAGCAATAACGTCAGCAGAATAATTTAATTTTTTTTGCTTCTTGCTTGAGGCGTAGAACACTTATGGCAATTTTTTTTACAAATCTTACACATTCATAGGTATTGCCTTAAATATACATATTTTTCCAATGCAAAAATACAAAATATGTATGTTTATATTTTCTTATATTATGTTTTCGAATGATGTATGTCAAGTGTCTATATGTAATTTTCCGTATATTCCATTAGGATTTTAAAATTTTTCGTTGCTTGCTTTAGAATGTTTACTGCTTTGTTTCTTGCACTTATGATATGACTCTCGTATGAATGCATATTTAACATATTGACCACCATAGTATTAAGTTATTAAATGATCCGATCCATTATCTCATTTTGATTGTATTCATAGTTTGTGTGTCTTTGAACTCATTTATGTCTTTTTTTCAATTTTGATTTATGATTATGTTATATAAAAAAGAATTTCTTCAAGTGCACATACATACATACATACATATGTGTGTAAGTATGTCTTTCTATACTCTGCGTGATAATGAATATTTAAACATACACCCTCATACGTACACACACTGTCTATTGCAAAATTCCCAAAAAAATTAATATCTTGTAACTTATTTTGGACATCAAATTTTTTAAATGATTATCAACAGAAACAAAAATTAAAAAAAAAAAACATTAATCATTTATTGATGTATTGAATTATATTTTATATTTAAGACAATTCCCTTGCATTAAATTTTTTGTTTCGGCAAAAGATTTTTAATTTTCAACGGTTGTGGTATTAAAGAGAAATGTTGAAACATGTTTCTGCAAACAAAGTAATTGATTTTGAATAAGTATGTAGATGTATATACAAATGTAAATATGCATAAAAAATAAAAATATTAATGATTCCAAAAAACATAAAGTGCACTGTAGTGCAACTCCAGAAAAAAATAACAAAAAAACCAAATAAATTCATAAACAATAAAAATTTCGAAAAACTTGAAAATCATTTGAAAAAAATTAAAAAAGTTAGTCAAAAACTTCTATATATAAAAAAGCAAGCCTAAATAATCAAAGTTAATTGCAAAAACATTTCTAAACAATTTTGTTACTTGTTGGTTGAATGCATTACGTTGCTGCTTAAGCAATTCCATCTTAATTCACAAAAAGCTTACAAAACTCCAATGCTTATAGACAAACGATCAATAAATAATTGAGAATTACAAAACTACAATCACAGTAGGCCAAGAAACTTTTTTCAAAAACAACAAACTACGAGTATGTGTTCAGTATGTGTTCCCTATTTCTTTTAAATTTTTACATTAAGACAAGCATTGGTTGCCATTGAATGTACTTAAAAGCCAAAATGAAAAGAAAAATTTATGAGTGGCCTCTTGGCTACTAGGCGGATGATTGCAGGTACCCTCTTGGCTAGTAGACGGATGATCGCAGGTTCGATTCCTGCCGAATACTCAGGGTGTTTCTGTAGACAAGCCAAAGTAGCTTTGGAGTTGGTGTTTGTATTAAAAAAATATTGATCATATTTTTCATTATTTTTATTAAGGCATCTTGTTTGTTAAGCAGGTCAAGATGCATTTCGTTACGTTAAATAAAAATATGATATTAAAATGAAAATTTTTCTGATAAAAAAAAATCATCACAATTCCTAAAGAAATATTTCCAAAAACACACAAAAATGTTTAGAAATAATTAAGTTCTTAAGAACAACGGAAATCAGGCGGGCATCACCACAGCAATTGAAATATTGATGCCAAGTCACTTTTTGGACTTGAATTAAAATGATTTGCATATACATAGATTGGCCATTTCTATATGGTTAAGTAGGGGAAATTTCGAAAAATATACCAAAATCACTATAAGGCCCAAGGAAATAACAGCCAAACACATAAGTTAATAAATAAGGACAAATAAAATTAAGGTGTTTTAACTGGGATTTACATACATAAATAATTTTTTGGGCCTTATTTCATCTACAGTTTAGTTCTATTGGGTTTATATTGAGTGTTTTTTCATAAGTTTTCTCTTAGGCCATATTTAATTTTTTTTCTTGTTGGGTTTCTTACATTTGGGGTTTATTTAATTTCTTATTTGGGCCTTATTTTATAGGGCCAATACCAAATTGTCCAGAAGCGGCAGCCTGCAGTTCCAAAACGGGAACAAGATAGCATGTACATACACACAGAAAAATTTCAACGTAAAATCTACTTAAAAAGGATTAATCTAATATTTTTCGGCAATAATTTTGCTTCATATTAGTTTCATGTTAATTTAACATCATTTATAATAATTGTCAAAGAAAATATTTCCCTTTGAAATAACTTTATTTCACGTTCACGGACTCACTTAGACCGTTTTGGTCCATTGTGATACCACGGAGACACTGCTTATGCGGAGTCCCCACCGTCGAACCATCCAGAGCTCAGTATAAAGCTGCTAATACGTTGAAGTTTAACGCCAGCAACGTCATAAAGTTCCCTGAATTCAAGAGCGCCCGTTGTGGCCATTCTCTTTCCTGCAAGTCCAGGACAGTGACAAAGAAAATGTTCTATGCTTTCCTCTTCATCAATATCTTTGCAGCTACGGCAAAAGTCGTTGTGTTCAACCCTTAGCCTTTGTGCATGCCTACCTATGAGACAGTGTCCGGTTAACATGGACACTAGAATCGAGATTTATTTCCTATTCTTTGAAATTAGGTAATCCGTACCTTCTCTATTTAGGTGAGTCCATAACTGCCTTGTGATCACGCAATCATTTCTTGTGACCCACCTTCTATTTATTTCATCCTCTGTCTTGCGCCTAAGTCTGAGTTTGCAAGAGAGTAGGGGTAGACCTACACATTCCAAATCCGGTGGAACCTGTAAGGTTGTCCCAATTCCAGCAAGCTCGTCAGCCCTAGAGTTCCCCTGTAAGCCTCTATGCCCCGGGATCCAGAAGATCCTAATATCAAACTGCTCTGCCATCTCATTTAGAGATGATCGGCAGTCGAGGGCTGTTTTTGTTCTTAGAAGCGAGGATTCAAGGTCCATAATAGCTGCTCGACTATCGGTGTAAATGTTAATTAAAGTCCAGGTATCCAGGTTTTCTAAAGACGTTCGTGTCGTAGAGCAGGGGAGGTTTGGTCAATCCTACATCTCCTAACTTCACCATCGAGTATTCTGCAGTGGCCGGTTCCATTTCCGTTCCACAGAGAAACACATCTAAGACGGATTGCCGAGGACGTTGCCATCTCCTTCCCTACTAGATCTAATGGTAGTAGATGAAGAAGAATCCCAGTGCATCCGTAGGAGTTGTGCGAATAGCACTGGTTACATACAAGGATGCAAGTCTTTGAACCTTGTGTAAGGTGTATAGATACGTCTTTTTCTCCAGGGATGGCCACCACACGATGATGCCATACATGAGAATTGGACGTACTATTGCAGTATAGATCCAATGAACAATTTTTGGGGTAAGACCCCAATTCTTCCCAATGGTTTTTTTGCATATATATAGTGAAATTATTGCTTTTTTCACTCTCTCTAGAATATTTGCTTTGAATCAAGAATAACACCATGATATTTTGCAGTGTTGCGACACTTTTATCTGCGTATTATTAAGTGTTATAGGTCGGAAATCAGGTATCTTATACTTCCTGGAGAAAAGGACTAGTTCCTTTTTATTGGGAGCCCACGTTTCTCCGCCCATTTTGTTAAATATGAAAGACCATCGTGTAGGATGTCCCTTAATGTTGTGAGGAATTTTCCTCTTACAGCTATTGCCACATCATCAGCATAAGCCACGATTCTGCACCCCCGCGATTCTAGAGATAGCAGCACAGGATTCAGAGCTAAATTCCACAATAGTGGCGAAAGAACTCCTCCCTGTGGTGTACCCCTATTTACAAAGCGGGTCTGCCTAGAAGCTCCTAAAGCCGCAGTTATCCTACGGTGAGTTAGTAGATTTTGAACCCACTTACACAATCCCTCGCCAACCCCCAGATTCGACAATGCCTCAATTATCGCATCTGGAGATATATTATTAAAAGCCCCCAATATCCACGAAGGCTACAAAGGTATATTCACCTACAGAAAGAGATTTCTCTATCGTGCCAACCAGCTCATGTAAAGCCGATTCTGTTGACTTTCCCGTTTGATATGCATGTTGATGCGGGGAAAGTAGTTTACTATTGATGGTTTTGCGAATATAGTGATCAACCATCCTTTCTAATGCTTTCAGAAGAAAGGATGATAGACTTATAGGTCTGAAGTCCTTCGGTGTGGTGTGAGAGCTTTTACCAGCCTTCGGTATAAAGACCACTCTCGCTTCCCTCCACTTTTCAGGAACATAACCCAGTCTTAGACAACTGGTGTAAATTCTCAGTAGCCTTGGGGCTACGAGATTCGATACTTTCCATATCTCAGCCGGTATGATACCGTCAGGTCCTGGTGACTTGTAAGGCTTGAAACTTCTCAAAGCCCAATTTTATGTCTGCATATTGACGATGCCAGATATATTTTCCGCAGGTATGGGGCAAGGATCAGATGTCTGAACCTCAGACACTGAGTTACCCGAAAAATGAGTGTCCAGCAGGGTTCTTAACGACTCCTCGCTGGATGTAGTCCACGTCCCATTGGGATTCTTCAAATACCCCAGGGTGCAGGGAGTAGCGGACAAAATTTTTCTCATGCGAGAGGCTTCTGATATATTTTCAATATTTTCACAAAACTTCTTCCATGTTGTATTTTTAGCAATTCTTATCTGCTTTTTATACTCTTTTAATTTAACCTTATAAGCTATCCAGTCCAACTCATTTCTGGATGATTTAGCCTTATTAAAGAGTTTTCTACATGTAGAACCTACACAATTGTAACTCTCTATTCCACCAAGGCGGTTTCTTTTTCCCCCTTGGCTTATTCAAAGGGCAAGACGACTCTCTTGTATTTTTGAAGATTGTAGTAATGTTATCAACCTCACAATCTAAATCAGAAGTTTCTAGAAGTGACGAGTCTCCAATCGCTTCTAATTGTCTAGAAAAAATGGTCCTATACAGACGCCAGTTTGTCTGCCTAATATTTCGCTCCCTAATACTAAACTCAATAAACCTATGATCAGAAAAGGAATGTTCCTGAAGTGCACGCCAATTCATGATCCTATCGGCTACCGAATCAGACGAAAAGGTAACATCCAGGACTTCCTGTCTGTTGCTTGTTATAAAAGTAGGTTCTTGACCTCTATTACAAATGTTAAGGTTAGCACTAACTACAAATTCTAAAAGTTCCTCACCTCCTTCATTAGTGTCCGTACTTTCTCAGATAGTATGATATGCGTTGGCATCAGAGCACAGGATGATGTGGTGACCAGCGTTTACCGCCGCATCCACAAAGCTTCTCACCACTACCGACGGTAGAGGACCTTGATCGTCGTGAGCGCAGTACACCGACGCCAGCCAGTAGCATGTATCTCCGACTTTTTTGTAACGTACCGCCTGGTCATATTTTGCGTATATCTTGAAATCCTTAGGTTTAATTGTCATAATTTTTTTACTCAATATAGAGATATTTAATTGCTTCTCAAATGTAAGAAAAACACTTTTTTCAGGCATGATATTATAATTATTTTAACATTTTGTCGTACAAATGTCACGTAACGCCAGAATGGAATCACCCATATATTATACATATTTATATATTGATAGGACATATTTCTGCCAAGTTTCATTGATCTAGAGGAAATTAATAACATTTAACAAGCAATATAAACTAAAAAAAATAATGACCAGCTTTTTGGATCAAATAGGAGTATTTGAGCCTCTTCGAGAAATCAACGGCTAGAAAACTTTTCACGCAAATTGTCGATTGTTTCGTTACTTGTGTGTCACGTACTTCCATTCTATTGAAAATAAACATCGTCGACATCTTCAAATTCCAACCACAAGATTGTGGATTGTGGAATGCCCTTTCGTATAAAGATTGATGAGGAATTTACCAGCTTTAATCATCACTATTATAAGCTAAAGCAGCAATATTCCCCCTTGTTCTTGAGCGATATGCACAAGTTTCATTTTCTTTAATCACTAACTTGTTCCATCAGCTCAAATTTTTTCACCAGTTTCACAATTACTGGCCAAGAAACATCTGCATGGTGATCTTAAAATAATCCAGTTTCGCATTGACATTATTTTAGTGAATTTTAATTATTTCTGTGCTCCGTTGAAATTTATATCATTCCATTTATATTAATGGTTTGGTTTTTATTTTATTTATTTACTATTTATTTATTTGAATCCTGACAAGAGTTAAAATCTTAATCGAACTTGTTATGTTATGAATTAATTATTTTAATATTTTTAAATAATATTGAAGTTATTTGCATTACGCGTTTTTTAATATAAAATTTCATGAAATGTGTTGCACGATACATTTTATGTTTGGTAATAGCAGATTCATATATAAAAGAGAGTGAAGTATCAAAAATGACGTGGCATGAATCTCTTCAATAGTCTGGAAACTTTTTTGATATCATTTACTTTTTCAGTCCTTCTATTGACATATAAAAAAATAAAAAAATTTTATGAGCAATAATTACGTGACTTTTTTAATGAAACACAGTTTTTTTTGCAAAACAAAAATTTATTTTTCAACGTAATCTCCTTTTGCCTCAATACACTTAGAGCAATGTTTCTCCAGTTTTTGTATCCCTTCCAAAAAATAGGATTTTTTGAGGTCCTTAAAATAGGCAATAATTTTTACGTTGAAGTTAAATCTCTTTCCACCTAGCCATTTCTTTAGTTTTGGAAATAGGAAGCAGTCTCTAGGGGCTAAATCCGTAGAATATGGCAGATGGGGTACCAATTCGTAGTCCAATTCATAGAGTTTTGCCATTGACACTGTACTCGTGCATTATCTTGATGAAAAAGAAGAACTTTGTTCTCAGCCATATGGGGTCGTTTTCTTTTTAAATCCTCATTAAATCGGTCTAATAAGTTGGCATAATATTCGCCGTTTATTGTTTTTCCCCTTTGAAGTAATCGATGTGAATTGTCCCGCGAGCATCCCAAAAAACTGTTGCCATCACCTTATTGGCCGACGAACTCACCTTGGCCTTCTTCGGAGCAGGTTTAGACTGCAGCTTGATCTCCGGAGTACAGTAATGGATCCATGTTTCATCCACATTTACAAACTGCCGCAGAAACTCGTTTGGATTGCGGTTAAACAACTCTAAACAATCCTCTGAAGTTGTTACACGTTTACGTTTATGGTCAATTGAGAGTAAACGCGGCACCATCATTTAAAATCGAAACCATACTGCCATATGAAATGCGTTTCTTATCGAATATCTCACGCACTATTATTTATTTCTTCAAAAAATAATGTTTAATGAGCTCTCGGAATTCACTTTTTTCCATTATTAGAAAAATACACAAGGTTGTATGTTTTGAATAGCTGTTAAACGCGAACTAAATGACGACACTTGCTCAAAATTTGACAGATGGTACTTAATGGGAACAGTGTTAAATTTCATATAACTACGAGGGAAGTTCGAAAAGTCTCACACCTATTGATCCGCCTTCGTAATGAAAGTATTTAAACGTATGAACAAGAACAAACTATTTTATATAACATTTCGTTAGTTCCTCTTCCCTTATTAAACTTTTTTGAAATAAAAGAACTCCAGCAACAAACAAATTGCTTTTGAATTAGAAAAGTTCAAATCTGTTAAAACGTCATCACTATCGGTCACTGTGTAAAAGAGCCGTGACCTAAAAATCACATTAACTGAAATAAGGTTATTAAAACTCGCTGCATCGCTTATCTCTAGTGTGAAAGTAAAAGAGTATCGTGGTTTGTAATTTTTTTGCTGCAAATACGAGTAGTTTAACGGAATTCTTTGCGTGCCTCATAATCGCAAATGATATTAGTCACGATATCGTCTCTCTTTTCATAAAAATATAAGAAAGACATTTGTTAAAGTGACGGCCTCAAATCGAAACAAATCAAAGAATACCCTCCAGCACAGTCAGAGACAGACTGTAAAATGATAAATTAGAAGACATTTTTTAAAATCAATTTATGTGTATTTGTTCGGTTGGCTGGTAAAGACAAATTCCAAAATGGAATATATAAATTATTATTATTACAACAATGCAACATAATTTAGAGACACTCAAACAATTTCTGAGTTTCACTTGTGAAAATATAAAAATTATTAAAAGTATTGAAATTTTTACTTAAACTTTAGATTCGTCATGATACATGTTTGTCAATAAAGCAATGACAAAAGCTTAAAGCTGGGAAGTAGTGCTTACAGATGCATGGACATCTGCGTGTGGAAAAATTATGTAACAATTTGTTCAAATAGCCAAATGATGATTATTAAAGAGATTTTGCTTTAGTTTTTATTTTTTTTAATGTAATTTCAACTCATGTATCTAATTTAATTTTAATTTTAGCTTAATGACACCTTCAGCCATGGGACAGTAAAAATGTTAAATTATTGTTTCTGAACTGTCTGCGCTGTTGTTTTACAACAGATCCTTTCGCATAATCTAGAAGAGATTAGATTTTTGGTTTGTTTGTGTGGTCTACAACAAACCATTTCGTTTAGGGATTGTGATGGATTCTCTTGAAGAATCAACCTGTCAGCTTGTCTAAAAGCGAAGAATGAGAAAAAAATACATGAAGTAAACAAATTAAATAAATCAGTCTAATGAAAAAAAACTAGTTTATCCAGCTTCTCGAGTAAGAAATGTGCAAAATCAAGGGTTGCCAAATAAATCTATGGGATTTTTAATTCAATATTTTTTTAATATAAAATAATACTGTTGTTTTTTATTAAGAAAGTGACTACAAGTTTAACAGTAACTCTATTGCAGAGCTGGCCAAAGTGGCACAGGAGTGCGGATCTTCAATCGGCTTCTTTTAAACACAGAAAAAATTCAACTTAAAATCTACTTAAACAAGATTAATCTAATAGTTTTCGGCAATTATTTTGCTTCATATGTGTTTCATGTTAATTTAACATAATTTATAGCAATTGTCAAAGAAACTTTTTTCTTTTGAAATAACTTTATTTCACGTTGATTTAACATTTACGTACTGTATCAGCCAGCAGCAGTTTCTCGGCTGTTAACAAACATAAAGATAAAACAACAACAATACAAAAACAACTCACACAACTAAGCACAAAAGTGTATTGCAGCTATGAACAAAGCAAATAAACACCAACACACTTAAACAACATATCCTTTCTTGTAAATTTAAAGTGATTTGAATGAATTTGAATCAACCTTTTGGCATGGTGATTCTACAATGTTATTTTTTTTTTCTGTGTGTATCCCTATAACTTATACAAAAAATTTAGAACCGGTCGGAGAGAAATAGTCGTGTGTGGTGTTTTGGGTATAATTGCTCTAAAAAGTGTTATTGATATAAAAATAATAAAATATTTGAAAAAATGGAAAAACAGAATATGAATAGTGATACAATAATTGTATACACAATAATTATTTATCATATTCCACTTCATACTAAATTTGCGTTAAATAGCTGATGTTAATAACAAGACTCTACCCCAGTAGATAAACGTGGGTGGTGATGAAGTGCGTGGCTGCACAGAAAAGTATCGGTATTTCCCCCCAGCTAATAAGGTCCAAGTTTATGTTTTCTTCTCTTCTTTGGAAACTCACATTAATTAATAAGAATATTTGATTCAATAAGAATTGAAATAACTGAACTTAAGCCTGACTAAAAATTATTTCTGATTAAAATTCACTACAGTTCAAATAAAATCTAAAAATGTCTCACTACTAGAGTTGAGTGATATTTCGAAACCTTTTACATTTTCACAGCGATTGAAAAATCACAAATCTCAACTGTGACTGAATTTATCAAGTAACAGGTTTTGGAAATATAGTTCTTTCATACAAACTGTGATTGTTCTTGTATGTTTATTTTACAGTTAATAAAGCTACCACATTATTTTTTTTTATACCTTCAGCTTTTGTCAAGAAAAAATCGTTAAATCGTGTCAAATCGTCTTTTTAAGCAACACTATGTAAAGCTCACATTTTTATATTTGTAATTTTATAGAACACCCTTTAATTTTTAGCTTTTATATATTTGTTGTAGTAGCGACTTAAGTTCTACATACACTGTCCAAACTTCAGACCCGTAGCTTTTACCGTTCCTGAGAAAATGGCCTTCTTCCTGAAACATGAAATATTATTAGAAAATGAAATGAAATGAAATGAAATATTATTAGAAAAAAGTTCAAGTTTTCCAACCCTGGAAATGTTTTTTCAATTTGTTAAGTTTTTAATTTTTTTTTTAATTATAAATACTAATTTTATTCATACCGAAGTATAAAATAAGTTAATTTAATAAAAAAGTAATGAAAACTAGTTTTCGGTAGTTATTTTCTATGGGAATATTGAGTATGAGTTTTCCAGCTCTGAAACCGTCTGCTCGATTTTGCTGATTTTCAAAAGCAAAATTTTTCGGAAAATTTCTGATACACAAGTCCAAGAACGAAGTCTCTAGCTCTTCTGTTAGCTTGGGAAAACCGATTTCACGTACAGACAGACGGACAGACGGACATCGCTTGTTCGTTTTCCCTATGCATAAGGATCCAGAATATATATACTTTATGTGTCGCTTATTAATATTCTAGAAATTACAAACGGAGTGACAAACCTATATATACCCTTTTACCATTTTTTGGTAAAGGGTATAATGACAGGAAGCAGCTGGCAATGCTTATGCCAGTGAATAACAATAGATGTCGCTTAGATAGATAGATTTTCTAATTAAAAATGGATGCAGCAGCAACAATAATCAAAAAATTATGATAAACAAAGGGTTTTTTTTGGAAGGAAAACAAATAAATATTTTCATTGAACTCTGGGAAGTGAAAATAGACGATATGACTAACACCGATCCGCCGATAAAAAAGTTTTATTTTGTAATGTATTTTTGCATTTTTATACAATAACTTGATTTACAAGCACTTTTTCACTTTGCATTACTACTTCTATAATTTTAAAATATTTATTTAAAAAATTTATTTAAAATATATTAAATAATTTCCATTTTACAACGCATTGTAAAATTTCCGAGTTTTTCATACAAACAAAAACAGTTGTACAGTTTACCAAATAATTGTTATAAAAAGCAGAACAAAATACAACAACAAAGACACGCATTCCTGCGGGAAATCTATTTTATTTTTGAGCAGTCTGTGAGTTAAAACATGAATTTAACAAACTTGCAGTGTGAATGCAAAATCAGCTGTTTGTGGTTTTAACGTTAAAACCAGGTTATAACTTTCATTGTGAAAACACTATTATTGTCTCTGCCTCTTATGCGACAATTCTCAATATTTGGACGGAATTGATTGCTAATTGTTTGTTGTTGTCGCTTATCTTATTAGCATTTATCAAGACACCAATAATAATAATTACTTTTAAAGCAGAAGAGCGGAAATGTGTTAAACCGTGATCACAGTCATTGTTTAATTTCACTGCTGCTCTCCTTGTTCGAATTTCTCAAAATAAGAGAACAGCGATTTAGAAATCACGTTCACAACGAGCAACATTATTAAAAAATCACGTTATCACTCATTGCTATCACTACATTTACCAATGATTAAAAATAAAAATTTATTTACCTCTGCCAACTATTCATTGCGTGCTGGCAACTTTGGCCGTGTGTGTCAGCAACAATTTACCTTTCTCGTAAATGTTAAATGTTGCAAAATGACACTTTGAAAAAAAGGCACACATTTGTGTGTAAAATGAGTGTGCTTGCTTACAAATTTTCTCCTTTCTGTATTAGTCTGTCATTTCATAAACTAAAATGTTAATTAACTAAAGGATTCCTATGCAGGCAAATGGAAACTCGCATAAGCTGCATATTTTTATTTATTTAAAAGCCATACTGACAGTTGTGGCTGTCATCTTGAAAGTGAAAATAAAACTTTTAAACATGACAATTTTTATACATTTACTTTAAGAACGTCATAACTCAAAAAAATAAGTTTGCCAAAAAAACGAGTTTAATGTTTTTAATTACACACACAACTTAATGGAAATTTTATTTTGCTTTCAAAAATTGAGTAAACAAGATATTTATATGAAATTTTTGCACAATATGAAGAACTATATGGTGATTAATTCTGCATAAAAAATTTTATTTTGGGAGTTATGACGTTCTTTGAGTAAATGAGCCATATGTATAGCAACATATACATATGTATGTGCATGCATGTTTAGTTGTTTAACGAAAAATGGTTCAAGCTATCATTAAAAAAATTAAATAAATATAGTGCCTCTCTAGTGGATACACCAGACGTATTCAAGTGCCGCTTTTTTAAAGTAACACCCCCCTCTTTATTTAATTTTTTTTGTCGATATTTCTTTACTCAAACTTAAGCCAATAATTTTCGTCTACCATTTATTTATTTCATTTGATTGCTTTTTATAACAATTATCTGTCACATAAGTTTTATTTAACCTTTTCATATATCTTTCCACTTTTCATGGTTGTTTTTTTTTTTGAAGGACTTTGTTTTAAATTTCGTCTTTCTCTCTTTCACTGTTGGCAGGAAACACGCCATTTTTATGCAACTTATGTGCTTTTTAGAATTACCTGTAATTATGGCAAATTGCTTTGCGGCATTTAAGGAAACTTTGTCATGAACTTGTGATGTTATTTAAAATTTCTTTTGTCTTAGAATAAGTTTATGCTTTAACTCGTTTTGGTTTTGAGTCAAATGTGATATTTTCGCGCGCAATATAAAACAAATCTTTTATATTTACAGTGAAATAGAAGATTATTATATCTTACACACAAAAAAGTAATACATATGAATAGTTTTGCAATATGAATTAAAATATTTGATTTAAAAAAGTATCAATTAATAAAAAAGTATCAATTAATAATTTATTTAATTAAATCAAATAAAATTTTTAATTGAAAACCTTAACTGGTGCATACTTTTTTGGGTGTTAAGTTGGAATAAGTATAAAAATTTGACAAAAGTATCATTGTATCATATCATATCTTTAAGTAAGATTTATTTTTTTTGTTAATTTGTTAAATTTACACAAGTAGAAGTTTTCTTGGATCCTCATTAAAGAATTTCACACGGGAATCCATGTTTTTATTATATTACGCGTTATTCCATGTAAAACTTAATTCTTTTATAACGTTATTAATACAGCTTTCTAAAAAGACTACTTTTATTTACTCCTGAGTTAATATTTAAATTTATATGGAAATAAAGTACAAAATGTTATAAGACTAGGCTGAGGATAATTTGGGCTGAATGGGAATGTCAACAAATGGAAATGCACAATTTTATTGAGTAAATTTGGCAAAATATTTTATAAACACTACTACAACTGCGAAAAAAACACTATAGGGCCTTGATAGTTCCCCGATTAACAACGTTGAAGAAATTCACAAAAAAAAAATTGCATATATTTATATTCAAAAAGTGCTATCTGCAAGGCTTGAACATTTTAGAAGAGCGCAAACAACTGTTATTTTCTGAAAGTGCAAGGGTAATAACCAGGGAAACGAGAAATATGCTCTAAAAATGTGTTTTATGCGCATTCAATATGCACTAAAAATTTGAAAATATGCACTAAAAAGTAAAAAATATGCGATTAAAAATAAAATAAATGGATTTATTTGTACATGAAAATATATTTTTAATTAAAAAATTCAATAACATTTGCAGGTTAAAACAAAATTATCATACAAATTTTGACTAAAACAAATAACACAAATTAATTTTTATTGGATGCTTCCCTAAGAATTTAACTTCAATTTCAAAAGATCAGGATATCAGAATTCATGCTTTGGAACTGGATAAATAGAACAAGATTTTTATTTATATTTTTATTGCAATAAATGACAAAATATTGACTTAGAATTTCAAATAAAAATCGCTTCTGTCTCATCTAATTAAACTTTAATGCATTGACAATTTTCCTTCAACGTCCTTTCGTGGGCAGAGTCTGTCACAAATATCAAAACTGAAGTTGTATTGGAACTAAAGTCCAAAAATAATAGTAATATGTAAAAAAAATTATACACTACATTGGAGATTTAGATGGCGAAAAAGAAAAATATAATTTTTTACCAACTTCTTAATTTGTAAGCCGAAAGAATTTTTTCTTTGTATATGTTTTTCGGAATGGAATGTCTTTTTAAAATCACGGTTGCGCCAAATCGATTAAAATATAAAAAAAAAAATATCTATAAAGTATCAAAATATGCCCTAAAAGCGTAAATTATGCTCTAAAATTTCGAAAATATGCTAAAAATATGCGTGTAAGACTGATATATGCAAAAACATGATTTAAAGGGTGAAATATGCAAAAATATGCACTAACCAATCGATTTCAAAATTCTTAAAAAGTTCTGAAACGGATAAATATCTTGTCCCACATTAATATGTCACACGAGAAAAAACATGCAATTGCATATTTGTGGTTTCCCTGGTAATAACTAAATTTTGATGAATAGTAAAATTTACAGAATACATCTTAATTCTACTAATGTTAATCAAATACAGTTACTGCTCTTGGAGTAAGAAAAAGAGTTTTATTTTGTCTACTAAAATATTCAAGAATTGCAGATAGCACTTTTTGAATAGAAACCCCCGATATTTAAATCTACGAAAACAAAATTAAGTTGAAATTTTTCGACCACGATTTTGCTTCATATGTGTTTCATGTTAATTCAACATTATTTACAGTAATCTTCACAGAAAATTGATTTCTTTTCAAACATAATAATCAATTTCTTTAACTACGATTAAAAACTTTAGTCAAATTTGTTAAATTAAATAAAAACTAACTAGAATTTTTCTTGGAAATCCTAACTAATCAAAAAGAACTATAATATTGATAAAAAATTATGATATAAAATTATGTCCTTCCAGAACACTATTTCTTCAGCTTAAACTTGTCTTTATTTCCATTTACTGCTGAGTTAGTATTTGAATTTATATCAGAAATCATTAATGAAATCAAAAATGTCTTAAAACTGGACTGAGCATAGTTTAGACTTAATAGCCATGTCAACAAATGGAACAGCAACAATTCTATTGAGGAAATATAATACAAAATATTTTATAGGAGCTAATACAACTGAGAAAAAACACCACTGGGTGCAGCTTGAAGGAAGTAATGACCCCTGCAAGGACACTGCTTTAAATAAGAATTGTATAGTTCCCTGATTTAAAAATTTTACCTCTCCTAAATCAATACACACAGAAAAATTTCATATTCAAATTAATACAAATATTTCTACAGAAAAATAAAAAAAACCCGAGTACGACCAACTTTGAACCGTTAAATATCCTAAATGGTCTTTCGAAATGAAAAACCATAAGAGAAACCTAGAGATGATTTTAAAATACCTGTCGAATGATACCCACTTTTATATAGTTCACCGACTTTTTTTTCGTATTGACTAAATGGAGTCTATTGGCCGCCATTTTGAATTTTGGCAACTAACATATCTTTAGTGACACTCCCGGGATCGAACATTAACATGCACACACGGACATACAAACATACACACATACATACATAGACTTATAAGCACAATACCCTACATTGCGTTGCGCAGTCAGGATTAATTTAAAATTTTTCGGCAAAGATTTTGCTTCATGTATATTTCATGTTAATTCAAATATGATTTACAGTGATATGCAATGAAATTTTATATCTTTTAAAATAACTTTATTTCATGTTTATTTAATATTGTTAAATCATAATTAAGAATCATGTTAAAGAAAAGTTAGCTCAAGTGGAAACAACGTGAAGAATCTGATTGTAGAATAACACGTAGAGACAACCATGTTGATTAAAAGTCATTTCAAGTTGAAATAACATGAATTTAACTTAATTATTAATTAACTTGTGAATGTGTGTATTGCTACAAGCATCAGAAAAATATGTTTAAATTTGGCTCTTCTGGCCAAGATTTGAACTCGAACTCCTCGCATGGCAATTAACGCACTTACAGCTGCAGACACATTAACCTTATATATTTTTTAAATATACACTAACTGCCATATTTATAAAAAATATTTCAGGTTTACTAATCGATTATTTGACATATTCCCAGTAAAAAAAGAGACTCCAAAAAAGTCATGAAAATGTAGAGTTTACGATGCGGAAGTAGTGCAAATTTCGATCCGATCTAATGATTTTTACATAGGGTTGCCATTGCAAGAAGTTCTCTTTTTCAATGCCTGGTCACTGAATTGGAAGCGATATTAAGAAAAATTCTCTTTTTTGTGTTCTTTTTTAACAATTCGTTTCTTTTTATACGAATTTAAGCCCGAAACAGTGTTTTCATGTAAATTTAAGCAAATAACTTTTAAATTTTTGACTAAAAATAGTTCATAAATTTCTTTAAAAAAATAAATTTTTTTTAAATTCTGGTGAGTATTTTCTAACACTATGGAGGAGTTACAAGGTTTTGTGTGACTAAAATAAGCTTCTACATGGTTTTTTGCTCACTCTCGGCAAATTAAAAATATCGATTTTTTGGAAGCAATGAAAATGTACTTCCGCTAGAATGACTTCCATTTTTTTCATTGGGATTTCTATGGGAAATTTGTCAAAGAAACCTGGAATAAACTTTAAATATTTTTTATGAATTAGACCGTAAATAAATACCATTACGAACTAAATTTTAATTCAACATGATTTAATTGATCCTTTAACATCAAATTTATTTGAAATTTAAACACCCGAAAGTTTTCCTTGCAACTTTTTATCTTTGGCAGTGAGTTTTCCGAAATTTAGTTCTATAAAATTTAAAGTATTATTTGCAATAAAGGACTTGAAAAATTTTAAATAAAACTATTATCCGTATAGTAAAGGTTATTTAGGCAATATCGATAATGAAGTGAGTGAGAAAGTTTTTATATTATTAAAAGATATATGCATGTTTTACTACCCAAGGCTCCTGCTATATTTATTAAGATGAGGTGTTGATATTGGTAAACATTTCCTTTATCAAATCTGTATCATATATTCATAAGCTCACTGTCTATAATAAAACATTCTACTCCAAATTAATTCCAAGGTGTTAGACTACACATAAATATAAAATAAATTTTTTAATAGAAATCGCGTGATATCAAAACATTTTCCTAAAATAAATTATAAATAAAAAAGAAAATAATCTACAACATTTGTCAAACTTCCAAACTATTCAAAGTAGCTCCTCAAACTTGCAACAAAGCAATGACACACAACAAATTTTGCATATAAGTGAATAATTTACTATAGTTGCATTCTAACTTACCAAGAGGAAAAGAAAAAAACATGAAGCTTTAAAGTGAAATCAAGACACACCAAAGTCGGCATATACATACATATACAAAACACTTAAAAAATTTAATTTAAATATTACAACATTTTCATACGAGAGATTCGATTTGCTTTGTACGGGCACATAAATAAATATTATTGCCCACAAGACATGCTAAAAGAAGTCGTTACAATTTTGAGCAACAACAAACGTGTGAATGCGTTTACTCGTCTGTGGGATAGGAAGAACATTTTTCTGGGTTTTCGCCTTTAGTTTGCATTTAATACATTCGTTACAGTAACAGTTCAATAATAAATAAAATCCATAATTTACAAACATACAAATATACATACTCGTACATGCTCTCATATGAGCTCGCAAGCAATTGCTAAAGTGAAATGTTATTTTTCTGAAGCTCATGTCTGCTTGTTTTTTTCATCTGAAATTCAAATATTATCAACAGTCAAAATTACCATTTTGGTAGAACTTTTTTTAGGGTGTGTGATTTGTTTAATTGATAGTAGAATATTTGTACGATTAAGCCTAATTTCCTTTTAGTCCTGAATGACTGAGAACTTCAACAATTTCCTTTTTTGTATTACCCTGAGTATCACAGAATACTTCCTGTTAAGCTTAGCATAAGATAATAGCATACACACAGAAAAAAATACCAATGTAAAATCATCATGCCTAAACTTTGATTCAAATACATTCAAATCACATTAAATTTACAAGAAATAATTTGTTGTTTGAGTGTGTTGGTGTTTATTTGCTTTATTCATAGCTGCAATACACTTTTGTGCCTAGCCGACAAACTACTGCTGGCTGGTAGGCAGTGTACTAGTATTACATTCGGAGGATCGCAGGTTCGAATCCTGAAGTCAAGTCAAAGTATTTTGTATTTTTTTTACTAAAACTTTTCAAATCGAAGCATTTTGTTTTTTTTTTAACTAAAACTAAAACTTTTAAAATAAATTGTATGTTAAATTATAAATGAAATAATGTTAAATTATAATTTAATTCAAGATGGTACATATTAGTGTGTATGTTAAATGAGTTCCGAGTTCAAATCTTGACCGAGGAAGCCAATTTAATTTATATACAAAAAATTTTCTGATTTCTATGTCTCAACTACACGTAAGTTAAATAATTAATAAAATACAATTACTAAATTAAATTAAATTCATGTTGATCTAACTTGAAACAACTTTGATTCAACATGATTCTTCATTTAGATTTTAACAGTACATAAATGTTAAATCAATATGGAATACAGTTGCATCAAAAGGAGAAATGTTCTTTGATTTATAGTAATAATTATGTTAGATTAACATGGAACACATATGAAGCAAAATCGATTATATTAACCTTGTTTAAGTAGATTTTACGTTGAAATTTTACTGTGTGTAATAATGTATAATATATGCTTTACTAGACCACTCAATCAACCGCGAAATCCGGGATCCACTACATAAGAATAATACAGATTTTAGATTATATGCTTGCATGTTTGACATTTAAGGTTAGATTGAGAAAGCAGACCCAGTTGTTTCCATTGTAATTCCCTACTACTACTTGTATTTATACCGCCTTCATAGTATTGTATTTTTGGTAATGTTTGACTCTTTATGAGTTAGCTATCGTGATTGCAACCTTCATTAAATAATGCCACCAGTTGGGTTATGTTATACATACAAACATATTAGTATGTATGTATGTAGCAGAGAATGACAAAAGTATAGTTTTAAGTAATTCTTTGGCCGCCAAACAACTATGACTGCGTACAGCTAAAAATAAAAAGCACGCTCTTTAATCGGCTACACGTGCGTATATACAGGGCTAATTTATTTACGCACACATAAGTATGTTTTCAAACAGCCACACACATACCCACACATTTTTAGATTCAGTTTATATGTAAAAATGTATGCATACGCTGGCGAATGATGAATAAATATCCCGTGTATCATGCGTATATTTTGTCCGATTAAATATTAAATATCCATAGCCTTAGTATTAAAATACTTAGGCTGACATTATGATAGAGACTCAATGCGTTTGACAAGCATGTGCCTTTTTATTTTTAGTTCTATCATATTTTAGTTTATCGCATAATGGAAGAAGAGATGCTCTTGTATGTTGGAATGGGCTATAGTTATAGTTGCTTGGGAGAAAGTGTCTGAGCTTACGAACTGTTTGCACTACAATAATGTTTATACTTAGTTACTAAAATTAAGACTGTTTGCTTCTCTATCTTATTTTTGAGCACTCATTGTCATTCTCTGGTTTGTACATACATATATGCAGAACTTCTCTTGACTCATCAATGGCATCATCACGTACAGATTTTTTCAACTGCCACAAAGTTTGGAATATTCCTGACTCAGTTGCACATTTGGTACAAATTTGCAAAAATAGTTGTCACTACAGCATCTAATGCAAGCAAACAGATACCTTGACTTGCATTTCGTTAACGAAATGCACTTTTCAAACAAGTATGCAATATATATGTATATGTTCTTTATAGTCCTTGCATATGCCAACAACTAAAACTTAAAATTAAATGACAAGAAACTATTAACTTTTTATTTCGTAGTAACAACAAATGTTGCTTGCTGCTGATTCCACTTATAAAACCAAAAAAAAAAACACGATGAAAATAAACAAACAAACAAATCGAACAACAACCGACAATATTTGTATTCCTTTTCTTTTGCTGCTGCCACAAAGACATTTTTAACAAACTCGATGTTGTTGTCATCATCAACATCATTTGGTCGTATCAAATGCACTCAATAAAGAAAAATAAACATATCGAATGTTGCTTCTTTAACGGCTGCTAAAGTCGCCAGAGTGGTTGCCACATTTTACACCGATTTAGTGTGTGCATTTGGGAATTTTTAAAAACGAAAATAGGGTTGCTAATTTCTACCGCAATTTTAAGTACTTGTATAAGGCCAGTGAAAATATTTTCGTTGTTTTACTTCCAAAAAAAATTTTTTTAAAATAATTTTTTGATTATTGTTGCTGCTGCATCCATTTTTAAGTTGAAAATCTATCAAGCGACATCCATTGTTATTCACTGGCATACAAATGTTCAGCTACTTCTGGGCATTTTAACTTTCCCTTGCTAAACACAGCGAAAACAAGGTTGCATTTTATAAAACCCACTTAAACACAATGCTAAAATAGTTTTAACTTAGTTTTAACAAAAATAATTTGTATAGTTAGTAAACAGTTTTTAACAGTTGGTTTTAACGTTGAAACCAACTTTTTTTAAAACCATTTTAGTGTGAAAACACTATAAAATATTTTTTTCTCTTGTAGTTAAAAACCTATTTGAGGCCGTGATACACTTCCCTACACAATCGTTCGATTTTTGCCAAAACACAATCCTGCTATGGACAACAACAATTCATCAGACCAGTAGTGCGATTCACTAACTTTTTTTAACGATAATCGCATCGATAAAATGATTATAATAAAAATCTATCGAATTTGGTATTCAGTAACATTTTTAACGATATTCACTCTAGGTTAATGTCAGCTGTGTCGATATTTGAGCGACAATAATTTATGTGCTGTTAATTTTATCGACAAAAATCGGATCGTTAAAAGTTACTGAATCTCACTACAAGGTTATATTTTTTTATTCGGGCAATTGTGTAGGATAGATAGTGAGTCATGGCCTTTAGCGGCATAATATAAGAAATTGTACGGTTGAGTATTCATTCGCTGAGTGCACTACAATTATTGATAAATTTTTTTCTCATAGTATTTTTTAAGCTTTTATAAAATAATTATGTGGCAGCATTGCTCGTAAGTAAGCTTTTTTTTGTCTCCCGAGGGAAAGAAGCAAGATTAAAGAAAATACTTGTGACTTTGTAAAGTTGGCGACGAGTTTGCGCAACATGCTCTCACGTTGTGTTGTTATTAACGCGAACTGTGTAGCAGACGCCACAAAGCCGCCGATTATGCTTATTCTTAATTCGTCCAGTGCTTATGTTTTCCAATAATCATACTTGTGGAACTGTTTATATGAGTGCCATTCGATTTCAGCCCCTTTTGGGTACTTATGGCATGTATGTATGTATGTATGTTGTGTGTGTGTTTTGCCGAGTACATGGTACATGATAATTCTGTTTTTCTTAATATATTTTCTTCTTCTCATCTTGCTTAGTTTGGACTTTTATTTGATGACGGTGGTACGTGTTCCGTTCATAAAGTTATGTGTAACTTTATTTCTCTTATTTATTTATTTTTTGTAATTTTTATATTTTCTCATACATTTTATTGCATTTGATACTTGAAAATTATTTCATTTGTAGTTTTTTTGCATTTGTCTGATATTTGTTGTGTCGTTCAGGTTGCAAAACTTCTGCTTCGAAGTGAATTTGCAATTGAATAAATGTTATTCTTTTATGTTATTGTCTTTATATAGAATGTACTTTGTTGTTGTTGTTGTTTTAATATTTTAGTTTCATTGTTGTTTTATTTTCCTGGTGTCCAGCCGGGCTAAAATTGTTTTGACTTAAATTGCATGAAATCTCATTAAAGTGGGGTTTTTATGTGATCAAACATGGCCAATTGGTATGATAATGAATGACATGCCATGGGGTGCAGAAAAAATATGCAATTGATCGAGGCGAAAAATTAAAATAGGCAGGGATACATACTTTAAACGTTTATTGCGAAAAATATGAAAAAAAAATCTTTTTGTTTATTGTTCAAGCAGCATAATACTTATGCTTTTTCCGAGATTTGGACAAATACTTTTGAAGAAAACTTATTCAGATCTAGCGGTAAAGTCAAGCTTTTCTTTTTGTTAGTTTAGTTCACTTTTATACGGTTTTTTGATTTTCAAATGTTCCCTAAAACAGAAAAATTGCATTTCTTTGTTTTCTATAAACAGAATTTTAGCACAAAAAGATTTCCAAGTAAGGGGCTTTCTTGTTTTTCCTCTTCTTCGTATGCTGTCAAATAGGACCATAGGCGTCAAAATCCGACCCTGGGGCAATGTCCTATCCTCTTGAAAGAAAATTGTAGCTACTTCAATAAATTGAAGATGCAATTGGCTGCAGTAGTAAGCACGTTGACTACAAAACCGAAGGTCCTGTGTTCGAGGCTGGTATCCAACAGCCATTATTAAATAACAACACCACGCATTTTTCTGAAGTGCATTAGTGCCCATTTGTATCAGTTGATATAGGAAATTTCAAGTGATGACGGCATAGTCACTGGTCACTGAAATATGCTTACTTCAGAAGATACTAATCCTAATGCAACATCACGGCGCCCTCCTTCGTTGTCTAGAAGAATAATCGGCGAAGTAAAATTAGGAATAAAATGGCTACAGTTTTCAAAAACATAAAATGAATACGGCTCATTTAACACCAGAGGCGCTGCAACACTGCAGCTGATGTTCTACTATCAGTAGAACATAACTGGCTTAGCGCTCTTGCTTTTCAGAGTATTGAACTTGTATCGATAGTGGGATAGTATAAACAGCTAAGCAGAGAGCTAAACCGATCGGCTGTGAGCCTGCTAATAGCCGCCAACGGCAATTTTTGACGTGTCCCAGCCACTGGTGACTTCTGTGGCTAAGCCGTGTTTTTTAAATCAACAGAAAATTATATGCTCGCTTCTGATATTAATGGTAGCTAAGATATTGACATTGATATTAGTCAACATACAATAGCCACCGACTCATTTACGTATTTGTTGGCAGCCACCGCCGAGGTTTCTTCACCTCAAATCGACGTTTAGCCACAAAAAACAAATTGTTATTTGCTTGGTTCTCTGCTGCTAAGTTTTGTTCAATCTGCACCTTAGGTATGCTTAACGGGCACCAGGAAGTAGGCTGCCATACTTATAGTGTGCTTTTCATATGCTAGAATCGGAAAGTGTCAATCCCAGTCTGTGCGAGGTCTTTTTGACTACCTAGATTAACCTTATCTAACCTTACCTTTTTGCTAAGAGCAATGCTACAGAAGAGAGTGACATAGAAGTAAGTAGCATGAATCTCTAAAGCACTTTTGGCATATCGTTTGTTCTTTTTTTTCTCGCATTTTCTTTAAAAAAAACTTTCATAGAACTTATATCATACCAACATTTTACGATGTAAGTCCAAAATGGCATCTTATACCAAAGTACATTTCCTATAAGAAAGCTGCAAACTGGTTGAGAGTAACTGTCACTTCAACAAATGTAATTAACATATATACACTGATAGTTGAGCCGATATCTTGGTCGTATAATCTCCACTTCTAAGAATAACAACAGTCGTCGGCTACTGTTCATATCTAAACGAGATGGCAGTGTAGTTTAATATTAGGATCTTGTGAATACCATGCAAATTCTAGAACTGTTGAGCTTGCAAATAATGGTGCAAACTTGCAGGTTCCCATGGAAATGGAATGTGTAGGTATGCCTCTACTCTCGTGTAAGCTTAGACTCAGACGTAAGTCTGAGAAATAAAAAAGAAATAAAAAGTAATCACTGCGTGATCAGCAGGTAGTTAGGGACTCACTGAAATAAGAAAAATACGGTTTTCTTGATTTAAGAAAATGGGAAGCAAATTTCTATTCCAATGCATGCTCAAAGACTTAGCGTCGAATATAATGACTTTTTTAGCAGCTGTAAAGACATTGATGAAGAGAAAAATGTAGGAATATTTTCAGTATTTTTGCCTTGGGCTAACCATGAAGAAATTGACGCTCTTGAGTTCATGGAACTCGACAAGCTTGGATTGCAAGATGTAAATATGCTTATATTAAGCTCTGATTGGTTCAACGGTGGGGACTCTGCTTAAGCATAGTCTCCGTGGTATGACAATTATAATGTGGGTTAATGGAGTCTGGGATTCTGACTGCTACTCTAACCAAGACGAAATGAGTTAAGAAGATTATGCTTGGTACTCGCAGAGTAGAGTTGTGCAAAATAGTTAATTTTACTGAATCGTTCAGATTGATCCGAACGATGTCATGAACTAGTTCGCTCACTTCGCACACAAAGAAAAAATACCAATTTAAAATCAACATGCCAAAAGGTTGATTCAAATCACATTAAATTTACAAGAAATAATACGTTGGTGTTTAGTTGCTTTGTTCATAGCTGCAATACACTTTTGTGCTTAGTTGTGTGAGTTGTTTTTGTATTGTTGTTGTTTCATCTTTATGTTTGTAAACAACCGAGAAACTGCTGCTGGCTGGTAGGCAGTGTACTAGTCTTGCATTCGGAGGATCGCAGGTTTGAATCCTGGAGTCAAGTCAAAGTATTTTGTATATTTTTTTAACTTAAACTTTTAAAATCAAAGCATTTTATTTTTTTTTAACTAAAACTTTTCAAATAAATTGTGTGTTAAATGATAAAAAATAATGTTAAATTATAATTTAATTTAAGATGGTACATGTTTAGTGTGTATCTTAAGAATATTTAAAGTTGTTGTTCCTGCAGGGGTAAGCACGTTGACAAACCTTATATACAAAAATTTTTCTAGAGTCTAAGTAAATGTTAATTCAACGTTAAATAAACTTATTTCAAAAGGAAATTTTTTTTTGACAATTACTATAAATCGTGTTAAATTAACATAAAACACACATGAAGCAAAATCATTGACAAAAAATGTAAAATTAACCCTATTTGTAACGATTCTACATTGTGTTTTTTTTCTGCGTGTACATAATTCATTGTAATTTATTTACTCTGTAGAGGGATTGAACAAAATATCAGATTTTTTTTCTATTTGTTATTATGAATGATTATGATTTTTCAGTTTTAAATCATCATACATAAGTGTCGGACTTCATACTTAATTCATTTTTAACCATTGCTGTTAATATTATCAAGAATTTCATATTCACAACGATGGATGATGAACAACTATAAACAAGATTACAATGATAAAGTCAAAATTGTTAAATTTTTTGAACCAGTTCGGTTATGAACTACACAACCCTATCAGAGACAACTAAGTGTTATCAATATTTCTTAAACGTATTAATACAAATTTTCATGCCTGTTTTTCGCATAAATAACTTTGAAGGCATATAAGCATATTTCACAAGCTTCTTTTCTCCCCAAAAAGCTAAATTATTATTTAAATTATTATTTAAAATTAATGTAAATTTTTTTCACAACTATCATTTGGAAACTTTTTGTTTATTGGAAAGTATGATAGAAAAGTTTTATCATACGAGTACTTTCCAATAAGAAAAAAGTTTTGAAATTATTGCAGCATTTCATTAAAATCCATTAACAATTCGCAGCGTTTTAAATTTGCATTACATTTTAATTAGAAAAAAAATAAATAAATTTTAGATATGTATATTAGCTTGTACCAAATACTTTCTATAAATTTTAATTAAACCATTTAGTCTTTTAATAAAAAATATATAAAATCAATTAAAATTTTCAAAAGCAACATTACCAATTACACGCTTCATATAAATGCGTAGCAAAAGCAAAAAAAAACCAACTAGTGACGGACGAGTCATTCAAAACTAATTATTCACTTAATGAAAAAAAAATCGAACACTGGCTTAGCAAATCTTAAAAAAAAATTAAAGAAAAAGCCCATTTTCAGAAATAGGCTTATGAAATATTATGAAAGTAATTTATCAAACTGAGCGCCTGCTGTTCATCATCATCATCATCATCGTCATATTGAACAACATAAAGAACAAAACTTATTTTTTATTTTTTTTGTATTGATTCGTGATCGTCGCCAACGTCAAGAGGTTGGCAAAGACATTAACCAAAAAAAAATATCAAATACATAAAGTCGATAACAAAACTTAATCAAAGATCATGGTCAGATCGGCATATCAGCGTAATCATCATGTGAGAGGTGAATAAAAAAGGCCATTGGAAGGAATGAAGGGCGGAAAGCGTTCGTGCTACATACTCGTATACAAATGACGAAACCCTGCATTCATTGTAAACTGATTGACGATGTTCCATAATTACCAAATGTTTGAATGCACAGTCATACAGAAATGTGCGGCATGGATAAACTCCAATTTTAAGGTTTCTCTTTTTCTTCTTCGTAAATTTACATCCATACACATGTTTGTTCATAATGGAACGTTTGTCCAACAAAACAAAAAAAAGCAAACAAAGTAACATACTGGGAATTGTGGTTGTATGTGAGACAGCAACAAAAATAGGAAAGCAATACACATTTTTCTTTTAGTTTTTTAAATGAATTGTAAGAAAAAAAATTTAAGCTGTGACGAATTACATTGCAGTGGTCCAACACCACAAGGTGGCAATCTTTCTCCAAATCGTTGAATGGCATGGCATGAATTCTCCTGCTATTGGTTGCTGTACACAAATACAGTAAGAGATAGGCCCACTTTCAATGAATATGTAATAGTAAATGGGCACATACATACATACACACACATTAACACTTGTTTAACCCTGCAACATTTAAAGGGATTACAAGAAATTTAGAAGGTATCGAAGATTATTTATATTTAGCCTTCATTGAGTGGAAATGTTGTTAATATATAACTAAAAGCATTTCTTTTATTTATATATTTCTAGCCAATGATTAGTTGTTAATTGCTAAAATATGTTAGAAATTGAGCAACACGTAGTTTCGGTTGGAAGGTGTCACAAAATATGTTTCAATGCGGTGATAGGGGAAGTTTATGTAGAAAAAAGTGTCAGAGATAAATCTACACAATTTCGAGGACTGAACTTTTTTTTCTTGCAATGACAGTGTAGAGTGTTCACTTATCTACCAAGAAGTCCTTAAAACATCAATACCCCGGATGAAAAATTATACAGCAGCAAGAGCTGATGGATTATCGACGGAGCTATTTACGCCCCGAGACGGTGGCTTGGTATCGAGCATGCACGAACTTACATGCCCACTTTGACTAAAGGAACTACTCATGCCCTGTTATAGCAATCTAATTATGCTACGCCCCTAAAGGGCTTAGTTTCCAGCCAAGCGCATATAAGATATCGACACGTATCGTCCCAGTAAAAAGACATTTCCAAAATATCATTAAAATGTAGAACCTTCGTTCCGAAAGTAATAAAAGTTTGGATCATCTCTAATGATTTTTACATATGCTTGTCATTGCAAGAAATTCTCTTTTACAATTCCCAATCAAGGAAGTGAAAGTTTTTTTAAATACACTTTATATTTGATATAATATACCAATGTAAAATCAACATGCAAAAGTTTTGATTTCAAATCATATTAAATTTGTAAGAAATAATAATATTTTGTTTAAATGGGTTGGTGTATCTGTGCTTTGTTCATAGCTGTTCGTAAATAACTGACAAACTTTGCACTGCAAGTGAACACTTCCTGCTGCTGGCTAGAAGGCAATGTACCAGAGATCAGCAATGGGTAGTGAAAAAGTGTGTAGAGCTGAATCATGACTTATAACTTCTTATATTTATGCGCACTCATACCTATTGCAATGTTGTCTATGAATCAGATTCACTCGAAAGTTTAAAGTGCGAATCGAACTCATACTTAGCAACATTTATGACGTTGTTGATTTCGACTCTCCTTAACTCAATCATTGAACGATGCAAAACAAGTATGATTCACAATGCGAACTAAGCATACGAACATTCAAGTTATCATTATGAGGTTATATGTTTCTCTGTTGCTTTGTTTTATTTTTTTTTGCATGAATTAAAAAATAACCCTATTTACTACTATTGTATACTACTTGCAAACTGTTTAATAGCTAAACTTTTAAATAAACATATGTACATGCTTGAGTTAAGTGAGCTGAGTCAATGTGAGTAGTATAAGTATTTTCCTGAAATTAGAATTAAAACTGAGGTGATGTATGAGTGTGAGTGTGATATGACTATGATGGCGACGTCGCATCCATATTTATTTCAACCTACACAGAGAAAACAGATTAGTTAAGACAACCGAATTTGTTGCCAATCGAATTTTGGCGATTGCACCAACTACATAGAATTCTGGTATAATGACCACCATATTTCAATTATAACCCTTAACCAAATAGTTGCAGCAACAGAAAAAGTTGGTTAACAGTATTGAATTTGAAATAAAAGTTATTCGTGCTACCGAAAATATGGTTAGTATAACTAAAACAATATAATAATTGGTTCCTGTGAAAGAAAAATCGGCCTTCCTTACTGAAATAAAAATAAACAAAGACGCAAATAAAAATACCTAATTTAAGAAATTTATTATTTGACATATTGTCATTAGTTTATTTGAATTGAAATTTATTTTCTGTTGGCATGTTTTTATGCATTTCTTAAACCACATATTTTAAACTGCCTCAAACATGTTATCTTATGCACATACTTTCATAAACCATTTGAGAATTCATAAATCATAATACCTTTGAAAATCACAAAAGTTAATTTTTAATTTTCTGCTATAAAGTATGATAGTAAACTCAACCTCGTAGTCAGTTGCATTAACTAATAGAAAGTGTTTATTTTTACCTTAATATAAAACGACAGTTTTTTTGTTGCCAATATGTTGTGGCAAAGTGGCAAAAATTTGATTTAGTGTGAATCATCGTATTATTTCAGTATCATGTTGACGTTATTGCAATATTTGTCATGGTTTTTCAGTTTTATTTAACAGTACCGAAAAGCTAAATTAACATGAAATAAAGTGGTTTCAAAAGGAAAAGTTTTTTTCAAACATTACTGTTGTAGTAACATGAAACACATATGAAGCAAAATCATTGCTGAAAAATGTCAAATTAACCTTGTTTTCGTTTATTCTTATATGAAAATTTTTTTTTGTGGAATTATATTTTTTCTCTTTAGAAGAAAGTGTATAAAATAACAAATGGTTTCCTTTTTATGCAAATTTAAACAAAAATCATTTTTTTAATGTAAATTTCAGTAAATTAGTTGAATCAAAAGGGTCTACGAAACAAGGTCCAAGGAAACAACGCCTAAATAAGAACATGCTCCTTATTGCGAATGGCGTCGTCGATGTCACATCAAGACGACAGTAAAAATTGTCACTTGTCTGCTCTTTTTCGACTGCAATTGAGTAGTATTAATATGCTCCATTAGTTTACAAAGCCTTAGAGATTAGTAAGAGATTGTCAATAAGATTAAATTGTTACCAATAAACAATATACAAGTGCCAATTTTTGCTGTCGTCTTGATGTGACGTCGACGACGCTATTCGCAATAATGGGGGAATAAAATAAGGCTTAATAAAATTGAGTAATCTTTAGTTGGGCTTTATTTTACCTTGAGTTTGGTTTCATTGTGCTTTTTTAATGCGGCTTTATTTTATTTATATTGAGTGTTTCTTCATAAACTTTTTCTTAGGCCTTATTTAATTTTTTTTATTTTTTGGTGTTATTTCATTGGGGCTTATTTCATATATTATTTGGGCGTTATTTGCCTGGCCCTTGAAAGTGCTGTCGTTGATCACTAGGAAGCCTGCTTATTCAAGGATTTCCTAAGCAATTATTCACGGCATAGTACTCGCATATGGTCTGTCCGTTAAACTTACCTTGCACGCAAAAATATTTCATAACGTTTAAGGGTTAAAAGAATACAAGGAGTAAAAAAAACTTTCCTATAATATCTATGAAAATAGTCAAGACAAACGCAGTCGGTGTGCTTGCCAGTAAAGTTTCAAATGTTGATGATCGCCATAATCTTGTTGATCTCTCATATTGTGATATAAATATTTTTTAAAGTTACCATCAATGGATGACCAGAAAACTCCCAGACTACAAATAAATGATGATTGCAAGTTCATTGTCTTTTTTTTATTTTACTCCTTTTATTCTGTTCATTATACTGGAATTGTTTATTTAATAGAAAAAGAAAACTGTGTACAAAATTGATCGAATATTTGTCTTATATCCCGCTAAGAATTCAAATGTAACCAATTTTTTTTTGTTTTCTTAAATAACCAAATTCATCTTCTGCAAGTATTATTTATTGAGGGAAAAAAATACTCATCAATATGTGGAGGCAAGAAATTAATCTTTTGATGTCAATATGAAAACACCATTGAAGGACACCTTCAATACATTGCATTCAATAATTTCGTGCTTGTTGCTGCGCATACTTTTGTGGGATGTATGTGCTATAGAAAATCTTTTTCGGTTTCATGCAGACATAATTTGTTTAGTATTTTAATCAACTCGCTTCATATTGTTTTGATGATGCATTTTAGTTCTTAAAAATACCTTGTTTCATGATGTATTGACAGTGTGAGAGTGAGTCTTGTATTGTTTTATTTCTTTAATACATACATAATAATAATACCCTCAATTATGGTCTTGTTTATTTCTATATATTTTTTTCATATCATGTTTGGATTTACTTTCCCCCATAATTTGTTGCCTTAATCAATTGAATTTTAAAAAATCATGCGTAAATTTAAAGACGTAAACAAAAAGTGCTTAATACTCTACTTCACTCTACTTCTAGATACAAAATAAGTTAATTAGTAAATTATTATTTTTCTTAAACTCACGGTATAGGAAGTTACTGGTTTTATCCCAATTTTCGCAAATCTAGTTTTCATCATCATCTCATAGCTGAAGAACGGGTCAACGGACCGAAAACAATTTTGTCGCATTCCAAACCTGTTGAACTGAAGATAATCGATTCGATTTTGAAAATGAAATTTTCACAAAACTGTTTTTTAAAAAAATTTTAAACTACTAACCCAGCTAAGTTCAAAACCTTATCAGATCTTAACTTGAAAAAAAAATTTATTGCTGCCAATTTGACTGAAGCTTTTTAATTTCGAGAAAAAAACCTTAATTTTTATAATAACTTTACAAGTCTATGTCCAATCCATTTTATATACGAGTATTCACTGATCTTCATAGACCTAAAAAATTATTGTATGCCGCAAATTTTACCAAAGTCTGAAGCTTAGTGGAAAGATTTTAGGAATAGCCTGCAAGGTCAACCGTTTCCGTGATTTTATTTTGTATTATTTGACATAATTCAGATTTATTAATTAATTTAAATCATACACATTAAATTCAAATCAACTACATAACTATAATGAATGTTAATCAGAAATAGTATCTTAATCGTGCTTACGCTTAGTATTTTTCAATTCTTATTGAATGAAATAATTTTTTTAATTAATGAGGTTTTCTAAAGAAGAGAGGAAAATTTAAACTAGACTAAAGAAAAGATTCTTTAGAAAATCACATTGACTAAAAAATACTTATATTTCATTCAATAGGAATTGCAAAATACTGAACTTAAGTCCGATTAAGAAATTATTATTGATTAAAATTAGTGTTATTTATTTAGCTTAAACTTATTTTTAACCGACTTCTATTTTTTTTTGGGTGTTACTTCATAACTCGGTACATTTTAGACCGATTGTAAAAATTCTTTTTTTTCTGAACATGTATTGCTTGTCGTTGGTCCCACTGTAAAAAAAATTATATGATATTCTACGTATTTGACTGCTACGAAATCTATAAAACACCTTTCGTCCTTGTTGTAATTACACAATTTGAAGGTTTGAAAAAATGGGCGGGGTTACGCCTATTACAATTTATTACAATATTTCACGCGGTTCCACTTAACCGATTTTAACGAAACTTCCCACACACCTTGAGCTCTAAAATATACACAATTTTGCATTTAAAAAATAGGTGGAGGCACGCCCACTAAAATTAAATTTTATATTTCACGTACTTCTTCTTATTTTCCTCTATCAGATCTTTGCATTGAAGTCGTTTTTTTTGGCTGAAAGAATTATATATTATATTAATTCACTTTGTTATAAATTTGTAGTGTGTGTCTGTGTATCTGCGTGTATGAACGAGTACACGTGCAGACCACACGGCTGGACCGATTTTTGTTTAGTTTTTTTCTGTATGGAAGGTGCGTTTGATCGAGAGTGTTTTTAGCTATGTTTGAAGATACTCGGTCCGGCCGCTTAATACTCTTATAAATCACATCTTTTCTAGATATACTCTGTTGAATTTGTGTGTCTTTGACACCGTAGCTCCCAAACGGCAAGCCCCATTATACTTTTTTTTGGATGGAAGGTGACTTTATCTTATATCTTCTCGTCTATACTTGAAGAAAATCAGTCCAGCCATTGGGTCTGTACATCAAATGGTTGATAAATATTTTAATTTTTGTTATCTCATTTTATTTTGTTAGATCTTATATTATATTATTTTATTCTATATTGTTTTATTTTATTTTATCTCATTTTATTGTATTTTATTTAACATCCAAGAAATTTATTATTCGACATATTGTCATAATCATATTTTAATTTGAAATTTATTTGCTGGTGGTTCAGCTTGATCTATATGCATTTCATTGTTGCTGTAACAAATCATCAGTAGAATTCAACCACATATTAAAAATATGTGTGTGACTGTCTATCAAAATATGTGGTTGAAGTCTACTGATGATTTTTTACAGCAACAATGAAATGCATATAGACCAAGCTGAACCACCAACAAATAAATTTCAAATTGTATTTTATTTTTTCTTATTTTATTTTTTCTTATTTTATTTTATGTTACTTTATTTTATTGCATTTTTTATTTTTTATTGAATTTATTTTATTTTAGTTTATTTTATTTTATTTTATTTTATTTTTTTTTTTATTTTATTTTATTTTATTTTATTTTGTTTTATTTTATTTTATTTTATTTTATTTTATTTTATTTTATTTTATTTTATTTTATTTTATTTTATTTTATTTTATTTTATTTTATTTTATTTTATTTTATTTTATTTAATCTCATCTTATTTGATCTTATTTTATTTATTTTATTTTATCTTATTTAAGCTTATTTTATTTTGTTTTATTTTATTTATAGAATGAAGGTCTTATGAAAAAAACTTAACAAAACTTTGCAAAGCAATTTTAATTAAACTTTTATTCTAAAAAAAATTTATATCAAAATTCTAAAGTAGGCACCCATGTTTGTTAAGACTACTAAGTTGATATTTTCAAGCCTTAAAGTGCTTGTCAACTAATATGAACTTTAAAGCTGCAGTAAAATATTTTTTTGCATAAGGGGGTAAAAATATATTATTGATTTTTTTACTAGACTCAGGGATAATATTTTTCCATATTGATATATTCATCAGGACTAGACTTTCGTTAATGTTTCTTATTATTAATTCAGTGTTATCTGCAATTCTTGAATATTTTAGTAGACAAAATAAAACTGTTATTTTCTCGAAGTCCAAGAGCAATAACTGTATTTGATTACCAGTAGTAGAATTAAGGCGTCTTCTGTAAATGGTACTATTCATCAAAATTTAGTTATAACCCTTGCATTTTGAGAAAATAACAGTTTTTTTCGCCCTTCTAAAATTTTCAAGAATTGCAGATATTACTTTTTGAATATAAACCCTAAATATGGTTTTTATTGATTTTAACTTGTTTTTTCCTGGGTGTAGGTGTTGCCTTTATTAGGAAAGAAAAGAAAGTGATAAAAAAGACAGATAATGAAGGAAAAGATAGAAGAAAGCTTATTTATTTTGTAACCCTGCTTTTTTTACGTTTTTTTTTATTATGCAGTGTTGCAGCGCCTCTAGTGTCAATGAGGCGTGTTAAACTTTTTTAAGCTGTGTATTGTAGAAATTTTATTGTTTATTTTACATCGCCGATGATTCTGCTACACAATACCGACGAAGGAGGGCGTTCTCATGTTACATAAAGACTAGTATCCTTTGAAGCCGGTGTTGTTCAGTGACCAGTGCCTCTGCCTTCATGACTTGAACTTTCCTACAACAGCTGATAGAAAGAGATACTAATGCACATCAGAAAAATTCATGCTGTTTTCATTTTTTTAATGACTGTCGCAGATCAGGCTCGAACCACGGACCTTCGATTTTGTAGTCATATAATGTTGTAGTTATAATATGTATTGTATGTGTAATATGTATTATTAACCAAGCTTAAGTAAGTTAGTTGTTTTTTTTATATTATAATTAATTCCAATATTTCGTTACTTTTTTGTACAGCTTCTGCAGGAATAAAATTAGTATTCAGTATAAATAAATTTTGTTTTGAGTTTTAATATTAATAATAAAAATTAAAAATTTTGAAAACCCCCGACTACATCAAGGGAAGATGCGATATCTTCTAAACGGCTAGTCCGAATTTCTTCGAGTATAGCTGCTAAGAACCCTCTCCATCAAGTTACCTTTCAAACTGAAAAAACTAAATCAAAATTGGTCTAGCCGTTTGGTCTGTACGCGGACACGGACAGACACACAGATACACACAGACACACACTACAAACTAATAACAGCCCATTTTTAGTCGGGGGTTAAAAAGGAATATACATTTTTTTATTCATGACTTTCATATTAAAAAACGAACATTATGCATTTATTCATGAAGTTGGTTGCATGAACATGAGGCCTGGATAAGCAAATCAGATTAAGGAAGTTTCCAAATAATTTAATATTAACTTTTACTATATTTAAAATATTAAATCAAAGCTATGAAAACATACTATGCAAGGGATTTTTGGTGTCCCCCGCCCATTTCTTTCGCCCTAACACCTTTGTATAAAAGCCTTAGGCGCACACTCAAGGAAAAGCTGCAACTTAAAAATAAGAACGCGTGACATTAATTCAATAATTTTCAATACAATAGATAATGCATATTGAGATACTCAAAAATAAATAAAATTTATAAATTTATAATGTAAATTAATATTTTTCCATATTAAAATTTCATAAGAAATTTCAACATGACTATACTTTCGTTAATGTTTCTTATTAATTCAATACTGTTTTTATTGATTTTAAGTTTTTTTTTTTTTTTTTTGGGTTGGGTTAAGTATCTTCTAAACGAGCTTTAAATAGTAGCATTTACATATTCCTAGTCCTTCTAAACAAAGAACTAAGCCAAGTTATTAAATATTATTCCAAAATAATTAGCATAAAATTTGAAGAAAAAAATATGCTTTCAATGCATTCCAAGCAATAAGGCAACCAACATTTGCAGAAAATTCAGGTAAACGTAATAGCTTTTGCCACAGCAAGTTAAAGAAGCATGAATGGAATAAAATTATGGTGTGGGCTTCGAAGGGTGCGTCTTAAGTAGATTTACTACGAGACGACGACTACTACTGCTACTACCAACCAAACAACCAACTAACCAGATAGCAAACTACTGAAGAAGGTTAGCAGAAAAGAAAGAAAAAAAATAACACTCTGCGCTTTTACCATAAAACAAAAATGTTTAGTGGAAAAAACAAATACCGGCTTAAACTGCAAGTACGAATGAGTATTATTTGTTTTAATGCGGCAACATAATCGTAAAAACACAATTACGCCTACACTCAACAGTTATAGCAGCATTCATGCCGCACTATTATTGATGTTGCAGTTTTGAGTCTTTAGTTTTAATACAATTTTCTTTTTTGCTGTTTAATATTTCTGCACAAAATATTTATTCGTACGTACGTACTGGAGATGTTGCAGCATGTTCGTTGCCAACCCAAAACTATTTGTTTTTGAAGAAATTAAATGAGTATGTGAACTTTTTTGTTGTTGCTTGGATGTATGGATGGATAGATGGATGGAACAGAACACAACAGAACAGAGAGGCTTAAAATATTTCCAGCAGTTGGCAAAACAGATTCTCTGTCGGAAGCTGTAATGGGAGTCATTGTTGGTAGACAGCGGAACATAATATTCATTAACCTTTTGCTTATGAATGGATGCTGCAAAAAATTATTATTATTATTAGTCTTGCTGTTGTTTTTTATTGTTGTAATTCTTTTAGTTGCTGATTTTGGTTTTGTTGTTCTGTTTGTTATATGCAATTATTGAAAATGTTGCTGTGATTCAAAGCACAAAATTGTAAGATGCATTAAATTGTTTGACATTTGTACAAAACTTTAGACGATGCTTTGCAGTGTGTATAGTTTTTTCACATATTTGTATAGTCTTCACTGCATGTTCTTGCTCATAGAAGTCCAATTTAAATAATTTTCAGTAATAAGCATTTTTATATATTGTAAGTCGATTTAGCAATATTTACCTGACCTTTATTATGGCGACTTGAAATAGCTTAAGGTATATATGTACCA
This sequence comes from Tachina fera, assembly GCA_905220375.1. NCBI lineage: Eukaryota > Metazoa > Arthropoda > Insecta > Diptera > Tachinidae > Tachina > Tachina fera. Next base: position 85,889,576 of record LR999966.1, read on the forward strand.
GACCTGGGCAAAATGCATTACTTTTGCATTAGCATTAAATTAAAAAAACCAATGCAAATGCAAATTCATTGAATTAACACTAAATCGTATGCTTTTAAATCATTATTTTTTCCATTGAATTAAAATCCCATCAAATTAATGCATTAATATTGCATTGGCATTAAATTTGATATTTTTAATGCATTATTTTTTGCATTGAATTAAATCTCCTCAAAGTAATGCACTAATATTGCATTGGCATTAAATTTGATATTTTTAATGCACTATTTTTTGCATTGAATTAAAATCTCGTCAAGGCAATGCATTAATATTGCATTGGCTTTAAATCACACTTAAAAAATTCACTAATTTTGCATTAGCACTAATGAAGTAATGCAATATGATTCCATTGTCACTAAAACATATTGTGCACACAAAATTAAATAAAGGGTGAACAAAACAAATGAAGATTAAAGAATACAGTATAGTTCACATTGAGGCCACCTACATATGAAAAATATTCATTGAACATACATATCGCACTTACGGCCCTTTCCAGAATGTACAATTAAAAGCGAAGAGGGACTTTAAGGAGAAGTTTTGTATGAAGAACTGTAAGTTAAAGTTCACGTTAACTCTTAACCATACATTGTGAAAAGGAAGGTTAATCAACAAGGGAGTATTAAGTCAAAATTTTAAAATTTTCAGTAGAGACGAAAAACTGTTTGTGGTTACATTTTAGGAAAATTTAAAAATCCAAAAACATCATGGTGAGCAAATTTCATTTGAAAATATATGTACATTGTTTTTATTTTAAAACCTTGCAATTATTATATAAGAATATCTATGTTTTGAAAAGAGTCGCAAGTCAGAAAAATTTGAGCAATTTCATCATAAAAACACTTAAATTTCGTATTAAAATCATAAAGTAAAAAAAATTTTATCAACAAAAGAGTGATCAAAATACGTTGAAATTTTTTCAGTAGATAGATATTGGTGTTGTTAGTTGGTTTCCTGCAAAAAGTGTGATATCAAAAATTTTTACTTAATACCCTCTTGTTGATTAAGTGAGATGTGTATGTTCAATGAATATTTTTCATTTGTAGGTGGCCTCAATGTGAACTTTACTGTATTTCTTAATTTTTATTTGTTTTGTTCATCCTTTGTTTAATTTTATTATGTACAATAGGTTTTAGCGACAATGCAATCATATTGCATTACTTCATTAGTGGTAATGCAAAATCAGTGCAATTTTTACTTGTGGTTTAGTGCCAATGCAATATTAATGCATTACCTTGAAGTGAGTTTAATTCAATGCAAAAACTAGTTCATTAAAAATATGAAATTTAATGCTAATGTAATATTAGTGCATTACTTTGAGGATATTTTAATTCAATGCAAAAAATAGTGCATTAAAAATATCAAATTTAATGCCAATGCAATATTAATGCATTACTTTGAGGGGATTTTAATTCAATGGAAAAAATTTTGCATTACAAGCATACGATTTAGTGTTAATTCAATAAATTTGAATTTGCATTGATTTGGTTTAATGTAGGAAAATGGTTAATGCATTACCTTATTTAATGCAAATTTCCCAGGTCTGATATGTACATATGTATTTATCTCTCTGATATGTATAGTATAGATTTTGTTTTCTTAATTTCTCAAAATCACTTTAAAAATTACTAAAACATTTACAAAATTAACACTTGTTTATTTATTATTTTCTTAAGCCAATTGAATCTCAATCAGGATCCTTAAAACTACTCTTCTTATATAGTGCAGTACGTAAGCAGCTCCATATTTGACCACAATGAACACCTCCTCAAGAAATTTCATTAAAAATTAATCATATTTTACAAATGACAATTTCCTAATTTACTTCAGAAAAGTTGCAAATATTTAGGATCCTTGAGACTGCTCTTTCTGATATAGTATAAATTTCAATATTTCATTAAAACCACCACCGATCTTCTCAAGTAAATGGCTTTTTCTTAAATACAAATTCTTGGTTATAATTTATTATAATTTCATTAAATAAATCTTAGAGCATTTTTTTTATAAATTCACAGTTCCAAGGTTTGACATTCTTAATTCATTTGCCAACAACTGTTAAAAACTGTCATTGCTCTTTTAGGTGCAATAATGATGCACTAGAAATTCTGATTTGTGTCTCTGCTATTTAAATTCAAATTTACATTCACCCACATATGTACATGTTGTAGGGGGTGGCGTTGACTGAAGTAGTTAACACGTTGACTACATAACCGAAAGTCCTGGGTTCGAGCCCGGTCGGAGCAACAGCGATTAAATAACAACACGACACATTTTTCTGCTGTGCATTAGTATCCCTTTTTTCTATCAGATGTTGTAAGAAAAACTTCCAGTGATGAAGAAATAGACACTGGTTACTAAACTACACCGACTTTAGCAGATACTACTGATCCTAATGTAACATCTGAGCGCCCTCCTTCGTCGCTATTGTGTAGCAGAATCATCCGCAAAATAAAATAAGTAATAAAATGGCTACTAAACACACTTTCAAAATGTAAAACGCCTCAATGACAACAGAGGCGCTGCAACACTGCATTATTAAAAACGTGCAAAAAGCAGAGTTTTAAAAGAATAAAACTTTCCTCTATCTTTTCCTTCAACACCTGTCTTCTCTATCACTATCCCTCCCCTATCTTTCACTATTTTTTCTTCAACTCACAGGTAGCACAAAGGGATCATTGCATTGCACCCAAGTAAGCTAAACTCTAAACTTCAGCCTTCTTCATCAGCAGGCTGCTAACCTAGCCTAAGCTAACCTACATATTGTTAAATTTTTAACTTGTAAAAATGTTGTGCTTCTAGGTTCGAATATTTGCACTCAAATAAAACATCACATTTGAAGAATTCTTATCGAATCAGAACACTGTATTTATTAAAACTCAGATGTTCAGGGCTTTACAAATACACAATGTTAAACTATTTACTGATGGAATACCACGATGTTAACTTCGTTGTTCTTTACACAATACTCGACTCGACTGAGTCAACTCAACTGATTGTTCAATTTATTTGATAAATATTTCTTAATACATATTGAATTTATCGCACATACCCTTTACAAAATTGGACATGATTTGCAAACTTCAGTCTCCTAATGACTGAATTAGTAGGACGCTGTATTGTTGTGAGTGTGATTTGCTGGTATTGAAATTGGTTGCACGTTATCAATAGCTGGAGCACTTGATTGCAATTGTACTTTCTCAAATTGCATTAAACTCCAAGCACGAATTATGTCTAATTTTCTAAATCCTTATGATTTGCAGCACTTTAGAAGAAGTGGCAGCCAAGCTGAAGAAAGCCTTTTGAATTTCCCTTTATTTTTTCAACAACAGTATGGCAAAAGCAAAAGCAAAAATAAAAATAACTGCAGTAATAACAAAAGATTTGAGTTAAGTAAGTATGATTATGACAGATTTTTAAGTGTTTTAACTAACTGGAAAAGAATGACTTCCACAACACTTTAAGTGTGTTGGCACTACAAAAAAATTAAAATTATAATTCAAAAATCACTTTTGGTAAATTTTGATTATAACAAGCAAAATAAATCCTGCTAGACAAAATTTCACTTTAACCAACTGCACTTAGACAATCAAAGATATCAAGGCGATTCGTTACAAAAATAATAATTTATTTTAATTGAGAGGGAGTTAGACAATACGAAATAATTAATATAGAGAAAGACCATTTTTTTACAATATTGAATTAAATGATTTATGTGATTTTAAATATGAGATATTGTAATTCATCAGCAGCAAAATTATAATATTTTTTTCAATCACATTGGACAATAAGCAGTGGTGTCCAAACGGCATGGCTGTGGGAAGAGTTGCATCATGCCTAACCTGACCAGACATCCCGCTTTAGGCGGCATTATTATTTTGCTTTTCACAGTTTGATCCCGCTCAAATTTCTATCGCGTTTTATCCCGCTTTTTAGAGTTTTGAAATTTTTAGCTTCTAATCCGATTTATTTATATTAATATGTAAGTGATAAAAATTCATTCCAAATATTTTTTAAGAGTCGATAATGCTTTACTAGCCAAAAACCTGTGTGCTTCTCTACATCTTATATATGTTTTGAGCTGAAAATAAAAAAAATTTATACTAGAAATGCCACGCTTGCGATTCAATCTTCACTAAATTGTAGAATACAATAATTCTCCACATTAACATAAGCAGTCACGAAGAGTTTCAAACTTCTCACTACATTAACTTTCCAAGATAAGTAAAAAGTTTCTCTATTTAAGAGGAGGGAGGATAAGCTCTCCTGTCTAACATTGATTATTTTCTATCATCAGCAGAATCAGCGGAGAATGTCCACTTTGTGTTAATGATGTTAATAAATCAATATTTAATTTACTCAGGAAGTGACACACTTTTTGTTCCATTATTGACTCCGTTTTATATTATCGTTATTGGAGTTACTTCTAATGAAAAAATTTTAAAACTAAGACTGCTTTGGCTTGAAATATCTTGAAATAAATGATACTTCTATGTGGGAAGCGCTATGCCAACCTTAGATATTAAAAAAACTAATAGGCTATTGCTCCTTCAAGAGAATCAGTAGTACAATGTGGGAAATTAGCAAGATTAGTCAGAGCACTGGTAGTACTTTTGAAAACACACAAAACTTTGCAATTTATGAGAGGCAGCATGACATTTCTGAAATTGTTCTCAGCCACAACAAAGCCTGTCCCCACAAAATTTCGACGTTCTTTCTATATTAGTTTTCTAGATATCTCTAAAGCAAATATTTTCTTGGGGACAACACACTTTATAAAATCTTTACTTACACAAAACTTCACGTTTCTTGCTGCATTAGATGCAAAGATCTTCCAAAATTAAATTTAAAAAAAATTATATTCGAGGTGCCACGGCCAATTTTATTTTATTCAGATTTTTTCTTTTTGAACAGCTTTAAGGACAATAGAGGTGCCACGCCCACTTGCCTACTCCTTAATACCATTTCTTTAATTACTACAAATGTTAAAGAAATTGGACAAATCGGTCCAGCCATTCTCCGATTTTAGATAAATTAAAAAAAGTCGGCGTGACTACTTTTTTTGCGTAAAAACCTAAGTTAGTTATACATATACATATATACAAAAAAATAATAAAATAGCCAAATCGGTGCAGCCGTTCTTAATTGATCCGATTACCAACAAACGACATTTGATTTTGATTTATGTAGAAAAATATTCTTGTTTATAAATGTTTTTGTTTATTCAAAGGCGTTTCTTTTGAGTTGAAAACTGGAGGCTTATTCTGAATTGCGATGCGAAAATCAATGCGATGCTTAAATGAAATACGATGCAAAAGAAAATTGGTAGTCGGTTAGACTTTCGCAACCGCATTCGCAATTTATTTCAAATCGTGTCAACGCTGCTCAAATAAACGTCAGTGTCAAAAAAAGTCAAATTAAAAATAAATAAATTGTTTGTGTTTGGCTGTGAAAATTGTTTATAAAATTTATTTACGAAATTCTGTAAGAAAAAAAATAATAAACATGGATTCTGTGGCACTGTGGTTCGACGACAAAAATACAGAGAGGATTACTTAGAAGCAAATCAGATTTTCTAGGCTTGAATGAAAAAGCAGTTGTTGCCCCGAAGGAAACTGCCTACGGTAATTCATTTACGGAATCCGTTATTTTTAACAATTTCCTTTAAGGGAGACATTGGATTATATCTTGATGGGGCACCGCCAAAGCCGCCAATGTCGGTTTTATTTCGTCTAAGCTTCTGTTTGGTGTGTACTTTAAAATCAGCCCGAATCTATTAAAATTAAAGTTGTTCTGTGCTTATTCATAAATTGTATCATACACCCTTATTCCAGTTGCCGTCATCGACGTCACTTTAACACAATACCAAAAAATTGGGGCTTGTTTACTTGCTTTCGAGAAAAATTTTCCACAACTGACAATCTATTTCCGTTCCTTAAGGTCTAGAAAATAACATAAACCTGCCAACAGGAGTCAGTTGTTTTCGACAACGGATATACGAGCACCAATTTTTTGGTGTTGTGTTAATGTGACGTCGATGGCGACAACTAAAATAAGGGTAATTATTTCAAATTGACGCGGGTTGGTGCTCTTATTGCTTGCTTCCCTGAATTAAATAATAAAAATATGATTAATAAATAAATAATATATTATCTTTCACTAACATGTTTGTAGTTTGCGAATGTTATTTTGTTGTCGAATAAATTTTGCGAATTTGACATTTGTTTTCGCAATGTAGAATACCGACTTGCTACCTTTTCGCATTTCAAATACGATTTAAAAAAAACTATACGAATATCGCAATTCAGAATAGCAATTGTTCGCATTTATGTATTTTCCCATAGCATTGATTTTCGCATCGCAATTCAGAATAAGTGTTTTCTACATCACGCTCTTTGGCGACATTTTCTTCAAAATTCCGCTTTTTGATCGATCATGTCCCGCTTGTTGCAAAAACCATCTGGTCACGTTAATCATGCCGTCACTTGAGAAAATGAAAGTGGTGCAAATAGTTACAAATTATGATTGAATGAAAAGAGGGCAGCAAATCACATAAATGGTTTCGGTTTTTCCAAAAATATCAGTTCAAATTGAAAAATTGAACTGAACTGCGCTTATACGCACGGCTTATTTGCAAATAAAACTGTAAATTGTTGCCATATTATTGTTTTTATTGTGACTTACTAATTCAGAAAACTATTCACGATTACCGCACTATTTAAAAATAAAATGCTTGAGGTTGCCACATTTACAAATGTTTGCTAATAAAAAAACAATAAGTTGATCAATATTGCACAAAAAAACATTGAAATAAGCAAATAATGACAATAAAACAAATTATTACTTGTTATTTTACACATTTAAATTTATTTATTTTTTTTTTGTAAAGATAAGTAAAATTTTTAAAATTTGCTACGAAGTTTTTATACACTTGCAATTCCGTTAAAAAGGTGAGTTAATTTGTTTTGCCAATATTTTTATTTGCAAATACTGCGCGTATAAATGCAGTTAATAAAGAAGTGCAAATTGATCACTGTCTTAAACCATCAGCAGCTATAAAAAGGACGCTGACCTTGTGAATTTAGAAATATGTATGTATGTTTGTGCTCATAAAATTTATGCAAGTATCTAAATCGAAGTGTTAAAAGTGTTTTTAACTCAAGTTTACTACAAAATTGCTGAGTTCGAACCTCAGCAGTCACAGCAAAGATATTAATTTTCTTTATATACAATGCGAGTAACGAGACTCTAAGACCAATATTAAAGAAAGTATCAGATAATCAAGAATATCTTTAATATATCTCATTCATTTCGTTCATAAAAAATGCTAGAACTTCAACTGAAGCCTCTACCACTTTCTGGTCAATTACGTGACTAGTTTTATAGCAGTTACTTTCCCTCTAGGCGCTATTTTTGGTTTCTTCAACTTAAAGAACACAATTTTTGCAACAACAAAATTCAAAATTTTCCTTTAGACAAGGTACGTCCAGACACACATACTCTGATATTTGTATTGGAAGTAAAAATCTTTAAAAGCTCTTTCAACTTAATCTGGTTTTTTTCTTTTTTGCAAAGTCAGTAGCAAGCATTGTTTTCGCCAATATCGGATTGGCTGTTGTGCTCTCGTCGGTGTGAAAGCACAAAAGCTATTTTCAAAAGCTTGCATGCAGTGCATATGACTTGGACCTAGCTGCTTTAGACTTCTTAATTGAAAACATTAATGGTGAATACTTTTTCTATGTGCCAATGGCGAGCTTTTGCCTAAAAAGCAAAGATATAAAATTAAAATCTCTAGCTGCTTTTCTTTTCTTAGATCTAGTGCAAGCAAAACTTATTCCACTTTTCATATCATGTTCATATCATTTCTGCCCACACTTCGACTTGATCATATCTGAAGTACTTTGAAATTCTAATTTCATCAAGCTTTTAAGATTTTGCTGCTTGTAGGGTATGTCAAATGAAAAAAAGGTAATAACTTAAACTGACTCATAAATAATATAGTTAGCGATTAATATTATATGAAAAAGGAATTTGTATAAAAAAACAATTTGGTTGGCCTTTAGCACACGCAACTTGGCAAGCAAATACATATTTCGGCGACACGTTAATTAAGCTTCAAATATTTTAGACACACAAAGTCACTCACTCAGCTGTTGTATACATTGTTTTTTTTATTTTAATTTAACTGTAATGCAGTTAAATGAATAAGGGGTCAACATTCCCCCCTTACCCCTTGGCACGTAAAATGTTGGATTTAAATTTTAAACCATAAATAATTTCAAGTCTCTGCAGAGCATGACAAACGATCATAATTTACTTTGAGGCCAAGTTAAGTAGATCTACATTTATTCAAACATGTGTTGTTGTTGTTGCTGTTATGCTTTATGCCACACATATTTCACTAAATATTAAATTTTAGCTTGATTTTTATTTAGTCCTTTCTGTTTATACTATATACATTTATACTAGTGATGCACGAATATTCGCATTCGTATTCGAATTGTCGAATATTCGGTCATTTTCAGGCGAATACGAATACGAATATTTTTCCAAAGAAATTAAATAAATAAATGCATAAATCCTAAACGAAATTTAAATAAATTACTAAAAATTTTAGTTTGTACAAATACATTAATTTTTTATAGAAATATGTACTTTGCACCATTTTCAAATATTATTTAATGACGATCATTAAAATTTTGGGTACTTTTTATTAACTTAAAAGTATACCAACAAAGTGTGAAGTCCTTTTTCACAAAAATTTTTTAATATTTCATATTGCATATAATATTCGTATTCGTATTCGCGAATATCGTTTGAAATCTTCGTATTCGTATTCGCGAACATCGTTTGAAATATTCGTATTCGCGAATATCGTTTGAAATATTCGTATTCGTATTCGCGAATATCAAAAATTGACATTCGTTACATCACTAATTTATACATACTCGTACATACAAATTTCATATTTGTCTGTTTTTAATGTCGTTGACGAACTTTCTTCTGATCATCATAAATGATGATCTCTTCTTCAGCATAAATTTGTCTGCTTGTTTAAAATAATTTTCTGTGTTCACATCGCCATCATCGTCCTGGGTGATGATGACCAATGTTGGTAGTTTTAAAAATACCATTAGTTATTTTTCTTTAAGTTTTTTTTATTGGTCTAAAATTTATGTTGCTAAAGTTGAATATGAAAGGAATGTTTGCAAAGAATCTTGAATACTCTATAACAGCTACGTCCGTACACATATCGAGCCATAACCGCAAAAAAAACATAAGCGACACATTATTTGGACATCTTGTTTTTTTTTTAAGAAAAACGATTATTTAAAATCACGTTCACAAATTATGTTGCTTAAGCTTTTTTGGCGGTAATGTTGCGATAAACCGTGGCACTTGGGCTTGAGGTAAATAGATTTGAAAGCTCCCACAAGTTCTTTTAATTTCTAAGCAGTAAGCTTTATGTCATCTAAGATCTGTGCTCTCATCGGTGTGACAGCACAAAACTCTTTTGTAAATGGTCGAACATTGTATATACGACTTGGACGTAGCTGCTCTATAATAGTACGTACACTCAGGGAAAAGCTGCAACTTAAAAATAAGAACGCGTCACATTAATTTAATAATTTTCAATATAGTAGAAAATGTATGTAAAAATACTTAAAAATAACTAAAATTAATAAATTAATACTGTAAATTAATATTGAAATAAAAAATTTCAACAAGACTAGACTTTCGTTAATGTCTCTTATGAATTCATTATGGTTTTTAATGATTTTAAGCTGTTTTTTCCCTGGATGTAGCTATTATAGATTTATGATTTCCGTTATAGATTTCTGATTTATAATTTTCAGTGCAAATGGGATACATGTGAATTGTTTTGATTGGAGCGATACAATCTTTAGCCTAACCAAAACATAAATATAGAAACAAATAAAGTTCGAATAATAATAATTAAGCTACATAAGTAAATTTTTAATTGATCTAGTTTATTCAAGTGGTACAACTTAATTGATATTTATTGAATTGCTTACTAGTGAAAATTTAATTACTATTTCAATTAATGCTCGTATTATTTAATTTTAATTAATATTATTTGAATTAAATTCAATTTGTAAACGAAATTCTTCAAAAAGTCAGCATAAAGTTGACTAGACGTTGGGTAAAAAATGTTATAAAAAATGTTATTGATATAAAACAAGTTAGGCAGATATCAGCTAAAGATACTGTATCAACAATTCTGTGAATCTACTCTGTAATTCGAAACGAAACAAAATGCTTTAAAACTACAATATTCCATTGCAATAACCTGACAAGTGAAGTTCTGTGATATTAGTATGTAATAAGTTTGCCTGTGATATTTTCCATTATTATTATTATTATTTAAATTATACAACTAATTGTTCTTGCTGACCATTTTTTATAATTTATTTAATAATGTAACTGAAGATCGTAAGTCAAATATAAAAAATTCATACTACAACAAATTTTTTTTCTAATTGTTTTATTTGCAATCTATTTTACAATCAAAATAATAGGCAAATTTCATGACTTGTAAATAACATACAATGAGTTTTCCTTAAAACTCCAAAAAAAAATTAAGTAAATAAATCAAATTTTACTTTTGTAATTTAAATAGGATTTGACAAATTAAAATTTTTATATTTTCGGAAGGAAAGGTAAAGTTACATGAAGTTTTTTAAGTCTCCGGATTTCATTGCTATTATCTAACAGATTTATTGCTAACACATTGTAATGATTACTTAGTATATTAAGGTATCTTTCACTGAAGTTATTGATCTCATCTTTTAGCATAAAAATTCGAAGATCTCTGTGTATGTTTTTGTTGCTGATAAACCATGGCGCATTTGTTAAAAGTCTGAGTGTTTTTGACTGGTATCTCTGTTGTATGTCAACGTTCGAAGTACTTGCAGTTCCCCAAAGTTGGATGCCGTATTTCCGTATGTGTATGTAGGTTTTAGTATTGTTTTATATACCAGAACCTTATTTTCTAAGCTTAAGCTTGATATTGGGCCTAATAACCAAACCATTTTTCTTGTTTTTAATTTAAGTTGCTCACGTTTCTTTTTGACATGCTCCTTCCAAGTAAATCTTCGATCAATATGAAGGTCTAAATATTTTACAGTGTTGCAGCTTGCCATTTAGATTAACAGGCAAGCAATAATTTTTTCTTAGCGTAAATGTAACATGGACGGATTTTGTGTTATTAATTTTAATATTCCATTTTTGAAGCCAAACTTGAAGAAGATTCAATTGATTTTGTAGCATCTCGGAAACTATTAATGGTGATTCGTTTGAGGCTAATAAAGCAGTATCGTCTGCTTGAATAATTTTCATTTATGCTTACAAAGAAGGATCTGTCTTGAATATATGTTTTTAGTATCAAATAAAATGGGGCTGGGATGAGGTTTTTCAATTTATAAAGGAGTCGACTGTGCCAGGCTCTGCCGAAAGCCTGTTGAACATCTAAAAATACAGCAGAACAATACAACTTCTTTTCTAAGCCGTATGAAATGTTATTGACAATCCTATGACAATGTTCTGGTGTTCCATGTTTATGCCTAAACTCAAACTGATAATCAGGTATAATATTTTCTTTTTCTAAGATTGGCATTAATCTCTTTAAAAATATCTTTTTAAATTTTTTTGAAAAACTTGACAACAAACTGATTGGTCTGATTGGGATGCAACATTATTTCCGGGTTTGCCAGGTTGTACTGCCATTATTATTTTTTGTATATTTCGATTGCGATGGAAAATGGTTTAGCCTTAATATAGAATTGTGAATTGTTGTGAAAAAGCAATTCCTTTTTTTAGCTTACGAAACGTTGAGAAAAAATATGAAATAAATTGGTTTTATTTGCATCCCAAAAATAAAGGAAACTTACCATAAATAGCTCATGTTAGACACAATAAAAAAAATTCTTTCGAGTTTACGTATTATAAACATACAAATTCAAAAGCATTTGCTTTCGTTTCGAATTACAGAGTAGACCCCATCATAATTAACGTTTGTATTGAAATAGAAAATTTGGTAGAATGGGTTTGATTAAGATCTGTGCCTAGAGACTCCATACCTGCTAATTTCTTGCTTAGTAAAAATACTAGACTACAAGCATTTCGAAATCGCCTTTTCACTTTTAATGAATGTACACGAAGTTGATTGCTTTACAAAGCAGCCAACTGCGCTTGCAATTTCTGAAATAAACAAATATATCTGTGGCAAAAAGAAAAAAGTGCTTAAGTCGAGATAAGTTAATTTTGAGTTAATGATACCGCTGTAATCTACATATTCGAAAGTATCCCTGGCCAAAATCTCAATAAGTTTGTGTGTTTTTTCAGGAAGTTATAGCACTATGACTTGCGACTTATCTTTTTTAGACTTCTTATATAATTTGGAATAATAGCTTAATTGAGGTTATACTTTGGTATATGTATACTTAAATGTATTACTTATAGTGTCTAGAACGATGTTTGATTAAAACAATAAAAGTTCACAGAGAATTTCCCAACTTAACTACAAAAGAAAGAAATTTCTGAACTTGAACGCTTAAAAGTGCTCTCCTGCAAAACAGTAAAATATGATTTAAGCACTTTTTCCTTATTGCCACAGATATATTGCTTGATGCTATTTTTAGACCTACGATGGATTTCCATAGACCTTATTCATCAATGATTATAAAATACAAAATACATATATTTGTAATTTGTCAGCAAACTGTTTTTCTTTTAAAGAGAAGTAAAACACAGGCAATTAATGAATGCCTACTACTATTACTAGATGTTACCTTCTTTAGGAAAGGGATAGTGATAGAGAAGAAAGGTGGTAAAGGATGAGATAGAGAAAAGCTTCATTCTTTTACAACTCTGCTTTTTTTGCACGTTTTTAATAATGCAGTGATGCAGCGCCTCTGGTGTCAATTACTTCGCTTACAATTCTGCTACACAATACCGACGAAGAGGGCGGGTGCTTTGATATTACATTAGGATTAGTTATCCGCTAATGCTGGTGTAGTTCCGCGGTCAATGTCTATGCCTTCATCACTTGAACTTTCCTACAACAAGTGATACAAATGGACACTAATGCATATCAGAAAAATGCGTGGTGTTGATATGTAATGACTGTCGGAGACCGGGCTCGAACCCGAGACCTTCAGTTTTGTAGTCAACGTGCTAACTACTTCAGCCAACGCCAACTTTGCATTGTAATCATATCCAGTCTTTCTATGCTTACATTGATAATAGTTACAACTATACTATGATTACTTTAAAAGTGATTTTAATAAAAAAAAATTTCTAACGAATGTTTTTTTACAAAATGTTCTAAGAACATTTACTATATCTGCATATAATCTAGTATATATTTATATTCATTAACATTTCGTATCCATAACAAAAACCATTTACTGAAAATTTTCCTAAACTACAACCAAACAACTGCAATAAAGCTAATTAACACACCCTTTTAATTACAGCGGTGTATATTTTAGTATGTACAATTTTGTGGGAAAAATCCATTATTGCATCACTACTGTTATATTTGAAGTAGATTTCTACAAAATCTAGTGACGAAGTACAGCTTCTTCTGTATGGGAAATCTACTCGATTTTGCTCAAACTCTCTCAAGTACTAGATTTTGCCTACAACAAAATAAAAGCACTATTAAATTGTATTGAGGCTGAATGAAATAATACGAGTATAAATATTAAGTCAATAATTAATTTTATTTCAATCATGTCGTCGAATCATAGCAAAATAATAATTACTATTATGTACAGAAAACTGACACCAGCATTGGCGTAGAAAGAGAGGGTGCATTGCCACCCTCCCCCCCCAAAAAAATTATTAAATATTGCACCACTTCAAATGTCCTTCTCCCATCTAGAATAAATGTAGACTCATGACGCAGTGCGTATCAGTTACTAAATGCAGCCGTTAAGACAAACCACATATTTTACAATTAATGTGTAGTGTAGGGTAACCGATGATGTGTAAAAATTATTCATATGCGGGAGATAATTATATAGAAGAAAAAAATAATAAAAATAAACATCACAAAAAAATTGATCATTGAATATGGGTGCCTTGTCCCAGAAATGTCTCCTGAAAAGCAAAATGAAACATGGCAAAAGCCAAACAGACATTTTGCTGATATTTTTCTCTCCTACAAGACAAAAGTCATTATAATGACGATCTTTTCGTTATTGTGATTCGCTAACTTTTGAGGTGACGTTCAAGAATAAAAAATGCAACATAATGTTTCTTTTTTTTATAATATTATTTTATTTTGCACTGATTATTATGGTCATTATAAAGGAATGCTGTTTGGCTGGCTGGTAAGTTGATTGCTTGGCTAATTGAGTATTTTGTAAAAAGATATTTTTGCTTTAAATCAGCTCATATGGTACACGTTGGCAATTTGTCTCTTGTTTGGCTGGTAAATTTTGTTTAGGTTTTAGTAGCGGATTAAAAATTTAATCCAATTGCTAAATCGTTTTTTAATCTCAACGCGAACAATAATCACTCTTAAGGTTAATTACAGTAGAGCACAGCAATATAAATTCAACTTTAGTTAGTTTGTTGGCTGCAAGTTGTTGCTCTTGAACTAAGCAAATACTTATTAAACCTCAGTTTTAAACTTATATTTAAGTACGTAATTAGCTAATTAGTAACTGAATTTAAATTGCATTTAAATACGATTTTATATTTTTAGTAGTATGGTGGCACTAAAAAATGTCCCACTATTATGGAAGACTTGTCAAATAACAGCTGTTTAACATAAATAAAAAGAAGTTAGGTCATCAAAATGTATTAAACTAAATTTGCATAAAAACACATTTTATGAAAGCAAACAGGCATCAGAATGCATTTTTCTATTTGCTCGTATCTACTTTATGAAATGAAACTAAGTATGATATATGTTTTATATATATATATGTATATGAAAATTAAACTACCCTATAGGAACTCGAACCCATTTGTAAGTATCTTCAAACGGGTTTTTTAATAACCAAAACTGGTTGATTAAGTGACTTTTTACCTTGTCGCTGAATCACTATTTTAACATAGGCATGTCATAGGCGGTAGTCAATTGACCATCTCTGCATGACTTTTAAATTGGCCACTAACTACTTATTTTGCAACTTATTTGTAGTTAATTAATATTATAGTGTAAAAAAGATATATGTAGGTATATTTATATTACAAATATTATATATATATATACATACACATATGTGTGTATTTATATATATCTATGTAAATATATAAAAACATATACATATGTACATATATATAAATATTTATTATTATTATATTTAATAAAAATAAAAATGCGAACCGCTCATAGAAAATATTATACATATTAAGTATTGAAATTATTTATTTTTTTTTTAACAAACATTTGGCATTTGATTTCATGGCATGATTCTTTTGATTTTTTTTTCTTTTCTTTTCTTTTACTTATTTTGCTTTTATTTATTTCTTACGTGTGCTTCTATTCAATATGTTTGGTTGATATCTGCATGCGATTTAAACCAATTTGTAGTTACTTCCAAAATAATTGATTTATAAGTTAGTTTTTTTGTCAATTGATTATTTTATTTACTACAGGGTATATTCTTTTTAATACGACCACATGATGTTTATTTGTATGCTTTTAATAAACACTAACACACACACCGAAACATAGAACTTAAATAGAATTAAAGGTTCAACTGTACTTGCGAGAACAATAGCCATACAAACCAGCTGTTCGAACCAAGCTTATGGGCAACACTACTGTATTTGATTATAGGTGACTCGCCATAGAAACCAATTGAAATTTGGTTTGTTATTATGGTTATGTCACGTCTAATTTACGATTTAAATCAATGGTGGGCACTGTCAATGTAGTGGTAAATTTTTTATGTGTTGAGGTTGCGAGCTACCCACCAAACACAAAGCCAAGCGTTTGAAAGATAATGGTGCATTATATATTCATACATAAAAAGACATATTTTTTATCTTGAGAGAAAACGTTGATTAAGTAAAATTATAAATTAAAAATAAATCTTTTTCTAAGTAAACAGTGAAATAAAAAAATTAAAAAAGATAGGACAATAATTCATCATGTTTTCTATTCAATAAAAAAAATAAAAGAATCGTTGCTTGGTGGAGCACAAAGGTGAAAATTCACCAAATAAAAATATGCGGTTGGATGTATCAAACATAATAAGCTTTGATATTTATCGGCATGGAAGATCATTTTCAGATGGGAAACATATTAAAAATATTGACATTTCGATAGGGCAATGACAAATTTTGGATTTCAGTTCTACAGTTTCACCTTTTCATCCATTTTTTCCTGTCATTACACTTGCTCCATCGGTACAAACTCCAGCAATTTTGTTGATGTCTACTATGGAGAAAAGTTTATCTCTGACAGTATCGAACAATAGTTTGCCTGTAACGTTTCTATCAAATGTTTCCAGAGAAAACATTGTTTCGAAAATATTGTAGTCATGATCTACGCATCGAATACAAATCAGAAGTTGGCAAAGGTCATTAATGTCTGTGCTTTCATCTAAACAAAAAGAAACGAATTTGCAATTTATTAATTTTACTCTAATAACAGACTCTACTAATTCTCCTAATTTAGTAATATGCCGTACTACGCTGCGGCGAGACAAAGAAAGAGATTGTAAAGTCTTATTTTTATAATTAAGTTTTTGAAAAACTTTATTAATCATATTTTTAAAAAATATCCCATCAGAAAAGACCATTTTCTAACAATATCCAAACTTATTAAATTTGATACTTCCAATTGCATTTTTTTATTTTCAAACTTTAGTTTGGTATCGTCCACTGATAGCATCCATTCTTTTATTTTTTCAATATAAATGTTTTTATTCTGATTTAAAAGGTTTTCCCTTTGCTTACCATTAAACTTATTCATATCACTATGAAAAGCATCATAATGTCTTTTAATGACATATTCCTTTTTTTCCTTAAAGCTTTGATAACATAAAAGGCATTGTATGTTACCAAATGCATTATTTATAACAAAATATTTTTCGCATATCATCATCAATTTGAAATGAGACAAGTATGTTTGCTGGACAAATATTCTTGAAAAAAATATAAAAAAATATGTAAGCATCCGCCTGATGTGCATTCATCGGTGTCTCATCGACGACTAAATTAAAGAGGGTAAGAATACGTGTGAATATTATGTTCACAATTGTGCCAAGAAACGCCCGAGTCTGATTTAAATGTACAAGGTTGGGCATTATTAAAATATGTAGTGAAAAATACAATTTTGCATTTAAATAGAATTTAATTTAATAGGCCCTTAGCCTATAATTAAATACTAATCATATGACTTTGAGTATAAAAATTGTATAAATGTTCTACTTTTGTTATTTTATTGTTTCGTCAAATGAGCAATTTCAAAGTGGCTCTGTTGCGAATTGAGCAGTTCGTCTGTGTCATTATGTGTGTGTGTGTGTGTGTGCGTGTTTTTGCTATGCATAGTAGAGTTTGCTTATATTAATCCATAGATTTATTTCCTATTATTTTGATGTTATATTTCTGCAATTCAGAAAACTGTTGAATTATGGAATATATGTATGAAAAAGATTTTACTGTCGTATGACAGGTAAAATATTTGGGTATTCAGATGGTACTCACAAATTAACACGTTTTAAAGTAATAAAACGAAAATATATGACTGCTGTGAGCCTCCCTTATAATTTACAATTATAAATATTGTACTTCTTTGTATTTTGGTTTTAGCACCTTTGTATATTGCTTTCTCACTCTCTCTCTCAATTCCTTTGGTAAACTCTTACGCATTTCTACATGTAGTTATGACAAACAATAAACATAGTTGAGAAAGTCTTATTACTTTATGGCCTTTTTGTTTGAGCCACAGCAACAATTTTTTTAAACTATGTTAAAATGTTAAAACATTATGACACTTAGGACACTTAAGACACCCTTGTGAATACCCCAATTATAACGCTAACACTTTCTGAATAAAATACATATCACTCTTCTAGCAAATACAAGCACTGAAAGGAATTTTTGTGTTTTTCTCACCCTTTTGGGAACTAGTGTACTTGAAAAACTTCCCATCATTGAATGGACGGCAATGTTCTGCAAGTGCAATTTCAGATTTTTGATAACCTTCAATAAATTTTTCACAAAACGGTTTTTTAGTTTAAAAACTAGTTTTTTTCTTTCATTATTAGAAAAATTTGCATACTCGTCATGAGAAAAGGTATTATTGCAGTCCACAAACTAAACATTCAGTAATTTTCGGCAAAAGCAAGCATACTACTATTCTACACTAAACATTTCTTTCAGTGTTGGCTAGTAAGAAGAGACTACACATACGAATGATTAAACAAGATTAAGAGATTTGCTCTCTTCATTCATTGTTGTTGTAGCAACCCCACGCGTGCGCTACTTTGCGGGGCTCTGTTTTAGAGCAAACAAGTTTAACCTTCTGTCAGTGCATAGTAAATTTTACATAGTCTGTGCATGGGGTCAACCTGACCCCACATATATTTAAATGCATTTTCTAAGCTTTTTGTTAAAAAATAGTCGTTTCTATTGAACACAAAGAAATTTAACCTTCTGTCAGTGCATAGGGGTCAAATTGACCCCAGTCTTTGTAAAAGTGATTTAATAAGGTTTTACACCAACTTACTATACCAAGCAACTAGATAAGCCTCAACTAATGTTTAACTCACACATTGCAAAAAAAATAATCGAAAAAACATTATAAATGACTAAGCTACGACAGTCTTAAAACTAAATACAAAATTGGGGTCAGATTAACCCCAATGCACCAAAATATGCTTGACTTGCTTAAAACTGTCGTAGCTTAGTCATTTATAATGTTTTTTCGATTATTTTTTTTGCAATGTGTGAGTTAAACATTAGTTGAGGCTTATCTAGTTGCTTGGTATAGTAAGTTGGTGTAAAACCTTATTAAATCACTTTTACAAAGACTGGGGTCAATTTGACCCCTATGCACTGACAGAAGGTTAAAGTTTTCAATTTACACTCAACTTAATGGTAAAAGAAAATTTAATTTTTCTCTCAAGAGCTGAATTGTACAGACAGTGTTATCAGATTTTGATTTTAAAAATCTCGAAAAGTCGTCAAAATCAATTTTTTTTTAGTTTTTCTATTTTAAGAAAAAAAAATGAAGCAAAAATATCTGGGATGTTATATCATTTTTCTGCTAGGTATTGTCGTTTAAAACAACACTTATTATGGAATTTTCAAAACAGCCCCAATATCTTATGTTACGGATAAAACCCTGGTTTTCATACCTGTAGACACTTAAAAACTTCTAACTAAGTTGATTATCAACCGATTTTAAATTTATTTTATTCATATACGCAAGGAAGGTGCAATGCTTTGTCTTTTTAGTCTTGACAGTTCATATTTGGCAGTCGTAAAGTAGACACGTGGCAAATTTATTATGGACAAATATTCGATAAACCGACGTGTTTTAATCGTTACAACACCTCGCCCATGACAACCCCGATTTTCATGAAAAAATCATAATGAGTGAGTGAGGCACATTTTCATTTTAATGGATATGTTAATAAACAGAATAGTCAGTCGGTTCTAGGCAATGGAAAACCATCAAATTATTTATCAGTCACCTTTGCATACTTTAAAAGAGGCGGTCTGGTGTACAATTCATTGTGTGAACTGTGAATGGGGAGCGATATTGTGATATGATTGAAAACTTGTTAACGCCATAACTACTGCATGCCTTGGGCTTGATTAACATGTGGTATCAACAAGACGGTGCCATATCGCATACCGCCAGGATTACAATGAAATTGAAATGAAATAAAAAAGGGAAAAAATTAATTCTGAAATAGTAAGTTTCAGTGCAAAATATTATTATTATAGCATATTGGGTAAAAAATATAATTTTGACCAAAATACAGTGACGAAATATTTAGAATCTATGGGAATTCAGGAAGAGAACAAAAAACAGCACCATTCACAACCGAAGCACAAAAGCAGACCATAAAGTGCATGTTATGTGAACTCTTTAGAAATTATTTTTCGTGATCATCAGAGTACAAATGCGTGATGGATGGCAAGTCATAGTCATTTTGGAGGATAATGAATGGCAGCTAAATAATTACTTTGAGTCTTCCAATTACAAAGCAGCCGAAAAAGCTAAATTTATCCAAAAGACAAAGTTTCCTGGAAAAATTTTGTTGTGGTTAGTGAGTCAGTTATTTTTAAGGGTGGTTTAGGGGTGATTATCCAAATTAAAAAAAAATGTTTACCAGGTCATAGCGAATGTATTCAAAAATATCATGGAAAGGAAATAATATTTTTTTGGCTAGATTTGGCATCCTCACATTACACGAAGACCATATTAGAGATTTTGAAAAAAAAAATTAGTATGTGCTTAAGAAAATGAATCCCCCAAATGTTCCACAATTGCGGCCTATTGAAACTTTTTGGGCTAATTTGAATAGAAATTAATATAAAAGAGGATACAGAGCCAACAATTTTGATTCCTTCATCATAAAAATAAAAAAAAGAGTTAAAGAGTATAAATACATAAGGCATTCAGAAGTCAATCATAAAATTTCTAAAGAAAATTAGAAAAGAAAAATTTTTATTAATTTTCTTCATTTTTAATAAATAAAAAATAACAGCCTTATTTATAAAAATTATTAAGGCTTTGAAAAGACTTTTTAAGAAAAACGTTGTATGAAAACTTGTTTTAAAAACCTTTTTAAAGCCTTAATAAGTTTAATAAGTAAGGCAGTAAATAAATCGTAAATTAAAATAAGTTTTATTACACTTTTTTTTTACTTTAAAGTTTGTTCGGATTTCATTCAACATACGTTATGTCAGCACTAAAAGGAGAATCAAATATCGTGCCATGATCACCAAAAAAGCTTAAGCGACATAGTATTCGAACTTGATTTTTTTTTACCAAAATCCACTATTTGTGATAATAAATAGTAGATTTTCGTCAAAAAAAAATGAAGTTAAAAAAAATTTGTCGGTTAAGCTATTTTAGCGGTTATGGCTCGATATATTAATGTATGGCGATGGTTATGGCATGGCATTATGGTATGGCGCGTCTGATTGAACCTTAAAAAACAAAAGCTATTTTCGCTTGTTTTCATAAATACATACACATTTTATTATTTTCCATTTTTTTTTCTTTCTATAAAACTACCATCATGTTTTCTTTTAATAGCTTTTCAATAGCAATTAATAATCAAAATGTCATCTTTGACCTTTACAACTGTCAATTAATTGTTCGGCATAATGTTGCAGTTGTTGTCAGTGGTGAAATTATAGTTAAGTTAGCCACAACGTCATCGAGAGAGACTCCCACAAGGCAACATGGACTCGTACTATGGATGGAATATTATTGCTGTTGTTTAAAACACGTTTATTATTGTCTCCATTTTGCGCCAGTCAGTAATGGTGCCGTTGGTATTGTTATTTTATTTATTTTTTTATTTTTTAATAAACAATTTAAATTTGCTATTAAAATCACGACTAGACTGCCATGAAGAAATTTTAAATAAAAATAACTTAAAGGGAAACTTGTCTCAGCTGTCATTGAAGTTTGCATTTTTCAAGCCACACGCGTGATGTTGCATGTTGCACTAAAAATAAAGTGTGACAGTATACCTTAAACGCACTGTAAAAATAATGTTTTAAGATCAACACTATATACATTTACATACATACATATGTGGCCTTAATTATGAAAGTGGTCTAATAGCATAGACAGACGACAGCGTTAGTTTGCATTAACTGTCTTAATTCAGATTAACTTGTGAATTATCCCCATCCTAATGCGCATTAGATTTACTGTAAATGCAGTAAATGAAATTGAATTAATACTGAATTTAGCTATTTCAATATGGTAATACCGTCAAAAGTCAATAAAAATTAAATTAATTTTTAATTTTCAAAATTCAAATGGATTCAAAGTCAGGAAATATAAGTTATTTTAATTGTTTTTAGAAAAAGAAAAAGAAATATTAAAAGCTCGACACAAACTTGTTCCATTTTAAGATTTCCAAAGAAAATTATCGAAGTGTGTGTGTACGAAAGGGATGCACAAATTTTGTTACTTGCCCTATCGGAGAATGTGCAGGTGACTACAAAAATAGTTAACTTATAGTTAACTTTTGTCGAACTTGATGAGAGCCAACAAAATTATTCTTAGCTACTTTGAAACTCATTTAAGTTTTATGTTAACATTTTGCGGTTGTTATTTTAGATGGTAGCTTAGCTGAGTGGTAGCGCGTTGAGTATACACATTGTTATGATACATGTTCGAACCCCAGAAAATTGTTTAATTTACTGACTACCAGGTGATTTAAAAAATCAACTTTAAGTTAGCTGAAAGTAATGCAGAGTGAGTCAATTGACTACCGCCTAGGACAATTCAATGTTAAAGTAGTCAGTTGATAAAATTGCAAATTAATCCATGTGTAGTCATTACTAATTACGAAATAGTTAGCTAAAGTTAGTTTAAAGTTAGCCAAATTTCCGACAGGGTGCTTACTTAATTCAAATACTGTCGTCTGTCAGGGTAAATTTTTAATTTGCTTTTAATGCAAATTAATGCTGCCGTCTGTCTACGCTTTAAGTTATATATTTCCTTGTTCGAGATATTTAGTAGATTAATTTTGAACAAATAAACAACAACATTTAATTTACACTTGTGCTAGTCTCGAATAATATATTATATTTATTAAACATTTATTGAAGTTTTTTAAAAATTTATTCAATATTTCGAGTAAAAAATTCATTGACTTAGACCACCTTTATAATTATGGGCACATACATGTGTATGTAATATTGGAAAAATGGGCAGGAATATGTACAGTTTGTTTTTTGTGTGAAGCACCATTTATATGCTTTTTTCTCCTACTTCGGCACTTCATATATAAAAAATATGTTTATTAGATTCATTAATAATTACTTTGTTAAGGGTAGTCGTTTCCCTCTCCTATAATAAAAGATTTCGTTGGAGCATTCTAGAACATTTAGGGTCTTATGCAAAAAACTTAAGTTAAGTTAAGTTAAGTTGTATTCTAAAAAAATTATTATATCAAATTTCTAAAGCAGCTCCCCACGTTTGTTAAGACTACTTTAAGTTGATATTTTCAAAATGTGTATATTATACCTCAAATATTTTTGTTAATATAGCACATATTGATTCATGTTACATTTGAAAATTTTTATTTTTTTTTTTTTTTTTTAATACATGTATTTATTTATTGTATCTTCAAATATGAACTAACAATAAGTATTCAAATCTTAAATCTAAAAATATAATTATTAGGACCGACCACTGTCGGACATAAACTTGTTAATAGTTATAAATAATACATAAGTAGTGATAATCAAAAAAGAAAAAAAAATTTTTAAAAAAGTATAAAAAAAGTATTTTCAAGAAATCCCATCTGGCGTGTTGAGTAATAGAGCCCTTGTGTCCCTCTTTTTTAAGCGAATGTGTCCAGTAAAGTTCAAAATATTCCGAGCAAGCGGATTAGGATGTGACTCGAGTTTTGTTAAATATTTGCCTGCGTATTTTGCAATTTCTTCAATCACTAGTGGCATATTTAAATCACGATGTATATTAGAATTTTTGATGTACCATGGTGCCGATGTTATTAACCGGAACATTTTGTTTTGCCTTTGTTGGATTCTCTCTACATTGGAAGCTGAAGCAGTGCCCCATAACTGGATACCGTAACACCATATTGGCTTTAAAAGCGACTTGTATAATAAAAGTTTACAGTCCAGGCTAAGTGTTGAATTTCTGCCAATCAACCAGTGTATTTGAGATAACTTAAGTTTCATCTGTGTTAGCTTAAAGTCAATATGATGTTTCCATGTAAGCCTTCGATCAAGGTGTATACCAAGGTATTTCACTTGGGAATGTTGAGGAATATTGTGATTATTGATTCGAATTGGGGAACAAGTATCTCTTCTTAGGGTAAACGTTATATGGACACACTTTTGTTCATTTACCTTAATTCTCCATAAGTTCAACCACATTTCCAATTGTGTAATATGTTCTTGTAAATATCGGGAAGCCTCGTGAGGGTTTTCATGCATACTAAGGCAGGCTGTATCATCGGCAAACGTAGATGTATGGATATTGCTGCTCAAAGGCATATCTCAAGTATAGATCAAAAAAAAACCGGCCCCAGTATGCTCCCCTGTGGCACACCGGATGATATAGATTCGGGTACACTCATAAATTCTCCTTCCACAACCGTGAACTTCCGGGTAGTAATGTAACTTTCTAATAAATTAACTAAATTTATTGGTAGATATGATTTTAATTTTAGAATTAGACCTTCATGCCACACTTTATCAAATGCCTGAGAAACGTCAATAAACAGGGCAGAACAATACTTCTTTTCGTCAAATGTTTTTCTTATAAATTGAAGCAATCTATGAGTTGGTTCAATGGTGCTATGCTGACTTCTAAAACCAAATTGTTGGTCTGGGATGCACCCACTATCAGTTAATGTTGGGGACAATTTTGTCATGAGCAGCTTTTCGAAGAGTTTTGACATAGTTGACAGCAAACTTATTGGCCTATATGACTCAGCTTTAGTAAGATCTTTGCCCGGCTTTGGAATCATTTTGATTTTTGCAAGCTTCCAGAGTTGTGGATAATACTCCAGTCGTAATATGGCATTAGAAATAAACAGCAAGATTCTTATTGCAATATGCGGCAAGTTCATCAGCATCTTGTTACTAATTCCATCAATACCTGGAGCTTTCTTTGGCTTGAGTTCAGCAATTACTTTATGTACATCACGCATCTTAAACTTTAAGGCTCGAGGGGGTATAGCAACTACATTCGGCGAATCAGCAACACCAGTACATGTATTTGAGGTAAATACGGATTTTAAATGCTCAGCAAATATTTTGCATTTTGCCGTATCGCTTATTGTCCAATCTCCGGTAGATGTGCGCAGAGGTGGCTTGAACTCAACGGGGGTTTTAAGCTTTCTAGCAGCGCGCCACAAAGAGTAATTAGATGTCGGTGTGACATCAAGGCCTTCCAAATAATTTTTAAGAGATGCAGTTTTTTCAGATGCAAGCAACTCTTGAAGTCGTTTAGAACATTCTTTAAGTCTGAGTTTATGTTGGGGTGATCTGTGCTGTTGCCATTCCCTTCTAGCTCTTCTTTTTTCACATACGACATGTTCAATATCCCTGGAATAAATTTTATTAAACCCAGACTGCGGATGGGAGGTAGTGGCATGTTCAGCAGCCTGTTTAATAATTTCGTTAAGATTGGCAATGTTAGTTTCAATGTCATTGGGTGTTCTTAACGCAATATTTTCCCTGCAATGACTACTAAGATATTTTTTGAATCCCAGCCAATTAACACGATTGGTCATCTTCATATATGGGTGAGGTAAGTCACTTCTTAGTGGGTTACAAATTGTAACGATAGTGGGGGAGTGATCGGAGGAGAGATCTAGAGAAGTTTCAACACTAATTAAATCCCTAGAAATATTTTTCATTACGCCAAAATCAATAACATCTGGAATTTTTCGTACGTCAGTAGGCCAATAAGTGGGCTACCCACTCGAAATAACATCTAAGCCCATTTTTGAAATTGTATTAAACAAAGCTCGACCTCTAGGTGTTAAAAGGCGCGATCCCCAGTACGTATGCTTTGCATTGTAGTCTCCAGCTGCCACGAAAGAAGATCCAAGCGATTTGTAGAACTTCTTATACTGATCTTCGGTAACTGAAAATCTGGGAGGTGAGTAAATTGATGATATTACGAAATTAGAACAAAAATTTTCTACAAAACTATTCGTAGCTTGCATATATTCTTCACTAATGTTGTCAAGAATATAGTGCTTGAGTCTTGACTTAATTAGAATAGCAGATCCACCGCATGCTCTCCCTCTAGGGTCCTTTGTATAATATATAGTGTAGCCATTTATTTTGAAAAAGCTTTTCGAAGTCAAATGTGTCTCAGAGACCAACATTATATCAATATTTTTTTCCGTAAGGAAGTGCTCAAGTTCATTTTTATGTTGGCGAATGCCGTTTGCGTTCCAGAAACATATTTTTAACGTGTTCATGGCTTGTTAATTAATGCTTGAAGCAGAGTATTCTGCATTCTCAGCATTTCTTGCATCATGTTAGTCATATTTGTTGTAAAATTGTTTATAGTTTGCACCAAATTGTCAATAGTAGCTTCAAGGCGACTAAAGTTAAAGCTTGAGTTTGCATTCGTTGAATTATTTGGAGGTGGAACATTTAATTTATTCATTCATAACACGAAAACCTAGCCTAATGGCCATAATCAGTTTCACTAATACTACTACAAAAGGTACTACTACAATAGTTTTATATGTAAAAAAATATCTATAAATATTTAACAAATATAATAATATAACAGAAAATAAATATAAAAAAATCGTTAATGTAGAACCAAAATTATATAATTTGAATGTGTACTAAACAAAGTTTAAATCAATTAAATTAATAAATGCATAATAATAATGATAATAAAAAATAAAAATAAATAATGAAGCACAAGTTATTAGCTGGAAGACCGTTATCACAAGATGAAGCAAATAAAGGTATGAAAGTGGCGTCAGTCAGTGGTCCAAGGTGCACAGTTTAATAAACAAAAATAATTATTTTATGTCAATATACCATCAATATTAACACATCAAAAAGGTAAAAGAAAAAAAAAGAAAAAAATAAAAATAAAATAAAAAAAAACTACAACAATACGCTATTTTGACGCATATGTAGAAAAAGCTTTCGTTTGAAAGTTTCCACAGATAAATTAAATACTTTTAATTCAGATGGTAGTTCATTATACGCCCTAGCTACTCTTACATTATATGAACGCTCCAAGATTGTTGTTAAACTTGGTATCCTAATGTGCCTATTTCTACGTGAACTACAGAAGTCAAATAATGTAATAAGGAATACAGGTACCTGCAACTTAAATGTCTTATAGAAGTGTAATAGATTACGAAATTTAACAAAATCTGCAAATGACAATCCTAAAAAATCTACAACATACGATGAAACATGTTGACGCAATCTAAGTGAATAAAGATACCTGATAACTCTATTAAAAACTAAGCGAATCTTCTTGAATATATAACCCAAACTTCCAGAATAAACTTCTATCCTTGTGGGACACCACTAATAATAGGAAGCATTCCAGAGCTACAACCATTACTAACTACATACTGTTTCCTGTTGGCAAAATAAGAGTAAATCAACTTACAAGCCGATCTAGAAAATCCATACAATCTATACAACTTATACACCAGACGAGAATGACTTACTCTATCAAAAGCCTTTGCCAAATCCAATGAAAGTAAACCACAAAACTTCCTTCCAGTTATATTCTTTCTGATATTATCAGTTAAGCCAATTAACAAAGAGGTAGTACTTCTATTGCACCTGAATCCAGATTGACAATCATCTAAAAAGTTATTTCTATCAACATGTTTAATAAGCTGTATTTTAATAAGATGTTCAATAATTTTCGACAAAATAGGTAATATTGAAATGGGTCTCAAATCATCAACACAATTAATACTATTATTCTTCTTAATAGGAACAATTTTAGCAAACTTCCACAGCAAAGGAAATTTGGAGGATGTAAGAATAGTATTAATTAAGTGCAGAACATATTTACCAATTACTGGCATTAAAAATTTAATAAATCTAAGAGAAAAATCATCAAAGCCAACAGCTTTCGACTTAATTAAATCAAAAGCATCGTACATTTCCAAAATATCAACCCTCCGAAAAGAAAAACCAATACAAGGAATACTACAAAAATCAACATAATCACCATCACACGCAATTTGATGCCTAGAAAAAGTGTCATTCAAAGTATTCACATCAAACAAAACAAAATCATCAGAACTGCCACCAACTCCATTCTTATTCAGTATCGACCAGATCTCTCTACTATCCTTGTTCTCAAAAATTGAACTATGGGCTATTCTCTTAAATTTCCTAATAACTGACTTAACTTTATTTCTATGCTTACAAAAGACTTTCCAGTTCTCAACAGTTCTGTTTCGCAAATACACATTATAGGCAAGATCTCTAAGTGATTTTTGATAATTAATCTCCGGTGAGTTTATCCAACGATCCGCACAAAACTTAATAATCTTCCTCTTTAAGGGTACAAACGAATGTAAAAACTTCATATTATTATTTAATATTCCTAACTGCTCATCCACATCATCAGTCAAGTACATATTATCAAGCCAGCATTCATGCAATTTACTCTGAATCAATTCATTATTAATAGCATTATAATCATAATATTCAAACATTTGTGCCGTAACCGACCGTGAAGCTCTAAGCGAGAGAAATATAAATGAGTGCCGTGTTATACCAGGACACTGAAATTGACCGCTTTTAACCACCATATCGGGTAAAGAGACAAGAAAATAATCCAACAAGGATGTTGAACCGTGTTGAACATCAAAATGCGTTGGCATTGAGTTATGGACAATAGAAAGACCCATTCTATTACAAATACTGCGCACCAATGAAGACGTAGCAGTATTAAACAAATTATTGTTAAAATCATTTTTGGGGGAATAGAATTTGTTTTAGCAGCATCGGCATACGATACACGGGAAATAACTGGTTGGCTCATTTGCACAAAATTGGCGGAGTAAGCGTTTGCTGATTGAGATGGAGCTGATTTGGGGTTTTGCACCATAGTCTGTTTGACAAAAGAGTACACAGGACAACCTCTGTAGTTAGCGGTGTGAATACCTCCACAATTACTGCATTTTTTATCACTTTGATCTTTTGGCTTATTGCAACTAGCAGTGCCGTGTAATTCGCCGCACACAACACAAACAGTGAGTAATTTACAGTATGTTTTTGTATGGCCATATTCTTAGCAATTATGGCACTGTACGGGACCTGATCGCTTATGTGGCTCTTCAACTGTGATTTTTCGGTATAAGAGGTATTTTAGGCTATAAATTGGGTGTGTCTCGTTTTTTTTCAGCTGTATATCATTCGGCTCCAATTCAACACGAAATAGAGGCTGGGGGATCTTCTCCCTATTGATTATGTTGGTAACATTTTTTACCTTAAATCCTTGTATCATGAGTGCATCTTTTACTTCTTCGGGATTAACATAAGAGTCAATACCCTTCAATACGATCTGCATACCTTTGGCACTCTTAAGCTGGTACGTATAAAAACTTGTTTTGTTTTTTTAAAATTCAGTCACTATTTTACGGAAATTTTTTTCTTCGTATATTTGAATTTTAGTTTCGTCAATATTACCACGCTTTATTGGAATAACATGAAATGCGTTTTCACCAATGGCCGAGACTAATTTTTTAATTAGGGCGTTAGAATTTTTCTCTCTCAAATATATAGGTGGTGGCTTAAAAGACTTTTGCGACGATGCAGCGGGCTTGTCGTCGGTGACTTGCAATAATGAAAAACGATTTTGACGATTGGTAGATGAAGCGCTATTATCCCTAGACATCTTTGCAGCAGATGAAATTTTTGAAGAATTTGGGATCCGCCCACGCTTTACCACTTTATGTATCTGTCCATTCCGACTTGTACCATGGGTTTTGAGCTACTTTTATCTGTAGTGATAACTTTATTAAGTGATGAACACGAGCCTGAAGGAGATGATATTACTGACTTATATGAAGAAGTACTAGGCAACTGTAATGTTAATGAATCACTATTTGGCATTGGACAAAGCGAAGTTGATCGCTGACGAAAAATTGGATTTGTCGTTAAAAAAATACTTTCATTAGATTTATTATTTGTATTATTTTCATTGAGAGCTTCAGAACTCACAGTAAAATAGGCATTTCTGCCATTAGAACTCACTTCATAATTTTTTGTATTTGAGGTACTCATATAGAGTATTCCTCAAGGGTACTTTTTGTGTTTTTTTTTGCTTACTGTTTTTTTTTTGTTTTTGTAATTTATGATTGTTTATTTGTTTTTGAGTTACTGGTATAGAGTATTCCTCAATGTCACTGTTTGTGTTTTTTTGTTTTCGGTTTTTTTTTGTTTTTGTTATTTCCACTATGTAAAAATATTATCAAAGCAATAAAGCTTATTTATTAAAGTCAGTATGTACCTATTACGAATAATATGCACTACGAATATTTTTTTTGTATAATTTTTTGTTTATTTAATAAGAATGTAAGAAAAATTCCGCTAATCGACTATTCACTATGAAGGTACAACGAGAACTGACATTTGAAAATGAAGATAGAATTGCTATTAGCTTAGATTTACTTTTTCAGTCATGTAATAGAAAACATCATCAAATTATCCAATTGATTCAAAATACATGGTAAAATCCATAAAAAATTTTAAAATAAATTTAATTGTACAAAAATGTTTCAGTGATGTACATACAATTAAAACAAATCGAAAAAAGCTGGATATTCAAATACTCATTTCATTCGAACAAAAGAAATTGTGATAATTCATCTTTGTTCCTCATATTTTTTTTACGCATAAAATGTTTATCTGTTTTTCTACCATGTCAGAAGCTCATATTGTTTAAATTAGGTTGCTTTACTACAAGAAAATAAAAATTTATTTAATAAAATAAAAAAATATTTGAATACCCCAATGAAATTGTATTATATTTTGTACACCATAAGGTGTGAAGTGGTTGTTGAACACGGTGGTGTTACCAGAATTTATTATTAAATAATAAAATAATTAAAGTTGTGTTTTGCATACAATTTCTTAACAAAGTAATGTTAGCCTTAAAGTGGCTATCAACTAGTATGACCTTGAAAGCTAAAGTAAAATATTTTTTTGCATAAGGGGGTTAATCTAAAATTTATTGAGATATCAATTCATCTGTTTAAAAAGTATCTTTGGCCTCACTATGCCAAGAGCACAATATACCAGATTTAATGTATGCAATTTTTTAAAAATATGAAGAACTCAAAAATCGCTATTTTTGAGCCACGATTTTATTGCAGTACAAAATATTTATTTATTTCATATAAATTTATTTTATAATATCTTTAACTTTTTAAGATATATATATATATATATATATATATATATATATATATATATATATATATATATATATATATATATATATATATATATATATATGGATATTCTATTATATGTGTCGAATTGACAATAGTTAAATTATTCCACATTTCGCGTCACAAAGTTTCTCTGTGCTTTGAAGTACAAACTAATCTGTCAGCTGCTAGAAACAGCGCGTTCCACTTTTTCATATTTCGTATTCTGTTCTCGTCATATTTAAAATAGCATTCATTTTATACACGCCTTCTTTTAACAATATGGTATTTTTTTGTAGAAATGAAAAAAATTCTTTTTTTAACTTTTGTCCAGTCTTTACATGAAATGACTCTCGTAGTTGGGTCATCACAAATTTTTAAATTATATTATTTATACTTGCTTATTCTTCTTCACAGACAAAAAGTCAGAATTTTTTTGTCATGTGATATATTTAAAACATATTTTGTGATTATATGCGAATAGCACTAGTTTACACCGCAAATGTAAATTTGATGAGAGGTAATTTTCCTTGTGTATTTTTTTAAGGAACAGTTTTCGATACATTGTATTGTTTTAATTTTTTCGACCTTTTTTCACTTGATAGATTATATCTCGAGCTAGAATGTCCGATTGGGTCGTTCTTGGTATTCAAATGCAAGGTATTGAGATGACGAATAAATATGTGCAAATGCATCTTTAATTGGTAAAGTGGTTAAAAATATATCGACGGATGTAGGGCACATTAAAAAAAAATCATATTTTACAGTGATTGTAGGGTGACAGATCATAGTCAAGTGAAAAAACGTCGAACAAATTAAAAAATTGCAATATATCGAAAACTGTTCCATAAAAAAGTTTAACCTTGATTTTCGAATTCAGCAGAAGAAAATATGTACATAAAGAAAATAACCTTTCATCAAATTTACATGAAAAAAAATATAATTTTTTAAAATAGTGTAATTATTGTGATGAAATACAAATCCAAACATTTACTCATACATACTTACATACATATTTATATTGCTGTTTTTTCTATTGCTAACGAATTTCAATCTACCGTGCAAGGGGAATTATTAAAATTGATTTATTTTGTGACTAATGTCGTGAATTGTAGTTATAAAATAAAAAATTAGTGAGTAAACAGCAAAATATTATTATTTTTTCATAACTGATTAATTATTTGCTATATAATTACTTAAAGAATTCAAACTGTTTAAAAATGAAAAAATTAAAAAAGAAAGACATGTACTATTTTTCATCTCAAAGAAGCCACAAACGCTTAACTTAAGCTGTCTGGATCTGTTCTGTAGTAGTAGGTAATCCAACTAAATAGATATATAAAAAAATTTATATAAATTAATCACAATCGATTTTTTTTATAAGACTTACTTACACTCATGGCAAAATCATCTTTGTGAAATATTTCATTTTTGTCTGAAGCGGCGTAAAGAAAAATTTGATGAATTCTCTGTTCCATATCGTTAAAGCTGTTAACCAACGATTGGCAAACATAAAATATTGATATAAGTTTAAAGAAAGAGTTCGGGCAAATTGCAAGAAAAAACCAAAAAACAAGATTTAACAATCGTTGGTAAATCAATGAGAAAACAAAATACATTGAAAATGTTATATGGAACAAATCGTATATGAAAAAATATAATAACTGCAGTTGAAAGGTGTTAATAAACTCTTCTGCTAAGTTTTTCAGCTTGTGCTCTTCACGGGTTAAAATATCAATTTCTTGTGCTAATAAGTTACGCCACCTCTTGTGTTTATTCAAGTCAAATTCACTTTCATTCTCTTTTGCCTGATAATGCATTGACCTTGCATCTTTTTCGATTTTCTCTAGACGTCGAATTATATTCTGGGCACCAATATAAATAACAGATATCCCCAAAAAACAGTTCATTTCGAAAACCATCCCCTTGAGAAAACCGTTGATAAAAAATATAGCTTTAAGTATTGTGTAATATCGGAAATGTTCTTTATTTTCCGGAACTAAATATGTCTCATGGTAGATTATTTCCAAGATACATAAAATGCATTTCACTTTCAATATTTTTCCAAGACGCCCAACAGTTTCATGGTTTTCATTAATGCTACCGGGTGATAGATAACGTTTCGATAGATTCTTAAAATCCTTGAAAATTTTAAATATGCGCGCTCTATTTGACCAAATTTCTATACAACCAAACAAATAGAATAAGCACTGCCAAAAATTATGGTAACACATTGATAATTGCGAATTAAAGTCTGGCGTCTCATCGAGGGCCATATATACAAAGATTTGAGAAACGATGAATAATATAAAATTTATAAATCCACAATAAACCATTAAGGGCCAGTTATACAAGTTGAAGGTGTCCTTTGAAACATTGTAATGAATGTTAGTGGTTCCAAGAACTTCGTTTAGATAATAATAGATGGTTAAGATGATATTCATTGCAGTTATTATTTTGCGCAAAAACAAAAACAGCTAAATAAACTTTAGTTATGAAAATGTTCAAAGTTAATTGTTTTTATTATTTTAATACTTTAATATAATTTTTACACTTTGACTTTCACACTTTTACTGCGTTTGTTGAAATCGAACTGTGAAGGAAGCGAAATTATACTAGCATTGTACTTACTGTTGACGTGACCGTATGTATGCCTTCGGTACTTACCGAAAGCTATTTATAACAGAATAAAATGTTTTCTTTTGTATGACACATGAGGTTCTCAACTTTTGCAAGGTGGGAAATCCAATAAAATTTTTGTTATTAAATTTTTTAATTTTGATTCCAATATTCTGCTGCCAGGATGGGCACCATGTTCAGCGGTGTATAACGATATGTTAAACAATAATAATTATTATTAAAATTCTTTTTTTTAAAGTCGGCAAATCAAAATGTTGTTTTTAACAATAATAATATACAATTTTAACGATATTCTCTGTAGAAATGTGGAAATAGCGGAATTTCCGTAATTAGCTATTCATAATATTGTTTTTGTAGTTTATCGTTATAATAATTTATCAACTTTGTTGTAAAAGTTTTTCTTATGAACCGCACTTCGCTCTTCATAATAAGCCTGTATATTAACCCGGTATTCTCAGAACAGAGCACACGAAATTATTCTTAACAACACTGAAAGAAAAAATCATCGTAATGGGAATGAAACCATTACGTTGAACCTATTTCATTAAATCAACGACAAATTTCATCAATAAAATGAAACATTACCTTATATTGATGCAAATTTCATTAATAGAATGAAACCTTGCTAGTGCTTAATATTTTACATTTCGTAGTATCATTAATGTTACGAAATAATTTTCATTCGGGTAATGAAAAACTTAACTACATGTTTTTATGTAGAATTCATAAAAAAAATTATTTTAAATTGATTAGGTGACATGAAAGAAAATCAAAGTATCAAGCCACAGTTGTAATTAATGTATAGTTATGGCAATTATAGTTTGTTGCAATTTTAATGAAATATTTTCGCAACAACAATAACGAAAACTTCGAGCTGCTGGCTAGTACGTAGTGTACTATCCTTGTAGTCACAGGTTCAGATCCTGGCGATAAGACAACGTTTAATATTTATATTTATATATATTTATTTACAAGTTATAACTTTTCAAATAAATTAAATAATGTTGAGTTAATTCGATCAATTTAATAATGTTTAATTAAATTTCAGTAATGATGGTACATAAGTATGTATTTTGTGTGTATCTAAATAATATTTGAGGTTGTTGTGGTGGCAGGGGTAAACGCGTTGACCACCACGCGATGAGTTCCAAGTTCAAATCTTTGCAAGAAAAACCAATTATATACATACAAACATTTTTCTGATGCCTGTCCTAATATACACACGTAAGTTAAATAATTAATAAAATACATTAAATTAATGAATTAGAGACTATACAAAAATGAAATAGTCTTATGTTCTTATCACAATGCTACGATATCTTAAAAAAATTATATGTTAAGTCTCAGTAATGGAATACTGTCATATAAAATGTTGTTAATTCAATAAAATAGTTCGCTAAAAGAATGTTAGAGTAACGTCACTAATCGGAAATTGGGCTTAAAAATCTAAGCCTCTTTATTAGGAATAGTGGTTGGTACAATCCAAATTTTTTGACCCACTCTCTACTCAACTCACACCCCTCCTGAACAATCTTCTATCTCTTTTGTAATTCTACCCTTCTCGCCATCCCCCTTTCTCTCTCTCTCTCTCTCTCTCTTCTCTCAACTTACAGGCAGCACAAAGGGGTCATCATATTGCACCTAAGTGAGCTGCACTCTAACTTTCTTTCCTTACCAGCAGCCTGCTAACCTAACCTAACCTAACGTCACTTCATTTTATAAAGTAAAAAAGTTGCATTACAATGATAATTAATTTAAAATATAAAAATTTACGTTGCTTAGTAAAACACATATCGTCACATGAATGAAAATATTTCGTTATATATATATGTAATTTTTTCAGTTTAAGAAACGATGTTCGTAATGCGAAAAATAATGACAAAATTATAAATATTGTTATGTAAAAAATCCTTGCATTTTCGAAGGCTTTTTCTGCGTATAGTTTGCGTGAAAGAAATTGCAAGTAACGAACTAATACAAATTTGAACAATTTTATTTAAATTTGTATTAAACCTGCTATGTTTTACATTGGTATGTTTATGTTTTATTTTCAGTATATGAACAAACTTTAATTAAAGTAAACCAAATAGTTCAAAAGATGACAATGGTTATCAGAACAGATTGCATGCCGAAATACTAAAAGGTCCAAAATATGTATGTATACATATATATAAATATTTATATACATATATATAAATATTTTTTTAACCCATCCAAATTCATTTTATTATTTAAAGCATGAGTTTGATTTTATTTTCAGCCAAAACAAAAAATGTTTAGAAACTGTGTCCTTGATAACATCACACTAATACCAATAGCTCTTAATAATTTTTTATGTCAACAATATTTAAGTTTAACTTTTTTACTTGTTTCCAACTAATAAACTTTAAATTATTGAATACGAGAATGTATTGTAACTAAATTTCGCACACAATTACCATGGGACAAATGGTCAGCCAATAGATCAATAACAGCTAAAAGAAATCGCAAGTAATTAATATGGTATAATACTCAGTGGTAATCGTGAAAGAAATTTAATAGATAAAAACGAAAAGTATGTTCAATACAAGGATATTTTAACAAGTCAATTAATATTATTATGCCGAGTACACATTATGGCATTTTGTGATATCGCAGTAGTGTATACCGGTGGAAACGTTTGTAATTTCCTTGTGTGGGATTGCTTTCTTCATAAAAAACGTAATGGGGCGTTGCTACGCCCACTTTTTTTTAAAACAAGATTGTGCATTTTTATGAGTTCAAAGTGTGTGCCAAATTTCGTAAATATTGGTTAAGCACAAGCACGGGAAATATTATGCTAAAATATAATAGGCGTGCCCCGACCACTTTTTTGAAAGCAAGATTGTGCCTTTATCTAAGCTTCGTAAAAATCGGTTTAATAGAAGCCTGTGAAATATAATATAAAGTTTTAATGGGCCTGAAAACGCCCATTTTTTTAAAAGAATATTATGTATATTTTAGAGCTCAAGGTGTATGCTAAGTTTCGTGGAAATCGGTTAAGTAAAACCACGTGAAATGTTATAATACATATTAATGTGCGTAGCCTCGCCCATTTTTTAAACTTTAAAATTGTGTAATTAGAAGAACCAAAGGTGTTTGCTAGGTTTTGCAGCAATCAAATAAGTAGAAAATCGCAAAATCAAATTTCAAAAATTGTGGGCGTGTCCCCGCCCACTTATTTTCAAATAGGACCAATGGGAAGCTATACCTTCTTAGACAACAAAAAAATTTTACAAAGGGTTGCAAATGCACCGAGTTATGAACCCACACACCTAAAAAAAATAGAGACGAATTGTTAACCTCCTTCTTTTTTTGAAGTCGGTTAAAAAAAATATTTAAACATATAAAAATTGCACTATAAAAAAAATTTTAATTTTTTTCACAAAACAAATATATATGTATGTATGTACTCGTATCTGTATACTACATATACGTTTTTTTGTTAAGGGTATATAAGATTCGGCACAGCTGAATATATTACTCTTACTTGTTTAATACTTAAAAAAATTTCCTTTAGATTCAAAAATTAAAATGTTTTTTGCATACGTTTGTTAATATAAGAAATTTCCCATTTGTTATTGGGGCATTCGTTCAAGCTTTGACTGTGTCTTTCGTTCATATTCATTGAATCAAATATTTGTATTCAATTAAAATATTTTTAAAAGATTTTTTTTTTGCTAAAAATCAAAAGTGCATTTGTATCTACTTCTGCTTGAATCTGTGAAAATTTTCACTAGAACAAAGAATATAAAAGTAGTAATTTGATTTTTTTGGCTACACTGTTGTCAAGCTTTACTGGGTTCTATATGAAATATTACAATTTTTATTTTATAAATTATCATTTGATCTTTATCTGGCAGGTAGGCGTTTTTTTTTTTGAAGCTAAAGTTTTTATCTCCTTAATCTTAATGCCAGATCATTTTACAAGAAAATTGTACTACGAAAAACCAAAAGCAAGAGAGAGAACAAACAAATAAACACATAGTAAATTATATAACTGCGACAATTGACGACCAAGAGGACGTCTTTTAAGCTGGCATCCATGCAAAGTGCCCAGTGAACTGCTTCAAGTGTAAAACATCGGCTTCAATTTATAAACCAATTTAGATGGCCAAAGATGATCTGGATGATGCGATTGGTGAAGTTTGGTGGTTGACTTGTTGCTTCACATGCCTAGAATATATCCTTTACTTTTCCTTAATGTTTATTTGAAGCCTAACTTTTCATTAAATAGGGATGGAGTATTCACATATGCGTGAGAGCTGTAGAGTCACTTGTTTCTGGAATAACTGACGCAAAATTAAACTTGATTATAGAAATTATAGAGCAAAAAAACAGCGGCTTTTTTTGGGTCCAATAAATAATTATAAAAACTGAGCATATAAAACTAGAACGATTTTGAGTACTTGAAGCGTAATTTTGAAGATCGAATTTAACTCTTTAATTCTTGTATTGATGAAAATTATTCTCTAAAATTGCAGCTAACGTACGCAGAGAAAAATTTTAGCATAAACAAAACATTTCAAGTTCGAACAGCGTAAATTCGATACTGAAATAACATAAAGAACATTGTTGAATCAAATTTATTTCAAGATGAAACAGCATGAATTTAATTTAATGTGGAAATTGTATTTTATTAATTATTTAACTTACATATGTTTGACACAGGCATCTGAAAAATGTTTATTTGTATAAAATTGGCTTCCCTGGCCAAGATTTAAGTGAAAGCGCCTACCCATGCAGAAACAACAACGATCAATATTCTCTAGATATACATACACTAAATATATACAAGGGTATTCATTTAATCAGAATTTGGCTTTAATCTGTTAAGCGCTCGATTAATTAATCGTGGTTTTGGCTTAATCGGTTAATTTCGGCATTAACCGGTTAACCGATTAACCGATTAATAAAGGGTTGCATAAATCAAGTAATTTGAACAAGTAAAAGTGCATAAATTATTTATTAATTTGAGTTTATTAATAAAACAATAAGTACACATAATAATTCTTAAACTAAATCAAGCAAAAAAATCATATATATGTATATGGTCGCCTTAAATGCGAACGGACGTAACAAAACTTTTATATTTTTTACAGGAGAAACAAAAAACGTTATAAAGTCAATAATAATAAAGTGTTCTTACAACTGTTTTTAGCCATTTATTTCCTTTTTATATACATTTAAGATTTTATGTTAGTTACGTTTCCTTGCAATAAAAAATATATACATTTCGTAATTAAGTCCGTTTGAATTTCTTTAATAAAGTCGTAATTTTTTCATTCTCACGTTTTATTTTGGTGTTATACTTGTTTTGAGAAATAAACTGCAGAGAAAAACTTTTCGAATGATGCTTGTTTTATTTTAGTGAGAGTAAGGTTTTGTTAGTTTTGTTTTATTATTTCTGATTACACTAAAACAGACTGCTTGGCAAAATAGAATACAAAACTTTAAGAACGTCTTACGCAGCCCTTTAATACATATGTATGCGTCTAAAAGAACACACAGGCCATATCGGATTTCCAGTTTTTCAAAATTTTTTTTGTCATGTTAACGATTTTTTAAATTGACGATTTTTCTAATAAATGATGAAATTGGAAAATTCGATAGTGCTACGGAACGCTGTATGATCGAACAAAAATTTTACGTATCAAACAATTTTTTATTAAAAAAATATAAGTAATCAATGTAAAATTTAATAGTGTCAATTAAACTTTTGCTTAAAAATGTGACTCAATAATATTTTAATTACACATTTTATGCAGTAATTTAAACTTTTACTTAAAAGTTTAATTAATTAACAACTTTAATTGACACAATTACATTTTTAATTGCTTTTTGGTGTTATTTCAATTAAAGGCTGTTTTAGATTTTTTGATTTTACACTTTTACATATGTATGTATGTAGTGAATAATTTCTCGACTAGGTGTATGAGACTCTACCTCGTGAGAGTCTCACTAATGTTGAATCGTTAAAACAGACTCACGACCATTTTTAGCTCCAAGATAAGCAAATCTCATTTGAAAAGCAAAATAATTTGTATCAACACATTAAAATATGTAAGTATAAAGGAACAACTTTAATTGGTTTAAAACAGAATAAAAGTTTAAAATTGTTTCTAAACAACGACAGTTTAAATATTAAATTGCTGTTGGTTTTTGCCATAAACCTTTTGCTTTAACGTTGTGTGCCACATTCTGGTGATGATGTGTGTCTCAAAATGTTGTCTGTTCTTGTTGTTGATGTTGTTGCTGTTGTTGGCAGGCATTTTAATAATTTAAGTATAGTCTCATAGCGGACTGTCCAACAACAAAGTGCAATGCTAGATGATTTGATTTGTTGACGTTACCTTTAGGTAGTTTCATTGGCTTAGAAGGGCTGAAGCTAGCTAAAGGATCAGCAGATAGGTGGATGGATGGATGTATGATCGGTGGTCTTCTGTTATTGTTCGCATGTCGCATGAAAACCGCTTATTAGTGTGCAAGTATTTGACATTCTTAAGAAAATCAATGCAGAGATAATTATAAGCATATATATTTTAAACCATTTATTAGTATAAGTCTGATGCTGTACGTTTTTGTACGTAAGTGTCAATCTTTCTAATAACCATTTGTATGTTGCACAATAACACTAGGGCTTAATTGGGGATAATCTGATGTATTCGCATGAAACCACTTTAATATTTATGTAGATATTTGAGAGAAATTAAAGTACATAATTAGCAACATGTTTTTTCTTTAATAATAAAGAGTATCTCAGAAGAAATTTTTTATATAGAGCATGTATTAAAACAATTCAGTAAAGTGATCCTTTGACTCGCAAACATACATATGTACATATCAGAGACCAGATTAAATGCCAAATTTATGTTGTTTTGAATGCAATCACAAAAAACCTGCATATTGCTGTCAATCCACAGCATTTGAAATAAACAACGCATGGCACAATCGAAAGAGATGAGTGCGGAGAATTTTATTGCGTGCATTGCTTGTTTTATATAAATGTTCACTGGTCTTGTCAAAAGCAACGAATACTTAGTGAGTGGTTCGAATGCTTTTTACTGTGATTGACGATATAGATTTTAAATGTATTTTAGATAAAATTTTATATGAAACAGATATTTGAAATACATTTCAGATCTCTTATACATTTTCCAAATTTTACTTTTTGTATTCTCTTTTTATTAACCGCATATACACAGAAAAAAAAGATTTGTAAATACAAATAATTTATTTGTGAATACAATTAAAATATTATTTAAAAAGGCACCTACAACGATTTTTGTAAATACAAACACACAATTGTAACATAAGAAAACAAAATCAACTCAATTATTTCCAATTAAAATTATTGTGTTATTAACAATTGAGTTGTTAACAGAAAAATAAATTTTTTTAATGAATTTGTTTTTCAAATTCTTATGTGTTGTTTCTTTGTTTGTATTTTTTTAATATTATTTTTAGAATTTTGGTTTTTGTTAAATTTTAAAGATGTTTGGATGATGAGTCGAACCGGCAATCTCTTGATTAATAGACTGATGTACTTACCACTCAGCTAAAGAGCAAATCGTTAGTAGATAAGCAAATAATGAATACACACAAAATGTGAGTTCTTCTGTTTCTTCTACATGTGCGTATTCCGTTATGATATAATTTAACAAATAATTTTGTTGAGTAATTTGATTGACTAGAAAAATTTTAATTTGTTGAATCAACAATGAATTTTTTGAGTTTTTGCGCCATGTATAACATAAAATTTGGTTAGTTCAGTTTATTGAAAAAAATTTCTGGTTTTGTCATATCAACAACTTAATTTTTTATATTAACTAAATATATATTTTAATTTAAATTAACTATTAACAATTTATTTTGCTGGTTGCATTTTGATGATATTTTTTTCTGTGTATCAACATTTATTTTTTCTAAAATTTTCTGCCTCACACTGCCTTTTTCTATTTTTATAACCAATAAAATCACTTAAAATAGACTTGCTATTTAAACCTGGTATACTAAAGATCAGCGAATACTGAGTGAATGGTATGAAAGAAATCCATTCTTTAATGCTGCATCTTGTGTTATATCGGCATTGTAATAATAGAGTGCGTATGAACAATCAACAAATCGCAACGAATTGTACACTAGCAATTATATTTGCTATTGTTGTCGAATAAATGCAAGGCAAAAGCAACGAATTTATGAATCGTTAGAAAATGCGAATGATCTCATTCTGTTCTCTGGTACATACCGATCATTTACTCCAAGAACGTCATAACTCAAAAAATGTAATTCTAAATTAGTGATGCAGAATTAATCCTTATATCGTTATTCATATAGTGTAAAAATTTACTTAACTCTTGAGTGAAAAATGAAATTTTCTTTTTCCATTAAGTTTTGTTTAAATTGAAAACTTAAAACTCGTTGCCAGAAAGCAAACACGTTATTTTGAGTTTATCGTTCTTTGAGTAAATGAGCGATATGTTCTTACATATCGTCGGTGTTTTAACTAACCGACCTAACTCAAATTTTGTTGAACAATTAGTTAAGTCCACTACTAGACTTTATGAGTCATAATATACCTTGTCTAAAATTTTTATGACTATAAACATTACTCTTGAGCCTATAACAGTAAAAATATTTCAGACGTTTCCATAAAAATACATGTACGAGTACAAAACAATCATTAAAGCTGATCTCCTGTAAAATTTTAAAAATGTTAGATAGGTCAGTTAGATAAAACAGCGACGATATGTATGTAATACTATACAAACTTTAGCCTATATAATGAAATAACTTACCTGTAGTGTGATTCAGTAACTTTTAACGATCCGAAAATCGTAATTTTTGTCTATACATTTTGTTGCTTGTTAATTTATGTCGATGAAATTAACAGCACATGAAATATTGTCGCTTAAATAACGACACAGCTGACATTAACCTACAGCGAATATTGTTAAAAATGTTACTGAATAGCAAATTCGATAAATTTTCGTTATTATTATTTTAACGATGCTATTATAATTAAAAAAAAGTTATTGAATCGCACTACTGATGTAGAGATTTTTTTTAAATTAGTTAACTTTTTTCCGGTTTTGACGATTTTTTAGTTTTGGCGCTTTTTCCTATTTGAGGCCCTTTGTTTCTTTCTGAGATTTTTTTCGGTATTTACCGTTTGTTTGAGTTTGGCTTGTTTTTTAGTTTTTGGCAATTTTTCGGTGTTTGGCGATTTATTTAAGTTTTAGCGATTTTTTTAGTTTTGGCCCTTTTCTCGTTTTGACGGTTTTTTTAATTTGTTCGATATTTTTAATTTGGAATTTTTTATAATTAGCATTTTTGGAAATTCCAAGAGTGTGTCTTACGTTTCCCAATAGAGGTAGACGCGTGTCGTGTTGCTTATCGTGACACTAATTCGCAGGACTCAACACAAAGTGCTCGCGACAGAAAATCTGATTTCGTACGTGTTCTGGTCGTATCGTGTTGAGCTAAATTGATATGATAAAACACGAAACGATTTTTCCGTAAAGAAAAAATTTTAAATAATTTTGTATCGTCAAACACGCAAAACCAACAAATTTGTTGATAGTGTAATGGTCTCTTAAGCTTAAAGTTCTGAAATTAACCAAAAATATAAATCTATTTGATTATAAAAAAATGCTTTATATGCTATTTAATTTAATTTCATGAGTGTTGTGCAGCAGTGATACAGCAGTTGTCAAAATTATATAAACAAAATTACATTAACGGATTGAATACCCTTTAGTCTTATTATTTTTTTAATTTCAGTATTATTTGTTATAGTCTGCATGAAGATGAAGTTGGCTTAAGTAGTTAGCACGTTAACTAAAACACCGGAGGACCTGGGACCTCCTTCGTTGCTATTTTGTTGCAGAATCGTCAGCGAAGTAAAATAACCAATAAAATGGCTACTAAACTT
Organism: Tachina fera; assembly: GCA_905220375.1. Classification (NCBI taxonomy): domain Eukaryota; kingdom Metazoa; phylum Arthropoda; class Insecta; order Diptera; family Tachinidae; genus Tachina; species Tachina fera. The sequence goes on from LR999966.1 coordinate 85,933,322, forward strand.
GAAAATTTAATACGCCTCTTTGACACCAGAGGCGCTGCAACACTGCATTGTTACAGGCGAGCAAAAAAGTAGAGTTATAAAAGAATGAAGCTTTACTTTATCTTTTACTTTACCACATGTCATCTCTATCACTATCCCCTTCCTAGAAGAATGCAACACGTAGTAATAGTAGTAGGCATTCAATGCCTGAGTGTTACTTCTTGAAAAAAGTGTCTGTATATGAGAGGGCTACTATTTATATATCATCGGAAGTAACAAATAATAACAAAAATTTTTAAACAAAAATTGCCTTATTGTTCTTCGAAATATTCTTCTTGATGATTAATACATTTTTGCATTTGTTCATACGATTTATCAAAACAGTTATTCCCTTCCTCTTGAGACATCTCCAAAATATGATTTTGCCAATTCAGGACTGTACGGAGGATGAGTCATCAATTCGATGTTTTGAATGCTCAAAAATTCACTTGTTTGACGAGATGTGTGAGAGCTCGCATTGTCATGATGAAGAATGATTCTTCTACGGGGGTAAGTTTTACGAATTTCCTCGAAGACTTCTGGCAAACAAATGGCTATGTAGCACTCAGAATTGACAGTTTTACGTTGCCCAAGTGGAAAAGTGGCCACATGAGCCATCAGGCCGAAAGAATACGCGACCATTTCCTTCGCTGTGCTTCTTCCACGACCAACTTTGTTAGATTTAGCTTGTCTTGGAATATCCACAAGGTCGATTGCTGTTTCGTTTCCGGCTCATAAGCATGTATCCATGATTCGTCACCTATCACCGTTTTATACACGTCTTTTGAACGGTTGAATTTTTTTATATCAGTTTCCCACTGCACTTGAAGCGAGCCTTTTTTGAGCGATTAATATATTATGGGGTATCCAACGGGAACAAATTTTTTTTACAACCAAGTGTTCATGCGAAATGGAATGTATTGAAGTGGAACTTATGTGCAAGAATGCCTCTATCTCACAATATGTCACATGATGATTTTACATTATCAGTTCATGCACAGCATCGATGTTTTGTGGCATAACATCCGATTTTGGGCGACCTTCACAGAATTCGTCGGCGACGGAACTACGACCAAGATTAAATACACTATACCGGCGATATACTGTGTTTTTTAATACTGCTTTGTCTCCGTACAAAGAACTGAGTTCATTGACACATTCTTATTGAGATAACGCACGTCAAAAAATTTGAAAAATAATCCAACGAAAACCTTCTCTTGAAATTTATTTTGTTTTGTCAAATTTATTATCTGAACTCACTGTAAGCAAAACAAATAGCACTTGCAACCAAAACGTTCTGTGTACGTTTTAGCTATTAACATTAGTGTTGTTAGTTGCCGAAATATAAATAGTAGCCCTCGTAATTGTTTGTAAATTACATTAGGATGTCAACGTGTCTCGTTGCTCGCTTTGTAACATCCTTTAATTTTTAACTGTAAAGGTCAAAGTTTTACAAATTCGGTTAAAATTTTAGGTCCCCAGGTAGCTTTCACGGCTCTCGAGAAAATGATATGTGGTAGACAGACAGAATGAGGTTCCTTTTCACATTTGATATATTGAACCCTAAAAAGAAGTAAAGCTTTATCGAAACACTGCTTATTACTTTTTTAAATACATAATTTGAGAATTTAGTTCTTTGGTTCAAAGATTACGAAAAATTAAACAAGCAAACAAAAATTATAATAACAATAATAATATCCCAGCAAAAAATAAACATTACCTTCAGAACTACTTGCCATATATAATGACTTACCTTTCTGATTGCCAAATTTCAGTACTCGCTTACAAATCACATTATATAAAATTAAAAAAAATTAAATTTGCTAAATGAGGAAAATGATTTTTTTACATTAAATAGATTAAGTAAGTACTTGCTAAAATCACTAAGTTGGTAATACAGTAGAGAAGAGCTTACACCAAAAATGCTTAATCTCATACCCGATTACTTTTTTGAAATTTTTTGCTGGGATCACGTACTTCTCTTATAATTTAAGGCTTAAATCCATCTTTATATCCCCGTAGATATGAAATAAGCAAACAAAAAAACCACTCTAAGAATAAAAATATTTATTGCGCTTTCACTTTCCCACATCTCAGTAAATCGAACTTTTAATTTTGTTATTTTGTCTCTTGGTCATCGTAATGATAAATTTACAGTGACGCGAAATACAACCAATCAATACATAAATTGGTTTTAGATTTTAATCTAAACTTGTAGAACGGTGGAAGAAGAAAGGGAAGGAAATTCCTTTCAAGGCTATTATAGCATTAAATACTAATCATATGTATGGCATGTATATTTTCATTTCGGTTGGTTGTTTTGTCTCGAAACCACAACAAATTTAACAACAATATCAGCATGTACCCGGTTAAGAGTTGAAAAGAAGTAAGGAAAAGAAATAACAGCAACAATTTCCAAAAACAGCCAGATAGACAGTCAGTCATCAGCTGACGCAGTCACAATGTCCGCGTCAGCCACATCTACTTTAAGCATCCACCTTCTGGGAAACAAATGACTTTCAGTAAACACCCAAAGAGATTTTCCATAGAAAATCACTACTTATAACACAACACACTCCTTTTACTCAAACATACAGCAATTCACCCCGAGTAAATCTGACACACACACACACACTGACAGACAGGCATACATACATACTGGTGAATAGGCAAACTATTTTTCTAAGCTTCGATCGCGCTAATGCTACAGCTTCTGATGTAAAAAAACACAAAATGTTGTTGGCAGCATATACGAGTAAGCAAAGAAAAAAAGAAGAAAATCAAAACCAAATCAGCAGCAGTAACCAGCAAACAGTTGGCCCGCGGTTATTGGTTGGCTGGTGTATATGTACTTGCTGTTGTAAAAGATTGCTACAAGCAAACTTTGAATAACGAACGCAACGTTTTACTGGCAACCAACAGACATGCAGCCTTTTTGCAATATGCTGCATATTTGTATTTTATTTTTTTTTTGTAGTCGTATTTGCAGAACTTGCCACAATGTAGTTAGACTCGAAAAACCCCTTAACAAAAGTTTTATTTTTGACAATGCATTTCAACGTCAAAATCATCGTCAAAGATTTGTCGAAAGTATGGCGAAATTGTGTTTGATTTGATTTTGATATCCGCGTTGTCGCCCATTTTAATGCTGCACCGGCAATGTTTGTGGGTGAATTTCTCGTTAGTGGTATTCACATTAATGTGAAATAATATACTTTTCGGAGTAATCGACTGATTTTCTCGGAAAATAAAGTAGCCAATGAATACAACAAAAATAAAAGCTACCAACGATATAACAAATACACAGATATTTAGCCTCATTCTGTAATGGTCATTGGCGAGTGCAATCTTGACGTTTTTTGTAATATATTAAAGGAAACTTGAACTACATTTCTTTGATCTAGTACAAAAACTTCAAGATTTCCATCCCCAACGCACTTTCCTCAGGGAGATCTCTTACTTGGTACCTCTAGCTAAACAGGCTGATACACATCCACTTGGCTACCGACACACGTTCTAAAAACTTTCGAGAGAAGTTCGATGCCCGAAGCTTTAGCGAACATTCGAATTTTCTTAGATTAGCGAACAAATATCGAAGAATTTTGAAGAAGAAATTGAAGAAATTTCTTCGCTTTAGTGAGCATTCGTTTTTATCGAATCTCAGGTCAAGTGGGGAAGCAAATAAAAACCAACACAGTTAAACATTATTTTATTTCCAGTTGAATTAATATGAGTTCCGATCAACATTTTTGCAAGGGGATTTTACATTGGTATTCACATTAATGTGAAATAATATACTTTTCGGAGTAATCGACTGATTTTCTCGGAAAATAAAATAGCCAGTGAATGCAACAAAAATAAAAGCTTCCAACGATATAACAAATACACAGATATTTAGCCTCGTTCTGTAATGGTCATTGGCGAGTGCAATCTTGACGTTTTTTGTAATATATTAAAGGAAAGTTGAACTACATTCCTTTGATCTAGTACAAAAACTTCAAGATTTCCATCCCCAACGCACTTTCCTCAGGGAGATCTCTTACTTGGTACCTCTAGCTAAACAGGCTGATACACATCCACTTGGCTACCGACACACGTTCTAAAAACTTTCGAGAGAAGTTCGATGCCCGAAGCTTTAGCGAACATTCGAATTTTCTTAGATTAGCGAACAAATATCGAAGAATTTTGAAGAAGAAATTGAAGAAATTTCTTCGCTTTAGTGAGCATTCGTTTTTATCGAATCTCAGGTCAAGTGGGGAAGCAAATAAAAACCAACACAGTTAAACATTATTTTATTTCCAGTTGAATTAATATGAGTTCCGATCAACATTTTTGCAAGGGGATTTTACATTGGAATATTTTTTTATGTTTTTATGAATACCCTTAATCCTAGCAAGTCATAGTTCAATTTTAAATGAAATGTTTCTTCCATTAGCTGACATAAAGTGGGTGGAGTAGATGGATACATAAGCATCTGAACAAAGTACATACATAAATGTATGTATGCTTTGTACATTGTTTCGATACAAAACAAGTGGCAATCATGTTTTTTCTAATTTTAAACTAAAATAAAGTAACACGATTAAAAAAAATTTTTGTTTCCTAGTTTCTCTATCACAAAAACTTAACTTTAAAAGAATTTTTTTACAACAACCATAAACTATCAAATATAACTAAAATAAAAATACACACTTATTAAAGTAAAACGTTATCACCTGCATGAACGTAATTTCGGTTTATGCACCAACCACAAGAATTGCAATATAAAATTATCCTACAAGGAAAAAATCAACTGCAAGTATAATTAGAATGTTATTTTTTATATGTTTTTTTGCACTTAACGCATAACAGCAAAAGGTTTTCTTTCAACCATCAACATTTTAAATAACTGACATGTGTAACATTATTTTCGTCAAATTCTACATACATAAGTTTTATTTTTATTTTTGTGGTGTTTTGTCTTAAACTTAATGTTTAATGTGTATCCAATAAATTCGAAAAGAAAAAAAAACAAAAACAAGGGGTTTTTTATTGTCTTATACGCTTTAATACGGGGAAATCTTTAGATCTTAAGCGAAATTATTGAACGTTGCATTAATTTTCATGTAAAGTCGGTAATTGTTTCTTAACGCTACTTTACTCTTTTCTCCCTCCCTCTCTCACTCGCACACACTTTGACACTCACTCGCACCAGTACTCACTCACTTACTACATTCTATACAGGGATGGAGGAGTAAATAGTGTTTAATATTCAAAACTATTACCCCAGTAATAGTACCCTGACCTTTGATTTGCAATGAATCCTTTTTTTGCTATCCATACTGACTCATGAAATTTTAATTATAAATGCTTAGACATCGTTTAAACACTCACAGAGCAAACACATAACCTCATAATGAGAACTTAAGTGTTCGTATGCGAAGTTTTGCATCGTCCATAGACATTGAGTTAAGGAGAGTCAAAATCAACCACATCATAAATGTTGCTAAGTATGAGTTCGATGCGCACTTCAAACTTTCGAGTGAATCTGATTTATAGACAACATTGCAATAAGTATGAGTGTTCACAATTGCGAGAAATTATAAGTCATGATTCAACTATACTCACTTTTTCACTACTCATTGCTGATATCTGAGCCTGACTTAGTAAATATCTTGTGCTGCAATATACATATCGGTACCTTAACATAGAAAGGCTGCAACTTATTATATATTTGAAATCGAGATTTTCTGCCTTTTTTCGATACATTAGATGTTTGAAATGAGTTAGGGTCTTTCTCTATTCAGGTAACGATATATATACATATAAATATATACATATATGTATATATCCTACTTGACCTGAGATTCGTTATAAACGAGTGCTCACTAAAGCAAAAAAAATTTCAAAAGATAATTGTTCTAATGATCGCTAAAGCGAGTTCGAGCCATGACTGACCGTAGGTCATAAAAAAACAGAATAAAATTCGCCGCGATAGTCTTGTGGATTTGTGCTAGCCTGTTAGAATGTATTAAAAAAATAAATAAAATACTCGTTCGCTAAAAAAATAAATTAAGAAATTAAGTTACTTTTTTTACTTTTTCTGCTGCCTTTTTGCGATATCAAAATTAATTCGATATTCTTTCACTTTTGAATGTTTTTAGAACTAAACTGAGCGACAGGTAAACCTTTTTCGATTAATTTTCGATTGTCATTCTCGAAAATTTTACACAATAAATGTTCGAGATATACGAAATCGACATCATTAACGAAAGTCTTTGTCAACTGGAATGTAGGCCGACTTTCCAACAAACAAAACAAAAACGAACAAAGTATATTGTTTCATAATGGCGCAGTACAAAATACTGGCAATGCATACCCTTTCAAGTCCTCGTCTATAAGTTTTAAGAACGCCGCAAAAAGGCGCCTTAGCGCATCCGTTTTAAAGTTCATGCTCACGGTTAAAATTTTTCGCAACCTTGGATCTGTATACGATATACATTCATATGTATACATTTACATACATAGATACTGCAATCGAAATGTATGCAAAAAAAAAGTGAGCCTTATTTTCTCTTTCAAGTCAGTGCTCACAAAAATTATATTCATTAATTATTATTTTCAATTAAAAACTTTATTTAGTTTCCTAAATTTTTATTCGTTTTGATTAATTCAATTAAAAACAATAAAATGAACCCGGCTACGACAAACTTTGAACCGTTAAATATTTTAAATGTCTTTCGATATAAAAAAATCATAAGAGAAACCTAAAGATGATGATATGGCGTCTGTTGGCCGCCATATTGAGTTTTGAATACTATCATAATCTTAACACTACCAGGATTAAGACATATCTATTGATTGAAAAATAATCAATATCGGTCTAAGCGTTTAGTGCCGCAAAGGAACTCACATACATAAGTAATTTTTAGTTTTCCTTTATTTAAGGATTTATGTAGAGTTTTATTGCAAATACTTTTTTATAGCCCTTCTGAAGGGTATTCTGTACCACGAAGAACGTCATTTCGTGTCTGCTTAAAAAAATTCTTCAGCAAGCTTCACCCGAAAAAATTCTTTAGTAAAGTAAAAAAAAACTTCATATGTTTATAGAAAAAATCCAAGAATGTTATTGAGAATTGCGAGTACATACTTACACAAACAAGCATATTAAAAAAGAAAACTCAAACAAAAGATTCACCACAAATGTCTTCATTCGATTCCAAAAGCATTTAAATTTTTCTGCAATCTTTTTAATAACAACATTTGTAAAAAGCTTATGGAAAAATAAAAATGGACTCGGAATCGTATAAAAATTTTTCTAGTGAAGTTTTGTTTGTGACATTTTTTTACTGATGTGTAATTCTCAATAACATTTAAACATTTTTTTGCTTTTACCATGAATTTTTTATTTTTTATTTTTTTTGATGTTTAAATATCTATACGCTAGGACGTAAGAATCTTTTTCACAATACAATGACAAATTTTGAGTAAGATCGTAAAGCGTTATCAAATCAGTGTAAGCTATGTATGAGCGTATTAGTGTAATCATAGGCTGAAGAAAATATCGATGGTGAAAATGTACTGAATCGCTTTTGACTTTGTCACAATTATTCCCCATACATTTACCCCCATATTCATAAAATTTAAAATGAATTTGAATTGTATTTTATTTAAAATTTTTCATACAAAATTTTCGTAAAACGGATTTCAAATTCAATTTATTTTTTTATGAATATGGGGGTTAGCATTTAGTCCTTTTCATTGAAAATCTATTAGTAACACTAAAAATAATTGACTAGGTACTGACTACATAGTTCTTATGGCAACATGGAGACATACAAACATTTCTATACCTTACGTACATACAAATCTATTTATATTGACAAATTATTGAAAAATCTACCAGGATTACACTACATCTGTTTTCTCTCTTTCTTTTGTACTGACGAATAGAAAAAAAATTTTAGACAATGTAAGTACTAGTAGAACGTTAGTGTTGCCATAAAGACATTTGGCCCCAGTCTGACTGCAGGGTCCGAACAAGAAGTACAGAGAAACTTAACAGCTGCATTGAAATACACTAAACCGAATTTTAAAGCATACCTTCAGGAGCAGTGTTAATTTTAATAGAAATTGCTTGTGAAGTGTAATAGTGTTGCCAGCGTTTTAAATGTCAAATATTTGTTTCAAAGATATATGGCAGTCTTTATAAAGAATTTATAATATTATATTATAACATGTCTTCATTAGGTAGTGTTGCCTTACACTGAAGCTGGTGGACGACAATTGTCTAACAATCTTTATCTCATGCTAAATATTTTGGGTGGAGATTTTAATACAAATTTGACAAACCCACAGTCGCAAGTTTTATTAAAATTTTTATTTGAAGTTTTGCCCTTTCATATGAGCAATTCTCCACAAACCCCCACAACTAATAATTCCACTACTATAGATCCATAGATTTGTAAATACAGTAGAGTCTAAAGTTTATATATCTTATTTTAGTTACAATAAGCCAATATTAAAAAAAAATCATTACTAGATGTTGACACATCATCCCTGTGATCGGACTCATATTGCTTTTTTATTTTTGTTTGAAGCTTACTGAAGAGTTTTGTGTAAGCATAAACGAACTGCATATCGACGTTTGCTTAACCAAGAGTAAACAAAAACAGACCTTCAACCTTCACCTACACGAATATAATTCTTGGTCTCCTTAATAAATCATCAGAACCTTTTTGTGAAATCTGAAACTAATATGTACTGAGTTCATATTTGTTAATTATTTATGTGTAATTTGGAGATGCATTTGCAAAATGCTTGCAAATACCATGGACTTTCCCCCTTATGCAAAAAAATATTTTACTTTAGGAAATTGTATGCAAAACACAACTTTAATTATTTTGTTATTTAATAATAAATACTGGTAACACCACCCTGTTCAACAACCACTTCACAGCTTATGATGTACAAAATAGGATACAATTTCATTGGGGTATTCAAATATTTTTTTATTTTATTAAATAAATTTTTATTTTCTTGAAGTAAAGCAACCTAATTTAAACAATATGAGCTTCTGACATGGAAAGGAAAACAGATAAAGATTTCTATGAAGTATATGTAAAAAAATATGAGGAACAAAGATGAATTATCACAATTTCTTTTGTTCGAATGAAATGAGTATTTGAATATCCAGCTTTTTCGATTTGTTTTGATTGTATGTACATCACCAAAATATTTTTGTACAATTGTATTTATTTTAATATTTTTTTATGGATTTTACCATGTATTTTGAATCAGTTGCATAATTTGATGAGGTTTTCCATTACATGACAGAAATAATAAATCTAAGCTAAGAGCTAACACTTCTAGCTTCATTTTCAGATGTAACATGAATCAATATCCCAGTAAAAAAAGAGACTCCAAAAAAGTCATGAAAATGTAGAGTTTACGATGCGGAAGTAGTGCAAATTTCGATCCGATCTAATGATTTTTACATAGGGTTGTCATTGCAAGAAGTTCTCTTTTTCGATGCCTGGTCACTGAATTGGAAGCGATATTAAGAAAAATTCCCTTTTTTGTGTTCTATGATAATATTTTCATCTAGGAAAAATGGTAAATAGTTGCCTTTTTTAACAATTCGTTTCTTTTTATACGAATTTAAGCCCGAAACAGTGTTTTCATTTGAATTTAAGCAAATAACTTTTAAATTTTAGACTAAAAATACTTCATAAATTTCTTTAAAAAAATAAATTTTTGATCTTTGAACTTTTACTATTTTTCAAAATAAATTTTTTTTTAAATTCTGGTGAGTATTTTCTAACACTATGGAGGAGTTACAAGGTTTTGTGTGACTAAAATAAGCTTCTACATGGTTTTTTGCTCACTCTCGGCTAATTAAAAATTTCGATTTTTTGGAAGCAATGAAAATGTACTTCCGCTAGAATGACTTCCATTTTTTTTCACTGGGATGTGTTATATTAACAAAAATATTTGAGGTACAAATACACATTTTGAAAATATCAACTTAAAGTAGCCTTAACAAACGTGGGGACCTACTTTAGAAATTTGATATAACATTTTTTTTAGAATACAACTTTACTTAACATTGCTTTGCAAAGCTTTGTTAAGTTTTTTGCATAAGACCCTTTATCTTTATTTTTTTATTTTGTTTTTTGTAACGCAATGCCACACTACGAAAAATATCAGCAATGACAACAATTCTTAACTTTAGTAAATATTATTGCCACAAGTTGAGCACAAGTTGTTTTTAATTAATGTGAATGAAATCATAAAGAAATATATAGATACTTAAGAAATCCTTAATAATCTGGGTGTCACGAAATTACTACTTAAAAATATCAGTCAAAAATTAAGTTTCCATCCCTGATTCTATATAACAAATAATACCAGTGTGTGTTGCAAATGCAACATGCTACATATGTATATGTTTTTGTTTATTGCGATTATTTCTTGTATAAAAGTAAAGACGTCTTAAAATCTTGTTTACTAGTACTTACGTTGTAGTAATGCTTCTCAACAGCCTTGGTTCTTTGAATAAGGTAAAATTTAAGCCGTGATCTACTTAGCTTGATGATGTTGTCTGCTCTTAATATATATTTTTCTCGGTATTCAGAAACGATTGTTAAAGTAAAATTATTCTTTAAACCGGGTTTCTCATACAAAATTACCTCTACGTCAATATAATTTATAATAATATATTATAATAATATTAATATAATTGGGCTATTCACACCAGTGTCTTAAGTGTCCTAAGTATCATAATGTCTTAATATTTTCATATAGTTTAAAAAAATTGTTGTTGTGGCTCAAATAAAAAGGTCATAAAGCAGAGCCCCGCAAACTAGCGCAAGCGTGCGGTTGCTACAACAATAACGAAAAGAGCAAATCTATTAATCTTGTTTAATCGTTCGTATGTGTAGTTTTTTTTTACTAGCCAGCACTGATAGAAATGTTAAGTGTATAATAGGAGTATGCTTGCTTTTGCGAAAATTACTCACGGCCCTATGTATAAGAAAAAATTGGCATGAAGTTAGTACAAGTGGCAAAATTGAACATTATCTTAAAGAGTTTTGCCATGAAACTTCACATTAAAAATCATGCTAGAACTTAGAGCTGGATTAAGATTAGGCAATGCGACCATTTTTAAGGTTAAATTGTATTGAGGTACTCGTTAACACCTAATTCAATTTCGTCACTTTTGCTAACTTCACGCTAATTCTTGCTTATACATGGGGCCGTGAATGTTTGGTGTGTAGAAAGGCATAACACCATGGCAACAATGTTAATTTTTCTAATAATGAAAGAAGAGAAAATAGTTTAAAACTATTTAAACAGTTTTATGAAATATTTATTGAAGGCTATTAAGAATCTGAAACTCGTGCTACAAGGCAGTTCGAAAAAAATGTTGCCAAAAAGTACAGGAACAGGAAAGCTTCATTCTTTTATAACCCTGCCTTTTGCCCTTATTTTTAATATTGCAGTATTGCAGCGCCTCTAGTGTTAAATGAGACGTATTACATTTTTTTTTTGCTACACAAAGAAGGAGGGAGCTGAAGACGGTATAGTTGAGTGACCAGTCACTTTGCCTTCATCACTTGAACTTTTCTACAACAAATGATATAAAGAGACACTAATGCACATCAGAACATTATGATTTGTGTGTATGTATACTAACAATAGAATATAAAAAAAGAGCTTTCAAGGAAGTCAATAAAATCCCAAACTTGTGATCCGGAAGTAACGCAAATCTGGAAGTCTACTCTGTATTTCGAAACGAAAGAAAATGCTTTCGAATTCGTATTTGATTAAGATTACAATTCGAAGGCATTTCCTTTCGTTTCGAAATAAAAAGTACATCCCATGAATCATTACTGATGAAAAAGTTCTCTTTGCTGATGCCTATTCAGTGAATCCGAAGTAATTCTTATTATGTTAAATAAATCTGAATTTTTGTTTGTTCTTTTCAATAAATTAAAAAAAAAATATTTTTCATTACTTTTAACAAAGCAGAAAAACTCACCAACACCCTTGGAAAGGGCAAATATGGACGGAAAATCATTGTGTTATAACGCAGTCTACATGCTATTTTAAAACTTCCTGGTATCAATTTAATTTTCCTAAAAATATTAAGAAATAACTTCTGAATTAATTATCTGGATGTAGTTGATAATCCCCCTCCCGAAAAGTTCAAAATATACACTTATTGATACATATTGAGAATTTGGAAGTAGAGAAAAAGAAGTTACTATATAATTACCTCGAAGTTTTTTTTACTAGGAGTTGTTGTTTTTGGTGTCTGTTATGAGCTTAAATTCTTGACTACACCCTCTTAAAAAATTTTTACTTTTGACAAATACGAAATTGATCATGACCATGCGCCAGTAGCTTGTCTCTATTCGATTATATTGTGCGGCAATGTGAATCGTCATGTTTGAAAATTCACTCACGCTCTCAGCTCTAGTAGAAGATGTATTTAATTGAGACTGTGTGAATGTGATTGGTTTATTAGCCGTATTGATGATCTGTCCCGTCTTTAACTGCACACATCGATTTATTTGTACTGTTGATCCCGTTCACTCATCCATCCACTTCTTTCACATGAAGCTCACATAAAGCTACATTTTTCTTTTAGTTTGTCATTACTCTTTCTGGCTGCTGTTGTTTTCCTTGTTCCTTCTTGTTGTGTTGTTACATTATACTAAATTAAAACCACTCGTATGTACTACAAAAAGATATCAAAAATAATTTTTCCTTGGTAAATTAAACGTTTTATTATTTTTTTGTATTTTTTTTCTTTTGCTTTGAAATGCAACTTGTGCAACTTCACTTTACTTAAGAATAAAACAAGTCCACGACGAACGAGTAGAATTTGTTGCTTTATAACTGTTAAACAAAATTTTTTAAATTATTGGTTATTTCGCACTTGCAGATTATCCATACAATCATTTATGGCTTAAAATGGCATTCTGTTGTCGAAGTTGATAGTTTTTTTTTTCAAATACTTATGGAAAATATACTTGAGCATTTCTTTTTTTTTAAATAATAATACTGTAATTATACGGAAATCAAGGGTCTTAAAAGTTAAATTCAAACGTTGTATTAAACATTTGAGAAAAGAGCTTTAGTACATTAAATTTATGTGAAGAGGTAATTTAGCGTATACATACATACATACATATGTACATTAGAGTGGCCGTTTATATTTTTGTTATTTTTTATTTATTATATTCTCCCCTCAAATCGGTTCAGTGTTATGTAAAAAAAACATAAAAAAATTTCATGGCGATAGGTTGTGTTTTAGGAGTTGGACTTAAAGTTGGACTTCAAGCCCATTTTTCAATGTAATATTTTGCATATGACTATCTTTTTAAAAAATCATTTTACAAGAATATGATTTATAAAAATATTTTAGCTCTTCGAGTCAACATCATTAATCTCAAAGAAAGTTTTTTGCTAAAATTAGAAAATATTTAGAAAATAATGAAGAAAATAACCAACAAAAAAAATTGTATGTAACAAAATTATATTTATATGGAAATTATTTATATTAAGTTTGTACAATAAGAGCTTATATTTATTAAATTATTCCATACATATAGTCAAAAAAACTAAACAAAAAATAAAAAATAAAAAAAAATTTGCTTGATGACCAACTTTGAGGGGTAGTCGCACGCCCTGAAACATAACTTATCGATATGAATTTTATTTTGTAATATTTTTTACTTAAAACTGAACCGATTTGGGGGGAAGAGAATATAAAAGAAATCAAAAAAAAAATTATCTATACAACTACCGGTCACTCTAATGTACATATGTATGTACAAGGCATAGTCTTAGCCCAGCTAACCAAAACATTTGTAAATAATATCGCATTCTAATGTTGCGTAAACATTTCTCGGACAAAACACTCGAAAACAGCTATCGTAAACGGAAAGAGAAAGTGCTGCTAAAGCTCACTCGTCGCTCAGCTTGTGGCAACAAATCGTTCGATATCGATGCTTCGCTTACGAATCAATAGCGAACTTTTAGATATATCATTACGAAACATAAACAACGTCATTAAAAGTTGGATTTCATTGCTTCTAAATAGAACAACACGTTATCCTCTTTGGTTGTACATGTAAAAAAAATTGAGAGAAACAAATTGTTTCTTTTTGCTAAACTTTTTTTCATCGAGAATGTTTCGAGAATTGTTCGCTATAGCGAACTTTCGTTTATTTTCGACTCTGAGGTTGGCTGGGAGTCGTTGATGTTGAGAACTTGTATGTATTTACATATGTGTAAATATTACGGCGTGAGAAAAATCTATGAATCTCATTTACTCTTAAGCTTCGGCGCTTATAATTAACAAATACTACGTTTATACAGGCGACATTTGCAAACAAATATATTAAAAATAGAGAATTTTGCAAAATAAAACAATTTTGCACAATTTCGTGCAAAATGCTGTCAAACTACTTATAAAAGTATTTGGTATGAAATATTTGCGAAATAAATTCGCAAAAGTACTACTCTGTTCATGTTGTGAAAAACACGTAAAACCATGTCTTTCCATGCAAAATTAGTCTGGCATCATTTTAGTTTAGCTGCGAAACAACATGAGCAGTGCTGTTTTCGGACGGAATTTTAACAATGTTGCATACTTTCAAGCAATAAAAACGAGAAATTTATAAAAAAAACCGCGAGGTGGGCTATAGTCCATTTAGTACATGTAAAATTTTTCGCTCGAAATAATCATTTTATACAACTTTGAACAGAGTACCAGCCTTAAACCGCGAATAATTTTTTTATTTCCAATAGCTAACTCACCAAAACTAATTTTGTTTGTCAACACAAGTAAGTTTTCTATAAAAATGCCACAAAGTTTTTGAACTTTTGCTTTACCGTATAAACACTGAATTAATTTATTTGCAAATAGTGCACGTATAAACGTAGTAAAACAAATGTGGTCGAAGATGTACTTTCTTAATTTAATAAACATGTGTTTGCTTTTTTGTGGCAAATGTTTGCCCTTAAGATTAATGCCGTTTCCTTTTCTAAGAAAAGTGCACAATTTTTAAACTTTTTATTAATAAAAATAAAATGTACTTTAGCGTTCGTTTAAAGCATAAAATAAACGCTCGTAAGGGATGATACAATAATTTCTAATAAACTTTCTATTTCAAAAAACGATTTTGTTGTGAATTGACCAGCGTTTAAAAACTTCCCATTTGCGAGTTTTCTTTTGCTTCTGCTCATACTACTGCTTCTGAAAATTCAAGTGTCGTTGTAGAATTTAACACAATAAACGAATAGTTATACAAAACGAAGAGCTTCAGCTTTCGACATGTTCGAAAAGTTTTCTGTTTGTCAGCGCGCTGTTTTATAAAAACTCTGAAGTTATCGTAGTAGAGATGTTGTGTGTTTTTTCTTTTCTTTCTTTCTTGCGTATTTAATTGCTTGCTAGAAGAATTTTTGTTGTTGTTGTCTTACTATTATGTGTGTACATATAGGAAAAAAACACTCATACACACACACACAAAACACAGATTCAAACACATACACACAAACATTTTTGCTTCGTTAGCCTCGTTTTTATTTAAAGCAGCCGTCACTCAAACCGAAAACTTTTCGACCATTTCGAGACTTGAAGCTCTTCGTTTTGTATAACTATTCGTTTATTGTGTTAACTGCAACTACGACACTTTGAAATTCAGTAGAAGAACTATGAGCAACAGGTTGTGATTGGGCAGTCAAACAATAGTAAGATCGATGAAACAGTGCAATTTTACGACTTTTGCTATTTCGACTGCAGTTTTTTAAACACTGGATTTGTCATTGAAAAGTGCAATAAATGTAATATTTTTTTCTAGAAAAGAAAATGCCATAATTTTTGTTGTACAGCGGTTGAACATACAAATAAATAAATTAATAAATTATTTAATTGGAAAAAGTAATATCAAGAGATTTATTTCATATATTTTAAAACGTACACAAAAGTTTAATATGCAAAGAGAAAAAAGTCTTAAGAAATTTTGTTTGCAAATTAATGTCGCTTAAATAAATTCCTTTTGACAATTTCTGTTCTAATCCAAGAAAACAAAAATATATTCTTTATTTTAACCCTTTCGCAGTGTCTGTAAGATTGTGAGTAAGCCTTCTTGTGAAATCTATTGTTAAGCATCAGTCCGGTGGAACAAAACACAATAATTTTCAAGCAAAACTCTTAAATTAGTATAGATTAGTTGTAGTATTTTATTTAAATACTAAACCGCTGTTTGTACAAAAACACCCATGGAATTATTTGCAAAGTATATAGACAAATGAACGCACAGCAAATGAAAAGTAATAACGGACGCGAAAATATGCATAAAGGAGAGCTTAAACCCTTTCGTTTTTAGAACTCTTAACACACGCTTAACCCTTTCATAGTGTCATATAAGATGTAAAGTGTGGGGAATTCCTTGTACCTGATTAAAAACAGATCAACTGGACTAGCAAACATATTTTGTTGCAGGAGATTAGAAAGGAAAACGACACTTAAATCCACTTAAAGGAAGCGGATTTACAAATTTGTTAAATGTGAATGGCAACAACAAAAATTGTGTGGATAAGTGTAAAGGGGTTATTCTACAAATTTTTAAACACTACGATCATTTTAAGTAAGGGATTAATGAATGAATTCAGCGGATTTCTTTGATTAAGTTGCTGGACACGCTAAAGAAATTTTCATGACAGCCAGAAAACCTACACTGAAAGAAAAAAATTTGTAACTGGAATGAAACCATTACGTTGAAACCCTTTCATTAATACAATGACAAAAAATTAAATCTTAATTCTCAGTAATGAAATACAGTTATGATATAGATCAAAAATTTTGTTAAGTCTAGTGTTTCCCAAAAATTTAGGAAATTAAAAAACCACGATTTCCGGTTTTAAAGTATTAAAGCCGGTCGGTTTCCGTTAGGTTTCAGTTTTAGAAGTATGCATGAATACAATTAGTTGTGTGAACGATAAATGATGATTTAAAAATAATCATCCCTATCGTGAAAAACAATTGGAAATTTTTTTCACGTAAAATGCTGTCGTGAATCTCCCGTGAAATTTTTTCCCTGCTATCAGTCCAAGTGAATGTAAAAAAGGGAAGAATATGTGTAAAGCTTAAAAATTAATTGAAAATCCAACGAATTTAAGTTTAATAACAAAAAGTACACACATTTTAGGTTCTAAATGAAGTTTATTTAACTTTAAATTTGTACCCATGGAGGTGCTTCTGTTGATTTAGTTATTTTTTCATTAAGTATACCACCGTGGTGCACCAATATGAAATTTGCTGTCTGTAAACCAAAGAGATTAATTCATACTCTATGAATAAATGTATTGTGGGGAATTATTTTTAACCATCCTAAGCTTGCTTTACTTACTAATCTAGTCCAATAAATTGCTTTCCAATAAAACACTTACATTTATTATTTTTTTATCCATTAAATACTATTTTTATTATTGATAATAATAACAATAAAAAATTGAAGTTGCAGTAATGCAAAGATATTTATCGGGCAGAAAAATTTCTACTTTTAACTAAAGGCAAGTTGTGAAAATGGTCCTTAATATATAATTCCAAGAAAAATATCGGAATAATTCGATGTAATAATTCAGTTCGCCTGTAAAAATAAAGTGAACAAAACCAAAGTAAAAGTGAAAAAATTCACGAAAAAAATATTATTAATTATAAGGGAAATCAAAAAAGGGAAAACATTTCTGAGAAAAGTTTTGCGAGGAAAAAAATTTTTGCTATAGGATTGATAAGGTTTTTTTTGGTTTGCATTCAATTCAGGTACTAAAAAAACGTTTAGTAATGAGCAGGGAAACCTCAAATATGAAATTTCATGGTTTTTTTAAAGATTTTAAAAATTTTAAATGAACGATTTAAAATTTTTTAAATTTTTTAATTTTCACTCACTTGAAATGAAAATAGACATTTTTTAATACATGTTTTTATTTATTGTATCTTCAAAAATTAACTAACAATAAGTATTCAAATCTTAAATCTAAAAATTAATTATTAGGCCCGACCAGTGTCGGACATAAACTAAGTGATAGTTATAAATAATACACATACGTAGTGAACATCAAGGGGGAAAAAGTATATTCAAGCAGTCCCATCTGGAGTGCTGAGTATAAGAGCCCTTGTGTTCCTCTTTTTTAGGCGGAAGTGTCCATTAAAATTCAATATATTACAAGCAAGGTCATTAGGATATGACTCGAGTTTAGTTAAGTATTTGCCTGCGTATCTTGCAAATAGAAAATTAAACAATTTCAAATCGTCCATTTCCAATTGTTTTTTCTTTTAAATTTTAATGCTGGACCAAATACTATTCAATTGTATGTTCCAAATTTCAACTTAAACATATATAACATGTGTTTTAATATCCTCACTGGACGTTAATTTCAATAAAAACTTGCTTTGGTAATTGTGACGAATGCTGCTCCGATTACAGCAGTTGAGGTTGAAAAGGAATATTTCCAATGTATAAAAGTTTATTTAGATGTAACGGGCGGTGATTTTTATTTAAAAAGTTAAGTGAATAGTTTTTGTTTATCGCAATAACAATTATAAATAAAATGCTTGTCTTATTTTGTAAAATGCAGTTCCAAAGTTTTAATTCTGATATCGTGATTGCTTTTGAAGTAAAATTTAATTTTTTTTCTTAGTTAAGGGCTACTCAGACTATTATACTTTGTATTAATACATGTCAAAAATTCAAATAATACGTGCATGTGAGATATTGTGAATGCAAAATGTCATAACGAATGGTAAATAATACGATACAAATTTGACATCCCATAATACTTGGCCATTCTTAGAAATTTTTCTAAACGATAATACTTTTCATCTGATCAGAGTTGCATTATTACGAAATCCAATCTACTAAGTCGTCTGTTTCGACGCCGTTGCGGTGCCGCCTTTTATGGTATATATATTCGTCTTAAACTGGCTATAAATATTGTATATGCTTATCGTATTGAATAATTTTTCGTGCAAGCCACGTCTGAAACTAAACGAAATTATCGTATTTTCTGTTTCTTTATCTTATATAAATCAACTACTTTATCCGCCGAGGCGCGCCGTCTATTTTCAAAGGGCCGGCACGACGGCATGGTAGGCATGGTAATTCTCAACAGCTTTTTGCTTTATATTTGTGTTTTTAATGTAATATGAGGTGTTATGGTGTGAACACAAAATTTCACTTTACGTTCGATTTTTTGACAGTCAAAAGAAATGTCTTTAGATTTCTTCCTCGTAAAGTGTGATGAGTGTCTTTATACATGTATAATAGTCTGAGTGGCCCTTTAATCGTTTTATTGTTGCCTTCTTCTCTTTATTTTATTTTTGTCTAGTTTTATATGCAAATTTTATTGAATTGCTGAATTAAAATTAGATTTTTATTTCCAAATAATCCAATTTATGTCATTTTTAAGAGCATATTTTTGAGTTTTCAGTGCATATTTCGAAGTTTTTAGTGCATATTGAATGCGCACAAAACGCTTTTTTTTGGAGGATACTTCTGGTTTCCCTGGTAATGAGTATGTGTATTAAAAGCTTAAGAATAAAAAATTTATATTTAATTATCCAAGTAAAATAATTTCAGAAAAGTTAAAGCATTCAATAAAGAGTCGTTTAAGCGAAATCTTTTTTTTTTGTGCAAAAGTTACCAGCAACAGAAAACAAACAAACACTCCTTCGCTTCAGTTGAAGAGGACGTAATTGTGTTATTGCCTTGTGAAGCAATAATATGTTGGTTGTACAAATTCTCGTCTTTTTTCTTTACATCTATTAGAGCTTTTTTGCAAAGAATTGGTGTAATTTTCTTAAAATTTTACAGTTGGTCACCTGTCATTGTTGCTTGGTAATGTATAAAAAAGTCTTCCATGTAAAGTAAAAATAATAATGTTAAAGTAAACCTTAAAAAATCGACGCTTTTTTGGAAGGTTTCGGTTGCGGTTTTTATACTTTTTCCGATTCAATTAAAACCGAACAGCAATCCCTACGTAAATCAATGAAATAGTTCATTAAAAAATGTAAAATTAATGCCACTTCATTGTATAAACTAAAAAGGTGTATTTTCAATAATTATATATTTCATTTAAAATATGAAAATGTACGTTGCTTGGTAAAAAAAAACATGTCGTTACATGAATGAAAATATTTCGTTGCATATATGACATTTTTTTCAGCTGAAGAAACGATGTTCGTTATGCGAATGCAGCCAAGCAGTAGTTACAAAATAATGACAAAACCATAAATATATGTAATGTAAAAAATCATTGCATTTATCAAGGTTTTTCTCTTAGTGTGCAGGTAGATCAGAAGTAGGCGGATTGTGGGCCGCTTTTGTGGATTTGATAAAATTGCTGCTCTGTATTTCTTGAGTTCAGTGTAGCTTGGCTTAGTGTAGCTACCAGAGCAAGAGTTAAAAATGAAATTATTAATCCAGTGACAGTGCACATGCACGTAACTAATCCGAAAAGGAGATTTAAAAATGCTTAGCAAATTTAAGAACTCAGACACCATGTACGTTGATTAAAAACATTTGTAAATTTTAAGTACTCTTCAGAGACCTCTATTTAAAGCAAGCAAACAAGATGTCATACTTATTATAAAATGTCAATGTGAAATATGGCATCAGTCTTAACTCAGCAATCACACGCATAACAGCGGCCAATATATTTCAATAAATTTAAAAAAAAAATTTAAGTGAATTTTAATATAAAGTGCAATTATGCCTCCTGTTTTCCAATCAAACTTTTCCATACGCTCTTTGTTATCGGATAATAAAGAGTGCTCACAACAAGAACAGAATACTTCAGCTATATCCAGTGCTTCTTCCAGCCCTTCGACATCACATGCTTCTGAGGAACCGTCTAGTGATGATTCCTCTGGCACTAGTAGCAAATCGCCGGATAATAAGCCTGCCTACACCTACAGTGCCTTAATTGTTATGGCTATACGTAGCAGCCCCGAGAAACGTTTAACCCTTAGCGGTATTTGCGAGTGGATAGCTCAGAAGTTTGTCTACTATCAAAAGAACAAAAGTGTCTGGCAAAACTCCATACGCCACAACTTGAGCTTGAATTCTTGCTTTATAAGAGTTCCGCGTGCCTTGGATGATCCTGGCCGTGGCCACTATTGGGCCTTGGATCCCTCTGCCGAAGATTTAACAATTGGTGAAACCACTGGCCGTCTAAGACGCAGCAATAATACCATGATAAATCGTTCTTACGCATCCGGAGCCATGCACTCAAAGTCTCTATTCCATTATGGGCCACCTTATGCTCATCATCCCTATCAGCAAACCATGTCGAATGCCATGGCTTATGCTCACCATTTTACACCCAATGCCGTTTACTTTCCCACTCCTGAAGAAATTCGAATGGTGCAACAAACGGCCTTGCTGAAAACGCAAAGGGAGCAGCAGCAAGTTGCCTGGTCCAACTTTCAACAAATGCAGCAGAGACAACATTTACACTATAACCCGCCGCAGGCTCAGCAGCAGCAGCAGCAGCAGCAACAACAACAACAAAAGACACAACAACAATACTTTATGCAATAGGGTGGCATGGTCTTTGTGAATGACATTGGCGATGAGTTGAGTGATACCTGCCCCAAATTTTTATGTGGAAACTATGAATGCGTAAAACGCGCAATTCTTTAAAAAATCATTTGTGAATGAATGTACATAAATAAACCAGTTAAAACAAATTATAAATTTTATTAAAAAAAAAATAATAATACGAAACAGGCAAAAGTGGCTGAAAAATATTCCTCCTTATTAAAGAAAAATGAAGCTTGTTTTTTTTTAATCAACTACAAATATTCGAATTTGAAGTGGTTAAAACGCCAACCACGATATTGGGCATGTACGCTGTACAAATCCAAAGGATTGATTGAAAATGCAAATCTGTAAATTTCCAAAGCTAAAATCGTTAAAAATTTATAAAGTTGATTTATCGATTTTCGGCTACGAACATACACAAAAAAAGTATTCACCAATTAATATTTTCAATTAAGAATTTAATTGTATTGACTAAATTTTTAATTGTATTAATTAATTTGAATGGAATTGAATTTATCAAATATTATTATTGGAATTGATATTATCAAATATTATCAAATTGTTTATAGGTAAAAATTTACTTAATTTTTTAATGGATACTACAAATATTTTAATTAATATTACAAAATCATTCATATTACTTTTTTGTGTGTAGTTTCCAAACATGTACATACTGCTAAAGGTGTAATCAGACGAGGGATAACCACTGGCCATAGAAAACAACCGTTCAAACCAAACTAATGGGCAAAACCGTATTTGATTATAGGTGACTAGCCATTACCATTGAAAACAATTAAATTTTGGTTTGGTTAAGGCTATGGCATTATGGCTATGGCACGCCTAATTGCACCTTAAATTAGGAGGTGTCTTATCTAATCTGCCGAAATTTTACTGTTTTATATTTGAAATTTTCTGTTTGTTCAGAATCTTAGCGCTGGACTCTAAACTTAGCTTTAGCGAGTTACAGAATACGGGAGTTGAAGTATAGTCGGATGACTAATTTTAATTAAATCAAATGACGCATTCATTACTGTGCTAAAATGTTCGAACAGACCCAATATTTCTACTAACTTGTTTATAAGAAATAATTTTGTTTTATAAAGAGTTTATAAAACAAATTTAGTTTGCGAAACCATTTTAAAAAAATCTTATAAAAATATCTTAAAATATTTTTTATGAATAAGATCTCTATATTTAGATAAATGCAGAATTATTAAAAAAATATTTTTGATTTATAAACTTTTTAAAAAATTTGCTTCAAAAACCTT
This sequence comes from Tachina fera, assembly GCA_905220375.1. NCBI lineage: Eukaryota > Metazoa > Arthropoda > Insecta > Diptera > Tachinidae > Tachina > Tachina fera. The sequence goes on from LR999966.1 coordinate 85,956,207, forward strand.
TAAACAGACATACATAAAAACATTATATTATATATAAATCATTTTCAGCTTTTGAATTTCGTTTGTTAGGTCACTTTTGCTTTTAGGCCTCTTATATGTATAAATTTATGTTTGTATTAAGATTCTTATGGTATGAGCAGATCACTTATAATAAATGCTTTAATTTATTTATGTACAGTCTTTCCAATCCATTTAATTTGTTTCTTTTTTTTTCAAATAAAATATATTTGCCCACAAACACTCGTGCTTTTATTGCATTTTATAAATTATAATTTTTTAATGGGACAATTTTGTGTTTAAAAAAATTTTATATTTGAGTATGCAAATGTCAGTATGCAATATTGTGTTTTGCAATTGCAAAAAATGCTGACACAATCGCTTGTTAAGCGCCATGTAAGTAAATTAAACACTAAATATCATTAATAATATATTGCCGTTCAAATATTATTGAACTGCTTGCAAAAATAAGTAAATTTTTGACTTCTCAAAAAGTTCATTTAATAAATGTTCACATAAAAATGCAATATACAATGGAATTTTCAAACATGGATTTTACATTATGGCTTACTTCTGTTATTTAAAGGGTCTGTTTTTAGGTCCTGTAGAACTTACGAAACGTTTCAAGAGTTCACACAAACTGTCATGTTGCGCTCACTTTTTGTAAACAATTTTTTGAAAGTGATTTTGCTTTTGAATTATAGTAAATTATTTAAATAGAGAAAAATTTTGATGTGTAAACATCTATACGCTTTTTCGCAATACAATCACAAAATTTGAGTAAGATCGTAAAGCGTTATCAAATCCGTGTGAGCTATGTATGAGTGTATTAGTGTAATCATACGAACAATAGAGAAACTTAACAGCTGCATAGAAATACACTCAACCGAATTTTAAAGCATACCTTCAGGAGCAATGTTAATTTTACTAGCAATTTCTTGTGAAGTGTAATAGTGTTTCCAGTGGGGAAAATTTTGTTAAAAAGTTGAAAAATATAAAATAAATATAAACTATTAAATAATAGAGCGTTTTAAATGTCAAATGTTTGTTTAAAAAAAATATATATAGCAGTCTTCATTACGTACTGTTGCCTTACACTGAAGCTGGTGCACGACAATTGAGTAACAATCTCCATCTCAGCCAATTATTATGGCTAGAGATTTTAATACAAATTTTGCAAAACCACAGTCGCAAGCTTTATCAAAATTTTTATTTGCATATAAGCAATTATCCACAAATCCCGACAGCTAATAATTCCACTACTATAACTGCAGTTTTCCATAGATTTTTAAATACAGTAGAGTCAAAAATGTATATATCTTATTTTAGTTACCATAAGCCAATATTAAAAAACAAATTTTCATTACTAGATGTTTACACAACTCCCCTGTGATTGCTACTTTTTTGTTACTCTACTTAACTTACACGAATTTTTGTATTTAGCTAAACGAATGCTGTGGTTATTTAGGTGTAAGTTTAGTAAAAATATTCGGTAATATATTGAATTTAAGTTGTTAAGTAATTTCATACAAAAATATTCAGATTTGCTTTAAAAAACAATGATGAATTCGTGCAATTTATGGACAACTTTGTGATTTTTATGCCGCACACAATCGTCGATCTTAGCTGGTCATTCATCAAATTAGATTTCATACCACTTAGTCCAGGTCCAGATTTGCAATTTTTGTTGCCGCATTTCTTGAATATGTGGGAGAGTGTTGAAATAGAAATATATATACGTTAGACCGCTGCACAAGAACACTTACAAGAACTTTTAAGATATTTTCAAATGCTTTACTACAGCGAAATCTTCTAAAACAAACGCTAAACAATACTGTTGGCAAGGCATTTGGTTCATTTATTGCAGGTATAGGAGTAAAGAAGAAAATACTTCGTGACGGAAATATATTTGATGATTGCTTCTTCATACGCATGGGCGCGTATACAAGCGTCATGCATGTACATTAGAGTGGCCGTTAATTGTATGGAGATTTTTTTTATTTCTTCCACTCTCATCCCCCAAATCGGTTCAGTTTTATGTAAAAAAAAAATACAAAAAAATGTCATACCGATAAGTTGCGTTTTAGGGGATGCCCAAGCCCATTTTCAATGTAAGTTTTTGTCTATTACTATCTTTTTAGAAAATCATTTTACAAGAATATGACAGATGACAATATTTTAGCGCTTTAAGTCAACAACATAAGTCTCAAAAAAAGTTTTTTGCTAAAATTAATATTTTAGAAAATAATGAGGAAAATAAACGACCAAATACCAACAATTTAATGTAACAAAATAATATTTATATGGAATTTTTTATTTTAAGCATCTACAATAAGAGGTTACATATATTAAATTATTTCATACATATATATATATATATGAAATAATATAATATATATATATATATATATATTTATTAGTTAAAATAAAACTAAACAGAAACAAATTAAAAAAAATTACCGGCCCCTAAAACGCAACTTATCGGTATGAAAATTTTTTTTTTTACATAAAACTGAACTGATTTGGGGTGTTAGAGTAGAAGAAATCCAAAAAAATGAAATAACGGTCACCATAATGTACATACATACATAATTTGTGTGTGTGATCTTTTATATTTCTGCGCACATACAAACGAACACATGCATTTACATTAGTTGTGGGTGCTTGCTTTAAAAACTCACCCTTAAACACTTAGTAGCTTGCCATGTACATCTTACACACACACACACACTCAAACTTACATCAAAACTACTTCTTTTGATTGTTTGTTACGAATAAGAAATCTTCGTGACATCACTGGTAAACACTCATATACACGTACATCAATACATCCATCGAGCTTCGCTTATAAACGACATGATCTATTTTTGGTTTAGTATAATACATGATACGACAATACATTTGTGATTTTTTTAAATGTTTGTATTGTAACCACCCGGTGTGGTCCCAGGGGTGTGCCACTGGCACAGGTGGGTCGCCTCGCCAAAATTATTATGGGTCGGTGATACATTTTGACTCGATTGAGGAACTCTAAATTTTTGGAAATTTATCATTTCAAGAAAATTTGATCCTTCGGATCAAAAGTCGGGACATAAAAATACATTTTAGAGGTATGATTCCTTCGCAACGTATCTTATTTTAATCCCTAGAATACGATTTCCCTTGTAATTTGTGCGATTTTTAAATCGACCCGGCCTAGTATACATACCGTCACCTAAAATCCAAAAGGCCGTAAGTACACATTTTGCTTTTTTACTGGAGAAGCAAAAAACTTTTCAAATTTATGAATAGTTATTTGTTAGGTGCCAAATTTCAGAATTATGATTAAAAAATCAATGCAGATTTGGTTTAGTAAAAAGAACTTATAAAATAATAATAGTTTTTTAGTATTGTTGCTTAAGGCCTTTTGGAATCGTTTATTTTTTTTTTTTTTGAAACCAAAAAGCCGTAAGTACATTAATGTTTTTAAGAAAACTTATAATTAGGTTGAAAAAGAATGGGTTTCAATGGTTTAATGGTTTAAAGAGCTATTTAGTGAAACTAAATTTGCAAATTCGAAAAAAAATCATTTACATATTTCAGAAATCAAAAAACAATAGAATAATGTTTTATATAATACTTCTTCGAAATTGATATCCTTTAGCTTTCTACGCGAACACGTTTTACGTTTGTGCGTTCAACAAGAGCAATAACATATTCCAGAAGACATTTTCCAGAAGCTAATTAAATATTTCCTTGCGATCGTCATCGGAAAACACAGCACTCGCAATGGACACAATTTGAAAGTACACCCATCTTTAAGTTGTTTTGGTGACTTTTCACAAATATTTCCTTTTGTTAAGCCCGTGTATTGTTTTCCTTTCATTCTGTTTGTTTTATTTTTACACTTTTTATTAATTTTTTCAACTTTGTTAGTGGAACCATATTCACTATTTATTTATTTTATTATTACATTTTATTATTTTTTGGTAAGGAACAAATATTCTCAGCGTTCTTGTTACTATCTTGCAATAATTTTAGTTTCAAAAAACGGTAACTGAGTGTAAAGCAAATGCCAACTACGTTCAAATTTATTATATTTTTTTAATTTAAATTGTAGTTACGGCCTTTTGGTTTATAGATTTGTTAACATTGCAGTTGCGGCCTTTCATGAATTTCATGAATAAAATCGGTATTTTTGACCATATGAAAGTAAAATTTTAAGGAAAGATGTATTTTGGTTAGTCACATCATAATCAATCAAAAAGTCTATTTTGAATTTTTTGGTTGTTACGGCCTTTTGGAATTTAGGTGGCCGAAAAGCAAAAAATATTTTTATGAATTGTCTCATTTCTTTCAAAACCTTCTTATGATATTTTTCTTAAACTAAAATATCCTGTATGCTACCACTAACAGAATTTTTAAATTTATTTTAGTCGTAAAAAATTGCAATAATTCTTAAATCAAGCAATTTTAACATAAAAAATTAAATTTTTATTTTTAAACGAAACCAAGCAACAAACTACCAAAAAAGTTTAAACTGCATTTAATTAAAAAAAACAAATCATACACAAAAATGTTTATAAAGTGCAATTTGCAGAGAAGCAGAGGAAAACTACATGCAACATTTAAATACAAATTCACCCTGAATATGAAACTATAAAAGTAAATTGCCAAACTTCCTTGGAAAATCGAATCAGATAATTAGTTGATAAATTGTTTTGGGAACACAAACAAATAAACAAGTTTCTACACAGAAACACACATACTATACTGTAACGAAGAAGTGGGCTAGACAATATGGAAGACTGACAGACTAGATTTGCAATAGATTTTATTCATGCTCGTATTACAAAAATATACTCGTAGAAAGCTACACTACAGCTTTTAAAAACGTGCATGTGAGGCATAGTGGCAAAAAATAATTACAGCTGTTTATTTCTTGTTAACAAGTTGCATGGTAATTATATGCAACAACATCAACTACAACTTGCAATTGAAACCAACCACATACGTACGGCTATAAATTGTTAACAAACAGCAAGGACTCTATTTGCTATTTGGCCAATTGCTTTAGACGATTTTACCATTTTATTGTGTAACACATTATCAAAAAGTTTCTTTGCTCGTCTGTATGCATGCGTGTGTGTGTGTGTGTGTTCGTCGAAGGATTTTTAAGCAAGAGGAAACTATAATTTTAATGAAAAAGACACCACGTTATGGTGGCTTATTTTGTTATTTTTACGAGTCTTTATTTTATTTTTTGTTTACTGCCACAAATCTGTCTTAAACATGGCCAACTTCCGTTGTTGGTGTAATCGTTGTTTCAAACAAACACCAAAACGACAACATGGGTGTTTTTAGTAAATATTTTAAAATTTCAAATTGCATTATTTCCCTGTAAGTTAGAGACAGCAAATACAATTTTGGTAATTGGGAAAAGTGGTTGAATTGATAAGAAATTAAAAATAAGTTTTCATAAAAAAATATACAAAAAAAATTAATTACAATCACCCTTATTCCAGTTCTCGTCATCGACGTCACTTGAACACAAAACCAAAAAATTGGAGCTTGTTTACTCGCTCTCAAGAAAAATTTTGCGCAACTGACAATCTATTTACGTTCCCTAAGGTCTAGAAAATAGCATAAACCTGCCAACAGGAGTCAGTTGTTTTCGACAAATAGATATACGAGCCCCAATTTTTGGTATTTTGTTAAAGTGATGTCGATGTCGACAACTGGAATATGGTGAATTTTTTTTATACGTTCTAAAAAACCCTTAAAAGGACGCATCCCGGAAAAGGCTTAAAATATATATGTGCAAAAATGTAAAAAGTGGTCGTAGATTATTATTGTAAAGTAATATAAAAAAAAATTAATTTCATCACAATCGGCCACGCCTCCTGTATACAACCTATACAAGCCAAATTTTTTAAGTAAAAAAAAAACAAAAAAAAAACGGCGATTTGCATTAAAGTCAGCCACTCCCAAGCCCTAGAACCCGTGAAAACCATATCGATTTTTTTCGATTAAAATTGTTACTTTCAAGGCAGAAGTCTTAAATTTTACTGCATACACTTTCTAGAATACAAAAATTATGCACGCCAAAAATTGCTCACGCCCAGCCCTGATGAAACTCATACAAAATATACATTAAGGCGGGACGATTTGTATGAGGGCAAAAAATCGCTCAAATTACAAGGAAAATCGTATTCTAGAGACCAAGGAACCGAAGAACCATATCTCTAAAATGTATTTTGATGTTCCGACTTTTGATCCGAAGTGTCACATTTTCTTGAAGGGTCAATTTTTGAAAAATCTCACTTTGACCCATTTAGAGTTCCTCAATCGAGTCAAAATGTATGACCGACACCCACTAATTTTGGAGGGCCGACCCACCTATACCAGTGGCACACCCTCTGAAACCACCCCTGGGGGTTCCCATACAAACATTTAAAAAAATCACAAATGTTTGTATGTATGTATATTATACATAGATAATTAGCTTTCATCTTGGTTGCTCAAATCTTGAGAGAAAAATAGAACTTTCATCTTTGATAACGTTATGTGTAAATTTTAAAGTTTAAACTCGATTTATGGAAAACTAGTTTTTTGAGTTGTGACATTGTTTTAGTAAATGAGTGATATTTTGTCAACAAGGAGTACAAAAAAAAACAATTTTTCGTCCCTTGACATAACCTCGCACAAATCGTTGCTTGGTACATGGGTTGTTTTTTATTCAGAGTGTCAGAATGTAATAAAAACAGTCTTGCAGTTTCGTCATGCGATAAATGCATTTAAAATTTTTTTAGTTTGTTTTTTATGATCCTCTCTTTATACAGAAAGATGTAAACAGATAGTAGAAATAACAATTGTGCAACAACATGCAGGACAAAGTACAGGGTGGCCCAGAAAGACCGAAGTGGTGTGAATTCCTTATAACTTTTTATTTAAGACATATTTTTTTAATTTTTTGTTTTTTAAATACAGTAAATTTATAGGGAATATTTTTAGATTAGTTATTAAAAATTGTATCCCGCAAGTGGTGGCCATTTTCTGCTTCGCACAAATGTGCTCTTTCCATTTCCATTATTCATAACTTATTTATGAGTGACGAAGCCCATTTCCAATTAAATGGGTTTGTTAACAAGCAAAACTTTAGGATATGGGCTAAGGAAAACCCGAGAGTACTTCATCAACGACAATTACACCCAGTTAAGTGTACTGTTTGGTGCGGTGTTTCTTCAGAAACGATCATTGGTCCATATTTTTTGGAAAATGAAAGAGATGTCGCCATTTCCATCAATGGTGATCGATATCGGGCCATGTTGGAAAATTTTGTAAGGCCAGCCGTGGAATACCATCCGCAAATATGGTTCCAACAGGATGGAGCCACAGCGCACACTCCGAGGGCCACAATGGCTATTTTACGCGACATCTTTGGGGAAAGAATAAATTCGCGTAGAAGCAATTTTAATTGGCCTCCGCGTTCCCCGGATTTAACCGCTCCAGA